>OW121751.1:39091619-41831067 GCA_933228765.1 Miltochrista miniata
GTACTTTATTTCCCTGTAGAGAGCGCGTTTGCCTATCGTCTACGAGTATCGGATCTATTCTATGAAGCACTTTCGTTTCGTTTTATGTTTTCGATTAATGCATCGATAGATGATTTCTATCGATCGTTATGCGTCATTTAGATTGTACGTTAAGAGTAAGTAAGGCATAATATTTATCAACAAGTACCTACCTAGTTAATAATAGATATTTTACTTTGAGTATTATTATTATCTCAAATAGATTGTTTCATCCCCCATCCCGATGGAAAGAAATTACCATTATGAAGCCGTGAAAGGTGTTTCTTTCTAATGTTCCATAATACCTAGCTATTTCAATAAGAAGTCCATCCTGTCGATCCTGTAGATGTAGAGTACAGTTTTTCTAGACGAGACAGCAATGACAGGAAAAGTCTGTCGGGAATCCTAGGACATCCTTTAGAAGGTTTACGTCTGGCATAGGCTTCACCCGAAAAAAAAGAAAGAAAAACAAATCACTACCTACTTTTTTCCTGTTCAAAAAAAGGTAATTAATGTGGATGTTGGCAAATGCGCGCGTGAAACTATAATTACCTAGGTATTTACGTTCTAATAATGCGCAATCGTCGTCGGATGAATTTGATCTTCTAAAATCGGGAGAGTTTACGTCCGGAGGACAACGTAGGATCCTAATTTATTTTAGAATAGCGATTGATCTGTTGGTTGAATAAATTTAAACTGTTTAGAAGATCACACGTTGATGAAAATTAAGCATTCGAATGCGATGATTTTGGAATAAAGTCTTTCCTAATTTCCAGGATTTTGTATACGTGATAGTTCCCTAGAAGTCCCAATCTTTCGTTCCCACGTGCTGTAATTATACAAGCTTTTATTGCCATTCACAAATGGCTCCAGTCCACAACTGTTATGTAAAGCTAACCACTCAAGTCTCCATAAAATCCTTTCTTGAAAAGGCTTCCCTGGGTCAAAGGCCTTCGTAAATAAGCTTCGCACAGCTGCGGTCGGTTGCGGTTTGGTTTGAACTGGGGACCACACGCAACAGAAAAGTCACTGTAAGTACTTCGTATAATAACACGGCTTTGGCTATAAAATAGTCGTATTGTTTATGAAAATTGAAATAAAAATAGATAACGGGACGAATTTCGTTGGAGCGAATAGGTATCTCAACGAAATTAACGACGAATTTCGTAAATATTACTCTGACATATCGGATGGCTTAGCTAACCGTCAAATAAAGTGGCAGTTCAATCCCCCAGCCGCGCCTCATTTTTCTGGAATAATTGAAATCGGAATTATGTCTACAAAATATCTTCTTAAACGGTCAATTGGGGCTCAAGTTCTTACGTTAGAAGAATTTGCCACTATTCTTACGAAAGTCGAGGCAGTTCTAAACTCCCGACCACTTTGTTCATTATCTCCGGATCCTCGGGAATCCGACGTTTTAACACCCGGGCATTTCCTAACGGGAGGTCCTCTGGTATCTCTCCCTGAGGAACCTTTAGTTGATACGCATTGCCCTCGTTCGCGTTGGCAAATGATTAGGCAGGTCACTCAAAGTTTTTGGCGTGCTTGGCAACGAGATTACTTGCACACACTGCAACAAAAGACTAAATGGTATAAACCAGGACCGCCTAATCTTAAAATAAACGATTTGGTAATCGTAAACGAACCTAATCTTCCACCTTTGTTTTGGAAGTTAGCTCGAGTGGACCAGGTTCATGCTGGTTCAGATAATATCGTCCGGGTAGTTACTCTCCGAACGTTTAATGGAAAAACTATGCGACGGCCTGTAGTTAAGGTCTGTCCCTTACCTCTTAATTAATTATATTATTTATAAGTGTGTAAACAATATTTTACGCCTGAGATGGTATTGTTTCTTAAGTTAAGTTTGGTAATATTTAGTTATTTCGAGGTGAAATCCTGGTGTATTTCAAGTGGGGGGAAAATGTACGGACATCAAGCCAGTCCTGAGTTGATTTCCTATCCAAATTGTTTCCCTTCCTTTTAAATTTACCGCCAATGGCGCTAGTATCGCCGGTCGAACTGATCGGGCCTATGAATGAACGTTCCGCGCGCCGTTTGCGCCTCTAGCGGCAAGCAACAAAAAAGAGTTCAAAAATTTTTTGCAATGGACGCGTCTGAGGTCCCGTAAAATCAAAAATTTAAGCTGTTTTCAGCATAACTATACTCGTTAGAAGTTCAATGACTGTTCTAAACCTACGATCAATCCACTGATACGGTGAAAGTGCAATTCGGGTGAATTTTCGTGATAGCAGGCCGATCAATCATTACAACGGTTTCGCCGCCGGCTCCCGTCAAGATCCATCCCCATCTCCAGGTGAGTTGATTGTGCTTTTCCACCCTTGAAGGTAACTGGATTTCGTCTAGGTTTACTAGCAACAGGGCAATGCAGAGGCTTCTTCAACGAGTCCCATACAGATATTATCATCGCTACATAATTAAAACAAAGTAGTCGATTGTGTCTATTTTGTCTGTTTACGAGGGTTTTCGTACTACGGAAAGCACGCTAAACCTATGGTCTTGGTTGCCAATAGCATGGTTACCGTTAAGCCAAGCTAAAAACCTTACGGGTGGCTTGAAAATTTCCAAACAGCAGGCACTTAGTTACAATCTGCACCTGTTTAATTCCACAAAATGAAATGTAGGCGGTATGCCTCTGCGTACGTCTTCGGTGATAAAGGCTTTTAATGTGTGTATCAGGTAGTATGCGCCATCCAAAGATAATTAGCGCCGATAATATTCAATAGCTCCATGTTTTCATAAAAAGACAACAAGGAGTAAATACCGGCGCTAATTTAAACACATCGCGAGCCGATGAACGCGATAATAAACTGGCCCAGTGTGGTCCTAATGAGCCCTTGCTGCCTTCCGACAGAACACACTGTTATTAGCGAGACCTGTGTTTAAGCCTTCTCGGTATCATTACGTGTAGAGCGTCGTATACTATACTTAGAGTAGTTTACTGCGATTAGGGCTAAGTAAATGGTAGTGAACCTGTCAAAGATAGACCGGGTATAATCTCAAGGAACGAGTGGTGTATGTCGGACGTATGATAAGCGGGTATCGTTGCAGGTAATATGTAATAGTGGATCATGATCATAGCAGGTATCACTTGATCTTAATTGTGGTGTTAGGAGTATGGTAATAGTTATATGAGTTGTGAGGAGGTTTGGAAGTAACCATACATTATTTCAGATTTGAAATTTATAGCTATCGTCATGGTCATTACGGTACAAACGGAGAGATTTAATAATCTCTCCGTTTGTACCGTAATGACCATGACGATATAGCCATATGAAGCCCATAGCCATTATGAAGTGAATAATATGACAAGAACTTGGATCATTGGAGCCCCACGTGTAAATGAATCACCTGCTAGCTGACTAGCGAATGAGATGAAAATAACAAAATTTTGAAAAAATCCCTGTACCAACCTTCGCAATCATCTTACCAAAAGTATTGAGGGAAGCCTAGAGCCTACGTCCCGCAGCGGACTGCAGTATGATGTTTTGATTACAAGAACATAATAGATTACGAAATCGCGTCCAATTTTTTTTTCATTGCGCGCACACATACGCCCACATAATATTGGTCTCCACTTACATTTTAAGGTAGCCCTTGCACTTTTTTTACGGTAAGATACTTATACAAACTAGTTTCTAATTAATACCAAATGTAACTTTTGGAACACGTTACTCTACGTTATTGCGCCTGTTACTATGAGCTAGGGAGCTGCAAATACTTACTGAATTGAAAGAAAATATTAGTCGGAACTTATACCCCGGGACTAACACTGGGATGAGGATGATAGTTAGTTCCTTTATCTAGCATCTAGTGAACAAACGGCTCTAATTTGATTGGTCGTAGAGACAGAGGTTATTCAAATGAAGTGTCCCAACGAGACGCGGTGAGCTATCTCGCAGGAACATTTGCATTTGAATCGTTCTTCGTTCGTTCTAAGCGTCGAACGAACACTAGCTAGACTAATTGGCATTGCGAGTAGGGTAGCCAAGAATTTTAGGATTTGTAGGAATAGAAAAATTAGCCAAACAGGGGCCTTAGAAGGTTTTACAGGGTCGGCAGCGCGAGAGTGGCGCCTCTGGTGTTGCAAACGTTCATAGGCTGCGTTAGCCGAGAGTTTTAGAATTTGTAGGAATAGAAAAAATAATTGAAAGGCCATTAAAAGAAGAACACACAATTTCGCTATCCCTGGCAGCTGTTGGTGCTGACCGGTAAGGGACTGACGGTAAAGAAGTGGCAAATGTGGTATAAATCGTTAGTTTACTTTGAGAAACCCTTCACTGTTACTCTTTCACTAGGAACTAGGTGAACAGATCTGGCTGAAATTTAGAGACTGGATGCAGGAACGCTAGTCGCTAACAGATTCCATGCGGTCGTAATCGCTTACTAAGGAAATAGGAAGTTCTAGGTACCATTACCTTACATTTTAGCACTTCGTAGAATAATTGCAAGTCTTGCATAACCAGTGGTAATTGAGTAAAATACATTAATCAATGGAAAACATTTTGGAAACTATTTTATAATTCAACTAACCGTGTCACTTTTATTTCAATTTTATGTCATGTCTAGCAGCTCTTTGTTATTTTTAAGAGCCACAATTAGCCGATGCCAAAATCTATGCTAATATTATAAAGAAGTAAAGTTTGTGTGTTTGTTAAATTGTAAGGGGTAATCTCGGGATCTACTGAACCGATTTTAAAAATTCTTTCACCAATAGAAAGCTACGTTATTGTGGAGTGTCATAGGCTATATGTATAGCATCACGCTACAACGAATAGGAGCGGAGCAGTAATAGTAAATGTTTCTAAAACGGGGGAAAAGTTATTTGTTTTGAGAGCTGCGTTGCGTGTGCTGCGTAAATATTTATAGTTATGTAAAAAATATGTACCTACTACAAAATTGTTTCTCATAAAAAAGTTTTAAAAAATTGCGCGATAGCATGTGTCTATCTTTGGGTTGGTGCACAATAACCATTTTAATGGCAATCAATTTTTTTAACAATAATGCCACGGGATACCTCTTTCATAAACGAAATTGTTCTTAAAAATATTGCGACGGGAGTACACGCGACGAGAAACCTTTCTCTCTCTCTCTCACGTAGTATTGAATATTAACGACGAGACGCTACGGGAGTAATAGCAACGCGACGGGAGTAAATGCGACGGGACCAGGTAATACTCTCTCTTATGTGGCGCAAACGAAGTTGCGCGGTCAGCTAGTCTTATATATAAAAATGAATCGCAAAATGTGTTGGTAAGCGCATAACTCCAGAACGGGTGGACCGATTTCACTAATTCTTTTTTTGTTGTGTAAGGTATTGTCAGGAGAAAGTTTTTATGAAAGAAAAATATTGTATTCCCACGGGAACGGGAACTACACGGGTGAAACCGCGTGACGTCCTCTAGTTTTGTATAAAATTGTATGTACTGTGCGTAGTTGAAGGTTTGGACATAAAAGCAAGACTTTAATCTATTGAGATGAAAATGTCCTGTCATTTTGGAATTTATGGTTGCATTACACGGTGTGGTGAAGATATGCGCCTGCACCTCCGACGTCACGCGTCGTTCGTGACGTTTCATGCAGACGTTTTGTATCGGGTTACACAGAGAGCTTTATTTTATTACGAGCATTCAGTTACTCATGTGGTTACAGCATTACTTTGTGCAGATCAAGGTATTCTATCCATTTATGGTCATTTAATATTGCGAATTTTGTTGTTGTTCAAAGACATTAGGCACACATGGGTACAAAAATCATGCATTTTCCCTGAGGCGCTTCAACTCGAGGGCATTTGTCAATAATCGTGTGACTGGGAGAAAGATCCTCGTCAAGTTTTTCCATCAGGAAGGCGGCGTCATTTTAATAAGCCAGATATTAAAAAACTGGCCAAGTGCGAGTCGAAAACGCGCACGGAGCCGTACCAAAATACGTAAATCAAAATCAAGTTGGTTGTATGTATGGGAGCCTCTTTTTTTTCTGATTTTAGTATTTATTTTTAAAGAGGCAACATACGTAGGTAGGTTACATCATCTGGGAAAATTGCAGCTCTGTAGCTATCACGTCACGGCTCCTGAGATACAGCCTCGTGACGGACAGACAGACAGTCAGACAGACAGACGGACAGCGAAGTCTCCATGAATAGGGACCCGTTTTTACCTTTTGGGTGCGGAACCCTAAAAAAAGCTTTCAAATTCGCTTTTGAAGAAGCATCGCGTAGCAAAGCTAGTCATAGACAATAGTTAGATAGGAATATACCTACCTTTATGATGATATTACCTTTAACCCGGCGTCTGCTAGGTTGGGTCATAATGACCCGTGATGTTTTTAAATGCGGGTATTTATGAAAATAATAGTGTAACGTTAGCACGCTTCTCAGTAGCTGCGGTTAGTGCCGCGCCTCCCTCGTTTCTTATGCCAACTTAGACGGTGTGCGCCTGCGCAGGAAGATAGACGCGGTCAAACAACAAAAAGGTAAATATGACCCAACTATACATTCGATGATACCCTTTCGTGCCAAGTACGTTGAGTTCATTATTTGATTATTTCGTTTATTTATTTGTACCGTCATTACGTATTGCATTGTATTTTATTATTCTTAGGTTATATTTGAATAATAAATAAAGAGAAACGCGAAAGGCAGCGAATTCTGAAAATATTAGAAGAAAGCGGCTCGGAAGAGGGTGAAAATTCTTCAGAATACGAGGAAGACAATCACGTTAGCGAGAAATATCAGAGGAGCTAAATGCCGTGGTGTTTGTAAACAAATGCCAGATATTTCCCGCTATAAAAGGCAGGAAAACTACCCATACCCGTCAAAGATGCAACAAAATCATCTGCCCTGAAGACATAATTTATTTCTGTAGCGGTTGCGCAGATGACGGTGCTAATAGTGATTAACACTAAGATTCTTTATGTTTTTTACATATATTTAATTAAATATCTGACATTTGTCATACCAAAAAGTTAAAAACAAGTGTTAATTAGTCATTTTTTGTTATTTTATTACTAAGATTCTAGATGTGGAATTTTTTGTTGTAAATTTTATTCTGATTTCTTGAATACCTACATAAAAAATCTATAAATAACTTATTTTTTTTATTTTATCTCCAAAATATTATAATTTAAGAACTATTTATCAAGTTAAACACAAATTTGCTCTAAATTTCATTGAAATGGTAAAAATCAGCTGCGGTTTAAAATCGGGTAATTATGACCCACCATGCAGTTGCTGTACCTATTTTCTACCATGCTGACGCCGGGTTAAGAGCCTACCAGACGCCAAATTGTTAAAGGAAGATAGAAGATATACATTTTAGCGTGCAAGAAGGAGAGAGACGCGATCGGTTTTTGTGCGCTTTTAACGAAATAAATTAATTATAAAAAAACTATAACCAATATGAAAAAAATGCTCTAGTGCAAATGAAGATTTTACTTTGTCTTTCTTATAAATATTTTATATTATAAAAACAACATTGAATATACGAGATCTAGCTTAAAATTTCACGAAATCGAGGTGTTTTCAACACAAAAATCTATCGAGGATTTAATCAGTAATCGTGTTTCGAGCCTAGAGCGTTTCTAGTTCATGAACTGAAGTTGTCTGTGTTCAAATTTAAATTCATCAGAGTACTCACAAGTCCTGAGGTCTAGATCAAAGTAATAGTCTATTTGGCGTCATAAGGACTCTTAAATGCTGATAGATGCATAGAATAGTTCGAGGTTCACAAGTCGCGGGCTTAGGTGCGCGCGCGCATACAGCCTGCCCATTGTTGCACAGATTTATTTGAAATTGTTTATAAATAACAATAAGTACTTTTGTTCAGCATGGACACGCACGGATGGTCATAAAATTGATTTGAATAAACTGTAATTGCTGTTGCTACTCAAGGCACAGTATAAAATTTTAAAAGCTTCTTGACTAAATACCTATTAGATAAGCTATGATTGCAGGAGACTATCCGTGAAAAGGGATCAGGATTAGGTGTTTCATTAAATTTTGCAATAACTCTATCAATGTTTACATTCAAATTTAAAAACTTTTTTTTAAGAGGCCATACATCCGCATTTAGTCGGCTTATCTCCTCCGCCCAACTCTACAGAAAAAAAATAAACAAATTTCCCGTTAAAACTCGACAGTGTAGTTATACTCATAGGTACTCCATGAAAAGGACAACGCGTGCAAAACAGAGGTGCCACTCACACACAGTCGAGAGAATTTCAGCTAGAACTGAACGATTCCAAAGATCGTTTCTCTGTCGAACCATAAAAACCTGGAACGACCTGCCAGCGCACGTGTTTCCCTCCTCTTACAATCCTGGGATCTACAAGCGGAGTGTGAAGAGGCACATTACAGGGCCGCCAACTCAAGGACCACTGTTTAGTCTTACAGACTGGGACAATGGCCCCCAATCGCTTGATGTCGCTGTGACTTTCCATCACACGGCGGCATCATTTTGGCGAGCTAAATATAGAAAAAAAGAAATCTATACAAACACAGTATTTACAAAGGGGATTACTGCTGAAATACCTAGTTAAGTTGTTAAATCAAGCGCACCTAAATCAAAGAATGCAATCAATGCAATCACTGCTGTAAAAACACAGTAAAATTCAGTGGGTTTGATCAATAACGGAACCAATAAAAGTGGGATCTCACGATGACCTGAACTGATGATAAAATGAACCCAAACGTAACAGGATCTGTCGCACAACATTATACGATCTTGGACAGAACCCTCGTCCCTGTCCGAGGTCCCAACAATAAATCTCCAATTTCATTTGTTTCTGAGGAAACAATGCATTCTCTTCTGATGTCATTTTGATATTGGACACCGTCTTCAAAGGCATTGTTCTATAAGCAGTGAACTAGAAAATGTCTCTTTCATATAAGTAGGTAATATTATAGAACCAGTAGATGGCAAGCGGGCGGATTCTTTTTAAAAGTATTCAAGAGAGTCTGAACAATTCCTTTGAGAAAGTCTCACATCCTCCTACTTACTTGATACATCCAAAGTGCAAAAATTACGGTTCTTGAGCAACGACCTCTCACAGGATTCGGAGTTATAAAAAAGTCGCTTAATACCAAGATATTAAATCGATCTATTATGATATTTTATACAGGAGGCCAAAACTTCCCTCAAGTTACCATCACAGATATCAGATCCACAGCGAAAACTCTTGACTGTGGGCATAGACGAAGAAAGATAGTTCTTTCAATCTGATTCTTTCGACGAGCTACTGACTGCCTTACTTATTTCGTAGGTAGATACATATTTCCTTGTATTATCCATCTCATGAAACATCTCAAACGATATAAATAATCGCGAACGCAATAATAAATAAAATTTCCGTTACAAAAATATCTATGGGTATTCTAAAAAGGAACGATTCCCCAAAATGGAGTTGTATCGGTAAAAAGCGCTCCTTGTCGTGGGAGCGCGATGTCCTCGGCCCTCTCCGAAGCCCATTAAGCTCATTAGACGCACCCAAATATGGTCAACCGGCGCGTTTTTGTGGAGACACTCCAGACAAACCGATGCGGACTCGTTACGATTAAAACGCTGGTTCTGTGATTGTTAAGCGTCACTTGCAGTAACAGTTGCTACTAGCTTTTTTTTTAAGTGAGGGTAAATCCTTCATGGATGCTATGTCGGACTCCTACCGACTAAAAAACCTCACGTAACGCCCAACAGCTTACGACTGAGAGCCCCGGGTAAATCCTCGGAAGGATGTCCCTGGACAAGTTGCTACTAGCGACCTTCAGTATCTCTTAACATATCTACGAGTAGGTCCCCAACTCTCTTTCTTCTGCATATCAATGACATGCTGTCCCTTGGGTGCATTCATTGTTATGCGGATGACAGTACTCTTCATGGGAGCTATTCTGGCCGTCCAGCGGCAGGGCGAGGCGACGTGGATGAGAAGAGACGACAACTCGTGGCGGATCTCGATCTGGACCTGGGCCGCATTGCCCAATGGGGTTCAGACAACCTGGTCGAGTTCAATGCCAGAAAAACACAGGCGTGTGCGTTTACAGCTAAGAAGTCCCCATTCCTACCCCTGCCCTCTCTTCAGAGCATTACAATTCCACTAAAGGACAACCTGGAGATCCTCGGTATAGACGTCCGGCGTGAGCTCAACCACAAAAACTACATAGAGAGCTGTATTGGTCTGGCCTCGCGGAAACTGGGAATCCTGAATAAGGTGAGACGGTATTTCACGCCACATCAGAGATGTTTACTGTACAAGACGCAGATTCGTCCCTGCGTCGAGTACTGTTCTCACCTTTGGGATGACTCCGCGAGGTACTTGTTAGACGCGCTTGACGCTATGCAGAGACGTGCTATCCGAATAATTGGTTGTCCTGAGGTGACGGGAGGCCTCGAACCTTTGTCGCAGCGAAGAACCATAGCGTCCTTGGCTGCCTTCTATCGAATGTATCACGGCGAATGTTCTGAAGAGCTCTTCAACCTGATCCCACCATCTCCTTTCCGATCCCGAACAACGCGTGCCGGGCAGAGATGCCACTCATACATAGAACTATAAAAACATGGAACGACCTGCCCGCACACGTCTTTCCCTCATCTTACAATCCCGGGTTCTTCAAGAGGAGCGTGAAGAGGCACATCACAGGGCCGCCAACTTGAGGACCACTGTAAGAAGTGGCCCCCAATCGCTAGATGCGCCACTGCTTTCTTACCATCAGGCTGGTGGCGACGTCAATTTGGCGAGCTGAATATAAAAAAGAAAAAAAAAAGGTATGTCTGAACGGAATCCACTTTCAAGGGGAATTCTTTGTCGAACACTTGGACTGTGCTGAAATTTGATGATCTATTGATTAAACTCTAAAATTACTTTACCCTCTTATCATCATCAGATGGGCCTCTGTTATATCTTCAAAAAGCTTGCATACCATACCAACAAGGTTTCATAATTTTCTTTCTTTTTCCTGTAATAGTAGCAAATACCTACTATGGTCATACCGAGTGATACTTTTATCAATACATGGCTTAACTTCAAATTAAAAGCCTAACAAGCCTAAAAAGGTAGGCCTGTGTTTGACTCATCTCATTATTGACTAAACAAAGCAGTGAATCAGCCCAGATAATTGGCATCGAATACTTGAACGGACGGACAGGACGATCGCGACGCGACGCGACGTATTGCGCGAGAGCATAGCAAGAGCATGTTGCAAGGCTCGAGGTGCACTTGGTGGTTATTTTGTCGAGTGTGTTACTATGTTTTGTTTCGTTTTAAATTACTTTCAGCTGATTGTTGGCTTAGGCCGTGGTCACATTTATCTCGCAGTATGTTAGAAATGTGGAATGACCTAGGGTTCTTACAGTGGATGCAGTCAGATTAATAAGAACTTGGACCTTCCAAGTGGGCATCGGATCCATCGTTTATGAGACGGAGGGAAAGCAATGAACTTGCAGTGAGACAGTGACTGAGAATATGGACCCAAATGTAAGCTTAGCTAATGTTCTTTTTGATACAGGTCACCTTAGTAGTAGCACAGATTATATATAATATAGGTAGTAGAAAAAGTCAAGTCAATCGACGGCAAGTTTTTTTTAAACCGATAGAGTTTAAGACATGTATTCAATTTGGACTCTGTATGTATACACACTCACCGTCTCAAAACTGTCATTAAATATGTAACGCATCAATGTCGGCCTTTAAAACCAATTTTATGTAGGCGTAAGTACGAGTTTGTGTCCAGTCCATCAGTTTTCTTTTAAACATAACACTGTGATTTGATATTTATAGGGAACTGTGGATCTAATGGTCTTTGAAATCAATAAAATCACGCCGCAGAAACAAATTCCTCACAAAAGGTCGCGTGCGCTCAGTGTGTGTCCGCCCTTACCTGCGCGTACGCATTGTAGATCGCCGCGGGCGCCGGCGCCGGCGGCGGTGACGAGGGTGAGATTGTGAGAACGGACAAAGGGATGTACTATTAGTGTATGTAGTCCTTTTTATAGTTTTCTAGAAAATTGAACTTGTGTAGTTCCCTGATTCGTCAGGTCGATGTTTTTATGATGGGATAAAATTGTGCAACATTGTGAGAAAGCAAAATGTCGGGCAATCTGAGTAGCTTCTACTTCCACCCAAGTTGCATTTATTGGTAGATGCGACAATCAGCAGGTGGAGTTTATATGAGCACTTGGATGTTTGTTTAGTAAATCTAGGAGGTCTCTTTCCATGGATTTTGCACCACTTGGTTCAAAAAAATGATGTGAATAAAATGATAATAAAAGGAGGGGAGGGGGGGTAGAGGAACCCGCCTCACCCCCTCGATTCGTCAATCCTAACTTACAACCGTTAAGGATAACCACAACTAATTGTATGTTTTGCTGCCAAGCAGTCCTGAAGATGCCTCGTGTGTAGGTGAAACACATGTTGACAAATTAGTCACATTGTTAAGCGGAGTATTGCTAATTACCAACAATCTGGAGGGTACCTACAGGTAATTTTTCCTATCCCACATCCAAAATTCCTTTCCTGAGGAGTTAGGTTCGTCATTCCTCCCATACAATTAGTTGGGGTAATCCTTAACAGTTGTAAGTTAGGATTCACGAATCGAGGGTGTGAGGCGGGTTCCTCTTCCCCCCTCCCCTCCTCTTATTATCATTTTAGGATAGATTTCCGCCATGTAACGCCTGATTCCATTAGTTATGATGTGAATATTCTGTGCATCGTTCTGTCCAAACGATAAAGACGTTACTGTCTTTCAAAAGCGGTTTTGAGTGGTGAGCATGATTGAGCATTTTATTAGTTTTGCGGTTACTTTTCGTTTTGAGTTATCGATTTTGGCGTGACAATTTGTAGCACCTTACATTTTTCATTATTGTAAAATATTTTAGCACTAGCGGACGTCACGCGGTTTCACCCGCGTAGTTACCGTTCCCATGGGAATACGGGAATAAAATATAGCCTATGTTCACCACCACAAAGAGTGTAGCTTTCCAACAGTGAAAGAATTTTTCAAATCGGTCCAGTAGTTCCGAGCCTATAAATTACAAACAAACAACAAAAAAAACAAAAAAACAAATCTTTCCTCTTTATAATATTACTATAGAAGTCAATTTGCGCGATCAAGGAGGTGTGAGAGCATATTAAAGGGCTGGAGATCCTAGAACGATATCCGATCTCCGTGTGATGTTCCGAATACTGGTAAAGGAGAATTGACATCTTTAACAGAAGCAGACCTAGGGGGCGACAGTACGTGTTAATACTTTTCTATTTAGACCTTTATGGGACCCTTATCCCAAAAAACGGTTAATAAAGGTCTCCTTTCAATAAACAGAAAAAACACTGCATTTTGTAGTCAGTTTTAGTCAAAGATTTAAGCTAGGTATAAACATCTTTCTTTCCTAAATTTCTCTATATGTTAAGAGTTGACTTCGATCAATGTGTTTTACCAGTGATGAAATGCGGCACTTAGACGTGGTCCGTGAGTCCGTGACAGGAGTCCTCACTGTCAAACAGGAAGAATTGACCGGCTCAAATGCCAGAGGGCTAACACCGTGCAAGGTACACTGGCGATGTCAGAAAGGATGCGAGAGCTTGTTGAATGCAGCAGGGCCCTAAACCTACAGTAGGTTTGATTTGTTTTCTGTGGTAGGTGCCAAAGTGGTCCATTACCGTTATCGGCAGTGATTGCCTGATATGGAAATAATTATGGTTATAAGTATAATGTGGTATAACTTACTTAGGTCAGTCCTTAATCAGCAACCCTGTTTTATGGTTCTTCTACTTCAAATCCTAATGTTCTATTCTATGAGAATAAAATAGCTGTGGTTACATACAATTATCGATAACCATAAATATGCAAGAAAGTGGGTAAACTTATGTGCCGTGGAAGGAATTGTAAATTCAAATGAGTCGTGTCGTTAATAATTATTTAACAGCACTGGTTATTGTAATGCCTACAAGTAAACTACTGAAAGCGAATGCAGTTAATTTTGTAACTACTAAGGTGGCAGACATGCTGACATCCCAACTGACTTAAAGTGGTTAAGTAGGTATAGTTATCTATGGACGATTGCAACTCCAGACCTTGTTCACCTTAGCGGCAGCGTAAAGGCATACTTATTCCACATTATTTACCTATTAAATAACCAAATAAATGCCTGTCACATGCACAGTTTTATAATATCCAGTTGCTATCGACTATCGACCACGGTTAAATAAGTACCGCCTACCATTTTACTTTCAAAAAATCCGGTTGTTACATAAATTCTCGGTGACAATAAACACATTCCTACCCTATAATAAAAGCCTGTATTGTTGGTACACTGGTGTTCGAGGGCTACCCCGCTGGTTCACCAATAAAACATGTTTAAAAGATACTTCATTAACAGTTTACGAGCCGGGCACCTTTGAGCCCGGCCGGTGCCGTGACAAATGTTCTCGAGCACGTCTTTAATGATGGATCGAAGGTTGGGAGTGGAAGATATATCACGGATTCACGGGTATCGAGGGAATGACAAATGTGTGAAGTTTGCGGACAATATAAGGTAGGTTGTAGTTATTTGCACGGTACAAGGGATCAGTTTACATAAATTTATACACTACCGCTGCCCGCGCCTTTGTTCACGTAAAGCAACAAGCCATTTGGTTCTACATATTTTAATTTTTAGGCGCCCCGACAGTCTTATTGTTTATTCTTTTTCTAAAATACCTACATGAAGTCTAGAAGCTGGTCCTATCACTATAGTTACTGTTAATATCAGCTATCTCTACCAGTTCGTCAGTTTACGCCTTGGAGCGCCGGCAAAACTGGTTTTTTACGGTACCTCATTGGGGTTGGAACACCTTCGGCTTTTCCCATCTGACAGACTTTTAGACATAACTGTAAATACGGGCGGCGTGCATGGGTTCCATAGGTGCTACGAGGTTCTAGGTCTAGCTTGTATCGAAAGCCACTTTTGCTGTTCCACAAATTCTATTTGTTTGTGAACCTGACCGGTTTCTAATATGATTACTACCACGGTCAATATTATGGAACATTACAAATATGCAATAGGTATATGCCTACCTATTGGATTGCTTCACCAAAATGCCATCACCACACTAATAATTTGTGGGGGGGGGGGGGGGGGGCGTTCCCAAGCCTGTCGCTCGGATCCCAAGCAATTAACACTTCTTAATTACTACCATAAATAATACCTCTACGGTACCACCTGAAGGCAACCTTTTTTAAAATTCCTGTGTTAAGAATATTGAACTCTATGAACTCTATGAACTATATAAAGACTCTATGAACTATACGAAGATGTGTGTTGTAATTAATGTCTATTACCTAATATTTATTATAATATACTAAGATATTATCTAAAACTAGTCTAAGTTATTTTATTGGCTATAAGAAGGCGCCTAAAACCGCCTGCGTGGATACTGTTAAATGAAAAACAATTTCCAAGGAAAACCTCTAACATTTTTTTTTTGAAAATATCATCCAAGTATACACATACATCGTCAATTCAGCAAGGACAGAAGTCCTTTTATAAACCACACACACCCTACAGCTTCTTCAGTTAAGTTTTTAAATAATAATAATCATAATTTCAGTGATTGACGCTCAATGCTATGTAATACACAGACCTCCCCCATAAACCGGAAAACCACGGCGGAGTGCCAGCACTGCGAGGAACGCAATTAGGAGAGCCAGGACAACTCCTCGTGGATGGTCTGGACGTGGACATTCTCCCGCTGGATCTCCAGTGGGAGTAAGTAAGACACCGCTACGTCTTTCCGCGAGCAAGTCATGCTCGTAAAAGAGGCGACGAGGAAGCGGGAGAGAACTCTTCCACCCGAGATCCGCACTAGTAGGTATGTGGCGTTCATCCAAGACTATTGGCCTTCATGACCGAGGGCCTGATGACGATGAGGGGGCTGCTCACCGCCCTTTAGAAGCAGGTCCAAGACGACAACGTGACGTGAAAGATTCACGCTCGCTACACGTCCAAAGAAGCGGGATAACATCGAACCTCCTCCCCCAAAGATCGTTACAACGCTGCTGGCTGCTGGATCAGAACAGGATTATGGGGAGGACCCCCATAGTCCTGTTCTGATCCAGCAGATTCTTGATACCTTCTCAAGGTTATCACTCTACCTCAAGGGAAGCCTTGGCCCAGTGTCAGCACTGTGAGGACCGCAGCGATGACACAGCGCTCCACACGCTGGTGGAGTGCACGGCGTGGGCTCAACAGCGCCAGGTCCTCGTGGTGGACGTGGACACTCTCTCGCTCGAGACCATGGTGCGAGCCATGATCTCCAGCGGGAGTAAGTGGGACTGCGCAGGTTATGCTCGTGAAAGAGGTGGCGGGGCAGGAACGGAAGAGAACTCTCCCACCCGAGTTCCGCAGGGCGCCGCCGACGTGTCTTCGCCGAAGACTATCGGCCGCCATGACCGAGGGCCTGAGGACGGTAAGACGGCTGCTCACCGTCCTTACAGAAGCAGGTCCATGACGGCAGCGTGACGTGAGAGATTCACGCACAATCCCCCCTAAGAAGCGGGATCACACCCGAAACCTTCAAAGACGCGGGATAGCACCCAAATCAGCGCCTAGGCGAGGCCGCAGTGGTAGCCGTAGGTCTCTGTTGGGAGTCCTGAGACATCCTTCCAAGAGCTTACCCGGGGCTCCCAACCGTAGACTGTTGGGCGTTACGTGAGGTGATTTAGTTGTGATTTAGTTGGTAGGAGTTCGACATTGCATCCATGAAGGATTTTCCCTCACGTTAAAAAAAATAACCTCATGGGGAGCCACGACATTATGATTACTCAATGAGAAATGCCTAACTTTTCATTTTTATTAGTCACAAAAATCTTAAAAGTTTATACTAAAGTTATCTACCTAGTTAATAGGATGCGTTTTATAAACGTCTGACATGAGTCATAGCATGCGCATACGCATCTGGGCGGTCTAGTGAGAGTAACTAATCAACGCGCAGCACTTGAGGGATCGTAAAATGGTTTCTCGTGAGAGATAGATACCCCGCTGCACTCATGGCCGATGACCGCGGCCGCTGTTTGTGAAATAAGTGCCTTATGGTAGTATCAAATACTTGCTGTGTCCTACGGTTCCGCCTGTGACATACTACCCATGTAGCAACCCATGCATGCTGGTATTTGAGCGATGGAGCCCTTCCCGGATTGTTGGGGACCTATAGCCAGCCTCACCAGCAAGTGTTGCACCAGCTGAATAATGAATGAGATCCTGAACAAAACACGGAAATCTCCCAACAAACCCTATACCAACTCCTCTGGACAGTGCATGGTGACGTAAGGCCCTTTTAAAATGAAATTGGGGATGCCTATGTTGATGTTTTTTAACGTGTGGAATTCTTTATCCTTATAGATGTTATGTGTCGGACTCCTACCGAGAATAACCACCCAGTCCCTAAGTCCTTACACGGCTCCTACGGCCGGGAGTCTCGGGTATACCCTCCGAAGAATAACCCCCAGGGCACTGGGAGATGGCTACGTCCAGTGGTTGACTATGATAGGTTGATTTGATTGAATGAATACGGTGAAGCATATTTTAATAAGCACCACAACACAGTCACCACATCTTAGCATTATTTGTATCGAAACATATCGAACTACATTGCACAAGGCAGCTAAGTGCGCTTGAATACTTACATTAATTTTCATACAAAGATTATTCTAAGCTGAGGTGCCTGCGGTGAGTGCTAAGATTGTGATTGTGCGTTCGCCTAACGCAGGGGTTCCCAACCTTTTCGTGGTCAGGGACCACTTTTATATTTTTCTTGTTAACAGGGACCACTATAAAGGCATAATTTAAACAAACTGTGATAATTAATCTGAAACTTAAAAAAACGCAGTAGGAAATTGCATAAACAGGAAACTTTCATATTTTTGTATCAATGTGATTTCTGGCTTGCATCTTCTTCACGAGATCTGCTAACCTAAGACTAATATTGTTACTCGCAAGGCGATTTCTCGGAGTTTCGTATAATAACTTCACCCCAGCGTCCATGCTAAAAGGATTACGAAGGGGGGGGGGGGGGGGTACTATTCCACTTCTTTGAGGGGTGAAGAGACACGCCACCGTCTAGGCCGGCTTCTGTGAAAGAGCGGTGAGCAGCCAACTCGCCCTTCTCAGACCCTCGATCATGGTGGACGACGGCGCCACCGACTACGAACTCGGAATGGAGATTTCTCTCCCGCTGCATTCTTCGCGAGCATGACTTGCTCGCAGAAAGACACAGTTACGTCACACTTTCTCCCGTTGGAGACCAGAACCCTTAACATGGTCTCCAGCGTGAGAATATTCACGCCCAGGCCCGCAACGAGGTCTTGTCGCTGCTATGCCCATGTATTGCCGTGTCCCCGCTGTAGATACTTACCGAAGCACCCGTGCCCGGTAAACATCTGTGACACTCGGTAGGTGAGGCCGTCATGGCGCTCGCCTAATTAGTGGTGAGTCCTCACTTTGGTAGCTCAAGTCGTACCTTCCATGTCTCCATGAGCTTCTGGCGAAACAGGGATCACTATGCCTCTATTTCTTTGGGCACAGGCCTGTGGTCCCGATCCAGCGCCTTCATGCACCATTGATACGACGACGCAAGAACCCTGTTTTCCAGGTCCCATGGAGGGGTCTTGGCTAGGAGACATGCCGCCTCAACGGATATCGTGCGGTACCCTCTCCTGACGGCCATCGCCTTTAGCGGGCTATGCAGTCTAGCTACGTTGCCGGTCGTCAGGGCCTCCGCCCATACGGGGGTCCCGTATAGTGCCATACTCCGCACGACCCCGAAGGTCTCTTGCAGGGAGCGTTGGGTACTCTTATGTTGGGTACCAACCGCGAGAGCGCAGCTGTTGCCCCCTCTGTTTCAAGACTTAACTTCGGAAATTGTGTCGCTCTGTAATGATACGCTCAAAGAGCTTGCAAACCTCGACGAGGAACACCATCGGTCGGTACCCCGATGGCGTGTCCACCGTCCGCCCGGCCTTTCGGATCAGAACCAGTTTTCCACACTTTAGGCTTTAGGAAACTGGTCTTAAGCCAGGATCCACGCTCGGCCTGAAAACTCATTCAACCGTGGGCAAATTGCAGACATTGTGTTGCCTTTGCTCGCCGAGCCAATGGGCTTACCAACCGCCCCCACTACCCGCGCTCTTCTCGCTCATTGCACGGCGACTAACGGTTCACCACCCGATAAATTTAAAATCCTTCAGGGACCATATTTTCGCTCCTGCGGACCACTGGTGGTCCGCGGACCACTGGTGGTCCGTGGACCACTGGTTGGGAACCACTGGCCTAACGGAATCATTTATAGCTTGAAAACATCAACTCTTCATCAACTCGTCTTAGTCTGTAGTCGTTAGATTAGCCTTATAGTTTATTGACCCTATTAGATGATCAGTTAGGGAATCTCCTTCTATTTTTGGTCTACTGACTGAACGGAACCTTCGAACAGAGAAATTGGCTCAGGGGTCTAAGAAGTCAGACTACAAATTGCTTTCAACAATGTCTGAACAACACCTAACCGACATATAAAACGGACTTCTGACGCTCAACGCCTAAATTTTCTAGTCAGGTCGTCAAGAGAAAATGGCTTCAGCAAACCATAACGATGTCTTAGCTTAGCCTGTGAAGTCTTAAGGATCAGAGCAGACAAGGCGTTTCACTAGTTAATGTTGGGCTGTTGAGTACAACATCTTTCTTCAGTGCAATTACTCACATAGGGAGATAAAGTTCGATTTGTTCTTCGCTATGAGGCGCTAGTCACCACATATACCTTAGTAAGGTACGATTCAAGCTTAGACAATACAACCCCAATCAACCTAATAGACAACGCTTTACCGGGGTTACGGCCCGTCTGCTTTCTGACTCGCTATGTCATTGAATCAGGCGTAATATTAACGTTGTACTACCTCCTCGGTTCCGAACCTGGGGGTAATTACCCCCGCAGGGGTAAAACAGCTATTGTATGGGGGTAACAGAGGTGATGCCCAAAATAGATGAGTAAAAATATGATTGTTAGTATAAAACAAATACCTAGGTAGGTAAGCGGCATCGCGATCTCTCGTGTTCGTAAAATCTCAGTGAAGTGTGGAGAGAGAAGGTGTACATTTTGGCGAAAAACAGCTTCAGAATACCCCATCATTGCTAACAGAACTCTGAACATGTTGGTACCGTTTGCTACCACTTTTAAGATGCGAGAGTGGCTTCTCAACTCTGGTAACATTGAAAACAAATCCAGAAACCATCTGAACTAGGGAATGCAATCCCGACACGAGATCGCAAATTAAAAATCCCGCAGGATTAGAAATATCAATCCTGCGAGATCCCGGAATTTTCGGGATCTCATCTAGTTTGAAAAAAATTCCGATGACTGAAAACGATGAAAACTGCTTGTTCGTAATAGTCACAGCGCTGCACAGCCCCTCGTCGGGCACTTCACACGCTTGGGGCTAGATCTGGCGGATAACCAGTTTGGGTTCCGTCATGGGTGCCTCGTCGTGGACGCGATCATACGCATTCGAGACCAGACGGAGGAAGCAATATCGCAGAGCGAGGTGGTGATGCCGGTGTTTCTTGACATCGACTTCAACACTTTGGCCTGGAGCTGCGTTACTTATCACGGAGTGCCTTCCTACCTCCGTCGATTGTCGGGGCTTATCTTTCCAAGAGGGCCATAACGTACGAGCTGGCTGGGATCGATTCGGCGAGATTCAGCGGTGTTCCGCAGGGATCGGTCCTAGGACCGCTTCTGTGGACATAGGGTACGATTGGGCACAGCGCGGCCCGTTGCTTAGAGACAGATACACAGTTATTAAAACTTATAACACCGCTCGTTTTTCGTCGGGGGTTAAAAATAAAAGAAGTGTTAATTTTGAAATTAAAAATCCCCCACCATCCTCAGCCCCCGATCATGGAGGCCGATAGTCTTGGGCGAAGAAAAGTCTGCAGCGTCCTGTCCAAAGACTGCGGAACTCGGGTGGTAGAGCTCTCTTCCGCAGAAAGACGCAGCGGTGTCCCACTTACTCCCACTGAAGATCATGGGACCATGGTCTCTACAGGAGATGGTCTCCAGCGAGAGAATGTCAAAGTCCAGACCTGTTACGAGGACCTGGAGCTGTTGCGACATGCTGTGCACTACACCAATGTGTGGAGCGCTGTGTCCTCGCTGCGTACCTCGCAGTGCTGGCACTCAGCCGTGGTTTCCCTGTGTCCCCCTGAGATCGTGCGATATCCTTATCACCTTGACGGCCATAGCCTTCTATAGGCTAAGTAGTACAGCCGCATTGCGGGCCGTCAAGGTCTCCACTCATACGGGGCCCCGTATAGCGATAAAAGTAAAGCACTCCGCATTATCCCAAGGCAGTCTCCTGCAGGGAGTGTTGGGTCCTCTTATGTTGGGCAACAACGCGAGAGTGCGGCTGTTGCCCCTCAGTTTTGGGACCAAACTTCGGAAGTGGTGTTTGAAGTCTCATCGGCCATCGAGTACGAACCCCAGATACTTCATCGAGGGCTCAGTACCGATGCTGACGCTCCCTACCTTTATGTTAGATCCCTCAGGTGGCCTCTTGCAAGGTCCGTGAAAGCACAGAGCTTCGGATTGGTAAAGGGCGACCTCAAGACCCAGCGGCCGTATTTGACCCACAAACTTGAGCAACGCCATTCGTGGCCTTTAGGGCTGCGTCTCGGTGCGTTGCTCCTCGCGCCGTAACGAGGGTGTCATCGGCGTAACACGTTACTTTGACACTTCTAAGCAACGTGCCGTGCTGCACACAATCGTACCCGATCCACAGAACCGGTCCTAGAACCAATCCCTGCGGAACACCGCTGAATCTCGCCGAATCGACCCTAGCCAGCTCAGGTAAGTTATGGCCCTCTCGGAAAGATAAGCCCCGACAATTCGACGGAGGTAGGGAGGCACGCCGTGATAAATAAGGTCTTCCCTAACGCATCTCCAGGCCAAAATGTTGGAGGCAATGGCGATGTCAAGAGACACTGGCATCACTACCTCGCTCTGCGATATTGCTTCCTCCGTCAGATCTCGAATGCGTATGATCGTGTCCACGACGAAGCACCCCAGACGGAAACTAAACGGAAATTAAGATATTTTTCATTGCCTAAATTGCTTTCTTGATTTTTTTTTAATTGGGGGTAAAATCTGTTTCTCTAACATGCCATAGGGGTAACAGCTCTGAAAAGGTTAGGAACCAATGTACTACCTACTATGATTTTCAGAAGGCCTTGAAGGAGTCAATAGTACCTGGTCAACCGCTCTCCGCAACCTACCAATATTTAGCCATTACGTTCTCATAGCGTAGTTGAGGAAACCGTTGTCTTTTAGGTTGTTTAGTCTGTGGATTCAAGACATACCATTTATGAATTTTAAAATAAGCAACATCGTATTCCCACAATTCCCACTTAGCAGCGCCTACATTCTTCACTTGTAACAATAACTTCGTCCAGGGCCTGTATAAGGCGGTACACGGACTCCACCGATTGTGAGCGCTCATTATTATCGCCAAACTGGTGCTGATCAATGCACGGTAATGTGGTGTTTAGATGTGGCGTCTACCGCATGTTAAAGCGCATTTACATTGTACGATACGTCATTGAGAAGCGCAGTTGCAAGCCCAATTCAAGGGCAGCCTGAATTCTCGGTCATCAAGGTCAGGTGTCAAACTAGGTACCTACCTACAATCTTTCTATTTACAATTTTAGTGTAAAGTTCCATGACCGGTACGTTTCCGACTTACTCGAAACCTACAGATCTTTTTCGAATGGAGGATTATGTATTGAAATGATTTGTTCTCCATATCATTGGTTAGGATCTGAGGAAGATCTTCAGAGGTGCATAATAAAACTATTCAATATTTTAATCAATTTAAAATACCTAGATTTGATTTTAATGTGTACCTACCTACCTGTTGCAAAAAACCGTCGCTATCACTGCGAGTGCTTTCTATAGCGTCTGTACGGTTTCAGATGTATAGAGCAGAGTGAAACGGTTGTTAATAAATTAACAGTTTTATATAAAAACCAACAAATAATTTCTACCGTACGCATTGCCGCATAGTGTAAACGACCCTTAACGACCGCGGCGCCTAATATGGCGGCGGTAACGAGCAGCCCATACACGGTGTCGTTTTATTCGACGAATCTGGCTACTTCCAATAGAATATTCTTCCTGAATGTAATGTAAAAAACAAATATTGACAGAGATAAGTAAAATGTACATTACAAATTTGTATAGGCTATTATCATGCCCAATCTGGTCATGGGAGAGTATGGAGGGCCTTTGTGAGAGTAGATAGAATAAATTAATCTCTAAATAATGGAAGGTTTTAAGACCAAAACATTGTAGCCGCAGTTTCTATTGTCCATTGCTGGACGTAGGCTGCTTGCCCAATCATTCCGCGAGGTTAATTGGCATTTACATGTAAAACGCTGGTCAGACGGGTTAGCACTGAGTTTGTCAGTTGGTGTATCACTGGCAGGTTAGCTTTCCCGGCCCTGAAGATTTCGGTAAGGACTCATTGCATTCACTAGGCGCTGTTAGAGGATGAATTGGGTAAGACATCAGATGACAGTTTCCGAGACAAAAATTAAAACACCAACCTCAGATCAATAAAGAAACTTTATTCCCTAACTTAATCAACTGAGAATTTGCATTACACTGAGAAAAAGACATCTACACAGCAATTGTAGTTAGTCTGGCTGTCAGTCATATAATAATGACCATTTTCTTCACCTCTTAGACAGCCTCCATAATACCGCTGCAGCCTTTTAAAAAAATACAAAACCAACGTGATTTATGTTTGATGGGCATGTCCAAGCCATTCCATCATAATTTACTATTCCCATAATCAAACCAATAAAACTTCCTCACTTTATTCCAAAGCACTCTATCCCACGGTATAAAAGAAATAAAAGACCTCCTTGCATTAAAGTAAAGGACCGCTTCACAAAGCGCAGTGTTGAGTGACGACCCTCCCTAATGGATCCTGGGGCTGTGCTTGGGGCCATTCATCTCACATGAAACACAATAATCCATACAAATATACCTATTAATATAGGGACGATTTGTTAATTGAAGTATGAATGAAGTTTAATAGAGTTCACGACAAGAATACGACACGATTTCTTGATTGAAATCAAACACGATTTGAAATCAAAACATTCGTTGTAAGGGTCGATGGCCGGTACGATGCTGTGGTGGTTAATATCGGGCGGCGTCTTTTGTTGCTTATGGTAGTTAACCCCTGTTAGCGTTCTGCGGTATCCATCCTCCATAAGCCATAGGTCGCCATCAGAAACATAGCTTCGGTGTCGTGGTCAGGGCTTGTTTGTGCCTTGTGGTTGCATAGCAAGGCGTTGATGGATAACTTCTCTGTGATTTTGGAATAAGTAAATTTGTCTGTTTGTCAATGGGTTTTGTTTCCTGAAGTAGGTAATTGAAATGTAATGCCCAGTGGTTACTTCTGCTCAACAGTTTATTAATTATGAAAGCATGAAAAGTATTTTCCCGTGGATGATAGATTATACTTGGTGCTAGTAATAAGTACTGAGATATCGTATAGTATAAAGTGCCTCATAAAGCAGCTAACATGATTTAAAGTTTAAAGCCTTTTTTATAATAAACAAAACACTTGGTAGAGAGTTTAAAATAAGTTGTTATAGTGATTGAGATCAGGAGCAGGAGGTTCGGTGGGAGGCCATTATGTTATTTTGAGGTTCGTTGGCTCTTTGGTCCCGCAGGGGACAGAACTAAGGTGACGATAGTATCAGGAAAAAGTCTGAGATTTATTAGATAGTACCCGAGCAAGCACAGTACTACAATACAGCTCTATAAGTGGTTTCCTGCCCGATCTGGCAATAATGTAAACATATCATGTTTTGACAATCGTTGTCTGAGACAGATGAGTAGAAAAACATAGTATAATAAATCATTGAATTTTTTACTATCCTGAGCAGGTATTTTAAATGAAAATAAACTATCATAAAGAAGTTATTTGGTGTCGAAATGATTGTAAGAACACTGCATGACTCGTGGATACTGGAATATAATCAGGGTGAATACTCAATTGCAAGTAACTATGGATTTAAAGGATCAAATGTGTTTGTTTACATTTTTGCACAAAGCTATTGAAATACAGTATAGTTTTACTATGCTCTAGGGCAGTGGCGGGAAAACATTTTTAATGGGGGGCCAAAAAGATTGAGAAATTTTAGGGGAGGGCCAGAATTATGGGAAAAAAATGATTCCCTATTCCCTACTGATATTATAAATGCGAAGTATAGAGATAGTAACTCTGTCTGTCTGTCTGTCTGTTACGCTTTCACGCCTAAACGGCTGAAGCGATTGAGATGAAATTTGGCATGGAGATAGTTCGAGGCCCTGGGAAGGACATAGGCTACTTTTTGACCGACTGTGCAAAGGAGGATTTTGATTTTACGCGATAACGACTTCTACGCGGTCGAAGCCGCGGGGAACAGCTAGTGATATATAAAAACTTTACAGTACAGTACACTTGCACTTGCAATAATAAAAAATAGAATTTAAGTGCTATTCGAAGGTTTTGCTATGGTAGGCGTGCGGCACGTATGACATTTCTTTTTGTTTCATATTTCTGGACCGTCAAAATAAAGTTATCGCGGGCCATATACTGAGTAGGTATTCATGTCGAATGGCCGTCTGCGGGCCGAATTAAAAGCTTTCGCGGGCCGGAGCTGACCTGCGGGCCGTAGTTTGTCCATCACTGCTCTAGGGGTATGAAACAACGGCCGAGTGTCAGCACTGCGAGGACTGCAGCGATGACACAGCGCTCCACGCTGGTGGAGTGCATGGCGTTCGCGCAACAGCACCAGGCCCTCGTAGTGGGTCTGGACGTGGACACTCTCTCGCTCGAGACCATGGTGCGAGGCATGCTCTCCAGCGGCAGTAAATCGGACTGCGTCGCCTCTTTCTGCGAGCAGGTCATGCTCGTGAAAGAGGCGGCGTCGGGGCGGGAACGGGAGAGAACTCTTCCACCCGAGTTCCGCAGTCGGCGGCCTGGGTACCACCGACGTGTCTTCGCCGAAGACTTTCGACCTTAATGACCGGGGGCCTGAGGACGGTGAGAGGGCTGCTCACCGTCCTTACAGAAGCAGGCCCTTGACGGCAGCGTGACGTGAGGGATTTACGCACGGCCCCTTTTAGAAGTGGGATTACACCCGAAACCCCCCAAAGACGCGACCCCCCCTGGGCGAGGCCGCAATGGTGGCCGTAGGTCTGTTGGGATTGGGAGTCCTGGGACATCCTTCTGAGGGCTTACCCGGGGCTCCTAACATAGGCTGTTGGGCGTTACGTGAAGTTTTTTAGTCGGTAGGAGTCCGGCATAGCATCCATGATGGATTTTCCCTCACGTTAAAAAAAGGGGTATCAAACAAGAAGCTTATAAAGAACCTACCTACTTCATGTCAGTAGGTACTACGTGTATGTAGGATTACGACCATATAAAAGGTTAAATACTGCGTGTTTACAACATAATCATAATAAATAATGTTGCTGGTTACACCACTGATCGCGACACGCCGCGCCGGCTGCTATCAGCTCGCAGATCTCATTGGATCTGCAACCTGTTTTGTATCGACACTTGTAATCTATACCATACCATAGTATAGTATAATGTCTTGTACTTTGTCTATACACTAAAGAGCGCCTGAGCTAAGGACGGCTATAGACGGTTTACATTAATTATTACGCTCTGTCGAAATGTGGAATAAAAACGTAAGTACCTACCTAATTTCTTTAATCACAGACCACAGTTTAAAGAGAAACCCTACATCACAGTATAAAAATACTTGCTGTTTTCCGCGGCTTCGTCCGTATCGAAGTCGTTATCGCGTAACATCAATACCTTCTTTTTGAGAAGTCAGTTAAAATGTAGCTTATCTCCTTCCCTTGGACTCAAACTATCTCTAAACCAAATTTAATAAAAATCGGCTCAGCAGTTTAGGCGTGAAAACGTAACTGACAGACATATACTAGAGTTACTTTTGCATTAACATTAGTAGGATTTTTTTTTTATACCACTAAGGTGGCACAGGTGGTAGATAAGTACAGGATCATTGACAACTCTTACAGCTCGTCTTCGCACCGAGTCAAAGGACGAAGCTGATATTCAGGTGCCCCCGCCCAGAGGTGACACCAGTACTCCATGTGCACTTGCGACTTATAGAGAAGTAGTGTTTGCGCCGCAGTAAAGTACCGCCGCGCCCTGTTGAGCACACCTAGCTTCTTGGACGCCAGCTTAGCCTTGTCCTCCAAATGACTACGGAACTGAACGTCACTGGAGATGTCAACGCCAAGGATCCCTATACTTTTGGAGATGGAAAGAGATGTGCCCTAAAATTGCGGCGCTACAGTAATTGGGGTTTGCTGAGCGGTGAAAAAACAAGCTTGTGTCTTGGAAGGGTTGAACTGGATAAGATTTTGTCCACCCCAATCGGACACTCTAGTAATTATATTTACATTTACAAAATAGTATTATGATCTGAAGGCTGTGCTTCAAATCTTGTTGAGTGGTAGGTACCTAATATTACGCTAAAAAAATTGGAACCAGAGCAACGAACTAAGTGTAAATAGGTATTTAGAATGACATAACACATCTTGACTTATTTGGAAAATTTGACAAAAAATTGCTCTGAAAGTCATGCGCAGATATGCAATCCTAATTATACAACGGCAATATGCTTTTCTCAGCTAAGTCAATGATATTTTTTATTTAAATCCTTCGTATCAATAGGACATAATGCAAGGAATCTTAACATGAACATTAACATTATGTTCAAGTTAAGATAAGTAAAAGAAAAACAAAACAGCACCAATAGAATTCATTTCAATACATTTTTTAATTACACTCTAAACATTTGTAAGTAAAGTTCAAAATTTCTTCAAAAGAACCTCTAAAACATTATGCAAGTAACCGTATTTTATAGCCCATGTAATATGAAAGAGATTGCTGTCCTCATACAACTTAAACCAATCACAACAAACAAACAGCTTTACAGTCTCAATAAGCTGTCTCTTGTTTTACGATGGGTTTAACGACTAGTTGTACGACTTGTTGGAACAGACCGCGCACAGTGCATTGAGGCGCTTACGGATTACATCAAGTTAGGAGATCGTAAATAAGTGAATTACTTATCTTCTTGAGGACATGTCTTGTATTATATTACTAAATACTGATAGAGAGTTCATGACCACACATAAATCTACAGGGTGTTGTCAAGTTGTCAGTGCAGTGACCTTACAGCAGTGTTCCGGGTAGCGACAGAGACGGTGCCGTTTTTCACTTGCACAGTAAGGGATCACGTCCCGTTTCCCACAGCGATTTGTTCCCGGGATTAAAACCCTATGTGTTAATCCGGGATTTTTTTAACTTGTGGAAGTGTCATGGATGCTATGCCGGACTCCTACCGACTAAACCACACGGTGCTCTTTCATTTGCCTACGCCCTTGCAAGGGTAACCCCAGGGCTGATCACTCATCTGTATATTTACCAAATTTCAACCAAAATGGTTCAAGCGTTAGAGAGTAATCCTGGGGTCATCCTTCTGAAGGCTTGCCCGGGACTCCCAAGCATAGGCATTAGGTAGGAACGCGTGGTTTAAGTCGGTAAGAGACCGGCATACCATTCCTGTAGGATTTTACTCACTTAAAAAAGGGTTAGTTAGAGAGTGATTGAGTAAAAACTTGTTCATAAAGTTTTACATAAGTTTGGCAAGATACTTTGGTTTGTAAACGCGTCGTCAGTTGCGATGTAATATATCTTACAGCATTCAGTCCAATAAACTTTAACCTCATTCCTTTAAAAGAGGCATTGAAATTTTAAAACGACAGCAGTTCCCAATTAAACAGGGAAATAAAATTCTTTCCACTAACGAGGCGGCTTGTCTCAAGTTGACAACACTGAAATTAGTAGAAAGCCTCCATTTTTGTCATTAAAATATCTCGAGGGATGTTATTGTCAGAACGATTCCTTGTAGTTGATAATGAGAGAAATACTTTCTTAAATAGTTCAAAGGATTTTCGCCTTTACGGCACAGAATTTAAGGGTCACTAGGTGCAAAGTGTATTATTTAGGTACCTACTTATCAATTATTTTAAGTTATTTGTTACTTAATATAAGGCTGGCTTTAACTTCAACATTCAACGTGGCAATGGTTAATCTATGTCCCAAATTTAAGGAGGTGCATTTATTATAGATTTCCAAGACTAATATTAAATTTATAGTTCAGCAGGATAATCAACTCCTCAGTAATTACAGGATACCTAATTCATCAAGATGAACCCTCCTGATGAATAGAACAATCTCAGTTTCGGAGGTTTATTATTTTTATACCTATTAATCAATTCACTTGTTATGAAACCTAGGTCATCGCGACTCCTCGCTGTAGTTGTGGCAGTTCATGTTGCTCAGTACCAGTAGGTACTCAGGGCAGTAGGTCATCATCAGTAACACTCGGCTCAAAGCTTTGGATCCCCCTTCCATAACCCATAAGAAAAAATATTATGAATGAATAATAACTATAATAATAAATAACCTATCTGCTCAGATTATAGGTAGAACTTGAACCTTATTCTTTAATCTAAAAGGGGTTTACTACGTACCTATAAAGTTTATTAAATATAGATAAATATGAATACAAAAGTATCTGTGTCTGCTATAATTCAATCTGCATAAGCCGATCAAAACTTAATAAAGGAGGTCATAAAAAATATTGTTACCAAAGACGGTATTCTAAATGATTTAACTTAATCGGTTTAGTGTTTACGATTGTGTATTGCCACAAGACAGACAGCACGTCAAAGAAAAATAGCGGCAACTCAAAGAAAAATAGCGGGAACTTAACACACAAAATACACATACTACACCGATTTTTTTCTATTATGTTACACCTTTCCGCAACTTGCATATATTATTTGAGGATGTTACAACTTGTCTCTAGCAGTGACATACGGGACCAGAATCAGCCGACGTTTTGTGTTTGATCGCCAGCTGCATCATCGAAACGAATGCATAGAGTTTGAGCAATCGTTTTACCCGATAGCCGAAAATGTTTAAAATACAATAGGTATTGTCTCAACGGAAACACAAATTACAAACATAACCTACTTGCCCTTAACTAAGTAGGTACACAATTACCTACGAAATACGTGAAAAAATGCATATCTAACACGTATTGAAATTATGGAAAACAGCCCAGTTCTCACGAAGACGCCCAATGTTGGGCGTTCCAAAGGAAACTCTACTTCCTTATAGTTCCACACTAACAAGTGGCTTACTGTGTGCCACGAAATTCATGTGGTCCAATGAATAAGTGGCAGCGGGATTGCTGCTGTTCTCGAAGCGATTGTATTAAAATAAATAATCGAAATAATCTTGAAATTGACAAAATAGTATTCGAAATTGTATGAAAGAACATACGGCATAGGCATCTATCTATTAATCAAGAATCTCTGAAAACTCCCACCTAAATGTAATGTGGATTGTAAAGTGAGGGTTCTACTACTGCCTTTGGATAAAGCGCTGGCCTAGCTAGTAAGAGTACAACAAAAAAAAACACAATTATTTAAAAACTTGTGAAGACCCTACAGCTTCTCCCTTGGGCCAAGCATAGAAAGGGCCAAAACCGGCCGGTATTTGTTTAGCAAACAGAGGTCTGATGCCCTTCGAGGGCCAGACGCGTTTGCCCAATTAACGACGCGTGTGGCCATACCAGCCATGCAACCTGCTATTGGTTTACGGAAACTATTAGAAATATTTGAAATATACACCTAATTTTAATATTTTCACACGACATGACGCAACCAAAGGCAAAGGTGGAAGAAGACTGACGTTGTTCCTCCGAGCGGTAGGAGACTGAGGCCACAGTGGTAGCCAAAGAAAGGTTACTAACGATCACCCATCTGAGTAGCACCTTTGACATTACGGTAACAACTTTTGATGTGGAAGCTTCCTGATCGAAAGTGGTAACCGGAGCTTACGGACGTTCCGGAAAGCCTTGTGCTTGTCTGCTATCAGAATAGTATTTAATAAAAGTAATTAAGGGTTAAGCGATGACACCTCGCAAAGTAAACTGATCGTCAGTCCCGATGATTTATCAGTGTTAAGTTTTGAGACTTGACTTTTAGTGGCAGTTTCTTATCAAATTGTTTACTAAAGGTATAATCGCAAAGTATTTCAAAAATTCCCATACCTTCGAAATAAACAAGACACGCACTGTAAAACTGTTTCCAATCCATATACCATTTTTGTTAGTTTTCTAATATCTCAAACTATAGCGGCCCTCAAAGTCAAAATAACCTAGTTGGATGCATTATTATGACGAGACACCGTCATACTATGCATCCAACTACTAAGCTTTTCTTAATTAAATTTCAAATATCTATAGATGGGGACTCGCTCTGTAGGAAGTATTTTTCAGACGAATGACACTCTAATATCCGATTTAGTTACCAGGTACCTCTACACTAATAATATAAAAGTCTATGCTTATTAATAAGCTAGCATCAGAAATTAAAACACTGTGCATTGTTGGAAAACGGTGAGCTCACAGTGGCAGTCCAATTAGTAGGGGGAGAGGTATAATTGGGGTAGAACCGGTTCTCAGCTGAGTCGCCGCGGTCTGGTCCGGACTCCGGTGGATTGTGCTCAAGTATGTAATACTGGTTGAATGGAATCTATGTGTAATTTGTGTGTTAAGTTTCGTAATGATGGGCACGCATGCGGTCGCCTTGAGACACCGCATGAACCTGTTGCATAATATACAGGATGTTACTTGAGAATGGTGAACTTATAACGGTTATTTATATTGTCGACTAGCTGAGCCCGCAACTTCGTTTACGTCACATAAGGTGTATGAAAGGAAAGGTATTTCTTCATCAGAGTCATCAAGCAGCGTCTGAAACTGCCCTGTTTGCTTAATCATAAAAGAGCTTAATAATTAAGTCTATTTTAAAACAATTCAGTCCACGCCTTCGGCGCGGACTGAATTGTTTAAAAATAGTCTTAATCATTAAGCTCTTTTATGATTAAGCCAACACGCCAGTTTAGGTTCACTCACATTCAAAGAAAACCCTACAATTAAAATTTTCAAAATATCTAATTGTTAAAAGTGTTATAACTCTTTTATTTCTAAACCGATTTACATAAAACAAACGCTAAATGTTAACTGGAGCAAACCTCAACACAATAAAAAAAACCGCATTGCAATCGGTTGAGCGGTTGCTGAGATTAGCGTGCACAACCGTACAGACAAACAGATATACAGACATACAGACATACAGACAAACAGACAAAAATTCTAAAAATCATTGTTTTGGGTTCTATTGCGTTCATAAAGCCCCCCTATAATATTTTTTCTTATTTATCTTCCATGTACAGACAGCGACCTGTTACGATTTTATTATATGTATTGATTGATTGATGATGATATTGATTGGCAAATTTAAATGATGAAAATCTCCGGCGATTCCAGTGAAATATTGCATGTAGATGAGAATTAGTCTGGGTTGTCGCTAGTAACAACGACTGTTTTAAAAACTCCTAATAAAAAGGGCACTGAAGACTGAACATCAAATGAAACAAAACAAAAAATTTGGCTCGAGTTGCCAAATCAATGATGATTTTATTCGGAGTTTTCGAAGAAAACGCTCGTCGTGTTAATTATGAGCAGTAATCGTACAATTAAAAAAATCGGCCAGAATAGTACGGGGTTCGTTCGAAGTCGAAGTATGTCACGATCAAAGTCAAAGGAAGAAGAAAACGAGTAAATAAATGAATTTGAATTTGAAAGTCGAGGGTACAGCTATAATAGTTCTGTAGATGGTAACTCTGTTCTTTGCTTTCTGAAATACACAGACGAGAACATTATTCAAGTAGGTACCTATGTTTCTACAGTTTCTTAGTAACAAGTACAGGAAACGCCAGTTTTGTCTGTTCGTCCGTCACAGGCATTACAAGCACAGTAAAGTTCGCTTGAGCAGTTTTATTTCAGGCGCCGACAGCCCGTCTGTATTGTAATCTATATATATTTTATATGCGAGTGGGTCTGGAAATAGCTCGGAAAGGGGACATTCGTATGATTCACTGCCACTGTGACTAAGTACGTGTAATCAGCTGCCGTGAGTTCGCAGACGTATGAAATCTATAATACGGGAAGCGAACATTTTGTACCACATGACATTTTACACAGTTACATGGTTACGGAGATGTGTTTTATTTTTTATGACATAATATGTACCTAGTTCCTACCCTTCTATACGATAGAAATTTAGAAAAATCACAAAAGAAAGTCAATCCAAAGGCTATTCCTTAGAGTAAAAATAAATAAAAAGGAAGAAGAAAACGAGTAAGGAGGCTAAATCATGCTCGCATGGACTCAAAGCTCGAACACCACCTGCAAGTAGTGGATCCTCATAAATCCTTTCCTTTTATAAGTAATCAATTGAAACACCACAAACGGTTTCCTATCTATCATCAATTCATCACCCAGAACTATCGGTAAGAATCTTACACTACGCTTGATTCTGTGGTGGGTGACCATTTGAACAGTTGGTCCAGGTTGTCAATAGCATGTCGGTCGTTAAATCCAGTTTAAGGTATTATGGGCAGCTTCAATTTCAACAACAGGTATTTCACCACCTGCATTTGCGTCTTTTTGGGCTTCACCCCTTTTAAGGATTAATAATATTAGAATAGAATACTCTGTCTACACTTCGGGTTAAAAAGGATGCTGGCGTGTTATTTCTGTAATGTATGTGTTTAAATAATTCATCAATAGCCATAGTCACAACTCTCTTGTCAGCTGATTTGTAAGTTTAGAATAATGAAAAAGCTGTCTCCCGCGTCTGGTAGTGTGATGTGTGGGCAGGAAGCGGGTCGATGGATCACGTTGATGATGATATACGAGTGTATTCCTCATGGACAGTTTCCAACTATTAGTATGAAAGATTGTACGTTTGTTTGTTTTGTCTGGACGGTATAGGAAAATAGAACATTGTGTAGAAACGACTTGTTAGTTTTCAGTGGCAAATGTCAAAAGTTGGTAGACGGAATGTCTACCTAACTGCCAGCATAACGGCTGGCTTTCGTGGTTAAAATCGTATCCCTAAAACAATGATTGGGCACCAAATGGACGGTGCGCCGTCCATTTGGTGCCCAACTTGCTATTATTCGGAGGGGTGAAATTCGTGTAGGTTACAAAAATATTAATAAAACTTAAGATGTTCACGTAACCTACTTTTCCTCTCAAATATTTCACTTGGCTATTCTGTGTGAAGAGCGAAACAAATACCTACACAGCAAATGTTGAAACTGTACACGAGCCACGATATTCAAAAAAAAGACAACAACATTGACTCATTAAAATTAAAAAGAAACTCGACATTTATGTATTTTTAAATAGGCAGATCATTATTGACTTGGCAACAGCCCGCTTAGATCCCCATCGTATGCCAAAAGCTCCCATCCCATCAAATAAATTGTCATAATCGGAAACATAAACATTATTGTCACTATACAAAACACTTTTATCTAGAAAATTTATTTTCTAACAACACGGGGGTAAGGACCGGCCACGCTGATTCATATCTTATATTTAGGAAACACGCTGTATGTCACAGACACCATCGACAAGGTAAAATCAACTCTATTTTTAATTACTCAAAGTTGATATTAGCTTAAGAAGCTGTGGAGGTGTGACATTTTTGTGGTGGGAACAGTAGTCTATATTAGTAGCGCAAACCCCCCTCTCTTCGTTGTCTCGTAGTATTTGTCCAGTGCCAATACTTTCAGCGGTTCATTGAGCAAATCTGTGTGGAAATCGCGCCTGAGATAAGTTAAGAAGTCGCGTTGACAACAGTCGATAATACAGGAAGTCTTTCAGTTTTGATACATTATAATAGATACTTGGAGATATTTGGACAAAAATACAGCTTATCCAAAAGGTCCTAGAAGACGTATGTCTCCTTGGTGCACCTCTGAAGGTAACGCAGCTGCTGACTAGGGGCTGGGTGATGGCTAAGAAAAGGAACATACTTGTAATAAATAAATTAATGTAGGTAGGTATAATACATTACGTAACCAACTCGTCTGGGCAGGATAAGGCCAATCACCGTCTCAATGTGGCAAAAATTGGGAGGATCCAACATCAAATCTCTATCAACAAATAAATGTTATTATTATCATATGCGGCATAATGATAGACATTTATTAGATTGATCTAAAAGAGATTATGATCGTTTGCACTGAAGAAAATGAAGTCGTTTCCCTCTTGCGCTGCGCTCTGGTAAGTATTATCAAAAGCTTATTTGTATAATACCAGCGTCTAGCACACCTTTGTGCGAATAATCCGAATCTGAAAGTTACTCGTTTTATAAGCAGATAAACGTTGAAAGTTAGTCTAAGAATTAGCTGGAACAGACAGCAGACCAACAAAAAAGGATTTGCGCTTGTAAAAAATACTCCGTATATACACAGAGGATATTATGATTGTGCTTCATTGTGTATTGTAACCTTATTGTAACATCATCAACACAAATTAAAAAGTCAAGTGCCATTTGACAAGAGAAGTCTGTCTGATAGCTGTCAACTGTCTAACTGACAGCTCGGACGTGACGTGACGTGTTTGTAACGGCTTATGTCGGCTTATTGATTTGAAATCCGATCGTGGTCATATACACGTCGAGAGAAATTTACTCACGATTTAGATTATGATCCCATAAAGTGTGACAGGTGATTGAATAAATAATTTAGGAGCTTTTTGTTTTATGACGTTTTAGCATTTTAAAAAGATAAACTGCTAGCTCCACTAGTGTTACTCGATAAAAAGCTTTAACTATTATTGTAGGTAGTATAAAAAGGTTACTCATTTCCATAAACTCTATCCATCAGCTTTGGAATTATGATAACTTAAAAAAGAAACACTCCATAGTTCAATTTCGGGGTGTTGAAGTTCGCTTAAGCCCATCAGGTGATTTAGATGTTTAGATGTAACTTAACAACAATTCAAAAAAAAACGCACATAGGCAGGTAGGTAATATTTTTGACGAACCATTAATTAGATCATCGATCAAGTCCGATTATTAAGCGTGTTTAATCGATAGTTTTCACCAGAATTATTCGATATTTATCATTCTATGTCCCTACCATAGTAATAGCCTGCACATTACTTTTTTAGTTATAAGGACTAGACCCATGCCTTAAGCAGGTACAACTCCGCGTTTGTGCATAATAAGAGACAAGAGTCAAAACCGGCCAAGTGCGAGACGCACTCGCGCGCAGAGGGTTCCTAATCCGTACAAAAAAAATTGCAAAAAATCACTTTTGTTGTGTAGAAACCACCCTTTTTTCTGATTTTAGTATTTGTTGTCATGGTGGCAACAGAAATACTTCATCTGTAAAAATTTCAGCTCTCTAGCTATTACCGTTCATGAGGTACGGCCTCATGATAGATAGACATACAGACAGCGAAGTCTCATATATAGGGTCCCGATTTTACCCTTTGGGTGCGGAACCCTAAAAAGCACCACCTCAATCATTTCTATAGTTCACAACTAAAACCGGTCTGAAATCTGATGCGAAGTGGATTGTTCACGATCAATGCATCATAAAGTGCCGTTCGCACTTGACCACTCAACAACGACGTTTTTATACAGCGCACGCGCACACCGCATTGTCACTGTCACTTGTGTAGTATGACAGCTTTGACAGTTACTTGAATTTTGGAATTGACAGGTGTGAAAGCAGAAATGGTCCCGTTAATGCATTTTATATTTCCGGTATTGTAATTTAGAATCAGGAAAGAGCAGATAAATAAATATAAAAATGTCTGCTAAGATGGAAGGCGATAACGTGTTTCGATTTTTCAAGTTCAGAGGGCCTAAAAAGGCCACATTGTATGTTTCATATTATGAAACGTAAAATGATTGCTATGCTTCGTATGTTCCGTATTTCAAATTATATGAATTGTATGTTTCATATTATGAAACATACAATGTTGCCTTTTTAGGCCCGCTGGTTACAATTAATGTGACAAAGCAGAGTCCAGAGTACGAGAAATGATTTGTCGTTAATTCCCGCCCATTCTCTTTTCACAATCATTCGTTTGTGAACTATTGGTTGCGAAAATAGATTTGGAAGAGCAATGAAATTCATGTCTTCTATTGATTTTACTATGCATAGTAGGTAGAGCCGGGTGTGTTGTGTACGTATTTTTATTATAAGTCGTTATCGCGTAAAATCATTACTCTCATTTTGCGTAGTCGGTTAAAAAGTAGCCTATGACTTTATATCTATGCCTATGCCCTTCCCGGGGACTCAAACTATATCTCTATAGGTACGAAATTTAATCTAATATAGCTTTAGCGGTTTAGGCGTGAAAGCGTAACAGACAGAGTTACTATTGCATTTACAATAATAGTAGGGATTGTGTATGGTAAACAAAAGTAACCCAATTAAAAAAAACTTCTAGACAGATCAATATTAATAACTTGTATATAAGTACCTAACGAGAAAACGAGGTACTTACTCGAACTCGTAACACAAGAAAAACATTGTTGTTGTATTTCTTACCTCACGACTTGCGCTTCATAGTTAGAGACAGGTACGCCAAGCTAAGCACTATAATATACGTGACTATACCAAGAGTCAGTCAGCAAGGAATATGTTGAATATACCTACTCAGTCTAATTTCAAAATACCCAGTAAAATAAAAAAAAATCTCGCTAAACGTCACACCTGTACGTGTGTTGGTGTGTCTATTTATCCGTAATAAACAAAAGGACCCTACCTCTCGTCAACTAGCTGTAACGGTATTCACACCCGTGCTCAGTGACTCGTCACGCGTTGTCGCCTGTGCTGTGGGTGGAGCAGGTAGGTCCTTCGGGGAACCGCCTTTGTTTGGTCATAAGTACTTTTGAGTTTAACCCCCGGAGGGTATTGATTGCGTTCGAATTTGAGGCTGGGTTTTTTAGGAGATGAGCTACGTACTTGTAATCTTTAGTAGGTACTTTAGTAGTTTACGTTTTCGTTTTGATTGACTTCCACGTTAATACGTTCACCACGTTTTTAAATTGGACAAAACGCAAATGGTGAAATGTGGACATTATCAAGTATGCCTATTGCCTACCCCTTTTGATAAAGTGCCTGATTTCAAAACTCTACACTACTCTGTAACTTATTTTAGGACGTCACGCGGTTTCACCCGCGTAGTTCCCGTTACCGTGGGAATACGGGAATAAAATATAGCCTATGTTCACCGCAAAGAGTGTAGCTTCCCAACAGTGAAAGAATTTTTCAATACGGTATAGTACTTTTGGAGCCTATTCGATGCAAACAATCAAATCTTTCCTCTTTATAATATTGGTATAGATAGTGTAGATTATACTTGTCAATCACTCAGCATTATTAAAAGTCTGTCTACCCCCTGGCGCGACTCTGGCGTGACCGCGTGACACATACACGCGACCGTAAATAAATATCTGATGCACATTATACGTGGTGATTGAAGAGGATGAAGCGAAACAGTTGTATCGATTGGAGAGATGTAAGTAGCTAACTGCCTACCCCATTAATAAATAAACTTAAGTGTATCAAAGTATGCCGATATTGGCACAGGAAATAATTGCACGTTATCCAAGTTGTAGTACTTTGACCATCAGACTATCAGGTTAGAACCCCACACACTGGGTAGGCAGAACTACCTACCTAGCTCGAAAGTAGAACACTACAAAAAGTGTCAAAAGTAAAACTAAAGTAGAACACTGACAGTGAGTGGTCCACGTTTCGTTAATCAATTCAGTATGAGCAATGAACTTTAACTCAACACTGAACTGTGGAGTTGGTTTGTTTGTTAGAAAAAGCGATTGAATCTCAGGAACTAGGTTGGCATTCAAAAATTCGGCGAATAAGCAGTGAGTTGGACTCACGCACGGTGGGTACCGTACTAAAAAAACAAATAAAAAAAAGTGTGTGCGTGTAACCTTTACCATTGACGGTATCAAATGTTATGTATTCGAGTTTTGCATAGCGGAAACATAGATTATATTCAAAATTCAAATAGCGTTACTTCCGCCAGAAAAAAAACCTGAGATACACCTAGTCGCGCCTAAAGAAGTTTTACTTCAAAAATCACATTTGTTGTATGGGAGCCCCCCTTAATTAATATTACTATTCTGATGTTATGGTTGACATAGCGACAGCAGAAGTCGTGTCTGTGAAAATTTCAGCTTTCTAGCCAACACTGTTCCTGAGTTACTGCCTCGTGACGGACAGACAGACAGACGTACAGCGAAGTCTCATAAATAGGGTCCCGCGTTTACCCTCAGGGTACGAAACCCTAAAAATTTTACTAAAATAGGTAGGGGTTTTTAACGTGAGGGAAATTCTTTCATGGATGCTATGCCGGACTCCTACAAACTAAAAAACCTCACGTAACGCCCAACAGCCTACGGTTGGGAGCCCCGGTTAAGTCCTCGGAAGGATGTCCCAGGACTCCCAACAGAACTAAACCAGGGTACCTCCTAAGCAACTTTATTCCTTCCTTCTATTATTTTTTTATATTTAGCTCGCCAAATTGACGTCGCCACCAGCCTGATGGAAAGCCGTGGCGCATCTAGCGATTGGGGGCCACTTCTCACAGTGGTCCTCAAGTTGGCGGCCCTGTGATGTGCCTCTTCACGCTCCTCTTGAAAACCCCGGGATTGTAAGATGAGGGAAACACGTGTGCGGGCAGGTCGTTCCAGGTTTTTATTGTTCGACAGAGGAACGATCGTTTGAAACGCTCTGTTCTGGCGAAGATTCTCTCCACTGTGTATGAGTGGCATCTCTGCCCATCTGAAAAAACTTTACCGACATAAGTTGCGCAGGTCAGCTAGCAAGATAATAATTGGCTAGAAGTACCTAATTTACATACTTATGACAACACTTACTGGCAGGACTGACAGGTACTGGCTAATTGACCGTTTACGACTTAATTTACAGATTTATCGATAAGCAGAGATACGATATTTCGCAATTTCTTTGAAACTAGTCTCTAGATAGCGCCTGAACAGATTACTGATTGATAAAATGCTAATGGCGAAGTATGCGCGAGAAGTACCTACGCCTCTGCCTACCACTTCGGGGTCTAGGAGTGACTATAATACGTAGGTATTTATGTTTATTATATCGTCATCAAACTTTCAAATAACCAAAACTTCTTTAGTAAAAAAAAAGGATTTATTTAGGCTATAAATGGATTGTGCTCAGAATTCACAAAGTTAATCTGTTTGTCGAACTGTCCCTCACGCATTGTAAGGACATGACCAACGCATGATATGTATGAGTATGAACGATGGGCGCTTAGTAAATATTTATTGCTAATATTAAAGGCACTATCTTCTTATATATAAAAAAAAACCGGCCAAGTGCGAGTCGGACTCGCGCACGGAGGGTTCCGAACCAAAAAACAACAAAAAGGCTTATTTGTTGCATGGGAGCCCCCCTTTTTTTATTTTTTTTATTTGACGTGAGGGAAAATCCTTCATGGATGCTATTCCGGACTCCTACCGACTAAAAAACCTCACGTAACGCCTAACAGCCTACGGTTGGGAGCCACGGGTTAGCCCTCGGAAAGATGTCCCAGTAAATGTCCATTTTGTTTTAACTAGATTTATTTTTTATGTAAATAGACTGCTCGATATTCTGTGAGTATTTCAAACGTCTACTGGTTAACTTATATCATAAATATCACTATTACACATATTATAAAACAAGTATTGCTCTATGGTGTTTGTTAACCACAGAGCAACGCGCGCCTTAGACAGTTCGCGTTGCCCTGCTATCTTTGAAATATTAAAATTACCTAAAGGTGCCTAAAGTAATCTACTGGAAGCGATGTTAACTTTTTAAGGAAAAAATATTTACGATTAAAGTCGAAAAATAAATTAGTATGTGACCCGTTTAATGTTCAATCATGGCGACACGACATTAATTTCCTTCCGCAATATTTGCCTTTGCTATGATACCTCCTAAAGTATTCATTTAATTTGCATGGTGTAATGGGAAGAAATAATCTTGATTATATGTTTATGCCAGCTAACGTATTTAAATTGAGAAGGATATCTTATTATTACCTAATATACAAGACAAAATGGCGAAAAAACACGTTTGTGGTATGGGAACCTGCCTTAAATATTATTATGTTTTTGTTTTTAGTCCTATTTGTTGTTATAGCGGCAACAAAAACACATAATCTGTGAAAATTTCAACTCTCTAGTTATCACCTTTCATGAGATACAGCCTCCTGACTGACGGACAGACAGACAGACAGACGGACAGCGAAGTCTCGTGAATAGGGTCCCGTTCTTTACCCTTTGGGTACGGAACCCTAAAAATGAATCGTAAAATGTGTTAGTAAGCGCATAACTTCAGAACGGGTGGACCGATTTCACTAATTCCTTTTTTTGTTGTGTAAGGTATTCCCACGGGAACGGGAACTACGCGGGTGAAACCGCGTGACGTCCTCTATTTATAAATACAAATATTGGCTTAGTTTTTTACACAGGTTGCTGGACGCGCTCGATGCTATGTAGTAACGTGCTATTTGGGTAAAAGAGGTAACTGAAAGCAGGAAATTCTTGAGCCGTTGAAGCAACGTAGAGGAAAGTCTATTGCTTCATTCTACCGAGTATAATATCATGATGAGAGTTCTGAAGAGCTGTTTAACTTATTCCCATCCTCTCCTTTCCCGAACAACACGTTTGTGCACGGCGCCTTTGAAGAGAATCTTCGCCAAAACCGAGCAGCTCAAATGATCATTTCTCGAATCATAGATTCGACAGAGAAATGATCTCTCGATGGAACTTGGATTGGAACGCTTTTCCAGCGAACGTAGGTATGTCCCTCTTACCATTTTGGGTTCTTTAAGCGCAGCGTGAAGAGGCACAATGGCATATTATCATAGGGCCGCCGGACTAATGTGATTAATGGTCACCACACCACCTGCAGTGCAGTAGCCTGTATGGCCGTATTACAAAATCATACTCAAGACGATTTGGTTGTTAGTTTTCATCTTAAAACAGTTAAGTAGGTACTTACCCTACAACACTACTCTCACGGCACTAAGTCTTTTTTGAGTTTTGAGAATCGTTCTGTGTTACACGAAACATAGAGTCCACATCCACGCCCCTATCGTCTTCCCACTTCCCAAGAAACGGGGCACATTTGTACAATTCTAATACCATAATCAATAGCGAATAACCAATCTCCTTTATGAATGTATTGAAAGTTTAACGATCTCCTTTATGAATGTATTGAAAGTTTAACGAGCTCTGAAAGCCTGGGAACTAGACCGACCTAAAAACGTTACCTCTATCGTAATAAATAAGACTTGATTAAAACTCCCGCCTTTTACGAGTTTAGATATTATCAACATTAGCTAAGTCAATGGGCCGAAACGTCGTTGTTTACGACATTAACTGTTTTGTTTTTGTTTATAAGTACTCCGTGTAATCGGCTTAAAAATAAGCCACGATAATATGTACCAACAATTTCTATTATTCTCATCTTAGTGGCAAGTCCCGACTCAGCATTCAAAATAGCTTTAATGGCTTTAATTTGTGTTCGAAGAATTTGAAGTAATGATTAGGTAGTTGCTAAAGAAGTAGAGGACAGTGTTTCTAATTATCTTTTCAAAGTTCTGCATAACTTCCATTTCGTAGAACCCTTGAATTGCATACTATTATAGCTCGCAAGTGAAGTTCACAGTGTACCCTTAAACCGCCAGTGCTGGCGTCTCTTTTAAAGACACGAACAGTCGTCGAAAAGGCCCAGATTTAGACTTAAGTAGCATAATTTTCAAAAAAATTGAATCAGTACAAGTGTCGTTTTCAAACCCTTTGGGTATAGAACCCTAAAAATTAACTGATCTGATTCTGTGGTGCACCGCTTTCTTGCATTTTTATTTAATGTATGTGTGTGTACCTATCCCGGTCCTGTCAATCATCTACTCTTATTACCCCAAACAGTGCGTTGATTGGTCGATTCTATTTTCCTCCCGTTTCCGTCATCGCGTCACTGCATATCGTCTGCATCGCTACCGTGGTGCGCATCAAGGGCGGTGGGACCATAACCTATTTTTGGTATTGTTTACATTATGTTATCACGCTGGTTAATTAAATAAATTGTAATGGAATCTTTTCCATTATACGTATTGTCTCGATTTCATTTAATAAAATATACAAACACAACTTATTTTTGTTGTAATCGAACCCACAAGGATAATACCTATCTACTGGCAAGTAAAAACAACATGAATACCAAATTTGTACATGAGATCATGTGTTTATTAAAATACATTTATGTTTGATTTAGGTACTAGATTCTGAGCTCTCGCTCCTCAGAATTCTGAAAAGGGATGAGAGGTATTTTGTTTCGCCTTTTTCCTTTCAGTATTTGCAATCTCAATCGAATAATTAGTGCGATACGCTTCGTCTCTAAGTAAGGGTACATTTTCCTCGCTTCAGGCAGTGGGGGCACAATAGTACTTCTCTAGACATAGGAGCGCGCCGTGTAGTTTTAATCGGTACGAGTTCGACGCTCGACGCAATATATCCAGCTACAATTTGAGGGAATATGGATGAGGGAAGGATGGATTAGCACACGGACATCACAAAAACTGACCAAGTGCTGGTCGAATCCGCGCACGTATGGTTCCGTACCAAAAAATAACGTTTTTTGTGTATAGGTGCCTTTTTTTTCTTTCTTCTTCTCGACTGTTTGTTGTCAGGGAACCTGATGTGCCATCGAAAGAAGATCCCAGTAACCTTGACCAGCCCTGGCCGCCAAACTTCGACGACTCCTCGCCTCTGTTTTCGTGGGGACCACGCCACTTTCTACACGCGCTAGGACACGATGCCACCACCTTGAGCCTATATCTGCTAGGGCGGCAACTAACCCAGTGAGTCACCCCCAGACGCTCACGGAGGACGAAGAACATTCACCCAGTCATCCAGTGCGTCTTCTGCGGCACGGGAAAGAACTGTTCCTGTCCCGTTCCTTCTCCGCCGCCTCTTTTGCCATCACTTCCTCACAAAACAAGGCGGCGGAGTTCCATACACGTTCACTGCTGACCATAGCCTGGACCGTGGTCTGCAGCGTAAGATGTCCCGGTCCTACTGCCACTACAAGGCCACTTGTTGTATCTGTGCCTTAATATTTCTTTGTTTTAGTACTTACACATTTGTTGTTAAGTATAGCGGTAACTAAAATACCTATCTACCTAGTACATTATCTGTGATAATTTCTCTGTCTAGCTATCACGGTTAATGAGATACAGCCTGGTGCCAGATAGACACACGGACGGCGAAGTCTCACTTTAAGGGTCCCGTTTTACCCTTTAGATACTGAACCCTAAAAAGCGAAATCTCGGTTGTGTCAACTTAACCACAAACAGTCGAGTTAAATGTACTTAAGTAGAATTCAGCGCAGTGTTTGTCCACGTAGCTGGCCATCTAACGACATGCCTTCCAGGAACGGTCCGGTGGAATGTCAGCGGCTGGCGACCGGAGAACGACCACTAATTAAACAAAGCGACGGCTTTCAAATACTCGAGTTCATTCTGTTTGGATTCTACGTTTGACTTTGAATGCGCCATTGCCTTTTGTCGCCGGGGAAATAATGTTGGACGTGTCATTTTCTTCTCATTTAAGGGTTAAGTCAGGCTGAAGGGATTGTATTGTGGAATGGAAATGTGTATGGTGTGTGTATCTGTTCTGGCTGATTGAACTTTGTAAATTTTCTTCTGTTTGGGTATCCGGTGATTTCCGTAGGCTTGACGTCTATTACGTAGAACGAAAGAATCTATTAAGTTAATATAATACGGGTATAAGCAGGGGTTTTTTAATTATAAACTTGGAAGCTCATTCTGAAAAGAACAAACAATATTTTTTATATACACCCTCTTCAACCATAGATATCCCTAAACTTTCCCTTACTATTATTTTTAACCCCATTTTAAAACATTTAATATAATGGGTGTCCCAGTAAGAGTGCACTTTTTCATTTTAATAAAAAAAACATATTTTTTTGACAAAGTTGTAATTTTTTTATTGAATTGTCAAAAAGACATGTTCCGATTAAGTATGGAACAAAATAATCGTCAAATGGCCTCCACGGCTCTGATGGCAGGCCATTACTCTATTCATGAAAATTTTCATGATTTTTTTACAGAGATGAGGCTGTTTCGCACCGATGAATCGTTGGATCTCGAATTTGAGCTTAGGCATTGTTTCTGATTTATTCGCTTAAACCTGCGATTAGAGAAAACCCCAAAGAAAAAAATCGTACGGCGTTAAATCTTGGTGGCCAGTTCACATCAGAATTTATTGAGATATTTTTTCCGGCAATCGTTGATGCAATGGATTTTTTCATGCGCAGTGTAGCAGGTGGCGCCGCGCCGTTTTGCTGAAACCACATGCCGTCCGCACACAACGGAAGCACAGGAGTCTTACTGTCCATAGCTGACCCAGTTTCTTAATTTTTTGTTGAGAACTCTTCGAATGGTTCACACATTAGGTGCACTTTCTCGACTGAAAATTGATCGCTGTTTGCGAGCGGTCTCAGCATAACTTTCCAAATTTTTGTAATAAGTTTTCACAATTATTCCGCGTTGTTCTTTCGAAAAGCGCTCCATTTTTATTAATCGGAACTAATAAATGTGTAAGCTGTCAAATCTCAGAGTCGCCACTTGCACAAAAAAAAAATAGCACTAAATTTAAAAGTGCACTCTTATTGAGACACCCTTTACAAAAGAACATTACCCCCTTTTCTAAATTTCACAAACGCCTGCCTGATAAAATAAATTTACTTAAAATATACTTTTTTTTTACATGAAAATTACCCACAATTAATTTACTTAATAAAATTTATGAAGTTGATGCTTACCAGAGCTTCCGTTTTCAATGTATAATTTTATTAAAAATACTTGGGCTACGTACGCCCTCACTGGTATTTCAATGAAATATATTTTATAGAATAATTTACTTTGATGTAAAATTTCTTCGACAGAATGAAGTAAAATAAATTAATTTTAGTTATTTCCTGATTTCTCTTCTACTATTGCGCACGCTTATATATAGCTTACATCCCCCCATATCTCCTTCCATCAACTACCCCTACTTTGACACTATTAAGGACACACCCATTATACCGACCTAAGTATACCCAGATATACCTACGCTTAATAGCGCCTAATAAACCAATATAGCAAATCTATGTTTTACGCCACAAGGTACATATTGACAAAATGTGGATGTGTACCTGTGCCTGTGCCTACTCACTCAGGGATGTTGTATGCATGATAATAATAAAGTCGAGGAGCTCTAGGTTACTCTTTCCGACGGTCAGGCTTAGCCGAACTGTAGTTATACATAATGATATCTGTGTTTATTTCGTGAAAGTACAAGTAACAGCATATAAATAAGACAACTTAGGTAAGCGGCCAGGGGTCACAAGTGCAAAGGTTTTACGTACTACCCGTTCGCTCTAACTTTGCCGCTGGCGTAGAGGCGTATAGCCGAATTGTTAATTATACGAAGTAAATTGACAGTAGCTAATGTCACTTCGTCATAGAAAATACGCAACACTACAAGAAGAAGTGACATTAGTTGCTGTCAATTTACTTCGCCTAATCAAAAATTCGACTTTAGTATAGAGCCGAGCGGCAAAGTTAGAGCGAACGGGCAGTAGATTTCCATCAGTATAGCGTTACAGACACAACGTATCTGTCTGTACTTATCGTCGAAACATCTAGGCACGTCCATAACTTTTGAAGCGCTCGTGGCCCCGCGGACTCAGTGTTCTGTGAACGATCACTGCAGTAAGCAACATTTACTATGGCCGGACATGGATGGGTGACCACCACGTGGACCACTTTGTGACATTTATTTACGAGCGTTTCCGTGCTTCGGAAGGCACGATAAGCCGTTGGTCCCGGTTGTCAGTAAAATGACAGTCGTTAAGCCAAGTTGAAGGCCTTATGGGCGGCTTGAAAAATTTCAACTGTGGGTCGTCACAACCTGCGCCCGGGTCGGCAGCGCGTGTGTAGCGCCTCTGGTGTTGCAAACGTCTATACTTAGGCTACGGTTACCAACCTTCCGGTGGGCCGTAAGCTTGTCTGCCACCTAAGTAGTATAAAAAAAAATTATCCAACTATCTTCAGGTAGCCTGGAATTCAATAATAGATAGTTTAAGCAACCATTTACTTACCTGATATGAGAGAATTGGAGATCACTACCAGTACCAGCGGATCCCACTAGGGAACCCTAGGACCATGAAGGTAATTTAACACGTGTCATGTTTTTAAAGGGTCCCCTCCCCTAGTCAGGTATAGGAGGGACCCATAATTATGTCACCTTTTGGAGTATAAGTTTTAGATGAAATTGTAGTCTTTTATAACCAGTCAGGCCAAACGGGTCTATTTCTACGCGATCGGTAATTGAAAACAACTCCGGTTAAATATTTGAATGTTGACTTACCGGGTTTGTTATGCCGATGTTTTTTTGCCTTCGCGGTGACTGCTGTCACCAGCAGGACTGTCCAAAGCCACCACCACCGCATTCTAAACCATTATACAACGAAGCACAAAAAAACACAAAAACACTTCAGAAAAAGCACAATACCACTTAAAAAACACCGTTATTTACAATTTTTTTTATGAAATACAACACACAATTCACCGCAATTTGTAAACTTCGGAGCAATACACAATATAGAATTACATTTGATTAACTTTACAATATTACAAAACACTATTCACACACAATAATTAATAGTATCGAAATTTACGAAAAAGTTTACGAGCGAAGTAAATTCCGGGCAAATATCGTTACACACCAGCGATACGAAACGCGACACGCGAGAGACTGAGACTGACACTCACTGACTGAAGAAGTGAAGATTTGATTTTGATTTGTTGTTTGACAGCCGGACTTACGAAAAGAACCGGTCAGAACTTTGAAAGCTTTGTACTAACAAATAGCTGTAAAAAGCGAATTAAGATTTATTTCTTCAATAATTGCTGATTTTTTGTGAAATTCTAGTTCAATAACAATAAAATATTACACATTTCGCTAGTTTTTCATTGAAGATTCCTATAAAAATAGTGACGGGCTTTTGTGTACAACTTCACACACAGTGACGAATCAAAGCTCGACTTTAGGCTTATAGCTGTAGTAGTTCGGCTATTCGACGCTAGGTGGCTCTATTTTCAACAAAGCTAAGATTATACATATTTTTTTTATAATACGTTGTTTAAGGTTCCGTGACCCCAAAGGGTAAAAATTGGACATACATACATACATATAGTCACGCCTTTATTCCCGAAGGGGTAAGCACAGGCATATTATATGCCTACATTTCACCTTTAAGATTTTGTCCTACGTAATAGGTGGTGAGCCGTATTGCCGTGTAAATGGACAGGCGCAGGTTGTGACTGGCTGCTGTTGAAATTTTACAAGCCACAAAGACCTTCCTTGGCTTAACGACTGCCATTTTACTGCTAACCGGGACCAACGGCTTAATGTGCTTTCCGAAACACGGAAACGTTTAAATAAATGTCACAAAGTGGTCACATGGGTGGTCACTGGTCACCCATCCAAGGACCGGCCACCTGAAAGACGTTCGCATTTTTACATGTGTTAGTAGACCAGTACCTACCTACCTACGTGAAAAACTCACCATGCGTACGGGCGAGTTCTCAGTAGGTAAGTACATATTTTAATAATCTTCTAATTACATCTCTCCCATCCATGTGAGGTGCGATGGGTTCCTATTCCTACCAGGATCTTTGTGGCCCGAACCAACCTAACATGCAATGCGTGAGGTTGGTTTAAGATCGAAGATATGACGTAGAGAATAAAATCTGATCAAGTGCGAGTCGGACTTGTGCACCCATACCAAAAATGGCATAAAATCACGATTGTTGTATAGGAGCCCCCCTCAATTTTTATTTCTGATTTCAGTACGTATTTTAGTTGCTTTCAGCTCTCTAGTTATCACAGTTCTTAAGATACAGCCTCGTGACGGACAGACTGAAAGACGAACTACGAAGTCTCATGGATAGGGTCCCGTTTTTACCCGGGACCCTATCCATGAGACTTCGCAGTTCGTCTTTCTGTCTGTCCGTCACGAAGCTGTATCTTAAGAACTGTTTTAGTACGGAGTACGGAACACTGACAATTCAAACAAACCTCCAACTCGTGTCTGGCCAGCGCAGCGTAGTAAAATTAACCACGGCCGGTGTCAGCACTGCGAGGAACGCAGCGATGACACAGCGCTCCACACGCTGGTGGAGTGCACGGCGTGGGCGCAATAGCGCCAGGTCCTCGTGGTGGGTCTGGACGTGGACACTCTCTCGCTCGAGACCATGGTGCGAGCCATGATCTTCAGCGGAAGTAAGTGGGACTGCGTCGCCTCTTCGTGAAAGAGGCGGCGGGGCGGGAACGGGAGAGAACTCTCCCACCCGAGTTCCGCAGTCGGCGACTTGGGCGCCGCCGACGTGATTTCGCCGAAGACTATCGGCCTCCATGACCGGGGGCCTGAGGACGGTGAGAGTGCTGCTCACCGTCCTTACAGAAGTAGGCCCATGACGGCAGCGTGACGCGAGGAGTTCACGCACGGATTAGATGCGGGGTCACACCCGAAACCCCCCAAAGACGCGGGATAGCACCCTAACCGCCCCCTGGGCAAGGCCACAGTGGTGGCCGTAGGTCTGTTGGGAGTCCTGGGACATCCTTCCGAGGGCTTCCCCGGGGCTCCCAACCATAGGCTGTTGGGCGTTACGTGAGGTTTTTCAGTCGGTAGGAGTCCGGCATAGCATCCATGATGGATTTTCCCTCACGTTAAAAAAAAAGCGTAGTAAAATTATCAGCGAATCATTCTTCCAACTGAAATTGTGAGAGTGCGATGTCCAGTAGTGGACTAGGATAGCCTGATTTGACACATCCATTTTCATCGCATCCGTCCGCACACGTGCATAAAAGAGCTTCTAAGATTAAATTCGAAACGGCATTATAACCTTTGATTTACAAAGGCATTACTCTAGTACTAACTAAGCTAGATAAATTACCTGCGAAGCGTATCGACTGCTGTGCCAGGCCTCTATACAAACCTATTTATAACCGCAGCAAGTAAAGTAAAAAGGTCTCTTATAGTCGGCAGCTCGAGTGTGGCGCCTCCAGTGTTGCAAACGTTCATTGGCTACGGTGACCACCAGTAATTCTAGTGGGCCGTATGCTTGTCTGCCACCTTAGTGGTATAAAAAAATATCTCTTTGAACTTCAACCACGGTGTCACTAGGTAGGGGATATCTTGGCTGGTCGGGGGTCGGGAGTCATTAACTGGAGACAAGATGTATCTGCAACACCCGATTAGGTACCTATTTCAAATTTTTAATCACTAGTAAGTAATTAATTATATCAATCAATCAATCAATCAATCAATTCAGCCTAAGCAGTTCACTGCTGGACAATGGACATAGCTTAGGTGCAAGGTGCAACCTTCTTCAGGTCGTCGCTCCATCTGGCAGGAGGTCGTCCTACCCCACGTTCATCCGAGATATTTGCCCTAGCATTGTTTTTTTTTACACTACTTACGACCCCACCTGAAGAACTGTGGTCATCGCAGCCTATGAACGTTTGCAACACCAGAGGCGCTACACTCGCGCTGCCGATCGCTTTTGAAGAACCCCATACTGTTGGTGAATCGGGCCCAATATCGGACCTACTTTGTTTAAATCGACTGAAAATAAAACAACACAAGAAAACGGCAATTAATATTCAATTTCAAGGGCACTCATTCAATTTAACCCAATGAATGTGTATGGGATGAAATCGGCCCTTTTCATGTAGTCCTCTGTCATGTACCTGTCACATCATTTTAGTGTTAATAGAACGTTGTACCTTTTAATGTTCTAATGAAGGATTTCAGTTCTACATGAACCCTTTTTAAATATTCAGTCCAGATTTTATTAGCGAGTTGACAGGGATTCCATTTTGTTTAGGTATACTCGTACGAAATGACCTGGCAAAGTTGTTCAGACTAAGTTGAAAAATAAAAGAGCTTGCATCAAGTGCAGTAAAAAAAATCAAAGGGATGCTACAATTGCGGTGCTTACAAAATTCGTGCGTCACTATTCCTTACAGCCAGAAGCTCAAACATCTGAAATCTCGAGTATATTTCGCTAATACATTATATTTGTAAGCCACATAGACAGCCCTGTGTGGCGACGGGGTCCCTTGTTACGACGGGTAAGAGTACAAAATGTCGCCACCTCTATACGTCCCGAGGGTGTCGTAAGAGGCGACTAAAGGAACACTTTCGGAAAAGATCCATTGCGTAGAGAAGGAAATCTCGAAATGAAACCCGGTTGACAGTAAAAATTAAATGACAATCGTTAAGCCAAGTTGAAGGCCTAATGGGCGGCTTAAAAAATTTCAACTACTGGTCGCGGCGACCTGCGCCTGTCCATTTCAACACGGCAATAGGCTCACCACCTATTACGTGAGACATAAAAGTATAAGTATAATTATAGTGAAATGTGGGCGTATACTATACCTCTGCCTACTCCTTCGGGGGTAAAGGCGTGATTATATGTAGATATGTATGTACATAGATAGCTATAATGGCATGATGTAGGCAACCAATAGATAAAGTTAAAAGCTTGGACATACATAGACATAGATCACATAGACCTTTTTCCTTGAATATTCTTACTATAATGGCCACTGTTCACCATGTATATTATTTTCTGCTCGCATAATAGTTGGAGAGTCTTATTGCCGTGTTGAAATGAACAGGCGCAGTGTGTAGCTACCTTTTCAGATGGCACCTTAAACAAATCTTAAGCCACACGCACACAGAGGTGTTTCGGTAATGAATTAATTTAATGAATGACTTATCCGACTCAGTATTGTTTTCGAGATAATTACCGTCTGCATTTTTACAACCGTCATTCTTTATTGCAAAATGGTTGATACTCAGAAATACCTACGCCGTAGTACCATGCCTAGCATAGTACTACGGCGTAGATCAGCGAAGTTTAGTGAATCTATCTGCATTCTACGTTCAGCAGTTCAGTGCTGTTGTACATATTCACAACTTTCTTATGCCTTTTTGTTCGATAGTACAATAATATTTAATCCCACTATTGAATAACGATTATAAATGATTGAGGGGAATCAGGGGTAAAGGAAGAAATAGCAATTTTCAAAACTCATACGAAAAACTTATTTATTTTGATGATTACAATATTACTCTCTATAATATCTATAGTCGCTGAAATTACAACCTGTTTACACAATATGTTTACAAAACCAAACGTGGGAGTGGCGGGCGTCCGAACAGATCGAAGAGACAACCCAATAACATACGAACAGTAAGCCAAAAATGTTTAATGTCATATCGATAAATGTACTCGTACATAGCGCAGCCAGCGCCACCCGCGAGCGCGCCCACCGCACTCACCACACGACAAGGCCAACTAAACCGCAGCGTTACTGGAAATACCACGTCGACCAATTCTTTAAAGAGTAAAAATGGTATTTAACAAGTTTTGATTCGAAGGTTTCGTTCAAATTGATATGTAGTGAGTGTGATATGCGCGCGTCGCACGGTGCGCGCCGGGCTGACACAGAATGTGCGCCGGCGTCGCGCTCGCGTCGGTGCCGGCCGCGGCTGCAGCCGGCACCGGCCGGTGTGGGGGCGGGCGGACCCCCCCCCTGCGGGCCCCGGGCCGCTAGACGAACCACTCGTCCTTGTGCGGCGCGGCGCTCAGGCCGCTCGCCGCAGGCGGCCCGCCCGCGCCGCCCCGCACGGGCCCGCAGGGAGCCAAGGGTTTCCCGGCAGCCGCGTCGCACCGTCGCTGCCCGCACCCGTCACGCCTCCGCCGGCGCCGTTGCTGCTCGCCATCTCTTGCACTGCTGGCGCAAACGATATCCTGGGTTAGTTACAGCACAGGCATATAAAGTACTATGGCATTTTATATTAGAAATCCATTGGAATCACCAGTCTAACCCAGCGAGCTGTGAAGTAGCGCCCATTGGGCGCCACGTCACAGCTTGCTGGATCGGATTTGCTGTTTGCCTGAGCTGAGCACTACTTTTTGCTCAGGCGATGCCGTGCAATAGGCTCTGTGTGCTGATCGTGGATTTATTGCCTCGTGAACCGTGAATAGTGTTCTGTAGTATTCAATAATGCAGCATTTGGCATGTCCATGTTGGACTAGTACCATGAAAATCGGGAAAGTGCGATGATACAAACAGTTCTACACAGCATAGGCAATCCGAAAAAGACTGCGCAGGTGTCTGTCGCAGCGGTAATGTCCGGATACCATCAGATATTTGAGAGATCCGCAAATGTTTTGTTTCGTGAAACGCGATAGAACAAAAGTCATTTTCAGCAACACGTTGATTCTAGCCGAGCGGTTAGACACTAGAAATTGCTGACTGGCAACCGTCATGTTTGTACCACAACGCCACCCTGTACGGTCATCCGTACAGGCTGGAGTTGTAGTAGAAAAGCGAACCCCTATCTGCACGGCTAAGGCTATAGATGCGGATGCGTATGCGTCCATTATCTGAGGCAACGTAGAAAAGGCTGGCTTCGGACTTGGGATGCAAGTTTTGTGAAATTCGAAGTTTTCGATCTCGATCAACACGTGCCGGGTACAGACTAGGGCTTGAACTCCGGAATTCCGGAATTGACATAATTCCGGAATTCCGATAAAATCTAATATCGTTCTCAATTCCGGAATTGGCGAGATCAATACCGGTATTTCGATATTGAAAAAAAAAAAGTATTTTCGCTTATTCTTTAATTTCATTACAAACAAAAATGTAGATTATTTACAAACAAAATTGTATTATGCAATTTAATTACCTTTAATTACTACAATGCTAATAATTTAGGATTTCTCTATTAACAAATTCATTCGATTATGTACTTAGGTATTATTCATTTTATTTGATGATATTTCTAAAACCTACTAAGAAAGTAAATCCATAAAACTAATGGTATTTGATAGAAAACATACTATTAAATAATAATAATATTATTGATGACGTTTTTGTATTTTTTTACATTTAGACTTTAATTTATAGTAGTAGAACTTAGACTTAGCTCTGACTTATGCTACGAGATAAATTTAACTTTAATAGAAACGCTGCAAGTATTTGAGAGAGGTCTCGTTCAGCATAGTTCTAGTAATTCTGACGGAACTCATGGGGCCCGTACCTTATTTTTAGGGGCAAACTTTGCCCCAAGGTGCTCCACTGACCCAGAGTGAGGAGGGTCCTGGGTTTCCTGTTCTCATCAAGGCGGAGGAACATATTTCTTTGCACATGGCTCCGTCTCAGGCGCCCGACGCTGATTATAGCGAGAATGACGTGCCCGAAGTCACTGAAGGTGAGTTAGGGGCGACTGTACTGCGGCTTAGATTCCGCAGGGACCGTGCCCCTGGACCCAACAGCATTCCAGGTCGAACGTGGGTCCTGGCTCTTGAGGATCTCGGGCCTCGAGTGATGGGCCTCTTTAGTGCATGCCTCGAAAAATGCCAGATTCCCAAGGTCTATAAGACAGGGAAACTGGTTCTGATCCGAAAGGCAAGGTAGTCGGCAGTTTAACCTTTCGGGGATCGGCCGATCGTGTTGCTCCATTGAGTAACTACGGCCGATCCCAAATCGGTCAATCCCCAACAATGATATGCTCAAGGAGCTTGCATAGCTCGTCAGGTATGCAAGCTCCTTGAGCGTATCATTGCACAGCGCACAGTCGGGCACCTCACTTGCATGGGGCCAGATCTGGCGGATAACCAGTTTGGTTTCCGTCAAGGGCGCTCCACCGTGGATGCGATCATGCGCATTAGAAGACTGATGGAGGAAGTAACATCGCAGGGTGAGTTGGTGTTGAAAGCGATGGCGATGTCAAGAGACACCGGCATCGCCTTCAACACCTTGCCCTGGAGCTGCGTTAGGGAGGCGCTTATTTATCATGGAGTGCCTCCCTACTTCCGTCGAATTGTCGGGGCCTATCTTTCCGAGAGGGCCATAACTGACCCAAGCTGGCTAGGACCCAACCGGGTCAGCGAGATACGTCATTCGGTGTTCCGCAGAGATCAGTCTTAAGACCGCTTCTGTGGAACATCGGTTACGATTGGGTGCTGCGTGGTCCGTTGCTCAGAGGCGGCATGTCTCGAGGATCTGGCAGTGAGGCAACTTGCGTCCTCGTTTAAATAAATTAATTAAATTTCTAATTTATTCTTTTATGGTGCCAGGAGTCGCTGGAGCGGGGTCATAGGTCTACGTCTCCAGAGATCTAGGTTCGGCAGTTCCAACTCCACAAGGAAACCGTGGAGACCTGGACTTGAGCAACAAACCAATTCGCCACATCACATCACACAAGGGGGGAATCGCCGAATCGCCATAATCAAGGCGGTCAGACCGGTCATGGGCGGGCGAGTGACTAGAGAGGAGCCACGGTGCGGGTGCTCTGTCCTACCGGTTATCACAGATGCTTACCGGGCTCGGGAGCTTCAGTAAGTATCTGTGACGAATACACCGGGAAACCACACCTGAGTGCCAGCACTGCGAGGAACGCAGTGAGGACACAGTACTTCACACATTAGTGGAGTGCACAGCGTGGGCTTAACAGCGCCCGGTCCTCGTGGTAGGTCTGGACGTAGATATTCTCTCGCTGGAGACCATTGCGCGAGCTATGATCTCCAGTGGGAGTAAGTGGAACACCACTGCGTCTTTCTGTGATCAGTTAATGCGGCGAAAAGTGATCGAGAGAGAACGCTCCCATCCGAATTCCGCATGTCTTTGCCCAAGACTAACGGCCTCCATAATCGGGGACCTGAGGACGGTGGGAGGGCTAATCGCCGTCCTTACATAACATAACACCTGAACAAGCCCCAAATACGCGGGATAGCACCCGAACCTCCTAGGTGAGGCCGCAGTGATAGATAAGGTCTGTGGGGAATTCTGGTGTCATCCTTCTGAGGGCTTACCCGGACCAACCGTAGGCAATAGTTAGGAAGCGTGTGGTTATTAGTTGGTTACGATAAAATAAGTAATTTTACTGGGAACCAAAGTAGTTTATCACTAATCACGTAGGACTACCAGCTCCCTTTTCTTTTTTTACATATCACTATTTTGTACAAAACGAAACTTGATTGAGTTCCGGAATTCCGGAATTCCGGAATACAAATACTGAATATCGAAACCCAATTCCGGAACTGAAAAAGCGTCCGATATTCAAGCCCTAGTACAGACGTCACTCTCATACAGTGGAGAGAATCTTCAACAGAACCAGAGTTATATTTTTTTTATACTATGGCAGAACTGAGCGATTGGAAAGATCGTTTCTATGTCGAATAGTAGAAAGTCAGCGCACGTGTTTATCTCCTTTCATAGTCTCAAGCTGAGCGTAAAGAGACATCATTAAGCCGCTACCTTTTGGGTCACTGCCTTGTGGACGGTAAAAGTGGCCTCAAATCGCTAGATATCGCTATCGGATCAGCTGGGCGGCGTCATTTTGACTTGTTAACTATAAGAAAGCTAGGATGGACTTCTAGGAACTACAGGGTGTGTGCAGGATCAACTTACAATGCAGGCGCGTCCGCTGGTTGCGCGCGCGGCGGCGACAGGCGCAGCACGCGGCTGCGACGGCCACCACCGCCGCCAGCCCCGCGCCGCCCGCGCCCAGCGCCACCCACGTGCTGCTGGCTCCACCACCGCCGCTCTCTGGAACGTTTACAATACATTACTGTACTAGAATGCTCGTCTTAACCCTTGCGGTGACTCTTATTCACTAATTTATTTTTCAAAATTATACGTGCGTAGCTGTTGGCGTTATCCTGTTGTGGACTCATGGGAACTCCCGATGAGTTCCCGATGATTTTAGCCGATGGTCCACAGCGCTATTGCACTTGTGTTCTTAAGAATCACAAAGGCGTTAGGAATACTATACTACTCCTTGCTTACCTCACAAGAATGCAAATTAAGATATATGATCGAAAAATACATACAAACATTTTCAGATAGCATGAGAGGTACCTACATGGCAATTTGAAGTCGGTCACTATACTGTAATAAGGATATATCGTTCAGTTTTCTGACCATCTCTATAAATTAGCGTTAACGTTTGTGATTGGTCCGAAAGAATCTCACATAGATACAGATACAACAGTAGTATTCCTCGACATTACGGCTCTGAGAGTCGCGGGATAGTACCCGAACCCTCTAGGCGAGGCCGCTGTGACAACCAAACTTTGCCGGGGACCCTCGGACATCTTTCCGAGGACTAACCCGGGCCTTCCGGTCGAAGACAGTTGTTTAAAGTTATAAGATAAGAAAGTTTTTTTATTATCATTTTACGATGAATTTCCGCCGCCAACCTATGATCGGTTCCAGTAGTTAACCTAAAGTTAGTACACAGCAACATGTTGACAAAGTAATGAAGAAGTGTTAACGCAGTATTTAGGTTACTGCGTTAACACTTCTTCAATACGTTTCTTGTCTTTTATCATTATTATTGTAATTGTGGATCTTCTGTTTTCCCGCCACTCCATGTGTTTTAAGTCCTTAAACCTACGAATAAACATTCATCCTCCATTGTTATTCGTAGCCTCAGACAAAAAAAAAAGGTTGAGTACTATAAGTTAGTTCTCAAAATTGATTTTATTAACTGACCGTAATTCCCAGCGGTGGAGAGAAGAAAAAAAGTGTCAGGAAGGTAGAAGTCAGGTACACCATGTTGAGCAAAAAAATAAAACTGCCAATAAAGAAAGTTTATTAAATAAAAAGAATACAAAGTTTATTTAATTTAAGAACGCACGGCTTCGCCAGCTTCTTTAAAAGTAAGAATATGACGCAGGCGGAGCCGTAGGCGTATACAGCATATAAAATAATTGAAAGATGGTGAAGATTTTGCTCATCACGTCATGTCACGCCGTCTTCTGGCGCCGTGTCCGGACCGAGAGTTTTAGTCTCTGAAATCAGGAGAATTTACGAATCAAGAAGGTGATATAATTACCAGTGCAAATAATGAAATATCTACTAAGTACATACTACGAAATAAAAGATCTACAGACAAATCCAAAAGATAAAAGCAGAACTTTGTATAAAGTGCATAATATAATAAAAGCAACGAATAATCCTCTTCAAAAAGACAAGTCAGGAACTGGCACTACATAGAGTCTCAAAGATGCTAAGATACGAAACCTAAAAACTAAAAGAACAAAATCTACCCAAACTACAAGCAGAACAATCAATAGATAAAAACAAAAGTATTCAAATAAAAGTATGTAGTCAGTTCATGTCAGTTCTTCTGGATTCCGTCATAATCAAAGCAGTATACAAAAAAAAAACAAGGAAGAAGAAAACTGATTAAAGAACATGAAAATGAAATCTAGTAAAACAAGCCGCCATTTCTAATATTACAATGGTCATGTGGCACTCACCGAATTTGGGAAAACTAATACAGCCCGTGCCCGTCCGTACTGTCGTCGTGAGCAACCCGAGCATAAATTGCTCCTATTAGAGCTTGAGAGCATTTGCAGGGAGAGGCCCCGTTCGAGATGTCGCTTGGCCCAGACTCATATGAGATAACTTCTAACCTCTTCAGGGTTAAACGTTCAACACAAAGCGGCCTTAAGAAGTTTTCGAGAAATAGGAAGTTACAAATTACAGAATGTTTATGGAGGAAAGCTTTGTAAAACAGCAAGGAAACAATATTATGAGATTTATGAGGGAACGCCAGAAATAAGAGCGATTTACTCGCTTCTGACGACACACGTTACTGAAAGAATAAAATTCAAAGTTTTACATATCGCCCGTCGCCCGTCTTATCAACGAGTTTCTAATAGTTATAAAGCTATTCAGAATTTATGCAAAATGCCCTACCTTAGTAAGCTTACGAACTACAAGTTAAGACGATAGGTTGATAAATAATTAACCCTGTATGTTAGTCTGAATAAAAAGAAATATAGCTCGTTAGCAATTGAGAGAAACGAGTCTACTGGGCACATTCTGCTGCATAAAGCAGAATGTTAGGCTGAGAGACGTTTACTATCGATCACACACATCAATGATACCCACAAACACACGAGCATTGCAACAGGATAATTCCGTCCACCAATCCTCGGTGGTCCAACGGTCAGGGCGTCTGGTCCGGTAAACCAGAAGACCCAGGTTTGAGTCGTGCTTGCAACCGGAATTCTTTTTCATATTTAATTTCTAATTATAAATGTACACAAACCTGGGCAAAGTGCGGCTGTATCTTCGTCGGAGCCATCAGCACAGTGGTCTACGCCGTCGCAGGTGAGGTCAGCGCTCACGCAGAACTCCCTCTGCTTACACCTGAACTCCTTGCACCCATGTTCTGGAACGATCAGAAAATCTAAGGTACATTTAAAGAAGAATTCTTTACTGGTTAGACCTATTATACCATAGGTATTGAATTTACTTCAGGAAATATACCATGCTTGTTTTTAGATGACTATTTCGGACTTTCGGCTAGGTTAGCCTATTTGATAATCTGCGTAGAATAGGTTCATTACATACTAGCATGAGATAGAATTTCCGAGGTTGGCGATCAATTTCAATATTTTTACTTTGAATACTGCTAAAATACTTTCATCCGTATTCCGGATTACACTTGTTGCTCAGGAAATAAAAGGAAATCGTCGCTATTTATCTGCACAGAATCATTAACAATGGCTCGTGAAAAAAATAAAGTTGCCGGTTAGGATGGCGGCTATCTTAATCATAGGTTACATACTTTTTCTGCGTTCAAGGTGTATTTATGAGTACTGAAAGATAGAGTTTCATTAAATAGAATATCTCTAAAAATACTGTGAATAATTACCAATATTGAGATAATTCCTTACAGGTATCTCATATCAGGATGCCAATAGACAATTTGATCATCAAGAAATGGTCTTACATTATATTGATAATCTTACAAATTTCACCTCTTCCAGCTTAGATTTATGCAAATGCAAAAATGCATTGACAAATAATCTAAAGTGTAAAAGGTGCAAATGACAAAATCTGTAACAAGCGGAAAATCAAAAATATGTAGTTAGATTTGGCGTCATAATCAGCAAAAATATTACCCAAACAACCCCGCAGTGAGCCCTACCTAAGATACAGTTGATGTTAATCACTCACAACTTTTAATTGTGTCCTTCAAAAATTGTAACAGCTATAAAATTTCTGTTACAAAGGAAAACTGCCAGTGGAAATGTTTACGAAGGAGCTTTTGATCTCCAACGAGGGATTGTTTCTCCCCAGCGCATATACATTTAATCTACAGGTAGGCTATGAGGGTGGTGTTTGTGCTCACCGCGGCATGTATGAAATGCATTGTTTAAAATTTTATTCCTGCGTCTCGGGCGGTGTCGCATCGCACGTTTTTGTTGCATAATTCAATGGCATCTGAGTGCTTAACATATTGTACTCTGAACAAGCCCGTAGCGTTGAGCGGAATTTTAAAATTATTGCCGGTACGGGTTTAAATTCAAACGCATTGTTTAAGATGATGTTAATGAAGAATTTGTGTTGGAACAGCAGCCAAATTTCGGGGTACAAAGGAAACAATTTGGATAGCAATATTAAGTACTAGCTGACCCTGGCAACTTCGTTTACGTCACATAAGGTTTGTGAATGGAGAGGTCCTTCTTCATCAGACTCATCAAGCAGCGTGTGAAACGGCCCTGTTTGCTTAATCATAAAAGAGCTTAAAGATTAAGGCTATTCTAAAACAATTCAGTCCCCGCCTTCGGCGCGGACTGAATTATTTTACAATAGTCTTAATCATTAAGCTCTTTTATGATTAAGTCAACACGCCCGTTTAGAATTACCCTCACATTCAAAGAAACCCTTGAATTCTAGGTTTTGCGAAAGTTGAAATTCCTGAACTACAAAACCCTCAACATTGAAACTTGTGTGAAACAATCCTTAAAGTACTCCCTTTATAACATTGAAAAAAAATTTGGAATCGCATCACGCGTTGACAAATTACAACTGAAAAACCATTTTATCTTTCATCCCCTCTCCCGCAGGAACCGCGCAAAACTTTGGGATCAAAAGTATCCTAGAACCTTCCTCGAACTATAAGCTTCAAGTGTACCAAGTATCATTTAAATCGGTTCAGTAGTTTCGGCGTGATACTTATTCGGGATACAGACAGACAGACAGACATGAAAAGTTTAAATAAAATTTTCGGCTTCAGTATCGATTAGAGAACGCCCTCCAATTAAAATTTTCAAAATATCTTCCATGTACAGACTCTCGACCCTCAACAGTTTTATTATAAGTATAGATTTGCAAGTCAAAATTTACTAAATATATCTATATCACATTTGAAAATGTATTAAAATGGAAGAGAACAAATTGATTACTAGGACAATGATACTATTACGTTGATAGAAGTACCTTTTCATAACTAAACAGCCAGTTTCATACATCAACATGATGATGACGTACACATAGAATCGTTTAAAACATTGCATCGCTTAAAACAAGCAAAAACAATTCAGACCACATGCTAAATATCTTGTTAACTCTAATGCTAATCACCTAAGTAATTTTTCATTTAAAATCATATAGTAAACCGAGAAATCTTTGATGTACCCGCAACTATTTTGTAGAATATCTATGGACATTTAGTAGTGATCCAAGATGAGGTGCAAATACATCCAACGGCTAGCAAGTTCTCGAGGGGTCGCTTGTAAAGTGTCTCTTAATGGACGAAGTTGAGCGAGTAGATAGAGCACTACATTATCGAGAATGCTGTGAATTTAGTTGCAGTCGAGCCATGCACACCAACTTTCCCTATATAGCGCAAACATTTGATTTGTTTAGTTTCATTTGATCGAATGTTTCAGTGAGTTGGGTATTGAATTAGAGATATTTAAAATTCCAAATACAGATAATTTGCTTAGAACTGAAACAGTATATTATATAGATGCTGATTCAGCTTCTAGGTATATAAAACCTTGTCAAGTGCGAGTCGGGCTTGCGCACGTAGGGTTTCGTACTAAAAACGGCCAAATATCATATCTGTTGTATGGGTTCATTCCCCCTTTTTTTTCTGATTTTAGTATTTGTTGGTATAGCGGCATCAGAAATTCATGTGTGAAAATTTCACCTCCCTAGCTATCACGGTTCCTTAGATACAGCCTCGTGACGGACAGACAGGTTGACAGACGGACGGCGAAGTATCATGAATAGTCTCCTGTTTTATTAATTGGGTATGGAACCTCAAAAAAGCGGCACATAAGCCACACCACACACAGTAACCTTCTAAACAAGGCGCAACAAGACAAGTTAAAATAATAATGGATGTGTTTAGTATTTTCTTGAGCAATAATAGTGGCAAAATATCGGAGTCACAACATTTGCTAAATATCCCGTTAATTCTAATACGAATGACTATTAATTTGAATATGAATTTTGTTTTATCTCTTTGTATGTGTATTCGACAGTTCATATTTTCAGCCCCAAATTACAGAATGTGTGCAACCATGGTGCCTCTGACTAGAATCAATCTCTGCCATTGTTTCAATACGACCTCTCATAACTATCTTAAATTGCTCAAGTTTTAGGGGTCCAATTTCAATTATTGAGTCGTGATGGTCCATAAAATATTAAACTTTCTCACGTAAAATTGTCATAGATATAACATGAGTTGAGATTTACGTCCACAACATAAAAAAGATACGAGGTCTCGTCCACTCCGTGTCCGTGTAATGTTGCTTTATTACCTTAATAACTGCCATTCGATACACATTGTTTTTAATGGTCATGATGGTTGATACCTTTACTGGTTACGGTGGTATTATTTTAAATTTAACGGACGCCAAGATAGGTAGCTATAAGGTTAACCATGTTAGTCATTTCAATAAAAATGGTTATCTTCGTGTTCTATTCCTATCTTACAAAGGCTTGTGAGCTTATATGAATGTATGTTTGGCGAATCCTGGTAAAGGCTCCCGGTTGAGGCTTAAATCAATGCTGTTTACAAACAAATACTCTTTTAAATGTCAGTGTGTCTATTCGTTAACACACGCGGTTTACAACTATTTTTGATAATAACTACGAGAAGTTGTTTATTTATAAATTACTAGCTGATGCCCGCAGCTTCGCCCGCGATGGCGCTGTATGTGAAAAAGGATTTACCCGCTTTTCTGTTGAAATTTTCCCAGAATTTTCTTTGCTATAAACCTCACGGAGCCCGAGACCTATCCAACGAATGCAAAACCGTGGAAATCGGTTCGTGCGTTCTGGAGTTATAGCGTCAGGAAGGAAAACCCGACTTATTTTTATTTATAAACTAGCTGAGCCCGCAACTTCGTTTACGTCACTTAAGGTGTATGAAAGGAAAGGTATTTCTTCATCAAACCTCAACACAATAAAAAAAACCGCATTGCAATCGGTTGAGCGGTTACTGAGATTAGCGTGCACAACCGTACAGACAAACAGATATACAGACATACAGACATACAGACAAACAGACAAAAAATCTAAAAATCATTGTTTTGGGTTCTACTGCGTTCATAAAGCCCCCTTATAATATTTTTTTCTTATTTATCTTCCATGTACAGACAGCGACCTGTTACGATTTTATTATATGTATTGATTATTTATTCTTGTTTAAGATCTTTAAATTATTTAAATTTACTATTTCCATAGTAAACTCTATACTGTACTCATGCGTGTGTGTATTTATATGAGCGATAATACCTACAATTGTAATAACTATTTTATTGTATTGTATTTCAATTTCATGCAAAGAACCGTACAGTATTTTATTTCGTTATAAGTTGACTGAACATTGGATATTTTCCTTGACGTCAAAATCTCGAGCAAACGAAGATTTGGACAAAGGCAGTTATTTCTTGTCTTTACAAAGGCCTTTGATAAGGTGTGTATTGAGTTTTGGGCGAATTGAACATGAAACATACTACTTAATGTTTTGGATTTTCTTCGTTCTATTTTCTATAATGGAATCTGGTGGTAGCAGAGTAGAGAGTATAGTATACGGTCAGGGTTTTTAATAGCTCATTTATTTTATATAGCTGTTGAATCGCAACTTATTACGAGTTAAAGCTGTAAAATGTTATTCGATATTATTTTAGTATACGAGTATTCATGAGGTTTGTGTAAACACGGGGAAGATCTTAGCAATTTAACATACATACATACATATGGCCACGCCTTTATCCCCGAAGAGTTAGGCAGAGGCATTTTATATGCCCATATTTCACCTTTTTAGAATTTCTCTCACGTAATAGTTGGTGAGCCGTATTGCCGTGTTAAAATGGACAGGCGCAGGCTGTGACTGCCTGCTGTTGAAATTCTTCAAGCCGTCTAAAAAGGCCTTCAACTTGGCTTAACGACCGCCATTTTACTGGCAACCGGGACCAACGGCTTAACGTGCCTTCCGAGGCACGGAAACGCTCAAATAAATGTCACAAAGTGATCACATGGATGGTCACCCATCCAAGGACTGACCATAGTGAAAGTTGTTTACTGCAGTGATCGTTTACAGAACACTGAGTCCGCGGGACCACGAGCGCTTCTCAGCAATTTAACAGAGCTCAATAAAATACGACTCATGTTATATGTATACTCCCACAGTTCATGTTTTAGATTGTATTCGTCTCCCTCTATATTTCTGCCAAAGACATGTTTCAGAATCCTTTGGAGTATGTTTTTCTACTCAGCCAAGTGGAAAATCGAATTGGTGTTGTTTGCTCAAAGGTGAAGATGAAACAAACATTTCTGCCTCAATAAGGTTTTTAGACAACTTAATTGCTTCCTTTGTCTTTCATGCTTGAGGCAAACATGTCCTTAGTAATAATAAATTTCGATACCTACCTACATTTTTGCCTCTTAAATATTATTTTAGATGAAATGCTAAGAGAAGTGTGTGAAATACCTAACAACATAATTGTATGTGAATCAAAAGACACTTACCTATATAAAGCCACATATAATGGTAATCTTACGTTTAATATTCTCATTTCCTTTGGAGCTAATGATAATTTAAATTGATATTTATTTTACGAAAAGCGAAGGGCTAGGGGTTGAAATAGGCAGCAACGTGATTGGCATTTTAACCATGTCAAGTCACAAAATTTACTAAGGGCTAGATATTATATTTGTTATTTGATGATTGATATTTATCTTGTGTAAAAATACATGTGTTAGGGCATACGTTTTGAGAGGTCTACGTTCAGCAGTGGACTGCTATGGGATGATGTGATTGATAGCATATAAAAATAGTCTATAGAATAGGGCAAGTATATTTTTTTCGTGACAAAAATCCTACAGGGGACAGGGATGCTATGCCGGACTCCTACCGACTAAAAACCACACGTGTCCTACCTAACAGCCTACGGTTGGGAGCCCCGGGTAAGCCCTCGGAAAAGAGCAAGTATACTGGTTGTTGCCTGCAATATTCAGATGTCTAACCAAAATCCGCATTAACGCATCCATAAAAACGTATAAAAGGGGGTAGGATGTGAAAACAATCCACCCTGTCGACTGTTTGTTCGAATAAATAAACATTTCGTTAAATTAAAGAGGGTGACGACGTTCGAGGGTGAGCTGCGAGTTTTATGTAGAATCCTCGTGAACCTCACATTTATTGGGACAAATGGCTATAGCTTCATCTTCCGTTTAGCCTACTCAGCTTATTTCAACATAGCTAGTTCCTCTATTGAAAACTCTACTCAAAACTTGAAAATTTCGGAGTCCATAGTTCGATTTTCATTTTTCAGAGTCCGTGACAGTAAAATGTTCTCCACTCTGGTTCTGTCGTCCATTTCACAGGATTTTTAACAAGGGAAACAGGCAACTTATACTTTGAAACGGAACAATACAATATCAACATCGTATTGTACATATTCTTTGCCATAATTTTAACATCTCCAGAACAATGAGTCACGATTTAGCTCCAAGTCTTAAGTGCTCGTCTCAGTAAATGTAGTATCACAGCTACTAAGTATCAAAATCTTAAATTAAATCTTATTAGTTTTGTCTCACATCCAGCCAATTTGCACAGTGGAAATTCATAGTGCACGAGTAATTAAACAATTTAAGCGCCCTACGAGAGCTACGGGGTGGAAATTGAGGTAATTTAGTTGAGGGCTCAGAGCTGTCGGCTCGCTTCCTGTTATTATGATCTGCGCTGTAACAATATTTGCCTCAGTAGCGTGTGAAAGATGTTCTGCAATTAAATGTTCAGCTTGTGTTTTAGTTCTTTGAGTTAGTTTAAGCTAATTGAAATTGTCTTGCTGTGTTATAGTGTGGTAACTTTATTAGCTTAAAATTTATATAGTTTTAGACAAACTGCAACTTTTGGGTGAAATTAAATGTAGTTAAAACTCTTAGGCAAAGAAAATTCAATTTCTATTAGATGTGCTCTATGTGTAATATGTTGGTATTTAGATTTATATAAGTATGTTTATCAACCCTTACTCAGATATCATGTATGGAAACACTTATGAAAGAAGAAGAAGCGAAAGTGATATGCCAGGATCGTTGCAAGTGTTAAGACATAGTTTCTACCTACCACGTTGGGAAACAGAAATGTTGTTATGTGTGTATGTAAGTTTATTAGAATAATACATTTATTGTTAAAAATTACAGAGAAACATAATTATTACATATCTACATTTACATTATTACTATCTAAACTAAACCTAAATAAGGCCCCCGTGGCATTGTGCCCAAGACTAGCAGCATTCCCCCTTTGAATAGCAATACCTATTCGTTGAGCGAGAAAACCAGTTGACTCCACAAGGCGCTTTTTCAAATTCTTGAAAAATTTTTGCGCATTGGGACTCCATGGACCTAGGGTCTCGACACCGACTGGACAAAAACGATACGATGAGTCGAGACCTTTATATTTATTAATTTTAATATTTTCAGCCGCTTCCGCCGCTGCACTGTCTTTTAATTTTGTTTTAGGAAGATGGGACGGGGCTAGAGTGTCAACACAAGTTGCATCCCACACCAGGACCCGACCCATCTCCCACGGTATCAAAGTTATACCATCCGGTCTCTTGCCATCGTCCCTGAAAACGCCGTTTGGCTCTAAGAGCGCTGGCACATTGGCGGTGGCAAGAGCACGGCGGATGATGTCGTTCAGCGCAGCGTGGCGTGAGAAGCGGCCTGCGCTCTTTAAACATGAAAGACCATGATGCCCCAAAGTGTCAACGTTAAAACCGCAGGGGCATCGATGTGGAGCGCAAAGCGTGACGCCAAGTCTCAAACCAACTGAAATTCTTAGGATGTCCGGTTCCAAAAAAGTTCCAGTGTTGGCTGTAGGGAAAGCTTTCAACCAATCACCTTTCTACTGAGCGCTAATAATCTGGCCCGATCCGGGCCTAAGCTAGCAAAGTAAGTTGTAAGTTTATAATTTAAATATATTACAACATAGCACAAGCTTCACAAGTCATTTGGCAAGCATGATCGCAGAGGGTAAATTACATCCTTATTCATTCAATTGTAAAGCTATCTGAGACATTATAAGCTAAGTTCATATACTCACTGGGATCCTTGACGGCGGTGATGACGAGGCGGAACCCGTTGGCGTCGGTCCCCCAGTTGTCGGTGACGTACTTGAGCGTCACGAAGTTGCTGCGCGTGAATAGTGCGCCGACCTGCTGCTTGGTGTTGCGGCATGACAGGTCCGCCTGGAACAGAAAAAGAATAAAGATTAGACCTAACTAGAAGTAGAATATGATTCTAGGCGAGATTGTTGTGACATGATAGTACATTCCGCCTTTTTGGCAGGGGAGGAGAAGGTATATGTAGCATACTCCGATAATAATTGGAGATTGCAAAAAATTCCAACTGTCCTATAGAGATGAAGAGAAAATTCGTTGTACATGTACTGACTGTATGTTTTTCTGCTGTTTAAGTTTTACATTATACTATTTTTAATTTGAAAAGTTACGATTACCTATAACTTTAGCGAATAAACAAGCGTTTGTTTCCTACTTTGAAATAGAGCTTTTAAAATAGCGAAGTTCAATCGATGTCAAATAGTATTCTCATACATCGCCATTCCAATATCAAATCCAGCCACAACACACCGACGGACAATTCCATTTGTCTGTCAAGAGCTATTGGCGCGAACACACAATGTGAAGTGCCAAAATGGCCGACGTCCTTTTGACATATTACGATTTGCTGTTAATCTGTGGTGTTTGACAATGGATATATCATACACTCCATACATTTGGACGGCGTGTCTATTTTTTGAAGAATGAGCGACGTGCCGTGCTGTTCTGTTTGCTGTGTAGTAGATATACCGTGTATTGTGGCGTAAATTGAGAGAGGCCTACGTTCAGCAGTGGACTGTCAACTGTCATAGGCTGATTTGATTAATTCGTTGATTGAAATATAAATAAAACAAATTCCGGATAACATTCACAATTTGAAGCATAGACTCCGGAAAGAGAATATTTGTCAGAAGATCAAAGAGGTCGATATAGCTCGCAGAGTTAGTAAGTTTAAGAGGCAATGGATTGGCAAATCTGTAGAAAAACCGATGATGTCTATGACATATAGCGTGAATGTAGGAGGCTACCACAATCACATGGGCCGACTGGATTTGTAAGATGTCTACGTTCAGCAATAGAGTGCGATATGCTGATAGATTAGAATCTAAATATAAGTAACAAAATTAATAAAAGTTCTTAAACATTTAAGTAGCTAATACGTTAAAAAATATTATACTCATAACATTTACCTCGGTCTCTCACTTCATTACGAGTACATAAAAACTGTTTGAGAACCGATGTAAAAGACTAAGTAACCAGATTATATACAAACACATGTTCCAATCAAGTGACTTATTTTCCAATGCCGATGTAATACCCCCGCTCCGTGCCGTTCCCACGATGTTCAATCAAGCGGCCTTGCGGGGCTGTAGGCGAGACGATCTATATAAATTGCCGGAGCTTGCTTGATCGCTCATGCGCCGGCAATATTTTCTTCATCGAGCCGGGCTTCGGGTGTTCGGACTATATCGCTGTCATATTTCAGTGAGACCGATGGCGAGGACGTGACAACCGACGCCCCGATCCGAACCCTCTTCATACATTAAGTCTAGCCGGACCCCCTCCAACCCACCCTCTTACCAACCAAAGAATGGACTTGCAGTTTCTCTATTATAATACCGAGTTTAATAAAGTTCCCGTTGATATTAAAATTCTTCCTCAGATTACGCCGAAGAATGAAATAAGAAGGGGTTTGTTATGCAAAGGAGCCGGTATTAAAGATTCTAATAGCTATAGCTGGCTGAAACACGGTTTTAATTAGTCTGCGAGTAGAATCTGTTTTAACACTTGGAAGTTTGCGTAAAATGAGTTAACGACTATTCTATTTGCGACTACAAAGTTTGTTGTTTACTACCGTCTAGTTGGTTTTATACTTCACGACAAAAATGAACTTTTCATTATGCTGAGGAGCATTCAGACAGTTTCTATTTAAGGGTACAATGGAAAGATGCATTAAACTTATGTTGCTTGTGAAACTGCACTTAGAGCTATAGCAGACAATGTCATACTATAAGAAATTGAAACTAATTATTTGCCAAACACCTTGTTATATGATTTCATAAAATAATGAAATACCTTATCTCCTGACAGTGACAAAAACCATCCAAGTGTGAGTCGGGCTTGCGCATAAAAACGGCAAAAATCACATTTGTTGTATAGAAGCCCCCTTAAATATGTTTTTTTTATATAACATTATTGTAGCGGCAAAAAAATATGTAATCTGTGAAAATTTCACCCCTCTACTTAGTTATCATGTTTAGCATTAATGTTTGGTAAGCCATTATCTTGATAAAATTTATCCAAATGCAATAGGTACAGTTTGATTTTTATAATTGCTCTTTACGTAGATATTACAAGGCTATCTTGTTTCGGATTTCATCAAAAACCTTTGTTGACCGAGTATCTCAACTTAAATTCCAATTTCCAAGTTCCATCTAGTCGCAGAATAAAATGTTGAAAGTAATAAAACGTCAGCACTATTATTCTAAGGCACAGGATCGTGGACAAAAGCTTGACAAAGAGGGTTGCTCCTCACAATGCAAGTGGAGATTGCACCGCACCTACTTGCTATTCACAATTCATGGCTGGCTCTAGTTACAGGGAAGTTGGAGACGTGATACTGCGCGGACACTTACGGCTGAAGCTAGATAAAGTTGTGGAAATGTTACACTTCAGGGACTTGGCGTTTTACACGTTCTTTTACATGTCATGTGATCGCGGTATTGCTTTCGTTCGTGGCTTCGTAGCTCGTGATCAGCTTTAAACAAGCTTTTTGCCAATCTATACTTATATTTTTTCTTTACTTTCTTAATAAAATAATAAGATACTTACCTACCTATAATATTTCATGTGGTAATGATGATAATAGTTTTATCTTCATCACTGGGTATTGATGAGTTAGACTTAGTTACTAGTGACTTAGAAATGGTTTTGTTTTTTGGCAGTTTACTTGGCCCTATTTTCACTGGCCCTGGCAGAATACCAGCTCTAACTCACTAATTATGCGAAGTAGCATTAAAGCTGAGCAAGGGACCATTTCTGTCTCATGAGATACATCATATCATCATAGATAATAACATGAAGATCCTCGATATTCATGTTATTATCTGTTTACTGTATTATGTATTTATTTTTATTATGTGTCCATGCTGAGAGCAGAATTAATCTTTTTCTTTCTTTCTTTCTTTAAGCATGTTACGCTACGATTAATCCTGAGATAGGTGACCGTTTGTGGCATTTCCATTAAAAAGCGGGTCCGTGTTTTGATGGCATGTTAAGCTAGGGTTTCTGGCGCTAGCCGGTAATATGGTAATGGTTAAGGTAAATTGAAGAAAATCTTGTGGGTGACTTGAGAAATTTCAACAGCAGATAGTCTACTTTAATTAGGGAAAATGCTTCAGCACGCGTACGTATTCCATCTTATTGCCTTTCAGGCTGCATACAAACTCTACATTTGAATTACCAGAATTTGTTTTTTTTTACCGCCGCGCCGGATGCAAAATGTATGAAATCTTGTACACAGATTGCTAAGCAATCTCTAATATAGTCCACAGGGTACATTGAATTTTATCATCTGCTACAAGGTTCATGGAGACTTTAAAAACCAAGACCAATATACCACGGGAGTAAACTCGAGCGTCATCTAGTTTAAAATTGGTTTTAAACAAGAGACATCCATTACTTTAATGCTAATAATTTTAATCTTTTACTGTAAATAAAAACAGCGTATGAAATTAATTAACGTGTTAAAATAATTACTTCGCCGACACGAGGGACCCGCTCAGTAAATGGTCGACCGCAAAAATTTTTTATTTTTTAAACATTACACTTGTATTAGGTTGTAAAACCACTGTATGGCTATTAAATTAAGTGTAAACGACTAATTTTGTAATTATTTACATTTTTACAAAAATAATATTATAAGGTAGAGTAGTGTATACCTATGGTACAGTATCTATTTAGACTGTAGGTAGATATAAATAATGTACTGGTACGTCTGGTGTTGTAAACTTGTACAGGCTACGGAGATGATTTTTGATCAGACAGGCTTGTCTGCCAGCTCAGTACAAACGTATACTTAGCTACATTTCTTGCGTCTTATTTTATTTTAACTTTTGTTTATTTAACGTATTTAGTTATATTTTAATCTCAGAAACACTGATATCTGTGTACTTTTGAAAAAAAATCGCACTACCCTTAGGGCGAAACGGTAGCGGTAAGTATGTATGTTTTGAGATACTGTTTGTATGAGAAAATTTAATCAAAAATAATAATTTCAGATTCCCTCAGTTTAGAGTAGATAAATAACTAAAATCTCTATTAATAAACCGGTTAATAGAGTGGTTATTAATCTAATCTAGTCCATCACGTTTGAATATCTAAATCTCATCTCAATAACTTATCTAGTATAGAAACTAAATATTAAAATGAAATCCTCGAATGTTAAAATAGTTAGGTACCTATTAATGTCTTATGCAGTAGGCATAGCTAATCTGTCTTTTTTTTTGTCCTATCACTATATTGTATTAATGTGATGTTTTATTTTGTTAAGCGCAATGTTTGTACGCCGAAAACGGCAGAATAATATGGTTTAAACTTTGTAACAACTTTTTTGTACAATATTCTGACAAATAAACGAATATCTATCTATCTATCTATCTATCTAAAAAATCTAAAAAATAATGGTCCCTACCTTACTTGATTTTTATTAATATTGAAACGGCGTTGGGTCAACTGTTTATATTGGGAAACGATCTTCCTTTACTAGGTAGGTACTCGTAGAATATTGAGACCGTCGACCGGCCATCATTAAACTTCCCAGTAATTAATCTAACAAAACGCTTTGAGAACAAAAAAGCAATTAATACGATATTTAAATAAAGAATTTTATTAATTGGGATCTCTCTGAAGGAGAGACTCAAATAAAAATTTAATGAATTCAAATTAGGCATCGTCAGGTTCTTCTCCGCATCACCCGAGCGCTATTCCCGGTTGTACCAGAAACCCTCATTTTGAAGCCAGGTCTGCCAATCGTAAGTATTAACAAGTACATCATCCAGTAGATCTGTGCCAATTATGATCATGTATACCTTAAAATGGAGGCTTGACGTTTCGGCTGGGTTGCATTAGCCGTGGTCACAAGCAGACTGATGAGGCGGTGTCACTCCGATTGCGAGGTAGAATTATTCAAATCTACCCTCGCATTGTCTATCCACGCACTAGTACACACTACGCTGACAGTGTCCCTATTCTGGAAGCCGTCGTTTTAAGGTATGCATGATCGCGTTAATTCCCGTTTTTATAATTATTAATATCATGCAACGCGAAAGCTTAAAAGTTTAGTATCCTAAAAGATTCTTTTGTCTCTGTCTGAAAAACCTGGGGTTATAAGTGGAAGCAAATCACGTGATAGAAAAAGCTCTCAATAAATCGGTTAAGGATACGATTCTGTCATATAACTTGGTATCTCTCTCACATTCGCGTTAAAAATTCGGGATCAAATGGCTTGCACATAATTTTTATTTTTATTTCTATAGTAAGGCAGCTACGTCCGGATAATCGGAAACCTGTTATCGCTCGACATATCCTATTTACCATGTATCATCTGACGAGTATACCCACATACTTGGGGAACTATTTAAAGCGCCATTTTGCCCACACTTTGTTAGTTATAGTTGGCTGTCTCCGGATAGTTGCTAACTTCACACAGCCTTTGTGCGTAACGAATCCTGCGAATAGTTACTTTGAGGTTATAAATTTATTCCGTTTGTGTTGCGTTGTTGTTTTAGCGAAGTATCTGAACAATTTTCGCCGTGAAGTATTTTCGACATGGAATGTAGAAGTTTGGACGGTTTCATATTTAGCATGCGAATTGCGACGAACTGCATCTATGTAGTCTAGAATTAATTATAAATCATACTAGCCGTGTCCTAAGACTTCGTCTGCGACATACTAAATAGAACCCTGTAGCACTCATTTAACCCATACATACCTACCCGTATTTAAATTAGAAGGCTAAAATGTACTATTAATTTAAATAAATATTTACGGACATTTCACATTCCTTAGTCCTTTCGCACAATACTAATCAGTAACAATAATCTATACATTTAGACACGCGACAGAATGTCAGCCAAGTTCGAAAGAAAAAAAAACTGGTGACGCAGCAGCCAAGTGTCCATTCAAGTCCAAATAACCATTTCGAGTAATTTGTGTTACTTTTTGCCAAAACCAAGTCATTCAAAAGATCTGACTGCTTTTGATGGAACTTTCACTGGTAGGTATTTAATGTTTTATGGAGTTACTAAGGCTACTTGCATAGAGTGCAACGTGTAATGCTCGAAGTATGAAACGGGTTAAGCCGGGGGCACAGCTAGTACAGGATTTCCGTGCTTCGGCGGCACGATAAGTGTGTTAGATCCATCACCGATTACCACAGTAAATATATAGAGAATAGGTACCTACATTACATTACCGTGCTAAACTGGTGACGCAGCAGCCAAGTGTCCATTCAAGTCCAAATAACCATTTCGAGTAACTTGTGTTACTTTTTTCCAAAACCAAGTCATTTAAAAGATCTGACTGCTTTTGATGGAACTTTCACTGGTAGGTATTTAATGTTTTAAGGAGTTACTAAGGCTACTTGCATAGAGTGCAACGAGTAATGCTCGAAGTATGAAACGGGTTAAGCCGGGGGCACAGCTAGTACAGGATTTCCGTGCTTCGGCGGCACGATAAGTGTGTTAGATCCATCACCGATTACCACAGTAAATATATAGAGAATAGGTACCTACATTACATTACCGTGCTATTACGTAGGACAAAAATACAACTTCCAGAATGTATAAATAGGTGGTTTCACTGTAATTGCCCACTTAAACAAAAATTCTACTGTCGTTAGCGATTGTCATTCATACTGGTCATGTATGTGTGTGTTTACAATGTCTATACATCATAATTTGTACTCACTTAATGAAGCCTCGAATTTAACGAGAACGTTGCGTGGAACAAATTACAGGTTTCCTAAATAGACGACTAAAAGTCTAGATTTATACAGTCATCAATATTAACTTAAATACAGGCTTGTATTTGTATATTCAACTTTAAACAAATGCAATAAAAATGTTTTTTTATTACTTACAACAGCAACAAAAATATCAGATTTTGCGCAGCGCAATTGTAATTTGAACTTTATTTTAATGACATAAATGTTATAGTCATTTCTCTACAGCATTTCGATGATGCCCAAACTTTGTCTGGTAGTGTCTATTACAGTTTTTTCTCTGGCTTTTAAACGGGACAATCAGAATCAAGTATAAACAGTAAGGATGTGTTTCAAAAAGGTACTGACGTAGAGGTCCAACTTTATTTTACGTTGAATACTTTTTATACTACTGAGGTGGCAGACAAGCTTGCGACCCACCTAATGGCTGGTCACCGTAACCTATAAACGTTTGCAGCACTAAAAGCGCTACACACACTTTTTACCAAATGTTTCAAAATACTGTAGAGATTTATCTCAAGAACATGATGTATTTTGGAGCCCAAGGAACCGACTTTTCTAATATCACAGACATACATAGATATAGTCGCACCTCAATCCCCGAAGGGGTAGGCAGAGGCATCATATACGCCCAAATTTCACCTTATAGTTTTATATCCCGCGTAATAGGTGGTGAGTCCATTGCCTTGTTGAAATGGACAGGCGCAGGTCAAGAAAACCTGCAGATGAAATTTTTCAAGCCGCCCACAAGGCCCTCAACTTGGCCTAACGACTGACTTTTCACTGACAACCGGGTTTCATTTCGAGTTTTCCTATTCTACGCAATGGATCTTTTTGAGAAACCCTTCCCTTTCACCCTCGGGATGTATTGGGGGGGGGGAGGGGGGGCGACATTTTGTGCTCTTACGCGTCGCAACACGGGACCCCGTCGCCACACGGGGCCTCTAATATAACGAAGGCAGTTCTAATAACTACGAAGAAAGAAAAGTAGGTAAGTATATAGATTTCTTCCGACTAAGGTTTTTCTCTCACTCGATTCGTATCTAAAACAATATTCCTTCAATCAGAATCCCTCACCAAAAAGAAATCGTTCTGTGTTAAACTCGAATCGATACTCTCCGACCCTCGCCGCTGTTGTATTGGACAGGTTATTAATTCCAAATTATAGGAACCGCCATTACCCTGACTATAATATAACTACATCTATTGAAAGGAAACGTAGCCAGTACTTCATTACAACTTCCATTTAAATTTAACTGTAAAAGTTTTTGCTGTAATGGCACTAAGAATATTACACACAGGGTACTTTAGTTGCGAGTAGGAAGGGGATAAGCCAAGTTGGCAATAACTTGGGCTTTTGTCAGACGTCGCTGTGAATACGGGCATATATTTCACATATGAAAGTTTTGATTCACTTCCCGTTTGAACGCTGGAGCGATTGGATGTGTTTGTTTTGTGTTCCGCTCTTTCACCTATTCCATTTAAGTTTGTTCACAGCACTGTATAATATTAAAGTTCAAATCGCAAACTCGGTTAGATAATGACAGTTCTAAGAATTAATTTTCAAGTTATTGCTTATTGAAACTCATGAATGATATAAGTAGAATTTTGATATCAAAAAGTTTGTTTTTATATAAAAACACTATTTTTTTACATTCGTCTAGCTAATAAGGAGTTATATTAATAATAATATTAATATTATTATTATAATATTATGAGACAGACCACCGTGTTTGAGTCTCTCCGTGAACATGGTGACTGAAAAGTAATATTTACAAAATAAATGTTCAGAAACTAAAACTTGTAATGATGCAATGATACTGAAGAATGTTCTGTTGACATATAACTTTCAAAATCGGTTGCAAAGGTGAAGATAATAATACCTTCACAAATAGGTAACTGCTAAGTTTCCCTTTCTGTTGGGTTTTAATATTTTATAAATGTATAAAATACGCAAAATTAAATTATCTTAAACTATAACTATTAGGACCTATAGTTTCTCATATTACAAAAATAAAGCCTTTGTATCTAGGATTTATTTTTTTAAGGAAACTACATTTCAATAAATATTTTCTAACAACAATATCGCTTTGAGTATTGCCATCCATATCTTATTTATCAAAGGTACGACTTCCGCCAAACACAATATTTACCGATAATATTAATTCACGATCTTCAAAGTAAAATATTTGAGTTTGTGAAAATAAACATTTGGGAGAACTCGACCGGAGTACAAAAGAGGAAGGACTTGGCCGGGCTTTGTTCCAACTAAGAAGTTAGTCAAATTTGAATTTGAAATCTTTTGTTGCATTGTAATCAGTTTGTTAATTACATGCGATCACCTGGCGGCTTTGTTTTTTTATGTTTATGTAAATTTGTTCTTTGTTTTGTTGATTTGTTTTGAATACTACAATGGAAAAGTTGAGAGAGGGCCAAAGGTATCGGAGAAAGTTGATTAACTTATCTGGTGGCTCCAGTCTCAGTAGTTACAGGAAGGGGAATAGGTATAATGTCATTTCAATATAATATCCGATGCAGAGCCATTGCTCGGATCGTTTCATCTAACGTAATAACGAGACTGCTTGACATTTTTATTCTTCAACACCATTTACGAAGATACTTTGGCACATCATTGAGTTAACATAAAACGTCGGAAAAGTGAGAAAATACTTTCGAAAGCGTCGCGTTGTCGATATACATACCTATAATTGGTAGAGATAGTTCAATTTAAATTTAAAATTATCTTATACTGTTACTTAATTTAATATAACTAATTACATATTGAAATGAAATCCGCTAATAGTTTATTGTAGTTTCTCATTTATTATCAGTTTAAAAATGTCTGACACTATTTTATTTGATCAATCACATTTAATCATTCACACATATTCGCTCTTAACATTTGACCAATGAACATTTATCTTGTAACATCTTTATATTGTGTCATAAAATGATTGGCTGAAGTTCTAAATGTTGAATTTATATTTTTTAATATTTCTCTATGTAATGACTATAATTATTTCCACGCCACACGGCAGAATGTGTCTGTACCTTGGTAATTATTAGAAGTTTCAAGTAACTATGTTTGTTTTAGTAGTAGTTATTGATATATTAACTACAAACATCTTGAATCATGAAAATAAATAGACGATATTGAGAAAAGCCGCAGACAAAAGCCAGTATAAAATATTCCTCTCAAGTACTAACAGTAGGGTGTGAATGAAGACGATGAGGTATGTGCGGACCGCGCCGCAATATGGCGTCCTATTTAGTCTCCCTCCGAGGGACATCGCATGAATCTATAATGACCTCCGGGGACTCTGAAATTATACTAATTAGCTTAATCGTGACTCGGGAAGATGGGAGGATAAGGATGGAATATGCGCCTAGTTAGAAACTGCGCAATAATTCATGTCTAGTACGAAGCGAGTTTAAGAAATGGACAGTTGTCTGGTTCAATTTCTTAGCTGTAGTTAAATACCTAGTGGAGACTATAAAAGATTATTTTGATAAATACATTATATCGTTCCGCTTTCTACAATTAGGAAGATATTTTTCGAGCCTATCTAGATACGCGACGGCGCGGGCGTGTCCAGCCCAATTTAATAAAAGCAACCGTATCTATCACAAAACTAGCCAAATTAAATATTAAGCTTGAATTAGATTCTAATTTATTTTACAGAGTTGTTTCAGATATTCTTAATATTGAATTTGGCTCTCATTCCACAGTTATGTTTTTAGATTGGATATGTTTTTCCTGCAATAGATTTTCTTAACGTGAGATATTTTGCCTTTGTGCAATAGCTCCAGTTGTAAATCACAGTATTAAACAGTACAAAATCATTTAAGTACTTAAGTTGTGTTACAATGAAGAATAATCCTACCCAAAACCTTACTTTCTTTTATGGTTTGAACATGGGGGTCGTTTCAAACACAACATTCTCATATCGATTTCTTCTTAAAAATATAAAAAACGCAGATAATCTTCTTTGGAGCTTAATCAAGCCAGCAATTACACTCTCATTCACAAACTTTATGATTCCATACCTCTATTTCATCTCACCACTACATCGTTTGATACCCGGACCTTCGCGTGAATGCATCGCCAGTTCACTAAAGATGGGATACCGTCCGGTATGCTAATGGGAACTGCTAGACAGTGGGGACAGAGGGGTCATCCGAGCCCTCTTAATCTACCTCTTTGAACTTAATGGACACCTTTATCTATAAGTATTTTGTACTATTGTTGTGGTTTTTGTTAAGAATATAGAAGTGCTTGATTACAATTTCAGGACCATTCCAATATGAATGACTCATAGGAAAATTCTCTGGTGCTGGGAGTTAAAATAGTTGTTTCATTGCACAGCGCTCGCGTATAAGTAAATACTGGCAAATTCTTGCAGTCCAGCTCGGTACAAATATGTCATTGAATATGAGTATATTGAAACAGATGTATGTGTAATTTACGTATTTGTATAAAAAGTACGTGAAGCATTTGATTCTGGATCGTTTCTCTATTATTTCATGTCATATCTCCTCTCGCCGGCCAGCTGGAAGAGATTTTTAATAGAAATAAGCAGCGCCATTGAACTCTTTTTCTCCTAGCTATATCTCAATACGCATTATAATGTGTGTACATAAACTATTAAACAAATAGAAAAAAAATCACAAATGAAAAAATAAACAATTCTCAGGTACAAAAATGAAGCGTGTGGATAGAATATATTAAAATCTAAAAGAGATGAAACACAAACCCATTGAATCCTTTGGACTATGTCAATGTAATTTTTCACTAACCTTAGGCGGTGCCGTGGCATGCGCGCCGTCGTACACATACAGGTGGTCATTGCAGTCCAGCTGCAGCAGGTCGAAGTGCAGCATGAACCGCTGCAGGATGCTGTGCGTCTGGAATGTCACCGTGCAGTCCAGGTTGCGCTCGTTCCGCGACCACAGTACCCCGCCGTCCACTTTGCGGTACTGTCGTTGTAAGAAGTGGTCCTTGCATATTGAATCCATATAATCTGTAACAAGGATAGGCTGGATTTAGTAGAGTTGAGTGACGCTGGGTATGTTTCTAAATTACTCAAGGTAAAATGTTTGTGGGATGAGCACAATAGCTTAATCTGACAACATGCAACTCATCTATGTAAATAAAATTAAACTCTTTTAAATTTCTGTATGTAGGAAATAACTCAATACATTTAAATATTATGAGTTGATTGATGGCATTTGGCGGAATTTGTTCATCATGTTGAATGGCACAACTTGTACCATTCCACAACCTTACTTTGTAAAGCTAAGATGATCAAATGTGTTCACATCATGTCAAATGACAACACTTGTACTCCACAACAGTGAATAAGGAAAATATTTTTCAGGGAAAAAAGTGGTAGGTGTACCCTATGTGTTTTTACCTAGTGCGTAATAATGAGTCAGTATACCAAAGATCGGGCGGAATTCCAAACAACTACAGGAAACAACTAATCCATTTATCGCCTCTTATCAAAGAGTATTTCTAAATTCTTTCTCACGTCGCTCCCACCGCAATAGGCACTCGCTATCCTTTATTATATTGATCAAATTCCTTTGGAGACGTTTCCTGATACCGATCAGATAATAGATAAATTGCTATCGCGCGAGTTATCTATTGCTTAGCCGGCAGTCTTCGTAGAGCTAGCGAGTATTGAGATCAAGTGTGCGTGCAGACCGTTCTGCAGATAAAAACATGTGAGTGAAACTGTTCGATATTGTACAGTATTAAAATACATTTTATTTATATATCGTATCGCCTATGGAAGAATTGGAAATAGTTGATTCATGTCTCTATTCTATTCATCTTTTTGAAGCCGACTATGTATTCTAATATCTAATTTTAATAGTACTATTTTAAGATCATTGTAGGGTTGGCGTTTTGTTTATTAAGCAGGATCAATATTAAGTGATGCATGGGTTGGTTGAGCACTAAGGTTTGCTAATTAAACTGCACGTATAATAGAAATAGTTATATGCTGTACTTGGTTACTGTCCCACACGCCTATACCCTATTACAACTCGAATCTGACTGGTTATAGGTACTTGGTTACTGTCCCACACGCCTATACCCTATGAGGTACAACTCGAATCTGACTGGTTATAGGATACCAGACTCCTCGGTCCCTACAATCATTACCTCCATTTTAGAAATTACACGTTTTAACATAACAATATTTTCTAATTTCAGGACGGTCAAGTTACAATGGCTGGTTCTGCTGCTGCTCATATCCAGTATATCTTCAGCGCCATTCGGCCGGTCCCTTGCCCCCCTCATATCTGTCATCACCACAGGCTTGGAGGTACCTTTAGGTGTGATAGCCAACACGGGCGTTGGGACTGGTTCCATTCAACTCGTTATCAACGTGCATACCGATAGTAACGGTAATATTGAAGTGTATACGAATTAATAGTGAGTGAATAGTGACTAGTGAGATAAAGGATAAAAGTGGTATCAAGATGGTGATACAGTGTGGTGACGTATTACTGATGCTGTGACTCCAGATGTCGTACAATATTACCGCCTGTGGAGTACAAAAAACTGTGAAAATATGTATGCTATAAGATAATAGTATAGATATTATTTGATAAGAAAAAATGGACATGACGTTAGTTTAAGTTTTATAGAGCCTTAGTATATCAATTTATGGCGACGACCAAGGCTATTTGGAAAGACAGTCTCAGACGATATATATTTAGTACTATTATTTGTCTGAGACATCAGTACTTCGACGAAGAATCGTATTACTTCTTAGAATAAACTCTCAGAATGCTCAAATATTGACGAGAACTCATTCAAATTATACCATGAGGTGAGAGGACTATTAAGAAATTGATACTGTTTTCTGAGAAAACTGAAAAAATCAGGTAATATACTGCAATATTGTAATAGTAAATGTAGAGTAGTTATTGGAAGAGAAGGAGTTCTGGCTAAGTGTATCTCTTCATTTGCAACATATTGATAAATAAAATATCATGGCGTATTATAAGATAGAAGAGTGTAGAATATGATTGACATAAAAATGATTAAAGTAATCTATTGTAGAATATTATCTGCGTAGTTTGTGTAAGAGTCTAATTATGTAGGTACAAGTTACAGTTAATTCCAGTGTAGGAAATACCTATTTGTGTGAAATTATCATAACTATTGACCGTTTGTATTTGAATTTGTATTAGATGCTATCCATGTAACAACCGATTCATAAAATTGAAGGGAGTGTCGAAATTCATTTTGATGAAGTTGAAAGATATTGATTGTGAATGATTTCAGTCATCGCAAGAAATTATTTTTTTAAACCGTTAAAATCTAACTTTACCTAATTGGATAGGGTAAAATGTTTATCATTTTAGTTTTAGTTTACATATTAGTTTTATCAAGAAATTATTTGACAACATTCTTCCTTCTAGTTAAGGTATTTTGCCAGTAATTGCATGTGGGATTATAATGTTAGGATCGATCGTCTTCATGAGATCTACAAGAATAGAAAATAATATATTAAATTTATTTTCTCTTAGACAACATTATTAATGTTGCTATAAGTAGTAGAAAATACAGTTTTTAACTCATAAAGACGACTCTTACAAAACATAATCAACAAAAGTGTAAATAACCAACTAAACTAAACAGAAAACTGAGCATCCATATTGTAAATACTCCGGTTTATATTCTTTATACAAAGATATGGCTTTATCTGAACAGATAACGAGAAATACTTTAGAAAGTTATGACGAAGATGCCAAAGTTACAACTTAAGTGGTTTTGGGACGAAATGACAAAAAGAAAATAAGATAGAGCGGCTCTTTTTGCTTCACTGAATATTTTTCTCTTTAACTACTACTTAATTAGTATAATAATAGTGTACTGTCATAGAGCAATACGACTTATGATATTGGTCGTGAGGGGAGGCGCCGCACAGTGGATCGATTCATACAAATCGGCGGACATAGGAATCTTGGAAATCTTTTTACTGATTTTACAAAAACTAATGATGCCATTGTGTTTATCTTAGTAATTGTAGTCGAAAACAATATTACACAATTTTGATTAGACTTCAATTTTAAAAAATATTCGACAAAAACTGATTTCAATGTATGGAAAAGCACATTCAAAAAGGGATAGCTTGCGATTTTCTCGTGTTTTCTGATTTTAACGCTTATAGTGACTTTAAATGGGTTGTTAGCAAAATATTTGCTAAACATTTTAGGTACCCCTAGGCACTCCTCTGGGGGCTATGTGACAAAATATCATTTTTCTCATTTTCTTTAAGAAAATATGTCTAGTTCGTTTTTTTACAGTTATAATTGTTGATAAACTACATTTTAGCTTAGTACTGACCTACCCACATCAAAAATAATATGACTAGCATACGGGATCGGGAGTTTTTTAGAGATACTTGTAAGCAGGCGATTATAAGTTTATCCTACTTTTTTGGCAACATTTATGTATTGTATAGTGATTTACCATTAAGATTTGAAGAAAATAATGTATTAATAAAAAAAAAATAACGCGTCATATAAAACATATATCATAGTTATAAAAATACAAAAACTTACTTATAAAATAAAAAGTGGTAAAATAATGGCTTAAAATAAAAAAAAAAAATATGGAACAGAAACGATTCAATTAACATGTATGTACATTAAATAATCAAACAAAATTAGATTTACATAAACTTTAAAAAAAATAGCAGCTTAAAATAAACAAAAATATATAACAAAGACAATTAATGATTCGGAGGAATTCTACGACGCATGTATGTATTATGATTAGTTTTTTTTTGCTTTTATTTTTAATTTATGGTAAGATAGGTTCAATTTTTATTTATGATTGTACATTATTGTAAGTATTTTTTTTGCCAAGCCATTAAAGTTCTATTAAATTAAAACTATGTACATTAAATGATCAAACAAAATTTGAAATATGTAGACAAAAAACAACATTATCCGAAGCTTCCGTTTCTGAATCTTCTTCTGCTTGCGCAGAGACTAACAATTCAACAGTATCTATAAATTCAATTTCAGAAACTTCTAGAATTAGTAGATTTAAAGTTTCTTTAAACAATGCCTTCTTTTGCTTTTTATATATCCGTGGCCGTGTTTGTGCTAAAATTGGGTTGGATGAAATCAGCAAATTATTTAGAACATCTTCATTGCAAGCAATGCTATTTATTTTACGTGAATGGTGTTCTCTGTATTTTCTGAAATCCTTATTACTTGACTCAGATAACTCTTCCGAAAGAATTCCTATCGGAACTATAGATAAATGTTGAATAATTTACGGCCCGTAAACTAATAACTTATGAATACTTGATGGCATGTAGTACCAGGGTGGCAGAGCTTTACATAGAATTGTACCCTTGGTACTTCATGCTACAAGTATTCATCAGTTATTTTATTAGTTACTAATTATAGAAGTTTCTGAAATTGAATACATAGATACTGATGAATAATTAGGCTCTGCACAAGTAGAAGAAGATTCAGAAACGGAAGCTTCTGATTATGATTTTTTTTTTCTACATTTTTCTAATTTTGTTTGATTATTTAATGTACATACATGTTTATTGAATCGTTTCTGTTCCAGATGTTTATTTATTTTAAGCTAATATTTTACCACTTTTTATTTTATAAGTAAGTTTTTGTATTTTTATGACTATGAAATATGTTTTATATAACGTATCATTGTTTTATTTGATTAAAACATTATTTCCTTCAAATCATAATGGAAAATCACTATACAATACATAAATGTTGCTAAAAACGTAGGATAACCTTATAGTCGCCTGCTTATAAGTATATCTTAAAAACTCCCGATCCCGTATGCTAGTCATATTATTTTTGATGTGGGTAGGTCAGTACTAAGCTAAAATGTAGTTTATCAATAATTACAACTGTAAAAAAACGAACTAGACATATTTTCTTAAAGAAAATTAGAAAAATGATATTTTGTCATATAGCTCCCAGAGGGGTGCCTAGGGGTACCTAAAATGTTTGGCAGATATTTTGCTAATAACCCATTAAAAGTCACTATAAGCGTTAAAATCAGAAAACACGAGAAAATCGCACGCTATCCCTTTTTTAATGTGCTTTTCCATACATTGAAATCAGTTTTTGTCGAATATTTTTTAAAATTGAAGTCTAATCAAAATTGTGTAATATAGTTTTCGACTACAATTATTAAGATAAACACATTGGCATCATTAGTTTTTTTAAAATCGGGAAAAAGTGTTTCATGATTCCTATGTCCGCCGATTTGTATGAATCGATCCACTGTGCGCCGTACGGAGACTCATCCCGTTAATACACTATTCCAAGTGGCCATAAATAAATAGTGTGTGTCTGAAATTATACGTGCATTATAAAAAAAAATGTTTATTGCCATAAAACCACGTGCAGCACATCTAACTATTAGATCATCTTATGAACTAAAGAATTCGGGTACAAGTTATGGCAAAAGGTTGCAACTCAGCGAATGCTTCTTGCCGGTTTATTAACTAGTAGCGCTGGTTTTCAGTTGCACCTTTAAGAGATTAGAAAAATGAGAATACAAAAATGAGATTCTATTCAACAAAAAAAAAACCAGCTAAGTGCGAGTTGGACTCGCCCATGAAGGGTTTCGTAGTAGCAAGTAACATAATATAAAAGTTCTTATAGTTCGTTGTAACTTGGATTGATATTTTAACACGTTCGCAGTGGTAGTGATTTTTCTAACCGAAAATTGCGGCTTATGACGTATTAAAAAAAAACTACCAGCTCTATCTCGTTGGAACTAATTTTCGTTGGTAGTTTTTATGGCAATGTACATCATATATTTTTTTCGGATTTATCATTCCCTTAGTTTAGAAGTTAGAGGGGGGACACACATTTTTCCACTTTGACAGTGTCTCTTGCGCAAACTATTCACTTTAAAAAAAATGATTTTAGGAACCTCAATAGCATTTTTGAAGACCTATCTATAGATACCCCCCCCCCACACGTAAGTGTTTGATGAAAAAAAAATTTTGGAGTTTCAGTTCTGAGTATGGGGACCCCCAAAATTTACTTCTTTTTTTCTAGTTTTATATAAGAATCTTAATGCGGTTCACAGAATACATCTAGTTACCAAGTTTCAATAGCATAGGCCTTGTAGTTTCGGAGAAAAGTGGCTGTGACACACGGACGGACAGACAGACAGACATGACGAATCTATAAGGGTTCCGTTTTTGCCATTTGGCTACGAATCCCTAAAAAGACATGAAACAATCCAAAAATTTGTGTGTGTGTGTGTGTACGTTCGTCTGTATCTTAAAAATTAAAAAATAATATTTTAAGTAGTTTGTCGTCTACCATGCAGCGTTGCTTCAAGTTTTCAGAAAGATAATTGCTTTTATAGTCGTGTATGTGAATACAATTTCCCCCGCAACATAAGACAGACAGTAATGTATAAGATGTACTTATATCGGCGTCTCCCTTTAATGGAGATCGTAGGTTTTGCTCTATGGTCTAGGTATATCTTTTGTTTCAGGAGTTCTATCAATTAGCAGTTGTAGCATTCAATATCATAAACATAGAGTTATGATATTAAAGATGAAACTTCTGCTAAAATTCTTCCCGTATGACTAAAAGGACAAACCATCGTACATAGACAATCATAATTCGTGATAATGTAAATGAATTTTGTTTTGTTTTTATATTATTTATGTCATAGAGAGGGTCTTTTTTATTGCATTTTGTAAATATTTACGAGTAGACATAGAATTAAATTATGTAGGTAGGTAGTAAACTTATACATATTATTTTTCACATTCACATATAGAAGCCAAATGGAAAATAGAGTAAATCTTCAAATTATTCAAGTTCGAGGGCATTTTACATAGAACTTGAGTGTTACCTTTAAACTTTATATAAGTAATAAGTTATTTTGTCATTATTTTAACATAAACTCATTTTATACTTAAATTTAAGAAACTAATAGATATTATACGTATCTATGTTGTTTTATTTAGGTTCAATGGCACGGCATTTATTTAACGTGATGGAAAATCCTCATGGATCCTATGCCAGACTCCTACCGACTAAAAAACCTCACGTGTCCTGCCCAACAGCCTACGGTTGGGAGTCCCGGGTAAGCCCTCGGAAGGATATCCCAGGTTGTGCGCTGAGTAAGCTTTACTGTACCAATAATCATAGAATATTACTTGCCAAATCTACACGCTTTCTACTCGCAAACCAAACCAAAAACGTACTTATTTACATTTATTATGCTGAAATTTATACGAAGTTACCCTTTTTATGAAAATTGCGCGAAAGGATTAACGACAACGATGAAATGCATGAAACATAATAAAATTGCTTGTCATGATTCTCTGTAGAATTCAACGGTCCACCATCTTTAGTTTACTAGGTATTAACACACACCAGATACACATTCTAAGAAAACCAAAATCTTCTAATATATAAAATTCTCGTGTCGCGGTGTTTGTAGTTAAACTCCTCCGAAACGGCTTGACCGAATCTCATGAAATTTTGTGTGCATATTGGGTAGGTCTGAGAATCGGACATCTATTTTTCATCCCTCTAAGTGAAAAAAAAACATGGCAAAACAACGTTTGCCGGGTCATCTAGAAAAATATAAATTACTTATTATAAGAACTCTTTAATGATAGACACTGTCAACCGATGTCACTCCACCGTACCCGGAGTGGTCACGTAGCTCTCCTGTAAATTGGCGGCTTGATGAGGTACATCTCACCGTTAATGCGACTCAATCAACGCCAATGGTAGTTTGTGAGCGGAAATCTCCAAAAGTGACAAACTGCGGGACGGCAGAGATTGGCGCGCGTGTCGCTGAATTGACTGAGTGAGGGGTGCTCGCTGGTCATACTAATTGGTTTATTTTGAAGAGATTTTTGCCCATGTTATATCTACTTTTTGCAATGTAGGTCGGATGCTTTTCAAAGGGTAAGTAAGCAAGTGACATAAACATGAACATACCTACATTAAACAAATATTTGTTTACATTCTCACACAACGCTATTTAGCTTTCAAGTTTCAACAATTAATAGACATACCTATGTAGTTCTCAACACATGTACATAGAAAATACTCAAACTAGAAAACAAACGTTCGTAGATAAAAATAATATTTGCTCGGACATGGGAATCAAACCCGGGCCCTCAGCGGTCTCTAAACATCAAAGATTTCAAATGATACCTACTCAAAGTTTCCAACAGCAGTAGATCACGACGCACGCAAAACTTCTTAACGATATACGCATGGCTCTTGAAGGAGCACGGAGGCGTTTCCAGCAGAGGAATTATTATAATTGCGAGTTATAAAGGGGGATGTTAGTGCTAATAAATATTTGGTATCGTAGTTATTGTTGCTTCAGATGTGGGTTACGAGCCACCTGATGAGTGCCGGGAACGCAGCGAGGGGGAAATTGTACGCGGAATATTAACCTACAACACTGTTGGAGATATCGTCGTTTTTCCTCCGCCTTACGAAAGTGAAGAGATTTTTATTTGGTTGTGTGTTTTTGTTTCGAAAAGATTATATAGACATATTCATTCCTTTTTTTTAATTTGGAAGGTTGGAACTTAAGTCATTTGGCATAGTAGTGTTATAATCACTTATTACAATATTATATAATGTGGTCGTAGGTATAGTATACATCTACTTACTCCTTCGGGGAAAAAGATGACGTGTCCTGACATGTATGTTATGAACATGTGTATTTATTATTAGAGTTAACGGGATATTTACCATGTATTTCGACGCTGTTGGAAGCGCCATGATCACGGTAAATATCCCGTAAAATCTAATAATAGTGTTAGTGACCATGAAAGTTTAAATACCTATATGTGTAGGTATTTATGAAGGTTTGCATGTTAAAATTCGTAACAGTCTAATAAGATTTAGCAAGAAAATTGGTAGTCAGTTGAAAACTTATTATTTGCAATTATTGAGTGCGTAGGGTTTTAAGTAAAAGTCAAAGTTTTTTTTTTTTTTTTTTTTTTTTTTTTTTTTTTTGTGTTTTCATCTGCAATCAGTAAACTACTATAAGCAAATAGGCTGTGAGCTCATGTTGTCAGGTCGAATGCATTCTCCATCGAGGATTGCTATTCATTGTACTACGCTATTTAACTATACACTATAATATCTCCCTTCTCTTCAAGCGTTTCTGGTAGCTGCGCTTGGTCAAATTTGCAGCAAGTACGTTCGGATGATTCTCCAGCCGTCTCCGATATTTCTGTTTACAAGCCTGGATTTCCTCTCTCACGGTGTTCATGTTGAGGTGTGTGTGGATCTCTGTATTAGTAATAAACCAAGGTACATTGGCTATGGTTCTCAGTATTGCATTCTGCACTCGCTGCAATTTTGTTACATTGGTATTACTTGCGCTGCCCCACAGCTGAACGCCGTACATCCAAGTGGGTTTCAATATGGACTTGTAGATCAGTAGTTTGTTATCTATTGATAACCGGCTATTCCGACCCAGCATCCAGTAAAGGTTTCCTTGTCTAATGATCAGTTCACTTCTTTTGCTTGTGATATGTTTGTTCCAGGTCAAACGACGGTCAAGATGCAAGCCTAGGTACCGTACACTGTCGTGGTGAGGTAGGATGGAGTTTTCTAGATACACGGGAGGGCAGTTACCTTTTCGGAGTGTAAATGTGACGTGTACCGATTTAGTTGTACTAGCTTTAATTCGCCATTTTGTTAACCATTCTGTAATGGCGTCGAGTCCATGCTGCAAATGTGCCGTGGCTGCGTCAGCATTTTCATTGCTAGCCATTATTGCAGTGTCGTCAGCGTATGTGGCAGTCGTGACTCCCTGTATTTGTGGCAGATCAGCAGTGTACAAAGTGTACAAGATTGGTCCCAACACGGAGCCCTGTGGTACCCCTGCTTTTATCTCATAGAATCTGGAGGTTGCCCCAGACTGCTTGACCTGGAAGATTCTCTCTGTAAGATATGATTCCAATAGAATGTAGTAACAGTGTGGAAGGTTCGTTTTCATCTTACAGAGAAGACCCTCATGCCAGACTCGGTCAAAAGCCTGCTGGATATCCAGGAATGCCGACGAGCAGTATTCCTTTTCCTCAAGAGACTGCCTTATTTTTTCTACCACCCTATGCACCTGCTCTATTGTAGAATGCTCCTGTCTGAACCCGAATTGATGGTTTGGAATAGTGTTATTATTCTCTAATATGGGCATGATACGGTTAAAGATTATTTTCTCACAGACTTTTGACAATGTAGGCAACAGGCTGATAGGTCTGTAAGAAGTAGTTTGGATTGCTGGTTTTCCTGCCTTGTGTATCATTATTATTTGTGACACCTTCCAGATATCCGGGAACCGCTGAACTCTCAAAATTCCATTGTACAGCATTGTCAAGAAAACTACTGCCTTTTTTGGCAATTCTTTCAGAACCTCCTTTGTTATGAGGTCATATCCTGGTGCCTTTTTGTCTTTGAGGTTTTTAATTATCCTCCATACTTCTCGCACTGTGACTGGTTTCGGTGGGAGTGACAGTTGCAGAGGCTGAGTAAGAACATCATGCACCCCAGAGTCAGTGTTACTTCCGCGATTTGGTGTAAAGACGGTAGATAAATGTTCAGCAAATAAGTCAGCCCTTTCTTCTGGTGTGCGAGCCCAGCCACTGCTTGTTCGAAGCGGAGAGTTTACCACCTGTGGCCTATCATAGGACTTCGTAAATTTCCACAGTGAGTAGTCAGTAGTTGCGGTTGGTGTAAGGCATTCTAGTTGAGTCTGGAGAGTTTCGTTGCGCCAATTCTTTAGCATTTCTCTAAGTTGAGACGCTTGCCGGTTGAAATTAGTTTTGTCACATGCAAGTCTGCTCTGTTGCCAGACACGGCGCAACCTTCGTCTCTCTATGATCGCCTTTTTTATATCTAGAGGGTAATTATGTATTCGAGTCTTATATGATAATAATGGTGTACTCCTCCAGCAAGCCTCTTGGATGAGGTTTGTGATATATCTCGATGCGATGTCAATCTCGTCAGGTGTTTTAAGTGCAACTTTTAAGTTGATGTTCTCCTCAATGAACTCTCTAAACGAGCACCAGTCTGTTCTTCCGTTATATAGCCTTTCAGGACTCTCATGCTCTATGATTTTTGTGCTTAGCGTGAACAGTACTGGCGTATGATCCGAAGAGCCATCGTAACAAGGGTCGCACTTTACATAGTGAGAAGAAAATCCCCTAATTACAAAAAAGTCCACTAAGTCTGGTGTTCTGAGAACATCTTTAGGCCACGATGTGGGTTCGCAAGTTGAAGCTGTTATTAGATTATTATTATCCAGAAAAGTCAAAGTTAAAAAACATTTATTTCGCATAATCCTAATACATAGGCACTTGCGACACGTTAGAGAGAACACTACGTAATAACAAATGGATAGTTAACCCACGTTTTATGGTAATGCTCTGAAACAAATAAATGCAATGACCGCTGAATATTCCGGTGTCGCAGAGTTGCAAACTGGTATTAAAATTCAATTTAAATATCGGTAGTTTTAAATGTACAGAGGCCGTAATATTTCGTAGCCAGTAATGTAAGTGAATTGCGAAATAAAATGGCTGCAGTCATGTTGGGAATGGTTCTGAATTAATCAAATCCCACTATTGCCGTACACTGCTGAACGTAGGTTTCTTCCAATCATTTTGAGAGGGCCATTGAAAAACCTTACTTGACCACGCTGGCCAGACTGGTTTCTAGAAGGTTCTCTTCGACATGACTTCGTACGTCAGCTGGTGCAAACTTGCAAGCAGTCGAGCTTGGTATGAACCCCGAAGATGCCAGTAGGGCCCCATTGTATCCACGAACCAGTGGAGTTTCTTGGGGTGCTCTTCTCAGCCTGTAGCCAGTTGGTGCACCACTTGCATTCAGGTGAGCTTGGTATGAACCCCGAAGATACCAGTAGGGCCCCATTGTATCCACGAACCAATGGAGTTTCTTGGGGTGCTCTTCTCAGCCTGTAGCCAGTTGGTGCACCACTTACATTCAGGTGAGCTTGGTATGAACCCCGAAGATGCCAGTAGAACCCGATTGGATCCACGAACCAATGGAGTTTCTTAGAGTGCTTTTCTCAGTCTGTAGCACATCTGAACCCTCAGTAGATTCACAAACATTTCGACAATTCTAAATAATTTTCTTTTTAAATTTAAAAAGTCAGTAAATCGGGTGCCAGCACCTTTCATAAAGAAAACCGTGACTGAATTCATCTATCAACGAGTAGATTTGACAGCTATTGGTACATATATAGTTATTATGACATATTAATTCAAACATACCCCCTTATAAGGATGTAATGTTGGTTCTCTGTTTGTATAAAGAGATCGCAAACAAAAAACATCATTTGTTAAGCGGCCGATGTCACAGGGCGCAGCTAGCAAACATTACGTAAGTAATCATAACAAAACAACTCAACCGTCAAAATTTCCTATTTTCCTTTTCATCTCGTAGGGGCTGAACAAACGCACACAACCACACACCCTACAGCCCTACACACACTTCCTTATAAATCTAATCCATCTATTAAGCGGACCCGTCCCACCATCGTATCTTGTTACTAAACCGACACATTGACCTATATCGAGACACTGACAGTCGTTCAACTTACATTGCTCTTCCCCCTCTGTCCCTTCTATATAAACATTTAAGCCCAATGGTGAGCTATATGGGTAACAACAATTATTTTTATATTAATATTACTCTCCAGATGTGGGCTTTAGTAAAAAACGCAAGTGGTTTATTTGCAGTGCTTCATTTAAAGAGTGCAATGCGAACTACGCAACGATTTATAAGTAGTTCTCCATTTACTTATGAATGCAATGGTAGTAATGCAATTGGTTAATAGTAGTATAGTTCTGAGGAGACAAATCAATCAAAACTGAATAACCTTAGGCTCCAAATCTAAATGAAAAGTTAATTTGGTCGATTATAATAAAAAAAAACTCGAAATCCTTGTCATCACTAAACACCAAGCTAAGTGAAAAACGATGCATATTTAATTACGTTTATAATGTATCTTTAAAACATTTCCTGCCCGTTATTAATTAATTAAAACCAAAGGTCTACCTTCCTCAAATATACTTCGAAGTAAACTCTTAAGTGACGTCACAATTTCCGCCCAAACCGACCGCGGCAAACAACCCTAACCGACCACGACTTAAAGGTGGGGTTGTGTGTAAAAACTGGGTTAACTACACACAGCGTTGGACAAAAAGCGGGGCTGAATGACGAAGGCTATGTCCGCCCAGGTTTTGTGTAATGTACTTAATAATGTAAGCTCATTTTAGTTCAGAGAAAGGGTACACAAAGGCTAAACTGAGCTATTCAGGCTAGTGTGTTAGCCTCATTGTGTGGCTGTGTGCAGGAGGAAGGCTCAAGGCTGCACGAATATAGTTATAATTTACGAAATATTACAATCACTACTTCTTCAAGTTTAATTTTCCGAAACAAAAATGACATTCTTTAGGTAGTATGAATAGGTTATTCTTTATGAAAAAGTTAGTTACGTGTACACTGTTGGGGGTCCTGGGGTATCTTTCCGACGACTTACCCGGGGTTCCCAACCGTAGGCTGTTAGGTAGGCTACGTGTGGTTTTTAGTCGGTGGGAGTACGGCATAGGATCCCTGTAGGATTTTCCTCCCGTTAAAAGAGATAAAAGCGTGTACAGTCGACTTCATTGCTTGTGAGTCACAACATTTTTAAAGAATTTTTACTGTATTCGTTGTTAAAACAAGGTTGATCGTTTACACAACACTAAGCTAGCGGTGCTACGAACGGTTTTTTTTAACGTGAGGGAATATCCTCATGGATGCTATGCCGGACTCCTACCGACTAATTAACCGCACGTAAAGCCCAACTGCCTATGGTCGGGAGCCTCCAGTAAGCCCTCGGACGGATGTCCAAGGACTCCCAACAGACCTACGGCCGCCACTGCGGACTCGCCTAGGGGGTGTGCTACGAAAGCTTCAAGAAAAACACAACGCATTTGATAGCAACTCTTTGTTTCATTCAGTAACAAAATGTTACAAGGAAATGCTTTAAAATTAACCAACCCAGTCAGTACTTAGGCCGAAACAGGCCGTCCTTAATAAATTAGGGCAAAACGAAATAGGTACGTCGGTATACTTTGTTAAATTAAAAAAAAATCTATTAAACAATATTTACGAGGGCTTGCTTTATGACCCGTACAGCAAGTAATCATAATTCTCGCCTTGTACTCGTACACTCAGCAACAGAAGTAGATTAACGCAGTTCAAAGGTATTAAGGCAGACTAGCTAGGCAAATTTAAAAATTAATATAGTGGGTACCCAAAGTACATTATAGTATGACGACTTGCTGTAATCACTGCACTACATTTTTATCAAATATCGCAATTGTATTGGGATCCAAAGTACACAAATAACTATTTAGATTTTATACTTTTCTTAACATGAGGCTTATCCTACAGGATATATCGGACTCCTACCGACTAAAAACCACACGTAGCCGACGGTTGGGAGCCCCGGATGAGCCATCGGAAGGATACCCCAGCACTCTAGATTGTATACTTAGAATAAAATACTTCTGACTTGCTTAGTGACTTTCGTTGCTGACCGTACAGTTCCAGGAATAGAACGGAAGGGCAAGATTTGCATTTATTTTCGGAAATTAGATACAGCACTTAAGTCTCTTGGGTAAATAACTAAATAAGTTTACCCGAACAGATTCTAGCGCTATCATTGTACCTATTAAAACAGTCGTAGCAAATGCATTGCAATCTATTCTAGAATAATCCCTACTAATATTATAAATGCGAAAGTAACTCTGTCTGTCTGTCTATCTGTCTGTATGTCTGCCTGTCTGTTACGCTTTCACGCCTGAACTGCTGAAGCGATTTCGATGAAATTAATAAAAAAATCGTGTAGAGATAGTGTGAGTCCCTGGGAAGGATATAGGCTACTTTTTAACCAACTAAGAAAAAATAAGGTTATGATTTTAAGCGATAACGACTTCTACGTGGACGAAGCCGCGGGGAACAGCTAGTACCTAATAAATGGTTTAAACCGTATTATTAGAATAACTCCAGATACCTTTCTAGTATACTAATCAGACAACTGACATAATTATACTATGTCATATGCATGTCCTGACATAGACAGCGTGATTTTCATATCTATGAAAATCACGCAAAAAAAAAATGTTGTGTGCGTTTAAGTATCTATTAAAAACTCAAAATTTACTGAATCGACTGAGCTCAAAATTAGACACGATAGTACAACAGGATTCAGAGATGGTTTTAGGCTACTTTAAACACTTTTATCATAACAACAATAAGAATAAAACAGCTTTAAAAAGTGATTTTACCTATAGATGGCGCTGGTCATTTTTTTTTATTATATTCTGCCAGCTTCAGAACAAAATATTATAAACAACCTATTTAGAAGGTACCTACCAGATTGCTGTTTTTTAAGAGAAGTTTGATTGTGGCCTCCTTGCATTCAGAATAATAAAAGAGAGTACTTACCTATGAAGAGCTCAGATATGTTTTGCATGTGATTTTTGAAGTTAGAGTTTTGGCGCGTTAGGGAAATATTATTACAGTGAATTTATTTTTTTGAAGCGTGCGTACGATGTTTTAAAAACTGAACATTGATCACAGAACAGATTTTTTTTTCAAGTAAAGCTTCTATTGATTTGGATGTTAATTGGATTTTCAGAAAAAAATATAATTTTGGTTACGGCTCAACATTTTTTTTTTGTAATGTACCCATCCTTTGGTTTGTTACTCATTTCTCATAGGTACATAAAACCACCATAAAAAAGTCACAGCGAGGCGTGGCAGGGTACCGCTAGTTTAGTTATACGTAGAAAGAAATATTTCATGCGTGTAGTGGTATGAAGGTATCTGTATGTAGCTTAGTCCGCGTAAATTTAGCTATCCTTTTTCACCGCTTTAGGGGCCTGTCGGGAATAATGGGACATCCTTTTGGTAAGAGTCCGGCACAGTATTCATGAGGGATTTCTACACGTAAGAAAAAAGGAGAGAGCAGCGCTCGTCGCCCTGCGGACTCAGTATTCTGTAAAAGATCACTGCAGTAAGCAATTTGTACTATGGTCAGCCCTTGGATGGGTGACCGTCCATGTGATCACTTTAAGCCGTTGGTCCCGGTTGCCAGTAAAATGGCAGCCGTTAAGTCAAGTTGTCGTCTTTTTAGGCGACTTAAAAATGTTCAACGACAGGCAATCACAACCTGCGCCTGAGCATCTCAGCACGGCAATACGGCTCACCATCTATTCCGTGGGACAAATTCTAAAAAGGTAAAATGTGGGCATATAAGATGCCTTTGCAACCCCCTTTGGGGATAAAGTTAATATTAGCTGCCAAGTCATTATTTTTAATACCTAGCATATTATTTCATTTTTCCTGGTTAATATATTTGCTGGCAGCCGTTATTTAGTTTTTATAAATCTTACGTTTTGTAACTTATTATAATATAATTGTTGCTAAAATATTTAATCACTACCTAGTAATTTTTTTGGAACCATGTAGTTAGTCGCCTAATAAGTTGTTAGTCGCCGCATTAAAAATTTGCCTTTTATTTTGGGGTGGAAGCTATGCTTATAATATTCAGACAGCATTTATTGCCCAGAAACGGCCTATTCGAACCATGGTGCGAATTAAACAGGAAGAGTCATATCGCCCTTATTTCAAGGATCTTGAAATCCTAACAGTACCTAGTCTGTACATCATGGTCCTCCTAATGTATTTGAGGATATACATCCATGAATATGAAACGGAAAGTGAACGTAAGCGACGCGAGGAAACTAGAAGGATGGACTTGGCTTCAAAGATAGCACCTTCTTTGGACATAGTAAAGCATAGCTCACTCTTTTACAATAGATTACCGTTAGATTTAAAGAAATCTATATATACCAACACTTTCAAGGCTCAGTAAGGGATGTATCTTTATTTGACATTATTATTATTATTTTTAAATGTATTGACATTTCTCACTTATTTTGTTCTTATGTTTTCTTTTTATTTGACATGATTGGATTGCTTTCCTTGTTATTTAGTCCGTTAATTATTATTGTTTAACGTGTAATTATTTGATTGTGATTTTTATAATTTGTTTCAAAAATATTGTTTGTTATTATGCTTTATTGTAACTACTAAATATTAAGCTATTAATACCAAAAAAGAAAAGAAAAATATTGAGAAGTCTGTTAATGTTAATAATTGATTTTAATTTATGATTTTGGAGTGGTGTGCTCAATGTACCTACTTATTATTGTCAAAATCTGGTACCTAATTGCTTATCGCCATTTTAAAATGTTCGGCTCCCGGCAGTCTTGTTGAATGCGTGTCAGTTACAAAGAGTACGCAAATTTAAATACCTAGGACATATTTTAACGGCTGATCTCAAAGATGATGAGGATGTTGAGCGGGAGCGCAGGGCGCTGTCGGTACGGGCGAACATGTTGGCTCGCAGGTTTGCGCGTTGCACTGATAGTGTAAAAATTACTCTGTTTAGAGCGTACTGCACAACATTTTACACCTGCAGCTTGTGGGCGAACTATACTCGCCGGGCCTACAGCGCGCTGCGTGTCCAATTCAACAATGCGTTTAGGTTGCTGTTGGGGCTGCCTCGCCACTGTAGTGCGTCAGGGATGTTTGCAGACGCGCGGGTTGACTGCTTTTACGTAACAATGCGAAAGACGTGCGCGTCCCTGGTGCGCAGGGTGAGGGGCAGCGCCAACAGCATACTAATAATGATTGCTAGTAGACTTGACTGTCGATATATCGGTCATTGTAGCGTAACATCTGCTGGGGTGGTGCGTGGGTGACTGATGTATGGATAGATCAGGTTTGCGGAAACATGTTGGTACTAACATAGGTTAAGTATATAGTACTAACATTTTTCTAGTTACTAACATAGGCTAAGCAAAATACTGTTACTAACAAAATGAGTTTTGTGACTTGAAATTAAATATATTTTATTTATTTATTTATTTATTTAAAATGTACATATATTGTGATTAGTTTATCGTTATCGTGTTGTTTTTTTTTTGTTTTCATTTGATTTGACTGTGTACTTAAGAATTTCAACACAATGTATTTTGTTATGAAATAAATAAATAAATAGTCTTTGTAAACTAATACTGTAAGTATATAATGCAGTTTAATAGTTATTAAAGTATTACGTAGATTACAATATTATAAACTTGATTCATAATTGACTAGTACAATGTGCAACGGTGTATCAGGGATTAATATATTTTATCGAAATTGTGTACAATAAAGAGTTATCTATCTAGGTAAGTATGTATCTATCTATCTATCTAGGTAATAACATTATTGAGTGACTCACACACCGCTTAATCGAAACGAATTGAATTTTATAATTTGTAGATAGCTATTGTAAGCACCGACTAAGAACGAATTTTTCAAAATTCGGGCCCTAAGGGGTTAAAATAGGGGGGCTTAGGCATGGCGTGTAAGATAAACCATTCTATAAGTGTATTGCTATTTGCGTTGTGCAGGGGCTCTAGTCGAGAATAATACCAATCTCAATTTGTTTTGTTACGATAACTATATTTCACTTTATAGTTTAAGCTCTCGGCCTTCAGCACGTTATAATTTGTACCTATTATTGTAAGCGTCTCTTTTTTTATATATATATACCACAGGTGGCAGACAAGCATACGGCCCACCAGATGCACTGGTGGTCACCACAGCCTATGGAAATTTAATAACGACACTGTTAAAAAAATCTATAATAGTGATTGCTTGTACCCCTAACTGTCTACGTATATCCTAAGTTTGAGTCAATTTCGTTCAATGGTCTAAGTTAAGGGAGATAGTCGGCGTTGCTTTATATAGGTACTTGGTAACAATTACTCCTTCCTCATAAATTTAGCTTGCTGATTTCATCTTTTTTGGGGCGGAATTTGTAAAATCCTTTTTTAGTGTACCTATCATAAGAGTATATAGCCTTAAAACGTTCAAGTTTCTAGTTGTAGCGTCGATAGGTGGGTGAGTCAGTCAGTAATTTTATTACTATTTTATTAAAATTACTGACTCACCTACCACAGATTTGAACACCTACCATAGAAGACTTTGATAAAAAAAAAAATTGGGAGTTTCGAATTAAGATTGGATCCAATACGTAAAAAATGCATGAAATAGTGTGACTACACCGTGTATATGCTAGGAGCATGATGTTTCTCTAACTACAAGTTCCCGCCACAACACTTGCTCTGAATCTCTTTAAAATATATTCTGAACTCATAAACTCGTTAAGTTACACTCACGCGATTCTCCACTTAGCTTTAACGTTTAATGTGGGAGCCACATTCTCTAGATCTCACCACATCTTGAAGATAAAACGTAAGTAGTTCAGATTCACTCAAACAACGTTCAAACAGCTCTTAGTTTTACTGTAGCTAGTTGTACTCTACATCCTCATAATAGCAATTCTAATTATTGTGTGTAACATCACACACTAATTAGAATTGCTATTATATATACTAGTATGTTTTTGTAAACAAAGAAATAATCTTCAATAACATGGGTTACAAATAACACGTATGATCCAAGAGATTGAAATGTTTTCGTACTCATTTCTCATAGGCACTTGTTCCAGTCCTGGGACATTCTTCCGAGTGCTTACCCGGGGCTCCCAACCATAGGCTGTTGGGCATAACGTGAGGTTTTTTAGTCGGTAGGAGTCCGGCATAGCATCCATGAGGATTTTCCCTCACGTTAAAAAATAAGGCACTTGTTCGAGGGAAAATCAGTCTGTATATTAATCCAAAGACTCCGCTACTTGTTTACCAAATTTCAATTGGTTCAGGGATTAGAGCGTGATTGATTAACAAACATTCAAACATCTTGAAAAACCTTCACTCAGTTACAATGTCACCTATTACGAGAAAGAGGCAGGAAATGTATAACCTTCAACCATATAATAATATCTTTCTGACCCTTAGCACACCTTAATAATCAAATATAATCTAAAACAGTCGCATTATCAATAACTGCTAATGTTTCGACACAAACGACAGCAATAAGCACTTAAGTTTCCTCAACTAGAGGAGGTTTTTCACATCGTTACCAAACAAATAAGTACAATTTCTGCGAACAAGGAAAGCGCTAGAGAAGTACTAAGCACTTACTCAGATATAAAGTAGTTCTTGAGTGGCCATAACGTACTAAGTTGAGATATAACGGTGTTGTATTAGATATTTGCTGATGTTTTTCGTGTTTTCCTGTTCTCTTTAGGGTTTTTTCCGGGAACTTGTTGATATTATAAAAAGTAATCCATGCCCTTTCCAAACCATTATGTTATATTTAGTCTAATTTTCATCAGCATCGGTTTAGTTATGAGAGCGAATGAGACAGCGTTATTTTCGCATTATATATTATTAGCGATAGTAGCTAAATAAAAGAGATTTACTCTATTGTAAAGTTAGAAAAGAATAGTAATAATAGTAATCTGACGAAGTTGAATACATCTTGTCATAAATTTGCTTGTAATGAAAAATGTGTGTGTTTAAGAAAAACAATAACCTTATAAATAGTTCCAACACTAGAAATCTAGCCAAGTTAATGATACACAAGTTTCGTGAGATAATACGTTTAAGGTTTTATATGAAACCTTTTAGTCTAACGGATAATGGTGTGGAAAGCACTTCACTCATCCTAAACGAAGTCGGGTGAGTACTCCCTCTTTAGAAAGAGCAAGGGGGGCAGGAGAGAGGGGGGTGGCGAGGGTATCGACCCGCGCTGTTTTACCGCCGGGTCGTTCACCCCGCGCCCCTCGTAGCCGTACCGTAGGCCCCTACGCTCGTAGCATCGTAGCACTACGTAGCTGTAGAAAGAATTTTTTTGTGGATGTTTTGTTCCAATATCGGGCTTTGGTGGCTGTTATTTGTTTTTTTGGAGCAATGTAAGTATTAAAGTCAGTGGAACATTTGTCGGTGGGAATTCGATAGGACTTATAGACTTTAGGGCAATACTTTATAGGAGTTTGATGGGACTCACTTTGAACTTAAGTTTTACAGACTTGTAATATGATATTGTTATAATAATAAAGGATAAATATGATATATTTTGGGGCATAACAAATACTAGGATTTCTGCATATTAGAGTATATAATATTAGACTAGCACTTTTAAGTTTGGGTAAATTTCATTTTGAATTTCCAGTTTTAACAATTTTGTTATTTAAAGTAGCATCTGTTAACTAACATCGTACAAAGAATGTGGTGGACGTACTAATTTAAAGTAGGCGTGCACTGGGCGACAGTCGCGGCGACAAGCTGCGGGCGCCAAATTACATACATTTTATCCGCACGCTGGGCGACATGTCGTCGCTACTGTCTCCCAGTGTGCGCCTAGTGTTAGGGTATGAGTTGTACTACCCGTTCGCTCTAACTTTGCCGCTGGCGTAGAGGTATATACCCGATTTGTTAATTAGACGAAGTAAATTGACAGTAGCTAATGTCACTTCATCATAGAAAATACCCAACATTGTATGAAGAAGTGACATTAGTTGCTGTCAATTTACTTCGTCTAATTAAAAATTCGACTTTAGTATGGAGCCGAGCGGCAAAGTTAGAGCGAACGAGCAATATATGGATACTGTGATGTTCCTTATTAATATGTATAGTATAGGGTTAGGGTAAGCAAAGATATTTCACCCACTATAAAATGTGGTAAGCCATAATTGTCTTGCAGAATAGGACCGAGTTAAAGTTGTATATAAAGTTGTATATACCTATTATTGATAATTTTTTAAACCGCAAATATGACCTTGAACTTGATTTAACGACTATCATATTACTGGACCAGATTGGACCAGGTCATTAAAAGTGTTACCCGGATAAGACGTAAGATGATGAACGTATGAACGTTTACGAACGATTGAACAAGATAGGATAAGACCATTTCTACTACCAAAGCTTTACGGTCCAATATTACTGAATTGGCCTGCGTACACTCCAATCTACACTTATATTCTAAAGAGAAACGGTTTAATTGTTTGTGTGTTTGCATAGAATAGGCTCCAAAACTACTAAACCGATTTTAAAAATTCTTTCACTGCTGGAAAGTTACGTTATCCCCGGTGAGTATAGGCTATATTTTATTTCTATATTCCCAGAGGAAAGGGAACTGCGTGTGAAAATGAGCGACGTCCGCTAGATGTAAATAACCTCAGAAGTAATTGTTCGCGAATAGATAAATGAAGAGTTAAAACAGGCCTTCTTACTGTTAAGCTCTGGGGTAATTCTTTGTGATTTTAGTAAGTAAAAGCACAGCACAATAAAATAAAATAAAATAAAATCAAATAAATACAACTTTTACCGACTAAAACTACACGTGTCCTAAGGTACCACTGCCCCCTTATTCCCAGATCTTCACATTCCCAAATGTCTACTTTCTCAACTCGAAAACTACACACCTTGACTTGGATAGGTTAGGTTAGAAGGCTAATGTAAAAGTCTTCGTGGTTATTTTTTTTATAACTATTCAACACCAATATCAATTTCGATGGTGCGACTACGAAACTATGTTCAAAACTAAGGTGATTATAAGCATGTGAATATTCGGTAATGTGATGATCTGGAAATGTGAAAAATTGGGTAAGTGAAGACCTCGGAATAATCGCCACTGCCTACGGTTGGGTAAGCCCTCTGAAAAATGCCCAAAAACCCCGACAGACGAAACCATCTTACACCCAACATTACATCGGATAACTACCGGACATAATATTATGGGGTTAATTTTATACTCAAGTGTAGTTTTCCATACGTTATTGGCAGTAAAACAATAAACGTAACACTAACAAGAAAGGGTCTGTTGTCAACGTCTTAAACGACACGTACTTATAATCACAGATTAAATAATATATTCTATATTATAATAAACTAGTGATGTCACGCAGTTTCACCCGCGTAGCTCCTGTTCCCGTGGGAATATGGGAATAAAATATAGCCAATGTTATTCAAGGTGAATATAGCTTTCCAATGGTGAAAGAATTTTTGAAATCAGCCACGTAGTTTTTGAGTTTATTGATTACAAACAAACACACAAAAAAAAAAATTTACACTTCATAGATGTAGATTAGTTCAAAAACAAGTAATTTGGTGTAATACACGCGCTGTAAAAATTAGTCATTATTGCCTCGTTTGCTGAGCCCTGACACATAATTTGAAGCAATATTCAAACAAGAAGCCGTGAGACGGTCTCACCCGACTGCCCCTCTAACCTTTATTGTGAAAGTGAAAGTTCAATCCGATTGACGTTGTCATTTTTGTTTTATTTCAAACTTTGAACAGATTTTTTTTTACGTGAGGGAAAAACCTCAAGTAACGCCCAACAGCCTATGGTTCTGAGCCCCGGGTAAGCCCTCGGAAGGATATCCCAGGACTTCCAACAGACCTAGGGCCGCCACCGCGGCCTCGCCTAGGGGGTGGGATCCACGTGACCTAGTGACGTAGTTTAATGCAACAGAGTCACAGACTACAGACACAAGTCTCGCCATAAGCCCCTCTGCAATCTATTTTATAGAGAGGGGCTAATAACCTAATTTATAAGGCCTTTTTAGGGTTCCGTACCCAAAGGGTAAAAGCAGAACCCTTTTCATGAGACTTCACTGTCCGTGTGTCTGTCTGTCTGACTATCTGTCTGTTTGTCCGTGAGTTTCGAGGCTGTATCTCAGGAACCATGATAGCTAATAGAAAGTTAAAATTATCACTGATTATGTATTTCTGTTGCCGCTATAACAACAAATACTACACACATACCAAACGTGAATTTTTGCTGTTTTTTTTTAAATCCCTCATGTATGCTGAATTCTAATCGACTAAAATCACACGTGCCCGACCACTGCCCGCGGCTGGGAGTCCCGGGTGAGCCTTCGGAAGGATGTCCCTGGATATGTTATTAAACCTACAATTGGAGGCAAACAAACCGAGGATCGAACTTTCGATATTTTACTTTACGAAATGTAAGTAATAAACGAACGTACTTACCTACAATCAAGTCTTTATCTCCCTATTTCATCATATATAATATTTCGTATCCCTTTTGAGCGAAGTACCTAAATTGCACGATGCCACCTTCCCTTTCGACCATCAAGGAAATACTCATAAATTGAATTGCTCCCTACAACATGTTCACTCATCCCAGTATTATAATAATATAATAATAAAGCTTTTTTAATTATATATTCCCTTTCGTAATCAAGAAATTACAAAAAAATGGTTTAAGTATTAATGCCTAATTACTACATTTTATATTAAGAAATGGACCCTATTTGGGTAAAAGCCTCCTCCAATCCTCATCACTTTTCTCTATTTGTGGCGAAGGTCCACCAGTGCTTTCCTGCGACCTGCACCCTATCCCAATAGTGAGCGTGAAGCGTGGCTACAAACACACATCAATTTGATCCCCAACGAAGATAAAAGACATTTTCATCCAAAACAATAAATAGAAACGCTCGCCAAATAAATACGGACACCACTTATAATTCAGCTGACAGCTCCTAAATTCCTCACTTAGATGCGGCACGCCACGATACGCAACGCAATAATACGGGCGTCGGGCACGTATCGCGTATTGCGGGCACGTATCGACGAGACGCACGTACTTGAGTAATACGGCTTAAGGGCTTGTCTATCAACGAAAGCTGATCACGTAGTTTCGTTTAAGATAAGTAAGCTATTAATTTATTTTTTCATGTTTCGATACCGACGCGGCGACGACGACGTTTTAAGTTGTCTTTAAAAATTTATTCGTTTTGGTTGGAAGTTTTTTTTGTTTATACATATGCCTATTTATAAATAATAAATAAATAAATACTTGTGGACATTCACACACAACATCATCTAGCCCAAATTTAGAATACAACTGTCACTACCTCGTCTATAGCTCAAGCATTTAAACGGTGTTCGAAGCAGAAAGCCGCATGTGCATATTTGCTTATATTTTTAAAGCGGAGCGGAAAGAGATACATCATTGGACTTCACGATAATATCACAAAAAAATCACCCGAAATAGAAAATATTGATTATTATGTACAACATGTTAAAAAAACACGTAAAAGTCTCGTAACCACGCGATACCCTTTTTATTTGCTTGCCAAAAATAAGCAATACATCAATGTGCGAAAAAAAATGCATTAGGAAATGTGCCATATTCGGGCAGAGTCACGCCCCAACACTGGGAGGGCAGAGACTGGGCAGATTGCGGGAGGCCCCGAAAGCCGCTAATTTTATATTCGCGGCGTGTAACCAGGGAGTGGTATCGACAGCCTCTTTTTGCAGCTAGAGATTAATTAAGCGTCCAACCAAGTGATTAATGATGGGTGAGAAAAATGTTGGGCTCCCCTGAAATCAATTTTGTCTTCAAAACATGAGAGGCACATATTCGGCAATAGATTTTTTTAAATGGTGTTGCAAGCAAATGACAGGAGTGTATTTAAAACTGAAATTTAGTTGTAATTGAAAACATTATCCAAAAATTACTCCCTACTACATCGAGATAATCATTAATTTGCAATCTGAAAATTATGCTGGAGCAGTTCCTTTAGCCAGATTTTAGAAAAAGCAATTTAGAGAGTTTTGCGACGACCGTCCACTGGATTGTATAAAACGAAAAAGTTATCAAAAATGTTTAACAAACTGAAATCCCTAATGAAACCCTGCGGGTGCCGGGCCCGGCCTCCTTGCTCAACACCGCTTAGTTATTTAATATTTCATTTAGAATATTTTAAACTAAGAGCCGTTTAAGTAAGGCGAACATTTATTTTTCTGGAAATTACACGCTCAGAGTGTTCAATAGAACTAGTTAGCCAGTAACTAGTCCTAATAAAGGTTTTCCCTTCGTTTTCATTGAGCATGCAACAGTGTCATTATAGTGAAACACTCACCTCACCTAATAAGACATGGTAAATTTCCCGTGTACTTTATTTATAAAAAAACTAGCGATCCTCCCCGGCTTCGCACGGGTGCAATGCTGATACTAAATACAAATACTATTTAATGGATGTTATTATACATAATTATAAACCTTCCTCTTCAATCACTCTATCTATTAAAAAATAATTTTAAAAATTTAAGCATACATAGGGACAGAGAAAGCGACTTTGTTTCAGACTGAAGCGCTCGTGGCCCCGCGGACTCAGTGTTCTGTAAACGATCGCTGCAGTAAGCAACATTTACTATGGCCGGATATGGATGGGTGACCACCACGTGAACCACTTTGTGACATTTATTTACGAGCGTTTCAGTGCTTCGGAAGGCACGATAAGCCGTTGGTCCCGGTTGTCAGTAAAATGACAGTCGTTAAGCCAAGTTGAAGGCCTTATGGGCGGCTTGAAAATTTTCAACTGTGGGTCGTCACAGCCTGCACCCGGGTCGGCAGCGCGTGTGTAGCGCCTCTGGTGTTGCAAAACGTCTATAGGCTACGGTTACCAACCTTCCGGTGGGCCGTAAGCTTGTCTGTCACCTAAGTAGTATAAAAAAAAAATGCTAAGTAGTGATAAGAACGTAGTTTAGACTTCAATTACGTCGAAATGAAAATACACTCTTTTGCAAAAAAAAACGGGCACCTAAGGAAATTTACGTTCTAAGGTCAATTTTAGTTAAATGAATGAAATTTATTTCTTTGACGTAGTCTGTATACTTGTAATCGTGTAAATTAATGCGCGTGAAGTGAATTCGAGCAATTAAAAGAATAAAAAACGATGGATTCTTTAAAATCGATGTACACGCCCAAACAATAAGAAGTGGTCGACAATAAAGACAAGTTTTTTTTTACTTTTTTTAATTAAATAAAGTTACAAATGTAAAAACCTAATAACGAGTGTGACGTCCTCTTGCCAAAATCACAGCTTGAATCCTTCTGGGCATGCTTTCCACGATGTTTTTAATAACGTTTTGAGGAATTCGTTCCCACTCTTCTGCAATGACTCTTTTTAGCTCCCTGATGTTTTGTGGAGCAGGTTGCACTGATCTTATCCGTCTCTTTAGAACATCCCACACATGCTCAATTGGTTTGAGGTCAGGACTTTGAGCTGGCCAATCTAAACGACGGATCCCAACTTCTTGAATGTACGCTTCCACGTCGCCAGAACGGTGCGGGCGAGCATTATCGTCCATAAAAATGGAGTCTCCCCCAAGTGCAGTCAATGTGGGTTGTGCATATGGAATTAGGACTTCCATTATGTACCGGTGTGCATTTAATGTTCCATTTTCTATGAAAACTAACTCCGTACACTACGTGGAATTAATTGCTGCCTAAAACATAACGGAGCCTCCGCCATAAGGAGTGATTTCTTCGAAACACACTTCCGCATAGCGTTCCCGTGGTCTTCGCAGCACTCGCCGGCGTCGGTCCTCTCCACACAAAGAGATTCTTGCTTCATCAGAAAACAATGCTTTATTCCAGTCCTCCAGAGTCCATGAAGCACAGTTCCGAGCAAACTGAAGTCGAGCAACACGTTGCTCACGGAGTAATTTAGGGCCCCGAGCTGGGCGGTAACTCTTGATATTGGCAGCCAAAAGCCTCCTCCTGACCGTCCACAAGCTAACTTCTACTCCTCTTACTTCTTCAAGTATCTTCTTCAGGTCCACACTTGACGCCTTACGATTACGCAACGCCTGACTCACCAAAAAGCGGTCATCTCTTGGTTCTGTGCATCGTTTTCTGCCCGAACCGGGTCTTCTTTTGACCGAACCAGTCTCTTAAAACCGTTGCCAAGTCCTCTGGACAGTTGAACGACTCACATTTAGCCGCTGAGACATGTAAGTTTGCGAACAACCTTCTTCAAGTAGGGCTATAATTTTACCGGCCCTTATCGCTTTATCACTCATATCAAAAAGTGGTATTTAATGTAAAAAGAAAGATTAAATGGTTTAATTTGCAGAAAATATCCAAAATATCGTAATCAGTTAAAAATCGTTTCAGCAATTCGCGCCGTTAGTAAAGCAATTTTAGAATAATCCACAATAATCATTATTTTTCTTTTAATAATTTTAAATTTTAAATTTGAAACGTAAAGAATCATGCCAGGATGCTTCAAAAAACATGCCAATACATCGTCAAATTAACAAAACCTATTTATTGTTCTTCATTGAAGTAGAGAAAAAAATCTAAAGTGCCCGTTTTTTTTGCAAAAGAGTTTATCTTGATCCACTTAGGTCACGAAGTAATACTTATGAACAAACTGCTAGATTTGCAAAGCAATAGCACCCTTTTTTTAAATAGTCTAGCTACAGTCGTTTTGTAGGTAATACAAAAAAAATCTTACTTTGAAGAAGCCTTAGGTTACGTCCGCACAGGCAGGCGGCTTGCTTGGTGCCTAGCGCCTAGCGGCTTGCATCCTGGCTACTTGCTAGGATACATGGTGGCCGCACTGAAAGGTGGTTTGCGTGGTGGGTCGCTAGGTGCCTTGGTCACTTGCTTGTCGGCACTTTGAAGAGATTTCACTTTCAAAAATAGCTCTATACTGCTCTATATTGGGTTCATACATATGATCACGCCTTTTATCCACGAAGGGGTAGACAGAGGCATTTTAGATGCCCACATTTCACCTTTGAGATTTTGTCCCACGTAATAGGTGGTGAGCCGTATTGCCATGTTGATATGGACAGGCGCAGGCAAGGACTGCCAGCAGTGCCAGCTGTTAAAAATTTTCAAGCCGCCTAAAAAGGCCCTCAACTTGGCTTAGGTACTGCCTCGACTGCTATTTTACTGGCAACCGGGACCAAGGACTTTTCGAAGCACGGAAAATAAATGTCACACAGTGGTCACGAGACGGTCACCCATCCAAGAACGGCCACAGTAAATGTTGCTTACTACAGTGATCGTTTACACAACACTGAGTCCGCGGGGCCACGAGCGCTTCATATTGGGTTCATGACATAAATAAGACACGGACAAGTCATGGGGATTTTTTTGTTCTATATAAGCAATTGCATAATTTTCACTAAAAAAATACGAAGATTTGCGTATGGCCAGAGACACATTTGATCTACTTCTCAGTAAAGTTAAAGGAAAATTAACTCATTCGGATACTCATCTATTTATGACTAGCTGTGTCCGCGACTTCGTCCGCGTAGAATGTAATGAAAAAATTTAGTTTATTTAGTTTTTTTTTCTAAAATAAAAGATTTTTTCTAAAATAAAAGTAGCCTTAGTTACTACTTATTACATAAGCTATCTGCCAGTGAAAGTCCTGTCCAAATCGGTCCAGCCGTTCCAGAGATTAGCCGGAGGCCAGAACAAACAGACAGACAAAAATTTTAAAAGTATATATTTTGGTATGTGTACCGTAATACATTCATATGCATGCAGTAGAAAGCGGTTATTTTAATATTACAAACAGACACTCCAATTAAATTTATTTGTATGTATGGATGCGATTAATATTTCGTATATTTTTTTCTTCAAAATGCCTCGCGCCTGGCGACAAAAAACCAACATGTTTGTTTACTTGGATACACGCTAAGCTACTCGTCGCGCCGGCCGCAGGCGCCAAGCGCGCAGTGCGGCCGGTCGCGAACATTCAAGTATGTCCGTTTTACTAAGCGACTCGCTAGGTGACTCGCAAGGCGCTAGGCACCAAGCATGCCGCCTGCCTGTGCGGACGTAACCTTACGGAGATCTTTTTGTTAGGAAATGGATGCTAGGCCAGACTCCAGCAGCTAAAATCCTACGGCGAACGTTATAAATGTTAGAAGATGTCGACAGAGGTTTGGGACATAGATAGCACTTATTTAAATGATTATTGTGACTTGCGACGATGAAATTCAAGATACTGTAAAGCCGGAAAATGTAATGTTGATTGTAACAATCGGCATTTCATATAATATCACAATTATTTCAATAACAACTTGTGGTGTTCCGTACAGTTTTTCACATGCAAGTAATCACTTCAGGTATCAATTTTTTTTTGATCACATACAATTAATACACACATACACATAATAATATGGTCACGCCTTTATCCCCGAAGGGGTTCTATATCAATAGAAAGTACCAACATCAAATTTGAATCCCTCAAAAGTGTCCAAAATATACTTTTTTGTGACATAAACAGACTGAGCATTTTTACGTTATGTTAGGAGATTGAATTTGTTACAGATTTAAGGTACTTAAAATAAGGAATGAATCAATGTGGGGGGGGGGGAGGGGTTCCAGAGTTCTACACTTCATTATGTAGTTTTAATGTCCGTCCCTCTCGCCAAATTGACCTCGCCACCAGCCTGATGGAAAGCCGTGGCGGTGCGGTGCGGGCAGGTCGTTCCATGTTTTTATAGTTCGACAGAGGAACGATCTTTTGAAACGCTCGGTTCTGGCGAAGATTCTCTCCACTGTGTGTGAGTTGCATCTTTGCCCGGCACGCGTTGTTCGGGATCGGAAAGGAGAGGGTTTTTTACTAAATAAGGGGCCTTGACAGATAGACAGACAGACAGACAGACTGCATACGGATGGATAACAAGGATATTCCAACAAGGGTTTGGCTTATTTATTTGAGGAACTTTTAACATACGAAACCCAGAAAAGTGACTAAAATGTGACTTAATAAGTTCAACCTCATTTTGTGTGATCTGACTCATAGTCGGTTGAATCTATCCCTCAATCTAATCAGACTATCAGTCTACGGCACGAAAAGCGGCCGAGTGCGAGTCGGACCCACGCACTGAGGGTTCCGTAACAAAAAAATAGTAATCATGTTTAATATTTTTATTTTCTGATTTTAGTATTCTCAGGTGGTCGGTTGGGAACGGGGGTAAAATTGTACTTTAAATCGGAAATTATGTTAATTTCTGTAAATGTACTTTTTGATTTAATTTAACAATAAAACATCCTTATATTTATGGAAAACACAAAAACATTTGTTGTTATAGCGGCAACAGAAATACGTAAAATGAATAAGTTCTGTTCTATCACGGTTTCTGAGATACGGACGGCGAAATCTCATTAATCGGGTCTTGTTTTACTCTTTGGATACCGAACCCTAAAAAAAATATTGTTTTCTATAGATATTAATGGCATGCTATCTTAGTGTTAATTGGTATATAATCAAAATAAAAATTCAAAAAGTGGTGAGATTGTCAGTCGAAATGAAGCGCGACCATCTAGCAGGAATCATAATAGGAGTGGCGGTGGTACTGGGGGTGACTGGAGGTAAGTTGTTCGTTCTTTTCGACCGCCTCTATATCGCAGTCGGAGGTCCTGGACTCGATTCCTGGGTCGGTCGATCCAAATATTTGTGTGATCCACTAATGTTTGTTTCGGGGTTTGGGTGTTTTCTATGTAGAATATGTATGTATAATATGTATATACAAATACATAGACAAACTTCATACATATATGTATACTTCATAAATACATACGTATGAAGTATGTCTATCAGTCGTCTAGATCCCATAGCACAAGCGTATATCAGCTCAATTTGGGAGAGTGAGAGAGAGGGGTATGAGATTATCCACAAATATTTATTTATTTTGTATTTACTTCTAACGAAAGTGAGTTAAAAGAAACATAATTTATAACCCTGCCTTTGAAAACCAGGGTCACCACCTCATCCGAAGATCATGGACTTGGACTGGTGGCAACACTGCACGCTGTACCAGATCTACCCAAGGTCCTTTAAAGATTCCAATGGCGATGGAATCGGAGATTTGAGGGGTAAGTTTGATTTTGCTGTCATTATCTGTGCTGATTGTCAACAATTAGTGCATTGATGGAGAACGATTAGGTACGTGATAGGTAAGGAGGCGAGGTATAATGTACGCGGCGAGGTGTAATTCTTGTCCTAGTTGCAGTAAAATGGCAGTCGTTAAGCCAAGTTGAAGGCCTTTTTAGGCAGCTTGAAAAATTTCAACAACAGGCAGTCGCAACCTACGCCTGTCCATAGTGTCCATCTCGACACGTCAATACAGTTTACCTCCTATTACGTGGGACTAATTCTAAAAAGGTGAAATGAGGGCATATAATATGACTCTGCCTACCCCTTCGGAGATAAAGGCGTGTCCATATGTATGTACTCGTATGTATGTTATCTATACTAGAGTACCTACTGTTGGCTTTTGGAATTCAACAGTTTATTTAGTAACTCATTTCTAAGATGAAATTAAAGTTTATAAAACTTTCTATTTAGTGAGTCGCCTCGGGACCACGATAGGTGTAACCCTGTCGAAACGTCGAGGAAAGTAAAGGTACCGAAACCTTTAATTAATAATAAAATAGTGCCACGCGAAATCCCGTTTTGTATAAAAATATGTGTTCAACGCGTGTTAGTTTAAAACAAAAGACTCTCTATTTAAGTAAAAGTAAAAATAAAATGGAGAAGGGTGCTTCTCCTATTATTTATACTTTAATTGATGGCACTTGATGGCACTTGCTGCAATATTGAAAAACTTCTCTTGTACTGTTCTACAGAATTGGGTGTCGGTGTCATTTGACTGACAATATCAAAATGACCCACATTTTCGCAGGCATTATCAACGAATTGGAGCATTTTGTGGAGTCAGGAGTAGACGCGGTATGGATGTCGCCCATCTTCAGTTCTCCCATGGTGGACTTTGGCTACGACATCAGCGACTATTACTGCATACACTCGGAGTATGGGACCATGGGGGACTTTGAAGAGCTGCTAAGTAAAGCCCACGGCTTGGGTAAGTGTGACCATCTTACGGAAATTATTGATTTACAATAAAATTACTCATTTATGAACAGTAACGAAACATATTTTGGTTATTAGCCCGGGATACAATTTTATGAAAATCTTGACAACGACGCTTATAAAGATACGCACAGGAATCCAGGGTGGATGGAAATTGGCAATCTTATTCTAATCAATTGAATTGGTGTTGATTAGCTCTCATTTAACTTTTGACATCACCTCAAACTCCGCGTATCGAGAAAAATATGTTAAAAAGTTTGTTTACAAAGCATTGTACTCGTATTGACCCTCCTTTCCCCCCACCGTTGACGTAACACTTGATTGTACGTAATTGTTACGTTTTGTTTGATGCTCAAAATAATGAAGTGTACATTTGTGGCCCTAGAGTCTAGCGCAAAAAAATTGGTCAATAGGCCGGGCCTAGACGGTCAGCCTATTGACCAATTTTTTTATACCACTAAGGCGGCAGACAAGAGTACGGCCCACCAGGCGGACTGGTGGTGGTCACCGTAGCCTATGAACGTTTGCAACACCAGAGGCGCTACACTCGCGCTGCTGACCCTGCAAGAACCTTTTAAAACCCCCTTTGAAGAACCTCTATACTGTGTTAAAGCGAATAGGAACATGCTGTGGCTACAGTGGCTGCTATTACTTAGTTAAATGCTGAAATACTACAGCTCGAACATATTATATTTTGTGCTCTTCGTCGTCGTATAAAGTTTAACTTTGACGTTTTAAAGGTTCAAACAGGAACAAAGTTTACTAATACGCAGACTTACTTTTTCCCTTTGTCATCTTTCAGGAAATATTTTCTTTAACGTCTGCCTCAAATTTATGCACTAAAGACCACAGTAACATCTCCCAAAAACATAATAAAACATAGAACACATTGACACAATTTCTTTAATACACTTTGATCTCTTTCCGTTGTCAGGTATTAAAGTGCTCCTCGACTTCGTGCCCAATCACTCCAGCAATCAAGCAGAGTACTTCGTGAAGTCCGAGGCTGGCGACCCGGAGTTTAGGGACTACCACATGTGGGCTGACGGTCTCCCTGATCCTAATAATGCGTCCAATAGGCTCCCACCTTCAAACTGGGTACGAGATTAGTTTATTTTATTAGTTACCTAATTTTCTTTTTACTGATTGAAAATATATTATTTAATATAATAGCCGGACTCACTCATCTAGTTTATCCAAGTATGTTTCGGGCGAAGCTCATATATCTATCTTACTATATACGTTAATGGGTCACGACCGCTCCCTTTACTAGGTGGGGTAGTTGTCCGGCTAATGCCGGCAGAAGCAAGAGCAACCCACCTGAGGGTTGATCGGTGGTGTGTGTTGCTGGTCGCAGTAGCCTCGTCAGCTGACGACGATGGTGGCGAAGCAGGAGGCGCACTGCGCGGGGTAGTGGGAGCAAGGGACAAATACTCTCGCCACGCCGCGTGCGTCGTCGGCGCGCCGTCGCGTTCGGAGGAACTCGTGCTCGGTCCCTCAAATATTTGTTGGCCGAGAGCGTAAACCCCGCACCATTTGTCCGTGTTTGTTCGTGTCCGCCGCCATGTCACCAACGGTCACATGGCGACGGTCAACCTTCCCGTTTTCCGGGGGTGCCTATTAGTGCACGCCCGAGTCTGCCGCTCTCTACCTCCTCTACTTACACAGGGTCCTATGAGAGCGGTGGCACGCAAGTAGTTTTTAGCTTCATAATGAGGGGAGCCGCCCATCTAGCTTCCCGAGGAGAGCCCCTAATTAACGGGACGCCCCTGGCCGGGTCAAAGTGAATAATCATCTTAATAACTTTCAGCCCGGCTATAGGGCGAGGGGGAACACCGCAGGCTTTAGTGGGTAGGACGGTCCCTTTCCGGGGCCGTGAGTCCCACATATGCTCTTAGTTGCCCTCGTGGCTAAGATAATGGATCGTAAATGCAATTTCCGCGTCAAAAAAAGTACAAGTATATTAAGTATGCAAATTATATGATGTCTGTACGGTATTTTGATCTTGTGATATTCTTTTTCAAGGTCAGCATGTTTGGGGGATCAGCGTGGGAATGGAGCCGGCGGAGGCAACAGTTCTACCTGCACCAGTTCTCAACAGAACAACCTGACTTCAACTTCTCACACCAGCCCGTTAGGGATGAAATATTCAAGATCATGAAATTTTGGCTGGACAAGGGTGTCGATGGTTTCAGGGTAAACGCTTTACCGTATCTATATGAAGCCGATCCAGCTGATCACGAAGGACGGTACCCTGATGAACCTTGGAGTGGCTTGATACAATATGAGCCCCACCAGCGGGGTTACACGATACCCTTGTACACTAAGGATTTGAGAGAATTATACGATGTCGTTTACGAATGGAGAGAATTTATCGACAAGTATAATGAGGAGCATGGTGGAGATACAAGGCGAGTTTTTCAATTATCATAAACGCCTAGCGCTGGACTAAATTAAATCGTCTATCCCTATCCTCTAAATAAAGAAACGACCTCTTTTGGGGCTGTAATCCACCACTACCTGTACCTACCAAATTGACGCCGCCCGCCTGATGGAAAGCCATTGCGACATCTAGGGATTGGAAGGCACTCTCGCAGTCCGTAGAACTTCCGACAATGGTCCTCAAGTTGGCAGCCCTGTGATGTGCCTCTTTACACTCTGCTAGAAAAATATGGAGTAAGAAGGAAACATGTGCTCGGGCAGGTCGTTCCAAGTCTTTAAAGTTTGTATTTATCAGTTCTGGCGAAGATTTTCTCCCCTTTGTATAAATAATACCACTTTCCGACACGCGTTGTCTGGGATCGAAAAAGATAAGATGGGATCAGGTTAAAAATCTCTTCAAAACTATCTCCGTGATAGATTTGGTAGAAGACAGTCAAAGAGGCTATGGTTCTTCATTGAGCCAAAACGGCTCGAGGCCTCCCGTCACCTCAGGACTATCAATACAATGATTCGGATAGCACGTCCCTGCATAGCATCAAGCGCGTCTAGTAAGTAACACGCGGAGTTATCCCTAAGTGAGAACAGTATTCCAAAGACTTCTATATAAACTGAGGTAGACATGCCCTACGCACCGATTTTTGAAACCTATAAACTGAGCTAATTAGCAGCGTTGCTCGCACTGTTGTGAGTCAAAACTTCGAAAGTAGGTGCTCGACTTGCAATCGGAGTCCATATGCCTTCTCTTTTACTCTTTTTCTATTCGTATATTGCTATTGTGCGTGGTGACAATTACGTAAAAAATATTTATAAGTGAGTGTAGTCTTAGTAATGTGTGTATTTGAGGATTGCTTTTGAAATCTCGTTTGTTAGAGTACGGCGCGTCTACCTCAGTTTATATAGAAGTCTTTGCAGTATTCGACACAGGGACGAATCTGCATCTTGTACAGCAAATCGCTCTGCTGTGGCGCGAAGAATAATTAGTATGCCAGATGCAATCCTAATTATATTGTGACATTCATACTTCGTCTTACTAAACATTAAAACTCCGTGCATTAAAACGTTCTCTTTTCATAAAAGGTGTTTGCATTAATATTCCAGAGTCCTTCTCTCCGAAGGGTACGCGAACATCTCTATGACAATGCTGTACTACGGTAATGACGCGGGCAGGCTCGGCGCCCATTTCCCCTTCAACTTCGACTTCATCACCGACGTCGACGCTAACTCTTCTGCCGCTGACTTCGTGTACACGATCCTCAAGTGGCTCACTTACATGCCCGTTGGTGCTACGCCTAATTGGCAGGTAAGATTACTGCACTGGGGTTGTTCTTATGAAGTACCCGTTCTTATGACTGAACAGAATGAATATCATCAAATGAGCTAAAAATATTGTATTACGATTTTTTTAAGTATTCCAATTATTATGTTATAAAGTATGCTAAGTCAGTCAGTCAGACAATGAATCCTTAGAATGAATCTTAATAAAACATTTATGTAGGTTGTATTCATCTATCAGCTCTAGACAATTCCCTAAAACTAAAAACGACTAACACTTTATGAGTTGGGCCGAGGCCGCACTTGCGGTTATAACATTGACTTGATTTCATTGATTTTGACATTTTGAGGTTAGAAACCGCCTCGGAAAAACGCAGATGCGGCCTCGCAGTTAGTACGTAATATATTTTTGCCGCTATGTTTTATGTAATTCGAAGTTTCGAACTATTTTACACATTCTAATATCAGCCAAGATTCGACTGATGACTGATGTAGATATCTCTCGAAACATCTCAAAATATATCAATAAATTCATAATATGGCGTTTGTTATCATAAAATTCAGCTAGGTAACCATGACAACAGAAGAATGCCGTGTCGCTTCCGCATCGATATGGTGGATGGGCTGAACAGTCTGAACATGATGCTACCTGGAGTGTCGATCACATATCAAGGCGAGGAAATAGGCCTGAGAGACGTGTTTGTCTCCTGGGAAGAAACCGTGGACGTAATAGCCATTAACCAAAGCAACCAAGATAACTATTTGCAATTTTCACGAGATCCAGCCAGAACTCCTTACCACTGGAACAATTCCACTAATGCTGGTTTTTCTACCATGCCATTTAGGACATGGCTGCCTGTAGGACCGGATTACATGCACATGAACTTAGCTAAACAGAAGGAGGACGCTAAAAGTCACTACAAGGTGTGTTATTGCTTGATCTTCTGTAGTATAAGGTTTTGCTTTGACCCCTAAAGCTACCGTTTACCTAAAGCGATTGCGGCGGTCGGTCGCCTGCGTGATCTTGATCGTGAATTACCCATTGGATTATACATACATACAGATAAATATAAAGCATCTAAGAGCTTTCAGCAAAAACGTTGCATAAACGCTTCGAGATACATAATAATGTATTGTGAATCGTAGATAGCTCTACAGAAAAATCCACGGTGGTATTTATGTTTATTTATCTCTTATGGATTATAATAGAGCATAGGCTATCTCTGGAGTATATTCCAATGGGTATGTCACATCCATTGGGTAATTCACGATCAGGTTCCCATGATCCCATTGGATTGGTTTTTGCTGAAAGCTCAAAGTGCTGGAGGTCACAGATAAATATAAAGCATCTAAGCTTTATATGTATCTGTGACCTCCAACAAATATCGTCATAGTTTAGTTATTACATACAAAACCTTAACAAATTATATATCAAAACCTTCTTCGAAAACCACTTCATCCATTGGTGATCTCAGTATGAAAATTGATGCAGTAGTTTTTGAGTTTATCGCGAACAAATATCCAGACAAAAAGACAGACAGACGTGGCAAAGGACTTTGATTTATAATTTGTAGCGATTTATATGATTAAAGAGCATTTTTCTCTGTGACTTTTCATGTAAATATTAAATTCCTAAACACCTCCAGTTTAGACCCTGAGATGTACTCCACATTACAGGTATACCAAACTCTTGCAAGACTTCGGAAAGAAGTCACCCTAACCCACGGGGAGTACGCAATCAGAACGTTGTCCCGCAATACATTCTATCTCGTGAGATACCTCCGGACCTATGACACCCTGGTTCTGGTCTTCAATGTTGGGCGAAGCTCTGACACTGTGCATCTAGGCAGCGTGCCCCATCTGACGTTACCAGCGAGAGTGCACGTGTCAAGTATACATTCGACGAGAGAGCAAGGGTTTGTATCATATTTATTGCATACTAGCTGAATTCGTTACCCGTTTCCGCTACCCGAGGGAACATTTTCCCATGAAAAGCCTATGTGTTATTCCAGACTATAAACTATCTCTGTACCTAATTTCAGCCTAATCCGTTCAGCCTCTACAGCATGATTGAGTAACAAACATCCAAACATCTTCACAACTTTCACATTCAATTTATAATATTAAGTAGGAATAGCTGTTGCCCGCGACTTCATACGCGTGAAAATTATGTTATATTGCCAATTTGATTACTCTCTGCTTAGCCCCTTGGATATGTAGCGTGATAATATATAGCCTACCCTAGTTAATATATGTGCAAAATTTGAATCAAATCTATTGAGTACTTTTCGAGATCCTTCCGGACAAAGCAAAGCAAACAGACAAATAGACAAAAAAATTCTAACTATGTTTTCGGCTTCGGTATATATCTTATGTTGAACACCCAGCGAGTATTTTTTTGTAAAAATTTCCATATACAGTTTTGACTTTTCTATCATTTTATTATATGTATAGATATAGACTAGCAGACGTCACGCAGTTTCACCCGCATAACTCCCGTTCCCATCGGAATACGGGAATAAGATATTGCCTATGTCCTATGTCACTCAGAGATAATGTAGGTTCCCAACAGTGAAAGAGTTTTTCGAATCATTTCAGTACTTTTGGAGCCTATTCGATGCAATACAAACACACTCTTTAAAATATTAGTGTAGATTAGTAGTGTAGTTTGAATAGCGGAAACTACTATGATATTAATATAACATTTGATGCCGTCAATGGCAAAGAAGTTTTACTTCAATCGCGCGGGTTACACGCACACACTTTTTTCATTTGAATTTAATTTTACAGAGATATCATCAGCGAAGGAGAGCTGACTCTCCATGCAGGGGAAGCCTTAATACTCCGTGGAGCATCCGTTTAGCATAGCCTTAAGTTTTTTTTTCACTGTATTAATGAAATAAATGATGTTGTAGAACGTTTTTTCTTCCTTATATGCTGGTGCTATGGGTGTATGGTACAACTGATAAACAAATATAAATAGCACATATATAGAGGATCCAAGCTGTGCAAAAAACATTTACTTCCGTAAGCTGGTAAAATCACACCTATGTATCTTTGTCTGTTTGTCTGTTAAGGGTCCATATGACGCCAAATAGACTATTACTTTGATCTAGATCTCAGGACTCGCGAGGTCTGTTGAATTAAAATTTGAACACAGACAACTTCAGTTCATGAACTAAAAACGCTCTAGGCTCGAAACACGATTAATGATAAAATCCTCGATAGATTTTTGTGTTGAAAATACCTCGATTTTTTTTTTTGTGTTGAAAATATTTATAAGAAAGACAATAGTAACATCTTCATTTTCACTAGAGCATTTTTTTCATATTGGTTATAGTTTTTTTAAAATTAATTTATTTCGTTAAAAGCGCACAAAAACCGATCGCATCTCTCTCTTTCATGCACGCTAAAACGTATATCTTCTATCTTCTTTTAACAATTTGGCGTCTGGTAGGCTCTTAAGGCTGTACAGCTGGAGCTTATCATGGACCCCACTAAGGAATCTTATATGGCTGCGTTAAATAGATTATATTATTTGCGCGCCGCGCCGTGGCAAACCCCGTAGTTTATATTGTCCAATCATGGAAAATGTTACCGGGAGTTGACAAGAGTCCTGGGACGTCCTTCCGAGGGCTTACCCGGGGCTCACAACCATAGGCTGTTGGGCGTTACGTGAGGTTTTTTAGTCGGTAGGAGCATAACATTCATGAGGATTTCCCTCAGGTAAAAAAAAAAGGAGTTGACAAGAGTTTTGGCAGGAAATCAAGTGAATTTTTACAAATATTAAAAAGAGGAAAGATTTGATTATCTGTTTGTTTGAAACGAATACACTCCGAAACTACTAGACCGATTTGAAAAATTCTTTTACTGTGTGTAGCTTCCCAAAAGTTACACTCTTCCCGGTGAATCTTAATCAGTTGTTGTACAGTGCAGTAAATTGTTAATTAACATCGCCAAAGAGCGGTGAATATATCGTTATAAACCAAAGTAACTTCAGCTCATGAACCAAAAATACTCTATTTTTTTTTAAACATGGAAAAAGAATTGGTTTCGTGCAGGATTCGAACCTGCGTCTTCAGCAATCCGTGCCAACGCGTTATCCACTCCCCGCCACCGAAACCTACTCGGAACCAACTAAATTTTCCACCTTCATTACATAGTATAAAACAAAGTCGCTTTTTCTGTCCCTATGTCCCTTTGTATGCTTAAATCTTTAAAACTACGCAACGGATTTTGATGCGGTTTTTTTTAATAGATAGAGTGATTCAAGAGGATGGTTTATATGTATAACTAGCTGATGCCCGCAGCTTCGCCCGCGATGGCGCTGTATGTGAAATTTTGCTGAGTTTTCTTTGCTATAAACCTCACGGAGCCCGAGACCTTTCCAACGAATGCAAAACCGTGGAAATCGGTTCGTGCGTTCTAAAGTTATAGCGTCAGGAAGGAAAACCCGACTTATTTTTATATAATAGATAACATCCATTAAATAGTGGAGTAATACTGTATACCCGTGCGAAGCCGGAGCGGGCCGCTAGTATTATATATACGTCTTGGGGCGAAAATTTTTGATCAGTTAGCATACTAATTGCTTTTCAATAAAAATCTAAAAATACTCTAGACCAGTGGTGGGCAAACATGTTTAATGGAGGGCCAAGAAGAAATTTTGAGGGTAGGGCCAGAATTACAAAAAAAAAGGGGCTTCGTGCCTCAACTTTTAATAATTTCTAAAAACTTTATAAATAATGTGCCATATTTCGAATGCAAGTTCGAGTGGAACTTGCAGCAGTCGCTTGTGACTGAGTTTTTTCGCAATTTCATGGTTGAAAAAGTCTGTTCACTTCACCTATTCGTCCTATTGCTTTACTGAATATAATCTAAATAATACTTCTGGACCCTCTATTATTATCACGGGCCATATAAATGTCGAAGGACCGTCGGCGCGCCGGATTATATGCTTTCGCGGGCCGGAGTTGGCTCGCGGGCCGTACTTTGCCCATCACAACTCTAGGCCAAAAGCACGATTAATGATGAAATTCTTTAATTATTTTTTGTTGATAATACATCGATTTCGTGAAATATTAAGCTGGATCTCATGAGACTGAAGTTAGTTTTATAAATTATAATTTATTTATGAGAAAGACAAAAGTAAAATCTTCATTTGCACTAGATTATTTTTATAAATTATTTATTTTTTGTTGAAACGCACAAAAATCGATCGCATCTCTATCTTTCTTGCAAGCTAAAATATATATCTTCTCTTATTTCAACCGATTAGATTCATACCGGCTCTTAAAAACTTGGAAAAGTGTTACAAAAGTTAGAAGATGTCGCAGACGAAGCCGCGTGGCATAGGTAGCATATCAATATCAATATACATATAATAAAATCGTAACGGGTCGCTGTCTGTACATGGAAGATAAATAAGAAAAAATATTATAGGGGGGCTTTATGAACGCAATTGAACCCAAAACAATGATTTATAGAATTTTTGTCTGTTTGTCTGTATGTCTGTATATCTGTTTGTCTGTACGTTAGTGCGCGCTAATCTCAGTAACCGCTTAACTGATTGCAATGCGGTTTTTTTACTGTGTTGAGTTTTGCTCCACTCAATATTTAGCGTTTATTTCATGTCGATAGGTTTATAAATAAAAAAGTTATAACATTTTTAAGAATCAGATGTTTTGAAAATTTTAACTGTAGGGGTTTCTTTCAATGTGAGGGTAAATCTAAACTGGCGTGTTGGCTTAATCATAAAAGAGCTTAATGATTAAGACTATTTTAAAACTAGCTGAGCCCGCAACTTCGTTTACGTCACATAAGGTGTATGAAAGGATAGGTATTTCTTCATCAGAGTCATCAAGCAGCGTCTGAAACTGCCCTGTTTGCTTAATCATAAAAGAGCTTAATGATTAAGACTATTTTTAAACAATTCAGTCCGCGCCGAAGGCGTGGACTGAATTGTAAGCCAACACGCCAGTTTAGGTTCATTCACATTCAAAGAAACCCCTACAATTAAAATTTTCAAAAGATCAGATTCTTAAAAGTGTTATAACTCTTTTATTTCTAAACCGATTTACATAAAACAAACGCTAAATGTTAACTGGAGCAAACCTCAACACAATAAAAAAAACCGCATTGCAATCGGTTGAGCGGTTACTGAGATTAGCGTGCACAACCGTACAGACAAACAGATATACAGACATACAGACATACAGACAAACAGACAAAAATTCTAAAAATCATTGTTTTGGGTTCTATTGCGTTCATAAAGCCCCCCTATAATATTTTTTCTTATTTATCTTCCATGCACAGACAGCGACTTGTTACGATTTTATTATATGTATTGATTGATTGATGATAATTCAGTCCGCGCCGAAGGCGTCTAAAATAGACTTAATCTTTGTGCTCTTTTATGATTAAGGAAACAGGATAGTTTCACACGCTGCTTGATGAGTCTGTAAGTAGTCGTAAACGAAGTTGCGGGGCCAGCTAGTGTTTTAATAATAATTGTGACTTGCGGCGATGAAATTCGAAAGATACTTCACCAGAAAATGGTAATGTTGATTATAACGGACAGCATTTCATGAATTTATCACAATTATTTCAATAATAATTACAATCATAATTATGTTGATAATACGACCTCTACTTATCTATTGATTTCTAGATTCCTGATGTGGCACTTTTGTTAACTTAAGCTATGCAAATTTTCTTATTGATAATAGATAGTGATACAGTGGTCTTGATTTCATTTTTAACGTGTTCCCGTATCTAGATATCAATAGATAGATACTAGTAACTGCTAGTCCTGACTGGAATGGATATGATTCACTACTCAGATATTTTTTTAAATTATTACTTAGGTGGTAGACAAGCTTACGGCCCACCGGAAGGCTGGGTACGTAACGTAACCTATGGAAGTTTGTAACACCAGAGGTGTACGCACGCGCTGCCTGCCTTCAAATTGGTTTAACGACTGTCACTGTCCTAAAAACCGGGACCAATTGCTTAACGTGTCTTCCGAAGCACGGAAACGCTCGTAAAATAAATGTCACAAAGTGGTCACATGGTGGTCACCCATCCATAACCGGCTATAGAAAAATCGTTGCTTAGTGCAGTGATTGTTTCCAGAACAAGGAGTCTGCGGGGCCACGAGCGCTTCATTTAATGAATATGACTCTTTGGTATATTGTTATAAATAGGTACGTAATAACGTAGGCCTTAATGACATGCTTGCTTAGTTCATTACCCAACCTTTTGTCCTTATGATATTCGGGTAAATCTATTCATCATTTGAGACTATCATATTCACTACCTACTGGTGGTAGACTTCTCCTAATTTCACTTTGGAAAGGTTGGTAAGTTTTGTGCTGAGTGTTCTGTATCATCGCCAGCACTTCATCCTTTACTCAAAAACTGCAGAGAAGGCTAGCTAGGGCTCCAAACTTCTCAGTAAGGTCCCATCACACCCATGCCTCTAGTAAATATAGTACAAAACTAGCTGACCCTCGCAACTTCGTTTACGTCACATAAGGTTTGCGAAAGGAGAGGTACTTCTTCATCATACTCATCAAGTAGCGTGTATGAAACGGCCCTGTTTGCTTAATCATAAAAGAGCTTAAAGATTAAGTCTATTCTAAAACAATTCAGTCCCCGCCTTCGGCGCGGACTGATTTATTTTACAATAGCCTTAATCATTAAGCTCTTTTATGATTAAGCCAACACGCCCGTTTAGACTCACTTTCAAAAGAAACGTTGAATTCTAGATTTACCGAAAGTTGAGATGCCCCTAATTTCTGAACTACATAACCCTCAATATTGAAAATTGTGTGGAATAATGCTTAAAGTACTCCCTTTCAGACACCAAAAAAATATTTAAAATCGAACCACGCAGTGAGAAATTATAGCTAAAAACCTATTTCGCCTTTCATCCCCTCTCCTGAAGGAACCGCGCAAAATATCGGGATCAAAAGTATCTAAGAACCTTCCTCGGACTATAAGCTTAGATCGTACAAAGTATCATTCAAATCGGTTCAGTAGTTTCAGCGTGATACTTATTCGGGATACAGACAGACAGACAGACAGACAGACAGACAGACATGAAAATTTTAAATTACATTTTCGGCTTCAGTATCGATTAGAGAACGCCCTACACTTAAAATTATCAAAATATCTTCCATGTACAGACTCCCGACCCTCTACAGTTTTATTATAAGTATAGATATACAGACAAACGGATTTTTTTCTACATAAATGGCGTGTAATCTAAATCTTATTGTTGATTGATATCTTGACCAAACTACAAACTCGGCCGTAAGCGGCGAGATTGCCTGTCAGTCGAAATGAAGCGCTGCCATCTAGTGGGCATCATAATAGGAGTGGTGGTGGTACTGGGGGTGATCGGAGGTAAATAGTGCATTCTGTTGTATAGATCGCGAAATAGTCCATTTTAAAGCCTTCTCTTTTGGAAAAATGTGTCTCTTGAATCTGTCAACGCAATAGCGGTCAAAAACACGGTGGTACTATTGAACTTGTTAGGAAAGTGAGTGCAATTTTTGTATCTCTTTTATTATTCGATTCGATCTGAAAATGAAAGTTGTGTATGTGTATTTTATTGTAGCCACTTTTCATCACCATGCACCTACATGCAGCACATCGCTATTAAATACATCTAAAAAATACTTGCTGTTTCAGAAATTGCTAGTGAACCAGTGGGTGTGATGGTTTGTTTGTACTCGTAATAAAGTGCTCGTGCGCGAAAACAACTGTTTAATGCGCTTTTTCACCGACTGAACCGATTGTAATGAATTAATACAGATACAATACTTTTTATATCAAGGAAAATCTTCACCAGCAAATAAGTAAGGAGTTATTAGTCACAAAATTTCTATTAACCTCTCTTTTAAATCACCAGGGCTGATCGCATGGGTCGTGATAGCCACAAGGTCGCCTCCTGCGCCGGAGATCATAGAGCGGGACTGGTGGCGACACTGCACGCTGTACCAGATCTACCCGAGGTCCTTCAAAGACAGCGATGGCGATGGCATTGGGGACTTGAAGGGTAAGTACGATTCGACTAGCATTTGTGCTGATTATCAATAGCATTGTGTACTTTGGGCAAGAATTTTACGGATGCAAAATTTGCGTAATCCTTTACAGTTTGGGAGTCCTGGGACATCCTTCCGAGGGCTTACCAGGGGCTCCCAACCGTAGGCTGTTGGGCGTTACGTGAGGTTTTTTAGTCGGTAGGAGACCGGCATAGCATCCATGATGGATTTTCCCTCACTTTGAAAAAACAACCTTTACGGTGAAAGAATCTAGTTCTTGCTATACAGGGTACACTGATGGCCCAGACATTAGCGTCTTAAATACATTTAAAATAGCAGTTTTTATTGTTTAAACATACACACGAAAAACAAATCCTATTGTGAAAGTTTGTGAAGATATTTGTAACTTCATGATGGTCTAACTCTTGAACTATTTTGAAATTAGGAAGGAAGGAACCTATATAATATTATGTCACCTGATTGTAATCCTAAGAACATGTCCCTGTCTAGATATTTGACCCAAAAGTGTGCAGATTGTAAATTTGGTAGTTTTGTTTCATTATCTAGAGTTTTTGGTGATTTTTTTTAACATCAAACCTATTATTTTCCCTTAAAGGTCTTAAACAACTGGTAATACTTATGTAATTTTTAATTTTCTTGTAACTGTTATGCCCAAAAATGACTTCAGACAGAACAAACCTTGTTCACATAACCACTAGGCCACTGGGACAGTAGTATCTATATAAAAATATAACCTGACGTCAAATCAGTGGTTTCATGTCGGTAATCATTGGTATTGTCAGCCATGGCGGCATAATTTCCAACTTCCGACTATTAAACTCACATTATGCACGATATTGATCTTGTGGCTGCATGGTCATACACGCGCTGTGGAATCCATCATTGCTATAAATATATTCAAGTCTGTAGTCTGTACTGTACATATTTTATAGTATTTCATGAAAAGTAAACGTGGCCACAAGTCATCTTTTCTTTTGAAAAGACAAACATAGGTCTTTATGATGACGAGTCACTGCCTCAATCCCTACTTCCCTACTAATAATATAAATGCGAAAGTAACTCTGTCTGTCTGTCTGTTACGCTTTCACACCTAAACGGCTCGAGCGATTGAGATAAAATTTGGTATAGGGATAATTCGAGGCCCTGGGAAGGACATAGGCTACTTTTTAACCGACTGCGAAAAAAGAGGGTAATGATTGTACGCGATAACGACAGCTAGTAGGTATATAAAAGCTATACAATCTATACATATAATAAAACTGTAGAGGGTCGAGAGTCTGTACATGGAAGATATTTTGAAAATTTTAATTCTAGGGCGTTCTCTAATCGATACTGAAGCCGAAAATGAAATTTAAAATTTTCATGTCTGTCTGTCTGTCTGTCTGTATCCCGAATAAGTATCACGCCGAAACTAATGAGCCGATTTGAATGATACTTGGTACATTCCGAGCTTATAGTCCGAGGAAGGTTCTAGGATACTTTTAATTCCGAAGTTTTGTGCGGTTCCTGCGGGAGAGGGGATGAAAGATAAAATGGTTTTTCAGTTGTAATTTCTCAACGCGTGATGCGATTTCAAATATTTTTTAGTATTGGAAAGGGAGTACTTTAAGAATTTCTCGACCCAAGTTTTAAAATTGAGGGGTTTGTAATTCAGAAATTAGAGGCATGTCAACTTTCGTCAAACAAAGAATTCAAGGGTTCCTTTGAATGAAAGGGTAAATCTAAACGGGCGTGTTGGCTTAATCATAAAAGAGCTTTATTATCTTATCCTTAATATAGCCTTACGAGCGAAGCTGTAGGGTACCTATAGCTAGTTATTCGTTATAAAATGGCCTTATTTTCCCAGGCATCATCAGCGAACTGGAGCATTTTGTGGAGTCAGGTGTAGACGCGGTATGGATGTCGCCGATCTTCAAGTCTCCCATGGTGGACTTCGGCTACGACATCAGCGACTATTACGGCATACACGAGGAGTATGGGACCATGGAGGACTTCGAGGAGTTGATGACTAAGGCACACGATTTGGGTAAGCGTTACCGTCTTACTGAAATTATCGGTTTATGTTGAAATAATACAATTACATATTTATGAATAGTAATGAATGACTTAACCATACTCATTAATATAAAGCTGAAGAGATTGTTTGTTTCAACGCTAGAATCTCAGGAACTTCTGGTTATAATCCAAAAAATCCTTTAACAGTTCGATAGTTCATTTATCGAGGATGGCTATAGGCAACAATGAATAGGAGTGGAATAGAATACATGTTTCAAAAACGGGGGGAAAACTATTCCTTTTGTGAGCTTCCGTTGCGTGCGCTGTGTATATGGTTAAAGTTATGTAACTATGATTTACTACAAAATTGTTCCTCTTAAAAAGTCCTAAAAAAAGTCCGCGACAGATGTGTCTTTTTTGGATTGTTTCACAATAATTAATGGAAATCAAATTTCTTCTACGATAATGCGACTGTAAGTCTCTCTCGCAAACGAAATTATTCTAATATATAATGCGACGGGAATACACGCGACGAGAATCCTCTCTCTCTTTGTCTCTCTCACGTAGTAATGAGTTTTAACGACGTGACGCTACGGAATAAAACGCAACGCGACGGGAGTAAATGCGACGTCAACGGGGATATGCTCTCTCCTTTGTGACGCAAACGAAGTTGCGCTGGTGAATCAAATTTGGGATATCAAATCAGATTACAGTTTTCAAAATCATAATAACGAATCGTAAAAAGCTACGCAGATGAATGCAATGTTCGTGGAATTTGGCAAACAGAAATTCTGTTCTCAGCAATTGAAAATGTGGTAATTCGTTTCCATACGACTTTTGGTATCTCGACGAGATTTTAAAATTTTCTTATCTCATTGTTGCTCTTGATCAAAATTTGCGTATGACTTTATGTCAGAAAATCAACATCTAAAGTAGGTTACAGTCACTTTTTAATCCTTTGTGGTCCTGGATGGTTATGGGCGGGCTGTTGATACAGTTATCGTGATTTTCAAGACGCTTATGAAATTTTCAAGTTAATGACTCCCACGACATAATTAGGCAGCTTGAACCGATGACTTAACGTGCCTTCCAAAGAACTAGATACACAAATCAAACCTTACTATCGACCTCTGTCGATAGAAGATCCTGATCAATGTTAAATAAATCAAAAATGGCCCAAATTAAAAACAAATTAAGTATGAATAATGCTAAGAATACTAACTACCTAGAAACCCTCTCGCCTCGTGATCACTGCAACAAAAACTGCCGTACTAACCCATGATTGTGTGCGTGAGCGTGCTGTCTTACACACGCCTTGCGTCAGTGTGTAGTGACGCCGGCTAAAGACACTTCCCATTTTTTCGGGAAACTAATCATGCTAAAGTTTTGTTCTCAAGTGATCATAAAATGGAAATAATTTATAAAATGGAATTGTAATATCTATCTGTATGATTAAGTTAGACATTTTAGATGTTTCTAGATACGCGGATGCATGTCCGGCCAAGTTATGTAAAAGAAACTGGCGATATTTACATCAAGAGCTCTTTATAGCCCTCTACAACTTGAAACGTATTTTCGCAAATAATATATAAAATGTCTATCTAAAATAAATAAAATAAAATAAAATAAAATTTATTCCCTTTGAAATTTTTAAAAAAAATATTTAGGTTTGTCAAAATTTTTGTGACTCTACCGGGGGTTCGGAAATACTACAGACTGAGAAGAACACCCCAAGAAACTCAGTCTGGTCCCTACTCTTCTAGTATCTTAGTATCTAATACAGTTTTTTTTAATGTAGAAAGGAGCAATTCGTGTCACTGCCAGGCAGCCTTGTCTTCTAGAAAGTCTTTAATGCTATAATAAGCTTTCTGGCACAATTTAAGTTTTATTAGTTTTTTAAATTTATTAACTGACAAACCTGTTATGGCTGTCGGCAATGTATTGTACATTCGAATACAATTGCCCGCAAAAGAATTGCTTATTTTATTAAGCCTAAATCTAGGTACAGCCAATTTATTCTTATTTCTTAAGTTTAGATTATGGATATCACTATTTTTAATAAATTTACTGTTATTTTTATGAGTATATAATAAGTTTTCATATATGTACTGTGAATACACAGTAAGTATGTTGATATCCTTAAAATATATCTGTATGATTATAGATGTTTCAATTCAATATGTTGCAATTCAATATGGCCGCCGCGCCACCGTTGTAAAATTTCATGTTGGATACCGTATAAGGGGTTTTTTGGTATGCTGAGTTCGAATTTCGGGTTAATTTAGAGATCCAATATGGCCGCCGCGCCGTTATCACAAAATTTCATGATGGGTATCGTTTAAGGGGTTTTTTGGTATGCCGAGTACGAATTTCGGGTTAATTTACCTTTAACTGGTGACATGGTTTTTTTATAACATAACTGGTGACGAGCGGCCTGACAGGCCGCTGCCATAATTGGTCTATAATACATTATTTTAAAATATGGTAGGTTATCCTAATGTTTATTTTTTTTTAAATAAAATATTAAAGTAAAAATTAAAACAACGTCATGTAGTCTAAATATATTTTTTATTAGAAACTGGGTAGTTACAAAGTTTTGGATCTCTGTAATTGAAAAACTAGAATCGAGATCAACGATTCCTTATAAAATAGTAAAAATCAACATAAATTATAAAATATTTGTTTTTTAACAAAGTTCAAACACTAATCATTCTAAAAAAAAATTAAACTCTTATCACAAGTGTCATGTCTCAAAAATTACAACTGTCAATCTTTAGTATTTTTTATTGACAGTTAGGGCATAATTGCTTCGCACACTGCAAACACACATGTTTATCGCATGATATACATTCGTCACTGTCACTCTCTGCAAGCTGATGTTCCTGGTGTATTATATCATATATACAGGTTCTTCGTCTTCAGAAGCATTTTCTTCCGTCTCCGAGTTGTGGTCGCTATGCTCCGGGACATAATTTTTGGAAACGTCTTCAGCTTCCGATCCACTTGAGTTTTCTTGTGCTAAACTAGTCTACAATTCGAGTAGGCACTACATTTTTGTCAACAACCTCTCTACGCTTTTTTCTAGGAAGTCCAGAGTCATTCATAGTAAGAAATATCTAAAAAAACGCAATACAACACTACAGTGTAATTCCAAAAAAGTTACGTAAGTGGTGACATAAGGTCTGAGAGGCCGCCCGAGAATTTTCAATCGATCTAACTTACCGATTTGGGCCTGGCCGACGCAACTATCCCCCTCTAGGGCACTGCCTACACTAAACTCGAAGCTACTCAGGCGCTCAAACATGGGAAATGCGGGGAAGGGGGTGATATGATGTTTCGCTTACGCCGCTCGGCCTGTGAGACCGCACGTCACCAGTTAAAGGTTTAGAGAACCAATATGGCCGCCGCGCCGTTATCACAAAATTTCATGATGGGTATCGTTTAAGGGGTTTTTTAGTATGCTGAATACGAATTTCGGGTTAATTTAGATATCCAATATGGCCGTCGCGCCGTTATTACAAAATTTCATGATGGGTATCGTTTAAGGGGTTTTTTGATATGCTGAGTACGAATTTCGGGTCAATTTAGAGATCCAATATGGCCGCCGCGCCGTTATCACAAAATTTCATAATGGGTATCGTTTAAGGGGTGTTTTGGTATGCTGAGTACGAATTTCAGGTTAATTTAAAGATTCGAATATGGCCGCCGCGCCGTTATCACAAAATTTCATAATGGGTATCGTTTAAGGGGATTTTTGGTATGCTGAGTACGAATCTTAGGTCAAATTTGCAATCCAAGATGGCGGCCTTACACCGTTGTAAAATTTCATGCTGTATATAGTATGAGGGGTTTTTTGGTATGCTGAGTACGAATTTCAGGTTAACGTTTGCCATCCAAAATGGCCGCCGTGCCACTGTTGGCAAATTTCATGTTGTATATCGTTTATGGGGTTTTTTGGTATGCCAAATACGAATTTCAGGTAAATTTTGCAATCCAATATGGCTGCCTCGCCACCGTTGTAAAATTTCATGTAGCATATCGTATAAATGGAATTTTGATATGCTGAGTACGAATTTAGGGTTAATTTTGCAAAATTATATTGAAATTCGTACTCAGCATACCAAAAAACCCCTTAAACGATACCCATCATGAAATTTTGTGATTTCGGCGCGGCGGCCATATTGGATCTCTAAATTAACCCGAAATTCGTACTCAGCATACCAAAAAACCCCTTAAACGATACCCATCATGAAATTTTGTGATAGTGGCGCGGCGGCTATTTTGGATTGCAAAATTATCATAAATTTCGTACTCAGCATACCAAAAAAACCCCTTTAACGATACCCATCATAAAATTTTGTGATTTTGGGGCGGCGGCCATATTGGATCTCTAAATTAACCCGAAATTCGTACTCAGCATACCAAAAAACCCCTTAAACAATACCCATCATGAAATTTTGTGATAGTGGCGCAGCGGCCATTTTGGATTGCAAAATTATCATAAATTTCGTACTCAGCATACCAAAAAACCCCTTTAACGATACCCATCATGAAATTTTGTGATTTTGGGGCGGCGGCCATATTGGATCTCTAAACTAACCCGAAATTCGTACTCAGCATACCAAAAAATCCCTTAAACGATACCCATCATGAAATTTTGTGATTTCGGCGCGGCGGCCATATTGGATCTCTAAATTAACCCGAAATTCGTACTCAGCATACCAAAAACCCCCTTAAACGATACCCATCATGAAATTTTGTGATTTCGGCGCGGCGGCCATATTGGATTGCAAAATTATCATGTAATCACCTACAGAGATAGATTATAGTCTGAAATGATACAAGTTTTATCCCGGGAATAAGTTCCCATGAGACGCGGAAAAGAGAACAAAATTTCACGCAGGCGAAGCTGCGGGCATCAGCTAGTCTATAATAAATGTTACATTACACGCGAATGCTCGTGTCGGTCAGGGAGGTAGCATCGTAACGTAATGCTCGAGTCGAATCTATAAATGTTACATTACACGCGAATGCTCGAGTCAGTCAGGGAAGTAGCATCGTAACGTAATGCTCGAGTAGAATCTAATTTGTTACATTACAGGCGAATGCTCCCGGTGAGGTAGCACCTTAAGCAGTACGAACTGTACCTAACCAAGTCTAGTGGTATGAACTCCATAAATGAACTAAAGAAACGTAAAAAACTTTTTGAAATCCAACCAGTTGTTCCCGAGATCCTAGCGTTCAAACAAACGAACAAACCCTTCAGCTTAAGAACATTTGTACAGATTTCACCATTTATAACTCACATTTAGGTATTTTAAATGATTTCCTTAATTTAAAGTATGCCAAGTTTCTCGTTACTGAGTCCGAACAATTGTATAGGTCGATTTTCACTATTCTCGACTCACACTTGACCGTTTCTAAAATATTTATTTTACGTGTCTCTAATAATTTAGTTCCATACCTATGTAATTCTTTACTTATTTAATTTGGGGAATTCTGAATTGGAAACTGGCAACACCAACAAAAATGTCAAGATGGAGTTGAATAAATCAGACATGCGTAAATAAATAAATTTCATTAAATTATGATAAGTTTCGAGTTACTAACAGACATTCCTGGCTGTTTTTAAAAAAAATCTGTAATTTCGACACACTTTTATTGCACAATTCGACATTTTAAACAATAAAATTTTGTCACGTGACACAAGCTTATCCCTTGACAACAGAATGTGCACTAAATGGCGGATCGGCACTTATCCGCCAACAGTTAGCGCTTAAAATTTTGGACGCTTTGCTGTCGTTCAGAGACTATCTACCTACCTAACACATCTCTGGAATAATGATTTGATGATTATCGTATTTATATGAATCATTTCATATCTTAGATGAATAGATTGCACCGGTTTGCAATGCGATAAAGTTGTAGGTTTCAGATAAATATTATTATTTATTATAGTCTAATGAGCCTGGATGATAGATATTATTATTATTATTCCTCTTTATTTAATTATTTACATATCAATTTACATTTTTAAATATACATATAAAAAAATACATTTAAAAATATAAAAAAATAGTATCCCACCGGCATCGGGTACAGGGACCAAGCTACCGGTGGTCAGGGCTCCAGAGACAGGAATCGCCTCACAATACGTGCCGTGCTCAACAAAACCGCCTTTTGCATCAAACCCTTGACCCAACCGCCTAACGCGAGCCTCTTAAGGTGTTGATCGAGGCTCTTGGCGATCAGACCGTGTGCTGATACGACTATCGGAACAATAATCGCTGAATCCACATCCCACATGTCGACAACCTCGTGAGCTAAGTCCAAATATTTCAACTGTTTATCTTTTTCTGCTTTCACGAGATTCTCGTCATGTGGAACCGTAATATCAACGATTACTGCGAGGCGCTCTGATCGATCTATTACCACTATATCAGGCTTATTGGCTACAATAGTCCTGTCAGTGATAATAGACCGATCCCAGTATAACGTGACACGACCATTCTCTAGAACTGGGTCGGGCACATACCTGTAATATGGTACCTCTGAATCTACAAGTTTATATTTTAGCGCAAGTTGCTGATGGATAATCCTGGCCACTTGGTTGTGTCTATGCAAGTACTCGCCGTTGGCAAGACGAGGACAACCAGAAATAATATGTCTGAGAGATTCACCCGGTAGGTGACATGCCCGACATATGTCAACCGTACCGTCTGCCGCCATAGATGTTTTTTATTGTTTACCAAATCTAGTACATGTTGGTTAATCCATGGCTTGTTAACATTGTACTTCTTATTTGTTCTTTTGAGTGGTACTTGAGTTTCGATAACATTGTGTGTCACTTTTGTAAAATTTGTCCAAGTAGTTTCAACATCAGCAATGTTAGCATTTATAATATTTTGTTCAGCCAGTGTTTGGGCTATACTGTCATAATTAGCTTTAAAGTAATTTCTACGAGGTTGTTGTGTAACAATTTTGTTAGATGACTGTAAACTGATTTGTGCCGTGCCCAATAGGACCTGATGGTCACTTTTACCTATATTGGGATGGTGTTCCACTTTGGTGCAAAAGTTTTCTTCGTTACATAGTATTAAATCAAGCAGTGACTCCTCATCATTTCTCTTTCTTGTTACTTTTGTGACTAGTTGGTGTAAGTTACTATTTATGTACATGTCCACAAATTGGCCATGAAGCAGATTGTATTTATCTATATCAACATTGCACAGCGGCCATTTCAAGTCTGGAAGGTTGAAATCCCCCATTATCAGCAAAGTATTGTTAGTTTCTGAAGCCCGTTTAATTGTTTCAAAGAGCAGCTTATCAGTTTCTTCAAAGGTATAGTGGGTTGGTCTATAGACACCGGCAATCAACATTTTGAATTTACCATATTTAATATTCAGCCATAGTGCCTCAACCTGTGGAATATTGAACGTGGGATGTGGGGACACTTGTATGGGTATGTCATGCAATTTCTGTAATACATAGATAGCCACGCCACCCCACCCCGTCCCTTTAGTCCGATCATGTCTGAACAAAGTGTAACCTCTGATATCTACCAAACTATTGCCTATAGACGGTTTTAAATGTGTTTCTGTTATTATGATGCAAGTTGGTTTTATCTTATTAATCTCTATCATGAGCAAATCTCTTTTAGCCAATATTGAAGCCAGGTTCGTGTAGAAAAAGGTAATCTCTAAAAGCTCAACGTCACCGTTTATAGCTTTTTTCCGCTTAGTATTTTGGGGGTACCGTTTATATATTTTATAGTTAAGTCGTTTTCTCCACTATCTGACCGCTGTTTCAATTCGTCTCGTAGCTTCTGTAGATAATCACGCTGATAGGGTGTAAGATCATTTTTGGCCGATACCTTGGACGGAAGCTTCTTATTATTTTTTAGTACATTCACAGCTGTCTTTTTATTAGAAAAAATTACCTTGATTGGGCGTGGCAAAGATTGTTTGGGTTTACCGAGGCGGATTAGGCTACCGGATGCTCTGTTTCCGGAATGTTGGCCAAGGCTTGTTGGACCTGCACCTTGTCATGTTCAATACATACCTCTTTGTCTCTGACAGCATCACCTGTTTCCAGCTGACACTCGTCAATCCCGAATAGTATGATATTCGCGCTTCGCTTTTTTCTCTCTGCCAGTTCCCCTAGAATGCTCTCCATGCACGTAGATTGACTTTGCTTGGCTTTGAGAGCTTCAATTTCGTTTTTCAATTGTGAGACTGTATTTCTCAAAGCCGGCAACTGACGCACTCCCAGTTCACACTCAGGGCACAGGTACTTCAAGGTGGGAGATTGAAGTATGATTACTCTCAACTCTGTGGCCAGCAAACCACTACATTTACACATATTTGCCTCTTACAACCGTGACACTGTATTTTAGGGTTTTTATCGTCGATTTTAGGTATTTCCTTATCGCATTTAAGACAGATAGGCATTTTGCAGTATTTTATTTTGTATACAATAGCACTAAGGGTATGATATTGATTGATTACGTATTCCGTGGAAACTTTTACTGACCAACACTTTCACCACTGTTTCAGATATTAAACAACGTAAAAGCACTATTTTAGGCACAAACAATGTGATTAAACAATTAAAATAAGAATTTTATTTGGTATAGGTAGGTACAATAGCACTGAGGTTATGATTTCATTGATTTACGTATTTTGCGGAAAGTTTTACGGAATAACACTTTTACCACTGTTTCGGTTATTGAACAACGTAAAAGCACTATTTTTAGCCACAAACAACGTGATTAAACAATTAAAACGTTTTATTAAAAATTTTCGCAGAGAGAACACAAGTGCACTTTTTAACGCGGGTAGACGAAAAAAAACTATTAATAAAACTATTATGAAATAAAACTATTAATATGTCAGTAGGTAGATAAATAATTCAACTATCTTCCTCTAGATTCTTCAAGTAGATTGTGGAAACGCCTACTTCTAAATAGGGCCGTCAATTTGAAAACAACTAACTATTGTCTTTGGCCCTCAGCACAGAAATCAGAAGCTGGATCTGATGTCTGTGACCCCCAGTCTGCGCCATAACTTTCCATCAGAAACAGTGTCATTTAGTAGTAGGTGTAACGTTTTCAAAAATAGATATAAAAATGTTCCACATGCCACACGGATTACATGTACATGTTGCCTTAAAATAGCTGGTCTGATGATAGAGCCCGCCAGTCAAGGTAAAATCGCATTTTTACATTGACTGGCCTGACGCTCCGTCTTCTCGGGAAGAAACTCTCATTCGATACTAAAGAACATACAGACATCATCAGAATTTTCTCAATATATGACACATGGGTACTTATTGCCTTTTCAGGTATTAAAGTGCTCCTCGACTTCGTGCCCAATCACTCCAGCGATAAAGCAGAGTACTTCGTGAAGTCCGAGGCTGGCGACCGGGAGTTTAGGGACTACTACATGTGGGCTGACGGTCTCCCTGATCCTAATAATGCGTCCAATAGACTGCCACCCTCAAACTGGGTAAGAGATTATATTATTAGTTTTATTTACGTGTGAAAATTTCTCATGAAGCCTATGCCGCACTCTTACCGACTAAACCCACGCGGTTCTCTATCACTACTTACGGCCTGGAGCCCCGGGTAAGCCCTCGAAAGTATGTCCCACGAAAAGATGCCCCAGGCTTGTTAGTTACCTAATTTTCTCTTTTCGATTGAAAATCTATACTTAATGTTAATAAAATGGTCGATGATTCACTCAGCTATAAAGTTCATCGAAGTACCTAATTCACAGGCAAACCTGGAGAGTGCGCTAGTATTTTTTCTAAATTAAACTCACTAATTTGACGCTGCCCACCTGATTGAAATCCTTAGCGACATGTAGCGATTGAGGCCACTTTGATAATCCATAAGCTTTCTGACAGTGGTCCCAAATTTTACGGCCCTGTGATATGAAACGATCTTTTGAATCGCTCAGTTCTGGCAAAGATTCTAGCCACTGTGTAGGTATGGCACTTAGGATTAACGGGTCAAAGTTTTCCATCCATCACCTCAGAACAAGCAATAATTCACATAGCACAGTCTGCAAGGCGTCCCTGCATAGCGTCATACATCTTGGGGCGTCATAAAAGAATTATTTTGTCGCTTGCGAGTAGAGTTGAGTCGTGTCGTAGGTCGAATGGTTAGGTGTCTGACCCGGTTTGCCTAAACACGAAGGTTCGAATCCTACTCAAGAGTACTCAAGACCGATAATTTATTTCTCATACAATTTATGATTTGGCACAATAGCGAACTGAATTTGAACTTGACATCTTTTTTTCAAGGTCAGCGTGTTTGGGGGATCAGCGTGGGAATGGAGCCAGCAGAGGCGGCAATTCTACCTGCATCAGTTCGCCGTAGCACAACCTGACTTCAACTTCTCATACCAGCCCGTTAGGGATGAAATGTTTAATATCATGAAATTTTGGCTGGATAAGGGAGTCGATGGTTTCAGGGTAGACGCTTTGCCGTATTTATATGAAGCTGATCCAGCTGATCACCAAGGACGGTACCCTGATGAGCCTCGGAGTGGCTTGATACAATATGAGCCACACATGCGGGGTTACACGATACCCTTGTACACTAAGGATTTGATAGAATTATACGATGTCGTTTACGAATGGAGGGAATTCATTGACAAGTATAATGAGGAGCATGAAGGAGATACAAGGCGAGTTTTTCAATGATTAGTAACGCCTAATGATGGACTAAATTAAATCATCTTGCCTAAGCGTGTGTTACATGGTTGTATACGGCTGATGTAATGCAAACTATATTGTTACATTCATAGTCCTTAGTGAAACCTATTACAAGTCACCTCTGTTGGATTACAGCAGTGTCGCAGACCCTTTGTAATATTATAAATAATAAATAAATAAATATTCACGGACATCTCACACAACGCTATCTGATCCCAAAGTAAGCTAGGAATAACCTGCTTGTGTTTTGGGTATCAGACCACGGATATTAATACTTATATACTTTTAAATACATACATATTATACATAGAAACACCCAGACTCTTGAGACAAACATTTATGGGTCACACAAATATTTGTCTCCGGTGGGAATCGAACCCACGACCTCAGGCGCCGCAGGCGGTATCACCACCGACTGCGCCACAGAGGCAGTCAATTATAGTGGAAGGTGTTTTATCTCTTTTAGAATAGGATTGATTAAGCCAAAATTACAGCCGCCTGACCTTTGCTGTTAACATCCAAATCCCGTCCACTAACAACATTTGCAAGTGAGGTCGCCCTTAAATTGAACCTCTTAAATCTATATAAGTAAAGGGGTCCAAACTGACCTTTATAAACTTTAAGAAAGAGGAGTCTTCTCTTTACCTCAAAACGTATTACGAACATTAAATATAAAAGTTATTACCAAAGTTTTATTATCTCATAGCAATTTGATCAAGTTTGAAATAAAATTAGAATTGTTATAAAACTCCTTACTAATTCTACTTAACAAAACTTGCATTATTATGCTTCAGTTAGTTGATGTTTAAGAACCTGAAGACTTTAAAAGCACTTAACGATTTTCATCATCATTATATGCAAAAGTAATATAAATTTCTTTTGGAAACGTTTTAAACAAGTTAGATAAGTTGATACCTCCAACAAGAACTCTATGCAATTAGGTCCCTCCTTTCTATACCTATTCCATATACATAGTATTTCATGAATTCGACAGATTCTGAGTTCTATATCGTTTAAGTCATTCATATAATCACTGCAAATATTTTTTTCTATATTAAATGTTTCCATTAATATTCCAGAGTCCTTTTCTCCGAAGGGTACGCGAACATCTCTATGACAATGCTGTACTACGGAGACGAGGCGGGCAGGCTCGGCGCCCATTTCCCCTTCAACTTCGACTTCATCACCGACGTCGACGCCAATTCTACTGCTGGTGACTTCGTGTATACGATCCTTAAGTGGCTCACATATATGCCTGCTGATGGTACACCTAATTGGCAGGTGAGATTACTGCACTGGCCAAATTCTTTTAAAGAACTGGTACTTATTATTATTGTACAATTCTCTGCATATCATGTCATCAGCGTAATTGGAAGCATAGGATTTTTTAAGTATTTCGCTACTTATTTATTTAGATATAAGTAAAGTTGTTCATTGTTCGTATTTACAATCAATTTTAACAAAATATTTTGGTGGTATTATTAGCTCTATCATGGCTACATCTTTTAAACGATTCCAATTTTACCTTTCGTATTTTCGAATGTAACCTCGACCCAATATTCATTCTAAAACCTAACACACTGCATGTATTTATCTCTCTATATAAATATTTGAATAAATTTATAATATAGCATTTGTTTTCATGAATTTCAGTTCGGTAACCATGACAACAACAGAATGCCGTCTCGCTTCCGCATCGATATGGTGGATGGGCTGAACAGTCTGAACATGATGCTACCTGGTGCGTCGGTCACATATCAAGGCGAAGAAATAGGCCTGAGAGACGGTTTCGTCAGCTGGGAAGATACCGTGGATATAGAAGCTATTAACCAAGGCGACGAAGATAACTATTTGCAATTTTCACGAGATCCAGCCAGAACTCCTTACCAGTGGAACAACTCCACTAATGCTGGTTTCTCTACTGCCAATAGGACATGGCTGCCTGTAGGACTGGATTACATGGACATTAACTTAGCTAAACAGAAGGAGGACGCTAAAAGTCACTACAAGGTGGGTTATTGTTTTGTCTTATTATGTGTTGTAACATCAACTAGTCTTGGTCTAGTGACACGTGAGTCACAAGCAAAAGTTAGGTAGTGGTTATGGGGATGACACTTATACGATTGGTTATATTCACTTCAGAGACACTAATACTCGGACTGTATTCCTTTGTATTATCGGCAGAGATGTGTTTGTGGATGTGCATCATTTGTCTGACGCTATTAGAAATTTTGGGGTGGATTACAAAATGGTTAAGGATTTTCTCCAAAAGTAGTGCCCAGTGAAGGCTTGGCCCTATTACGCGGGACTGACAAAACTACTGGCAATAGGTGGATGTGTCATTTACATGTGTATGACAAAAAATATAGTCACTCATCACGAACAATTGAATTTAATCCTTGGAAAATCTGTGCATTGTAGTGTAGCACACTAGCCTATGTGAAATGGAGACATGTGTCACAATAGTTCGCTGCCTATTGAGATTGAGACGGTTGTCATCATGTCACACACATCAGCGCTTCAGATGTCTCTAATTGAATTGAAACTGTAAACTTGACGTAGGCTTCATTTTCACTCGACAGATATTTATGTGTGTGCGACGCTGGATGAAATGCTAGAATAGAGATATAACGTTGTTCTTTACATTTCAGGTATATACAACTCTCACGAGACTCCGCAAAGAAGTAACGCTAACCCACGGCGAGTACGCGATCAGAACCTTGTCTCAGCAAACGTTCTACCTTGTGAGATACCTCCGGACCTATGATACCCTAGTTTTGGTCTTCAATGTTGGGCGAAGCTCTGACACTGTGCATCTAGGCAGCGTGCCCCATCTGACGTTACCAGCGAGAGTGCACGTGTCAAGTATACATTCGACGAGAGAGCAAGGGTTTGTATCATATTTATTTATAGAAAATTCAAAGTTCAGCAGCCCAGAGTAAAGTTATTAGTAGGTGATTGATCAAAAACGCTATGTGGAATATGACAAATTTGATCAATGATTATTACTAAACTGGTATGTAGCCAACCTAGTATGACTAAGCCTTATAATGGGGTTTCTTGGTAATACAGTAAAAAAAACAAAAATAATATTTGTGGACATTTTCACACAACATCATCAAGCCCAAATTAAGTTAATACCTATAAGCTAGAGTAACCATTCTGTACTTTCTAACACTTGATTTCAATATTTCCAAACTTATTCAAATGAAATTAAATTCAGCATACTTACCTACGTAAAGAATTCTGAATTTCAATTGAATAAGTTATATAGAATTTGGAGAATATAATATTTTGGCAGTTAAAAAATTATATAGAACGGGTATTAACGCGATCATACCTTAAAAGTTAGTTAAATTGTTGTGTGAATAGCTAGAAGAATATACATCAGTAATGTTTTTTACAATTTTACTTTACAGTTCTTTGATCAACGAAGGGGAGCTGACTCTTCAGCCGGGTGAAGCCTTGATACTCCGCGGACCATCCGTTTAGCTTAAGAGTTTTGTAAATATTGTATAAAATAAATGAATTGTCATTGCGGGTCATTTTTTTTTTAAGTAGCAGCATTTAAACCAAAAAAAAATTTCGATAAAACATAAAACCGACTTCAAACAAATCCTGACAAATAAAATTTATTTAGCACAAAGTAATATGTCATTGTATTTTGATTAATCAGATTTTATTCAATACTATATTGAAGTCGGCGCCAAGTAAACCCATAGTTTTATGTAGGTATTATTCATTTACTTATCGAAAAAATTTTTTTTTCATTATTTTAAGTGACGGGTGAACCGAAAAATATATCTATCTAGGTGAAAGTTCTCATCAATACAAATCAATCAAGTCCAAACACAAGGTAGCTGCTGTAAATAGTTAAGGAATTTCCTCGACTCTCTTTCGGTTCCATCATCAGATCGACTCCAGACATTCATTAAACTGTAGTACATTAAAGCACTGAATTAAAAGTTTACACGCACTAGTTGCCCCTACAATTTTCGGTGATTGCCCTCGATTTCTCCTGGATCCCAGCATCAGATCCTGATCTGGTTAAAATGGAACCAACTCAGAAGTGAACTCTATCCAACAAAAACAGATTTGATATTCGTCTACATGGTGAACATACCTAGGTATAGGTACATAAAACATTGAGAACTTCCTTTTTTTTTCATAAGAAAACATCAAATGCAAGCCGCGTAAATAGTCTTAAGTAGTTAGTTCGTTGTCTTAGTTTGAATCAAGTGAAATAAAGGGCGGCTCCTGAGGGTAATTAACTAGCTTTTCAGTAAAATACCTATGTCATCTCACAATTCTATTTTTCTGCTCGTGAAAGCAAGCGACCTCCTCACAATCGAACGTTAGGAACCTATCACGAAAATCATGTCACAGAGATAACGATGAAAAGCAATTAGTATGCTGACTTGACCAAAAAAACCGTTGGCACTAGTTACTGAAATGTTTTGCTGGATGTATTATTTCATTACGATGTCACATCGCACCATGCAAATGTAAGTAGCAATTAGCAATTAATGATGATCATTTACTGTAATAGTGTAAGTTGTATTTATCTTTGAATAAAACATTATCTTATCTTATCTGACTCAATCACAAATTTCATGTGAAAAAATTTGGACTCAAACTGCGTCTTCTGGTTTGCCGGACCAGACGCCGTAACTGTTGGACCACCGGGCCACTTCTCGCGACCGTCAGCCCAACAAGCAACGTCGTCGCCTCAAGACGTAATGCACAAATTTGAAAACAGACAAACAAATTTTAAATTTACAATATTAAGACGGATCTACAGATTTCTGCAATAAGATAATGTTCTTTTCCCAATATCTTATCTGTGGCATAATCGCAGGAGCATTCTTGAGTAATGAACTAGTTATGATTTGACCGCGCTATCACTGATTATGCCAAGATAAGCACATAAGTGTGCAACCATACACGTGTACCCAACTGAACGACTCACAAATGCTATATCACAGAAACAGTTGTAGCGAAAAAATGAAAATGTAAATATTTTTATTCATCTATACTAATATTATATCTATATCTATACTAATATTATAAAGAAGTAAAGTTTGTGTGTTTGTATATTTGTTAAATTGTAAGGGGTAATCTCAGGATCTACTGAACCGATTTTAAAAATTCTTTCACCAATAGAAAGCTACGTTATTGTGGAGTGTCATAGGCTATATAGCATCACACTACAACGAATAGGAGCAGAGCAGTAATGGTAAATGTTTCAAAAACGGGGGAAAAGTTATTCATTTTAAGAGCTTCGTTGTGTTTGCTGCGTAAGTATTTGTAGTTATGTAAAAAATATGTACTACAAAATTGTTTCTCTTAAAAAAGTTCTAAAAAAATTGCGCAATAGCATGTGTCTATCTTTGGGTTGGTGCACAATAACCATTTTAATGGCAATCAATTTTTTTCTACAATAATGCCACCTCTTTCATACCTCTAGGGATACCTCTTTCATAAACAAAACTGTTCTTAAAAATAATGCGACGGGAATACACGCGACGAGAAACCTTTCTCTCTCTCTCTCTCTCTCTCTCTTTCTCCCGCACGTAGTATTGAATATCAACGACGAGACGCTACGGGAGTAAACGCAACGCGACGGGAGTAAATGCGACGGGAACAGGTAATGCTCTCTCTTATGTGGCGCAAACGAAGTTGCGCGGGTCAGCTAGTATAGATCATAAAGTAAAACTTATGAAGGTCAAGATTGCTGATTCCACATTTACTGCCAGATTGCAAAGTAGAGCCTGCGAGAGAAAATCTGGCTAGAAAACTCACGGCCACTCTTTTTTAGTAGGCTGAACACAGAGGATTATGCTGTCTTTCCATTCCGACCCACTAAACCGACTAACTGTTGTACAGAATGGAACTCAATCAAGGACTTTATTCCTATAGGACCAACTGGTTGATCATCTGTGTACATTAAATTCTTTAGTAATTGTAAGCGTAACACTATTAATCAATTACTGAAATCAGCCTATCAGCAGCAGTGATGGATAAAAAGTCCTCTCTCAATTTTCATATTTAGGGAGGGTGTTTGGTCTGGTCGGGCGGGTTGGAATAGGGGTTTATTTTGTGATATCCGTCACTTTGCCATGACCTCATCTGCGTTTCAGCTGGTGCTCAAACAAAGCAGGAAGGCTTTCCTTCAAGGAAAGGCATATCTTAGGGTAGTTCTCTTTTGGGTCCCTGTACCAATAGCAAAATATCTAATTAACTAATGGAACTTTAAAACACCGTTTATTTTTCTGCATTATTATCTTTTTCTTATCTCACAAGCTGTTATCTATGATATAAAAATGAATTGCTGAGCGTGTTTGGCTCGAGAACAATTGTCCCGATTTCACATTTTTTTTGTGTCAGGAGAATGTTCTTATGAAAGATTTTTTTTCAGTTCCCAGTTCCCGAAATGGGAACTGAGAACGATCAGAAAAACGGACAGAAATCTGGTAACCTAAAACCAGGAGTCGGGAACCCGAAACCGGGAATTCGGAACTTGAAATCTTGAACAAGAACAGGAGATCGGGAACTCCGAACTTGGAATACCGATTTCTATGTTGTCGGGTCAGCTCTATCTATCTAAAACCTGTTTTTCGTGAATGTTTAATGAACTTATTGACGGCATAATGAACTAAGACGTGTGCTTTAGTGTCACTACTGCGGATGGCAGAAACCTAGCGAAATGGAAAGGAAGAAAGGTGGAGAAGTCTTAATAAAATAAATTGGTTTTCATCAACTTTCAAAATAGTTAAAATTTTATATGCCTATTATATAAAATTGGTATATTAAAAAGGCCAGGTCAAAAGTACCCTTGACTGGCTAGCGTGTATGAAAACAATCATGAACGTAGAAGAAGCAAAAGTGGAAAGCCTTAGTCTCTGACTACCACGAAGGGAGACAAGCGTGATGATATGTTGTATGTATCCGTTTCAATGCATTAAGTTCAAGAATTATCGAGCAGATGTTCACATGATTTTCACCATTGAATCGAATGATTGAAGAAGATAGAAGGCGCAGTCGGGGCAGGTTGCTAGTTATGTGATAAACAACACAGCTCTCAGATAAGGTCGCCGTGATTGTCAAAACCGATAACTTGATAAGTATTGCAATCAGAGGTAATATTTGTGATTAATAATATTAATTGAATCCATTTTAATTTTTCAATTGGCTATCGGTATTAAGATATGCTAAGTGAATTATTTTTTGGAAAAGGTCATACATGTTGCTGTTGAAATACTATTGAGTTTTCTCTGAAGCTGAAATTCCTTTCCCGACTTAAACAATCTGAAACAAAGCGTTCGTAGCGCCGCTGACTCATGGTTCTCTAACGATCATCGCGTTAAGCATCTCTTGCAATGGCTGGTTCTCAGATGGGTGACCACTTTGAGACATTTCCAATTGCGAATGTAGTTAGTACTTTGTAAGGTACGTTATCACAGCTGGTACAGCGATGTATCAGTGGTACGAGAACGATCAAGTTCGACTGCCTCGCGAGTACGGTACACGAGGTCCTGGCTTCGATTCCCACTTTATTCTTTTTATACCACTAAGGTGGCAGACAAGCATACGGCCCACCAGAAAAACTGGTTGTCACCGCAGCCTATGAACGTTTGCAACACCAGAGGCGCCACACTCGCGCTGCCGACCCTGTAAAAACCTTCTAAGACTCACTATAGAAAAAATAAATTAAGTAATTCGTAAATATTTGTCTCGAGATTCTGTGTGTTTCTATGTAATAAAAGTATTTACAATAAAAGTATTTCCGTTGTCATATCGCAAGAAGGTTGATCCCATTTCTAGCAGACCCTCGCAATTTAGTTTACGTCACATAAGAGAGAGAAAGAGAAAAGTGTATTAATTGCTCAGGCTCGAAGGAGCCAAACTGACCTATTTCCTAAGAATGACAGGGCGTAGGTTGTGACGACACACAGTTCAACATTTTCGAGCCGCCCATAAGGCTTTCAACTTGACTTCTCTCTTTCTTTCTCTCTCTCTCACTCTCTCTGTGTGTTTTGCACAATAAAACTCTCAATACTGAAATTTCTAAGGAATGTTTTTAAACTACTCTCTTTCTAACATATAACAAAACCATTGAAATCGGATGACAAGTTGAGAATTTACAACTGAAAAAACATTTTGTCTTTCATCCCCTATGGATTGTTATTATTATTTCAATGGTTTTGTTCGATGTTAGAAAGAGAATAGTTTAAGAAACATTCCTTAGAAATTTCAGTATTGAGAGTTTTATTGTTAAAAACACACAGAGAGAGTGAGAGAGAGAGAAAGAGAGAGACATCTATACCTATTGATTCAAGTGAATGTAAGAGCCCGGATCGACAGAGCATGTGCAGCGCCTCAACTGTGGCAAACGTCCATAGGCTATGGTAATCAACCAATCGGAGGGCTGTAAGCTTGTCTGACTCCTTAGTAGTATAAAAACAACTTTTATACTTGTTTGGTATCGGAACGTGCCGGGCAGAGGTACCACACTAACACAGAGGAGAGAATCTTCGCCAGAACCAAGCTATTCAAATGATTCCTTACGTGTTCAAGCGTAGAAACTAATTGGAATGAGGTCGTTCCACGTACCACAAAAGTATGGAAACGCGTGCGCTGCCTGGTGCCAGCGTACGTGGTTCCCTACTTTTTTTTTATATACCACCAAGGTGGCAGACAGGCATACGGCCCACCAGATGTGCCGGTGGTCACCGCAGCCAATGGCCGTTTGCAACACCAGAGGCGCCACACTCGCGCTGGCGACCCTAAAAGACCCTACTTTTACAACCTTACGTTCTATCAGGGGCGCGTGCAGAGGCAAATCATGGGGCCACTGTCATGTTACGAATTCTGAAAGTGGCTGAGGCGGGCGACATAAATTATACTCAAAAATTAAGAAAAAAACGGCTCAAAGTACCTAAGGTTAAAAAAAATCTGAATATCCTTGTATTTCAATATCAATAGCTATACTCGTAACTCTAACTACCTATCATTAGATGTGTGGCATGTACTGGACCGTGGTGGTAATTACAGAGCCGACATCCGTTCACACAGTACAATGATTTTGTGGGTAGTCGCAAGTGATGTGGTGGCATGTCCTTGACTGGTGGAACTGTTCTTAGTTCCACCAGTCAAGGCAATGATCTATGCGCAGGTTGGGTACTGAGTACTTGCTAAAAGACGTCTTCTATTACTCTTTAGAGGGAGTACCTATTATTGATTTAAAACTGCAGAAGGTACTTACGCTATACTGTCATACTTCATTACCCTAATGGATGCTATGCCGGAATCCTACGGACTAAAAACCATACGTATCCTGCCTAACAGGTTGGGAGCCCCGGGTAAGCCCTCGGAAGGATACCCCAGACCTCCCAACAGACCAACACATCTCACCTAGGGGGGGTAGGGGGGCCTGTTTTGTAAATATGGGTTATCGTTACTGAAACCAATGTTAAAATTTATAGGTGGAGAATCAATCCGATTATACCTTTAAAGCAAAAATGGGCTTCATCTCATAACCTCAGCGCGTGAGTTTATGGCCAAACTCAGAACTTCGACCGGGTGTAGTCAAAACGAATTATTTTAATCCCAACCAAAAGTAAGAGTTACCTTATTATTGTTCGAGTACCTATAACCCTACATTACGCTCAATCTAATCTCCGTGTACTAAAATTTACAGTATAGGTGATCAAATCAATATAGATAGGTAATCTACAGTGTCACCACCAGATAAAATCATCTTTAAATACAGCCAATTTGGTGATAAACCTAGTAGTGTCAAAATGTGGAAGTACGTGTTGGTAGGCGCGACAACGGCGGTGATTGTGGGGTTGGTGGTGGGGCTGTCGGTATGGGGTGCCATGAGGGTGGTCGAGGAAGACGAACCAGAAACCACTACCCTAAGCTCAACAGCAACTCCGGAAGCAACCACACCCGCACCAACTCAAGCACCAGAACCGGCGCCAGAACTGAGAGCCCTGGATTGGTGGGAGCACACAGTTATTTATCAAATTTATCCTAGATCGTTTAAGGATTCCGGTGACGATGGTATTGGCGACTTAAAAGGTATAACTTATTTGATACGAGTACTATTATTATAGAATATAATATATTATCCGTGATATTACTTTCGTCGTCGTCTTTACTTTACTAAATACCTGTTACATTAATTTCGGTTACGTAACATTCTATAGACGACACTATAAATTTTAAAATTAAAAATTAAAAATAGCAATCTGTAAATATTTAACAATAATTTTAGTATTAAAGTTGCCTTTAGTACATTATGAAAATTCACTTGTACTATTCCACTTTTATTTTAATTTGAAAAGTACCTGACCGGTTTCGCTTTTATAGCATTATCTTATCTATTATAAGCGAAACCGGTCAGGTATTTTTCAAATTAAAATAAAAGTGGAATAGTACAAGTGAATTTTCTTAATGTATTATAACAAGTTCCATCAAGTGCCAACAATCGAAAGTATAACGGATTGCCTTTAGTAGTTTATTTTGCAGGTCTGAAGCGTTCAACGTTTCTTTCTTATATATGTAACGCAAAATAACTATTCTACTCCAGCTACATTTAGATTTTAACATCTTAAAAAAAATGACAGTTATTATTATTTTACTATTATGATACTCGTCAAATTGACGTCGCCCGCCTGATTGATGGCGGACCACTCCGACAGTCCATACGAGTTCTGATAGTCGTAGATACTCTGGTTGGTGACCCTATGATGACGCACGTGCCTCATACGCTCATCTGGAAGAACCCGGGGCTGTAAGATGAGGAAAAAACGTTCTCGGCTTCATTTTATAATTCAAAAGAGAAACGATCTTTTAAATAGCTCAGTTCCGGCGATGATAAAAATTTAAATGGTTTATTTAAGTTATATTTAATATCAGAAGTTGGTCAGACCGTTGTTTTTTGTCAATATGCGTTAAATTTTTAAACTTTTTTTTTTATCAGGAATCACAGAAAACCTAAGCCATATGGTGGACTTAGGAGTTGGAGCCATCTGGATGTCGCCGATCTTCAAATCTCCTATGGTGGACTTCGGTTATGACATAAGTAACTTTTACGAAATTCACGAAGAATACGGCACTATGCAAGACTTTGAAGAACTAATAGAAGAGGCTAAACGTTTAGGTATATTCTTCGAATTTAATGACAACTAGCGGACGTCACGAGGTTTCACCCACGTAGCTTCCGTTCCCGTAGGAATATGGGAATATAATATAGCCTATGTTCACCGTGCCTAACAGTGAAAGAATTTTTGAATTCGATTCAGGAGTTACAGAGTTTGAATTGACTCCGTAACTACTGAACTGATGATGCAAACAAACAATCAAATCTGTCCTCATTAGTATAGATATCACATACACGCTTAGTTAATAACATAAGGATATGACTGAACTGAGTTAAGGATTTTTATATTTTAGGTGTAAAGGTTCTCTTAGACTACGTGCCAAATCACGCTAGTAACGAATCGGAATATTTCCAAAAGTCTGTAGCGAGAGAAGAAGGCTTCGAAAACTTTTTCGTGTGGGCCGATCCAAGACCGGACCCCGACAATCCTACGGTCACATTACTTCCTTCTAACTGGGTAAGTATTGCCAAAATAAACTGGCATTTATATTAGAACAAATTTTGTTAACTCAATTACGTGGACTACAACCGGAGGTCCCAAAAAAAGGCAATTTATTTAATTAATTTAATTTAATTACAAATTAGTTTCACGGAATAAAAGTTATAACTAGGAAGAACAATGATAATGCTTTGAAGTGTAAAACAAGTATAACTTCGCCTCCTTATGCGTGTTCTACCGCCTGTACAATGGTTTGTGCTCCGAGGAATTGTTTGATATGATGCCCACGGTTACGTTTCACCATCGCACCGCTCGCCACCAAAAGGTTGTTTATCTTCACGGAGCGTTCGAGCACGGTAAGGTCCAGTAGGGGCTTTCTTCCGCGCACGCTTAGATTGTGGAATGATCTCCCTGCCTTAGTTTTACTAAGCGCCCACAGTATCGGTTCTTCAATAGGGGTCTTAGACGGTTTTCACAAGGTCTGCACCGGGGTGTTGCAAACGTTCAAAGGCTACGATGATCACCAGAGTACATCTGGTGGGCCGTATGCTTATCTACCACCTTAGGTTCAAATGTTCAAATGAGGTCGTAGTGCACGTTCTGCTGATGGTAAAACGCGTGTTTCCATGTTCCTTGTGCAATGCGCACGTTGTGCTGATTGTGTCTACGTTGATGCAGCGATCCGCATACATTAGAGATGCGTAACAAGTATGTTAATGAATCCATTTTTTATAAACAGATCAGTCAGTTTGGTGGTTCAGTCTGGACGTGGCACGAAGGGAGAGGGCAATATTATCTGCATCAATTCGCTGCCGCGCAGCCCGATTTCAACTACAGAGAACAAGCAGTTGTTGATGAGATGGTCAACATAATGACGTTCTGGATCAATAAGGGAGTTCACGGCTTCAGAGTAGATGCCATCCCTCACTTATTTGAAGCCAGACCTGATGCAAATGGAATTTATCCAGACGAGCCACTTACCGGGTGGGGTACTCCAGATCGACCAGGGTATACTACACAGGAACACACAAGAGATCTTCCGGAACTATATGATGTGGTGTACGAATGGAGAGAGGCTGTCGATAAATGGACGGAGGAAAGTGAATCAGATGAGACAAGGTATTTTTTATATATTTGTGATAATGAATAGGGGCAGTGGAAGTAAAACTGTGCATTTATTCCTGTTTCTATAATACAGATATTTATAATGCTGATGTCTTTTCTAATCAAAACAATTTTTTTAGGGTCCTATTAGCTGAAGCATACGCCAATGTTCCTAACACAATGTTGTACTACGGAGATGGGGCAGGGCGCCTCGGAGCTCACTTCCCGTTCAACTTTGATTTCATAACTACCATTAACGCTGAGTCTTCGGCCATGGATATCGCGTTCATTATTCATCGCTGGCTGACTTTTATGCCTCGGGGACATGTTGCTAACTGGGTGGTATGTTTATCATTATAGTCAATATTAAAATTATAAGACGAATGCGATATTTTGTTAATGCTATTTTATGCTGTTTCAGTTTGGAAACCATGACAACAGCCGCATGCCAACTAGATTCAGAGAAAATATGGTAGACGGTTTGAACAGCCTAAGTATGCTTCTGCCTGGCGTAGCAGTTACGTACCAGGGCGAGGAGATCGGTATGAGAGACGGTTTCGTCAGTTGGGCAGACACCGTAGACGTTGCTGCCATTAATCAAGGCGATGAGGATACTTATATGCAATACTCCAGAGATCCTTGCAGAACTCCATTCCATTGGGATGCTACAAGACACGCTGGATTTACCATAGGTGAAAGTACATGGTTACCTGTTGCCGATCACTATACGACAGTCAATGTGGCAGTTCAGCGTGCTGCAGATCGAAGCCATTTTAAGGTTGGTATTGCAAATCGCCCACATAATTTTTAATCGTACACAACATTTATATTTACAATCTTAAGTGACTCGAAAGATTTTGTTCACTGATGTGTTAATCCATTTTATATAAATCCCTTTTACCATGCTAACCCCTTATATCTTATGTATCTTCAGTAGTTAAACACTGGTGTTATTTAGTAATGTTTTGTGAAGAATAGATACAAAATAATCTAATCTCTGAACCAGGTTTATCAAGCTCTAACGAAACTCCGTGAGGAACCAGCTCTCTCCCATGGACAGTACCGTATTGAAGCCCTCAGCCAGAACACTCTGGTACTGACACGCTACCTCAGAACTTTCAAAACGATCGCGTTGGTCTTCAACGTGGCTAACGTAGCCGATACGGTGGACCTGAGTTCAATATATCTGTTCAGGGCGCCGATGACAGTTTACATTTCAAGCGTTGGCAGTGCAAGAGTGGCCGGGTAAGAATCGCATATCTAATATATTTATCTAATAATAATAATAGAATAGGGACCAAAATTTGTACTAATGACGGTTTTATCACTAAAAGCTGAAGTGGGTATTTGTAAAAAAACATTATTTTGCTCTTTGGTGGGTAAGTATACCAACAATTTCAAGCAAATGCAATCTTCTTCTATCGTGTCAATTATTGACTTTTTTTAAAGTACTAGCTGACCCGCGCAACTTCGTTTGCGTGATAAATCAAGAACCGCTCGACCGATTTTGTGCAAACTTTACATAAACCATCTACTAAATAGTCCGAACAAAGCCTAAACATTTGGTTTGGATAAGTGAGCCCGATCTCGAGTTATAAAATTACAACGAAAAGTGGCATTGATTTTTATATACAGGGTGTGGCGTAAATAGTGGTCCAACCGTCAGGGTGTGATAGACCAGGTGCCCCACTATAACATACTACAATATCATCCAAATTTACCCAAGCGTCTCAGAAAAAAATAACTTTTTTTGAAAAATCGTCCCTTTTTTGTAAAGTTGCCTGTAGATTATAGGAAAACCGCTATTTCTGATTTCTGTTTTTTCTCTCTTAAAGCTAAATACATAAGCTATCAAAAAATAATATTGTTAATAGAATTCCACAACAAACGTTTGAAATAAATATAAGTTCATCTCAATTTTCTCTCTAATTTTCAGGTATCATGAAAATTGTTCAACGTTTTTTATAAAAAATATGTACTACACTGATGCTACCCAAACGTTTAAAAATATGCTTATGTAATACTGATTTCAAAATGATACCATGTAAGGATTTCGCATAAACAGAAACTAGTAATTTTTACTGTAAAAGTTCAAAACGGGTTAAGAAAAATTACCAAAATCAACTTACATACATCACACTTATAATGTTTTTTTCATTGTAATAGTTCATAGTCGACATTATTATTATTTATTTAAAATCTTATAACCTAGATAGCGCCCGCGGCTCCACCCGCGTGGGATTTTGTAACTATTCTCGCTTTTATTTATTTTCTATCTGAAATTCTGTTCCCATTCCATGACAAATTCCTAGCGCGTGGAACTGCGGGCGCCATCACGGTTATGATTTTTTTAAACTATCGCAGTTTTTAACACTTCACGCGAAATACTATTTACTTACATTCACCGACGTTTCGGGCGTTCAACCGCGACCTTGATGTTGCCTGCGGTTTCACCCGCGATGAATTTTGTTACTATTCCCACTTCCGGTGGGATCATAAAAGCGAGAATAGTTACAAAATCCCACGCGGGTGGAGCCGCGGGCGCTATCTAGGTTATAAGATTTTAAATAAATAATAATAATGTCGACTATGAACTATTACTATGAAAAAAAAACGTTATAAGTGTGATGATGTATGTAAGTTGATTTTGGTCATTTTTCTTAACCCGTTTTGAACTTTAACAGTAAAAATTACTAGTTTCTGTTTGTGCGAAATCTTTTCATGGTATCATTTTGAAATCAATATTACATAAGCATATTTTTAAACGTTTGGATAGCATCAGTGTAGTACATATTTTTTATAAAAAACGATGAACAATTTTCATGATACCTGAAAATTAGAGAGAAAATTGAGATGAACTTATATTTATTTCAAACGTTTGTTGTGGAATTTTATTAACAATATTATTTTTTGATAGCTTATGTATTTAGCTTTAAGAGAGAAAAAACAGAAATCAGAAATAGCTGTTTTCTTATAATCTACAGGCAACTTTACAAAAAAGGGACGATTTTTCAAAAAAACTTATTTTTTTCTGAGACCCTTGGGTAAATTTGGATGATATTGTAGTATGTTATAGTGGGGCACCTGTTCTATCACACCCTGACGGTTGGACCACTATTTACGCCACACCCTGTATATAGATGGGCATAACACTCTGCCATCTTAACCGCATTGTCACTGGCTTCGATAAGATCCGTCTTAGTGCAGGAGGTAGCACATAGGGGACATGAAAGTAAGTGCAACAGAGTTCACACACTAGTGACACAGTTAATATTTCTACTATGCTAGTGATACAGAGATAGTTCAATGCAAAATGTCAGACTATTTCTCGATTTCTTCTGACATTCTGTTTTGGTATTTCGGTAGATTGAACGGTACGCATAAAAGAATCCGGGATTACAAATAGAGGAATGTTTTATGATTTATCTTTACTTATATCTATTGATAACATATTATAGATTATTGAGTTTCAGGGCCAAGATAATATAAATGAAAATAAGGTCATAAATGTTAATGGTTTGTCCATAAAAAATACACTATTTATTGTTCTTTATCAATAAACTTTTGGTTTCAGTAGTGACATTGTCGTTTTTAACTAAGCCCCCCAGAAAACATAACATATAATGTGATAATATAAGTAGGTTTATCTTTTCTTTTATTAGTAGCTTGTCTTCATCCTTCTAGCGCGAGCTTATGTAGGTATTAGTTTTAAGTGATGTGTTAAATATCTAAAATAATAGGATGACTTCTTTCACAGTGCCACCGTGCCTTTGGGACCAATCACGCTGCAGCCTGGTGAAGCACTCGTATTGGAGATCCCAGCCACGTAATGGGCTACTACGAATACGGAAAACAACAAGCGTACTCAGTAGATGTAAAGGTCTGATTCATAAAATATATATTCCTTATATACGGAACATCAACTCTTTTGTAAAAAAGATTGACCGGTTCAGTTTAACTTTATGAATCAGATTTATTTATTATTGTAAGCAACGTCGGTAATAGTATTACTTTGCTGTATTTATTTTATAACTTTTTTAAATTATATTTTAGTTTTATAAAATTAAGCAGTTGTGTTTTTTGTCTTCCTTCCTTTTAATACCATTCGAGTATAATCACTAAAAGTTTGCACACTAACTAAACATAGTATTATCTTCTTTTGTAAGGGGTTTGCAGGTAAATTGCGTATCCACAATTTACCAGTGGTTTAGTTGATCCACGTCATAACCAAGCCTATTATTGCCGTCACGGGGCATTATAGCAAAGGAGAAAATCTATAACAATAGGGTCATGTTATTCATTCAACCTCCTTCCAGCTCATTTCAGTACATACTAGTTGTCACGGCTCGTTGGAAGCACGCAGATATTAAACTCATAATACCAAATACCATTTGTAATCCCATCACTAGTTACGAGGTGAATGCAAATAGCAGTTTGAAATTCCTTTGTCAAATGTATGATGTGGTGGGTTGTGGTCGTGTGTGCTCTGGCTGGGAGAGTGGTGGGGAGCAGCGTGGTACCACCGTGGTGGGTCAGTGCGGTGTATTACCGAGTAGTCGTGGACTCCTTCAAGGACTCGGATGGAGATGGATTGGGAGATTTAAAAGGTATGATACCGTTCGAAATGATTTTGAAAAGAATTAACGAGTTGTATTACGGACTGTGCCAGGACTGATTATGGTAAAATGACTTGCTGGAGCGGAATTTAAACCTGCGATTCCCAATCTAGGGGAAGCATATTAGACCACTACGTGATAAAGTCACGTTAGGAATTGATGAAATATTCCACCTTTTACGTCTAGCAGAAATTGGCCTAAAGAGAGCCTTTATGATTAACTAGGACGCCCGCTTTGAATTATATTCACATTCCCGAATCTCATGGGAACAGGGATAAAAAGTATCCAAAGTGTTATCAGACTATTATGTAAACCCTGCTCTAAATTTCAGTCTGATACGTTGACCCGTTTGTGCGTGATTATGTAACAGATATCCAAACATCTTCTCAAACTTCCCCATTTATAATGTGAGTAGGTAATACCAATTCAATTTAAATCTAAACATTATATCAATGTAGAGCACTCATACAAATCTCACCAGTTCTAGGAACCAGCTTCATCTGTTTACTGGCGCTTATGAGCAACAGAGGAGACTTTTGGTGTTGGAAAGAAAGAAAGATTGGAAAGAAAGTTTATTATTATAGTTAGTAGAGAGACATCATAGTTGCTCCCAACGACGTTCTTTTCGTCAAAGTGAGTTTCGAGTTTAAGCCATTTTGAATGTTTTAAGTCCTGCACTTAGATACACTTAATAAGATTCGGTCGTGGTTTATGTGAGGGTGTGGTGAAGATTATGACACAAATACTCAGAAACATTTGTTGCTTTACATACATACATATAGTCACGCCTGTATCCCCGAAGGGGTAGGCAGAGACATAGTATACGCTCACATTTCACCTAATAGTTTTATGTCCCACATAATAGCTGGTGAGCCTATTTTCGTGTTGAAGAGGACAGGCGTAGATTGTGACGACCCGCATTTGAAATTATTCAACTCCATAAGGCCTTCAACTTGGCTTAACGATTGTCATTTTACTGACAGCCGCACAATGGATCGTTTTGTGAAAGTGTTCCCTTAGTCGCTTCTTACGACACCCTCGGCATGTATTGGGGTGGCGAAATTTTGTACTCTTTCCCATCGCCTGTCGCCAAACAATACGTTATTCTGTAAAACAATTTCTCAAAGTAAATTCCGTACAACCATGACTAATAATAAATCACTAGTGTTCAAATAATTATGTGTGTGCGTTCGTACACACATGGTAGGCAGCTCAAGTCTCCTGTAGGCCGTTTGACCATCAATAACGTACAATTATTTTACTGGTACATATGTACTGGATTGTAATCCGATGTGTAATTTACATTTCATACCTATGCTTAGATCATCGAACCACAGGATGCGCCTTACTTAAGCATTGTTTTCTGCCATTGCACATGACCATTTGGTCTTTTGGCTTTATAAAAAGCACTGTACATCAGTATATCATTTTATATGATTAAACTAGTACATTTCATTGTAGTTGACTGTACAATAAAAATTAACACACAACAGCCATTACGCGTTTGTCGATTAATACATTTTTAAATGCAATGAAACTTTATATGTCTTTGTGTTTCCCCCTTCACTTGTATGAAAACTGGCAGAATATTTTTGTATGCGGTGGTTCGCAAAGGCTAGTCCCGTGATATATGGTCTAAGTACTTATGCAATGTTAGCGAGAGACCAATTTTTTATTAGGGATCGGTGCTCAAAGGGTAAAAACGGACCCAAATTACTGAGAATGTGTTGTCCGTCTGTCTGTCTGTTTATTACGAAGCTGTACAGGAACTGGGATAGCTAGAGACCTGAATTTTTTTTCAGATTAAGTATTTCTGTTGCCACTATATAACATCAGAAAAACAATCCTACTGTCCTACTAATATTATAAACTAGCTGAGCCCACAACTTCGTTTACGTCACATAAGGTTTATGAAAGGAAAGGTATTTCTTCATCAGAGTCATCAAGCAGCGTCTGAAACTGCCCTGTTTGCTTAATCATAAAAGAGCTTAATGATTCAGTCCACGCCTTCGGCACGGACTGAATTGTTTAAAAATAGTCTTAATCATTAAGCTCTTTTATGATTAAGCCAACACGCCAGTTTAGGTTCACTCACATTCAAAGAAACCCCTACAATTAAAATTTTCAAAATATCTGATTCTTAAAAGTGTTATAACTCTTTTATTTCTAAACCGATTTACATAAAACAAACGCTAAATGTTAACTGGAGCAAACCTCAACACAATAAAAAAACCGCATTGCAATCGGTTGAGCGGTTACTGAGATTAGCGTGCACAACCGTACAGACAAACAGACATACAGACAAACAGACAAAAATTCTAAAAATCATTGTTTTGGGTTCTATTGCGTTCATAAAGCCCCCCTATAATATTTTTTCTTATTTATCTTCCATGTTCAGACAGCTACCTGTTACGATTTTATTATATGTATTGATATGAAAGTTTGTGAAGATGTTTAGCTGTTTGGATGTTTGTTACTCCATCACGCTCTAACGGCTGAACGGATTAAGCTGACATTTGGTACAAGGATAGATAACAGCCTGGAATAACACATAGGCTACTTGCATCCCAGTAATATGTTCCCATGGGAAGCGGGAACGGGTAATGAATTCATGCGGGCGAAGCCACGAGGAATCGTCTAGTATTTTTTTTTTATATATATATATAAATATTCACAGACATTTCACACAACGCTATCTGATCCCAAAGTAAGCTAGGAACAACCTGCTTGTGTTATGGGTATCAGACCACGGATATTAGTACTTATATACTTTTAAATACATACATATTATACATAGAAACACCCAGACTCTTGAGACAGCCATTTATGGGTAACACAAATATTTGTCTCCGGTGGGAATCGAACCCACGACCTCCAGCGCCGCACGCCGACGAATATATAATGGGGGCACCCATACAACAAACGTTATTTTTGCTGTTTTGGGTACGGTACATTGAGTTATTAAAGAGTAATTTAGTTCATTGATACGGAACCTTTTCTTTCTAAGTTGTATCTATCAGTAGCTTAACGGGACAGTTTCGCACGTGACGGTACACACTCGCACTACGAACCGCTACGAAACCCGTAGCACCCGTTCAAAGTATTTTCAAAAATGTTTAAAAATATATATTTACTAGCGGACGTCACACGGTTTCACCCGCGTAGTTCCCGTTCCCGTTGGAATACGGAAATAAAATATAGCCTATGTTCACCGCAAAGAGTGTAGCTTTCCAACAGTTAAAGAATTTTACAAATTGGTCCAGTAGTTCCGGAGCCTATTCGTTACAAACAAACAAAAAAACAAAAAAAAAACAAATCTTTCCTCTTTATAATATTAGTATAGATTGACTTTTATTATTACTGCTCTGCTCCCTCGAGAAGGAAAACTCTAAATAAAACCTGGTTGTCAGTAAAATGGCAATCGGCAAGCCAAGTTGAAGACCTTATGGGCGGCTTGAATAACTCAACAGCGGGCCAGGCTCACCACCACCTATTACGTGGGTGGGACATAAAACTATAAGGTGAAATGTGGGCGTATATTATGCCTCTGCCTACCCTTTCTGGAATAAAGGCGTGACAATATATATGTATGTATGCTCCGTTTCCTTGAGTAACCGGTGCATGATGAATGACCACATAGGCTGTCTGCCTATGTCACTTCTCAATATTTTGGCATTCGGTTCTGTTTATCGATTACCAACTAACAAATCTTTCCTACTTATAGTGGGAATACTGGAATAATATTTATATACCTACTTTTTTTTATTTATATTTAGGTCCATCATCACGCCTTTATCCCCGAAGGGGTAGGCAGAGGCATATTACATACCCACATTTCACCTTTTTATAATTTGTCCCACGTAATACGTTGTGAGCCGTATTGCCGTGTTTAAATGGACAGGCGCAGGTTGTGACTGCCTGCTGTTGAAATAAAGCCTTCAACTTGGCTTAACGACTGCCATTTTACTGGCAACCTGGACCTACGGCTTAACGTGCCTTCCGAAGCACGGAAACGCTCAAATAAATGTCACAAAGTGATCACATGGATGGTCACCTATCCATGGACCGGCCATAGTGAAAGTTGCTTACTGCAGTGATCGTTTACAGAACACTGAGTCCGCGGGGCACTTCTTTATTTATATTTAGCTCGCAAAAATGATGCCGCCCCGCCTGATGGAAAGTCACAGCGACATCTAGCGATTGGGGGCCACTGTCCCAGTCTGTAAGATTATGGACAGTGATCCTCAAGTTGGCGGCCCTATGATGTATCTCTTCACGCTCCGCTTGAAGAACCCAGGATTTTTACACATACAGGATTTCACATAGGGAATTTCCAATGTATACAAACAAACAGTAAAATTTTTCCTCTTTATTTACCTACTAAAGAAATAAAGGAAAGATTATGCATTTCTAAGATAATATTTGATCATACTAAGATATAACAAATTCCAGGAGTTATAAAACAGATAAGCTACATCAAAGCCTTAGGAGCTGACGCCCTGATTCTGTCACCATTGGCTTCGAAAAGTAAGGACTGCTTAAAACCGGGCGTCTTGGATTTTGTAGAGTTTGACACGCGCTATGGAAATATAGATGATTTTAACAGTCTTGTGGAGAAAACGAAGAAATTAGGTTAGTTTATGTATATCTATCAAGTTATATCGAAGTACTATCTTTTTCCGAATATAAACATACAGCAAAATAGGTATCAAGCTTAGATTATATAGGTGTATATTCTAAGGTATCAAGACTTGATACAAGATTTGAGTCTTTTTAAAAATACACATTTAAAAGAAGCTTAAACAGTTTACAAATGGATAGTCATTTCTGTCTCCTAAGTTAATAATTGTGTATATAATCACAGACTGTAATGTACTTAGTCTACCAGCGAAGAACTGTTGAAACTTCGGCGAACGAAATCTTTTTTGTTAGTTTTTTTTTTTTTCAAAATTTGACTCGCCGAATAGACACCGTCCGCCTGATGGAAAACTATGGCGACGTCTTACGATTGGGGGCCACTCTATGACCGACAGTGGTCCTCAAGTTGACAGACTTGTGATGTGCCTTTACACTCCGCTTCTTCTTCAAGGAATCTTGTATGTTTACAAGTAGAATGGATCGTCTAGCTAGGTCCTTAAAGTAGGTATCTTTAGGTATATCAATCAATTTCTGACATCAAAGTTTTATCTGACTCACAGAGCTTAAGTTATTGGTGACGCTGCCTCTACAGACGGTCAGTTCGGAGTCTGAATGGTTTATTTCAGACACTAACCAGAGCGCTGGGAGCGAATATAATCTAGTATGGACACCTGGAACTGCTGCAAAAATACACGCAGTAAGTCACCAGAAGTTTACTCTTTATAATTTTGTTTGAAGTGCTTGCAGCCTCGCCGACTCAACGTTCTGTTACTGATAACTGCGGAAACATCTTTCGCTATGGCTGGTTATCAGTTACGTGGCAGTCATTACGCCAAGTTAAAGACAATGCAGTAAAAAAAAAACAACAGCGAGCAGTCGCAATTTTTGCCAGTCCATTTAAACTCGGCAATAGGCTCAACACATGAGGAAAAACCATAGATTTAGAATTTCTCGCTGGAAAAACAATAGTGAAATGCGGGTGTTCGGTATGGCTCTGCTTACCTCTTCGATAACGGTGTAACATAATAGGGGGTGTGGTGGCAATGCCCTATATTTATTGTGTCAGATTAAGCTGAATATAAGAAGTATGTTACCTGGACAATCCAGGTCGAAATAGATACACACTGAACTGGAGGAACCAAGTAAAATTATCAACCCTTCGTGAAGTTCAGCAAACAAAATTTCTTTAAGATAAGCACACCTAATTTTGTAAATGATAAATGTCATTTCAATAAATTATTGAACAAATAAGTTAGTGGCGCGCGTTGCAGGAAATTGGTTTTTATCATAATCGTTTTTATGTTGATTTCATATCTGATTTTACAGGTTGAAGACGGAATTGATACGTGGTCACACCACGAAGGCCGAAATGCGTACTGGGGTAGTTCTAACAATGAAGCAGTGCTCAACCTCTGCTCTGCTAATGTGGCAGCAGCTTTATCAAATGCTCAATGCTCTTGGTTAAAGCGTGGTGTGGCAGGAGTACTTCTTAACCCTGACTTCTTGAAAGACAAGGGATGTGGTGAAAGGCTGCTGAAAAAGCTTGTGGCTGATGCTATGAGTTGCGCTAGGAGTGCTGGATTGGACACACCGTAAGATAAGCTGGGTTCCTAGTTTTAACAGTACTGAGAAATAACCATTCCTGTAGTAAAGTTGAGTTTTTCGTTCGATAGATTTAACACAAAATAGGAATAGGATGAAGAACTGGTAAAATGAGTAGTTTCTATGATGTAATAACCTATGCCTAGTATGTATGTATGTATGTATGTATGTCTGGTTCAGTAGGTAATGCAAGTCATCACGACACTCGCACATTAAATCCAATCAATCATCACGTGACGAAAAGTCTCTATGATCGATCGAGGTTTTATGTCATAAACTTAATTTACGAAAATGATTCTGATACCTGCGGTAGGGTGCAGGCAGTAAGGGCTAACTCCACGCGTTGGTTTAAAACACTTGGTCGAGTAGCATAAAGTAGTTAAGGCGTGATTCCGAGCAAGTGGTTCTGAAATTGTGCTCGTACGTCTCTTCTCTATAGAACGAACCACTACGACTTGTTCTACTAGTTGAAGAAAAATACTTAGTAGAACATACATATATGGAATACGAAGCGTGTGAAGTGTGACAGTTGATTCATTCAATTTTATGAATAAACAATTTTTTTTATAGCCACAAATAAAATATATGACTTCTGTTAAGCGCCAAGGTTAATGTAGAATTTTCAATAGTCCATATATTGCTGTTAGTTGCAACTTGTAATTTGTTATCTGTACTTATAATGATATTGGTAATATTTAAAAATAATCGGATATGACCAACGTACGAGGTTATGGCGAAGAGAGTGAAAACTCAACACCTCTGTCAACCCGTCTGGCCCAAAAATGACCCAAGTCCAGTGGCCCAGGGCCAGGAATGCAATGTGCTGATTTGATTGGATGTGATAAAAGGGAAGACACATCATAAGACTATGTATGAGTACATGCGTTAATGTAGTTAGTTACTTTTGCTGGAAGCATATAATTGAAAAATTACAGGGTTTTAAGGTCACTTGCTCAAATAAAATGGGATATTTTTAAATGCACCTCTGTTTAATTTTTCTGCACACTAGGTAACTCCATTAATTTACTGAATGCAAACCAGAAAATTAAATGCTGTGCAAAAAAACCAATTGATTAACTAAACATGTCCTTCTTAAAAAACTTAAATATTACTAAGAACGAGATGACCTTTTTAATCGAATTCGCACCAAAAATGTAGTTCGTACATCAAATATATGATTTGTGAAACAGAAATACGAATTGCATATCAAAAATACTAACTTGCACTCTAAATAGTACTATCTTTTAACGGAATAGGTTAGGTTAGGTTAGACTTTTATTTTTTTGATCAATAAAATTTAATTTTGTAGAGGTGACTGATTAAATTGAGGCTTAACTTAGAATAAACGATGCTCCTTAAAGTAAATTAGGCGATAGATTTCCTTAAAAAAGTTTTAATATTTTTGTTGAACAATGGAATTTTTAGATATACAATTCTGATAATAGTTATTCGTTCAGTAAAACAGTTCTGCAAATACCATTAAACAGCATAATGAATTTGGTATATTTAGTGTGCATAATTAGTGTGCAAGTCAGTATTTTTGGTTTAACTTTGAAATATTTTGTTCGGAAAAAGGGAATAAACAGATATCGATTTAAATACATGCCAAATAAAATTATCCATCCATTATGGTAATTTGGCAGCAAATCAAAGGTGATTAATGAACAATTTACTACGAAAAAAGCCGAATTCATAACAACATTTAGTGGACGGTCCGTCCACTCAATGTTTTGTAATCGATCACTGTGTCAAGCATCTTATGATATTGCTAGTCTTGAAAAGGGGTGACCACTTTTTACGTGTTTCTTTTGAAGAACGGTTCACCTCTTCAGAAAATTCCAGTAGTCAGTAAGAGGACAGGCGTTACGTCATAATGAAAGCTTTTCAACCCCTCTATACAGTCCCAATCACGTGGGCCAATACGCCTATAGTAAAATCTGGACGCATGGTACACTTCTGTCTACCCCTTCGCGGGCAAAGGTGTGACTAAGTAGTGTGTACCTAAAGTATTTATTATTTTAAATTTCTAGGGTAATACTAGTAGAGTCTAACTTGGGAGCCGAAGAAGCTGCTATGTATTATGGAGACGGTGGTGTTGGAGCCAACAGTGTCTTTAGCAGTGCACTCGCTTCTTCTTCCCGGTCAACTCCTGAGATGCTGCTGAGCATATACGCTTCTGTGCTGACGACCCCACAAGATGTAGCTACTGCATGGTTGGTAAGGGTACATTTTAAAACTCTTGCTAGGCGTTGGGGCTTCAAAAATCTATATCTTGAGACGAGAATCAGCGCTAGCTATCGTCCTAGCCGATTTTGACTCAGGGTAGGGTGGCGGCACGACACTTTTGCACAGCACGTAGCTTTTAATGGTAATAGATAGGAATGTTTTCCAGATTCCCTGGCCATACACAGCCGTGAAGAAGTACCGTGAAGTTTCAGTCAGTCACATCGATTACGTTATGCCCTTCTCTTTGTAATTTACTGAGGGGCACCCGAGGGAGTACCACAGATATAAAAGGCATATAAAAGCTCTCGGGATAGCTTATAATAACAAGGCAATTAGTTGGCTATAAAGGATATAAGCACGAGTATATCACAAAGCGCATTATTGTCCTCTAGGCTCGGTTCATGCTTCGTTAGGCTGGGGCTTTGTCTAATATTTAATCTGCGATGTAATCCCCTGGAGATCGCATGACACGATTCATAATATATTACATAGAATTATGTTAAAAGCTTTATTATCCAGACAATAACATATTGTGGTTATTTTGTCCCGTTTATGCTTTACATGAAAGGATAAGTAGTTGATCAAATCTTGACTTCATCTACCATTGTAATTGTGTTCTCGATGTTTCGTCACCGTTGTAAGTTTTATTTATTTGTTTTAATTTCTTATTTTTCTCGAAAGATGAGGCATTTGCAGTTACGAGTATTCTACTAATATTTGTTCTTTTTATTTTCCGTAACATACACTAGAGAACTTCTAAAGTAACATAAAACTTTAGTTTCAGAGTCTGTGTTCAAAGCGACGATATTTAAGTGTACATATTGGAAACATTCCCATCGAAATACCGTGTTACCGTGGACAAGGGTATTTTCAATAAACAGTACATATGTTAACGCCTGGTATGGCACACAGTATAGACAAAAGTTTATTATTCAGTGGCAAACTACACGGGTCCGAAACTAATTTCAAAACTCATGGCCTACCTACTTACTCATAACCCATCAAGTACAGACACACACGAACATTCACACAGAAACTAAAGGGGTAAAACAAGCGATATCGTTGTCAGCGAGTTTACATCCTTGAAATTTAAGGTTTCTTATTTCACCTCCTTTGAGGTGGCGTTTTGAAAATCCCTTTCTTAGGCGTCTACAATATAAGGGTAGGGTAAGCTTGCGCTAAAAGTTTCAAGTTTCTAGGGTTTCGGCTGTGATAGGTGATGAGTCACCCGGATATCTTATTTTTTTTAGTAAAAGTAATTTTCGTTTACAATCTAGATAGGTAAAGGACTAAAGTTTTGCTGCAGCTTATCCTCCCTATCTATAAAATTGCATCTGCCAACATGACAAATTGTACATGCGTCATTCTTTATAGCAACCCAGATAAGATGCTATCGAAGTGATTAAAATTCAATCATTTAAGATACTGCCTGAGTCACCGAACGAAAAATATTTTGCAATATAGTTTCTCCAAATACTTAAATGAAATTTTCTTTGACTGCCTCGGTGACGCAGTTATAAATTGAAAGGACCTCATGCCCGGGTTCGATTCCCGTGTTGGATCAAATTTATATATGTGATCCAGAAATGTTTGTTATGGGGTTTTAATGAATTCAATGCATGATTATGTAATGTATGCATTTAGAAATATAAATATTTAGGTATGTTTATCAGTCCTCTAGATCCCATAGCACGAGCTTAATTTAGGCTAGATGACATTGTGTAAAAATTTTCAAAAATATTTATCCAAACCTTTTCCAGACCAGCTCATCAAACGATAGCCGGACAGCCACAAGATTTGGCATCGAAATGGTAGATGCTGTCAATCTTCTAGCCCTAACCCTTCCAGGATCAGCGATCATCCAGCAAGGTGACGAACTGGGAGCGGCAGACACTCTCCTTGAATGGGCTACCAGCAACAACTGCTGGCCAAGCAATCCTGTCCCCTGGAAACCACCGTTCCCTTGGGACGACGCCAATAACGGGGGTTTTACGAATGGGGAACCCTGGCTACCTTTAGCGCCAAATTATAAGTATGCTAATGCAAAAGCGGAGTTTGCGAATGAGTTCAGCCATGTTGGGATAGTGAGGGTTGCAGCTGCTTTGAGGAAGTCTCCAGCGTTTGGACCACATGTCGAGGTAAGGAGATCCTACTATCCTACTTCCTACTTCCTACCAATATTATAAATATGAAAGTTTGTGAAGATGTTTGGATATTTAGATGTTTGGATGTTACGAGTATGTTACTCAATCACCCTCTAACAGCTGAACGGATAGGGCTGAAATTTTGTCCCAGGGTAGATTGCAGTCCAGAATAACACATAGGCTAGTTTTTGCTCCCGGTATATGTTCCCATGGAAAGCGGGAACGAGATCCAAATTTAACGCGGGCGGCTTTTAATAATTTTCTAGTCGTTGGAGTAGTTGGAAAAAAGTTATTTGATAGTGAACTAGTCAGGCATGAGATTGAGTTAGGAGAATCTGTAGGTGAGGAAAGAAATAGAGTAGGTAGCTATTTTTTAATGACAACCGGGAGTAATCCTCGGATATTCATGAAGACGGTAGGAACCTTGAGCTGGCCACTTTGTAGCTTGCCTATGCAGTCTGGTACGACTACAAATTTTCGGACTTCGTTTTTAATTCATTTTAACGTTTAAGGGTTCCGTGCCCAAAGGGTTAAAAATGGACCTTATTACTGAGTCTGTCACCATCTCTCCCGCTAAGCTCGCACTTAGCTGGTTTTTGATAATAATAATAAATAAATAAATAATAAATTTATTTCAGAAAAATACTTTTGTACATAGTTGTAAAATATACACCTTACGTTCACAATGGTATTAAACATTAGATTGTACGCGTAGTTATTACATATTAAGCATAAATATAATAAAAGACATACAATACAATTCAAAATTTAAAGGTCTAACTAATAATAACATTATGTTTTAATTTAGTACGAAGGGGCATGTTTAAATAAGTACTGCAAAAGAGTTTCATATATTACCGAGATTGTAAGTTACCTTGTCTGAACTAGGAACTAACCTGTGTTTCAGACTATCACTTAACTAGCCGATTTAATCTATTGTATCACATTACGTTGTTCTTATAATTAAAATGAAGTATTATTGCAAACAAAAAGAAATTAGAAAAATAAAATTACCTTTTGGTATTACATAATTACAATAAAGTTACTTAATTACAATTAAGATAAAAATAAAATTACGTATTACTAAAATATATGTTAGCTCAATATTTGTAGAATACTTTCTGTGTCCTCATAGTCAAGTTTACCCAGATATTCCGCTACTGCAATTTTGCAGAATTTATGGTTAGTTGTGTATATATCCAATAATCTGTTAAATCTATTATAAAGAAAGGGACCCAAAAATATATAAAATCTATGTACAAATGCATGCTTGAACGTTGTTCTGCTACAAACTATGTCCTTTCTTCTTCTGTCTGCTGGTATTGTGCTGAAGGGAAGTTCAGAGTGTTGTTTTAGTATTATGTGAAGTATGAATAATTGACGTACCGTAAGGACATTACATGCTGTATAGAGTTGATGTGTAGGGAATAAAAAGGGTCGAAAGGTGGCCACCTTCAGGACTGCTCTTTGCGCACGTTCGAGAGGAAGTAAGACTGTTTTACCAGTACCCCCCCAAGATGTTATGCAATATGTTAGGATGGACTGACACAAAGCCAAGTACACCCTTTTTATAAGTGTGTATTCGGCTATATTCCGTAAATTTTTGAATATATAAATTAACTTACGTACTCTACTGCATAAGAAATGAATGTGTTTGCTGAAATTTAGATTAGAATCAAAAATAATACCTAAATATTTTATATCGTCAGTCACGCTTAAAGTAGAGCAAGTGCATGCAGTGTCATCAGAATTTCTACAGCTGTGTGCGTAAAGGCTGGGGTCAGCGGGTTGGTCTTTAATATGTCTCATTCTAAATACTATGTACTTGGTCTTATCAATGTTTAAGGTTAGTGAATTCTCTTGGAGCCACTTGGACACAATATTGAAACCACTCTGCGCAAAACTAAAAGCGTCTTCGCGCGATTGTGCCGAGAAAAGCAACGTGGTGTCATCGGCATATGATATTATGGCTCCATTTTGGAGTGTTAGGTTACAAAGGTCGTTTATGTAGATTAAAAAGAGAGTAGGTGATAATATGCTTCCTTGAGGACAACCAAAGCCGGTGCTTTTTGTTTCATCACTTGTCCACTCCCCGATTTTCACACACTGATACCGATCCCTAAGGAATTCAGAAAAAAGTTTTAGTTGCGTCCCCCTTATTCCAAGCACCTCAAGCTTACGCAATAGAGCAGTACAGGAAATAGTATCAAAAGCTTTTGCGAGGTCTAAAAAAATTCCAATGGTGTGCATGCCCTTGTCCAGAGTGCTTGTTATATAGTTAGTCACTTGATGTACCGCTTGGTCAGTCGATCTTTTAGGCCGGAAGCCAAATTGATTATCTGAGAGCAGTTTTTTATCTTCTAAATATTTTACTAGTCTATTGTTTATTATTTTTTCTAATATTTTTGATAATCCTGTTAGTAATGAGATTGGTCTGTAGTTATTAATGACCTTTGGGCTTCCAGACTTGAGAATAGGTATAATCACCGCTTTTTTAAGTAGTTTTGGAAAAGTGCCATTCTGTAGACAAAGCTGAAAGATGTGCGTCAGGGGAGGTGCGAGAAAGTCTTTAAATCTTTTGAGAATTGAATTAGAGATGTTATCCCATCCAACCGCACATACATTCCTTAAACCACTAATAATACTTAAAACTTCATCTAGATCGGTATCCAATAAAACAAAAGACTTCAGTTGCGAACAGTATGACTTAGTCACGGGTCGGGTGGATGAGCCACAGGACGTGAGCGCCCTTTCTGCAAGGTTTTTCCCTACGTTGGCAAAGTATTGGCTCGCTTTGTTCAATGCTACGGAGGGGGTTGAGTCTGTTGTTAATAAGTCTAGCGCTGGCTGACAGCTTTTTAAGTTGTAAGTATTATTTTTTATTACTTTCCAAATCATCTTATTATTATTGCCAGCCTTTTGTAGCTCGTCCTTTCCGTACTGTATTTTTAATTTCTTTAACAGAGAGTTACAAAAATTTCTATACCTTTTATAGGATATTAGGAGTGTAGAATTTTCAGGTGCAGATTTTAATTTTTGGTGCAAGTTATCCCTGTGTCTTATGCAGCGAACGAGGCCGGGTGTAATCCAAGGCTTAGTGTTTATATACTTTTTCGTCACAACTGTTGAGTACGTATTTTTCAATAGAGCACTTTGCAACGAATTAATAAAATAACTAAGTGCGATATTTGCATCGTCAGTCTCATAAACGGGGTCAAACTGAATATTACGTATGTCTGATTCAAGGTGTTTCATATTAATCCTAGCATGAGTATGTATAATTTTTTTCCTAGGTATTGCCAATTGTAGGGTTAGTAGAACTGCCTGGTGATCTGTAACTGTGGAGTTAGTGACCATAGTTAGTGCAGGTTTGTTTGTTTTTATCACAAAGTGATCCAAGCATGAGCCAGTTATGAAAGTCGGGCAGTTATGAGCTGGTAGGAGTCCGTGGAAAGAACAGGTATCTAGGTATGAATAAGCTTTATCAACAGATTTCCCAGGTACAATGTTAATATTTATGTACCCCATTAGTATTATTGTTTTATAAGATGATAAGCTTTTTAAGTTAATGTCTAACGATTCTAAAAATATGTCAATGCTTTGAGAGGGTGGCCTATATACAGCTAAAATAACCGTATCAGCACTTATTCTAAGAATTAAGCAATTACAGGCCGCGAATTGCGCTTCCTCTACCGTAACAGCTAAATCACTTCTAGTATAAACTACTAGGCCATCATTTTGGTTTAAACTTCTCTCTGTTTTGTGAACCAAATAATCATCAAGGGAAGGTATGACTGTCGTCTCCGACAACCTACACTCTGTTAGTACGATAACATCACAGCTAATGTCTAGTCGTTGTAACAAGACCTGAAACTCATGCATGTTTCGGTTAATGCTGCGAATGTTTTGTGTTATCAATGTTAAAGACTTAAGAGTATTGGGTAGGAATGATTTACACTCCTCAACCCTACATTGTTTTACGTCAGACACAGAAAATCTATCCAAATCACCGAAAAGTTGATCGGTCATGATGGTGTACAAAATAAATAAAGTTAAGCCTAAGTAAAAAGTTCTTAATCTAACAAGAAATAAGTGGCGCTTCTAGGCGCCTTCATAATCGATCGTGTTGATATACCTGTCCTCTGCAAACTGACGTGCTGGGCATGTGGCGTCCCCGGTCCGATGATCACACTTTCTTTTAAAGCGCTTGCAAGTTGCACAGATGGCGGGAGCGGCTGTATTACTGCATTCTTTAAAGGAGTGCCCGTGCTCTCCACAGTGGTTACAGGTGGGGCTAGTTTCTCGGCAAAATTTGGCTGCATGACCATACTGTTGGCAGTTGAAGCATCTTGTAACTATAGTAAAGTCCTTGACTGGGCAAGATGTCCAGTGTATAAAAATACGGCCTTGATTTATGAGCGCCTTTCTGACGTTAGCAGGTACTTCTAGGATATAGTTGCACGTGAGTTGGTTCTTTTTCCCGGATTTATGGCTCAACTTGATGGCTGCTAAAAAAGCGTCTCGGGACGATCCCGGGAACTTTTCGACCAGGTTCTGTTCATAGATAGATTCAAAGACTTCGTTCTCGGTCAAGTCCACGGGCACACCAACCACTGCGATTCTCGGACGGCGTTTAGCCGGTACTTCCACGTTAAGGCCTGAAGATGCAAATTTATCCGAGTTTCTCAGTTTTTCTATATCTCCTCTTGATTCTGTGCTTATGAGGACTCCTCCATTCCTCACCTTCTTAAGCCCACGCACATGCAATTTGAGTTCTTCCGGCGAGATTATCTTTTGGACAAGTGTCTTTGTTTCTTCACTGGTCTTGTTCTTATCGCTTGGATATATAGCGACGGAGCTCAAATTGCTAGGACGAATGTAATTATCAGCGCCTTTTCTGATCATATCCGCAAATGAAGGGTCTGCTGGAGTTTTGATCTTACATTCCACAACCTCTTTCAACTGTTCAAGAGATGATGCCAAATTCTGCTTTTCCTCTAAGTGCTGAATGACAGTGTGGGCTTGAATGGTCTTTTGCTTTAGGGCTTGGTATATTACAGCCATCTCCGAAGTTCCAGATGTCACTTTTCGGCACAAATTGGTCACACGAAGTTTTTGGTCGGAGTTCATTTTGCCCTCGGTAACTATAGTGACGACCTCATTTAAAATGGACTGGATGCTTGACATCCATTTTTGGATCTCTGAAGTCGGTACTACTTCCTCAGGTAGCTCATAACTCGAAGTAGGCCGCGGTTTTTCTTCTACTGGATTTGGCACAAACCCCGCAGTTGGTGTCGAAGGTGGGCTTCGGTGAAGTAATTGGCTACGGCCAAAAGGCAACCCTGGACTAGACATTTCTAGACCCGATTTTCAACACTTTTTATTTAAATTACTTCATACTTTGGTCCACTTAAAAACACTTGCGTTTCACTAAGTCGGCAATAAATCACACTGCGTGAGTAATTATGTTGACATTAATAAAAATATTTATTTACAATAACACTTCTAAATAAACATATCACACACACACATTTTTGGTCAGTTGATGGAAATCAATTGGGAACATCTTTCTTTGTGACGTCGCGTCGGGGGTGTAATGAAGCAAACCATTGGGCCGCCAATTTCAGGGCTACTGTCTATGGATAGTGAGAGTGGACCTCACTTTGCTAAATGTCACCATGGCCTTTCATAAGGCGGGCGGCATAATCTTGGTGAGCTAAATATAAAAAAAATAATGAGATTCAAATCGAATGCGATGACGGAACATGATTTCCGGCTTAAAAATATAATTAATGTGTTTCGGACGCTATCAGCAAGTACTTAGTAGGTACTTACCTATGCAGATTTTCAAAATAAGCTCCTTAGAGATAGCTGGCTAATAAAAGTCTATTTACGAATTATGAATGAAAAAACAACCAACATAATCCATAACACTATAACACTAGATAACGATATCCTAACGTTGCGTTGTTGCTAAGGTGTCTAACTAAATATAGGTTTTTTTCAAATCACAACGAAAATTTACAACGAGTATGCAAGATTATTTTTCAGCAGTAGTAACTTTTTTGTTGAAAATAAAGGGCTTGAAAGGTTTTGAAATTAGTAACGCCGTAAACTAACAGGCCTCATTTCAAATTAATAAGAATGCTATTTATGAACAAGTTTTGTTTAAAAGTTTGAGTTACAACCCATTGATTGTAGGTAAAATTAACAGGGTTGCACCCTTTAATTTGTATGGGTGTTTGAAAAAAATAATCCTTTCGCAATAGACTATATTACGTTCATAATGTAAGGTAATAAAGCCGTTTTAAAGCAATTTACAGAATCACAATCCTAGTAGTTAGTGTTATACCCGGTTGCAGCAACAGCTCTTACTTCGAAACCTGGTAGAATACTGTTATTACGGTTAAAATTCTTTCTGTATTTGTCTCTCCGATTATAAACCAATAGTTCTTTACCTTCTTAGAAGAACCAGGCCACAGAGCTACGCATTCACTGCCTATATATGTACGTGATACAAAAATAAAGCAACCAGCGGTGTAGGCTTAAGGCATATGGTTAGATAATATGGCTCTGCCCACTCCTTTTGTAATATACGTGATGTTATAAATAGTGAGGTACAAAGCAAAACGCCTTTCCTAAAGCGAATGGCAATCCGCATTTCAAGCGCCTGACGATTTAACAAGAGTAAACTGATAGATAACGCTTCAATATAATATTTTTGGGAACAAAGTAATAAATTAACATGGCAGAGGATATCCTATGAATACTTCCAATGTCATTTAGTTGATGTATACCTCTCTGACAATACTCTTCGAGAGAATGCAATGGCGCTCTAACGAGGTCTTGGGGACCCCCCTCAGCCTCATCTTCAAGTAACTAGTGCTTGCTGACTGACGAACGAAGTAACGGCAAAGAAAAGAAAAACTAGAAATAATACCTATTTTTTATTTTTAACGTGAGGGAAAATCCATCATGGATGCTACCGACTAATAAACCTCACATAATGCCCAGCAGCCTATGGTTGGGAGCCCCGGGTAAGCCCTCGGAAGGATGTCCCAGGATACTGTTTGGTCATCGCGATACAGGTCATTTGGCTAAAACTGAGAGCCTTTTTTTTTGTTTTAGGTGAGGGAAATTCCTTATAGATGTTATGCCGGACTCCTACCGACTAAAAAACCTCACGTAACGCCCAACAGCCTATGGTTGGGAGCCCCGGGTAAGCCCTCGGAAGGATGTCCCACGAGGAGAAACTGAAAGCCTACATCCAGGGATTGTGATACACTGATTGATTTATACTCATCACCAAATCAAACCGTACAGAAGAAAAGTGTAAATCATCTATTTTTCAGAATTTTATTTTATGAGACCAATTCTGTAGATAGAAATGTCAGCGATTTATATATTTTTAATTTTTTGAAAAGCGACAGCCATCACATCTTGTTACCCTTTCTCTCAATTGAAAATCAGTAATCTCTATACATTACATAAAATCCTTGTCTTACATAAATCCCAATCCTAAACAAACAAACAAATCGCTTTACATTTAGCATCCTCTCACGTAGAGCTACTTAATTAAGTGTCACTCATCTTGAAGGCATCCGCTATCTTTGCAGATAAAACGACTGAACGGGGCCGTTGCTGTCCTACGATGGGGTACAGCGGGATCCATGTTATTAGCTTCTAATATAGCCAAAGAACCAACAGAAGCTCAGCTGTCAAGAATTCCTGGGGTACCAAGCGAAATGACAGTAGCTGCCAGTTCTTCAGGATCAAGTTTCTCTGTATCGTCTCATCTTAGCATGGAGAAGGTGCTGAAATTGGGTCCCGGGGAAACTGTGCTGTTAGTGGGAGGGCCGAGGCATTGTGGAGGTCCCGGCCCAGTTGATAAGATTGCTAATAAGTTGTCTGAAGGATGGCAAAAGTTGAATAAGTATTTTAGCAACATATAATTCTAAAAAATAAAGCTGGAGTATTTTATTTGCCCCCAGTTACGATATAATTTATTTTGAGCTGATTTGAAAATGATTAGATGTTTCCTCCGTTCCTTACAGTTAAGTATACTATTATAAGCAGTCAACGCTTATAGGTAATAGTATCGTATCTGTATTACAATTCTTGCAGTTAGGATTTCAATGTACTAAACTTACGTACCAATTTCAAATATTACCATGGTGTATCCTTTTGTTGTTTTTATGGTCATCGTCTCGTCACAACTAACTATGTTTTGTTCGCCAAATTATTATTTTACATCCTACTGACTGATAAATTTATCGTTAGTTTCGCGACAAGAACATCCGGGCAGTAAAATAATTTACGTAGATATGTATTGACAAAAGAATTTCAAATTTATGTAATTTGAAATTCTATCAACCTGATTTTTTTTGAATAGTTTAGTAGACAATCATAATCAAATCATCGTACCATATTATGGTTGTTGATATACTCTCGCCGCCGTTGCTGTGTTTAAACGGACAAGGTCAGGTGTAACTACTTGTTTTCCGAATATTTCTAGCCGCCCTTAGGGCTTATGCTACGTATTCAGAACCTTTCGAGCAAGGAATTCTTCTTAAAATAGCAAAGCTACAAACGGTCTCCTTTCCAGAACTGACCATAACTTAGGACGGAGCTAGCGAGGCTGCGAATGCTTCAAAGAAAGGAATTGCTCGGCTCAATTGCGACTCGGTAGGAGGAAATGCTCAGGACCATCTTTGGAAGAAATAGCTATCTATACTAGCACGAGGTAAATTGGCTGATAAGTTGATGGTAATATTCCCCAACAATGCTTTTGCTAGTTAGACTCTTCGTGTTTCTCAAAAATGCCATCCACACTATGGATAGGTCATGAGAAGCTGGTAGTGTAACTGTTTCAGAATTGTATTCCGGCCATATGAAGTTTTATCTTAGATCCCTGGGTTTCGTGCTTCCAGGAACGGAATATTTCTGAAAACAATATCCTCAGTGCTGTAATTTAATTTGGTTTGATGTTAGACTACAGTCAGTCAAACCGCAACTCAGGAAGTAGTGGTTTGTATGTAGTTGTAGCAGCACACCTGTAAAATATACCATGACCTGCTAATGGTTTATTGAGCAGCATGTCTCTCTCTATAAGGGAAAAGGCAAGGCGATTTTGAAAGAGATAAATGTTTTTCAAGTGTAGATTAAGGTATTTTTATGGATTATCTTGCTGTTTTATGGATTGTGTTATATTTAACTAGGTTATGTTATATTTCAGTCCATTCAAATATAAGTCGTTATTACTTAATTAAAAAATTCCGTAAATAAAAAGGGTTAGCCGAACAAACAAGCAGAACCAAACCAATAAGAAAGATTACCCAAACCCATTATGAAACATAATTTAGGCGCAATGAGACGTCGCCGTAACGACCTAATGTCGTAAAGGCTTGGTATAAAGAAATACTCACGCTCAAACTACGGTAATGAATGGTGTAGTATATTAGAGGCACGGACGCGCTCCCTCCAGGGCCTATTGTCTAGGTGACCTACATACTTGCGAACAATATAAGAAAATGAAATTGCTCGTACCTAAGTAACCCCGATTTCCTTCCAGAAAGGCTTAGACCCAATTATTTGGAAAGCACATAGTACTTCATCAAAGTTAGTATGTACACTTACGCTTAAATAGGAAGGTACCTATATACCTTTCTCTTGAGTAAATCGCCACAATATCGCCTTTCGAGGGTAAGATAAAACACATAATTATACAAGTACAGTCACCATACATAATCTCGTTGAAAAATCTGAGAGTTTCAGCTAAGGTTAAGGTAGGGAAAACATCTCTGAAAATGTAATGACACCAACTTGGTGGTTTCCTTAAATTTATTTTTATAGGTAAAGTTAACTCACAGAATTTGCTCTTCTCGGCATGGCAGAAGGTGGCGTATACCGCGATCAGTGCGAGAAGGGACGCGCGCGGCCTCATGGCGGCCGGCGCGGGCTCGCTGGGGCCCGGCGCGGCGCGGACTGGACTCCCTCGCCTATCGACCGCCCTCGCCCAACACGCATGCGTCCGTACGTCCCGCACCCCTAGAACCTAGCCCCAAGCTACGTTACACTTATCCTATAGTAAGGGCTGCCACCCCCACATTATACAAGTATTCATTTTGGACGGTATTTCCATGTCAAATTGGTCTAGAGTTCTTTATGGCACAAATCTTATGAAGGATTTGCTGTATAGAGTTCATAGGTTGACGCACTCCGAAGTTAGAGAAGTCTCGCTAAGTGATAGTGACTAAAATAATGTGAGAAACTGACCCTATGGTGGCCCACGAATTTTATGAGTTTGATATAGGTTTCTTTCACTTTTAGTCGCCAGATCTTGTTCACGTAGGTAATAATTTGAATAACCTCTACGACCTCTACCTTCATGTTGATCTATCCAAAATTTGTCTTAAACGGATTGTTCACTGTAATTCTATTGTTAGTAAGATAGTGCGATGGTCGGTAACCCAAAAGTTAAGTAGTATTAAATTTTTTAATATGTTCTTAGATTTTATAATGAAATGATAAGTGCGTGATCCGGTTTTGAAAGTCGATTGTAATAGTTTTCAGTTATCTCTCTGTATATAGAATAGTTTATGCTGCTCCACTAGATTGAAAAATAGTCAATCTTACATCAAAGCTCACCCACCCAGTCAGTACTTACTTATTATTAGCAGGAGACGGAATCGTCAAAGTCTTGGTCCAATATACAAAGGCAAGGGTAAGTGTAGTTGGTTAGTAGGTATCTAATACATTCATATTCATAAGATTTAAGATGAAAATATTGAATGTTGTGAGGTGTTCCTTGTCAATGAATGAGTATAAGATGAGAGGGGAAAGTTTTTATTGCAACACTGCAATGTTAACTATTTCAGAAGCTCTAACGTCCTAAAACCTGAGTAACGAAATAATTTTGTTTGCTAGAGTATGGAACGACTTAAAACCTATTGCTAATCCGCTTCTTTACCTGGCAACCCTATAGTTGTCGGTCCGCGGCGTCCCGCGGGCTGTGCCACTCGATGAGTCACAGGCGCTGGCGAGTGAATGAACCGGAGCGTCGCGCGTCACGCCCGCGCCACGCAGCCCGCACGCCGCTGCGTGGCGCGGCGTGGGCCGCCCGCCGCCGCCGTCTGCACCCACGCTCAATCAACCCCACATTACTACTTTATTTACTAACACTCATAAACCTCAGCGTGCTTTTTTCACACCCTCTTTTTTAGGGGTTTCCTAATCAGACTAGTTCACTTCTGCTGTTCGTCAACATTTCTTCTTGGATGGTAACAATATAAAGAGATGACAGGATACGTAGCGATCATTTTAGTAAGAATTTATCAGTTGACTGACCTCTGGAAATTGAAAGCAGTGGTTTATACACACACACCTACATGTCGTCACGTCTTTATCCCCGAAGGGGTAGAGTAGAGACATGACGACATGTATGTATGTGTGGTGGAGGCATAGCACACGTCTGCATAACGCCTTATAATCGACCTCGTAGTGGGTCTGGACGTGGACACTCTCTCGCTCGAGACCATGGTGCGAGCCATGCTCTCCAGCGGGAGTAAGTGGGACTGCGCCGCCTCCTTCTGCGAGCAGGTCATGCTCGTGAAGGAGGCGGCGGGACGGGTACGGGAGAGAACTCTCCCACCCGAGTTCCGCAGTCGGCGGCCTGGGCGCCGCCGACGTGTCTTCGCCGAGGACTATCGGCCACCATGACCGGGGGCCTGAGGACGGTGAGAGGGCGGCTCACCGTCCTTACAGAAGCAGGCCCAAGACGGCAGCGTGAGGTGAGCAATTCACGCACGCCCCCCCTTAGAAGCGGGATCACACCCGAAACCCCCCAAAGACGCGGGATAGCACCCGAACCACCCCCTGGGCGAGGCTGCAGTGGCGGCCGTAGGTCTGTTGGGAGTTCTGGGACATCCTTCCGAGGGCTTCCCCGGGGCTCCCAACCACAGGCTGTTGGGCGTGACGTGAGGTTTTTTAGTCGGTAGAAGTCCGGCATAACATCCATGAGGATTTTCCCTCACGTTAAACAAAAAAAAAAAAACGCCTTATAATCTCTTTGTTTCACGTAATATGTAGAATGTAGAGCCTATTGCCGTGTTGCAATGAACAGGCGCAGGTTGTAACGACCTACTGTTTAATATTTTCAAGCTGCCCAAAAGATCTTCAATTCGACTTAATGACTGCCATGTTACTGACAAGCAGGACCAACAGTCTTAAACCGAAGAATCGCATCGCAAATGAAACACTAAGATGTCACAAGGTGGTGGGTGGTGGTCACTGGTCACGGTCACCCATTATCATCCAAGGACCAACCACAACGAAAGTTGCATTCAGCAGAGATCGGTATCGTGTTCTGCGTCAGCGGGCTACGAACTACGGCTATGCTTTGGTTCAAAATACAAATTTCCAGTATTAAAAAAATGGTCATTTTAAGGCATCTCACACCAGTTAAACCTAATCTAATCAAGTCCCAATTTCCTTCTATTTTAAATTTCTAAATTCCTTTATTTCGCTTCTTTCTCTTCTGCACGAGTGTGGTATTACGTAAAAATAGGTCAAGATAACCACTTTACACATATCGACTCAGACATATCGACTACTGGGGATCTGATTAGTAAAAACAAAAAATCATACAGAATGCATGGCTGTAATACCTTTATTAATAAAAATCTACAAAAAGTGATTTCTGCTAATACCTAGATAAGAAGATCGGTACCGTCAAAGTTGGTTTTAGTCTCGAACCAGCTCCACCAGGCCCTCAGACAAAAGCCGACTTGTCAAGTTGACGGCACAGGGGTACCCTTGCCGATTGCCTCTCCCTCTTCGCCCCTGAGCACTCCTGGTGAGGGCCACTTCACTACAAGTACATACTCTTCACGCGAAGGTATCTATTGTCGCGTTGTTAAGTACCGTATTGTAATAGTCTCAAGATTAGCTTCTAACAAAGAAATATCGTGATTTATGTTATAAAGAACTGTTGTAGAGGCGAAATAATTGCTAAAAAACTAAAAATAGGTACCTTTGTTAGCCTTCCGTACCCAAAGATCCAACAGGGTCCCGTTATTTCCCGAACATGAATATATGACAGATGAATTTTCACATAATATGATGTATTTCTGTGGCCGCTATAACAACAAATACTAACATCAGAAGAATAATAATATTTAAGGGCTCTCATACAACAAACGTGATTTTTTACCTTTTTTTGGTACGGAACACTCCGTGGGCGGGTCCGACTCTCACTTGGGCGGTTTTTGGGAAATACATTTCACCTGTACCGAACTGTCTATAGTTGACAAGTGTACCTAGTAAGTATTTTACTGCCGGGCGGCACAATGATTGCTCAATCTACATCCCATAGCTAGCAACCTGGAGAGCCAAAATCCTATAGGTAAGGCTTATTATTAGGAGACGACCATTTTACCGAATATTTTTTCCTCTATGAAAGAAAAGTCAAGTAGGTTTAAAACCCAGCCGAGTGCGAGTCGGACTTGCGAACTCATAAATAGGGTCCCGTTTTTACCCTTTGGGAACGGAACCCTAAAACCAGCGCTTAGTCTTTTGTTTTATTGATCTGCATATGTTTTATCGGTCTTCATTTGTTTTTTCGATCTTCATTTGTTTTTTCGATCTTCATTTGTTTGATCGATCTTCATTTGTTTCATTGATCTTCATTTGTTTCGTCGACCTTCATTTGTTTTACCGATCTTCATTTGTTTCGTTGATCTTCATTTGTTTGATCGATCTTCATTTATTTTACCGACCTTCATTTGTTTAGAAAATTATTTAATTACTTATACATTTTGACTTTTAAATGTTCTTCGTATACCTACCACATTCTATAATGGATCTTTTTCCACTCGCATGTCCTAAAAGATGCATTTTTCATAAAAAATACTTTAAGGTATTAAAGGGGACATGATATGTCCACAAAAATCCATGGTGAATCTTTTTAATGGATTTTATTGGACAAAGGGGTTACTCCTCCCCCTCCATGGAGGATGTCCTCAATACGTTGTCACCCCGGGCTTAAAATAATACTAAAGTATGAACAGTCCATCCAAACGCACTCCTATATAATATTCGTTCATATTTCAAAATTACTTTTTAATTTCCTTTGCAGTCCCCATGTAACCTAAGGCCTGTTCCACACGAGATGTATCGCGATAGCCCTAGGCGCGGGCACCGGCTGATAGGAAATAGCCACCGTAAGTGAACGTCAGACACTTGTAACGCGGACTGCGATTTCCTGAACATGATTTGTGTTGGCTACTAAATGTAGAAATACATTTAAAAGCCCTGTAAAGCGGACAGTATGAAATGAAAGTTCAAATTCTTTTTGATGCGAAAACCTATGAGGAAATTCTGAAACATTGAAAACCAAAAATGAAAACCTGAATTTTAGTGCAATATTTTTTTAACGCAAGCTTTCTATTATTGAGTTTCAGTTTTACCACATTTCCTCTTCATTAGAACGTTTTCCTGAAAATAACGAACATACAGCCATTCTGAGCATTGGTGATGAAGAGATAGGAAAAATTATATGCATGTAGGTAGATAGAGCTTTTACTGAAGCTTGAATTTTGTAAACGTAGGTAAGCTACCAAACATCCAGCTGCTATTTCCAATTTAAGGCTGCAATGTTCGACCTTTATTAATCCTAATCCTAAGGCAATTCGAACGATTGCAGCGTACGCTTTTGCCGTATTTCATTCGATTCTAATACATTATATTACTGTTATAAAATCTGAGGGGTTTTAAGAAAAAATATATACGTAAAATATTGTTCTAAAGACCTATATCTATTTTATGACAAGTTTTCATGATAATTAAACTCATTTATTTAGATAAATAAAATTTACTTAGCACAAAGTAAAATGTATTTTGATTTATCAGATTTTATTCAAAATCATATTGAAGTCGGCGCCAAGTAAACCCATAGGTTTATGTAGGTATTATTCATGGCACCAACTTCAATACTATATTTTTCATTATTTTAAGTGACGGGTGCACCGAAAAATATATCTATTTAGGTAAAAGTTTTCATCAATACAAATCAATCAAGCCCAAACACAAAGTAGCTGCTGTAAATCGTTAAGGATTTCCCTCGACTGTCTTTCGGTTCCATAATCAGATCGACTCCAGATATTCATTAAATTGGGTGTACTATGCCAAATCGAATGCCAAATAATCGAACGTTCAAAATATCGAACGTTCAATATATTGAACGTTTAAAACATCGAAGATTGATATTGTAATCTTCGATATTTAATTAGGCAGCTGGAAGACAAGGTCGAAGCACTAGAGCGTAAATCCCGCTTATCAGGGATTGAAATCCGCAATATCCCGATGTCCAGCAGTGAAACAAAGGACGAATTGTGTGGCATGGTCATGAGCCTAGGAAAAAAACTGGATATTAATATTGATAAGGCCGGAATAAGGGACATATATAGAATAAATTCTAAGGATAATGGAAAACCAATAATTGTTGATTTTTCTACCACCCTAATGAAGGAAAGTTTTATTAGGGGCTCTAAAAGATTTAACAAAACCAAAAATAAAGTAGAAAAACTGAACACCACTCATATAAACCCTCAATATCCACCTAAACCAGTTTTTATATCAGAATGTCTTACCCAAAAGACAAACCGACTGTTCTACTTGGCAAGATCTTTTCAAAAGAGTCATGGATATCTGTTTTGTTGGACAGCAAACGGAATCATATATCTCAAAAAGAATACCGAGTCTACACGGATTCGAATATCCTCCGAGCAAGACATCGAAAATCTGAGAAAGAGTAAATGACTATTTATTAGTAATTTAATTTTAATCCTTTTACTATTTATTGTTTATTCTACTGCACGTTTTTGTTTTTGTTCTGTTAAGCATGTTATTCTAGCACTTAAGAATTGGACTCACATTTACAATATTGTACCCAACCAGACTCGCATACCTCAAAGCACCAAGATGGCAAATACTTTCTGCATAATCATATTTTGCACACTTCTTTACACATCAGGCTTGCTCATGGCCATCCTAATAAGTTTATGGCCGCAACCAACATACACAACACTTTTTATGCTATATTTATACTTACATCCGAACTGTCAGTGCGTTCAGACACGCTGTATGACATATATACCAGATACTACTATTAGTCAAATGATACCGAATAACTCTCACAGTATTGTGGACTTGCGCTCGGTGTTTGGTTCATTGTATACCTGTGGCAGAGTGGTTGAACATGAAAAGTGCGGCGCAAATTTAATAGTATATTCACCCCAGAGACACACACTAGAAATATGTTTAACAATAGTTAAAATTCGATCATAACGCTCAAATGCGTATAAGTGATGACCTGGATGACTTGGCTGGGGCCGACTTCGGCACGTGCGCTATTGATAAATGTAGTAATTTGATGTATACTAATAACTCCATAAATATATTGGTTCAAAATATAAGAAGTGCGAACCGAAATATCACGGCACTAAACACGGCTATAACGAGATCCGGAATAGATTGGGATGTGATCATACTAACCGAATGTTGGCTATTCAACAACCCGACTATACCAACTATGAGCGGTTACCGATCAGTAGGCACACACAATGTTAAAACACAGAACGAGGGTGTCATTACATATTACAAATCCACACACTCTTATAATGTATATGAACCGCAATTAGTGGGGGGAAATTGTCTGATAGTTGTGATTGATGCCCAAACTGTTCTGCTGGGTATATACCGCCCCCCCGGTGAAAAGGATGTGTTCGGGTTTGTTGAGTCACTGAACGCCGTTTTGTCAACCCTGACATCGTACAGGAACGTATTGCTGACTGGTGATATTAATTTAGATATATCCAAACCTACTTTTGATACAGACACCGAGTCATATCTCAATGTCATGGCATCCCATGGCATGCTGCCTGCCTACTATACACCCACCCATGACAAAACTTGTCTTGATCATGTCGTGGTCAAAGCTAACGTGCCTGTTAAATGCCTTATTGCACACACAACCATCACAGACCACTATAGCCTCATTATAAGTGTCGCTGGTATGCCTTCTTCTCGACCAGCAACAAAAACAATTAAAAAAATTAATTATGCCTTACTTGACAAGAGAGTTGATGAACTTGACTTCGACCAAATATATACACTTGAAAGTCCTAACGAAGCAATGACTTACTTTCTGCAAACACTTACCACTACGATAGGCAGCTGCACTAAAAACATAAACGTCCCTAGACGCAAGCGCATAATTAAGCAGTGGATTACGCCTGGCCTATTACGTTGTATGCGAAATCGGGATAGGTTACACCTCAAGTGCAAAAAACATCCTAATGACGACGTTCTTAGGCTCACCTACACCCGATACCGTAACTTTTGCAACGATCTGCTTAAAAAAGTGAAACAAAGTCACGATAGGGCCGAATTTGCTCAATGCAAAGGGAATGCTAGAAAAATGTGGGATAAAATTAAAACTATCACACACACGGGGAAGGATACTAGCCCACCTATAGATTTAATTAATATAAGCAACCCGTTACAGTCTGTAAATGACATAAATCGGTTCTTTGTAAATATGGGTGGGTCCTTGGCTGGAGCAGCTTCAAGGTTAACTAATACAACTGGCATTAACAGTACTTCGCTGGTGTTATCTTGTCCATACTCATTTGTCCTTCTGCCAACTGATACATATGAACTAAAAACCATAATATCCACACTCAAGACCAACTGTGCAGTAGGTCGTGACAATATTCCCAGTGGCGTGTTAAAGAGGTACGCCAATAAATTAGTGACTCCTATTACATACATATGTAACCTTTGCCTTTCCACAGGTGTCTTTCCCGACGATCTTAAAAAGTCTCTCATTCATCCGATTCACAAGAGTGGTAGCAGAGATTGTGTCAATAACTACCGTCCAATATCTATCCTTCCGTCACTATCTAAAATCTTGGAAAAAGTTATTAACAATCAACTAACCAAATACCTAGAGGATAAAAACCTATTATCCGAAAACCAATTTGGATTTCGGAAGGGTAGATCCACAGCCGACGCAGTACAACAACTTACAGACACAATAGTGTCTAAGCTTGACAAAAAGAAGAAAGTACTAACAGTTTTTCTTGACTTGGCAAAGGCATTTGACACGGTCTCTGCGCCACTCCTACTGGAGAAGATGGAGAGACTTGGAATCCGTGGTGAGCAGCTGAAATTGTTTCGCAGTTATTTAAAAAATAGATTCCAACGCGTCAAAGTGGAAGAATGGCTTAGTGATGACTGTGAGGTTAATTCTGGAGTTCCACAAGGGAGTATACTGGGCCCCACCTTGTTTCTAGTATTTATAAACGACCTGTGTAAGCTAAATTTGTCAAATGGAAGGATCGTCACCTTCGCAGACGACACAGCGCTCCTTTTCTACGGGGAAACCTGGGAGGAGGTCTACCTCGCTGCACAAACAGGTTTTACTAAAGTTACCAGTTGGCTAACAGAAAACTCACTCGCACTAAACACAGATAAAACTAAATATATACAATTTTCATTGAGCAACCACCCTTCCACATGCAATCATTCATTGAACATAACCGCACACACTTGCGACAATTCTTCCCCTACTTGTACATGCCCTAAATTAGAAAGAGTGGATTCTATCAAATACCTTGGTATTATGATTGACAAACATTTGAACTTCCATACTCATATCAACCTTCTGTCTAAGCGAATAAGAAAGCTCATATACGTGTTTAAAAACCTACGTCATGTTGCACATGAGACTGTGCTGAGGACCGTCTATTTTGCGCTATGCCAATCCTTATTGACTTATTGCATCACAACATGGGGAGGTGCCGGAAAAACGTGTATGTTGAAGCTGGAACGAGCACAAAGAGTGGTCCTTAAGGTTGCTTACTCACTGCCGTTCTTTCATCCCACAGCTGAGCTCTATTCGAGGTGCAAAGTCCTCACTGTTCGCCAACTTTTCATTGTGAAGGTTGTCTTGCACAAGCACGCTACGCTGACCTATGATCCATCAAAATTTGCCACTAAACGCATTAAATCCAGGGTGTGCGAAACAAAAGTGTTTAGGAGCAGTCTTTCGCGATGCAGTTACTGTTTTCTGGGTACCTATCTATATAACAAACTAAATGCTATTCTGAATATATATCCGATGACAAAGGCAAAATGCAAAATAACTCTCACCTCATATCTCCTAAATCTGGATTATGACTCCACTGAGGAATTAATGGTTGTACCTGTGTAAGCGAGCATCACATACACATTCACAAACATTTAAATAATATAATATTATGTAATACATATAACTTTAAATTTCATTTTCATTTTTATTTATTATATCTCACTGACATTTACCTACTTAACTGATTATGAATATTCTTTGATCTTAATTTTTACCTTATTTTTAAGTATTAAGTTTAAATTTTGAATTATGAATTTTAAGTTTTTAATTATGAAAATTTTTGTTTTAGATTTTTAACTTTTAATTTTTAATTATTGATTATTAATTGTTGATTATTGATTATTAATTTGGTTATTATGTTGGTTATTGATTATTAATGTTTAGTTAGTACTTAATTTTTGATTTTTAATTTTTATTTTGAATTTTGAATTTTTGACTTTGAATTTTTATTTTTTTTTAATTTTTATTTATTAATTTTGATTTTTAATTTTTTATCTTTAATTTTTAATTTTATTTTTAATTTTATTTTTAATTTTTGATTATTGATGTTAAATTTTAATTTTTACCTTGACCTTATTTAAATTTATGATTATATTTGTGGTTGCATAATCTGTCTTGATATTATTCTGATTTTATTTTATTACATTACTATTATGCTCTTATTATGATTTTGTTTTGATTTGATTGTAAGATTAGTTTCCATCTTAATTTATATTAAGTTTAATGCCTAGGTATGTTTATTTTTAACTTTTGACGCGGATTTTGTTTTGATTTTGTTGTACTCTGACAACATTCTCATCGTTGCTTTAATTAGTATTGTTGTAACATTGTGTAGTTCTGGTTTTAAACTTTAGTCTCGATTTTGATTTTTATATCCATGTATAAATTTGATTTAGTTTGATTTTAATTTTTTGGCTTGGTACTGTTTTATGAATTTAATTTTTAGTTTTATATAATGTGACTTATTACCATAGTGATTTTTAATATACAAGTACACTGTTATGTCTGCGCTATTGTATTTATATATTATACTCATCTGTAGGGGGCCTGGTAATCTGCGTGACAGGATTTTCCTAGTGCAGATACCAGTCTCCCACAAAGGTCTTTAATGAAAAATAGCTGTATGTTTTAAGTATGTTCTCTGTGTACCTTTGTGGAAGAAAATAAATAAAATTTTATTATTATTATTATTATTATTAAATTGTAGTACATTAAAGCACTGAATTAAAAAGTTAACAAATGCACTGGTTGTCCCTACAATTTTCGGTGGTTGCCCTCGATTTTTCCTGGATCCCATCATCAGATCCTGATCTGGTTAAAATAGGACCACCTCAGAAGTAAACCCTAGTCAAGAAAGAAAACGATTTAAATCCGTTTATAATTGACGAAAATATCGGTGAACATACATAAAACATTGAGAACTTCCTTTTTTTTTGAAGGCGGATCTATCAATCTAGGTGTAAAGTTCTCATCAATACACATCAATCAAGCATAAACACAAGGTAACTGCTGTAAATTGTGAAGGAATGCCCTCGACTGTCTTTCGACTCTATCATCAGGTCGACTCCAGACCTTCATTAAAGTGTAGAACATAAAAGCACTTAATTAAAAAGTTAACAAGTGCACTAGTTGTCCCTACAATTTTTGGAGGTTGCCCTCGTTTTCTCCTGGATACCATCATCAGATCCTGACCTGGTGAAAATGGGACCACCTCAGAAGTAAACCCTATTCAACAAAAAAAGAAATTTTGAAATTCGTCTATAATTGACGGACATATCGCTTAACATACATAAAAAAAAATACATACAGACGAATTGAGAACCTCCTCCTTTTTTTGAAGTCGGTTAAAAAAGTACATTACTTGTTAAGATTTTTGCAATATTTCTCACTTTTCGAGAGCGATTTCGATCGAACAAAGTATTCCTAATCGTGTTTTGTTACGTTACAATAATATAGTTTTATCAGATCAAATCGAAGAATATTTCCTGGTATAAAGTTCACCCCAGGATAAGTCTCTTTCGAACATACAACCCTTAACTTGGAACATGTTTATAATATCCAGGTATTCTGGGTTCTTCATGGGTTGAGATTAAGAAGTGTTCTGAGATTTCATGTATAAAATAATATTTGCAGACTGGTACCAGTTTCACTATAACTAAATAAAATACTATACGACTGCTGCGCCCAGCGAGTGTTTGCACCTCGGTATATAAACTAATGCGTCAGCAGTAAACGTAGTAATAGTAAACAAACTTCTATAACGAGTTGTAAGAGTTGGAGATGTCCATCCTTTGGAGATCTGGTCTAGTTGGAGAGGACTCAGTCAGAGAAGAAACGAACTCATCAAGGAAAGAATATGTTGTGACTTCCATCATTTCCACTGCTCTTATATTAACTGATGAGAAGGGATCCCTTCCTCTATTATTGTTCTACTATAGATTTATACCATTAACATCTGATTTCATTAAGTTACACTAGGAGAGGTTTCGGTAGGCCAAACCCCTTGCGGCTAATTTGTACCACTTAAAGCATTGATCGGACCGGACCTATTAGGACCTGCAATTACAGTAACTAACAATCAGAAAAAATTTACTCCGCTGTCCATTTGTCGTCTCTCTGTCAGGAACCGTGATAGCTAGAGAGCAGAAAATTTTCACAGGTAATGTATTTCTGTTACCGCTATAAGAACAAAACACTAAAACATTATACATCCCACGTGATTTTCGTCGCTTTTGGTACGAAACCCTCGTGTGCGAGTCCAATTCGCACTTGTCCGTTTTATTTTTCATTATTCGGTTCCCAAAAATTACACCGCCCGAGTGATGGAAAGCCATGGCGTCAGTTGAGGGGTCACTACAAGATTATGACTTTTGATATTGGCCTTCCCGTTGGCGTCCTAATGGTGTACCTCCTTACGCTCCAACTCAAGAACCCGTGAATGTAAGAGGAGGGAAACGAATGTGGTGGCAGAGCATTCATTCATGGTTCGATAGATAAACGATCTTTTGATTCGCTCCTCTCTATTGTATGAGAATGGGATGGCACCTCTGACGACCGGCACGCGACGTTAGATATCGAAAACAAGAAGGTGGGATTAAGTTTAAAGCTGTTAGTGGTTAGTTGTGAAGAGTTCAGATCGAGTGTGCCGAGGTAGAGTCAGTAGAACGTAACTCTTGGATAATGCAGAAACCTGTTAAAAGATATAAATGTTATGTAAAGTAACTTTAACAGTGATTACTTTCTTTCTACTCACATTCCATAACCCCTTTGCCTTAATTTCATTAGTCGAGAGGCAGCATGCAGAGAATACCCATATGCTATGAATATAGCCGAGGTATGCGCTGCCCAAGTTTTTAACTTATGGACTGACTACGTCTCTACATTACTCTGTACGGCTAACCGTACCTCACTGTAGCTCCAAACTGGTACAATGTTGATTATTACTGTGTTTTTCGATGGTAACTTGCAGGTGTGGTTTCATTTTGATATCTTTGCCCACAAATAGGCAATACTAACGACACGGTGAGCTGCATCGAACACAGGTAACAAGTGAAATGATGGTCGTCGTCAACACGACAATTAAATCACGATACACTATCGTTTTGTGGCCAAATTATCAAAGATAAGCTGATAATGGGCGCCGAACACACGATAGGTGAAACTAGTGAGGTATTTGGACTGTTCGTCATCATCAGCGGTGGTCTGGGGTACCCGGTGACGGCCCTATCCTATTTGCTGGCCGGTTGGTATTCGAGACCTCTGCTGATCCTGGGCATCGTTGATTTTTATCTTTTTAAAACACTTTTTGAGGGACATCTTGATTGATTTCGTTAATTAATCATCGATTCGATTGGGAAATCTTGACGTTTTGAGGTTAAACTTTTTAAATTTAGTAATTTTTTGTTAATTTTTTTTTAAGTAGGTATGTAAACGCGGAAGTAAACTCTGTCAGCGATACTATTACTCCTGAACTACAAAGCCAATTTCGATAAAATTTGGTTTGTCATTTTCAGAGATAGAATAGAGCTTCTCTTAATAATCCCGGGAACAAGTTCCTTTGGGAAATGGGTACAGGAACATCTCAGAGTGAAACTGGAGCTACAGGCACTTACTACATAGTATTAATAAGAAAGGTATGTTAAGTATTGTTAAGTAAGGATGGAGCCTTTTCTCCGACAATCTCTGTAGGTCTACGAGATAATCTTATTAAAAAGATCTATCTTCCCGACTTGATTTGACTTCGTTAGTTATGACCCGCGAGTTCCCCATTTTCAGCGCAGCATATTTATAGGTCTCCGTAAGACTAATCTCTTAGATGCGTCGCTTAACTTCCAATAAAAAAACATAATTTGGCAGCTCCAAAGTCTGTAGAAAAATTTCTTCAAGCGACTGACCTGTGAAGATTGTTGCGTTGATGTTGCCTATTATTCAGATTGTTTTTGTACTACTAAGGTGGCAGACAAGTATACGGCCCACCAGAAGGACCGGTGGTCACCGCCGCCTATGAACGTTCGCAACACCAGAGGCGCCACACTCGCGCTGCCGGCCCTGTAAAAACCTTCTAAGACCCCTTTTAAAGAACCCCGTACTGTAGACGTTTGGAAAAACCGAGGCAGAGAGATCATTTCACAACCTAAGCGTGCGCGGAAGAAAACCCCTATCGGATCTAACCGTGCAGGAACGATCCGGACGTAGAGTGAGAATGTGAGTGATTATTTAGTTATTCGTTATCGCGATACAGAATTAATAAATCATTTTAAAGTAGATCGACTTTTGTTCACAAGATGGCATTGGTGGTATCATAATTTATTGAAGTACTAACGGACGTCACGCGTTTTCACCCGTGTTCCCACGAGAACAGGAGCTGTTCCTGTGGGAACACGGGAATAAAATATAGCCTATGTTTACCGAGGATACAGTAAATTAATTTTTCAATTGATCGTAATTTCTGAGCATATTTGATGAAAACATATTAACAATCAAATCTTTCCTCTTTATATGTATATAGCTGACCCGCGTGACTTCATTTACGACACATTACCGAGGGGGGGGAGTCTATTTAATTGGATAAGGCTTAATATTATGTTGATCCCGTCATAGTATGGTATGCCCGCAAATTTCTTAATCCACCCGATCCCGATCAGGATGATACTTAGCACTCTTGTTTGGGTCGGTCCAAAATTGGTATGCAGCCGTTCCCGTTTCGAAATCCAAACCCAAACTTTGTTTATTACGACCCTACAACCCTAGTAGTAGTGCAGTAGATACAGGATGTGAACAGAAATGTTTCTCGTTAAATATTACAGAAAGTTATGACTTTCGATCAGAAGTTGGACACTACAAGCCGTTGCATAGATCCTTCAATGCACAAAATACTCATATACAATGAAAAGAAGACCAGTGTGGCTGACTACCACTCAGTTGACTTATCCTGACAGAGGTTCAGCTTACTTCGGAACCCTAAAACTGACAGCATCGCATATTTCTAGTTAGTAGAGTAGACTAGATTTGACGCTCCATTTCGCGCGAGTATGAGTTGTCGACGCAATTACGCTTGCTGTCTGTTTTTGTAACGTTACAAACAAATGCACGTAACTTATCTAGCGTATTGCCAACAAAATAGAGCGTACTGACCTATATTTTATTTAAACCGGCTAAGAGTGTAGCTCATACAATGAAGGGTTCTGTACGAGTAATCATACAAACGCTACATTTGAAGGGAAGATATAATCGTATTTATTTACCTTGACCTATAAAATTGAAAATATATTTTCGACTTCTGTGCCGCTTACAAAATACGGTAAGTATTAACAAAAATACTAAAAAAATATATTTGATGTATCTTTAGATTTTTAATCCCTAAAGTTTTATCGTTGTCACACCTTTTTTTTTCTTTTTTTTGGGAGGGGGAAAATCCTCAGAGGATGTTATGCCGGACTCTTACCGACTAAAAAACCTCACGTAACGCCCTACAGCCTGTGGTTGGGAGCCCCGGGTAAGCCCTCGGAAGGATGTCCCGGGACTCCCAACAGACCTACGGCCGCCACAGCGGCCTCGCCCAGGGGGTGGTTCGGGTGCAATCCCGCGTCTTTGGGGGGTTTCGGGTGTGATCCCGTTTCCAAGAGGGGGCGTGCGTGAGTTGCTCACGTCACGCTGCCGTCATGGCCTGCTTCTGTAAGGACGGTGAGCGACCCTCTCACCGTCCTCAGACCCCTGGTCATGGAGGCCGATAGTCCTCGGCGAAATGCATCGTTGTCACACCTTTTACCTCGATCATAAATTTGCAAATACTTTACTACATGTAGTAGTTTTATTGTGTCCACGTACTAACTCACACACAAACAGGGGAATATTGTCTAGAAAACTGTGAATAACATGGCTTTTGATATTTTCAGTCCAACCAAGATACTTTTCAAAAATTATTTAACTTAATGACTACCATTCTTCTGGCAGCCGACACTAAAACGCCTTTCAAAGCCTAGAATAGATTTTTTTTGCAGTACAACGTCCACAAACGGACTCCCATCTCAAAATTAACGTATCGTATTATGCTCAACGCAGTGATTAATTATGGGAATTAAAAGAAGCCAATGTGTTTGTTATTCCAAACTATAATATCCCGGTATCATAATATCATTCAGCCGTGAGAACGCGAGAGAGTTTCGCTATTATAGCATTCTCAAAGGTATTTACAATCCATTAAGTGCCAACAATCAAAGTATAAAGGAGTTACAAACTTTCTGACGGCCACACTCACAAATTCTCCTATTTATAAAATTAGTAAGTTGCTGAAGCTGAAGTTCAGCTGTTACAGCGTGATTGAGTAACAAACATCCACACATGTAAACATGCAAATATCTTCACAAATTTGCGCATTTATAATATTATTAGGAAGTAGGAATGCTGGTCCTAGTCAGGACTAACAGGAATCAAAACAAAGACGACCCATAAAATGCTATTTTTATTACAAAGAGAGCAAATCATTTTGTAGCAAGTATTATCGCGCTATCATTGTAGAGCGCATAGCAAACACATTATATGTAAGCAATTAAGGCAATCACTTGTATACTTACAGTTAATGTTTAAATTCTTTGTACCTACTCGGTCAAGTTTATACACAACTCGTAATGCTATGAAAGCGGTGACCCAAAGAACAATAGATAAGTTAGGCTTCACAACGATTGCAAGTATGGTGTAACATCTCCGATGCTGTTCAGTCTCGCTGTCAAAGAAAATTCAGACACTACGGAAAATGTACCGAGTCTTCCAATGGGGTTCAACGTTTTATGCGGGCAGATATACAGTAACTGAGCCAGGGTTGCGGCGCTCGCGTAATCGGATTGGTTATGTCCAAAAACAATTATCACCAATAATATTTCATTGATCTAAATAAAAGAAAAACTAAAGCGTGTCTAAAGAAATCGGGAAGAGTCAATTAAACTAAATACCTAGGGACCTACCTGGTACTGTTAGCGCTTCTGATTAGCTTGATGCAAATAGAAATGCTAAAATGAGTCATATCTGTACATCTCATTTTATAGGAAGATATGTATAAACTACCTAAATCAATGTACAATAATAAAATCGTAACAGGTCGCCGTCTGTACATGGAAGATAAATAAGAAAAATTATATAGGGGGGCTTTATGAACGCAATAGAACCAAAAACAATGAGTTTTAGAATTTCTGTTTGTTTGTCTGTATTTCTGTATAGGTATCTGTTTTTCTGTATTTGTGCACGCTAATCTCAGTAACCGCATAACCGATTGCAATGCGGTTTTATTTATTGTGTTGAAGTTTGCTTCACTTAAAATTTAGTGTTTACTTCATGTCGAACGGTTCATAAATAAAAAAGTAATATCACTTTAAAGAAGCACACATTGACATAGGAATCTAAAAATGGGTAAATCTAAACTGGCGTGTTGGCTTAATAATAAAAGAGCTTAATGACTAAGGCTATTTTAAAATAATCCAGTCCAGTAAGCTCTCTTATGATTAAGCAAACAGGGCAGTTTCACACGCTGCTTGATGCGTCTGATGAAGAAATACCTCTCCTTTCAAACACCTTATGTGACGTAAACGAAGTTGCGAGGTCAACTAGTAGAAATATTTTGATTCAGTCGTTGCAGGACGTTATCATTTCAGTAAGCCTGCAACTAAGTACCTAGCTAGGCAGGTATAATTAAAGTGAGACAACTGTTTACAACCTTCATGACGTGTGAATGTTTGTAAACTGCTAGTAGTAGTAGTACAAAACTATGTAAAAGCAAACTATGTCTGCGACTGGCCGTGATTTTACGTCACTGTAAATGATGTGTAATTAGATTATAATGCGCTATGTGTAGTGCATAGCAGTGGCGCACGGCGAGCGGGCCGTGATTGTCGCGCGGCGGGGTGGCGTCGGGCCCGGCCATAACGCGCTCGCAGTGAGTCCGCGCGCGCCGCCCCTAGCGAACATGGACGTGTTCAGTGCGCGCGAGGACTGCCCCGCGCCCGCGCCCACGCACTACATACACATCGTGGAGCCGACGCCCGAGGAGTGCGAGTCCTCCGCGCTGCCGCCGGAAGGCAACGTCAAGTTGAGGAACTATCGCCTACTGTCTGAGAACATCCGCGCCTACACGCCCACTGGAGACGTCCACACCTCCCCATCGAAAGGAAAACTCGTCTCACGCTACGACATCTGCTCCACCATTTCTCCTCCGCGTGCCAAGATCCTTGAGCTACTCCGACCCGAGGACCCGGGTCGCGACGCGCTGGAAGCCATCGTGAGGCCCGCACCGCGTCGAGGCTTGACCAGGCCCCTCGACGATGATACCAGGCGATTTTTGCAACGAGCTCTTCAATCGCCGAGCCCGCTTCTCTCGGCCTCCTCCACGCCGGAACCTCGACAGAAGCCGCCTGCAACACCGCTGACTTTGACGAAGCCTGCGCCGGTGGCGGAAGACTCATCTAGTCAGAAACCAAAGAGTTCAGGCGACGAATTATCTCTGGCCGACGAGTTGAAAGAGGCGGAGGAGGACGAGCTAGGGGGAGGAATTCGCCGGGAGCTGTTGCGCGAGTGGCGGGCCCGCGACGTGGGAGACGCGCTGGAGCGCGAGCGGCTCGGGCGCCTGGCGCTGAGCGTGGAGGAGGACGAGGCGGAAGGCGGGCTGAGCGCCACGGCACGCCGCCTCGACGCGCTGCTGGCCGAGTCGCGCGGCCTGCACGACGAGCTGGCCGAGATCCACGAAGACCTGCAGGTGCTGGCCCGGCGAGTCTCGCGCCGCATCCCCTGACGCGTTCGTACCGTTGGCCACTGTCGCCACAACACGCACGCTTTTGCACAATCTGAAGTTACGAAATGGAGATTTTGACCTAGAAAAAAACTCGCTTGTACTCGTACTGAAATTGCAGTTAGAACAATAAAAACGTTTGACGTCTCCGATGTCAAAGAAACTCTCCAATTCGTAGCTACAGTAATACGGTTCGTTGCACGCATCACAATAATTCTCGCTGAAAAGGAAACCTATATCCTTTCGTACCTCAATGTCGGACGATATGTATAGGTCGTACAGGTTTCCGCATAGTTTACAATTTACGACCTATGTTCCTATTTATTTTCATGAACACTAGCAACCACTTTCATAACTTGTACGGTACAGACTCGTACTTGTACTCAACAATGTGTTCGACCTCCCTGGACTCGCTTCAGTTCACTAAAATAACCGCGAGTAAAGCTTGCAATAACATGGGACAGTTAATATCTCCATCATTAGGTAATGAATTAAATATAGCTCCGTGCCACTTTCACTGATATGCCGTCTCCTTCCAGTGTGTGCATAGCTCTTTAACTCATACACTGAAGCCTAACTACCTCGTATACGTACCAATTAAGATAGCACGTAGATGTTACGCTCCAGTGAACCAGTTGCGAAAATGTTTCAATGAATTATTAGAAGTGTTTTCAAGTTAAAAAATAAGTGTGTGTTGGTGTAACAGACAGATACAGGATGTTGTGGTACGTTTGTTTTGTGTTACATTAATACTGTCTTCTAATATTCCCACCACTCTCATAAAGGGTTTTCCCATCATTGCCATCTGTGTAAAACTTACCTTCCAAAAATATACTTCCAACTGCCTTATGGGCCCAATCTATACTAATACTATAACGAGGAAAGATTTGTTTTTTTGTTTTTATTTTTTGTTTTTTTTTTTGTTTGTTTGTTTGTAACGAATAAGCTCCGGTACTACTGAACCGATTTGAAAACTTCTTTCACTGTTGGAAAGCTACATTCTTTGTGGTGAACATGCTCATTGGAATTCTATATTATTGGAATGAGGACACTTGGAGCTGGTGAGCGTGGAATTATGTATAAAAGACTTTTATCTTTCCTCGATCAGGATTCGTAACTCACACCTCTGTTGACGGAAATCGTTTTCTATGATTTTCTATATTCTTAATTTTTGTGTTGTATTGAAGTGGGTGCGAGAGACGTAATAGCTAGATATCTCTAGAACTAGAACCTACTTAATGATTTAGTATTGGCATAAGAATCAGTGAGTTTTTTTTGCTAGTGCAAGTATTCAAAACGGCATTGATAGGACACTATAAGTTATGCTAGATACTTCTGCTTCCGGGTCGCAGTTCCAGTAGAGCAATGTCAGTCGAATAGTCCCAGTATCCAATGCATAGAAGACTGTAAATTGTTTAATGACTCTGGGCAAGCACCAGGAAATAGATTGAGGTTCTGTGCCAGCTTTTCCAAATATGTTTCAATACGTTTATCTTTTATTTATGTCTTGAGTACGAGTAGGTACAATCATGACATATATATCGGTCGAGTGTAACATCCCTGGGTAGCACCATTGTCATAGTCAACATAGAACTCTATGTACTCTAGATTATAAAGTAAAAAGTATCTGGCAGGTGTTCCGTTGTCCTTAAAGGTTAGCAACTCCTGCTCTAGATAGCACTACCCTTTCCGGCCCATTTCTTCATAGCTCTCAGACGAGCTACCAACATGCAGTCCATCTTTTGTACTGCCACTGATTCATTCAATCAAATCATAAAGCATTATATGGTTAACCATGACATAGTCTGTAGAATAGTGTCAGGCTTCCGACAGTCTATACTTATTCTCTCAGTGCATTAAGTATGCACTGAGAGAATAACCACACTCATGAGTATATCAATATTAAAAGTTTAAATTATTCCCTTCAATACTTCTTAAACCTTATTATATATTTACTTATCTCGTTAACATAATATACAAAGTCAATGTAACCTAAATAGCATTGATAAGCATTATCAAAGTATTTAACCCAACGACGTAGGTAATCTTAATTATAACTACAACATACTTTCTAGATTGATCGAGAGGGTAGGCAGAGACACAGGAACCGTGTACACGCCATTAGTTTATCAAACTTAACGTGATTAAAGTAAAGCTGATAATAGGATTGTAAAACAATATGCCCGCTTTGTTAGTTAATAGTTGCGCTGCTAAACCCGTGTAATAATGAAACTGAGGTTCCTTAATACAACAGGCAGTTATTCAGAAACAACACTTGCATTTTTGTGCACAATCTGTCTTGTTAGGAACTAAACGACTTAACTTCTCGTCACGTCGTAGTTTTAAACCCCGTTGCAAGGCTCGCTTTCATTGCCAAGAAGAACAGTTTTGATTTAATTTTTTTGGAAGTGGTTGATTTTGTCCTACTAGCCTTTTATCGAAGATTGCAACAGAACTAGAATAGTATGCAGCAGATATCAAACCCTGAGCCTTAAGTACATACCATTGAAGAAAATTTGGTTTTGTGATTGTTGGAAGTGACTGCTGTGTGTTTTCAGAGCTCTTATATGTATAGGTTGTTCGTCTTGTATAATTCTACTTCCGACTTCTGAATATTACCACACCTACTTTTATGTAGCGACATCCGACATTACTGGTTACTGGTTCATCGTAACAAGAAAAAAGGGTCTCTTCTTGATTCGATATTTATCTAAGCAAGGAACTTCGAAAAATATAAATGAGATCGTGTGAATAAATCCAATTCGTTTTTCTGGAATCTGAAAATTGGCAGAGACCATATCAATTTCATTATTGCAACAATTAAACCTACTAAGTACATAGATGAAGAAGATTTAATTTTATAAAATTTTAGTCGGTAGTACAACTTTTGCAAGCTAAAATTCTATAGAATTCTCAACTCATTTGATTGCTGGAAATGTTTTGATGGGTAAAATCGAAGACATATCATCATGTCTATTAATGCTAAGAGGAGGGAAGCTTCTGTCCTCATAACAAGGCATCAACTAAAGAGAAGGGTTGTCAAATGATTTAAACGAAGTTAAGACTATTTCAAGAGTAATATAATCTATAGCTACCTTTTCTGAATAATCTAGGTATACTATAACTCGCAAAGCTTTAAGATAGTTATCGATCATCATCAAGTTACAAAGACAAAGACATTTTGTTACAATTTAAGACACACTTACTTGAATTAATTACAAAGTTATTGTTACTAAATTGTTAATTTGTTTCCAAATTAACAACTGACACTGTCAGTCAAAATAACTACATTAAAAGGACGTCAGACGGCACTAGTTTTGAATAGAAAAGCGATTTTCTAATGATGATGATGATGATGAAAACTGAGATTCGATGGAGCTTCATCGAATCTCAGTTCCGAATAATTAAAATAAATTTTACTTAAATTGAGTTCTCAATTTTATCACAGGATATTGTTGTTATGTAGTTCAATTATAGTTATAAGTACTTCATATTTAAAATCAGTTACATTTCCTTCCTTTTGTATGACGCAATAGCAGACAAGGATATTGTTTGTGTTGAATTCGCTGATGTTTATATTATTACCAACATACTCTTCAATTTTATTTATTTGATTGAAATATTGTCTTGCATAGAATAAATACTCCTGTATTAAATACTCCAGTATTTATTCTATGCAAGAAAATATTTCTTCAGAAATATGAAATATCTTCAGAATCTTTTATTTTGTCAGCGCGCGGTAGTGTCACAGTCGAGTGACTTACTTGCAGTGCTGCCCGCTCTGCTCTTCTGAGTTTTAGTTCTCTTCTCTGGCAAAGTGCTGTGTCTAGTTACTCTGTGTCTCTCGTGTCACCAGCCAGTCCTGAAGGTGCTGCTACACTCAGCTTGTCGAGCGTCATGACAAGAGTGATGAACGTCCGTAGTTTTACATTACATGTTATGCCATATGACAGTGTTGCATTTAATTTACGAATTTAAATAGCATTTTTTCCTTTGAACTGTAAACTAGAGTAAAGTTTCGCGATCGTCATTATTCATGTACCTAGATCTAATATGAAAATTAAGCACAGATCACCTTGGTGCCGTTTCTCATTCATCAGGTCGATCAATTAATTCAAAAAGGGATACGAAGTTTTGGTATCGCGTATTATTATAGTTATATCAAACTGGCTTTAAGTATGGGCAATAAGAATGGCAAGAGTACTAATAAGCGTGTTGGTTGCAGGCACAGTCAGCGCGCGCTCGCCGCTGCGCGGTGGCTGCGCGCGCGCTGAGTGCGGAGGCGCGGGCGCTGCACTACCTGGACGACGTGGTGGCGCTGCTGCGCGGTGATGTGAGCAGTGCGGCCACTGCGCGGAGATGGCCCTTTGCCCTTGGCGCCAGGCAGCCCGGGAGGAACTATGTTGTATGACATCAGGTAGGTACGGCATCAGTCGCTCGCCGCTGAGCGCGGAGGCGCGGGCGCTGCACTACCTGGACGATGTGGTGGCGCTGCTACGCGGTGATGTGAGCAGTGCGGCCACTGCGCGGAGGTGGCCCTTCGCCCTTGGCGCCAGGCAGCCCGGGAGGAACTATGTTGTATGACATCAGGTAGGTACGGCATCAGTCGCTCGCCGCTGAGCGCGGAGGCGCGGGCGCTGCACTACCTGGACGACGTGGTGGCGCTGCTGCGCGGTGATGTGAGCAGTGCGGCCACTCCGCGGAGGTGGCCCTTCGCCCTTGGCGCCAGGCAGCCCGGGAGGAACTATGTTGTATGACATCAGGTAGGTACGGCATCTGTCGCTCGAGGCTGAGCGCGGAGGCGCGGGCGCTGCACTACCTGGACGACGTGGTGGCGCTGCTGCGCGGTGATGTGAGCTGTGCGGTCACTGCGTGGAGGTGGCCCTTCGCCCTGGGCGCCAGGCAGCCGGGAGGAACTATGTTGTATGACATCAGGTAGGTACGGCATCAGTCGCTCGCCGCTGAGCGCGGAGGCGCGGGCGCTGCACTACCTGGACGATGTGGTGGCGCTGCTGCGCGGTGATGTGAGCAGTGCGGCCACTGCGCGGAGGTGACCCTTCGCCCTTGGCGCCAGGCAGCCGGGAGGAACTATGTTGTATGACATCAGGTAGGTACGGCATCAGTCGCTCGCCGCTGAGCGCGGAGGCGCGGGCGCTGCACTACCTGGACAATGTGGTGGCGCTGCTGCGCGGTGATGTGAGCTGTGCGGCCACTGCGTGGAGGTGGCCCTTCGCCCTGGGCGCCAGGCAGCCGGGAGGAACTATGTTGTATGACATCAGGTAGGTACGGCATCAGTCGCTCGCCGCTGAGCGCGGAGGCGCGGGCGCTGCACTACCTGGACGATGTGGTGGCGCTGCTGCGCGGTGATGTGAGCAGTGCGGCCACTGCGCGGAGGTGACCCTACGCCCTTGGCGCCAGGCAGTCCGGGAGGAACTATGTTGTATGACATCAGGTAGGTAGGGCATCTGTCGCTCGAGGCTGAGCGCGGAGGCGCGGGCGCTGCGCTACCTGGACGACGTGGTGGCGCTGCTGCGCGTTGATGTGAGCAGTGCGACCACTGCGCGGAGGTGGCCCTTTGCCCTTGGCGCCAGGCAGTCCGGGAAGGAACTATGTTGTATGACATCAGGTAGGTACGGCATCTGTCGCTCGAGGCTGAGCGCGGAGGCGCGGGCGCTGCACTACCTGGACGACGTGGTGGCGCTGCTGCGCGGTGATGTGAGCTGTGCGGCCACTGCGCGGAGGTGGCCCTTCGCCCTGGGCGCCAGGCAGTCCGGGAGGAACTATGTTGTATGACATCAGGTAGGTAGGGCATCTGTCGCTCGAGGCTGAGCGCGGAGGCGTGGGCGCTGCGCTACCTGGACGACGTGGTGGCGCTGCTGCGCGGTGATGTGAGCAGTGCGGCCACTGCGCGGAGGTGGCCCTTCGCCCTTGGCGCCAGGCAGCCCGGGAGGAACTATGTTGTATGACATCAGGTAGGTACGGCATCAGTCGCTCGCCGCTGAGCGCGGAGGCGCGGGCGCTGCACTACCTGGACGATGTGGTGGCGCTGCTGCGCGGTGATGTGAGCAGTGCGGCCACTGCGCGGAGGTGGCCCTTCGCCCTTGGCGCCAGGCAGCCGGGAGGAACTATGTTGTATGACATCAGGTAGGTACGGCATCAGTCGCTTGCCGCTGAGCGCGGAGGCGCGGGCGCTGCACTACCTGGACGATGTGGTGGCGCTGCTGCGCGGTGATGTGAGCAGTGCGGCCACTGCGCGGAGGTGGCCCTTCGCCCTTGGCGCCAGGCAGCCGGGAGGAACTATGTTGTATGACATCAGGTAGGTACGGCATCTGTCGCTCGAGGCTGAGCGCGGGGGCGCGGGCGCTGCACTACCTGGACGACGTGGTGGCGCTGCTGCGCGGTGATGTGAGCTGTGCGGCCACTGCGCGGAGGTGGCCCTTCGCCCTGGGCGCCAGGAAGCCGGGAGGAACTATGTTGAATGACATCAGGTAGGTACGGCATCTGTTGCTCGACGCTGAGCGCGGAGGTTCTACACTACTTGGACTATATCTATCGCTATACGCCATAAAAGTAAGAAGAGCTAAAATATGAGTGAAAGTAAACACCTACTGTAGATTACCTACTGATGACTTAAATTGTAAGTTTACTTAGTTATTCCCTCCCTAAACAAGGTTTCCTGAAAATTATTTTTTCAAAGTATGTAAAACGGAGGCGAAGTCGCGGCGTAAGTCAGTTCTATAATAAATTTTCCCGAACTAGTCTTGCATAGCATTGATAATACGTAAAACAAAGTTACAAACTTTGTATTAAACAGGCTACTTCCGGCTGGAATTATCCCAAAGTCACATAAATATACATTTATGCGGACGAAGAGCGCTCTAACTGCGGACCATTAACGCAGTCAGCAAGTTCTCTTCGCTAAGTTGGTGCAACATAATCTATGCAAACACAATAAATCATTAAATGCAGTACAGTTATTTGCCTATCTAGTTGTTTGGAAAGACATTTGATAAACTTTCCCAACAACATAGACCAAAATTTATGAAGGTACCTAAGTAAGATCGAGAGACTACAGTTAAATATTGCAAAAATTCTCTTTTCAGCAATGGCTAGTCAGAGGGGTTGTTACAGAGTTTTTTTTTTGAGATTACTTTCTTTTTGGAGTAATAACAATTGATGAAATCAGGTCTTAAGATCTCGTTTGGGCCACTTATTGGCATGTAGGCAGTTCTTTTGGCACTCAACATATTTATCAGCAAAATTCTACAAGATTATTAGGTCCTAAACTAAGGCACCGCCAAAAGTAACCAAGCAATATCGAAAAATACCCAGCTGACTTTACAATTTTCCTACCGGTGAGCATTTCGTAGGTATATTTGTAATGATTTCCTACCTCTACCTACGCACCAAATAATATATGCATGTTTACCTTCAGTTAGTAAAAATAAAGATATAAAAATTTCAACGCTAACGATGTAACCACAAAAATTATGTACACGTAGAATATTTCATTGTAATGTGCCAGTACATTTGAAGTATTGCTGGGTTGTGGAACTTCCCAAGATTTCAGGGAGATTTTACTTACAAGTGAAATGAAATGAAAATATCTTTGTTTTTATAGGTTACAAAGTAACGCTCTGTGGGAAAAATAAGTGACAGTTCGTGTAAGCCACTTAGATACATTATTTATAAACTATATCAATTTAGAGTCTGGATTCCCGTTAATTGACTTGATTTAATTGGGTTTTTATTACTTTTTATATCCAACAGTAATGGCACTCTAGTCTAAAATGCTAATTGTTAATACCGTAGACATGGTACCTACATCCACATCCTAATGGATGTGGATGTAGGTACCACGTCTACGGTATTAACAATTAGCATTTTAGACTAGAGTGCCATTACTGTTGGATATAAAAAGTAATAAAAACCCAATTAATTCAAGTCAATTAACGGGAATCCAGACTCTAAATTGATATAGTTTATAAATAATGTATCTAAGTGGCTTACACGAACTGTCACTTATTTTTCCCACAGAGCGTTACTTTGTAACCTATAAAAACAAAGATATTTTCATTTCATTTCACTTGTAAGTAAAATCTCCCTGAAATCTTGGGAAGTTCCACAACCCAGCAATACTTCAAATGTACTGGTAGTACATTTGAAGTATCTACATCCACATCCATTAGGATGTGGATGTAGGTACCATGTCTACGGTATTAAGCTTCATCCGGAGTCAGCGGTGCGTTATTTCCAGAGGAGCTTGGTTTAGACCGCAAAGACGCTACTAGTGTCGGTTTTTTTAACGTGAGGAAAATCCTACATGGATGCTATGCCGGACTCCTACAGACTAATAAATGTGACCTTATCCTTAATCTGACAAGACTTCATACAGCTTCCGCCAGGAAAGTCTTTCCTGTTCCAGCGCCCCACGCTTTTGCAATCAAATATTATAACTAAAAGCACATAGTTTACACTTCAGCCCAGAAATAGAGGCAACTTGAACGATCCATAAATTATTTTTGGGTTTTTTCGTGCATTATAAAAGCGTATTTTTCACGCTTTTATAAATGTGACCTTATCCTTAATCTGACAAGACTTCATACAGCTTCCGCCAGGAAAGTCTTTCCTGTTCCAGCGCCCCACGCTTTTGCAATCAAATATTATAACTAAAAGCACATAGTTTACACTTCAGCCCAGAAATAGAGGCAACTTGAACGATCCATAAATTATTTTTGGGTTTTTTCGTGCATTATAAAAGCGTATTTTTCTAGGGTTTTTTAAACCATTTATTTATTTTATACTTTTTAGTCACAAGATTTATACCTTAACTAGCTGTTCCCTGCGGCTTCATCCGCGTAGAAGTCGTTATCGCATAAAATCATTACCCTCCTTTCGCGCAGTCAGTTAAAAAGTAACCTATGTCCTTCTCTTAAACTCAAACTATCTTTATAACAAATTTCATCAAAATCGGTTTAGTGGTTTAGGCATGAAAACGTAACAGACAGACAGACAGAGTTACTTTCGCAATAATATTAGTAGGGATTTCTGTATTACATGGTGTCTTGTCTGATGTCGACTAATGTGAAAATATTCCATTATTACTCTAATACATATACATTTTCTGCAGGTACCTATGTCAATATTTACACTCAATATTAACTTCAATATATAACAGGTTTGTTATAACCTTAAACCCTAATCGTGGTCTAAGCTCATTACACGACTTTTCTAACAAATCCAAACACAGCTATGATACGATGTTCAATCATGAAGTTACAGTTCATATCTTCCGGCTCCATCATCATATCAGTTTGACAGTACCATGTTATTGTATTGTCATCAGAACTACATACATCTGCCAATTTTCATGACGCTACGATCCTTGGAAGATGGTTAAATTAGTATCCTTAGATTCCATTACATTGTTAGTTACATACACGACGACCTAATAAAAGCTTATTAAAAACCACACGTATTCACCTAACAGCCAACGGTTTGGAGCCCCGGGTAAGCCCTCGGAAGGGCCCCAAAACTTACTAGTGTTGGTTGTTTCCGCATTATTGTGCTACTGTCGTGTATGTTAGTGTTACCCATGAAACGAGAAATTTTGTTCGCCACAGTACAATATCTAAATTCGATAATCTACGGATATAACTCACATATTTAGTTCAGGATATAAAATTATCCTGAAGTATAACATCTAAAGGTTTAACGCCAAAAAGGTGCCACCTGAAAGCGCTGCAGGTTTTATTGCATCATTTCAGCAGAGGTGGCAGTCTCTTTCATGCTCGCAAAACATAGGTATACACTTATAAATAAATTTCTGTGTATTTTGATACAAATGATGATCATTTGTATCAAAACATTTTGTGGCATCCATGAAATACTGTGGTTTGTTTTATAAAAACGCTTGACCTCGTTTCGATTTCTGCAATAGAAAACAACGATAAATTATCTTCAGTAGGCCGTAAACTCATAAATTGTATCCCGTTTAATTAGAACAGAATATGTCTCTTAATTTCTAAATTTGCTAACTGGCAACCCCAGCGGTTTTCTAATTATCGGGGCTCAGCGGTGCCGGTACGGAACGTCCCGCGCAACCAGCCCGGTATTATGATCACAAGTATTACTGCAGTAACGCGATCACGATATTTTACTACAGTTTTCTACTATTAAACTAGATACTGGTAAATTCTTGCTCATCTTATAATCCTACCGGTGCAAGTGTAAGTCTACATAAGGAGCAACAAAATAACTAGTTTTAATACCCTTAGGATGAAAAGATCGTGGTGAAATCTACTAAGATTTCACTATCAACCATGTCATATTGTCAGAAAAAAAAACGGTCTAGAAAGACTTTAGTAATATATTTCCACGATATTTGCATCATTAAATTAAATATTTTACGATGTAGTACGTTAGTAAACATGTCACCGCCGAGCTACACAGTAATAATCAGGTCAAAGGATATCGGGTCTTAGAAATATACAACCCCTTTTTCACAATTGCTGTACAGTAAATTTGTACTCGTAGTTCAATATCGCAATCTTGATTTATATAATGCATATAATTATACTGATGCAATTAATGCAACAATGACATAACTGTATAATACATTCAGCTAACTACATAAGCTATAATTATACAAACAGTGTATGCAGTTTACGGGTTGATTGTCCATTGAAACATTCGCCGACCACAACTGTACGAAACATGTATCGAAATTTACTTACGGGTGCACAATACCCGGTATTTGTATGATAATTATAATTTAATTTCGAATGGCAATGTTTATTTGCCAGAGGATAAACAACGTTTTGCAGTGAAACTAAATCATAATTTATATTTTAGCTGGGTGCAACCAAACAGACGTTAATAATAAAGAAACTCTTTATTATAACGTCTTCTCGTCTACCTCTACTGGCTACTACGATTTTACTAGATTTTTTTATTTGCCTAATATAATGTAGCTCGCATTTTATTGCATTCCTAACATTCTGAAAACTAACAGCGCATCTACCTCTAATTATCATGATTTAATTCCAAAATCTGTAATCGTATCGTCCTCTCAATTTAAGAAAGTCTGGTTAGTAGATCTGTTATTAATCCTGATAATGTGATAGATGAAGTTTTTGAAGTCACCATTTCGAGGAACGCCTCAATAGAAAATTAGGAAATGTTTTACTAGAACTACTTTATGTAATTAAAAAAAATTTAAAAAATTACTTTGAAACATAATTTTTTATTATACATTTACATTATTACTGTCTAAAGTAGTCTAAACTAAACCTAAACAAGGCCCCCGTGGCATTGTGCCTAAAAGATTAGCAGCTGTAACGTTGTGGAACAACGGGTGCAATTAGGGGTTCAACATTAGGGGTTTTAAAATGAAAACGTAGATTAATAAATGAAAGCGCCATCTACCGAGTTAGTGTCGCAACGGCGGAAGCCTCATTCGTATTTAAAAAGCGGTCTTGACGTTTAGTAGTTTCGAGTGGTGCCGCTAGAGGCGCTGTACAAAAATATAAAAACAACCGCGCGCAAATTTCAAAGCCCCATTACTCAAATAATCTAAATATAAGACACTGTGCGTAGGTGCATCAGAGTATAATTTCAAAGTGAAGAAATATTGTTAGGAGCCAGGTGCTCCCAAAGTGATCAGCGATTTAGCTGCGAGCGTCAATAACCCCATCATTGGGTGAGTCAAATTAATTATAATGAATCTAGATTTTTAAAACAGTGAAAATTAACGGCTGTTGGTCAACCCTGTTATGGGAGGGTAGATTACAGGGGTGTGAAAAAAAAAGGTCTCTGTAAACTTAGTATATAACCAAACATTGTAAGGCAGCCGACTCCTGACAGGTTTAACAGGGACCGGCTGTCTTAGCAATGGGCGGGAAAAAGGGTTCCAGCTAACCCGTCATCTGGAACATTCCAGGGTCCACCATACGGGTTGTCAAGATCCACCCTGCGGGTTCCAAGCAGGAACGTCCAGCCTACGGGATCCAGAGATCCACCCTTCGAGTTCGACGAGAACCTTTTACCCTACGGGCTACAGGAGATATCTTACTCTCCGGGTTGAAAACACCGTGCCAGCCGAAGTTGTGGACGGCACGGCTACATCAACAACTGCAGCATTCTCAAGGAAGGCAAAAACTAAGATAAGTCGGAACCCTGTGAAGGCCTTCGGAAACCGCACTTTCTGCCTGAAAATACCCACGACCCCGAGTTATATCTAATTTGCAATAAACTATCATTTTAAAATTTAATCTCAACTTCTTATTTATTCTCTCTTTTTTCTTCCTGAAAGCCATCAGCTTTTCAGTGGCGCCCAACGTGGGGCTTCGGGTAGCGAGAAAGCGGTTTCCGACGGGAGTCGGAGGTCATAATTATAAGATTATTCAATTTGTGTAAAATAGTCTTAAGAGTGCCCGTTAGCGGGGTAGTTTCCCTCCAAATTATCACAACTACCCAGGAATTTGGCTCTCCTGACCTCTGCTGCCAACTTGTTCTTTCCGGCTTATTTTGTGTGTTTTTTTTTAGTGATTTTAGACAGATTTCGGCAAACTCAAGAACAAGGCAAAATTCAATTTTTTCTCAACGTGAATTGTAATTTTTCCAAATTTTAACGGTCCCCAATTTATTTTTCACACCCTCAAATAGTTATTTTATGGTGGAAAAATTTTAAGTAAATTTAAAGTAAAAGTTTTTTTTGTTTTGTTCCAATTTTAAATAGTACTTCGTTAAAGTCTGAAGTAAAACTTCTCATTTGAAACGCTTACATTAATTTTAGTAAGTGAATTAATTGCCTATATTCATCGTAAAAAGTAGTCAAAGGATATCACCACCACAATTTTTATTTTTTTTACGGCGTCAAACCGCCTCAATTTGTGTATTATTTTGTTGTATTTCCCATATGTGAATTTACAGCGAGACCAACAGCCGATAATCACACGTCTGGGTAACAATCCCTATTGAAATTTCACTCTAGTAAAACGGTAGAACAAAGATTTTACAAATTTCACTTCACGTAAATTTTAAAAGATTCATAATTGTTTCACTTTTCGAATTACGTCGAATTCTGATACACTGAAGTACAACTGTAAGAAAAAACATTCCAAACGTAGATCACGCAGTGAATACATTCTTGCCAAAAAACAATTATAAACTATTAACTTTGATTCGTGTTCCGAATAAACAACGGCAGATGTTGCTTTCATAACGTTTACGAGTAAGTTGAATTACTAGCTCGATAGTAGAAGAAATTTTTTTTTTCCATATAAACTGTGGGTGGAAGTGAATATAATACACTCCGGGCACCAACAGTCTCATACAAAACAATTCCAGAATCGTCCAAGTACGAATCGGTTTTCAAACAATTCGAAATATTCAAGGAACAATTTACATAAAAGGTTGGTTACTACCATATAGTTTATTTCAAGAACCGTCCAAGTGCGAATCGTCTTTGACACAGTTCAGAATAATTAAGGGTTCCGTAGTAGTAAGGAACGATTTAAAGAAAAAATTAGTGGTACGAGTTAAAATACAATTAACTCGTAGTACGTTCGTGTGAATAGTTACATTTCAATAAAAATAATAGCAGCGTCGAAAATCGCATTATTCGAGTAAAGCTGTAAAACACTTAGTTAATTTCATCAACCCATCATCACACACTTCACTTTCACTACTCACTGCTTAGGATTAGATTACATTTAAACACAGACAGACAGACAGACAATTAATTTCTAGAAGGGTCCAATCTATTAATTGAGTGAAGGAACCCTAAAAGGTAATATTTCCAAACTTAAGTATTTACTAAAGCAAATACTAAGTTTTATAAAGGTTCAATTTATAATTCGGTTCAACGAACCCTAAAAAGTAGAATTTATTTTTCGTTATTCGGCGGGTGGATCGAAAAATATTCACATTCCTTAACATTCAACAAGACGTAAACAGACAACGATAAGGGCCGTCGTTCACTACAACAGAATTCGTTAGCGAATATAGCGAACATTCGTTGTTTACATAAAATTAACTTTTCATGTAAAATAAGTAGCAGATAAATACACTATACATTGGTAAATAATCATCATCACTAAAGATTCCCGGCTAGAGTAATTGAAATAGTCAGTACAATGGCATTCAAATCAAATTTCACATCGCTTCCAAAAGCGGAACTTGCATATGAAGTTAAGATCCGGGGAGAGGAACCTGGTTCAACGGTGGCAGCCCTCAGGCAACAAATTAAAAAATTAAAGTTAACCACGGACGAAGAGGACTTACAGGTCTCCCCTTTAGAATTGGAGGAAGACTTAGTAGGATTGTATTCCTCGCTGGCCGTGTTGGAGAAGAACGTGGCGTCCCTTCAGGACAAATACATACTAGCATTATTGACTAGCTCCAAAGCCTTATGTGCTCACATGGAGTCTAGGTTCGCTAGAATCATTCCCCCAGAGGAATCAGATCTAAAAGAAAGATACGACGACTTTCATCTCACTTTCAAAACTACTTACAAGAGATTGAAAGCCATATCTGAAAGTCATTCGCATGCATCAAACACCAGCGAATTTGATGATGCGGACGAGAGCATTGCTGCCCCTACCAATGAGGCGCAGGAGGCAGACACCCTCGCGGACATTAAAGAGAAAGCAAATAGTAACAACCGGAAAGAGAGTCACTTTTCAAGCTTTCCCGTAATATATGAGCGATGCTTTCTCGCGGAGCTTTCCAAATTAAAATACGACGGGAATTCGGAGGTACATTCTTTCATTGAGCGGGTGGAGGATTTTAGGCAGGCTCGAGAAATCGACGACAAGTGATTGTTAACAGCAGCCTCTGAACTGTTCACAGGCAACGCTCGGCATTGGTACCGCAGTAATCGCGATAAATTTGCGTGCTGGCAAGATCTAACGAATGCGTTAATACAGGATTTCGGAGTCAGCAACTACGAATACCGCCTATGGCAGGAAATTCGACAACGCACTCAGGGAAAGGGAGAAGGAATAGTGGTGTACCTGGCCATTATGGATGGAATGTTTGCTCGACTAAGCAACAAGGTGTCTGAAACGGAAAAGCTACACATCATCTTAAACAACATCAGACCAGTCTACGACACCATCCTGGCAACCAATGGAGACATAGTCTCATTGGAACATTTAAAGAAAATATGTAGAAAACATGAAGACATGGCGGCACGCAGAGCGTTCTTTACAGAGCCTCCAACAGCATCTGAAGGGATGGTAGCAGCGGAATTCGCATTCACAAGCAGGAAGACTGCGAGCAAGACCTCAACATCTACAGGGCAAAGTTACAACAACTTTAACAGAAACGGCCGTAACTTCCCAAGCAGCAGAATGGCGAACAATACCTACGGGAACAGTAACGCTTACAGCACAGGTTACAGCCGTGACAGTCGTAACTTCAGATCGCAAAACACTGTGGCGGCGACAACATCGGACGACACACGGCCATGTTCGAAGTGTGGTTCCAGGTATCATGTGACTATGGCATGCCGAAACACGAATGAGTCGTATGGTTACAAAGGTGGGACAAAAGAAGTTAGGTTTACAAGATGCAAAAACGAAATTACAAGTCAGAAGGAATCTTGTATACTCTCCCCATTACCTACAAATGACCCCAGGCCTTACGCCAAAATAACAATCATGTCAAACCCACAGTTAGTTGCATATGGATTGTTGGACACAGGAGCCGCAATCACAATTTTAGGTAACAACTCACACAGAGTGTTACAAAATATAGGATATAAGATAGAGGAAGACATAAGTACAACGGTTACAACGGCCGGCGGACACACAACCGTTGTACAAGGAAAGGTAAAATTACCCATCAAATTCGAAGACAGAACTCACATAATTACGGCGTATATAGTGCCTAACATAACCACAAACCTAATTTTAGGTATAGATTTCTGGCTCAGATTTAACCTATGTCCCAAGTACTTCGGACATATACCCATATCAGTGGACGATGACCCTAAATTGTCAGTAATATCCGAAGAGCAATACAAACTGTATGACTGGCGTAGTCTCACGCAACAACAACGCTTAATAGCAGAAAAATGTAACGTTGTGGAACAACGGGTGCAATTAGGGGTTCAACATTAGGGGTTTTAAAATGAAAACGTAGATTAATAAATGAAAGCGCCATCTACCGAGTTAGTGTCGCAACGGCGGAAGCCTCATTCGTATTTAAAAAGCGGTCTTGACGTTTAGTAGTTTCGAGTGGTGCCGCTAGAGGCGCTGTACAAAAATATAAAAACAACCGCGCGCAAATTTCAAAGCCCCATTACTCAAATAATCTAAATATAAGACACTGTGCGTAGGTGCATCAGAGTATAATTTCAAAGTGAAGAAATATTGTTAGGAGCCAGGTGCTCCCAAAGTGATCAGCGATTTAGCTGCGAGCGTCAATAACCCCATCATTGGGTGAGTCAAATTAATTATAATGAATCTAGATTTTTAAAACAGTGAAAATTAACGGCTGTTGGTCAACCCTGTTATGGGAGGGTAGATTACAGGGGTGTGAAAAAAAAAGGTCTCTGTAAACTTAGTATATAACCAAACATTGTAAGGCAGCCGACTCCTGACAGGTTTAACAGGGACCGGCTGTCTTAGCAATGGGCGGGAAAAAGGGTTCCAGCTAACCCGTCATCTGGAACATTCCAGGGTCCACCATACGGGTTGTCAAGATCCACCCTGCGGGTTCCAAGCAGGAACGTCCAGCCTACGGGATCCAGAGATCCACCCTTCGAGTTCGACGAGAACCTTTTACCCTACGGGCTACAGGAGATATCTTACTCTCCGGGTTGAAAACACCGTGCCAGCCGAAGTTGTGGACGGCACGGCTACATCAACAACTGCAGCATTCTCAAGGAAGGCAAAAACTAAGATAAGTCGGAACCCTGTGAAGGCCTTCGGAAACCGCACTTTCTGCCTGAAAATACCCACGACCCCGAGTTATATCTAATTTGCAATAAACTATCATTTTAAAATTTAATCTCAACTTCTTATTTATTCTCTCTTTTTTCTTCCTGAAAGCCATCAGCTTTTCACAGCATTCCCTTTGAATAGCAATACCTATTCGCTGAAAGAGAAAACTGCCAGCCCTTGGGTCACCATTTGACTCTACTAGGCGCTTGTTCTAATATGTAAAAATGTCCTCATGACCATGTCCGACACTGACTGGAAGAAAACGATAGGATGAGTTGAGACCCGTATATTACTTATTAAATGGCACTGCCGCTGTTGCGCTGGCTTTTACTTTTGTTTTAGGGATGTATTTTCTTTTGTTTTCAAATTATGTTATAGGTAGGTATGCCACATTTGTGCAGTCATTTACCTTTTCCTAAAACACGAAAAACGCCTACGAGGAGATCTTTTCTGCTTCTCTAGTGGTAGATAATAATATAATGAAAGACTCTACTATTCCAATTCATTATTCAATAATAGTAGGGGTAATTCCACTTTGCCTGCCGAGTGGCTGACTAGAAGGTCAAAGATGTATGTTAAAAAATTTCATGTCTACTTTTCCCTACTAAATTCATTTTGAGTGGACCCGGGGTACGAAGTGAAGGCATCTGATCCTATGGGGGATTCACGATGGAGGCAGATGATTTTTTTACGTGTATTTTATGAATATGCCTTCATGTTGTTACAGTTGGGAGTGTCGCACGATCACCGGAGTGTGCAGCGCGCGTGCAGGCGCAGACCTCGAACGTACCTAGTCTTATTGCAATAGACTTCTCAACGACATAATCTCTAAGATATTATTTTAAGATTCAATCGAAACAATGTATTTAAGGAGAATTCTTTAGGAAGTTAGATCTGATATTTAGTTAAGACTGTCTATAGTGATATGTGCTTGAGACACAAACTAAAATTATAGAGTCAATAAAACATTGCCTAAATTCCACACCACCTTGTCAAGAATTAGAATTAGGGTATTAAACCAAATTACGCTTTGAATATCAAAATTTGAGTATTTCTTAACTGTATATTTCTTTGACGATCTCATTCTGATAGATAGACTTTTCTGTATTTCATCAAATAGAAACGTACGCCTAGCCTAAAATAACATTATAAAATGCGGTATAGGCATTGATATCTATGGGTATAAAACTATACTAAGTTTAGTATCATTATACTCGATTGTGTTGGTGTATTTTATAATTATTTTATAAGTATTATACACTAATACTTATTTAAATAATTATAATTGTGGAAAGTTATCGTTGTGCAAAAATATAAGTAACAAAATGTGGTTTATAGGCTGATTTACTGAATGTTATAAAGCTATTTCCAAATGAGTATATTGTTACTAAATTGGCCTTGTCCAAGTTACCTTAAGCTAAATACTCTATGATTAATGTATAAAGTAATGAATATAAATTAATAATAATAGATTTACTTACTGATAAAAAAAAATGATAAACAAACTTACAATTCGATGTACTAAATTGTTGTAGATCTACATTTTTTTACCAACTTGACTTACTTTGCAAAATAACTTTTTAATGTGATATAGAATTGTGAAATGGTTTTTAAGTGCATACATATTCAATGTTATATAAACTCATTGTATGAATCTCATTAGTTAACTCCAAATGAAAGTGTGAGTTAATTTCTAATTCACTTTTTTTCGCAAAACGAGAGGCTCGTCCATTTTGTGCGGCTTCCCTTTCATGAACTAATTACACAATCTAATTTATTATTATTGCAGCAAAATAAACATGACTAACGTATTTATTTTTGAAAACATAAGTCTCAATTCTAATTAGATAGAACATGGCTAATGTTGTAAACCTAATTATGTCTTTTAATTTATTAATCAATTTTATTAATTTTACTTCAGAGTGCAATAAACTTTATTCTATGCTCATAATTTTCAAGTGAGCTTGGAAAAATTTCGCACTAGCCGACTACGGGACTACAAAACTGAACGCTAGACTTGAAAATTAATTGTCAGATTTTTTTTATTGAATCTTAGCCCATATTTGTTTCCATATGTACTCATTCGATAAAGGTATACATAATTATGTTTGTTTTATAAATAAGTATTTAGAAGTATGTAATTTTTGAATTGGATCTCTGAAACTGAATTTGTGACGGTTAGTGATTATTCATATTATAGAAACGTTATGAATATACTTTTAGAAATATTATTATATTGCTTCATTTCTCTTGTTATAAATAATATTTGCTGGGTTTTGATGCATGAAATGTTTCTTTTATAAACAATATCTAGGTTACATTGTTTGTCAAGGTAAAGGCGATGTCTACGTTTTAATTGTTTTTTAGTCAATTAATAATATAAGGTAGTTTATTTGTTTCGAAAATGATACATACTGGATTCACCCCCAGTTTCCGAAAGGCTGATCAACGCTAAAATTAACTAATCGGATGTTAAAGGCGGATTCTCACAGAAGATACAAAATGAAAATAAATTTACAAGGAACATAAATGCTTCGTAAATATTTAAGAAGAATGTAGATTGTTGCTACCAAAGCGATTCGACGTCGTTGCTGCACATGTGACTCCATAGCGACCGAAAGTTCAACTGTACTATACTTAGGCGGATCAGTGTGGATCGGTTGGAGCGTGTCGGTGGAACGCGGCGGGATCGCAAGAAAAGTTTTGTTCGTGGATCGCAGGAATTGGCGATCCATTTGGATCTTCTGTGAGAATTCGCCTTTAACAACCGATTAGTTAATTTTAGCGTTGATCAGCCTTTCGGAAACTGGGGGTCAGTCTTTAAACGTTGTGAAGTAAGAATTATCATCAATTCCAAAAGGCATTTCGAGGAAATTTCCTTGTGCATGTGTGCCAAACTAAGAACTTGACTTTTATTGACAAATGAGTATTCCAGTGAACAAAATTTTTGTATTTCTTTGACCACACTAACTGACTTTCTTATAATCTAGTGGAATCTTCGTGCACCGTGAATCCTATATCCCAACAGGATTGTTGAGGATAAAGATGTCGAACTCAAACCGACTAAAGCCTAAAGGTGCTCATTACGTGATAAGTCAAGGAGCCAAGTTTTGCCCAAGAGAGGGTATTCCCTGAACATAGATTATCTAAATAGAACCAAACCACATCGTAAAGTGTTACTGCCAATAACTGTATACGCATGACTTCGCGAAATCGTCACAGGCAAGGCTGAATTGCATATCCCTATGCTACTATCCCTACTAATATTATAAATGCGAAAGATTCACTATATGTCTGTCTGTCTGTCTGTCTGTTACACTTTCACGGCTGAAGCGATTGAGATGAAATTTGGTATAGAGAAAGTTCGAGGCCCTAGGAAGGACATAGGCTACTTTTTAACTGACTGCGCAAAAGGAGGGTTATGATTTTACGCGATAACGATTTCTACGCTATCGCCTTTACTATAATGAATCCAGTACCAAATCAAATCTCTCTAAAAGCGTCGATGTACGACCCAGGAACTGAATTTGTATTATAGTTTGGCATAGTAGGTGTTGCAAACGTCCTTAGACTACTACACGGTAACCACCGTGTAGTAGTCTAAGGACTGGAGGTGGCTCATCTGCCATCTTTGTAGTATAAAAAACTGTGACTGTGCAAGTTGTTAAATTAAAAACGGCTTCGTATGATATGGTGACATTAAAAAAAATGGAACTTAGATACGGGTATGATAGTATTTTATCAGATCGTGTCCAGTTACCCATGAATCTATTGAAATTGCCCTCAGACCTCTGCTTTCACTTCAAAGTAAAAAAAAAAATCTTAATTCTACATAGCGTCTTCTCATTATGCTCTTTTTAAAGGAAAAAAATAACGTACAGTACTCCGGTAAGGTTAATTAATGATGTAAGTTTAGGGTAGGATGGGGTGGGGTTACCATGTCAATAAAAAATCTTAGACACAGAATAACAACTCATATACATATTACTTAATAAGCGATCCATTCGGTAGTCGATATTCGCCCTAAATTTGATCTTTAGAATGTTCTGATGTCACAAAACTCCTGAATACTCCCTCCATATTGAATTTTATATTCTCCCTCCATATTGAATTTTATATTGTACTAACTACGACTATAAACTGAAACCAAAGACTGCCAAATTCATTATCAAAAATTTACCAACACTATAGCACATTAGGCACTAGAAATATTAAATGCCAATGTTATTTACCGTTGCACAGCTGCCAAATTGCCCGCAGTTGGCAACACTCATGGTGCCCGTCGGGGTGAGGTGGGGTGCTTGGGGCACACGACGGTGGGGTAACGTAATCTCTGTCGGTGACAGTACTCTGCGCGCACAACTGAAGCCAGAGCTTGAACCTAATTACACGGAACGAAGATTATTCAGCATTTTTTTGGGTTTTGGGCTATTTTTGGACGCGATAGGGTTGTTCCGTAGATTGGTAAGGTTCTATAAATAGGTTTATTTATGTTTTGATTAATTATTGTAATCAAAAAAAGTAGAAACATTTTCTTGTCTTTTTAACGGACTTCAAAAAAGGAGGAGGTTACTCAATTTGACCGTTTATATTTTTTTTATCTTAAAAGTAATTTATATCGTAGTTTAATATACTTACTTACCTACAATAGTAACGTTTTCGTTACACCATTAATAACAAGAATGGCGATTTCGACTCTACCAAGTGTTTGATGGAATGAGTGCAGCAGCAGAAGTGGCTTTGAGTCGGATTTCCAACCCTAGGGAGCGGGGCCAGGCTACACAAAACCACCACGGTATTCCACCTCGCCTCATCCGAGCCGCGGGATAGGCCTGAGAGTCCATCAAGTGTTGGGGTTGAGCAGAGGTGTTTGAGTATGTCATCATCTCACATGTCAAAGAATATTCTTTCCATAGTCTTGACGTTAATAAGAATATCAGGTACTTTGTCAACTTAGATGTAAAAAGATGGCTAATTGAGCATATATGTATATTGGGAAGGCACAGAAATTCAAGCGATATAACATACTTATCGCCTTATCATTAGAACTCGGCTGCTGCAATTACTCATTGGTATATACCAATGGAGACACAATGTCCACGTGGTAATAACCCTTTTTTTATTAACGTGAGCAAAATTCTACAGGGATGCTATGCCGAACTCTGGCCTGCCGACTAAAAACCACACGTATCCTACCTAACAGCGTACGGTTGGGAGTTCCGGGTAAGCCCTCGTAAGGATCCCCCAGGCTAGATCTAGGCTAGATACCTACCTACTGCAACTAGGTACTAACAAGACACTAATTGATATTCTAAGTGATGTATGCAGTGTGAAACCATCCTAAAGGACACAGCAGATAAAGTTCCTGATTAAGAAGGCCATCCCTCCTTCCCATCGCATCGACCTTATCGTAAACCAAAACCATAACGAAAGACATAAAACTTTACACAGGAAAATTATTTACCAATTACCGTGAACTGACTTTAATTTACTTATGTAAATGTATGGAGAAGCGAATAATATCGCGTGCCAGGTTACCTTAGTAAATTTAAGCTATAATTGGGGGAGCGCGCAGTGGTGGATTGGACGCCCGGCGATGTGGTTCCCCATCACTTTGGTGGGTCCCAGTGTGGTACAGTGTGGTGCTTACTGTCAACTAGACAAACTGTGTTTCAATTTGTAAATCAGATCACGATTTTAAACTGTCCGATCTCTCATCTAGCTGACTATATCTACTGTGTTTCTAAAGTTGAAAGTGTGGTGAAATCGCGCCAAAATGAGACTTTCTCGTCAGTATCAGTAGATAGTATGCACATAGATTTCATTAGTAAGTTCATTAATGTAATAGAAATCTAGTCAGTAATGCCTTTAGTGTTGCCTATTTAACTAGATATTCTTTATGCGTCACCCTTTGAGAGCTATTTTACCAATAACATTATACTAGCTGGTCCAAAGACAACTTTGTTAGGGTTAGGTACCCGAAGGGTAAAAACGGGACCTATTCATGAGACTTCACACGTCCGTCTGTCTGTCTGTACGTCATGAGGTTGCATCTCAGGAATCGTGATAAGTTAGAGAGCTTAAATTTTCAGAGATGATGTAGATACTTCTGTCGCTGTCGCTATAAATAAAATTAGAAAAAAGGGGGTGAGGGGGGTAGGGGTTCCTATACAACCGTGATTTTGAACCGTTTTATGGTCCGACTAGCAAATGGCCAGTTTCTTTTTTAATTGTCATTGTCCTTTAGGACGCTTTCACATTTAGGCGTTTAGTTAGAATTTAGATAGTAGATATTAGGCGTTGTTCATATTTCAGTAGGTGCATTAAAGAAGCTAGTCATTCAAGTCAAGCGACGGCATGGCTCAGTCGCGCTTGCAGTAGCTCTAGCTCTACAGATGCCTGTATTGTAAGGAGTGGCTACTTTAATTTCTGGCAGCCCATGTATGCATAAAATAAAATAAATAAATATTTGTAGACAATCTCACACAACATCATCTACTAGCCCAAAGTAAGCTAAAATATAAGCTTGTGTTATGGGATCTAGGATCTAGACGACTGATAGACATACTTATATATTTCTTAATACATACCTACAAATTATACATAACGGCCCACCTGATTGGAAGTGGTAATATCTTGCCCGTCGTATTATCCTCGTAATAGTAATAAAAAAAAATTAATTAAAAGTTTAAAAAACCCCCGACTCACAAAAAAATAACAATAAAAAACCTGTAAAAAGTAAAAAAATAACTATTATATTATGACCTATCTACCCTAAGTATTGAACCTGTATTATTGTTATAGGTAGCTATATTATTTACGTATTCATATTTTTACCTAACAGTTGGTCTCGTCGGGGGGACCGCTCTATACCTAAACAGAGACAGACGTACGGTTAGGTTATGATTAGGTGAGCGGTCCCCGACGAGACAAACGGTTTTTAATGATAATATATATAACTCTATGGTTTTTAATGTCAACAATGACGAATAGTCTAACAACCATTTTTCAGAGCTAATGCGAATTGCGCGGAGTGTGGTTACAGAAATAGCAATACATTCCACTCCTCATATTTCGAATGGCTTAACCGATTTTCATAAAACTTGCGGTACTACCCGTTCGCTCTAACTTTGCCGCTGGCGTAGAGGCGTATACCCGAATTGTTAATTATACGAAGTAAATTGACAGTGGCTAATGGCACTTCGTCATGGAAAATAAGCAACATTGTATGAAGAAGTGACATTAGTTGCTGTCAATTTACTTAGTCTAATTAAAAATTCGACTTTAGTATGGAGCCGAGCGGCAAAGTTAGAGCGAACGAGCAGTATCGTGATGTATAAGATATGACCTTTCACTTGATACCCAACACGGGTATATTTGAACCCATTAAATTTTTCATCACCACTTTCACCCCTCATAGCTTTGAAATGGCTTAACCGATTTTTATAAAACATAGCTAAGAACACTCTCCCCTAACCCATCTTAAAAACAAAAGAAACAGAATCAAAATCGGTTCATCCATTTGGGAGCTACAATGCCACAGACAGACTTACACACACACACACACACACACACGTCAAACTTATAACACCCCTTCCGGGTTTCCGTCGGGGGTTAAAAAAGCTATAATTACCGAGGCTAACTACGGTAATATAATAAATATTAACGTAGTTAGACTCGGTAATAAGATCAGGGAGCCTCACAGACTCTATTTTTAATAAAACACCTTTTTAAAAGCTCTCTAGAGGAAAATTATTTCGCCACTAAATATAAAGTCTTCGTACTAAAAAATACATAAAATAAATGTTGCAAAACGTACCGCAGAGTCCAAGGTTCGAGCCCCGGAAGTGATTAAACATGAACACGAGCTCCCGTAAAGATTACCGTCTGCATGATAAAATTATGCTTTTTGAATAAGCTTTGATAATTTTAAATGAATTCCACTTTGGCGTGTGTAGCGTTTAGGGGTCGTTCCACTGTTCATGCCTTGCTGAATCAATATAGTATTATTGTAAGAAATGTGATAGTGTTCTATAATATATCTCACACAGTGGAGAGAAGATCGTGGTGAATACTTTTATATTTTTGTATAAAAAAACCGGTGTAAGTATTAAATGCATTACAAATCTGGAGGGAAGATGTCATATTTATAAATAACAATTCCTTGAGTGGTAAAAAAAGACCAAAATTTAAATGTTTATACATTTAAATTCGATGCCCAAGTCGAAAATTGTTTTTTCCCTTACGTTATTTACGAAATTAAGCAATAGCAGAATTTGCAAAGAGGTAAGGATTTTCTTTTTGCCTGCCAGCTGCCAGGTACCAGTAAAGCATTAGAACAGCTTTAAAATATCAACAATTTGGATATTTTTCCATAAGTATTACGAAAGTAATACGAGCATGCATGAGTTTATGCGTGCTACGAGATTCGTAGTACATGACAGAAACGGGTCTTATGTTTGACCAAAAAGAAATTGCCGAATTATCACTTTCCAAAAAATGTTTCGCATAATTTCATTTGCCAAATTATTACTTAGCAAAAAATCTCTTCACAAAAAATTGTAACGCAAACGTTATGTTTGGGCAGTGAACGTTTAAACAATAACTTATTTACCAACCAGAGCTTTTACCAATTTTTATTTAGTCAAATGTTTCTGTTGGAAAAATAAATTTACGCAAAATAAAATAAGGCAAATATCTCATTTATTTTTTTGCGGAGCTACTACTACTTATTTACGAAGGCTAATGCGAGAGCTCCGCTTCGCCCCGCTCCCGCATTCGACTTGGAATAATTTTGGGGTTACACACCATCGAAATTGTTGGCATAGCAAACCATATTGAACTGATGACTGGTGCAAACAAAAAACAATATTCATACTTACCGAATAACTCTGAGCACAAGAATCACCCCCTAAGCAACTGCAACCCATCCTCACCACAAAATCCTCGCAATGAAAATAGATTATTAACATGGTTATTAATGCTTGACCCACGTAAAATTCCGGCTCTCATACATAATTTGGGGCTGCGCTACATTTGTGACGGTCGGGCCCACTGGACCCCCGGGGCCTGGGACCAGGGACCGCTTACACAAATCCCTCAAACGAGCCCTCGGGACCAAGATGTATACTTAGATATACGCCCAAAGAAAGTTTTGGATGAAAATTTTAAATCTCCCCACAATGCAATGTTTTTGATGTAAATAAAATGTTGGAGATACTTTCAAATGGGTTCTGCATTTAACATTTCATTTATGTTTGTAAATTAGTTCAGCCCTTTGAGTTCGTAATTATTATGTCTTATTTGATAAATGTGTGTGTTCTATACCTAATTATTATAATGTGTGTGTCTTAAATTTGGCAAAATATTGCTAGATAACTACTACTGATACAAAGATAAATAATGTTAGGGATTAGTTGACTATTCTACAGATTTAGGCACATTCTCCGCCAGGTATGCACAAGTTAAGCTTTAAAGGCAATAGAAAGCATGTGATGTAGGTATACTGTAGGATCTAAGTAATAATTCTGGGGTATCCTTCCGAGGGCTAACCCGGGACTCCCAACCGTAAGCTGTGGGCAGGATACGTGAAGTTTTTAGTCGGTAGGAGTCCGGCATAGCATCCATGTAGGATTTTCCTCACGTTAAAAAAAAGGATCTAAGTAACATTGTATATTTTTAAATACATACTTAATATACAAAGAATATACGCTTGCCGCTACGCCACCGAGACAATTTCATGAAAAGGGATTCTGAATTTCAGGTTGTGTATTTATTTTTGTATGTTTACCTCCAGTTGACCGAATGTCACGGACATTGTTCAGTTGAGCCAGATATCTTTATTGTTTCAGTCGACAGACGAATTTCATTATAAACGTTTCGTTCGTACAAATTACCTGGGCCTAACTGCTTTATACTTCAATAGCTCGCAAGCTTAGTATCAGTTGAATTAATCCATATCACTGAAAGCCATAGTATTCGGGTCTCATACTAAAGTTTGATGTACAACTATTACGCAAACGGAATTGTACCCGCCCGTAAACCTGATTAAAGTGGAGACAGCCTGTACACAAGGCGCAGTCAGGTACTGTGTTCATTGCACAAGTTTAATACGGATCCATCGGAGCCCGTTCGAGCCATTAATTCCGTTCTACCTTCGTGGAGCACGTCAGGTGCGTACTAGATGTGTTATGATTATTGTGTCCCTAAGTTTATTTCGATATTAATAATTTTCCCTCGTGTTTATTTCGCGATAAAACAGTTAGTTTTGTGGACGTAACGGAGGAAAATATTACAGATTTGTAAAAACCATTTTTCGATTAAATGATAAGTAGTACATTTGACAAACATTGAGATTCTAAAGGCACTTTTGTATCAAAATCCAGTTACTGCCCTGCCCCCTACCAGTCTCAAACGGTTAATTCTGGGCACCAACTTTGGTAGCACATATCTATCAACTCGCAGAAGTAGCTAAAGTGTCTAAGGCGGAGAAGGAATTGGCTTGATAAGAGAGGTCAAAAGCTAAATAAAAGTGACAATAAAACAAGAAAGCTAACCATAATGAGACTCTTTGTTGTGTGCCGTGAACAGTGCTAGGATGACGAGATAAACAACAGCAACAATACGCTGTGTTGTATGTATGGCTTTATGTAAAGGGGCATAAGAACATGCGGTAAGTCGCATCAGGAGAGACAAATATCAAAAGTTATAGCTTAACATGGCAGAGGGTCACATGCGTGCGTAGAAAGCAAGTTATTTCCATCAATTCAAAGTGCCACAATATCACGGTCACGCATAACACAGAAACATGTGAAGCACGTGGTGGCGTGACGTGACAAGGATAACCCTTCTGTGAATCAAACACAAAACATTACATAAAATGAAGTAAACAGTATCTTTTTGGGTTAGCGCGCTGATTCGTTTCGTGCATCGTGATTTATGTTGTAACGTAACCCCAATAATATTTACTATAACATCATTGCGTAACCCCATTTGCTAGCTCTACTATATTTAAACAATAAAATGTAGAGGTACCCCAAATTCAGATAATTCCTACCGAGCTTTTGCCATGGGATTCCTTTGAAGCGCTTGCGGCCCATCGGGCTCAGTGTTCTGTGTCACTACAGTAAACCACTTTCTCCAGTCCTTGGATGGGTGACCACATTGTGACATTTATTTGCAAGAGTTTTCGTGCTTCTGGTGGCACGTTCAGCCATAGGCCCCGGTCGTTAGTGAGCTGCCTGATGGGTGGCTTGAAAATTTTCAACAGTGAGTAGTCATAACCTGCGCCTGGGCAGCCAGAGCGTGTGTAGCGCCACTGGTGTAGCATACATCCATATGCTGTGGTAACCAACCATTACTTAATTAACCATTAGGCAGGTAAGTAAGCTAGTCTGCGACCTTAGCAGGATTTAAAAATCTAATTCATATAATTCTTAATGGACATTGCAGATTTACACAAACATTTTGTCGAACCCGAGATTCCAACAATTGCAGTCGCAACATTATAACCACGGCCAAAACTAGTAGTAGGTAATAGTAGATATGAATACAAAAATAGTAATAATCCATATACCTATCTACTAATTTTATAAATGCTAGGATAGCATGTCTGCCGCGTGGCACGCCAGTTGTCTCATAAATTGTGTCCCAGACGTAGCTCGTGAATTAATGAATTGTTTGATCTATTGCTGAGCTTTCATAACCTAGCCGGAGCCGGAGCCGCAGGTTAGAGCTGCGTAATGATATTGCTTGATATACCTACACCTATGTGCAATACTGTGTTTAATACTGCCGTAGTAATATTAGTTCAATGAACACTGCACGTACCGTGCATACCACCGACCATTTGTAAATTCAGCTCGAAAAAGTCGGTGTAGGTACCAGTTTTTCATTGGAGAAAACTTTCAAAAAAAGTGCCTAAAATATTATATCGATACAAGTTTAAAAATTTGTATCGATATAATATTTTAGAATCACAATCACAACCGCTGGATCCCTGCAGGGGAAAAAAAGCGACCGTGGTTTAATCGGTCTTGCAGAGAAGCTAGAAAGCTGAAAGAGTCTGCCTACAGGGCTTGGACCACGGCTCGCAAAAATTCTGATCCTAACATATCTGGGCCAGCAAACGAGCAATTGCCAGGGCTAAGCTCGATTTCGTCGGCAGAATTGGTGAGCGACTAGCCGGCTACCCTTCTGGAAGTCGTGAATTCTGGTCGCTTGCCAAAGCTGCCGAGGGAAACTTCTGTCGGTCAGGATTACCACCCGTGCAGAAACGGGATGGTAGTCTGGCCCAGAGTGCCAAGAAGAAAGCTGACCTTTTGTGTTCTCTCTTTGCCTCCAACTCGACCATGAACGATGGAGGTGCGCTGCCGCCTGACGTCCCCTGGTGTGGCACTTCAATGCCAGAAATTAAATTCCGGCAGCGGGATGTCAGGCGGGAGCTTCATACCCTTGACGTGCATAAGTCGAGTGGGCCGGACGGCATTCCCGCGGTGGTGCTTAAGCGGTGTGGTGCGGAGTTGTGACAGGACCGACCCGGCCAATTACAGATCTATAGCTGTCACCTCCATATTATCAAAGGTGATGGAGCGTGTAATTAATGCACAGCTCCTGAGGTACCTTGAGGAACACGACCTGCTCAGTGATCGACAGTATGGTTTCCGTCACGGTCGCTCGACAGGCGATCTTCTTGTGTACCTCACACACCGATGGGCGGCGGCTATTGAGAGTAAAGGCGAGGCTCTAGCAGTGAGCCTTGACATCTCTAAAGCTTTTGACCGGGTCTGGCACCGTGGTCTTCTAACGAAATTGCCCTCCTATGGATTGCCCGAGAATTTATGCGGATGGGTGTCCAGCTTTCTGGCCGGTAGAAGCATCAGGGCCGTCGTTGACGGCAGCTGTTCAGACTGCATGGCCATAAACGCTGGAGTACCGCAAGGCTCAGTGTTGTCCCCTACTCTGTTTCTGCTGCATATCAATGACATGTTGTCTATTGACGGCATTCATTGTTATGCGGACGACAGTACGGGGGACACTTGTTACACGGGCCGCCCCGGTATCTCTCGGGACACAGTGGAGGAAAATCGTGAACAGCTTGTGTCTGAAATCGAGGCTACTCTTACTAGAGTGTCCGATTGGGGTGGACAAAATCTTGTCCAGTTCAACCCTTCCAAGACACAAGCGTGTTTTTTCACCGCTAAGCAAACCCCAATTACTGTAGCGCCGCAATTTCAGGGCACATCTCTTTCCATCTCCAAAAGTATAGGGATCCTTTGTGTTGAAATCTCCAATGTCGTTCAGTTCCGAAGTCATTTGGAAGACAAGGCCAAGCTGGCGTCCAAGAAGCTTGGAGTGCTCAGTCGGGCGCGGCGGTACTTTACTGCGGCTCAAACACTGCTTCTCTATAAGTCGCAAGTGCGACCTCTGGGCGGGGGCACCTGAATACCAACTTCGTCCTTTTGTCTCGGTACAAAGGCGTGCTATGAGAGTTGTCGGCGATCCCATACTTGCAGGTGATGTAGAACCTCTTAGTGACAGGAGAGACTGCTTCTCTGTGTGTATTCTACCGGCTGTTGTATAACGGTTTGTGCTCTGAGGAATTGTTTGACATGATGCCTACGGCTACATTCTATCATCGCACCGCTCGCCACAGACAGGGTTTTCATCCTCACATGTTGCGTCCGGAGCGCTCGAGCACGGTTAGATCCGATAGGGGCTTTCTACCGCGCACGCTTAGGTTGTGGAATGATCTCCCTGCCTCGGTTTTCCCAAACGCCTACAGTATGGGGTTCTTCAAGAGGGGTCTTAGAAGGTTTTTACAGGGTCGGCAGCGCCAGTGTGGCGCCTCTGGTGTTGCAAACGTCCATAGGCTGCGGTGACCACCGGTACATCTGGTGGGCCGTATGCTTGTCTGCCACCTTAGTGGTATAAAAAAAACATAACATTTAGAAAGAAATAACTGCTCAATTCATGTCAATGAGGTGCTTATCTCCATAACCGAATATACCACGGCTAGTGCGGAGTGTTCTTAAGAATTCTTCCACATAATTTGTTTTTGTCTCTCCTCTTGGATCCTCAAAAATACGTGTGGGGTTGAGACTGCCCCTACAACAGTCAGAATTCCTAACTCTACTAACCAAATAGTTTGACAAATCTTTGCTCTGCAGAAAATGTTGGAATTATTTTCCCAACGCATCTAATCCCCTTCTCTGACAATCTCGACGATTACCTATGTGGCTGTAGTAGCGACCTCGAATCTTTTCTCTGTCCGGGAAAATTTTACTCAGGTGGTTTTGTAACAAACCAAAGGAATCGTTTACTCCCACCTGTTCTGTTGAGTGAGTAGAGTAGTTCTGTTAACAGAACTACTGGTACCTCATTTTTTTCCCGTTAGTTCTTTCCACAGAACAAATGGTAATTCAATTCCCACCTGTTCTGCTGATGATGGTATTTTATGTCCCATTAGTTCTGTCCACTGAGTTTTTATTTTTGTCGACGCTGGGAATGCGTTTACGTTTACGTCGACCTGGCTAAAGGCGCCCTGCAAATTCGGGGGAGACAGATGGGTGGCACCCGGAGCTCCAAGGGGTAGGCAGAGACATATTATATGCCCTCATTTCACCTTTAGATATTGTCCCACGTAATATGGGTGATTCACACGAACACAGACGACAGACGAAGGTTGTAGGTAACTGCCCTCTGTTGAAATATTTCAAGCCGCCTGAATTAAAAACAAAGGTCTTCAACTTGGCTTAAAAATGCCATTTTATTGGCAACCGGGACCAACGGCTTAATAGGCCTTACTTAGTACAGAAACTTACTGCGTTAGTAAAATTACGTTCCCATTCAATAAACTTTCTAACTAAGGTAATACATAGAATATATTATATAATCTGTGGTAATACTAAGTAACAGAACTAGTGGGAATAGTTGAAAGACAAGTCATGTGTAAAAGCATAGTCTTAAGAGTCACAGAACTTATGGGAACAAAAATTACCAGAAGTTCTGCCAACAGAACTACTCAACAGAACAGTTGATGGGAATAGTTAACGAAAGTCAGGTGTAAAGCATAGTCTTATTAGTCACAGAAGTAATGGAAAAAAAAATCCCAGTAGTTCTGCCGACAGAACCAGGTCGGAATAGACGCCTCACATACACTTATTTTCAGCAACGCCATCGTACATAGATCTAGTTAAACTCCAAATTGGTGGCCGTGTGCCTCGCGACTAGACCTTCGTTGAGTTTCGTATTTTCGTAGCTCACAACAAAGTACTTTCGTTCAATGATAGATGTCGTGACTGTACGAATTTTTGGTTGCCATCTGTCGAGCGGTAGCAGCACTTAAGCTGTTTGCTTTTAATCGCTAGATGTCGTTGTAAAATTTCGTAATCGTAATACTATAGTATAGAATTATACTCCATCACATTTTATTCCTTTTTTTTTTTTAAAGAAAAAAAAATATTTGCAAAATAAAAAACCAGCTAAGTGTGAGTCGGACTCACGCCCAGAGGGTTCCGTGCCATGAAACGACGATAAATAACGTTTGTTGTATGGGAGTCCCCAATAAATGTCTATTGTATTATGAAGCGCTCGTGGCCCCGCGGACTCAATGTTCTGTAAACGATCAATGCAGTAAGCAACATTTACTATGGCCGGTCCTTGGATGGGTGACCATTCATGTCAACTTTGTGACATTTATTCCGTTTCCGTGCTTCGGAAGGCACGTTAAGCCGCTGGTCCCGGTTGCCAGTGAAATGGCAGACTTTAAGCCAAGTTGAAGGCTTGAAATATTTCAACAGCGGGCAGTCACAACCTGCGCCTATCCGTTTCAACACGGCAATACGGTTCCCCCATATTACGTACGTTACGATGCACAATTTGTTATCCTATACCTACTCGTTCTAATAGAAGTTTGGATGTTTGTTAGGTACTCATTAACGCTCTAACCGCTGAACCCATCTGGCTGTAATTTCGTACATGGATAAATAATTTTATTATAGTCTGTAATAACAGTGGAATTTTATCCCTGGAATACTCAATAACGGGAACAACATCGAGTAGACACAATAAAAAATGAATGCTCTCTAAAACCAAAGATCCGCGAGATCGATATAACATGTCGACCTCACTTTTACATCAAAAAATCTACTTTATGGAAGCTATGTTAGCAACAGCACAGATAGCATCTGCGAACGGACGATAAAAATGTATTTTTCGCTACTTTAGTAGTTTGACAAGCGAGGAACACGGGTAGAGTACGGCACTAAACGAGGTGGCAACATGCCTGAATAGTTTCAGAACTTAGATTTTTTTGTAAAGCGATAAGTCTTTTTACCCGACTGCGCGACGCAAAGGAAGAGTAATGTGTTTATTTATATCCTACTACCTACTACTGGGGTTTCAGGCATGTGGTCACCATGGCCATGTCCATAGGTAGTTGCAAACGTCCTCTAGCGCGCTAGAGGAGAACAGTAAAGGAGAACACCGGTTCGATATATAAGTATACATGGGGTCCCACGTATACTTATACCTACGTAAAAAGGTCTACAGAGGCTACAGATAACGTTCCTGCCGAAGCAAGGAACCGCTCATAAATTGAAATGCCACAAACGATCGCCCATCCCAGAACTGATATAAGCATGCTAGAGAGGCATAAATACTAGTGACCGACCGAAGTTTCGGTTTCGGTTTCGGTTTCGGCCAGTTTCGGCCAAAAAAACGTATTTCGGCCTGGCCGAAACTCACGTGTTCATGAATTTTGAGCGCCTAGCACTGTGACAGTTAGCCAGTTCAAATTTTTACAGAAAATTGACAAATAGACAAACAACAAATTTATTTGCTGATTTCCTTGTACGGAACCCTACGCGCGCTAGTCCGGCTCACTGTTGTCCAGTTTTAGTTATATATTTCTAGAATGTAACCAAAACCAGCCAAGAGCTAGTAGCAGGGCACCGTGTGGTTTTAGTCGGTAGGAGTTCGCAATAGCATCTATGAGTAATTCCACACGTAAAGAAAGAAACTCATGTTTAGGTGGAGATATTTCTAAAACGAACACTTGAGAAGATTTATTTATACCGTTGATTGATGGCACTTGGTGGAACTTGCTGCACCTATTGAAAAAATAACCAGTCAAGTGCGAGTCTAACTCACACACGGAGAGTTTAAAGCGGGACCCTATAAACGAGACATGAGGCCTAGCCGTCCGTCTGTCTATTAGTCACGAGGTTGTATCGCTGGAACCGTGCCAGATATAGGCCTAAAATTCTCACTGTACAGTAGTCCTACCAACTAAAAACCACGCGTATCATACCTAACAGCCTACGGTTGGGAGCTCCGAGTATGCCCTCGGTATGATTCCTCCCCGCCGTCTCTTTTACGAGCATGACCTGCTCACAGGAAGAGGCCTATGACCCCGCTCCAGCGCCTCCTTGCGCCATTTTAAACAATGATGCAAGGGCCCTTGCTTCCAGGTCCCATAGAGGGGTCCGGCTAGAAGACATGCCGCCTCAACTGAGATCGTGCGGTATCTCCTTATCACCCTGACAGCCGTCGCCTTCTGCGAGCTAAGCAATCTAGCCGCATCGCTGGCCATCAGGATCTCCGCCCATACGGGGGCCCCGTATAGGGACATGCTCCGCACGATCCCAAGATACAGTCTCCTGCAGGGAGCGTTGGGTCTCCTGATATTGGGAAACAACCGCGAGAGTGCGGCTGATGCCCCCTTCCTCAGCTATGGGACCCAACTTCGGAAATGGTATCCGAAGTTCCACCGGCTATCGAGTACGAGCCCCTGATACGTCATCAAGAGCTCGATGCCGATGCTGACGCCCCCTATATGTAAGCTGGATCCCACAGGTGGCCTCAGGGCTGCGTCTCGGTGCGTTGCTCTTCGCGCTGTAATGAGGGTGTCGTCGTAACACGTTGCGCATGGAACACGTTACGCACGGAACACGTTACGCCGACACCTCTGAGCAACAGACCACGCAGCACCCAATTGTAGCCGATGTTCCACATCCTAAGACCGACCCCTATGGAACACCGAACGACACATCTCGCGGACCCAGCCTAGCCAGCTCGGTTAAGTTATGGCCCTCTCGGAAAGATAGGCCGCGACAATTCGACGGAGGTATGGAGGCATTCCATGGTAAATTAGCGCCTCCCAAACGCAGCTCCAGGGCAAGAGACACTGCCACCACCACCTCACCACGAAAGCATCAACACAACAAACGTAATTTTTGTACCCAATTTTTGTAACGGTCCCCTTTGTGTGGAATCCGACTCGCACTTGGCTGGTTTTTTATTTTTCAATATGAACACGTGAGTTTCGGTTTCGGTTTCGGTTTCGGCCGAAACTGACCCTGGGGCCGAAAGTTCGGTTTCGGTTTCGGCCGGAAAACCAGTTTCGGTCGGACACTAATAAATACACAGAGTCGAGTAACTTGAATTCATCATTATTTCAATCGGAGACAACGGTCGACAACGGAACACTTTTATGAAAATTATGTTTGTTATTGACAGTTTATTACGCTAGATAGTTACTAACTCAACACGTAAGAACACTCAATAAATTCATCTCATTCATTGAAGAATTCGTTCGAATTTTACGGTGTCCTAAGGAATAAATGGCTTGAGTTCCCCTTTTGATTGCTGGTCGATGGCCGCGTATTTTAAGAGATTGGAATACGTAGGTAGATATATGCCTTAATTTGCGTCGCAAATCAACCCCAGGCCCATTGAATTGATAGCTCTAATTGTCTCATTGGAATAAAACAGTTGCCTACCGTACTTATAGACTCAATCCCGCTCTCTCACATCGTACAGTCAACAATAAATTAATTAATACATAGGAAGAAGGTGTTTACGCTATGTACTAACACTTTCGAATCCTCTTCTGGACCTGACGCTTTTCATAAGTAGGTAACAGCTTTAAAAATATGTCACCTCTATCTGCTTCCACAGTCAATATGTAAGCTGAAAGCCCAACAAAATACTCGCACAACATACCCATAGCACCACATACAGCATGCCAAATCGCACTTCGCTTGACGCACACCTACGCTTGCGGGCCATGGCTGCGGCCGGTGGCGGCACACGTGGGCATGGCGCTGACGAGCGCGGTCGCCAACGCCGCCGCTGCCGCCGCCGCCGCGGGAGCAGGCAAGAAGGCCGCTCAGGTGCAATTACAGGCCGAGCTCAACACTGATGACGAGTGGAACAAGTTTCTTCAGAGAGATGGGCTTTTGGGTACGTATCGTTTACTTAATCTCATTACTTACCTATGTACTTTCGAAGGGTGCAATTTTGGAAAGCTCTGTATGAAGTTGTATGAAAGAGTATGTATGCCCTTTGCAGACGTGGTTTATCTTGTTTAGTTCTATTTCGAAGAGCGAGCTCTTCTGTACCTACCTATGACTGACTGGCTAGCTCAACCCGCTTTGATGAACTTGGCTCCTTGGCATATACTTAGTTTCTTTTTAATAATTAAAGCATCCGGTAAGAAAGGCAATCTTTAAAAATTCCCATTCTAAAATAGATATGTAAGCGAAGGTTCAATTTCAAAGCGAAAGCTTGGTGTGCAAAGCTAGTGTAATGACGATGACATACAAGTACAAGTACATACCTGCCACTTATCTTCTATTCTAAGACCCCGTTATAAAGAACCTCCAGTACCTAGATATTCGGGATAACCGAGGCAAGGAGCTCATTCCACAATCTAATCTAATCTCACTAACTTTACATTTTTATTGTGCAGTAGTGGATGTCTACTCCGAGTGGTGTGGACCCTGCATGGGCATGGTGGGGAATTTGAAGAAGATCAAAGTGGAATTGGGAGGGGACAATCTTCATTTGGCTGTGGTGAGTTTTGATGGATAATGTCCAATTTTTGATAATCAAGTAAAAATCTATGCTCGTAACACAATAAAATTAAATACCTAATTGACGGTTTCATGTCCTCCAGTTAGTCATACCTATTGCGCCAAAACAACACAGATATCATCTAAAATACTAGTAATTACAGAAATTCATTCAACGTACTTATACATAATATTTTTTCTAAATTTGTCTATTCATAGTTTAACTAACACTTGACCAAAGTAACGGAAACCTATCAGCTACAGCAAGAAGTAGGTAGGTACCTGCCTATTAAGTTGAAACCAAGACTTTAATCCAATGGCTAATACAAGTTATTTTGTAGGTAAATAGACTGACACCTCAATCGTATTCTAGTTTGATTAAAATAACATTTTTTTATAAGTACCACTAAGGTGGCAAACAAGCGCACGGCCCACCAGGCGGACTGGTGGTCACCGTAGCATATGAACGTTTGCAACACCAGGGGCCGTGAACCCCCTTTGAAGAACCCCATACTGAAGGCGTTTGGGAAAACCGAGGCTGGAAAACCACTCATCAACATCATTTAAAAACCAAGATACAAAAAAAAGGCGTAATTTTTTTCAAAATTTAAGCTGAAAAGACACACAACCAGCCAAGTGCGAGTCGGACGGTGCGTTCGTGGGTTCTGTAAACTTCTGTACCAAAGAGCAGCAACAGAAATACATAATCTATGAAAATTTCAGCTCTCTAGCAATCATGGTTCCTGACATAGTCTCGTGACAGACAGCGAAGTTTCAGCCTACCTAATAGTGTCCCATTTTTACTCTTTATGTACGAACCCCAAAACTGTGCCTAAAACCAACATTTCATTCAGTTTCAAGTTTTTGCAAGAATTCGTTTTCTGTCTCCTTAGGCCAAGTCCGACACAATAGAATGTCTGAAGAGGTTCAGAAAACGCAGCCAGCCCACCTGGATGTTCATTGCGGTAAGTATTCTCTACCTTTACATAGATATGGGGTTTACTCCTATTCACTTAATTAGATTGGCCGGAGAGTGTTTGTACTAGATTCTGACAGTGGCACCTAACGAAGGGCTACAGTTAGTTGTTAGAATATAGTAAAGAACTTCTTCGCTTACACACGCCCTGATTCATCAAGCTATACCTGAATTTAGTACCAATACATGAATTTAGTAGTCAACTTTTGAACCAGTACGACTGTATTCCAGGCGTTTAGGTCTTGCAGAACTTCTCTTCTACTTCATACTTAGTGCTTTTTTCTACTTCATTGTTATCTGTAGGTACCTGCATAATTATATGAATTAAAGTACTTAATTAGATTATGCAGATTTAACCCGATTTTGATAAAAGCATTAAATAAAATTAAACCATCTTGCTCAATCTTTCTGAGGTAGTTCCTATTTATTATCCTTATAATTTATTTAATAGTCAGCAAATAGCTTATAATCTTATTCGACAGCTATTACTAGTTGAACTTCTTAAGGTATGTATTCTACGTTTCAATCCACCTGCGATCGCTTAGGTAACTCCATACCTAACTATAACAATAAGGGTGTATATACAACAGGCTGCCTTTGATACACCTGCCTGTCTTCATATGAGTGGAAATAGCATGATTTGCGGTATGCTGACACGAATGGGAATATCGACCAAACGCCTTGGAAAAATGTCCATATGTTTCATGTTTATGTGTAGTTAACCACTTTTTAAGTTTTGTCATCGTTTTCAGTTTTGTGGGTTAGTAGCGCTCTTTGTTAACGTAGATAGGCGCATGTGGCCTTGCAACTTTTTCAAATAGTTCTGAAAGAATGTTTGAAATATCTACTATTTAAAATTTTTGGACTTAACTTTAAGCCGATTCAAAGATTTATTTTAAGGGAAATGAATGGTTTGGTATATAACAATCGAATCGCAAAAACCATAATATGCACTTTACTACAGAAATGCGCGCAGGAATCAGGAATACTGCGAAACGCGTGCTCGAGTGAGTTTTTAGCGCAGCGGGACCTACTTTTAGTCCTTAGCTTAGCCTATAAATACCGTTAAATGAGGTGTACTGAACATAACTAAATTATTTTGTTACGTGTCATTTCCAGTCAGGACAATTGATAAATGTGGTGTTCGGCGCCGACGCTCCTCGCATCGTCAAAACAATAGAACAGGAACTTAAAAACGAAGAGTTGGCCAAGAAAGGGGAGCTAGAGAGGATCAAAAGAGCTCCTCATGAACTGACCCCTCCGGAACAGGTATGAAATGTTGCTGCTGTCATATCCGTTTAAAATAGCCACCTGCTTCTAAATTGAAGTAGATAGATAGGTACCTATTTTAAATGGACTTAACATCAATTCGCATTTAGTGGTAGACACCACGTTCAAAAATACAAAATGCACTATGAGCACAGAGAGACAACTAATACCTAGTACTATGTGCCGCCAGCAGGACCTACTAAGTAAACTGTACCCACTGCCAGATATCCCCCCTACGTGAGGCCGCAGTGGTAGACGTAAGTCTGTTGGGTCTGTCCTGGGGTGTCCTTCCGAGGGCTTACTCTGGGACTCCCAATCTTAGGTTGTTAGGTAGGATATATGTGTGGTTTTTAGTCGATAGGAGTCCAGCATAGCATCCCTGTAGGAGTTTCCTCACATTAAAAAATACCCACTGTCAGATAACGAAATTTGACTTCATGCTGAATTCGTACCCATCTGTACTTCCGATAGTAGGTGCATAATATGCTCTCTACAAACAGAAATGTGATTTGCGATGGTATTAGTTATTCACACACAGAAGGAAAACGGAGATCGTTAGTTTCAATCTATTCAATTTTGATTCTATCTTTCCAGGAGATAGCCACCCATCAAGAGAAGCTGGAAGAGGAACGCAAGGCTCGTGAGGAGGCGGCGGTACAGGAGGCTCGGTTGGCGAGACGCGAGGCACGTGCTGTGAGGCTAGAGGTGCACTTCGGCGACACGTGCCCCGCGCTGCTGCTGCCGCACGCGCAGAAGAACCTGCGCAAGGTCACCGACTCCATCGAACCTTATGGTAATCGCTATATCTGACAAGCTACCTATTTACATCACATAAAGATGGAAATAGGGTGGATTCGCGATTCTAGAGCACACTAGATACCTCGTCTTCCCATGCGTCACTTTCTCAAAAGACTAGTTATTAAACTAAACCTATGTGCCAAAATAAAATGAAACTAATACCACAGATAATACCTAAGTATACAGGTGAATTTTTCAAAAGAGATTGGATGGCCAAATCCGAAACTATATGGAGTAGCGAAAAATGCTCCAAGGAGTTACGAGCCAGTTTTTGATGAAACTTAAAACCTCATCATTAGATTTTTAAAAAACCAATAAGCCTAGCTGAGAATCGAACCCATTTACTTAGAGAAAATAACACATCCTATATTATTAGATACACCATACGATAGTTTTGCTATGTTGTTGTTGTTAGATCTTATTATGGGAGGTAATGACATAAGGCAAACTAAAGGAAAGAGCGTATCTTTAACAAAATACATTAAATTTTTCTTACGTTAACTGATTAATATTGTTCTTAATGTAGATGTAGACCATTGTTTTCAGTACATAGCTGAATTCCAGACCTCAAGGATCGTACTGCATTCAATATTACAAAGTTCCGTTGAGAATATTTTCCAAAGAGCGTTTCATGTCATCAACTGTACCTATAATACGTGTCTTTGTAAATTTCATTTTTGATATACCTCCAGAGAAAGTAATCTAAGGGGGAAAGATCCGGGGATCTCGCTGGCCAATGGTAGGTACATGAAATATGAATTTCAGTAATTTTCCAAATTTTCCTTAAATTTGCCGTATATCATTACTTTGCAGAATTTGATCTTTAATAGCGACAATATCGTATGGTGTAATAATAAATTATGTGTTTTTTTTTTCAAAATCAACGGGTTCGATTCCCAGCTAGGTTTATTGATTTTTCAAAAATCTAATGATGAGGTTTTGAGTTACATCAAAAATTTAGTGATTTGGTCATCCAAGCCCTTTTCAAAAATTCAGATAAATTCTAGTACCTAGCAGTATAGATTTGCAAAAGTAATAACAAACAATTCACCTGTAGTAGATAACGGAACGAACTGTATTCAATATTTTCTTCCAGGAATTATATTAGCAGACAAATGTCCCATCGTTGTGGGCAAGGATGGCGCCAGGATCTTGGCTGTAGAGGACCCTGAGATGGGAGAACCTGCGACCGCGGCGGCGATCGCTGAGAGACCATCACTGGCGCTCATATTCAAAAAGGCACCCGATAAAGAAGGGGATTTAATCGGTAAGGATATAATGCTTTTTCTACCGTGGTGCAGTTATCACCAAGTAAACAGTGGTCTCGTGATCTCGCATGCAGTGCAAAATGAGATATCTTTCGCCCAAGAAATTGCAGGGAAAACTTGCAATTGGATATGTAGCTTTTGACAGGTATCGGTAATTTTGCTTAAATCGATTAGCAATACAACTGCATGAACTTTCCGAATAGAAACCTTAGTTTACCTTGCGATGTGTTGCAACGAAAATAAAACCGTACTAGCTCTACGATATGTTTACAGAATTAACACGCCAAGCGCTCTGCGGAGACCACCTGGCCGAGGACGACGACGCCAGGAAGAAACTGCCGGTGACAGAGCTCCGCGCAGACGGCATCCCCGGGCTGTTCGTGCCGGCTGACAGACACCAGCGAGCGGCTACGCTTGACCTGCTGTTTCCTAAGGTATGTGTAAGTGGTATAACATTCTACTTACGAATCATACGATTATAGTGGAGAGAGGGGTGCTAAACTGGCGGTGCAGGTGACCGTCGATGCTTCACAGGGTGACCATCCTAAACCTACATTTGGGTATATTCCAGACACCGATCCAAAATTCTCCTCTGTATTACGCAGTAGACCCGGCACCCACAGCGTGAATTCATAGAATGTTAAGGATTAAAATCGGTATGTAGGTTCAATTTCAATTTATTTATTTTTGCTGAGTTTAGGTATCGACCAGAGATACTGCTGAGGCACACTTGCACGATAGAATAGTAGATTGTTAACCGAGGGTGGAAAGAATCAATTCCCGAGGTATTTAGACTATAGTCCGAGTCGGAATTGATTCTTTTACCCGTGTTAAACACTCTACTTTTCATTTCAAATACGAGGAAAATAAAACTAATAATAATAATATAAAATAGTTTAAAAACTAAAAAACACGCTTTTAGCACGCACTCTTGGACGTCCGCCATATTGGATTTAAGTCACGTGACTATTTTTTTCGTATTTCTGATAGCAAACCCTTTCATTCGATACCCATATCATGGGGGTGGATTTCAAATAGCCAGTCCGCCATTTTGGGGAGGCCGCCATATTGGATTTGTAATGACGTTTTTTAGCTAGTCATGTATTGTCATCAGAACTCAGAGCGTGTGCAAAATTTCAGCCTGATCGAGGGACGGGAAGTGGGTCAAATAAACATTCCAAGATTTTCTTACATATATAGTTACAAGTGAAGCTAATAAAAGCGTGTTAAAATTCAAACCTTACCATAAAAGATTTTTACCAATTGTTTTGAATTCTGTTACAGATAAATAACAACTACATTATAACGACTTTTTAAATTTTAAATATGGAACTCACCGCGTAATTGTTGCAGAGATTAGAGATTACCGGCCCCATACACGTACAATATTATTGACTCAATAATATTGCCACAATATTTATTTCCATCCGAATATAGTCTGTTCAAACCTCAATATTACCCATACACGGTCAATTTATTGCTATATTGATCAATATTATTGTACGTGTATGGGCCGGAAATTTTCGCTAAGTTCACACAGTCACACTGGCTGTTTGGAAAGAAGCATGGAGTTTTGGCGCGAACACGAAAGGACTCGTACATTAATCCGTATTGTAATTTTTCAAAATTAGTGTATTTATGAGTATTTATGTTTAATAATGGTGGATTCTTAAACATAAAAGTTTCAACAACGTGCACAAGTGTTGGAAAGTGATAAAACGAAGTGATACGCGACTTTTGTGTACCACCAAACTCCAAAGACAACTCTTAGTAAAGTACCACCGCTTTACTTGAGAACAAAATTTGTCCAAACTGGAACATACATGAATACGCTGATAATAAAAATAATTATTAGGAAAAAGATATATTACACTTACACTGCTATTTGCAAGATTCTCAACATGAAAAGGATTGATATTGTCGATATATAATTGACTTGACATTGGCATACTTTCAACCCGAGAAAGTCCAAGATATAAGGAAAAGAAGAAGAAGAATGACGCATGGCCGCAGCATTTTTTTAATTTTTTTTTTACACAATTCTCTTCACTATCAGAGCTGACCTGTCAGCAGTTCTATTTTTAAAGTTCATTCCGGTCCTTGGGTGGGAAGTAATTTGTATGAGTTTTTCCCTCCCTAGGGAGGGAAACAGCATTTTCCACCCAATAGTCAGATCAAGAAAACACAATTTTCCGAGTATGAGAAATGAAAAGGTCTTTGTTTTTTAAAGGAAGTGGTAGGTAGCAATTAAGTTGTGAAGCGGAACAGCTCAAAAAAATGGATACAGTTTAGAAGTTCATTAGTATTTATAACCACAACATTCCTTCCTCGACAGAATGGCGTTTTCCCTTTCCGTGACTTTCGACCTCCGCTCCTGTGTCATATCTGCCTACATTTTCGAAGACTAGTATATTCGACCACCAGTACTCTCGTACCCTCAGATGGTGGGGTCGGTGGTGGAGCCGCCGCCCGCACCGGAGCCCCCGCACATCGCGCTAGTGCTGGGCGCGTGGCAGAGACGTGCCGTGCTGTCCATCGCGGCGCAGCGCTCCCTGGCTGCGCGGCTCCTGCGCTACGGGTTCTTCGCTGACGACAATATTCAGGAGCCGCGGCTACTCAGCAAGAACATCGACCAGTACGAGCTGAGACCCGAGAAAGACTAGTAAGAATTTCTTTTTGGAAGACCTGCATACGGTACCCGGCTGGTCGAAAGTGGCCACAGTAGCCTATGGATATTTGTAACTTACACTTCACACCAGATATTGCAATTACTGAAAAGTTTAACTTTCGAACTGACCAGCTGGTATTAACGAATCATTATCCTATCTAACTTCTATTTCCATTTCAGTTGTGAGACGATCGTCCTCATGATAGCAGTGGGTCTCGCAGAGCCTCTGCTGGCTGACCCTGACCAGTTCTTCCCAGGCGGGGTGCCAGACGATCTACTGGCTCTAGGGCCTCTTCACATCAGCGAGGACGCCGTGAAAGGCGGTGAGGAATGCGCCAGGTTCTTCCCGCCAGGGTACAGTGTACCGGATAGGAAACCCAAATTGAAAAACAAGAAAAAGAAGAAGGTGAGATTGTGAATTCATATGTTCTTTTACCATATCAGTAATCACGTTATAAATTTGAGAAAATGGTTCTTAAATAATTACTTGATATTTGAGCTAGATAGTGTCGTGTAAATTGTTTATTTAATAGTGACTAATATCGTCGGATACTTTGAAAGTAGATTGAAGCTATTCTTATTAAAGCTTCCGATGAAACCTAGTTCACACATATCATCATGTTCTTTTTCAGAGGCGAAACAAAGAAAGCGCCGAGTCAACGGAGCGCACCGCCAGCCAAGAGAACGCGGAAGAGGTGACCGGCGACGACGGCGCGGGGGAGGGGGAGGAGGCGGCGGAGGGCGAAGAGGGGGGCGAGGCGGAGGACGAGGAGGGGGGCAACGCGGATGACGACAGCGACGAGCAGCTCGCCGCCGACAAGGCTACCTCGCCGCCGCCCTCCACGCCGCACTAGCTATGCAGCTTTAGACGCTCCTATCCTACTATGTTTAGATAGATAGATAGATAATTATATGCTTGATTGTAACAACTATACACGGTGTTTCTTTTAGGGTGTCAAGCCGCCACTAGCTGGTAGCAGGGTTCCATACCTATCGATTTAACCCCCATGTATGTTCTACGATTTTTTGTAGTTTTCGAGATAGGTATGGAACCCTGCTATAAATAAATAATAAATAAATAAATAAATAAAAGTATTGTAATAGACAAAACGTTTAATTTTGATCGAGATATTGACGTGATACCGTCATATTTTTTTTTTTTTTTTTTTTTTTTGTTTTATTTATTAAATAAATAAATGGATGAACGTCGGCTGCACGCACGATGAAGCATCCGCCTGAGTCGAGCGTGCAAGCGAGAGCGCGCAACGAGCGATAGAGAGGCACGATCGGCCTACGCGTTCTGCTTGCGACTCATCTATCTGTTCCACTCCTTCGGCCGATTACGTTTATGTTTTCTAACAATTTCATTAGAAACTTTTCACGGAAAATTATCAGTGCACGAGATTAACCCGGAAACGCCATAGGAGAGCCCACCACGTGACATGCGCACGAGCGATTAAGTAACGTCACAAAATAATAAGGTAAAGAACGCAATCTCATGTATGTACTTTTTTTTTCACACCTACCCTCAACTGCGCACACTCGCGCACAAATCAGTATCGAAAACTATGAAAATATCTTGAGCTCGAGTCTGTGCACTCTGTGAGCGGTGTCTATGTGTGCGTAGCCTCAGAGAATTTAGTACGTAGGTTTCCATCTGTACTATCTAATTTGTGGTAACATTGACTATGTATAATTGTGATACTACCCAAGTACCCAAGGGAGCGCATATCGCTGGGCAACTTGCGCTAGCCTGTTCCCTCCAGATTACTTTAGTCAGGTTCTAAGTAATTCATACTCGTATTAGGCAACAGCTAGGACACTCACAGAAAAAAAAACAAAGAAATAATTTTCCTATGTATTTTCATTTATTTATAAATAGTCAATTAATTATATATCTTTATTAACAATAAAATAAATGAGTAACGACTTAACTTGATACGAGTGGAGGGGGAATATCTTACAGCGCAGGGGTTGAACGTGGCTCACACCACAGAGTCTTTTCGATTCCTGCAACAAACACACCAACTCTCAATACAAGGGATTAACATTTCTATAATTATTGACTATAGAGATTGAGAAATAAAAAGTTAGAATTGTATTATCGAACAAAACTATTTCATTTAGAGAAATTTAAAAATATAAATATCAAAGTTGCGTACCGGCTTTTTATTTCTATCCTACCAAAGCATTTAATGGAAAAGCTTCGCTATTGTAACAGAAGGGGCAATTAAACACTTCAGGATTCTGTTAATTACTTTATTCTCCGTATAGACACACAATAAATTGGGCAGAGCTTCGGCTAGTCTTAGTATACAGTACAGAATGCCCGACAAATGTGCTCGCACTGTCTTATAAAGATGTACACTCGGAAATTGCGTAACTCCTTATGTCAACTGTCATAGTGATTTCAGGCGGGGCGTAACACTCGGCCATCCTGTAAGCAGTTGCTCCTGCAATAGGAACAAGGCGCCTGGGCTGGGCTGGGCCGGCTGGCTGGCTGGCTGGCTGGCTGGCTTAACCGGCTTGGCTGGCTTGACCGGTTTGGCGTGGCGTGGCATACCGTGGCGTGGCGTGGCATGCCGTGGCGTGGCGTGGCATGGCTTGGCTTTGCCCAGCCCGGCCCAAACAGGCTACATCTACATCCCGGTAGACTGACTTGTATTCTGTCCGGCTCATCTGTAACAATCGCTCCCGTATAGGGAACAATAGACTTTGTTAGTGGCTGGCCAAATAAACACAGAAAGAAATAGACATAGCATAGCACTAATATTAGCTGGTCCAAAGATAGATTCATAAGTGGAATGTACGCGCCACTATCTACTGCGTGAGATATCTGGCGTTGAAATAAATAGGTAAACTGCATGGCAAATAGAAGCATCCGTTAATACTGGACCTACTTTTCGATAAAACCTTAAAGTCATTGCGTATCAGGTCATTTATGTACTTTGTGTTTTAGCAGATACTAGGAGCGAGCGCTCGGCATGGTTATATAAATAACGCAACGTAAATAACTTGCCATATTATCAAAACTTTAGATCATTCGCGTACTAACTCGTTCGATTATTTTATCCTCAAATATTTCACAAAGCGTACTTCTAGGTTAAATAACCTAAAACACGGCTTAGGTTCACACCGCTCTTAGAACTCATCAATTTATATGATTTTGTTAACACTTTCACATCTCATGCAAATGACTATTTACTGGCGTTGAAGGCTCAATGCCGTAAAATAAAACAACGAAATGTCAATAGTATCCCAAGGGACTCTGAACTTAGTCTCGCTTTAACTTCGATCTTGTCAACTACATAGGTACACAATAACAATCTTAACTATTTTCCGCAAAATGACAAAATATAAACAAGCGGGTACCTCCATGGTGGTATGCACAAAAGTATTAAATGTAGTAAACACTATTCTACCGACATTCTGAAGCGGAAATACAAAGATGCTGTTGCTGGCTGCTGTATACCTTGATAAACTGAATATCCTAACTGTATAACATTTAGTGTTAGGTAGTTGGATGGATTTATGAACTTACAGCTGGCACATTTATGTTAAGGGCTTGCTTTTTCGGCAGCCTGTCCTATTTTGGTAAAGAATAGAAATATCGCGCACGCAGGGTTATATCTCCTTACTGACAATGTCGTTACACGTAATTGAGTAGTTTACCTACAGACACTCAATTCAACTCTTTCTCGGTGGCTATAAAGGTATACCTTTAACCATTAATGTCTACTGTATTTAGGCACATTCTCAAAAAGAAATATCTACTAGTATCTTAGAGGAACGGTGTGTATAAACTCCTAAGCTAGTAAAACGATTTTACCACTTCTTTGCCATTAGATTGCCAAGTAATTCTCGAGTAACATAGCTATGCAGGCTTAGACTATTTACAGGTATCGCGTTGCTACTAAAGGGAGCGAAATAGTTATAAGATAATGTTAAAGGAATACGGCCTTTGATCAAAAATATGTTGATCGAAGAATACGGCGTACTTGCAATTAACACAGTAAACACGGGCGAATTGTAACATGTGTCCTACAGGGTTTACAGTACGTCACTGGCAGAGTGGTAGGGCATAGCAGCGTTCAATAAAACCAATCTCATGGGCAAAAGGTCACTATGAAAAGAAGGCAGGAAGATTAACTTTTTCACGTTTCAAGGGACTAGGCGTACCGTTGATGGATTTGTATCGTAGTAAACAAGTTGTTGTGGATAGTCTGAAGCTACTCATCACTCAATCCATCCTAGTATGATAATCGGCATAAGATCACATCATTCTTGTTTCAAAACCTATTATTAGGAAAGAATAATCAAGGCGATATTGTGTATAATTTTATGCCACCTGCTTAAATGTAAAAGATCATGAAGTTTCAGGCTTAATTACGTCTATGGTATCGCAATGAGACAAATATTCTGTGTGAAATTTCCACTATAATGAATCAATTTTCGCGAATAAGTACGGACCCGTACCTATATATTAACGCATAATAGCTCTGTTAGTTCAAGTACCTACCTACACCATTATACTTAGGTGTTCAGCACTTCCGATACCTTTATCATACGTTGAGCACGGTTCCAAACACTACAATACCGAGCGACATACTATTCTATAAAATCGAGACCGTTTTCCAATGTATATCCGAACGGCTTATGTTCATTTTACACTACCGAACTTTTCAACAACGCTCAATGGAAAATGTGACGCCACGTTACAGACTAAAGCACCATACCAGTCTTATTTTAATAACTTTAAGTAGAAATGCATAAAGATTTCTCACTACACCCACGTTATAGCTAGTTTTGTTTAATGCGACTTTGCTGGATCAATCCAAATACCATTAAAAGGTTCACACGTAATAGCTTCTTAGATTTTGACCGATATAATCAATCGCGTTATAGAATTACATAGAAACGTAATCAAAGAGCCACATTGAATAGCTTAAAACACCTAGGTATAATCCTCTTTACGAAAATACTCCATCTAGCTAGATTTTATCTCCGATTACTAACAATACACACGTTTATCTAGATTCCAAACGAATGAATAAAAGCACTACCGCCAACTACGACTTATCGAAACCAAGCATGATATTTATCATAATACCTACTACCTACATAAACGGGCTAAACAACTTACCGGCTGTTGGATTTGTTTCAGTATGCCTACCCAATAATTAATTAGGTACATATAGCCTGCAAATATCTGTATGATTTGATTATCTATCTACAGTTTTAGGATCGTAGATACAATATTGTTGCGCCTCTTTCGAATATGTAGTAAATTTTTGGAATTAACTGTGCGTTCCGATACTACCTACTAAGTGCTTGTATCTACCAAAATGTTCTGAATGTTAATGAATCTAGATTTGACTGGATAAGGGCTTTAGCAATTATAACAACAGATATCGATCGTGAACTGCAACGACATCCAGTGCATAAAAGTTATTCTATTTATTTTACCAGCATTCTAACACTAATAACGATTAATTTTAATAGACTTTCCTCGATTTAAGACTTTACTTTATAATGATAACGCAAAACCTAACGCTAGGCGGCTGTTTTACTGGCAATGACTAGAACTTATTCAGTTAAACTAGAGAAATTCAGAGGTGTGGAGTACGACTATTTGGGCTAAGCAAAGGGCAATAGCCTAACAGGCAATGCAATTATTTACCAACTGGCAAGGACAATATGCAGCCTAACAGTAGTTCTTACTGGCAAGAAATGACTATAGCTCAGTTCGTAGATGAATCAGATTTAGTGACAAAGAGCGGCTATTTCGAATAGGCGATAGGCAACCGGTAAATTGGTTGTTGTTGTAACTGGCAATGGCTATTTCGCTACACGAATTAGAATTAGTGGCAAAGACTGGCTAAACAGATAGGAAAAAGGCAATTAGTGGCACCCACCTCAAATTCTCTGTGCAGCTTTTGGTGCATCTCGGCCAAGTTGTACATAGCTGACCATCTCGGGCAGCATCTGTCTCCATCGAGCCGTCGAGCGCCGCAGCACGCTGCTACCGCGCGCTGTAGTTTAAGTGTTCCACGATGAAAATCTTCAGGACTGAAGTGCCGGCGCCGCGACGTGCCTGATGGCACTAATTCCACTGACTTCAGCTTGACAAAGCGGTTGATGCAGTCGGATTTTTGCTATGCGGTAGTCCGGTTTTTGCAATGCGGTAGTCCGATTCTTGATATCGGGGCTTTTATATAGGTGGGCTCTTACTGAAGGTATATACATGGGCAGGCTATTCAAGAAGAAAACTAGTTCATATTCATACGATAATTGTGTTCTCTGGAGGCATCTTGTAAAACATTTCATAAATACCCACATTGTTTTTGGATGTGCGCCGTGTAACTTTTGCTTCGATTGTCCACGTGGAGTCAAGGTTTGAGAGTTAGAGGCACTATTGATGTCGAAAGGACCCTCGGCCTACTTCAAAGTGGATTTTTCTTCTTCAAAACTGACAGTCTTCATGGTTTCTTCTTGAAGTATCCCACTTCTGAGTGTAACAGAAGGGGCAATTAAACACTTCAGGATTCTGTTAATTACTTTATTCTCCGTATAGACACACAATAAATTGGGCAGAGCTTCGGCTAGTCTTAGTATACAGTACAGAATGCCCGACAAATGTGCTCGCACTGTCTTATAAAGATGTACACTCGGAAATTGCGTAACTCCTTATGTCAACTGTCATAGTGATTTCAGGCGGGGCGTAACACTATGTATGTTTTAATGTTGTTTTAGGTACTATATTCGACCTTTTGGTCTTGTAATAAGAGACACTATCGTATGTAAGCTCGTTGTGTCAAAAGTGTGATGGTGGATGGACTGATTAAAAGTTGAAAGTTACCTGCGATTTCATTTGCGTGAAAACTGCGATATCGATACTATGGCGCCGCACAGAGAGAGAGAGAGGCAGTGTGGGTGCTCACCATATGTAGTGGTTGTCGTGGTGCGGCGCGCGCATGACGCCCACGCCGCCGCCCAGCCGCCGGTAGTTCATGGCGCCGCACAGAGAGAGAGAGAGGCAGTGTGGGTGCTCACCATATGTAGTGGTTGTCGTGGTGCGGCGCGCGCATGACGCCCACGCCGCCGCCCAGCCGCCGGTAGTTCATGGCGCCGCACAGAGAGAGAGAGAGGCAGTGTGGGTGCTCACCATATGTAGTGGTTGTCGTGGTGCGGCGCGCGCATGACGCCCACGCCGCCGCCCAGCCGCCGGTAGTTCATGGCGCCGCACAGAGAGAGAGAGAGGCAGTGTGGGTGCTCACCATATGTAGTGGTTGTCGTGGTGCGGCGCGCGCATGACGCCCACGCCGCCGCCCAGCCGCCGGTAGTTCATGGCGCCGCACAGAGAGAGAGAGAGGCAGTGTGGGTGCTCACCATATGTAGTGGTTGTCGTGGTGCGGCGCGCGCATGACGCCCACGCCGCCGCCCAGCCGCCGGTAGTTCATGGCGCCACATAGTCGCCACTGGTTCGACTCTGGGTCAAACACCTGCCAAAACACACGCCTTTCGTTAGATTTAATTTGAATAACAAGTCAAGAGAAACAGCACGTCGTCCTTTTTATGCTACCTCTGTAACACACACAACTTCTAAAAAAAGTTTTGTAACAGAACTAATGTCTGCATTCGCAAAGCAATTCAGTTGGTATTCTTATGAGTACAGTTTTAGATGGTTCATGTCTTGCAAACGACAAGCGACATGAAACTTGATAGCCCCCACCTGTCCTCAAAAGGGTGGAGTTTGTGAAGCAGAGATCAAGTTGTTCAAATCCAACCTACAAAGTGTCATTTATGGATAAGATTCGTTTTTGAGGATTGGTAAACCGCCTCAAGTTACCAACAGAGGTCGCAACTTGTGGATAAGCTTATGGTCTTCCCATTAGCATATCCACAAGTCGTGACCTCCATCTCTTGTTGCTGTTACTTGCTGAAGTGTGTGTTGTGACTGTGTTAGTGTTCGCCGTGTATTAGTTGTGTGTACCTCGATGGACTTGAGGTAGGCGGTGCCGTCGAAGCCGCCCACGGCGTACAGCTGCCCGTTGACGACGGCCAGCCCCACGCCGCTGCGGCGCGACGTCATGGCCACCACCGGCGACCACGTGTCCGTCAGCGGCTCGTACCTGACGACCAAACACACATTGTACACGTCTTTATATACGTCTTAAATACAGGACAGAATTGAAATAATATATCTTTGCACAAGTTTCTACAACACGATCAAATCTAGAACCTCACTCAATCAATAATTACATAGCTACTTTTCAAGTCAAAGGGTCTGTTCCATAGTGAACTCTATTCTGCTTGTCAAGCTAAGGTTGCCGGATCAGTACTTGATTGATTGAGGTAGTTGTGAAAAATAAATATTCCGCCGCTTTGTAGCGGTACTGGTATCAAATTGTATATGATCAAAAGTAGTTGTGATGTAGTCACCTCTCCGCGGAGGAGAGCTCGGTGCAGTCGTCGCGGCCGCCCACGGCGTAGATCTGGCCGTCGAACACGGCGCAGCCCAGGTGCTTTCGGCGCGTGGACATGGGCGCCACGGGCGTCCACTTGTTGGCGCGCGGCTCGTAGCGCTCCACGGAGGCCAGCGGCGCCTGGCCGTCCGAGCCGCCCACGGCGTACAGCGCGCCGCCCAGCACGGCCACGGCCACGCCCAGGCGCCGCGTGCCCATGGGCGCCACCTTGGCCCAGCGGTTGTCCTTGGGCTCGTAGCGCTCCACGTGGTTGAGGCACTGCACGCCGTCCTGCCCGCCCACGGCGTACAGCGCGCCCTCCAGCACCGCCACGCCCACCGACGTGCGGCACGACGACGTGGGCGCCACCGCGCCGCACCACTGCACGCGCACATCATATATACATAAATTAAATAAATAATAAATAAATTTTCACGGACATTTCACACAACGCTATCTGATCCCAAAGTAAGCTAGGAATAACCTGCTTGTGTTATGGGTATCAGACCACGGATATTAATACTTATATACTTTTAAATACATACTTATCATACATAGAAACACCCAGACTCTTGAGACAAACATTTATGGATCACACAAATATTTGTCTCCGATGAGAATCGAATCACGACCTCCAGCGCCGCAGGCGGTATCACTACCGACTGCGCCACAGAGTCAGTCAAATAAATTAAATTACACAGTATCAATTGAATTTAACTAAAACTGTCAATTAGTACAGGTTTTATTACTATTGAGCATCTGACGCACTTTACATTACTTTTCCGTGATCTTTTGCAGACTTAATAGCTGCTTCATACACACCCTCATGTTATTGAGCTATTAACAGTTTAAAACATTTATTTAAATTTAGCTGGGCAAACTGATTCCGCCCGAGTCATGAAAAGCCAAGGCGGCATATAACGATTGGGAGCTTTTCTCATAATCAAAGTGTAAAACTAATGACAATGGCCCTAAACTTGGCATATTTAACAGCAGCCTCACAGAAACCACACAAATGAGTGTCTACTGTAACACGGCACAAATTCGTTCTTCCTTTCCGACTCGCAGTACACCTAGGTATTCTACAGCTAACTCTCTTTATGTCTGGTCCACCTAAGTGTTCCACTATTAACTTTCTGCCCCGCTTTGGTATAGGACAGATCAAAGATGGTACAAAGCAAGTGAAGGGCCGTACCTGGTTGGTCTGCGGGTCGTACCGCTCGATGCTGTTGAGGTAGCTCTGCCCGTCGTGGTCCAGCCCGCCACGTACACACACGCTGCTACAGAGCGGGTCTCACCTGGTTGGTCTGCGGGTCGTACCGCTCGATGCTGTTGAGGTAGCTCTGCCCGTCGTGGTCCAGCCCGCCACGTACACACACGCTGCTACAGAGCGGGTCTCACCTGGTTGGTCTGCGGGTCGTACCGCTCGATGCTGTTGAGGTAGCTCTGCCCGTCGTGGCCGCCCACGGCGTACAGCAGGTCGTGCAGCACGGCCACGCCCACGCCGCAGCGCCGCTTGGACATGGGCGCCACCATCTTCCACTCCGACGTCTGCGGGTCGAAGCGCTCCACCGACGCGATGGCGTCGCCCGAGCACCAGCCGCCCACCGCGAATAGCACTTCACCTGGAAACGCAACACTCATATTATTGTTTTGGTATTTGAAAACATTTACTACAATTTCGAGAAGACATTTGGTTCATCTTCCGGAGAGTTTATGAAGATCCGTGATTATCAAGTAAATATTCAATTTAGAAGTAAGATACATTACTAAGCACTAAGAATGAAAATCCGGCGGATGGAAAGCAAAGTCGAGTGCTGGACGATTTTAGCAGGCAAAAGGAATGACTGTGTGCGGAACGACTATAGTGGACGGAACGTTAATTTCAGAGCAAACCAAATATAGAGCATTGTGTTATAATGGTATACTGTACCTCTTCTGGTGGGTTTCCTTGGCCTTGTGCGAGGCCCCTGCATTAGCGGCCGTTCTTGTGGCAATAGTAGGTAGTTCTTCGCCTCGTCTAGCAGGTCGCGACACGCGTCGTCCGACCGGATTAATAGCTCAGACGATACTGTGCCCACCAGGAACTTGGGGCTCAGTAGCGGCAGTCGCACGTGTTGTAGAACCTATCGAACAGCATCCAGATATGAAATATTGATCAGACGAGGCAAGGAGGAGTGAAGTAATCCCAAGCACAAACCTGTGCGAGGTGCTGCCGCCGCTCGGCCACGTTATATTTGACCCAGGACATGACGGCCTGGAAGGTTTGCTCCTCGGAGCGAACGTTCAGCTCGTCTGAGGATACTATGTCTATTAATTGAGCAGCCGGCAGTAGGAGGAACTCTTCGCTTTCCATCACCTGGAAATAATAACTTGGCAATTAGTGGATATTCACTCAATTGTAAAATGGACTGGAAAGCTTAACAATTAGAAAAAAAAACAGAATTCAATGGCAGTAAATGATATGGCGTGTGGTGAAGGGTACGGGGGTACCTCAGGAAAGTTTTGTTGCGTGAACTTGTCGGCGATGCGCAGCAGTTCGCGGCACGAGTGCGTGTCGGCGAAGGCGCGGATGCCGAGGCAGTTGGAGCAGTCCAGCTGCCGCTTGAGGAACTCGCAGCACACGTCCTGAATCTCCTGCAGCTGCAGCAGGCATGCCGCCGGGAGCAGCGCCTGCAATACATCCACACGTGATGTTATCATTATCAAGATCTATTAGCCTATCCGGAAAACCTCAGCTGTAAAGCTTGAATTTGGCCGACATTAAACACATCTAACAATTTCAAAAGCTAAAAGACAAGCTAAACTTACTTGGACGTTACTCTCTTCGACGACGATGTGTGCGGTGTAACAGAACTCGACGAGCTGCTCCATGGCCTGCTCGTCCACGTCGCGGATGGTCACCTCCGTGGCGCGCGACTCCGCCAGCTCACCCGTGAACATGGCGCGGAAGTATGGGCTGCATGCCGATAGTATTACTCTGCAAGCGATGAAGTTTAGTAGTATAATTTAACCCTTAAAGGTGTGACTCAAGAAAACGTACCAAATGAATCACTAATCAAAAGTACCTGTGCGCGAAGAGCTTCCTGTTGGCGACGTTGAGCACCACGTCGCACAGCTCGCGGTGGCGGCGCAGCGCCGACAGCTCGCCCAGGATGGCGCGCGGGTGCTTCTCCGACGTGTGCGACAGGCGCGCGCCGCCGCCGCCCGGCCCGCCGCCGACGCCGCCGCCGCCCCCGCCGCCAGGCCCGCCCGGCGACCCGCCCTCGCCCATCCTGACGGATAAATTTACCAGATCCTGAACTGATCTGCAGCATGTATTACATGAAGCCCACCGTGATACGTTGCGATACCATGGGTCTACTCGATGACAGGCCCATCCCCAAATCTCAAACCCATGGGCCACACAACATAATAGTACTAACGCTTACTGATAGCCGTTGCATCACAAAAACAGACTATATTTCATGTATGGGAGTTTTTTAGAGCTTGCCTATCTCTACTAGTTTGGAGAAAGAGGCGTGATTAGAACCTTCTGAGCGGATATTGAATTATGAAAACTTTAGAGATAAAAAAATTATCTAAAAATCCCGTTAAGTGAAAAAAACCTTAGTAGAAAAGAAACTCACTGAAATGGAAATTAAAGTATGTACATGTTTACGAAGTCTGTAAAGAGTTGAGCTGTATTTAGAGATTCAGTTATATGCAAAACTAGCTTACGCACTGCGGTTTCACCCGTGACCTCTGATTGATTTAGACCGTCAGAATTTAAAATCGGAATAGAAACAGAATCAGAATTAATCGACTAAAAACAAACAAATCTTTCCTCTTTATATTGGTTTCGAAGAAAACTTAATAAAGTCGGTATGTTTCTCCATATTAAAGAAATGATCATGGTAGGTATTATGAAAATAAAATGTGAAACTTTGTGAGAATAGATAGATCTTAGCAATAACTTTACTCTTGATAACAAAAAAAAGCAACGGAATGACTTTGAATGTGATTGGGCACACAGGTTGTCTGCAAGCTGGATTAACACATAATACTACTTTTGCTACAATCACAATAGCCGACCTAGACTGCATTCCACATAGGCGTTGTTGTTGGCGTGGGCTATTGAAACGCAAATGTCCAACGACACTGTAATAATAATCGATACAGTAAAACCACGTAAAAGCTTGTAAAAAAATAAATATCGTAGGCGTGCCCAAAATGTTGCTCTAAGTGATTAAAATTGTAACAAGAAGCCGTGAGACGGTCTAACCCGACTGCCTCTCTAACATTTATTGTGAAAGTGAAAGTTCAATCCGATTGACGTTGTCATTTTTGTTTTATTTCAAAATTTTGAACAGACAATCCACGTGTCCTAGTGACGTAATTTTATGCAACATAGTCACAGACTACAGACACAAGTCTCGCCATAAGCCCCTCTGCAATCTATTTTATAGAGAGGTAATTGAGAATAAGAATATCTCATTCTGTAGTATGTGTTCCGCATAGTCTCGTTTGTCATTTCGGTTCAACAAAAACAGAACGATCCTCGTAGTAAGTAATCTATCATCGGTACGGTTGCAATGGACAGGTGCAGGTGGTGACCCGCAGTTGAAATTTTTTAAGCCGCCCATAAGGTCTTCAACTTGGCTTAACGACTGTCATTTAACTGACAACCGGGTTACATTTCGAGTCTTCCTTCTTTACGCAATGTGCCGTTTCGCGAAAGTGTTCCAATAGTCGGCTCTAACGCACCCTCGGGATGAATTGGAGTGGCGACACTTTGTACTCTATCCCGTCTTCACACGGGGCGTACACAAGTACAACTCAATAAACTATAATCCATTGCTATCTCAGATTTCGCAGATAATATTCGAGTAATTGCACATGGTGCGTGCGCGCACTCATGTTGTTGACATGCTATCGGCATGGCGCAGAGAAACTTATCAATTTCATACCGATACCTGACTCATCAAATTATCCATTGTATGTGATTGCAACGTTATTTTAGTAATAACATTGCACTACGGGTACAAGCAGGAACGGTATTCAATTAAAATATTTTTTTAAATGGGCAATACTTTTAGCTTGTTTTAAATTCTGCAAACAAGATAACTAAAATGGAAACTATTTCCGAATGGCAAGCGGCTCAAGACTGGAAGTTCCGGCAAGCTTTGGAGGTAACCTAATGTCCAGCTGGGGGCATGGCAACAGTTAACAGTAGTACACCTAGGTGGGCAACTAAGGTGAACCACGGGTCAGAAAGGCATGAGTCGTCAGCTCAAATAATGATGATAAAAAAAAACGAACCAAAAGCGTATACCTATACCTTTTTCTTTGAAAACTGAAAGTCTACAAAGAGCGGTAAAGACTTCATTGATGGGAACTTTTTTACCAACACAGGTAACAGAAAATCGATGCACACTCACTAACTGTATCGATTGTTGATAAAAAATTCGTGGGAAACGGAACGTACATTTAAATAATAAATGATGTTTGCTTTAAACATCTTTGTTCTGTTCAATAGCTGTCACCAATAAAGCTGTTAGGAGGTCAAAATATTGTGGAGTTATAAATTTTAACGAGTAATTCGTTATCATCCAGTAGCATACAAAGTCCGCAAATCGGAGTACGAGTACATTTTATTGCTTCTAGGTCTCACTATCATTTGAAAGTTTCGACATCGCTAATATCAATGAGATCGGGTGGATGGTAGTGCCCACAGATCATCACTTGACAAACATAGTTTAGGATTTTTTCTCCGTAATGTCTATGTGTGTTACAATTACCAGGGTCCTTTGTCAAGATTGTGAGTATTGTGACGCATGTGCAGGTAGTCGCTAACTAAACAAGTTGCACAATCGACATGACGATATCAATGGCCTGTAATTAGGACGAAGCGATAATATGCAACTCGTTACACTTTTCCACCAAACTCTCGTCTTTTCGTGCTCTCGTTTAGTGACCATGCAATATATCACCAACTGGGTAGGCAGAGACTATTTCTTTACACTTGCTACGATCCTCGCAAACAACTTTCGCTTCTTCTACTTTAATAAGTGTCTTCATTCATGCTCTTCGTTTAAGTGTACTCTTGTATATCATAATAATTTGTCTGATTTTCAAATAGCATCCTCACCGGCAAGATGCTATCTCTAAAATCACAACTGAGTCACGAGTAAGGCAAAGCCGTCTATGGACTCAAAAGTGTAGACAATTACAACGCGCAAATACTTCCAAGGTGCACAACTATGCAAAGTTAATAATAGTTTTGAGCACTTACACCACACTACACCGGAGACGTGGGGCGATGGGTCAATAATAAGATTACGTGGGTTCCATAGCTGGTTTTGTACCCTACGGTTTATTAATTCAAGACTGGTACAAAAAGCTGTGATTATCATGATATGAACTATGTTTTTTTTTGTAAGTATGTAGCTCAGAAATCCAATAGGTAATTTCAAATTTCTCTACTCTACGTCTTTTACTTCATTGTGAAACTGAGGTGAGACATCAAATTAACGGCACTACTGCGCTGAATGTATGTAAAGACCTATCCCTCGGGATCTGGATAAAAGATATAGAGAGCCCTTTAGAATTGGCACAGCACAAGCGGTTAACTTCTTACCGTCTTTTACTCCTGGATACTTTCGCAAATGACTTATTATGCAGATCGGCTGATGTTTAATCAATCATTATTCGCACTATAGTGTCCATTGAACTGACTGTACTGGATGTAGACTCTTAAGAGAAGCCTAAAACTAGCGCATGTTCTACATAACACACAAACGCACACACAATCAACTAAATCACGGATTCCTCTTTTCCTAGTATCGCAATCCAAATAAAATAGAAAGGCATACGATATTAGCTAAAACACTTTCATTTTTATAATAAAAGGGGGGTCAATGTTTACCACAACCATTTACATCGTCAGTAGTGTAGATAAGTAATATATGCGTGTTGAAACATAAGTTATACAAATCTCTTTAATTGGGCTATAATATCATGGTTGTAATGACTCTAATGTGTGTAATATACAGCTCTGAATGAATACGACTCGAAGCAACGTCCGTGACCTAGATGCTCCACTATTTATATTTATAAAATAATGTAGGACACCGTGTCGGACACCCTATATATAGATCTCAGACAAAAGGGGATGATAAATTATTAGACCACAATGGACGTTGTATAACGATGCAACTTTCACTGCTGTAATAGTTATACGAGGAAAAAGAAATACAACCTATACTATAAATGTTATTTGACAGCAAAATGGTGCGAAATGAGGAGGAGCATAAAAGAAAATTCCACTCCATGAATTTAATTTATGTCTACATCAGATAATGTACCTGTTTGCAAAAGGTTGGAGCCATTACATGCCGTGAAATCTACATAAAGATTGTGAACCTTTGCGTAGATTTTGAATCTTTGCGTAGATTTCAATAATATTACAAACAGAATTGATTATAAGCGAGCACTATTTCACCGGAGAACTAAGCAAGATAATAGTGGTGACCAGTCAGGTAACTTACTGAATTACACCAAATGTTGGGAGCCCGACGTGTTGAGTCAAATTTCAAATAGGTATTGATCAAAGTTACGGTATGCTCAATCAAGAATGTTTAGAGAACTGACAAGAATACATTACTTCCTTACAAGGTCAAAATGAGTGATAATAGATTGCCGTTTTGTACATGACTTCAGCAGGTGTGACTTCACCTCATTTTTCAAATCAATATTAATATTAACACATTTCGATTCGTATTTTAAGCTATTGATGCTGCAACTGCAAAGAGCTACACAAAGTAAACGCCGTTTTTTAAAGTACGTGGTGCTGGTCGCTGCAGCGAGACTTCTGAGCCATCTTTAAGCTTGTTATTTAGACGATCCAGCATTCCGAGCAAGCCAGTTGTTAAAAAGTTCCAGCACCATAGACCATATATCCATACGCTGCAGCAGACCATACAGATGGCAGAAGAGTATAACAGGCTCATACCCTTGAAGTTTATGGATTATTAGAAGCTTTTCACTTGGTCCAGACCCGCCTCCACCTACACGCAGAAAGTTCAAAACGTACAAAGCTCAGTGCAGGTGAGAGATCTGGGCTAATTTTATACGTTTCGTATTGTTGTTCCCTACAGAGCAGTGTAAATTTGACTATCAGGAGTGTTTCATAGCATGAAAAAGATCGCTGTTGTCTGAATACAGAACCAAACCTTAAACCGCGTCCAAATGCGTGAGATCTTATTTCCTTGAAACTGTTTCTTGAACTTGAAACCTCAGCAAGGCGTTTAGGTTATCAAGCATGGTGCTCAGCACAATGCTTGATAACTCAGCAAGGCGTTCAAACGAGTTGGGCAAAAAATCAACATAAACAATCATGCCGAACGTCAATGTTGACAACACAAATTACGGTCGGAAAGCCTAGATCGAAACCGTCGACTATTATGTATGCCTATATATGAACCATGCATGTTGGTAGATCTAACATTGGGAATAAGGTTATAATCATTCGTGAAGCTATGGAACCTCTTCTCAACAAAAATAACGCACTGTCTGAAGAGTAGGGTATTGGGTATGTCAATATAATTATGACTTACAGCGCTGCAACATGGCCTTAACACTAGTCTTCAATGAGAAGAGAGATCAAGGCAGAGGACTCTGTTGGGACCTGTCACGTCGTCATCGAATCCGTCATAAGGAAATTCAAAAAGATACTGGGTCATCGATTTCGCAGAAAGAATTTGCCCTACTCAAGTGGCAGTGGATGGGACACAGAGGTCATAATAACGCCACTTAAGTACCACTCCGAGTGGTTTCTAGGCGGCGCACGGCACGATGCAGCTTGGGTAGATTTGCAGCAAGGTTTATTGATGATCCAATAAAGGTAGTCGGAGCCTACTGGATGCGAGAGGCACAATTGAGGTTAAGATTATGATGATGATGATTTTTAATTGCTATTTTACTGTAGTAGAAATACAGTAATAAAAATCAAAACATATTCATATGTTGTAAAACCTCCACAAAAACTTTATATAACGCTCACCTACATTGTTACATCACCTTTACCGTGAGCTACTGACATTACACAAGGTGATTGTGTAAATATATGAATGAGCACACATTGCGCCTGCCGCAGCTAGGGCCACTAATAGCCCACTAGCAAACTGTGCCAGTGCTCACAGAGTACAGAGATTATTCTGGGATCACAGTGCATATTCCGCAGTACCGACTCTTCCATACCCTTTTCACTGCCTCTTTTGTGCACATCATTGCTTAACAAATCAAGGCAGTAGATTTGCATGCACTAACACTGCTAACTACCATAATCTACTGCATGAAACTTGTCCACAGAGTACGCTGAGCAATGGTGGCACTCAGGTTTTATTTTAGGAAGCCTACTGAATGACTTTAAAGGCTAGAATATACTGGACCGTTGGCAGATATGAAATTATTAAATGTTATAGTAAGTGTTGTAAAGGCTATGACACTGGCATTACTGAATATATTTCACTCTATTTTTTTTGTTACACAAATGACCCAAATTATTAAATTTATGATAGAAGTTAGTATATGAGGTGGCATTATTGTGAGACATATAGAAATGTTGCAAAAGGATTATTCAGTAGAAATTGCTTTTTAGCTATATGGCCGCCCATTGTACATCTTCTTGCACCATATTTATGTACCATAATTTTATTTACTTGGGGTACAATAAAGTGTAAAATAAATAAGTAAATTCTATTCAATATCTTGACTTTTCTTTAGAGATCAAGCTGGAAAAGCAATATTAGTTACACAATAACACTGATACAATTCTATTTCAAAACTCTGACACTTGTATACAATATGCCCCAGAATATAGTAATATAATTAGCATTTTATGATTCTGAATAATGTTGTAATAATAAACATAGGCTATTTATTTATCTAAATTGTAAAACAGGGCCTTTATGATCAAGTAATTATGATAAAAAAGTATAAAATAATGATACAGTGCAGCATAAATTATGTATATGATATTGTGAGTGAATGAGTTAATGATGTTACTGGGCTATAGCTATACAAACAATCAGCTGTTGTCAATGTGATATTTACCTATAAAACAAAACATCAGTGACAAAACTATGACCTCATAATATCATCCTCACTAACACGTGTACCCTGAGCGAAAACTAGGAAGAAAATGTAACATATCTTCATGCCAATCATTTCTCAATGATAGCAAGAAAGTTCACTCACCTCTTATGCCCTCGAGTGTTACCCAGCTGCAACCGCAGCGGGGGTGAAGCCCAACCCCACACGGAGTCAATCTGCAAGCAACCATACAATCCAGGAATACCTTGAAATACCCAGCTTCACACAATAAAACATTTGACTACCGATTTCAACTAATTTATGCAGTGTATGCCCTTAGTCTCACACATCACTCACCTTTGACGATTGCTTCTCCAATATACAAAGAAACCCGTCCTCAAGGGAACCTTAAACTCTTGTCAAGCTCCTTTAGGAGTATAAAACGGTTAACGGTACATCGATTTTACGTTTTCACAAATTTTTATGTTTACTAATGTTACTGTATAGGTACATTGTACTTTTGTCCACTAGTCAATTTTTAGAAGGTTTGATCAAAATATTTGACAAGATAACTGAGTCCCTTCACTGAGGGATTAATTTTTTCAAAGTTCAAAATATTGTAATGCAGGAATAAAAAACAAGTTGACTAAAACGCAATTCACATACATTCTCACTCAACAACTTAAACAAAAAACATATTTTTTGTATAAAATCTTTTCCAAAAGAGTATTGATCTCAATTTTGTTAGAGGTTTTGAATGTGCTAATTTATAGAAGAGAACGTAAATGTCAATATTGTCAAATGTCAAGTCGTAGTAATTTATTGCAAGACTAAAAAATGTTTCCTTTTTTTATATTTTTCGCTGCAAGGCCACAGGCCGTAAATACATTTTAATATTAAAAAAGAAAAAAAATCATTTCCGTATTTTTTTACATATAACGTGATTTCTAAACACAGACGTAAAAAGAAAAGCAGACTAATCACAACCCATGCAAATACGTGGCAATTACACTACAAACAAACATTACTCACACAAACACAAAACACAGGGCCGAATTCAGCATTGTAAGATTGCAATTTAAATTAGTATTTTGTAACTAGAAATATACGTGTATGCTGCATGCCGAAAAAAGAGCAAAGCAGCAGCAGCATGAATATATTACTTTATTAACATTAATTTGATTGATAATAATAATAATATTCGGTGGACTGTTAGTGCTCTCCAAACGAACGAATATGTTTCGGAGCGTACCAAGTTCGGTGGATCAGATCGATTCACCGAACCAATTTTGTCGCATGTTAGGAGTTTAGGACTTTACTTTGCCACTTAGGTAACAGACAAGCACACGGCCGACCTGACGGAATGTGGTTACTGTCAAACTGGAGCTCAGTTTTTCTGTATGTTCTTCTTTTAGGTTATGTAAATGATAAAAAATAATAAAAAAATCAAAAACTTTTAGATGAGCGTTTATTTATTTTTAAATAAATGACGATCGAAAAAACATATGCAGATCAATAAAACAAAAGACTATAAGCAAGTTGATAAGGTCAATAGTTAGTTGCAGACTATTTTGTAATAAAATGCGATTACCGTTCAAAAAAATAGTTGCAAGCAATTCTCGACCTTAATGACACTTTTCTAAAAATGTGCTTTTAAGCGTTTATAGACATCACTGATCATGAATACGTAAAAAATAAATAAATATTATGCATGTTCATAAGGTCGAGAACTGCTTGTACCTATTTTTTAATAGTTAATGCATCTAGATAACGAAAAATTGGTCCATGCAAATTTCGTCCTTATGAGCATGCATAATATCTATTTATTTTTTATATATTCATGATCAGTGATGTCAATAAACACTTAAAAGCGCATTTTTAACCGACTTCCAAAAAAGGAGGAGGTTCTCAATTCGTCTGTATGTTTTTTTTTTATGTTTGTTACCGGCAAATCGCTTGAAAGAGTTATCCGATTTTGATGATTCTTTTTTTATTTGAAAGCTGGTGCTTCCCATGTGGTCCCAAATACAGGAAGTCAGAATCTGATGCTGGGATCCTGGAGAAATCCAAGAAATTCCTCGATTCGAGGGAATTCCGTAACGATTTACAGCAGTATTATTTTAAGTAATAAAAATCAAAGGTAACAAAAATGCTGTCAATCAAAGTCATTCGGTGCTAAGTGTACTGTAACATCGGTCATCCACAAAGAAATGAATACTCTTGAAACATACCTAAATCATTGCTCTCAATTAAATAACTACGAACTGACAACGGAACTAAATGTACTACCTACACGTACTAGAGTTCTGAACTAGTTTTTTTTTGGATATTGTACTATATTTGATCGCACCGTTCACTGACTGAGCAAGCACTAGTCTAGTTTTAAACACAAACATACCTACTTCATGTAACTACCTAGTTCACTCGTGTCAATCACTTTGTTTAACTTTAGTCAACTATATACGAACTGGCACGTTGGGCCATAAATCATCGGAGTCGTGCTATCTCTTTCGCACCTACACAGTCTTATGGAGCGGGACTCGCACCCATAGTGCTGTGCAGGTAATCTTTTACGTATTCCATAATAGTATCGACAAAAGTAATGAAATGAAAAATTTAAATATGATTTATTTATTTATTTATTTTTATATCAGCATTGATTTATTAAGACAAATGTATTAAATAAAATAAATATATTAAAATAAGTAGGTTGAGTAGGTGAATTATTAACTAAAAAAAATTTCAAATTTACTAATTTTAACTTTTTTATTGCTAAAATTTAGCTAATTATTAAAGAAAATCTTATTTGCTATTAATATCATATTTACAACTAAAAGCAAATTACCCACTTAATATCAGATTACGACATATCGACAAATTCTTAAATATTTTATCGACATGGTTCAACCCCTACAGTAAGTGACATTTATGGCCCAAAGTGCCCAAAGTGCCGGATACTATAGTAGTATAGTACCAATTACTACTTAAGTAAAATCAATTTATAGTCTTACCTTTCGGAGTTCCCAGGTAATCTAAAAAACGTTATCTCTGGGTGCGTTATTGACGAATTCATGCAACCAAAACAAGCACAATAGACTCTAGTTGTCATATTAAATATTTTTAGTAAATAAAACACGCGCGGTTACTATCTAAAAAACGACACACCGTCCATTCGTCTTCTCGGCACAATCGCCTGCTTGCTTGCTGAAAGGCCTGCCGAAAACGAGACTCGTATTTATAGGTTGCGCTTCGTCCGTTTGTAGGGAGTTACAATACTGGTTACATATATATACTGTGCCACAGGTGGCCCCATCAAAGGTCCGTGAAAGCACCAAGCCTCGGATTTGTGAAGGGCGACCTCAAGATTCAGATACCGTATTCAACCCACCATTTGAGCAACCCCTGCCACGGCCTTCAAGGGCTGCATGCGTTGCTCCTCGCGCTGTAACGAGGGCGTCGTTGACGTAACACGTTACACCAACAAATCTCAGCAACGGACCACGAAGCACCCAATCGTAACCGATGTTCCACAGAAGCGCTCCTAAAACCGATTCCTGTGGAACATCAAACTACACATCTTGCCGACACCCGGTCTTAGCCACCTCGGCTAAGTCATTGTCCTCTCGGAAAGATCGGCCGAGATGTTGAAGGCGTTGGCGATATCAAGAAACACAGCCACCACCTACTCACCCAGTTTTGTTGGCGCTATAACAAAAAATACCTACTAAAACCAGAAAAAAACTTATTCACACAACAAACGTAATTTTTGTGCCCAATTTTTGTAACGAAATCCTCTATGCGAGAATCCGAATCGCACTTTTTTTTTTAATATGAACACGTGAGTTTCGGTTTCAGTTTCGGCCGAAACTGACCCTGGGACTGAAAGTTCGGTTTCGGTTTCGGCTGGAAAACCAGTTTCGGTCGGAAACTAATAATAAATATAAAACAAGGCTGTATGGCTGAAATTGCCTTTGCCTATCCGAAAATGAATGAATAAACTGCTTCTCAAGTGACAGTGACAAATCTGTCAACTCAAATCGTCATAGGTTGTTGTTGTGGATCTGTCAATGCTGTCATTTGTACTGTTTGTATGTAGAGAATTTTGATTTCAGCTTGGATGGACTTGGACTTGGACTTGAATGAAAATAATCAAAAGAAATAATAGAAAATACCATATAAGAACACGCTAAGAGAATGTCGCTAAGCCTTCTTTTGGAGAAGTACGATGTATCTACAGATGAAGGCCTACAGAAAGCTCTCAATGAAATAGAAAAGGAAGAGGTAAATATTTCTGTATTTTACGAAGTGACATAAATGAATGGTCCAGTGTTTTATTAAGTATTTTTATTAGATGGAGGTCGATGAGGCTCTTTCGGGCGTATTGGCTCGGGCCTGTTCTCTTGAGGGTCGACTGCGCACGGCGAGCCAGGCATACACAAAACTGGCTGAAGTAAAGGCGGACTCACAAATCGCCTGCGATATGGTGGACAAAACGGCTGACCTGGCCCGGGACGTTAGCGCTAAAGTACGCCAGCTTGATCTAGCCAGGGTGAGTGTCACTTGTCGTATTCAAACATGGTACATAATGTATTGTACTGTTGGTAATATGACATTGCTGTTGTTTGCATTTCAGTCTCGCGTTGCGGAATGTCAGCGACGTGTACATGACTTGATAGATTTGCAGTTGTGCAGTGCAGGAGTAGAAGCTGCTATTAAAGCACATGATTATGAGACTGGTATGTATGTGTACTAGTAACTTACAGGCAAAGAATGTGTTAAGTGATATAAATGTGCACAGTAACTTTTATTACTTACTAGTGTAATGTACTAGCAGACGTAACGCAGTTTCGCCCGCGTAGTTCCTGTTCCCGTGGGAATACGGGAATAAAATATATCCAATGTTCACCGCAAAGAGTGTAGCTTCCCAGCAGTGAAAGAATTTTTTCAAATCTGTTCAGTAGTTCCAGAGCCTATTTGATGCAAACAAACAAACAAATAAACAAACAAACAATCAAATCTTTCCTCTTTATAATATTAGTATAGATGAGTTGGGAGTACTGGGGTCATCCTTTCGAGGGCTTACCCGGGGTTCCCAACATAGGCATTAGGAAGACTCCAAAAAAACTGCAGGGATTTTTAGTCTGTAGGAATCCTGCAAAGCATCCCTGTAGGATTGTCCTCACATTAAAGAAAAATTTATACAATTACTATTTTACAAACCCCTTTTTATGGACACATAAGTACCTTATTTATTCAAATGCAAGTGAATGTAAAAAATATTGTAACAGATTGCAAGCGAGATAACAGATTGGGAATTACTTTCAAATGGTTGTGTATTAAAATTAATGTTCATGAGCTTTTTGGGACCAATTAAATAGTAGGAGAGAGATTTTCACCATTATTAATAACAGGGCTGGGGAAATTGTAACTGGAAAATATATTTCTTTTTATACTGCTAAGGTGGCAGACAAGCTTATGGCCTACCTGAGGGTTGATTAGGTGGGCCATAAGCTTGTGGAGGCACTACACTTGCGCTACTGACCCAGGGGCAGGCTGTGACGACTAAGTGTTGAAAATTTTCAAGCTGCTCATTAGACCTTCAACTTGTCGTAACAACTGATATGTTACTAAGATTATTTTTAAAAAGCAATTAGTATGCTAACTGATCATAAATTGTAAATATGGAAAAAGAATTGGTTTTGAGCAGGATTCGAACCTGCATCTTCTCGCATTCCGTGCAAGATGCTTAACCACTTAGCCACCGAAACCTACTCGGAACCAACCAAATTTTCCACCTTATATACGTCGTGCGAAAAGATGCAGGTTTGAATCCTGCTCAAAACCAATTCTTCTTCCATATTTACAATTTATGATATGTTACTGACTAATGTTGTCCTGTAAATCAGTATTAAGGTATTTTAAAAAAATGTGAGACGTCATTGGGTCCCTGGCACCTGCCTGGTACAAATATGGTGAAACAAATTAAATACCTGAATAGACTTCCTACCATATATTATTGATTTTTGAATTGTGTGACAGGTGCAGCTCATGTGTCTCGTTTCCTGAGCATGGACCCAGGGTCTGTGGCAGCAGCACGGGCGCGGGGAACCCCCGACCCGCGCGACGCTATGAATCGCGCGGCCAACACGCTCAGGGAGCATTTAGTACGCAAGTATGCATATGAATAAACTACTAGACTAGTATTTAAGATACTTAAATTAGAATATACTTAAATTTCTTTGAATCACAAAAAATAATTTAAAGCTTATTCTTTGATATAGCAGAAGAATAGGAAATTATATTATTGATACTATTCTTTTTCCATAGCTGGTTGATAGTAGACCTGTCTTTTCTTCAAAATGAAATGTTATTGCAAAAATGGATTCTTAAATTATACTTTTTAATCTTTTTTTAATACATGGGTTTTAAATCTTAAAGGTTTGAAGAAGCATCCCGCAAAGACGATGAGCCGAATATTGAGAGGCTTTTCAAGCTGTTCCCACAGATCGGGCGGGCAGAAGAAGGAGTGGAGCTATATGCCAAATATCTAACCACACAAGTTAGTATTACAAGACATTGCTAAAAAAATGCACATTATTTCATCTCAAACAGATGATTTGTATCATCTTTATTATATGTAGACACATGGAGCCTAGCCTTAACATAATCTAAATTATTTTACTTCTTACTAATATCTCAGGGTGGAAACTCCATACAAATGAGGCAGGGAGTAGCCTATCTGTATGTAATAATAGTAGTTTATGACACTGTTGCATAATGAGGGTTCTTATAACACGAGTGTGTTTTAAAAAAACGAGCCGTAGGCGAGTTTTTTTATAGTATCACACGAGTGTTATAAGACCAAGTTATGTACAGTGTCATACACTACTTTATCTACTCTCATACTATAATACCTGATTTCATTTTGTTGTGATATATAGTTGCTCCTTGATTTCGCCGGTAACAGGTTCATGGTCATGTTTGACGCAGTTTCCAGAATGTCTGGTGGTGTCAAAAATTTTAGCTCTCTAAAAATATTTTTAAAATTAATTAGATAATTAGTATTTAAACAATTTTAAACCAACTAAAACCAATATCATCACATTAATAGTGTCCTAAAATAGTCAGATAATTTAATAAAAGTGTTCTGTCCGTGTATTTTGGTGTAAAAAGTGACGAGTCAGGTACCCGGTTTTTTCGAATGTTGAATGTTTTCTTTTTCACGTAAATACATACTAAATCGACTGTTTCTCGTGAGTAGAATTATTATACTTGTATAAGCGTTTACTCGACGTTGACGACGGTCGGTGTATTTGCGTAAGTACCTAAAAATATTAAGTATAATTTTATTGCCGGTACATACATAACCTTGTTACTTCTTACCATAAACTGTACAAAGAGCTCCATCATCAATATAATTCGCGTTTAATTGCACTTTCTTATTAATAATATGAATACCCGTAGTCGCAGAGCTCTCGGCCGCCAGCAGGAGGAAACCAAACTTCAGTTGGTGTTGCTGGAGCTTAAATGTAAAACAGAGCTCTGTGAACAGTTGGAGAAGGAAAGAGAAGAGAATGAAAACTTATTGATAAACGCTTTGAATGACACAAAAAAATTAAAATGCGAATTATCAAAACTTCATGTTAGTTATGATGACATTGTTGCGGAGCGGGACCACCTTCAGTCAATAGTAGATAGGTTCCAAGAGTGCAGTGACGAGTATGAGAAAACTTTGAGGAGGACTACCTTTCTGGAACAGGAGCTAAGGGATGCCCAGGGACAGATCTCACACCTGGAAGAAGCTGCTGAGAAAGTTACTGCTAAACAAACTGATAATCTTTATAGTGAGTTAATGAGTGGTATCCCGCAGTTTATTCCTTCTTCAAATTCTCAAAACCTGGACTTGACTACTATAGATCTTACAGGTGACAGTCCATATCAACAGGACAAGTCGGTTTTGTTTTGCAGCAGAAATAAACTAAAAAAATATCTTAGAATTAAAAAGTTTATACAAAAATCAAAAAAGCAATTAAAACTGCATAAAATGTTAATCAAGAAGTGTAAAAATATAGGTTCTTGTTTAAAATTTAGAGAACAAGCTAAATTGTCAATGTTAGAGCTGGAACAAAGCCATTTAAAATATTGCACTGACACACAAAAATTAGAATCAAAAATACAAAGTTTGCAATTTGAGCTACAATATATGACTAAAAAATATGAATGGTCCCTTAAGGACTTTACTAAATGTTCTTTAACCATAGATAAGGTACTCAAAACATCAAATGATAACACTGAGCGCCTTAATTGTTTCCTAAATGACCACTCATGCAATATTAACTGCCCTAAAGCAATTGAGCCGGAGGAGGCTCAGGGCGAACCGGTTACCGCTGAGCCCCTAGCTCCCATTACCATGTGCTCACCCAGTACATCAGTGGATATATTGTGTGACAGTGTAAATAATAGTAATAGTTGTACTAAATTAATTGTATTTAGTGATGATATTGGTACCAATCTTAGTTCATTTTTAAAACAAAACTTAAATTCAAGTTATTACTCGGTTATTAATAATTGCTATCCGGGTGCTTCATTAAGTGATATTATGCAAAAGATAATAGAATATAAATTTGACGCTAACAGTAAAATAATAATTTTCTGTGCAAACAGGGGCAAAATTAGCAATGATGATTTGTCTCTATACATGAATTACATCTTAAACTTAAATGCCATACAAGTTGTAATGTTCACACTTCCATTTATAAAAGGTGTGCCAGATTCGGAAAATTCATTTAGATATAAGATGAATTTACGTTTAAACTTAATAAGTCAGTATAATAATAAATTTAATGTAATTGACTTTAATTCTGTATTTGACACAAATTTGTCACATAGCAAGTATAAAGTCTATAATAATCACAAGGGTAGGTATTGTCTACCCAATTATTATAAAAGACAAATAGCAAGTTTGCTATTCAGTTATTTTTACTCTTTAGCCAAAAACTTGGCTGACAAAACTGCTTTATTTGAGCAGAGTAGATGTAGGACTTTGGAATCTGTTCCAAGTAATTTAAATTAACTTCTGGGACAACAGAGGAATTACCCTCTAGCCAAAATTGTAAATTGATAGAGTTGAATTTAATTGCAAACCATAACTATATCGGAAACTGTCCTCCGAACAAAACTAAATTAAAAAATGTAAATTATATCAGCCTGGTGCATTATAATATTGCAACATTAACGCAGGTCAAAGAGTTTGAATTGGAGCTGTTCATGAGCTCAGAAAATATTGAAATTGTTTGTCTTACAGAGCATATGCGTAAGGAGTATGAGCTCATGTTCAGTTTCAGTAGTCACCGGGTTGGTAGTGCGTTCTGCAGGGTCAACACAACACGGGGGGGTTCGTTGATTTTATTAAATAAGAAATTAAAGTATAAGGAACGGAAAGATGTTGTGTCCCTCTCTGTAGAGTGTACAGTTGAAATATCATGCGTAGAATTGGAGCAATTCATAGTAGTATGCGTATATAAACCTGGAGTCTCACCCTTTTGTGAGTTTGAGGAAGTAATGGATAAAGTGCTATTTAAACTTGGAAAAACTAATAAACACCTAATAGTGTGCGGTGATTTTAATGTTAATATACTTATAAATACGCGTCAGACCAATGATATCTTAAATTTATTTAAATCACACAATCTCACTAACTTATTTTTAGAGCCTACTAGATATTGTGATACAACAGCTACTTGTCTGGACAATATATACAGTGATATGTTGCCAGAAAGTAAGAGTATTATAAATAAGATAAAATCAGATCATACTGGGCAAATAGCATCTTTCAAGATCACAAGAGAAAAAGTTAAAAGACGTAAAATATTATGTAGACCAGTAACTGGTGACCGCTTGGAACGTATGCGAGTTGGACTTTGCAATAAACTTCCATTTTTAGACACTGGCTTAGATCCAAATGTAAGTTATAAGTTATTTTTTGATTCCTTTTACAATGAGTTCAACTCCATATTCAAGTCTAAGGAAGTCACAATCGGTGACAGGCCAGTCTTCAGTGAATGGGCCACTGAGGATATACATAAAAGTAGATTAAAACTGTATGAACTATACTCAGAAAGACAGCTTAATAGAACAGATGAATTTCTAAATTATGTTAAAACTTATTCAAAAAAGTTTAAAGCAGACTGCTTAGCGGCCAAAAGAAAGTATATAAGTAATAAAATTATCAATAGTGTAGACAAAGTTAAATCTACTTGGAAAATAATTAACGCAGAAAGAGGCGAAGCAAAATCAAATGATAATAATTTTAAACTTAAAGTAAATGGTAACATAATTACAACAGATGCCGAAGTCGCTAACGAATTTGAACAATTTTTTTCTCGTATTCCAGTAGATTTGACCAGAGCCCTAGGTTCTTCTACCCCAATAGCAGAATCCTTGTTGAAAGCAAATGTTCCTTGCTGTAATGAAATATTCAAATTCAGTAAAATTAGTTTACACACTATCATAAAAACTTTTAAATCTTTAAATATTAAGAAAACGGCTGACCTCTGGGGAATTTCTGTACATTTAGTTAATTCGTTAATTGAAATGGTTGCTCCTGAATTATCAATAATATTTAATAATTGTGTTGATAGTGGTGTGTTTCCTGACTTAATGAAGTTTAGTAAAATAACTCCTCTGTTTAAATCGGGTAGCACCTCGGATCCGTCCAATTTTCGTCCTATTTCTGTACTACCCACGTTTAGTAAAATCTTTGAAAAGGTAATGCTTAATCAAATGCAAAATCATTTTAATACAAATAAACTATTCCATACTAAACAATTCGGTTTCACGCGCGGTCGGTCTACCACGGATGCTGGAATCAAATTATTAGAGTATATATATGAGGCCTGGGAGGAGTCGTATGATGCTTATGGTGTATTCTGCGACCTATCTAAGGCCTTCGATTGCGTCCAGCATCAGACTTTAATTAAAAAACTTGATCATTATGGGATCCAGGGGACGGCCTTGGATTTAATTAGTTCTTACCTAAGAGATAGAGTACAGAAAGTAGTTATAAATGGTAAACAGTCACATGGTTCTGCTGTAACAATGGGGGTGCCTCAGGGTTCAATTCTGGGACCTTTTCTATTTTTAGTGTACATAAATGATCTCCCTCACCTTATAAGAGACGATCACGAGGTAGTTTTGTTTGCTGATGACACATCTTTAATATTTAAAGTTGAACGTGGACAACGCGATCTTGACGAAGTAAACAATGCCCTCTCTAGGGTAGTCCACTGGTTTAACGCAAATAATTTATTGTTAAATGAAACTAAAACAAAATGTATTAGATTCACCTTGCCAAATGTTAGGCTCGTTAACACCAGTATTAAGATTAGGGATGATCAAGTAGAATTGGTTGATGAAACTGTCTTTCTGGGCATAAAGTTAGACTCCAACTTGCAGTGGGGGCCTCATATCGAGAAAGTCTCGGGCAGACTGAGCTCTGCAGCCTATGCCGTTAAAAAGATCCGACAACTGACAGACATTAGAACAGCGCGTCTTGTCTACTTTAGCTATTTTCACAGTGTCATGACCTATGGCATACTATTATGGGGTAACGCTGCCGACATCGAATCTATCTTTGTGTTGCAGAAAAGGGCTGTCCGGGCTATCTATGGTATGGGGATTCGGGAGTCATTAAGAGAAAAGTTTAAGGATATCAACATACTTACTGTGTATTCACAGTACATATATGAAAACTTATTATATACTCATAAAAATAACAGTAAATTTATTAAAAATAGTGATATCCATAATCTAAACTTAAGAAATAAGAATAAATTGGCTGTACCTAGATTTAGGCTTAATAAAATAAGCAATTCTTTTGCGGGCAATTGTATTCGAATGTACAATACATTGCCGACAGCCATAACAGGTTTGTCAGTTAATAAATTTAAAAAACTAATAAAACTTAAATTGTGCCAGAAAGCTTATTATAGCATTAAAGACTTTCTAGAAGACAAGGCTGCCTGGCAGTGACACGAATTGCTCCTTTCTACATTAAAAAAAACTGTATTAGATACTAAGATACTAGAAGAGTAGGGACCAGACTGAGTTTCTTGGGGTGTTCTTCTCAGTCTGTAGTATTTCCGAACCCCCGGTAGAGTCACAAAAATTTTGACAAACCTAAATAATTTTTTTAAAAATTTCAAAGGGAATAAATTTTATTTTATTTTATTTTATTTTGTGTACAATTACCACCATCCTCGCTTTAAGACATGTTTTTACACAAAAACTAATTTATTTTACAAACAAAACCAAACTTTGTTTAATTTAAATGTAAAATGTTGGCGCCAAGGCGCAAACATCGATTGCGCATGCGTGTTTCTTTTTTTTTTAGGCTACGGAGACCATAGATTTAGGATTTTTCGCTACTCTGGAGACACAATTTTTTTTAAAGTAGAGGTTCAAACTTTTTTTTCAGCTGTTGATTGTTTATGGTGTATCGTAATGATTAAAAAGTTTTATTATGATATAGGTGTCCATACAAGACCTGTATCGTAATAAAACTTTTTTTTTTGGCCTGTGCGTAATGTTTGTCATAATAGTATTGATTTCAATTTTATAATCTTTGTATTATAGTATCAGAGTAGATAATAGTAGTTTATGACACTGTTGCATAATAAGGGTTCTTATAACACGAGTGTGTTTTAAAAAAACGAGCCGTAGGCGAGTTTTTTTATAGTATCACACGAGTGTTATAAGACCAAGTTATGTACAGTGTCATACACTACTTTATCTACTCTCATACTATGATACCTGTGATAATACCTGATTTCATTTTGTGATATATAGTTGCTCCTTGATTTCGCCGGTTCGCGGGTAACAGGTTCATGGTCATGTTTGACGCAGTTTCCAGAATGTCTGGTGGTGTACAATTACCACCATCCTCGCTTTATGACATGTTTTTACACAAAAACTAATTTATTTTACAAACAAAACAAAACTTTGTTTAATTTAAATGTAAAATGTTGGCGCCAAGGCGCAAACTTCGATTGCGCATGCGTGTTTCTTTTTTTTTTTTCAGGCTACGGATTCACAATTTTTTTTTTAAAGTAGAGGTTCAAACTTCTTTTTCCAGCTGGAGATTGTTTATGGTGTATCGTAATGATTAAAAAGTTTTATTATGATATAGGTGTCCATACAACACCTGTATCGTAATAAAACTTTTTTTTTGGCCTGTGCGTAATGTTTGTCATAAGAGTATTGATTTCAATTTTATAATCTTTGTATTATAGTATCAGAGTAGATAAATACTATTATATTATCTTTGCCAATATTATAAATGCGAAATTTTGTTATTGTGGATGTTTGTTACTCTTTCAAGCTCTAGTGGATGAAATTTGGTACAGACTATACTGAGGAGGGTTCGTTTCCACGAACGAGTAAATGGCGCCGATATTATTAATGGAATTAGGCTTTACATAGCGGAAATTCATCCTAGAATGATAATAAAGTCTCTCCCTCCCCTCAAGATAATGATGATCAGGTGTTCGCGCAAATTTGTTGAGCTAAAATACCTGCTGTACACTTAACCCAGACCGAGGCGTCTATCCGTCGCGCGTGCGTGATCTCCGACGTAAACTCCGAGACGTGCGTGTTCGCGGACGCCATCACCCTGGTGGTGGAGGCTGGTGGAGCCGCCGTGGAGCGAGCTAGAAGTGCTCAGCTGGCCGCCCAGGCACCCGGCCTACTCGCCACTACCATACGGATACTGCAGCCTGCCGTGAGTGCTTTTGTTACCTTCGTCGATGTGATTTCTTTTTATATTTAGCTCGCCAAAATGATGGATGCCTAATGGAAAACCATGGCGAGATCTGGCGAATTGAGAGTCACTGGCACAGTCCGCCAGGTTATTAGCATTGGCACTCAAGTTGGCAGCCCAATGATGTGCCACTTTACGCTCCGCTTAATATGTGATTGATTGATAATTATGGGGGCGAAAAAGTGGTCTTGCAAAGCTTTCTAAGTAATAAGTGTCGTAGCGTATATAAAAATTTGAAGTTACATTAATTGGTGTTTTTTTCTGTGACTGTGACGGCGACGATCGCTGTTAAGAAGTGGGTACTGTAGTCGTGCATCGGAACTGATACACTCACTTTTTTCTGTGTTGATGTAGGAATGAACTTAATCAAATCAGAATATGACAGTTCACTGCTGGACGTTAGCCCATTTCACGCCACGACAACGGTTCCTGTTCTTTTATTGGGAATAGCTGAATTATTCGGGCTGGCCGTCTGATTGGTAGGGTATTGACTTTAAGGCCGTGGGTAGGCCTAACGACCTTGACCATACAAAACACGCGTCCTTCATGCTAGGAAATGTAGCATTTTATAGCATAATTTAGTTGTAACAAGCTTATACTTATAATTATTCAAAATCGAAGAAAACCAATTTATAGGTGTATATTTGCTTCATATGTTGGCATATTTTTTTCTTACGCGTCGATAAAATTTGAAGTCCTAAAATGCATTCATCTAAAAATTTGGGGGTGACTCTACGACCGCTTTACACATTATGTATAATTAATATACAATTTACAACGAAACCATATTTTGACACACATCTTGTAGATTAACAATCTATTTTTGTCTATAATCTTTCATCTGCACCTCTTTTTTGTCATTTTCTAAACCAGTCCCCTTAATGTACCAAGCTAAGATTTGTTTCGAATTTTTTCCCTCTTCGCCATGATCTCGTCCGTGGTGCACCACAAGCGGGTAACCGTGGCATGAGCTAGAAACATGTAGCACTACTGTGTGCAGGTGTGCGCGGGCGCTCGCCGGGTGTACTGCGAGTTGGTGGCAGCACGGCGCCTGGACGCGGGCGCGGGCTCGGCGCAGCGCTCGTCGCCGCTGAGCGCGGAGCCCGTGCTGGCGGAGCTGGCGCTGGTGCACTCGCGCCTCTGGCTCTACTTCGCCTTCCTGCGCAGGAAGACTGAGGTGAGGCACCGAACGATTATGTACTTATTTGACACATTTCGTAATTTTTTACAGTTTTTGTAGTGATAGGTAGGTATTGCTGGAAATTTAGATTTACGGGAGCCTTAGCTGTGAGAACATATCGTTAACTCTGTGTAGTCTTTATAGTGACAGAAGTGCTTTCTGTAGATCCTGATAGCATGCAAGGGCATAGTGCATCCCACAAACGAATAAAATTGACTAACTTGCTGATGTTATTTTTAAACTATCGCGGTTTTTGACACTCATACTTATAGAATTCGGGACTTCACGCGATTTTGTCGATCCTCGCCTAAGTCCAGCGGCGACCACGGGCGCTGCAACGTGCTCGAAACGTCGGTGAATGTAAGTTAATAGTATTTCGCGTGAAGTCCCGAATTCTATAAGTAAACTTGCTAATGTGAAACAACATCTGTGGCCGCAGGGTATACTGATTTCTGTGGTGACGATGGCGTCACTACGGTAAGCAATGGCGTCGCCAAAGCTGGCGCTATCATAGAGCTAGAAACTCTGAATTTGTATTCGGTAATTTAGAATTTACAAATACTTTCGATGTTTCTCATTTGCCGGGCGCCCATGACGGCTCACTATCTAATCAAAAATTATAGTTTTTATTACAACTCTTTAAATTCCTGTATAGTTAAACTGACCATACGTCCCGTTTTGAACGGGACTGTCCCTTTTTTCGGTCACTTGTCCCGTTGTCCCCAAACAAAGCGCCGGGACGCTAAATTGTCCCGTTTTCTGAAGACTCGCGATATTTTTAAAATTTCGTGTTCTTGGGACATGCGCGGTCAGGGAATTTAAAGCCAGGCCGTGTTTACACTACACTATTTTTTAGTTTTGGTGTAAAGTTTGTGAAGTAGTTTAGTGATAAACCGATAACTAAATTGAAATTTTCAATTGCTTTGGAATTTTACCTATAGGTAATGCCGAAACGCAAGTGTTAATGTCAACATACAAGCAAAGCAACCATTTATTGAGCCAACGACCAATTATGACCTACGGTGCCGAGACTTGGAAACTTACAGTGAGGCTAGTCCATACCCTGAATGGATCGAGCTATGCTTGGGGTGTCTTTGAGGGACAAAATGTTATCCATCAGAGAACCAGAGTGGTTGACATAGTTTGCTGAGTATGCGTTTTGAAGTGGTTAGCCAGGCCACATAATATGTAGAACAACTGATGGCTTGGCATTGGCATGGCCGATAGAGTAAACGATTTCTTGAGTAGAGATCGCGACTTAATAAACGTGGGGAAGGACGACCCTTCCGCCAGATGGACCGACGATCTAGAAAACGTAGCATGCTGGAACTGGATGCGGAAGGTGCAGGACTGTGTATTGTGGCGAAGATTGGGAGAGGCCTACGTCCAGGAGTGAACTGCCATAGGCTGATTTGATGTTATAATAAAAAATATTAAAATCAGACAAAAAGGTGATACAGGAAAATTCTACGTGGAATTTCACGCACTTGCATCCTGTGCCCGAGTAGGGTGACAGGACCAACTCGGCCAATTACAGGCCTATAGCCGTCCCCTCCCTTTTATCAAAGGTGATGAAGCTTGTAAATAATATCACAGCTCCTGAGGTATCTTGAGGAACACGACCTGCTCAGTAACCGGCAGTACGGTTGCCGTCACGGTCGGTCGACTGGCGATCTGTTTGTGTGCCTCACACACATCTGGGCGATGGCTATCAAGAGTAAGGGCGAGGCTCTAGCAGTGAGCCTCGACATCTCTAAGGCCTTTGACTGTGTCTGGCACCATGGTCTTCTTGCGAAATTGCCCTCCTATGGATTGCCCGAGAATTTATGCGGATTTGGCCAGCTTATTGGCTGGTAGAACCATCAGGGCCTTTGTTGACGGCAGCTGTTATGAGTGCATGGCCATTAACGCTGGAGTACCACAAGGCTCAGTGTTGTTCCGTACCAGAGTCATTGATATGCAGTAGAAACAGATTTCTGCTGCCTAACAATGACATGTTGTCTATTGACGGCATTTATTGTTATGCAGACGACAGTACGGGCGACACTTGATACACAGGCCGCCCCGGTGTCTCTCGGGCTCGGGCTGCAGTGGAAGAAAGCCGTGAAAAACTTGTGTCTGAAATCGATAGTACTCTCGCCAGAGCGTCCGACTGGGGTAAACAAAATCTTGTTCAGTTCAACCCTACCAAGACACAAGTTTTTGTATTCAGCGCATAGAAAACCCCATTTTTATTATACCACTAAGGTGGCAGACAAGCATACGGCCCACCAGAAGGACCGGTGGTCACCGCAGCCTATGAACGTTTGCAACACCAGAGGCGCCACATTCGCTCTGCCGACCCTGTAAAAACCTTATAAGACCCCTTTTGAAGAACCCCATACTGTAGGCGTTTGGTAAAACCGAGGCAGGGAGATCATTCCACAACCTAAGCGTGCGCGGAAGAAAACCCCTATCGGATCTAACCGTGCTGGAACGCTCCGGACGCAAAGTGTGAGGATGAACTCCCTGTCTGTGGCGAGCGGTGCGGTGATAGAACGTAGCCGTGGGCATCATATCAAACAATTCCTCAGAGCACACACCATTGTACAGTCGGTAGAACACGCATAAGGAGGCAAAGTCCATTTACTGTAGCGCAACAATTTCAGGGCACATTTCTCCCCACCTCTGACAGCATAGGAATCCTTGGTGTTAACATCTACAGTGACGTGCAGTTCCGAAGTCATTTGGAGAACAAGGCCAGACTGGTCTCCAGGAAGCTGGGTGTGCTCAACAGGGCGCGGCGGTTTTTACAGCGGCACAAACACTGCTACTCTATAAGTTGCAAGTGGAACCTCTTCGCGACAGGAGAGACTTTGCCTCCTTGTGCGTGTTCTACCGCCTGTAAAATGGTTTGTGCTCTGAAAAATGTTTGATATGATGCCCACGGCTACTTTCTATCATGGCACCGCTTGCCATATGGTGTTCATCCTCACACTTTGCCTCTTGAGCGTTCGAGCACGTTTAGATCCGATAGGGGCTTTTTCCCGTAAATTCGCATCGTACGTCGTAGAATGATCTCCCTGCCTCGTTTTTTTCAAACGCCTACCGTATGGGGTTCTTCAAAAAGGGTCTTAGAAGGTTTATACAGGATCGACAGCGCGAGTGTATCGCCTTCGGTGTTGCAAACGTTCATAGTATGCTTATCTGACACATTAGTGGTATAAAACATGGTGGGGGGGGGGGCTGCCACAACAGTTTTTCTTTTTTGCTGTTGTTTTGGTACGGAACTCTTTGTGCGCTAATCCGGCTCGCACTTGACCGTTTCTTCTAAATAATGAAGCCTGCTAACTGGGGTATAAAAACGTGTGTCCCGTTTTGAGATCAAAAATAAATGGTCAGTTTATGTATAGTGCAACAGCATAAGGCCTGTATAGACCTACCCTAAAATAAGGTGACTACTTTCGAAATGGCAAGCCGTCTGCTTATACATATTTTAGTCAGCAAATCTGTGGGAAACTAATTCTGATTCTTTTCGCTACTCTCCAGAGCAGTTGCACCAATTGTGACGGGACCTTCATAACCTGCTTCATGGTACAAGGGAACTACTGTCCTGCCGTAGAACCAACACTTATTTTCACTTTCCAGGCGGACGCAGCTCCTCTAAAAGACGTAGACAAGAAGAAGTGTATGGAGGCGGTGGAGCGGCTCATAGCGGAGTGCGACCTGATGCGGACGGCGCAGGACGTGCTGGGCCACTACCTGGCGCTCGAGAGGTCAGTGCTGTACTTTTTTTTTAATTTTTTATTTTATACTACTTAGGTGGCAGACAAGCTTACGGCCCACCGGAAGGTTGGTAACCGTAGCCTATAGACGTTTGCAACACCAGAGGCGCTACACACGCGCTGCCGACCCGGGCGCAGGTTGTGACGACCCACAGTTGAAATTTTTCAAGCCGCCCGTAAGGCCTTCAACTTGGCTTAACGACTGTCATTTTACTGACAACCGGGACCAACGGCTTATCGTGCCTTCCGAAGCACGGAAACGCTCGTAAATAAATGTCACAAAGTGGTCCACGTGGTGGTCACCCATCCATATTCGGCCATAGTAAATGTTGCTTACTGCAGTGATCGTTTACAGAACACTGAGTCCGCGGGGCCACGAGCGCTTCAAACTGGGATACTGGGGCATTGTGTCTGCGGTTTACCACTGTTGACCGAAATTCGTTTGATCATTTGACGTGTGACCGATAAAACATTAGGCCATTCTACTACTGATCGAATGAACAATTGACCAAAAGAGTTTTAAACTTTTAATAGAACAAACATTTGGTATTTTTACTACTGATCGAATGAACGTTTGGTCGAAAAACAAGGGCTGAATCAAACTGGCTAGGTTAGGTTAGGTTAGAACTGCGACCACAACGCACGAGCCGAGCGAACGAAGCCAGCGTGCCGCGGCAGCGGCCGGCGAGTGCCAGAATCGAATTGTATTTATTTCACTTTTGTTTGTTAAAATAGTCTTAAGTCAACTGGTTTTCGACCAAACGTTCATTCGATCAGTAGTAAAAATACCAAATGTTTGTACGATAAAAACTCTTTTAGCTAATTGTTCATCGATCAGTAGTAGAATGGCCTAATGTTATTTCGGTCACACGTCAAATGATCAAATGAATTTCGGTCACCAGTGGTAAACCCTTGTGTCTGTGCCATTGATTTGTTTCAGAATATCGTTTATATTGTAAACTGAGAATACTATAGACGTCTTGACACCGTACCGCCAAACGGGACTGATATCAGATCCTAGCAATACCGAAAATAGGATACTTTGTTCCATAGAATGTTTCATTTGTCCCAGTCGTTAAGCGCCAACTAGCGCTGTCCTTGAAAAACTGGCGCACGTTTTATCAAGGTCTGAATTATTTTTCAGCTATGCCTTACATCAGTGTATACATGCTACTTACTAAAGAAGATCCTCCTGTGAAATATCAACCTGCCCCCAACTAAAAATAAAGTCATAGTCTAACTAAAGAGTTTTGATATCATCAATTAATTGTAATCGCGTCACGGAAAATGTCGATATTCAACTGCATGGCAACTAAACTGGAAAGCCGAGTAAACTGTGTTGGAATCTTTATAGAGCAATTTAGAACCTTTATCTACTTTGATACATATTCTATTTGGTATAATACAAAGATTATAAAACTGAAATCAAAACTCTTATGACAAACATTATGCACAGGCCAAAAAAAAAGTTTTATTACGATGCAGGTCTTGTATGGACACCTATATCATTAAATAACTTTTTAATCATAACGATACACCTATACAACCTCCTGCTGGACCAAAAAGGTTGAACCTCTACTTTATAAAAAAGTTGTGCCTCCGCAGCCTGAAAAAAAAAGAAACACGCATGCGCAATCGATGTTTGCGTTGCGTTTTGGCGCCAACATTTTACATTTAAATTAAACAAAGTTTGGTTTTGTTTGTAAAATCAATTGGTTTTTGTGTAAAAACGTGTCTGAAAGCAAGGATAGTGGTAATCGTACACCACCAGACACTCTGGAAGCTGCGTCGAACATGACCATGAACCTGTTACCGTATATACTATAACTATATATCAGAAAATGAAATCAGGTATTACAGTATGAGAGTAGATAAAGTAGTGTATGACACTGTACATATAATCGTGTTATAAGAACCCTTATTATGCAACAGTATCATAAACTACTATACATATGGTCACGCCTTTATCCCCGAAGGGGTAGGCAGAGGCATATTATATGCTCACATTTCACCTTTGTATAATTTGTCCTACGTAATAGGTGGTGAGCCGTATTGCCGTGTTTAAATGGACAGGCGCAGGTTGTGACTGCCTGCTGTTGAAATAAAGCCTTCAACTTAGCTTAACGACTGCCATTTCACTGGCAACCGGGACCAACGGCTTAACGTGCCTTCCGAAGCACGGAAACGCTCAAATAAACGTCACAAAGTGATCACATGGATGGTCACTCATCCATGGACCGGCCATAGTGAACGTTGCTTACTGCAGTGATCGTTTACAGAACACTGAATCCGCGAGGCCACGAGTGTTCCACTACAACAGGATTTTGTCAAACTTCAACATTAGTGTACTAGTAAGAATGAAAATACGCTCTATGTAAGGTGCCTAGGAAGCGCGGGAAACTTTGAACGAAGAGGACGCGTCTTTTATTAAAAATTGATAATATTTTCTATTTGTGTAAAAAGGATTGTGTACAATAGTAGTTTTTTGTTATTTTTAGTAGTTTGTATATATAGATTAGTATTTCAACTGATTTAGGGTAAGTTTTTTCTGTATTATATGTAATTGTCGTCCTTCACCCATGGACGAGCCGGCCGACCCCGGTGGGGGGTCTGGCGCCAAAATTAGTAGTCCAAGTCCAACAACATTTAATTTAATAGAGTCATCTGACTGCTCTCTATCTACTGAACCTGATCACACAAAACGCAAACGACTCGCCTCACGAGTAGTTTGCATAAGTTCCAACAAAAAAAAGCCTAAATGGAAAGAGGGCTCGATAATGCAAAGAAGTACAGATTGCAAATGTGAATTAGATGCTATTCCACAAACCCCACAATCTCAACCTTTGCTTCAAGACCAGGACAACAAAAACACGAAACGTACTAATATTGGTCGCCTTAACTACAACAGTACTGATGTAGCTCCATTTGTTGTAAATATACAAAAAGAAACAGCTGAAAATAGCCGTACGTATTTACATCCTGTAGAGTTTGGTAGATTTCTTAAAAAGAATAATATCCACGGGATTGTGAATGGTAGTCTTAAACGAATTGGACGTAACAAAGTCAGTGTTACATTTGTTAACTATATTGATGCCAATAACTTTATATCAAATAGGTGCTTGATCTTAGAAAAATTTAATGCTTTCATACCAACATATAATATAACCCGTATGGGTGTTATTAGAGGGGTTCCAACTGATTGGACAGATGAAGAAGTTCTAACTAATTTATCTGTCCCTATTGGTTGTGGACCAATCGTCAAAATTAGACGAATCCGTAGAAAAGTTTCTTTAAATAATATTAACAATTTTGAAAACACCGGTACTGTAGTACTAACCTTTGATGGACAGGTACTCCCCAAAAGAGTATTTATGTGTTACACAGCACTATCCGTGGACTTGTATATTTACCCAACTGTACAATGCTACAACTGCTGTAGGTATGGACATGTTAAGAGCCAATGTCGATCTGAAAGTAGGTGTTATAAATGTGGTAGAGGACATTCAGGTGATACATGCAATGTAGACGAAGATGAACTATGGTGTGTTCTCTGTAAAGGCTCACATCAAGCTAACTCCAAGAAATGCTTGGAGTTTGATAGGCAAAAAGGGATAAAAGAAACTATGAATAAAACCTGTATTTCTTATATGGAGGCTATAAAGTTACATCCCCCCATCACTAAAAAATCTTATGCTGAAGCATTTTTAACCACGCATAACACATCTGATAATGATAACAATAAACCAATTAATAGTAGCCCATCCTACAAAAAAACTGTCTTTTTAAAACCCAGAACCCTTCCACGATTTTCTAAGGGTTATGATCATGCTGCTCATAATGAAATTATAAAAGATCCCGTATCTACACCTGGCCCTGTTTTTAGGAATAATAAATATGATAATAATAATACAGCTGATATGATTAAAACTTTATTTCAACTTCTATCACAATCAAATACCACAATTTCACCGTCCAACGTTGCCATAATACTTGAAACTCTTTATAAAATATCTAATGATAATGGATCACAGATCAGTAGCAATTCAATGGAATTGTCGCAGTGCAGTGCCCAAAAAACATGAATTAATTCATATAATTAATAAATATGATCCCTTTGTAATTTGCCTTCAGGAGACCTGGCTAAAGCAGGACTCCATTTTCAAAATTCCTGGCTTCTCTTGCTTGAGAAGTGACAGATCTGATGAATATGGTGGAGTTGCCATACTCATTAGAAACACTGTAAATTATTCTATCCTTTCCCTTCCTTCATATAGTGATGAACTTTCTGTCATTGCTATTACTGTAAATAATATTTGTTATGTATGTACATATTTTTCTCGTCCTAGTCTACATATTTTTAATGAAATCAATAGTTTATTAAATTTTCTACCTAAACCTTTCATTTGTTTTGGTGATTTTAATTCACATCACCAGTCTTGGGGCTCTCCTATGACAAACTTTTATGGAAATAAGCTACTAGAAATAATTGAAGATCAAAATTTGTGTATATTAAATACAGGTTCTCCAACTCGTCTTGATGATCCTCCTACAGCTTCAGACCTAACTATCTGCACCCCTGATCTTGCATCCTCCTTAGAATGGAACACTACAGAATCAACTCATGGTAGTGACCATTTTGTAATTATGATTACTTTGCCATTCAGTAAACCTCTGAAACAAAACAAAAATCCGCGGATAAAACATAAGTTACACAATGCAAACTGGGACTTATATAAATCCACAGTGGAGCAAAAGATGTCTGAGTTACCCAACATCTCATCCTCCAACATTTTAACAAGTTGTGACCTATTTGCAAAATTGCTAGTTCAAGTAGCTGATGAGGTATTTCCATTAAAATCTTCAGGCTCTAATAAAATACCATCTCCACCATGGTGGGATGAAGAATGCACAGTAGCAATCAAAAACAGAAAAAAGGCAGAAAGGCAGTATTGTGTTTCTATGACTAAAGAAAACTATAATAACTATATACAGGTAGCCAAGGAAACACAAGCATTTCTCAGAAACAAAAAAACTGATGGCTGGAAAAACTTCTGCTCATCCTTGAGCCCAGAAGTCAGTCCATCCATTGTCTGGCAAAATATTAGAAAATATAGATCCTGCTACAATAATGATGCAAATCAAACCATTAGCCCAGACCTAGTTGAGCAGATAATGGATAGACTGGCTCCCCCATCCGTTCCCGACTATCATGTAGGCCTTTCTTACACATTAAGCATACCACATAACAGCAATTTTGAAGATTTATATTCCCCTTTCACCTTCATCGAGTTAAAACACGTATTAGCCAACCTAAAAGACTCAGCCCCAGGGGAAGATAGCATTCCTTATTCTTTCATCACACACCTCAATAGCGACAGCCTAAATTATTACCTGGCAATCATAAATACTGTAATGATCTCAGGTCATATCCCTTTATCATGGAGGACTCAAAATGTTTTATTATTTTTAAAACCAAATAAAGTTAGAACAGACCCTACATCATATCGTCCAATAGCACTGACCTCTGTTCTAGTTAAAATAGCTGAACATCTTGTTAAAAATCGACTCGAATGGTTTTTGGAATCCAATAGCTTGCTATCAGATAATCAACACGGCTTTAGAAAAGGCAAATCTACTATTGACAGCTTAGGTACTTTTATCACAGACATTAGGTTAGCGTTTACGAATAATGAGTCGGTTTTAGCAGCTTTTCTTGATATTACCGCAGCCTATGATAATGTTAATGTAAATATTTTAAAATTGAAATTGGCTGAATTAAATGTACCCGTGTTTTTAGCTAACTTTATTATAAATATGTTGTCAGAAAGATTTCTCCAGTATTCACCTAATGTAAATACTAAAACTATATGTAGAACGGTATGGAAAGGTTTACCCCAAGGCTCCGTGTTGAGTCCATTACTGTATAATATATATTCCTCAGATTTAGATTCAAATGTTAGAAAATATAGTAGTGCTAATGTATCACAATACGCAGATGATTTACTTCTCTATGTCACAGGGTGCTCCTTATCAGACCTTGATTATTCTCTATCCACAGCATTGAATGCCCTGATGATATGGCTTGATGGGAATGGTCTAACTTTATCACCTCAAAAAAGTACCGTAGTTCTGTTCAGTAGAAAACGGGTTTTGCCACCCATTAATGCTTTGTACAATAATATACCATTACCTGTAAAGGATCAGGTAAAATTTTTAGGATTAATTTTAGACTCAAAACTCACTGGTCTACCTCACTGTAATTACGTTGCAGCAAGGTGTGAACGTAATCTCAATATTATAAGATGCCTTTCGGCGGTACGATGGGGCGCCCACCCCTTCACTATGAGATTAATATATCGATACCTCTGGGCTCAAAGGTCGTAAAGGACAAAATGGTACTTTTCAGGAGAAGCAAAAAACAAAAGAAAAAAAATATTTTGTACTCTAACTTTTTTGTTTCTTGAGCTATTTTAATAAAACCAAGGAAGAAAGTGCTTAGAATTTATAGTATTTTCTAAGGCAGATTAAAAAAAATACCCTAGTGCTGTATTTACCGAGATAGATTTCCTTTACGACCATAAATTTGAAAATAAAAGTCCTTTACACCCGTCAAATTTCCATCCTAAGATTTCACCGAAGGGTGTAAATCTACTTCACTGCGCAATTCTGAAGAAAATAAGGTAATAATCGACTAGTGTAATAATTTTTAGGTCATAAGGATCATTTGCTAACTCATTTTTAAGGGCTACATTATTAAATAAACTTATATTTTTTAATATTAAGCTCGTCAAATTGACGTCGCCACCACCCTGATGGTAAGCCGTGGTGCATCTAACGATTAGGGGTCAGTCTCACAGTCTGTGAGACTTTCGACAGTGGTTCCTCAAGTTGCCGGCCCTGTGATGTGCCTCTTCACGCTCCTCTTGAAGAACCCGGGATTGTAAGATGAGGGAAAAACGTATGCGGGCAGGTCGTTCCATGTTCTTATAGTTCGACAGATGAACGATCTTTTGAAATGCTTGGTTCAGGCGAAAATTCTCTCCACTGTGTATGAGTGGCATCTCTGCCCCGGCACGCGTTGTTCGGGTTTGGAAAGGAGATGGTAGGATTAGGTTGAATCGAGCTCTTCAGAACATTCAACGTAATACATTCGGTAGAAGGTAGCCAAGGACGCTATGGTTCTTCGTTGCGCTAACGGTTCGAGGCCTCCCGTCACCTCAGGGCAACCAATTATTCGGATAGCACGTCGCTGCATAGCGTTGACGCTAGTAGGTGTCTTGCGGAGTCATCCCAAATGTGAGAACAGAATTCGACGCAGGGGCGAATCTTCGTCTTGTACAGTAAACATCTCTGATGTGACGTGAAATAGTCTCTAATTCTAGTTTCCACGAGGCCAGCCCAATACATCTCTCTACGTAGGTTTTGTGATTGAGCTTTCTTTTAGTGGAACCGTAATGTTCCGAAGACAGGGTAGGGATAGGAATGGGGACTTCTTAGCTGTAAACTGTGTGTTTTTCTGGCATTGAACTCGACCAGGTTGTCCGAACCCCATTGGGCAATGCGACCCAGGTCCCAGTGAAGATCCGCCACGAGTTGTCGTCTCTTTCCTTCCACGTCACCTCGCCCCTCCGCTGGACGGCCAGAATAGCTCCCATGCAGAGTACTATCATCCGCATAACAATGAATGCACCCAAGGGACAGCATGTCATTGATATGCAGAAGAAAGAGAGTTGGGGAAAATACCGATCCCTGTGGTACTCCGGCATATACCTGCAAAAAGCAGGAAGTCTGACCATCACAGAGGACCCGTGTACGTCGCCCGTGCAGGAAGCTGGCCAACCATCGGCACAACTGAAGCGATAGACCATATGCCGGCAGCTTGGAAAGATGCGACGCATGTCATACCCTATCAAAGGCTTTAGCCATGTCTAGGCCAATAGTCAGAGATTCACCGTGCTTCTCCATAGCCTCACCCCAGGTGTGTGTAATGTACGCTAAGTGGTCACCCGTTGATCGTTTCGGCCTAAAGCCATATTGACAATCGCTAATTAACGAGTGATCCTCCAGATAGCGCATGTTTGTTGATAATTAGCTCGAACATTTTGCAGATTACGGTGGTTACGGCTATGATGATCGCATCATAGCCGTAGTTGGCCGGATCCGACCGATCCCCTTTCTTGGGGATCGGCTGAACGTTCGCCTCCTACCAAGCCTTCGACTCTTCTCCCGACGAATAGGAAAGACGATACAGGCGTGTTAGCTTTGGACATAATTCAGCTGCACACTTCTTCAGCACCAATGCCACACTGCCGGATTACAATATCCGGCATCGTGGTTCCACAGTCGGCGATAGTGGGAGGTTGCTTGCCACAGTCATCGACCCGGGAATTAGCCGCAAAGAGAGAGTGACTGACTGATTTCTCTTGGTCCTTGTGAGCTAGTCATCCGTCAAGATAGCGCAGCGGCGCGGCGGCAGCAAGAGCTTGCAAAAGTTGGCCTGCACGGCTTTGGTCAGTTGCCAGTATTCACGTCTGCCCGTCGGATGTTACGTGAGCTCCTGACCAAGCCGCGTGATGCGCTGGGCGTCCACTCTCTTGAAGGCTCTCTTACTGGACCTAGTGGCTCTGTTGTACACGGCTTTGAGGCGGGCCACTTTCTGGTCGCGCACAGACCGAGCCCTAATCCAGGCGCGGTAAGCCGCCTGTTTTTGTTGAACAGCTACGGCGCACTCACGCCCGAACAAGGGGCGGGCTTTGCGGATGCTGGCGACATCAATGTATGGAATGTAATCTCAATGATGAAGCTCTCCCTGCAAAGCAGCGCTGACTTCACGGGGCGGCCGACTGACTCAGGAGGACTCAAGGCAAAATAAACGGATTCGTTCGTTGGCGCTGAAGAACGAAGAAATTTCATTATATTTGCGGTTTTTCGCACTCCATTTGACAAAACGATGATGTGGTTTTTAACAAGTTTTCGTCAATAATTACGCCAAGGTATTTAATGCTGTCTGTCCTTTGGATGAATTCACATTTGCAACCTTTCGTTTCTTTGCAGTAGTGTAATTTGATACCAAGAGATGTATAATGGGCCGATCTAGCTGTTTTATGAAAACATACATATTTAGTTTTACTGGCATTCAGTGTCACTAAATTATAACGCAACCATGTTGACACTTGCCCTAGGTCCAACTCGGCTTTCGTAAATTTTTCAGCCCAACTTGCACCATCAAATATAACAACTGTGTCATCGGCATAGCATATAATATTATCCATATACATTATAAAAAGCGTTGGGCCAAGCACGCTACCCTGTGGGTCTCCAAAGTCGATTGTATCTAGCTCACTTTTAAAGTTACCCACTTTAACACACTGCTACAAGTAGCAGTATGGATGTAAAGGACATCAGGACAGGTCCTGATGTCCTTTACATCCATATTTTTGAGGTGACTTATAGGGAGTATAGGACCATTTAAAATTTTTATGTATTTTACACCCAAAATTTTCTTTATATTTTCCTTTACTACCAAAATAATTTCACTCTAGTAGGTAAGTGTTATTTACTTCCATATTTTCAGGGTAAACTTGGCTTAATGTCTCAGATTATGTGGGTCGTAAAGGCATTTTTTTTGCGAATTTCGTAAAACGGAATATACAGATCGATAGGGAATTAAAAATTGAGTAAAACTGTATCAAAAAGTCATTTTCGCCCAAATGTCCTTTACGACCTTTGAGCCCAGAGGTATCGATATAATGCCTTAATAAGGAGTGTTCTAGATTATGGAACCTTTTTATTAGAGCCATGTAATGCAGGAGCTCTGCAAAAATTAGACAACGTCCAATCAAAGGCCCTAAGGATTATTACAGGCAGTATGAAATCCAGTCCGATTAATTGTTTACAAGTTGAATGTTGTGATCCCCCCCTCAAGTTTCGAAGACAATACATTTGTGATAGGTTCTATTTTCGCAACATACAGCTCAAAAACCATCACTTACATAAAAAAATAGAACAACTTTCGATGATGATAGGCATTTCTGAGTACTGGACACATAAGGAAACTCCCAGCCTAATAAAGAGCTTTAAAAAATTTCAAAGTTTCGAAGTAAAAACACATCAATGGGATCGTTTACCATTGTTTAAACATTCGTACACCTCTCTTGTTGTCCAACCGCAGATCCATTTTAATATAGGCATAAAACAAAGCAATAGTAATCAGAATACAAAGTTTAATGAAATTATAGATAAAACTTGGAAACATTGGCATCAAATATTCACAGACGCATCTAAATACTCCAACAATAGCTGCGTGGGTGTGGGAGTCTACCATTCACAGTACAATATTATTCAAAAAATTAAACTGCCACCTGAATCCTCCGTTTATACCGGTGAATGCATGGGCATTTTAAAAGCTATGGAATATATTATTCTCTTGAAATTACGAGATACGATTGTGTTCAGCGACTCATTGAGCGCCTTACAAGCTCTATCTCGCTCTCCCTTTAAACCTCATAATCATGCACCACTCATTTTTGAAATACGCCAACTTCTAACACAATGTAATAACCTAGGATATAGTGTAGTTTTTAGCTGGATACCAAGTCATGTCGGTATTTTCGGTAACGAGAAGGCTGACCAACTTGCCAAAGAAGCAATCGTAGATGGAGACATTTTTCCGTATATGAACTACTGGCATGACTTGATGTCTTTACCCAGATCCTACTTATTTGAAACTTGGTGCCAATCCTGGATAGCAGACAATAATAAGGGGAAGTTCTTCCGTTCCATTCAGACAAGTATACCAGCAAAACCATGGTTTGCTAAAATATATTACAACAAATGGACTACTACCATCATTTGTAGACTTAGATTGGGACATGTTTGCACTCCTGCTAATCTGTATAAATTTCATATTATTGATAGTCCACTTTGCCCTTGTGGAGAATATGGAGATGTGAACCATATTTTCTTTTCCTGTACTTTGTATGATCGTTCCGAATTTTTCATAAATCTGTCTAAGATTCATGTACCCTTCCCATGGAGCAAATATAAGAGAGGAGGTGTTGTAATATGATTTCCTTATGAAACAATGTGTGACTCGGCGCGGGGGGAGGGAGGGAGTGGTGAGGAGGGGTTCGTATCCGCCCACTTTACTATTATCCATCTAGCGGTCAGTGTCAAAACTACTTGCTTACTTCAACATCCGGGTAACTACTTAGTACTACTACTGTACACTGAAAACAGGGCCGAGGTTGGAATACTTTGTCCCCCGGATTACTCTTAGCAAGATGAACAGTGTATTTTTTTTTATTTCCATCACTATGAAAAAAATTCATGACTCATTCTAATATTTTTTATTATCGAAAGTAACCCGCTTCTTAGTGGTTATTGCTGTAAAGATTATAAATCTTCGTAAATATATTTTTGACTTTGGGCTTTTGGACTTTTGGACTATTGGACTTTTGGACTTTTGGACTTTTTGTCTTTTTGTCTTTTTGTCTTTTTGACTTTTTGACTTTGGACTTTGGACTTTTGAACTTTTGAACTTTTGGACTTTTAAATATTTCATGATATTTCTTTCGAAAAAATAAGGTTATGAAGAAGTTTCACTTCTTACGTGTGTACAATAGTACACGCACACATTTTTTTTTGAAATGTACCCATCATTTAGATTGTTACTCATTTCTCATAGGTACATAAAACCACCATAAAAAAGTCACAGCGAAGCGTGGCAGGGTACCGCTAGTTTTATTATATTTTATTTTATACAAACCTTGCCCTGGCTATAACTAACACAGAAAAGAAAGAATTAGCGAAGTTGTTTCCACCGTTCTGAAGTTATGAGTGTGCATACATTTCGAAGATCCATTTTTATATTATACTAGCTGACCAGCGCAACATCGTTTACTTTATAAACTAGACACCGACTGCACCGCCATATGCGCCGGGCTGATTTGTGAATCTAAACCATCCAGGGCGCCACCCAAACGCATACAAAAAAAATATTCAGATCTGTCCAGCCATTTAGGAGGAGTTCAGGAAAATACACGTACAGTAGAATTATAAATATAAAGATAGATAAAAAAAGTCTCCTATTGTAGTACGAACGAACTGCATCCAGTCGTTGCTAATTACTTTTTGCACCTACTACTAGTAGGAAGGACGGTTATGGGCCCCTCGGTGAAATTCTAAATCGATCCTGTTTTTGGTGCTGTTTATTCTTTGCAATAGATGGCGGTCTGTTTTCGAAGTTCTTAAATAAATTTGTAAAAATAATCTTTGGTTGCATAAATTTATTTCGGAATTATTGCTAAATAAGTTTAAATACTTGACAATATTATAATTATATTATTACTGAGCTCTGCGCACCTACATATTTTAGGTAACCAAAACACAAAGTATTGCCATCTAGCGTCGAGTAAAAAATATTTTGCTGTATCCGGGGGTCAGAGATGTTTCTAGAACTATTTATGAAAATAAACAATAAAAATACTTACAGATAAAATGTGATGCATAGCATCAAAACGTCTATCCGAGTAATTTTTACACGATAAAACACAACACTTTCTCCTTATCTTCTTAAATTCTTCTAATTTCGCGGAAATACGAATGTTGACATATATTCGCGTATACCAAACCGGAAGTTGCCTAGACAAACGCGGACAGCGCAGCGCTCTGACTTAAGCCACGCCCACTGATGACGTCAGGACCCGCATTGAACGGTCACAGTGCACGCTTGCTTAGGCCCTCTCCTCTCTTATATTTGCTCCATGACCCTTCCCTACATCAATTCAGTGTTTATTATATTTATGTAATCCTAATGTATATAATGTATTAGCTTCCTTCATAGAATTAAATATGATTAAAATGTAGATAAAGTGTAGTAATAATGTAGCCCATCCTATACAATCCTTTTCCTTCCAAATCATACCGATTATCCTTAAATTATAATGATTGGTTTCCCTAACTTGTTTGTGGCCAACTGCAATGCAAGAAGCCAGGAAAAAAAAAAAAAAAAAAAAAAGGTGCCTACCACACAGTAACGTCGCCATTTGCAGGTACTTTTTGGAGGAGAGCGTGAACAAGGCGCTCAAGATGGCGACGCCGCAGGCCGGCGCCACCGCCTCCAGCCTCGTGGACGACGTGTTCTTCATCGCGAGGAAGGTCATCCGGTGAGCCACACACTTTACTTACTGTTGTGACATTGGCTTTTTTTTGCACACCATTTAAAACATTCACTTGTTGGTGTACAATACAACAGTGTACCATTGACTACTGTGTTTGAATAACGTTCCTAGTATTTTATTTAATCACAGAAAATAAGCATCTACGGACTACGGTTGGTTTTGGATTCCTGGCTTCCAAACTAGGCCAAGCCTGTGTGTTACGAATCAGTGTTCCTCCCTAAATTTTGACACTAAATTTTAAATGATGGTACACACGATTATAAAAGTAAAATTATGCTGTTAGTGCGTATCTAGCTTATACCGTATTTACTTGACCGTGAGACAACATGTAAACAATATTTTATTACTTTTTACTTTAAACTTAATTAAATACAGGGTGTTCTGATAATATTTCCATAACGCGCCATAACAGAAAAACTTCAAAAATAACATGTAAAACATTTCTGACTGCTTTTTTAGGTAGGTACAAAAAAAACTTTGTACTCTCTTTTATTATTCTGAATGCAAGGAGGCCGCAATCAAACTTCTGTTAAAAATCAGCACCTTCTAAATAGGTTGTTTATAATATTTTGTTCTGAAGCTGGCAGAATATAATTTAAAGAAAAACGACCAGCGCCATCTATTGGTAAAATCACTTTTCAAAGCTGTTTTACTCTTATTGCTGTTATGATATACGTTTATAAAGTAGCCTAAAACCATCTCAGAATCCTGTTGTATTTCGTTTCCAATTTTGAACTCAATCGGTTCAATAAATTTTGAGGTTTTAAAGAGTACGTACACGCACACAACAATTTTATATATATAGATGTATGTTATCTTAAACAATGTTATATTCAATGTAGATATGTTATGCTTATAAAAATCCGTTATTTTATTATTATATTAACTAATCGCTATTATAAATAAAATAATAGGTTCCGTTGTTATATGTTGTAAATATTAGAGATTTAGTTGTTATATCATCTATTACTTACCCCCGGGTAATCACGTACCGGACGCTCTTATCGATGGCTCCTTATATTAACGCGCGCGGTCTACGAGTAGATGACCTGTGAGCTAACGAGTTACTAGGTCCAATAAATACATCAACATACTGACGTTTTATCGATCACAAGAACTCTTTATGTTGAACTTGATTAAGCCCACTTAAACTGTGGCAGTCCGGATGAATAAAACATTATATCTGACATTGCGTTTTGGGACAGAGATCTGCTTTATATTCAATTGACGTCAACAGTTTAGGATAGATGTTTAGGTTATATTAATTTCACCAATATTTCAAATAGCACGACGGAATACCTATAAGAGTTATCATCGCCCTATTTTTACGAAATGTAGTTAATTTTAACATAAGGATTATTCCCAATTAGTTGCGGAGTTTACGTCATCTGTCATTATTTTATGGAGTATTGTGTTGCCTCGTTATCGGGAGATAAAGTTGACTGAAGTCCCGAATCGCCCTATGAATTTCACTAGCTATCCGATAGCCTTCCTGCAAACATGTGCCCTCCGTGTTCATCGTTCTGCTCTGAATGTAAGTACTTGACAAAATTTTAGTTAATTATAATTATAATAATAGAAATCATTTATTTCAGGTTATAACACCCATAAAAAAATATTGGTTACAAAATAAATTAAATTGAATACATAATAACAAAATGTGATAAGATCAGATCAAAAAAAAATTAAAGGAATAATAAATTAAAAAAGCATTAAAATAAAATTCAGTGTTATATAAATAAAATTAACTAGAAAAAATTTATAATGTCATTATTAAACTAAATAAAGTCATACAAAATAGAATAAAATAAATAAACCAAAAATTATTTTATACATTTTTATTTTGCATACATTCATCCACTCTTATGCGCTACTTCTGGGAACCGAGGTTCTGTTTTACAACTGAATTTAACATTTTCTTTCTTTTCGTTTGCAGTTATTACCGTAACAAAATGAAGATGATGGCGATCATCATGCCGGGTTCATTGATTGCCCTGACTGCGGCACGTCCGGACCCGACATCAACGGTCCCCGATCATCCGGAGAAACTGCGTATCTCTGGTCTTATAGACTCTCAGTCAGGACCTCTGAGCAATAGTGTTAATGTTAACTTTTGTCTTCAGTGCACGGACCCCACCAGGTCGTATATTTTAATGTACATATATAATATTTATATTTTGATATTCTTTTTTTATATTTTTATTCATTTTTTTTTCATGTAATCGCTCACCATCGGTAAAGACTGATATTAATATCTTATGTATCCACTTATGACTTTGTACGAGGAATTGTATTCGCTTTAGAAGATTATCGTGTCTTAGTTTAACTGCTTAACCGTCTCGGCATAATGTTTTAGTTTGAAGGTCGTGGAGATGGAGCAATGCGCCACCTTTTCGGTCATCATTCCGCCTCATATCAATAGTTCGTAGTATCATATCTCACTTTATAGTTTCGGTATTACGGGTTGAAATTGTGTATTGTTTCTTAGTACCTACATAAATTCTAGACTTGCAGTGTATAATGTTTAAGTTTTCATGTCTTAGTTAAGAAATTGGAGTGGGCGGCACGGTGATTCAATTGGTATATGTATTTCAGTAAAGGCCCTCCCTCACCGGGAGCATTCGCGTGTAATGTAACGTTACAGAATCGAGCATTATAGCAGTGAGGGAGGAGAACCGAGCATTGCAATGCGCACCTTGTAATGATACAAGACGAGGTTACATCAGTGAAGGAGGAGAACCGAGCATTACTATGCGCACCTTGTAATGATACAAGACGAGGTTACATCAGTGAAGGAGGAGAACCGAGCATTACAATGCGCATTGTAATGCTCGGTTCTCCTCCATAAACATTATACATTGTAATATTTACATACAATGTGTAATGTTTTGATACAACATGTAACATCAATGCGCTTTTTTTGTTGCGCTAAATGTTACATTACACGCGAATGCTCGTCGGTCAGGGAGATAGTATTGTAACGTAATGCTCAAAGTCGAATCTATAATGTTACATTACACGCGAATGCTCGTCGGTCAGGGAGGTAGCATCGTTACGTAATGCTCAAAGTCGAATCTATAATGTTACTTTACACGCGAATGCTCGTCGGTCAGGGAGGTAGGCTGTAACGTAATGCTCAAAGTCGAATATATAATGTTACTTTACACGCGAATGCTCGTCGGTCAGGGAGGTAGGCTGTAACGTATTGCTCAAAGTCGAATCTATGATGTTACTTTACACGCGAATGCTCGTCGGTCAGGGAGGTAGGCTGTAACGTAATGCTCAAAGTTGAATCTAATATGTTACATTACACGCGAATGCTCCCGGTGAGGGAGCGCCTTTATAGTTACATAATGCCACGTAGTTGGTGGTTGGCGTGTCTTAGTTTATAAGTTCTACAATAATTACTCTCCAACATTTGCATTACTTTCTTAGCTTATATTCATCACAGGCTGTGTCGGTTAGTCGGTAGATGGGAGATTCTATGGCGCCCGGATTACAGCTTGTAACAGTGTGTCTTAGTTTATAGTTTCTACTGTAACGAATTCCATTATATGTAGTTTGTTAGTGTATCTTAGTTTCTAGGATCGACGGTAAGAACACTAGAGTTCATAATAATTTCTTAGTTTAATATATACAAAGGAACAAGTCTTGTGTTAGCTTATAATTTCTAAAGTACAACGTGACGTCATAGTTCGTAAGAGTGTGTCTTAGTTTCTAGGTTCTACGTTAAGATGTTCTGGTGAATTAGTCAGATCCCAGAACACCCCCACAGGGGCAGATCGGTGTCAAGGAGTTTTAGTGAGTATTCCCAGTGCTATCGTGATCAGGTGCTGGGCGACCCTCACACGAGCCCATGCCTCGTCAGCATGGGTACTCCGTAAGCGGAGCTCTCCTTGTAAAAAAAAAGCGTGTGCATGTATACCTTTACAACCGATTGAAGTAAAACTTCTTTGCCATTGACTGCATCAAATGTTACATTAATATCATTCATTCGAATTTTGAATAGCAAATAGCGTTACTTCCGTCAGAAAAAAAATCTGAGTTACTGCCTAGGTCGCGCCTAAAGAAGTATTACTTCAAAAAAAAAATTCTACGTTAAGATATTACATGAATGTTTGTACTTGCTACGCTACAACGTAGCATCATAGTTCGTAAGAGTGTTTCTTAGTTTAGAAGAAAAAAAGGCCAAAAAAAAAGTTTGTAAGATCTATAGGTTAGTTTTTCTATTTTCATGTTTGTGTTTTAAGGCTATGTATGCCTGTATGCTTAAAACAATGTAACGCTTTATGCCTATTCTTTTTGCCAATAAATAAAAAATCCACAATTTGCTGTTTTTAATTTGGGATGAAATGAGGTCACGCGATAATCCTGTAGAATAGGTATCGAGTTCACGGGCGAGCGTAACTAGCTGCGCTTTGGACATACGTTAGGTGTTGGCTGGTCTGGCTGCACATAATGAGTGTATGCAGATGCAACAACTACAGATGTCCGAGCGTTACGAAGCTCCGAAGTGGCAGCCACGGCGGCGTTGAGATGGTTGCATCAAATATCTTATACTTCTAAGTTTGAGAATACCACTCGTCGATACCCCCAGAGGTTTTTCTTTCAAGTTATAAGCAGCACGTTCTTGTGCGCGTAACTGTACTTGCCCCTACTGCCCCGTTTCAAAAGTACACGTATACAGGGTGAATTTTTCAAAAGGGATTGGATGGCCAAATCCGAAACTATAAGGAATAGCGAAAAATGCTCAAAGGAGTCACGAGCCCGATTTTGATGAAACTTAAAACCTCATCATTAGATTTTTGAAAAACCAATAATCCTAGCTGGGAATCGAACCCATTGATTTTGAAAAAAAAAACACACCCTATATTATTACACTATACGATAGTGTTGCTATTAAGGATCTTATTCTGGGAAGTAATGACATACGGCAAACTAAAGGAAAGTGCTCATCTTAAACAAAATACAACTTATTTTTTTTACGTTAACTTATTAATTGTTCAAAATTTAGACCTCAGGGATCGTACTGCATTCAATATTATTGATTCCGTTTATAAAATTCTCCAAAGAATCATTCTGAGCATTATTGAAAACACGGAATGGTTACGATCTACTATGGGATTTCGAACGAAACAAATTATGATACAAAATTTAGGTACATGAAATATGAATTCTATTAAAATTCCAAACTTTCCTTAAATTTGCCGTATATCATTACTTGGCAGAATTTGATCCTTATCAGCGACACTATCTTATGGTGTAGTAATAAAGGGTGTGTCTTTTTTTTTTCAAAATCAATGGGTTCGATTCCCGGCTAAGATTATTGGTTTTTCAAAAATCTGATGATGAGGTTTTAAGTTTTATCAAAATCGGGCTCGTGACTCCTTTGAGCATTTTTAGATGTTCCTTATAGTTTCGGATTTGGCCATCCAAGCCCTTTTCAAAAATTCATCCTGTATACGGCATGTCGAAGATGCCTACTTAGTCTTATTTTACTTTATATTTTTATTTATTGAATACAATACAGTTTCCTCCCCCACTCAGCTAAAAAAGTTTGACAACTACTGTTTTTTTTGTCTATGTTTTGTCTCACGGTCAAAAGTGCTGCGTATCTAACAGAAGGACTAGATATCGTGTGCCGTGATGGGGTTATAACGATGGTTTTGGTATCGCCAGGCGCGCCATCTCGTCGGGCAGCGTGGACGGAGCGTGCGCCGTCCTCAACGACGTGGGCGGAGCCCTAGAGCAGCAGGTCGGGGGAGCTCTCCGCCGCTGGCTGCGCTCCCCGCCACTAGAGCCGCTGGTGCTGCCGGCGCCGAGGTCTGCCCGCGCGCCGCCCGACTTGTCCGCCGACCTGCCGCACAGGCTCAATAGGGAGGTGGACGCGCAGCGGCTGCTGTACTTGGTTAGTACCTCACCGTCTCACTGAACACTCACGGATTTAATAGGAAGGCTATAAGTAAGTTTTGGACTGGGCTAATTTAGTTATTTAATTTTTTTATTGTTGCAATTGACACGAAGTAGAAGAAGTAAGCTCTTAGCGATTCACGCAACGAGCGGACGTTAACCAGCGAGACACGCAACTTTGACAATGCTTGAAGAAAATAACAAAAATTCCACTCCAGTACTTTCGTCAAAGAATGCTTGCCTTAATTGTAGATTGTACATACATACATACATATGGTCACGCCTTTATCCCCGAAGGGGTAGGCAGAGGCATAAATATATGCCCACATTTCACCTTTGTATAATTTGTCCCACGTAATAGGTGGTGAGCCGTATTGCCGTGTTTATGTAGATTGTAAATGCTCGTAAACATTCGCACATATGCGAACTGCACGCGTGTTAGAAAATAACTTATACCGTATTCCGATAGCTTTGCGCAAAAATGTAAACAAACACATTTGATCCTATATATCCATAGTTACTTGCAATTGAGTATGCACCCTGATTATATTCCAGTATCCAGGAGTCATACAGTGTTCTTACAATCATTTCGACACCAAATAACTTCTCTAAGACAGTTTATTTTCATTTAAAATACCTACTCAGGATAGTAAAAAATTCAATGATTTGTCATAGGTACTATATTTTTTTACTCATCTGTCTTAGACAACGATTGTCAAAACATGACATGTTTACATTATTGCCAGATCGGGCAGGATTGGACTATACATACTGAGTCCTGGGACATCCTTCTGACAGCTTACCTTCAGAGAGCTTACTTTTACAGTTCACATTAACCGAATTTTCAATACTGATTTGTGCGCGATGAGTATGTGTGTAGCCGAGGGTAGGTGTGAAAAAAATAGTAGTTTTCGATACAAGTGTGGGATCTCTGTTACTGTACAACGAGTTACGACAGGTGTTGACCCGAGCCATAGGCGAGGGTAGACAGTCGGAACGAGTTTAAATAACAGTCCCACACGTTGTATTGAACAACTATTTTTAATACAGTTGCGAAAAAATTAAGCAATTTTATAAAATAATAAAAACACAATAAACCTGAATATCCAAAATGGCGCCAACCGTAAAAGAATATATATATATACCTTCCTAAGCAGAGACTATGGCAGTGCACTTCATACAGCCAACTTTTTTTATATTTATAAATTTAATTTAGCCGATTCTTATATTAATTTATGCTTAAATTTTAATTAAAATTACTTTTAATCTGATATTGAAACAAGTTAGTATCTTTTTTTAGAAATATTTGCATGAACCACAGACATTATTTTGACAATTGGGAAAGAAAACGCACGAGTGCGGGAATGATAAAGAAAAAGCACGAGTGTGTAATAGCCTACATCCCGAACGCTATACGTCCCTGTAATACGTCACTTTTTGAGCAACTGTATTAAAAAGTACATACATGAGTTTTCCATCTGTACTATCTCTAATCCTTACTAATAATATAAATGCGAAAGTAACTCTGTCTGTTTGTCTGTCAGTTACGCTTTCACGACTAAACGGCTGGAACGATTTTGATGAAATTTGGTATAGAGATAGTTCGGAGCCCTGGAAAGGACATAGGCTACTTTTTAACCGACTGCGCAAAAAGAGCGTCATGATTTTACGCGATAACGAATTCTTCGCGGTCGAAGCCGCGGGGAAGTTTGTGATATAAGTGTCGGTCATCTACCAGGCACACATGAACGAAGCAGAGGCGGGCGCCGAATGGGCAGAACGCCTCGCGACCGAGTCCATGGCGGCCGGCTCCGGGCTGGCACGCAGTGAAGCCGATCGTGCCAAGTTAGCGTCGTGCGCCAGCGGCCTGGCGTCGGCGGCCGCGGCCTTCCGCGCCGCGCACGACCTGGCGCTGGCGGCGCTCACGGCGGCGCTGCAGCCGCGCCTGGCCGCCTGGGCGCAGAGGCTGGTGGACCCCGTAGCGCATACTGGTACGTCTGATTGCTGTAGTTTACTGCTATCTAGCACGATTTTTCTTTTGTAAAACACACCTGTCGTTTAAGTTTGCGCACAATTAGAGCACAGCAATTGTATTTTGGGTCGAGTCGCAAAAGAAATATCCATATTTGACGCGTATGATTTATATATGAACTACAATGCCAAGGCGCAGCGGGTCACATGTTCCGCCGTGTTTTGGTTGCATAAAAAGCACCCCACCCGGTTCGCTGCACTCCGATACAATGTGCTATGCTAGTATACTTAACGGGGTGGTAATTTAAGTACGCCAGACGATATGTAATTTTTGAGCACGCGGACTTTAAAGTCCCGTACTTATTCGGCTTGCCATCAATGATAGACGTGCGAGCTTACTCACAATTCATTGCGATGTCGTTGACAGGAGACGCTCAAAGGACCTTGGCATTATATCATATATTTTGTCTTTATAAGCATTGTTTCTATGCTTCCAAAGACGGGGACTATTTCGGGAGTTACAAACACACGAGTAAATACGCGTACTTTAAAACCGGCGAGTCAAAAGCGGTGATCCAACCGGTTTGAAATCTTACTCGTAGTTGCGTCTGTCACTGGGGGCTGCGCTACAGATCGCTCCATACTGTTGCACTCCTACATAATGTACTCGTATTTTTAAATTATACAATAGTGTAACAACACCGAAGTTTTAATGATGTCCCCATCTTTTTTGCATACATTGTGTTCAGGCTTAGGCAACTCCTAAACAAGGTTTTAAGCAAGTCAAACGTTTAACTATTGTCTTAAGTTATTAATAGGCGCCTCTCTCATTAAGATGCACTTGTACTGTATAAGTACCAACCAATGAATTCTCGTATCTCGTCTTACCTACGAACAGTGTAACACCGTCTTAGCACAATAAAGTTTATATCTTCATAAAACACGGTTTTTTACTTGAAGAAATATAAGTAGTTGTGTCTACGTGGACACATTGACTTTTTGCAACCGGGACATTTAGCTTATACAGACGTTTTACAATTTAGTCCTTCCGAACTTATCCCATGTTTACATACAGAGGAGCTGGAGGACGACTCGGACGCGGACGCGCTGCCCCAGGCGCTGGAGCAGCTGTGCGAGAGCGCGCGCGCGCACGTGTCGCCGCGCGCCGCCGACACCATACTGCAGGCGGCGTTGACGGACCTCACCGCCAGGGCTGAAACTGCCATACTGCAGCACAAGTATGACAGGGTGAGTGTGCTGCTCATGAATTCTAACTGTACGTTATGTTTCTAACTAGTTGACATTCGCGTCAGAGAGAGTCAGAGACTCGTATGAGAAAGTTTTATTTATACATCAGGTAAGAGTGCTTAAGAGCGTAAATTCGGTTTTCAAATTTCTTTACGATCGTAAGAAATCAGCGCGGCGCGGCGCATATAGCCGTATAGTGCCAATTGTTGCTACTAACAAGTTTGATACTTTTGTTTTCCTTGATGTATTACCGGTGTCATATTCTTAGTCTAGAGTCTAAGCGTTCAATCTTTTAATTTATTTTTTATGTTAGTAATATTAGTTAATAATTATTGATTATTTTATTGAAAATTGATTGATATTAAGTAGTGATAGACACTGACATCATAAAATTAATAAAGTTGACATTTATTTACCTAACTAATATCAATATTGCAATTAGAAATACCGAACCGAAGGAACCGACGTGCATGGATGAAAAGAAAAATGAAAGTTGAAGAAGCAAGTGAGGTGTGTATGGAGCGTGCCGTGTCGCGCTCGGTTCTTTCTGCCTACCCCGTAAGGGATTTGGCGTGAAGATAGTATAGTATATAATACACACATGCATGAAAACGGTCCACAAGTTTATTTTTAAAGTATCTAAATATACGAAAATTGTAGAAAGTAATGGACAATATTCTATTTTACACTATAAATATTTAAATTTGACAATAATCATAGTTAAAAACAATAATATTAACGTAGCAATGCGCAGGCGCTTGGCATGGTACGATGTTTTGCTGCCTACTGCAGATTCAGTGCTGGCAGGAACGTTAAAATATTTTTAATAAATAATCAATAAATATTGTTGGATATTCTCACACAACATCATCTAGCCCAAACTAAGCTATAAGCTTGAGCTATGGGATCTAAATCTAATCTTAATTGATAGCAGGTGTTTTTCATTTACAACAACCAAATATTTATTAAGAGGTATGTGCATAACAATGCACACCGCCAAGAAAAAGCCATTCCGTATCGGCATTGATAGATTATTAGATACCTACTAAGATGAATTTTGGGAGGGACCGAACTGAGTTTCTTGGGGTGTTCTTCTCAGTTTGTAGCATTTCCGAAAAAATGTTGACAAACCTATTTTTTTTTTTAATTTCAAAGGTAATAAATTTTATTTTATTTTATCGGCTCTTTCTGGGCTCAATCATTTTGGGCAACAGACATTAGTCGTAAAAATTTAACAATTTAGGTTCCATCCTCGTAGTCCAGAACTCGTCGTCTTGCGAAATATTTACTGTATACTTATTATATACACCAACACTATATATTTATTATACACACAAGATCACTAGAAGATAAAATAAACGCAGCTTCTCACGTAATTTGAAGTTGGCCTTGGATTTTAAAATACCAGTCATGCTTTGTAAACAGATCCGTTTTTCTCCATAATTTAATTTTACCATCTGCTATGGCTTGCTCCACATCCATGTATATAGGGACTGTTCTAGGTTAAATTGATTGATTGATTGGTTATTAGGTCGTCTACAACAAGGTTCTTTAGCAGTGGTGAGACCACGTCCCTTGTGGACAACCTTTCAGTTTCTGCTTGTCTGTAGCTTTAAAATGAGTTTGTTTAGCATGTTATCTATCCATTCACTGACTACCGTGTATACTCGGTGTTTTGCCAGTGCCGTGGTTATGCTTCTTCTGTCGAAAGCTCCCTCTATGTTTATGAAAGTGCCGAGGCACATTGATTGATTGATTCTGGATGACCTCTTCTATTTTGTGTACTACTGCATGTAGTGCTGAGTCTGTAGACTTGCCGGGGGCATTATACGCGTTGGTTGGAATGCAGTGGCTTATTTTGAAGGGCCGTCCCTCGTTTGTCTCTGTCACACAATCTTTCCAGAGTTTTTAGCAGGAAAGACGAAGGGCTTATTGGTCTGTATAACCAGAGGTCTGAATCACAAACATAATCCCTTTACCGGGTTTTGGTATAAAGATCACTTAGACCTCTCTCCACAGTCTGGGTCACAGTCCCATTCATTGTCTGGCGTATAGATACTATGTAACTGACAATATCAACTTGTGTCCTCCTCCATTTTATCACTGCAGGGAAGACTTCATCCTGTCCTGGAGATTTGAAGGACTTGAAGCTGTTAATTACTCATTCAGTTTTTTGTAAGTTGACAGAATAGATTAGAACAGGTCTTGCCAGCTCCCACTGGACTTCTTCTGTGGATACGTTTTCCACCAGCCACATGAGTGTCTGCAGCAATTGGCATTCTGGGAAGTGCGTTTGTATCAAAATACTCTCGGCTTCTTTTCATGATAGTTAACGTTAGTAGAATGATGTAGTGGTAATTTATATGTTATTAATTTATTGTTTTCGAGTAATTAAGTGATTAAGTGGTCATTATATAATGTTAATTTGCCTTTGAAAATGCCGAAAGGTTCCACCAAGTGCCATCAATCAACAGTATAAATAATTCTTTTCATGTGTGGGTCAGGCCGCCGCGCCGTCAGGTTTCATTATAGATACGAACAGTTCTGTCCCTTGTTTGGCTAGTATTAGTCTGACTCTATCAGAGGTTTCTCCAAGACTTGGTACTTTTGTATCTCAGTCGCTACTTGTATTTTGCTTTAGCGGCTTTATAGCCGTCCCAATCCTGCAGTGCTATTCTCTAAAAAAACAGCCTTGCGTACAGCGCTGCCCACAGCGGCGAGTTAATTGGTTATATATTACAATACCAGAAGTCAGAATGCCTTTACTTAAAATGCATTAGCCCAAAATACCCGAAATCGAAATACTAATATTCAAAAGAGTACATACTTGGCCTTTTAGAGATTTTTTAGAGAATAGCACTACTGGTCTGGTTCCTCACAGGTGTTCCATAATTACCACTTATGAAAATGGTGTGATAATGTGTCATTATCAATACCACACGAATAGTGACTACCTGCCTTGCGTATTATACCTACACCTACGCTGTTCGTGAAGAAAATAGTGCAACTGTAAAAGCTTATAAAATGGTCAGTTTTCGTTAGTTTCATTTAATTTTTTTTATACAGTATTTCGAAGCGAAACTCTAGTCGGGGTGTCTGAGCTTTGCACTATACAAAAGTTCACGTTGTATATCGACCATAAATATTTATATATATTATATTATACGTCACAAAGTACTAAGATTGTTTGGTCACGCTAGAATTAGACTATTTTTGTTCATTTTTTCGTATTCAAAAATGGAACATCGAGCGACATGACCTCTCTCTGAGAGCCTCTCGGCGGTACTAAATCGTATTTGTTCGCGTATCTGCATTTATAGGGGTTCACAAAATACTTTGTAAAAAAAAATCTGTATCTAGTTACATAAAAAGAAATATTTTTATTGTCAAAGGAGAAGTTCTGACATAATATTACATAATTATCATAATGATTTAAACTACAGAAGCTGGTGAAAAGACTACTTTATTTTGGTGAAATTTCTCACTATTTGAGCAAACTTTACAGTCATTTTTCTCTAAAAAAAGGAACCTACCTGATATCAGGTTATTCTACAAACAGATAGCCAACCCCCTTTGCAATTGCTTCGTATCCCTTGTTTATTAAATTTATCAGTAATTTGACATGAATTTAAGCATCGAAAACTATGCAAATCGTATGATTTGAAAAACCTGTTTCACTTTCATTGATAATTACCATATGTAATCCGTTGTTCGGTAAAATATGTTTTAATAAACGTTTAGAGAGCTGAATTTACTAAGTATGTTAGTGAATACCATGTTTGTACGATAAATATTTAATGACTTTAAATGCAATGAAAAGTATGGTTTCTGAGCAATATGTGGCGCGAAATATGTTAGCCCTCTTAAACATGAAGTTTTGTATTGTGATAGTAGTTTTCAATACAAGTGTGGGATTTCTTTTATTCCGACGGATGTTGACTCGAGCCGAAGGTGTGGGTAGACATTGGGAACGAGTTAAAATAACAGTCCCAGACGTTGTATTGAACTTATATTTTTAATACCTACAGTTGCGAAAAAAAAAAATAATAATAAGTGAACATAAGCTCTTTTACAATAAACCAGCTCAGAATAACCCTTGTATTTAAAGAAATTCTTAAATTCAGTAACGATTTGCCATGTCAATTGGTGCACGTGTCCCCAGGAGGGCGGCCTCTGCTGCGAGCGGCGCGCCCGGCGCCTGGCCGCGTGGGCGGGCGGCGCCGCGGGGGCCGCGCGGGAGCGGTGCGCGCGCCTCACGCAGGCCGCCGCGCTGCTGGCGCTGGAGCTGGTGCGGCACGCGCCCGACGCGCTGCTGCCCAACGCGCGCCTGCCCGCCGCCAGGGCCAAGGACATACTGGCGCGCAGGTACGTGCTTGTTGCAGCTTACGGCCTGGTGCTCAGTGCTCATCGTAGCCTATGAACGTTTGCAGCACTGGAGACGCTGCGCTACGCTCGCTGTCGACCTTGTAAAAACCTTCCAGCGCTAGCCATACACTCAACTGTATAAGCTCCGCACGTTGATATTGCGCTTGGCGGCCATCTTGGTGACCACTTGGTGAAGTATGTCCGTCGAGCAATCAGTACTAAAAAAATACCGTACGCAGCTTCGCGAGACCAACGCGCACTCGCGCTACGTCACTTAGCTGTCATTATGACAAGGTTCCAGCGCATTACCAATTTGCGGGGCTTATATACACGGTACAGGTCCGAAACGCATGTGTGATTTTTTGGACCTGCACGCGATTGCAGCATAATCGAAAATCAATTCTTCAAGTGGCATCATATAATAGAACTGAAGACCGAAACGTCCCCATAAACACTACCCACGAGACGTGTGGGTGACCTGCGCTGTTACCTCTCCGGCGAAACATAACGTGTGTTTATTAAACCCCGTTTGAAGAACCCCAAACTATAAGCGATGACAACTCTATTCACCCACATATCTTATACCTACAATCCTACATATTATGTGTATATCTCAGTGACGTAATAGTAAACGTATACAACTTCCGTGCTGAAGTCTCGGGTTCGAATCCCAAATCGAGACAAATAAACATTGTGGGACATTTTATTCCTTGTAGCAAAATAAAGTGTTCCGAAAGTGAAATGCTTCTACCCCATTATTAAACCCTGCCCTGCTCCTGATCCGTCAACGCAAAGTATTCTATCGAATACGGAACTTATACAATATTTTACAAAACGTCACGATGTTTTCTATATAATTGTCTATTTTCACGATGTTCATACGATTAACATTTCTAGTCTTAATGTTGTCAATTGTGTAAAACACCCTACCAGAAACCAATAGACCGATACCGAACCTATAGATATTAGGCACAGATAGGTTCGTTCAAAGTAGGTTTTCTTCTATAGTTATCTTAAAATGTGTTTTCATTTTCAGGACTGACTTCAAGATAGAAGAAATCAAGCGTTTAAAACTATAGTAGATAATATTACGTTGTACGGACAGCTGTTAAAATTATACAAAATTATAATATATCATGTTGAAATGCATTTAAATTATACTATTATAACAAACTTATTGTTTTATTTTCCTCTTATTCACTTATTAGTACCTGAGGCGCAAACTTTGTACCGCCTTGTACTAAGACTATGAGCGCATAAGGCTTATGAAAATTGCGCGTATGGATAGAAGCGCGAATCATGACACAGATAAAGTTTATAGGGGAAAGAGTGTTCTTTAATTACGTGATTCATACATATGATCCCGCTTTTTATCCCCGAAGGGATAGGCAGAGACATTATATGCCCGAATTTCACCTTTGAAAGAATGACAAAACAGATATACAACGCGAAAGTGGATGGACGTAGGAGTCGGGGAAGGCCACGACACACCTACCACGACCAAATTAATCGTGTGTTAGTTGAAGGTGGTGTCAAGAGCCGTAGGAACCGACGTGCATGCATGAAAAGAAAAATGAAAGTTGAAGAAGCAAGTGAGGTGTGTATGGACCGTGCCGTGTGGCGCTCGGTTCTTTCTGCCTACCCCACAAGGGATTTGGCGTGAAGATAGTAAGTTTTAGTTTTTTTTTCACCTTTGAAATATACTCCCACGTAATAGGTGGTGAGCCGTATTGCCGTGTTGATATGGACAGGCGCAGGTTGTGACGAATTGCTGTTGAAATGTTTTAAGCTGCCCATAAATGCCTTTAACTTGGCTTACCGACTGCCATTTTACTGGCAACCGGACCAACCGCTTAACGTGCCTTCCTAAGCACGGAGACGCTCGCATATAAATGTCACAAAGTGGTCATGTGGTGGTCACCGATCCATGGCCGGTCAAAGTAAATGTTGCTTACTGCAGTGATCGTTTACAAAACACGGTCCGCGGGGTCACTAGCGCTTTACGTGATAACGTCATCGATATCGATGAACGCCGGCTGCACGTACGACAGTGTCACGCTCCGTCCGAGCCGAGCGTGCAAGCGAGAGCGAGGTAAAAGTAGTAGAGGCCTAAGCGTTCGGCTTGTGACGCATCTTCCACTCCATCGGCCGAATGCGTAATGTTTTCTTAAGAACGCTATTTTCTTTTTATACCACTGAGGTGGCAGTCAACCTTATGGCCCATAGATATAGAATTTTTCGCTACTCTATTACTTACGGCCAACCTAACGGTTTGTTACCGTAGTCTATGGACCGTCATCGTCGTATGAAAACAATCGCAATCGGCAGAGACGACCACTTTTTCTAATGAATTATGGTCCCTTCTAATTTCGACGACTAACGGGTCGCTAGTACAAGGAAAAGGAGCAGTCTACAATCCTAATACTTACTGCAAATATTATGTAATGGTTCAAGTTTACACTTCTGCCCGCACTCCCAGAGTGTTACGGGTATTTTTTTCTTGTTTGATAACATACTACTGGTACAAGAGAGGGTAGGGAGAGGATCTATTATATATACTACCGTTCTACGATGGATTTTCGCCATGTAAGGCCTGATTCCATTTTTATCTGTTATCTTTTACTATAGGTTTGACGGCTGCAATGGTGGCCCAAACCTTCACCCATATATCATGTTGATGAGCTCTTTAACCTGATCCCGCCCTCTCCTATCCGATTCCAAACAACGCGTGCCGGGCAGAGATGCTACTCTTACACAGTGGAGAGAATCTTCGACAGAACTGAGCGTTTCAAAAGTTCGTTCCTCTGTCAAATCGTAGAAACCTGGAACGACCTGCCCACACGCATGTTTCCCTCATATTATAATCCCGTGTTCTTCAATCGGAGCGCCACATCACATGGCCGCCAACTTGAAGACCACTGTCTGAAGTCTTACGGATTGTGAGAGTGGCCCCCCAATGGCTAGATGCGCCATGTCTTTCCATCAGGCTGGAGACGTCATGCGAATAAGTCTTACCGAGCGCAAAGAAATTTGACGAGCTTTAATGTAAAAAAATGTTTAGGCACCACTAGTGTACGAGCTACTAATGCTAGTATAGCTTTATAGGAATATATTTCGTTTAACTTAACAAACTCTTCAGTCGGTTAAAGCTGCCGTAACGTGCTATGTGAGACTCGGGACGGATTTGACCAAAATCGGAGTAAGACTATTTTTTTTATTTTTTTTTTAACGTGACGAAATATCCTGACTTCTACCGACTAAAAAACCTCACGTAACACCCAATAGCCGATGGTTGAGAGCCCCGGGTAAGCCCTTGTAAGGATGTTCCAGGACTCCCAACAGACCCACGGTCGCCACTGCGGTCTCGCATATGGGGTGGTTCGGGTGCTATCCCGCGTCTTTGGGGGTTTCGGGTGTGATCCCGCTTCTAAGGGGGGGGGGGGGGGGGGTGAACTCCTCACGTCACGCTGTCGTCATGGGCCTGCTTCTGTAAGGACGGTGGGCAGCCCTCTCACTGTGCCACCATATCTGTTACAACCGGCTGTGTCCCCCCTTTGGTTGCTCGAGGCGCAGCTTCTAAGTCTGCACGGTTTCCTGGTGGAGCAGGGACCGCTGGGCTTCGATTTCTCGAGACGCAAGTCTTTGACAGTGACTCAAGGACTCTCGCTTCCAGGTCCCATGGAGGGGTCCCGGCTAGGAGACATGCCGCCTCACCTGAGATCGTGCGGTATCCCCTTATCACCCTGACGGCCATCGCCCTCTGCGAGCTAAGCAATCTAGACACATTGCTGGCCGAAAGGGTCTTGAATCCACCCTCAAACAACTAAACCTATAAGGGGTAATTAAAAAAATAAATGTTTTATAACTAACAAGTGGTTTGAAGACGATCAACGATCTAAAAATAAAAGTACAAAATTAAGTTAACACATTTATTTCTTTACGTTACAATAATACACTATCCAAATTCCGTTTAGCTAGGGTCTAACACACGCCCGTGGCAGCTGCACTCAGCTTTCCAGTCAGGGTCACAGAAACGATAGAACTGCGAATTAAGGGTTACAGATACGATAGAACTACGAATTAAGGGTTACAGAAACTATAGACCTGCGAATTAAGTGTTACAGATACGCTAGAACTGCGAATTAAGGGTTACAGATACGATAGACCTGCGAATTAAGGGTTACAGACAGAAACTATAGACCTGCGAGTAAGGGATTACAGAAACGATAGAACTGCGAACTAATGTTTACAGAAACGATAGAACTGCGAGTTACAATAACGCGTTACCCTAACTGGATTGTGTCTCCCATTAAATATTTATCTTTATCCTCATAGGTGCACTTCCGCGTCGATAATGTGCCCTGGGACGTAAATAGACTCTAACCAAACAGTATAACATTTCACGCAATCATAGACATTTTTAACAGAATTAACCCTTAACCACCTACCATACGTCTCACAGACGCAGCAGATATTTAAAACGTAAATATATCGGCGACCGAGTCGTTTGCGAACTCGTCCGTTCCTGTACCTTTTCCCCGTGTTCCTCAGTGCCGTGCAAACCACAGTACATCAGTTTCGAATGCAAATCACCAATTTGCCGAGAATTTTCTAATAAGCTGTGCAATAATTGTCGTGAAAAACTATAAGTTTAGGGCTTGTAATTTTTTTCTATTTAATTTAATTTTCACCATTTTCTTTTTTTTGCAATGGTTGATTATTGAATCAGTAAAAAATTATAAAAGAAGTTCATATCCATGTGATTATTTTTTATAGATCTCATTTAGCAAATGACTTAGTTTTTAAGCAGATATTGTTGATTAATAGTAATTAAGACAAAATGTCTATAAAAATGATTCTCTTGTACCTTTACTAAAGAGTTTAATACTTTCCTAAGTTGATTTTTTACTAAAAAATATACTTCAATAAACAAAATATTACTTTAAAGAACCATTTTACTTAGGGGTCTCATAGACGTATGGTAGGTGGTTGTGTGACAAAAAGTTATGGTAGGTGGTTAAGGGTTAAATATATGACGTAACTATGTAAATATATTAATATTTTATTCAAATCTTATTTATTCATTTGCCTACCCGCGTTATAATAATTCGTTTTCAATTACTATGGAATTTTAAAATATATATTTAGTAAGAATTAAATGCGCGTGTATCCAATGCATCAGTTTTGTGCAAACAGATTTATCAACGTATATTTATATGTAGCACCAAAACGCCTTTGTAAACATGTTATAAATAGAACTTATGGAACTTTGGACAGGGTTGTACTTTGGAAAGAGGTCATTTTTGGAAAACTTTACGTTTTCGATTCTAATTTTCGCACTTTATGTTATTGAACGTTTCTCAAAACGCAAGGGACGGTTGAGCGCAGTTTTAAGAAGAAAAAACTAAAGCTTTTCTTGCGTCACTTAAAGTTGGTTTTCGTCTAAAACCGCGCTCAAAACAGTCCTTTAAGTTTTGAGAAATGTTTAATAATACGGCTCTAAGATACCTAGTTTATTTTAAAGTGACGTAATTATCTAAAAACGTGACGATCTGTCCAATATACTACACGTTCCAGTTCCACAATCTTGTATGTATAACGTACATTACAATTAATAAAGCATTTAAAAACGATTAACTTATTAATTGATTGAACACATTTAAAAAACATTAATTCGGTTAATAAATCGGAATTAAAGAACTGCTAGCGATATTTTAGACTGAATGACTAAAGCACATCTAAATACTTCGATTACGCCAAAGGCGAGGTCTTTTAAAGCATGTCATGGAGATGGAATATAGGCCGGTTTACACCGCGGGCTTATTAAGTAAACTGCATACTTGTTTGCCACCACCGCGGCGCAGTTATATGGCGGCGGAAATCGGCCTAAAATTTGTTGCAATCCCGCTGTCGACCCCATTGGGCGAATTGGGACGAACAAGGTAGGCAGTGGCTGTACGCTCTAGAAATCTTTAAAACCACCCATGAAATCTTCAGTTACTGGCACCCCGGACCAACGTTTAACGTGTCTTTCGAAGCACGAAAACGCTCGGTAATGCCTCAAACGGTCATCCATCAGAGCACCTACCGCATCTTAAAATGCTTAACACTGTGGTTGTTTACAGAACACTGAACAACGGGGTTACGAGCGCTCTTAAAATGTATAAATAAATAAAATTATAATACCATTAGGCAGTTATGTCATAATAGCCACTGGCAATTTATAGGCAGTTTTAGTCATTGACGCTAAAATATCTTAGCAGTTCCGTATTCATATATTTTATTTTAACAATATAATAGGGTGTCAAGTGTTAAACAAGTTTATACACATCTTAATAATGTTAATTAACTTAACATTAGTGACACCGTTTCCGAAGAACATTTTACTTAATGCATAGAATTATAAAACACATGATTTAACGGTTAATTAAAACAAATAAACTTAGCTAATTAATTAAATTACTCGGAAAACATGTAGGTAAAACAACTCGAGATGTAATGATAACCATGCGTCCCAAATGCGAATGTTTATAAATTTTATATTTTCAGACATGCATAATTATATGCGCAAGCTAATGTGCCGCGAACTTCAGACGAAAGAAATAATTTGGATCCACCTACATTACATTTTTTTAACATAACATGGCATTTAGAAATTACATATTAAATTTCACTTATCTATAATGTCGTTGTGATATCGTTACGTCCCTACAGATACAACAATGTATACAAACGTACCTGATTTAGCAAACTTACGTATAGGTATTATTAACAAAAGGAATTTCAAGGTATAGAGTAAGTGATAGTTCTAAAATTAATTAACAAGGTAACATTATTTGATTAAAACGTAAGGAAATATAAGCGATTAACCTAAGCGATGGTAGTTTAAGTAGCAACTAAGCTGTCGATTCACCGATACTAAGTAGTTAGTACATTTTCGTTTGGGGTTTTACAGCATAATAAATAGAGTGCACCACCTCCTTATCTACTATATAAAAATAAGTCGGGTTTTCCTTCCTGACGCTATAACTCCAGAACGCAAGAACCGATTTCCACGGTTTTGCATTCGTTGGAAAGGTCTCGGGCTCCGTGAGGTTTATAGCAAAAAAAAAAATCAGGAAAAATTTCACATACAGCGCCATCGCGGGCGAAGCTGCGGGCATCAGCTAGTTACATATAAAAATAACTGTATTAGAATTTAAGAAAAAAAATTGAAAAAAAAGCTTCAAACTGTTAGGCGACACCCCTTATTTATGTTATAATCCGCGTGAAACGAGAACAATGCGGAACCTTGTCAAAGACAATCGAAAATGACAGATTTTCGAACCTTTTTGCTAACGTTATACATGAAATCTGTCATTTTTTGTCTTTGACAAAATTCCGCATTCTACTCCGTCGCTCGCGGATTATACCTAACATAATTTGTTAGAAAACTGTCGTAGAAACGCGGGTTAGTGTGCACTCTATTCATTGCACTCTTCAGTTTTAGACATCTTTACTTGATATGCGATTTGAAAACAGGTACAATAAAGTATGGCTATGGAGCGAATATAAGATACGGCGAGAAGCCCTAAAATTACTCCGAAACTGACTTCAAAACTGTGACAATATAAGTTCAAATAGACCAATATAAATATATCGTCAGTTCAATAACCCGTACATCCACCATTTCTTTACACCAATAGATAAAGGGCAATTGTAGCCATCCTTTGGTGATTAGATTTTAACAGATTACATTATAACATTAATTTTTAGATAACAATATTTGTCGATAATTCAACTTGTGAAGCCGACCATACGTGGGGAGGAGGGTTGTACCCTCGTCCTACCCCGCCCTGGTCAGTGTGGGTGTATAAATATGAAAGATTAGTAGTTATTTAAAAATAGATAGAAAAAGAAAATGCAGAGAAAAATACTTCGTTGTATACAGTCATAGATAGAGAACTTAATGTTAAATACACAAAGTCAGGGGTAGGCAGAGACTAGGAAAGTAGGAATATAAGTGTTAGATTATAGCTAGAATCAACATATCTATATCTTTTATTATAAATAGGTAGTTTTCTAGGCACTTGTGTGTAAAGCTGGTATTGGGACATTCACGGTGCAGTAAAAACAGTTTATTATTATTTTTATAAGTTATAAACAGTGCGTATTTTCGACTATAAATATTAGTATGAACAACTTTTCTAGCAAATTCTAAATTGATTTTTCGGTTAAAGTCGTTATTATAATAAACATTCAACAAGTGCCATAAAGTGCGTCAAAAATGTACTGTGCCTACAATATTGAATCCAAAAATACATTTGCGACGATTGTCATGATTTCAGTTCATTCAGATCATAATACTTATGTCATTTTGAGCCGCGAAACACCCTGTACATATAGCCATTCTTTGGTTAAGCCGTCAGTTTAACACAAAGAGTCTCTACACACACTACGAAGGATTAATGATATACTTGTATATGGACTAAACACGACTACACACTAAGTTCTTGATAAATTGATTAAAAATCTTGTAAAAAGTAATGTAATAATTAATACACGTAAGTATATAAAATAATAAAAGAAAATAGAAAAATGCATTGGTTATTTGAAATATCATAATAAAACTATGGCCGTTTTAATTTAAAATAAATAAAAATTAAGTACAAAGATTTGTTCGATTTATTTTTAAACTTATAAACTAAAGTTTATATATGTATAGACATATAGATTCGGTTGAGCTGAGATTGTCAGACTGTGCATCATACTATTATAAAACATTTGTCATTTATAAAATTGAGTAAAATAGTTTTATCATTAAAGTGCCCTCACTTTACGATAATGCAATCAGCACAATTGCTGTGTTTACGTGACAATCCACAACTCAACCGCACACATGCGCCACCGCAAATACACACTGCCGACTCCTTGATATCCTTTATAAAAGGAAAAATTGAACGTGTGCATTAAAACTGCTCTAATTGCTAAGCATTGCAGGAGTTTCAATGACTTTCAGTACATGTTATTTCCGCTTCATTGTTTAATAGGTTTACATTGATATCTTGGTAATCTTACACTCGTTATACTTATAATAGGTACCTGATAAGGTAAATGTAAGGTGTTGTCCTAGGCGAACGACAAACGCGGCAACGCGACGCGAAAATATCAAGTTTACGCTGTCGCGCTGAACCGAAACTTGACGAGTACGGGTTGACGTCCCGTCGCTCACCTAGGACAACAGATAAGGTAGCACGTCCACTGCCAGAAGGACCGACAACCTAGAAGAGGTGCATGCCGGCGTTTTGCGGCGAGAGTTGAGCGAAGCTTTCTATCAGTGGACTGCCAGTGGCGGGTGGGTCGTCGCGGCCGGCCTAGTAGCCCACGCGCGCGGGCGCGGGCGGCGCCTCCACGCTGGAGGTGGTCTGCTTGGACACCACGCGCGAGCCCTGCGCCAGCCCGCCGCCACGCACCGCCATGAACTTCACGAAGCAGTCCAGCGCGTACGCTATTGTGGATACGAACCCGAAGAACTGGAAACCGTTTATGAACACATAAGCACTAGTGGAACAAAACAGTTTAAATATATCGAAGTTCAGCCGTTGGGACTGGAACGGCGACCCCGACTGACTTGGACAAAAGGCTGGATAAATGATGACGGAGAGAATGTGATTTACTTTACATCTCTATGAAGGCTAATAAGATGATCGAGGTTCCAGCTATTTTTTATTAGGACCTAGGTTATGTGGTGTGTATGGGTTTATAACTTACTCGTATTTTATAAGCACATACTAATCTAGGACTAGGCATTGTTTAAAAAATTACTAAATATTAAATTATCTGATATAACAGTCGGCTTCTAAAAGTAAGTAGGTAGTTCATGCTGAACCATTTCACAGTATAATTTTATCCGAATAAGAACCGAGCATTACAAAAATTATTTCTCTATCGATAAATAGATATACTTAACTCTTTGCCAGCGCACGTATGCCTCTTACTACTTCAAGTTCTTCAACCAAAGCATATTGAGACATATCATTATTGTATCATTGGACCGTCAACTGTCAATGTCCTGATCTTGTAGACTGTGAGAATCGTCCTCGATTCAATAAATGTCGCTATGGTTTTCCATCACGTGGACAGAATTATTTTGGCTAGCTAGATCTTAAGAGCCTACTAGACGCCAAATGGTTGAAGGAAGATAGAAGATATACATTTTAGCGTGCAAAAAAGAGAGAGATGCGATCGGTTTTTGTACATTTTTAACGAAATAAATTTCACGAAATCGATATACCTACATATTTTCAACAAAAAATACAATCGAGAATTTTATCAGTAATCGTGTTTTTGTTCTAAGCAAGCTGGACTATCTGCGCAACAATTTTCCTAAAAATGACATTTCTACCTCAATAACTTGGGAACATTTTGAAAAGTTCTGCATTAATACAGCAAAACGAGAACTGGGAGTAAGCAAAGGTGCTCTGCATAATTCCAAAGACACCAAATGGTGGAACAAAGACACCAAAAACAGCATAGCGGAAAAGAAGCGTCTGTTTAAAATCTGGCAGAACACTGGGGCAGACGAAGATAGAGAAGCTTACAAGGAAGCAAAAAAGATAGCGAGGAGAACTGTCGCAGTTGAAAAAGAAAAGGCAAACCTAGACTTGTACCAGCGGTTGGAGCTGGCCACAGACAGTGATATTTTTAAAATTGCTAAACGTAGGCATAATGATTGTAAAGATTTTGAAACTACAAAATATATAAAGGATAATGAAGACAGACTACTTACAGACAATACAGACATTTTTAAGAGATGGCACGAGTACTATAAACAACTCCTTAATGAAGAATTCACCAGGCAACAAGAGACTGAAATGCTGAAGACCGAGGGACCTATATATGAAATCACTAAGTCGGAAGTCGAGAAAGCAGTCTCCAAAATGAAAAGGAACAGAGGAACTGGCCCAGATAACATACCGGCTGAGCTATGGAAGCATCTTGACAGCGATGGTGCCATATGGCTCACACAGTTGTTCAATACCATCATTAGCAGTGGTAGAATGCCAGATGCCTGGAGAAAAAGTACACTAGTGCCTTTTTACAAAAGCAAGGGTGACGTGCGACGGTGCGAGAACTACAGAGCTATAAAACTCACATCACATACACTAAAAATCTGGGAACGAGTCCTCGGTGAACGCCTTCAACGTTTGATCAAATTAACGGAAAATCAGTTCGGCTTTACTGCGGGGAAAGGAACCACAGATCCAATCCATGCGATACGTTTGCTTATAGAAAAGGCTCGTGAAAACAAGCAAACGCTATGGATAGTTTTCATAGATCTAGAGAAAGCATTTGCTCGTGTGCCGAGGTCACTGATATGGCAGGCGTTAAGATCGCAAAATATCCCGGAACGATATATAAGTCTCATTAAGGACATGTACAAACATGCGTTAGAAGTCCAGCCGGCCTGTCAGAGGGCTTTGGTGTTGGGGTGGGGATTCACCAGGGAAGTGCGCTGAGTCCTCTGTTATTTAACACTGTTATGAACCACCTGACTGAGAACATCCAGAAGCCAACACCGTGGAACCTTCTGTACGCGGATGATGTAGCCCTTATCTCGGACAGCGTAAATGAAATCCAAAGCAGTCTAGAAGAGTGGAGATTGGCTCTGGAGCTGAATGGCCTTCGCATCAGCAGAACTAAAACAGAATATATGATGTGCAATTTCAACCCAGAGGTAAATAATTTGACACAAGCAGTAATCAAGCTTGATGGCACGCCCCTGCCTAGAGTAAGCAAATTTAAATACCTGGGATCAGTAATAATGGAAGACGGTGCCATAACAGCCGATATAACTCACAGAACGATGGTTGGATGGAATAAGTGGCGTGAATTAACAGGAGTTTTATGTGATCCAAAGATGCCTATCAGAACAAAAGGAAAGGTATATAGAATGGCTGTGAGACCGGCACTGCTTTACGGTAGCGAGACATGGTCCTTAAAGAATACAGAGGGGATGAAACTGCACACCACGGAGATGCGTATGTTGCGCTGGGCGGGAGGTGTCACCATGATGGACAAAATTAAAAATGAATATATAAGGGGTAGTTTTAAAGTATCGCCGATTCCTGACAAACTTACTGAATCTAAACTGAGATGGTATGGACATATTATGAGACGCCCGGACGATCATGTCGTGAGAAAGTGCCTTTCCATTGCTACACGGAAAAGAGGGAGAGGGAGGCCCAAAACTTCTTGGATGACAAGTGTCAAGAAAGACATGCAGAGGTTGGGCCTCACCGATGACAACGCATACCAGCGGAATAAGTGGCGCCGCATGATAAGGAAAGCCGACCCCGTGTAACGGGATGGAGCGAGGACAAAGAAGAAGTGTTTTTGTTTTAAGCATTTTTAGTTAATATATTATACTGACGTTACTTTTGTTCATAACGTTAATTACATTAGATCTCACGAGTCCTGCTCTCTAGATCAAGGTAATAGTCTATTTGGCGTCAGATGGACTCTTAAAAATTAGGTACAAATATACTTAAAGTTGAATTTTTAATTAGACGAAGTCAATTGACAGCAGCTAATGTTACTTCTTCATACAATGTTGCTTAATTTGTATGACGAAGTGACATTAGTTGCTGTCAATTGACTTTGTCTAATTAAAAATTATATGTAAGGAACACTTACAGCAGCTGCAGAATAAGCACTGAGCGGAACGGTGGTGGCCACGATGCCCGCCACCAAGAACAGAATGGTCCACAGGGCGCAGAACACGAACTCAATCTTCAGCCAGGGTATCTTGTAGAACTTTTCCACCAGGTGGAACAGGTAGAAGCCCAGTAGGATGCCCGTGAACCAGAACGCTATCATCGATATCCACATGAAGTATTCACCTCGCGGCGTGCTCCAGCTAAAGCAGATGCAGAAGAACCCGATTAAACTGCTCAACTGCGGACAAAGTCAGTCTTGTAACATCAACATCAAGAGATGAGACTGTGACGCGTTCCGTATGACAGTTCCACGTCGTGAGTTTCGGGCTTGAGAAACTCACAACACTTTAAAGCTCAGATTCTGCGGTAAGCTGAAATTGGTGGGGGGGACGAGATGAGATGACGTGTTTGTTTGTCAGTAATTCACGTAGCACCCTCTAGGAAGCATGTTTCCTGACTAATATTATGAACTCTGGATGTTTGTTTGTTATCTTTCACGGTCTAACGGCTTAGTAAAACACTACCCTCTACCTCTGGCATACGTTTCTAATACACGCGACAGAGCCGCGTTCACCATAATGCCATATAGATCTGAGAACATTTATTCCAGAAAATTATGTGGCATAAAAATTTGGTTTGTTTGAGAATCTCCCTTTTTAACTCGGTTTAAAAATTACAATGATTATATTATGGAACACAACAATTATCGTAGTCATTAGCTAACAATAGTGGTCGTAGCCAGTTCTAGAGTACGAGTAAAACGGGTTATGATAATATACCAACGTTATATCGCCAAAGCAGAATTCCATTCGTTAATATCGGCTCGCGGGCCAAAATACCTGACGTCACTATTTCGGTATTGATAAACTCGATAACGTGGTATTAACAGTTTTACAAGGTCACACTTTTACAGACAAACGGCGCGTAATCAATAACATATACATGAAATTTTGCGTGATATGACACTATCACACTGGTTAACTTTCATATTAATGTTTATAATAATAAATATTTTATTTGTAATCCATACTTTTCTCATTGGTACCTACTGAATGATACATTTTGGTCTTTTTTCCGTCGAGTCGAGTAGTTAGTTGTTGACAAAATACGGCCTTCAAGATACAATCGTGGGATAATAAAATTAAAATTCATAGTTCTTTAGACTAATACACGGATACAATGTCGTAATTTATGAAAACTCTGAAACAAGATAAATAATATGGTCGAGAAGTAGAGCGAGGAATAGTTTAGCGGGACCTGGATCTGCATATGAATGAAGCCTCCCCCTCACCTTACTACATAACCTTGTACATAAGATATGAGCCTAGTGAAGTCTAATCTCTGTTTCTAAAAGAAGAAAGCAACAGCTGCCTGTTGCATAATGCGAAAGCAGAAGTAGCGATTATGTAAATTCATTATAGTTATCTACCCACTGCACGGCTCCCAGTGTCGGACAGTTCCGCTAATCTCTTAGGCTTACTCCACGCTTTCGCATCGGTATCAAGGTAACTGTGACGTGACGGTGGAAGGGTTGTTTCCAGTATGCAAGGGCGGTACAACGTCAATACGTCTTTGTTTCACTGTCACCGTTCACAGCATAAAGGATAGTCCTGTGACTCAGGCTATGAGTAGGTACGCCGGACATTAGCGGGGGCCGTCAGACAAGTAGTGACACCATTCATATAAAGGCTTCGACCTCAATTACGTGGGAACAAAACGATAATAAAGCTTAAATTTTACAAGGTTTAAACACTGGCTGTTTGATATGAGTATGGTTTGTGGTTTCATTGTATAAAGTGTGGTTTAAATTAGGTACATTGCGGTCTACAGTCATTTACCGTAGGGTTTTCATATTTTTCATGCAGTAGGTTTACCTAACTTGTTTTGTTTGCTCAAGGACTGCACGGTAGGGCGAAATATTGACGATTCTAAAGCCAGTTTTATGTAACAACGGAATAAATGAAATAGTTTTTTAACTTAGGTACAGCGAGGTAGGTAATGACTAGTAATGAGTGACTAAACAATATTAAACTGTATTTTCGTAGGTCGTAACCTGTGGTACTTGTTGTTCATTGGTTACGACACCACTTACAGGAACCCAGCATACTGTTCAGAGAAATATGGAGCAGTGACGTGACCACATGAGCTTGAATCAATAGTGTTATTATAGTCGTAATAGTAAACAACTTACTGCTTGCACAATCTTCAGTATACCGGGGATGGTTTTCACATAGCTGGGATCAAACCGCAGGTTCGTTTGCACGGCGGTGCTTGACGTCACCGTGGTGGTTGTTGTGTGTTGTCCAGGGAAACCCACCTCCGCCATTGTTGGTTATCTGTTTAGGACAATTTATCATTTTAATAACCATTGAACACACAGGTGTCATGAGCACAATATAAACCTTAAAGCTTTGACTGCATTTTTGCTCTGTTTACGAACTTCCAATAACATTTCCATGTGTTTAACTGGAACAAATCTATTGGTAAAATGTGGGCGTATGCTATGAATCTACCTACATCCTCTTCAGAGATAAAGACATAACTAGGTATATGCCTTTTACTTTGCTGATGTATCTTTGGATGAACCCTTGTGTTAAAAATGGCCTGAGTCTAATTTTTCTTAGTTAGCTATTTTCGTTAGTTACAGCAAATATCGCAAAGGGCAACTATTCAGCAATTAGCCCGAGTGTTGTATGTTTGCGTTTAGGCCTCGAACTGTATGTCAGCGACAAGCGGGGACACGGCCATTGCGGCGATATCGCGGCGCCACAGGATGTACAAGAGAAGGTAACTTCGTACAATCGACAGCAAGCGCACCGAGCGCGGTTTGCTTGTGTGTACGAGCACAGCGACGCCACGCGCGCCGCCCTCTGTTGCACTCTTGTACAGTAGTACCACGTTTATAAGTTACACCGATGTACCTACGCAGAAGTCTCATAATTCGAAACGCGCGAAATAATCTTAACCAATCACAACGTTCCGCATAGACGCGTCAAATATGGCCCTTTGTTATTGGTTGCCTCCTGCGCGCCATGTTCGATACCCGCAGCATCGTGGTGCAATAAGGAACAATGAGCGAGATAGCACTACTCTCCGGATTTATTGCATTTTCAATCGCACTCTTCGCAATCGCTGTCGTTCCGCTCGCCGCTGACATCCAGTTTGATGCCTTAGCGGCTGCGTCGACGATGCGATACTAGAAGCGAAGTAGAAAGTGGGAGTTGTGGCGTCATTCAGTCGCTACATTATGCAAATGACATAATAATCGCATTACGACTGCTAAGCAAATTTCGCAGACTTTATTTACAATGGCACGTGAGCACTTAGCGCACACGTGTAGCCTCATAGAAAATTAAGTCATTAAAAAAGCATAACACAGTCCTACCAATAGAGGTGACCTACGGATAGAGCAAAGCTTGCTCTCACATGTTAACTTGATGATGATTCATTGATAGAGGTGTCATACTTGCACTGAGTATGTACAAACAGGTACAATTACCTCATGATTTTCCTTTTAAATGTGATATTACTCTCTAACGGTTTTCCCTAGTGTAAAACTGTCATCTATGGAAGCAGGTAATGTTGTAGTAGAGGGACACAAACACGGAATACCTGCCAATGTTGTATAACTAAAAAGGAAGCATAAGTACCAAATACATTTGATACAGATTATGACTCCCTGTTGAAAAGTGTGACTGCGGATTACAATATAAGTATTCATATTCATTGTCTAGTGTTAGGCAAGGGACAAGCAGGTTAATCCTAGCCTACTTGGATCAAACGTTTTTAAAAAATGTCTGTAAATATTGTATTTTTTATTTACTTACTGATTAAAAATGCTATTTATCACTACACACAACACAACATAGACCATCCAATCACTTTAAACTTACTGCAATAACATGAATTGCCCACTTGTAATCACACTACAGAAATCCAACAGCGTAATTTGACTAAGTAATGATTAGATAATATTATCAGTGAGAGTTTCTGTGAATTTCCTCCAAAGAGAAAGGGATTTAAAAGCCTATGTATGTGTAGTTTGATATCACAAATGTTACACCATAATATTATCTTTGACACACACAGGTGATATGTGGACCTGGCCTATCTATATTAGACTCTAATAAAACATTGATAAGGGTGATTGTCCCTTTACTGTGGACGAAAATTTATGAAAAGCTTTGATAACCCTTAACCTTTACACTCCAATGGTCATACTGAAGTCAATGACATAACTCCTGACCTTTACAATCAAAGGTCAAAAGGTAAAAAGGTAGATTCAACGTAACCAAATGGCTTTTTTATGGGTTTATGCCCCTTCTGCGGTTTAAATATTACTCTATGACTTTTCTTGTTTAAATTTAAAACTAGAATCTTATTTTGTCACACCAGCTAGTGCTATATGCTATGCACATATGGCAACTCATTGTAAAAGATACTTATGTTTTAGGTGTTGATAAACTATAATCACATGTGTTAGTGTGTGTAACACTTACAGAAAACAACATGCATAGCGATTAAACAATTGTACCAACATTATTAACATTATATTGACATACAATAAATGAAATGGAATACCCTATCTTATCAGTTTACATATCGAATATTTTTTGAACTTGTGATGGATGAATTGAAATAATTTTCATAGATTATTTATGTGAGTCATAGATAGTACAGTCATACACAGTTCTGCTAATAAGAATGGCACTTGATTATAATATTCAATTGACCAAATGTGACAAAATAATCTGGTAACAAAATTCTCTTTTTACAGTTTCCTGTCAGATTTGACTTCTAAGAAATCTGGGATTTTTAAACAAACATGGAAAAATTAATTTTGGGAAACTTGGTACCTAATCACATTTAGTACAGCAGCCTCAACATGTTGTGTCTCTTGTAGTTCTCTAAAATAGCTCAACAGGTCATATACAGGATGAATTTTTGAAAAGGGCTTGGATGGCTAAATCCGAAACTATAAGGAATAGCTAAAAATGCTCAAAGGAGTCACGAGCCCGATTTTGATAAAACTTAAAACCTCATCATTAGATTTTTGAAAAACCAATATTCCTAGCTGGGAATCGAACCCAATGATTTTGAAAAAATAAACACACCCTTTATTATTACATCTTACGATAGTGTCGCTCATAAGGATCAAATTCTGGGAAGTAATGATAGACGGCAAATTTAAGGAAAGTTTGGAACTTTTATAGAATTCATATTTCATGTACCCAATTTTGTATCATAGTTTGATTCTTTCGAAATGCTAGAATAGATCGTAACTATTTCGTGTTTTAAATCATGCTCAGAATGATTATTTAGAAAATTTTCTAAACGGAACCAATAATATTCAATGCAGTACGATCCTTGAGGTCTCGAATCCAGCTATGTATTGAAAACAATGGTCTACATTTTGAACAAAATCAGTTAACGTAAGCAAAATAAAATGCATTTTGTTAAAGATGAGCACTTTCCTTTAGTTTGCCGTATATCATTACTTCCCAGAATAAGATCCTTAACCCTAGAAGCCCAATCTACGTAAATTTGACGTATACCGCGACGAAATATCTCTGTCTCTTTCACATTTACCGTCGGATCGCCGCTAACTTCTGAGCCAACTCAGTAGCCATTGAGACCTAGTAGGACACAGTTGCGTCATCTCGGTAAGTGCCGCCATTTTGTTGTAATAGATAGGTTGCACGTCATTTTGACGTATAATTGGGCTTTGTGTAACTTTTGAGGTTGTTTCTAATTTTTTATTTTTGTGATTTATTTGAGTTAATCGTATTGTTCGATAGCTCGGCTGGAGGCTGGACCTCGTTGATTGTTTGGTTGATTGAAAGCCGGTTCTGAATAGTTAAATAATGTAATTGACATTATACAAAAAGATAGGTACCTACATGTACTGTTTGCGTTGTACGAATGAAAGTGAGTTAATATGGCGACCGGCGCTCGAAAATGGTATTTTTATTGTCTTCCTGTGATGAAAATGCCGTTATCAATGAAAGTAACGGAAAACCGGACATGATATTGTTTTATAATCAAACAAAAGGCGGCGTTGATACCTTTGATCAGATGTGTAAGTCTATGTCTTCTAACAGGAAGACTAATAGGTGGCCGATGGCGGTCTTTTACGGAATGTTGAATATGGCGTTTGTGAATTCCTATATAATATACTGTCACAATAAGATAAATAAACAAGAAAAACCAATGAGCCGCAAAGAATTTATGAAAAAATTAAGCACAGATCTGACGACACCTTGGATGGAAGAACGACTACAAACTCCTACTTTGAAGAGGACTCTACGCGACAATATAACAAATGTGTTAAAAAATGTAGTATCGCCATCTCCGGAAAATATTAGTGATGAGCCAGAACCAAAGAAACGACGCTATTATGGATTTTGTTCATATGAAAAAAGGCGGATGACCAAAGCGCAGTGCTGCAAATGCAAAAAGGCTATATGTAGAGAACACAATATTGATGTTTGTCAAGACTGTATATGAGACTGTATTTTTCTAAGATACTTATAAAGTATTATTACAAGTTGATTTAATTTTATGAAAACACTTAAAACTTGTTGTTTTTTTTTTATAATTACTTAATTTTAAGAAAAAATGTTAGAGGATTGATATTTTTGTTAATTGTTTTCTAAGATTTGATTAAACTGCCATAATTATATTAATAAAGAGTATTTCAACTTAAAATGTATTTTATTTATTACTTAAAACTTCAATTATGATAACTCATGCAAAAATATAGTTCATTAACTGAAAAAAATATGAAAACTCTGAAGTTTTATTTTTACACGTCAATTTTACGCATGATTGGGCTTTCTAGCTAGTTAAATATGATTGGGCTTCTAGGGTTAATAGCAACAATATAGTATGGTGTAATAATATAGGGTGTGTTTTTTTTTCACAATCAATGAGTTCGATTCCTGGCTAAGGTTATTGGTTTTTCAAAAATCTAATAATGAGGTTTTAAGTTTCATCAAAATCGGGCTCGTGACTCCTTTGAGCATTTTTTGCTAGTCCTTATAGTTTCGGATTTGGCCATCCAATCCCTTTTGAAAAATTCACCCTGTATTATGGGAATTTATTGATGTTGTCTTGCCATTAATTTGATTGGGAAAACACTATATTTACACTGAAGTTGCCAGTATGAATTTGCTTTGTAGTAGTCTCTCTTTGCACATTTACTGTTTTTTCTAAAATTCATTGATCAGTGGACAGTAAAGATCTATTCTATCCTACCTGACACCTCTGGACTCTGGTGTTAGACACTTGCACTGCCGCCCCAAACTTTTCAGCTGTTGGTTATCCTTCATACAGTCATATTAGAGACAATACTCATATCATTAGACTGTATGGATGATAGCAAAATAAATAATTGGCTGCTACAGTTTATTAAAAATGGATTCTGTAGGCATCACTAGTAAGGAAGGTCCTAGGAACAAGGTTTGTACTTGTAAAGGAATGTTTTGATAAAAATAAACATTTTCTTTGGAATCTAATTTTACAGTTTAAATCCGAGCAGATTCGAGACATGGTCGCCGCTTGTCACCATTTAAAATAGTGCTGGTGATTGAGCAACACAGAACAGAAATAAACATCAATCTAGGTACATAAGTAAAATATGAAATTTATTTAGTTACCTTGTTTGTGCACACAATAAAAGTCACGTACACTTAATAACTATCGTTTTCCTTAGGCATAAATTGTTTCACGACTTGAAAAGGTGTAAATTATTTTCAAGTGATTTTTCTTGGGGCCTCTGCTGTCTGTGATTTATAACAAATGTCAACGTCAAATAAATTCAAATAATGTTGATGTCAAAACCATCATTTTTTTTCTTAATTGGCGCTGTTGCTTAAGAATGCTGTATTATTAACACTGATCTGTAATATAAAAATAAATAAATATTTGTGGACATTCACACACAGCATCATCTTGCCCAAATTAAGCTAATATAAACTTGTGTGTGCTATGGGATCTAGGGATCTAGACGACTGATAGATATATTTATATATTCCTAAACTAGCTGGCAAACTCGGCATACTCATGTCGATCAAATCGATAATCTTCTGAGAAAAGGCCAGGTCAAGAGGGACCTTAACCGAAGAGCATGTATGAAGACACTTATGAAAGTTGAAGAAGCGAAAGTTGTTTGCCAGAATCGTAGCAAGTGGAAAGTCATAGTCTATGCCTACCCCGTTGGGAGACAGGCGTGATATTATGTATGTATGTATGGAAACTAGCTGGTGCGTGCGGCTTCACCCGCGTGAAATTTGGTTCCCATTCCAGCTTCCCATGGTAACATTTTCCTTGGATAAAGAGTAACCTATGTGTTATTCCAGATTACACTCTATCTCTGTACCAAATTTCAGCCCAATCCGTTCAACCGTTAGAGCGTGATTGAGTTACAAACATCCAAACATCTAAACATCCAAACATCTTCACATACTTTCACATTTATAATATTACTAAGATAGAAAGTAGAATACCTACAAATTATACATAGAAAACACCCAAACTTCAAACTCCGAAACAAACATATTTGGTCCTGGGACATCCTTCCTAGGGCTTACCTGGGACTCCCAAGTCCCAACCATAGGCTGTTGGGCGTTACGTGAGGTTTTTTAGTCGGTAAGAGTCCAGTATAAAATAAAATAGAAATAATAACATGAGGATTTTCCCTCACGTTAAAAAAAACATTAAATTTGTGGATTACACAAACATATCGCACCGGGGTCTCAGTGCAGGTTTACACGCATACACTTTTTTTTTCACATTTTGAATTTCAAGTTCATCATGGTCGTGACGTGATGCTATGACTAAAGGAAATAGCTTTTCGTTTCTATATTAAATCAAAGCATAGTTTTATTTGGTGGTCTTCTACTTCCTCAGAGTAGCATCTTATTCCAATTACTAGGGTCAGGCCCGGCCGGGCCCCGTATTTTAATACAAAATTAGTATGAATAGGCAGCATGATCCTAATACTTTGGCATGTTCCATGTGGAACCGACTTATTTAAAAATATTATCTGTCAGTGCCATGACAGTTGTGTTGTCAGTGTCATACGGTATCCATCCATCAATCAAATCTTCATTCAAGAAATCAGAAATAAAATTAACTCCTCTCGTATAATAATTAATATGTACAACCAAACAAATACGTTCTCTGAATTTTACAACTTCGGTTCGGAGAATATTAAGTAACATAAATACTACAAGTTGGCATGATATAGATAGATATCTACGTGCTTGTGGGGTTAATTATCCCAGAATTCCAAAAGTTCAGGTATGTTGATGCGTTTTGTATGAGTAAACAAATAACACCCGCGAAGCGACGTAACTATGATTACTGTATAGTTATTTAAAAATATGAGTCACTATGATTTGTTAGCATGGCTCAATATCGGTTAGTAATATAGTGTCAAGGAGACTGCTAAATGTTCCGAGGCTTCCTCTCATATCAACATAGGACATGTTAGTTCATAAATGATCTCTTTGCGGGTCAGTTTTGTGTGGATTATGCATGATTGTGTTTTTTTATGCACATGCTTGCTAATTTTGTATAGATATAATTTTTTAATGAATAAATAAATAGATAAATTAAATCAAACAGCATAGATCTTCCTCAGTTATAATTTTGGTAAATTGGATTTTTCAGTTATTGACTCCATATATTCCTGATAACTAGGTTGGTGTGTAAGGTTTCCTATATTTTGCCATCATAATACTCATTACTGTGTTTACATAAAGTAGTAAGTAATACTAAGTGATACACACTTATTTCCCTCACAAGTTTTTATTAGTAATCCTAATAAAAACTTGAGTATGGATGTAGTGTTAATAAGTAATACATTATTTAAGCGCATTTAAATACAGTATTCAGCTTAATATCTTTCTATGTATTTAAATATGCCAGGTGTAATGTAAGTAAATAGTTCAAGTGGTGTTGTTCAATATGTGTAGCAGGTTCTTCCAAGTGCCATCAATTAACAGTAAACACATGGGGTTTGATATTTTTCCACATATCTCAGACTCAATTTTTGCCACTGATAATTAAGTTATCCATTTAACTTTTCCCTTTAAAATCATCCTCTACTGCTATCTCTACTTAAATGTGTCTTGATTTAAATGTATACTGTGATGATGATTATATCATGGCTCATCATCTATCTATATATAAATAAAACTGCCAGTCTTCCTATTTTCCAGCATTTCCAGTAATGCTAGCAGTTTGCATTCCTGTCTAAAATTTCTCTTTAAGTTTGAGGATTGTTGGCATAAACCAGGATTGTTGGCATAAACCTGCAACTTCAATCCATCCATTGTGGTTAGTGCCATCTAGTTGAAACCACCTGTTCACCAAGATCCACTTGTCGAATTCCAACAGGAGCAACTGCATGCACAGCACAATGGATATTGTGAAGGGAGCATTTTCTGGTCACTGAATTTCTCATTTTGACAATTTGTCATGGTCATTGGCCAGCACTGACAGACTGCTCTTTCGAGGCTACTGCTACTTGCAGAAAACTTGACAGTAAAAATTGTATTTTATTTTTTATTAGTAACAAAGCAGGATTGATTTTACGCCACCTTGTATATACTTCTACTGAAAAAAGTTCTAACAAATAGAATTGTAATTCATGTTGTCCAGAACTGTTGAGATAGCTCACACAGTAGTACATTACTACTGAAAGGTAGGTTATATCTATCCATTTGTCCATTCTCAGGGTATTGATGCCCTCAAACATAATTAGGTAGTTGACTTTCTTCTTTGCAAAAAAAACAAGAACTGTTCAAATCTATTGCATTATTGTAAGAAGCTGTTCCTTTCTCATTGTTCACCGGTTGTTAATTATTCACCGCATGCAATTGTGTTAACTTTTATTTGGATATTGTAGTTTAAAACATGTACCTACCTAAACACTTTGTTAAACAATTTTAAATAGTTTAAACCACAGGAAAGGGACTGTTTTCCCTTACTACAGGCTAATATCTAACCTATCAAGGAAAACAGAACTTCATCCACTAGATTGTAAACAAAATAGTTGTAAGATCTACCCTGTTATGTTTTGATCTGTAACTACAATCAATTATTTTGAAATTAAAAAAAAAAAATCCAAATTCATTATAATGGAATCACGTATTAGTGTGATCATAGTGGACAACAATAGGCATGGCTAGTATTGAAGGAGTTCATCAAGTACCATAGTTGAAAAATTTTGGGATGGTACATTCAACGAAATTAAAAATTATTACCTACATTAAGTTGTCTTATTAATTATGGAAATATTTTTGTTAGTTTGCCTCTGCTGTGTTTTAACATACCTGGCCTTTATTTAAATTTACTGAAAGCATGCATGGACAACAGAAGAAGCAGGGAGGCTAGTTTTACCATGAGCCACAAAAATTAATGCCCTTTTTTTTCAGATGATCAACGATGGCGTACCCAAGCCGACCACCGCCTCCGCCGCCGCCCCAGACGATGGGCTCTACGAACACAGTCTTCAATAAAGAAACTCGATTCGACCTTTCCTACATCACTACACTGCCTGGATTTGTTAAGATTATTGCCATAGTGAGTGTCTTACTTTCTCTAAGTTTTATTACAATAAAGTAACGAGTGTAACAACAGCGCCTGAAAAAATGTTGGTGCACTAAATGATGCAATTCCCTGAAATGGAAAAAGAAGTGAAGGCTGTTTTTTTAACTCTGAGAAGTCTAGAAGTCTAGAAGAATATAGAAAAATCATTCATCTTTTTATTTACATTAATAATCCAAGTGACACGTGTAACTTCGCGTGACCATTGTGATGTCTTCACACTTTGATAGGCTAATTAGTCATTCGACGCCATTACCTGTTTGTAGTCACTGAGGATTAAATCTACAACTCGTTAGTTTGCTACTCACTAAATGTATAATTGTAAAAGGTTGTACGAATATTAAGTTCCATACGGTACCATCACTGATGTTGGTACCAGGCGTGTGTAGACGCTAAATTATCAATTTGGGGACGATGGACGATCTGTCGAAAGCGGTAGTCCGTTCGAGGAGAGTGACGTTGGATTTCGGCACTTTCTCTTCTTTCGCGGGTGGACATAAGGCGGGCACTCGTACACCATGAGATACCTCCCTAGGCTGTCAACGGGGCTATCTATTATATAAATTTATCGGTGGGAACCGGTTTGAAAAATTGTGAGGGAAGTGTAATGTGTGAAGTGGTTCTTTGTAATGAGTTCGTGTCTTAATGTCAAGTGTTGAAGAATTAGTTCGGTTTGCCGTCAGGCTTGTTTCAAGGGGAATCTCGCGGGCTGGGTCTATATTTATTATAGCAGTATGAACCATAATATTTTCACCGGTGGACTGACTTTTGAGGAACACAAGCACCCCGTGCTTTAGACATCACATTCCGGCGTCAGAGTTAGCCTCCACAAGATCGTTCTAAACGTGACAACCTGAGCTGAATGTGATCTTAATGGAAGTACACCTTAGATTGTCAGCTGTTCCGTACAAATGTAAAGGAATATGAAAATGAACTCCCACTAATTTAACAACACTCACGTAACCGTAACGTAACGTGTAGTTTTGTCCTGGGACATCCTTCCGAGGGCTAACCCGGGGCTCCCAACCATAGGCTGCTGGGGGTTACGTGAGGTTTTTTAGTCGGTAGGTGTCCGGCATAGCATCCATGATGGATTTTCCCTACGTAAAAAAACGTGTAATTTTAGCTGCTCCAGCGCACCGTTCGATGAGGAAAGAATAAATAAATCCATTATGTACTTGAGAATTGATCGTGGTCCTGCGTGATTCATTCAGCATCAACACTAACATCTTTCTGCTGAAACTGTATTTACAGAATGGCCTTCTATTATGTAATATTTATATAAATATAGCTCATAAGTCATAACGTTTATTCTACCTCGCTTAATTCAGTCAAATACCTAATTAATTTTACTCTTCTTGGTTACGCAGTTGTTGCATAAAATTATATTTTAATCATAATATTATTTTCGAGCTATGATAAATGACGTATTTCTGTTACAATATCATGTGGTTTCGTTAATTTTGATATATTATTTTGGGTGTCATTTCTTACACCAAGGAATTACGTTGCTGAGACATAAAGCATAAAGATATAGTCTCTTCCACCAGATATCGGTCAGCCTTTATTAATCTTCCTATTTTAACTTCTTAGCTTTATAATTGTACATTAACAGGCATTTTTCTCGAACGGATAAACAGCAGCATACCTGTGGGTACCATACAGGTCTGCAGCTTATCACTTACAAGTTTCACCAGGATTCCCACGTAACAAGTGGGGCGCGTGAGGTATTCAAGCCAGACGGCTTCATTTTAGCCTAATGACTACAATATAGCCATCGGGACTAACAGCTTAACGTGCTTTCCAAAGTATGGAAACCCAATATTGACTAAATGAAGATGTTTAACCCATCATCTATATATATAAAAATCAATGCCACTTTTCGTTGTAATTTTATAACTCAAGAACGGGCTCACCTATCCAAACCAAATGTTTAGGCTTTGTTCAGGCTATTTAGTAGATGGTTTATGTGAAGTTTGCCTAAAATCGGTCGAGCGGTTCTTCATTTATCACGCAAACGAAGTTGCGCGGGTCAGCTAGTCGTTTATAAATAAGCGTGGTTCACAAAATTAGATGATAAGTTATTAAAACCTTAACAATGCTTTTCGTAGATTATAATGGAATATTATCTGAGATATACTTATAAAACTGTCTTCCCCAGATCCTAAATCTAATCTGCTTCATCTGCATCCTAAGTTCTTCATTCCGATCGAACGGTCGAGGAGTCTACTTCTGCATAGTCTCACACATTGGCTTCTGGTTCTCGGGGAGCCTGCTCGTCTTGTACCTGTTCCATGTCGTGGAGAAGTACCACAACATCAAGTGGTTGAAGATCGAGATGATCACGTATGTGGTGATGGTGTTCTTGTACCTCATTGCGTCCACCATCGCTGTGGCGTTTGGAGAGGCTGCGTATTCAGCAGCTGGGGTGAGTCAAATTTCTATAAACTTTCGATATTCGTACAACAACGTTCCCAGGAACAATTTTTCTGACAGACTTCTTCAGAGAAATATGAAGATGTCCATACGTTAAATGGGACACTGTTTTCAGTCTTTATTGAAAATTTGTAGAAAACTCTTAAGACTGAATAAAATGAGGTTTGGACTTTAGTACCTACCCTTTCATTGTTTTATCAAAATTATACAACAATTTGTTTATAAGTTTTCCTTACCTGTTATGTTTCAAATGTCAAGGAAAACACAAGCGACTCACTGGCCCACTTACCCGCCTATAAAATGACATAGGTATGCGGTCAATACGTGAGTGGACTGTGCAATATTTATTTATTATTGGTATGCTATTATGTGACTGTGAATTTACCTACTTTACCAGTATAGACGAACCTAGTAACCCAAACTTGACTATACATATGCACATTAATACGTGAAGCGAATGCCTTGTTTTGCGCGAATATGTTGTATCTACTCCTTTTAAGAAAATTACGCAAACAGCTGAACGTGAAATTTAACACACCCAAAGTTTATATGGAAAAGAAGTGCGTGACCTACTTTTTAATGATTTACCGTCGCATGTCGATGCCCAGCTCGCGGGTTTCTATATTGTAGATATAGGTTAACAGAGTTCAAGTAATGGGGCATAGGGGCATCTATAATGACGTACTAGTATAATAATTTATGACACCGTGCCACGGGAGACGAAATAGGAAGATTTAAAATATCTATGATATGTCATAGCATAAGAGCCTACTACGAATATCTGATTTGGCTGTAGGCTGCCTCGAAGAACGACCCTGTCGCAAACAACCAAATTTCTGAATTCAATAGTTTTTGAACTAGGACTCCGCCAAGTCCTAATCTTATCCATCTCTTATTTCCAGTTCTTCGGCTACTTAGCGATGGTGTTATACGGTGGTGATGCCTTCCTAAAGTATAAAGCGTTGAAGGCGGGTGAGCTGGCGCAAGGCAACCGGGTGGTGACCAAGCAGACCCACATCGTGACTCCTCCAGCGTTGCCATAGCGTGAAGATAAGTGGTAAAAGACACTGTGTACTCATAAGTGGAGTTTTATAACTTGTATGTATTGTTACCATGTTACAAATAATTTAGAAAGGTAGTGTGCTGATTGTACCATAATTTGCTGTGGAAAAAATTCACACTCAAGCGGAATTCGAACTACTTTTCTATTTACAGTCCGGGGGAATCACTGTAGACCGGTAAGCTTTCAAGCCACACTCAGAACTGATGGAATAATCTACTTTATACGTCTTGGAACGTAGACACCATCTACCGGCATTTAGTTAAGATAGACGAAGGTTCGAATCCCGCTCGAGTAATTTTTTTTACACAATAAATTATCATTGAAATGTTGTAATCATAAAATAGGCACGTACTTACTTATGACTATTGTTAACTAACTACTTTCGTGCTCGCAGTAGACGCTTTACCATCAATTGTGAAGAAATCGGATGTAATGTAGCTTCGACAGTATGAGAACTATACTGCAGTATGGTTGCCCTAGATGGCGCTGAATATATTATTGTCTTAGTAGTGATGTTGAATCATCCCAAATTGTATATTATAAGCTTTCGTCAAATAAGTAGGTAAATGTTTATTTATTGTGTGCATCGGCCACATAGCCAATGCGGCGGGTATGATAGCTTAGGCACTCCGCACCTCCATATAACTATAAATTCATAACATAATATTTCTCACCAGTTGAGAATCAATTACGTTTGATGGCCATTTTGTACAATTTAGGTACTTCGCTCAAAAGCGCGAGATATCGGTATGGTTGAATCCTTTGTTCGCGCGGTGATCGCATTTAATTAGAACAACTAAATAGTGAGAGCTTTTTATCACTATTGCTTTATTTCTTTAGTGAACACCCACCGAAATCGTCATGCTATAGCTTACGTTTGCCGCGTCGTGACTTGACCAATCAAAACGCGCTCGTGATCGCCGTGACCATTGTAGGACCAATCAAACGCAGTTGTCTGCGTGTCTGGCTGTCAAAAAAGTCTGTAAAATAGTATAGTCTCTTTGACTATGTAGTCGATGATTGTGTGTGTTTACTCTCTCTTTCTCTACCGATATAGCGAGAGAGGGACGGCGCACAACACACGCTTAGCTAAGTTTTTGTAACTAGAGAATTGCCTACAAAATAAATGTGAAATATTGAGATTATTTAATTAGTTATATCAATGTGAAATCAATCTAATGGTGAAAGGAATAAGGTAGATTATTTACTTAAGTATCACTATTTATTTACAAAGACTAGTTAGTAAGAACCTATATTTAAATCCCACCCTTGTTATGGCGCGATTTTGGGAATTTTGTCTGTATAAAAAATAAGTACCTTCGCCTACTTTTTTACTCCAAAAAATAATGAGAAACTGACTTTTTTTTTAATTTTTTATCTCTGCCTTGGGCGTTGTTTAGACCATGTTAGATTCATGTGAGCAGTTTCTGACACAGACGGTCGGACATCAATCATCTGCGTATCTAGTTCGTAACAAACTGCCTGATAACACATTCAAGCGAGATAAACCATAATACAGTTTTATTGACATACATATGATTTAGGAATATTAAAACAGTTAATTATATTTTCCCTTTTTGATACTACTGCGGTGCCAAAACTAATATTAACTACTAAGAAACCCAGACCTAACAGTAACAGCGCACCATTTTAATCGCCGTAATTAATCCTAAAATTCTATTGTAAATTTAAGCAGGTTTCAGTCTTATTAATTTCTTTTTAAATTTATTTTTTTAAGTTCTCATATTCAAAGGTTCTGATGACACCTTACTTAGAATACTTACATAATAAGGTTCATTAAATAGCAGCTGATATTTTATAAATTGAGCAAATTTAGCACTCTAGCAGAAAACTCGAATACTATGCAAGAATAATTCCAAGAAGTTCGAAATGTTGTTATAGGAAAATATGGCGAGTTACGCCCGAGAATTAGAGCGTTTTCAAATTAGAAGCGTGAAGAAGCGCTGTGTGTTAAGTGTTTTAACCTTCGAAATTTTTGGAATATAAATATTAATTGATATTTTGTGTTTTATATTATAAATGTTGTACATATTGCTATCCAATAACTGCTAAGTTAAACCTTGTGATATAATACTAATGAAATAAGTCGTACCTAAGCTATTTAATCATATTTCAATATTTGTAAATAACTTTTATTAATTTATTTTATTCTACAAATATTTTATAGATCAATGTACTTTGATATTTATGTACCTACAAGATTACAGTTTAAGTGCACACTCCAAAATGGTTAAAACCAGAAACGGTAGTAACCAGCAGTCGTCTGGTATAACAGAATTGACTGTCTACAATAATAAACCATTCCAGTATGAACAAATAGCATAGCTATTATAATAGTCACAACCCCCAGACTGTTTTGGCGTTAATGGTTGTAGTCGTAAACAACATATTATGGACATGTATGACCGCGTAGAAGTCGTTATCGCGTTAAATCATAACCCTCCTTTTGCGCAGTCAGTTAAAAAGTAGCCTATGTCCTTCCCAGGGCCCCTAACTATCTCTATAAATTGCATCCCAATCGCTCCAGCCGTTTAGGCGTGAAAGCTTAACAGACAGACAGAGTTACTTATTCGCAATTTTTGTTACTTGTACCAAGTCTTCCTCACTAAATTAAAAAAAATTAACAAAATTAAACGTTCACTTATATTGCCAAATAAATTAATCTCTCTCAAGTCTCACTTTATTGTACAAATTAAAGTGTGTACAGTCAACCAAAATGTGGTATGAATGTACCTAGTTCATTTGAATGTCATGAAACAAAGGTCGAATTTCCCTTGCACTGATAATATGATCGTGACTATTAACTCTCTACTACCGTTTGAAAACATATCTCACAGATGCGGTTACCTACAGGCCTCGTTCATGACTGACTGTACTACACAACACATAATGTACTTCTATTCCGTCCAATTATATTTTCGCATTTACCCTATCGCTCACGTTTGGTGTCTAATACCTATAGGGCTATAGTCACATGTATGCTCACGTTGCTCACTGATAAATGTTGCTTCAAAATGTACCTACATGTATTGAGCTCATAAAACTGTTTGTGGCAAATTGTATAAATTATAAATGTGTCGAATCAAACTGGTGTTTTATTTTTGCGTAATTTGTATGAATTAATTTGAAGACCCCTGTCTTACTGAACAGCATGGCAAAGGGTTTTGCCGTCGGTCAACGATAAGGGCCGCTTAGATACCGACTAGACTTACGCGATAAACCAAAGTGCGTGTAGTACCTAAATATCATATCTTTAGTTATTTTTGACAGTGTCGTGCTGCGCATCGTCACGACAGTCCGCCGCGACCGGGAACTCGTGGCGCGTCTTGCAATGCCGTGAATTAAAATGCCTTCCGGTATCACGGCATCGTTTTAATGCATAGCAGTTTGTCTTCTATTTATGTCGATACGTTTGAATGTCCCGTAGTAAAATTTAAATCCCTTGCCCTGTCGTCCCAGTCTGCTTTAGCCTTAGACAGCGTTGAGTTCCATTCTGGGCAACGGTTGGTCTGTTTAGTAGGTCAAAGTGGAAAGACTAGGCGTGCGCCTGTACCATCAAGGGAACAGCCAAGGGTACACAGGAAAACAAGGGGCGCCCCCATGCCCTAACGTGAAAGTTGCACGCTTCGAGTCCCAAGAAGAGCGGACTATGAGTAGCAAATACAACAGATTTGACTGTCGCTTCACTCAGACTTAGCATTAAGGTCACAGTTTCTGTAGTCATAGCGTTCGCTATCACTGTTAAATGCAAGGTGTGGACTTGCTGGACAGTTACACTTTGATTAAAGTGGATTCAAAGAAATAACATACAGGTTTGCTGTGATTCCTGATTAGTTTTTTCAGTCAAGTGTCGATTAAATACGAAAGCTTAATTTGACTGCCTCGTTGGTCTAGATGAGTTGGTCTAGATGAGTTGGTCTAGGTGAAGTGCTCGTGGCCCCGCGGACTCAGTGTTCTGTAAACGATCACTGTAGTAAGCAACTTTCACAATGGCCGGTCCATGGATGGGTGACCATCCATGTGATCACTTTGTGACATTTATTTAAGCGTTTCCGTGCTTCGGAAGGCACGTCACGAACGACTGCCATTTTACTGGCAACCGGGACCAACGGCTGGTCCCGGTTGCCAGTAAAATGGCAGTCGTTAAGCTAAGTTGAAGGCTTTATTTCAACAGCAGGCAGTCACAACCTGCGCCTGTCCATTTAAACACGGCAATATGGCTCACCACCTATTACGTGGGACAGATTATACAAAAAAGGTGAAATGTGGGCATATAATATGCCTCTGCCTACCCCTTCGGGGATAAAGGCGTGACCATATGTATGTATGTATGTTGGTCTAGAGGTCGAAATGTGCGACTATGGATCACGAGGTCGTGGGTTCGATTCCCACCAGAGACAAATATTTGTGTGACCCATAAATGTTTGTCTCAAGAGTCTGGGTGTTTGTATGTATAATATGTATGTATTTAAAAAGTATATAAGTATTAATATCCGTGGTCTGATACCCATAACACAAGCAGGTTATACCTAGCTTACTTTGGGATCAGATAGCGTTGTGTGAAATGTCCGTGAATATTTATTATTATTATTATAAAGCTTAGTGCCTGGGTTCGATTGAAATGTTTTAGATCTCTAACGTTTGTTTCGGAGTTTGGGCGGACGTATTCCGTGTATACCTATTCTATGTAGGTATAATACGTATTTCGAAATTTGCATGGTAAATGCCTAAAATTTGCGTGACGTTGAACGTCCAAAAGAATATATTGATGTTAGATAACGTGAAAACGCTGGGCTCAAGAGATGGCCCTTGTTGAGAACAATACTTGAGCCTCATGTATTGCAATTCAATTAATCCCACCAGGTACATTAAGGGTCAATTTATACTAGCGCAGAGTCGAAGCGCATCGAAGCGTCTATCCAAAACTCAACATAACAAATTCAACCTTAATTCCACAGCGTAACGCACAAATGACTTCTGAGATTTTAAAAAGACGCGCGCATTCTTCGGTATTCGCGCGTCTGCGCGTGACCAACGCTGATAAGTGCGCGCGGATGCGCGCGCATTCTGACGTATCCATGCGCCCACCAGCGAACCTACGCGTCATCAGTCGAAATTGGCCTGAAAAGTAGTAAATTCACCACAATACGTCTTTATTTCCACAAGTTGAGAACACTTTAATTCCGCTTTCCTTTTCTTCTTTCTGCGCTTTCTTCTTTTTCAATTACCGATATAAGTAATATTATAGCAAGATCAATGTCAACCATTTTACACACGTTTCAGCTACGAGAGTCAACTGGCAAGTGATTCATATGCTAGCGATACGCGCGCATTCGTGCGGCTTCGCTTAAGTTGTAAATAATCTGACGCTTCGACTCTGCGCTAGTATAAATTGACCCTAACATGCGGTATAGAACGTCGGATGTTTTTGAGCCGGAATGTACCTTTTGCAGGTACGTGATTCGATTTCCAAAAAATAAAACAAATATGTGAACTTAATATGATTATATAATTTTATTGATATACTAGTAAAAAATCGATCTCACATAATTTCAATGCCCCTGCTTTCTATTTAAAAGATTATACAACAACAACAATAATACATTACGAACGTTTTTTAGCACGCATTGCATACAATGTAATGCTTAATATTCGAGTTTTGTAGAGTATAAGGTTAAAACAAGATAAACCTTTCTTTTATTGTAAGACTGAATTGATAGGTAAAGGGTCTGTCTGACCAAGATGAAGTCCCAACTACCACATCATTCTGTAAGCGGTGCACCTGCTACGACTGACAGCAAGATACACCATGCAGATTTGGGTTACAACGGTGTTCAGGATGTTCAATCTATCCCTGTGGCAGGTAGACAAGGGCTATTTATTTTTATTTATTTATAAAAGCCTCGCCAAATTAACGTCGCCCGCCTGATGGAAAGCCATAGCGACATCTAGCGATTGGCGGCCACTCAGTCCATAGAACTTCTGACAGTGATCCTCAAGTTGGCGGCCCTATGATGTGCCTCTTCATGCTTCGCGTGAAGAACCCGGGGCTGTAAGAGGAGGTAAACACGTACAAGACTTCTATGCCATAGACGGGCAATAGACAAGCTTAGGGATAGTTTGGTCAATGGAGGTACTCAGCGGACGCGGGTTTTATTAAATTCTTATTTTTATTAGGAGTTTTTGACCAGCGGACGCAGACACTAGGTTACCTGGCTTTCCATTAAAAAAGCATATAGCACAACAGTAATACATATGAGTACCTATAATATAGGTATTGAATCCAGGTACACAGTATCCTTTGGTTATTGCAACGTTCAATAAAATAGTAAAATTATTATCTTAAAATATAACAGTGGTAAGAGCTAATAATAAAAACATCTTACACCGGTAGGTAATTAGTATTTAGGACTTAAAATCACAACATAATAGGCCTATTATGACATCTGTAAGTACTGATTTCATTTTTACACGATTTTGTAATTGCAATGCTTTAGCAGCATTGCAATTACAAAATCGTGTAAAAATGAAATCAGTACTTAAATAAGTACATTTAATTTGTATTTATCTAGCTGTTCTTTTTAATTTATGTGCATGTTGTCTCTCATGCCTAAGTATGTAAATATTATAACAGGCAGAAATGTCCACACGGGCCTTATTAGTTGTGACGGCTTATAAAGATTAAATTAACACTTAATTAAGCAATAAAAACAATATTTAAGTAATTAGTTCTTAATAATAATAATAATGAATGGTTTTTGCTTATTCTACATTGGCCATAATTGGACCATTTCGTGTATTATTGGATAACGTCAGTTTTTGCTACCATCTCCTTACAACTCTATGCCTGTAGGTAATTAAATTACATAGGTATATTAAAAAAATATATAGGCACATAAGTAAATTGTCTGGTCTAAAATCGTCTCTGGATTAGAGGTACTCAAAACTCTAGCAAATCTTGGCTAATTTCCTAAAACTTGCCAAAATCTGCTATTTCATGAGAACTGTTTTGACTGGAGTTCTTGAAACAATGTAGTTTCAAATAGAGATAAACTATAACCTTCCGGTCGACTTCGTCCATTTCCTAACTTGACCACATCCAATACTAGATAATTATGACTCCCAAAAAAAAACAACAAGGTCATTAAAAAGATTTGTTCTATTTTTAATGTCTATAGATAATATAATAAAATGATAGAAAAGTCAAAACTGTACATTGAAAATATTTTAAAAAAAATACTCGCTGGGTGTTCAACATAAGATACCGAAGCCGTAAAAATGTAGTTAGAAAAAATTTTGCCTGTTTGTCTGTTTGCTTTGCTTTGTCTGGAAGGATCTCGAAAAGTACTCAATAGATTTGATTCAAATTTTGCACAAATATTAGCTAGGGGTAGGGTCTTCAAATAGGCTATATATTTTCACGCTACATATCCAAGGGGCTAAGCAGAGAGCAATCAAATTGGCATTATAACATAATTTTCACGCGTACGAAGTCGCGGGCAACAGCTAGTAGATAATAAAAATGCACTTCCACCTTCCTTTAAGACGAACCCCAGTTTACAGAATCTGACGTTAACCAACTTGTGGCAGTTATGAGGTGGGGTTTTTGACGCGGAGGACCGCATTTAAGCGCTCGTAACCCTGCCGCGGGGAGCGACAGGGCGCTTTTGGGCCTCACCACTATACCCATAGATTTAGAATTTTTCGCTTATATTCTAAATCTATGAATATATACTGCAGTGTTGCGACCCGGTTGTGTAAGTGGCGACCCGATATGTGGCGGATTGTCTTGCTGTATTGATTAAACAAGATTTACATCCTATACAGAACCATCACCACAAACGTAGGTATTAATCGAGTTACATTGTGGAAATATTGCAAGTTTTTGTGTTTATAGTTTTATACCACTAAAGTGACAAACAATCTTAACTGTACCGTTTGTAGAAATATAACGAAATAAGTAAGTAGGGTCAAGTGTTCAACAATGAAACACTAAAAGTTCATAACCTCGTACATCTTATGTTTTTGCTGATAGAAGTCTATAATTTTACAGGCATGTAGTCAATATGATTGGGTATCGAATGTCATTTATAGATTTTTATAAATAAAGTGATTTGAATCGACAAAGAAATAAAAACTAAGAAATGGGATTTGTGTCATTGTGTCCATATAGGCGTACACAATGAAACACCATATATTCAACAATGAAACACCATAAATAAACTGTGCCTAAATCAACTTTTGTTTAATGTAGGTAGTTATTAGAGAAAGAGCAGTCCGTTTTTACGTAAATGCAGTGGCATGACGTGCCATGCTGTATGCTTCAGGCTTTTTTAATGACAGTTCTGCATGCCTTGATTTATAAGACCGTAAACATTCGATTCCAGCCATTTTCCCAGCTAACAGAATATCGAATATTGTTAATTTTTGCCATTTGGTAAGCAATACGCCGCTCGTCCTTTTTACAGCTTTATTACGCGCCATCTTAAAATAAAAACAAATTTTAATAGATAATGTTACACAATATCAACCATTCAAAATCTAGATTTGTATAGATATCTTATGATGGTACACAATAAAACAGTGTTTCATTGTGTCCATTGTTAAACTGTTTCATTGTTGACTACCTAGGGTTTATCTAACAAACTTTTAATTTATGTTCACAAAATTGTAACTTTCAAACAAATGATATATGCCAAAATAATCTAGAAAACATGTAGAATGCTGGATAATCATAAAAAATATAATATTCCTAACCATTAAAAAATGAAAAATCTTTAAAGATAGTCAGAAATACTTCAATTTTTGACGAAAATAGTAAAAATGATCCGCAGACGCGTCTTTTCTCACGCGGTGCCGCCGCAAACTGGGATACGCCGGTGGTATCTATTGAGTGTCCCTACGCGATATATTGCACAAACTGCCAACGTCGCGTTTTGGAAATATTACTATGTTTTATTGTGTACCACTGTTTCATTGTTGAACACTTGACGGTTGTGTAAGTGGCGACCCGATATGTGGCGGATTGTCTTGCTGTATTGATTAAACAAGATTTACATCCTATACAGAACCATCACCACAAACGTAGGTATTAATCGAGTTACATTGTGGAAATATTGCAAGTTTTTGTGTTTATAGTTTTATACCACTAAAGTGACAAACAATCTTAACTGTACCGTTTGTAGAAATATAACGAAATAAGTAAGTATGACTGTGTAAGTAAATCTACAACGACTCGTTTGTTCTACACTGACTATTGTGTACCACTGTTTCATTGTTGAACACTTGACGGTTGTGTAAGTGGCGACCCGATATGTGGCGGATTGTCTTGCTGTATTGATTAAACAAGATTTACATCCTATACAGAACCATCACCACAAACGTAGGTATTAATCGAGTTACATTGTGGAAATATTGCAAGTTTTTGTGTTTATAGTTTTATACCACTAAAGTGACAAACAATCTTAACTGTACCGTTTGTAGAAATATAACGAAATAAGTAAGTATGACTGTGTAAGTAAATCTACAACGACTCGTTTGTTCTACACTGACAATACTCATTGCGTCACACAAATGAAGAATTTTAATAAAAAGAACAATATAGAAATAGGTACATATTTATAGTTCAAGTAGAGATAACTTTAAAATGCAAAATTCATGATTGTGGTGAAAAATTAGGTGCTTGTGATGATTAAATCTAAATGAAATGGAACATGTATTTATTCCAAAACAATATCATTGGTCGGTGATCTAATAGCATTGCTACAAATTTTATTTTCCTGATTTTATACTCAAGTTAATTTTTATAAGTATATTTTAATATTAAGTAGGTAATGGTATAAAGTAGTAGTAGTAAAAGAGTATATAATAATAAGCATTTAACAATATAGATTTATAAGTACAATAATAATCTACAAATAGACACACAATTTGATAAATTGTGTATATAATTTTTTTAATACATTTCATGTATAAATGCTATAAAACATACATGTTTGTGCAACACGATTGAACTATAGATGCACTAATAAGTACATTAAATGCAGTATATAGGCACAGTACATAAAGGCACACGAATGTATACGAACACTTAGAAAGGTATAATATCTTTTGTGAAAGCTTAACAACAACATTACTCTTAATATATAAAGCTACGAACAACATTTAACACGATAGGCACATTTAGAACAAGAACATTATTAAATACAATATAATGTTACAAGAAAATAACGCTACGTGGCGCTAGTTTATATGAAATTCAGTAATTCGGTTGCAAAAAATTCAAGATCATTGAATACAAGTGACCAGTTCATTTATCTAAAGTCATGGCAGAAAATGTTTAAAAAAAAAGTTAAATGAAGGTGATTAGATAACATCTTGTTACCCGATATAGGTATATTTGCACAACCCGTGCTTTTGTGAATTTGAACTTTTTGATTTGCTTCGCATCAATTGCAATAGAACATTTCATTATGACTTGTATTGTATTATTCTTCCTAAGTACATACTTATTTAATTTGTTTATTGGGTTTGCTTACCTATGAAAATTTCGTTACAAAAATATTGCACTTAACTAAATACCCACATCTGGAGGCTAACTATTGAGGAGGTAGTCCCTTCCGCCATCCCTTGTACTTCAGGTAGCCGTCGAAACCGTACGCGATCATCGCGCACAGGCCAAAGAACTGGAATTCAGAATAAATAATATGAAGAAAAATAAGAAATCAAACTTAGAGCTCATGGAGAGTGGAAGAATCGACTTGGACAACCAACCAGAAGCCCTGTATAGGTATTATTAGGCCAAAGTTTAGTTTTCTGTATTCAAATACAGACATGGACTACTGAGCTGGACAGTGAGATTTTTATGGGTATAGGTACATTGCTAGAGATTCATTGCATAGAGATCCATTGCGTAGAGAAGGAAATCTCGACATGAAACCCTGTTATTAGTAAAATTACAATTGTTATGAAGACCTTATGGGCAGCGGCTGTCCATTTAAACACTGCAATAGACTCACCACCTATTACGTGGGACATAAAACTATAAGGTGAAATGTGGGCGTATACTATGCCTCTGCCTACCCTACCGGGACAAAAGCGTGACTATATGTACGTGTGTTTGATACTTTGGTCTTGTAGATCCAAGATTATGGAGTAGCACAGGTTTAATCCTGAGACATCTCTCCGAGGTTTATTGTCTTCTAAATTAAGATTTTACGGGATTGGGGCACACCATCTAACACGTATGAAAAACACTACAAAATCCCGGAGGATGTATGTGCCTCGTCATCCAGACCCGACAATCGACATATTCCTGTTTTCGAGGATACACAGGCGTGCGGTGCTCGTGGAGCTGACGGTGCCGTGGGAGACCAACATACCGAAGGACCACGCCATGAAGACAAATAAATACTTTGACTTGACCAATGAGTTAACCAAAAATGGCTATGTGGTTAAACTCTATGCCCTAGAAGTGGAAGCAAGGGGAATTCCAGCTAAATCCCTGTATAATTTATTTAAGGACCTTGGATTGCCAAGAGCTTCAGTAAGCTCTTTACTAAAACGAGTATCCAAAGCGGCATTGATAGGATCTTACCAAATCTGGTTGGGCAGGGGGGGAACATTGTTTTCGGTGGAAGGTGATCGTTTATGCGCATAGTAAGGTGGCCACCTACTCAAATCAAAGACTTCTATATAAACTGAGGTAGACGCGCCGTACTCTAACAAATGAGATTTCAAAAGCAATCCTCAAATACTCACATTATTAAGACTACACTCACTTATAAATATTTTTTACGTAATTGTCACCATGCACAATAGCAATATACGAATAGAAAAAGAGTAAAAGAGAAGGCGTATGGACTCCGATTGCAAGTCGAGCACCTACTTTCGAAGTTTTGACTCACAACAGTGCGAGCAACGCTGCTAATTAGCTCAGTTTATAGGTTTCAAAAATCGGTGCGTAGGGCATGTCTACCTCAGTTTATATAGAAGTCTTTGACTCAAATGGGTCGCAAGTCCCAGACGCCGTCGGGTGTTCCCCCCTGTGCCACGCTATGGACCCGGCGCCCGCACGGAGAATCCATGGAATGCTAAAAATACGGTCTCATTGGCACACGAACATCAAGAATTTAAATAAAACATTTTAAAACATACCAGTACTGCGTAACCGACACTTTCACCGATGGTCGAAGCAAATATGGAACATCCCAAATACGTCAAGAAGACAATGGCACAGTAGAAGAACTCTAGTTTGTGCCACGGCCACTTGTGGAACTTCTCCACAAGGTGGAATGTGTATGACACTAGTAAAAAGAATGTCACTATGTTGGCGATCCAGTACACTATGTTGTAGAAGGTTGCTGATACCCAAGACCAGGATATTTTTATACAGATGAAACCAATAAGATTACATGCCTGAAAGAGAATAGGTGTCATAAATATATTACTATAAGATTGTGAATAGGTCAACCTCACAAGTACTATTGACTGATGAATGATGCTGGCTGCATCAAGACATGGCATAAATGGGCTGAGTTGCTGTAAGCACCAATACTCTGAACAATGTTGCCCATTTGGACAGTTGGGAGATTGGTTGCGTGCAAAAAGTTCTTTGGACGAAATGAATATTTTTATTGTAAAACTAGCTGATGCCTGCGGCTCTGCCCGCATAGATGTTGAGCGCAGAGATAGTGGTTATAGCGCCCGAGATTAATGATCTCAAGGAAATTTAAACTTAGAATTCTATTTTTTTTTATATCTTTCGTTCAAACAGAGATCTTCACCTTTTTCTGTCAGCTGAGTTACTGAGATTTTATCAACAATTACTAAAAACGTCCACCTGTCTCTCTGGTATCAGTCTGTTTCTCATAAATCATGATAGCAAGGCAGTTAAAACTTTCACAGATGTATTTCTGTGGCTGCTATAACAACAATTAGGTACTAAAACAGAACAATAATAATATACAAAAGGGGCTCCCACAAAAAAAAATATGATTTCTTTGGTACAGGACCATCCATGCAGTCCAGCTTGTCTCAGAGTCCAACTTGCTCTTTGCCAATTTTATGGAAGTTTAGAATTACTTACTATTTGGACCAACTGCAATATCCCTGGTATGGAGGTAACATATTCCCTATCAAATCTAACAATCTTTGATGGCCTCTGTGGCTGGTTTTGACTTTCAATGTTAGACATGGTGTGTAATTATCTGAAAAGATATGCATATAGATTATGCCAATGATAAAAAATTGGAATAGTATCAACTACGAACCATGCTTAATAATACAGTAAAATTATGTGTAAAGACTTTAAAGCGTAGATGAAAATTTACAGATAAAATATCTATAGGAAGTGTGTTTTACACTTTCTAAATAAGAGATAAATGACATTTCACAAGTAAATCTATGCTTTCAACTTGTATGGATGAGAATTTCTGCCCTAACCTTACAGTTTGTTTTGTCAGCCACATAATTATTAAGTAGACCACCCACATTTCTAAGTGTTATAAGCCTAGTCACTCAAAGCAATGTTAAGGCGTAAAACAGACGACGGGGCGGGCCGGGCCGGTCAATTTCGCCGCGAACGATAGCGCTAAAGGAATCCTATACTACCAACGCACACGAAGGGCAAAAAGACCGCGCCGCCGCTGTCCGCCGGGCACTGGCGGCGCGGCATGTCCGTGGCTCGCCGCCATGAATCACACAAACCAGTTTGTATGAAGTAACGCAGACGGGACGGCGCGGGGCGGCGCGGGCCGGCCAGGCTCAGTCCTCGCCGCACGTTTTCTAGTGATGGACGCCTTCGACGTCGAAAATTTAATTTCTCAAGTCGAAAAAAGATCGCCGATTTATAATACGGCATTAAAAGAATATCACGATGTAAATGAAAAGAGGAAGCTATGGAACCAAATATGCCAGGCAATATATACGCCTGCAGTATGGGATGAGTTGTCATCGAGTACCCAGTACTCCCTATTAGTCCATTGAAATGTTACAATTTAAGGACCAAATATTGCATTTGTTAGAGGACGCAATTTTATTTTTGGGACATGTGTGGGGGGTCAATAGAAGCTTAACCTCAAGTTTGTGGGGTTGCCACCCTTGTCCCCCGGCCGCAATCTTAAAAAGGGGTGAAAACACTTTTTCCTCAATATCTCGGAAACTATGAGTCTTACAAAAAAATTGTGAAAACTTAATTTGTAGCAAATTGTTTTGCCTACAAATATGTCAAACAAATTTTTGTCCTAAATTAAAAATTATAAACAAAAAATTGAAAATAAAATTATAAAAAATTTCTTTTTTTGCTCTGTGGCATTTTTTTTTAAATTTCTCTTTAGATCATCTACAAGATTAGTCTGAGGTATTATTTTTGTAAAATGTATAAAAAAAGTTAAAGACCAAAAAAGAATTTTTTTACAAAAAAAATCTAAATTTTTTGTTAAGTTATATACACATTTGTAGGCAACACAATATGCTACAAATTATGCTTCTACAATTTTTTTGTAAGACTCATAGTTTCCGAAATGTTGCGAAAAAAGTATTTTTTTCCCCACTCTTTTCAAGATGGCGGCCGGGGGACAAGGGTGGCGACCCCACAAACTTGAGGTTAAGCTTCTATTGACCCCCCACATATGTCCCGAAAATAAAATTGCGTCCTCTAATAAATGCAAAGCTCATGTAACATTTCAATGGACTATATTACGATTGCGTCTCTTTCTTTTTTTGTACATTAAATAAGCAACTACTCGAATTCTCTGGGTATCCATTTTCACTGACGCGCTCTTCACTAGAACGAACGTAGTGAACTAACTGCCCGCCCGTCGCCGTCGTGTGCGTTGCGTTCGCGGGGCGGGCAGTCGCGGGCATCGGCGGACAGACGCGGTCTTTATTAGGTCGCGGGCAAAAAGCCCGGCCCGCCCCGTCGTCTGTCTAGCGCCTAAGTGTTTTCTCAGGAATTAACAAAATAATAATAAAAATTGCACCAATATATGTCAATGATTGCACCATTATGAGGACATTATCCAACATGCAACTACAGTAAGTACACGGCCTTAGCTCGGAACAACTTATCAAACGTTTAAATATCAAATTAGATTATTAGAATGGTAAATAAATTTGCCACACCTAGAATAGGACCATAATGATTAATTTAATAATGATTAACCGGTTATGATAAATGATGTCGCTATAAGCCTATTCTAATAATAGTATTAATTGAGTACAATATAAATACGTAGGTAAGAATGCTTACAGGGAAAATATGTACCAAATAGTTACCTGCCAGTCAAATTGGGTTCTTTGTGGCGCCTGTAATTCTATTGGATAGTTTGATTTTGATCAGCAAAACAAAGTATAGCAGTTATTATTTTAATATTAGGCTATCTTTCTTTCCACTGTATGCCTGCTTCAGCCAGAGTTTTCAATTTCAAGTTTTCTGAATTTAGGCGATCGAGTTGAGTGTGAGACGAGATGTTTATTTATCATGTAATGTCAATTCAAATTGTCAATGTCAACTGTCAACGTCGAGAAATTTTACGTGCGAATTTTTTTTTAACAGTTTTAACTTAGACTTTTGGTAAACGACCGCCGCGAGCGCTTGTATGCAGTCGTATACGAATGGCAGCGTGGTAGCGGTGTGATGCAGCGCGCGGCGGTTCAGCTTTAAAAGAAATCTTTTTAGTATGGTTAAATGCACTGTAAAACCGTGAAAAAATTATACCCTGAAACAGACTAAAAAGAAATCAATAATTACATCTCACAGGCAACACAAAATAGTGTTACTTTTACGTTAAACACATATTGGCGCGCCGGGGTTGAAGGAGACGCGAGAGGTAGAGCAGTGGGTTCTCCCGCACTACACCGCGCCTCCTTCGACCTCAATGACGGCCCTAATTTAGTGATTTCTTATAATGCTCTATCGATGCCTCAGTTTATATTTATTATTTTAGTTTCTTTTTAGTTTATTTTAATCCTTCAGGTTATGCATGCAGGGACCTACGACACACCTACCACGACCAAATTAATCGTCTGTTAGCAGAAGGTGGTGTCAAGAGCCGAAGGAACCGACGTGCATGCATGAAAAGAAAAAATGAAAGTTGAAGAAGTAAGTGAGGTGTGTATGGACCGTGCCGTGTGTGGCGCCCGGTTCTTTCTACCTACTCCGCAAGGGATTTGGCGTGAAGATAGTATAGTATAGTATATAAGTGATGCATGATAACGTTTTGTATATTTCATTACCATTAAAGTCTAAGTACAGTTTGTCTATAAAGTCGTGACATGAATGTTTGAGGAACTAAAAATAGTTATGTGTGTGGCAACACTGGCAACACGAAACATTAGTACGTCAGTTGTCAATACTATCGTCGAATTTCGTTTACTTTATCACGTAACTTTAATGTTTGGATTAAACTGCAACAAATGGAGACCAAACTACGCATAAAGGTTTGAGAAATGAGTAAAGAAAATCGGAGTGGTGCGCAGGAAGTGATTTTTAAAGTTTTCCAGTGATGTTTCGCGGAGTAACAATCTGGACAATTGTTGTGGGATTTTGAGGATGTTTATGAGCGAACAGCATCTTTGGTGGGTATGTAATCGTGTTATTGTTTGTTTTGAATCTGTCTGAAGTTACAAATTTACTGAATTTACGATTTGGAGACAAAAAAAAGGCATTGTTTGCATATTTTTAGGTTAGAATCTTAAACTTACAATCTACCTATAATGTAAGTCAGTGGTTAGAACAACATGGTTATTTTATAGTACGACCTACATTTTTGATACTCAGTTCAATCTGGTTTTCTACCAATTTTTATTTTGAATTAATTGCTTCATGTCAATAGTTTGTTTCCAATATGTAATTAATTTTCTTTTTTTACTCTTTTCAGGAAAATCAGAGAGTACAGTTAGGCGAATAGTTAACGAAGGTTTTAATAATAAAGGAAAGTTTGAAACTCCTGGTAAACACAGAAAAGGTCGGCAAAGAAAGAAATAGACCATTTTAATATTTGAGCACTGCGCCAAAAAAATCCTTGTCAGATGGGGGAAAGTTACAGATAAAACATGTAATTACATGATTGTGGCAAAGCAATTGGGACTGCTAGGCACCTGCTGGTGGGTTGTAAGACGCTATTAGACCGGGGCTTCTGGATCTGGTTCAATAACTTTATTCTGGATCTGATTCAATAAAACAGAAACAAAATTAAAAATGTATAATGTGTTTTATTTATTAACTCACTAGCTGATGCCCGCAGCTTCGCCCGTGTCGAATTTGTTCTCGTTCCCGCTTCCCGTAGGAACTTATTCCCGGGATGAAAAGTAGCCTATGTGTTATTCCAGACTATAATATAATGTATCCCTGTACCAAATTTCAGCCAGATCAGTTCAACTGTTCGAGCGTGAAAGAGTCTCACATCCACACTCATAAGCTTTCGCATTTATAATATTTGTATTGTTCCCGTTCCCGCTTCCCGTAAGAACTTATTCCCGGAATAAAAAGTAGCCATGGTTATTCCAGATTATAATGTATCCCTGTACCAAATTTCAGCCAGATCCCTATAACCGTTCGAGCGTGTAAGAGTAATAAACATCCACACTCACAAACTGTCGCATTTATAATATTAGTAAGATTTTACTCGGAACGAACTCCTCGTATCAAAATCATTTTGGTCGTACTATATAGGGTTGCATACATGCATTCAGCAGCGCCCTCATTTAATTTCACGACTTTATAGACAAACTGTACGTGGTACTGATATCATAAATGTGAAAGTTTGTAAAGATGTTTGTTACTCAATCACGCTCTAACAGCTGAACAGATTGGGCTGAAATTTGGTACAGAGATAACTTATAGTCTGAAGCAACACATAGGCTTTTAATCCCAGGAATATGTTCCCACGGGAAGTGGCTATGTCTGTATGTATGTATAATGACACGCGGGCTAAGCCGCGAGCATCTAGTAGTAAACAAGTCACTATTGCATGAGTCTCGGCGAGACTTCTCGCCGTGAATCTGTATGAGGCATATAATAATATACTTCTCTTTTCTCACCCGAGACAACCTTTGTCTCGGGTCAAAATACCACCAGCGATCCGAGAACAGGCGAGCGCGAGAGCGAGACTGGTGAGCAACGGAACGGAATACATTCTCGCTGCTCGGGTGTTCACGGGGGTTCTCGCCGTGAATCTGTATGAGGCTACATTCTTGTTCGGTCTTGCAGTACAACGTGGGTCGGTCGGGTCGTAGTGTATTTATTTCGAGTGTTTGTGTTTACATTTTTTAAATGTCTGTATCTCAGTTTTGTAAAAATAACGATTACAAAATTCTATGTGTATACTTAACTCTTAATGTGTAAAACTCTTTTTCAAAACATGTCTTTATATCGTAGTCTTTATGTATAGGGTACTGTTTTGACCCCTTGGGGAAGAAACTATAATGCTTCCTCTACATTACTCGCGAAGTTAAACGAAGTTCGTATCGTATTCGTCCAACTTCGCGAGTAATGTAGATGAAGCATAGAAATCCTCCTGCGTTGCTTGAAATCTGCGCACCTGTTTTCAATTCTATTTTTGGTTATGACTTTCTGCCGGCCGATGCGCGATGCCAGCAACTCTGCCAAAATCAAAAGTGCAATGGGGATTACGTGCCCTTTGTTGTGGTTATGGTAATCAATTTTATAAGTGTTTGGTGTTGGGTTGTGCTCCTCCTAGAGGACTAAACTTGTTGAAATTAAATACATAAGGAAAATAGATCACCGTGCTCGGCTATCGAGATTCATACAGTTTGTCTATAAAGTCGTGAAATGAATGTTTGAGGAACTAAAAATAGTTATGTGTGTGGCAACACTGGCACCACGAAACATAAGTACGTCAGTTGTCAATGCTATCGTCGAATTTCGTTTACTCTCTCACGTAACTTTAATGTTTGGATTAAACTGCAACAAATTAAAACCAAACTACGCATAAAGGTTTGAGAAATGAGTAAAGAAAATCAGAGTGGTGCGCAGGAAGTGATTTTTAAAGTTTTCCAGTGATGTTTCGCGGAGTACCAAGCTGGACAATTGTTGTGGGATTTTGAGGATGTTTATGAGCGAACAGCATCTTTGGTGGGTATGTAATCGTGTTATTGTTTGTTTTGAATCTGTCTGAAGTTACAAATTTACTAAATTGACGATTTGGAGACAAAAAAAGGCATTGTTTACGTCGCATATTTTTAGGTTAGAATCTTAAACTTACAATCTACCTTTATACATTTTTGATACTCGGCTCAATCTGGTTTTCTACCAATTTTTTATTTTGAATTAATTGCTTCATGTCAATAGTTTGTTTCCATTAGGTAGGTACCTACTTAATTAATTTTCTTTTTTTACTCTTTTTAGGAAAATCAGAGAGTACAGTTAGGCGAATAGTTAACGAAGGTTTTAATAATGAAGGAAAGTTTGAAACTCCTGGGAAACACAGAAAAGGTCGGCAAAGAAAGAAATAGACGATTTTAATATTAGAACACTGCGCCAAAAAAATCCTTGTCAGAGGGGGGAAAGTTACAGATAAAACATGTAATTACATGATTGTGGCGAAGCAATTGGGACTGCTAGGCACCTGCTGGTGGGTTGTAAGACGCCATTAGACCGGGGCTTCTGGATCTGGTTCAATAACTTTATTCTGGATCTGATTCAATAAAACAGAAACAAAATTAAAAATGTATAATGTGTTTTATTTATTAACTCGCTAGCTGATGCCCGCAGCTTCGCCCGTGTCGAATTTGTTCCCGTTCCCGCTTCCCGTAAGAACTTATTCCCGGAATAAAAAGTAGCCATGGTTATTCCAGATTATAATGTATCACTGTACCAAATTTCAGCCAGATCCCTTTAACCGTTCGAGCGTGTAAGAGTAATAAACATCCACACTCACAAACTGTCGCATCCTACTAATATTATAAATGTGAAAGTTTGTGAAGATGTTTGGATGTTTGGATGTTTGGATGTTTGTTACTCAATCACGCCCTAACGACTGAACGGATCTGACTGAAATTTGGTACACAGATAGATTACAGTCTGGAATAACACATAGGCTACTTTTTATCCCTGGAATAGGTTCCCATGGGTTTCGGGACCGGGAACAAAATTTCTTGCTAGCGGCGCGGATTTCAGCATAAACTATTGAACAGATTAGTTTGAAAATGGGCATATAGGTAAACCGGTTCCTGTACTAACACATAGCATACTTTTGTTTCCAGTTGTATATTCCCTTGGGATAAATGTTTCAACTTTGTCGGTATCAATTTCGCACGACTGAACGGCTCTGGCTGAAATTTGGTACTCAGATAGATTACAGTCTGGAATAACACATAGGCTACTTTTTAATCCTGGAATATGTTCCCATGGGTTGCAATAACGGAAACAAATTTTTTTGCTATCGGCGCGGTTATCAGCTTAAACTATTAAACAGATACCAACTAAAATTGGCGCATAGGGAGAACAATTCCTTGATTAAAATATACGTACAGTAGGATGCTTTTCGTCTCCATAGTATATTCCCTTGGGATAGTTAGCATCACATGGGAACGTATTTCAAGGATAAAATGTTACAATGTGCTATTCCAGAGTATAGTCTATTCCTGTACCAGATTTTAGCCAGCACCGTTTAGCAGTAGCGTGATTGAATAAGGTACCAACCATCCAAATTCATAAGTTTCCTATTTATAATATTAGTAGAATTTCCTGGATTAACCCAAAGGATTTTTTTTTTGATTGAGTAACAAACATCCAAACATTCAAACGTCTTCACAAAGTTTCACAATTTTATTATAATATTAGTAGGATTTTATTTTAGTCAGATTTTCACTAGATGGCGTTGGCGTCGATTTAGATCACACTACCGTTTCGTATGGTCATTTATATAAAAGGAGTAAGTATGATGTTTGAAATCTCTTTATTTTAAAAAATATTAAGGGATTTTCTTCTGTTTTATTGATTAATTATACGACCTGGCATACTTTACGGATTACGATTGTTAATTGAAATATACTTATTATTGGTTTCTTTTTATCAATGCCACTTGGCTATTCTCACGGACTCTGATTTAATTGCAATCTGATTATTATTGCACCTAATTAGGGTTTCGTAGCCAAATGGCAAAAACGGAACCCTTATAGATTCGTCATGTCTGTCTGTCTGTCCGTCTGTCTGTCCGTCCGTGTGTCACAGCCACTTTTCTCCGAAACTATAAGGTCTATGCTTTTGAAACTTGGTAACTAGATGTATTCAGTGAACCGCATTAAGATTCTTATATAAAACTAGAAAAAAAACAGTAAATTTTGGAGGTCCCCATACTCAGAACTGAAACTCAACATATTTTTTTTTCATCAAGCCCATACGTGAAGGCTATCTATAGATAGGTCTTTAAAAATGCTATTGAGGTTCCCAGAATCATTTTTTTCTAAAGTCAATAGTTTGAGCAAGAGACACTTCCAAAGTGGAAAAATGTGTGTCCCCCCCCCCCCTCTAACTTCTAAACTAAGAGAATGATAAATCTAAAAAAAATATATGATGTACATTGCTATAAAAACTACCAACAAAAATTGGTTTGACCGAGATAGAGCTGGTAGTTTTTTTTTAATTCGTCATATGCCGCAATTTTCGGTTACAAAAATCACTACCTCTGCGAACGTGTTAAAACATCAATCAAAGTTACAACGAACTAAAGAACTTTTCTATTATGTTACTTGCTGCTACGGAACCCTTCATGGGCGAGTTCAACGCGCACTTGGCCGGTTTTTATTTTTTTGTTAGCATTTTTTTTTAAATATTGTATTTTTTGATTTCGATAACATAATTTAGCTGTTTTTAATAAAACGAAAATCAAATTTATCTCAATCTTCTAAAAAAGCTTGAGCTATGAAGGTAGCTAGAAATCAGGAGACTTCCCCTCAATCGGAGTTAAGGAGGATTGAGCAAGCAAGGCGTCAAGCGGCTCGCAACGTGTCTGAAACGCCGGAGCAGGCGCATGATCGTCGTCAACATCATGTTGAATATTTAATCTCTAAACGGGGTGCTGAGACGCTGGAACAATTGCAAGCTCGGCGCGCTGAGCAAGCTGAGCGTCAAGCCAACATGAGGGGAGTCGAAACTCCGGAACATGCCAATCGTCGTCGTCAACAGCATGTTGAATATTTAAGCTCCCAGCGGCTGCTGAGACGCCAGAACAATTGCAAGCTCGACGCCAACAGCACGCCATTTTATGTTGCGTCACAGCAGTCAACAGAGACTGAGGCGGAAGCAGAAATGCGCAGACGTACCGTTGCTCAAAGGGTAACACTGCGGCGTCAAATATTCTCTTTAAATACGTAGGGCGTTTTGAAGAAAGCTGCATTTGAGTACTTGAGGAGAGCAGATGAAATAAACGCCTGTCTGAAGGCGTCGCCACTGTGGGCTCACGGGCCACGAGCATGACCTGCTCGCAGAAAGAGGCGGCGCAGTCCCACTTACTCCCGCTGGAAAGCATGGCTCGCACCATCGTCTCGAGCGAGAGAGTGTCCACATCCAGACCTACTACGAGGACCTGGCGCTGTTGCGCTCAAGCCGTGCACTCCACCAGCGTATGGAGTGCTGCGCGCGCATAATATTTCTCCCCAGCGCCAGAGCCCATCCAGAGGATCAGTGATCACTATACATCAGAACAGTGGTTATTACTGGATCAGCCAAAGGAGAGTGCGTTTTAATTCCCCCCATTCCGATAATTCCCGACAATTTGCCATTCCTGTTCAAAAGGTTGCAATTTCCCCTAAAATTAGCTTTTACAATGACAATATTAAATAACAGGGTCAAACATTGAAAGTGGCAGGAAATCACCTGGGCACTCCTTGCTTTTCACATGGTCAGCTATATGTCGGTTGTTCAAGAGTATCGAGTGCCCAAAAATTACATGTACTGGCTGAAAACGATAGATCGTATATAGTAGTCTACAGATCCGTTTTACAATAAACTTTCCCTATCAACTTTAGTTTGGACAACAAAAGTGAATTACACGTATTTTACGGCGCTGTTGTTGTTTAAAGATATTCAGGCTTTCTACGCAATGTAATGCCTATTCCTCTTATTCAGAACTAGCTGATCCTCGCAACTGCGTTTACGCCTACGTATTATACATACTTTTACTCTCCTTTTAATTGACGACCTAAAATAAATAGGGCACAGGAACAGTCACTAAAATGGCAGGCTTAAGCTACTTTACTTATAATTGAGTGTTTTTTGCATAGACGCATCAGAAATCGAACAGTCTCATTATTCTGCAGCCCGAGGGAAACAACAAACATGAGGTTCACAAAGAGGTGTTAACAATTCCTTTCATTTAACCATCTATTTATCTAATCTATATTACAAAATAACTGGCCAGCTCAGTCACATCAACACCCAACCGAAATTCTTAAACCCTGAGTCCTGAAATGTTAATGGCCAATCTACCCCTATAATGTAAGGATTCATTAGAAACCATTTAATCAAAATCTAGCCCTAATGGAATACACAGGACATAAAGGTTTATCGAAAAGTATCCCGGGCGAAGCCGGGGGCCACAGCTAGTTTATAATATTAGTAAGATTTTACTCGGAACGAACTCCTCGAGATTCGTGCTTAAAATTGTCAGTGTCAGTTGTCATTGTCACTATCGGACGCATTCGGCATTTGCCAGAAATGACAATCGAAGTTCTGTCAGTTCTGTGTAAAAAAATTAAAGTGCGCGAACGCTCGTGTTTCTGTCTGGTACGTGTGCGTGATTATCTGCAATTAACTTAAATATTTCTGTAAATGCAATAGTAAGTAATAGGAAAGTAAATTATATTTGGTAGTTATATCTTCAGTAATTATAGTGAAACTGCTACTTAAACATCCCTTAAAATTGGTTGTAAAGAAATAATTTTCTGTAATTATAAAATTCCCGGCGTTAGACAAACCTTTTAGTATTTTATGATCTTATTGTGTGATGGGAGATAGTGACTGGAGACCGTTTATTTACGGCGGCCTAGCGTCGATCGTTGCTGAATTCGGTGAGTGAAAAACTATTTATAATTAGCCTAACCTCAAATTATTATATCATCTGGAACATAGTTCTCTTTCGTTCATAGTCTCATAGTCCACATATGTCCTAGGAAATTGTTAGGTTAGCAGTCTACCTACTGGTATAAACCAGTCTTACTTTAGTACTAGATTTAATTTCTGGTGATTCTAAATCATGAGAACTGTGTGCATGGGTACACAGTTTTCGCTTGTTGTATACAACAGTTTACCAACACTGGCAGGCAGCAACATTTGTTTTAAACTAATTCGTTTTCACACAAAGTTTGACAATCAGTAAATATTACATTACATTAGTTTAGTTGTAAACATTTTAAAATTACATTTACGGAAGTAGGTAAATTCCATAAATTGAGTTTTCTCATTTAGCCAAAGATGACTTGTGTTTAAAAAATCATGGAATTTGATGGTTACTACCTTTGTTTCCTTTTCTTGATTTATTTGCAAATGCCTATGTATTAGGATTATACAAAAAAATATGTTTTTGACTTTGACATGGGAAGTATTATCTGCAGACAACAATCTCAGTCTTGTACTTACTGTAAATGAGGAATAAATAAGCTTGGGTGTTGAACTTTGTGGCACACCCATAGTAAAAACTCAAAAAACATTTATTTAGCATAATCCTAATTCATAGCCACTTGCAACACATCAATAAAAAATTACTGGCCAGAATGAAGTTTTACTTTTGAAAATATAGGAATTTTTCCATCCAACAAAACTTGCCATTATCAATATTAAGGGTACTCTACCTTCAACTACGGTCATAAAATTCTTCCCTGTACATATTACATTTTAAATTTATGAACAATTCTCTGTATTCTTCTGTTCAAATATGAAGACAGAACTTCCAGAACCTTATATCTTATACCAAAATAATGTCGTCCAGCACAGGATTCTAATGTTATTTGAGTGAAAGAACTTGATTAACAGAAAATTTTCAAATACTTTACTGAAAGTTGACAGCGCTGACACTGGCCACATTTACGATCTGTCACACTCTACCACTCTTAAACAAAGTTGTAATTTGCTGTTTTGTTAAATCTTGTCTTTGAATAAACTTTAAGAGACACAGTTATTACACTCAATGACAAGTGCAATGATATCAATGATAATTGATATATGACGCACTTTGGACTGATAATCCCTGCTTACCTTTTTTAATTTTATAACTACACCAATAAATAGTGGAATCGACAGAGAGGAACTTATTGCCGTCACAACTTTTAGAAGCTTTACAATATTCCAAACATAATTCTTAAGTGCAAATTCCTTTCAAAGACCAATCAAATATACCTCACCTTTAATGTATCTCTACATTCTTTCAACAGGCACATTTCCCATAGACACAACAAAAACCCGTCTCCAGATCCAAGGCCAGAAGATAGACCCTCGCCATGTCGAGCTGCGGTACACGGGCATGGTCGACTGCTTTGTCAAGACGTCACAGCAAGAAGGGGTCAAAGCACTCTATTGTGGGTAAGAGTAACATATATCTTGCCCTAGCTTATAGTTGCTTATACTCCACAATATAAAAGCAGTAGGTCGCTCAAAAGTAAGTGACATATTGATGTTAAAAATGATGCCTAATTGATACTTTTTGCCTATTTTTAAGCATTCACTAAGTTGTTTTGGCTAGTGACACCATAAGCACTTCTTGACCAAGCAAGTTGTCAGGGAATGGAATAGGCTGCCGGTGGATGTGATCTCAGCGTCAAACATGAACCAATTTAAAAATCAGCTGGACAGATATTTAAATATAATAATAATAATAATAATAATAATAAAGCCTGTTTATTTCCATAATTTCAGTAATGACATTTCTAATGTTGTTAGTATAGTTATTAATATTTTTTCTTACTTTCTATGTTAGTTTGGTTAGTAGTATTATTCATTATGGATCCCTCTTTGGGTGAAGGCCTCCTCCAAATTTAGCCATTTCTTCCTATTTTGGGCAATTGTTAGCCATTGTCTTCCCGCTGTTTGTATTATGTCATCAACCCACCGCTTGTAGGGTCTGCCCACTTTTCTTTTGCCTGCTGGCCCTCTCCATGTAGTACTATGACTAGTCCATCTTCTGCCAGACAGTCGAGCAACATGGCCAGCCCATTTCCATTTTTGTCTCAAGGTGTGGGTAAGAGCGTCAGTTATTTTAGTTTTTTCTCTTATTTTAGTGTGTCTTATTCTGTCTCTTTTCGTTACACTTAACATACTCCTTTCCATGGCCCGCTGAGTGGTTCTGATTTGAGTTTTTATTTTGTTTGTGAAAACCCATGTTTGGGAGCCATAAGCTAGACAGGGTAGGAGACAGGTGTCGAACACGACCTTTTTGAATGATAAGTTGTAGTTACCTTTGAAGACTTCTTTTAACGACCAGTATTTTTTCCATGTGATATTTGTTCTTCTCATAACTTCTTCCTCGTTGTTGTCTTTGGAAAAGGACACCTGTTTTCCCAAGTATATGTAGTTCTCAACATATTCTATTGTTTTGCCATTAATGTTAATAGGTCTTTTGTAGCGGTTGCTCATTAGTTTTGTTTTATTTGTATTTATCTCTAGGCCTACTTGGGAGCTTTCTTTAGTTAGTGAGGTAAGCATATTTTCCAAGTCCCTAGGAGTCTCAGCAAAGATCACAATGTCGTCAGCGAATCTCAAATGACTTAGATAGCGGCCGTTTATTTTAACTCCCATTTGCTTCCATTCCAGAGCCCTGAATATGTGTTCTAGCACTGCTAGGAAGAGTTTTGGTGACAGTGGGTCTCCCTGTCTTACCCCTCGTTCAATTTTTATCTCTTCACCTCTAGATTCTAGTTTAATTTTGCTTACACTTTCCTTGTAGATGTTTTGTATAATTTTTATATATTTGTCTTGTACTCCGAAAGATTTTAGTGCTCTCCAAATTGAGTTATGACTAATAGTATCGAAGGCTTTACTATAGTCTACGAATGCTAAGTATAGAGGTCTATTAAACTCCTCATATTTTTCTAGCACTTGCTCAAGAGTGTGTATGTGGTCAGTTGTACTGTAGCTTGAACGAAAACCTGCTTGCTCTACTGGTTGGGCTGCATCTATTTCTGGTGTTATCCTTTTGAGTATAATTGAAGTGAACAGTTTATACATACTAGGTAGCAGACTGATCGGTCTGTAGTTGCTTATGTCCAAAGCATTTCCTTTCTTGTAAATTAGAATAATATCAGAGTTGCACCATTGTTTTGGTATGATTTCAGTCTTTAAGTTTGCATTGAATAGAAGTTTGAGATGGGGCAGAAGAATTGGTAGCCCTAATTTGATGGCCTCATTACTAATCCCATCAGGACCTGGACTTTTTTCTTGTTTTAAGAGTTTAACATGTTCATATACTTCTTTTTCTTCTATTAAGTTTATTGGAGGTGTATTAAAATGTGCGTCATTTATTTGTTCTTCTTGGTGATCAGTTTCTTGTTTTTTATATAGGTCTCTGTAGAAGGATGTTGCTATGTCTATTACCTCTTTTCTTGAAGTAGCTTTAGTTACTTTAGATTTGTCATCTAGTGTGTAAATCCAGGTCTTATACATTCTTAGATCTTTTAGTCCTCGTTTTGCACTTCTATATGTTTTTATGTTGTGTTTAATTATGTCCTCTCTGTGTTTCTTGTAGTCTCTTTTTATCGATTTCTTAACATCTTTAAATAGCGTAGTTAGCTCTTTTTTCATTTGATGATCTTTACTTTTCATTCTAATTAAATCGGATCTTTTTTGAATTAATTTACAGGTTTCATCACTTATTATATTTTTCTTTTTCTTTATTACTGTCTTTTGGTCCATTTTTAGACTGCCTTTTATAGCTCTTTCTATCATGTCATAGTAAGTCTGGACATTGGTTTCTTCACTTTGGTTTGTGTCAAGATGTGAGTTCAACTGGTTTAAATAGAGTTTAATTTCATCTTCAGAGCTAGGGGCTTTTAATGGGGACTGAAAATGTTTCCTGCTTTTTCTGGAAGTTTTTAGATTTACTGTTGCTCGAACTAGTCTATGATCAGACGAATACTTTATATTGCTTAGAACTTCTACATTGCTTATCATATCTGGTTTGTTTGAGAGAATAAAATCAATCTCGTTTTTTGTTGTAGAGCCGGGTGACACCCATGTCCATTTGCGGCTCCCCCGTTTCTTGAAGAAAGTATTCATTATTGAAAGCTTATACTGTAAAGCATGCTCTATGAGTCGGTCCCCTCGTTCGTTTCTTGTACCATAACCATATTTACCCATGATTAGATGGTCGTTGTATGTTGGCTGTCCAATTTTTGAGTTAAAGTCTCCAATGACCAAAATCAGCCCGTCAGCTAAAGAGTGTCCTTTTCTGAGATCGCTATAAAAGGCTTCCAGTTCTTCTCCTGTAGCTTTTTCTGTCGGTGCGTATGTTTGTATTATTGAGATATTGAGATCTTCCACTTTGAGTCGTAATACAGCCACTCTTTCAGATATTCCTGAGAAGTTTATTATTTTATCTTTTAGGGACTTTTTAATTAAAAAGCCCACTCCATATAGACCTTTTGTTTGACCAATGTAGCATAAGATGTAATCTGGGTACTCCTTTATTTGGCAACCTAATGTTCTGGTTTCTGATAAACCTATTATATCGAATTTTATGTTGTTAAGAGCATGTGTTAGCTCTAGAAACTTTTCTTCTGAGCACAGTGATTTGACATTATATGTGCATATTTTAATGGTACTTTTTGCTGTTAGTTTCTTCGTGTTGCTAGATTTTTCCATTTTGGTTGGAGGGTTTTGGTCATACTTCTCCACGGGGACCAGCCGGCTTGGAGAAGGGTTTGGGTTTAACGTTGCTGGTGTATTGTTTGGTATCTTTGTTTTCCCGTTGGATCTGTACTTTAGTTGCTATTGTTTGTTTCTATCAGGGAGTGATCTTGGTCGGTCAGCATTGCGTGTGTACTCTACCTTGCTGGTTTTATTTATCTTTGCAGGAGCTTCCTTTTGGTTTCCTTGTGAGTTAGGTGATTTGGATGGGGACCGTTTCCTTTTATCAGCCATTTGTTTTGGATTGCTTTTTATTATTAACTTATCATAACGAATATAGGCCATGTTTCCTTTTTTTTATTTCATCCTGTTTTTGAATGTTAAGCTGCTTTCGCTTGTTCAGGACTTCTTTGGGAAAGTCTTCGGTTACATACACATGCTCCGGAAACAACTTTTTATTTCTAAGCAGTTCGAACTTTCGCCATTCTAGTGTGAATTTTATTAGAATAGGTCTTGTTTTCCTTTCATCTTTCCTCCCTAGTCTGCGAGCACTGCTAATCTCCCATTTGTCCCATTTTTCTAGGTTACCTTTCTCACTAATTCCGTTGAATATTTGTAATATCAGTTCCAAAGTATCAAAAGGACTTCTATCAGTCTCTTCAATACCAAATACTAGTAAATTGTTTTTTCTCACTTCCCTTTCCACTTTAAGAATTTTCTGCTTTAAAAAATTTACTTCCGATTTCAACATTTGGTTTTCTTCCACCAGGGGCTTAAGTTTTTCTTCAATACGGCTCAAAATATTAGCACTCACATTCTCAGTAATAACTTTTGTTTGTTTTTGGAAATGTTCGTCCATTTTATCCAGAATTACTTTAAGATCCATTATATTCAAACTTCTTCGAATTGTATTTCGTGTTTTTTTAACTGGTAGATTAACCCTGAGTTTTTAGAGTGAGATATTTAAATACATAATGGAAATTAGTGGGCAGTAGCAAGATACGGGCATCATCAGTTGTCTTTCAACTGCTTGCTTGTTAAACTATAATAATAATAATAAAGTGACTGCTGAGACTATGAAGAAAAAAATGTTTGTATCACTTCAAGCATAGTATTTTTTTACGGGGAAACCCTCTTGGAGGCTATGCCGAACTCCTACTGACTAAAAACCTCATGTATCCTGCCAAACAGCCTACAGCTGGAAGTCCTGGGTAACCACTCGGAAGGATACCCCAGGACTCCCAACAGACTTATGCTACCACTGCTGCCTCACCTATTCTAGCATAGTATATTACGTACGAAATAAGAGAGTGATTTACAATATAAAATAAAATATGCTGAGCATAGACTGTTGTGTAAACAACATCATAACAATAGTCGGTCATAGGTCAACCAACACTTACAGGCGCGCTGTGACTTCTGGTTGACTTATGACCAATAAGATGCACCTCTCCTATTTGACCTGAACAATATGTCGTATCACATTATCCAGTTTTACTTCACATTAATTAAGTAAAGATTATATTTATGCATTTGGTTGAAAATTTGTCTCACTTCCGGTTGACCTATGACCAACTGGAAGTGCCGTTGCAAGTCTCCTTTTTGACTTGTAAATAAATCAATGAATTGACCTGAACAATATGCCTGGATCGGTCAAACCGTTTGGGAGCAACATAACATACAAACGATCACGCACGGAATTCACTAATGTAGAGAACAGTGGGCCATTCAATGATGTATCTAATCTCCGTTGAACTTTGACATGGATTTAGTACGTACGATCTCTTTCTTTATCAAGTTGTGCCCGTGACTAATTGATAACAACATGCGCGCGAGCACTGCCCGTCTGCTGATGTAATAGACTACTGCATTTCATTTGTGTACTGTGACGTAGGCCACTTTGTATTGTTGTTCAGACTGAACAGGCAACGTGCTTTGTCGAGGACTAGACTCACGTTTTACAACACGAGCAAAGTAGATAGGTATAAGAGAGTAGGATCTGGCTCGCTCTTGTCCGGTTTCTTTCCAAGTTTGCCCCTTTTTAGGGTTTCGTAGCCAAATGGCAAAAACGGAACCCTTATAGATTCGTCATGTCTGTCTGTCTGTCTGTCCGTCTGTCTGTCCGTCCGTGTGTCACAGCCACTTTTCTCCGAAACTATAAGGCCTATGCTATTGAAACTTGGTAAATAGATGTATTCTGTGAACCGCATTAAGATTCTTATATAAAACTAGAAAAAAAGCAGTAAATTTTGGGGGTCCTCATACTCAGAACTGAAACTCAAAATTTTTTTTTTCATCTAGGCCATACGTGTGGGGTATCTATAGATAGGTCTTCAAAAATGCTATTGAGGTTCCTAAAATCATTTTTTCCTTAAGTGAATAGTTTGCGCAAGAGACGCTTCCAAAGTGGAAAATGAGTGTCCCCCCCCCTCTAACTTCTAAACTAAGAGAATGATAAATCTAAAAAAAAAAAAGATGTAGGTACATTGCCATAAAAACTACCAACGAAAATTAGTTTGAATGAGATAGAGCTGGTAGTTTTTTTTTAATACGTCATAAACCGCAATTTTCGGTTAGAAAAATCACTACCACTGCGAACGTGTTAAAACATCAATCAAAGTTACAACTTACTATATGAACTTTTTAATTATGTTACTTGCTGCTCCGAAACCCTTCATGGGCGAGTCCAACTCGCACTTGGCCAGTTTTATTTAATCGTATGATGTCTGACGACTTATAGTGATGCAATCTGCTTCAGTTACTGTTACTATACAATGTTAACCTATTTTTGAATAAATAATAGTGGAATTATTAGCTTGATAAGGTCAATATCACTTTTATCACTGTCTTATATCTGCTAAAAGTTAAAATCGGTAACCGAATTCACGGACTATTTTAGCCTATGTAGGCATAAACTAAAATCAATATCTGATTTGCTTGCTCAAGATTCACATGTTGCATTATGCAAATAAGAGTATAAGGGTAAAAAAAGAAACACTTGGCAAGGAGCGAAACATTTATTATGCTTGATGGTCACCAAAGGCAAGAAAAATGCAGCAAAATTACCAGTGCAGCCTGCCCGATAGCGTAGTAACTATTTCTTAATCTGTGCCGATAGTGAGAAAAGTGCACTTCTCTCTACCAACGACTACTTCGTATAACAAAATTTTCCAGAACAAGTCATTCGGCTCTACCTACTAACTAGCACTCAATGAATTAACGCATTCGTCAATATTAGGGAATGCAATCCCGCAACGAGAATGTAATCCCGGTATTTGCGGGACTGAGCAATCTCAGTCCCGCGGGATCCCGGTATTTGCGGGATCCCGCATATTTCTGAAAGTCATTGAGAAAAGAATAGAATTCTTTATCATACATCCATCTAGAACTGAAAAATTGTCACCCCCTTAATCCCCGAAGGGGTAGGCTGGACGAGGCATATGGTCTCATCTCATACCTAATGTCCTTTTCTCAAAATTTCCCCTTTCTCAAAATATGTGCACTACAGGATTAACCCAGCTCAATCCGACTTGGATAGGTTAGGTTAGAAGGCTAAGGCCGGAGCGGAGCGCAGCAAAGCTTCCGCATTAGCCTTCGTGGTTATTTTTTTTATAACTTAACACATATTTAGAGAATGCCAATGGCATTAAGTCCGCCTGTGTACTTTGTGCATGAAGCTTAAATAAATAAATAAATAAATATTTGGAGAAAGAGACGTTTTGAGAAAAGGACATTTTGCGAAAAGGACATTTTGAGAAAAGGACATTTCGCAAAAAGGACATTTTGAGAAAAAGACATTTCGAGAAAAGGACATTATGAGAAAGGACATTTCGAGAAAAGGACATAATGAGAAAGGACATTTCGAGAAAAGGACATAATGAGAAAGGACATTTCGAGAAAAGGACATGCGATGAGACGAGCCGGGCCTTCAACTTGACTTAGCTGCCATTTTACTGGCAAATGGGACCAATGGCTTAACGTGCCATCCGAAGCACGGCAACGCTCAAATAAATGTCACAAAGTGGTCACCCATCTAAGGACTGGCCATAGTAAATGTAACTTACTGCTGCCTCTGTGTAACGACCGCGCCGTTAGTGATACCGCCTGCGGCGCTGGAGGTCGTGGGTTCGATTCCCACCGGAGACAAATATTTGTGTGACCCATAAATGTTTGTCTCACGAGTCTGGGTGTTTCTATGTATAATATTTCTATGATAGTATTTAGAAGTATATAAGTATTAATATCCGTGGTCTGATACCCACAACACAAGCAGGTTATTCCTAGCTTACTTTGGGATCAGATAGCGTTGTGTGAGATGTCCGTGAATATTTATTTATATTTATTTAACTTACTGCAGTGATCTTTTACAGAACACTGAGTCCGCGGGGCACAAGGAACAATAAATTATTTAATGTTACTTTTGTATTGAGATTATTAAACCGATATACATATAAGTAATAAAATAGCTTCTGCAAATTATTAGAAGCTCAGAAAACATAGCATTTCAAAATTTTTGTCTGCCAAACGACTCCTAACTTTACATGTCAGATAGCCAGCAAGCAATGTACGAGATAATTGAATATAGTACAAGAAAAGTCAAATTTCCCTGATTAAATCATTAAAATCAAATAAGTACGTTATTAGGTTATACATATATTACGTCACAATTACAAAAAACTTTCTCAAACTGAATCAGTTTGTGCGCTTCCGCTTACAGAATAACACATGGCGTTTACCTTTGCACAATCCCGCTAATCCCGCGGGATCCCGCACGATTTACGTGCGGGACTGGTCCCGCAAAAATACTGCGGGATCCCGGTATTTCGGGATCCCGGTATCCCGGTATTGCATTCCCTAGTCAATATTATTCGAGAGTTTATTATTAGATTTGCCAGGCCAGCATAACGAAAAACCGGGACAGTATTAAGTACAAGGTTTTGTAGAACTAGGCTCCGAAACGAACCTAGTTTGCTGATTTTATGTTTATTTACCACCTGACATAATAGTCCCGCGCTAGACGGATCGATAGGGACCGTGTACCATCATTGTGCTGTGGTACAGATAACACATTAGTAGCTGCGCATGAGCAGTGTGTTGTGTTTACATGTAAGGTCAATGTTACTATCGCTTATCGGAATTTCATTCATGCGCTTGAACGAGGAACAATGCACATAGAAGTTGTTTTATTACTAACAGAATTATCGTAAGACTCAAATTGGCGTATCTATACATTGTTGCGAAATGGAAATATGCCAATGTACGTAGCTGATAACGAGTATATTTTGTCGGTACAATATTTTTTCTATCGACATACCACAGCGATAGAATGTTGTTATCTTTTCAACAAGCTTTATGCTGTTGTTTTTCGTATTATAATAATATCTAACGTGAATTCTTAGAGTAGTTGTTTTGTTAGACTAAACGCTTTACGCTTTGGCTCTGAGCTCTGACGTCTAACTAAAAATGCCTTGCACACTGATGAATTACCAAACTATAAATCTAAGGGTCATAATATCATATATTTCGCTCCTTTTACAACCCTCGGGTTTGAAAGGCTCGGCAATTACTACGAGCTAAAAATAAAACTACTTAGTCAAGTGACCCGTTTGTAACGTCTGGTAATATTGTGATAATGCATTTAGGTTGTGCAGATCGATCTCTAAATTGCTTAGAAATGAAGATATGTACGATACACTACGACTGAATTCACCTAGTGCGTCTATACTTACGGTATCTGTAGTATCATCCATCAATCACTGGCCATGACCGTACTTCCACCGGTTATCTTACACAATCAGTTCCTAATCCTACTTTGGATTATCGAGTTACACCTAAACGTGGGTTCTGCTCAATGTCACGTGCATTTCACGAGGAGCAATGAAATGGTATTAACAGGACGATAAACACGCGAATTTTGTGTGCTTTTGCAATCGGTACGGTTTCAATTTACAGTGGAAATCAATAGTAAGTAGTAAACTATCTGAAACTAAGCACTGATTTACATGACCGTGACTTATGATTTCTTTGCGAGGAGTGCACATTTAGTAGAATAATGCAATGTATCTGATCTCTGTAATCTAAGACCTGGAGTGACCTAGAAAGGCTTTAATGTACAAACTAGCATTGTTATGACCATAGGATCCTTCACACATACATACATACATTTCTAGGGCTTACCCGGGGCTCCCAACTGTAGGCTTTAGGGGGGGGGGAACGTGTGGTTTTTAGTCTGTAGGAGTTCCTCATGGCATCCCTGTAGGATTTACCTCATGCTAAAAAACAATAGAATGCTATCAAATAATTTTTAAAAGCGGGGTATTGTTTCGTTGGATAGATCCTTCATAGAAATTGTCACCTTTTTCCATTATGAAATCATATGCTCTAAACCTGATTTCGTAAGAAAATCTACCTATCGAAGGAAACTATTTTTATGTAGTAATAATATTATAACAAACGGAACAGTTTATATGTGATCACACTTGGCTTAGTTAGTTTTGTCTACGTCGTACATTGCCTTGGTATTTGGTCTTTAAGTATGTAATAAGGTATTAGTTGTGATAGTAAAATGATACTCATTCAAAATGCCACTCATGGACTGATATTCATCGTCGCGCGATTATTCATAATCATAAGCATTCCACAAATACTGCGCACTTGGCGGAGTGATCATCACCATAAAATAATAAAGACGCAAAATATACCGCAGCCAACAAACACATACGTACAAGTTTTACAATTCAGTTGTCTTTTAATCTCAGAACTAAAATACCTCGTTCTATTTGTTTACGTCACCTTAACTTTGTAACGGTTCTGTCTCCGAGTAAGCATGATGCTCGCTCTAGGTCCCGAAGTCCGGTTTCATCCTCCTTCCATCGACTAGCGTCTGATCCATCAACGCTTTTTACGAGCAAATGCCAGATCAGGACTGAGGTTGTCTTGGATCTGGAAATCTTATGTGGTCCCCGATTACATCCCGCTTATTCTCTAAGTTGGCAGTTCCTCACATTTCGATGTGATTCTGTCTTTATTTATATACCGTATATAATACTCGTAGGAGTAGTTAAAACTATGACGCGTAGGTAAGTAAATGGAATAGTCGTAATTGAACTAATCCACTTAGTCTCTTAATTACAAAGGTAGGTATCGTGAGTGCTATTTACATTGGAACGTCATCCAACAAGAACATGCCACTAATTAATGCACTATCCTCATGGAAAATTTTGCTACAAACAGTACCTTTGTTATCTGTGCGGGTTCTATACAAAGTGGGTACGTAGCACTGACCTGTAATGCGATTATTATTACAGGTCAGTGGTACGTAGATAGAAGGGGTTCATCTGGCCACGTCAATTTAAAGAAAACTTGAGACCAGATGCTCATACAACTGACTCAATTTCGGCAATGGTATGCCTCTTCGTGATCGTATTTGTACGCGGTATATTATACTCATGTTGACTGATAGAGTCCCACCAGTTCTTCAGGGTCCACTGTCCCAGGTCCCAACTTAGCATTACATGCATGTTAGTAAATTAGGTTTTATACAATTGCAATAGCGAATTTTTATATCACTTAGGTATCATCTCAATCTAATTTCCTTTGTCACAAATCTATCAAAGCCGCTAAACCAAAGGGTAAGCTCCAATTTGGCAACAGTTATCTGTATTGTTAGCATCACCACAAAGTGGTTAAACGAACCAGGCGGCTGACCACTTCACTGTTACCAAATCTCACCATCATATTCCTTCTGTCACACTCGTTTAGATTTTTTTTATTTGCTAGAATAATTCAAACAGTTTGGTCGCCTTTGCATTTTTGACGCTGCCTGTGCCTAACAGCCATTCCCGTAATTCGATGTTTCAGTTTTCTAGAGACGAGCGTTATCAATACCGACAGTTGTCTTTGCTAAAAGACATAGCACGGCATCCATTGGCGTTCGTTCAACTTTGTGACTCATTCACCTAAATTTTGATATTGGCCAACTGTTTTTGCGATACAAAATATTTGAAGCAATTGTAACGATCTATGAATATGCTGTATTGTTTACATTTTTTTCAACCCGTGAGTGAAGCGAACTCCACACTGGAGTTCGAACGGTTAATTGCATTAGAAAACGTTTGTCCATGAGTCATTTCCATTACTGGTTTTCTAATTATAAACAAACCTACGCCCTTTAACGTCATTGGCAAATAACTACTTCTTGCCCATGACGACGCAGAGGAGGCACCTGTTCGACGAAAATTACCTGAAAATACGTTGAATGTGCAAATGTGTGATGTTTTGAAGTAGGAATATTGATATGCTACGTAGGTAATTGATTGTTTTACTTAACGGCCATTTCTATAAGTAGGTAAAACACTATGAGGGAGCTCACAACACAACTGGTTATTTCTTGATAGAGCATGAGGTGCAGCGGTTTTAACCGAATGGAAAACTCGACTCAGTTTTCTGAACGCTACGCACCCAGGTTCTTTAACTTGACACATTGCCGCTGCCAATTTAACAGGTTCTTTAACTTGACACTTTGCCACTAAAGCGCCTTCTAAGTCTGCTACACGGTTGTAATGCTGCACCCTAACTAGGGGACCTAACTTGTTGCCCTCCATGCAGAGTAGACGGTTGATTAATGACCTTCATCGTCCTTGGTCAGACCGATCAAAGGTCAGATATAGGGATTGCAATCCCGCATCAATATTTTATTCCCGGTATTTGCGGGACTGAGGGATCTCAGTCCCGCGGGATCCCAGTATTTGCAGGATCCCGCATATTTCTGAAAGTCATTGAGAAAAGAGTAAAATCTTGTATCATACATGCATCTAGAACTGAAAATGAAACGAAAATGAATTATTCAACATTACGTAGATATTAATACGCTTTTATTAGGTCGTCGTGTATGTAACTAACAATGTAATGGAACCTAAGGAAACTAATTTAACCATCTTCCAAGGCTCGTAGCGTCATGAAAATTGGCAGATGTATGTAGTTTTGATGACAATACAATAATATGGTACTGTCAAACTGATACGATGATGGAGCCAGAAGATAGGCAATGAAAACAGGTGGAATCTAAGGAAGCTAATTTAACCAGCTTCCAAGGATAGTAGGGTCATGAAAATTGGCAGCTGTATGTAGTTCTGATGACAATGCAATAATATGGTACTGTCAAACTGATATGATGATGGAGCCGGAAGATAGGCACTGAAACTTCGATGGAAAAAGTGGAATCTAAGGTAGCTAATTTAACCAGCTTCCAAGGATCGTAGCGTCATGAAAATTGGCAGCTGTATGTAGTTCTGATGACAATACAATTATATGGTACTGTCGAACTGATATGATGATGGAGCCGGAAGATAGGCACTGAAAACAAGTGGAATCTAAGGTAGCTAATTTAACCAGCTTCCAAGGATTGTAGGGTCATGAAAATTGGCAGCTGTATGTAGTTCTGATGACAATACAATAATATGGTACTGTCAAACTGATATGATGATGGAGCCGGAATATAGGCACTGATACTTCGATGGGAAAAGTGGAATCTAAGGTAGCTAATTTACCCAGCTTCCAAGGATCGTAGCGTCATGAAAATTGGTAGCTGTATATAGTTCTGATGACAATACAATAATATGGTACTGTCGAACTGATCTGATGATGGAGCCGGAAGATATGCACTGGAACTTCATGATGGAATATCGTATTATATCTGTTTTTGGATTCGTCAGAAAAGTCTTGTAATGAACTTTGACCAGGTTTAGGTTTCAAGGTTATAACAAATCTTTTTTTAATTGACTTGTAAAACTATGCAATGGAATCTCAGGTAACTAATTTAACCATCTTCTAAGGATTGTAGCGTCATGAAAATTGGCAGATGTTTGTAGTTCTGATAACAATTCAATAATATGGTGCTGTCAAACTGATCTGATGATGTAGTCGTAAGATATGAACTGTAACTTCATGGTTGAACATCGTATCATAGCTGTGTTTGGATTTCTTAGAAAAGTCGTGTAATGAACTTTGACCACGATTAGGGTTTAAGGTTATAACAAACCTGTTATATACTGAAGTTAATATTGAGTGTAAATATTGACATAGGTACCTGCATAAAATGTATATGTATTAGAGTAATGAAATATTTTCACATTAGTCGAACTCAGACAAAACACCATGTAATACAGAAATCCCTACTAATATTATAAATGCAAAAGTGACTCTGTCTGTCTGTCTGTTCCGTTTTCACGCCTAAACCACTGAACCGATTTTGATGAAATTTGTTATAAAGATAGTTTGAGTTTAAGGGAAGGACATAGGCTACTTTTTAACTGACTGCGCGAAAGAAGGGTAATGATTTTATGCGATAGCGACTTCTACGCGGATGAAGCCGCAGGGAACCGCTAGTAAAGGTATAAATGTTGTGACTAAAAAGTATAAAATAAATAAATGGTTTAAGAAACCCTAGAAAAATACGCTTTTATAATGCACGAAAAAATCAAAAATAAATTATGGATCGTCCAAGTTCCCTCTATTTCTAGGCTGAAGTGTAAACTATGTGCTTTTAGTTATAATGTTTGATTGTAAAAGCGTGGGGCGCTAGAACAAGAAAGACTTTTTAGTAAGCAAATTCCTATTAATACTAATCCTTATATATTAAAAATCCTGGCGAAAGCTGCATGAGGTCGCACAAGAGCATAACGTTTATGCTGCCAAAGGGAACGCCTCTGCTTTCAGGCAATTAAGAAGATACATGAGGGGAATACGTTAACAGTGGCAAAATGTAGAGTTCTTGTTCGAGAACGAGATATCTTTGGTTACCGTTAAAAACCCGCTTGGGGATATATGCGTTTGTATTCTTATTACATGATTACTACATGTTGTACTAAATATCTCGGAATGCCGAAACTTTAAGGACCTACCTATGAATTATTTAATATAGATCCGTAACGGTAATAGGTTTGCTCCTATTACGCGGGCGTCACGAAAAACTGGCAAAAGTGGGTGTTGAAAATGCGTAGGCGTGATTAACTACTTTACTTTTTAAGTAAGTAGGTATGTTATGCATTTCAATTAAAGCCTATCATCGTTAATACATTTCCGAAATTTAAAATGGTATTAATAATAGTAAAAGTCACAATAGATATATAAAAGCGTGACAGTGTAAATAAATATGTAGTTGAAAAACACGAGACAAACACGCTTTTATAAATGTGACCTTATCCTTAATCTGACAAGACATCATGCAGCTTCCGCCAGTTCCAGCGCCCCACGCTTTTCAATCAAATATTAAAACTAAAAGCACATAGTTTACACTTCAGCCTAGAAATAGAGGCAACTTGAACGATCCATAATTTATTTTTGATTTTTTCGTGCATTATAAAAGCGTATTTTTCTAGGGTTTTTTAAACCATTTATTTATGTATTGATAAGTTGCTCAATGGAAAGGCAACATATATTTTGTATTAATTTACAGACAGTGTGTGGGTAAGCCATTGGAACAATTACTTTAATACTGGGCAGCTTTCCAAATAAATACGAATAGTTTCTTACCAAGAAATCTCGATTTTATGTAAACGGCTGTTTAGATTTATTCCCAAATATCTTCTTGGTATGATAAATATTTTTAGGGACGTGCCGTCTACTCGTATTCAAGTTCCTGGGGCGCCCATTGCATAACTGTTATTTTAATATAATTACTTTTGAGTTTCTTGTATCAAGAAGTCCACCTCCATACATTTATTTAGAAGAATACGCCGCGTCATTTCTAACTGAGTTACGTCTTCCCCAGCATATGGCCGGCCGTTCTGCGCCAGGCGACATACGGGACTATCAAATTCGGCACGTATTACTCGATGAAGAATTGGATAGCTCAGCACCGAGCCGACCGAGGTACCAAGGAGCACCTGGCGACCAACACGTTCTGCGCGGCGTTCGCCGGGGGCCTGTCCAGCGCCATCGCCAACCCCACCGACGTACTTAAAGTTCGGATGCAGGTGAGTCCTCGACAAATATTAATAATCTCCGCCTGTATAATCATAACAATATTATGTTTATTTGTACACCAAACGTAAAGATAAAAACCTACCCGTCATACTCGTCACTCGAGTATTCGGCAGACTTACACGGTCCCCGGTGACCGTTTGTGAAGATTGACAGGCACAGGTGTATGTGATATGTGTAACGTTATAGGTAGGGGACGAAAAGCGTGGCATAGTTCGGTGTTTCATCAGCATCTACAATGTAGAAGGCGCGCGCGGGCTGTGGCGCGGCGTGGGCCCCACGTCGCAGCGCGCCGCCGTGATCGCGGCCGTGGAGCTGCCCGCCTACGACTGGAGCAAGAAGCGCTTCACGCCGGCGCTGGGCGACTCGCCGCTCAACCACTTCGCGTCCAGCCTGCTGGCCAGCCTGGGCAGCGCCGTGGCCAGCACGCCGCTCGACGTCATCCGGGTCAGTTACACACCTTCATAGGTTCCGTCTCCGCAGTGCTGCAGCTAGCTATTGGCTCATTTTCATACTATCGGCAGCAGGCAAAATTAATTTGCCAATTGGCCAAAAGGATAATAAATTCATTTCCGCCTTAAATCCTTTTTCGACCTGCATTAGTATAGCTTTCTGCCAGGAAGGTCCACAACCTCAAGCCCATTTAGCAACGCCACTGACATAATTAAAGCCATAAAACAACAATGAGTGCCATGCCATATATACCAATTTTTCAAAGGCCTTTAATGTGGTTGATCATGACTTATTAGTTCAAAAATTTGATCGCTGTTATAATTATATGGTTCCTTACTTCTATGGTGTTGTTACTTACGTCGATGGTGTGATTCGCACTTACTTAATAGTTCCCAGCTTGTTAATAACGGAAATTACATATTTAATCCTAAGTTATATCGTCGGGCCTGCCGCAGGGCACCCACATGGGCCCAATTTTTTCTACAGTATTTGTCGATGACCTAGGTTCTAGTTACAAATTGGTTTGATTGATCGTAATGTAATAAAAAATATACATATAAAACACGGGACTCCTAGCAGATGTGAAACTTCGAACTTATTTTGTAAAACTTCAAAATCCACAATTCTCAAATTCATATTCCGAGTGGCGACGTTTGAAGACTACGTGACTTAAGACAAAGCTATACTTTACAGGTGAATAACAGGCGCGTGTGGAAAATGTGTTTATTTAAAAAGAAATAGCTATATTATGCTCGTATCTCTAGTATAAACTCGTTCATTCGAATACGCAATTTTCCTTAAAAGTAATACAAAGCTTTCGCTTTACGTGTTAAAATATACAAATTGTCCAGCTTTTTATGTTTATTGAATATTCTGATTCTGCTATAAATCTGTTGAGAATAATTCCATTTTCTAATTTTATTTCAGACGAGAATGATGAACCAAAGAAAAATAAAGGGGCAAGTGACGACCTCTAGCGAGAGGATATACAAAGGGACCGTGGACTGCTTCCTACAGGTAAGCTTTACTTAGCTGCTTAAACGCGAAACAAAGTCACAGTACATTCAATCTTTGTTTTAAGTTTTGATTACATTTCTATATCACGAATTATGCGTGGTACTTGCTTTGTTTCAAAAATGATATAAATGTATTAATATACCTAAATGTAATTAAAACGCACACTCTTAGATTGTAGAATGATCTTCCTGCCTCGGTTAGCCCAAACGCCTACAGTATGGGGTTCTCCAAAAGCGGTCTTAGCAGATTTTTACACGGTCGCGGTCGGCAGCGCGAGTGTGGCGGTGGCGGCTCTGGAGTTGCAAACATCCATAGGCTGCGTTGACCACCAGAACATCTGGTGGGCTGTATGCTTGTCTGCCACCTTAGTGGTATAAAAATTAAATGTTGAACTATACTATCTTCACGCCATATCCCTTGCGGGGTAGGCAGAAAGAAGAATTATTACAAATTAGTTAGATTGATTATGAAATTGTGTTCCTTTTCACGTTTCTCATGGGACCATTTTCGCGGGATAAAAACGAAATGTGCCCATGTGCTATTCCGGACTATAAATCGGTCCCTGTACAAAATTTTTGCAACATCCGTTTACCCTTTAGAATGTCATCAAGGAATAAACATCCCAAATATTGAAACATCTCTAAAAATGCTTATATTTATGATATTATTCGCAAATAATATAAAGTCTAAATTACTTGGCAAACAGATGCAAGCTACTTTAGACCTTAGATTATTATTGATACTGTTGATTGAAGGCACTTGATGAAACTTGCTACACAAATTGAAAACTTCACTTGTATACTTTAGACATAACCAACATATCTTTAAAACACTTATTTCCCCGCTAGACGGTCCGCAACGAGGGCTTCGGCGCGCTGTACAAGGGCTTCGTGCCCACGTGGCTGCGCATGGGCCCCTGGAACATCATCTTCTTCCTCTCCTACGAGCAGCTCAAGCACCTCTACTGAGCGGCGCTGCATCGTACTGTACTGCAGGCTAGCCCACAGGTGAGAGGGACCTGTCACAAACACATTTATTGCATCATAAACCATTTCTTTTGTTACGAAACGTTTGCACGTTTAGTTTTAAACGTCTGACGGCGTTGCAATACGATTTACGTAATACTGTCATGAAATGATTATGATTAAACAAAAAAATATTAAAAAAAATACATTTCATAACATTTTTTTTGATGCTCTTTTGAACGTTTGACGCATCGCAGTACTGCTCAATTGATGTATGTGAAAGAAAGTAAAATACTTAAATATTGAAAAAAGAAAAGTGACTCAACTTGGCATAAAAACAAAATATAATATTGCCTTTTTAGTCGGCAGACGAAGATTATACATCAATTCAGTTCGAGTTCTTATAAGTCTCATTCCAAATTACCACCGGTGAGTTTCTTGCCGTGATAAAACGGTGAGGTTTAATTTGTGACTACTGTAGACATTTTTAGATCACCCATAATTATACTGACGATCGTGAACAATGGCTTAACGTGTTTAAGAAAATACTTAGTATTAGTAGTTGTCTGGTAGTTAGTAGTGAGTAGACGAATAGATAGTGGACTTTTTGAAAATTCCAGCCATAGTGTTGTGTTATAGTAGTTTAAAGTTAACATGTTAGAAATCTGAGAACACGCCTACTTTAAGAAATTATCCACGGTCCAGACGGTTCATTTCTATGTATGTATATACAATTTTGCATTTATTAAAATACCATTATTTCTTTACAGGTCACGGCTAAAGAGCCATGAATGTAGATCGGCGGGGGAGTGAATGAACGGAACGAGTGAACTTTACCGATATCTGACATTAGCAGCTATGGACTTGTCAAAATATGGAAACACGGGATCAAGGAAAAGTGCTCCAATTCAATGACTTGTGACATGTTGCTTAATTTTTTTGTATAGCTTATTTATTGAATTGGTGCTGTATTAGAGTTAATTTAGACTAATTTTATGTAAAGAGATATGTGTTGCAATACGAAGCTGGTATGGAAAACTATCCCACAATTTAACGGCTCTGTGGGATGCAATTGTATCAGCGTAGAATGAAAAGGCAATATGGGTGATTACGTGAGAGAGAATGAGACAGGTAGTATAGGTCATTGCACGCTATTGTTTGTTCCGTGATACGACCACAGGAAAATGTGTTCAGAAAAAGGCAGAATGAGACCTAACTAGTAAAATTTATCTAAATTGTATTTATTTTAATCTGTGTTGTGAATTACTCAAGTTCCTATTAATTCGTCTTAAAATATTATTATTAGCTTTTATATATTTAGGGATTTTATCGTTATGTGGTGAGCAGAGCAAATAGGAATGTACAGGCAGGCAGTGTTCGCAGTTGAATGACAATTTTTAATGAAAGTAGTAGAAACGAAAGTTATATGCCAGGATCATTGAAAGGGGCGAGACTGAATGGTATGTATATCTATGTATATCGTATATTTGTAGCAAATAGTGTACCTATACGAGTTAGTGGCAGCACAATTAGTTATATTCTTTATTTTCTTCTTTTATATATCTTCTAATTGGGTGTAAAATTAAGAAAAAAGTCATTTATTAGGTAAGTACCCAAAAATATAAATACAGGTACAGGTGAACCACGTTTATAAGTCGCATCGACAAAATTCGCCTCCGCAGAAGAGAGCAAGCTAACGCCGAATAATTACGATTGCCAACGCTGTTGAAACACCGACTTTACTGCGTTACGTTAAGATAGAATATGCAATACATCCAGCGAGTAGTGCTATCTCGCTCACTGTAGCTCACTGCGCCGCGCCGCTGTAGGTGCGGGCGTGGCGCACGGCCGCAGGTGGCGGGCGCCGGGCGGCTACCTGTACACAGGGAGGGCCGCTGTAGGTGCGGGCGTGGCGCACGGCCGCAGGTGGCGGGCGCCGGGCGGCTACCTGTACACAGGGAGGGCCGCTGTAGGTGCGGGCGTGGCGCACGGCCGCAGGTGGCGGGCGCCGGGCGGCTACCTGTACACAGGGAGGGCCGCTGTAGGTGCGGGCGTGGCGCACGGCCGCAGGTGGCGGGCGCCGGGCGGCTACCTGTACACAGGGAGGGCCGCTGTAGGTGCGGGCGTGGCGCACGGCCGCAGGTGGCGGGCGCCGGGCGGCTACCTGTACACAGGGAGGGCCGCTGTAGGTGCGGGCGTGGCGCACGGCCGCAGGTGGCGGGCGCCGGGCGGCTACCTGTACACAGGGAGGGCCGCTGTAGGTGCGGGCGTGGCGCACGGCCGCAGGTGGCGGGCGCCGGGCGGCTACCTGTACACAGGGAGGGCCGCTGTAGGTGCGGGCGTGGCGCACGGCCGCAGGTGGCGGGCGCCGGGCGGCTACCTGTACACAGGGAGGGCCGCTGTAGGTGCGGGCGTGGCGCACGGCCGCAGGTGGCGGGCGCCGGGCGGCTACCTGTACACAGGGAGGGCCGCTGTAGGTGCGGGCGTGGCGCACGGCCGCAGGTGGCGGGCGCCGGGCGGCTACCTATACCACAGGGAGGGCCGCGGGTGGCGCGGCTATGCGGAGCGTTGTCATTGGTCAACATTTTTTCGCGCGTTTCGAATTTGGACTTCTGCGCAGGTACATTGGCGTAACTTATAAACGTGGTACTACTGTAGCTAGTATGAAACTAAACTGGTGGTCGTTTGAATGTTAGATAGACAAACAAATCGCACAGGTTTTATCCTATCGCTAGGCTCAGGGTTCAGGGTTGGAGGTGGAGAATATCACGGTGGCGCCGACCTTTGAGGAACTACTCATATTTTATTCAAATCTATTTAGTTTATTCCGTATTTCTATCTCTTTCTTACGTAATAATTTATATTAATGCGCGTTCGTCGGCGTGAATACAAAAGACTGCATTCGCTATGCGCTGTCTCGTTCTGATTGCTGATGCTTCAACGCGTAAGAAAAATAAAAATAATAGTTATACGGCATAATCTAAATCGAGCTGAATAAATGGAAGTAGTCTTTAAAGGTCTTTAGTAAACCTGTAAAAAGTGCGGGGAGGTGGGTGATCTCAGCGGTAAAGCATCGGAGTGACGTCACATTCATAGCACTATATTTTAGTAACCGTCCATAACGACTCGGAAGCCTTGCCAACTTTGACGGCGTGGCAGAAATAAACCTTTAAATCAGTAATCTCCTGGTTATCTGTATGTTAAGTTCAGTGCGTCGCATGTCGATATTAGGTGTAAGAGTGCAGTACTTGTATAATAAGAGGAAATAGTGTGGTCGCAGACATTATTGTTATTGTAAGCCTACAAACAGTACTAAGGACACCCAGTGCCCGTCTTTAGACGCTTATTGTACAGTTACTTTGTATATAAATAATCAATACTTGTGACGACTCGTTGTAAATAAAATATGTATAGGATAATGAAACACGTATCATAATATGTAGACAAGTTTTTTTTTGTAATTACAGACGACAGCGATGGGTTAAATATAAGTAGTAAATGTGACAATTCTGTATAGCAACATTGGTTGAATAGCACAGGCTAAGCGTCGACCTACGTCTTAATCTCTATCCATAGTGCATTAATGGATCCGTACAGCTGGTGGTGGAAACGTGACTTTTTAGTCACAGTTGCATTTCTCCTTTTCTTTCGCTCAGAACAGTTCTACTATCCAGAAATCGAACAATACATGCTGAAAGACTCAATAGTGTAGGTAAAAACAATTCTCTCACAATCTTTCTTGCTCCAATAAATACTTTTCATTTTGTGTTTATATTTGAATAATAGCTGACCCTCGCCACTTCGTTTACGTCACAATAGGTGTATGAAAGGAGAGGTATTTAGAGGAAAATAATTCAGTCTACATCTTCGACGCAGACTGAATTATTTTAACTCTCCCTCGACAGTTTAGTTATATGTATAGATTAGAAGTGAGAGAAGAGTTTAGTCGACGCTGAACCTATGGTTCAACCCCGACATTGTAGCAGTTACAAGTTATATTTTTATCTGTTAATAGTACGACCTTGCCTAAACTATGCAGGCAAATGACGATAAGTTTGAAAATAAACTTTAAATTATTTTGTTATCCGTATAATATTAAAAGATATGATTTTTAATTAGTGTTATAATGAGAAATATGCAGGAAGCGTGTTTTAAACTTTATATGCCATAAGTGTATATTCACACGTACTCGAGACTTTAATACACTAGATGGCGTGTGCGGCTGCCCACGTAGCAATTTGTTCCCGTTCCCGCTTCCCATGGGCTCTTATTCCCGGAATAAGAAACTAATACTCAGCTTTTACTAATGAAGGATGGGATCCCGTTCGGACGTTTCACAGCTTTGACTGCTCAGGTTAGCTCAGACACACATAAGCTTGGCAATATAGATATTTATAGATGTATATGCTAGACGCCATACTATACCTAACTTGTATACGCTTATAAACACTAGGTTAGGTTTTGTGAAACTATTTTGTTACATACATATACATAAATTTAATGTGAAAAAATTTTTGATCTCGAGCAGGATTTGAACCCGCGTCTTCTGGTTTGCCGGACCATACTCTTAATTTGTATACATGTTATTCAGGTCAATTGTTATGTATTACAGAAATTAAATACTGATTAGTACACAAGCTTCATAATCTCGTCCATAAAGACACGAATAGATATAACTTATAAGCGCACTTTGAATTTGTAAATATCGTTAAAGTAGATTAAGGTTTACCTATGTAGTAGTAAGAAGTTGAATGAAAATCGAAACGACAAATTTTCAATGGTAACAGACAAGGTGATTTCAGAGTAACGCATAAATATGTGCCTTATGCTGTGGAGATTAGATTCAAATTGCCAGAACATTGTTACTATTAAAAATTCGGGCTGCGTATCGATGCGCTTTCAGCTTAAATCGACCTTATTAAATAAATTTGTAAATTATTGCAATAGGACATATTTGTAGACGAAGCACTGATAGCATGTTATAAAATAATGTTATTTTTAAACTATCGCGGTTTTTAACACTCATACTTATAGAATTCGGGACTTCACGCGAAGTATTTAGTACTTACATTCATCGACGTTTCGGGCACGTTGCAGCGCCCGTGGTCGCGGTTGGACTAAGGCGAGGATCGATAAAAACCACAAAGTTATTTCTTATCGAACTACCCTCCGTCCGCGACCACGGGCGCTGCAACGTGCCCGAAACGTCGATGAATGTAAGTACTAAATATTTCGCGTGAGGTCCCAAATTCTATGAGTCTTCGTGTTATAAATTATTAAGTTATTGTCACGCTATCTATGAAAACATACTACGAATACTCTTATGTACAAAGAATTAGCCAAATTGTTGTTTTAAAAATATAACGTGTTGGATAAAATTTATGATTTTATTTTCCTAATGTTCCTAAATACTAGTAAGAACCGTAATAAATTTCTGCTTCTATGTGCATCAGTTATTTAAATAGTAACTATAGGGCGCCCGCAACTCCGCCTGCAAGGAATTCAGCTATGCCACAGAAACTTCGTAACTATCTCTTTGTCCACTAAAATCCATTAACAAGATCCTATATATACGTGAAGCTAGTTCCTGGAGATGGCTGAACGCGTGGGTTATCTCTCGGGAAGCGCTGAACGATGTTCTTGTCGAAGAGTTCTACCGGTCACTCATTGTGGTCCTTCCCGTGTCGTTTTGTGGAAATATAAATTTATAGTAAATCAGAGTTCAAGATGCATCTAGATATCTATCTACATTTCCACTCTGTCGATTTGATGAAACATGCTGCAGCATTTAAGCTGAAAAAAAACATCAAAATCCAACTCAGGACGACGAACACAGATCATGTTTTATAACTCGGCATCCCATCTCATAATGTGGTTTTTTATGTATTTCCAAACAATCTTCAACTAGCTGTACCACCCAGTTCTAACCCCTATCAAATCAAATCAGCCTATGGCAGTTCACTCCTGGACGTGGCCTCTCCCAACTAAAGCCACAACACACGGTTCTGCGCCTTCCGCATCCAGTCCCAGCTTGCGACCTTTTCCAGATCGTCGGTCCATCTGGCGAGTGGACGCACGCTACGTTTGCCAAGTCGCGGTCTCCACTTCAGAACTCGCTTGCTCTAACCCCGTATTAGTTTTCAAATAATGTGTGGAAATAATTTCGATTTCTTGACATTTATGATTACTGCCCGCCTCCTTGGGCAGTAATCAAAGAGAATACAATACTACGTAAGAGCAGTAATCACTGATCTGTATTATTACCACTAATATTACAGATCAGTGGCAGTAATGAAATAATACTTCTTCATTCAACAAATGGAGATTCAATAAAAAAACGAGTTTTTAATGTTTATTCCGTTATAAGTACAATGAGCTAAAATCGCATCTGTCGGCTATTTTCCTTGGTGGACTTCAAATTCCGTACCACATCCATGTACAGTACATTTTTTTTTTACGTTAGGGAAATCCTCATGGATGTTATCTTGATGACTTCTACCGACTAAAAAATCTCAAGTAACGCCCACCAGTCTATGGTTGTGAGCCTCGGGTAAGCCCTCGGAAGGATGTCCCAGAACTCCCAACAGACCTACGGCCGCCACTGCGGCCTCGCCCAGGGGGTGGTTTGGGTGCTATCCCGCGTCTTTGGGGGTTTTCGGGTGTAATCCCGCTTCTAAGGGGGAGCGTGCGTGAGTTCCTTACGTCACGCTGCCGTCATGGGCCTGCTTCTGTAAGGACGGTGAACGACCCTCTCACCGTCCTCAGACCCCGGTCATGGAGGCCGATAGTCCTCGGCGAAAACACGTCTGCGGAACTCGGGTGGGAGAGTTCTCTCCCGTACCCGCCCCGCCGCCTTCTTCACGAGCATGACCTGCTCGCAGAAAGAGGCGGCGCAGTCCCACTTACTCCCGCTGGAGATCATGGCTCGCACCGTGGTCTCGAGCGAGAGAATGTCCACGTCCAGACCCACTACGAGGACCTGGCGATGTTGCGCCCACGCCGTGCACTCCACTAACGTATGGAGCGCTGTGTCATCGCTGCGGTCCTCGCAGTGCTGACACTCAGCCGTGATTTCCCGGTGTCTTCGCCACAGATACCTACCGAAGCTACCGTGCCCGGTAAGTATCTGTGACAACCGGTAGGAGACAGCACCGTGCCTTCTCTTCAGCCATTCGTCCATGACCGGTCTGACGGCCGCGATTGTTGCGAATCCCCCCTTTGGTTTCTCAAGTCGCACCTTCCATGTCTCCACGGTTTCCTGGTGGAGCAGGGACCGCTGGGCCTCGATTTCTCGAGACCCAGGCCTGTGGCCGCACTCCAGCGCCTCCTTGCGCCATCTGAACAGTGACGCAAGGGCTCTCGCTTCCAGGTCCCATGGAGGGGTTCCGGCAAGGAGACATGCCGCCTCACCGGAGATCGTGCGGTATCCTCTTATCACCCTGACGGCCATCGCTCTCTGCGGGCTCAACAATCTAGCCACATTGCTGGCCGTCAGGGTCTCCGCCCATACGGGGGCCCGTATAGGGCCATACTTAGCACGATCCCCAGGTACAGTCTCCTGTAGGGAGCGTTGGGTCCCCTGATGCTCCCCTCACTTTTGGGACCAAACTTCGGAAGTGATGTCCGAAGTTCCACCGGCCATCGAGTACGAGCCCCAGATACTTAATTGAGGGCTCGATGCCGATGCTGACGCCCCCTACCTGTAGGCTGGATCCCGCAGGTGGCCCCATCCGAGGTCTGTGGAAGCACAGAGCCTCGGATTTATAAAGTGCGACCTCGAGACCCAGCCGCCGAATCCGACCCACGACTTGAGCAACCCCTGCCGTGGCCTTTAGTGCTGCGTCACGGTGCGTCGCTTCCCGCGCCGTAACGATGGTGTCGTCGGCGTAACACGTTACGCCGACGCACCCTCGTTACGCGTTACGCCGACCCCTCTGAGCTACGGACCACGCAGCACCCTTTCGTAACCGATGTTCCACAGGAGCGGTCCTAATACCGATCCCTGTGGAACGCCGCACGACACATCTCGCCGATTCGGCCCTAGCCAGCTCGGGTAAGTAATGGCCCTCTCGGAGAGATAAGCCCCGACAATTCGACGGAGGTAGGAAGGCACTCCATGGTTGTACAGCACATATTGCTATTGAAACTCTTTGTAAGGTTTGGATAGTAAAAAACCTCTTTATCCAAAACCTATTTGCTTGCCAGCACCAATAGATGACAGATAGCAAACTGACAGAATATAGCAGAAAAGAATATCTATCACCGTATTTACTATCAGATTATTAACCAGAATATACAATGAAATAAAGTTTTTATATATCAGAAGATATTTCACACGAAATGAATGAGAATATAGTGGAAGCCGAGCTAGCGGAGCGGGACACCGGGATGTGCGTGTGCAAGAGTGGGCCCACGCTGGCCATACTGAAGGATGTCCACAGGATGTATGAAGAGAAGATGGATTTGATTGAGAGAGTCGGAGGTTCCAGGAAGCTACAGGTTTGTGTATTTTGTAATTACACTAATTATCATTTTGGCTGCTGTCGTAAATTTCACCGAAGCTATCACCAGTATGCTGAGTTTTTTGAAGGTAGGATATATTGCTGGACCGTGTACCTATTGTGGCGAGATTTTTCTGAAGGGAATTTATTTATAAAATATATTTTTTTCAAATGTCTATTCGACTGTACCTCATTTCATAGGCATTTTATAATTCCGGCATTAAGAAAATTAGTCATTTTGGTTTTCAGGCATTTTGGAACTAAGTCAAACTGGGATTCAGACATATGTAGGAAAATGACGTAATGGGATTTAGTCTAATACGAACCGGACCGTTGGGAGAGGCCTACGTCCAGCAGTGGACTGCCATAGGCTGATTTGATGATGAGGGTATAATTCGAGGAGTGTTAGCGCATGTTTTAAACCGTGCTCGTCTCTGTTCTAAAGAAGTAACTACGTTGAACTTGGTTTTGGTTATAAGATAAGTTAAATTGATTTTTACATTTTGTAATCGTACTTAATTATATAAGGATAGTTCTTAGGGCCACTTTGAAGGCAAACTTTCTGCGCCTCAAAGCTGTAGCTTGGCGGCGTGGTAGTAGCAGTGCAGCAGCTTTCTCTATCTTACAACGAAATGCTGCCACCACTGCTGCCACCTGGGGAACTGCGCTAGCTCAAAATTCACACTAAAATCTTTAGGATTTACTTATGAATACTTTGATTTTTAGTGATTCTAGCACTCCCTGCCTCGGTTTTCCCAAACGCCTACAGTATGGGGATCTTCAAGAGGGGTCTTAGAAGGTTTTTACAGGGTCGGCAGCGCGAGTGTGGCGCCTCTGGTGTTGCAAACGTCCATAGGCTGCGGTGACCACCGGTACATCTGGTGGGCCGTATGCTTGTCTGCCACCTTAGTAGTATAAAAAAAAAGGTTAAAATAAAACCTTCTTCTAAAAAAGGCTTCCTTCGTACATCATAAGTGACATTATTTTTGTAAGGGTACTGAGGAAAGAGAGGAGGGAGAGAGAAATAAAGAGTTTCTTTACTCGAAAGTCCCGGTTTCTGTTCGAGTATAAGTAGAAGCATTTGTTCATTCTTAGTTTATTTATTGCACAGCTACAAATGGACGTCCTGAGGGCGTGGGTGAGTGACCTGGTGGGACAGAACACGCTCCTGGCGCGCGCTGTCGAGGACTTGGAGAGCGAAGCCACCACTAAACTCGTCTTTGAACGGAAAAAACATTCTGAAGTAAGTATTATTCCATCTTATTCAGCCCTATAGTTACCATTTATGTTACTATGTACGAACTACTTTATACTAGCAGTCTAGCCCAATAGTAGTCTGGGATGGACTGCTTTGATTGTGTATATGAAAATCACGTGTATTGTTTAGCAGCCTTTTAGACACAATTCTCTTTGGGTCATTGTGTTGAAGAACTGTCCTTTTGGGTTAGGCTTGTAAGATGTAACTCAGTTTGTTATTGTTCCTGTACATATTTTTGTATGGAGCAACTTTTTAATTTAAGAAAAATTATAAACGAATTTCGTATAAAGTAACCCTGACATTTCTGCGAGTAGCCAACACAAAAATGAGTCCAACTAGAAAAGTATACCGCTTACATAAAATATTAAATTTTAACCTTACAAATCGTTTGCGAACTACTGTACCTACTTTACTGTGCAACTACCTGAACGATACAAACATAAACAGCTCGTACACCACCTGATGTCAACCGGCATTGCCAAGTTATCCATCTATATCCATCAGTTCTCATACTTGTAAAGTTCTAAGTTCGTATTTAGTATTAACCCCGTGTCCATCAGGTGGTGTCCGAGCTGCGGTCGGAGCTGTCCGCGCTGCGGCGGCGCCTGGCGCGCAAGGACTCGGACCTGCGCGGGCTGGTGGAGGTGCTGCGGCGGCTGCGCGAGTTCGACAACTGCACGCTCGACGGAATACACTTCTTTGAGATCACCGAGTCCGACATATTTGGATCTATTGAATGGTGAGTTTGAGTTTGTTTTATAGTCTAATGGTGCTCTGCTAAGTGCTGTACCTAAGGCTTAAGAGGAACAGCTCTTGAAACAGACTTTAGACGATATCTTTTCGAGAGAGTGATTGGAGTTTGGGTTTCGTATTAGAGATGATATTTGACTGAATTAATTTTGATATGTGTAGGAATATTTCTAGACTTTATGCCCGAACCGCATGCAACGTTCTGTACTGACTCTTGGAATTTTGGTGCAAACTACATGTTGTGACGGCAATAGACTTGTCCCCTATTACGTTACATGGGACCAGCAAATTACATACTGACAAAACATTAGAATGTAAATTATCTCTGCTTACCTCGGGGACAGAGGAGTGATCGTATATCATGTAGGAAAATTTGTAATTCCTTAAAATGAATAGGTACATTATTAGTTAATCAACGTAAGCTGGAGATCGCTATCTGCTTCAATAATGTTGAACGAATGCTTAGAACTTCTTGAGTCAATGCTAGGAGTTTGGTTGGCAGGCGACAGAAGAAGCTGTGCGGCTACCCGGTGAACCAGCGCTCGCTCAGGGACTCCAAGCAGCACAGGACCAGCAGATACTACAAACTTTTACAGTGACTGTCTTTGTATTGTATTTTTTGTTTATGTTTAATAGACACATTTTTATGTTATTTGTGTTTCATTTTCTATTTTGTGTTATTTATTTAACAGTGTTATGTATATTCCGTTGGTAGGTACCTAGGTAAGGCTAGTAAAGCTATGCTTTGGGCTCTGGTGTTGAAACGCCGGCGGGAGCTTAACCTGTTACAGAGTGACTGACCAATAGGGCGCAGGGTCCCATGCTCACTAGCCGTCATGACTTAGTACGAGACAGTTCTAGCTATGAACAGATCCACGTCTGGTTGAGTTTAGTTAGCTATCAAAGTAAGGGAAGAGATTTTAGGCTGTGAAATGAGTTCCCCGATTCGTTATTTTTAACCGTCTACCTACATGGTGTTCTTCAAAAGCGGTCTTAGAAAGCTTTTCATGAACGAATGGTGACCGTATTGGTTCCGATGTGCCGTGTTTTTGTTTGTCACTTTAGTATTTTATAAAATAACTGAACTTATTACTATTAAATAATTAGGTAGGTACCTATATTGCATTTTCTCTATACAAAATAGAGAAAATGCACGCTGTATCGCGGAGTGTCGGTTGCCACCTATTTTATTTCGGGATGTCATTTATATTTTTATCAAAGAGAGGTGTTTCGACACAGACACAACGCGCTTCCTCCGTATAAACTATAAACGAGCTGCGCTCGGTGATTGCACACTCTGTCAAGTGTGTCATATAACATTGTAGAAGCGTTTGAAGTTTGTTGCTGTGATGAGTAATGGCTTCACCAGCGAGAGCCCTTGTTGTGGTCGTGTGGATTTGGTGTCTAATTGCGACACCAATAGTTCAATTTGTTTGCGTTCTGCTCAATACCGATTATTCTTCAATATTAAATAAATGATACAGTTCAATACCTACTAGTTTTCAGTAAGATAATGGCGCTGATCTTTCTGAGATCTATGCCAATTCCTGCATCACCTGGAAACGCATTTTAGGGAGAGCCTGTGTTATTGTAGACTATAATCCATCCCTGCACCAAATTTCAGCAAACATCCAAACACAATTATAATATTACTAGCTGACGCCCGCGGCTTCACCCGCGACGATTTTTGTTCCCATTACAGCATCCGATGGGAACTCATTCCGGGGATAAATAGATCTATGTGTTATTCCAGATTCTATATAACCTAACTCTGTATGAACTAAATCAGCCACATCCGTTCCGTAGTAGGTACCAAGTAAGGGTCACCGTAGCCTATGTACATTTGCGACATCAGAGGTGCTACACTTGCACCGCCCACCCTTCAAAGAGCTAGAAAGAATAACAAACGTCCTTGCATACATATTTTTCGCATTTATTAAATTAGTAAAGAGGAGTATTAATAAATTCGCGTGATCCTGATAACACGCGACATAGTTTCACAACGCTACAGATGCGCTACGGAGGTGCTTCGGATTCTGCGGAGGGACTTTCGCTCTAGAGGCTAAAATTTTGCCACTAACCTCCATGATTAAGGTGATTATGACAGTTTTGTATTTAATAAGTATTTTTGTCCAGAGAGGCTCAAGAAAGAGCTGCGGCAAGCTCTGTGAGCTGAAACTGTTGAACGACTCGCTCAAGAAAGAGAATATTGCTAAAGAGAGGTAGGAATATTAATTTTTAATAATAACATTACACCACCACCCCTTGCGATTAAAAGTTACTTGAAAATATTCATGAAAAGTGTGTTGTGAATTCAATAAAATAAAAAGGTACTTATTTGGCCGTGGAAATAAGATGTTGTTTGGTAATATGCCAATGACACTGTCCAGACCTCGAACTATCTTTATTTTGAATTAGCGGACGTCACGCGGTTTCATCCGCGTAATTCCCGTTTCCATGGGAATACGGGAATAAAATATAGCCTATGTTCACCGCAAAGAGTGTAGATTCTCAACAGTGAAAGAATTTTTAAAATCGGTTAAGTAGTTCCAGAGCCTATTCGATGCAAACAAACAAACAAATCAAATCTTTCCTCTTTATAATATTAGTATAGATTAATAGGTAGGTACCCAAAACTAACATAATTATGTTACAATATGTAAGCTCATTACACCAGCCAGCTTGTACAATCTGGCCCTACGTCCTTGCAGGGAGATAAGGCAGCTGAACAAGGACGTGCAGCAATACGAGCAGACTATCCTGAACTTGAGGAACGAGATCTCGCTCAACAAATGCGCGAATACGCAGTGAGTACCAGCTCGTGTTATCTGTAATCCGCTGCCCGCTCTCCTGACGAAAAATTTAGACTAATCTCTCTCCACTTTACAAGGGCAAAAGTTCAGGGTTCAAGTCCCACTCCGAACTAAGTTGTCTGTTTTCACTATAAATAAAACTACGACTTAGAACAAAGCCCGCTTTGTTACAGGTGTTACAATACTGATCTCTAGAACGGGTGGACCGATTTTCACGATTTTCAGTTTGTTGAATTACAGATAGAAATAAATAAAAAAAGAAAAGGAATTGTTTTCTATGGAACTTGATTCAAAGGCGATAAGTAGGTACAAATTAACAGGTCTGCTGGTTTTTATTAAAAAAATAAAAATTGAGTTTAGAAATAAGTGTTCAAATAGTATTCTTATTTGTCGGTCGAATATGCTACTACTAAAATGTCCCATTATTATAAACAGATTGGAGAGAACTTCTTTGTAGATTTGAATAGCTGCGCGGGAATAGCTCGCTTTGTTCTACAAGCCATCACAAGCCGATATAAGCGTATAAGCCGCACAAATCTATCGCTACCTAATTTGAATTTATTTGTGTGTTGTAGAGCTGATGTGTCTAAGCGAGACGCGGAGGTTATGGCCGGGATGTGTTGCACCGGAACTGAGGTACATCACTTGTTAGCGTTCTATTTATAGTTTGTTCTAATATATATAATAGTGTGTTGGTCCAAATACAAGACAATAATTTCGAAATAAATCTATTGAACTAACAGTTAGATGGCGTACATGCGCTATATAGCACTTTAGCTCTTGTACCTAATTACTTTGTTATTTTATCCTAATTTTTTGTTGTAAGGAATTTGATAAGAAATTGGATACATAAATACCCAAAGCATTTGGTTTTTCAAATAACCAAATTAAGTCATGTATGAGGGAAATTAAAGGAAAATTTTCCTTTAATTTCCCCCATACATCTATGTAGAATGTAGAGCATAAGTAACAGATTTTCAACCCAAAGTCTATTTACTTTGTTGCATACTTGTGGTTTGTCCGCTGCGTGACAGTGTGGCGACTGGGAGCCCGTGAAGGACTTCTCGGAGATGTTGCGAGATGAAACTCTTCAGTTGCAGGAACGCATACAACAAATGGAAGCTAACCTGAAGGTATATACACTCGAGAGCAATGAATCCGGGTCACTTAAAGAATCCTAAAAATCTCGGAAACTAAAAATGCTAGGTTAATGCAATAAATTGTATTTAATAGACAATGTAATACTCCTTAAATGAAGGTATTAAAACTTCTTAGTTATTGTAAAGTTATATCATAAAAAAATCAAATTTGAAAAAGGGCCACTTTCGAAGATGGAACTACGAAATTACAGCATTTGGTGTTGCTTTTGTTTGTAATCTGTCATTTATGTGGGTACATAAACCATGTTGATAGTGCTCTATATTCATTAATCAAGCTGAAATTATGTCGCTTACGCCTGAAGAATGCACCAGAATACTTACAATGCTGGAAACCGGCCGGAGTCAGCGCGATACAGCCAGGACTGTCGGTGTGTCGCTGTCAACAGTACAAAGAGTTCTCCGACGTTACGAAGAAACTGGTTCTAACCTACGCAGACCAGGAACGGGCAGAACCAGGTGTACCACAGCACGAGAAGACCGATACTTGGTGAACACCATGCTTCGAAATCGCTTTCTCACAGGAACTGAACTCACCAATCAGTTTCGACGCCTCGGAGGAAGTAACCCAAGTGCATGGACAGTAAGACGTCGGCTTGCTGAATCTAACTTAAAACCCCTTAGACCTGCAAACGGCCCTAAACTGGAGCGTGGGCATCGTATTTCGAGACTAAGGTATGCCCAGAGCCACGTAAATTGGAGTATTGAAGATTGGTCAAAAGTTATGTTCTCCGACGAATCAAAATTTATGCTCTACAAGCACGATGGAAGACACAGAGTCTATCGAAGACCAGGGGAAAGATTCAAGCAAGCATGCATCGAAGAAAAAGTAGCCTACGGTGGTGGGTCTGTACTTGTGTGGGCCGGAATTTCTTCTGAAAGTCGCACAGAGCTGGTGATCATAGAAAACGGCTCTTTAACTAGCGTAAGATATGTGGAAGAAATCCTCAATGATCACGTTGGTCCATTTATGGTCAATTTAGGTGAGGATGCTATATTTATGCATGACAATGCCCGACCTCATACAGGTAGGATTGTGAATGACTACCTTCAAGAGATGAACATTACTCGTATTGAGTGGCCAGCGCGCAGCCCGGATATCAACCCGATCGAGCATGCTTGGGACGAGCTAGGCAGATGCGTAAAACAACGAAACCCTCCCCCAATCACGCTTCGTGAGCTCAAAATTGCTCTCACAGTGGAATGGGAGAATATTCCCCAAAATCGTATAAGGAACTTGGTGTACAGCATGCCAAACCGCGTAAACGCAGTAATGGAAGCACGAGGAGGCAATACGAAGTATTAAAATTCAAGAAAATCGTAATAAAGTTCAAAAATTTCATGTTTCCTATTTTTGTTTTAAGGAGAGATCGGCAGTTTTTTCTTTATGTAATTTTGTGTTAATAAAATGTATTGTGACTCATATTTTTTTTACTTTCATTTAAGGAGTATTACATTGTCTATTAAATACAATTTATTGCATTAACCTATCATTTTTAGTTTCCGAGATTTTTAACATTCTTTAAGTGACCCGGATTCATTGCTCTCGAGTGTATATCTGCTACAATTCTTTCTTTCCTCTATAGACCAGTGCGGAAGCCCTTAAAAATTATAAAAAGTTATCAAAAAGATAGTAGTAAAAGGAAAAACATTGTAAAGTTTTAAACCTACATACTGGGTCACAAGTCCCAGACACCTTTATAGTGTCCCCCTCCGTGCCAAGCGTAGCTATAGACCCGGCGCCGGCGCCACCGCGTTTAATTTGTAGAATGCTGAGAATAGGTCTTTCTGTCTGCAGTTTTATAATCAGCCCTAAGCAATCGTCACCGGAGCCTTCCTCTTAGATAAAGAAACACCAATATAAATGGCCACCATACGTGACAGTTAAATTGATTTGGCGGGTATTGACACAGAAGATGCCATAGCCCGAAAACGACACTAAGGCCCACCCCACACTAACGAAATAATATTTATTACGAACAAGTAGCTGTGTGCCTCGTCAACGTTTCGTCGATGCTTTTCTGGCGCTGGTTTGACAACGATGCTTGGGGGCTTCTGAGTCGTTCGAGACACATCTAAATATAATGAAATATCTCTCCTTACCCAGTCAAGTAGCGACAGCGTGCGCGCGCTGCGCAAGCTGAACGTGTCGCTGACGGAGGAGATGCACGCCATGCGCCGCGTGTGCGCCGCGCTGGTGGAGGAGAGCCGCGCCGCCGCCGTGCGCGCGCAGTTCAAGGACGACATCATCCGCGAGATGCGCCGCCAGCTCAAGCAGGCTAAGGCCAAGGTGAGTGTCTGTGAGCAGTGAGCAGTGAGCAGTGAGCACACAAGCTGACAGAGGAGATGTGTGCGCCGCGCTGGTGGAGGAGAGCCGCGCCGCCGGAGAGGGTTGAACATGAGTGTAACATCGATTTCCACTTCCTACTTTTAATTAATAACCAATTACGTATTAAAAGTTACTTAGCTATCGGGACTATTCCCAGCCGCACTCCCTTTATCGTGACTCGTGTTTGTTTCTGAAAATCAATTTTCCAACTGCAGGTTCAAGTTGATTTTCAAAGATTATAGAAAATAACAGTTTAGTGTCCATTTTCCAGCTAAAAGAAGCATCAGAAGCAACGGATATAAAGTCGAAAGACTTCGTGAGCGGGGACGGCGAGTGCCCGCGCGGCTCCGCGTCCTACGACTCCGTGACCATCGCCTGCGTGCGCGCGCAGCCGCGCCGCAAGCGGGACGTGCCGCCCGCGCTGCTGCCGCGCGCCAGTGCGCACGCCGCCGCCCCCGCCCCCGCCGCCGCCGCCAGCATCACCGCGGGTCGCGACGCGCTGCTCCGCGGGAGGACGCTGTCCACGAACGCTATCTGCGACAGCGCCACGTGCGACGACCTGCGCAGCTTTGAGTGCGGCGACGGCCTCAACGAGTCCGGTGGCGATAGTCTCAATACTTAATTATTGAAGTATCTCTTCGTTTTGTTATTGTTATGTTATTAAATGTTTTATTTAGTTTTTATTTTTTGTTTTATTAATAATACTATTATTTCACCGGTTCTGCATGCGGGTAGAAGTGAATTTTATAAAGAATCGAAATAAAATGGTATAATTATTTGCTACAAAAATGATTTTGCAAATATAAAATTATAAAATAAAATTTCACATGGGACGAACGGCCTTTCCCCGCAGCTGCGGAAAGCACCAAAACTACGTAGAGTTGGAGTCGAGCTACATTGTGGTGACGGTCACGATCGAGACCATGGGCGCTTGGGGCATGGCGGCCAAGAAATTGGTGGCAAAAACAAAAGGGAGAATACTGGTCACACTCGCCCTGACTCGTACCAGGTGCAAAGGACAAGGTTGGCTGTTGCTATACAGCGTAGAAATGCGGCTGGTGTTTTGAGCACCTTTGCACCGGGTACGATTTGGGGTGAATTATTTAGCTAACTTTTTATTAGTGTTAGTGTATCAACTATTTTTGACATTTAACTGTCGCAGACGCCTGAGTGTACGGTCTGCATGTTAACCGATTATGCCATGTCCGTTGATGAATCGTTCTTTCTTTCATATCAGCCAGTCAAAGACTTCTTGCGACAGTAGATACTTTTTTGCCATGTGGCACATGACCGTCAACACGAAGGACTAGGTGAATAAATAACAAAGTAAGTAAAGTTTTGTGTATTTATCTTTTCAAAACCATAAGTATCTTTTGTTTGGACCAACATACTTTCTAAAATAATATTTTGAATAATCAGAGTTCATACAATCTTATATTTTGCATCACACAGCTCGTAAACTATGTACTAAAATAGATTTTGTGTTCCCAATACTTTCGTCCGCATGAGATTGATGTTTTTGACGAATGATATTTTTTGTTCATTCTTTATTCTACATTCCTTTCCTTTCTAATGACTAATGTTATTTTATTGGCAGTGTCCCACTTTGCCTGCTCCGGTAGAAAGATGCTTGTGTGCAGATGACAGGAACTACCCCGATGTATCTACCACAGAGAGAGTACGTATAATGTTGATTGTTAAGAACTTTTATAAATGTGTATTTTGCTAACGAGATCTAGTATATTGATGGCATTATTCTCCCTAGCGCTCCGTGGGAACTACAGCAGAAGTGAATAACGAAACGTGCAATTGCGCCATGATCAAAGCTCCGATAAATGTATACGACGCAGACAGGGTTGGTATCTAAAATCAGTAATTTACTTATGTAAATTAAGTACAAAGGTACTTTGCTTTTTTTTATACATACATGCGTTCACGCCTTTTATCCCCGAAGGGGCAGGCAGAGGCAAGTTAAATGCCCACATTTCACCTTTTAGATTTTTGTCCCACGTAATAGGTGGTGAGCCGATTGCCGTGTTGATATGGACTAGCGCAGGTAGTGACGGCACGTTGGCGTTGATGGTATCCTTTAAACCGCCCATAAAGGTTTTCAATTTGACTTAACGGCTGCCATTAATGTACACTGCTATGTTGTAGGAAGGTAGGAACAGGTTTAAAGGTAAAGTTACAGAGAGTCATAGACTGGGATTTCATCCTCACACCCTACGTCCGGAGCGTTCGAGCACGGTTAGATCCGATAGGGGATTTCTTCCGCGCACGCTTAGATTGTGGAATGATCTTCCTGCCTCGGTTTTCCCAAACGCCTACAGTATGGGGTTCTTCAAAAGGGGTCTAAGAAGGTTTCTACAGGGTCGGCAGCGCGAGTGTGGCGCCTCTGGTGTTGCAAACGTTCATAGGCTGCGGTGACCACCAGTCCTTATGGTGGGCCGTATGCTTGTCTGCCACCTTAGTGGTATAAAAAAAAAGTCAAGGCATTTGATTAAACTTTTGTTTACATTACTGAACATTTCCGTGCTTACCCAAATTAAATTAATTAAAACTACCTATACTGGGTGTAACAAAATTACCTCTCCAAGTTTTATGCGATGACTTGGCATCGGAAATCAAATAGAAATATTTAATAAAAAAGGGGGGTAAATTTTTTAATGTTTTTAAATTTTTTTTTGACGCACATTAATAACTCATTTTTTACCGCGGCAATTCGAGGTAACATGGCCACCGTGGCAAAACAAACACAGAGCACCCGTCTGGCTGTCGTTGTCGCTTTCTACTGCCGCTCAGTAGTGATAGAAAGGGTGAAAATGAAAATTTATAAGACCTTTAAAACGGCTTTACGGTTAAAGTATTCATGTGATTTTTTTTTCTTCATTTTTGTAATGTTTCTTGACTTATGCCACCTCACGTGACGAAATTTCGATAGGTAATTTTGTTACACCCAGTATACTACCTATATATTTAATCTCGTGTAATAGGTAGGTGTATGTGTGTATTGTGTGTCGTTTTAACGCTGGTCTAATCGAAGTAACCCCTCTCGAGAAACTCGAAGAACCTACAGGTAATAATAATACCTAATTTGTGGTCTTCAATTTTCAGTCTCCATCACCCCCTCTCCTGGCATCAGACGAATCAAACGAGACAATTTTAACAAGTACCCTTTTAAATTGTCCTCTACCAACGGACTCCTCATCCAGTTGCTGTTGTTCGAAGCCATCTCAGACACATCCAGAATTGTCTAAGAAAAACTGTGTTAACGATAATGAACAGAGGAACCGTTTAGAGCCATTCAGCACTGTCCTCAGCTACCCAGATCTAAATACTCGTGAAGCTGGTCTTCTACCAAATCGGGTCTCAGTATCAGTTCAGTGTTCACCCAGGTCATGCTTGAAGACCCCTGGAGCAGCATCGAAGTGTAAATCAGTGACAATTCAAATGCCAGAAATTTGTAACAGGAATCGAATGTGGGCTGAAGAGACAGTGGGGAGTGATCAGTCTGGGTGAGTCTGTTACTTGTATGTACTAGATAAGGCCAATGATCATTTTCGTCATCGAGCGTCTTTCCTTATTGCGACTAACAGTTCTCGTTTCGCAGGGAGAGCTTTTCAACTTTTACGTTTTCACTTCTCCTAGTCTTGAATAAATGACCTCTCGAGCATTGTGATCATTATAGTTGTACATACATTTTGGAAAGGGTTTTGCTCTTCTAGGACTACGAAATTTGGAAAGTGTGCGGTGGAGGGAAAGAAGAAAGAAAAAGAAATTTATTTCACACTAGCTGATGCCCGCAGCTTCACCCGCGTATTTTTTTCCGTTGCCGCTTCCCGTGTGAACTTCCCGGTATAAAAAGCAGCCTATGTGTTATTCCAGACTATTATGTATCCCTGTACAAAATTTCAGCCAGATCCGTTCTGCCGTTCAAGCGTGAAAGAGTAACAAACATCCACACTCACAAACTTTCGCATTTATTATATTAGTAAGATAGGCATATACAGAAGCATTTGTAAAACGTCCAGAATATAAATCAAAAATTCTACCACCGGTTCACAACGCGACTCACCTGAGAAGAACTGGTAATTTGCCGATCATTTTGTAACCAGGTTTCACTATCAATGAGTACTTACAAAGAAAGTCACGGTTGCGTGAGTCTCTAGTCTAGAGCTTGGGACTATAAACTATTATTTTATTTAGCTTTTCTGCATTGTTGGAAGCAACTGTTTTCTAACCACAACTCACTCAGTCTTTCGGTTAACACGTGGCCACAATAGCTTGAAAGAGAAGTTTGCACGCAAATTGAGGGTTGGTATGATCCCAAAACCCTCAACGGCGTTCTTTCATGATACACCGGAGTTTCTAGTAAGACAGAACTATAAATGTGTCACTTCATAATTTAATTACCATCTATAAATACCGTCCGACAGTTAGTGCTTTATGAGCTGCTTAACGACTTTGTGGACTGTTTATAACTGTGTGTGTCCTGGTTTCAGCGGGCTTCATGCCACGAATGAGTGTAGCCAGCATCGTGAGGTGAGAACTTATGAAATGCCTACTTGATTTAAAACTAAAAAAATTGAACTTTTAGGTAATATGCTTTTTGCATATTACCTAAAAGTTCAAAAGATTCATGCAGTCGTAATTTTTTTTGTGTAACAATGTTACACAATATTTCTTTTTTTTATACCACTAAGGTAGCAGACCAGCTTACGGCCCACTAGGTGTACCGGTGGTCACCGTAGCCTATGAACGTTTGCAACACCAGAGGAGCCACTCTTGCGCTGCTGACCCTGTAAAACCTTCTAAGACCCCTTTTGAAGAACCCCATACTGGTTCGTTGTGAGAAAGAAATACCTAAACAATTCATTATTATGCAAAAAAACTTCTGTAAATTGCTCTAAATGTTGATACTTAATAACTTTTACAAATTTCAGGGAAACACTGTGACGCCGCAAGGCTGTTTATGTTCGTAAGTACCTGCAGTTGAACATCTTTATCACAAACTACAAATAATCAGTGCAGTGTTTGGTTTCTACGATCACACAAAAAGTCATACCGTCGTATTACACGTACGCTCATAAACATTCTCACCACTCTCTTCGACAGTTAAATTGAAAGAGCATGCCAAATCTGTTATATATCGCTTACAGTGAGAGCTTCAAAATCACACGTGAACGTTGTCAAACATCAAAGCATGTCTGCATTGAGTTATTATAATGACCTGGAGCTCGCTTCCAGACATTTTCGTCACGACCCCTGTGTAGTGGAGCAAACTTCATACCATTAATATTGTACGGTCGTGAATTAGGAAAGTGTGAATGATTCAAAATAAACTGTCTGAGCGTTGACTGTTGTATAAACACAACATCAAGTGAATGGCTCCGTGGGATTCCGTTGTACCTTCACCTAATAGATCGTAACAAAATGCCGTATTAAGTTCCTGAAAGAAGTGCTCGTGACCTCGCAGACTCAAGTGTTCTTTAAACGAACGAATTTCACTATGGCCGGGCCTTGGATGGGTGACCACCACGTAACCGCTTCGTGTCATTTATTGCGGGCGTAGTCGTGCTTCGGCGCACGAAAAGCCGTTGGTCCCGGTTGCCAATAAAATGGCAGTGGTTAAGGCAAGTTGAAGGCATCATGGTCGGCTTGAAAACTTTCAATAGCAGACAGCAGGTAATAACAACCTGCGCCTGTCTCGTTTCTAATTTTCTGTCTATTTCAAAACACAAAAGTGTTTTATGCGCTTCCTGTGAACTGGCACCGTAGGTTGTTATTAGGGTTCCGTAGTCGAAGGCACGTTATCCACCAGACTGTACATCAGCAGAACCGTGACAGCTAGACAGTTAACATTAAAAAAAAGGCCATTTCTTGGTACGAAAACCAACGTGCGCAAATCCGTCGCGCATTTGATCGGATTTTTGTTCAATGCTTGCTCCAATGTTTTAAGGGTACCGTTTACGTGCTAGATATGCATCGAGATTTACATCGAAAATAAAAACTTTTTTTATTTCTAGGACTGTAAAGAAAATAGCGAATCACTCCAGTGGCAGTATATTCCATGTAAGTTTTTAATTCATTCATGCTGGATTCGATCAAAATCGGAGTAAGACTTTATACTACAGAATAACTTGCACCTCTTCTAAAAGTAAAGTGATTTTCCATTTTATTTACAACTAATAAGCATAACGTAACTATGGTAACCATACTAAAGTTGAGTACTTCGGTTACTATAGTTACGTTATGCTTGTTAGTTGTTGGTAGTAACTTCACTTTCACTTTACTATTAGTCCGATTACCGAATCCAACCTAAAACATAATAGAAATGATCGGGTTAAGACATTGAAGTAATATTCCTACATAATAACTGAATGGGTTAAAACAACAAGAAGTGGTGTATGGAGTGGAGAGTCTATGTTTAACTGGCGCGGTGACGAAATGGGCGGACGTCGCCGTCGGAAACCGCGGCTTTCAGCTTTTTACTAATGAACTACCTGTGGATACAGGGTGCTTTATGCACATTTCATAACTTTAACTTTTCATAGTAATAATTCCTATTCATCTATTATTAAGTTCACTTTGAAGCTCAGATCTTGGTACTTGAAAATGACTGTTAAGGCGGGGTATTTTATTGATACCTCCTAGCGTCTTTGAAAGTACTGAATACCATCTGACTACCCTACGCTTCTCAGTAATTGTCCTGGGACATCCTTCCGAGGGCTTACCCGGGTCTCCCAACTATAGGCTGTTGGGCGTTACGTGAGGTTTTTTAGTCGGTAGGAGTCCGGCATAGCATCCATGAGGATTTTCCCTCACGTTAAAAAAAAACCGTTTTTGTTATATTCCCGCTTAAAACTTAACAAATTACATGTTTGCAACCTAAACCTTGGTTTGCTTGTAACTTCTCGAGAGCACGAGCACAAACGTATTCTATCTAGCGATTAAGAAGATCGAAATACTTGCATTCGAACTATTTACTTTTCAAAGGGTAAGGACTTGGAGGCAATCATCATTATTATTTCAGCCGATACGGGTCTCCCTCAAACATTGCCACTTTCAGTAGGTCATTGAGTAAAGCAATCAGAACACCAAATCTAAATTGCGATTGTATCTACGCGTCTATACCAAAACGTTATAACTTGTGAGCAGCTAAACAAGCAGATCGACATCTATAACAATAAAATACAACACACTGTTTAACTAGCTGTGAAACCATAATCCATAAGAATAAAGAATACAAGTGGGCCACCGGCGCTTCCTTCAGCTACATTATTTACGTTGATCTAAATATAGGCGGCGCTGCAGCGCGCGCGCATCCACTGTGGCGCGGGCGACGCGGGCGCATGTGTCGCGGCTTCGTTTACTAACAAATGCGCGTGTGCTGTACTTACTACGTACCGAGTGTTGTGCGGTGATTGTGTGATGATGTTCAACGGATTTCTGACGTTCGGGGACTCCGATAACAGTGATGTTACTAAAGTATGTGGCCATAATTTAGTTTATACACAGGTAGAACTAATTGGAAGATTTGGATGACAGTTGGGGTTAATTACCCAATTAACCTGTTACCTTCATCACATTTGTTTACTTAACTACATTCAAAAACCGCTAAGCTTGTTGATGTGTATAGTGGTTTTATCCGTTTTATTCGGAAATCTTGGTGATATGCTACAGGCTACAGCTGTGTTTGCTGGCAATCTGTAAAAATATTATTGTAATTCTTTCACTAATACAGATTCCATAACCAGCAGTAGACAGCAAATAAGCTTCTTTTCATAAGTCAGGGCACGCACAACTGCTGCTTGATCCAAGTTCCGAGATGTAGGTATGGTTCTTCTCACTGGTGTTTGTGACCACGAATTCCGGTTAGACTGAAAGACATCATCTTTTGGTATGTCCTTTTTTTACTTGAGGAGAATCCTAATTGAATGCTATGCCGGACTCCTACCAACTAAAAACCACACGTATCCTACCTAACAGCCTACGGTTGGAAGCCCTCGGAATCTCGGATAATACCTTCGTTTCGTTTGTGAAGCATTGACGCGAAGAGCAGCATGTTATCTAGCAACACATATGTTGCGGCAACTTTGTGTTTTGTTTCTCATCGTTCGTTTAATTATGTCATTCCGCCTCGGCTGGTAACGGAAATCTTGACTTTATCTGCACACTTTATGAATGCTGGAGGCATGTAAGTTGCAAAGAACAGTAGTCCAGAGGTCTCCTAACCTGAGCGTTGGATCCATTAAAGCGATGATGATGTGCCTACCTATCAATACCTCAGGTACTGATAGTTTAGACTCGTTTGAAACAGCCGATGTGTTAAATCATACAATTCATGTTTATTTATTGAAGATGGAAAGGCCCTGTTTATTCCTGTTTATATTGCCGAATACTTTTATCAGCCACTGAGTGCTGAGTAACCTTTGATCATTTTTATTGCAATCAGAATTGACTTGTGTTGGCTTTTACCGATGCACTCAAGAGATCGTAAAGCACTCCGTCAGCGTAAATATCGGTCGGGAGATCAAACCGGTCGAGGACTGCCCAAATTCTTTATTTGATTGATGGGGTGGGTATACTGCGTATGTTAAGTCAATCTGTGATCCCGTGTGCGCGGCTAATGTTAGATCGCAAGTGGATACGTGTGTGTGTAACATGTAATAGGGCATCTATGAACAGTGCGAGGTGAGCTAAATTAGCTCTGGAATATTTTTGGATGCGTGATTAATTATCTCAGGTTAAGATACTTTTTATTGCAATTAACAAAACGATCACAGGAAACCAACTTATTAATAGCTGTTATTTCAGATAGTTATTGTTCATCGAATTTAGGTAAACTTTACAATCGTTATGGAAGTGTCAACGATTTTTAAGATTTCCTAAATTTGTAATGTAGGTCATTGTAGGTATAGTGGAATTCAACAGACTTAAAAAATATAGTAAACAAAGAAATTGGATCTCGACTACTCCATAATTACTTACATTTAATTATCAATTCTGATCATAGTCGTTTCAAGGAACTCTAGTTAGATTTATGCGGACATTTCGACACTAATAAACCTTTAGATTATAGAATAATTTCATGAAAAATACTCGGATGGTAAAAATTTAAGACTGTCATTTTTGCTTGTCATTAAATTATTTTTTCTCAGACTTGTTTGTCTTTGCCATAGTGTTGTAAAACTGTTGTACTGGCCAATTGATTTTAAAAGGAGGTCATTGTTTTATCAATCTGTCAGTTCGAAAAAATGTACTTACTTTAATAATATAACTTATTGACCCAGAGAGCGAAGAGTGCTAGTCCACAGAGTATATTGAATATATGGAGATGCGAGTCTTTGCCCCTTTTCACAAGTACCGGTTGCCGGGTGCCGGGTAGGGTGGGTATATGGCCGTGTACTATAGCTTTCACACGTACCGGCGTGATTTGTCCGCCAACCGCTTGCATTCACCGCCGCCGCCGCGCCGGTTACCCGGCACCGGCTACCCGGCTACCGGTACGTGTGAAAAGGCACTTTGAGTTTGGGTCTTCGATTCCACAGTATAGACGATTTTGCTTTCGTCCGTATGTGTGTGTACATGTCAGCTTCGGTCTAGAAGACGCATTTGTTAACCAATTTTCTCCAAACTTGGCACACATGTTCATTGATTTAAAATCATTGATCTACGAAAAGATAAAAATACAACTTTTGTCGAAAGTTTTTTTAATAGGGCGGAAAATAAGGGAGAAAAAGGTCCCCGTTATATATGATGGGATCATAAGGGATATAATTCCTCACAGGTTGTTTTTTCCTGGGCGCTCGCGAGGCCTACTCTTCGCAGAAGTACTTTTAAAAAATTGGGACTAAATAAGTATTTGTGCGACCCAGAAATCGTCAGAAGGATCCGGTTAGGCTTAGTACCTTGTGGAGAAGTAATTAAAGAGGCTAACGTTCATCAGCGAGCTGCCAAAAAGAATCTAATGTTTCGAACGCCATTAACATTTAAATATGAATAAAAAGAAAAAAAAAAAGATTCTTTAGGGTAGACTGGGTACGGTTGACGGTGGATGGTTAAAATATTCAGTCCTAAAGTAATATATTATTGTAAATAAATGATTATATGTAGGTACTATTAAATTTTCTAAAAGTTTCTTTTTTTTAAAGATCCTTTAATTAAATTAATATAAAAAAATTATTGCACATAATATATATTGATATACCGAATTTCATGATTTGATGAATTTGGCGATTGATATACCGAAGTAAATGAATGTACGGTGAACTAGATATAACTCAATGATTATTTACATACATAGAATCAGTTTAGTTACAACACTATGATCATAGACAACTTCTGTCAACACATGACATGTTTACATGATTGCTGAGCTGTCCAGAAAAAGACTATAGGGAAATAATGCATTGATGATTGGTACTCAGCTATGACTAACGTATGCCCCTCCAATTTGTCATACCACTAAGGTTGCAGACAACGGCCCACCTGATGGCAAGTGTTACCGTAGCCTATGGATATTTGCAATACTGGAGGCGCTACACTCGTGCTGCTGACCCTGCAAGAACCTTCTAAGATCCCTTTTGAAGCGCCCCATACAGTAGACATTTACTTTCCAGGACAGCGGCGGGGGCCTGAGCCTCGTGAGCAGTCCCTCCGGGACCTGCACCTGCGACGCGACCGCCAGAGCCACCTACTACCAGAACAAGCTGCTGTCCACGCTGCAGATTGTTAGTAGTATCATGCGTAGTCTTGTGAGGCTGCCATAGTGGAGTGATCTTGAGCCGTCATTTACTGACGTATGTTTTAACTTGCCTATCCAGGATGCGCCACGTCGTTGACTTGTGCACTTATGTACTTCTGAAAGTGACCTCTAGTCATATTGAAAAAAAAAAACAATTAACAGAAGTAAATTTTCTCTAAAAAATTTAGACTACTTAGTTGAGTTCTGGAATCAGACAAATAGTTATTCTTTTATCGTGGATTTCTATCTAATTGTAGTTATTATATAACCTGACCTACTCCTCGGGGTCATATTGTGAAGTAGGTAGCTAATAGAGCCAATTGTGTTGTAGTTACAAAACAAGGAAGAGACGATCCGCGTGCAGACGGAGAGCCTGTCCGTGGCGGAGGGGCGCATCGCGGCGCTCACCGAGCGCGCCGCCGACCTCAAGCGGGACCTCGAGCGGAGGGCGAAGGAGGTATTACACAGATCATTCAATTTGTGTAGGAATTACTTCAGTACGGTCATTGTTCCAGGTTATGTGATAGTGTGGATTTGTCTCAACTTTATGTGTGTACATAAAGTCACGTCTTTATCCCCGAAGGGGTAGGCTGAGGCATAGTATACGCCCACATTTCACCTTGTAGTTTTATGTTCCATGTAATAGATGATGAGCCTATTGCCGTGTTGAAATGAACAGGTGCAGGTCACATAAATATGTAATTGTAATTATGCTACTTACCTGTAGTATAAGACACAGTTATAATTATTCTGTATTAGGCTACTCCCGCGGAAACTAAGTGTCATATAAGTAGAGGCGGTTCTTTACGCCGCCCGTGCCTACAACTGTGGTGTCTGCTGTACCCTACAAGACGAGAATTCCACATACGGGGCCGCCAACTTGAAGGCAACAATCTTGTGTGTCAATATTCTTGTGGACTGTGAGAGTGGCTCACAATCCGTTAGACGTCGCCATGACTTCACATCAGGCGGGCAGCGTCATTTTGGCGACCTAAATATTTATAAAAATAAAACAATTTGATGGCATTTTTTCTATGCTCTCTGAATCCGAACACAGGAAAGACAATTTTCTGTTACAGATGTGAATTCTAAATTTAGACATTTTTTACACGATACATAATTTGCTGTTTAAAAGGGAAAGAGTTTTTTTTACTAGATCTCACCAGTTTTTGCAGCGTGACAACAGATGGTCTTATTCTGTGTGGTTCTTTAAATGGAACAAATGTTTTCATTGAGAAATGACTTTAGAAGTACCTTTGGTGCAACATAATTTTGTAAGAAACATACATAGGTATTTGGTTTAGGTACGTTTTATGGTGTACGAGTTGCTGTGGTAATAAAATAAAATGTGTTACGGGTTACGATTTGAGTCGTAACCAAAAATATTACACATTTATATTTGTAGGACAAAAGGAGCCTACGTGAGACCTATTACCTGCCTAGGTACTAGGTGCACATAGGCATACTGTACCTGGTACCTACATACAAATGCCTCTGTATACCCTATTATAAGAAAGATGTTGTGTGAATGTAGTGATAAGACGCTAAAATACTGTGCAAAGATGCATTTTTAATACTTGTAAAAAACTTTGGGTAATGTTTTCAGCTGGATGCTGTGCGCCAGACGCTAGAATGTTGCCGAGCTGAGAAAGTGGACGTGTCCGTCACAGCCAAGTCCGAGGTGGTGAGTGGAGATAGATAATGTTATGAAAACATACCTACAATTATTTCCTATTTATTGAAGAATATTTTAAAATTTCTTAAACGGTATTAACTACGGCATTAATTTTATCAGGGACTATTAAAATAAAACAAAAGTAGTTGGTTTTGATAGTAACAAAATAACATTGATGGTAAATAAATTACATTGAAAGTAATAAAATAACATTGATAGTAAAAATAATTTCTTAGTTGTGTAAGTGGCAAACATGGACTGACATAATTATTACTATGTGCATGCTATACCAAAATATCATGATAATAAATAGGCATGTGATGGCGATTTCTAGGAGGTGGAAAAGCAAAGTGACGTAGTGAGAACACTACAGAGTAACTTGGACATCATTGAAGATCTGTATCGGGAGTGTTTTTACGAGGTAAGTGCCTCATTCTCTACCAAATCATTATTGTCTTTTTTATCTAGGACGCCAAATATTTTCAAGTCAAGTTTCACTATGAAACAAAAATATTTTATGGATAAAATATTTAATATGCCAAATTTTGCATAATATTTTCCTGTTGTTTCTTGTAATAAAACTTGTTTAAGTACGGTCCCGTTAGCTCAATTGGTTAGAGCATTGCCCTGGTTTAGACAAAGGTTGCGGGTTTAATTCTCGCCTGGGCAAAGCTTTCTTTTGTAACTTTATAATAAAAAATGTTTTAGTAGTTATTATGTATTAATTACATTTTTATGAAATGATACGATTTTGCAAAAATACTGTTTTCTGACAGAACATTGAAAAATATTTTTTTGCATAAGTTACAATATTGATTGTGCCACTTGCAGACGGCGAAGCAGGAGGACTTGATGGAGCTGCTCCGCCAGTCGTACCAGGAGGTGCGCCTCATGGACCGGCAGAAGGCGGAGCACATCGGGCGGCTGCAGACTGTCATCGACGCGCACAAGTGGTCCTTGGATAGCTGCCAGGTAATTATACCACCCTGTAATAAAAAGTCCATCTGCCTCTCGTATTTATTAAAGGTTGCCGGGCAGAAACTGCTTTAAGCAGTGAGACCGCCCATTGTACTACTTCCTTTTATAAATATAAAAAATTGACATTTTTGGGGTTCCATACTCGGTACCGAGACTTCACTGTCTGTCTGTCAAGAAGCCGTGTATCTCATGAACTTATGATAGCTGGAGAGCTGAAAGTTTCACAGATTTTTTTTATATTCAGCACGCCAAATTGACGTCGCCACCAGCCTGATTATGTATTTCTATTGCCGCTGTAACAACAAATAACAATATTTAAAGAACAGAAAATAATAATATTCCCATAAGAACAACAAACGTCTCTTTTTGCTACTCTCATTAACAAACGATTTTTTGGTACGGCATCCTCTGTTCGCGAATCTAACTTGCACTCGGCTGATTTTTTAATCCTACTTGATTTATCACGCTTTTCTAAAAACAAATGTGTTAAGTAGATATGTGATATTTTTTATTAAATGGTTCTCCCTTTGTTCCAGGACATTGCGTTAGAAGTAGAGAACTTGAAGATGGAGATATCAACGTTCCTGAGCAGTTCCTCCTCACCCAACAATGACTCGGTACCTCTACCCTGTCACACACTAACCATGGACGTTGATGCTGCACTAACAAGACGCTTGGGATTGGATAACATGCTTCTGTTTGTCGTTAGAATACTAACAAAACTACCGATAGTTTATTTATGTACAGAGATTTTATATTAAGGTGCGTATCGATTTCGCGCGGCCGCCGCGCGAGCCTTGTTCGACCGCGGCAAATCTGTGTTTTGGTTCGCGAGCCATTTTTAGCGTACAATTTCATTATAGCGGGGCAGCCGCGCGCGGCAGCCGATTCATGAACGAGCGTACGTTTTATGCGCGACAACCATACGTTCATACGTATCAAGCAAGCCGGCCCAGTGCCGCTGCTGCTTTTAAATTTTAAATTGTCTAGTGCCATGCCTATAATCTAATTAAAGTACGACACTTCTCGTTGTCCATGTTTTAGCTGCGCGTATCCACTAAAAATGCGTGAGTAGTCGTCAGGTACTCAGGTACGTCCCAATTACGCGCGCACAAAGCACTGTCACTCCTTTGCCGCGCTGTCAAAAACCGACACAAAATGGTTCGTCGCGCGGCATGTTCGAGCGCGCCGATGTACGAGTTGCCGCGCGCGGCAGCTCAGTACCCATAATGCGCGGCCGCCGCGCGAGCCAATGTTCGTTGGTTTGCCGCGCGCAGTCGATACGCGCCTTTACAGACATGACATACAAACATTTGAGCAGTAACAATATCCTAGAATTTAAATTTTGGTATCAGCTTCAAAATTTTCTTCGGTATTTTAAAATCTGATATGGATAAGTAGTTTCTAAATTTGTAGGTATATGCGCACCCTCTGGTGCTTGTATGTCGACAATCATTGCTTATTCGGGTACATTTCAATATTTAAATTTACTTTTAATTTAGTATTTAAACTTACCTATAATAGAACCCATTGTACTGACTGCTTGCTTTGCTTTAAAATAAATATATATTAGTACTATGGTTGTTTAATTCCTACGCTAGGGTATGTGGGAGCGCAGTGAGGAGTCGATGGCGTCGCTCCCGGACACGCGCGAGGAGCTGCAGCACATCACGGAAGGACTGCTGAAGCTCCGGGACATACTCACTGTACGTGCCACCACCGGTGAATATACTAATATCGGATTGTACTTTGCTTATTGACTGAAATCAATTTCAGATAGTCTTTAACGGCACTATTTGTACTTACTGATATAACTGTTTAATAATTTTATTAGGTTTGTCATCTTCTTATTCATATTTTCATTTATATACGTTTTATTAACGAATTTCTCGAGTATTGAGTTAATAGTTAGTCATGGTAGCCGGCGATGTGGTTCGCAACCCGTCACGTCTCGTCTCCCATCGGGGCGAAAAGTGGGCTAATGATAGCCGCTTTGCTACGTTGAATGTAAGAGGAGGTATGAATGATAAAATTGAGGAGGTATGCAAGATAATGCGAGAGAGGCGACTGGATATTTTGTGTGTGAATGAGACAAAGCGGAAAGGATGCGACACCACAACGCATGGAACCTATACGGCATACTGGTCAGGCGTAGCCACAACCCGTGCGGCTTGTCAGGGGGTCGGTGTAATACTTTCCGCGAGAATGAATGAATGTGTGACAGATTATGAATGTGTGAGCCCAAGACTCGTTTGGTTGAGACTAAAGGTTGGACTCACCCGCATCTTTGTGTTAGGAGTGTATGCTCCACAGGATGCGCGGTGGCGCCGGTCCTCAAAAGACCAAAGTGAGAGGCAGGCATTTTGGGAGAGTGTGAATGATATTCTGGGTAAATGCAAACGAAACGAAAGGATTGTAATGTTAGGTGATTTTAATGGATGGGTTGGAGTGAAGCGTGATGGATATGAAAGTGTATTGGGTAAGTTTGGGGATGAGCGAGTGAATGAAAATGGCGAAAGTTTGCTAGAAGTATGTTTGGAGAGGAATCTTGTGGTAACCAACACCATATTTAACCACAAAGATATCCACTTGTATACAAGGAAACAAGAAAACCAGAGAAGCATGATTGATTTTGTGATAGTAGATGCAAGAATGAGAAAGAATGTTCTGGACACCCGGGCATACCGCGGTGCCGGAATTGACACAGATCACTTCTTGGTAATTAGCCGAGTAAGAAGTCTGTTTCAGCTGTGGCGGCATCGTGTGCATAAACCCATTGGTGTATTGGAGCGCATTAAAGTTGAAAATTTGAAAGATATACGCGTGAAAGAGGAATTTGTAAGTGAATTGAGCGAGAAATTTGTAAATTTAGAGGAAATATGTGAGATTGAAGAATTATGGAAGCCGATTAAGGAAGGTCTCGTAAAAGTTGCAGTGGAAGTATGTGGGATAAGCAAAAGGAGACAAGGATGTCAGGTAAAGAGTATGTGTGCTGAAGTTTTAAAAGTTTTGTCTGATAAGAAGCAAGCATGGTTGAACTGGTTGGCTACAATGGAAAGAATGCAGAAGGCAACGGATGAGGATGTAAAAATGGCAAAGGATGAGTATAAAAGGTATAAGCGTGTTGCGAAAGAAGTCATAAAAAGTAAGAGAGAGAATGATGAGGATGACTTTCATAACAGGTTATCTGATGACTTCCAACAAAACATAAAATTCTTTTGGAAGTCTATAAGAACAATGAGGACTGAAAAGACAACCTCACAATTTAAGCAAATCAGAAACCGTGATGGCAGTCTTGTGATAGGAGAGGAATGTGTGTTAAAAACGTGGAAGGAATATTTTGAAAGTTTATTTGAAAAAGAGGATATGCAATGGGAGACTCATGTTTCGGAAATGAATGAACTTGAGAATGAAAGCCACTTAAGTATGGAAGAAATTGTGGAAGCGTTGAATAGTATGAAATTAGGAAAGGCTGCTGGGATTGATAGAATTTCTGTCGAGATGCTGAAAGCGGGTCGTGGCGTGGTAGCTTGCCAGCTGTACCGCCTTTTTAATCTTTGCTGGCGAAATGGCAGAGTACCAGAAGAATGGTGCAAATCTGTCATAGTGCCGCTGTACAAAGGTAAAGGGTCACAGCAAGAGTGCAAAAACTACCGCGGCATAAGCTTGCTCAGTGTCGTAGGCAAATTGTATGCGAAAGTTTTGATTAAAAGAGTGATGAATGAAACTGAAGGAAAAATGTGGGATGTACAAGCAGGATTTATGAAAGGAAGGGGATGCACGGATCAGGTCTTTTCATTAAGATGCCTAACTGAAAAGTTTTTAGCAAAACGTCAAAAAGTCTATTGCATCTTCGTGGACTTGGAAAAGGCCTATGACAGAGTGGTGAGAAATGAACTGTGGTCAACACTGTCCATGTATGGAGTGAACAGCAACTTGATACGAGCCTTGAAATCTCTATACGAGGGCTCCAGTGCTTGTGTCAGGATCAATGGAGCTTGCACAGACTTTTTTCCCATCGAAAAAGGTGTGAGACAAGACTGTGTAGCGTCACCATGGCTGTTCAACCTATACATGGACAGTTGCTTGAAAGAACTAACAGTGGAAATGAGAAGTTTGCGAAGTATAGCTGGAGTGACATTGAGGGATAAAGTAAAGAATAGTGTGATAAGGGAACATTGCGGTATGACAGAAGATGTAGTGACTAAGATAGAGAAAGGGATGCTCAGATGGTTTGGACATGTGGAGAGAATGGATGGAAATAGGCTGACGAAACAGATTTATGAAGCGAGAGTTAATGAGCAAACTGGTAGGGGTCGACCTCGGCGTACTCATGTCGATAAAATCGATAATCTTCTGAGAAAAGGCCAGGTCAAGAGTACCCTTAAACGAAGAGCATGTATGAAGACACTTATGAAAGTTGAAGAAGCGAAAGTTGTTTGCCAGAATCGTAGCAAGTGGAAAGTCATAGTCTCTGTCTACCCCGCTGGGAGACAGGCGTGATGTTATGTATGTATGTATGTATATATTAACGAAATACTCACACAAACAGTTCGCAGATGTCCCACGTTGGCGCCCAACGTGGGACTTAGCTGTTCTCGGTCACGCGTTTAAATGGGAGTCTTTAGATAATAACGACACGTTATTACATACATACATAAGATCACGCCTTTCCCCGGAGGGGTAGGCAGAGGCATATTATAGGCTCACATTTCACCTTTTTAGAATATGTCCCACGTAATAGGTGGTGAGCCGTATTGCCGTGTTGAAATGAACAGGCGCAGGTTGTGACTGCCTGTTGTTGAAATATTTTTCTAGCCGCCTAAAAAGGCCTTCAACTTGGCTTAACGACTGCCATTTTACTGGCAACCGGGACCAACAGCTTAACGTGTCTTCCGAAGCACGGCAACGCTCGAATAAATGTCACAAAGTGGTCACATGAATGGTCACCCATCCAAGGACCGGCCATAGTGAAAATTGCGTACTGCAATGATCGTTTACAGAACAGACTCCGCGGAGTCACGAGCGCTTCAGCGACACGTTATCATACTATTTTAAATTGTAGGAATATAATTAAACTCTCATTATTTCGTGGTCATCGTTTGACATCTTCACTTTTGTACCACTTGATAACATAAGTTATACACTCTGTCCAAATTGTAATAGGACTTTTTCTGGATAGGTACATTTGGTGTGAGATACTGTCTCAACGGAAACATATTGTGATTCATATTGCATTCTCTCTCGATCTAAATCGCGTTATGGTTTGTCGACATGTAATATCTAGATCGCGATAGGGTTTGTCTACATGTAGTGTCTAGATCGCGATAGGGTTTGTCGACATGTAGTGTCTAGATCGCGCTAAGGGTTTGTGACAAAGTCTAGATCGCGATATTGAAATTGTGCTAGGATAGTTATAAGTATGTATTACATTTCTAAATTATTGAGATTCATTTTGGAGTTTTCGATACTATTCGAACTATTTGTATTGCTAACGTGAGCGATAAATTAAATTATAGTGTTGCCTACAAAGTTGTGGTACATTATTTAACCTTCGCCCTCAAGACCCATTGAATAATATATTCATGGTCCTTCTGCCGGATGGCTGAGAGCGTTTTTTGGTAGTCTTCGGTGGTGGTAAAGAATACCACCCATTGTGTTAGGACTAGTCAGTGGATTGCTGTCTAGAACAACCTCTTCAGCAAGTGAAGAGGTACCTGTTGGCGCTGAAATTTGTTCCTGGAACCGGGATTGGCGCCATCTGGAGGAAACCGACGCAAAGGGAGGCTGAACTGGTGCAGAGCTGAACTCTTGGAACGAGGTCGCTACAAGGAGCTACTGGAAAATAATTTAACTACATGGATACGGTTTGTGTCAGTGAGTGCAGTTAAAAAATCGTGAGTACATTTTGAACCTTATTTCATTGAAGAATTAAACATAGACTTTTTATTAAAGAATCCTAACTTAGAAAATTTGAAGAGACAATATTATAGTGTAAGTGTTAAAGACTTTGATTTAGTTTAGATTTATTAACTTGTAAAATTTTTAGGCTAAAAGTGGTTGAGACGGGGACTCTATGCCCGATTTTATTTTGATTAAACTGTGTTCAAACACTTAGAAAAACTTTAGTGTTTAAGGACTTAGAATAATTTCAAACAATTTTTATTGAATGTTACACTTGTAAGATTTTCTGTTGTGTTTTGTGTTAAGAATTTATTTGTCTGTGTTTAGTTTTGATAGTTAAAAATAGTTAGTTTATATTTATTGGAACGTTTCATCTAAGTTACAACACTTGGAAAACATTCATTTTCCTTGGGTCAACTTTGTTATTAAAATCAAACTACGTTCCAATACATTACATTGTTTAATATGGAACCGTTAAACGAAATTCAGGAAGACATTAAAATGAAGATGTCAAAAGCGTTTTCCAATGTTAAAAAGTGTCCTAAAGATCGTTTAACGAAAAGTTATGTACAGATTAGAGTAGACAATTTGGAACAGCAGTGGTCGTTATTTACAAATACTCATACACAAATTTTAACTCAGGTTAAACGGGCTGAGTTGCATAGTACTGAGTATTATAAAAAGGGTTTGTATGACGAAGTAGAAGATCTGTATATTGCTTACAAATGTCACTTGCAGGAAATTTTGAATCTATTTAATGTACCGACTGCACCTGAAACAAATAAACATGAAAAATTAGTTACTAGAGTCAAATTACCAGAAATAAAAATACCATCTTTTTCGGGTAAATATTCTGAATGGCCAACATTTCGAGATTTGTTTCTTGGGCTTATTCATAACAATAAGGCTATAGAAGACGCGCAGAAATTTTATTATTTAAAGGGACATTTAGTGGGAGAAGCAGAACAGCTGATTCGAAATATTAGTGTGTCGTCAGAAAATTATAAAATAGCTTGGGAAACATTAGATAATATGTACAATAACAAAAGATTTTTAGTTAATGGCATTTTAAAACGCCTTTTTGGTCAAAGGACCTTAACTTGTAAGTCAGCTAGTGATATTAAGGCGCTACTTAATACTACTACTGAGTGCTTGCAATCTATTAGTGCTCTTGGGGTGGATATCTCGTCTTGGGATATTCTTATTATCTACATAATTAGTGGGAAATTAGATAAGGAGACTCGGAAAGCGTGGGAATTAAATATTTCATCGGAACCTAGTGATGAATTAGCTACGTTTACGCAATTTTCGGAGTTCTTAAATAGTCGCTTCCGAGGGCTCGAACATTTAGAGACGAGGAATGGTACCCGGGACAAGACTGGACCTCCCAAGAGTACACAATCATTTCATGTTGTGGCTAATGATAAGCAAATGTCGTGTGAATATTGTTCGGCAAATCACAAAATCACGTCGTGTAAAAAATTCTGTGCGCAGTCTAGCGACAGTCGACGTAGTTTCGTCCGGGACAAGCGCTTGTGTTTTATTTGTTTAAAAGGTAACCACTCTGCCAAGTTTTGTAAAAACACTCTCCGGTGCCACATATGCCACCGTCGTCATAATTTGTTACTACACCCAACAGGTGTATCTGGGTCTGATAGTGAAGGTTTTGAATCTCCAATCGCTCACGTAGGATCCTCAAAACCTCTACAAGATGAGGCGAGGGAAGGAAATAAAATAACCGCTGAGGCGGAGGGATCTGCCAAGCCACTCGTAGCATGTCTTTCGACAGGGAACGGTAGCAAAACCGTTTTATTGAGTACAGCCTTAGTGAAGGCTGAGTCGAGAGATGGGGCATATCGCATGGTGAGGGCTTTGGTAGATCAAGGGTCGCAGGGGTCATTTGTTACCGAGTCGACAGTTAAATTTTTGGGGCTAAAGAAAGTTGCTGCAAACCACACCATAGTGGGTGTTGGAGGAAATACAACTGATGTGTCAAGGTCTACTGTTAACTTCAGTATCCAGTCTAGGAGGGACCCCAACTTCACAATGAGGGTTACAGCTCACGTCGTGAAATCGGTCACCTCCCTTCTCCCTGTTACAAACGTAACTAGGGTAGAATGGGTAGATCTGACTGATAATGATTTGGCAGATCCGAAATACTACAGGCCTAATAAAATCGATGTTTTATTAGGTGCTGAGGTTTACAGCCGAATCATTCAAGAGGGCATTAGGAAAAACCATACAGGGACTCTCTTAGCTCAAGATACAGCATTGGGTTGGATTTTGTCAGGGGTTTGTGAAGTTGAGCAGGGGTCTATTCCGGTTTCATCCGTAGTGGTAATGCATTCTATTGTTCGGCAAGACGATTTGTTAAATAACTTTTGGGAGTTGGAAAACGAACCGTTTTCGTCAAAGATAATGCTCACGGAGGACAAAATGAAGTGTGAAGATTTATTTTCTGTCACTTCACGACGTAATGACTCCGGTGGGTACATCGTGCGATTACCCTTGAGACAGGCCAAGATCAGTGACCGTGACAAGGGCTCCATGGATATAGCTGAGAAAAGGCTAAAGAGTTTGGATGTTAAGTTTGGCAAAAATCCTAAGCTTAAAACGGATTATGCTACATTCACACAAAAATATTTAGAATTGGATCATATGGTCAAAGTTACTAACAAGCATAGGGCGGATAGGGCAGCTATGCACTTGCCGTACCACGTCGACGTTCGTAAGAATAAAACTACGACCAAGGTAAGGGTCGTGTTCGGTGCTTTCGGTAAAACCGTAAATAATAATAGGTTACCTTATAATTATTTGTTAGTTGGGCCTACGTTGCAAGCATATCTTCACCCTATTATCAATAACTGGAGAAGACATGAAATTTGCTTGATTGTCGCTATAAACAAAATCTATCGGCAAGTCTTGGTAAACAGACGGGATGCAAACTTTCAACGCCTTTTCTGGCGAGACAAGCCTCACGAGGACAGGAGAGACATTTTGATTAGGGGAGGTTGTCGATTGCAGAAAGGGAACCGTAAAAGCCGGGAGCTTTTAATTTTAAACCTTACCAAATATAAGGAAAGTGCAATAACGGAACACTTAAACATAACCTTAGTTATAATTACTAAAATTTTAGAACTTACCTGGGGTCCTAGCGATGAACTGTTTCAGTACTGTGTTGAACTGCCGCCGTTGGTTGAACCTGTAAAAAGAAAAATTAGGTCAAATATTACTAGACTGTTTGATCCTTTGGACTGGTTGGGGTTGTTTATTTATTTATTTATTTATTTATTCTTGTACACACTAGGGATGCAAAATACAAATAACAAGAGGAAACATAGGTACAATGGTACTGCTTATTTCTAAAAGAAATATCTACCAGCAGACCGGCGAGAGGAGAGCATAAAGTAGGATAAAACGAGTAAAAGTGTGTAATTTAAAGAACAGGATAGAATAGAAGTAACACACATGCAGAAGTATAAGTAAGTTATATATGCAAATAGTATACTGTATAAATATATAATAATAAATAATTATATATATATAAATAATATATACAAACAAATATCTTAAAATATATACATAAATATGGTTACACGAATAAATAAGTAACTTTACAGTGAAGACAAATAATAACCACGGACTTTCCTTTTAAAGGTAGTAATAGTTTTACTGTCTCTGATAACAGGCGGTAGTAAATTCCACAATCTAACCGCATGCACTGTGAAGGAATAGGAGTAGAATTCGGTTTTATGATTAGGAAATTTGAGAGTAGAGCGTAGATTTGAGCGACAGGGAGCATCAGGAGGGCGAAGAAATGAAAACCGCTCCCTCAGATAAGATGGAAAGGATGGATTGTGAAGGATATTGAAAAGGAGGCAGAGGATTCGAGTGTTCCGACGAAGACGAATTGGGAGCCACTTGAGTTCTTTGCGAAGGTGGGAAACATGATCAAATTTTCTAAGATTAAAGATGAAACGTATACATAAATTTTGCAATCTCTCAAGTTTGTCTAGTAGCTCCTCGTTGGCATCTAAATAGCAAGCGTCAGCGTAGTCAATAATGGGTTGAATAATAGTTTGAGCAAGAGTAATTTTCGTTTTCAGGGGCAGGAGGCTCTGGAGGCACTTCAGAGAATGAAAGGAAAAATGCACTTTCTTACTGACATCACTAATATGAGCCCTCCAAGATAGCGTAGTGTCCATAATAACACCCAGATTTCTCACAGTATCCGCGTACGGAATCTGAATACCGGCCAGAAGCACAGGATTCAGCTCAGACACTGGAAGAACGCCACATTGGTATTTACTGCCAATAACGATGGCTTGCGACTTTTTAGGGTTCATACGTAATCCAACCGAATCAGCCCAGTCACTCAGTCGATCCAAGTCTTGATTTATTGATGAAATCCCTGAAAAGGCATCAGTAGCCGAAAAATGACGGTACAGCTGCAGGTCATCAGCATAGAGATGGAAGTTACTGGAAATAAGACTTGTAGCAGAATTAATAAAGACAGAAAATAGAAGAGGAGATAGGACGCCACCCTGAGGAACACCCACAGATAGTCCGCACCACTCCGACGATGTCTGACCGATACGGACACACTGGGAGCGCCCTCGAAGATAAGAGTCAAACCAAGTGATAGCAGAAGGAGAGACATTTATAGACTTCAATGTACCAAGTAGTACATCAAAATCCACAGAGTTAAATGCGCTGCTGAAATCAAGTAAGACTAGAAGGGTTAACTCCTTTCGCTCCATAGCCCAGCGAATGTCATCCGTGACTTTGATAAGCGTAGTGACAGTGCTATGCCCTGAGCGGAAACCCGACTGGTAAGAGCTTAAGGAGCCAGAAGAGGATAGAAAGACGGAGAACTGTCGATGAACAATATGCTCAAGAACTTTGGAGAGAAAAGGAAGAATGGAGATAGGTCGGTAATCAGTGAACAAGCAGGGATTTGTTGTTTTAGGTAAAGGTATAACATACGCTGACTTCCAGACTTCGGGAAAGGTACCAGAGAATAATGAAAAATTGAATATATGAGTTATGACAGGAAGTATGATAGGGAGAATAGGAAGGATCATCCTTGAGCATATGCCATCGTTTCCTGAAGCTGATGAAGAAATGGACATTAGAGATCTCTTAACGTCTAGCTCCGTGACCGGCTGGAACTGAAAATCAGAGGTCTGAGGCACAGGCTTACCCATAAGCCTGAGTAAAGTGTCATATTTCACAGCTGCATCCAAAGAGACAGGTGGCCGTGAAAAGTGTTTGTTCAACGTGTTAATGTCAATATCCTTAGTGTTGGAAATTGGGGATTTGCCGATGCCAACAGACCTAAGAAACCTCCAGGTGTCAGCAGAATTCCGACAGTTAAGAGACTCATAGAAGTGGCGTTTCCTTGCATCCCTACACATCCGACTGCAGCGGTTCCGTAAAGATTTATAAGTTACCAAGTTTTGTTCTGAGGGGCAATTCCTGAGGCGCCTTTTTGCTTTATCTCTAAGACCCATTAAGTTTTTGATAGTGGCATTCAACCAAGGAGCCGGGTAATGTTTGATGTGGACTCGTTTGACGGGGGCATGCTGGTCGTATAAGGAAATAACAATTTTATTGAAATGGTTTACCATATCGCTAACATTCATGGAGTTAAACACCAACGACCAATCAGCAGAGCATGCATCAATTTGTAATGCCTCCAGATTCATACCCCTGAAATTTCGAAGAAAACAAATTTGAGGTTTACGTTTGGGAGGGCGAACACGATAAGAGAGGTAAATTAAGTCGTGAAAGGAGAATGGAGCGTTCAGCTGACCGTGGGCGCATACATCATCGGGAGAAGAAACTATGATAAGGTCAAGTAATGAGGGCCTTCGATAAGGTACATGGTGAGTTGGAGAGAGTGGCAGAACATGCAGGTTAAAGGTAGTCAATAGAGATAATAATTTGCGAGAGCGAGAATCAGCTTTTAACAGACAAGTATTGAAGTCACCCATTATGACTACGTGACTGTAGGATGGGGTGAGGTCATGTAGAAGGGCATCAAAAGAGTTGAAATAATCGATACTCAAGTCCGGACTATAAAATACTCCTAGGAGAAATTTTGTATGAAGTAAGGAAATTTCTAGGAATAGGTGCTCAGCTGATTCCGTGTAGGCAGAAGGAGATGCGCTAACAATCTTATACGGAATGTCAGCACGCAAGTAAATTCCTACACCTCCGCAGCGTATACCCGTTCTATCATTGCGTATTAACACGTAGCCCGGTAGTGAGCACTGTGTAGAAAGAATAGATGGCTTTAAAAAAGTTTCAGAAATAAGGATAGCGTCAAGAGAGGAGTTGCTAAAGGATGCCAGAAGATCGGAGTAGTGACCGGTAACACTCTGTGCATTTATATGCGCCAGATTGAGGTTTTTTGGATAGTTTGAAGTAAAAGAGGAGAGCTTATCGTGCAGAGTCAGAGCAGCCGAAGAATGTGCAGCAGGTGTATCACCACCCCCGCCGTGGAGACTATCAGAGACAGAAGAGCGAGTGAAAAAACTACTGTTTAAGTTGCACAGGTCGTCCGTGTTTTGCATGAGGGAATGTATATAAATATTATAATATATAATAGGTATATAAATAAATTAAAATATATCAAGAACTAAAGCAAAGACGTCTCGTATCTCACCAACTCGCTGATGTGGTAGAAACTTCAACAATTACAAGACATCATTGTCACAGAATTTGAAAGACGAAAATACATAAAAAAAAAAAAAAAAAAAGTACATTAGGACAACAAAACATTGCAAAAGAAAGCAACATAAAAAAAAAAAAAAAATAAGACTATTATATCAGGCCACCATAACTTCAGGACGAGTGTGTGTAGACGGCATTAGTCCTAAATGGAAGAAAACTGTCAACGTCACTTCTAAGTCACTGACATTACCTACACATCGAATGTCAAATTCAAAAGAAAAAAAAAAAATATCTGTTCCGTGTTTACATCACGTACTAATACAATAGATATTTCATCCATAATAAAATATACTTGGAACCCAATATTGAAATATCACTAAGTGCATCTATTTAAAGGCAATTTTGAGCATACGGAATACTAAAGTGACGCAGACAGTCCAGAAGCGTGGTGCCTACTGTGACATAACAATGCTATGAGTGTAGTAGCTGGATTTCATACACGTCGGCGGCTGGACTTGAGTGCTTTCACCGGCTTTGATGCTTCGCCAGGCTTTGAAGAGGAGGCAACAGCGACAGCGGGCTGTGAAGATTTTTCGGTCTCATTTAAAGGGCTCGGATATTGCTGAATAATGTTGTCAAGTTCAGATTTTGTTTCTATCTTCCGACGTACTTTATCCGGGGTCAGGATAATTACCCGGCCCTCAGCAGTCCAGCAGCTCCTCACGCCAAAATGCTGCCGTGCAGCAGTGAAAACCCGGTGCCGCGCCTTGGTCAGAAATTCAGAAACAGTGATTGGCGTACCTTTTAGTGAAGTTTTACTGTCCCAAACCAAAGTACGTTGCTGCAGGCCATGAAATCTCACCAACACTGGGCGAGTTTTTCCTCGTGCCCCACCCAGTCTATGACAGATGTTAAGATGCTGTAAACCAACCTCAGGGAGTTTCATCTCAGTGGATATTACTTGATGTACAACCTCATGTAGGTTTTCATTTGGGCTCTCTGGGATGCCATGAAATAACAAGACCTTTCGACGCATCACAGTTTCATGCCTATCCAGCCCCAAGGTGAGGAGCTCGATCTGCACCTTGAAGCTGGACAGTGACTGCCAAACAAACTTTTTGAAGTTGTTGAAGTCAGTAGCCAGACTCACAACATCAGGCGGTGCAGCTCCAGATGTGAACTTAGCCAGTTGTTCATCATAATCCGCCATCCTAGAGGCAAACAGCTTCTGCAACTCTTCCAAACCATTTGCCAACTTGAGGTCCATTTTAGTTTAGTGATTAACACGCCTTGTTTGATTTATTCAAATTGATTTTCACTAGACAGCGAGCACTGGTGAGCTTTAAGTACAATTAGCGCACATAAATATAATATACACTAATATATTAAATTAATTTCAAAATAAAATTACGAGCTAAAAATTTTGTGTGTTTACTTTGTGACTACCCACTTTTTTTTTTTTGAATTGGGTTCAAGAAATACCAAAGTATTTAATAAGTGAATCGAGGACTTACCATAGCAGCTTGGTGTCATCAAATGACACAAAAATCCCACGATGGTATTGCACGAGTTCTCACCGTATAAAAACCGAATTGCACGCCTCAAATCACACATACGATGCTGTTTTTTATAAAATGTATATAGGCATAGCTAAAATATATTGGCAGGCTTGGCCAGATGGTGATGTACTGCTGGCCTGGCTTAATGGTTATCCCAGTAGCTGGAAGGCCTTCGCAGTAAAATTGCCGATATTTTAATTAGGTTTGATGCTCATAAGTGGTCACGTGTGCTGTCATAAGAAAATCCAGCTGACTCTCGCTGCATTTTGCCTACTGAACTGTAAAGGCATTTTAGATGACCTGGACTTCCTAAACGATGTGTTCGTTGACGATTTTCGTGGGTATTTGTTTTTCGATGTAAAATCTCTCGTTTTGTACCCTATACGGATTACGGTACCTCTCATGTTGGACACTTGCAACGATGGTAGATGCACCGAAGTATAAATCAGTACTTTTGGAAGCATTGGTCAAATGAATTCTTTGATCCGGCTTTTACAGAGGCATAAGTGGACACCACATCCATGATTCGGAACCATCTGTTGGGATTTAGCTTGAATCAAAGAAGACGATATAATTCTCGGCAAGTGGTTACTGAATAATATTGAAAAGATACGTCTAGGGTCGGACGGAATTTGTCGGGTCGCTACATTGCGTACACAATTTTTGTTATAAAACGATCCACCCCAAACGCGTGTATGTTGCATGTCACAATTTAATAGTTTTTATGTGTTTAATTTTTAGTGTTGAATTTTAATATTAGGTATTAAGTTGTTTTATTAAGTCCGTCATGGTGGGCGGTGATGAAGGACATATTTTGAAATATGTCCTTGGTGGGCGGTATGTCCAAATTGTAATAGGACTTTTTCTGGATAGGTACATTTGGTGTGAGATACTGTCTCAACGGAAACATATTGTGATTCATATTGCATTCTCTCTCGATCTAAATCGCGTTATGGATTGTCGACATGTAATATCTAGATCGCGATAGGGTTTGTCTACATGTAGTGTCTAGATCGCGATAGGGTTTGTCGACATGTAGTGTCTAGATCGCGCTAAGGGTTTGTGACAAAGTCTAGATCGCGATATTGAAATTGTGCTAGGATAGTTATAAGTATGTATTACATTTCTAAATTATTGAGATTCATTTTGGAGTTTTCGATACTATTCGAACTATTTGTATTGCTAACGTGAGCGATAAATTAAATTATAGTGTTGCCTACAAAGTTGTGGTACATTATTTAACCTTCGCCCTCAAGACCCATTGAATAATATATTCACACTCTTTGTACATCGTTGTTTCCAGGATCCCTGTACGTGTGGTTTACAGCTACAAAATAGGAGATTGAAACAAGAAAATGAAGCGTTGCAGGTATGTACTTGTATAATACGCTTATAGTTCACAACTAACTTCAATGCTTATTGTGTGAATTGATAAAACTTTATGAAGAACCTCTGTCAAGAATGGTGGATTAATTGAAAGGCAGTGGACGGTATGTTGATGGTTTATTCGGCAGACTTATTTCGTACATTTATCAAGAAATTAAAGTCCTAAAAATAAAAATGAATTTAGTAAAGGTGGAATCGTCCTTTTAATGATGGGTGAAGGTGTTGATGGCAGTAAAATATACAATATGCGGTGCGTAGGTATAGATAGAAACTTAACTCCTTATTAATTTTCTATATCTAAAGCTCTTATGTAAAAATTTCTCCAAGTGGCTAATCATCTCCTTTCATATCCACAGACACGAATAAACGATTTATGTTCGAGGCAGGAAGATTTATGTTCGAGGGAGGATGAGCTGGAGAAAATGTTGGAAGTGAAAAACATATTGGAAAAAAAATTGAAAGAAGAAATAGTTGCTAAAGAGGAGCAGGTGCGTTTGGAAAACCTTTTAGAGCGTTTTTTTGGCATCAAATTTCTTCTTAGTGTCCTTCAAGTTGCTTTAGAAACACCATTTGGATTTGTGTGCAATCCGGTTTTAGATGAGCTAACATATTACTTAATAGATGAGCAAACATAAAAGATGGGGCTGCTATTATTGATTTGGCATTAGGAATAGAAAAATGACTTATTTAAACCATTGTCCTACCTTCAGACTGCAGAAAATTGTAAATTATTTGTTAAAGATATTAAGTACATGCTGTTTGTCGCCTTCAGGTGAAACGTTTAGTACGAGAACTTGCGACCACGAGCGACAGCTCCAGGGACCAGACACATACGTGTGAACAGTTGAGCGTGCGGCTACGAGAGGCTCAAGGTAAATGTACTAAGTAGGATCTTTGAAGTAAACCACGTAATGTAAGACTTGTTGGTGTAACGATTGGCGGCTATAATATATTATAGCAACCTCTGGATGCAATTATTTAAGTTCTATTACTTTTCCCATGTCATTACCTTTTAGGTGAAATCTTGTAACTTAGGTAAGATGGGGATTTACACTGTTAAAAAATACTAGTTTTTAACAAATAGGTACTACCAACAGAAATGACCTAATTTCCCTGTTGTAGAGTTAGCGGGCGACAAGAGCGAGGAGCTAGAGCGCGTGCAGCGGCAGTGCGACCTGCAGCTGGAGACTATTGCAGAGCTGAGACTGGGGGAGAAGAGCACTGAGGATCTGTGTAAACAGGTAAATTGTAATTATCCGTTATATAGCCCCGCGGAGCCAGTGTTCTGTAAACTATCACTGCAGTAAACAACATTTACTGTGGCCGGTCTTTGGTGTAGTGACCACTTTGTGATATTTATTTGCGAGCGTTTCCGTGCTTCGGACGGTCGTTAGTAAAATGGCAGTCGTTAAGCCAAGTTGAAGACTTGTGTGATTTTATCTTTTGTGTCCGTTTTTTTATTATTTCGGTTGGTTCTATTTTTAAGGGATTGTGAATGGCCGCGATGAGCTGATGGAGACTCTGGAGCGGAACCCGTGGGGGCGCCCGTACCTTATGGTAAGGGGCAAATTACGCCCTAAGGCGCCCCCACTGACTCAGAGTCTCCAGCCGGAGCGGCTGGAGGAGGTCCTGAACTCCTTGTTCCCATCGAGAGCGGAGGAACACATTTCTCCGCGCATGGCTTCGTCTCAGGCGCCCAACGCGGAAGGCAGCGAGAACGACGTGCCCGTAGTCACCGAGGGTGAGTTAGGGGCGGCTGTACTGCGGCTTAAATCCCGCAGAAACACCGCCCCTGGACCCGACGGCATTCCAGGCCGAGCGTGGGTCCTGGCTCTCGAAGAGCTTGTGCCTCGACTAATTGGGCTCTTTAGCGCATGCCTCGAGAAAGGCCAGTTTCCCAAGGTCTGGAAGACAGGGAAACTGGTCTTGATTCGAAAGGCGGGGCGGCCGGCAAATTCCCCATCAGGGTACCGGCCGATCGTGTTGCTCGACGAGGTGTGCAAGCTCTTTGAGCGCATTATTGCACAACGCCTCGTCGGGCACCTCACACGCGTGGGACCTGATCTGGCGGATAGTCAGTTTGGCTTCCGTCAGGGACGCTCCACCGTGGACGCGATCATGCGCATTAGAGGCCTGACGGAGGAAGCAGTCTCACAGGGTGAGGTGGTGGTGGCGGTGTCTCTCGACATCGCCAACGCATTCAACACCTTGCCCTGGAGCTGCGTCAGGGAGGCGCTTATCTATCATGGAGTGCCTCCCTACCTCCGTCGAATTGTCGGGGCTTATCTCTCCGAGAGAGCCATAACTTACCCGAGCTGGCTAGGGCCGGGTCGGCGAGATGTGTCGTGCGGTGTTCCACAGGGATCGGTTTTAGGGCCGCTCCTGTGGAACATCGGTTACGACTGGGTGCTGCGTGGTCCGTTGCTCAGAGGGGTCGGCGTAACGTGTTACGCCGACGACACCCTCGTTACGGCGCGGGGAGCAACGCACCGTGCCGCAGCACTTAAGGCCACGGCAGGGGTTGCTCAGGTCGTGGGTCGTATTCGGCGGCTGGGTCTCGAGGGCGCCCTTCACAAATCCGAGGCTCTGTGCTTCCACGGACCTCGGATGGGGCCACCTGCGGGATCCATCCTGCAGGTAGGGGGCGTCAGCATCGGCATCGAGCCCTCGATAAAATACCTGGGGCTCGTACTCGATGGCCGGTGGAACTTCGGACATCACTTCCGAAGTTTGGTCCCAAAACTGAGGGGAGCATCGGCCGCACTCGCGCGGTTGATGCCCAACATCAGGGGACCCAACGCTCCCTACAGGAGGCTGTACCTGGGGATCGTGCGAAGCATGGCTCTGTACGGGGCTCCCGTATGGGCGGAGACCCTGACGGCCAGCAATGAGGCTAGACTGCTGAGCCCGCAGAGAGTGATGGCCGTCAGGGTGATAAGAGGATACCGCACGATCTCCGGTGAGGCGGCATGTCTCCTAGCCGGGACCCCTCCATGGGACCTGGAAGCGAGAGCCCTTGCGTCACTGTTCAGATGGCGCAAGGAGGCGCTGGAGCGGGGCCAAAGGCCTGCGTCTCGAGAAATCGAGGCCCAGTGGACCCTGCTCCACCAGGAAACCGTGGAGACATGGAAGGTGCGACTTGAGCAACCAAAGGGGGGATTCACCACAATCGCGGCCGTCAGACCGGTCATGGACGAGTGGCTGGAGAGAAGACACGGTGCTCTCTCTTACCGGTTGACACAGATGCTTGCCGGGCACGGTAGCTTCGGTAGGTATCTGTGGCGAAGACACCGGGAAACCACGGCCGAGTGTCAGCACTGCGAGGACCGCAGCGATGACACGGCGCTCCACACGCTGGTGGAGTGCACGGCGTGGGCACAACAGCGACAGGTCCTCGTAGTGGGTCTGGGCGTGGACACTCTCGCTTGGGGCCATGGTGCGAGCCATGCTCTCCAGCGGGAGTAAGTGGGACTGCGCCGCCTCTTTCTGCGAGCAGGTCATGCTCGCGAAGGAGGCGGCGGGCCGGGTGCGGGAGAGAACTCTCCCACCCGAGTTCCGCAGTCGGCGCCCTGGGCGCCGCCGACGTGTCTTCGCCGAGGACTATCGGCCTCCATGACCGGGGGTCTGAGGACGGTGAGAGGGCCGCTCACCGTCCTTACAGAAGCAGGCCCATGACGGCAGCGTGACGTGAGCACTCACGCACGCCCCCCCTTAGAAGCGGGGTCACACCCGAAACCCCCCATAGACGCGGGATTGCACCCGAACCACCCCCTGGGCGAGGCCGCATCGGCGGCCGTAGGTCTGTTGGGAGTCACGGGACATCCTTCCTGAGGGCTTACCCGGGGCTCTCAACCATAGGCTGTTGGGCGTTACGTGAAGTCGGTAAGAGTCCGGCATAGCATCCTACGAGGATTTTCCCTCACGTTAAAAAAAAAAAAAAGGGATTGTGAATGGTCACCTACAGTGAAGTCACTAAATTAATATGTACTTACACCTTTCAGACCTTAAGTCGCATTATGTCCAATTCGCAAAATGTCCAATTGTCCAATTCTCAATAGGTCCAGTTCGCAATTGGTCCAGTTCGCAGTTGGTCCAGCTCGCAATTGGTCCAGTTCGCAATTGGCCCAATTCGCAATTAGTCCAGTTCGTAATTAGGGATCTATATGGATAAATGGAATCAACATAGGTGTTTTAATCTGTCTCATCGCATAATGTCCTTTTCTCAAAAAGTCCTTTTCTCAAAATATCCCTTTTTCAAAATATGTGCACTACAGGATTAACTCCGCGCAACCCGACTTGGATGGGTTAGGTTAGAAGGCTAAGACGGGAGCGGAGCACAGCGGAGCTTCCGCATTAATTAGCCTTTGTGGTTATTTTTTTATAACCACCAAAGTTACCACCATTCACTTGGTAAGATTGATGTATATGTTATTCAGAACGATCAGTTAATAGCGTTAAATGAAGCGCTCGTGGCCCCGCGTACTCAGTGTTCTGTAAACGATCACTGCAGTAAGCAACTTTCACTATGGCCGGTCCATGGATGGGTGACCATCCATGTGATCACTTTGTGACATTTATTTGAGCGTTTCCGTGCTTCGGAAGGCACGTTAGCCGTTGATCCCGGTTGCCAGTAAAATGGCAGCCGTTAAGCCAAGTTGAAGGCTTTATTTCAACAGCAGGCAGTCACAACCTGCGCCTGTCCATTTAAACACGGCAATACGGCTCACAACATATTACGTGGGACAAATTATAAAAAGGTGAAATGTGGGTTTATATAATATGCCTCTGCCTACCCCTTCGGGGATAAAGGCGTGATGATGAACCTGAACCTGATCAGTTAATAATTAGAATTTGGTGTGGTTTTGTTTAGGTGGTTATAAAAAAAATAACCACGAAGGCTGGAGCTCCGCTCCGCTCCCGTCTTATCCTTCTAACCTAACCTTCTGGTTGTAATCCTGTATTGCACATATTTTGAGAAAGGACATTATGAGAAAGGACATTTTCGAGAAAAGGACATTTTTACCCTTTTGTCGCGCACCGTCCAACACGCAAATCGTCCAATTGACTCAATCCGTCCAAAACGCAATCTGTCCAAAACGCAATATGTCCAAAACGCAATCTGTCCAAAACGCAATCCGTCCAAAACGCAATCCGTCTAATACTCAATCCGTCCAGAACGCAATCCGTCTAAAACTCAAGGCGTCCAAAACGCAATCTGTCTAAAACTCAATCCGTTCAAAACTCAAGACTTTTTTCTCTTGCAAATAATGAACATTGACAGCCACAGAAAGGATGGAGCTACGATATTTTTTTTTATATTAATTTTTAGGTTTCCGTTGCCAAAGGGTTAAAACGGGGCCCTATTACTAAGAGTTCGCTGTCTGTCCGTCTGACCGCCACCAGGCTGTACTCGTATCTCAAGAACCGCGATACATACAGTTGCAAATTTTGGGTGGGTCTTAGAGCTCGTTTAAGGAGACGCGTACGGCAACGTATAGGAATTTTAACGGTTGCATCGCAATACATATTTGAGAATATCATGCTTGTTAAAAAGAACATACATTTATACCTTAAGAACAGTGACGTGCATTCAAGAAATACTAGAAATAAGCATAAATTGATTGGAAAGGTTTATCGATTACATAAGGTTCATGACTCATTTGAAGGACTTGGTGTACGCCTATTTAATAAAATCCCATTAGCTATTATGAACCTTCCTTTACATAAATTCAAGTTGGAAATTAAAGCACATCTTTTAATAAGAGCATACTATGCTATTGATGACTATTTTAATGATACAGGGACATGGAAAATGAGTTGCTACTCCTCACTTAATTGGCGCGAATAAATAGAATAAATTTGGTTTACTTTTAATTAATTACTTTAATTTTCCTTCAGGGCGGGCGGAACACAGTGTAGACACTATTAAAATAACAGATCTTATAGGGTGCGTGCCGGAGGACATGAGTGTTGGACGGTATGCGTGTTAGACGATATGAGTGTTGGACGGTATGCGTGTTAGACGATGTGAGTGTTGGACGGTATGCGTGTTAGACGATCTGAGTGTTGGACGGTATGCGTGTTAGACGATATGAGTGTTGGACGGAATACGTTTTTTTTTCGTTGGACGATTTGCGTGTTGGACGGTGCGCGACAAAAGGATTTTTACTTCGAGCTGAATCTCGCCTCACAGAAGGTTGTCAAAAACGCATCTCGTAATCAAACACGACGCTTATTTTACGAACTGGACCAATATTGCGAATTGGACATTGTGAGAATTATACGTTGTGAGAATTGGACAATTTGCGAATTGCTCGTTATGACAATTGGACAATTTGCGAATTGCTCGTTTTGAGAATTGGACAATTTGCGAATTGGACAATTTGCGAATTGGTCGTTTTGAGAATTGGACAATTTGCGAATTGGACGTTGTGAGAATTGGACAATTTGAGCCCGCTGGACATTTTGCGAATTGGACGTAATGCGACTAAAGGCTTTCAGACTTTAAGTCTATCTAATATAAGACCTTGCGCTAAGGGAGCAACGAATGCGGTAACTGTGGTTAAAATATAAAGTAAAGCAGTCGTTGTTGTGTATATTGCGTCGTTTCCATGTTGTCGCATTGAAACGAGACTTAAGAAATAATTTATTTATTTATTAGTTTTGTACACACAACTGAGAAAAGATAAATATAACAAGGAACATTGTACAAGGCACTACTTATTTCTACAGAAATCTCTTCCAGTAGGCCTGAGAGAGGAGATGTAAAGGGGAAATAAAGTAAACAAGTGTGTGCAGGTTAATAAACATACATAAACGATAACAGCAATATATATATACTTAAATACATACATATCATTAAAATACATACACCATTTGAATAAGAAAAGAAAAAAATAAAAAAGAAAGAGAGGGATAAAAAATTGTTATGGTAAAGAGGAAAGGTAATGTTCTTTTACTTTCTTTTTAAAGAGCGAAATAGTTTGGCAAGATTGTATCCTCGGTGGAAGAGAGTTCCACAATCTTACTGCATGAACAGTGAAGGAGTAAGAGTAGAAATTAGTTTTGTGGGAAGGCATAGTAAGAAGATGTTTTAGATGTGTCCGACACAGAGTATCTGGAGCATGCCTATAAGAGAAACGCTCCCTTATGCTTACGCTAATTATGTCTGCAGCTACTACTAGATAGCTACATGCTACATGTCTCATAGCGTTGCGTTGCTATATGTCGCATGATGTTGCGTATACACCTCGGACAGCGAGTAATGGGTTTATTACACGGCCAAGTTTGATAAATATAAATGAAAGTAGTAGATACGGGTAAAGAAATCACGCACACTGAAGTTCGTGATTTCTTTATACGTGTGTACATCGATGTGCATGTACACAAGATATTGACTTAAGTCGCTAGCCCGTCTCCTGAGGCCATAAGCATGGTACTGGTATACAGAACGTCGTACTCTGGTCGCAGGTGTCGTCCCTTGGCGCGCAGCTGGAGGACAGCGAGCGGCGCGCGCGCAAGTTGGACGCCAAGCTGCGGCAGGCGCTGCTCAGCTGCAGGTATATTGTTCAACTGTACTATGAGTAAACTTTGTGGAACTCCTAATATTATAATATTCTTTAACAAGTTATTTACAAAATTGTGCTTAATTATATATTATTATGTTTTGTCGAAAATCTCAAATCAAACGAAGGCTTCCTCTATTGACACTTTTCTAATGCGGTGTTTTCCTTAACTACTTGTTCCCATCGTTCTGTTGGGCTGTTTCACAATGAACGGTATAGTAGTACATGTACCGCCCGAGTAGGTGTGCGAGCAGTGAGCACTAAGCAGTAAGCACTAAGCAGTAAGCACTAAGCGTGTGTATGGCGGGCACAGGGCGGCGGACAGCACGTCGGCGGAGCTGCAGGCGGGGCTGCGCGCGGCGCACGCTCGCGGCGCGGCGCTGTGCGGGGACGTGCGGCGCGCGCTCGGCGCCACGCGGGCCTGGGCGCGGCGCATGCGGGCCGCCAGGAGGTGAGAGTCCAGTACCCGACGTTGACGGTACTGCTGGTGTCAGTAGTGCAGTCGGTGGTACCGATCAATGGAACTACTGACGATAGACCAAACAGTGCCAACCATTCATATACTCAGATCGGTAGTTCCCAGCGAGAACTTCGACCCATCTATCTATTTATTTTTTAAACCTTGAAATAACATTGGCTTGGCTTCCTTTGTTACAATCGTCGTACTACATCGTACGTTTCGGAACCCTCTGTGCGCCCTCTAGTTCGGAAATCACTGTTGGGTTAGGTTAGGCAAAGACATATTATATGCCCATATTTCACATTTTTAGAATTTGTCCCACGTAATAGGCGGTGATCCGTATTGTCGTGTTAAAATGGACAGACGTAGGTAATGACTGCCTGCTGTTGAAAAATTTCAAGCCGCCTGAATAAATGAATAAATATTTGTGGACATTCACACACAACATCATCTAGCCCAAATTACTATGGCCGAATATGGATAGGTGACCACCATTGGACCACTTTGTGACATTTATTTACGAGCGTTTCCGTGCTTCGGAAGGCACGATAAGCCGTTGGTCCCGGTTGTCAGTAAAATGACAGTCATTAAGCCAAGTTGAAGGCCTTATGGGCGGCTTGAAAAATTTCAACTGTGGGTCGTCACAACCTGCGTCCAGGTCGGCAGCGCGTGTGTAGCACCTCTGGTGTTGCAAACGTCTATAGGCTACGGTAACCAACCTTCCGGTGGGCCGTAAGCTTGTCTGCCACCTAAGTAGTATAAAAAAAATTAGCTAATATAAGCTTGTGCTATGGGATCTAGACGACTGATATACATACTTATATATTTCCAAATACGTAATATTATACGTAGAAAACACCCAAACTTCGAAACAAACATTTGTGAATCACACAAATATTTGGATTGACCCAGGAATCGAACCCAGGACCTCCAGCGCCGCAGGCGGTATCGCTACCGACTACGCCACAGAGGTAGTCAAATAGAATAGTGAATAGACCTTCAACGTGGCTTAACAACTTCTATTTTACTGGCAACCGGGACCAACGGCTTAACATTTCTTTCGAAGCACGGAAACATTCAAATAAATGTCACAAAGTGGTCACATGGATGGTCAGTGGTCACCCATCCAAGGACTGGGCTTTAATCGCATTATGTCCAATTCATAAAATGTCCAGCGGGCTCTAATTATTCAATTCTCACAACGTCCAATTTGCAAATTATCCAATTCTCACAACATCCAATTCTCACATATTCCAATTCAAATTCTCACAATTTCCAATTCAAATTCTTCATTATTAATTAAAATTATTCAATGTCCAATTTGCAATTGGTTCAGCTCGCCCCGACAAAGATAGATATAGGTTAGAAGGGTCGCATTGCGAACTGGACCAACTGCAAACTGGACCAATCGCGAACTGGATCTATTGAGAATTGGACAGTTGGATATTTTGTAAATTGGACATAATGCGACTAAAGGAGGACTGGCCATGGTGATGGTTGCTTATTGTAGTGATTGTTTACAGAACACTGAGTTCGTGGGGACACGAGCGTTTCCATTTATAATAACTACATTTTTATTAGCTTAACCTGTATAACATATTATATGTGAAGATGTTTTGTCTTTTTATTAGAATAAAAAGACAACTTTAAAAATAGAACTGCTGACAGGTCAGCTGGTAGACCATCATTATTCACATAAAATCTCCGCAATTATTTAAACTCACAACGATTTTAGTAGAAATTACCTTCCAGGGTCCAAGTACGACATTCTACCCATTCTTCAATTTACTTATAATCTTTTCAGGGAGCAAGACAACATAATAAAGGAGAAGGAAGACACAATAGCGTTACTTGAGGAGCGTCTCCAAGCTCGTCCATCCAGAAGTGTGCAGTGCGAGTGCCTGCCCCCGTCCGCGCCGCACAGCCGCGGCAGCTGCGCGCGGCTGGAGCCCGCGTGCTCGAGGCTGCTGGCCGCCTGCGAGAGCGAGGCGGCCAGCAGCGACTCACCCCCCACCCCGCCCCGCCGGGTCTATAGGAAGAAGCCGACTTGTGGAGATACGGTAAGGTTTGATCCTTGGGCTTTATAGATCCTTCGGTACCATTAAGGTGACAGTCAAGCATACGGTCTATGTGATGGATAGTGGTCACCGTAGCCTATGAATGCGCTGCCGACCCTGTATATACCTTGAACAACACTACTGTAGGCATCTGGGAAAACCGGAGCAGGGTGCTCATTCACCCCAGGATGAGTCTCTTTTGAATATACAAGCCTTAAATGTGGGTACCGCCTCTATCATTACCTATTCTTCCCACCCGCAGCGTTGCTCGGCCACCCCCTGGGTGTGCGACGCGGGCCAGCAACACCCCACGCGACGCGACCACAGCCACGACCCGCGGGACACCACCTGCCGCTGTCCGGCGCCTGACGCACGCCTGTCAAGTCCTGTAAATATATTCTAAAACTATGCTCAGCTAAAAGTAATCTGACATTCTGGTTAACATGTTTATCCCTTAAGTTACTGACCATATACCCCGTTCCACGTACGTGCCTAGCTGAATAACAGACGAGAAAGTAAAGAAGCAAGGTTCAGGTTCATCATCACGCCTTTATCCCCGAAGGGGTAGGCAGAGGCATATTATATACCCACATTTCACCTTTTTATAATTTGTCCCACGTAATACGTTGTGAGCCGTAATGTGTAATATTTTTTTCATTTCTCATACTCGGAAAATAGTGTTTTCTTGATCTGACTATTGGGTGGAAAATGCTGTTTCCCTCCCTAGGGAGGGAAAAACTCATACAAATTACTTTCCACCCAAAGGGCGGAATGAACTTCAAAAATAGAACTGCTGACAGGGCAGCTGTGATAGTAAAGAGATTTGTGTAAAAAAAAAAATTAAAAAAATGCTACGGCCATGCGACTTTCCAAACAGCCAGTGTGAACTTAGCGAAAATTTCTTCCGGCCCCATACACGTACAATAATATTGATGAATATAGCAATAAATTGACCGTGTATGGGTAATATTGAGGTTTGAACAGACTGTATTCGGATGGAAATAAATATTGTGGCAATATTATTGAGTCAATAATATTGTACGTGTATGGGGCCGGTAATCTCTGCAACAATTACACGGTGAGTTCCATATTTAAAATTTAAAAAGTCGACATGATGTAGTTGTTATTTATCTGTAACAGAATTCAAAACAATTGGTAATAATCTTTTATGGTAAGGTTTGAATCTTATTATTAGTTTTATTTTCCTCGTATATGAAATGAAAAGTAGAGGGTTTAACTCGGGTAAAAGAATCAATTCCGACTCGGACTATAGCCTATAGTCTAAATACCTCGGGAATTGATTCTTTCCACCCTCGGTGAACAATCTACTATTTCATATCTCATACTCGGAAAATAGTGTTTTCTTGATCTGACTATTGGGTGGAAAATGCTGTTTCCCTCCCTAGGGAGGGAAAAACTCATACAAATTCCTTCCCACCCAAGGGCCGGAATGAACTTTAAAAATAGAACTGCTGACAGGTCAGCTGGGATAGTGAAGAGATTAGTGTAAAAAAAAATTAAAAAAAATGCGACTTTCCAAACAGCCAGTGTGAACTTAGCGAAAATTTCTTCCGGCCCATACACGTACAATAATAGTGATCAATATAGCAATAAATTGACCGTGTATGGGTAATATTGAGGTTTATTCGGCTATATTCGGATGGAAATAAATATTGTGGCAATATTATTGAGTCAATAATATTGTACGTGTATGAGGCCGGTAATAATCTATGCAACTATTATGCGGTGAGTTCCATATTTAAAATTTAAAAAGTCGACATAATGTAGTTGTTATTTATCTGTAACAGAATTCAAAACAATTGGTAATATAGTCGTGGGTCGGTACGTAAATTTGCAATACCGAAACCAGTTATTGGTTCGATCACCAATACCATGTTTCATAACTGCTTATTTTAATAACTATGTATTGGGGATAAAGAGTTTGGGTACAATATTGAAATGATAACTATTTCGCTAATTACTGTAAGGCTTTAGTGGTATTCAGGTATTGTTGTATTTTAAGGTAAGACCGCACTGAGCGGAACTGCACTGCAGCGCAACTGCGCGACACGTCGCGTCATTTTTTGGTAAACCGCACTACAACTGCGCTACAACTGCAGGGGAACTACAAAAATGTATTCAGTAGATAGGGAACCTCTGAGCAAGATGGACGTCGCAATGGATGACGGACGCTATGAAGCTTTGAATAGGGATGCAATATCGTTAATAAAAAATATCGATATTGAAAACATCGATGTTTATTTATGATAAATGGATAATCACGAACGATATATTGATATATCGATTTGTTTGCCGCTCTTATTGTTTTTTTAACAATAATGATCACACGGAAACACTACCTTGATTATTCTACTTTTGTTGATAACTCCGCTTTTTTCAACTGATTGCCATGAAACTAAGCTCAGATTTTAAGCTTAACAAGATCTCTCTAATAAAAAAACATATGAACATCAACATTATATCGTTTATAAACATCAATGTTTTCAATATTGATATTTTATTTTGATAAATATCGATATTCCAAAATCGATATTTTTAATAAACGATATTGCATCCCTACTGACTATGAAAATGAAGTTGGCCTAAACCGCACTGAGCGGCAACTGAACTGCACTGCAACTACACGGCGCGACAGGTCGCGACACTTTTGGTGAGTTGATCAACTTTGTCGCGCAGTTCCGCTGCAGTCGGCTGAAGTGTAGTTCAGTTGCCGCTTAGTGCGTGTTGCCTCATACAATTTCATATAAAGAATATTTTGTCGCGTCGTGTCGCGCAGTTCCGCTGCAGTGCAGTTCCGCCCAGTGCGGTCTTACCTTTATACTGAACTACCTAATACCTATTTTTCACTTTTTATTTTAGGTATTATGTAGAATATGTAGGAACGAGGCTAGGCGAAAAATAAAATTTGATTTCACACAAGATCATAATTAATAAAAAATATATTGTAAAATGTCTCTAAAAAGGTATACGTACTCGTAGGTACTTATATAATATTCATTTCATGAAATACATACTTTTATTTTACAAACACCCAGACTCTCAAGATCTGCAGTCCCAATTTACGACCTCTTGACTTTAACACTACTATTAAGAACTTAGAATTAACACTACAATTAAGAATATTAATTATTATATTACAGTACATAATAAAGTTCACTAACAAATTACAACTTTCGCGCGTAAATTAACGAGTAGGTACCTACCTATTGTACCTACGCTTACATTCGCTAATAAATGTGCAATGATTTGATAAAAAAAAAGTCTATGCACCGAAACCAAACAGGTGCCCATTCGGTTCTGTTCGGTTTCTGTCGGCAACAGTCGGCAATATCGGTCTCACGTGTGGTATAATAAATAGTTACAACGCGTGCGCGATAAGTTGAAGTACGCTAGTATACGGAGAGTTTACACGCGTGCCACAATTCATCGCGCACCATTAGTATTCTTAATAAATAGTTATTTTCAATAAGTAGTTATATTGACACGTAATACCGTATTTAGTGTATTGTTTCAGTACATATTTATTCAAACTATTTACAGTTTATAACGCCCTTGTCTAGGTAATAATCTTTTATGGTATGTAAGGTTTGAATCTTATTATTAGTTTTATTTTCCTCGTATTTGAAATGAAAAGTAGAGTGTTTAACTCGGGTAAAAGAATCAATTTCGACTCGGACTATAGCCGCCCTCGCTGCGCTCGGGCGTCTAAATACCTCGGGAATTGATTCTTTCCACCCTCGGTTAACAATCTACTATTGTTATCACGTAACCTCATCAAATAGTAATTTATTTGGGGAAGCCTTATATACTTCTTTGCCTGCGTGAAATTCTGTTCCCCTCCCATAGAGACGAGAGAGAAAACCCCTACTAACATAAATATGCCGTATCTACTGCTAGTTTGTTGTAATCTAAGATGAGAGCTAAGTTTTTCGTAGCATAGGTACATTATGTCTCCATACTTTTTTTTTCATCATCACGCCTTTATCCCCGAAGGGGTAGGCAGAGGCATATTATATACCCACATTTTACCTTTTTATAATTTGTCCCACGTAATACGTACAGACAATGCGTACGTACGTATGCCTCCATACTTACAGTAATTATTTTCTTTCTGTACAGGGTAACATGTCGCCAACGGACGAACTATTCAGACGCGTGGAGCAGCTCACGGACGCGCTGGCGGACGGCTACCGGCGGTGGACGCGCCCCGACCAACGGTGACCGCGCACCCGCCACCTACGAGATTGGTTCAGGAGGAAAGACTGGTTTAGGGTAGGAATAGGTAGGCCGGTAAGTTTAAAGCAAGTTAGGATATTCGCAAAACTGTTACACACGTCTTAAAACGATCTGATTAACTTTCAACCAGTGAACTACACGGTAGGTAGGTATAGTATAGATGATACAGGAAATGTAGTTTCATCGAGGTTTAAAATAAAGCGCTCGCCTTAGCTTGGGGGCACTACTCCTAACTTATTATAATAATAATTCGAACGAGGTACAGCGTTTGAAATAGCTTCCTACTTAAAGGTAGTGATTAGGTACTCACTGCGATACTGATGTATTAACTAGTCGGGCTGAGCCTTATTAGATACCATTGTTATAAATAACTGAAAGACACTTTATGCATAACTTTTAGAACAATTAAGTTTTGAATATAAATTTATTTAAAGTAAAACAACAGCTGGGACGCAATTTTCGAGTAAGTCAGCTGATCGTTGCCCCCTGTAGTAGGGGAGCCCACGATGCTAAATGGGGATTTACTCGAGCGTCGTAGAGACCTATTGGGATGCAAAGCTTAGATGATATGAAGAAAAAAATGTTATATGATGTATACCTTTACATCGGTGGGGGAAGCGGCTATAGATTTTTGAATATGTAAAAAAAAACTGTTGCATGGACATCCTCGAGCGCGTCAGATATTGATAGCATCAATTCCCTACGTATTTTTAATAATGTACGTATGTTAATCTGATCGTTAGCATGATGCGGGTGGTTGTATTTAAGGGTTGAAAATGAAAAAAAAAAAAAAAAATTCAAGCGCGTCAGATTTTCTAAGGGAGTGTTAAGTGCACCAAAAAAAAGCTCTCATTCACTAATCTGACGATTTCGATGGGACGCAAGCTCGCGGCCATTTTCATAATGTGCAAAAAAAATCGCCATTTTGAAATACTCAAGCGCGTCAGATTAAGATATATATGGTTCATATTTATGTTCTAAACGTACTGTCTCATAATCTGACGATCATCTAGAGGGATTGGCCTGATCTGACAAAAAAAAATTAGAAAAACTGTTCACCTTAAAGGCCGTCCCTGCAACTTCCCGCTAATTCCATTCCTGGGCTCTTAAAATTGTACTTATGACATTTTTGAGCTCAAAATAGAATTTATGTGATATTTTGAGCTGGCTGAGTTCAAAGAAATAATATTTCTATGCATTTGAGCTCTCTCAGCTCGAAAGTCTGATAGAAGTTCCATAGAACACTATTTTTGGAATTTTCAAAGCGCAATAACTTTTGAATGGATAACCGATTTTCACGCGGTTGGCGGCATTCGACGCAGTTTTATCATCCTCATAAGTAATTTTGCAATTTTAATTGATCGAACCACAAATTTCGGAGTAATCCCGAAAAAACACTTTTTCGGGTTTCTTTCGTTCACGATATCTCTCGAACGAATCAACCGCTTTTGACCAGCTTGGTGGCGATCGACGCAGGTACAATCGCAAACAAAAGTACTAAGCCTAAAATTCATTTTATCGATGCTGTTGCGTAATTTCCAGGACATAGATGTGAATAGGTCAATATTAATTCTATACTATTATTAAAAGTAAGTAGTAGTAGTAGTACGAACGAAGTTCGTAGACGCAAAGATATTTGGCGCATAGTGTAACTTTATCGACGAATTTTTGTTATTTCGGCTTGCGGAAATCGTCAGATTATATATTTTTCATTATTCTTGAATTATTTCCTTCAAAATAAAAAAAAATTTAGCTACGCTCGAGAATGTCGAGATGACGTTTTTTTTTTACAACTTTGTTGCCCTCCCCTTTTTTTACGTCACTCTCAAATTGTCAGATTAGTGGAATATACACTTTTTAGGATGTAATTAACTCACCCTACCTTAATCTGACGCGCTCGAGAATTTCTGATGGTCAATTTTTTTTTACTAATCTGATCCTGTATCCTTCACGGGCGGCCTTATATATGGGCCTCATGTTTTGTGGAGGTACTTAACCGGGTACAAGGTATCCCCGTGTATATTAATCTGTCGCGCTTTAGTAAATCCCGAAATCCCTTCTGGGGCTCCCCTACTACTGTGAGGCCAAGAGTACGAACACTGGCTCGAACTCCGTCCGGAATCATTTATCTTTGTACTTTGAATAAATTTGTATGACAGATATTTTAGTGCATTTATTAATTTTAGTAATACAGTATTATTTGCTAGTCTTGTTTGTAATTTATTTATTAATAAAGACTGTTTTGTTAAAAGTAATTGTTTTATTTTAAATGAGCCGAATCACTTTGTGAACTGAACTGTCTGATCTGTGTAAACTGTTGGACCAAACAGCGTTCTGTAATTTCGACGTTCGTTCAATCAATTTTAGACCTTATGAACTTGCTGATAGTGTTTTGTTTTAGCGATCTTTATTTGTTTTATATCAAATCAGCCTGTGGAAGTCCACTGTTGGACGAAGGCTTCTACCATATCGTTTCTTTCCCGTCACGCCACACTGCACGGTTCTGCGCCTTCCGCATGCGATCACTCGCTACGACCTTTTGCAGGTCGTCTGTCCAATATGGTCATTTGTTTTATTGATCTTTATTTGTTTTAAAAATTAATAAATAAATTCCGCAGAACTATTGGAAACTCACTAGTTCCGACACGAAACTTCTTGCGTGGAATTACTGGGAATGTCCCCATTTTGAATACCTACGGGATAAATACCTACTTGCATACCACCTACTGCATAACGTTGATTATACTCAAGAGGGATTTAAAATAATAGCTGTTGGCTCATCTTCAGCTTGAAGGACCATTAAATAATGGATTACTGTGTCGAAGCCCGTCGTATACAGAAAGAGATGATACTGGTGACCGTGAATCTCCCCTCCCTCTAGTTTTAACCCTCTCTCCTCATCGCTAGTTTTAATACGAAAGTCGTTGGTGAGCTACAAACGAAGGATCGGAAAATTCGAGAAAAGCTTTTTGAAAGTTTATAGTCAACATTGTTTACTCAACAGAAAGGCGTCCTTTCTGTTAAGTAAACTTTCAAAACTATAAATGTGACGAAAATCCATTATGGATTTAGTGTACACAAGGGGTATTTACTGGATCATTTAGCGCAGTGGTGGGCAAACTTTTTTAACGGGGGGCCAGAAAAATTAAGAAATATCAGGTGAGGGCCAGAATTATAGAAAACCGGCCAAGTGCGAGTCGGACTCATGCTCAGAGAATTCCGTACAAAAAAACGAAAAGAAAATCACTTTTTTGGTATGGGAGCCCCCCTTCATTTTCTCTTTTTTCTGATTTTGGTATTAGTTGTTATAGCGGCAACAAAAATACATCATATGTGTTCTCTAGCTATCACAGTTCTAGAGAAACAGCCTCGTAACGGACAGACGAACAGATAGATGGATGACGAAGTCTCATGAATAGGGCCATTCTTAGCCTTCGGGTACCAAACCCAAAAAACGTATTTTGTGCTGAACATTAATCATAAGATATTAAAAAATTTCAGTATACTTAGACACGTTAAAATTAGAATTTTACTGATATTTGCAAGTGAGAAGAGTTGTACACGCCTACCATGGCATGGCAGGCACCATGCCATGGTAGGCGTGTAGGACGTAGGAAATCGCTTCTTATGTGCCATATTTCAAATGCAAGTTCGTGTTGTGACGAAGTAACTTTAGCAGCGCTAAAAGGTGTTCAACAGTAAGTCGGTTTGCGATTACTGTTCACTTCACCGTCTTCATATATGTATTTATTGCTCTATATAGCATAGTAGAATCTACATAATATTTCTGAACCGTCAAAATATAATTATCGCGGGCCATATACCAGGAACTGAAGGACCCTCGGCGGGCCGGATTAAATGCTTCCGCGGGCCGGAGCTGGCCCGCGGGCCGTACTTTGCCCATCACTGATTTAGCGTGTAAAATGTAGGTATGTGCTAAGAGTGCGAAGTTCGACGTGTTTGGGAATTAGATACCAAAGTATATTTATTTATTACTAGACTAGCAGCAGCTGATGCGCGCGGCTTTGCCCGCGTGAAAATTGATTCCCTATCCCGCTTCCCATGGGGATATTTTACCAAGATAAAAAGTGCCTATGTGTTATTCCAGACTATAAGCTATTTCTGTACCAAGTTTCAGCCTAATCCGATCAGCCGTTAGAGCGTGATTGAGTAACAAACATTTAAACATCTAAACATACAAACATCTTCACAAACTTTCACATTTATAATATTAATAGGATAGTATAGGTGAACCCAGACAAATAAGACTTCATAATATGTATAAAAGTAAACATTTATTCATGTCTTGATTCATAATAAAAAATAAATTTAAAGCATTGTTAAAAGTGTAAGAATGTCTAGGCTTATAGAGATCTAAAATAACAAGTCAATAGATGTACCGCTCAAACTAATGTAATGGGAACGCGAGGCACAACGTTTTCGCTATTCCTCTATGCTATATGTTTTTTGCAGTACGCTGCGTTCCGTACATTATCACTAAGGCCTCAAACTGGATGTCGGCGACGACCGCGGCGAGTACGAGAGAAGACGGCAGCTTCGAAAAACGCACCGAGCGAGTTTTTGACGTGACAACGTCTTATAATTCGCAGGAGCCTGCTGCACTAACGAAAAAACATGACGTATGCGGCGTTACCTCGCTCTGAGGCGTTCCATTTAAGGCTGAGTTGTCACGTTCAACTATCGTCAGTAAACCGACTTTACAGACAACCGATTTTTTTTTATCGTTTGATTTTGATATCGTTTGCTCGAAGTGGCTTTACTCTCCGCTCTCGCCGTCTCCCTGCTCATGGCTGATATCCACTTTGAGGCATTAGAAGGGGCAAAATCCATACTAATATTATAAAGCTGAAGAGTTTGTTTGTTTGTTTGTTTGTTTGTTTGTTTGAACGCTAGGATCTCAGGAACTACTGGTTGGATTTCGGAAATTCTTTTACAGTTTGATAGTCCATCTATTGAGGATGGCTATAGGCTATATAACATCACGCTAAGGTAAATAGGAGCGGAGCAGCAAACAAGAATGTTTCGAAAACGGGGAATATTTTTTACCGTCTGAGAGCTTCCGAAGCGTACGCTGCATAAATGGTTAAAGTTACGTAAAAATTGTGTACTACAAAATTGTTTCCCTTAAAAAGTTCTAAAAAAAAGTCCGCGGCAGCATATGTCTATCTTTTAAGGTTCGCCCACAATAACCTAATTTGTCCATCTCTTAAGGTCCGCTCACAATATTTTAAAACCGAAGAGTTTGTTTGTGCTACGATCTCAGAAACTACTGGTTGCATTTCAAAAATTATTTCACAGTTTCATAGTCAATTTATTGAGGATGGTTAATGACAGTATAACATCACGCTAAGACGAATAGGGGCGGAGCAGCCATGAATAATGTTTTGAGAACGGGGAAAATTTCTTTCTTTTCGGAGCTTCCATTGCGTAAACTGTGGAAATGGTTAAAGTTACGTAAAAATAGTGTACAATAAAATTGTTCCTCTTAAAAAGTTAAAAAAGAAGTCCTTTTCTGCAAATGCCTATCTTTTACGGTTCGCTTACAATAACCCTCTTAGTAAGTTTTAAAATATCAGCGAAGCGACGACGGCAGTAATCGTGGTCTGCAGTGGTAGCCAGTCAAGTGATCGATGAAAACCGGTCAAGTGCGAGTCGGATCCGTACAATAAAAGGACGGGCGGAAGTAGATGCGACGGGAAACATCATATCACTTTACATATTAATACCACGCCTCTCTCCTTCTCACACTCATGTGACGCAAGCGAAGTTGTGTGGGTCAGCTCTAATGAACATAAGTAACGGAGTAAATGCGACGGAAAATATTATATCACGAAATATTTATACTACACTTCTCTTTTTCTCACTCCCATGTGACGCAAACGAAGTTGCGCGGGTCAGCTAGTTAACAATAAAGGTACGATCTCGCACACAAGTGCAGTGATACCTAACGTTCGCACATTTCTTTTGGCCTGAGGGGCAAGTGCGAGTTTTTGCGTGAGCTATTCGACGGCGGCTTTTTGCGGCGATTCACGGCGCGCCAATTCGATTTATATGGAATCGAGACAAGTTCCCGCGTTTACAGCTAGGTGGCGGGGTCTCGATTCCATACAAATCGACGATAACGCGCTCACCCGTGAATGTCGACAGGCGCTCGCCGGAACTCGCACTTGCCCCTATGTTCTCTAGATGTCTATATTCAAACATTACAATTGGTGACACAACCTCCTAATACTAACGAAATTTCAAATTTCTTAATACAAATTTTTCACTGAATTAAAAAAAAAACTAAATACATACATACTATTTTGGGATTCAGGTATCTTGACATTTTAAATAGCTTCGTTGTGATGCGACTTTTTGTTATAATGGCGGTATATAGCTTCATGGCATGTCAATGAGTATTTTTTAAGTAAGTACCTATTTGGTCTTATAGCATACTAGCACAATATAAATTATCATCTTTTGCGAAAATTGTAAGCCCACGTCTCATAACAGGTGAGGCAGTCCTAAACACGATCTTGCAACCCGCTCAAAGAGTTTCCACGGTACTTTCAGTGCATTTTTTTCCTATCAATCGCGTACCAGTTGATAATAATGCAAATACATTGCCTATTCACACATTCATTAAAATGTTTAGCTACTAGTATACTCTATAATTACACCCATAGCAATGATTACACGCATTATCGACACACAGGACTATTCAGGCACAATACGAACAGCGAAAATAGCAAAACACAATCACAACATTTAGAGAATGTACTGTAGTACCACGTTTATAAGTTATGCCGATGTACCTACCTGCGCAGAAGTCTCATATTCGAAACGCACGATAAAATGTTGTTCTTGTAACCAATCACAACGCCCCGCATAGCCGCGCCAACCGTGGTCCTGTGTTATAGGTAGCCGCCCGCGCCGTGCTCCGTGCTCCACGCCCGCACCTACAGCGGCGCGGCGCAGTGAGCTACAGTGAGCGAGGTAGCACTACTCGCTGGATGTATTGCATTTTCTATCTTAACGTAACGCAATAAAGTGGGTGTTTGGTGGGTTGGCAATCGTAATAAATCAGCGTTAGCTGGCTCTCTTCTGCGCAGGCGAATTTTGTCGATGCGACTTATAAACGTGGTTCACCTGTACATTTCTTCATTCGATTGAATTAATAGTCTAACGCATTAGCATTTAAATTGGACTAGAAATTTATTTATGTTCACTCGTGACAGAGGATGTGCTACTCTGCAAGTTGGCAAGAGGCATGTTACTGAACATTTCTAGCAAGGAGGCAATCAGCTAAGCTTTTAGTGTATTCGTGGGTGCTGATAATTTTTTTGACTTTTTGTACATATTCTTTAGTAAAAAATTAAAAAAATTGATATTAATTTAGTCTTTAACCCAGTAATGCCCGAATTATTTTTTTGAGATTTTGGTAAATCTAGACATTAAATATGATTTATTGAAGTATTACTAGACATAAATCATAAATTTTATTTTTATAAATAATTTGTAAGTTTAAAAAAAATCACGTGTCCAAATGGACACACTAAGCACTTGCAATAGCTGAAAAGACAAGAACATAAGCAGTTTTTTTTTGGTAATTGGTAACCAAAATTTATTGCTATTTGTTCAAAAACATAAACGAGACATTTTTAAATAATAATATAAAAGTTTATTATTATTTTTAGTAGGTACAGTACAATCAATACCTGAGGTCATCGAACTTATTGTTTTGGTGTGCGTTCGCGCAGCGGAATGTTGTTGAATTTAAAGATTTTAATTATGCAGATATTTAGTGTATGACGTCGTGTAATTGTGTATGGTAAAAGAAAATTTGTGTATGCAGCCATTGTGGAGAAATTCGCTAAAAACTGATTCCGCTGGGCGAACGTTGTCCTGGCGGCACTTTTTTTAAATCCATGCACTTAGAAGAAAAAAATGGGTCCAACAATTAGTGTGTATTTGTGTGTAATTGTGTATGTATGAATAAAATTACTGTATGCATTGACTTCGGAGAAATTCAAGTTTCCGCTACGCGAACGTTTGGCCATTAGCTAGTTTTCATATAAAGCGCTTATATAGAGAGCTGTAGATTTTTACATACGTTGTTTTGAATTTGTTTATATTTGTTTAAAAAACCGATTTAGAAAAAAACCTAGGGCTTAAATGATAAAAATATAAACGTAGAATACGCTAATTAGATCGTAGTTCGTAAAGTATGCACTTTGGGGTCTAGATTTTCACGTTTATACAAACCTTGTAAGTGCCTGCAACATGTTGCCAAGTATCAATGAAGTTCCGTTAGTAATTAAAGGGTTATAGGACAATTTACCTTGAATAGATCACTGTTTACAAAGCAGTCAAATATCACGACGTTCTAAAGGAATTGCATAGTAAAATGTATTCCAATAATTAGTTTATTAATTCAACTACTCACATGCAAAATTTCATCTCATTAAATTCAGTAATTAAAGAGAAACAATTAAAATACTGACTAAGCATCGAAAGCCTACATAACCCGACCAAGTTGGAACGGCTACAAAAAAGCGGCCGTGCCGTATATCTTAGTAACGTTCTTAACCTTTCAGTATAGTATTTATTAATATGGTACAGTTGCGTACACAAGCGTTAGGCAAAAATGAAACAATTGCATTTCTTGAACGAAAAATATTTTTTTTAATAATAACGCCACTATCTACGATAAAAATAAATCTTCTGTTAACAAGTACTTCTCTAATTAAACATCTGTGTACAAAAATATTTATAATTACATATTATAATTATGTATTTATTATTTATTTCTCGCCACCTGTAACGTAGAAACCCAAAAATGGCAAAATGTGGGTGACACAGAAATGTCACACCTCTGCCTACCCCTTCTAGGCCAACAGCCGTGAGCATATGAATGAATTCAATGAATGAAAATACAGCTCTAAGCGACTAACATGAAAATCCTTGGGCGCGCGCCCCAGTAACGGCAGAACTTGGCATACAACTCATGTGCGCGCACAGGCGCGTGTATTTCAAGCGTATCAGGAGCGCAGCTGAGGTGCTTGTCATGACTAGTCCCTTGTTCATAAAAACTTTACGTTAACAAACGCTTGCTAAACATACTGTCATTGGTTAGAGACAGCAATAGACTTAAAATGTGTTATAACTAAAATAGGTTTAATAAACGATTATGAATATGAGGGTAAGGATATTAAGTATTTCGAGCTTCAATAAAATTGAAATCACTGATCAAATAACTAGACTATTCAGATGTTCAGATTTGAGAGTCTGCCTAATATACCTAAAAATCACCATTTAGAATGTGCTTATAAACTAAAACATTGGTATAAAAAAACGGCCAAGTGCGAGTCGGACTCGCCCATGAAGGGTTCCGTAGCAGCAAGTAACATAATATATCTAAAAGTTCTTGTAGTTCGTTGTAACTTTGATTGATGTTTTAACACGTTCACAGTGGTAGTGATTGTTCTAGGCGAAAATTGCGGTTTATGACGTATTAAAAAAAACTACCAACTCGATCTCGTTCGAACCAATTTTCGTTGGTAGTTTTTATAGACATGTACATTTTATATTTTTTTTAGATTTATCATTTTCTTAGTTTAGAAGTTAGAGGGGGGGGGGGGCATATTTTTCCACTTTGGAAGTGTCTCTTGCGCAAACTATTCACTTTAGAAAAATGTGATGTTAGGAACCTCAATAGCATTTTTAAAGACCTATCTATAGATACCCCACACGTATAGGTTTGATGAAAAAAAAATTTTTGAGTTTCAGTTCTAAGTATGGGGACCCCCAAAATTTATCGCTTTTTTTTCTATTTGTATGTAAAATCTTAATGCGGTTCACAGAATACATCTACTTACCAAGTTTTAATATCATAGGCCTTATAGTTTCAGAGAAAAGTGGCTGTGACATACTGGCGGACAGACAGACAGACAGACATGACGAATCTATAAGGGTTCCGTTTTTGCCATTTGGCTACGGAACCCTAAAAAGGTATTTTCAAGCAAAATATTAAATATTCTTTAATTAGCAGCCTATAAATTATATCGAAACCACAATTGTGTTATCACCTGTACCAATTCAAAACCGGTATTAGACTGGTAATTTTAGAATGTTACCTAAATATATTGCGCGGCCGTTTTTTTGTGGCCATCCGAACTTGGTCGGGTTATGTAGGCTTTCGATGCTTAGTCAGTATTTTAATTGTTTCTCTTTAATTACTGAATTTAATGAGATGAAATTTTGCATGTGAGTAGTTGAATTAATAAACTATTTATTGGAATACATTTTACTATGCAATTCTTTTAGAACGTCGTGATATTTGACTGCTTTGTAAACAGTGATCTATTCAAGGTAAATTGTCCTATAACCCTTTAATTACTAACGGAACTTCATTGATACTTGGCAACATGTTGCAGGCACTTACAAGGTTTGTATAAACGTGAAAATCTAGACCCCAAAGTGCATACTTTACGAACTACGATCTAACTAGCGTATTTTACGTTTATATTTTTATCTTTTAAGCCCTAGGTTTTTTTCTAAATCGGTTTTTTAAACAAATATAAACAAATTCAAAACAACGTATGTAAAAATCTACAGCTCTCTATATAAGCGCTTTATATGAAAACTAGCTAATGGCCAAACGTTCGCGTAGCGGAAACTTGAATTTCTCCGAAGTCAATGCATACACTAATTTTATTCATACATACACAATTACACACAAATACACACTAATTGTTGGACCCATTTTTTTTCTTCTAAGTGCATGGATTTAAAAAAAGTGCCGCCAGGATAACGTTCGCCCAGCGGAATCAGTTTTTAGCGAATTTCTCCACAATGGCTGCATACACAAATTTTCTTTTACCATACACAATTACACGACGTCATACACTAAATATCTGCATAATTAAAATCTTTAAATTCAACAACATTCCGCTGCGCGAACGCACACATTGTTTTGCATTTGGGTCCGTACACCTTTTTTTACAAATTTTCCGTACATAATGATATATCTTATCAAACCTACCGTATAGTTTGAAGGTAGATGATCTACCTGCACCTTTGGCACCTACTCCAAAAGTTTTTTAGGTAAGATGTCAATACTCTTGCTCTACAAAGCTCCAGCTGTGGCACCTTATTTTGAAAATCACAAGCATTATTATTACAAGCCTCCAGCTTCCACACAAATAGGGATAATAACCACTTCCTCTCTAATATATTTGTCTACATATTTATAGTACCTATAAGTATGTATTTGTCCACTAGTCTTTAGAGGAGTCTAATAAATGTAATGTAGTAGTAGACAATCCTATCTTTTCCTATATATTTTTGGATTCTTCTGAAGAGTAAGGCTTGTGGATAAAGGTGGTGGTGCCACATGCATGTAATGGTACTTTTGGGATTATTGTTTTATTATGTATAGCTGTTGTACACCCAAAAGGTTTGACAAAAAACATTTTCTAATGGCTAAATCATGATAACCTCTCGACTTTTTCCTCATTTGATTTGCTGTCAACCGCCGATATTACTGTAGACGACACTACCACCACCACCTTTTTACTCTTCTCACATCTGACGCTTGATTTATGGTGTCTCTACCTAGAAACTAGTCAAAATCAAACAATCTAAAAGTAAAACGAAACATATTGTAATGCTATGGCTAAAGCTTAGCGTGTCCATACGGACACATGAAGTTCAGTGCTATATATTACATAGGAAATTACATTCTGGCAGTATTTAATGCTTTTATATAAATAAATACACACTATCGCAATAAATTTGTGCTATAATAACAAGAATATAATTTATAGTTTAAAAACAATAACTACTTACTCTCATCTCGGGTCTATTTTTTCTGCGTACTGGTTAAAGGCGGCAAATAAATGAATATACTTGGAAAACTAAAATGATTGTAACAGTGATGTTTACACTGTATTAAAATTTGAGATTTGAATGCAGAGTTAGACTAATAAAATAATTACAAAAGTCAAAAAATACTACTATAACAACTCTTTTATTTAACCACGATTTGTGTGTCCATATGGACACGCTAGGCATTACTGGGTTAATAAGAAGCGTGAGTAAAGAAAGTGAAAGTGAATAATCGAATTAATATAATTTTTTTTTGATGCGTAAATTTTTTATTATGCTAATTTTGGTTAAAAAAACTGCATCTCCTCAGAGAGAACCAGAATTCTGACGAGATGTAGGTAGCATGTCCAATTTGAAAAGACTACGAGATAATGAGTAATGAATATTTTATTCACGCGACCAGCACCCGTATGCTTGCAAATTTGTCGCCTGTGCAGAGCGGTCTAGGCCCTAGGCTAATGTCGCGTAATGTACATGCACAAGACTTCTAATGTAGGAACACGCACGTCGCGGCACGTGCCCGCACTTAGCTGTGTGTGTGTGTGTATATGTGCAATGTGTGTATGTGTCATGTGTATGTGTGTAGGTCACTTGGTGAGCACGCGCCACATGGAGGCGAGGGAGGCGGCGGCGGAGGTGACGAGCGAGGGCGCGGGCGGGGCGGCCGGCGCGGGCGGCGTGCCCACCAGCTCCTCTATCTGCGGGCAGGACATGGACAACGTGAGAGCTATCGCCGCACACCTGGCCGATAACGAACATACAAATCAAATCGAAAAAAGCAAAATTTTTCACTAAACCAAAACTATATTTTAAAATCAATCAAATCAGAGAAAAAAATCATTTCAAATAACTAACTCACAGTTCCTTATTAGAAACCATTATCAAATTCCGAAATCAAAACCCTGACCTCCGGATTCGGCTGGATACTTGCTCGGGCGGCTCACAGTTGTCGTGGTCCAGCTCGCCCAGCGCGGCCACACACTCACCTGCGCGTCGTGCTCGGGCCAGGAGAGGTGCTCGGGCGGCTCACAGTTGTCGTGGTCCAGCTCGCCCAGCGCGGCCACACACTCACCTGCGCGTCGTGCTCGGGCCAGGAGAGGTGCTCGGGCGGCTCACAGTCGTCGTGGTCCAGCTCGCCCAGCGCGGCCACACACTCACCTGCGCGTCGTGCTCGGGCCAGGAGAGGTGCTCGGGCGGCTCACAGTCGTCGTGGTCCAGCTCGCCCAGCGCGGCCACACACTCACCTGCGCGTCGTGCTCGGGCCAGGAGAGGTGCTCGGGCGGCTCACAGTCGTCGTGGTCCAGCTCGCCCAGCGCGGCCACACACTCACCTGCGCGTCGTGCTCGGGCCAGGAGAGGTGCTCGGGCGGCTCACAGTCGTCGTGGTCCAGCTCGCCCAGCGCGGCCACACACTCACCTGCGCGTCGTGCTCGGGCCAGGAGAGGTGCTCGGGCGGCTCACAGTCGTCGTGGTCCAGCTCGCCCAGCGCGGCCACACACTCACCTGCGCGTCGTGCTCGGGCCAGGAGAGGTGCTCGGGCGGCTCACAGTCGTCGTGGTCCAGCTCGCCCAGCGCGGCCACACACTCACCTGCGCGTCGTGCTCGGGCCAGGAGAGGTGCTCGGGCGGCTCACAGTCGTCGTGGTCCAGCTCGCCCAGCGCGGCCACACACTCACCTGCGCGTCGTGCTCGGGCCAGGAGAGGTGCTCGGGCGGCTCACAGTCGTCGTGGTCCAGCTCGCCCAGCGCGGCCACACACTCACCTGCGCGTCGTGCTCGGGCCAGGAGAGGTGCTCGGGCGGCTCACAGTCGTCGTGGTCCAGCTCGCCCAGCGCGGCCACACGCGCGCGCCACGCCTCGCCCGCCGCCGCCTCCAGCGCGCTCACCCACGCCTCCACCCTGCCGACGGACACACAAGAGTGAGCGGACTGTGGAGCGACCCTACGCGAACTTCTGTAAAAACCTGTGGAACACTGCACGATGCCTCTTGCCGCCCTAGCCCTGGCCAGCTCGGGTAGGCTCTCTCAGTCAAATAAGCCTCGACAAAAAGACGGAGGCAGGGAGGCACTCCATGATAAATGAGCGCCTTCCTAACGCAGCTCAAAGGCAACGTGTTTAAGGCGTTAGCGATTTCAAAAGACAACGCCATCACCACCTCGCCTCGTGATATCGCTTCCTCCGTCAGGGTCTTAACACGCATAATCACATTCACGCGTGAGGTGTCCGATGAGGCGCTCTGCAATAATACACTCAAAGAGCTTGCTCACCTCGCCTCACAACACAATCGGGCCGGTATCCGTATGGTGAGTCCGTCGAACTCATCTGTCGATTACAGATTTACTTTCCGTAGATTTTTTTTCGTCTACTCCCACCTGTTCTGTTAACAGAACTACTGGTAATTTCTCCCCCAGATGATATTTAATAGTACTCATACTTGAACAATATTGTTCTAAAAACCTCTAAATTAGAACAGTAAATCGTTATTTATATTAAATTTATTTATATAGACATACCAAAAGCATACACATTCATCATTATTAGTTATGACATGCAAGGTATCTGATATGTACACCGATTAGAGGCATGTGCTTAAGTGCTAGTTAACAAAATGGAATTAAGAATAAAATTAAAATGCACGTTATTTATTCTACAAAGAGATCTCGACCATTATCTCCTGAAATCAAAATGCGAGTTGTGGCAAATATCCAGCTGGTCGAGTTTACTGTTTAGTGCATTGAAGCCAAGATACGCATTTGTCAGGTGTAAATTTAGTCATGTTGGTTCTTGCTAGTGGTTGGCAAGAGGTTCTAGTCAATGGGCGTCGGGGCAGATTTGGAGGAATAGTGAGCAGGTGAAAAGCTGATGCGATTGGTTACTTTTATTGAAAAATTTCAAACAGGACCTAGATGGGATCCCTGTGGCACGCCCGTAGTTACAGATGTTTCAGAGGACCGACTCTTGTTGCTACAACTAAATTGAATTAAATTTAACATAGATAACAATGTCCATTGCACGATCTCTGCTACCATAAGTTGTAAACAATCATTTTGGAATAATGAATTATGTTTAACACAATCAAAAGCTTTGGAGATCGCGGAACACACCAATGAAATCAAAACGCACAAAGTTTGAAAGGAATTTCAATTAAGATTAAGTCAAGTTGCTAAATAAACTGTTTCTAGAAATACAAATGCTGTATTATATGTATAGGAGTGAGTTTATGCGTGCACGTACCTGCCGAGCATGGGGTCGTCGGCGCTGGCGGCCAGCACCAGCGTGTGCAGCGCCTGCAGCGCGTGCGGCGCGGGCGGCGCCTCCACTGTGGCGGTACAGGGGGCGGGGGAGGGGGCGGGGTGGGGCGCGGGCGGCGCCAGGCCGGCGCGCGCGCACAGCGCGGCGCTGCAGGCGGCCAGGCGCCGCGCGCGCCACGACGCGCCGCCCGCCGACACGCGCCAGTTGCAGTACTCGCTGCAACACCACACACAGCATTCATGCCTCTGCCACTGTTTCTATAGTGTTTGGGTGATGCCCAATAGCATCATTGTTTGTTTATCGGTGATATTCTATGTTAAATAAGCAACAATCATAAATCAACCAGCGTCGTCGGCAATGTATCTATATTTAGTTTTAATAGGGTTAATGTCCAGCTTGGCTCGTGCTAATAGGAACTCGACATAAGACATGTGGCAGAAAGAAGACATCATACGGCCAGTTCGGCCTTTAACGTGAGCATTTACTCACTTGAGCGACACGGCGTGCGGCAGGCGCTGGTCCAGCGTCCAGCCCAGCAGCGCCAGCAGCTGCGCGCACAGAGCCAGCGCCGCCACGCTGCGCGCCACGTCCGAGTCCTCGCTCCACTCCTTGTTATATACTAGCACTCACTTGAGCGACACGGCGTGCGGCAGGCGCTGGTCCAGCGTCCAGCCCAGCAGCGCCAGCAGCTGCGCGCACAGAGCCAGCGCCGCCACGCTGCGCGCCACGTCCGAGTCCTCGCTCCACTCCTTGTTATATACTAGCACTCACTTGAGCGACACGGCGTGCGGCAGGCGCTGGTCCAGCGTCCAGCCCAGCAGCGCCAGCAGCTGCGCGCACAGAGCCAGCGCCGCCACGCTGCGCGCCACGTCCGAGTCCTCGCTCCACTCCTTGTTATATACTAGCACTCACTTGAGCGACACGGCGTGCGGCAGGCGCTGGTCCAGCGTCCAGCCCAGCAGCGCCAGCAGCTGCGCGCACAGAGCCAGCGCCGCCACGCTGCGCGCCACGTCCGAGTCCTCGCTCCACTCCTTGTTATATACTAGCACTCACTTGAGCGACACGGCGTGCGGCAGGCGCTGGTCCAGCGTCCAGCCCAGCAGCGCCAGCAGCTGCGCGCACAGAGCCAGCGCCGCCACGCTGCGCGCCACGTCCGAGTCCTCGCTCCACTCCTTGTTATATACTAGCACTCACTTGAGCGACACGGCGTGCGGCAGGCGCTGGTCCAGCGTCCAGCCCAGCAGCGCCAGCAGCTGCGCGCACAGAGCCAGCGCCGCCACGCTGCGCGCCACGTCCGAGTCCTCGCTCCACTCCTTGTTCTGCCGCACTGCAACCAATGTACGGTCGGGCTAAACCTCACAGTTCAACGTCTCCACGATGACTGATAAAATCGGGTTTTAAAGTAAGTCAAAATTTTATTTAGGATTCCCTAATAATCATCCTACAATATCCTCATCTCTTGGGGCCTTGTATCTCCTCCTTCTGGTCATCACAGGCTACTAGTGTTCCTGTGCATATTTACACCACTCGGGAGAGCAGCTTTTCCAGCATTTTCGAGCTAGTATCACTGCCACAATTTCTGATCTAAAGTGAGCTACTTACACCATGAGTATATTTGAGAGTAATCGCCATCAACATTGATCCAGGGCGCTACAATATGCAGCTGTGGTGTTTTAGGAGCCACTGCCTCTATGTCTTCACCGATAAATTCCATGTCCTCTATACTGTCACTGGAAATAATTATTTGTGTATTAATAGAGTTTCTTAAGAGCTTGCTGAGCATGTCTCATTGATCATGTTGAAATTTAATAAAGATAAGATTCATTTTACCGCACTTAGGGAGCATGTGTGCTTATCTATCAATAACAATAATTTTAGCAACACAACAGATTAAAAAGGAATTAAAAATGCAGCATGATGTTGTTTCTATAAAGAAGTCTTAACAGTTGAATTTCATTTTACCATAGCCTAAGATAGGGCAGCATGTATATGATATGAATAGATATAACAGTTTTCCTACATAATTGTTATTTTCGGTAACAATTGTTTTATTATATAATTTTATCACTACAGATTATCTAAAAATATAAATCATTGTTCTACACTGATAAAGCTACATCATAGAGTTATCACTGTATTTATCAAAACATAAGTAGGTATATTAACTGAGTCAAGGCCATTCCTTCACTGTGGGATCACATTATACCTAGTATGCATTACTCCAATGTTGCAGATTTCAGCAGTACACTCAAAAAATAAAAATAATTTCATAAGCTACTTACCTTGTGTCGTAGCTCATATAAACAGGGAATATGTACTTAGTGAGCTGCCGTATCCGAGATCTACGTAATGCTGCCAACGCTTCTGCTTGTTCATTATAAATACTGACTTTGTTCGCAAGGTCCATGCGGTGTGTTTGTGTCAATTTTCCCACACTTAAAACCCTTTTTTGATATTTTGGTAGTTTTAAAGCGAGTTCTTTGTTATGGTTTCTTAGTTCTAATAACTCTCTGCGTTTCTCTTCTATATTACTTCGTCTTTGGTCTATAGCTAATCTTAGTAGGTCTAATCTATCTCTTGACCGCTTGGATTCTGCTAATAATGATTCATGTTTCAGCTTTAATGCCAATAATTTTTCACATCTGTCCAGTACATGTCTCCGGTTTGCTTTTGATCTCAGTAGTTTTGCTTGTTTTTCTGAATATCTGTAATGTTAAAAATAATGTAAAATTAATGGTTTATCTAACTAGCGGACGTCACGCAGTTTCACCCGCATAATTCCAGTTCCTGTGGGAATATGGCAATAAAATATAGCCTATGTTCACCGCAAAGAGTGTAGATACCCTACAGCGAGAAAATTTTTGAAATTGGTTTAGTAGTTTCGTAGCCTATGTGATGCAAACAAACAAACAAACAATCAAATCTTTCCTCTTTATAATATAAGTATAGACCAGTGGTGGGCAAACTTTTTTAATGGGGGGCCAGAAAAATTAAGAAATTTCAGGGGAGGGCCAGAATTACAGGAAAAACGGATTTTGTGCTAAAACTTTTAATCATCATAAAAACTTTATAGTCTGGTCTTTATCCCCGAAGGCCCGAAGGGGTAGACAGAGGCCTAATTTACGCCCAAATTTCAACTTATAGACTCGCCACCATGTCTAACGTAATATGTGGCGAGTCTTTTTATGTATGTTATGTTTGTATTAAAAATCAAAATTTTATAGACAGTCTAGATGTAATAGTCTGAATGCCAAAACATGCCAAAAGCCTCCACAGACAACTTCTTTGCTGAGAATGTTACTATTGCTACAGACACCAACATGTGTTGGTGCGGACGGATAGATTTAAAGTATTCAGAATAGAAGAAGATAAGAAGACTCTGTGAAGACAGCACTACTCTTAAGCAACTGAGTCTTGATAATCAAAGACCTCTCTTCAAAACTGAAGCACTAGTCCGAAGCTTGCTAGTGCTCACACACTCATGCATTGGCATTTCTCCCATCAGAGGGAAAAACAGGCCTTGTGGGGACAGAAATAAATTGTATGTTATGTATTTCAACTTTCTGCACAAATTATAATTGTACTTAGGCGGACTTAATGCCAAAAGGCATTATCTACCAGTCAACCTGCAGATGTACTATATAATTTGCTATTTTTTTTTTAAATTATTGGGAAACATTACTGACTGAACTCTCATACGCTGTATTATCTACACCAGGTGGCTCTTTCTTACAACAGGTGGATGTAATTGGTCAAACACATTTGGATGTAATTGGACAACATACATGTGCAAAATTACCTAATAGGCACATAATTAAATTTTTAATTTTAATAAGCTGGTGTTTGTGCTGGTATGTGTAATGCAATGTAGAGTTAGAGATTTAAACCCTTTTTGGACTGAAATGAATAGCATGAGTCACACAGATGATGAAACCAACATAAAATAAGCAAATTAATTCAAGGTTATGTAAGTTTGTAAACACATTATTTAACAAATTAGGTGACCTTTGTATACGCAAAGTAATATTGTTATTGCATTTTAATAATTTGGTATGTTTACACACAAGTAGAGACGCATAAATACAAATTCAGCATGCTTTAAGATTTATTTTGTAAGAGATTTACAGTGATCAAATTATAACAAGATTTTAAACTCAAAGTTGGTAATATATTTAAGTAGTAACCTGTCTGCGTACGGCGTAGATGAATGTACAAAACTGCCCGCTTTTATGCAATCGGAGCAGTAAAAGTTCCTTTTCACTGTATAACACAGGAGGCATTTTTTGTAATGGCCATCACTTTCCATGGATGATACTCGAAAATCCCGAGGAGCCTCGCTTCCGTTAAAAAAATTCAACGCCATTGCTTTCAACTATACACTATTACGTATTAAATTTCTGTGATTGCGATTGAAATGATCAAGTTTAGGTTTGTTTGTCCCAAACAAAGAACTGCTGAGTTCAAGCTTGTCAACATCAGCTGTATCGTACTTTCGCACCACAGACAGACTACACCTGCCATCAGTGTTGCCGCTCGGGGAAAAATAAAGTCCAATTTTTTACCAAAATGTCACTAGATTATTAGGAAAACTGAAATGAAAATGTCACTAGAAGTCACTAAATATTCAGCTATTTCAGCAAGACTTTGATGGTGTATGGTGTGGTTTAGTTTATCTGCAAATTGATTAATTTAAACAATAATATTGTATGTATACCGGACGAAAATAACCAGGCTCGCACTTTCTATTTCTAGCTGTCAAACATTAATTACCCGACTACCAAAACAAATCCCATCAAATATTAGCAGACTACGCATAAATGTCAAATACACTGGCGATTCTATCGAGAGGCCATCGGTCGACCGTAATCGCACTTCACTAGAAACAAGATAGAAGCTATCGAGTTAGCGAATACGAAAACTGTCAAATTGTACCGATGAGCTTCTATTTTGCTACGATATCTATTCTATTCTGATGCGATTGCAATAGCAGACTCGGCCCCCCAGTTCATTGCAGTCAACTAATAACCAATCCATTGCAACCAACTAAATTAAAACTAATCACACTTGAAAGTGATAAGTAAAGACACAACCACTAGCAGTCAAAAAATCTCAATCAATACATATAATAAAATCGTAACAGGTCGCTGTCTGTACATGGAAGATAAATAAGAAAAAATATTATAGGGGGGCTTTATGAACGCAATAGAACCCAAAACAATTATTTTTAGAATTTTTGTCTGTTTGTCTGTATGTCTGTATATCTGTTTGTCTGTACGGTTGTGCACGCTAATCTATAATATCACTACGTTTTAAAACTACATTTTGGCGGCAGATTTAGGTTACCTATCATAATAACTAAAGTTGTTTCAACTATTTTCAAAACAACTACGGTCAAAATAACTACTGATTAAAACACCTAAAGATCGTTTCACCTATTTTTGTTATAACTACTGGTCGAAACAAATAATGGACGATTCACCTACGATTTATTCAACTACAATTAACTGTGCTAAGATTGATTGAACTATGTATGAAATACATAATAATCAATTCGCCTACGAGTTTATTGTACGATTACGAGTCTCAGTACTCAGGGGTACGTATCATAATGCATAAGTTTAAAATCTATAAAACAAAAAAAAATAACCACGAAGGCTAAGGCGGGAGCTCCGCTCCGCTTCGCTCCCGCCTTAGCCTTCTAACCTAACCTATCCGAGTCGAGGTGTTAACCATTATAAGTGAATGGTTAACACCCTGACTCAGAGTACCAGTATATTAAACTGATTTTTTTTTGTTTTGTAGTTTGCCTTCCACTCACTTGGAAATAATATTTTCGGTAGTTAGACTTGATTATACTTTATTAAAAAAACCGGTGGAATCGGGAACATAAATAATCGTCTTTAGCATTAGGTATTTCAAACGTAGTCAACATGTCCAATATCTTAAATGAACATTATATTAATCGTCCATTAGTTCAAAGAAATAATTATAGTTTATTCGAAATTATGTGAATTAACGAGTAGTCGAGTCGACCAATATGCGAAATGAACATAGGCGAATCAACCGTAGTTGTTTTGAAAATAGTTGAAACAACTTTAGTTATTATGATAGGTAACCCAGATTTACTATTTTGTTTGTCTATTCTACTTCCGTTTCACTCAAAGGATAATGAACGATCGAGTATTACAGACATTTACAAATATTGTAATATGAGATAGCAATTAGTTCGATTTCACTGGACAGAGTGAAATGTAATATCATGCAACAATCAGACGAAATAATATGATGTGGAGCGTTATTTAAAGATTTTATGTTGCCGGTATACACAAACAAAAAAGCTACACAATTACAAACTTCCCAGAGTAGTAAGTTAGTAGACATAAATTTAAAAAATATAATGAACGTGGGCAAGTCACTAAAAGTCACCAGATTTTTTATTGTCACTAAACCCTAAAAAATTGTCACTGTAAACATAGAAAACTCACTAGATCTAGTGACAAAGTCACTAAAACGGCAACACTGCCTGCCATAGATTATGTGTGCATCATAGATAACACATAACCTGACCTCTGATCGAAAACAAATGAAACTGTCAAGCGAGCTAGAATGGGCTCCCGACACAACACGGTCAAATTGCACTTGACAAGTAGACATTTATGAAGTAACTAGTACTTCTGCGAAGAGTAGACTTCGCGAGCTACCAGAAACCAAACCAAAAAATTCTGTGAGGCACCTATTATATGTAAAGCATATCTGTATAGGACCCGGTACGTACAGGACTTAGCTATCAGGCAGGTCACATTATTGACGCTCTGTGGTAATCGAACAGATATAAGTAGTCTGCCTCAGGGCCGTCTTAAGGCTATATAGCGCCAGGGTGCGAAGCTCAGACTGCGCCCCCCCCCCCCCCCCTATCGCAATATTTTTTTGATGTTTCACTTCTTTTTCTCTAAGATCTGTAATCTATATAAATAATGCTACTGCTCCACCAGCGTTAACATTAATGTTGATGTCCAACTACTCGATAATTAAGGCATTAAGAATGCGCTTCGGCTACATTCAGTTCACAACGGGCTTACTAATGTTTGCCATAATTTCATATGCCATACTGGTATTTGCCATAATTTCATTAGAAATAACGCTTCAGTTGCCATAATCGTGAAATGACATAAAATGACTTTCACTAATTCCATTGGTCATAATCGATCAAGTGTCATAATAATTTATGTAAATCAATAAATGTACCTATTTGCCATGGTTTTCGTTTTCAATAATGCCATTTTCCATAACTTTTATTCACCATAATATAAATAAAGATAATTTATACGACACAGATTTTTTATTCACATTTAAACCTAAAACTAAACCTCATAATGGCGTCTACTAACCAAGCGCGACGGAGCTCCGCGAAGCGGGGCTCCGTCCTACTTCTGGGTGGTTTAAAAAAGAACCACGAAGACTAAGGCGGGAGCTTCGCTTCGCTTCGCATCCGCCTTAGTCTTCTAACCTAACCTATCCGAGTCGGATTGCACTGAGTCTGGGTGTTCAGAATAATTAATTTCGACCTAACAATATTATGTATTATTTTCATAATTATACCAAATTTTGATTATGTCAAGAGTCGATTATGAGATGTGTTACTTATGGAAACTAATTATTATGATATTATGTTGTTATAGAAATTAGGTTTGGTTGTTATAGAAGCATTTTATGGCAAATAAAGTTCTCACTGTTGAGTTGTTAAGGCAAACATTATTACACAATATTATGATCAGGAATGATTATGGCAAACAAGGGGTTTTAGGGGACTAGTTTAGAAAAAGACGAAACCCCGCAACTGAAGGAGTTTTTTGTCTACCTATGCAAACGGAAAATAATAGCCAGAAATAGATTTTTAATCTTAAAAATCGGTGTCAAAACATGCTTTGGTTGTATATTTTATATTATTTATACATAATGTGTAAAGCAATCATAGAGTAAGCCCCAATTGTTTAGATGAATGGCCGTGAAATGAGATGGCGTTAACTGGCGTTAATGTAGCCAACATCGCTTAGCGCGCAAAACTACCTGCTAAAACCCTTTGATGTGTCGAAAAAAACCGACAGCCCGAGCTATCGCTTAACGTTTACCTTAATGCCATTACTAATGCCGTTTGTAATTTATCACGTTAAAACCTTGGCCACATCTACGTTGAAGTGCTATTATGGTGTTAATCGCGTTAAGATGCAGGTGGAGCAAGGATTTTTGGAAATTCCACCATTAAGGTGGCAAAAATTACAATTTACACCCTAAGCACCTAATAATAGAGGCCATTTCGCTTAAATTATGTCAAAGGGCGCATCAAACGTCTTTGGAATGGAGATATTGCCGTATGCGTCTATATTAATATTATAAAGAGGAAAAATTTGATTTGGTTCCGGAACTACTGGACCGATTTGAAAAATTCTTTCACTGTTAGGAAGCTACACTCTTTGCGGTGAACATATGTTATTTTTTTTTTATTCCCATATTCCCACGGAAACGGGAACTACGTGGGTGAAACCGCGTGACGTCCGCTAGTGTTAAATAAATTTAATTGTTATGTATATCGAAACAAGAGCTATCTTACTTTGCATATCGTGAGCGGTATGACCCGTGCCGAAAGGCAAAAGTGACAATAATACAATGGTAATTTAATATGGGCTTAGACCATATATCACGGGACTAGCCTTTGCGAACCACCGCATACAAAAATATTCTGCCAGTTTTCATACAAGTGAAGGGGGAAACACAAAGACATACAAAATTTCATAGCATTTAAAAATGTATTAATCGACAAACGCGTAATGGCTGTTGTGTGTTAATTTTTATTGTACAGTCAACTACAATGAAATGTACTAGTTTAATCATATAAAATGATGTACTGATGTACAGTGCTTTTTATAAAGCCAAAAGACCAAATGGTCATGTGCAATGGCAGAAAACAATGCTTAAGTAAGGCGCATCCTGTGGTTAGATGATCTAAGAATATGGGTGATGCCTATATTTATATGCATGTAGGTGATTATTTGACGTTAGTTTACGAAACAGGGAAATGGCGTTAATATTGTACTTATGAGTTAAAGTTTAATTAGGTAACGAAATATCGAAATGTTTAGAGCTCGGCCTGCGCCCCCTCGGGCTCGGCGCCCGGGTGCGGCCGCGCCTCTGAACCCCCGGTTAAGACGGCCCTGGTCTGCCTGCTTTCAAACATCCATGGTCATTCCTTGAATAGTGAAAGTGTAGCCCCTCCACCTCACAACGATTAAAAGCCTCTTCTATGGCCACCAAAGTCCTATCAAATAGTTGACCCTTTCCGTAGCATTTCTTCCTAAATTACCGCTGTGGCATAGTTTTGTAACTGAAATCGTAAAATTAAAATTTTACGATTTCATTTACAACTTATTGTTGTTGTAAATAAACCCTAATACTATTAGGGTTCCGTACCCAAAGGGTGGAAACGGGACCCTATTCATGAGATTTCGCTGTCCGTCTGTTCGTCATGAAGCTGTATCTCAGAAAGCGGGACAGCAAGAGAACTTAAACTTACACAGATGACGTATTTCTGTTGCCGCTATAAGAACAAATACTAAAATCAGAAAAATAATAATATTAGGGGGCTCCCATACAACACACGTCATTTTGCCGTTTTTGGGTACGGAACCCAGCGCTTGCGAGTCCAACTCGCACTTTCCTCCCTTTATTTTTAGGGTTCCATACCCAAAGGGTAAAAAACGATACCCTATAATATTCATGAGACTTCGCTATCCGTCGCGTCGCGTCGTGTCGGTCTGTCTGGCCATCGCGAGTCTGTATCTCAGGAACTGTGATAGTTAGAGAGCTGAAATTTCCATAGATAATGTATTTCTGTTTCCGCTCTATCATCAAATACTAAAATAATAATAATAATCAGCAGGTTCGTCGTAACCGGAGAAATCTGGCAACATGCTGGATTGATTACAAGAAAGCCTACGATTCCGTGCCACATACATGGCTGTTGAGGGTGCTGGAGTTGTATAAAGTTGATACAACTCTTCGCGCCTTCCTGCAGGCATGTATGGGGCAATGGAGAACGGCTCTTGTTTATCCAGGATGTCGTCAGATGCTTGGGAACGGTGAGCCTGTCAGATTTGAGAGGGATATATTTCAGGGTGATAGTCTGAGTCCCTTATGGTTTTGTCTAGCACTGAATCCTCTCAGTACTTTATTGGAGAATTCAGGGCTAGGCTATCAGTTTCGGAGAGGAGGCCAAGTTGTTTTCCACCTTCTGTACATGGATGACTTGAAATTATTTGTCTGCACCAATTCCCACTTGATAGAGTTACTCAAGATCACTGAAACCGTAATTCTATCAAAATGGAATTTGGTGTAGATAAATGTGCAGTCATGCATGTAAAGAAGGGACGTTTTGTGGAATCTGAAAGAGTACAACTTTCAGATTTCACAAAACTTAAATCCCTCTCCGCGACTGAAACCTACAAATATCTTGGTATGTGGAGTGCTTGTCCCTACACTTATGCATGGTAGTGAAAGTTGGGTGTGGCAGGAGAAGCATGAAAGTAAAATTAATGCAGTGGAAATGAGAAGTTTGCGAAGTATAGCTGGAGTGACATTGATGGATAAAGTAAATAATAGTGTGATAAGGGAACATTGCGGCATGACAGAAGATGTAGTGACTAAGATAGAAAAAGGGATGCTCAGATGGTTTGGACATGTGGAGAGAATGGATGGAAATAGGCTGACGAAACAGATTTATGAGGCGAGAGTGAATGGGCAAACTGGTAGAGGTCGACCTCGGCATACTCAAGTCGATAAAATCGACAATCTTCTGAGAAAAGGCCAGGTCAAGAGTACCCTTAACCGAAGAGCATGTATGAAGACACTTATGAAAGTTGAAGAAGCGAAAGTTGTTTGCCAGGATCGTAGCAAGTGGAAAGCCATAGTCTCTGCCTACCCCGTTGGGAAACAGGCGTGATGTTATGTATGTATGTATGTATGTCGCAGGCATTAGGTACTGCTGAGACAGGCATGAAATTGGTGGATCGTTTCCTTGGCCGCCTGAAAAAAGTACAGAGAAGTCTTTTATCAGGAGGTAACAAGGTGCGCGCCGTCAATGGTTGGGCCATGCCTGTCTTAGGATATTCCTTCGGCATACTGAGATGGACTCAGACAGAACTGGACGCCCTGGATAGAAAAGTCCGTTCGTTGTTGACCGCAAACCGAATGCATCATCCGCGTTCGTCTGTAATGAGGTTGTATATCCCACAAAAATGTGGTGGACGTTTACTGTGTTGACTGTGTTTTTTGTGCCTACTTACTCGATGGCTAGTGACCGATTGGCATCCGTGGGTCATTAGGGGTCTGGTTGAAAACCAGTGCTAGGCACCAGCCTAGCACACGCTGAACCAGGCCTCATTCAACACGCTTGACGGATTGCATATAAATCACATTATTGTTATTTTTTTATCTAATAATTCTTCTCTCTCTATCATTATTGTGTATCTCGAAGGCTACTGAATAAAAAACATTTTCTTTCTTTCTTTCTTTCTTTTCTTAAATATCAAGACGTTACAAAACCGTGAGATATACAATCTTAGGGAATATTTCCTTCATGCGGACGTGGGTACGTATCGGGATGTGGTAACAATAGACAACGGACTGACCCCTCTTTCTCTTGCCAAAGAGAACTGGCACAAACCAGCAATACTAACTACTAATGATTGCAAGGAGATATGGCAGGGCAAAGAGCTGCATGGACGATTCTATCGGGCCTTACATGGGTCCGATGTACATTTACTACGTTTTGGTGATCTTTTTGGAGAAACCGAAGGTTTTGTCTGTGCAATTACTGACGAAGTTGTTATGACGAATAACTATCGGAAGTATATTTTGAGAGATGGTACGGTTGACATATGTCGGGCATGTGGACCGGGTGAATCTCTCAGACATATAATTTCTGGTTGTCCTCGTCTTGCCAACGGCGAGTATTTGCATAGACACAACCAAGTAGCCAGGATTGTCCATCACCAACTTGCCCTAAAATTTAAACTTGTGGATGCAGAGGTACCTTATTACAGGTATGTGCCCGACCCAGTTCTCGAAAATGGTCATGTCACATTGTATTGGGATCGGTCTATTATCACTGACAGGACTATTGTAGCCAATAAGCCTGATATAGTGGTAATAGATCGATCAGAGCGCCTCGCAATAATCGTTGATATTACCGTCCCACATGACGAAAATCTCGTGAAAGCAGAAAAAGAAAAACAAATAAAATATTTGGATTTGGCTCACGAGATTGGCGACATGTGGGATGTGGATTCAGCGGTTATTGTTCCGATAGTCATATCAGCACATGGTCTGATTGCCAAGAACCTCGATCAACACCTCAAGAGGCTCGGGTTAGGTAGTTGGGTCAAGGGCTAGATGCAAAAGGCTGTTCCCTTAGACACGGCACGTATTGTGAGGAGGTTCCTGTCTCTGCAGCCCTAACCACCGGTAGCTTGGTCCCTGTACCCGATGCCGGTGGGACACTATTTTTTTATATTTTTAAATATATTTTTTTATATAATGTATTTAAAAATTTAAATTAATATGTTTTAAAATTGTAAATAAAGGAAATAATAATAATATTTAAGGGGGGCTCCCATACAACAAACGTGATTCTTTACCGTTTTTTGGTGCGCGAGGCCGACTCGCATTTGGCCGGTTTTTTTTTTACAACAACTTGTGAGGAATTATATTCTTTATGTTTTGGCCAAAAATCATCAACATCCATTCATAAATAACGCGACACTAATCTTCCCCCTTTTCTCCCCCATTTTCCCCCTTATCAAAAAAGCTCTCGATAAAAGTTGTATTTTAAATCAAAAAACACGTGTGCCAAGTTTGGTGAAAATCGGTTAAGAAATGCGTCATCTAGACCAAAACTGACATTCAATAATACGCCCAAAAGCAAAATTTTGGTTTGGATGACAATGCACGGTTAGCTTTGCGACATCATTCCAAATTCAACATGACTGAATTAATAGGTACTCTTACCAACATTGGTGAGGTTACCTAACTTAGGCCCCAGAGGTCTTGACCGGTGAGTGACCGTACTGTTTTCCTCACCAGTAAAAAACGAAAATGCATCTGAAATTACTGAAAATATAAAAAAAATTCAATAAAGACAAAAACAATTCCAGCGACCAATCAAACGTAATTGAGTTTCGTTAATTGTTTTATTTGGGGTTGAATTTTGCCTCAGAGATGTAAAATAAAATTAAAAGAGTGAGTGGGCCGTGACAATTGAGTACGTAACGCATACCCTTGTTAGCAGTGATTGCGAAAGCCTCCACACCACTAATGGAATTATAAATTTCCCAGATTGTGTCATTCTTCCGAATGTTCCCATGGGTATAAACCGGGAAATGTGCAATTATTGGGTAGGTAGATACCGAGTCCTTTTTGCAGCAAAGTGCTTCTTTTCATAGGTAGGTACGCGATTCCGATTTCCAATAGTGTTAGCACTTTAGCAGTGTCTAGATTTAAAACAGTAAAATGTTAAAAAGTAAGTAGGTAAGTACAAGTTAATTAGTCCATACAAATAAATTTCAGCAGAATTTCTCAGAATCAGAAATCGTTCCACTACTATGCTGCAATTTTAACTATCTTCACCAAGCAATACGAACTATCTAACTTATCAATAAATAAATAAAAATAATAAATAAAATATTTGTGGACAATCTCACACATTAAGCATCTAGCCCACATTAAGCTAATATAAGCTTGTGCTATGGGATCTGGTCTAGGCCTAGGCAACCGATAGATGTACTTATATATTTCTAAATACATACCTTATCTACATTATTACTTATACATAGAAAATACACAAACTCCGAAACAAACATTTGTGGATCACACAAATATTTGGACCGACCCAGGAATCGAACCCAGGACCTCCAGTGCGGCAGGCGGTATCACTACCGACTGAACCACAGAGGCAGTCAATATACCTAATAAGAACTAAGTACTAAAAACCGGCCAAGTGCGAGTTGGACTCGTCCATGAAGGGTTCCGTAGCAGCAAGAACCATAATAATTATTATAAAGGTTCTTGTAGTTCGTTGTAGCTTGATTGATGTTTTAACACGTTCGCTGTGGTAGTGATTTGCTAGGCAAAAATTGCGGGTAAGACGTTTTGAAAAACAATACTTACTAGATCTCGTTCAAACCAATTTTCGTTAAAAGTCTATTTAGGGCAATGTATAATTATATTTTTTTTAGATTTATCATTCTCTTCGTTTAGGAGTTAGATTAAGTTTAGAAAAAAATGATATTAGAAAACCAAAAGTGGCTGTGACATCGGACGGACAGACATACAGAACCCTAAAAAGGCACTTGTCAAAGGAGATAACAAGGCGCCTTAGATGCCTGACACTGACTACCCCTGCCCCCTTAGACAAATGGCTTTGACGTTAGTAGAATAGAATTTTCAATGTATGAGATTGACACTCGTTGTCGACATGTAGTGAGACACAACGCATAGAATTCAAAATTGGCAGCCAAGTGTACAACTTTTCTATACGTTGATAGGAAATGACAGAGTAACACGCTAATGGCCATAGAAATGCTAGCCAAGTGGCACTTTTGACTGACGTTTACGTTAGTAGAATAGAATTCTCTATGTATGAGACTGACACTCGTTATTGACATGTTAAGAGACACAACGCGTAGAATTCAAAATTGGCAGCCAAGTGTACAACTTTTCTATACGTTGATAGGAAATGACAGAGTAACACGCTAATATGCAAGCCAAGTGGCACGTTTGACATATGAATTCACCTTCTAGCGATTATACACGAATCGACACGAAGCGTGCGCTCGAACCTTGTAGTTATCGCTAATATGGGCTCGCGATACGCTCAAACGGAACTTGACAAGTCTGATAAATATGCATGAAAGTTGCTTGAATGTACGTGATTTCTTTGCATGTTTGTCAAGTACTGTTTGACCGTGCCGGGAACACATAACAAAATAGCGATAGTTTAATAGTTTGAAATTTTGAATGTAAATTCAAAATGTGGTGGAGCTACACATGAATCTTTTATATGGGCATCTAGCCAAGTCAAACCCTTCATGCGTGAACATCATCAACATGGTGAGTGAATAAACTTGGTAAGTGTGAGTAGCAAATTTTATACATAATTTTGATATATATTATATTGAAACTCAACAAGATTCTCCAACCTTTTCAGGTGATTCTGGATATGCTCAGAGGGTTTTCGTAATGACACCAATGTTAAATGCACCTAGTTCTCGGCAAGAGGTATATACTAACCGTCACATCCAAGCTAGAAATATTTTGGTTTACTCAAAGCACGTTGGAGAGTGTCCATTTCGATTGCTCGGCCAATATGTCGTAGAAAAAAGAAACTTATGTCAGCATTTCGAAGGAATTCGTAGAAAACGAACAGTGAAAACAGCAAATTCGAAGAGTCAATATTTAGAAAGTTATAAGGGTTTAACCGTGGCCGCGCAGTCCGCATGAATTCAACTGCGCGGCCACCAGTTCTCTTGAACGGAGCTACGTACAAGTCTAATTCTTTTTGCTAATCACTGACACGATTTCGAAGAAAATGTAGATTATAAAAATAAAGCCCTACTATTTGAACTTCACAACATACGGCACTCCAAAGTTATGGCCGCGCAGTCCGCACAATGCGAACCGCGCGGCCACGGTTTTTCTTAAATGGAGCTTAAACGGAGCTTAGTAGAAGTCCTATTCTTTTTGCTAATTACAGATACCATTTCGAAGAATATGTAGACAGTATGAATAAAGCCTCAAATTAAGAACTAAATGACGTATAGAACTTAAAACCTATAATCGAAGGAAAAAATAGGGTGACCAAGATTTATAGTGTGTGAATCCAGGCTTTTTATTATTTTAATATCATAGTGTAAATATATTTATATAGCAAGTAGCTTTTCTTGTAAAAAGAGCTACTGATTGTTTCAATTAAATTCCAATTCAATTCAATTGAGAATTAGTGATTCGAATTAGTCTTACGAAAATGTGCTTGAAAGCTTTTAAGTAAAATAGGTTTATTAAAAAGAAAACATATTTGCCGGCGATTGGCAATCATTCATTCTACATGGCGCTGTGTGAAATAGATATTCCACTACATTTAATATTGGTTTTTGGTGCAGGACCTCCTCACTCCCACAGTTCAACAATCCCAACCACAGCAACCACCAAAAGGAAACAAACCTTAGCAAATCACCACGACGATAACGAACTGCCCAACCCAAAGAAGACAAATGGACGGGACGATAATTCGCCTGATGGCATTTGTAACTTTTTCTAAGATGAAGCGGTCCACAACTATTCTGAGCATTTTCCGTACTTATTTATATAAGGTGTTATTTACTAACTAGAAGTATTCTTCTATAAATGTAGGTATTAAAATGTCGTTTATAAAAAAGTAAAGTAAGTAGGTACATATAAATAAAGTATTGACTTTCGATTACATTACATTAATTAAGTACTATACGTAAAAACACCATACAGTACCTCATTACCTACCAACTTAAATATTGGGTAAAAAATATTAGTATTGCGGAAATACCTTACTTGATATTGTTATTGTCCAGACTACCAACGTTATAGGTTAAACGCAAAGTTTATATTACTTGAATAGTGGTATTTAGATTCAATTTACGTAAAACTAAAGCATTTGAAATTAAATCAGCAATTAAAAATGGTCGAAAACAAGGACGTATCATAGCTATACACATCGACATCGCGACTTTAAAAAACAAATAAACTTTTATAAATTTGAAAAAAAGAATTCTATAAATTATCTGTAGTAGCATGCATGAAGTAAACATATTTGCTGGCGAAAGAAAAAAAGTCAATATCAGAGGAACGTGGAGTAAAAAGGAAACTTGAATTTCACTTACTGAGACATATGATTACCTACTTAATGTGTTTACGGGTAAAAAGTAATAATTAAATTTATAAAATGTTAGTGCTGTTTATCGGATTAGTAATTACTGGCGTAATTTAAGTCATAAAATCAAACTATAACAATACCATAAAGAAACATCTATTTAATAAGTAATAATTCAGTACATAATAAGTAATCAAAATATTTTTAATTTCAATCATTTTAATAATCTTAATATATTATTATTTTGTTTTACTTTTTATTTATAGAAACATAATTAAATAAAATGAAATCTACTAGCATACTAGCAAAATAAAATATTAAGTAGTACAAAATCTCCCCAACATCCCCTTGTGGGTCGCGCTGACCACCACAGAATACAGAGTACATTTTCCTTGCTAAACGCCATTTTAGCATTCCGGAAAATAAATAATAATAATGATTTCTGTTGTATTTACGCACGTTTCTATATTTGGCAATTACTGTGTAGTTTGTGCATCATCTGAAGATACAAGAAGGTATGTTTTTTGCGAGTTTTCTTTAACAACAGAATTTAAAACATTGCTAATAGAACTTTTGCAAAGCCTACAGTCGCGTCACTGATTGGTCAGGTAATTCCTTCCTTAACCTTTACGTGTTGCCATTTTGCAGTGTTGATAACGTATCTTAAGGTTTTTTTATAAATCACTAGCTGATGCTCGCGGCTTAGCCCGCGTGAATTTGGTACCCGTTCCCGCTTCCCATGAGAATATTTTCCCGAGATGTAACGTAGCCTATGTGTTATTCCAGACTATAAGCTATTAAAACATGAATGTGGGTTTATCACACGAAGCGAAGATGAGTGTGATAGATAATAGTATCACATGAGTGTTTTAATACCTAATTATACAATTGCATACAAGACTTTATCTACACCCATGATAAAACAATTTGCAAAAATAATATCGAAGAAAAATAGCGGGAATTCGAATTCGCTTTAATCTTTTTTTTTCGGCGCGCAGCCTCTGTGGTAGTGCAATGCAACGCGCGTGAATGACAGTTCTTTTTTTGAAACTCATACAGATTCCACGCGTCGAGCGGTAAGAATTTGGCTGTCTGATGAGTAACCCTTTGCGCGGAAGAGATTGAAAAAGCGAACGGAGTGTTATGTTATTATTATGAAATTTCATATAACATAATAACAGCCGTCGGATGATATTATGGTTATTAGGACCGTACGTACCGAACGTAGTATTAAGTACTCTGTGATTAGGATTTTGGATGTATTAATGTTGGCAATAAGCTAACTGTTGCAGAATCTTTTATAGAGGACTTTTTATTTTTTTATTTATATACTAGAAGTAAACTTCTCTATTCAAATTCAAACCAAGGGACTACAACTATTTGCTTTTTACGATTAAAAGTAAAGCAATATACGTGACATTAAAAAGTCTTATTAACCGACTTCAAAAAAGAGGAGGTTCTCAATTCGTACGCTATGTTTTTTTTATGTATAAGTATTACGCGATAGCGGCGCCGATTTTGATTTTTTTTGTTTGAATGAGGTTACTTCTGAGGTGGTCCCATATCCAGGGTATCAAGATCTGATGCTGGGATCCAGGAGAAATCGAGGGCAACCACAGAAAATTGTTGGGACAACTAGTGCGTTTGCTAACTTTTTGATTAAGTGCTTTAATAAGTAAGTATACCTACTACAATTTAATAAAGGTCTGGAGTCGACATGATGATGGAACCGAAAGACAGTTGAGGGAATTTCTTAACGATTTACAGCAGTTACCTTGTGTTTCGGCTTGATTGATTTGTGTTGATGAGAACTTTACACCTAGATAGATATACTTATCGGTCTACCCGTCACTTAAAATAATAATAAAAAAGTAATTAAACAAAAAATTAAATAAAAATAAAATATACCTAGCACATAGTGATATGTATTTTGATTTATCAGATTTTATTCAATTTAATATGGAAGTTGTTGCCATTAATAATACCTACCTACCTATACCTATGGGTTTACTTGGCGCCGACTTCAATATGATATTGAATAAAATCTGGTAAATCAAAATAATAACTTTGTGCTAGGTAAATATTTTAAAGGATTTGTATGAATTCGGTTCAATTTTTTTTTGGGAATATCTCGTCGACGCAACCTAAATCATGGTCACCCTTCTTTTAACTCGAGTTACAGGGTTTAAGTTCTGTAACTCGTGATTTTCAAGCATTAGAACTTCATTCATGATATCTACATATTCTTCGAAATCGTATCAATGATTAGCAAAAATAATGAGACCTCTACCAAATTCTGTTTAAGCTCCACTTTAAGAAACACGTGGCCGCGCGGTTTGCCCTTACGTAAGTGCTGTAGAACGAGAAGTTCAAACTTTAGGGCTATATTTTTCAAATCTACTTTTTCTTCGAAATCGTATCAGTGATTAGCAAAAAGAATTAGACTTCTACAATGCTCCGTTAATGAGAACTGGTGGCCGCGCGGTTCGCTTTATGCGGACTGCGCGGCCATAACTTTGGAGTGCCGTATGTCGTGAAGTTCAAATAGTAGGGCTTTATTTTTATAATCTACATTTTCTTCGAAATCGTATCAGTGATTAGCAAAAAGAATTAGACTTGTACGTAGCTCCGTTCAAGAGAACTGGTGGCCGCGCAGTTGAATTCATGCGGACTGCGCGGCCACGGTTAAACCCTTATAACTTTCTATTATATTGACTCTTCGAATTTGCGGTTTTCACCGTTCGTTTTTTACGAATTCCTTCGAAATGCTGACATAAGTTTCTTTTTTCTACGACATATTGGCCGAGCAATCGAAATGGACACGTTGGAGATGCTAGCTCAAGCAACGTACCCTTCATTACCATCCTCATGTGGCCAGCAAAATTGTATTAACATGTTGTGTATCGCACAAATTGCACTGGAAGCCCAGATACCACCGGCTGAAGTAGCTGAGGAACCTGATGAGGATGATGATTGGGTGCCACCAAACGCCACTGCTCTCAGCAGTCAACATGACCTCATGCATAGCAGAGCTATATTCGATTGCTTAGTAAATACATTGTAATGTGCACCTTGATCATTTCCGAATACAATCTTAAAGAATTAAGTCAACAACAGTCATTTTGTTCTGTCCTGGGGGTGCCTGGGGGGGGGGTTCGACCTATTCCCAGTAGTACTACTGTATAGTCTTACCAGTAGTACTATTGGGAATATTTATCCCATTAGTCTTACTGATAGTTAGACTTGCCTGTCTTATTTTTTTCCCAATAGTCCTACCGTTATAAAATGTAGACCTAGTAATGTCGCAGATAAATCAAACGAAAATTTTGATATACATAATAAATATAATTGGGACAAAATAAAATAAATTCAAAAGCATTCGTCAATCGAATAGGTAAAGGGAAACAAACCCTCTGGAGCAGAATGTACAAAACGCAAAATGTACAATTATGCCCACAAAGATCCATGATGGATCTTTTTAAGGGATTTTAGTGGACAAAGGGATTTTATGAAAAAAATGGATCTTTTAGGACATGCGAGTGGAAAAAAGTCCATTATAGGTTGTGGTATACGAGGAACATCTAAAACTTAAAAAGTATAAAGTAATTAAATAATTTTAAAACAAATGAAGATCTACGAAACAAATGAAGATCGACGAAACAAATGAAGACCGACGAAACAAATGAAGATCAATTAAACAAATGAAGATCGGTGAAACAAAGAAGATCGACAAAATAAATTAAGATCGGCGAAACAAATGAATATTGACAATACAAATGAAATCGGGCAAACAAATGAAGATCGAAAAAAACAAATGAAGATCAATGAAACAATAGACTATAAGCAATTTGATAAGATCAAAAATTACTTGGAGTCATATTTTGTGATCTAGATGCGATTGCCATTCAAAAAAATTGGTTTAAGCAATTCTCGACGTTAATGACACTTCTCTAAAAATGTGCTTTTAGGCGTTTATAAACATCACTGAATACGATTATGTAAAAAATAAATAAATATTATGCACGTTCATAAAGTCGAGAATTGTTGGCACCAATTTTTTTGAATGGGTATCGCATCTAGATTTGAAAAATAGGTCCAAGCAAATTTCAACCTTATGAGCATGCATAATATCAATTTTTTTTTATATATTCGTGATCAGTGATAGTGATGTCTATAAATGCCTAAAAGCACATTTTTAGATAGGTGTCATTAAGGTCGAGAATTGCTTGAACCTATTTTTTTGAATGATAATCGCATCTAGATTACAAAATATGGCTGCCTATTATATATATATATATATATATATCTATATCCTATTTTAGGCCATAGATTCAGGTGCAAAAAGGTTAGTCTAGTTTATTATTAGGTCTACAGTTTGAGTTTTACCGGTAAGTCTAATGGGATGAATATTCCCAGTAGTACTACTGGGTTTTTAAAGTAAGTCTATTGGGATGAATATTCCCAGTAGTACTACTTGGTTTCTAAAGTAAGTCTAATGGGATAAATATTCCCAATAGTACTACTGGTAAGACTATACAGTAGTACTACTGGGCAGGCCTTCCAACCGTAGGCTGTTATACCCCGTTTACATTCAGCCAAAGTGAGTAGGGAAGTGGGCAGGACGAGTATGTAAACACGATGCTTCTCATGCCCCTGCCATTGCTACTCGCGCTGCCCGTCGCTCCCCAAAAGAGCGGTTTTTTGTGCGGGAGCACAGATTACTAAATAGTTACTACGTAAGCGGGAGTCAAAGGACCGGGCAGCGCGAGCGGCAGTGCGTGTTTACATTCAGCTCCGTCGCTCAGTTCTCGCCGAGTGAGTGAGAGAGAGAGTTCTATTACGATGGATAGATTATCATCCATCTTCGACGGCGACGTCTTTTCTTTTTTTTAACTTGAAATCTTTTTAAAATTCTTACATAATTGTTTATTGCGAGAAGACACAGCACGGACGCAGTAAATATTTCGACGTCTGCCATTGCCGAAAGTCGAAAGCGATGTGAGTGGTAGGGCAGTATGTAAACACTATACTTCTCTCGATCCTGCCACGGCAGTATCAAGGGAAATATTGCTGGCAGCTCGAGTGGCAGCTGCAGCTGCAGCAGGGGCTGTATGTAAACGAGGTATTAGATAGGATACGTGAGGTTTTTTAGTCGGTAGTAGTCCGGCATAGCATCCATGAGGATTTTCCCTCACGTAAAAAATAGTCATTTTGTTCTTACAATATTTTTAATCGTTGTTTTCAAGAAGTATCAATTTACTAAGCTAAATGTTTAACTTATTTTCTATAATATTATAAATAAAGCCCGACGCAGTGTCGTGGACTGCGACAGCGGAGAGGCAGACGCCTGCAACGCGCGCCCACTGCTGCGCGGTGGTGGAGTGCGCGGGGGCGGCACCGTGTGGTGTGCGCTCCCTGGTGTCGCGTGGAGTGTTGAAGCCGGTGTTGGCGCGCTGGTGCTGGGTGGGAGGTGGCTCTGAGGGCAGCCTGGTGTAGGTGTAGCTGCTGCAACTGCAAAGTAACATTGTATAATTAGGTACATGGTACTAAAAATTTATGTTAAGTACCTAATGGTTAGTACTACAAGCAGATCGGCATCTCTCCGCCCCCACTAAACAAACTTTCTCAACCCCGCCTCTGTTGCCCTAAGTTGCAGTTTGTTCGCTTCGAATCAAACGGACAAAGATCTTTGGCGACAAAAAATACCTTTGAGGTAAAAAGTGGACGTATTTTTTGCCTCTGCCTACCCCTTCGGAAATAAAGACATGTCTATATACCAACAATTCATAGTACCTACCTAGGTAAATATTAATTTCATTAAGTTATAATAATGTTGTTTTAACATAAAAATTGAATTGCTAATGTTAGATACTTACCAAAATTTGGTGAAAGCTTCGCACAATTTCACTTAAAACTGTGCGTTCTTTTATAGTAAACTGAATCAACCCTTATTTGAACTATTAATTAAAAATAATTAATGAACAGTTTTAGTTTCTTTAAAGAATCAAACAGAAACACAAATATTAAAATCTGCTATTTGGAAATTTGAAATGACGGGCTACTTCAAAATGATTGTCATTTTGAAGTCGCCTGAAGCGAAACCATAGACGTACGACTAATTTTTAGATTTTTCAGCGATATCCGGTATCGACTGAGCGTTGAACGAATCGTTGTACACTTGTCTCCCAAATTATTGAAGTTTTTGAGACGACGTCTGCGTTTATAGACATCAAATCCTTCTATAACACAATGATGTTACTCACCAACTAGCGCGAGGTAGCTATGCAGAGAACTCTTTCCCAGGGCGCCTTGTTACAGAGTTTCTAGTGGGTGCGCAAGGGAGGCCAGGGCTCTGACGAAAACAGCCAATAGGGTGTACACACATATATTTATTAAATACACAGAGATACACAGAGACACACAGAGAGCTTATTCACTGATAGACACAAATATCACAGGTACACAGAAGTATAGTCAGGGCTTAGGTACTAATACTACTCAATAGACCACTGCCGCGTGAGCAGGTAAAACGGGTAAGCAGCTAACTACACTTATAATTGGGTAACAATTACTGGCCTTGAGTCAAGCTGAGAGCAGCACAGCACGAGAATGCCACGTGGAGGCGGCTGGTTCCTCTCAAAACACCTCGCTCGTGTAGTCCACGTGTCTTTGGGTGTGGTTTTGCTAACCGTGGACGGGCCGCTTTTCCCCGTAGTAAAAAAACCCTGTTATGACAAGTAAACGACAAATGAAATAACTGACATCGCGACCGACGAAATTCGAACCGCTTTGCAAACAAGAAATGACACTTACCGGTATCCCGGGTGTAGGTTGAAACAGAAACTTATTCTTTCTGAGGAAAATAAGTAAACTCAGACTAATTCCTTAACAGGTCCTCAGGTTGCAACTTACAACCTCCAAAGAAAAATTGAGGCGTGCCACTCAGAGTAATATCAATTTCCCTCGTCCTTAGCCGATCGTAAAAAGAGCCTTGGAACTTTGTATCTGGGCTTTATCCCCTCTCTCACGTGGAATCGTCTCGAATTTCATCCAAAACCTGCTTTCATTGAATGCAAAAACGATTCGTCACTGATCCTTATGACATCCTGTCATTCTGACAGCAGAAATGTCACCACTGACAACCGATTAAAAAAAGATAACTCGATTAAGCTGCTTTCACATACTGAATACTGCATCTATAGAAAATAAATGCTACACTTCATAACGCTTAGCACGCACTGCGATTAAACGCCCTAGTTTTACCGCAAGTCTGAAACCGCAAAAAAATGTAACACATAGCTTTCTATACAAGCGCACGCATTACTGACTTTTATCAGTGACTGATTTAAAAAACGCAACTTGCTACATTTTGACCGCGGTTTTATAACGCGCGATTTCTTTGTGCCCTATACTGATAGTACTGTGGCGCACGCACGGCGGTTAACAGCATTCGGATTTTTTCAGTCTCGGCTGAGCGAGCGCGGAGAATAGACGTTCATCCGAGTCCGAAACGTCGTATGCAGACTACAATATTTACGATAATGTGTAAAAAAACATTATCATTAAGGTGGAAACAAGGCCGGCATTATATATGCCGACGCACGTTGTTCTACATTTTGCAAAAGTATCCTTTAAAAAATGTCTTTGATCGGTAAATCGATGGCGTTGTTTACGTTTTTTTTTATTATTTCAATACTAACCATTAAGGGGCGGATACAGCGCACAAGTAGGCATTTGGCGTTCTCCTCGCCCCGGGCGCAAGACACACCGCGCGCCGGCAGCGGCAGTGAACTCTCATGCCACAGTATACAGTAGAGTAGGAAGAAACAGCATGCTAACTTTGTTTGACGTAGTAAATGCATCTAACTTTATTAAGTGTAGTGATTTATTCGAGTTTCCTAAATAAACGAGTTAATTATACATATTATACTATTATTTTTAAGCTAAAGCGTTTTTGTTTAGTTGCTTGAACTCTAGAGTCTAAGAGACTGCTAGTTGAATTTCAAAAGTTCCTTAACAGAATGTCCATTTTTGAAAAATACCAAAATATATAACATCACGCTAAGGCGAATAAGAGCTGAGCAGCAACGAAACATTTTTCGAAAACTAGGATATTTCATTTCTTTTGAGAGTTTCCGTTGCGTAAGTTTGCTGGATTACAGTTGCGTAAAAAATGTAAATTACATTATAACTGGTCATAAAAATTTCTAAAGTTGGTATGCTAAGTATGAATCACGTGATCATTTTGCAATCCAAAATGGCCGCCGCGGTGTAATCACAAAATTTCATGATGGGTATCATTTAAAGGGTTTTTTGGTATGCTGAGTACGAATCACGTACTAATTTTGCAATCCAATATGGGCGCGGCGCCGTAATCACAAAATTTCATGATGGGTATCATTTAAGGGGTTTCTTGGTATGCTGAGTACGAATCACGTGATAATAACTGACACAGGTCCTGCCTCCACAAGCGCTAGCGCGAGACTGATCGGCCGTCAGCGGCGCAATTCTATTGCGTTTGGTAGATATTCGTACATGATAACTATGTAAATACTTGTGTATAAAAAAACGTTCGGAAAATGTGTATAAAAACTCAATAGCTTTAATTGAGTGCAAAAAAAAATATATAAAATGTTAATAGTTTAGCCACAGTATTGAAAAAACTTTTCTGAGAGAGTCAACTTTGGGATTTTTTTCTATCTAGTGAATTTTATTGGATCGTGTAACGGAATTGGAATATGTTTAGCTTATATCCTTAACTATTATATATATATTTATCAGAATTATAAACCCTTTACTTTTTGACTAGGATTGTTTCAAAAAACTCAAAATCTGACCCACGCGGCCTTAATTTCGATGCCAAAGTCACAATACATGCTGCTCGCCAGAAGAGAGAGACATGGTGAGACTGAAAATAAATTTCAGCAAAACACCAACCGCAGTGCGTGTTAATACGCGGTTTTGAGTTTTCAGCTATTCGTAAACCGCTTGCGTTTAATCGCAGTGCGTGCTAAGCCTAAACCCTTCATGCGTAAACTTCATCTACATGGTGAACAAACTTCACTCAATTGTGTCATTATGGTCTAAGATCCCCTATAGAACTATCTTCACCGAGCTGGTTAACTGATGAAAATTATTTTATATACAACTAGCTGACCCGCGCAACTTCGTTTGCGTGATAAATCAAGAACCGCTTGACCGATTTTGTGCAAACTTCACATAAACCATCTACTAAATAGTCCGAACAAAGCCTAAACATTTGGTTTAGATAGGTGAGCCCGATCTCGAGTTATAAAATTACAACGAAATGTGGCATTGATTTTTATATATATAGATGAAACATGTCACTAAATAAATAGCAGATCGGTTGCCTAAACAAATCCGATTATTCCCAGTTGTTCCGTTGAAGTAGTTCCGTGGCGGAACTAGTGAGACTTTTTTTCCCAGTTGTCCCGCGGAACAAAGCCTCAATAATTCAGTTCCCATTAGTTCCGCGGAACAAAGTAGAAATGAAATATTAATAAATTCATTCCCAGTAGTTTCGCGGAACAAAGCATAAATTAAAAACTAATAAATCAAGTCCCAGTAGTCCCGCGGGAGAAAGCATCTCTTACATACGAATATTTTATGTTCCCATTAGTTCCCTACGGTGTCGAACGGCTATTTTCTCAAACAATAAAAAAAAAAGAAGATCGACAAAACAAATGAAGATCGGTACAACAAATGAAGACTGACAAAACAAATGAAGATCGACAAAACAAATGAAGATTGACGAAACAAACGAAGATCGACGAAACAAATGAAGATCAATGAAACAAATGAAGATCAATGAAACAAATGAAGATCAGCAAAACAAATGACGGTTGAAAAACAAATCACGGTTGGAAAAACAAATGACGATCGAAAAAACATTATGCAGATCAATAAAACAAAAGACTATAAGCAAGTTGATAAGGTCAAAAGTTTCTTGCAGCCATATTTTGTAAGCTAAATGCGATTACCATTCAAAAAATAGGTGCAAGCAATTCTCGACCTTATGAATATGCATAATATTTATTTATTTTTTTATATATTCGTGATCTGTGATGGCTATAAACGCCTAAAAGCACATTTTTAGGGAAGTGTCATTAAGGTCGAGAATTGCTTGCAGCTATTTTTTTGAATGGTTATCGCATCTAGATTACAAAAAAGGTCCATGCCAATTTCGACCTTATGAGCATGCATAATATCTATTTATTTTTTATATATTCGTGATCTGTAATGTTTATAAACGCCTAAAACCACATTTTTAAATAAGTGCCATTAAGGTCGAGAATTGCTTGCACCTATTTTTTTTAATGCTTATCGCATTTTGATTACAAAATATGGCTGCAAGTAACTTTTGACCTTATCAACTTGCTTATAGTCTTTTGTTTTATTGATCTGCATAATGTTTTTTCGATCGTTATTTGTTTTTCCAACTGTCATTTATTTTGCTGATCTTCATTTGTTTCGGCGATCTTCATTTGTTTTTGTCGATCTTCATTTGTTTCTGTAGATCTTTATTTGTTTTGAAAATTACTTAACTACTTTATACTTTTAAACTAGATGTTCTTCGTATAATGGATCTTTTTCCACTCGCATGTCCTAAAAGATCCATATTCATAAAAAATAAAATACTTTAAGGCTTTAAGACATTAAAGTGGGCATAATATAATGTCCATAAAGATCCATAATAGTTCCGCTACGGAACTATTGGGAATAGAATAGTCTCACTAGTTCCGCTACGGAACTACTGAGAATAGAAAAGTCTCACTAGTTCCGCCACGGAACTACTGAGAATAGAAAAGTCTCACTAGTTCCGCCACGGAACTACTGAGAATAAAAATGTCCCAGTAGTTCCGTAGTGCGGAACTACTGGGAAAAAAAAGTCTCACTAGTTCCGCCACGGAACTATTGGGACAAAAAGTCTCACTAGTTCCGTAGCGGAACAACTGCCGCGGAACTACTGGGAATGAAGGAACAAATCAGTCCAGAATATGATTAACCAAGAATTTTATAAAAAAAGTTGGGACTCAATGAAATTAATCTTTATATTTTAACTAGTAGTTCCTGAGGTCCTAGCGTTCAACCATACAAACAAACAAACAAACAAACTCTTCAGCTTTATAATATTAGTATAGATTAACTTTAATAGTAGATTGTATAACAAGAGAGCAAAATGGTATTTTTACGGCGAGGGCGCTACTTTCAATCACGAGCGAAGCGAAGGATTCTAGAATAGAATTCCGAGCATAGCGAGGGATTCTAACATAGAATTCTGAGCGTTCTGAGCGCAGTGAGGGATTCAAAGTATGTCCGCCCGAGGGAAAAGAAAATTGCTCTCGAGTAATATACTCTACTTTTCATTCCCTTTCTATGAGAAAAAATAAGTTTTGTACGACGTGGTTACCTTCTATAGTTATTGTTTCAGATTATTGTTTTCATATTTTACTTGATCTCCCTTTAGTTTAAGACTAACTGTTGCCCGCGATTTCGTACGCGTGAAAATTGTTACAATGCCAATTTGATTGCTCTCTGCTTAGCCCCTAGGATATGAAGCGTGATAATATATAGCCTATTTTAACACCCTACCCCTAGGTAATATTAGTGCAAAATTTGAATCAAATCTATTGAGTACTTTTCGAGATCCTTCCGGACAAAGCAAAGCAAACAGACAAACAGACAAAAAAAATTCTAACTATATTTTCGGCTTCGGTATCTTATGTTGAATACCCAGCGAGTATTTCTTTTTAAATATTTCCAATGTACAGTTTTGACTTTTCTATCATTTTATTATATGTATATATAGATACTGTATTGTTTGAAAGAAATTGTTCCTTAATAAAGACTCTTTCGGTTGGTATCATAGAATACAGGATCTATTTTGTACACGTCTCCCAAAGTCCCCGAGTTTTCAAAAATCTTTAATGCAGTTTTACTTACTTTTGAAAATAAGGAATGTTTCCTTTCAGCAAAACTTGTCATTATCAATATTAAGGGTACTTTAACTCCAACTACCGTCTTTAAATTCCACTCTGTATAATCTTTTTTTTTAATTAAATAGATTTTATTATTTTCTATTTTTTTTTTCTTTTAACAATCCATCCTCAATTTTACCGTTAGAAATGTATAGATCGGGCCAGATTATTAGCGCTCAGTAGAAAGGAATCCGGTGATTGGTTGAAAGCTTTCGCTACAGCCAACACCGGAACTTTTTTGGAACCGGACATCCTAAGAATTTCAGTTGGTTTGAGACTTGGCGTCACGCTTTGCGCTCCACATCCATGCCACTGCGGTTTAACGCTGACACTTTGGGGCATCATGGTCTTTCATGTTCAAAGAGCGCAGGCCGCTTCACACGCCACGCTGCGCTGAACGACATCATTCGCCGTGCTCTTGCCACCGCCAATGTGCCTGCGCTCTTAGAGCCAAACGGCGTTTTCAGGGACGATGGCAAGAGACCGGATGGGATAACTTTGATACCGTGGGAGATGGGTCGGGTCCTGGTGTGGGATGCAACTTGTGTTGACACTCTGACCCGTCCCATCTTCCTAAAACAAAATTAAAAGCCAGTGCAGCAGCGGAAGCGGCTGAAAATAATAAAATTAATAAATATAAGGGTCTCGACTCATCGTATCGTTTTTGTCCAGTCGGTGTCGAGACCCTAGGTCCATGGGGTCCCAATGCGCAAAAATTTTTCAAGAATTTGAAAAAGCACCTAGTGGAGTCGACTGGTGAAGTGGTGACCCAAGGGCTGGCAGTTTTCTCGCTCAACGAATAGGTATTGCTATTCAAAGGGGGAATGCTGCTAGTCTTTTGGGCACAATGCCACGGGGGCCTTATTTAGGTTTAGTTTAGACAGTAATAATGTAAATATAGATGTGTAATAATTATGTTTCTCTGTAATTTTTAACAATAAATGTATAGTTTTCCTTTACCAATAAGAGTAGAGGGGGAAAAAATGGACAAAATATTTGACCGGCAACCTCCGGATTATTAATTTTTGACCTTTTATTAACTTAAATCCATTGGTGGAATTCGGTCCTCACATTTTGCATACTCAACTACCTATAGCGCCCGGTCTATAGTCTTATAATTGCAAATTTGTACTGACGGGCGACTTCAAAATGACATGAGACACGCAAGAAAGACATCTACCAGCGAAACCATAGACGTATGACTGATTTTTATCCATTGACATATATTCTACCGATAGACAGGAACGTCCATAGATGAAATATGTTCCAGAGAGCGATGCTAATGGACTCGTCCACCAATGGTATCGTCCTAATTGAAAGGTGCTATAAAACACATATTTTAGCATGAATAATACGGTCTAAAAGTCTAAACATTGTAAATAAATAAATAAATAATAAAAGCTTTATTCGGCACGCACAAATAAAATAACATAGGTTCAATCATATGAACAAGTAAAAATTACACTGTGCATTGTACAATTATATTACCGTAAAACATGGCTACTTGACCATATTTTTTGAGATATTATTGTTTTATTTTTTAACTAAGTATATGTTGTATCTATGAATAAAAAAATTGCGTGTACTTAGTGTACACACGTAAGAAGTGAAACTTCTTCATAAACTTAATTTTCACCTCACCTTAAATTAAGTCAAAAAGTACAAAAGTACAAAAGTCCAAAAGTCCAAAAGTCCAAAAGTCCAACAGTCCAAAAGTCCAAAGTCCAAAGTCCAAAAGTCCAAAAGGCCGAAAGTCCAAAAGTCCCAAAGTCCCACAGTCCCAAGGTCTCAAGGTCCCAAAGTCCCAAAGTCCCAAAGTCCCAAAGTCCCAAAGGCCAAAAGTCCAAAAGTCCCAAAGTCCCAAAGTTCCAAAGTCCCAAAGACCTAACGTACCAAGGTCCCATCCAAAAGTCCAAAAGCCCAAAAGTCCAAAAGTCCCAAAGTCCCAAAGTCCCAAAGTCCCAAAGGCCCAAAGTCCAAAAGTCCCAAAGTCCCAAAGTCCCAAAGTTCCAAAGTCCCAAAGACCCAAAGTACCAAGGTCCCATCTAAAAGTCCAAAAGTCCCAAAGTCCCAAAGTCCAAAACTCCAAAAGTCCAAAAGTCCAAAAGTCCCAAAGACCCAAAGTACCAAGGTCCCATCCACAAGTCCAAAAGTCCAAAAGTCCCAAAGCCCCAAAGTTCCAAAGTCCCAAAGACCCAAAGTACCAAGATCCGATCCAAAAGTCCCAAAGTCCCAAAGGCCAAAAGTCCAAAAGTCCCAAAGTCCCAAAGTCCCAAAGTCCAAAGTCCAAAAGTCCAAAAGTCCAAAAGTCCCAAAGTCCCAAAGTCCCAAAGTCCCAAAGTCCCAAAGTCCCAAAGTCCCAAAGTCCCAAAGTCCCAAAGTCCCAAAGTCCCAAAGTCCCAAAGTCCCAAAGTCCCAAAGTCCCAAAGTCCCAAAGTCCCAAAGTCCCAAAGTCCCAAAGTCCCAAAGTCCCAAAGTCCCAAAGTCCCAAAGTCCCAAAGTCCCAAAGTCCCAAAGTCCCAAAGTCCCAAAGTCCCAAAGTCCCAAAGTCCCAAAGTCCCAAAGTCCCAAAGTCCCAAAGTCCCAAAGTCCCAAAGTCCCAAAGTCCCAAAGTCCCAAAGTCCCAAAGTCCCAAAGTCCCAAAGTCCCAAAGTCCCAAAGTCCCAAAGTCTAAAAGTCCAAAAGTCCAAAGTCCAAAGTCCAAAGTCCAAAGTCCAAAGTCCAAAGTCCAAAAGTCCAAAAGGCCGAAAGTACAAAAGTCCCAAAGTCCCAAAGTCCCAAGGTCTCAAGGTCCCAAAGTCCCAAAGTCCCAAAGGCCAAAAGTCCAAAAGTCCCAAAGTCCCAAAGTTCCAAAGTCCCAAAGACCCAAAGTACCAAGGTCCCATCCAAAAGTCCAAAAGCCCAAAAGTCCAAAAGTCCCAAAGTCCCAAAGTCCCAAGGTCTCAAGGTCCCAAAGTCCCAAACTCCCAAAGTCCCAAAGTCCCAAAGTCCCAAAGGCCAAAAGTCCAAAAGTCCCAAAGTTCCAAAGTCCCAAAGACCCAAAGTACCAAGGTCCCATCTAAAAGTCCAAAAGTCCCAAAGTCCCAAAGTCCCAAAGTCCAAAACTCCAAAAGTCCAAAAGTCCCAAAGACCCAAAGTACCAAGGTCCCATCCAAAAGTCCAAAAGCCCAAAAGCCCAAAAGTCCAAAAGTCCCAAAGTCCCAAAGTTCCAAAGTCCCAAAGACCCAAAGTACCAAGATCCCATCCAAAAGTCCCAAAGTCCCAAAGGCCAAAAGTCCAAAAGTCCAAAAGTCCCAAAGTCCCAAAGTCCAAAAGTCCAAAAGTCCAAAAGTCCAAAAGTCCCAAAGTCCCAAAGTACCAAAGTCCCAAAGTCCCAAAGTCCCAAAGTCCCAAAGTCCCAAAGTCCCAAAGTCCCAAAGTCCCAAAGTCCCAAAGTCCCAAAGTCTAAAAGTCTAAAAGTCCAAAAAGTCCAAAAGGTCCAAAAGTCCAAAAGTCCAAAAGTCCAAAAGTCCAAAAGTCCAAAAGTCCAAAAGTCCAGAAGTCCAAAAGTCCAAAAGTCCAAAAGTCCAAAAGTCCAAAGTCCAAAGTCCAAAAGTCCAAAAGGCCGAAAGTCCAAAAGTCCCAAAGTCCCAAAGTCCCAAAGTCCCAAAGTCCCAAAGTCCCAAAGTCCCAAAGTCCCAAAGTCCCAAAGTCCCAAAGTCCCAAAGTCCCAAAGTCCCAAAGTCCCAAAGTCCCAAAGTCCCAAAGTCCCAAAGTCCCAAAGTCCCAAAGTCCCAAAGTCCCAAAGTCCCAAAGTCCCAAAGTCCCAAAGTCCCAAAGTCCCAAAGTCCCAAAGTCCCAAAGTCCCAAAGTCCCAAAGTCTAAAAGTCCAAAAGTCCAAAGTCCAAAGTCCAAAGTCCAAAGTCCAAAGTCCAAAAGTCCAAAAGGCCGAAAGTCCAAAAGTCCCAAAGTCCCAAAGTCCCAAGGTCTCAAGGTCCCAAAGTCCCAAAGTCCCAAAGGCCAAAAGTCCAAAAGTCCCAAAGTTCCAAAGTCCCAAAGACCCAAAGTACCAAGGTCCCATCCAAAAGTCCAAAAGCCCAAAAGTCCAAAAGTCCCAAAGTCCCAAAGTCCCAAGGTCTCAAGGTCCCAAAGTCCCAAACTCCCAAAGTCCCAAAGTCCCAAAGTCCCAAAGGCCAAAAGTCCAAAAGTCCAAAAGTCCCAAAGTTCCAAAGTCCCAAAGACCCAAAGTACCAAGGTCCCATCTAAAAGTCCAAAAGTCCCAAAGTCCCAAAGTCCCAAAGTCCAAAACTCCAAAAGTCCAAAAGTCCCAAAGACCCAAAGTACCAAGGTCCCATCCAAAAGTCCAAAAGCCCAAAAGCCCAAAAGTCCAAAAGTCCCAAAGTCCCAAAGTTCCAAAGTCCCAAAGACCCAAAGTACCAAGATCCCATCCAAAAGTCCCAAAGTCCCAAAGGCCAAAAGTCCAAAAGTCCAAAAGTCCCAAAGTCCCAAAGTCCCAAAGTCCAAAAGTCCAAAAGTCCAAAAGTCCAAAAGTCCCAAAGTCCCAAAGTACCAAAGTCTAAAAGTCTAAAAGTCCAAAAAGTCCAAAAGGTCCAAAAGTCCAAAAGTCCAAAAGTCCAAAAGTCCAAAAGTCCAAAAGTCCAGAAGTCCAAAAGTCCAAAAGTCCAAAAGTCCAAAAGTCCAAAAGTCCAAAAGTCCAAAAGTCCAAAAGTCCAAAAGTCCAAAAGTCCAAAAGTCCAAAAGTCCGAAAGTCCAAAAGTCCAAAAGTCCAAAAGTCCAAAAGTCCAAAAGTACAAAAGTCCAAAAGTCCAAAAGTCCAAAAGTCCAAAAGTACAAAAGTCCAAAAGTCCAAAAGTCCAAAAGTCCAAAAGTCCAAAAGTCCAAAAGTCCAAAAGTCCAAAAGTCCAAAAGTCCAAAAGTCCCAAAGTTCCAAAGTTCTAAAGTCCCAAAGACCCAAAGTACCAAGGTCCCATCCAAAAGTCCAAAAGTCCAAAAGTCCAAAAGTCCAAAAGTCCAAAAGTTCAAAAGTTCAAAAGTCCCAAAGTCTCAAAGTTCCAAAGTCCCAAAGACCCAAAGTACCAATGTCCCATCCAAAAGTCCAAAAGTCCAAAAGCCCAAAAGTCCAAAAACCCTTAAATGACATGCTATCCCTGGATAAAGTACTCTTAATTCGAATCCACCGTGGTGGGGAACAGAACAAAGTCTAAAAGTCTAAAAGTCCAAAAAGTCCAAAAAGTCCAAAAGTCCAAAAGTCCAAAAGTCCAAAAGTCCAAAAGTCCAAAAGTCCAAAAGTCCAAAAGTCCAAAAGTCCAAAAGTCCAAAAGTCCAAAAGTCCAAAAGTCCAAAAGTCCAAAAGTCCAAAAGTCCAAAAGTCCAAAAGTCCAAAAGTCCAAAAGTCCAAAAGTCCAAAAGTCCAAAAGTCCAAAAGTCCAAAAGTCCAAAAGTCCAAAAGACCAAAAGTCCAAAAGTCCAAAAGTCCAAAAGTCCAAAAGTCCAAAAGTACAAAAGTCCAAAAGTCCAAAAGTCCAAAAGTCCAAAAGTACAAAAGTCCAAAAGTCCAAAAGTCCAAAAGTCCAAAAGTCCAAAAGTCCAAAAGTCCAAAAGTCCCAAAGTCCCAAAGTACCAAGGTCCCATCCAAAAGTCCAAAAGTCCAAAAGTCCCAAAGTCCCAAAGTTCCAAAGTCCCAAAGACCCAAAGTACCAAGGTCCCATCCAAAAGTCCAAAAGTCCAAAAGTCCAAAAGTCCAAAAGTTCAAAAGTTCAAAAGTCCCAAAGTCTCAAAGTTCCAAAGTCCCAAAGACCCAAAGTACCAATGTCCCATCCAAAAGTCCAAAAGTCCAAAAGCCCAAAAGTCCAAAAACCCTTAAATGACATGCTATCCCTGGATAAAGTACTCTTAATTCGAATCCACCGTGGTGGGGAACAGAACAAAGATGGCGCGTAACCAAAAATCGTGACGTGACGTGACGCTAATTTTTTTCCAACGCCGATAAAGAAGTTTCACTTCAAAAACTCCAATTGTATATACTTATTACACTTTTGAATACCATCTTCTGTATAAGTAGCTGTCTAAAACTTAATAATTAAAGATATACCGTAAAACATGGCAACTTGACCAAACATGTAGTAACTTTACCATGTCGTAGGTATTTATGTATACACAAATAACTTTAAGTTGGATTTGGATAGATACTTCCTTGTAATGGTGGTAGTTTTTCGATATTTTCGGGCAACATTTTATTATTTTTGTAACTGACAACACAAGATAGTTTTTAGGGTTCCGTAGCCAAATGGCAAAAAACGGAACCCTTATAGATTCGTCATGTCTGTCTGCTGTCCGTCCGTATGTCACAGCCACTTTTCTCCGAAACTATAAGGCCTATGCTGTTGAAAGTTGAAACTTGGTAAGTATTATTTTATGGCCGTTGAAAGTCGGCTGCAGTGAAAACATATTTTACGAATAGGTGTGAAATTGTGGTCGCAGAGGCTAAACTATACGTTACAGGTTAGTGAAATTTTGATATTGCTTGTAATATATGGTTGGGATTACTGTTACAACATCAGCTATTTGTTATTCCTCACTTTATTCAAATATTACCTTGAGTATTGTTAATCGGGTTCGGTAAAGTTACTACTGACTGGGTCCGGGCTTCTTTACCTACAGCTAGGGTTGTCTCAAAAAGAAAACATTTACTCATGAATTGCTTGCGTGTTAATATACCTTTTTGACTGCCTCTGTGGCGCAGTCGAAAGTGATACCGCCTGCGGGTTCGATTCCCACCGGAGACAAATATTTGTGTGACCCATAAATGTTTGTCTCAAGAGTCTGGGTGTTTCTATGTATAATATGTATGTATTTAAAAAGTATATAAGTATAAATATCCGTGGCCTGATATTTATACTTATATACTTTTTTTACACAAAGTAAGCTAGGAATAACACAAGCAGGTTATTCCTAGCTTACTTTGTGATCCGATAGCGTTGTGTGTAATGTCTGTGGATATTTATTTATTTATACCTAATAGTTTTTGATATAATTTGACAGGTATTGTAATATAATCTTAATGAGAACGCTATAAATTATAGGTACTAAATGTATGGGCATGCCAGCATACTATCGTCCTATTTTGATTTTTGTCGCGTAGAGCGCTCATTTTCGTGTCAATTAATGCATGTCTATTGTTTTAGTACAAAAATTCCCCTAAAGAAAAGACAGTGGGATAGCACGTATGACAGTAGAAAAAAATATTCAAAGTCTCCATTCAGACACGTCTGGACCTCCGTTTACATTGAGTTCAGACGAATAATTGAATCTTATGATCTTGATTTAAACTTAACAATGTATTAAGAAAACTAAGAAGACTGATTTATTTTGGAGACTATGCCATTTTTATGCTTTAATTTAAGATTAAAATACCTAGGTAGGTATATTTTGTGATAAGGAAAAAAAAACTCAATAAAAAAATCAAAAACAGAGTGTTTATATTATGACATTCATACGCAATAGAACGTTTTGTATGTAAATTACAGAGATCCCAGTTGCATAGTAAGTTTAAATCAAGATCATAAAATTCAATTATTCGTCTGATTTCAATTTAAACCGAGGTCCAGACGTATCTGAATGGAGACTTTGAATATTTTTACGTGCTGTCCCACTGCCTTTTCTTTAGCGACATTTTTGTACTAAAACAATAGACATGCATTAATTGACACGAAAATGAACACTCTACGCGGTAATAAAATCAAAATAGGACGAAAGTATGCTGGCATGCCCATACATTTAGTAGGGTATAGCGTTCTTTCTCATTAAGATTATATTACAATACCTGTCAAATTATATCAAAAACTATTTGTTCTGATCGCCGCATCTAGTACGTAGTACATATAGATCGATGTTTCTATCGACATCCGGTATTGACTGAGCGTTGAACGAATCGTTTCTATCCAATGTTGAAGTTTACGCGGCGACGTCTGCGTTTATAGAGATAAAATTGACATGAAGCGTTTGCCACTTGTCTAAAGGCCCTGTTCGCTTACAATGCGAGTGTGAATCTTCCTGTCCCATACATAAGCTAAAAAAATGTTAGAAAGTAATGAATCAGTAGAGCAAAAAAGGTCACTCCTTTTCCGTGTTACTCTGTGAGAAGGGTGCCTGATGATTACTAAGAACCTTGCTATAGGTATTGATACTTACTTTTTAAAATAACTAATGGAAATAAGCACGATCCATTATTCATATAAATTCTCAACCAAAGATACATAATCCTCACTAACGACCCTTGTCTCAAGTTCAGACCTTCACAATATAATCTTTAAAAAACCGGCCAACTGCGAGCGTGACTCACGCACAGAGGGTTCCGTGCCAAAAAACGGAAAAAATATTTTTTTGTTGCATGGGAGCCCCCCTAATGTTTCTAGTATTTGTTGCTATAGCGGTAACAGAAATAGGTACCTACCTACCTACATCATCTGTCAAAATATGAGATCTCTATCACGATTTTCGATAAACAGTCTCGTGATGGATAGACAGACTAACGGATGGCGAAGTCTCATGAATAGGGTCCTGTTTTTACCCTTTGGGTACTGAATTCTAAAAAGAACAATAATAATACATGCCTTCTTCAACCCAAGCACATGAAACTGCCTATAGACTCAATAAGTCTAGTCGTAGGTACTCGTATACAAAGCTCTCGCACACAATACGCTGAATATTTGATCCATAATTAGATCACCATCGAAAGCTTCAACTTGCCAATTTTAATTCCGAATGGGGTTAACGAGCGTCATTATATCGGTCAACATTGAAAACGAATATTTATCCCGCCAAAATAAAAGCAATATGGCAGCTCGTTACTGACATACGCTGTAATGTAATTCAATCTGCTCTTGCTTGATTCGTAGGCAACCCTTTTGAAAAGTGAAGAGGTCTAAATTCATGATTATTTTTTTCTGAAATTGTAGAGCACGTCATCTGTGTCACGTGCCCTCAGCGGACTTTGCACTTTATTGCGCTTCTGTGTCAAAACCCTTGCCAATATGTTGGGTAAGTTTTTAATTTTTATTATCTTCACACAACGTAAGTAAGCACAATTCATATCAAACCTAGGCAACGTCTACGGGCCCTTTCAAAGCACGACAAACGACACGCGCTTGTGCTCAGAACCGAGAAATATTTCTCTACGAAATATAATTCAGAGTGTCTTCGGGGAACGTTGTGAAATTCAAAGGTTTCTCATTTTAGTTCCGCAGAGAATCCATAAATTGTGAGGAAAAAGGATTTTTTGGAATGTTTCTGTGCTACACGTAGGTAGTAAGGAATAAAGTGAAAGGTAACTGAAAAGTGGCAATATTTTTCGATAAAAAAATTATGTTCACTCGTAACTCTAAGTAAGTAACGGTGTTGAAAACGAAGGTAGCCCAATTCGGTGCTTTACTGATGGGCAAAGCTGTAATGTCGTTTTCTGCGTTTTTCAATTTGGAGCGTCAAAGTAGCTTTAATCAACCTGATCTTGATTTGCGATTTGCGAGCAAGAAAAGACTGGGTATCTAGGTTTTAAAATGCAATAAAAATTCATTTTAGTCAATCCTAAACCTACTTTCACGTTCATTTACACAAAAAAAGAGCCGCAGGCGGTATCACTGCCGACTACGCCACAGAGGCAGTCTACAATCACCATTGATAATTTATTTTGTCCCAAGTAATAGGCGGTGAGCTAATTGCCGTATTGCAATGGACAGGCGTAGATTGAGTCCCAGGAATATTATAAGGAATGTACTTTAGGTAAATAAAGGAATGTACCTAAATAATATAATATTTATGTTAATTTACATATGTTAAGACTGTTTTTATAGTTACTTAGGTTGTCAATGCAACTATATTCTTGCGTTGATTCTTCTCTCAAAGACTGCGTAACGCCTTCTACACAGGTAAAAATCTTTTTTAGTGTAAAATCAATTATTTTTCTTCTAAGTAATATTCCGTTGGCATGTCTTTGTGTGCTTTCGAAACTGATTTACTGTTTCGCTGCGAGGAACGCGGATCTTCTCATATATTTTCAACGAAAAATATTTTAAGAGCGTTGGCACCGGTAGCTGCTGTCTTGAGTCATATACACTCGAGAGCAATGAATTCGGGTCACTTAAAGAATGTTAAAAATCTCGGAAACTAAAAATGATAGGTTAATGCAATAAATTGTATTTAATAGACAATGTAATACTCCTTAAATGAAAGTAAAAAAAATATGAGTCACCATACATTTTATTAACACAAAATTACATAAAGAAAAAACTGCTGATCTCTCCTTAAAACAAAAATAGGAAACATGAAATTTTTGAACTTTATTACGATTTTCTTGAATTTTAATACTTCGTATTGCCTCCTCGTGCTTCCATTACTGCGTTTACGCGGTTTGGCATGCTGTACACCAAGTTCCTTATACGATTTTGGGGAATATTCTCCCATTCCTCTGTGAGAGCAATTTTGAGCTCACGAAGCGTGATTGGGGGAGGGTTTCGTTGTTTTACGCATCTGCCTAGCTCGTCCCAAGCATGCTCGATCGGGTTGATATCCGGGCTGCGCGCTGGCCACTCCATACGAGTAATGTTCATCTCTTGAAGGTAGTCATTCACAATCCTACCTGTATGAGGTCGGGCATTGTCATGCATAAATATAGCATCCTCACCTAAATTGACCATAAATGGACCAACGTGATCATTGAGGATTTCTTCCACATATCTTACGCTAGTTAAAGAGCCGTTTTCTATGATCACCAGCTCTGTGCGACTTTCAGAAGAAATTCCGGCCCACACAAGTACAGACCCACCACCGTAGGCTACTTTTTCTTCGATGCATGCTTGCTTGAATCTTTCCCCTGGTCTTCGATACACTCTGTGTCTTCCATCGTGCTTGTAGAGCATAAATTTTGATTCGTCGGAGAACATAACTTTTGACCAATCTTCAATACTCCAATTTACGTGGCTCTGGGCATACCTTAGTCTCGAAATACGATGCCCACGCTCCAGTTTAGGGCCGTTTGCAGGTCTAAGGGGTTTTAAGTTAGATTCAGCAAGCCGACGTCTTACTGTCCATGCACTTGGGTTACTTCCTCCGAGGCGTCGAAACTGATTGGTGAGTTCAGTTCCTGTGAGAAAGCGATTTCGAAGCATGGTGTTCACCAAGTATCGGTCTTCTCGTGCTGTGGTACACCTGGTTCTGCCCGTTCCTGGTCTGCGTAGGTTAGAACCAGTTTCTTCGTAACGTCGGAGAACTCTTTGTACTGTTGACAGCGACACACCGACAGTCCTGGCTGTATCGCGCTGACTCCGGCCGGTTTCCAGCATTGTAAGTATTCTGGTGCATTCTTCAGGCGTAAGCGACATAATTTCAGCTTGATTAATGAATATAGAGCACTATCAACATGGTTTATGTACCCACATAAATGACAGATTACAAACAAAAGCAACACCAAATGCTGTAATTTCGTAGTTCCATCTTCGAAAGTGGCCCTTTTTCAAATTAGATTTTTTTATGATATAACTTTACAATAACTAAGAAGTTTTAATACCTTCATTTAAGGAGTATTACATTGTCTATTAAATACAATTTATTGCATTAACCTAGCATTTTTAGTTTCCGAGATTTTTAGGATTCTTTAAGTGACCCGGATTCATTGCTCTCGAGTGTATTTCTGCATCATTTTAATTTTATAGTAAAGTGGTACCTATTTCTTGTAGTTATATCCGAGATCAAAAAAACAGCCGTGCTTTTATGTCAATTAATTGCAAGCACCCACAATAACAAATGGGGTCTCGTTTCAATTGAAATTGAAACTACAAGTTGTATAATATAATAAAAGAATTTCTTCCCCCTGTGTCTTACTACTTACTGTGTTTGATTTATTTCGTAGTTCTGATTTTTATTTCAATTTTAATACATTTATTGTTAAAAATTACTGAGAAACATAATTATTACATATCTATATTTACATTATTACTATCTAAACTAAACCTAAATAAGGCCCCCGTGGCATTGTGCCCAAAAGACTAGCAGCATTCCCCCTTTGAATAGCAATACCTATTCGTTGAGCGAGAAAACTGCCAGCCCTTGGGTCACCAGTTGACTCCACAAGGCGCTTTTTCAAATTCTTGAAAATTTTTTGCGCATTGGGACCCCTTGGACCTGGGGTCTCGACACCGACTGGACAAAAAACGGAAGCGGCTGAAAATATTTATTAATTTTAATATTTTCAGCCGCTTCCGCTGCTGCACTGGCTTTTAATTTTGTTTTAGGAAGATGGGACGGGGCCAGAGTGTCAACACAAGTTGCATCCCACACCAGGACCCGACCCATCTCCCACGGTATCAAAGTTATACCATCCGGTCTCTTGCCATCGTCCCTGAAAACACCGTTTGGCTCTAAGAGCGCAGGCACATTGGCGGTGGCAAGAGCACGGCGGATGATGTCGTTCAGCGCAGCATGGCGTGAGAAGCGGCCTGCGCTCTTTAAACATGAAAGACCATGATGCCCCAAAGTGTCAACGTTAAAACCGCAGGGGCATCGATGTGGAGCGCAAAGCGTGACGCCAAGTCTCAAACCAACTGAAATTCTTAGGATGTCCGGTTCCAAAAAAGTTCCGGTGTTGGCTGTAGGGAAAGCTTTCAGCCAATCACCGGATTCCTTTCTACTGAGCGCTAATAATCTGGCCCGATCCGGGCCTAAGCTAGCATTTAGCAAGGAGTCAAAGGTTAATTTAGATTTAGCGTCGTCCCAGCTCCGTTGTAAATTTGGATGGGTGGGTAAATTTTGTCCCGGACAAGCCATTAGCCAAGCATTCTTGGCATCTGTAAGGCCAGTCGTCTCATAGTCTGTAAGACAATTCGTCAGAATTTTACCTACGAGACTCGACGTGGAAAACGTTCTGATTTTTATAGTTCTATATTTCGCGATGGGTCATTATGGACCTTGTATTTCTTAACTGTAAATATGTAGGTATATGTTAATAAAATGTAAGGGTGTGTGAAGTGCCTCTTCACGGAGAAACGATCATTTGAATCGTTCAGTTCCAACGAAAAAGACAAAAAAATATATTAATTTCAACAAATTTGTATGCAAGGGACCCTTAGTGTGTTGACCAGCTTTTTAACTATGTATTTAATTTTAAACACATATAAATTGAAATTATGGCAGCACAGGTACCTAATCTCTCTACTTTCTGTACATAATACAATACAGCTTTTCAAAAATGTAACCAGCAAAACGTGTGGTTAATAATATTGTGAACAAACCACTCTTTCGTCAATGTTCTAACAGAGTGAAGTAACTGATTTGCATTCAGATCACTCCATTGTTCGTGTTGTACATAACTGACTACGCAGTAGGTACAGACTGCCTCGCCATCCTTCAGCCATCGAAATTTTAAGGTTAAGTAAGTCCCATCGGATATTCAAGTCGTTGCTTTCTCATTTGTCACGGGCACAAAGTGGACTCTCAAATGAAGCACCAATTATGTGCCCGTTTAGTGATTTGATCTAAGACGGCACAGGGTCTTGGGCCTCCTTAAACATAATTGAGTAGTTCGAAGGATTCTCAGAGCAGCTGCGTGGTCTCTGATGATTGGTTCGTCGAGTTCGTGTGAATAATTTGTGAATTTAAATAAAATATATGTGGCAAAGCATTGTCGTTGGTACGTATGCTCTATATACCTACTTACTACTATATTATATTCACAGGGTTAGTATGGAAATGTATTTATATAAAAAGTCTTTCTAATGCAATACTGTTATAGGTTACTCGATACGTTGAGAGAGATGCATTTATTCAAAGAATGAGGCATACAGTACGCCCACATTTCTCCAGTTCAACCTACAATGAGACCTGCTAAACTTCCTGCGTCCAAGAATATGGGGTGACAGCATTCGCTACAAATAACTTCAAATCAAATGTTTCTAGACGCAATGTCAAAATGCTCAAAAGAACTAGAATAATGGTTGGACGTATTAGATCAATAGAATACTTACCTTTGAGACACTTAGAATTTCATTGCAAGTAAAATTATTCATGTTGATCACAATAACCTCTGTACAATGTCATCTGCAAACAATCTTTAAGTTTCAGCGCCGTCAAAGTTCCCCGCCATGAAGTTGAAGCCGGACATTCACGTCCCGTTAACACATCCGATGAGTACAACTTGTGAAGTAGTTGCCACAATTCCCTTGCCAAATGTCAATCTTCTCAAATCCAGAGTAATCTAGAGCCTGCGCTCTTATACGTAAAGTACTAGAGGTCATTTTCGCTTGACCTCCAGAGCTAGAACGGAGTAAAACAGATTCGCTTGTTATATCATTGGTTTCTTTATGCGCGAGCTCGTCCGAGACACTTTATTGGGACACCCTAATGCGCGCCGAAGTACGAGACAGAAAAGTGTCTCTTGTTTTAGGAATAGTTGTAACATACTAGCCGTTAGCTTATGTGTCTTTATAACTTAGAATAAGGAGGACAGCGAAGACCCGGCTGTTTCGACTGACTGCTAATGCGCTATTAAAGTCTATAAGTTTTAATTCTTTACAAAATCTTCAAATCAAAAGTGAATCGCTAAATATGTTACTAAACGCAAACTTCAGAGCGACCGAACAGATTTGTTTAATTTTTGTTTTCAAATATTTAATGCAATACCAATGAAAACTTTTGTGAACAAAAAATCAAAAAGTAACAACTTACAGGCATGAGGAAATGGTTGGGATAAGTCACGGACTTAGGCGCGAGGTACATCTCTTCCATTGGAAAACTATCAGTCACCACATCAAGTGCTCTCCGTTTGAAATATGATTATCTACTTTCTAATAACGCACTGCTTTCCTCTTACCACAGACAGGGTGCTTATCCTCACTCTTTGTATCCGGAGCGCTCGTATACGGTAAGGTCCAATGAGGATTCTCACCGCGAACATTTAAATTGTCTGATAAGTACACTATTGGGCGATTCAATAAACCTTTAGTTACATTATAAAATCTCTTTTAACGTCATATCTGCCAATTAAGCAGAGTGGAATTGAATCGATGCTGTACAATGAAGTGAATTAAAAATATAAATGTTCAAATAAACATCGTATAATTGATTTACTCGTACGTGGAACAAGTTCAGTGGTACGGAACGATTCATTAAATATTCAAACTCGAATATTTTTTCATTTGAATCATTTCTGACGGAGTTTTAAAAAATAAGTAAATGATAAATTGGAAATATTAATACTTTCAGTGCAACCACTAAAGCGGGCTGCCGTTAAAACAATGAACCTACCTAAATAGTTCCAATTCTTACTTTGTTAAATTACGTCACAGGCGACTTAAGTGGTAATTTTTAAATCAATTTAGATTTTCTCAAGGTTCTTTGGCCATAAAAGCATTGAGGCTCGAAACATACAAAAATTTGAAAAAAGAAAAATCGCTGATGACAAGGGGGAATAAAACAACTTATCCACTTGGGGTCAAGAGCGCGTCATCGATTTTATAATGTGATTGGTCACCTTTTCTTGTGAAGATAAGGCTGGACTCTTTCTCGTCCAGAGAATAATAAGTAACTAATTACGATTCAATATGGCAATGTGGTCAGCATTATAGGAACCTTATTAAAATACCCTGAAGTACTGAAAATACATAAAATTTTGATCAAAAGTGGTCACCGTAGCTTAAAAAATATCAGCTCTCTAAAAATGGAATATCCTAATAAGTGAATGAGAAAAGTAATGTATATTGTTATCACAAAGGCGCTAGAGCTCATAGCAACGGTTTAATTTCCACTGTAAACCTCGCCCCGTGATATTAGTTGGACAACAAACCATTTAAGGCGTACATGCGCTTTAATAATACCATTCCGGGCGCTGTTTTCACAGGACACGAAATAATAATATGTTACAATTTGTAAATGCCTGCGTGAACGTGCATAGCGAACCTTTATTAAAGAGTAATCTGTTTTTCTGTGTTACCGTTATTCACAGTTGCAAGTTGATTGCCTGCTAGCGAGTTTCAACCTCTCCTCTTTGACTTCTCAGGACACTCCTCTCCTTAATCACTAGACATTTCTGCTCATAAGAAGAGGTCGCCGTGGGTCCCAGAGATCTAGGAAGGAAATCTTTTTGTCGATAAAATAAAGTTCTGTATAAAGAATACTGAATCTAACTGAATTAGAGAAGATATTTTAAATTTTGAGTACAAATTACATCGAGATTCAACATCCAGGGGTTTATCAGCTTTGCATTCTTTAACAATATAACGTCGTTGCGCCTGACAAGTTCCAGATGTGATTTTTACAAGGTTCTGGGAAACTCAAAAAAACATGTTTTTACAAAAAGTGTGTAAGTAATCAAAAATCTGTAAATGCAGTAATAAAAACATTCATTTTTTACATATGTAAGATATACATTTGAAATGCAATGTTGCATATATTTGAAGATTTTATTATTTGGTTCTGTAAATCTGCACATACCTGTTTTGGCACTATGCATGCAAATTATTCATGTGCCATTTTCATGCACATAAGGGATAATGTTAACACTGTTTTCTCAAAAACTAGTCTATTATGTGACTGTACTTTCATTTTCACAATTATTGATCGGTCTTTTTATAATGTATTAGTATTAATTAAAACTTCTGTTCTTAATCCTAAAAGTCAAATCAAAAGTATGTTAAAAAACGTAAAAGTCACATATAAACTCCTCTATAAAGTCCTTAATCCACTTACACGAGTCCAATGCAGAGTGCAGAACAAAATAGATGGAGCTTAAACTTTTGAATAATTTCGTACGATCTTATGTCTGTAGAAACCGTGCTCAGTTTTATGCCTATTCTTAATTAGGTAATCAAATTCAGGCAATCCAATACTGGACATAGGCCTCGCCCAAATTACGCCGGAACATACGGTCCTACGTCTTCCGCATCCAGTCACTCTCTGTAACCTTTTCAGGTGGTTGAGCCATTAGGAAGGGGATTGTTCTATCCAACTTTCAGCAAGCTCGGTTATCGTTTCTTTTATAGATGTGTACCTACCATCAAAACGCATGCTCTGAGAGCTATGTCGACAACGATGGTATTCTGACGGATAATATCGTTTCAAATCAGGTTTCAAGTTAAGTAGACTCCTGGGCAACCACAAACCTCAATCTTTCGACTAGGATTAGTCCCTGCTACGTCGTTTCTTCACGGTGAGTCAATTTGTGACACTATTCTCGAGAACAACTTGTAAACACACAAGCTCGCGCACAAGTGACATGGGGCAGGTCTTGTCACCTTTTTTTAAAGATCAGAGTCACCACACTCCCTCTCCCTGTGTGTGTGTCTGTTCAAGCCGGAGAATGAAATTTAGTATTAAATTTCTTTCTCCGGCTTGAACAGACACACACACACCATAAATTTGGTGGGACTCTGGTCCTTAAAGTGTATACTTTAAGGACCAGAGTCCCACCAAATTTATGGTGTTGTTTATTAATTCCGTCCTCACAAGGGGATTTAATACTTTTGAGTTGCTCAAGAGCCGCGCTGACTTTGCTCTGATCGATATCTGGTTCATTGGTGCGTTAATGGAACACTGTAGCCATCATTACTAGGCCACGTAGGCTTTAATCCGTGATATTTATAGGTCTCTGTAAAAGGAGTTCATTTCCTTCAGAATCTTAATGAAATTAACCTTGAGGGTACAATTTTGCTACCTGTGGTGGTTTGCTGCTGTTGAACTGTTGGGTACAGACCTTAGTGCCCCTGTTCTGCTCAATCTTAGTCTCGAAAACACTGGTGTTATTACGTCTGAGGTCGTGTCTTAGCAGCTTTTGAATTTTGACGTTAAGGTCAAACCGTTCTGACGAATACGCAGGCGTAGGTCTCATTTCCCGTCTCATCTTCATAACTTCGAAAGTCTCGGAGCTTTGAACACCTTTTTTATCACTGCTGAACAAAAATCTTCGAGCACTTGTTGTAACGTTTTTACCACTGTGTCGGTTTTATCGTTGTCAGTGGTTTCTAGCAAATCGAAACGATTTCAAAGTTTCAATTGAAACCTTTCGGATCCCAACTCTATGTAGTGCATAGTAGGTCGAAGAACAGGCTTTATAACGCCATACAAGTCAGTGATCACAACCGGCATTAAACCACCTGACAATCACAAGGTCATTACTTTTGTCCGTTATTATAAATACTTTCTTATTAGTTGTGACTTTGTCGGGGCTTCACCAAATCTACTTTCTGTCGGGCCTCATATTAAAGAAAGAATTCACCAAGAAGTGACCCTGAGATTGGAGGGAAAATCAACAAGTAGGTGCCCCAGTCATTCGCCGTATCTCGGTTTTGCAATCACCTTATACCTACAGTTTGGCGTTGAAAATCCCCATTAACATTGAAGTTCGCAGTGCCTTGTAATATCTTCGCTATGTCGTCGTATACAGCCTCGATTGCCTCATTCGTGCTTCTCGAGGCAGTGGTAAACATCTGTATCACATTCAGGGAGTTCCTGTCGATGAGTTCCAGTATATGATATGCTACCCGAGCCGATACACTGCTGACTTCCACCCCACTGCTAATGAGGTAAATTTTCACCATAAAATCGACACCACCGTCGCAGGTCCTTCTATCACTTTGCTAAAAATAGAGCATTTCATCTGGTGTGGGGGTTAGCGTGTTCTAGTGTTCCTTGATTGAAGAGCGTAAGTGAAGATACCCTTTATTCGGACCTCGCACAAGTCTAGTATGTCTTTGAGACTCAGTTCTACCTCAAGCTATGGTGTGTACCTAAAGTGCGTCGTTGTATGGAGCCAGGATCAGTCGTGAATGGTAGCCTGTCTTAGCCCGTAAATTCTTTGCACTTCCCTCCCGCCATTGTTGCGACCGCTACCGCGACCGGAACAGCAGAAGTGTAGGGAACTGGGGGCCGTTATATTGGTAGGGGTTTGGGCCTTTTGTACAACGTTGACCAGACGCCTAAGTAGTGCGTAGTGCTTTATTTTGTTTGTTTTTCTCTTCGTCATGACCCCACCCGTTAATCAGCAGGAGCACCACTCGCAGGTGCGACCCGAAAGTGGTCCCTATATTGTGGGTAGGACTCTATCCATTACAAAACTTATCAAATAAGTAAATAAAATAAATAAATTAATATTTTCGGACATTTCACACAACGCTATCTGATCCCAAAGTAAGCTAGGAATAATTTGCTTGTGTTACGGATATTAATACTTATATACTTTTTAAATACATACGTTTTATACATAGAAACACCTAGACTCTTGAGACAAACATTTATGGTTCACACAAATATCTGTCTCCGGTGGGAATCGGACCCACGAACTCCAGCGCCGCAGGCGGTATCACTACCGACTGCGCCACAGAGGCAGTCAATAATGATAATAAATAAATAAAAAGCACATTACTTACGAATTTCGACACACTTTTCTTTTCAATACTAATTAAAATGATGTTAACGTCACTTTAGACCATATTTGTCGCCATAATGTTACATATTTATCATGTTTTCCGCGCGATATTGGCAAGATCGCATATTCCATATGTGCGTGTGTGCACATAACGTTTTTTTCCAAAGCTTAAAACACATACGGAATATTGCAAAATTGGTTCTAAGCTAAATATTACACAACGGATTTTACTAGCATGTGTAGATTTAGACGGAGATTATAAATATGCAAAAATCGAAAAAATGCACATATGGAACTTGTCAGGCGCAACGACGATAAATTATATTATTATCGTGATCGCCGAGATGAAACTACTTTTACTTTATTCTCGGCGTAGCAGTCCAATGCGGCGGCTCGTAGCTAGTTCTCGTAGACTCGTAGAGGCTAGCGCTACGATATTAAAAAGGTAATTGAATTACCGTAGCAATACAATAACTGACTGACTCCTTTTGCGCAACAATAAAATATTAAAGATCTTAAGGAGAATCACAATAGTGATAGCTTGAATTAAGTTTATTTATCTACCCATAACAAGTATTTAAAATATGAAAGAAGTATTTTTTTTGTAAAACAATAGTTTATTGAAATTGATAGGCTCCGCAAAACCGAACAATTGAGTTTTAATTGTACCATTGCAAAGCTGGGACGGATAGTTAGTCTTTTTGTATTTGAACTTACGATTGTCATTTCTACCACCAGCTTCAGCACTTCTACTTACTTCAACATTATAATTTGCAGACTTAGACATATTTACATTAGTTATAAATAAAAAAAGTCTGCCCAACTTCAGCGTTTACCTAAATATAAATGTTTCGTGAAAAGAAAAGTAGTTGGACATGAGAGGGTTGGACCTGTCCACCGAACCGTTCCGTACAAATATTTCACGTGAAAGTCACTTTACGTTAGCTTAGCAATTAGATTTTTACAGTTTCAGGAGATTGTATAGTTGAGTAATTAGTTTTAATTTTAACTTGACACATCCACGATATAGTGAGATAAGGGGTCTTGACAAACAGACGGACGAAAAACAGAGTGATACTATTATGGTTTCATATTTCCTTTTGAGATGCGGTACCCTGAAAATAAATCCTTTATCGAAATCCAGTTACGCATAGGTAAAGTTCATCGATTCCTTCAAAGAAATGAATTCCTCCTTGTGCTTTTTACAAAACGAATTGCAACAATCGGAATTACTGCCTTTCATCGTTAACCCTTTTAGCTAAGCTAAATGTTTATGTTAGAAGTATCTAGGTAGATTGTTATTCTTGGGATGAAACTTTGACCGCGAGAGCACAAATCCTACAACATTATAGGTACATCTATCTAGGGGTACGTATTTGAATACCTAAAATTATAATACCTAAAGTTAAATAACCTAAGTTCAAAATACCTAAAATCTAAATACCAAATGGTTTAAAATACCTAAACCACTAATACCTGAGTACTTAATACCTAAATTTGAAACACCTATTGGACTAATTACCTAATGTTTAAAATGCCTAAAGTTAAAACAACAAAGGTTGATATCCCAAATCAGAATGACCGATCTAAAGCAGCCCGCATCCAGCGCTTTAAAAAGGGACACTGCCCACCCCGACTCGGATAGGTTGGGTTAGAAGGCTAAGGCGGGAGCGGAGCTTCCGCATTAGCCTTCGTGGTTATTTTTTTTATAACCACACATACAAGGATTTGGAACTTCAGGATTGGAGCAGACAATCCATGTATGAGTGGTTATAAAAAAAAATAACCACGAAGGCTAAGGCGGGAGCTCCGCTCCGCTCCGCTCCCGCCTTAGCCTTCTAACCTAACTGTCCGAGTCGGGGTGAGCAGTGTCTCTTTTTCTTTAAGCCGTACCACATATTATTTCGTAAGTCAAACAACCATTAGGTATTTTGAACTTAGGTTATTTAACTTTAGGTATTATAATTTTAGGTATTCAAATACTTAGCCATTTTAAACTTTCGGTATTTTTAAATTTAGGTCAACCCACCATTAGGTATTTAGATTTTAGGTATTTTGAACTTAGGTTATTTAACTTTAGGTATTATAATTTTAGGTATTCAAATACGTACCCCTATCTAGGCTACTGTTTCTTAAATTTTATCAATAACTGTTCCCCGCGGCTTCATCAGCGTAGAAGTCGTTTTCGAGTAAAAACATTACCCTCCTTTTGCGCAGTCAGTCAAAAAGTAGCCTACGTCCAGGGACTCCACAACTATTTCTATGTGAAATTTAATCTAAATCGCTTCAGCGGTTTCAGCTTGAAAGCGTAACAGATAGACAGACAGGCAGAGTTACTTTTGCATTTATTATATTAGTAGAGATTTGAAATGCAATAATTTTACCATTTTATGATATTATTTGTAAGTAAATGGCACCTACGTTGCCTAAAGGCGTATGGGATGGGTGAATTTGTCAGTTCTGAAACAATTACGTCTCCTTACCTAAATTGGTTTAGCATTTGTGTCATTTTGAGTTCCGGTAAGATAGAAGATGCGGATTCGAGTCCTGCCCGAGACTGATATTTTTTTCCAAATGTAATTTAAAAATTTATTAATTTTATCAGATAAGATACAGAATAAAACTAAGTATGGTGCCGTAGAACGCTGAAGAACTTCTAATGTCATAAGGTTTGATCAGATTGATCGTAGAATAACAATTAACTTGTGGATTATTATTCACAGCACGCACGTCGTTGGCGGGGAAGGCAGACATTAATTTGTTTTCATTCAATCATCGCTGTTTGATCGGCGCGACTTGCTTGCTCAAGTCTCTGCGCTTGTTTCAAAGGGAGTGCTTGGGCTGTTGTTTTTGTTGTAATTAACTAGTTAATACTACATGATTTTCTGACCAAATATTAGTCGTACTGACGGAGAGCCTTCATGACTCTAGCTCTAACCGTTTTCGAAATCGCAGAAAGATTCAAACCTCTATTTCACCCCCTTACGATAGGAATTTTGAAATGTTTCTCCCTTAAAATGTACCCACAACCATTTTAAGTTTTTGTTATCCATGGGTTTCGGCTCGGTGTTGATAGGTCGTCACCTATCAACACCGAGCCGAACTCCGTCGAGTTACCCAGTAATTGTATAATCAATTAACTACATTTATTTATCAGTGTAAAAGTAGCACCTCAAATCTCTTTCCAAGCCATTAATCATACAACCCACGTATAGAAATTATTGCCTTTAAAACTTTAATTTATTTGAAGCAGACAAAACATCGGTTAAGAAAACATTAAACCCGGTAGGTAACTGACTGAAAGAAGAATCATTTAATTACGTAAAATCTCCGTCTTACAATCTTTAATGCTAAAGTAATAGCATATAGCAGTATTTTTCTTTTAAAAGTCTAATAAAAAATCACAAAAATTTAAATAAAATCTATAAAAGTTGACCCGTTAAAATTACTGAATATCGCGGCATAAAACCTGCTCGTAAATCTCGAGTTCGCGAATTATTGTCACCCGGCCTGTCTCCAGGCCACAAGGACCCACAAAGTGTTATGAAATTTGTTGGAGATCGTCCTCTCTCCTTCTCTCTCTCTCAGTGTAGGTAACATAGAGCAACGCGACCAGTACAAGGAGCAGTAGGCATAGCATGGTTGCTCTATATTATCTGTCTGTCATTTGTTGCGGGGAGAAATCGTATTCATATACACCACTACCAAACCAAACGGCTTTCACTACGGAATTTACACAAAACAGCTAAAACAATATTATACACTCATAATTTCAGACACAGACATACCTACCTACCTGTATTATGTATGTATTGACAGAGGGGAAAGTCTCGATCAAAGTCAAAGGTCATGTTGCTCTATGGCACAGACCCACTTTGTTTTCTATTTACACGTGCTTCATGTTCCACTTTGTAAAATTAAATTATACCCTTCCTGCTTATAAATCATTTTTCCATTCAGGCATGCAATACTTGCGAAATATAAAATATGTTCTTCGTGAATTATTTGTGTCTTGTTGTTCTTAGAAATATACTGTATAAGGATATTATAATATCTTTTTGTACGTTACTTATTTATTTTAACGTATATTGTCCCTCTTTAATCTATCTATATATATATAAAAATCAATGCCACTTTTCGTTGTAATTTTATAACTCAAGAACGGGTTCACCTATCCAAACCAAATGTTTAGGCTTTGTTCGAACTATTTAGTAGATGGTTTATGTGAAGTTTGCACAAAATCGGTCAAGCGGTTCTTCATTTATCACGCAAACGAAGTTGCGCGGGACAGCTAGTATATTATAATATGCAGGTACAGTTGGCTTCTTTCATAAGATGTATGAAAATTAAATGTAGATTTCCCTTTACGTTTGAGAAAAGAGGTTTTGAAATAATAACTCACAAACGTCTCGTCTCTCGATCTATAAATAACCTAATTTTGTTGGGTATATTTGAATAGGTATCTCTTTTTTCATAGTCATACAAAATTAATTCATTGCGAAAATACACATTATGTTACGATGAGGATTGGTCAGACATATTTTACCAGAGCGTAATATAGTAATAGGTTACCTATTACAATATTTAAGAGAAAAATAACAAATATTACGATTAAGTACACCCGTCATAATTTGATTAAAATGTCTTTATCCATACTAATATTATAAAGCTGAAGAGTTTGTTTGTTTGTTTGTTTGTTTGAACGCTAGGATCTCAGGAACTCCTGGTTGGATTTCGGAAATTCTTTTACAGTTTGATAGTCCATCTATTGAGGATGGCTATAGGCTATATAACATCACGCTAAGGCAAATAGGAGCGGAGCAGCAATCAAGAATGTTTCGAAAACGGGGAATATTTTTTACCGTCTGAGAGCTTCCGAAGCGTACGCTGCGTAAATGGTTAAAGTTACGTAAAAATTGTGTATTATAAAATTGTTTCTCTTAAAAAGTTCTAAAAAAAAGTCAGCATATGTCTATCTTTTAAGGTTCGCCCACAATAACCTAATTTGTCTATCTCTTAAGGTCCGCTTACAATATTTTAAAACCGAAGAGTTTGTTTGTGCTTCGATCTCAGAAACTACTGGTTGCATTTCAAAAATTATTTTACAGTTTCATAGTCAATTCATTGAGGATGGTTAATGACAGTATAACATAACGCTAAGACGAATAGGGGCGGAGCAGCCATGAATAATGTTTTGAGAACGGGGAAAATTTCTTTCTTTTCAGAGCTTCCATTGCGTACACTGTGGAAATGGTTAAAGTTACGTAGAAATTGTGTACTATAAAATTGTTCCTCTTAAAAAGTTTAAAAAAAAGTCCTTAACCGCATATGCCTATCTTTTACGGTTCGCTTACAATAACCCTCTTAGTAAGTTTTAAAATATGAGAGAGGCGACGACGGCAGTATTCGTGGTCTGCAGTGGTAGCCAGTCAAGTGAACGATAAAAACTGGTCAAGTGCGAGTTGGATCCGTACCATAAAAGGACGGGCGGAAGAAGACGCGACGGGAAACATCATATCACTTTACATATACTTACCACGCCTCTCTCCTTTTCACTCTCATGTGACGCAAGCGAAGTTGTGTGGGTCAGCTCTAATAAACATAAGTGACGGAGTAAATGCGACGGGAAATATTATATCAATAAATATTTATACTACACTTCTCTCTTTCTCACTCCCATGTGACGCAAACGAAGTTGCGCGGGTCAGCTAGTGTTCTATAATAAAATAATTTTATTCAAAAGAGCACTTTTATGTCATAGGCAACTAATAAATTCCTCATTTAATTTTGGATCATAATTATGCATATTGTTGTGTGCAAAAACCATTTTTAGAGTTCCGTACTCAAAGGTTAAGAACGGGACCTTATTCATGAGACTTCGCCCTCCGTCCGTCTATCCATCACGAGGCTGTATCACATTGTTACTTGATGCAACGATTTTTTCAAACAAGTCACACTACAAAATTTTAACAAAAAAAAAAACCGACTTCAAACAAAAACTAAAAAATGAAAAATAAAATTAACTTAGCACAAAGTAATGGGTAAGTATATTTAGATTTATCAGATATTATTGAATGTAATACTGAAATCAGTGCCAAGTAAACTTATAGGTTTAGTATTATTAATCTCTCATAGAAATATTGGCACCGACTTCAGTATTACATGCAATAATATCTGATAAATCTAAATATACTTACCCATTACTTTGTGCTCAGTTAATTTTATTTTCATTTTTTAGTTTTTGTTTGAAGTCGGTTTTTTTTTGTTAATTTTTTTTTCATTATTTTTAGTGACGGGTAGACTGAAAATATATTGGTCTAGGGGTATTGTTCTCCCCAATACAAATTAATCAAGCCCAAACACAATGTAGCTGCTGTAAATCAATAAGGAATAAAAATAAAAATAATAAAAAATAAAAATGTTTATTCATTCCAAAAATACCCTCGATTAGAAGGATTCGATTTCTCCAGGATCCCAGCATCCGATTCTGACTTCCTGTATATGGGACCACATGGGAAGCACCAGCTTTCGAAAAAAAAAGAATCATCCAAATCGGTTATCTCCTTCAAGCGATTTGCCGGTAACAAACATAAAAAAAATACAGACGAATTGAGAACCTCCTCCTTTTTTGGAAGTCGGTTAAAAACGCAGTGCTACTGGATGAGAATAAAATTTCCAACAACGAGTCACACTGTTACTCGTTGCGAGTAATTTTCTTAGGGTGACTCGTTGAGTTGAGAATAAAGAAATATTTGTCTTTCAAAAGTGTGAAAGGCTCAATATACCTACTTTTGTAAGCCTCTTTGAATAGTCTTTAAGTACCCGTTCAATAGAAATCGGAAGAACCCGTATAACAACTAAACAGAAAATAACATCAAACAGACTAAATGTAAAAAAAAACCCTCTTCGTTACGGCATTTTTTTCTGTTTCGTGAACGAAACAAAGTAGTACCGAGACTGTCAATAAAACAGCATCACATCTCCGGCAGCAATCTGTCGACACCATAGAGCAGCATGATCTATGACTTTTATAGGGTTTTAAACTTTCCTCTCCGTCAAAGTGTACACCCAAAGGAATACACTCAAGGCCGAGGCCGCACTTGCGGTTATCGCGGCGGTTTCTAACCTCAAAATGTCAAAACATTGACTTGATTTCATTGATTTTGACAGTTTGATGACATTTTGAGGTTAGAAACCGCCGCGGAAAAACGCAGATGCGGCCTCGCACTTAACGACAGACATTTTATGAGATATGTGTGTGTCTGGAATTTTGAGTGTATTGTTTTTGAAGTTCCAAAGTGACAGCCGATTTCTCATGTAGTGATGTAACGCAACCTTCGACAGTCCCCTCCACCAACCTCATGGTCTTATCAGCCTCTTGGCTATGAAGACCGAATCATCAGGAGTTACGCGCCGTACTTGCGTGTGCTCTTTCCGGCGCGCACGTTGTAGACTCCCTCAATTGACTGTCCCGGCCCTCTCCCTTTCTGGGCGGCCTGGCCATCTTGGCGTTCAATTCCCATCTTGGGATACGTTCACGAAGAACAGGCGACTTCGCCGTTAAGTTAATTAGTCAAGTGTCAAGTGTGTCAAGGGTCTAACTGGAACCGAATTTCGTGCCATGCGTGCGCAAAAGTACGAAGGAGTCTAAAGTTTGCCTCCGAGGCGACGAGATCTAGATAATGAACTGGGCCCACCCACAGCCGCTCCAGGCCACCGATCATTCGGTCGCGAATGTCGTCGTATATAGGACACTCCCAGAGAACGTGATCCAGCGTCTCGTTCTCTGCACCGCAGTCACAGTCGCTGCTAGGCCTCAGCGCCATGTCATGGAGCCTTTTTCGGAAGCACCCATGTCCCGTGAGGATTTGCGACACTTTGTAATCAGGCTCGACCCAAGTTGCCCTGAGGCGAGCCACCACGTCCGGGAAAAACCGATGTAGCTCCCTACCCTTGCCCTCACCTTCCCATCTCTGTTGCCACGCGGCAACAGTTTCATCGTAAATTTTGCATCTCTCGGTCCTGACCTGACCTGACACAACCTTCGACAGACAGATGTGTATGTATAGAGCAAATATGCTATATCTACTCCCCTTGTACTAGTCGCGTTGCTCTATGGTCAACACAGAATAATCGCCGAGTAACCAGATTAACTGATCGAGTCGCCCAGCTGTCCTCGTCAGAGAATGGGCGGAAATTCGCCGCGATGGCCGGCGACGTGAATCATAACAGCACTTGGACGGAAATAAGAAAATCTCGCTAAATGCTGACTACGAAACATGATTGAAGTAGTATTTTTTTACGATTTCTCACTTATTAGGCATGAACCTCAAGAAATCATAAAAACTTTGAAAGAAAATGATTTTTTTAACCCAATTTGATTTAAATGAGTATAAGCACGGCCCTCAGGTAGGTTTTCTCTTTATACTGTGGTATAAGTGTGGGCTTCTTTTCAACGTTGTGTGTACAAACAAACATAATTATTTCGTCAAATCTGGATAAGGAAAAAGCACACATCATGCTTTCGTGGAATAATAATCTTTCGAATGGATTCGACTCCCCACACACTTTAGCTACAAGTTGCATACAATTTGACAGCACCGCCGTTTTAAAGCCTCGTCCAAGTATTGCAAACTCCACAATCGATACGTAATGTGTACAGCACTTGATTGGACCCTTAAGACACGTATCGCGTACTCGCGTCCGAGCTGATTGTCCACCCGCCGCGCCGCCAGTAATTGGACGCGCGAACATTGCGATCTTCGCGCTCTGCAGATAATAGATTCTGTGATGGGCTGTAATGAAGTTATGTGGAAGCTTTAAAAACTTTGTTTTAATTCTTTCTCACTCCACAAAACCATGCGGTGGAGTTATATGCTACCCTTTCTTGCCGTTTGCTATATCCAGCACCACCTTGTCTTTCACGCCTTGAAGGAATTTCAGGAAAATAAGCATCGATCTGCAGAATTAAGAATGTTTATATAAACTCAATCAAATCATAGTCTACTAATCTATGTATGCCACATCATTTTCGCTATGTCACGAGGTCTGAATGCCATCGTGCAAAATTTGAAAACAAACTAATTATCATTCAGCGCCATAGAGATGTTGCCAGAACTTCCTTCAAATAAATATTCAATGGGATAAGCGTTTATTGTGGCGGAAGCGGAGCGGCTTATCACAATCTCCTTTTATTTACTCTCTAATATTATATCTCGGCCCCACGCGTTTGAACGTTTTTCCTTCGCCCTTATTATTACTAACTTTACTTAATATTGATCTTATGAACTCCCGTTTGGTCATAAAAGATAAAAATCCTAAATATTAATTCTGTAACATGTATCCCTACTAATATTATAAATGAGAAAGTAACTCTGTCTGTTTGTTACGTTTTCACGTCTAAGCCGCTGAACCGATTTTGATGAAATTTGGTAGGTATAGAGTTAGTTTGAGTCTACTTTTTAACTGACCGCGCAAAAGGAGGGTAACGATTTTACGCGATAACGACTTCTACGCGGACAAAGCCGCGGGGAACAGTTAGTTTTGTTTAATCAGCAACCAAAGTACTATAGCCTACCTATTTGACTAAGGTGGCGGACAAGCATGCGTTTCCGTCCAACTGAAGTGTGATTGTACGTGCGTACGTGCGAGTTCTGATTAAATTACCGTAGCCCATGCATGTTTGCAACATCAGAGCTTTATATGACCATCATGTATTCTATACATACAGCAAGTTTCTTGATAATTGTAATCCCATTTCACAAAGTATCCCACGTAGTACTAGATGTAAACAGTATATGAATACACATTTATCATCCACAAACCTCCGTGTAAGCCGAAAGTCAACTGCGCTCGTATTGCGGCGTGCCGCGGCTTAAGCGTTCGGCGAGAGAGTGCTCTCCGGGAGCTGTACAGAAGAAATACATAAAAATGATTTACTGACAATTGCCCTGACTTTTTATAACATGTAATTTCATTTATTTTCGCAAATAAAGTTTTTTTGGGCACTATATCACTGCTTTGTTCACATAATAACGTTGGTGGAAACTCTGTTTAAATTTAATCAAAATCTTGTAGGATGTGAGCCCGACAAGCTCAAAATTGCTTTGATGTTGATTTGACTATTTTGGTATTCAGATTCATACTTTGCCGTCATATTTTTTTTTTTTTTTTTTTTTTTTTTTTTTTTTTTTATACCACTAAGGTGGCAGACAAGCATACGGCCCACCAGAAGGACTGGTGGTCACCGCAGCCTATGAACGTTTGCAACACCAGAGGCGCCACACTCGCGCTGCCGACCCTGCAAAAACCTTCTAAGACCCCTTTTGAAGAACCCCATACTGTAGGCGTTTGGGAAAACCGAGGCAGGGAGATCATTCCACAACCTAAGCGTGCGCGGAAGAAAACCCCTATCGGATCTAACCGTGCTGGAACGCTCCGGACGCAGAGTGTGAGGATGAACTCCCTGTCTGTGGCGAGCGGTGCGGTGATAGAACGTAGCCGTGGGCATCATATCAAACAATTCCTCAGAGCACACACCATTGTACAGTCGGTAGAACACGCATAAGGAGGCAAAGTCTCTCCTGTCGCGAAGAGGTTCCACACCACTTGTAAGTATAGGATCGTTGACAACTCTTATAGCACGTCTTTGCACCGAGTCAAATGGACGAAGCTGATATTGCCTCCCAACCTGTTTTAAGATGCCCCTGTCCATCAGTGTACGTACAATTCATTTGCAACTCGTGCGGTCACTACTGAATCTTGTTCTTATGAAAATAAATAGGTACGTCACTGAAAACATATATTAGGTATACGGTCGAATTGAGTAACTTTCTCCGTTTTTGAAGTCGATTGAAAAAATGTATTATTTCACATCCTTGAAGCATTAACAAACAGCTTCAGACGAAAGTTCAATACAGAATTTTGATCAACGAAAAGGAATTTATTTTTAGAATCAATCCAATAGTGGAACATAGTTTTACTACTAGTCCATTGAAATGTTACATGAGCTTTGCATTTATTAGAGGACGCAATTTTATTTTTGGGACATGTGTGGGGGGTCAATAGAAGCTTAACCTCAAGTTTGTGGGGTCGCCACCCTTGTCCCCCGGCCGCCATCTTGAAAAGAGGGGGGGAAAAACACATTTCTCGCAATATCTCGGAAACTATGAGTCTTACAAAAAAATTGTGGAGGCATAATTTGTAGCATATTGTTTTGCCTACAAATATGTATATAACAGACAGAAATTTTTACAAAAAATTGAGAAAATTTTTATAAATTTTCTTTTTTGCTCTATAACTTTTTTTATACATTTTACAAAAAAAAACCTTTTAGATGATATTTTAAGAGAAATAAAAAAAAATCTTCAAAAGATCATCTACAAGATTGGGCTGAAGTAATTTTTTTGTAAAATATGTATAAAAACGCCACAGCAAAAAATAAATTTTTATAATTTTATTTTCAATTTTTTGTTTATAACTTCTTTGTGATGACTTTTGTGCCAACAGAGGGCATCATTTAATTCTTGATAAATTATATGCACAAATACGCTTTCACAGGCTGCCATACAAACATATAGAAAGAAGTGCCGTCGGAAAGGTGGTTACGTCATTGGGTGGAATAAGCACGTGGCGGGCCCGCATCGGGAGGCCAGGCTTAAATTTCAAATATGGAATTTGGCGAGACGACCAGCTAATGGTCGAATATTTGATGAGATGTCTGAGGCGAGGAGACATTTTAAGGCTAAATTAAAATGGTGCCAGACACGACAGGAGCAATTTAAAATGGATATCCTTGCATCGGACCACTCATCCAAGGATTTTAAAAATTTTTGGAAAAATACCAACAAAATGAACGTTAGGTCTGGCCTTCCGATGAGTGTCGGTGGTTTTTCTGACCACAAGAATATTGCGGAGGCTTTTAAGGAGCATTTTACAGTGCGGTCACCCTTAGGCCCATCGCATGGCGAGATGAGCGATGCTGTGCCCGTTCTGACCGGTCGTAATGTTAAGATATCTTCACAGAGTGTGGCTAACATTATAAGTAAAATGCAGCGTGGTAAATCTCCCGGTCACGATGGGCTCAGTATCGAGCATTTCAAATATGCGGGGGTTCATCTACCGAGAGTACTGTCCATGTTTTATAGTCTGTGCATAGGTCATTCGTATTTACCGGTGCCACTTATGCGAACAATTGTCATTCCAATAGTCAAAAATAAGACCGGGGACTCGTCTGACATGAGCAACTATAGGCCTATTTCACTCGCTACCACAATGGCAAAGGTGCTTGACAGTCTGTTGAATAGTAGCCTCACTGCACAGGTCGATTTGCATGATGCCCAGTTCGGGTTTAGAGCAGGGCTCTCAACAGAGAGCGCTATTCTGAGCCTGAAGAGAACGGTGCAGTACTACACAGCGAGGAAGACGCCGGTATACGCGTGTTTCCTCGACTTGTCAAAAGCTTTCGATCTAGTTTTTTATGATATACTGTGGGACAAGTTGGGGGATGCGGGTGTGCCGGTGAGCTACACATCCCTTCTCAAGTTTTGGTACTCTAACCAAAAGAATCGGGTTCGGTGGAGCGGTACTCTGTCGGAAGAGTACAGACTGGAATGCGGAGTGAGACAAGGGGGATTAAGCTCGCCTCTTCTCTTTAATGTTTATATAAATCGGCTTATCGAGCGACTGAGCAGCATGCGTGTCGGCTGCCATATTGACGGAACCTGTGTAAATAATTTAAGTTATGCAGACGATATGGTGCTGCTCAGTCCATCGATAAGTGGGTTGAAGAATATGCTGTCAATCTGCGAGGCCTATGCGGTGGAGCATGGCTTGATATATAACACCAAGAAGAGTGAGCTTATGGTGTTTAAAGCTCCTAAACAGCAATCGCGCAGTGTTCCACCTGTAAGTCTCAATGGCGTGACTCTAAATGTTGTTAGTAGATTTAAGTATCTCGGCCACATTGTTACAAGCGACCAAAGGGACGACAAAGACATAGAGAGGGAGCGCAGGGCATTGTCAGTGAGGAGCAATATGATTGCCCGCAGGTTCGCTCGTTGTAACGCGGGTGTCAAAGTAACACTTTTTAAGGCGTTCTGTCAGTCGTTTTACTCGAGTGGCCTGTGGGTGTCATATACACGACGAGCTTACAATGTACTGCGTGTTCAATATAATAATGCCTTCAGGATGCTGTTGGGACTGCCGTGGCGCTGTAGCGCGTCGGGCATGTTCGCGGAGGCTTGCGTGGACGGTTTCCACGCAATTATGCGTAAGAAAGCGGCCTCATTACTGCAGCGTCTGCACGGTAGTGACAACAGCATTCTGAAAATGATCGCTGCCAGACCAGACTGCCCCTTCCAGAAGATCTGGATAGGGACCGCCATAGGTCTAAGTAAATAAAAAACCTATTGTTTATTATAGTAGCGAAAACTAACAACACTAACATAGTTACTTAAGCACTATTGTTACTAACACCCAAATACTAACAATAATACATATGGACAATTGTAGTCTGAAAATAAATTGATATTTAATATAATTTAATTTTTAATTCAGGGCAAAAATTTGTATAAACATATTTGTAGGCAAACAATTTGCTACAAATTATGACTTCACAAATTTTTTGTAAGACTCATAGTTTCCGAGATTTTGGGAAAAAAGTGTTTTCACCCCTTTTTAAGATTGCGGCCGGGGGACAAGGGTGGCGACCCTACAAAGTTGAGGTTAAGCTTCTATTGACCCCCCACACACGTCCCAAAAATAAAATTGCGTCCTCTAAGAAATGCAATATTTGGTCCTTAAATTGTAACATTTCAATGGACTAACCTCTCTCTCATGTTTTTATTGTTCTAAGATTTTGATGGACTTTCGTTCAGATGCTTTAAACGTGTTTCTCTCTAGTTGGAAAACTGCCAAAGGTTTTATTTTTTTCTTTGTGGATCACCAATGCCAAGTAGGTGATGAATTTATATATCTATTAGTGTGATTACTACATTTTATTTGCAACTACCATTTTATTTGATTAGTGAGTGAAAAGTGATTCCTCAATTAAAATATTAAAGTTACGTTATGATGTCATGTTTATTTTTTCCAAATTTAGAACGAAATGGCATTTTGTATTAGTCAGGTAGAACTCTAATACTGTCTTCCATTATATCAAGATACTTCCAAATTGCCACTCTCCAAAATTCAATAAGTATTTGTAAACAAGAACCTTTAATCATCTTGTTCTAGAAGTGCGTAACTCTCCCAGTTACATCCAAGATGCACTTAGCCCGCAAAACGTTTTGGTTAGACGAACTTGGACTTGCGGATAGCTTTGATTTGCCACCTTCTCTTACAGCAAAAGAAGTGTTGTTATTGACGTCTCCCTCCCCATTATCAAATGGCCACAGATGTTTGTATGTCTATGTATACTATGTCTATATTTAGAAATATACTGTACGTGTGTTAAGCAGTAGTTTAAATCTCATATTACCTTAGTTAGGGCTAGATAGCGCTGTGTCCCACAGTATTTATTACCATTTATTTTATAATCCTGTGCACTACCGCTATGTCAACGACACGTCTTCATTACTCCAATGAAATCGAGACAGTTTTACTGTCGTAATACATTATGAAAATTCACTTGTACTATTCCACTTTTATTTTAATTTAAAAATACCTGACCGGTTTCGCTTTTAAAGCATTATCAAAGGTTCTTACACTTACTTTGTTACTGTCGTACTTTACCGAGCACTCAATACAACACTTTACGTACCGTGAGAGTTACATCTGTGATGCGTCACTTTTATAGCCACATCTATCTTTTACCTGATAGTGGTTGACACAGTTCCAGCGTTTCCTTCACGATTTAAAAATATATGCTCCTGTCACTGTCACCCTTGTATGATGGGAAAAGGGGCTATTTGTAACTAAGGCTTTAAACATGTATCTATAAAAGAGTATTCAGTGAACGAAGTGTGAAGTGTGAAAATTGTGGCTAATTTAGGTTAAATATGTCTGCAATAAAAAGAATAGGTTGACTGAAAGTATTCTTTTTATTGGCACTTTCACTCGCTGTGTTCGAGGTTTATATCCTATAAAACAAATGAAAATTGCGACCGTTGCAGATTTACATTATTAATGTGTGACAGTAACCAGGACCCATACATTTTTTAGGACTGTAAACATACTCGTAACTTAAAATTCCGAAACTCGAATATGAAGCACTACATACTAGTAGCTAGGGAAGTGGTAAAATGACGATGCTATTTTATCGTCATTGTACCTACCACTTGATCGTCCCTTCGGACTATGCAACTGCAGATAGACTACTTTTGACCTTGTTAACGAACATTCACGTGGGTGAAGCTGGGTCATGATACTAGTTTAGTATAAAACAACACTGGCACTGGATTTTTTCATCGAGACATGTGTGGGTGTGGATAACACACTCCTAAACACATCTTAATAAATACAATTACGGAGGAACTAATTAACGGAATGGTATGAAAACATCGTATCGCCCGTATTTGCCCTGCGTGTTTGTCTGTTTGTCCGCCGTGTTTGACGTACGCTTAGGCGGGATGAAGCGGCCGCGCACCCTTCTCCCACCGCCTCTCAGCTCCGTACATCGCCCGAGTGAAAAATTGAATGCCGTTGTTCATATGACTGAATAGGAATGGAAACAATTTGTTATGTAAATATTTGGTTAGCTTGGACTTAATGTCGTGACTTGACGTGGAGTAGGATGATGTACGCGTTCTTTATATTATACCAGGGTTGCTGAAGAAGGGAGAAGAGTAGACAAGTGAACTGGCTCGAAAGCTGATGCACCTTTTTTGAATGTCAAATTAATGTGGGTGTCTTGGAACAAGGATATAGGTAACTAGCTGTTCTCTGGCCTTGTCCACTTAGAAGTCGTTATCGCGTAAAATCAATAGTCTCTTTTTGCGTAGTAGTCGGTTAAAAAGTAGCCTATGCCATTCCCAGGGACTCATACTATCTTCATACGAAATTTCATCTAAATCGCTTCTGCGGTTTAGGCGTGACAGCGTAACAGACAGACAGACGGAGTTACTTTTGCATTAATAATATTAGTAGGGACAACTTGTTTATGAAATTATTGATATGTCTCCTCGATGCCTCCAGTTACTTTCCATTGTTACACCTTTGACACTTCATCAATGTGGGATAAGTTACCGAGTCAAAGTTTTCCCTACACTACAATTAAGGTACTTCAAAGGGAAACTTTATCGGTTACCGTAGGATCGGCTGCCCATATTTTCATATAAAATATCGTTTCATAAAACTAATCTTGAACACTAGCTGAACCTGCAACTTCGTTCACGTTACATAAGGTGTATGAAAGGAAAGGTAGTTCTTCAGCAGACTCATTAACCAGCGTGTGAAACTGCCCTGTTTGCTTAATCACAAAAGAGCTTAAAGATTAAGTCTATTCTAAAACAATTCAGTCCACGCCTTCGGTGCTGACTGAATTATTTTAGCCTTAATCATTAAGCTCTTTTATGATTAAGCCAACACGCCAGTTTAGATTTACCCATTTTTAGATTCATATGTCTATGTACGATTCTTTAAAGTGATATAACTTTTTTATTTATAAACCGATTGACATGAAATAAACACTAAATGTTAAGTGAAGCAAACCTCAACACAATAAAGAAAACCGCATTGCAATCGATTAAGCGGTTACTGAGATTAGCGTGCACAACCGTACAGACAAACAGACATACAGACAAACAGACAAAAATTCTAAAAATCATTGTTTTGGGTTCTATTGCGTTCCTAAAGCCCCCCTATAATATTTTTTCTTATATATCTTCCATGTACAGACAGCGACTTGTTACGATTTTATTATATGTATTGATTGATTGATGATATTGATGAAAGCTTTACAGGACTTAAAAAGTAAACATAACTATCACAACCTAACCAATTCTCTTTAATATTACTAACGCTTTGACACTATTATTGTATCAGAGGCGCAGTCAGTGTCAAACATTTGGAGAGCAATTTCGGCACTAATTGAAATCGTGTCCACCGCGCCTATCAAAGGTCCTACAAAAACATGACTATGTTTTCCCGACATCCTGAACGGGAAATTCTTTTGTGTTACACAGGACTACAACCTCACTGTATTTGCCTTTTGGATTTGTATTTTTTTATACGGACGGGACGTGGTTGAAGAGGCGGAGGGTTATTTATGTAGTTCAATTGTAATTATTGTTACATGTAGGGTTTTCATTTAAACAAACCTTTCCTTTTTATTTGTAGGTTGTCCCAATGAGAGTAAATATCAAAATATACTTTACCCTTTTGATCTTACTTGTTTCTAGAACTTGGGAGTTAATGAGCTCGTTAACGATTTGACTGCCTCTGTGGCGCAGTCGGTAGTGATACCCCCTGCGGAGCTGGAGGTCGTGGGTTCGATTCCCACCGGAGACAAATATTTGTGTAACCCATAAATCTTTGCCTCAAGAGTCTGGGTGTTTCTATGTATAATATGTATGTATTTAAAAGTATATAAGTATTAATATCCGTGGCCTGATACCCATAACACAAGCAGGTTATTCCTAGCTTACTTTGGGATCAGATAGCGTTGTGTGAAATGTCCGTGAATATTTATTTATTATTAATTTATTTTAAAGTTTTTATAAAGTTAATGCGTTTTGTTAATCAAAATGTTAACCACGTTTATAAACGAATTAATGGTTGAGTCTTCCTTCTACCGCAGAAAACACGTAATAAATGAATTTAAATTTGAAATCATTTTTGCATAAAGTTAATGTAAACTCCGCCGTTGGATAATAATAAATGTACGTACATTTTTACGCCAAGCTAATCTGAACTCTTTGACATTCAAAATAAATTTTTATTTGATCCGATGAATTCTGCGCTTCGAAATTGTATAAAATAGGTATGCCGTCTAAATATTGTAGCTAGGTAGAAAGATGTGAGATTGCATTCTAATATCGTATGCGCCTCGGTCTGTATTGCATTGTTTGTGTAGTTGCTGTTTGAAAGTATTGAAAGCTAGATGGAGTCTGCGTCCACATCCACGTAATATTTTGTTCCCGTTGCCACTTCCATGGCAACTTATACCATGCTTACGAAGGTATGTGAAGCCGTTGGCACCGGTTGTCAGTAAAATGGCAGTGTTTAAGCCAAGTTATAGGCCTTATGATAAATTTCAACTGTAGGTCGGCACGGCACAACCTGCGCCTGGGTCAGCAACGCGTGTGTAGTGCCTCTGGTGTTGCAAAATGTCTAAAGGTTACGGCAACCAACTACCAAGTGAGCCGTAAGCTTCTCTGCCACCTTGGTAGCATAAAAATAAGCAAATAAATAAACGCTTATGAACATTGTTCCAATATGTGCATGCTATACCTACCAAATGCTCAGTCGTAAAGGTTCGACAGTGACGTAAAGTAAACCGCTGCTATCAACCGTTTACGATAAGCGGCTAAACGTTTTGATTCTGCACCGTTGCCGCGTTGGCGCATTTATACCTCTATTCATAAATTGTGTCATAAAATTTTTGGAGTGAGAGTATTTGGGAATGACAACTGCAGGAGTCGATTTGAAAATTCAGACTTGGGACAAATTACGAACTATTTAGAATATGAGGTTAGTTTTCGCCTTATAAAGCTACGCTAAAGCACTTTTTCTTGAATTAAATAAATATTCACGGCCATTTTGTAAACAGTGCCATCTCATCTCAAAGTAAGCTAGAATTAGCCTGCTTGCGTTACTGATATCAGACAACGGGTATGAATTTGTGGCGCCACATAGCGAATACACAAATTATTAAGACTTCTAAATATTTTCCTAATAAATATATAACCTAATCTATTTATCATATTATACCACCAATATTCTCGGGGCAAATTTTAGTCCTGTGCAGTGGTGGGAATCGAACTAACGACCTCGAGATCCACAGTCGCACTGCATGCCCTTGAGACTTCTGGTCTTTTCTTGTAATGTGAGGAAAATCCTACAGGGATGCTATGCCGGACTCCTACCGACTAAAAACCACACGTATCCGACCTATCAGCCAACGGTTGGGAGCCCCAGGGAAGCACTCGCCTTGGTATAGAGGCCGTATAGTGCGCCGTAGGCAGTCAGTTTTGAGACACGACGACAAAATGAGTAGAGCTGTATTTGTCTTTAGTACTGAGTGTAAGTATATAAAAATAAATATGAAAGTTTATTACTAAGAGTCAGTTTTTACTGGGAGCCTTTGAATAAATAAAAATTGAACTAAATGCAACAGAAGCTTTGTGTTTGGAAAATCTTTGTAGTACAACTGGTAGATAAAAAGTAAATGACTAACAGTAGTGCTCGTTTGTATTTTTGTCTATTTCTTTTTTTTGTAGCCTGAATGTTGCGTGCAGTGCTCTACGTAACTACTCGATATGTTACAATGTATGTAACGTAATCACTATACGTATTAGAGCACTAGGGCTAATCTATAGTACTCGTAGATTTTAGAAGTAAATTCAGACAGATGGCGGATATATGTATCTGTGTGTGTGTGTGTGTGTGTGTGTATGTGTGTGTGTGTGTGTGTGTGTTTAAAACTTCGTAGGCATGTTTTTAAAATGTACTTCTTCGAGTAAGTACTCGTACTTTACGTTTTACTATAAGAATTATAAATATTATGTACTAGCTGATCCCCGAAACTTCGTTTACGTCACATAAGGTGTATGAAACAAGAGGTATTTCTTCATCAGACTCATCAAGCAGCGTGTGAAACTGCCCTGTTTGCCTAATCATAAAAGAACTTAAAGATTAAGTCTATTCTAAAAACAATTCAGTCCACGCCTTCGGTGCGGCCTAAATTATTTTAAAAAGTCTTAATCATTAAGCTTTTCTATGATTAAGCCAACACGCCAGTTTCGATTTACCCCACATTCAAAGAAAACCCTACAATTAAAATTTTCAAAATATAAGATTCATAAGAGTGATATAACTTTTTTATTTATAATCCGATTGATATGAAATTTATAAACACTAAATGTTAAGTGGAGCATACCTCAATACAATAAAAAGAAACTCATTGCAATCGGTTAAGCGGATACTGAGTTTAGGGTGCACAAACGTACAGACAAACAGATGTACAGACATACAAACAAACAGACAAAAAATTTAAAAATAATTTGTTTGTGTTCCTCTTACAATTTTTTTTTATTTATCTTCCATGTACGGACAGCGACCTGTTACGATTTTATTATATGTTTTGATATTGATGATGTGATGTTGGGGATCTACATAATATGAAAACTCACTTAGGAAATAATAAGAAAACATCTCACACAAGTCACACAACGCTATCTGATCCCAAAGTAAGCTAGGAATAACCTGCTTGTGTTATGGGTATCAGACCACGGATATTACTACCTCTATACTTTTAAATACATACATATTATACATAGAAACACTCAGACTCTTTAGGCAAACATTTATGGGTCACACAAATATTTATCTCCGGTGGGAATCGAACCCACGACCTCCAGCGCCGCAGGCGGTACCACTACCGACTGCGCCACAGAGGCAGTCAAAATAATGCATTGGATTCGTAAAGGATCAGGATAACATTACACATTGAGTTTTTATTTATTAAATTAGTGATCCCGAAATCCATGCCAAAATAATGAAGTGCAATTTTATTGAACACTAGCTGACCCGGTGAACTAAGTTACGCCATTTCAATTTTTTTATTTAAATTTTCTGGATAGGTACAAACCTTGCGCTGGCTATTTCAAAAAAAAGAATTAGCGAAATCGGTACAGCCATTCTAACGTACGTAACGGACGTACATTTCGCAGATCCATTTTTTTTGTGTAGATAAAGATAATCATATTATCAACATGGTTATTGCACAGGGTGGATCAAATCGCGGACAAGTTCAACAATAGGTAGCTCTCAGCGTCGCGCCCCGTACATACTGCTCGTTCGCTCTAACTTTGCCGCTCGGCTCCATACTGAAGTCGAATTTTTAATTAGACGAAGTAAATTGACAGCAACTAATGCCACTTCTTCATACAATGTTGCTTATTTTCTATGACGAAGTGACATTAGCTACTGTCAATTTACTTCGTCTAATTAACAATTCGGGTATACGCCTCTACGCCAGCGGCAAAGTTAGAGCGAACGGGTAGTAAGTGGTTTGACCGCAGTCGCGGGCGAGAATCGAATGCACTACATCCGTCTATTCCCAGTTTCCCCCGAATGCTTTCCCCCGATCGGGGGAAACTGGGAATTTTGTTCCCAGTTTCCCCCGATTATGAATTTGGGGGAAACTGGGAACAAAATGTTCCCCTTTTTCCCCCGAAATATTATTTAAATTATAAATCCATTTTGGGAACTAAAATCGCGCTACTTGCCTATTGGTGTTAATGAAATATACTTAAGCCATTTTGGGAGCAAACAAAACAATAAAAAAATAACCACGAAGGCTATATATAAAAATAACCTATCCGAGTCGGGGTACTCTGAGTCGGGGTGTTAACCATTCACTTATTATGGTTAAAACCCCGACTCGTTCGTCTCTTATTTTTTTTGTTTTGTTAGTTCCCAAAATGGATTTATAATTTAAATAATATTTCGGGGGAAAATGGGAACAATTTGTTCCCAGTTTCCCCCGATTATTTATTCGGGGGAAACTGGGAACAAAATTCCCAGATTCCCCCGATCGGGGGATAGCATTCGGGGAAAAAGGGAATAGACACTACATCGATACCTATACGAGATTTTCATAGTGTTGGTTCGTAGGGTTGATCACGCTTCAGTTAAGTGGTATTTTAATAATGTTCGATAGTTTGGTTTGGATAGATTATCTGACAGCGTGGTCTACTCATATTATAAAGTGCCTACCTTACGTTGAAATTAATAGTCAAATCGTATCAGGCAATAAAATCCGGGTAATGTGGAGTCATTTGGGTATTTGGGTAAGATGAAAAGAAATACTAAGCTAAATTCAAACTAGGTACTATGATTTATGAATCTTTGTTTAATCACATGGCAATCCAATTTTTTAATTTCCAAGCCCTGTAGAGAAGCCTTAATTTTAAACCTTCACGATATTTCACTTTGCCTCTACCAAACCCAGATTGTGCGACTTATTATTATGAATGCGAATTATTATTATGAGAATTCAGTGAAATGACAGCAGCTTCATTTCGTGACCATAAAAGAATGCCAATAGTTTAGCTTTCAATTTTATAGCAGTCATAAACTTGCATGAATATTTTTGTTGATTTGAATGCACAATGTTCAAATTATTTAAATTTCAACTCATTTGTTTTAAACTTTCAGACCTAATGTCTAGTTAAAAATTCTAAATCTATGGCTTAAATATTATGATTTTTATTTCTATTTAAACATAAATTATTTAACTAAAAAAGTTTCCAAAACACTATACTTAGTCGGTATTTAGGACATGAGGCACTTGAGACATCGTTTACAATCTGGTTTGAATTTGATTAGAGATTTTAGCCCCGGATGGAGGATCAATTTAAAATAGATCATTTTAAATTCATGAAATATGTACTACGATGTTAATAAGACATAATTATCTTTGTAGGGAATTGAAACTTATTTGAAAATGTTAAACCGTGGAGTTGGCAATTTTGTATTTAAAAAGAAGTAGTATTAAGTAAAGTTATTATAGTAAAGTGGGGTATCATTCCGAGGGCTTACCCGGGGCTCCCAACCGTAGGCTGTTAGGCAGGACTCGTGAGCTTTTTAGTCGTTAGAAGTCCGACTTAGCATCCATGAGAATTTTCCCTCACGTAAAGCAAAAAAGTATTGTAATGTAAGTATTATTTGTCCCTTTTTCTAAGAAACTATGTTTACATTTTTATATTCATAATTATGGTGATTTTTGTTCACCACCCCCACTGTTTTAATGATACATTCTGCGCGTATGGTGAACACGAATACCTACCAAAACACAGGGTGGTGAAATTAGTGCGTCAATCTACTGTAGGTACATAAATTGCGGAGTATTTGATTGAATATGAGGTATGGAATGAACACTTACCACGTATCATACATAAAACTTGTTCTCCATGTAACGTGCAGTGAGTATACTAAACTACAGTGCAAGTTCCGAGTTCCTTCTCTTAGTGAAGACCTCTTTTCTTAATAATTACATAGCTAACATAGCAAATGCAGAATGTCGACACATACGGTGGGGCCAGTTCATTCTCTTGTTATGCTACGAAGTTATGGAGTGGGAGTTGCGAGTGATATGCTTGAAGTGTCTTTGAGGATTTCTTTACGTGTGGAAATCCGTGATGGATGCTATGGCAGGACTGTTAGCGACTTAAGCCACACGTGCCCTGATACTGCCTATGGTGGGAAGCCCTGGGTATGCCTTTGAAGGATGTCCCAGAATTATCTTTCAGAGAATCAGAGTAAGTGTGAGCACAAAGTAAGTGCGTCAAAGAGGCAATGGGCTAACAACATCTGTAGAAGAACCAATAGCCAAAAGATCATACGAGTTCTGGAGTGGAAGACTGGAACTTGAACTACGTTCAGCACTGGACTGCCATTGGCTAATTTGATTAATTAGATAACACTCAGTACAGCGTCATAAGTCTCGAGGCGGTGATGTCTCAATTATGTCCTTACCTACAGATGAAAACCTCAACGTAAACTGTGTAAATAAATTGGCGCTTTTTATAATATTATATTTGGAAGCCACAGAAGTCGTTTCCGGATTATCATGTACCGGAGATGAGTTATTACAGGAGATTCGAACCGACATTATATTTATGCCGCCATAATTTTATTTCACGTAGGTGGGCTCTTTAATTCAAATGGTAGAGAGGTAACAACTGTTGTGTGAGCTCATAGCGATATACATATGTGCATATTGAGTTACATATCGGGTGATCTGTCTACCTTTCATCATCACGGTTTTTCTTAAATAATTACAGCTCCCTAAACTCCTTCATCTCAAAACCTTACAGCGTTTATATGGTACTTTGACTTTTCAACAAATAAGTCGTATGTTTTGTTAACTTAGTGGAGTATTTTGAAACAGTTACAGTTAGAACTCGCTTTATTATTGTAGCTATCCTGTTTTCTAGACTATATTGCTGTCAAAAAGCTGAGGAGTCGGTGATTTCAACAGATACATATATTTATGGAACAATATTTCTATTAAACTTACTTTTTACATTAGTTTAATCATAGAATTATAACCCATAACAGTGTTAATATGTCTATGAGTTTAATGATATTAGAGAAAGAACTCCAAACATAATCTTATAGTAACGTGTCGGGCCAGCGGTGTAGTAAGCCAATGATTGTCCCTAAATAAGCATTTAGGCTAAAATTGTAAGAGGCCTACCTACGTCGACCAATTCGACCACTCGACAGTATGCGGTAAGCTGATTTGATCGAGTCTAATGAATCTAACAATATTGTGTAAAATCAATACACCGTCTAATTTCCAATCATTCATGTCGTTAGTTTCAACCTTTCAGTATATCACTGTGTTGTGTATGATGTGAGAGGGATTAACTGCCCGCCAGTCGCCCGGGGACCGCGCGATAATTGTGCGGTTTCGGTGCGATAATGACGCGCGGCTCATTGAATGCCTCCCGCTCCGTTACGCTCACGTCATTTGTTCAATGCAAAATGCAATAGCGCAGGTGTATTAATGTATGTAACGTTCTCGCACAATTGATTCACAGGTATGCAAGTGAATAGTGTGACTTGATTTAATGCTATTTTATGGAGATTGTACTGGGTATTCCAGTGCTGCCTTACTAACCCAGTAATATCATAATAGGGTTTCATACAAAATTAATCAATCTTGCCGGTTGAGTTCAACGGATAACGTTACCCTTATATTTTTGTTGCAAGTAATTAACAAAGGGTTAAAAAGAAAAATGTAATCCTCTGAGGCAGTTCTGTTCATGTCGATGTATCAATCAAATAAACACTGCATTCCTAGCGACACATTTCTGTCAGTGCAGATGGTTTTAGCGTGTAGATAATGGCAGCCAATAATATCTTTATCCTCTTTTCCTCTTTTGGTCGTTTGCAACATCATCATACGTATGCTCACTGCTACTGCTATTGTTAGTAGTCCTACTACATTATATAATACTAGCGGACGTCACGCGGTTTCACCCGCGTAGTTCCCGTTCCCGTGGGAATATGGGAATAAAATATATTCACCTAAAATATATTCGCCTATGTTCACCGCAAAGAGTGTAGCTTTCCAACAGTGAAAGAATTTTTCAAATCGGTCCAGTAGTTCCGGAGCCTATTCGTTACAAACAAACAAACAAACAAACATACAAAAAACAAATCTTTCCTCTTTATAATATTAGTATAGATATACATATCTACATTTTAAATTGTCTAAGTGGGTCAGGCGGTACTGAAACCGAGTTCTTTTTAAAGTGAGACAAAAAGACCTAAAGGTGAAAAGTGAGAGTATAGTAAGTCTCTGCCTACCTCTGTACTGTATTGTATGTATGCTTGAAATATAGTTCAGTTACTTTGTTTAAATGTAAAGTTAAGGAAATAAAGGCTTAATATTAATATGTGAATGAGTTTACGTCAAATTATCTACCTACTTAGAAAGAAACGGTAAAAAAAGCCCCGGCGAGCGATTGGAGGGCATTGCCGTGTAGGACAGCTTTCTGAATTAAGCCAGTAGAAATTCCTTTAGTATCAAATCATTGGCTGAACCTTCTCACTTTAGGATCAAATTACCGACTTTACCTAACGGGACTCCATTGAATGAAAGCGTATTCCCAAAATATGAAGCACATTCATATTCCACGAATATTCCCAAAGCTAAATCTACAGACATCTGGTTATATACTGATCCGTAATAGTGTGCAAGCAATATCGTGCGCGCCCCCTGCTCCAGCCGGCTGCGCTTTACGCCTTTTTAAATTGGAAAATTGAACGGAGCCTTCGACCGTGAGCGAGCCGTGTGCGGAACCCTTTATTTTCCATACCACGATATCAGAACCGAACCTCTCAGGTCGAGTGCGCAACTTCATTGGGATTTCTCATTTCGAATATTTTGAAAGTACTAAAAAGCTTTTGTCAGCAGATGTTCGAGCTTTGCCGATGTGCAAATAGAAAATAGGTAACGGATATTTTTGCAACAACCTGGTACCGTTGCGATAACTGTATACCTACGTATCAAAGAGATTTTGTTTTTAGATTTGCTAAGGGGTTTATTTTCAGATGATTTGAGAAGAAGAATATGGAGAAAGTCTAGATTTGAAATCGGACGTGCACGATTGCGGATTTAGATTGGTTGGAGCTATCGATATCATTGGCGCTATTCCCGGTTGCAGGTATGCCACCCTCTGAGACTCATAGCCTAAAGCTAAGCTATTGCATAAAGACGCCATGACGATCTCGAGGTTAGTTGTCGAAAAGAGTAACTTTCTTTTCTCTTTTTATTTGCGTGTGGAACTCTTGCAAGGATGCTGACCGACTAAAACCGCACAGTTCCCTATCACTACGTACGACCGGGAGCCCGGGGTAAGCCCTCGAAAGGATGTCCCAGAATTCCCAACAGAAATTGAAAAGTGCCTACCTAAGCTTTTATTCATTATTGTTGTTGACCAAAAACCGTTGACAATAAGATTTCAAATGATTTACAAATAATGAAACCAATTAACGTAACGAATTCAGCAGCCATCGTATGATGGGTAATTGCTCAGTGGAGGCTGACGGCGTACATTCGCTAGTTATAAATGTATTAATTACGACGTCGTCGTAAGGTTTCTCTCCTATTGGCGCGGTAATTGAGTGAGAAAACCTTAATTGGAGGATTACAAATTGTGTTTCATATCACTGTTTTACGTGTGTAAAGTGTGAAGCAAAAACTTTGTAGGTAAGTTTATAATGTAGAAGAAATGCATAAAGCTAGTTTGTACATTTATAATTCAACAGGTTTCTAGTAAATTAAAAGAAAAATATGAACGTTATGTTATGTACCTGTAAAGTGGTTATCAGGCGTTAACGTAAGTCGTTTCTTATAATGCAATAATATAACCAAATCCCAGCTATTCCTAGCTAGCCAATCATAGCGTTAAAGGTTGTAGTAAGTTGATGTTGAAAGTAACCAGTATTGGAGCATGAGTTTAATGTACTTCAGCTGTATGACGTGTTGTGACTCGACTTCTAAGTGCGTGTCACTTTTGTCAGTTCCGTGGCTGCGAGTTAGTGAGAAACTTTTGCTTTAAAAAGCTTTTGCTGCCCAACAATATTGAGAATGCCTCTTATGCAGGCGAAACACGTTGTTTAGCAATGTTGGAAGATTGCACATTACGAGTACAATCTGCAATACAAACACAATACGTATTTTATCTTTCCCCAAAATAGAGTATATTAAATTGAATCACTTTTGTAAATGTTGTCTTTATTTCATCATATTGTAAAATTTCTATAAATAAAATGACTAGGTTAGCACGCTAGTCTTACCTACTGCTGAAGTTTGAAACTAAAAACTTTGATAGCAGGATTTTTATTTAACTTTTTATTTAACGCAGAACGCAGAGACCTTAAACTTAAAGGGCAATGCCAGGTCTTCATAGTACTTTAGGCCCTGGGTGCCCAATCATGAAAATGGGTACAATATATTGCTTGTAAATAAAAATAATTTATTCATAGAAGAATAGTTAAAACATAAGTTGGGGTTTCCAAAATATCAAGGCTTTTAATTTTTATAAATGTGCCATTAAGCGCTGGTGAGCATCTCTTCCTGGAAATTGAACTCGCCCATATTAAATTATTACTTGGAGTATATTATTGCCCCTCAATGCATATTAACTTTTTCTATTCATTTGAAAATTTTGTTGAACGACTTTCACCAATTATAGTCAAACTATTATTATGGGAGACTTTAACACTTGTCTTTTAAAGCAAGACTCCCGCTCTTCTTCTTTTCTAAGCATAGTCGAAGCCTGTAATCTATCTGTCTTGCCTTCTGGTGCCACCCATCACGCTCCTGGTCATCCTCCATCTCTTCTTGATTTAATACTTGTCTCCTCCACGGACCTTGTTGCTAAACACGGTCAGTATCCAGCCAACGCTTTTTCTTGTCATGACTTGATATTCCTTTCATATAAAGTTCGTCCTCCTAAACCTAAGCCTAAACTCCTTATGCAGCGCAACTTTAGTGGCATGAATCTTGACAAACTGCGTGAGGATGCCAGCAACATCAACTGGGATCCGTTGTTTGAAGCACAAACGATTGATGCCAAAGTTAACTTCTTCAACAATAAAATTGTAGAGCTTTATGACTTGCATGCGCCAGCACGGGCAGTAAAAGTTAAGCACTGTCCATCTCCTTGGCTTACAGCCGATATAAAAAATCTCCTATCAAAAAAAACTACTGCCAAATGCAGATATAATATACGGCCTACGAATTTCAACAAGGAGAAATACATTACATTACGAAATCTCTGCAGTAAGGTGTGTAGAAAAGCGCAACGCCAATACATTCATAACTCGGTCGAGAACGGAGATCCTGCCAAGATCTGGAAATTTCTCAGAACATTAGGAGTTCGAAAGCAACGTCAAAATCTGATATCAAACTCACTTGATATTGATTTACTTAACAATCATTTCTTATCTTCGTCCACATTAGATCAGTCTAATAAGGACAATACATTGCAGTTTCTTTCATCGCTTCCAACTCCTGACCACTCGCCGTTCAACTTTGATCAATTATCTGCGTGTGATGTTAAAAGGAGTATAATGTCCGTAGGCTCCAATGCGGTTGGTGGTGACAACATTAGCCGGAAGATGGTACTGCCTGTCATTGACGAGATTCTGTCTATAATATGTCATTGACGAGATTCTGTCTATAATATGTCACATTCTAAACCACTCTCTCATTGACGAGATTCTGTCTATAATATGTCACATTCTAAACCACTCTCTCATCTACGCCGAGTTTCCGAAAGCCTGGAAAGACGCAAATATCATTCCTTTGCCTAAAAAATCGAACCCAGCATCCTTCTCCGAATATCGTCCTATTTCCATATTACCGTTCCTCTCCAAAGTCCTAGAAAAGCTTGTTCACACCCAATTAAATGCGTATCTAAATATACACAACCTCCTAAATCCTTTTCAATCAGGCTTTCGGTCAGGCCACAGTACGACCAGCGCATTGATTAAGGTGACTGATGACATTCGTCTAGGCATGGAGATTGGAAATCTCACAGTGCTCACATTACTGGATTTTTCCAATGCTTTTAACACGGTAGATTTCCATATCCTGCTTGGTATGTTACGCTCCTTTAACATATCCCCACCAGTGATTGATTGGTTTCATAGTTACCTGTTTGGACGCCGGCAGCGGGTTTGCGTTGAAGATTTTTTTTCCACTTGGTGTAGTACTTCTGCCGGCGTTCCGCAGGGTGGCGTGCTTTCTCCTATGCTTTTCACTATTTTTATAAATTCTATCTCGAAGTATTTATTTTCTTCCTACCACCTTTATGCAGATGATCTTCAAATCTACAATCAAGCCCCATTGTCTGAACTATCGACAGCATTTATTATACTAAATACCGACTTGGCGTACATCAGTCAATGGAGCACAAAATATGGCTTCGAGGTCAACCCCTTTAAGACTCAAGTGATTTTGGTTGGTAGCTCACAAATGATTAATAAAGTGCAGTGGACGGCCCTTCCGAACATCGAATTTAATGGTGTTGCCCTGCAAGTTAGCAGTGAGGTAAGGGACTTGGGTATTTTGATTGATAGAACACTATCTTGGCGTCCCCAAATGAAAGAGGTTAGCCGTAAGCTTTTTGCTTCTGCAGGTTCACTGCGTAGATTACGCAACTTCCTGCCAACTGCCACTAAAAGGGCGCTTGCAGAAACCCTTCTCCTTCCTGTACTCGACTATGCAGATGTCAGCTATCTTGATATCTCTGAGGAGCAGCTAGACAAACTTGAGCGACTTCAAAATTTTTGTATTAGATTTATATTTGGGTTACGCAAATATGATCACGTATCTCAGTTTCGAAGACAGCTCGAGTGGCTCCCGATTCGCCTTCGTCGGAACACTCATATTCTTTCTATGCTATATAGAACTCTCTTTAACCCCTGTACCCCCGCTTATCTAAAAGAACGTTTTAAGTTTCTCAATGACACACATTTGAGAACTCTGAGGTCATCAGTGTCACTGGAATTAGAAATTCCTAGACATTCCACATCTTTTTATGACAAATCCTTCGCAGTACAAGCTGTACGGTTGTGGAATGCTTTACCTTTAGACATAAGGCGCGCGCAGTCTTTAAATGTTTTCAAAAGACTGGTTAAAGAACATTATTTGGCATTATAGTATCTATGAATATACTCGTACGTATGTGTGTATTTAAGTGTATATATATATATATATATATATATATATATATATATATATATATTATTATGTATGTATTATTGTGTATTTATGTATTTGTGTAGGTATATTATGTATTATTTATGTACTTATTGACATGTATGTGTTGATGACGTGGAACGTTTAACGTTCAAAATGACGTGTATTAATAAATCACATCTGAAATCTCTTCACACTAATGACCACCCATATCCTGTGATTCTTAACAATATTTTCCATCCAAAGGTTGCCTGTAAGATATTGCTTTTTAGCGATAAGGCCGCCCTCTGTACATTTATAAAATTGTAATGTCTCCCTCTTCTGTTTGTTTTTGTTTTGGTGTGCAATAAACTTTATTCTATTCTATTCTATTCTATTCCTTACACAAGCACTTTAGAGTTATCAGAAACTCTTCCTGCAGTCATTTAGCTAGTTAATTATGTATTTTTTGTCTATCATACATTTATTCAATTACCTAAAGTCAGTATTCATGATCAGAATTGAATATTTAATAATTGATGAAAAAAACAGAAAAACGTACAATGATGCAGTACCATTTTGACAATGACATAACACTGGGTGACTGTCAGTCGGTCACTTAGGTTGCCTATCTTGATTTTTGTGTTACCCCAATAAGTTTTTGTTTCTCCCATGTTATCTAACGTTTAGTCGAAACTTACTTTCTTCTTTTGCTATCGTTTTTTTTCGGGTGTGACCATTAATTGAGATGTTGAACGTTGTTGTATAATAGACAAATATTTACTTAACCCGCCTCAGATTCATCCCCACACTTTCCATCCGGGGCGTTCGAGCACGGTAAGATCAGTTAAGGAATTGTGGAATGATCTCTCTGCCTCGGTTTTTCCAAACGTCAACGGTATGGGGATCTTCCTTTTGAAGATCCTCATACCGTTGACGTTTGGAAAAACCGAGCCGGGTCTTAGAAGGAACTTACAGGGTAGGAAGCGCGAGTGCAGCACCTCTGGTGTTACAAACGTTCTGCTTGTCTGCCACATTGGCGGTATAAAAAAATGAAAAAAGTATCTAAGTAAAAACTTAATCTGAGTATTTTGTAAAAATACTACCTATTCAATTAGTTTACAAAAGACTGGCAACCCAGCAGATGCAAATAGCGGTGTATTTATTGAATAACTTTTTATTTTGACGAAATAAATCCTAACTTCTATCAAGTCGTGAATAGCGTCAAAAATTATGCAAATTCATTTCTTATATTTTCAGCTAAATCCCAAGTATGGGCAATCAGGGCCTAATTTCGGCATTGCCCTTTCAGCTCTGTCATAGGCTAAACAGAGTATCTTTTGAAAATATTCCGCAGCAGATTCTATTTAAATGATGTTCATTTATGCGAAATATTGTAAATATTTGTCCAACGTAAATATTGGCATGTCACACCGATAACCGTGTGAACGTCACACAAATGAACAGCGTGACGCATCCACACCGAATGATCCAGTTGGATGAGTTTTGATCAAAGGAAGATATTTGATTAAACCAAAAATTTTGCACTGAAATAAAATTAATGCATATTTTATTTCAGGGGTTTTTTGTTTTATCACTGGAAAGACACTCTACTGATCCAGCGTGTTCATAAGTTCCTCGTGAGCTGAAGACCGCCCTAAAATGCAGATTCGAAGAAATATAGTTATAATCACAGGGCGGAAACTCCATGCAAATGTTTCGTTTTCAGTTCTGTTACTTGAAATAAAACACGTCATGTTTGTACAGAGCCAGAATGTGTGACCAATAAGGTGAAGCAAACGTTCCATCAAAATACCCTCCAAATTTTTGACAACTGTGGTGGGGGTGGGGAAGCTTGCTCAGTGGGAGACAGGGAGTTGCCTATCTGTATGTAATACTATAATATTATCTTTGGTTATAATAGTGCTCACACGGCACATGAATATCAAGACGCACAGCAGTGTGTTTCAGCCTACCATGCTTATCAATATGTATGTCAAAAACTTTCAAGTTACAAGCGCAACCATCAGATAACCTTAAATTTTTTGTAAATAAATTTTGTAAATAAGTTTGTAAATAATATTTATGATCAGTTAGCATACTAATTGCTTTTCAAAAGTAATCTTAATCATCAGATATTCTGTTTACGTCACCTAACTTAATACTAATAAGTGCAAATTGGTATCACGTTGAAGGGCAGGCTAATGGCAGCTACATCGTGGGAACAAGTGTCGCTTGTCATCCTACATCATGTACACGACACACGAGTATCGCGATCCCAACACTGTCGAAAACGATACAATACGAGTAGTATGACCATTTTAATCAGTAAAAAGTTAATTCAAGCGGTTCTTCCACCTTCCTCCACCACCTCCACCGCCTACAATATGGGGTTCTTCAAAAGGGGTCTTAGAAGGTTTTTACAGGGTCGGCAGCGCGAGTGTAGCGCCTCCGGTGTTGCAAGCGTCCATAGGCAGCGGTGACCACAAGTCCATCTGGTGGGCCGTATGCTTGTCTGCCACCCTAGTGGTATAAAAAAAGACCTCTATCCCAAAAAGTGCTGGTTATGTTGCATAGGGACTGGAAAGATCCTTTGTTATTTTAAGAGACTTTAAACTGTTCTACCGATCCACGGTGGTCCAAGCGCCGAAGAAGCGCGATCATAAATACCTTACTTTATTAAATTTGTTAAATGGGATTATTTCTGAGGGGTCAATAATAAATTAACACTTCACAAATGTACATTGATGCTTTATTTACATAATTTAATACATAATATACAGTTAACTGTACAATATGTACTGTTTAATAAAAAAATTAAAACTCAATATTTGAGATTTATTCTCCCTCGTTCGGAAATATATCTGAATATGATATTAACGCCGTTCATGAAGGGGTTATCGTTAAATATATATTCTTTTATATATAAAAGACAAGAAAACTAAAACTACAATTTATTTACAAACGTCATCATAACCACAATTAAGCTAAATCACTACAATAACAAACCTAATATCAATTTAAACTAAATTCTTCATAAATCTAAAACCTGCCTCGACATAACGCTCTTTTCTTTACTGGGAAGACCGAAGACCCAGTGATGAATGGGTCTGAGCTGAGTAAAAGTCTGTCAAGCAAGTCCGTATTCGTAAGTACTTACCTACTCGTGACATTTTTCTCCTGTGATCCCGTCTGAAAGCCTTACAATTTTTGTTGTTAGATTCTGCTGCCTCTTCGGATAACTGCACAATAGATAATAAAGCATACTGTGCTACTTCAGTACCATGGATGAGGACTTAGTGAACGGAAGCTGGGAGATTATACCACGGATATTCTTGCATTAAAAGTCTAGCGGTTTCCAAAGAATATTCATTAAATTTATTCGAATTTATATTCAGTCTTAAGCTAGTATTGATAAGTGAATTCACAGCATCTACTTGTGATAATTCTGCCAAAGTTCCACGTTTCGAGCGCTTAGACAAATTTGAAAAATCTTTCCTTCGATGTCCGCGTTCGCAAGATGGCCCGGGCTGTCTCGTGTTTTCTTGAATGCACTTCTCATTACCCCTTACTAATTAGAAACATTCACTTTCATTTAACCAATCCTAGTACTTTTGCAAAAAAATTGATTTACTTCTAGAGACAACTTTCCAAAATCTATCAAGACTTTAACATTAATTGAGTATTTTACTATCTAAGTACCTAATTTCTATATTTTCGGCCTCTTCCAGTAAAGCTAGAATAGTTATCAACACGTGTTGATGTTTTTGAGGAATAGTTCTAGCTATGGCAGACCAAATCTCAAAAAAATGCATCCTTGAGAAAGAACATTTAATCAAAATTCCTGAAAAAAAAGATTAATAATTAACATGTGTTTCGTAGACATGCCTACGCAGTCGTAGAGCCTGTATAGTAAGTAAAGATGCAAAAGGGCGCAGAAAAACCTTTTATATTTTCAAAATAGACAGTTTGATCTTTAATATAAGATATGTGAGAGTATTCGATTTTGGTTGAAATTTTTTGTAGGTCCATGTGAAGTCAACTATAACTTGCAAATTTGGTAGAAATACTGTGTGGCGTAGCACGTAAAAATACGTCATAATAGTAAAACAAAACTTAAAAATATAGCTAATTAGTAATAACATACCTTGATATTGGAAATCCTTTTCACAAACACCCCTCAAAAATAATACAGTTCTGAAAATTCAGTTACACATACAGTAGTGCTAATGAGTTACTCATAAGGCGAGCGCAACGTAATGATGTGTTCACTTCAGAGAGGTCGAGAAATAAGTGATAATTAGGTAAAATGGGTGACATATTTGTATTTTATGGTAGCTTGTCTATCGGTAAAACATTATAGATAATTGAATTGGGGGTAATTGATAATGAAAGTTTTGCATTTATGACCTATTGGCGGAACCACCGTGCGATCTGGAAATAAGAAATAAAAACGTTATTTATAAATAAATCTACATATATAAAAATGTTGTGTGCGTTTATGTATCTATTAAAAACTCAAAATTTACTGAATCGACTGAGCTCAAAATTGGACACGACATACAATAGGATTCAGAGATGGTTTTAGGCTACTTTATACACTTTTGTCATAACAGCAATAAGAATAAAATAGCTTTAAAAAGTGATTTTACCAATAGATGGCGCTGGTCTTTTTTTTTAAATTATATTCTGCCAACTTCAGAACAAAAAAACTTGAGAGGTGTCAAGGGACACCCGAATGGAACGAAGTTCCTTTCAATTAATAATTTTATTTTAATTTTAAAAATTTATTGTACTTAAACAAAAACAGAAACAGAAACAGAAACAGAAACAGAAACAGAAACAGAAACAGAAACAGAAACAGAAACAGAAACAGAAACAGAAACAGAAACAGAAACAGAAACAGAAACAGAAACAGAAACAGAAACAGAAACAGAAACAGAAACAGAAACAAAAACAAAAACAAAAACAAAAATTTGTTAAGGAATTGTAATAATTTTTTTTTTTTAATTAATAATAATATTTTTTATTATTAACCCCCATTTTATTAACACCCCCAAACCCCTCCCCCCTCCCCCTTCCCCCTTCCCCCTATACCCCTTTTCCCCCTCAACCACTCCCCTTCCCCCCTTCCCCCTTCCCCCTATACCCCTTTTCCCCCTCAACCACTCCCCTTCCCCCCTTCCCCCTTCCCCCTATACCCCTTTTCCCCCTCAACCACTCCCCTTCCCCCCTCCCCCCTTCCCCCTCCCCCCTCCCCCCATATTAAATCCCCCCCCCCCCAATATTTCCCCCATATTAAAGGAGGGTAGAGGGACCTTTACCCTCCATACTATAGCAAAAACATATAAACGGCCGAATTGAGTAACCTCCTCCTTTTTTGAAGTCGGTTAAAAAAGTGTCGTTACAACTTTTCGTGAGAATTTTTTCCGTCTAGCCCCCTTTCACAACGCGCGATAAGGAACTTCGTTCCAATATTAAAAACAGCCTATTTAGAAGGTACCTACCAGATTGATGTTTTTAAAGAGAAGTTTGATTGCAGCCTCCTTGCATTCAGAATAATTAAAGAGAGTACCTACTTATCTAATGAAGAGGTCAGATATGTTTTGCATGTTGCATGTATCAAAGTATGTACCTACTACTAAACCTTACATTATTGTACGCCTGAAAAGGCATGTTACGGAAGAGACCTATTTATTATAAATTTATAACAACTCTGTATACCTACGTACCTGTAACAGACAATAAATAAATAAATTGAAATTGTAGCACTAGTACCGTCACCTGATAATAGATGGCGCCACCGGAAAAATAAGAAGTCGCTGTTTAGAGTCTCCGTAACTGAATTACCTCTCTCCAAGATTAGGAATAGTTTGTACTTTAGGTAGGAGCTAGAATTCTGCACGCTACATGCCTCAACCCCTTGCTTGAGCATCTTAGTGTCCTATTCTAGTACATACTGTTAGGCAGTCTATGAGCGTCTACCTAGTTAGGTCTCATAGCTACCCAGCAGAAAGCCTGTATCACGTTGTTTTATAAATATATACTGTAATCGTGACTATCGCCTTTCCATCGTCCCCCCCACTCGCTATCCCGTTCTACAGTGGCGCTCAACGTGTGGGGCCCGTCGTTTGCGTGACGTCATCTGTGCTACGTGCTACGTGCTACGGCTACGGGTTGAGACGACTTGCGCTACGTACGCTACGGACCACCTCTTCATATTCATATATGAGCGGAAGAAGCGAGACCTCTAAGATAAAATACCCGACTTTTGTTACCCGTGCTGGTCGTGTTACTACATATAAAACGAAACGTGTAAATATGTTGTCACCAGAACAGTTTACACTGCTTATGGAGAGAATGCCAGCCGCAACGCAATCCAAAAATGGTTCATTTATCTCCTGCAAGTATACTTATAGTGGCGAAAAAGATGCCGAGGTGGTAGAAGCATTTTTGTCCGCTGTAGGTATCTTCAAGCGGTCTGCGGACATAGGTGACATTACAGCTTTAAGTGAATTACCTATTCTACTGAAGGGTGAGGCAGGAGTTTGGTGGTTGGGCGTCAAGAACGATATTACTTCATGGGCAGACTTCGAAACACAGCTTCGAGAAAATTTTGCACCTGTCCGTGAAACTTATCAGATTTATATGGACATAACACAGATAAAACAACAAAAAGGTACCACCACCGAGTCATTTGTACGACAGAAGCGGATGTTGTTTTCGCAGCTGCCTAGTCCAGGCCAAGGTGAAACCCAGCAGCTAGACTTAATATACGGGTTGTTGCTCCTGGAAATTCGGGATAAGGTTCCGCGCGCTGATGTTAAGGACTTTAAAGATCTTCTGAAAGCAGCTAAAGCGGCAGAACACATTATCAACGAAAGAGATGCTGTCATAGGAAAAGGCGTGTCAAAGACCCAAGAAACCCAAATGGCCAAAGAGATGGTCCAAAGGGATACAAAGAAAACAAAGTGCCGGTACTGTCGCAATTTTGGCCACTCGACTGAAAATTGTAGGAAACTTCAGCGGGCTTGTGAGCAAAAAGAAAAGATGGAAGGACACATCACAGAAGCGGTGGCAACCCAGGCTCCGTCACAGCCAGCTAAGTTCAAGTGTTATGGTTGCGGTGCTCCTGGTGTAGTTAGGTCCAATTGTTCAACATGCCATGCGAACAAAAAACAGCGACCTCATCCGGAAATTGGATTTTGTTCCATAGATGCCGTCATAGACGCAAGAGATCGGCCTGTAATTTTTGTTGAAATCGGAGGCATAAGTGGTGCGGTATTTCTGGATACCTGCGCCAAATCGAGTATTGCCTCTTACTCTCTTTATTGTGAGTTGAGACGAAAGGGATACCCTTTCCGGGAACATAAGATCGGAGTGACAATGGCGGACGGCATACCTAAACGTCAAAATGTCCTAGTAACTAAGGCTCCCATTAAAGTTAACAATCGTATAGTACCCACTACTCTCTTAGTCCTACCAGAGTCACGTCGAAATAAAACCCTATTAGGCGTTGGTTTTATCCAGGACGCCCACATCGATCTGAGTTTGGCTCAAAGCACCTGGCATTTTATCGACGATCCCACTCAAGTATTTGAACTCTACGAAGAGAGTTTTATAGAATTCGGCAAGCAAACTGAACTTGCAGCTATTGTCTCTGACGATGATCCCTCCATTTCACCATCATTGCCAGAAGGAAGCAATTCAGATCGCCCATATGGCCCACTTGTCAGAATCGATTTACCATCGCCTCCCTCGAAAAAACCCCATCTCAACTACCCCGGAAATTATTCTCCAATACTCAAAGCTTTGTATGAAGATGCGAAAGCTAACCTGCGAAATTATGATGAAGAATTCGAACTGAATGAAGAGGAGGATGCACTCTTCCCATCGACGTCAGTCTCATCGGTGGATATCGCGGTGCTTAATAATTTTCTGGAAATGAACCAAGATGTGTTTAAAACGAATGGTAAACCTGCAAAAGACTTTGAGCATACTATCGAGACTGGAGATCACAAACCAATCTCGGTGCCACCGTATCGACTGTCTCCTGGAAAGGTTGAGATTCTGAGAAAAGAAATTGAAAAGATGTTAGCAGATAATATTATTGAGCCCTGTTCATCCCCATGGTCCGCTCCCGTTGTAATGGTGCCTAAGAAGGACGGAGGTATAAGACTCTGCGTAGACTACCGACAGCTCAATGCAGTCACGGTTCCTGATGCTTATCCGCTGCCCAGAATCGATGACTTACTTCATAATGCTAAGCCCACTCCGTACATGAGCACGATAGATCTTCGTGCTGGATATTGGCAAATAAGCGTTAAAGCGGAACACCGGGACAAAACGTGCTTTGTTTGCCCTTTTGGAACGTACCGGTTCATGAGAATGCCGTTTGGGCTGCGTAACGCTCCAGCGACTTTTCAACGAATGATGGACCGATTCCACATTTCGCTAAGCCACATCAAGCTGATGGTATACCTAGATGATTTAATTGTAATGTCTTCAACTTTTGAAGATCACCTAAAGGATCTACAGGATGTCTTTAACAAGCTCAAGGAATTCAATTTGACAGCAAACAAAGAGAAGTGTAAGTTTTGTTGTCAAAAGGTAAAGTATCTGGGGCACTTAATCACCGCTGATGGCCTACAGACTGACCCAGATAAAGTCAGCGCTATCCTAGATATGCTGCCTCCACGAAATCTTAAGCACTTATTATCCTTTGTTCAGATGTGCTCGTGGTATAGACGGTTTATACCTAATTTTGCAAGAGTTGCAGAACCACTAACACGCCTTACCAAGAAAAACACTACCTGGGAATGGAAAGGAGACCAGGTGAGTGCTTTCGCTAAGCTGCGGGAACTTCTAGCGTCTGCTCCCGTACTGGCCCAAGCTGATTATACGAAGCCGTATACCCTTAAGACTGATGCTAGCAATTATGCACTCGGTGCAGTTCTGGTCCAGGGGGAGGGTGAAACAGAACATCCTGTTGAGTACGCTAGCAGACTCCTAACACAGGCTGAACGCAATTATTCCACTACTGAGCGGGAAGCTCTAGGAGTCGTATGGGCAGTTTCCAAATTCCGAGGCTACATTGAAGGAGCGAAGATAACCATTTTAACCGATCATCAAGCCCTTCGGTGGCTTATGTCCTTAAAGTCACCAACCGGTCGATTGGCCCGATGGGCTCTCCTACTACAGCCATACGATCTCAATATAAAATACATCTCCGGTAAAACAAATGTCGTCGCTGATTCTTTGTCCCGTCCTAGTTGTGAACCGACAACAGGTGAACACTGTGGAGTTTGCACTGTAATAGTGGATATGCCTGTAAAAAGTAAGGAAGTTATAAGGGAAGAACAGCACAAGGATGAGGAGATAGTTAAGATAGTACAGTGTTTGGAAAATACTGATGAAGAAAAGGCCAGATATTGGAGTGGAAAGGGTTACCACATGAACAATGGCTTGTTATATCGATATGGTCCAGATTCAACTCGGGAAGCTAGCCAGTTAGTCATTCCCAAGCATGAGCAAGATAATTTTATTGCTGCCTATCACGATGCAGCGACGGCTGGACACTATGGTATAGACAAAACTATAGAACGTATTGCTAGACGATACTTCTGGAAGGGAATGAGAAAACATATTGAAACATATGTTCGCCAGTGCTTACAATGCCAACGTTACAAATGCTCAAACCAAAAACCTGCTGGCCTACTCCAGACCACCGCTCAAAATCAGCGCTTTGAAGTTGTCGCATTTGATCTGTTCGGTCCTTTACCCCGTACCGCTGACAACCGCAACTGGATATTTATAATCGAGGATGTTGCTACCCGCTGGGTTGAGATATTCGCGCTAGAACGAGCCACAGCAGAGGAATGTGCCAAAATTCTGCTAGACGAGATCATATTGAGGTATGGGACACCTCGACGATTCATCAGTGATAACGGTACACAGTTTGTGAGCAATGTCATGCAACAATTGACCTATTGTCTTGGTATTGAACATGGTTTCACTCCTGTATATCATCCTGAGACCAACCCCGTTGAACGCAGGAACAGGGATCTGAAAACTCAGTTGGCTATCCTGGTAGGGGAAAATCATGTCACATGGGCAGAGAAGTTGCCTGGTATTCGCTTTGCCATGAATACAGCAACGTCGTGTTCAACTGGTCAGACTCCAGCATACCTAACTTTTGGGCGCGAGCTAAGAACACCAGACGATGTGGAGCATGATCTCAGAGAGATAGTCGTAAATGATAATTTTGTCAAGGAATTAACTCCCCGCTTACTCATGTTGGCCGATACGTTGGCCAGAGCTCGAGAAGTGCAGGAAATGAAGGAGGAAAAAAGGAAAGAGTATGTTGATCAAAAACGACAACCGAGCCCAGACTACAAACCCGGAGACTTAGTTTTAGTTGCTACTCATGTATTGAGTAAATCCAGTCAAGGCTTCAGTTCCAAATTTGCTCCACGACGGGACGGACCGTATGTGATCGTCCGAAGACACGGTGCAAGTTCATTTGAAGTCGCTAGCACTGACTCAAACAATCCGGTCGGTATATATCACGCGTCAGCCTTAAGCCGATATCGGTCGGAAGATGGTGTTATCCCCGAGCCAACCCTACCAATCAGGAAGAGAGGAAGGCCTAAGAAACGTGATACTGTCAAGCCAAACACTGCTACGAGTGCAGGCAGACCCCGCGGTAGACCGCGCATAAAAGACCGACAATGATGATGCATGTCCTATTTGTCGGGACGTCAGCATGGACATAGGGGGAGATTTGTAGCACTAGTACCGTCACCTGATAATAGATGGCGCCACCGGAAAAATAAGAAGTCGCTGTTTAGAGTCTCCGTAACTGAATTACCTCTCTCCAAGATTAGGAATAGTTTGTACTTTAGGTAGGAGCTAGAATTCTGCACGCTACATGCCTCAACCCCTTGCTTGAGCATCTTAGTGTCCTATTCTAGTACATACTGTTAGGCAGTCTATGAGCGTCTACCTAGTTAGGTCTCATAGCTACCCAGCAGAAAGCCTGTATCACGTTGTTTTATAAATATATACTGTAATCGTGACTATCGCCTTTCCATCGTCCCCCCCACTCGCTATCCCGTTCTACAAAATTGAAATTGAAATTGAAATGTTATTTTTGAACTTTTTGGACATTCGGAATTTTGGAGTTTTAGACTTTAGACTTTTGGAATTTTGGAGTTATGGAGTTTTGGAGTTTTGGAGTTTTGGAGTTTAGGAGTTTTGGACTTTGGAATTTTGGACTTTGGACTTTTGGGTTTTTGGACTTTTGGACTATTGGACTATTGGACTTTTGGACTTTTGGACTTTTGGACTGTGGACTTTTGGACTTTTGGACTTTTGGACTTTTGGACTTTTGTACTTTTGGAGTCTTGGAGTCTTGGAATTTTGGAGTTTTGGAGTTTTGGAGTTTTGGAGTTTTGGAATTTTGGAGTTTTGGAGTTTTGGAGTTTTGGAGTTTTGGAGTTTTGGAGTTTTGGAGTTTTGGAGTTTTGGAGTTTTGGAGTTTTGGAGTTTTGGAGTTTTGGAGTTTTGGAGTTTTGGAGTTTTGGAGTTTTGGGCTTTTGACCGTTTGGCCTTTTGGAGTTTTGGAGTTTTGGAGTGTTGGAGTTTTGGGCTTTTCACCGTTTGGTCTTTTGGAGTTTTGAAGTCTTGGAGTCTTGGAATTTTGGAGTTTTGGAGTTTTGGAGTTTTGAAGTTTTGGAGTTTTGAAGTTTTAGAGTTTTGGAGTTTTGGAGTTTTGGAGTTTTGGAATTTTGGAGTTTTGGAGTTTTGGAGTTTTGGAGTTTTGGAGTTTTGGAGTTTTGGAGTTTTGGAGTTTTGGAGTTTTGGAGTTTTGGAGTTTTGGAGTTTTGGAGTTTTGGAGTTTTGGAGTTTTGGAGTTTTGGAGTTTTGGAGTTTTGGGCTTTTGACCGTTTGGCCTTTTGGAGTTTTGGAGTTTTGGAGTGTTGGAGTTTTGGGCTTTTCACCGTTTGGTCTTTTGGAGTTTTGAAGTCTTGGAGTCTTGGAATTTTGGAGTTTTGGAGTTTTGGAGTTTTGAAGTTTTGGAGTTTTGAAGTTTTAGAGTTTTGGAGTTTTGGAGTTTTGGAGTTTTGGAGTTTTGAAGTTTTGGAGTTTTGGAGTTTTGGAGTTTTGGAGTTTTGGAGTTTTGGAGTTTTGGAGTTTTGGAGTTTTGGAGTTTTGGAGTTTTGGAGTTTCGGAGTTTTGGAGTTTTGGAGTTTTGGAGTTTTGGAGTTTTGGAGTTTTGGAGTTTTGGAGTTTCGGAGTTTTGTGGAGTTTTGGAGTTTTGGAGTTTTGGAGTTTTGGAGTTTTGGAGTTTTGGAGTTTTGGAGTTTTGGAGTTTTGGAGTTTTGGAGTTTCGGAGTTTTGGAGTTTTGGAGTTTTGGAGTTTTGGAGTTTTGGAGTTTTGGAGTTTTGGAGTTTCGGAGTTTTGTGGAGTTTTGGAGTTTTGGAGTTTTGGAGGTTTGGAGTTTCGGAGTTTTGGAGTTTTGGACTTGGAATTTTGGAGTTTTGGACTTTTAGAATTTTAGACTTTTAGACTTTGTAGTTTTGGACTTTTGTACTTTGGGCTCTTGGACTTTTGGACTATTGGACTTTTGGACTATTGGACTTTTGGACTTTTTGACTTTGGACTTTGAACTTTTGAACTTTTGGACTACTAACTCCTATGTATATTTCATGATATTTCTTTCGAAAAATAAGGTCATGAAGAAGTTTCACTTCTTACGTGTGTACAATAGTACACGCACACATTTTTTTTTAAATGTACCCGTCATTTAGTTTGTTTGTCGTGGCAGGGTACCGCTAGTAATATATAATAAACTAGCGGTTCCCTGCCACGCTTCGCTGTGACTTTTTTATAGTGGTTTTATGTACCAATGAGAAATGAGTAACAAACTAAATCATGGGTACATTTAAAAAAAAAGTGTGCTTGTACTATTGTACACACGTAAGAAGTGAAACTTCTTCATGACCTTATTTTTCGAAAGAAATAATAATAATAAATATTAGTTTTTTTTTATGTCACTAAAATGTAATGTTACTAAATAAATTTATTACAATACATTATTCATACATTGAAGTTATACAATAAAATACTATTATAAATTATTATAATATTAGTTATAATAATAAAAAATAAAGTATTAGTTATAATAATAAAAGTCCAAAGTCAAAAAGTCTAAAAGTTCAAAACTCCAAAGTCCAAATCTCCAAAACTCCACAACTTCAAACTTCAAAACTCCAAAACTCCAAAACTCCAAAACTCCAAAACTCCAAAACTCCAAAACTACAAAACTCCAAAACTCCAAAACTCCAAAACTCCAAAACTCCAAAACTCCAAATCTCCAGAACTCAAAAACTCCAAAACTCCAAAACTCCAAAACTCCAAAACTCCAAAACTCCAAAACTACAAAACTCCAAAACTTCAAAACTCCAAAAGGTCAAAAGCCCAAAACTCCTAAGTCCATAAGGTCAAAAGCCCAAAACTCCAAAAGTTCAAAAGTCCAAAAGTCCAAAATTCCAAAAGACCAAAAGCTCAAAAGTCCAAAAATCCCAAAGTACAAAAGTCCAAAAGTCTAATAGTCCAAAAGTTCAAAACTCCAAAGTCTAAAAGTCCAAAAGTCGAAAACTCCAAAACTACAAAACTCCAAAACTTCAAAACTCCAAAACTCCAAAAGTTCAAAAGGTCAAAAGCCCAAAACTCCAAAAGTCCAAAAGGTCAAAAGCCCAAAACTCCAAAAGTCCAAAAGTACAAAAGTACAAAAGTCCAAAAATCCAATAGTCCAAAAGTACAAAGTCCAAAACTTCAAAGTCTAAAACTCTAAAATTCTAAAAGTCCAAAAGTCCAAAACTCCATAACTCCAAAACTCCAAAACTCCAAAAGTCCAAAGTCTAAAGTCCAAAACTCCAAAATTCCGAAAGTCCAAACTACATAAGTATAAATGTCCAAAAGTCCAAAGTCCAAAAGTTCAAAGCTCCAAGAGTCCCAAGTCCAAAAATCCAAAACTCTAAAACTTCAAAACTTCAAAACTCCAAAGTTCAAAAGGTCAAAAGCCCAAAACTCCAAAAGTCCAAAAGGTCAAAAGCCCAAAACTCCAAAACTCCAAAAGTCCAAAAGTACAAAAGTACAAAAGTCCAAAAATCCAATAGTCCAAAAGTACACAGTCCAAATCCAATAGTCCAAAAGTACAAAGTCCAAAACTTCAAAGTCTAAAAGTCTTAAATTCTAAAAGTCCAAAACTCCATAACTCCAAAACTCCAAAATTCCAAAAGTCTAAAGTCCAAAACTCCAAAATTCTGAATGTCCAAAAAGTTCAAAAATAACATCTAACAGTCTAAATCCAATAGTCCAAAAGTACAAAGTCCAAAACTTCAAAGTCTAAAATTCTAAAAGTCCAAAACTCCATAACTCCAAAATTCCAAAAGTCTGAAGTCCAAAACTCCAAAATTCTGAATGTCCAAAAAGTTCAAAAATAACATGCAAAACATAATCTCACCTCTTTATTAGGTAAGTGCTCTCTTTTATTATTCTGAATGCAAGGAAGCCGCAATCAAACTTCTCTTAAAAAACATCAATCTGATAGGTACCTTCTAAATAGGTTGTTTATGATATTTTGTTCTGAAGCTGGCAGAATATAATTTAAAAAAAAACGACCAGCGCCATCTATTGGTAAAATCACTTTTTAAAGCTATTTCATTTTTATTGCTGTTATGATAAAAGTGTATAAAGTAGCCTAAAACCATCTCTGAATCCTATTGTATATCGTGTCCAATTTTGAGCTTAGTCGATTCAGTCAATTTTGAGTTTTTAATAGATACTTAAACGCACACAACATTTTTATATATATAGATATTGACGGACATCTCACACAACGCTATCTGATCCCAAAGTAAGCTAACAAAGATCAGAAACTTCCTCCTATCTATATAATTTCAATGTACATAACATTTGTAATGGTATGAGAAAATAAACTGGTTATGTAAGCCCATCATAGTCCATGAAAAATAGTATTAGCTATATTCGCCGGAGCAGTCGACCCTAACTGTGTAACTGCTGATTAATTAAAGTAAGCTTTGTTTGGTGCGACCGCTGCGTGCGATGAATGTGGAATTAGACATTTTGATTGTTTGTGGGCTTTACTACTTACAATTCCGTTTTTTGCATAATTAATGAGGATGGTGAAAACCTTTTTAATTGTTGTAGAAAGCATTCACATATTGGGCAAGCCTTTATGTGAATCGGATGGGTCTCATTTTTGATGGCATCATATTCAGAATTAATGTAATTATTAAAATTAAAGTGAGTGAAATAAATTACGCACATTACAGAAGATTTTGCGATTGTTAAATTTAATCAAACGTTTTCTATTCAAATACAGTAATGTAGTTCTTGCTTCATTGAAGACGTAATTTACTTAGAAGATAATCTTTTATCATTAAGAAATTCCTTAACACCTGACGTATACGCCGAGTCCTCAGTGTCCTCACGGGCTGACTGGTCCAGGCAGTGCAGGTCCGCGTGGTGCAAGATTCTTTTTCTATACACACATTTACATATATTTTAGATATAAATGCAAAATTAGACATTAAGCTGGCGAAATTGACGTCACCAGGCTGATGGAAAGCCATGGCGCATCTAGCGATTGGGGGCCACTCTCACAGTCCGTAAGACTTCTGACAGTGGTCCTCAAGTTGGCGGAACTGTGATGTGCCTCTTCGAGCTTCGCTTGAAGAACTTTTTATAGTTCGACAGAAGAACGATCTTTTGAAGCCTATTGCTTTTGTAGTGGTGTTTAAGAATACAATTGAATTGATTATTTGAGAAACCACATAAGTCATCATACCCTAACTTTACAGGAGATGAAAAAAACCTTGCAGTGAAAAAAAATCGTATCAACATGGATGTGTTTTGTATTTAGTTTAAATTGTTTAAATGATATCTATATAAATTGTTTTTTTTTTATAATAATATTGACATTATCATGAAATAAATAGTGCCTAATGGTCGTTGACTTAAGGGTTTTCTTAAATAAACGAAAAGAAAGAAACATAGGACAGGTTTGACCCGATAATGAATAATTCAGACAAGGTTTTATTTAAATAATTAGTCCATATCGTCATCTATTTCACGGTCTGTGATTGGCCATTGGTATATTTCTTCATAAAAGTCCTGTATTTCTTTCTTTATCCTGTGGAAAGTAATTTCTAATTTTTTTTAGATCTTCCATTTTCTTTTAGTTAACGGGTATCTGACCCTCCAGATAAGCTTTATTGCTAGGAAAAACCAACCTCTCTTTATTTGCATTTTTAAGTTTAAAAGAATGCTCAACAAGACCGTCAATAAAGTCCCTTACAACCACTACTCCATCACTTTCGTAAGAATGGCGAAAGTAGCAATATTGGCTGATCTTGAATGACACTTTCTGTTCTTTGGGTATGTGTCTACCAGCTGATCCTCCATTTTCAACCTATTTTCAGCCATTTGTTAAAATAAAATGAACCACCACGTACAGGGTGAGTGTCGTTTCCACCCGTTCCCGTTTCAAACCGAAAACTTATCATTAAAAATGACGATTATTTATGTTCCCGATTCCACCCGTTTTTTTAATAAAGTACAGTCAAGTCTAACTACCGAAAATATTATTTCCAAGTGAGTGGAAGGCAAACGACCAAACAAAAAATAACCACCAGCAATAAAAACCGTTACGAACTGAAATATCAAAGCACTGACTGACAGTAACAGCTAACACGACAGCAGCTGGCTTGGTGTTGCCACTCATTTATTTGAGAAACCCCGTTTGTCACTGACTTATGGGGTTACTCAAGTAAACCAAGTATTCAGCCTGTCATAATAAATAAAATAAAAAATAAATAAAATAAAATAAAATTTATTCCCTTTGAAATTTTTAAAAAATTATTTAGGTTTGTCAAAATTTTTGTGACTCTACCGGGGGTTCGGAAATGCTACAGACTGAGAAGAACACCCCAAGAAACTCAGTCCGGTCCCTCTTATTCGTCTTAGTATCTAATACAGTTTTTTTTTAATGTAGAAAGGAGCAATTCGTGTCACTGCCAGGCAGTCTTGTCTTCTAGAAAGTCTTTAATGCTATAATAAGCTTTCTGGCACAATTTAAGTTTTACTAGTTTTTTAAATTTATTAACTGACAAACCTGTTATGGCTGTCGGCAATGTATTGTACATTCGAATACAATTGCCCGCAAAAGAATTGCTTATTTTATTAAGCCTAAATCTAGGTACAGCCAATTTATTCTTATTTCTTAAGTTTAGGTTGTGGATATCACTATTTTTAATAAATTTACTGTTATTTTTATGAGTATATAATAAGTTTTCATATAATGTACTGTGAATACACAGTAAGGATGTTGATATCCTTAAACTTTTCTCATAATGACTCCCGAAACCCAATACCATAGATAGCCCGGACAGCCCTTTTCTGCAACACAAAGATACATTCGATGTCGGCAGCGTTACCCCATAATAGTATGCCATAGGTCATGACACTGTGGAAATATCTAAAGTAGACAAGACGCGCTGTTCTAATGTCTGTCAGTTGTCGGATCTTTTTAACGGCATAGGCTGCAGAGCTCAGTCTGCCCGAGACTTTCTCGATATGAGGCCCCCAGTGCAAGTTGGAGTCTAACTTTATGCCCAGAAAGACAGTTTCATCGACCAATTCTACTTGATCATCCCTAATCTTAATACTGGTGTTAACGAGCCTAACATTTGGCAAGGTGAATCTAATACATTTTGTTTTAGTTTCATTTAACAATAAATTATTAGCGTTAAACCAGTGGATTGTGGCAATTTCCTTTGTATCACATTTACTTGGAGGATTTCTCTCTGAAATGTGTATTTACTGCCATAGAACACATATCCGCATAAAAGTCATTTTCCCGAAAAACAGACTTATGGGGTTTCTCAAATAATCGATTCAATTGCCGCCCGGAACACATGACAGACAGATAATTATGTATAGAGCAAACATGTCTAGGTACTTCCATTGTACCGATCGCGTTGCTTTATGGAAAGAAGCAGAGTATACACGAATGGAAATGACTTTATTTGGCGCGGAGCGTGATGACATGTGTGTACAGATAGGAATTTAATGGTAACTATAACACCAGCTTATTTTGTTGGACTTTTATGATTTGGCTGCAAACCATTATTTATAGATAGGTATTGTGACCGTATTTTCTTATTGTTCATAATATAAACAGATTGTGGCGTGAGACTACATGATATGTTTGCTTTAAAAAGTTTTGCGACAGTAAAGTGAAATCTACAAACAGATATTCAACTACTAATAGTAGTAATAAATCTACTAATCCCTTTTAATTATAATAACTGCGAAAGTAACTCGGTCAGTCTGCTACGCTTTCACGCCTACACTGCAGAAGCGATTTAGATGAAATTTCGTATAGAGCCCCTGGGAAGAACTTAGGCTACTTTTTAACCGACTACGCAAAAGAGGGTAATCTTCTTCTTCGTGTCAATGGCAACAATAAAAAGTAATAGCTAAATAAGCCCAGCCCAAAACTCGGCAAGACCGACTGCACGTTCCGTTGCTTGGTTTAGATCAGCAATTGTGCAGGTGTAGGGGCACAGCGAACATGACAGTAAATGGTCCATCGACTGCACGAGTGCACCACAATTGCAGCCTCCGCCCCCAGCGTCCAGGTAACCCCATTTTACCCGGTTCGCCCTGCAGCAGCCGACCTGGGACCTCAACCTATTAAGGGACTTCCAGGTGGCCCACTTCAATTCATGCCCGGGTGGTAGGTTCTCGGCAGGCTGGATGTTGTCTGGAGGGGGTGCATATTCCGTGATCCACCTCTGGTTCCGTACGCTTTCGGGTTGGCCCACCGCAGCAGTCGTACATCGGAGGAAGCTCCTTCTGCTTTTAAGGCGGGAGCTTGGTATTAAATGTTGGAAGAGTGGGTGCCGCGCATCAGTCTCCTGCTATCCCTTCTCAACCTCACATGAAACCTGTCGCCGTACGCTAGGTGGAGCGATGCCGGCTAGTGGATACAGTTTGTTCAGGGGAGTAGGCTTAAGGCAGCCGGTTATGATGCGACATGTGTCATTTAGGGCACTATCGACCTCCTTCGCATGCGTAGAGCGGTGCCACACTGGGCACGCAAATTCACCCGCTGAAAAGGAGAGAGCGAGGCCGGTTGTCCTGACAACATGTGGGGCTGCTCCCCAGGCCGTGGATGTTAGTCTTTGCACCAGGTTATTCCTGCTCGCCACTTTTTGTTTGGTGTTGATGCAGTGGGCTTCAAATGTCAGAGCGCGATCGAGGGTAACGCCGAGGTAGCGCGGCTTTGGGCAGTGCTCAATTTTGACTCCTCGCCATAAAATGTTAAGGGGTCGGTTAGCTTCCCGATTACGCAAGTGAAACTATAAAAAAAAAAAAAAAAAAAAAAAAAAAAACGTCTTGTAAACATTGCTCCTTTATCTCTTAAATCATATTTAATTACAAACTTCTTTATTTCTACCAAAAAGTGTTGAATTATATTGTTAGGAGTGATATGTGTGTGCATACGTGAATTCTCGTCAAAGTCACCATTAATTAAGGAACTCTTAAAGAAATTACTTCCATGGTCAAGTAAGTGTGCAAGTACTGGGAGTTTTTGACTTTTGTAAGTACAACAAAGATTGTTATTTTTAACTACGACAAGGAAGATCACTACATTATCTTCCCTTGGCATTAATATGCGATTCGTAGATATAAGTTAAAATAGTACTTAAGAAATAACATCGAAGATTTATCATTGATGAAAAATAAATATACTACCCACATATACATATAAAAGTCAACAAATTTAAGTTCGTTGTCTGTGCACCATAGACTACAGGAGTCTACTATACACACTAGTACACATTCTGGCTAGTGGGTTATTGAGTTAAAATGCTAATACGAGTAGAAGAACAATTATTGAGCGAAAGTGTTGCACAACTTTAAGCCAGTTACAACTTTTCTGCGGGTGGCGGCGCTACCTGTACCATAACATTAACCAAATTGACAATTGACAAACGGAAAGATCATTGACTAAATTTGCTGTTTACTTGACCAAGACTCGTAAATAATGAATGACTACAGATAACATGACTGTACTTAGCAATAACGGACTTGATAATATTGGATAATACGAGTAACAAATGACGTTTACGTAACATCATTGAATGATTATGTACTATGGACATCTAGTGTTAAGGGGCAAATCTGTGTAAACTGATCTTTGTATTTCTAATAATACGAGTATACAGTACACTTTAGTTGACAGTAAAACGTTATTGGACATACATTTTGAACAGCAAAAATGAAATCATTTGAAAATATAACACTACGAAAACCTAGATCACAGTCAGTTTCGGATACTTTTGACTCGAATAGTACAAATAATTTAACAATAGATGGCGCTACTTTTAGTATTTCTAACATACTGGGCACAGAAAATGACGAAACAGAAGTCCTTAGGCGTCAAATTAAGGAACTTAATTCACAGTTACAGAGTGCTCATGAAGAATTTAATAATCTATCTATAGAAAACTCAGACTTGAAAAAAACTATTGTGGAAATAACGAACAAACATGAATTAGTAAAAAAAGCTACTAAATTACTGGTTGGCGGGTTAAGTCAATCTCCGAATAATAATAAAACCCCTCATAAACCCTTCAATAAGCCAAAGAAAATAAGTAAAGATTTCTCAGCACGTGTACCTAGCATAACGGGAACCCCTACACAAACAGATAGTCAGAGCGGAAGACTTCAGCAACAATCACTGCAGCGACCACCAGAATTTATTAGACAAAAAAAGAACAAGCTATGCATTATAAGTAGTGACAATAGGAATAGAATTCTGTCTACAGCTGAAAATGCTTTCCCCCTCTCTAAAATATGTCACTATATATCACCACACTGCGGAATAAAAAAACTTTTTAGCGATATTTGCAATAAACTCCACAATTACACTAGGGAGGATTATTGTATTGTACTTATTGGTGAAGACGACTTCCGGCGGAGCTCAAATTACAAGGAACTTGTCCAATATATTCGTGAAACTCTATTACCACTGATACATACCAATGTAATAATCTGCTTACCTACATATAAATACAGTTACTTTGCAACAGTGTATAATTACAGAACAGAAACGTTTAATAATTCTCTTTATAATGACATACTTATTCATAAATATGCAACATTATTTGACTCAAATTTTGATTTATCATTTGACTATAGCATGTTTTTAAGGAATAGTGGTGTTGTTAACGATAAAGGTATAGCAAATATATTCAAAAACCTGAAAATATATTCAATAACTGATTTATATGATGTGAGGTCTAGTAGCTGTTTGTTAAATTCGAGAAACAAAAATTCTTCATTGAAAGAGGAGTACTTTAACTGCGACTCTCCGAATATATCTAGTTCTTCTAAAAAAGAGGATTTTTTTCGAGTATAATAACTTACAGATATTACACCAAAACATAGACGGCCTATCATCAAAGAGTGATATGATGATTGAACATTTGGATAGTTTTTCTAAGAACGGTAAAGCTATTCATGTACTATGTATTACTGAGCACAATATGCTATCGAGTGACGTTGACTTATTGAATATTCCAAATTACACATTGGCTACGTTCTCTACGAGAGGAAATAGGCATGGGGGTACTGGTATTTTGGTGCACAATCACTTAAATTTTGTAGAGCTAGATTCATTGAAAGGCATGAATACACCCAACATTTTTGAATGTTGTGCACTGGAGTTAACGGAACATAAAATTATTATAGTGTGTGTATATAGAAGCCCCGGTAAGCGACATTTGGAAACTTTCTTTGACAGTTTGACGCATACATTGACACTATTTAGCTATAAGAACGGACATCGATTAATAATTTGCGGTGACTTTAATATTGACATATTGACTAAAAGTAATGAATCCACCAAATTTAAGCATTTATTATCAGAATTTAATATTACCATAGAAATTAATGAAATCACTCGCCCTACGTCTGGTACATGTATTGACAATATTTTGCATAATATTCGAGGTTGCAGATCTGAAACAATAGAGCTGGGTGTTTCTGATCACAAGGCACAATTAATTAAGTGCCCTATACAGCGAACTTGTGTTTTGAAACACTATTTTATAGAAAAAAGAAGTTACTCAGAGCTAAATATGCAACTTTTTAGAAAACACATAGAAAGTTTGAGTTTTGCGTGTGTTTATACATCAGATGACCCAAATCAAAGCTTTAATTCTTTTTTTGAATTGTTTCAACTGGTTCACGATCTTTGCTTCCCAGTGACTAAATACAAAATTTCGACATTGTCTAGACCAGCATGTATATCAAAGGGTATAAAATTATGTAGTAGGAAAAGGCGGGCCTTGCTATGGAAGTTTAGAGCCAATAAAAATGTTGAAAATAAAATGGCCTTTAAGACATTTTCGAAAAGATACCAGCGCATTATTAGACAAACAAAGAAAGCACAAAATTGTTATTATATTAAAGCAAGTACCAATAAATCTCGGGCGATCTGGAAAGTAATTAATTCTGTTAAATCTAACACACCTAAACAAGGTGTCAAATTAGTCAATATGAATGGCCAGAAACTAACTAATCCAAAAACAATAGCACAGTGCTTTAATGACCACTTTATAGACTCAATAGAAAATAATAGCCATAAATGTGATAAAAAAAATTCTCGTCTCCAAAGATACAACTCATACAAATCCATGTTCATGGAACCCGCAATACCAAATGAGGTTTTGACGATAATAAACCGTCTGAAGACCACAAACAGTACAGGTTACGACAACATCCGTACTAGTGCAATAAAATTAGTGGGGCCTGTGATAGCACCAGTATTGTGTCACATTTTGAATAACTGTGTACAACATGGTGTATTTCCAAAGAAAGTAAAGGTATCTATTATTAAACCTATTCATAAAAAAGGTGACAAAACAAATGTCGGTAACTATAGGCCAGTAGCTTTGATAACTGTTTTTTCTAAGATCATTGAAAAATACATATACAATAGTATTAGTGCGTTCTTTGAAAAGCATGAAATATTTTGTAAAGAACAAATGGGATTCAGACGAAATAAAACTATAAATATGGCTGTATATAACTTCCTGGCTAAAATTAACCTGAACATGGATACTAGAAGACCCTCAGCAGCTCTGTTTATGGACATGACGAGGGCTTTTGATTACGTGGATCATCGTGTGTTATTAGGTAAGCTGTATAGCTACGGAATCAGGGGAAATGTTCTTGACCTCATTAAATCTTATTTAGTAGATAGAATACAGATCACGCAAATAGGTCAAGTACATGTTAGGACTAAAACGGAAGTGATTTACGAATCAACTCCTAGAATACTACGACATGGTGTTCCCCAGGGATCAGTTTTGGGTTCACTTCTGTTTCTATGTTATATAAACGACTTTCCTAATGCAATATCCCAGCATATGTCCTTATTTGCTGACGACAGTACAGTGGTGTACAATACAGGCAACTTTACACAAATTCAAAATGACATTAACACAAGCCTAATTAAGTTAATTGACTGGTTACATGATAATAACTTAAAAATTAATATTACTAAAACCAAAGCTATGACATTCAAAATACGACCTACAAATAATGAAACTCAGTTGCAAATCAATTATAAAGACGACCAAATAATTGAAACGACCTGTACAAAATTTCTAGGACTACATATTGATAACAATATGTCATGGAAAACACAAATCGAAAGCGTCTGTACGAAACTTACGAAGTTCTTGTATGCCCTGTATAAATTGCGGAAAATTGCGAACAGATCTGCGCTTCTAGCAGCTTATCATGGGTATGTTGCCTCCACTCTGAGATATGGTCTGTTATTTTGGGGTAGTGCTACAAATGTCGAGGATGCTTTCATAGCTCAAAAAAAATGCATACGATCTATCTGTGGACTACAACGGACAGATACTTGTAGGCCTTATTTCCAACGCCTCAGAATATTGACTTTGCCTTCACTTTATATATATGAAGTTAACATTTTTGTAAAGAGTAACATAGACCTGTTCAGAAGTGTAGAAAGTCAACGTCGCTCAAATAAATTGCATTTGACACCTTGTAAAACTAGATTTTTCCACAAAAGCATCTATGCAATGGCTCCAAAAATCTACAACAAATTGCCGAAGCGGATAATAATCTGCACAAATTTACATGAATTTAAAACTAAGCTCTACAATTTATTGAGTGCAAAAGCATATTATTCTATTGACGAGTACCTGAATGACATTAATGTAAAATAAAATTTAACGGTGAAATATTGAAAGAAGTGTAAAAAGTTTAGTAGTGACATACACAAATATTCAACAACTTTTTAAATAGGAATGTGGAAAGTAATAATAATACTTAATATCTGACCAAAATAAAAATATAAAATATTACAGACATTTAATGAATATATTGTTAATGATAAGTAATAACATTTTAATTTATTTGACAATTCTATAACTTATTAATTGGTATTGTATAAAAAAAAAAGATTATATTTTATGTGCATGGCTTAAAAGCAAATGATTATATTTTGTATGCCAATTGGCGGAGCATAGTATGTACCTATCATAGCTGTAACATCATTATTTACCTATGTTCACGAAATAAATGAAATTGAAATTGAAAAATTGAAAATTGAAAAGCGCACGATTGGGTTTTTAAAGGGTTGGGTCGAAGTCCATTCTCTTTATAATATTGGTCCAGGCTTTCTAATGCCGCCCCCAGTTTGATTTCGGCCTCTTCAAAGTTATCTATCTGTCTGAGCAGCCAACGCTAGATCATCCGCGTATAAAAAGTGTTTAGTGTTCGGGGTTATTGGCTGGTCATTCGAGTAGATGTTGAAAAGTGCTGGAGCCAAGACACTTCCCTGTGGTAGTCCATTTTTTTGAGCGCGCCATCGGCTTTTCCTGTTCTGCATATGCACTTGGAATCTGCGGTTTGTGAGGAGTTCCGTCAGGATTTGAGTGAAGCCTATGTCATTAGTCATCCCAAGTACCTTCGATAGAAGCTTTTTGATGTTAACTGTATCGTATGCCGCTGAGAGGTCGACAAATACGACACCGGTTATTCTTTGGATTTCAAAGCCATCCTCTATGTGCTGTGTGAGGTTCAGAACTTGGCTGGTGCACGATTTACCGGGACGAAATCCGGCCTGCTCGGCGATGAGATTATTCTCCAGCATTGGTCTTAGACGGGCCAGTAACATCCTCTCGAACATCTTGAAGGTGTGGCACAACAGAGAAATAGGGCGGTAATTTTTAGGGTCATTGGGACTTTTGCCAGGTTTGAGTAGCGCTATGACCTTCGCTCTTCGCCACAGTTTTGGTATCCTAAGGAATTTTAGACAGTTGTTAAAAAGAGCAAGAAGCCAGGACACTACCCCGGGCCCAAAATGTTTTATTTGGTCGACAGTGACATCGTCCACGCCTGCTGCTTTACCCGTTTTTAGTATTTTTATAGTATCTATAATTTCCTGCATAGTAAAGGGCTGACTTACTTCATTTACATACTGCGATGACTTTCGGTGTTTTGGGGTCTTGGGTAAGCGATATTGTGGCTTTCCATTTAGGAGAAGTTGGTGTGCCACTTGGTCTGGCGTCACTTGACCGGGGTTGACAGCGGCCGGTGGGTCATCAGTGAGTCTCCTCACAGCTCCCCATGCCTTCTTGCTGTTATGTGTCATGTCGACACCGGCAACCAGTTGCATCCATTTCTCCCTGCGACCCTCAGCTACGGCTTGCATGAGTAGCTCTCCCTTCTCTACAGTTTCTTCCGAGAAGGGGTTTTCATTGTGCAGAGACTGGTATTCGTCGAACAGCTTAGCGGATTCATTTTTAAGACCCGGGACGTAGGAAGTACGGCATCCTCGCGGAATGCATTGCCGAGTCAATGCAGTCCATATCAGTTTTACAAATGAATCGTAGTTTTCAGGGGATGGATCCACGTCACCGATCATTGAGTCCAGCATTTCGGAGTAGAGGTCCCAATTGGCTTTTAAAAAATTAAATCTAGGTTTATAACTTATTGTTACTGGTCGTACAGCCGCTGTGATTTGACAAATGATAGGTCTGTGTTGGGTATTGGGTATCGCAGAGCACACATTTTTTCTGCATAGTGGACGCAGGTTTTTGCTGGCGAAAATGAGATCTGGGTTGTACCCAGGGAGCCAGCGTCGGCTATCAAAGAGGGTAATGATTTTACGCGATAACGACTTCTACGTCGACGAAGCCGCGGGGAACAGTTAGTAGTCGCATATTTTTGAAAAAGGCGGATTTCTTTATTTTATACATATTACGCGAACCTGAACGATCATGAAATTAGGTTTCATACTTGCAGCAATACATCATCTGTTTCAACTGTCTCGTTGTCAAAGTTTTAATGAGCCTGGTGGCAGACAGACCGATAGACGGACTAAGTCACACTCTGTTGTTATATACTTTGAGAACCCTAAAAAAGAGTAATATGTATCACTCCAGCCCAGCTTCAAACTAACATCCAATGTTGCTTTTTGTCGTCACACGACGAGCCGATATTGTGTCAAAAGTTTCCGCACTTGCTCGGAATATAAAAACACTTTGAACCACACACCTACCAGAAAAAATTAAACACATCGTCAAACGTATTGCGATTAAGCACCTACAGTACGTTGTATGTAACCGAACTAGTCTTGGGCCGCTTCAATTACTTTGTTGTAGAATTTGGTAAAACTAATACCTATACGTGTTCTACTATTATGTTTTTATTTTTCATAAACTTATTAATTCGGGAATTATATTATCAGTATACAGGGTACAGTGTCAATAATGGCTTTCCCTCCCTACCTACCTAACCTATACCTACCTTACACCTAACCTGCACCGAAGGAAATAAATAAAAAAAAGGGTGCGTGTACTTATGTACGCGCGTAAGAAGTTATACTTCTTTGTCATCATTAAAAATAGTTCATAACGCCCAATATCTCCCCCTGTAACTCCCTCTGTATCTCCACCAGTAACTTCCCCTGTAACTACCCCAGTAACTCCCCCTGTAACTCCCCCTATAACTCCCCCTATATCTCCCCCTATAACTCCCCCTATAACTCCCCTATAACTCCCCTATAACTCCCTCTGTATCTACCCCTATAACTCCCCTTATATCTCTTTCTATAACTCCCCCTATAACTCTCCCTATAACTCCCCCTTTAACTCCCCCTATAATTTATTCCGGAAAAATAAGAGGATTCCGCGGGAACGGGATCCGTGCGTACGAAATCTCGGGCGTCCGCTAGTAAGCCATAGACAATAATTCAATTAAATAACTTACCTTCATTGTTACGCCGCATCCTTCGATAAGACATTTAAATGTATTACTTTCTTTCTCGTAATCAAAATAACTATAAATTTTGTTCGTTCTGTTACGACCCATGCTTCACTTGAAAACGTAAAACAAGTAGGAGCAAAGCTGCGAAATTACCAATAACTTAGACTTAGCCCACACGAAGTTAACAATCGTTTAAATAAATGCATCAATCTCTAAACAATAACAAGTTGTGACGTGTATAGTTCAAACAAAACAAACTTCAAGCGATGCCGACGCGTGCACGTGTCGCTCTGGATTAAACCGGTTTATTAAGGTTTTAGTATGGCTCCCATTCTGGTTTCGCTCCGAATGAAACCTTTACTAAAAACCGGTTTAAACCTTTATTAACCGGTATTTTCTAAACCGGTTACAAGCCCTGCCGGATACTTATGCCGGGACGCGGTCTACATTTCCTACCATAAATGAACGTTCAAAGTGCTTACACAATGTAGAGCGCACTTTTTCTTCACTCCGAACTTTCATGAACTTCTAAACGTAGTTTGGGGAGTTTATGAATTCTTTTGCTATTGTGAGCCGGCTCGATTTTAAAGCACTCTACCCGAAAGTGAATAGCGTATGTGTTTTCAGACTTGTAACTATACAAAACAATTCCTTTAAAATTCAAATGTTGACCCCTGGTTCAGGCATGATGACATCCGAATGTGTTCAGTTACAAAGTTTCTTTAGAAGTTTTTGTAAACGAATAGACCCACTATGTGTGAATAATAAACAAACAAATAAATAGACTCGGTCGACCCTTGTATACCCAAAATAGTTTGTAAGACAAATGCTGTAAGACAACGTACTGAGTAAAATAATAACAAATTATCTCCTAAATGCCATGCTCTTGTGCTAATTCGTTGATCGTTAATAGACAACCAATTATATGGCTGATTGTGGACTAAATGTTGCATTAGTATGTTCACTTTATGAATCACTGAACACACATTGCCATTGCGTATGGTTCCATGGCATAATACTGGTAATACCTGGTTTACATACTGGTAAAAGAGCACAATAACTTTAACTGCAGTCCGTAAGCCCTCTACAAAAGTAAATAATGTAAAATAAGTAGAACCATTTTATCTCTCTTAAATAAATATAGTATAGCCCGTTAGCTCTAAGTTTAACGCTAGCATAGAGGCGTAGTAGGGGAGGCGACCGGCAAACTTAAAGCGAACGGGTAATAGCTCCTGGGGTATCCGTCCGAGGGCTTACCGGGCTCCTAACCGTAGGCAGGATACGTGATTTTTTTTAGTCGATAGGAGTCCGGCATAGCATTTATGTAGGATTTTCCCACACGTAAACAAGAAACAGGTAGATAGTAGCAATGACTGATTTTTCTTATTTACAAACTGAGTGAAGTTACTGTGCTTAAAATCAAACTCATTTAAGTTATGAACCTCGTTCAAAATACTGGTATTCGATAGATGATACTGAGACAATTTCTGAATAGCTTAAACGAATTGTAGAAATAAAGAGTACTTAATGTGCTTAATTATGCAAATTTGGATATCGAAGCACAATGGTACGGGATCGTTTCATCCAACTTTCCTAGAAGTTGTTTCATTTAATTCTCCAGCTCATCCAAACACACATCGTGACTAGTTTTATATTTGCAATTTCCTTTTTCAAACACACTGTGGAAGGAATTAACAGGTCAGTGCTTCTATAAAGAGAGCTCTGCACGTGAGCTGTGTGCACACATGGAGCGTGCAATATTTCGTGTCTGACTTCGAAATATTAAATTGAAATTAATGATAGGCGATATTAATTCCGATCAGTAAGTCCTAGCTAATTTCATGTTGCCGCGGGATAAGCATACGTCCGGATCGAAATTGGTCAATTTAGCTTATAGACGTTAACAAGACTAGTGACGTAAGATTCGCGCTGCCAACCCTGCAAGAATCTTCTTGACCATTTTTGACGAATGGGAAATCCAAGATTCATATCACAATTCAAGCGTACGCAGGAGAAAGACGCTATGAGACCATTGCAGCATTGATTGTGGCGAGAAGTGCAATGACAACATTTATTTAAACTATTCCGGAGAGAACAAACACAGTGAGGCACCACCTTTCCGCCGAGCTACTGATGTGTAATATGCAGTTGCGGAGTGGTTTAGAAGATTGCTCTTTTCTTTCAGCAGCTGAATGCAGTCTGAGACCCAAGTATAGCAGCTTTGAACAGATACGGGGAATTCTATTTGGTTGTAATACGTTTAACGTGAGTTTTATTGCACTTACGTCTACTTTGGAGAATTCAACAATCGATTTACCTAGTTTTCAAAGACTTTACAGCCTTTAAGCCTCTAATAGGGTTTGCTATTCAAATTATTTCACAACAAAAATGTAATAGTAGGTACAACTTAAAAGTTTCCGTAGCTATTGTGCTACGAATGAATCGTAATATTCGTAATCGTAGCTCAATATCTACAAAATAAAATTGATAGTTTTCGTATCTACTGAGCTACGATTACGACCACACTTATGCCTCAAATACTGCTATTCTGTAGTAAGCCCCGTCAGTTACCACAAACGACTGGTAGCTACATTAAAATTTTTAGTACCGCATAAATTACTGGCAAGCCTGGCTATAATAATGGAGGCGGAGAGCACTCTTTAAATGCTTTCATTTCAGAATAAATTTTATTATTAATTTAATTCGACGCTCATTCGACTACAATTGAGTGTCTCGTGGACAAGTATTGCGGAAACGGAATGTAACGTTACAATAGCGGTGTTATTCATTGAATTTTTTTTTTTTGTACTACTTAGGTGGCAGACAAGCTTACGGCCCACCGGAAGGTTGGTAACCGTAGCCTATAGACGTTTGCAACACCAAAGGTGGTACACATGCGCTGCCGACCTGGGCGTAGGTTGTGACAACCCACAGTTGAAATTTTTCAAGCCGCCCGTATGGCCTTCAACTTGGCTTAACGACTGTCATTTTACTGACAACCGGGACCAACGGCTTATCGTGCCTTCCGAAACACGGAAACGCTCGTAAATAAATGTCACAAAGTGGTCCACGTGGTAGTCACCCATCCATATCCGGCCATAGTAAATGTTGCTTACTGCAGTGATCGTTTACAGAACACTGAGTCCGCGGGGCCACGAGCGCTTCAAAAATGTGTTGAGTGTGCAGCAATTTCATTGTGCAATAATAAGGTCTCTGATTTTACAGTAGTATTGGTACACTTATTAAAGTAATGTGACATCGGAATGTAAATATAACCTATACGACTAAATCATCATGTAGAAACTGCTGAAGATAGACACATGAAATTTGTTTTCGATGTAAAGATCTGCTATGTTTTTTTTTTAAATTCACCTCTATGAGGATGAAAGGAGGAAGATACTCGTAAAAAGTAATGTCTTCAAATTTAACATACACTCTCGAATAAAAATAAATGAACATCTGTTTCAAGATTTATTTTTGCAAAATAGAAGATGTAATAGGTATTTAAACTTTCATGGTCACTGACATTAGTATTAAAGTTAGCGGGATATTTACCATGTATTGTTGGAAACTCACAACAATACATGGTAAATATCCCGCTAACTCTAATACTAATAGAAGATGTAATGTTTATAAGTTTGACTGCCCCTGTGGCGCAGTCGGTAGTGATACCGCCAGCGGCGCTGGAGGTCGTGGGTTCGATTCCCACCGGAGACAAATATTTGTGTGACCCATAAATGTTTTTCTCAAGAGTCTGAATTTTTCTATGTATAATATGTATGTACTTAAAAGTATATAAGTATTAATATCCGTGGTCTGATACCCATAACACAAGCAGGTTATTCCTAGCTTACTTTGGGATCAGATAGCGTTGTGTGAAAATGTCCGTGAATATTTATTATTATGCTCTTTATTAAATTAAATAACTTATATAATACATTTTTAAATATAGTTATAAAAAGAAATACATTTAAAAATATAAAATATAGTGTCCCACCGGCATCGGGTACAGGGACCAAGATACCGGTGGTCAGGGCTCCAGAGACAAGAACCTCCGCACAATGCGTGCCGTGTCCAGTAACACTGCTTTTTGCATCACGCCCTTGATCCAGCTGCCCAACGCGAGCCTCTGAAGGTATTGGTCGAGGCTCTTAGCTATAAGACCATTAACGGATATGACTATTGGAACAATGATTGCCGCATCAACCTCCCACATGTCGACAATCTCGCGAGCTAAGTCTATATATTTTATTTTTTTATCGCTCTCAGATTTCACAAGATTCTCGTCATGCGGGATGGTGATGTCAATAATCATTGCTTGCCGCTCAGATCGATCTATGACCACAATATCAGGCTTGTTGGCAACAACAGTCCTGTCTGTGATAATAGATCGATCCCAGTACAATGTGATATGACCATTTTCAAGAACTGGCTCAGCCACATACCTGTAATATGGAACCTCGATATCCACCAGGCGATGCTTCAGAGCAAGTTGCTGATGGATGATCCTGGCTACTAGGTTGTGTCTGTGCAAGTACTCGCCGTTAGCAAGACGAGAACAACCAGAAATAATATGCCTGAGGGACTCACCAGGATGATGACACGCTCGACATACATCGATCGTACCATCCCTCAGTATATATTTCCGGTAGTTGTTCGTCATGATAACTTCATCTGCAATTGCACAGACAAAACCCTCGGTCTCTCCAGAGAGATCACCGAACCGTAACCAGGCCACAGAGGCTATAAGGTCTACATGAGATCCATGCAGAGCCTTATAAAACCTACCGTGGAGCTCCTTGCTCTTCCATATCTCCTGCCGGTCATCGATACCCATTATCACAGGTTTGTGCCAGTTCTCTTTTGCCAAGGCAAGCGGAGTGAGTCCAGTATCCACTTTGACAAAATCCCGATGCACATCCGCATTCATGTGTAGAAAATATTCTTTAAGGTTGTACACCTCGCGGTTATGCAGGGTTTTAGCATTCAGGAAGCCTCGACCACCACATTTCCGCGGGATGTACATCCTCATCACCGATGAACGCGGATGATGCATTCGATATGTTGTCAACAGTGTGCGAACTCTTCTATCCAAGGCATCTAGTTCAGTTTGAGTCCACTTGAGTATGCCAAAGGAGTACATCAAGAGTGGCATGACCCAGTCGTTATAAGCGCGCACCTTGTTGCCGCCTGATAAAAGACTGTTTAAGACTTTTCTCAGGCGACCCAGGAAACGTTCTCGCAACGACTGTTTCATGTCAACTTCATTGATGCCCAACGCTTGTGACATACCCAAGTACTTATAGGTGTCAGATACGAGGAGTGATGTCAGATGAATGGAATCAGAAAGCTGAATACCTTCCGATTCCACTATCCGTCCTCGCTTAACATGCATAACTGCACATTTATCCACACCAAATTCCATTTTGATTGAATTACTAAAGTTCTCAGTTACCTTTAGTAAATCAATCAAATGAGAATTTGTTGTGGCAAATATCTTTAAGTCATCCATGAAAAGTAAGTGAGATATAAGCTGACCTCCTCCCCGTAATCTGTAGCCTAGCCCTGAACTCTCTAGTAAAGTACTAAGAGGGTTCAGTGCTAAGCAAAACCAAAGTGGACTCAAACTGTCACCTTGAAAGAGGCCCCGCTTAATCCTAATAGGCTCATCGTTACCGCAGAACCCTCCACATCCTGGATAGGTAAGAAGAGTCCTCCATTGCCTCATACATGACTGTAAAAAGGTGCATAGAGTTGTATCAACTTTATACAACTCTAGCACCCTTAAGAGCCACGTATGAGGTACAGAATCAAACGCCTTCTTATAATCTATCCAGCATGTCGACAGATTCTTACGGTTACGACGAACTTGTTGGCTAATGGCCATATCAATAAGGAGAAGCTCCTTAGTACCTCGAGCCCCACTTCTACATCCATTTTGAGAGCCACTCATAATTTTATTTCCATTAATATGTTTATTTATTTTATCTCTCAAAATGGATGTCAGAAGTTTATAGATTGACGGTAGACACGTGATCGGTCTGTAATTGCTGGGGTTCGAAGTACTTCCAGATTTATGGAGCAGATGAGTCACACCAGTTGTCATAAAAATTGGTAACGATCCAGATTCAAGAGCATATTGGAAATGAGATGCCAGTCGAGCATGTGAACTGCGTAGCCATTTAAGCCAAAAATTGTGCAGTCCATCCGGACCTGGAGATTTCCAATTAGATAACGGACGGACTGCACTAGCTACATCAGAGCTATCTATAATGACTTGTTCCATGCTTGGAATTGCGTCACATGCGCGCTTGACATCACACATCCAATCCCCCTCGGTGTGACTGACGGGTACCGACCAGATACTCTGCCAAAATTTATTCGTATCATCAGCATCCGGTAGATGTCCGTCACTGACACCTTTATCAGATCGTTCCCAATTTCTATAGACCCATCTCTGGTAGGTAGGTAGGTCTTGTCGGTCGTGTATCATGATTTTCCACCAAAGGTGGAACACCTGCTACACGACATGTTGCCATAGCAGCGCAATACAGGATTGAATGAGTATCACTAAGAGTTTCACTATTTTCTAAATACTTAGATAATAGTGAATCAACAGTACTCACCAGTGTCAAGTTCTTTCTATGCATTTATTATTATTATTATTATAAGTGTTAGAGAACGGGTTGGGATGCAATAAGATAAATATTTAACAGGCGAAACCGAAGGCCATAGTAGTTTTAAAAAAAGCCTTAACCTTTTTTATGTTTAGCTCGTCAATTTGACGTGGCCAGCCTGATTGAAAGTCGACGTACGACTTCTGACAGTGGTCCTCAAGTTGGCGGCCCTGTGATGTGCCTCTTCGCACGATCCTCTTGAAGTACCCGGGATTGTAAGATGAGGGAAACACGTGTGCGTGCAGGTCGTTCCATGTTAATAATAATAATAAAAAGATTTTTATTTCAGTAAAGTATCTTGTTTTCACATTGTTGAGATTTCCCAGTAAGTAATTAAATACTTGTGTTGGGAATATCTCGCCATTCCCTATTGGTATTCATTGCTTACCTATGTCTGTGTCTACCTATGTTAAATTTTAAAATCTAAGTAAATAAAAGAACTAGACAAAATAATGTGCCTGCATACAAGTGGCTATTAGTAGGTACAATAAGTAAAATGAAGTTCTTTCTTTAGTGTAGATAAAAATTGAATGACGGAAAGTATAGAACTTTAAGGCAGTAGTTACAGTTTTCATTAATTTAAAATAAAAATATGTGTATATGCGTATGTGTAAGTGTGCGCGCGCGTTTGTGTGTGTGTGTGTGTGTGCTATGCGCCAATATGTTATGCGATTCTAACGAGAAGAGTCTCGATCTCGTCATATGAGAATGCTATAACCACTCTAGCAGGGCCAGCTTTCACTTTTTAATATATATTTTACCTCCGTCTACCATAAGCTTCGTTTCCTATGTCCAGTTGTCGTCAGGGGGATATTTAGTGGCTTGTTTGCAGGAAATAGACGAGGTTTAACTAAAACGGAAGCGACGCCATTAAGATAAATGACATTTCACTGGAGAATATTTGCGGCGTTAATGCAATTAGTATTTGAATTTCATTTTGGGAATAACAAAACAATGTCTTTACATGGCAGTTAGACTTGAAGTTAATATTTTTGTTTTTGGTAAAATACCTAAATATAATCTGACATAGGTATCCGTTAAGACCATAGAGCAACACAATATATTTTTCACTTCTTATGCTCGTAAAGTTCCTGTTTATGCTGGGTGTATGCGGACTAAAACAACATTTTATGCTCTAGTGCATAAAGTTCTTTTTCTTCTTCTAAAACAATATGGCCATACTAGACCGTAGAGACGGTACCATGAAGATCGTGTTACTCTATGAACCAAACATAATAAAAAGACTAAAGTTTAAGGGTTTAAAGTTTAAGTTTTTTTTATAGTTTTTAGAAATAAGTGTAAGATTACCGACCGTATTACAGAGGCAATTAATTTAGTACCCAATGAGCCTAGCCCTTCTACATCCAAGGATTACATGTTACAATCAAGTTCTCAGTTAGTGTGTGAAAATCACGTGACTTCAGGGCCATCTTCATTTCCAAACACGCTACCTAAGTCACAAATTCAAACGCATACCGTAAATATGCCAGGAAAAACTATTACATTGAATGTACAAAATTGTTCAAATGTTACTTTTAATTTTAATTAAAGACTTTTATTTACAATATCACTGTTTCATTTCCTTGCAATCGAAGTGAAAAGCAGAGTGTATATCTCGATCATAAAACCCATTTTATCCTCGACTTAATATCCACCCTCGCCTTTGGCTCGGGCGGATAAACGTCTCGTATAAAATGGCTTCTTTTATGCACTTGTAGTACAATCTACTAATTATGACTTTTATCCGGAGGTGCCATACTGAGACTTTTCCCTCTGTCAAAGCGTAATCCAAAAGAATTACGCTTAAACAACAAACAATTCACTCACAATTCTGATATGTGATCAGAATTATGAGTGAATTGTTTTGTGTAACTTTCACAGTGACAGCCGATTGCTATTATAGTGGTGTATAAGAATACGATTCCTCCATGCTACATAATAAGAGACAGAAATATTATGTATAGTACAAACCCCTTATTCATGCTATGTAATGGTTGCGTTGCTCTATGGTTGAGACATCTTGCGGGGGAAAGCAATGGGTGACCCTAAATAAATATTATTTTACACGTAACTTTCTCACTTTTCTCATTTATTCAGTAACTAGCTGATGCCCGCAGCCTCGCCCGCGTACAATTTGTTCCCGTTCCGCTTCCCGTATTTTATCCCCTTGGGGGTAGAATTCATCAAAATCCTTTCTTAGCGGATGCCTACGTCATAACATCTACCTGCATGCCAAATTTCAGCCCGATCCGTCCAGTGGTTTAGACTGTGCGTTGATAGATCACTATGTCAGTCAGTCAGTCAGTCACCTTTGAGTTATATATATTTAGATTATCTTCTAATTAATAAGGATTTCAATTTACAGGATACTAAAGGAAGACCGCCGCTCTTCCTGCGTGTTATCGTATGGTATTTTTCATTGGAAGAGAGGGTATAAAACACTTTTTCACAATAAAAAATAGCTTTTGGGACATAGAACTTTCAAATCATTGTCTTACAACAGTGGAAAAGAAGAAAACAAAAACAAACCAACTGTTCCATTTAGAAAATTCAGTACAAATACATTAGAAGAATCTGAATCTAAATATACCTACTAAACTATTTAAACATAAATTCTGTTAATCGCTATAAGGTTTTTTACGGTAGAAACTAATGTAATAAAAAAGAAGATGATGAAGAAATGTGGAAGAATTTTTCGATGCCTAAATCGGGTATTCCTTTTTTTTTTGGGTATTTTCTCTCTCTTTTGTTTGAAATTTAGGTACCTACCTAGTTTTAGTTTCTTATCTTGTGTAAAAAGTGTATAGTAAATATAAATTGTATATTATGTATAAATTAATTAAATGTTTAACTATAAAAAAAAATGTAATAAAACACTTTTAATTACCGACTTCTGAAAATTCTCAAACCCTACCCGAAAGTATGTCTACGTTTGGCGCTGTTCTTAGCTGCAAATATTTATTCAGGATCTGAGGTCCGTTACTATTGGTCTTTTGAATATTCAAGAGCCTTGATCTCTATCGGAACATACCTCTCGTAAGCTCAACCTTCGCTAAAATTGTGGCGGGAATTGGGAGAGACCTACGCCTATCTGTAGACTACATAGGCTGGTTTGGTTGAAACCCTACCTACTACCCGTTCGCTCTAACTTTGCCGCTGGCGTAGAGGCGTATACTCGAATTGTTAGTTAGACGAAGTAAATTAACAGTAGCTAATGTCACTTCGTCATAGAAAATACGCAACATTATAAGAAGAAGTGACATTAGTTGCTGTCAATTTACTTCGTCTAATCAAAAATTCGACTTTAGTATGGAGACGAACGGCAAAGTTAGAGCGAACGGGCAGTACGCATTACACAAACTCTGTCAGTATTTCAAAATTCTCGCAAAAGATTAGTTAATATTTAATAAAGATTACAAAATATTTACCATGTCCTCTCATGAACTCAAACTAATCTGATAGTGGTTATCATATTATTTACCGTGGCGCTGGCGGAAGTGCCGAAGTATCGGATACGTGCGAATGTCAATGGATACGATAAATATCCTGAAAATAATTATGAAAGACCATGACGGTTTCAATTATTAGACACTAGCTGAGCGACTTCGCCCGCGTGAAATTCGGTACCCGTTCCCGCTTCCCGTGGGAACATTTTCCCGGGATGAGAAGTCTATGTGTTATTCCAGACTATAAGCTATCTCTGTACCAAATTTCAGCCAAATCCGTTCTGCCGTTAGAGTGTGATTGAGTAACAAACATCCAAACATCTTCACAAACTTTCACATTTATAATATTATAGTAGGATTTTTTTAAATGACAAGATTTTTGATTTGTTAGTTTTTAATTTGTTAATTATATTCTTGCCCCTATCAGTCACCTATTTTTCATTATTAAATAATTAAGTAAATATTTTAAAGATGTTTATTATGATCCTCATTTTCTCGACTTTTTATGCTTTTTTTTTTATTGTGAGGGAAAATCCTCGTAGGATGCTATGCCGGACTCTTACCGACTAAAAAACCTCACGTAACGCCCAGCAGCCTATGGTTGAGAGCCCCGGGTAAGCCCTCAGGAAGGATATCCCGTGACTCCCAACAGACGACTTTTTATTTTAAAAAAAAGAAAACACCATACTATTGCAATCTTGCTTACAAGGAAGCAGTAAAAATTGAAGTAAATTGAATATACGCAACAAATAAACAGATAGGGTCCTTCAAGTTAAAGTTTGGTAATAAAACCTCGCGTCACTCGGACCCGCAACCTATAGCTGTAGGTATAGGGATGAGGGGTGTCTTTCTTGGCCTCGCCAGAGCCTGATTGGATTAAACCAATAAAATGTAGCCGTTTGGAATTGATTTTGATCATGGTACATACTTGTATTGAAATATTATTTAGGACGCAGCAAGAAATAAGACGCACTGTTTTACCTATCATACATAGATATATAGTCACGCCTTTATCCCCTTCACGTTTTTTTGTCTGACATAAATGGTCGTCAGTCGATTGCTGTGTTGAAATGGTTAGGGGCAGAAATGACGACCCGCTGTTGAACTTTTTATGCAGCCTAAAAGGCCTTCCACTTGGCTACACGACTGCTATGTTGCTGACGACCGAGACCAACGGCCTAACGCGCCTTTCGAAGCGCGGAATTTCTGAAATACTAACTGAAAATATTCAGAAACATATAGTGAAATATAGGCGTATAGTAGGTAGTCTTTGTCTACCCTTTCCAGAATAAATGCGTGGCAGTAAAGATGGAAGTTTTATATTGTCGTAATATGTTTTGTGGCAGCCCTACAAACGACGTGAAAAGTCCGTCACAGTTCAATAAAAACATTAGGGTTCCCTCTCAGGGTCCGCTATCTGCATTTCCAATGTTCTTAAATCTCAGCACGTTATAGATGGCGAAGATCGAATTTAATTAAAGTAGAGGAGTGATGGCGGCCTCGATTGTCCCGCTATAATTCACGATGTGAGGCTCTGGATTATAATCGGCATTAAGCAGGCTTTATGGGTAAATCATTTCTTTGCTAAATGGCTTAGATAAAAACCGCGCTGGACGTATACCACATTTATTTTAACGTTAGGTTGTGTTGCTACTGCTACTTAAGCTGAAAAATAAACTGTTTTTACTGCAAAATTAAGGTCATGTGCTTCACGTATTGCAATCTCTTTAGAGAGATGCAAAACGGTTGATAGAGGCTATTTGATCGAAACTAAGCAGAAGATTTATATCTTTTTTACACAAAGTCTTCTGGGGACGCTGCCTCGTGAAGAATGAAATACGATCAAATTTCGTGATGCGTACTTATTACTCTTAGAGTTTTCTTTTCGTATATTTATTTGTTGTAGTCCTAGTGTACTAATTAGTGACACTAAAATTGTTCATGAACGATTTTTAACCGCTAAAACATAAAGAAGAAGACTGTAATAGTACTCGGATGGGTGTTGTGCATTCTCATCTGATACACCGAACGATAAATCGCTCGGAGCGAACACTTACCAACGGATGAGAGCGGACAGAAATAGTGACGGATCACCACACAGTGCAAAAGCTGCTAATTAAATTTAAGCTGAGCTCACATTATATAGAGAGTATATATAGCTATTATGTAGTTTATATCTACTTATCTTATAAACAGGAAAGATCTGATTGCATGTTTGTTTGTTTGCATCGAATAGGCTCCGAAACTACTGGACCGATTTGAAAAATCCTTTCACTATTGGAAAGCTAGACTATCCCCGGTGTACATCTATATATATAAAAATCAATGCCACTTTTCGTTGTAATTTTATAACTCAAGAACGGGCTCACCTATCCAAACCAAATGTTTAGGCTTTGTTCGGACTATTTAGTAGATGGTTTATGGGAAGTTTGCACAAAATCGGTCGAGCGGTTCTTCATTTATCACGCAAACGAAGTTGCGCGGGTCAGCTAGTAGTTTATATTTTATTCCCGTATTTCCACGGAAACGAGAGCTGCGCGGGTGAAACCGCGTGATGTCTGCTAGTATTTCATAATCAGAGTACAATTTATGTGATTATAACGGACTTCAAGCGGTTACATCTGATTAGTTTCAGTTCCCGTGGGAATACATAGAAATGTAGCCTATTTCACTCGTGAATAGTATAGTTTCTAACAGTAAAATAATTTTTCAAATCGGTTCAGTAGTTTCGGAACATATTCATACATATAATCACACGTAAAAATAAGCGGTGAGCCTATTGCCGTGTTGTAATGAACAGGCGCAGGTTGAAATTTTTAAGCCGCCCATAAGGCCTTGAACTTAGCCATTTTGCTGACAACCGGGAATTTCATTTCGAGTGTTCCTTCTCTTAGCAATGGATCTTTTTGCGAAAGTGTTCCCTGAGTCGCCTCTTACTACACCCCGGGGATGAATTGGGGTGGCGACATTTTATACTCTTACGCGTCGCAACACGGGTACCCGTCGCCACACGGGACAATTCAACGTAAAAAAAATCAAATAAAGTTATACTCTTTGCGAGTCGTTTATCCAAACAATCCAGATTTTATAATGAGTTATTTACGAATTGTATTCAGGCTCACAATTATATTTTTATGAAACGTACAGTCATGGTCATACATTTATTACAATGTGCACAATGGCTAGTGGCAATAATATATTACCGCACACGAGTTCAATAATATCGATCTCTACGAACGCAGTTAATATATCATTCTGACCAAAATGGAAGTCTTTTGCGGCATAATATTCGATGTTATGTATTTAAATAAGCTGTAACTTTTTTGTTAAATTGCAGGTCACACTATGTTCCACACGATATTTGCAGTAGAAATCAATGTTTCACTTTATAGCTTTTCTTTACACAAAAAGAAAATTGAAATAGGTATGATAGTCAGCACAAAATACTTTACTTCATTTTTGTAAAGATTCAATGAAAGTTCTAAACGTTTTGAACGAAGTTTTTTCGAAGGTTACTCCACATTAAGACGTTAACACTTATATTATCACTAGATGATATCACCTAGCGCCCCGAGCGTGAGACCACAGTAAGGTCCGATGGGAGCTTTCTTCTGCGAACGCTCAAATTGTATAATGAGCTACCAACCTCGGTTTCCCCAAACATCTACAGTATGGGGTTCTTCAAAGGGGGTCTTAGAAGTACTTGCAAGGTCGGCAGCGTGAGTGTAGCGCCTCTTGTGTTGCAAACGTTCTTAGGCTACGGTGTCCACCTGTCTGCCAGGTGGGCCGTACGCTAGTCTGCCACCATAGTGGTTTAAAAAAAATTAACAATCGCATGTAATTCTGTTCCAGTTATCTTATCTCATAAAAATATTTCGCGAATAAAGAATGCACCCTGTGTGTTATTCCAGACAATAATCTATTCTTTTATCAAATTTCAGCCCGATCCGTTTAAACGTTAGAGAGTGAAAGAGTAACAAACGCCTACACATCACTACATCATCTAATTTGGGCGAAAATAATTTATTTCTCAGAGTGAATTAAAACCTGTAATGTTTTTTTTACAGACTATTTGCGTGGGGTTCGTCTCAAACAAAATTATAAAGAAATGCAGAAATAAGATTGGCTTAAAAACAAAAAAAAAACTGGCCAAGTGCGAGTTGGACTCGCCCATGAAGGGTTCCGTAGCAGCAAGTAACATAATATAAAAGTTCGTTGTAACTTTCCTTTGACGTTTCAACACGTTCGCAGTGGTAGTGATTTTTCTAGGCGAAAATTGCGGTTTATGACGTATTAAAAAAAACTACTAACTCGATTTCGTTCAAACCAATTTTTGTTGGTAGATTTCATGGCATTTCATTCTCTTAGTTTAGAAGTTAGAGGGGGGGCCACACACATTTTTCCACTTTGAAAGTGTCTCTTGCGCAAACTATTCACTTTAGATAATAATAATGTTAGAAACCTCAATAGCATTTATGAAGACCTATGTATAGATACTCCACAGGTATGGGTTTGATGAAAAAAAAAAATTTGAGTTTTAGTTATGAGTAGAGTATGGGGACCCCTAAAATTAACTGCATTTTTTCTAGTTTTATGTAAAAATCTTGATGCGGTTTACAGAATACATCTACTTAGCAAGTTTCGGAGAAAAGTGGCTGTGACACACGGACGGACAGACAGTCATGACGAATCTATTCAGGTTCCATTTTTGCCATTCGGCTACGGAACCCTAAAAACTACCATTCAAGTAAATAGAGCAACGCGAACTGTTTTAGGCGCGATGCTCTGTGTTCAAGTATGATGCGCAATTATTTTTTGGCACGATTTATACATGGTCAAATTTTGCGCAGGTAAACGAGTCCCTCAACAATTTTTTTTTTGTTATTAATTATGTCAAAACCCTTAACGAATTATATGTCAAATTCAAAATACATCGCATTAGCGAACATTCATTATTGGAATAAAGATACAGTTTCAAAATTTATAAAAAAAATTAAAGTAACAGTGTGGTCATTAGTGGTAACAGAAAGGTTTTCCTTACAAATTGTACCTGTCCCATGTCGCATTCCGTTGTAATAAAGATCATATACTGCATTTTCTACTACAGTAACCTTCTTAAAATAAATTATTATTGTAAACAGAGTATAATAAATATTCAATAAAATATGTTTTAAAATCAGTCAGTATTAAAATATAGTTTTTAAATATTTATCTAAACTTTGTCCCACGTATTATTCGTTACGAACTAATTCACGACTTAAAATGGAGATGGCGCTGCTTTTGATACTGTTTTATCCAGGGCGGGATGTCTGCATTTGACGTGAGAGTTCGTTAGATCGGGGGGAGGGGTACATCGCTCAGCAGTCGACCGCAAGGCGTTGAACGTGCGGCGTGTTTTAATTGCGCATCCACTTTGTTACCTACCTATTCACGTAAGTAAATGAGTGTTATTTTATTGGTTTCCGTTCAGTATGTTACCTAAGGGGTAAATATGTTAAATGTGAGCGAAATATTTACCTTTACGCTTTATTTTCTGACTTATGTATAATGGAATGTAAAATTTACCACTCTGTTACTACGCAACTCTGTTACTACCGTATGGTAACAGAGTTGTTTAGAAAGTAACAGAGTTGCATAAGCCATTATATTCCTAATTCGGCTAAAATATTATGTTTCAAGCAAGGGATAACTTTGTTATATAAAAATAAATCGAAATAATAATTATAAATAGCCCCATAAACCATTGTTACAGGATATTGTGCGTTGTTTGCGTTATCAAAATGCCTCTAACGCCTGCTGAGAAGCAGCGACGATACCGGGAACGCCGTAGAAATAATCCAGATAAGGAAGCAGAAACTAAAAGGAAAGATAGAGAAAGATACCATGCAAACAAACGCTTAGTACGTGATTTAACAACACGTGAACATCGAGCAATAAAAAAGAAATGGCGATCTGCGAATGCTAAACGAAGAGAAAAAGCCAGATCTCTCAGCATTACTATGCACACTCCAGAGTCATCACCCCTTCGTTCAAATAGCCCAACCCCGCAGATCAACATCAAGTTGTTTTAAGAGCTGATCGTCATTTGTCTACACCTCAGCCGTCGATTTCCCGTGAAAGTACTCCTAACTCTACATCACCAGCAGTTCGCGGCAGAAAGCAAGTAAAAAGAAACAGATCAAAGCTATTTAGAGATAATACGAAATTGGAGGAACAATTACACGAAGTAAACAAGAGATACGAAAAGTACAAGAAACGGTACAACAGAGAAAAACGAAAGGGATTTCAAAATGAAGACGGGAGTCGAACTAAGCACCAAAAATATGAGATTTTATCAAATGCTATTAAAAAACGCTATAAAAATGTGAAAACTCGAAAGGAAAAAGATGCAATTCAAAAAATATTTGAAGAGAAGACCGTTAAGCGTTCTAGGCAGAAAACACAAATGATAAAAGAATGTCTTGCTTTGGACCAAGGTTACGTAAGGAAACAACAACCAATTTTGAATGTAAAGGTGTTAAGTACTAAAATCGAGGATTTTTTTGAACGTGACGATATATCAAGGGCAACTGCTGGAAAAAAGGAAACCGCGTCTCTAAAGAAAGATAAAATGCAGAAGCGCTACTTACTCGATAGTATGAAGAACCTTTATGTATCTTTTAAACAGGAAAATCCTGCCTTGAGATGCAGTTACAAAACATTTACACAATACAGACCATTTTTTGTTGTGCCTCCTACTGTCGCTGCAAGAGAAACATGTTTGTGTCGAATTCATACAAATATCCAATACTTAGCGTTTGCTTTGTGTAAAAACAAAGTTATTCGAACATCCGATCTTAATAAGATTATTGTAGACCAAGTATGCAATCCAGATTCATTAGTGTGTATGACCGGAATCTGTTCCGTATGCCAATCAAAAACAATTCTTACTGATACGTCAAAAGACGAAATCATAGTAAGATATCCTCAATGGATAAGTAAAACTGAAGTGATAGAGAAGGCAGGAAAGAAAATCAAAGTTACAAAAAACGTTAAAGAGGAAACAGAAAGTACGGGAAAGGCACTGATGGAAAAGTTTGAAATTACACTAAAGGAATTTAAAAGGCATATTTATTACATCAAGACACAGTACAGGAACTACAGAAAATGCATAGATGAGTTGACCACCAATGAAATTGCACTGCACATAGACTTCAGTGAAAACTACAGCTGCAAATGTTTTGAAGAGGTACAATCTCATCATTTTGGAGGTTCCCAAAACCAAGTGTCCTTGCACACTGGAGTAATCTACAGCCGTGGTTCAGACAATAAAATAGAGGTATCATCGTTTTGTACCGTGTCTGGAAACCTTTTACACAATCCAGCTGCAATATGGGCTCACCTCCATCCCATCTTTGCTTCAATTCATGAGAAATTTTCAGAAGTAAATGTCCTGCATGTATTTTCAGATGGCCCTGCCACTCAATATCGGCAAAAACAGAATTTTTATCTGATATGCACAAAGTTATTCTCTGACTACAAGTTTACCAAAGTTACCTGGAATTTTTTCGAGGCGGGCCATGGCAAAGGTGCAGCAGACGGGATTGGTGGTTTTTTAAAACGGGCTGCTGACCAACTTGTTGCACACGGAAGTGATATACCTGATGCCACAAATTTCTATCTTGCTTTGAAAGATGTGAGTAAAGTGAGGCTACATCTGATAACAAATGAGGATATTGAAGAGAGTTCAAAACAGATCCCGGCTAATATCTTGCCATTATTAGGTACAATGAAAGTTCATCAGGTTTTCACTGAGGAGCCTGGAGGTCTAAAGTATAGAAATTTAAGTTGTTTTTGTCAGCGGGGCTTTTGCACTTGCATGAATCCTAAGCATTACTTTCCATTGAAAACTGCTGTGGAAGAGCCAATTCCTTCCAATTGCGATAAACATGTGCTGTCCGATATAAGCAACCTTCATCAAAAGCGAACAACAGGGTTTTACAAAATTGTCTATAGCTCAGACTCCGATGATGCTGATGATGCCCCTTTGATATCTTTGAAAGAAAAACCTTCTACCACCTCTTCAGTATAACCATGCACATCAAAGGAAAATGAAGATGCCTTGATGGAAAGGGAAAATATTCACGTCAGTAAAATAAAACAAGGTGTTTGCGTCTTAGTGAAAGTTTCCGGCTCAAAACAAGATTACGTCTACCTGGGTAAGGCCTTGTCTGAAGTAGAAGAAGATGGTGAGGTTAAAATTATGTTTTTCAAGGCAATTGACAATACTGCAACAAAATACAAATTAGTTGAGACTGATTTATCCTATGAGCCTTTTGATAATTTACTTGCCATTGTTCCAGAACCTAAAAAAGTCTGCAAAGGTAAAAGAGTTTACTATCAATTCGATACCCCTTTAGATATATTTGAGAAATAAGTAACTTTAGCTTTTCAGCTACTCTTCCAAGACCATAATAATTATTATTGCTATAAAGAGATAAGAGTATAATAAGATAGTAAGCTCTTGATTAGTAAATTACAATTATAAGTTTATTATTTACTAGTATTATTGTTTATTTGTTAAGTGATTTAGATCTCAAGCTCAACTAAGTGCAAATTATTACGTAGTCTATTAGATAATGAAAAGAACAACTATGTTACTGTGTTACAACTCTGTTACTTTTCTGTCCCAAAGATTGTAAACCTTAGTAAGATTTTATGGAAAAGCTAGTCAATATAATGTAGCAAATATAGCGATGCGTTAATTTATTAGATATTTATACAGTATTATGTTCCAGTTAGCTGTTAATAAATAGATATTTGGAGGACTTAGGTAGAATTTTAGGTATATTAATATTCAGAAAGTAACAGAGTTGTTTAAGAGTTTAAATTAATGATTGTTAAACTTAAAAAGACTGTTATGATTCTAATTATATGATAAAGGTAGAAGGCTGTTTAATAATAATGCCAAAATATTTGCGACTGACTTGTTAAATTTCGTAATAAAAGGTTAAAACGTAATGGTAACAAAGTTGTATTTTTTTACACCCCGATCCATTAAATCTGGAATAAATCTTAAATTATTGGTTAAACATCGCGGCCAACTATAATATATGATAATCCAGTTATTTTTACGGACACGGACATAAAAAAAAGTAAAATCTAATCGTACATTTCTTTTTTGAAAAATATGATTTTAAATTACATTTACCTGCGCAAAATTTGACAATGACCCATTTATGACTTAAAATCTAGAATAGTGCCTACATTTTCCGGAATATATCTTATGATTATAGCTTGCCTGTTTTATGCTTCGCACTTACTGTGGTATTATGTGTGTATGTCAAAACTTACTTGTTAGCAGTTTGAGTGACATCATTATTATGACAACGGAGTACCTATATTGTTTGGAAACAAACAGTTAATTTATACGTTGTGAATAATTTTAACATCTATATAAACTTACTCAACAGTATTCTTACTAATGGGCGTCATACCTTACATGGGGAAATGTCTTGTTGGACAACAGTTAATGAGGGTGGAGGTACCTCACCGTACACCCTCGATTAATCATTATAATTAGGACAGTTCAGATCAGTTGTTCAATTAAAAAATATTATTTTGTTTGTTGCATGAAGTGAAGTTTTTATAAACGCGTGGTAAGGTATGGCGTAACTTAATATCTATATTATATTTTTATATTATGTAAATATCCTCTATACACACATTTTGCGAAATAAATGGAATGAAATGTATTTAGAAACATATAATATGTATGTTTATCAGTTGTCTAGATTTCATGGCACAATCTTATTTCAGCTAAGTTTTGGCTAGATGGTGATGTGAAAAAAAGTTTCGAAATATTATAGCATCGAGAATGGTTTGATTTAGATTCCCACCTATATCGCAATAAATAATTCAAGAGCCAACCGCATAAGTAGCAACGTCTGCGGATCTCAAGTAATCCTGTTACGAGTTGCGAACAAAAGTTGCCAACGAGGCTTACACGCCATTTTGTTTTCATATTTTTTGTCACAAACTTTTGATTGTGATTGGCAGTTGAAGCTTGAGATGAGAATGGAATTGTATGGTTAGGAAGTTTTTTTCTTTATAATTTAAGTGCTTTTATTATTAGAAATTCAATGCATTGTTTTGAAAGGTACAAATTTATAGGTACACTAGATGGCGACCGCGGTTCGGCTTGCGTTGATTGTGTACCCGTTTCCGCATCCCATGGATAGTACCTACCTATTTCAGCCAGATTCGTTAAACTCTTAGATCGTTAAAGAAAAGGATAATATAATAAACTATTGGATATCGAATCTCGCAGTTTTATATCATGATTTATCGCTAATGACTAATAAGATGACCCCATAATAAAAAAGATGAAACCAGCACGCAGGCGGAGCCAGGAGCAAAAACGATAATACATTACTTATTTTTGATCATTTTACCATTGAGATTTAAAAAAATTCAAAAATTCCATACTGACTCCGTGACAAAGAAGTCTTTATAAATGCCTTTCAAAACATCATTGGTTTTGACGAAGCCATGCATGTCTTTTTATTGACAAAACTCCGTGCCAAATAATGTGCGGTGCGGAAAGCCCTAACGGAATTGGGTGCACGTCAACCTGTCAGCCCGGGGAACGAGCAGAGCGGTCCATAGTGCCGCGTCTGTGGGTAGAGGAGGGGCTAGCTCACTCGCTCATTACGTACTTGAGGCTACTGAATATTGTACTTAGTTCCTGTGCTTTGTGAAATGAAGAATATTTTTGTGGTTATTGATAGGGGGCGAGTTAGAGTTTGGGAACTTTCAAGGATATTAAAGAGTAACAAATTACGAGGGACCTGCCTTTAGAACTTTGTCGGGTGTTCTTAATAGATATTCGATATCTTATATCTGTTAAACTTGTTGTCCTATGACAATAACAATACAAATTGTACCGAAAATTCACAGCTCTGAAAATACACAAATCAGGGATAAGAGATATGAATATTAGTGCCAGAATACCAAAGGTAGGAGATTCTAAGACGTAAATCTCTATATTTGTGATCCCAAGCGATGCATTTTAAGCATCTCTTAAAGATTTCGAGACAGGGTAGGGAGAGAAATGCTTAATGCTCCTTTGTTCAGGCTCTGTGTCCTTCGCTCCAGATTAGTATTTATGAGACCAGGTTGGTTTCTCGTTAAAGTTTAGTTTATGGTCGGTTATGAGCAATTGGGGATATTATCAATACGTAGTATTGGGGTTGCACTACATCTGAATGCACCGCTCCGCGGAATTTAAGAAACGGCTAGCAAGTTCAGGAATTTTGATCTTAAGGTTGCAATGTTCGACCTTGACAAATCCTAAGGCATTTCGAACGATAACAGCGTACGCTTTTGCCGGATTTCATTCGATTCTAATACATTATATTACTGTTATAAAATCTGAGGGGTTTTAAAAAAAAATCTATACGTAAAATATTGTTCTAAAGACCTATATCATCTATTTTATGACAAGTTTTTATGAGAATTAAACTCATTAATTTAGATAAAAAAAAGTACATTACTTGTTAAGATTTTTGCAATATTTTGTGACTCTACCGTGACTCTACCGGGGGTTCGGAAATGCTACAGACTGAGAAGAACACCCCAAGAAACTTAGTCCGGTCCCTCTTATTCATCTTAGTATCTAATACAGTTTTTTTTTTAAATGTAGAAAGGACACATCCACATGCTACGATGGTTCGGGCATGTGGAACGAATGGGAGATGAAAGAATGACAAAACAGATATACAACGCGAAAGTGGATGGACGTAGGAGTCGGGGAAGGCCACGACACACCTACCACGACCAAATTAATCATGTGTTAGTGGAGGGTGGTGTCAAGAGCCGTAGGAACCGACGTGCATGCATGAAAAGAAAAATGAAAGTTGAAGAGGCGAGTGAGGTGTGTATGGACCGTGCCGTGTGGCGCTCGGTTCTTTCTGCCTACCCCGCAAGGGATTTGGCGTGAAGATAGTATAGTATAGAAAGGAGCAATTTGTGTCACTGCCAGGCAGTCTTGTCTTCTAGAAAGTCTTTAATGCTATAATAAGCTTTCTGGCACAATTTAAGCTTTACTAGTTTTTTAAATTTATTAACTGACAAACCTGTTATGGCTGTCGGCAATGTATTGTACATTCGAATACAATTACCCGCAAAAGAATTGCTTATTTTATTAAGCCTAAATCTAGGTACAGCCAATTTATTCTTATTTCTTAAGTTTAGGTTATGGATATCACTATTTTTAATAAATTTACTGTTATTTTTATGAGTATATAATAAGTTGTCATATATGTACTGTGAATACACAGTAAGGATGTTGATATCCTTAAACTTTTCTCTTAATGACTCCCGAAACCCCATACCATAGATAGCCCGGACAGCCCTTTTCTGCAACACAAAGATACATTCGATGTCGGCAGCGTTACCCCATAATAGTATGCCATAGGTCATGACACTGTGGAAGTAGCTAAAGTAGACAAGACGCGCTGTTCTAATGTCTGTCAGTTGTCGGATCTTTTTAACGGCATAGGCTGCAGAGCTCAGTCTGCCCGAGACTTTCTCGATATGAGGCCCCCACTGCAAGTTGGAGTCTAACTTTATGCCCAGAAAGACAGTTTCATCGACCAATTCTACTTGATCATCCCTAATCCTAATACTGGTGTTAACGAGCCTAACATTTGGCAAGGTGAATCTTATACATTTTGTTTTAGTTTCGTTTAACAATAAATTATTAGCGTTAAACCAGTGGACTACCCTAGAGAGGGCATTGTTTACTTCGTCAAGATCGCGTTGTCCACGTTCAACTTTAAATATTAAAGATGTGTCATCAGCAAACAAAACTACCTCGTGATCGTCTCTTATAAGGTGAGACGATCACGAGGTAGTTTTGTTTGCTGATGACACATTATACCTTTTCTATTTTTAGTGTACATAAATGATCTCCATTTATGTACACTAAAAATAGAAAAGGTCCCAGAATTGAACCCTGAGGCACCCCCATTGTTACAGCAGAACCATTTGACTGTTTACCATTTATAACTACTCTCTGTACTCTATCTCTAAGGTAAGAACTAATTAAATCCAAGGCCGTCCCCCGGATTCCATAATGATCAAGTTTTTGAATTAAAGTCTGATGCTGGACACAATCGAAGGCCTTAGATAAGTCGCAGAATACACCATAAGCATCATACGTCTCCTCCCAGGCCTCATATATACACTCTAACAATTTGATGCCAGCATCCGTGGTAGACCGACCTCGCGTGAAACCGAATTGTTTAGTATGGAATAGTTTATTTGTATTAAAATGATTTTGCATTTGATTAAGCATTACCTTTTCAAAGATTTTACTAAACGTGGGTAGTACAGAAATAGGACGAAAATTGGACGGATCTGAGGTGCTACCCGATTTAAATAGAGGAGTTATTTTACTAAACTTCATTAAGTCAGGAAACACACCACTATCAACACAATTATTAAATATTATTGATAATTCAGGGGCAACCATTTCAATTAACGAATTAACTAAATGTACAGAAATTCCCCAGAGGTCAGCAGTTTTCTTAATATTTAAAGATTTAAAAGTTTTTATGACAGTGTGTATACTAATTTTACTGAATTTAAATATTTCATTACAGCAAGGAACATTTGCTTTTAACAAGGATTCTGCTATTGGGGTAGAAGAACCTAGGGCTCTGGTCAAATCTACTGGAATTCGAGAAAAAAATTGTTCAAATTCGTTAGCGACTTCGGCATCTGTTGTAATTATGTTACCATTTACTTTAAGTTTAAAATTATTATCATTCGATTTTGCTTGGCCTCTTTCTGCGTTAATTATTTTCCAAGTAGATTTAACTTTGTCTACACTATTGAGAATTTTATTACTTATATACTTTCTTTTGGCTGCTAAGCAGTCTGCTTTAAACTTTTTTGAATAAGTTCTAACATAATTTAGAAATTCATCTGTTCTATTAAGCTGTCTTTCTGAGTATAGTTCATACAGTTTTTGTCTACTTTTATGTATATCCTCAGTGGCCCATTCACTGAAGGCTGGCCTATCACCGATTGTGACTTCCTTAGACTTGAATACGGAGTTGAACTCATTGTAAAAGGAATCAAAAAATAACTTAAACATTACATTTGGATCTAAGCCAGTGTCTAAAAATGGAAGTTTATTGCAAAGTCCAACTCGCATACGTTCCAAGCGGTCACTAGTTACTGGTCTACATAATATTTTACGTCTTTTAACTTTTTCTCTTGTGATCTTGAAAGATGCTATTTGCCCAGTATGATCTGATTTTATCTTATTTATAATACTCTTACTTTCTGGCAACATATCACTGTATATATTGTCCAGACAAGTAGCTGTTGTATCACAATATCTAGTAGGCTCTAAAAATAAGTTAGTGAGATTGTGTGATTTAAATAAATTTAAGATATCATTGGTCTGACGCGTATTTATAAGTATATTAACATTAAAATCACCGCACACTATTAGGTGTTTATTAGTTTTTCCAAGTTTAAATAGCACTTTATCCATTACTTCCTCAAACTCACAAAAGGGTGAGACTCCAGGTTTATATACGCATACTACTATGAATTGCTCCAATTCTACGCACGATATTTCAACTGTACACTCTACAGAGAGGGACACAACATCTTTCCGTTCCTTATATTTTAATTTCTTATTTAATAAAATCTTCGAACCCCCCCGTGTTGTGTTGACCCTGCAGAACGCACTACCAACCCGGTGACTACTGAAACTGAACATGAGCTCATACTCCTTACGCATATGTTCTGTAAGACAAACAATTTCAATATTATCTGAGCTCATGAACAGCTCCAATTCAAACTCTTTGACCTGTGTTAATGTTGCAATATTATAATGCACCAGGCTGATGTAATTTACATTTTTTAATTTAGTTTTGTTCGGAGGACAGTTTCCGATAAAATTACGGTTTGCAATTTAATTTAACTTTATTAATTTACAATTTTGGCTAGAGGGTAATTCCTCTGTTGTCCCAGCAGTTAATTTAAATTACTTGGAACAGATTCCAAAGTCCTAAAACTACTCTGCTCAAATAAAGCAGTTTTGTCAGCCAAGTTTTTGGCTACAGAATAAAAATAATTAAATAGCAAACTTGCTACTTGTCTTTTATAATATTTGGGTAGACAATACCTACCCTTGTGATTATTATAGACTATAAACTTGCTATGTGACAAATTTGTGTTAAATACAGAATTAAAGTCAATTATATTAAATTTATTATTATACTGACTTATTAAATTTAAACGTAAATTCATCTTATATCTAAATAAATTTTCCGAATCTGGCACACCTTTTATAAATGGAAGTGTGAACATTACAACTTGTATGACATTTAAGTTTAAGATGTAATTCATGTATAGGGACAAATCATCATTGCTAATTTTCCCCCTGTTTGCACAGAAAATTATTATTTTACTGTTAGCTTCAAATTTATATTCTAATATCTTTTGCATAATACCACTTATTGAAGCACCCGGATAGCAATTATTAATAACCGAGTAATAACTTGAATTTGAGTTTTGTTTTAAAAATGAACTTAGATTGGTACCAATATCATCACTAAATACAATTAATTTAGTACAACTATTACTATTATTTACACTGTCACACAATATATCCACTGATGTACTGGGCGAGCATGTGATAATGGGAGCTAGGGGCTCAGCGGTAACCGGTTCGCCCTGGGCCTCCACCGGCTCAATTGCTTTAGGGCAGTTAATATTGCATAAGTGGTCATTTAGGAAACAATTAAGGCGCTCAGTGTTATCATTTGATGTTTTGAGTACCTTGTCTATTGTTAAAGAACATTTAGTAAAGTCCTTAAGGGACCATTCATATTTTTTAGTCATATATTGTAGCTCAAATTGCAAACTTTGTATTTTTGACTCTAATTTTTGTGTGTCAGTGCAATATTTTAAATGGCTTTGTTCTAGTTCTAACATTGACAATTTAGCTTGTTCTCTAAATTTTAAACAAGAACCTATATTTTTACACTTCTTGATTAACATTTTATGGAATTTTAATTGCTTTTTTTATTTTTGTATGAACTTTTTAATTTTTAGATATTTTTTTAGTTTATTTCTGCTGCAAAACAAAACCGACTTGTCCTGTTGATATGGACTGTCACCTGTAAGATCTATAGTAGTCAAGTCCAGGTTTTGAGAATTTGCAGAAGGAATAAACTGCGGGATACCACTCATTAACTCACTAAAAAGATTATCGGTTTGTTGGGCAGTAACTTTCTCAGCAGCTTCTTCCAGGTGTGAGATCTGTCCCTGGGCATCCCTTAGCTCCTGTTCCAGAAAGGTAGTCCTCCTCAAGGTTTTCTCATACTCGTCACTGCACTCTTGGAACCTATCTACAATTGACTGAAGGTGGTCCCGCTCCGCAACAATGTCATCATAACTAACATGAAGTCTTGATAATTCGCATTTTAATTTTTTTGTGTCATTCAGAGCGTTTATCAATAGATTTTCATTTTCCTCTCTTTCCTTTTCCAACTGTACACAGAGCTCCGTTTTAGATTTAAGCTCCAGCAACACCAACTGAAGTTTGGGCTCTTCCTGCTGGCGGCCGAGAGCTCTGCGACTACGGGTATTCATATTATTAATAAGTAAGTGCAATTAAACGCGAATTAAATGATAGAGCTCCGTGTACAGTTTATGGTAAGAAGTAACAAGGTTATGTACCGGCAGTAAATTATACTTAATATTGTTATGTACTTACGCAAATACACCAACCGTCGTCAACGTCGAGTAAACGCTTATACAAGTATAATAATTCTACTCACGAGAAACAGTCGATTTATTATGTATTTACGTGAAAAAGAAAAGATTTAACATTCGAAAAAAACGGGTACCTGACTCGTCACTTCTTACACCAAAATACACGGACAGAACACTTTTATTATATTAATCTGACTATTTTAGGACACTATTAATGCGATGATAATGGTTTTAATTGGTTTAAAATTGTTTAAATACTAAATAACTAATTAATTTTAAAAATATTTTTCTTTCATTATTTTTCTTTCATTATTATATTTATATTTCTCATTCATTCTAAAATGCACATCAGTTTTTCAAAAAAAGTATTTCTAATCGTGTTTTCAAGAGTATCTAATAAATTACAATAATATAGTTTTATCAGATCAAATCGAAGAATATTTCCTAGTATAAAGTTCACCCCAAGATGAGTCTCTTTCGAACATACAACCATTAAGATTAATTGTAAAATGACTGCATATTTCTTAACTACTAACGAGTTCTCAATAAAATTCCACTTCATCTCAAACGAAAATATGACCTGCAAACATTGGTACTCAAGTGAAAATCGTTTCATGACAATAGAATATTAGCGATAATGCTACGAGCTACGAGCCACTTTCGTAGAACTTGCGTAGCTAGCTCGTAGCTAAGTAGCACAATAATTTGTATCACGTATTTGCAATATCCCGTAGCAGCTGTCTGAACGATTGTGAAAATGCGAATGCAGCTTTAATATTTGCTTCAATTGTGTTTCAATTTTGCAATTGTATTGCGTATTTGTTTTGTATTCTGTATGCATTTCTATTTCTGTCTTGGTGGCTTCTAAATGACTGTGTATAACAGTATCAGATAAAATCTAAGTCAAGGAACCGGTGAAAAATCAGGTTAGGAATAATAATAAGCTATGGGATCCGCAACACTTATTTATTGAATATACCCATATATTTTACATAACAATCCAAATAAGAATAAGGCGGATTTGCGCAGTGCCGTCTGTCTGTCTCGCAAGACCCTTTATCTTGTAATCTCGTAAAATCCGAAACATTCATAAGCGGATCACACAAATATTAGATTTGACCCTGGAATCGAACACCAGTTCGTTTACACTTACCATTGCACTGACACAGTGAGAAAGCTAAAGAGAGATGTGACTTGGATTTAACGAATAACTTTAGCTACAAACGATTTTGACCACCAATCTTTCTAGCGTAGAAAAACGCACAAACGCCACGAGGAGTACCACCAAGGTCAGCGTAACTACAATGTGTAAAGGCTTCGTAATGCAAGATGGTCGGCCTTATGGCTAATTTCCCTGGGGCACGGCGTGAAGCCTTAGTTTCCGAACGCTGTTCGCGGCCAACCAAGGTGAATGCGGTTATCATTAAGAGGAAAATCTTGTTCCATTTCCGAACCGCATTGAGGCTCGGTGGTTTAGCGTTTTATTTATTAGCAGCTTAAAATAAGAATGTACTGAGAGTATTAGTTCTTTGTTGTACAAGAGTGTAAAGTTGCTTTTTTATTTATTTATATATTTAAAACACACAATTACAACATCCTTACAGTAACTGAACACCAAGGCGATATTGTAAGCAACCAGTTTTACGGCGATATAACTGTTAAAGCTTGTTTAGCCATTTGAAAAATAGTTTTGTACAAAAGAGATTCCACGCAAGCATATATCTTATACAATAACAATACTAGCCATTTTAATAGGCACTAACCATGCAATAGTCTGCCATGCAAATTCATACAATTAAATTACGCAATGATACAAAAGCAATGTAGATTATTATTTAACGTAGGCAACTTATTAATTAATAATGCAAATTCATCGACTTCGATTTCATAATGTAACTGCCAATTCAATAAGATAATGTCCGTAAAATAATACAAAAAATGTCAGCTTAATAAGTTAATGTCAACCCAAAAAGGAAATGTCAATTTAATAAGATAATATCCATTCAAAAAATAAATGTCTATTCAGTAAGATATTTTTAGTTTAATAAGATAAAGTCAATTCAATAAGATTGTTTCTAGTGTAGAAAATGTTTAAAACATTCATTCTACAAATTCGGCGATATGTATGTTGATATGCCAGTTATCTCACGGGATATATCACATTGCTTTTTAGTATTAGAATAGTGAAAATTCGACTGAACTATGCCATAAGGCTTGTGGCAAATCGCCAGCTCGTTTCTTATTTGCCCACGGAAATCCTTTTAGATCCACATATCGATGTGTTTTCTATTATTTTTCGACCAAACCTTCATTCGAACAAGTGTAGGGCATCATGGAAAATTATTAAAAACGGGACTGACAGCAACGTAAGTAGACAAGACATTGAATTAGTTTTGTGCAACGGGGAAATTATAAGGGATGCGACTCGGATAGCAGATTTGTTTAATCGTTTTTTCTTGTCCTTTAGTAACGCAACAAAAAAAAACACTCCAAATTATGCACATATTAACACAATTGACTCCACAATATTTTTGAAACCTGTTACCACATCAGAACTAGTGAATATTCTATAGTCCCTCAGGAATACAAATGCAGTTGGCTACGATAGTGTTTCTACATTTATTATGAAACAATGTAGCTTGGAAATAGCAGAAGTATTATGTTACCTGGTCAATCAATCATTTACACAGGGTATATTTCCGGATAAATTAAAGATCTCTGTAAGACCCCTTTACAAAAAAGACTGCAAATCGTTATTGAAGAATTACAGACCCATTACATTGGTTTCAGTTTTTTCAAAATTATTTGAAAAAGCCATGCATGTAAGGATCAATGGCTTTATAAAAAAGTTTGAACTCATAGCTCAGGAACAAAATGGGTTTCAGGCAAAAAAATCTACCACACTCGCTGCTTTCAACTTGCTTAGAAATATTACTACAAATATCGACAAAAAAAGACAGGTTTCGACAATATTCTTTGACATGAGCCGCGCGTTCGACTGCGTAGACCATAAAATTTTAATAAATAAATGTGAACGATATGGACTCCGAGGTAGGGCACTGGAATGGATTAGCAGCTTCTTGCGAAATCGCAAGCAATGTGTAGAAATAGATCGTATTGACGAACGACGTTTTGTGACACAAGTTAGATCGGACTTTGAAATTAATGACACAGGTGTACCACAGGGAAGCGTATTGGGCCCTCTGCTCTTCTTAATCTATATAAATGATATACCAAGAATCACAAATCACCATTGTACATTATTTGCGGACGATATATCTGTTGTGGTGACTGATTGTAAACGAGATGTAAAGCATAGCCATAACGTCATGAAGGCTATTGATTTAATAATGGATTGGTTGAATAAAAATAATCTGAGTGCAAACCTGAGTAAAACCAAAATCATCCAATTTGAAAACTACAAGACAAAAAGTAAGCCCTTGAAAATCAAATATGGAGGTGTAAACATTGAGACTGAGTTGGAAACTAAATTTCTAGGTATAATTTTAGATAAAAACTGTAATTGGAAAGCTCATTTACAAAACACATGCACCAAAATTAACCGTTTTGTCTATGTCTTGAGACGACTGCGCCGAACAGTTAATCTGAAAACTGCATTAACTGCCTATCATGGTTACGTTGAATCTATTCTTAGATACGGTTTAATACTGTGGGGAAATTCAACTGACATACTGAAAGCTTTCAGAGGTCAAAAACGGTGTGTTCGAGCTATGGCTAATATAGGACCATTGGATTCGTGTAGACCAGCCTTCAAAAACCTAAAGTTGTTGACTTTAACGTCACTGTATATACTAGAGATCGGTATGTTTGTCCGAAATCATCCAGAACTCTTCGAGAAAGCAAGTAAATATAAAATATATGGATCAAGAGACGAAACAAAACTTCTGCTGCCATTCTGCAAAACATCTTTCTATCAAAAAAATTCGTATTGCATGACAATAAAAATCTATAACCACATACCAAAGCACATTAGGGAATTACCGATGCGAAAGTTTAGGAATACACTCAAAAACTGGCTCATTGAAAAGTGTTACTATACTATTAAAGAGGTGTTTGACGAGAAATACACATCTAACAAATTTGGTATCTAGTTCTAATGAAATGTAATATTATGTTGAAATCTAAACATTTATTGTACAATATTTGACAATTTTCTGTTGATTTATTATTTGATGACATGTATTATTCTATTGACATTTTTCTCATATTAGTTCATTCAAATGGTAATTAGATAATTTCAATGTAGGATCATGAAATGACATTGTAAAATCTTAATATTTGCATGTAGATGAATCTGCGGAACATGCTGGACATATTATAACCATGTAACATCTTTTGTACTATCACCGTGTTTCATGCAATAAATAATTTATTATTATTATATTCGATCAGTAGTAAAAATACCAAAAGAGTCCTTCGAACATGAAAGATCTCTTTAAATTCTATTCCTTTGGCCAATGGAATTCAAAAGTGATACATAAAAATAGTTTTTTTGCTTTTCTCCATATAACGATGTCAAATTGCATCCATTTTCCTAATGAAAGTCCATCATTGGTTATTCCATAGCATTAAAGGGTAAAACCCGATGTGGTATTTCGCAACAAATGCTTCTTTCACATGTTAATACTTTGTTTCTAAAATCTCAGTCAAGTTATTCAGTTACCCGCGGTGGTATGCGACGTGTGTTGGCTCGCTGCCTGACCACCTATTCCAGCACATTTCTTGTGGTAAAGCTACGAAAACTTATATAGAATATAAGTAGAAGAAAAACTTACATATATAGAATTAAATTCTAAGCCGTAAATTCGTCGGGAACAACAAGGTGATAATAAAAATTATTCAACATTTTTACGAAAGAGCTTACACTTTTCGGTCTAAAACTTCATAAGAGGAGCACAAAGCAATTTACTTTTTCAAGAGATCTGAGAACTTATAATATACTAAGCATTACAAACAGATATAGAGCTAGGTATGTTCTTTAGAATTATCTGAATAGATACTTGAAATAAAAACCGGCTAAGTGCGAGTAGGACTCGCGCACAAAGGGTTCCGTATCTAAAAACAGCAAAAATTCACGATTGGGAGCCCCGCCCCCCCCTAAATCCCCCTTTTTTAAATTTAGTATTTGTTATTATAGTGGCAACAGAAATACATCATCTATGAAAATTTCAGTTCTTTAGATATTACTTCGTGAGATATGAGATACAGTCTCGTGACGAACATACAGACAGACAGACAGTCAGTCAGACAGACAGACGGACGGCGAACTCTCATGAATAGGGTCCCGGTTTTACCCTTTGGGTGTGGAACTCTAAAAATCAGATTTGACCCAGCTTTTCGTCTTAGAAGTTACGTGAATCAAGAGTATTAGCCAGATTAGGGTCCCAGTACGTCTTTGAAAGGTAACATATACTTACCTTTTGTACAGGCTTTTCTTAGGCTATCTCCCAGTTTCCGAAAGGCTGATCAACGCTAAAATTAACTAATCGGCTGTTAAGGGCGAATTCCCACCAGACGATCTAAAATGGATCGCCAATTCCTGCGATCGACGATCCGGGAGCATGAGGCATGGATCATGTAGCCTGACGAACAAAACTTTTCTTGCGCTCCCGTCGCGTTGCACCGACACGCTCCAACCGATCCACACTGATCCGCCTAAGTATAGTATAGTTGAACTTCGGTCGCTATGGAGTCACATGTCGGCAAGGAGCGCGCGCCTGCCGCGCAGTTTGGATCGCGCTAGGCACGTCCACATCAAATCTTCATTTTGGATCGTATGGTGGGGATCCGCCTTTAACAGCCGAGTAGTTAATTTTAGCGTTGATCAGCCTTTCCGAAACTGGGGGTAAATGTCACAAACAAGTTAAAGTCTTGATATTATTTCACTATAATAAAAATTATTGTTTTTATAATGGAGACTTATGAACATCTTAGATGTTTCGAATTATGAATACATTAAAAATATGGTCTTTGTTATTTGTTCTTATTTTTACCCAACTGCCGAAGAAAGGAGGGTAATGTTTTTCAAGACTATGTATGTATGTATCACCAGTCCTTTTTATAAGAAACGACAGCGATCTACCCAAGATAATATAGAATTCTCACAAAATTCAAAACAATTAATTGCAATCATACTAACTTACGTTGAGCTCGATAGTTTGAGAAACACATTCCAACATAAAATCTTTTGTTCTCCTTATCGCTGCCAGAGTGCAGTGAATACCGGTTACATCGCACTCAAAAAAGACGTAAGTCAATTGCACTGTATTCTAAACTCTGTAGTGAATGATCGCCGTTTGAATAGCATAGGGTTCATATTAGCATGTAATCATGGTAACATAGTGTTATTAACTTTTCTAATTCATAGCATAACCTTTTCGACTTTAGTTTATAAGTTTATTTTGTGGTATTGTACAATGAAGTGTAGTATATTTGAATACCCACTAATATACGAAATACCAATATGTAACGATTATAAATCAGATTGTAATCTTTATTTCTATAAGTGTTTTGAATTGACCTACATATCTAAGCTTAGGGGTGTCTTGTCGGACTTTGATAGTGGTTATAGGTGTACCTGTCTAGTAAACTACTATAAAATGTGTAAGCTGTGCTTTAGTTGTAATAATATTAATATTTTCAATGGCTACCAATAGTCTTAGTATTTATTACCAAAATGCTCAGGGGCTGCGCACGAAGACCCATTTATTTAAAAGAAACATTTTGCTAAATTCGTACGACGTGGTTTCTATAACTGAGACCTGGTTGATAACCGGTTTCAATGATAGCGAACTGTTTGATGAGAGATACATAGTTTGGCGCAGGGATCGTAATTATGAAGCTACCCAAGAAAAGTATGGTGGAGGGGTATTATTGGCAATACGTCGCGATCTTCCAGCCGTTTCTCGCCCAGAGTGGTCGTTGTCCGCAGAGGACATCTGGGTAACGGTGTCTCTAAATTATAATAATAATAAAGTGAAAAAAGTACATTTCTGTACTATTTATCTATGTGACGAAAATTTAGGCAATTCTTTTAATACGCAGCTATCAAATTATACGGATAAGCTGTCAACTATTTTTAATTCGTGTCCTGATGACCATTTTATCATTTTGGGAGACTTTAACCTGTCTAATATCGTTTGGTCACAGGATACGAACAATTACCCACGATATTCGGGAGTTACAGGAATGGTTCAAACAAATTTCTTTGACACGCTAACATCTTGTGATTTGACACAGTTTAATTTTTGTTATAACATTTCAAATAACAGAATTCTCGACCTAGCTTTAAGTAATGTTGACTTACAAATTATTGTATGTGACGAGCCTTTAGTACCGGAGAATGTTCATCACAGACCATTAGACATCATACTGAACATGGTGAACCCTGAAACTTTGGAAGTAAACCCGCGCTTAAAATATTTCTACGAATCAGGTGATTACGATACCATCAAATTAACGTTTAACCGTATTAATTGGGAAGAATGTTTAATGAACAGACCGTTGGAGGAAGCCACAAGTATTTTTTATGAGTGTCTACGTAATGTTATTGAAAAGTGCATACCACATAAATTATTACCAACAAACACCTCTTTCCCACCTTGGTACAACGCTTCTTTAAAAAAGGTTCTAAAAGAAAAGTACAAGTTTTATAAGAAATATCGTATTTATGGCAATATGTCTGACTATAACACATTTTCTATGTTACGGCAAAGAGCAAGACTGTTGGAAACTCAATGTTACAGTAATTACTTATTAAAATGTGAGAAGTCTATAACAAGTAACCCTAAAATGTTTTGGTCGTTCATTAAATCTGCCAAAAAGGGTTCTAATAGTCTCCCATCCTCGCTGTCACACAATGGTCAAACTGCAGATTCAGGGGTGGATGTGTGTAACCTCTTTGCGACTTACTTCCAGTCCACTTTTCTTCCCCCCTCCCCCACTCTGAGTGACCAAGTATCAATTGACCAATATAATCATAATAGCCATAATTATAGTATTAATGATGTTGAAATTTCACCTGACACTATAAATAACCACCTTCGATCGCTGGATCTCACGAAGGGAGCTGGTCCTGACGGCATCCCGCCTCTGTTTATTGTAAAATGTGCGGATGTATTAACTAAACCGTTAACAATACTATTTGAACGCTCACTAAAGGAGGGCAATGTTCCAAATGTTTGGAAATCTGCCTATATTACCCCTATTCACAAGGGTGGGAAGAGGAGTGAGGTGGGGAATTATAGGCCGATTTCCAAATTATGTATTTTTGCCAAAACCCTGGAGCGAATTGTGTACACGCAAGTCTACAGGAATCTTTCGGGTTCCTTTATATCTGAGCAGCACGGCTTTTTAAAGAGTTGATCTACAACATCAAATTTGTTAACATTCACAGACTATGTCACTGCGCATATGGATGAGGGGGGGCAAGTGGATTGTATCTTCACCGATTATAAAAAGTGTTTTGACCGTATTGACCACAGCGTACTTTTACGAAAGCTCTCTAAAGCTGGTATACATGGTAATTTATTTAGGTGGTTTACTTCTTATATTGAAAATCGCTCCCTGGCGGTTGTACTAAACGGATACTCGTCTTCCTGGAGTTATGTGCCTTCAGGAGTTCCTCAAGGCTCGCTATTGGGTCCCCTGCTGTTCAATCTATTTATCAATGACTTGACGTCATGTTTCTTGCACACTTAGTGCATTTTATACGCAGATGACATGAAGATCTACAAACACATTAAAAGCCTTGATGATTGTTATCCGGTGCAGGAAGACTTGGTGCGATTTGAGGGCTATTGTTGGCGCAACAAACTGGACGTTAATGTGGCAAAGTGCTATGAGATAACTTTTACCCGTAAACCACAGCCCATAAATTTTGTGTACCGAATTAACGGTCAAAATCTTGCGAAAGTAGATGAAGTGCGTGACTTAGGTGTCACTCATGATTCAAAACTTACCTATGAAACTCATATTGATAATATAGCAAAACGGGCTAATAAAGCGTTAGGATTTATTATCAGGTCCAGTTCCCAGTTCCATAGTATTAAAATAGTAAAAATTCTTTATTGTTCTTACGTGCGCAGCATACTTGAGTATTGTTCACAAATATGGAATCCGCAGTATGATATTTACATTAATAGATTAGAATCGATACAAAAAAGACTCATGCGGTTTTTACAGTACAAGTGCAGGACTTTTGATGACAATTATATATCTAGATGTAAGAGACAACACATGTTACCTCTGTATGTGAGAAGGAACATAGCTGATGTAACCACATTTGTTAAGATAGCACAGTCTGAAATAGATTCCTCGGAACTCCTTTCCAATATAGGTCTTGTGGTGCCCACGAGAACTCGCCGGCATCCGGACCTGAACTTTCTCCATGTTCCACATTGTGGCACTAATTACAGGCGTAATTCTTTTTTCTGTAGATCGCCAAAGGTAATCAATAGTTTGAACCTATCTGACTTTGACTTATTTACAATGTCTCCACGAAAACTGAGGGACACACTGTCTGGTAATTGGTTTAGTGTATCATAAGTTCGGTTGAGCTCAATCGCCTTCTATACCATCAGATTATTATTTACTGTTGGTAAATTTGTTAATTGTTTAGGGTTATAAACTTGCTAATATTTGTAAGCGGATTACCGGTGTATTTTTGTAAGTAGTGTACCTTTAAGTAATTATATAAGTTGATAAACGTTAGTTCTTATAGCTTTATAATGCGAAAACTAATTAATGGTTTCAAAATTATGATTATATAACATATTAGATGATAAGAAACTGTGTGTTTTCCAATAAAAATAAAATAAAAATAAAATAAAATAAAATAAATGTCTATTTCTTTGTCACGCCCTACAGCCTGAACGATCTGACAGATTTTGACATGCGAGGTGTAATTTGATTCGTAGTGATTGTGTGAGTAACACTAAAAAATCAAAATGGCGGATTTTTGGTGACAAAATGTTTTACCTATTTAGTTGCATTTCTACTTTGCTGTTGGGTCTTTTGTTTTCTTAATAATTAATGTCTTGTTATCAGATATAGTAAGGGATATCGCCTAAAATCTGCTTGGTTGACATATACTCAAACACGATCAAACTGCATATATAAAGAATTGAGAATCGGTCCGCAATTGGCGGAGAATCCGTGAACTTACGTAAAAAAACTTACAATCAATTAAATTATACCAATTTTTGATATTGACTAATAATTAAAGTTGGGATTGGGTTGTGCCAGAGGCATTGCCATACAACTTGGTAAACCCGTCAGCATTTTGGGCACGGTTTTGGTTGACAGCAAGTGGAGGAATATTTCGATGCCAAATTTAATTTTGGACCTCTTTTTGTGTTATGTTCCTCTTTTTTATAACTTGTATAAAGTTTATAGTAATTTTGAGTTGTAATAAAGTCTAAAACATTGTAAGAACAAAGTATAACATAAAGGTGTTAAACGCCGTTCAAGTTTATGATCGAAGGCGCTGCACTCAAGTGCAGGAGGTAATTTATTCAGGAGCGCTGAAGTCCGAATGATTTCCCTCGAGACTGTATCTGAAGACATCATGTTAAATGGCTAGTCTGTCACTGGCAAATGAACTGTTTGGAAACAAATTATTTGAATCTGTGTTGTGTTTGAAAGTTGAAACGGTAGATAGTACCTACTCTTAGATAACAATATAAATTAATGTGTGTTGAGGCCGGATTTCTTATAACTATAATTTTCAAAATTGGTTTCGAACATTGATATTTGTTTCAATCTTATCAATTAGGTGTTAAATCTTGGCCATGTAATAATAGTTTCGAATACAAGTACAAATTATAGTTACCCCTGAGGAAACTGTAATTTGTATAGTCTATTTAATGTTTCGTACCCATTCGTTTTGTAGTATACCAAGTAAAGAAAAAAAGTATAAAAAAAAAGTATATAAGTATTAATATCCGTGGTCTGATACCCATAACACTAGCAGGTTATTCCTAGCTTACTTTGGGATCAGATAGCGTTGTGTGTAAAGTCCGTGAATATTTAATAAAAAAAAAAATTGTAAAAGTGTGCTATTACAAGTTACTACAAAATGAAGGGGTACGAAATACAAGAGAATCAAACAACTACAAATTATAGTATGCTAAAGTAGATACACAACACGACTACAGAACCAAGACTAAAAGATTTCTCTAGCTTTTTTAACATCCAAACATCAGTCCCAGGCTTCAGAATAGCTTTTTATTTTAGGTGATCCATTACTTTTGTATTCCCTTAGTAAGACAAATTTATATAAAGGTACATCAATTTGACACCAACAATTACTCAGTTCAGTCGTTTCATACAATTATTGCATCTTAACACTTCCTAGCAGAAATTGCTGCCTATTGTACTGCTTTTCTTTATCAAATTTCTAAGTTGTCATAATACGTCGCGTATAATAAGTAAAGTATAAAATAAATAAAATTGATAAAAACTATCCATTAAAAGGATATGGTTTGATAAATGTGTTTACTGTGGAAAATGAACTTAGTATCGAAGTGCGCATACGAGTAATAAGCTTTATTCCTGCAGTAAACACATTTATCAAACTTAGTAACAATAGCCTGTGCGATTTGTATATCTATGTGGATCACATCTCAGAGGGGAGAGGACACTTCTAGCAGATTTCCCTCGGGTCCGTTCCGAACGTCTCAACGTATCACCTAATGTGTTCTATCTATTAGTATTTGCGCCACATCCCTGTTCAAGCGTCAGTTAGTTCTTAATGCATACCTACAGTTCCAGCACTAGTTTGTGTTTTGCCAGATAACTGTCACTTGGTCCCCTAGAGAGTTGAGTGGGGTTTACTTGAATGCTATATGTAATGAACATTATGATACATTGTGAAAGCTTATAAATTTAATATGGAAAGTCATCTGTGTTGAGCAGGACTCGAACTTGCGTCTCTCGAATCGTCTCTCGACCAGATACGTCCTGGTGCGTTGCGAAAACTTCGTCAGTTGCGAGTAGGTCTTGATGGTGGAAGATACTGGTACGAGTTTTGCTCAAGATCGATGATCCACCATATTATGATTTAGTTAGCATACTAATTGCTTTAAAAAAAAATTTTTAATGTTGATTGCCAGGAAGGCCAAATAGTTTATTCTTTTTCATAAAAAATGTGTTTTCCGGAGTTAAAATAATAATAATTGAACAAAAACAAAGTGACGGTATATGGCATTTTTTGCCGGACCCTTAACGACTAAAAACCAACACATTCCAAAACAAATTAACAGGAGATAGCCAAAGCCTGTCTTCGTTTGTTTACTTTTAACCCGTTAAATAGAGTTGGCAGCTTGTGTTTAACACCTGTGCACCTTTGCAAATGTCCACAAGTTACGATAATCCACTTTAGATCAGATAAGTTTCTTTGTCACCTCTGTAGTCAATTTTTTTGCGACATCGATTGGTGTAGTGGGCCGTACCAACACCTTCGGGCCCAAGTCAACCTCACGTGCAAGCTCGTGCACCTGCTGAACAACGGACGAGGCTCTGACGGCGGCGGTCCATTTCAACACGGCGATGGGCTTACCACCTGTTACGTGGGACCGAATTGTACACGGTGAAATGTGGGCCGGTATAGGCCTCTGCCTACCCCTTCAGGGATGAAGGCTAGAGTATATGTATGTATGTATGTATGTATCGATTGGTACCTAAACAGCGGTATCGTTTTTCTGCAGACCTAATTTGTTTTTTCCTAGACCTGAGAAATTGTTTTAATTTTAACTTGATACCTTCAAGCGTTACCGAGATATAGGGTCTTGATCGCACAAACAGAAACCAAGGTGATCCTCTTAGGGTCGCTAAGTCTAAGATAGAACTTATAAAGAAGAAACAAACAGACTTTCCTGTTAATAATATAATTATGAATAAAGTTTCATTTAAGTTAATTTATTTATGTTACGGACGGTCGAGCGCGGCACGGCGTAACTGGACGGGGGGTTTGTACCCTGTCTGCCTGCCCGGCGGCTACGACTGTAGGGTTCAGGCTCCGTCCCAGTTCTACTATCCGCGGCGTAGTCTTCGGTAAGCACTTGATCACTGCACTTACCGGGGTGCCGATCGATACCGGTGGCTCGGACTAGGGGCGAGGATGAAGAATGAAACCACTGATTTTGTGAAGTACGTGCAGTACAGGAGCTCTAGACGGAACGCGGACTAGCTGTGACTATACGGACACGGGTAAAATAATATTGTGAGGCACGAGACAGAACGGTACGAAGAGGGATCGACGTCGACAGCTCTCCGGTCCCACTAGGTCTTCTGTCTCTTCGGAATCCTCTTCTATCTTCCTGTTCTTCTCGTGTCCGTAGTCCTTGATGCATAATCCGTAAACCGTGACATAAAAACTGTGCGCTAAGCTACTTCGAAACTTTACCGTAACGGCGACCGTTTAGAGCTCTCTAATTCTGTCGTTGATTTTATTAAATTTTTATTACATCAATTACATAAAAACTGTTGCAGCTAATTATACAGGCGTGTTGAAAACTGGTAATAGACAACTGCTCCAATACCTATCAGAAACTATAAATGGTAACATTGTAACACGTCTAGATTTTCTAGTATTCAAGGAAATGCACGACTCTATACAAATTTAGCCATCCTTTACCCATAATTTGAACTTTATGACAAATCTAGGGACTGTAGGGTATAGGAGCACTTCGAAACTGTTAGTTCACTGTGTATTTAACAAATTAAGAGTATTCGGAACATTCTAGACCCTAACTTAGGTATCTAGGCACACAAGAACCGTGTTAACAATAAAACAATCACGACGAAAAAAAGGTAAAAAAGCTATTCTAAAATTATTGTATTCGAAAGTTACGTAATAAACTATTAAACTATAAAGATTGTTTTATTTACAATGCTAGTGTCCCTAAGTCCTATCTCGGTACTCCCGGGAGTCCTAGGTAGCCTAACTCGCTGTTTTAACACTATTTTGACTTCATTTGTCTCTAATCACTATGAACACTGTTTTAGGCACTGTATTGACTTTAGGAACACTGGTTTAGCACTTAGGTCACTACACAAGCACTAAAAGTCTGTTTTTCACGAGGCTGTCGCGAACAATTTGGTATCGTAGTTCGTGCCTGTAGTCTAACCGTGAATATTGCCCGGCAAGCACCGCGCCGCTGTGATATCGAAACAAAACTTGGACGTGGTCTTGTGCACTAAGCTTTTAAACTTCGCTTATGATACCAACTTTAACTTGCATAAGATGTTACAATTTCAGAACACACAATGTAAACCTAACGTTTAAGGGTTCCGTAACAAAATTACTTCTCTATACTGTGAGAGTTTAGTAACTACGTACGAGTACATAGTATTAGCATAGCTTGTACGTGTTCCCTGTAGAGCCAGTAATTTAAAAAGTCATTGAGACACAGTAACCTACAGAGTTCGTAAAATTGTCCCTATTAAGTAATAAACTTGTGTTAGTCATTTAACACATAAATTCTATTTTAAAAAAATAATAAGCTAAACTCTTACATATTTTCCAAATACTTCTAAATTTTCTTCTTATTTACCGTAAAAATTATGGGATTAAACGTCACTTTCAACAAATTTTCGGGAATATGGAAATTTTCAAAATATTTTAGCGTAATTTTACAATATTTCCATGTCTTTGTGAGGCCGTCGAATCTCATTTAATGCTTCACTGTTACAAACGTGAGGCTTCACATATTTCAGAGGAAAGTTTTTAAGAACGTTGGCACCGGTAGCGGCTGTCTTCAGTCACATATATTTCAGGAATCTTTTGAATATATTAACATAAAATGGTATCATATCAACTTGTTGCAAATCATATAAATTCTAAACACAAGCAGTCGGATGTGTACCAGACTGCTGACCTATAGCGAAAGAAATTTGTATCTTTGTGTGTTTAACAAAAACACTTGCTTCATCAAAACATGAAAGTCAGAAAACATTGTGTGTATGTCATCAGAAAACAATGAGATTAAAATGGTCCAAATTTGAGTTCTTCGTTTTTAAATTTATTTACTAGTCATATTCACTCATATTAGACTTCATTGGAAGCGGCGGTAACTGCAATTAATGTTTCCCGCTTGTATCGAAAGTGCAGTTAAAGCAGCGGGATGTAGAAATAACATGACTGTAAGTTGCTCTCGGGACGTGTTCGGAATATCATATTTTACTGTTGTTGTTTTGATTGGCGGCACTGCAGCGTGTTTGAGATTTGCATTAGTAATGGCTCTTGATTTTCGCCCCTATTTAGCCTAATGATCGTTTTTATTGGCTTCTCAACCAGTAAAGAGCGCCTCCTCCAAAGTATCCTGTGTTAGTCAGTAGGCACACCACGAACCGGTGCGGTTGTTTCTATCCCTATGACTCGGTGGAAACTAAGTACCACTGCACTATAGTGTAGTGGAACATGGTTTATACATTTATAATTGACTACTGACAGGCTTTCAAAGGCAATAAATCATATAGAGTTGGTATGAAATTGCATGTACTAATTACTCTTACGCTATTAAAATATATAATAACACATTCGCGTATATTCTCAATGGGCTAAGTAGAGGTGTTCACCTCTTCCTCACACACACATCCACTTTATGTCAGTCTTCTTATTAGTCCCACGTTACAGAGGAAAAGCAAGGCAAATTGTATAAACATTATTTAAATAAAATTCCAGCGGCCAGGACAGATGATAACCATCCACAAATACAAACTCTACACTTGCACTTTCGTTCGCCCAACAGGGCCGGAGTGCACCACAAGAAAAAAAATTGTTACAAATACGAACTTAAATCTACATATATCTCAACGTTACTCGACCATCTGAATTTAAGTGAAGATTATGTACTGTAATATGTAAATCCCTTGAGATATTCAAGTCGTTGCCTCCTCATTTGTCACGGCTGCAAAGTGGGCCCTTAGATGAAGCATCAATTACTTCGCGTTTTGAGAGAATTACTCTAGCTCTCACAGCCTCTTTAAAGTTCATTGTGTCGTACTAAGTGTCAAGCGTAAGAGATTCCTACTATTAATGAACCATACTTTCATACTTCACAGCTAAGTGAATCCCATATATTACAATTGGAAATTATTATAAATTTAGTTAGAGAAAAACGTGCAAACACAAGTAAACGAATTCCAAAAAAAGCACTACTCACGAAGCTCTGAAAAGTTATTTGGTCCACATAAAGTTAGGATTTTTATTTATTGTTTAATGCTGAACATAAACTTCATTCAAGTTTCTATTCTTAGAATTTTCAATAAAGTTTCTTTTGGTCGAATCTTATACCTAGCTAGTTTTTTAAAATATTTAAAACAGCATACACATAATGCAAATTGATAAAACCTCTGTGTTTATTTTGTTTCAATCTTCAATTCTCGTAGCATCAAACAAGGGCAAGGTTTCAATATCTTCAAAGTTCCCGACATTCATCTGCCGTTAACACATCCGACGGATGCCGCTTGTGAAGTACTTCCTACAATTTCCTTACCAAATGTCGCAGTCTATCCGAATCTAGAACATTCTTGACTATCAACCTTGTGTTGAAAGGCTGAAAGTTTATTTTCGTTTGAATGTTTGATGTTAGAACTGTGTGAAAACGATTTGCGTGGAACTTCATAGCTTTCTTTATGCGCGCGCTCCTCTGAGACACTTTATTGGGGCCCTCTAATGCGTGCCGAAGGACTCACGAGACAGAAAAATGAATCTCGTTATGGGAATAATTCTAAAATACGAGCCGTTCGATTACGTGCCGCGTACCTTCAACATTTATAATATAAAGCCTTTATTATGAAAGCGTTGATACCCAGCTGCTGGCGCCTTCGTATAATGGTTGAAGGATTGCTTATCCGTTATTGCGGTATACTCATGTACCTATTTTAATGATTATTATTTCACTTATAATGTAAAACAACCCTGTAAATACAATAGCATACAAATATTTAGATACAATATTTGCAACTTTGTTTGTGTTGAGCTTAAGCGAAATTTTAATAGTAATAAAGTATTTAAAACCTAAAGAGATTAAAACAAAAAGTTCAAGTAATGGGTTTACTCGTACGTGGAACTAGTTCACGTGTATGGAACAATTTATCACTTGAATAATTGTTAAATGTAAAGGTTGTTTTTTAATATAGTAAGTATAGGTAACGTGAACATTTTAATAATAATGCTGAATTAAAAGTATCTTGAACCTATAAAGAAATCAAATGGAAATAGCTTTGACCAACTGTATTCAGCAAATTGGTGTCCAATTTGTCACGTCAGCAGCAGCAGATTGAAAACTGATTACATGTCATGTTGCGCAATGTTGGAGTGGTACTTCCATCCTCTTCATTCCATTATAATACCAATAGAGAATAACAGAAAATAAAAAGAATAACCGGTGGCCAGTCAAATGACAATCGTTAAGCCATCCCCATCAGGCTGGTGGCGACGTCAATTTGGCGAACTAAATATTAAAAAAAAATAAGCCTAGTTAAAAGCCTTACGGGCAGCTAGAAAACTTTCAACTGCGGGTCGTCATGACCTGCGCTTGTCGGTTTCAAAACGACAATAGGCACACGAGTTCACGACCTATACGTGGGACATAAGTTACTTTATGGTGAAATGCGGGCGGATACTATGTCTCCACCTACCCCTTCGGGGATGACGACGTGACTATGTTTGTATATAATAAGAATAACACAAAGCTAACAATAAACCAAACAAATTGTTCTCGTTTCTATAATTCACTTCACACCTTTTTTCACACAAAGTTAAGCCATTGCAATAAAAGGGCACAACTAAAAACTACAAAGTATCAAACATTTACCTCAAAATATCCCGACGGAGTACAAAGTTACGACTTCGCACTTACTGAGCTATCAGACATGTTCGCTGTCCCAACCAACTTTAAATATTGCTATGATATTCTGTATTTTATTTTATGGGCAAATAAAGTTATAGTGCTATATTCATTTATTACCATTTGGCTGCTGTCCAAAGTTAAATGCACAAACTAACAATGAAACTCTTGTTTTAATGAACAGTGTAATGAATATATGGGCAGTATTTTTTATGTTATAATATTGCAGGTTTATGTACACACTAGCTGTCTCTCAGCAGCTTCGTTGGCGATATACTAAATAAGGATTGACGTACTTACTACTCGTAGTTGCACTTGACGCTATGCAGAGACGTGTTATCCGAATTATTGGTTATTCTGAGGTGACGGGAGACCTTGAGCCATTAGCGCAGCGAATAACCATAGCGTCCTTGGCTGCCTTCTACTGAATGTATCACGGCGAGGGTTCTGAACAGCTCTTCAACCTGATCCCACCCTCTCCTTTCCGATCCCGAACAACGCGTGCGAGGCAGAGGTGCCACTCAAACACAGTAGTGGAGTGAATCTTCGCGAGAACTAAGCGTTTCAAAAGATCGTTCCTCTGTCGAACTATAAAAACCTGGAACGACCTGCCCGTGCTTCCCTCATCCTACAATCCCGGGTTCTTCAAGCGGAGCGTGAAGAGGCACACAAAGGGCCGCCAACTTGAGGATCACTGTCAGGAGTCTTACGGACTGTGAGAGTGGCCCCCAATCGCTAGATGCGCAACAGCTTTCCATCAGTGGCGATGTCAATTTGGCAAACTTAATTTATATAAAAAAAACAGTTCCTGAGATCCTAGCGTCAAACAAACAAAACGCTAATTGGAAGTGATAATTTTACTGTACATCTGGAAATATGCTTAACTAAATATCATTTTCATTATTGAACAAAATCGAAAACCTTGTCAAGAGTAGGTACCTTTAACCGGCGAGCGTTCATGAATAGTATGAAAACGCTTATAAAAGTTGTATGCCAAGATCTTAGCAAGTGAAAAGCTAAATGACAGATAACATAATCCCTGCCTACCCTGATGGGATAAAGGCGTGACGTGAATTATGTATTACTATACGTATACCCGAATTGTTAATTATACGAAGTAAATTGACAGTAGATAATGTCACTTCGTCATAGAAAGTACGCAACAGTTGCTGTCAATTTACTTCGTCTAATCAAAAAATCGATTTTAGTATAGAGCCGAGCGGCAAAGTTAGAGCGAACGAGCAGTACTTTATGTTTTTAGCAACGCTAGGTATATGCAAGAGAATTAAATACGAGTAAGTTTAGTTCGAAAATATAATTAGGCGGCCTGCTGAAGTTTCTTAGCGTTCTGCTCGTTCATAATATAGGCGCCTAGACGGTCACTATCGAGAGAAAATCCGGCTTTATACGGCTCAACAATGGCCAATTTTTAGTGCCTTTTGTTAAAAATAATGTCATTTTTATATGAGACGTCGATACGAAAGGTTTTAAGGATTATACCGTAAAACGAAGAATATGAACGAGGCTCTTGGTTAAAAATAAAGGAGGCTGACGATTTTGATCGATAGAAATGGTACTTTCGCTAATACGGTCACAATGTTCTCTAAAAACGCAGAACATAAGACAATGTTTAATACGACGGGCAATCCCACAAAGATACACAAGCTTGCCGTTCAATTTTCTGTTGATATTAGTGCCTGCTAGTCGTACCCATAGCCTGTAAATTAATATTATGAAACTGAACTTCCTGGGTCGGTTTCAATCCAGAACAAATAATATTTCTGTCTAAATAAAAAAATATTTCTGTCATTCAGAATTGTTCAATTCGGTTTGAATATAGACGTTTTGTCTGTACTTATTATATGTAGGTATGTTGTCTGAAAATATGTGTCTAGGTTTGTTGTAGACCAGTTGGCAAGCTTATGTTTGTTTGGTTTGTTTAAAATGTCCTACAATATTTACTTCTTTATTTAATTAGTTGGTGAGGAAGAGGGGCATAGTTTTTTCATCCCTTGGACATATTGACACTCAGCACAATAAATCCCGGCGAGGACAAGACGCGTAAATATAAAATTTCAAACGTCACTTTGCGTATAAAGTAGTATTTGAGCTTAGCTTTGGAGAGGAAGCTCATATCCTCTTGAAATAAACCTTTCTAACGTTTGGACATAACAAATGAAAAACGACAGGAAACGCTTAGGCGAGATTTGATATTCTACTGTGAATAAAGGAGACTGGGTAAAATAAGGCGCCACTTCCGGCAAAATAGGGCTTGAATATCTATTTCGAGAAAATGTTAATATAAATGGTTAAACAGTCGGAAGTTAATTAATCTGTGTGTACTTTTCAATCATTAATACTCAGTCGGTATGAAGCTATTTATACAGTATGTCCGGGGCTTACGACCCACTAAAAAATACTACGACCATACAGTTGAAGTTTTTTAACCGCCCATAATACGGTCTACAACTTGAGTTAACAATTGTCATTTTACTGACAATCGGGTTTTTTCGAGTATTCCTTCTTTAAGCAATGATCGTTCCCTTAATCACTTCTTTCGACTCCCTCGGGAGTTTGGGGTGGTGTTATTTTGGGTCTCCTTGGGTTTCCCGTCGCTACACGGGGCACCAGTTTATTTTAACGGGATATATCTGATGAGTCATTGCAGGTTGGTACTTATGCAGTGCGACGTCATGCATCGTAGTGAATGGGACTTGGAAGAACTCTGTTTATCGAAGCATCTGATCCCGAATGAATTTGTAGTTCCGTGTCTTAATTCTTATGAGGATAATATTGTACTTTTATCGTATTGAGTCATTATGAATAATAGCAAACAATTCAGGCTTTACCAATTACTTGACAATAAGTATACACAAAGAATAATTTAAGTACGCATTGTAATTTGATTGTCTGTACCTAAAGGTATTGTCTGTACTTATATTTGATTTCAATTAGGTATGAGGATTTCGAATTACTGAAAAAATAGAAAATATTGACTAAAAAGAATTGAAAAAATAGAAAATGACGCAGTTCGTAACATCTTTATTCGCTTCCCACGCCACAGATGTCGTTTCCGAATGATGATGTGCCGGAAATTACTTATTTTACAACAGATTCGTGCCGCTACGCTTAGTCACAGTATAAAGAGTAAAGAGTACTAACCAGTATTGTAGCTCCCTACAAACGGACGAAGCGCAAGCTATACCTACGATTCTCGTTTTCGGCAGGCCTTTCAGTACGCTAGCAGGCGATTGTGCCGAGTAGACGAATGGACGGTGTGTCGTTTTTTAGAGAGTAACCGCGCGTGTTTTATTTACTAAAAATATTTAATATGACAATTAGAGTCTATTGTGCTTGTTTTGGTTGCATGAATTCGTCAATACCCAGAGATAACGTTTTATAGATTACCTGGAAACTCCGAAAGGTAAGACTATAAATTGATTTTACTTAAGTACTAATTGGTACATATACTACTAGTTGACTAAAGTTAAACAAAGTGATTGACACGAGTGAACTGGGTAGTTACATGATGTAGGTATGTTTGTGTTTAAAACTAGACTTGTGCTTGCTCAGTCAGTGAACGGTGCGATCCAATATAGTACAATATCCAAAAAAAAACTAGTTCAGAACTCTAGTACGTGTAGGTAGTACATTTAGTTCCGTTGTCAGTTCGTAGTTATTTAATTGAGAGCAATGATTTAGGTATGTTTCAAGAGTATTCATTTTTTAGTGGATGACCGATGTTACAGTACACGCTAAGTGTACTGTAACATCGGTCATCCACAAAGAAACAAACCGTATGACTTTGATTGACAGCATTTTTGTTACCTTTGATTTTTATTACACGCATAGAGACAAATATGAACTTCCAAAATTTAACACAACTTGACAATGTACGAAAAGTACTAGTGTACTAGAGACTGACTAGTACTTTCAAATCGAAAAATAGTTTTAATTTTGTAAATCAAAAATTTAACGCAATTATTATAAAGACTAGAATTCCGTGATTCTATCACTGACGAAACATGTGATGAGCCGATTATTATTGTCTACGCCGCTTACTCGTTTTCAAATTTCTATACCCGTCTCACTCCATCGTTAGTAGATAACGGGCGCTGCGCCGCCACGCCGCCGCCCCGCGCCGCCAGTCGTTGCGGGGATATTATATTATTACTCACAAAGTATTTTTTTGTTTAAATAAAAAAGGTACATATTTACTCGAAATTGAAGCCGGTTGTCAGTAAAACGACAATCCTTAATACAGATTGAAGGCCTTGTGGGCGGATTGAAAAAATTGAACTGCATTATGCTTACTATACACGCGTACGTAAAACTATAAGGTAAAATGTGGGCGTATACTATGCCTCTGCCTACACCTTCAGGGATAAAGGCGTGAGTGACTATATGAATGTATGTATGCACATATTTACAATCGCAATACTAAATAGAAAATAGTAGGTACATATTATTAAAATGCTGTAGGTGGGCAGCCCTATCGCATGCTTACGTACCGCGCGGCTGTAGGCATTTATTTCTAAAACCCGGCCGAGTCAAACTACAGTATACAGTGGCTTAGTACTTCGTCCTAACATGTTTATATAATATTACGATACTAGATGGCGGTCGCGGCTCCACTTGTGTGAAATTTAGTTCCCATCATCGCTTTCCATGGATACTTATTCCCCGGATAAAAAGTAGTGTTTATGTTATTCCATACTATAATTTATGTCTGCACTAAATCAGCCAGATCCGTTTAGCCGTTAGAGTGTAAAAGAGTAACAAACATTCACACATCTTTAGTCCAATCCTACCCGATCTGGCAATAATGTAAAAATGTCATGTTTTGACAATCGTTGTCTAAGACAGATGAGTAGAAAAATATAGTATGACAAATCATTGATTTTTTTTTCTATCCTGAGTAGGTATTTTACATGAGAATAAACTGTCATAAAGAAGTTATTTGGTATCGAAATGATTGTAAGAACACTGTATCACTCCTGGATACTGTCATATAATCAGAGTGAATACTCAATTGCAAGTAATTATGGATATATAGGACCAAATGTGTTTGTTTACATTTTTGCGCAAAGCTATTGAAATACAGTATAATCATCCACTCATCCACCCATCCACACACCTAGGATGAGTAGATGTGTGAATGTATATTCACACGTCTACACATTCATACATCTACACATCCACACATTCACACATCCACACATACGGATTGGTGTTGCAAACGTTCATAGGCTGCGGTGACCACCGGTTCTTCTGGTGGGCCGTGTGCTTGTCTGCCACCTTAGTGGTATAAAAAAAAAAAAAAAAACATACACTCATCCACACAACTACACATCTACACATCCACATCTACACATCCACACTTCAACATCTACACAACAAACGTTCGCATTTATAATATTGGTAAAATACCCCGGTAAAGCACCCGGTAAAGTGGTTAGCCGTATATTTGTCTGTCAAAAACGTGAGTAGGATGCATCGTCTGCTAATTAGTCGTATTATATACGTTAAAAGGAGAGAACACGTGTACCTACGTCTCACATTCGGCATGGTTATGATGGAATGAAAAATATTGCTATGTTAACAGTTTCCAGCAGATTAGTATAGCACTAGGTGCGAATTACCCTACAGATATCTTCAGGGCCCAAAGCAACTTCATCTAGAAGTGGTGCACCGGCTGACGAGGTGATGGCGAAGAGAAGGAGTACTACAAACAGATCCTGTATCAAAACCGTCATCCCAAGGAAAGTACAATCACCCTCTGAAAATAAAATTGAAAGAGGCTTCCAACAGCGGAATTGTAGTGTGATCGACTCATTTAACAGTATACAAACTACGTACATACTTATACTTACCTACATACAAATCAATGGTATAATTATATACTGTGCGGTTTCAGTGCGATAACGGCGCGTGGTTCATTGAATTCGTTCCATTTTACGCACCATTCGCTCATTGCAGTGAACACTCCGCGGTGCAGGTATATTAATGCCTGTGGAATTTTCCTATCATTGATTTCCAGAGCTACAGTTTTGACACGGCTCACTTTTAAATCCTTAGTGATTGAATGTTATTTTATTTATATTTTCTGAATTCTCTGCACAAAATTTATCAGAATCATTATTGTGGTTCAGGTGTGAAGACGTAACAGAGTTACTTTCACATTTTTTTTCCTCATCTGGCTTCTTACATTGCAGTTGGCCATAAACAGAATTTCATTGCGAAATATAAATCATTTTCATGTTAAGATTCTTCTTAACAGCAGCGTGTTCATGTATGTCCAAGTTTAGACTAAGTTCTACTCCAGTAAAGCGGCGGTACTTTACTGGAGCTTGCTGTGGAATTTGTCGACAAACCTAAAAAGTCGCGTATCACTGCGCCACTTTCCAACACTTGTGCACGTGGTCGAACCTATGTTTAAAAATCTACCATAAATTACACATAAACACTCAAAAATACACTAGTTTTGAAAAATTTTATGTCGGAAGTAAGACGCTAGTCTGTAAGTTTGGCGCCAAATCCACTTTCACATTTATATATTAGTAGGGATTAGTATCTATCAAATTCATTACTAGCTGGGTAGGTGGGCATTTACTGTTAAAGTGGCAATAGTAGATAATTCATCTTTTATTTCTAGCTATCACGGTTCATGATACACAGACAGACGGACAGTGGAGTCTCACTTAATAGGGTGCCGTTTTTTTTCTTACTACGGAACTCAAAAATACAAACTTGGTTTTTAAATTCTTAAGCACAATATTTGTGTCCGAGTGTTATATTCGGGAAAGTCTGTTCAAAGGGGTGAAAATAATAGGGTCCGAATGTTCCTAAAAAACTTTGCGTAGTGAACTGAAATTGAATAGTATTATAGTATTTATTTCGATTGTTAGGAGTATATAGGTCAACCCCTGGATTGTAATACAAACAGGGTCAAGCATTTGCACAATTTTTGCCTCAAGAGTTGAACATTTGAGGAAACTCTTATTGGTATCATTTAATTAAGTCCGTAAGGTACAAGTACGGAATCTCCGCCGTCACCCCCCACTGAACAATTAATGACCACTCTTGGAGCGAAAATTTTGGAGATAATCGAGATAGTTGTTTTAATTATTTTCAGTCAAGGTACTCGGCACTGACTGATCTATTAATGCACAGCCCAAAACGGATCTACGTAAATCCACGATAAAAGTACCTTTATCATATTTCTCCTTAGGGGTAATAACATAGTCTATAAATATAAATTCTGTTATCTAATAACGTTGCTTCAAAAAATTTTAGGAATGTAGACAAATGACAACCAATTTCCACAGAGGATGTTAGCTCTAGCTGGCAGAAGTCCAGCATAGCATCCATGAGGAATTTTACACGTAATAAAAACGTTATCAGAATTTAAAGTAAACTTTTTATCTTTGTGGTAAAAATATGAGTAGAGACGTAACCGCCACGCCACAAAATGTAATGAAAACGGTAATCGCAGTAATATCTTCAATAATAACAATAAACAGGCACGCCCATTGAAACCGAAGCACTAACATTACGGGCGCGGATCGACACATTCAGTGCGGCCGTAAACGTTGGTTATTTTTACACCGGATTTACGAGCACATAAACTTGCGCCGTGTGCGATATCTATACACACTAAACGCCTATCGACATATACACACCATTTGTGTTGTACGGGACACGGGGACACCAGGGACAGTAAAACTCCCCGTAAGGACAGATTTAATATTACAGAGGTATTTTTGTTATTGCTTGTACCTTTCTCTGAGCTGTTTCTGTAGATACAACCGTTTTTGTATCTACTTGTTAAGTTTTTTAGGTATTATGTTATCTGGAGACAAAATTAGGTATGTTTGTGACTTTGAATCATACGAGGACAACTTTATATCATTTTTATTAACAAATTTTCATAGTTATGAGGTATTCAGGTATATTATTGAAATTAAGCTTGAAATCTTTGAAACTTATTACCAATCTCCTTTCGATTTAAATGTCACTTAATCAATTCTTAGGTTTAGTTTAGATAGTAATAATGTAAATATAGATATGTGTTAGACCTCAGAAGAAAACACGGAGATGGCAGCACACTCGTTTATTCTCAACTATACAAATAATCAATTTAAGAACTAGGAAACCTAATACCGCGTGGCACAAGGAGGAACATTGCAACAGCGTCTGGGACTTGCAACCCAATCTGTAGGTTTGAGGTGGCCACCTTTTACAATGCACATAACGCTCACCTTCCACCGCTAACAATGTTCCCCATTGCCCGTATACTTTCACGTTTCTATCTACCGACGGCTAGTTTAAGACCGAGCCCCACAAAAGGGCTTAACATTCCCCACCCGGTCATTATTAAGTGTTGCCACTGCAGATACCAGCCAGACCTTAGGTACATATGCTAATAATTCTGTAACAGTCGGCCATCCTATGGGAACGAGTCCCTTCGTTCTAATTAACTATAATTTACATTTCTATTAAACATTGTTTTGTTAAATAATTGAACGTATCACTCGCATCACTCTTATAATCATCTATATTAAGATTTTTACTGTACGTGTATAATTATATACACTTAAACTACTACAGATTCTTCGACTATGGTATAGCTGCATGCCGCAAAGGTTACTTCTTTCACCAGAACGACACACAACTGCGATGTCTCTTACCAATCGTGGGCGGCGAGGTCGTTTACGCCAATCTTGCCCGGCTCGAGAACACCCGTCACTACTATGGTATAGCCGGTCGCAAAGGTTACTTCTTTCACCAGAACGACACACAACTGCGATGTCTCTTACCAATCGTGGGCGGCGAGGTCGTTTACGCCAATCTTGCCCGGCTCGAGAACACCCGTCACTACTATGGTATAGCTGCATGCCGCAAAGGTTACTTCTTTCACCAGAACGACACACAACTGCGATGTCTCTTACCAATCGTGGGCGGCGAGGTCGTTTACGCCAATCTTGCCCGGCTCGAGAACACCCGTCACTACTATGGTATAGCTGCATGCCGTAAAGGTTACTTCTTTCACCAGAACGACACACAACTGCGATGTCTCTTACCAATCGTGGGCGGCGAGGTCGTTTACGCCAATCTTGCCCGGTTCAAGAACACCCTCACTATAACTATATTTCAATCACTCTAAAATTATGCGTTCACTCCGTTTTACAATCATTAATATTTGTCGTCCTAAATCTGTAACTATTCAATCTCATATTATCAAATTACAATTACTCATTGACACTGTTTACAGTTGAAGAGCAAGTAGCAGTGTCTTCGCCAAAATTAGATGATAAGTAAATTACTCAGGCTCAATTCAATTTTATGATTTAAATCCCTCATCAATCACTTATACACACGCATACGTATGTACTCGATAATTTACAATCATTTTTCACATCCTGCCTACATACATCACTATACTTAAATCACTAAAATTATGCATTCACTCCGTTTTACAATCATTAATGTTTGTAGTCCTAAATCTGTAACTATTCAATCTCATATCATTAAATTACAATTACTCATTGACACTGTTTACAGTTGAAGAGCAAGTAGCAGTGTCTTCGCCGAAATTAGCTAATAGGTAGATACATTATTCAGGCTCAATTCAATTTTATGATTTAAATCCCTCATCAATCACTAATACACACGCATACGTACCTATGTACTCAATAATTTACAATCATTTTTCACATCCTACCTAATACATCACTATACTTAAATCACTAAAAACTACGTTTTACAATCTTAAATGTTTGCCGTCCTAAATCTGTAACTATTCGATCAAACTATCTATCTGGACAGTGGCGAAACATATTATATCTGAACAATGGCAAATCTTTTAAACAATTCGCTTAAACAATACCAAACTATTTAGGTATCTGACCAGTGGGAAATCTTAACTTTCGCTTGACTACGCGTGGTAACCAGGTATCAATATTAACAACGGTAACCATTATGCATTTAACAACCAACAGTACTGCTGAACCACTCAACATTATAACACTTTAACACTGTCACACTAAACATCGACATAATAACCAGTTAATACACAAAACGATTATCATCTAGAAACCCGTCGACAGATTGCTCAAACTTAACCAATATCCATGGAATATCTGCTTATTTAAACTCTAACTAATGTATGTACTATAGAAGAACTGCAACTATTTAGTAACTCGCCAAACAGTTACGCAAATGTGTGAACGAAACCATATCGCGGTTCACAAAGCCGTACAACGCTATCTATCGACGTTGAGTCCGCTAGATGGCGCTGTCTAGCAATGTTGTTTTCAAAAGTGCTCTGTGTTAATTTCCTAAATAAAAATAGTTTTACATATTTTTCTTTGTGCAAGTGAATCTCGAGACAGTGTTTATAAACAGTATACAGTGTACAAATGTTATGAAGGAAAAATATAAACAGACTGGAAAATTAATTTTGGTGAACACTAAATACTTCTATAATAATAACATAACGAATCTTATGCAATAAACATAACACAAATGAAGTGATAATTATTATTTAAATATCAACGAGTGAATAAACAGTGAAATCAGTTATTCTGGGGACTAAAACTACAACAAGAAATGTTTGGTACGTCAGGACATTTTTGCAACATGAGTCATCATAACGACCAGCTGGGATTCAAACACTAGATAGATTAGCGTGCATACCATTATTTCGAGTTGTCTATTGAATTGCTTCGTGGCGCGTTGGTTAACGGCGAGGATTAGACAGATTGCACTGGTGGTCGGCATTTCGAATTCCAGTACAAGTATACTTTTTGGAGATGTTTTTCGATCGAGATTTCGTATTTGGTTTGTTTGTTGTGCTTGAGAATGTAAAATCTTGAGAAAACACATACTGACGACAACAATCTGTTGGAATTGAAATATTGACCAACACATAATTATCACTATTAAATTATTAACTGTCTATTGGCTTGGAGATACAACATAAATTAATCGTCAAGAATCCAAAAAGGAGCCCAACTGGTTCATTACCTAACAGAACATGGACGAAATTAACAATGTTACTTTGAGACGTCATATGTCAAGAACCAAGTCATGCGAAAGCCTAAAAAATCATTGTTCTTTGGACAGCACATTCTCAGATGATTTACTGACCAAGAGTCTCGACTTATCAACTCACGTGCAACCCAATTTAAAAGATTTGAAGGCCGAAATTGACTGTCTAAAATCCAATTTAGAAACAACACAAAATGAATTAGAAAATGTGATTATCGAAAATAACGGATTAAAGAACCAGATTGGACAGCTACATCAGGAAATCAATATCTTGAAGCAGTTATGTCAAAGTCCAGTATCATCCACGAGAAGGAGTGTGCGAAAAAATCGCCAAAGCAGAAGACTAACGGATAGTTTTGATAAAAGCCCATTAAACTGTGAAAAAATTGTCACACTCTCTGATGAGCCAGTTACTGAATTAGGAACTAAAGACTTGAGAGGAAATAAAGAAGTTATTTTTGAAGAGAAAATCCAAGCCTCCGAAACAAGTTTAACCTCTCAAGTGGGAAAAAAAGGAATGCAAATTGCAGATCAGAATCAGCAATCGGGTACGAATAACAAGAACAAAAAACGAGTTTTAATTTTTGGAGGACAGCAGTGTGTAGGCCTAGCAAAACAACTGCTAAAATTCAGGATTAAAAATCCTTATGAAAAATATGACTTTGTATCTTTCGTTAAACCGTTTGCCTCCACCGAACAAATATTATTATGTGCTAAATTGTACGATCTATCAACCGACGACCACATAATTTTATCGGTGGGGGAACATGACTCGAACCCGCATAATATCATGTGTAGGCTGGGTGCGTTTCTAGAGACTGTAAGGTGTAATGTTATTGTAATTAGAGTAGTTAAAAACTTACATTTAAATGAAGTGAAATTAAATAATATGCTTAGATTTATATGTGTGCAAAATAAAAATAGCAATTTCGTTGAATGTAAATATCACGATGATCGACAAAGACATAACCTTTGTAAACTAATTAGTTCATTACTAGACCAAAATTATTATAATGAAACATTTCTGTATTTCACTAAGCGCAAGCGGGGTGATCCATTGCGACTGAATTTTACCAGTAGAACAAATAATAAAAATAATACATATTCAAATAAGAAATCACTATTCTCGGACAAAACAATCCAAACGGCCGACAAATCGACTCAAACAGAACTCCCTAATTCTCCAACCGTAAATCTCGTCCCTCCTCCCTCCAAAGAAAATCATGAAATCCAGTTTTTTCAGGAGTAATGATAGTAAAAGCACATACTTTAGAATACTTCATCAGAACATTGCCGGATTTATGAATAAACACCGTATTCTAGAAATTAAGCTCTTTGAACTTAGTAAACTCAAGAAGGATCCTGAAGTTATATGTTTGACGGAAACCTTTGTGGAGTTGGGGTGTGAACATCTTACTAATATTGAAGGATACAATCTGGCTGCGTCCTACTGCAGAAAAAACCATGACACGAGAGGAGGAGTATGTGTGTTCATAAAAAAGGAGTTTAGATATAAAGAATTACAATTACCTAGGGACTTGTCAACTGATAACGACTTTGAATGCTGCGGTATTATCATCACCGATCAAAATATGGTAGTTATATGTTTGTATAGGATTCCTAGTGGTGATCTAAATATTTACTTTAATAAATTAAATACATTATTACGACATCTTGTATATAAAAGTGACAAAAAATTCATTCTAGCTGGGGACTTAAATATCAATACATTAAAATCAGATAAGAAAGCATCTGAGTTCTTAGATCTCTTAAAAAACTATAACCTGACACAACACATTCGGGATCCGACCCGTAAAAAAAACTGCATTGACCATATTGTGAGCAACGATGACACAGCAACTGGTGAACTTTTGCACTGGGGTTTGTCAGATCACAATACCGCCCAAATACTTAATATACCTGCAATTAATAAGAAAATACCAGTCTTGCTTCAATACATAACAGTTAGGGACTATAACAAGACTAATATGCGAAAGTTTCGGGAATGCTTAGCAAACCTTTCCTTTGATGATGCATATAACAGCCCAGATATGAATGCAGCTTATCAGGATTTTCACAACACGTTCTGTTTGTTTTACAACCTTTGTTTTCCTAAAATAAAAATAAAGCTACCTAATAATAGGCGTAATGTAGGCTGGATAACAAGGGGGCTACGGAAATGTTGTAATACGAAGAGGATAATGCGTTTTAAATACTATAAGGAGAAGTCAATAGCAAGTAAAAATAAATATATACAATATTCTAAACTTTTAAGACAGTGTATCAATAAATCAATTCAAATATATAATGAAAAAAAGATTTATAACAGTAAAAACATATGCAAATCGTCATGGCAATTAATAAAGGTCGAATCTGGTAACAATTATAAGAGGGACTTAATAGAACACATAATAAGTGAAGAAAATGTCATATCTAAGCCAAAAGACATAGCTAATCATTTTAATGATTTCTTTATTCACTGTAATCCTGAAACAAAAAAAGGAGGAACCACAGTTGAAAATAATGTTAACAGTATTTTTCTAAAGCCCTTTGATTTCTATGAGGTTCACAAAATAGTGATGTCTTTAAAAAATACTAAATCGACAGGTTATGATGAAATTACTACAGAAGTCGTTAAGAATTGTACCAACGAACTAGTACCGATATTGACACACATGGTTAACTTATCTTTTGCTTCTGGACGGTTTCCAGACTTACTGAAATCCTCTATTGTTAAACCACTTTACAAAAAAGGAGACAAGGCGTTGGTATCGAACTATAGACCAATAGCCCTGATCTCAGTAATATCCAAAGTATTTGAGACCGCAATGTATAAGCGAATGACTGAATTCCTTTCAAAGAATAACATTCTCAGAAAAGAGCAATACGGGTTTCAGAAAGGAAAATCTACAACGTCAGCTTGCTTCAATCTAATGACTCATGTCATCAACAGTGTGGACGAGGGTAATGATACAGCTGTTATATTTTTTGACATGACAAAAGCGTATGATTTTGTGTCACATAAAATATTAGTTAATAAGTTGGAACGCTATGGGATTCGTGGTAATGCGCTGACATGGTTAAAATCATACCTAGAGGGAAGAAAGCAGTGTGTTGAAATTAGTGCGATTAATAAAAAAAGGGAATTGGAACGTTATCATTCAAATGAAAAAATAAATTTGTCTGGAATCCCACAGGGCAGTGTGCTCGGCCCTCTCCTATTCCTACTCTACATAAATGACCTTCCAGATTGTACGGAACATCCATGTACTTTGTTTGCAGATGACATTTCATTAATTTTAAAATCGAAACCAATTGACATTAATATAGATAAAAATGACATCGACAAACATGAAAATGACATTAAGCAATATAATACGGACATTAATAGATCAGTAGAAGAAATAATTAAATGGTTGGATGACAATAATCTGGTCGTAAATCTCACGAAAACCAAATTAATTCAATTTCATACTTATGGACATAAAAGCAAAAATCTTAAAATTATTTACAAAGAACAAAAAATTGAGGAAGTTGAAAATACAAAATTCTTAGGTTTAATTTTGGATAAATATATCAATTGGAAGGCTCACGTGAACAATGTGTGTAGTAGATTAAATAGGTTTGTGTATGTATTGGCGAAACTAAGAAGAATAGCAACAAATAAAACTGTTCTTAGAGCATATCACGGATATGTAGCATCAGTCCTTGGCTACGGACTCATCCTATGGGGCAATTCGACCGATGTAAACAAAGCATTTATTGTACAAAAAAAATGTATAAGAGCTATTTGCGGAGTTGCACCCTGGATATCCTGCAAACCTCTTTTCAAAAACATGAATCTTCTGACATTGCCTTGTATGTATATTTTTAAGTGTGCTAAATTTGTTAGGCTAAATTATGACTTATTTAAAAAAGCAAAGGATATTTACCCAAGAAATACACGAAATCCAGACAGGATCGTTTTGTCGAGGATACCAAGAACGAAATTATATAAAAAAAACTGCTTAGCTATGTGTGTATATGTGTATAATGGTATCCCTAAGAAGATTAAGTCCTTGGTATATAGGCGATTCATTAGAGCATTAAAGGCATGGCTTCTGGAAAACAGTTTTTATTCCATAGGGGACTTCTTTGAACACACTAAAAAGTATAATGCTTTTCCACAATGACGATTTTTTTTAGTAATTTGATAATATAATGTATGAGAAACCTATGTAATTAAGGATGATAACTGTTAAATAAATGTTTGCATGCCCAGTTTAGGCAGAACATGCTGTACTTAATCATAAGATATTCTGTAACATCTTTATAACCATGTTGAAAGCAAATAAAGATATTATTTATTTATTTATTTATTTATTTGAGGAACATAATTTTAAAGCAACTTAACTAAACTGACTCTTTAACTAAAACTGCCTATTACTCGTATCTATCATCCAGGGATCTCATCCAATCCGTTTCCATTTCCGTCCAAAAAAACCAATCCGTTTCTCAGGGTGGTTTAATGTCAACCAAGTCTTGTCAGGCGTGACACCGTTTCATGTAATGTCTTGACCTGAAATCAAAAGATAAACAAAAAGAGAAAACCATGTAAATTCGTGCAATAAAAAAAACATTGTTATCATTCATCAATTTGGATAGGTACTCGTCCAAAATTTACCGAATAACTCGATTATTAACTCGTAAAATGTTGCTTTATGTGTACGCTAACTTCGAGGGTATAATTTACTAGCAAAAACGAAATTTGTTTTTTTTTCTTTACCTTTACGAGGTGTGATAAATACTAATATCACAGACAAAAATACATCCGACACAATAGACAAAACCGATAACGAACCGACATGACACCTTTAGACCCAACCAGTTTACCTGACCGTCAAAATTCTGTTCAAACTAGCGAAAAATTCTAAATCTATGGTTAAAACTACTATCTCGCGATTCTATCAGAGTAAAAATTAGTAGGTATTTTTGAAACAAATGTAATGCAGCTTATTGGAGGTAGTACCATTTTAAACCATTTTCCACGAAGTAACCAATTTACAGCAAGTTTCTTTAATCCATAGAAGGTAAGACGCCACTGGACGCGATGGAATCCTTGAATTGCAGCAAAGTCAAATCAAATCTCGCATCCGTGTGAAATTTCAGTCTCCCTATCAAATTGTCAAGCATGAGAACAAGTTTATCCACGAGGTTAGCCCATTGTGTTAGGAATCTTGTTCCAAACACTCCGTTACTACTAACAGACTAACTCAGTAACAGAAAGCGAGCTACGCTCTACCCGCAACAATCATGTGTGATGAAATTGTTCACCCGAAAAGCTCCACAAAGTAATCCGTGATAGCATTAGTCTATTCTTAAACGTTTGGACACAATAATCCGTCTAGTAGAAATCAAATTTATTCCAAACTAATACAAATCTTTTGAAACTTAATAGCTGAGATGGTAAAGGGTCTAGGGACTTCATCATTTGAGTATCCTACTTAATGGAAAAAGACTACGTGACCTGTAATGTCCAATGTCCATCATCGTAGCACGTCGATTTTCATAACTACACAGCAGCTCAATGACGCTACTCCTCTCGTAGCTCCGACACAACGCGTGACCACGCCGGCGCCGCTTGTGCTCACGCTGTGTGTCCACAGCGCCCGCGCAAGCCGCCGTCGACTCGCGCTCTGCTTCTCCGCTACGCCGGCGATGGAGTACCCACAGCGGCTACAGCACAACCGCTCACGGTGAAGGTTACCGAGGCCTCGGCACTCTCCAGATCATTTTCCGGAACTCGTCACATGAAAGTTTACAAAATTCAGAGTTAAAGTACACCGGTAGCCAGTTACTGTACATGTCTTCCACAAAAATGTTTTGAGGAATGGCATGGCAGTGGCCACACCATTCCCTGAACAGATTAATCCCGTCCATGATATAAGCGACGGTGGCTCATACCTACATTTCCTATCTATACCCAACAACGTTACAACTCTAATCACTACTTAGTCGGATATCTTCTAACCTAATGAATTATATTATAATTTTCTAAGGGAATACGATTAGATAACATCAGTCATTCGAGGGTTGCCTTCTGGAGTCCATCCCAATCACGTTCGGTCAATAAAAATGTAACCAAAAAAACATTTATTTCGCATAATCCTAATACATAGGCACTTGCGACACGTCAATGAATACAATGCAAATAGTACCACCAGTTCGGAACGCGGCCCGCTTGAGAAGAACTGGCAAGAAACTCGACAGGCTTTTCTTTTTGTGCTCTATTTACAAAATTTAAACTAAAAGTAGAGCAAGCAGATCATTTCCAGGCTTCCTTGTCAAGCAAATAATCGTCAATTAAATAGCCACAATTAGAAAACTCTAGTTAACCTGATCACCCTCGTCTACATCAATAGACAACCTAAATACCGACTGCAGCACCATCCGCCGGGCTGAGACTGATTCAAACCATCGAAGGCCACCCAATGTTAACAAAAAAAATATCACGCAGGTATCAACGAAGATTCCGTCGGAAGGTAAATTAGAAAAATTCACTTTTACTTCCAACTTAACTGAAATTCAACAATTCTCACAAAATATGATCACATACACACAGACACACTCATCACAGCCGAGTTTAGTTATCGCATCGAATTACCTCCTGATCTGTGACCTCCACCTCCTGATGACATAAACCACGACGACCAAGAAAGACTAAACGATACCCTCCCAACCCAAAAGTCTATAGGCCTCTGCTGCTTGGGGTACCCCACGAACGCGACATGTGCGCGGGCCGGGAGACAACAAGTCCGCGGGGGTCGGGTGAATGGACGGGCCCTCCTGCATCGGAAGCTGGACTACAACCCAGGGTCGGGTGCGGGGGGGGGGGCGTGTATTCGCCCATATCTTCCTTTTCTCTTCCTATCCTAAGACCAGTAGACTCGACTTCAAAGACGACGTGACAAGACATAACCGGGCCACCGTGTTAGTAGGCGAAACGGTGGTCTATATAGGCCTACCTGCACTTCGGTCCTGTGCAGTTGATCGCCGTACGCTGGGATGCAGGAATCCTGGAGGGCTGAGCCATAACGGGGTCGGGTTAGTTACCCCGGGAGGCAACACTCCCTCTTCGGTCCGAATTTCCAGCAAAACGGTAGCCCCACATAGAGCCAATGTGGGGTAACGGACAAACAGCCGCTTCACGGCCGTAGGCTAGGTGGGGTAGGAAAGGGGACAGGCCATGCTGAGGGAACGAGGTCTGTGCAGGCTTGGTCGCCTGTACAGACTGCAGCACCCGATGTCGCGCTTCGGAACCTCCTACTGTACCGAAATCTCCCGTGGTAGTCCTGGGGTTTGTAAAACCTCCCCAGTTGCGGGCTCCGTGGAGGGTGGGAAGCCACGGGAGATTACTCTTTATACTAGGATTATGGAAACCCTAAATAATAAAAAACCCAAACTCAACATCCCCTCTGATTCGGACGCGGGCACGACGAACGCAGATCACTCTGCGGGCCCGGGAACGCCTCCGAACCAAGAGACGACCAACCCGGCTCTGAGCCAGGTTCAAACTGGATGGACAATAGTCCCTTCCAAAAAACCGGTGTCGGCGCCATCTCAAAAAAAGACGGCGACCACCAACCAAACACGCGACGTCAACCCTCCCAGCACCAGCGGGGTGGCCAAGAAGCGGAACAACAGGCGCTCGAAAGCCAAAGTGAGACGGCGTGAGACCAGCGGTCTGGCATCGGAGGGGGCTGCGGGGTCCGCCGCGCAACTCCCCCCGATGGCAGATCGACCTGCGTTGGACCCCCGAAGACGGGTGGAAGATGCAGCAGGCCGCTCTACACAAACCACGACCTCCGCGGAACACCCCAGGGCACAGCCGACGGCCAAAAGGGGGCGCCTCGATGAGACAATATCTCCTCGGGGTGAACCCAAGAAGCTTAGACTGGAGAACTCGGGCCGGCTTTACGCGGATGTGGCAAAGAGTGAGCTGATGGTGGCAATAACATCGTCCACCGGATCACAGCTCACATCAGAACAGATGCAGCAAATCATGGCACGACTGGAGGCGAGACTTGAACAGGAGGCCTTCAACCAAGCTTCGAATACCTTCGGACCCACACTCCAGGGTAAGCCAGTGTACGCAAATGGCGTGATAAAGCTCTGGTGTGAAAATAAAGAAACTGTGGAGTGGCTTCACAAACATCTACATACAGTCTCCACAGAAACCACCCTCGGGCTGTCGCTGAAACGACAGAGCGAAATCCCTCGACGGATACGCTGCGGCATATTGCTGCCGGGGATTCGGACAGACGCACGATCAGTGGGATGCACGCTGAAGCTGCAGAACAAATGGGCTGCAGTGGATCGCTGGCTGCTACATAAAATGATTCCACAACCATCAAAAGATCAAACGTTCGTGATCGTCAGCATCCCGGAGGACCTTGTACCGGTTCTGGAGCAGCGGGAACGCCGCCTTGCCTACATGTTCGGGGCGGTCTACGCGCTGTTCCAGGGCCCGGGGGGGAAGTTCATTAGGACTCCCCCTAGGCCTTTCGGGGGGTTGGAGAACGCGGAGGACACCCCAGCTCCATCAACCTCGACCGCTATAGTGGAGGTACACAACACAGCCGAGCCAAGAGCGGCTAGTAGTAGCAACCAGCCCCTCACGTCATCACCACAAACCCAGCAACCAACCTTGGCGGAAGAAGAAGCGCTCCTGGGACTCCTCGAAGTCGGCGAGGCGTGTATCGAAGGGCTAGGTAACCTAGACATAGGAGAGGACGAAGGGCCTGATAGCGATGGCGTCCCCTTCCCTATGTCCAATTAAAATTAACCAAGCTAACCTCCAGCACTGTACTGCTGCTACGGCTCAACTGCGCAAATGGCTGGAGGTAAATGAAGATGCCGTAGCTCTGATCCAAGAGCCGTGGGTCAGAAAAGGCAACATATGCGGTCTACAAAGCTTAAATGGTAAGATGTTCGCACACCATGGCCCGGAACATCCGCGAGCCTGTATATACATAGGTAAAAATATCAGAGCCCATGCACTAACCAGTTTCTGTTGCAGAGACGTATGTGCGGTGAGGCTGTCTAACGAACAGGGCGCCAACTCATCCGGCGCAGTCCTGGCCTCCGTCTACATGCGTGGTGCGAACACCCCGCCACCACACAATATGGCGCGGCTGGTGTCGCACTGCGAGAACGAAGGCCTACAACTGCTCATCGGCACGGACTCAAATGCCCATCACACATTATGGGGTATGAAAAATTCCAACGACAGAGGTAAGGAACTCTTTGACTACCTTATAACTACAAAACTAACAGTCCTTAACCACGGCTCAGAGCCAACATTTGTAACTAGAACTGCTAGAACTATAATTGATCTAACACTAGCTACAGAAGAGGTAGCAAGGACTATCACGGACTGGCACGTGTCCGGTGAGGCCTCTTGCTCGGACCATAGGTGGCTAAGATATAATCTACAAGCAGAATTACACTACGCACCTCCGCGTCGTAACCCCCGTAAGACGGACGTAAAGCAATACTCGCATCACCTACAACAACGATTAAGAACCCAGGTAATACCGGACATAATCGAAAGTACTGAACAAATAGATCTACACGTTAAAGAACTGACAGACAATATCATACATAGCTATCATATGGCCTGTCCCCAAACAGAACCCACCAACGCGAGGGATAAAGGCTCTAATTGGTGGGGGCCCGAACTAGAAAGGCTCAGGAAGAACATGAGGCGGCTGTTCAACAGGGCTCTGAACACTTGTGCAGACCAAGATTGGGACTGCTACAAAACCGCCAAAGCAAAATACAAGAAACGACTAAGATACAGAAGTACCAAGTCGTGGAGAAATTTCTGTAGTAGCATTGAAAACTGCACACAAGCTAATAGAGTCAGACTGATACTGGCCAAACAAGGAACAGAGATATCTGGATCTATAAAGAAACCTGACGGCAGCCTGACAAACACTCGTGAAGAGGCGGAAAGTATTTTAATACAGACGCACTTCCCAGGATGCCAAATGCTGCAGACACCCGAGTGGCCGGTGGAAAACGTAACCACAGAGGAAGTCCACTGGGAGCTGGCACGACAGGTAGTCAACCAACAAAAAACTGAATGGGCAATCAACAGCTTCAAGTCCTTCAAATCTCCAGGACTGGATGGAATCTTCCCCGCACATTTAAAATGGGGAGGACACCAGTTGGCATGGTCACTTACCATCATCTTCGTAGCATGTCTGGCGCACAGATACGTACCCAGACTGTGGAGGGAGGTTAAAGTGATCTTCATACCAAAACCAGGCAAAGGGGACTATTCAGACCCCAGATCATACAGACCAATAAGCCTCACATCTTTCCTCTTAAAAACTCTGGAAAGATTGTGTGACAGAGACATTAGAGGGACGGCCCTTCAAAATAAACCACTGCATCCTAATCAACACGCATATGCCCCCGGCAAGTCTACGGACTCAGCACTACATGCAGTGGTACACAAAATAGAAGAGGCCATCCAGATTAAATCAATGTGCCTTGGCACCTTCATAGACATAGAGGGAGCTTTCGACAGAACTAGCTTCAGAAGCATAACCATGGCACTGACAAGACATGGAGTAAATACGGTAGTCAGTGAATGGATAGGAAACATGCTGAGTAAACGCATTATAAGACTACAGTCAAGTGGGGAACAGTGCGCAGCGGTGGCCAAAGGATGCCCACAAGGGGGCGTCGTCTCACCGCTGCTATGGAACCTCGTTGTAAATGACTTAATAACCAAACTAAATGCAAATCATCACTACACTGTGGGGTATGCAGACGACATAACAATACTGACTAGGGGAAACTTCACCAACACGGTGTGTGATATCACACAGACGGCGCTTAAGATCGTGGAACGTTGGTGCACTGCCAACGAGCTATCGGTCAATCCCAGCAAGACGGAGTTGGTATTGTTCACAAACAAAAGGATTCTGGGAAACTATCGGTTGCCACGTCTCTATGGCACCGAACTAAAATTCTCCAAAGAGGTCAAGTATCTTGGGGTACTTCTTGACAGCAAATTAAACTGGAGTAATCATCTCGAAAACAAAATCAACAAAGCTACAATCACATTCTGGCAGTGCCGCAGAATGATAGGAAGCAAGTGGGGGTTGAGCCCCAAGATCACCCTCTGGCTATACGAATCGATAATCAGACCCATCGTTGCCTACGGGGCTGTGGTATGGTGGACACGCACAAGCCTAACCACAGTCGAGAAGGTCCTGGAAAGTTTCCAAAGACTGGCCTGCATGGCAACCACCGGTGGAATGAGAACCACGCCCACCGCCGCCATGGGGGCGATGCTGGGTCTCCCGCCCCTGCACATCTTCATCAAACAGGAAGCCGCGGCTACAGCCATTAGACTCAAAAGTCTAGGACTGTGGAAACCAATCAAGGTAGCACATACAGAGATATACAAGAAGTTGGTGGATTCGGAACCACTAACTGAAGCAATCACTGACACAATACCAAAGCAGTTTGTGTTCGACAAAAAGTACAAAATACAACTACACGAGTGCCCCCAAGAGGGACTCAATATCAGGGAGTTGAGGATATTTACAGATGGATCCAAGACGAGGATGGGTACCGGAGCAGGAACCTTCTCGGAGGACCTGAACATTAATATCGCAACACCTCTAGGCACCCACGGCACGGTATATCAGGCGGAGTGCATGGGTATAATCAAGGCGACTGAGGCCATCAAGGCCAGGACCATACAGAATCAAAGTATCCGGATACTAACTGATAGTAGATCGGTCCTACAGGCGCTACAGAGCCATACAATAACATCGGGCCTTATCATGGAATGCCACATGGGTCTCATGGATATATGCACAAACAACAATGTTACCCTACAATGGATAAAAGGACACAGTGGCTCACGAGGTAACGACGCAGCGGACGAGCTGGCAAGAAGAGGCTCGTCGCTGAGAGCAATGGGCCCTGAACCCATTCTGCCCCTACCATCGGGATGGGTACGTAACCTGCTAAAACAACATACTAGGAGCCATCACCAGAATTACTGGACCGGCTTAGATACATGCAGACAAGCGAGAGAGGCACTGCCGACAATCAACACCAGATTCTCTCGCAAAATTCTGCAGCTCAACAGGACCAAGATAAGTATGATAACAGGTATAGTTACGGGTCACAGTCCACTAAACAAACATCTCTTTAACTTAGGTGTCACAGACAGTCCCCTTTGCAGAGCTTGTATGGAGACGGACGAAACTGCCAGTCACATTCTTATGGAATGCCCAGAACTGGCCAGATACAGGGCTAAACACTTCGGTACACCGAGGTCGCTCCAGGAAGTCGTCGGCAACGTGAAGAGTCTGCTAGACTTCCTGGAGGAACTGGGATGGCAGTAGCCATACCACAACCCCCCACGCAAAATAGGCGCAAAATGACGTCGAGTTGCGGAAACCAGCCCGTGTAAACCTAGAACCTAGAACCCTACCTCCTGATCGTTTGAACCTGAAAACGTTTAAGCTGACACAACCAGAACCACTTTCATATCAGTATAGTACAGGGTAACTAACGGACCTTTTCATATCCCCAACCAACATACGTAGGTAGATATATATTCTTTTAACCAAAACCTTTAACCGAACCATAGATCTAGACCTCTGGCTGGCTCTCTTAATCTGTTGCAAAACTATACTTAAAATAAAACCCGGACTTGGATGCACCCGTTCTAGAACACTCATCTACATTGTAGATCATGCTAATTCTAACTGGTTTCGCTTTAATATTATTATCACACCTATACAAAAACGTAGTTCTTCGTTAAACATCTGTAACTGAGATATTGAAAATTTTCACTATGAAACATTTCAGGGGCTAACAGCATCGGAAACCCTCAAAAACTACATGCGATCCGTTTATTTAATATATATAAATAACCTGTAACTGAGCTTTCACTTTCCCATATAAGCATTCATACCAGCTAAGTTAACCCTCTTTTCTTTTATATTACAAATCTTTCTAACGACTGCCATCAGTATCCCAATAGGTCTGACAAAGCTAAACTAGAAAAATCTCATTATGATTTCGAACAGTAGGTACTAGCGTTCAGAGCTATTTATTTTGCCATAGCCACAATCTTGTCAACTATCTACACCAACAGCCCAATGAAACACCACAGTGAGAAATATAAACACGTGGGTCACGGTCACGCTCACGCCTTAACAGTCACACCAAAAGCACAACTACAATAGAACCCAATATAACGAAGTAGGAAAACCTAGCACGCCGTTGTATTACTCACTATGCGACCATTCAACGACATGGCGCTAGCTAACCAGGATCACCTATGAACCCTGTATCATACTGTACAAGAGGAGCCTCTCAATGTCGTCGTATAACACTGCTGGCTGGCCCCCTGAACCTTGGTTTCCAATACACACAACCTTAATAGGGCGGATGCCTACTTTTAACCAGTCACATTATCAATAAGATACGTATTTGTTAGCCTCTCAACGCAGTAGGTACCACAAGTTGTTTTCACACTCCCTCCTGATACTATAACGCTTGACCTTCATACACCCAATACACTCTTAAACAACACTAAAATTACAAAAAAAATCGTGAAAGTGTGACCGAGTACTAGGCGACCAGCGCATGTTAACTGCGAAATCCATTGTAGAACCGAACTTTTACACCAAACACCCAACACAAACCAATTAAGGATCTGAATATTCACTTCATGATTCGATAATGTATTCAATTTCATTAGTACCGAATCTACACAATAAACCTAATCACTAAACTTACACTTTTTTTTTAACCCACCTGTTCCTTTTTTTCTTTTATTAACAGGATCGCGACACTTTTTTTTTAAACTACTAGCATAAAACAATAAGGTACAGAACGCAAACTCATGTATGTACCGTTTCTTACCTTTTCCAAACCTACCCTCGGCTACGCGCACTGGCGTACAAACCAGTATCGAAATTACTTTGCAAATTCTTTGACTTCATGTCTGTGAAATCTGTGCTACCATGTAGGTAAAACCTAACGGCCCATTTTCCCATCATTGGCAAAACTCAGCATACTGTTAGATGAAAAGTACCAATTGAATTAACCAGCAATATCTTTCGCCTTACTAATCGTTAACCAGCATTATCTATCCTTCATTATTAAATCTTAACCAGCAATATCAAAATCCACGTTATGGCAAGGCAGATACCTACATAGTTTTATCCTACTAGTTAAAGTAACCATTTTATACGAAATTAATATGCGTGTACTTACATGGCGTGGGTTATAATGCCACTTCTGAGATGTTAGACCTCAGAAGAAAACACGGAGATGGCAGCACACTCGTTTATTCTCAACTATACAAATAATCAATTTAAGAACTAGGAAACCTAATACCGCGTGGCACAAGGAGGAACATTGCAACAGCGTCTGGGACTTGCAACCCAATCTGTAGGTTTGAGGTGGCCACCTTTTACAATGCGCATAACGCTCACCTTCCACCGCTAACAATGTTCCCCATTGCCCGTATACTTTCACGTTTCTATCTACCGACGGCTAGTTTAAGACCGAGCCCCACAAAATGGCGTAACATTCCCCACCCGGTCATTATTAAGTGTTGCCACTGCAGATACCAGCCAGACCTTAGGTACATATGCTAATAATTCTGTAACATATGTAATAATTATGTTTCTCTGTAATTTGTAACAATAAATGTATTTATGAAATTCTTATAAAACACAGTTATAATTCATGTTATCGAAAGTTAATAGAAATTTAACTCCGATTTCTTCTATACAATGATGTTTCATAATTACAATCACTTATTTTACTAGTAAAATATTGATACATTTACAGGTCTTTGAAAATAACTGTTATACAGTTCAATGTTTAGGCGTAGTGACTCAGTTTTACGGTACCATGATATGCACTTACTACCTAACATTAATGCACTTCTATTTCACAGGGCTAAAGCATCTCACAAGACTCATTTTCGATTTCAGTACTTTCGAAACGAAAAATTCTAATAGAGTTGCATATTCGACGTGAGAGACGTGGTTTTCATATCGTAGTATGGAAAATAAAGGGTTCCGCACACGGCGCGCTCACGGTCGAAGGCTCCGTTCAATTTTCCAATTTAAAAAGGCGTAAAGCGCAGCCGGCTGGAGCAGGGGCCGCGCACGATATTGCTTGCACACTATTACTACGGACTAGATTTGTGGCTGTGGATTAGCATTGTTTTTTGTGGATTTCGAATTAACTCGTACACCTTTATAGGTTCTTTAATTTGTGTATACTTATAGTATCTACTATAGTCTATACTTATAATAAATCTGTAGAAGTGAAAATTCTGTACATTCAAAATATCAAAAAAATAAATAGCAGGGGGCGTTACTAGACCGACACCGAATCCGAAAATGTGATTAAAAAAATTTTTGTCTGTCTGTCTGTCTGTCTGTCTGTTTGTTCAGGCATCACGCGAAAACTACCGGTTCAATTATGATGAAACTTGGTATAACTATTGTTTAATAGCCTGGGCACCACACTGGGTACTTTTTATCCCGGAAAAGTATAAAGAATTCAAACCAAACTTGATTTTGCGGTTCGCTCCCTAGACCCAAAGTTATTATCAATTTTTGCTTAAATGGTTAATGGTACGATGATGAAACTAAACATGAACGTTGTTTGTTACAATTAGAAAAAAGTAATTTTAACATTTTTGCAAATTCCACCTCCAAAGGTATAAAAAAGGAGGGTAAAGTTTGTATGGGACATCGTGATTCCTTGGTCCGATCTACTTAAAATTTGGTATATAGCATTATTAGCATAATTGATGAAAGACGTGTTTCGTATTTTATTGAAATTTATACTATAACGAGCTAAAAAGGGAATGTAAATTATTTGAGGTCTGATGTTCTCCGGAGTTGATATCAATACTCCTTAAATACTCTTATTTTATACTTAAATTACTTTTTATTTTGACACATAATTTGTGAAAGTTCAATAGAATTGACGTTTTCATTTATGATTTATTTAAAACTTCAAACAAATGATTTTACTACATAGCCATAAAGTTTAAAAAAGCGCTATTTTGGTTTAATATTATCCAAATATGCTTTATGGAAGTATTATTGCTAATTTATTCAAATTTTGTGTGACAAAAATACATTTGTACGACAAAGGTTGTCAGCAGCCCTAAGCGACTGGTCATGGAAGGCATGTATTCTACATATAGTGCCGACTGCATTCTGTCAGGAAACAGACTCACTAAGTCTTTGTAAAATACGATTACTAAAAATACTCTACGTAGACTACATTCGACAGGACTGAAAAGAGCCATTACAATGAACATGAACGCTCAGCTGACAAAATTTACATTGTTATTACGTTACCAGGTCTTGGTTGGACCATCTGTATTAGGAGGACAAAGCCTACAGTAGTTCGGTTTGTCCAAACGTCGTAGGCTGGGACTACCTGAAGAAGGAACTAAGTTACGATCTCAATTGCTTAGAAGAGAAGTTGTGTCAAGTAGTTGTCTAGCCATTGAATTAAGAAATGTATTTAATAAATGACATATAATCTCCTTTGTAGCTTTACCTCACATAGTACTTTTACTTATAATTTGTCTATTATGTTGACACCCGTCATATATGAAATATCTATTGTAATATTATTTGTAACTTGTCTTCTAAGTTAATTAAAGCCAATATAAGAGATTGGTATTTCTTTCAAATGTGTCAATTTAATTAACTTAAATACAATGTCTGAAACGAAGAAAGAATCTGAGAGGACATCATCATGTCGGCTAGCCAGGTACCTACGACCCGATCGATTTGACATTGATCCTAGCGCTCCCGGAGCAACAGAGCAGTGGTCGCATTGGTACCACACGTTCTCAAATTTTCTTTCTGTGGAACTACCTGACGACGTTACGGATGCCGTAAGATTGAAATTACTAGCAAATCACTTATCCACTGACATTTATGTACACATGAAAAATTGTCAAACATATGACGACGCCGTTACTGTTTTGAATAAAATATATCTTAAACCTCAAAATGAGATTTTGGCTCGCTTTATACTCGAAACACGAAAACAAAAACATGATGAGGCTATAGCCGATTACTGTCGCGCATTACGACTACTCGCGCAAGACTGTAATTTCAAATCTGTTTCCGCTGACGAACATAGCAAGCAGGCTCTACGAAGCGCCTTTATCACAGGAATCCTGTCAACTAAGATAAGAGAACGATTACTCGAAAACCCAACACTCTCGATGGACGAAGCGTTTAACCAAGCCGTTATCTTAGAAACCGCTGAAAAGGACTCTGCGACAATGGGCGTTAGCGTTCCGAGCGCCCTAAATGCTCTTCCAATGCCTATTCCACATCAGTCACAGCATTTCGTACCAGCCCGTAACAACGCCGCGGTTTCGCCTTCACCGCAAATTAAGACAAAGCGCTGCTTCTTTTGCGGCGGGAAGGTACATCAAAGAATAAAATGTCCAGCATTTCACACCTATTGTCAGGTTTGCTCCAAGAAGGGTCACTTTGCTTCAGTTTGCCAATCACGAATCAATTCCACAACTAGTAATGCTGTCTCTTATCCAAATACTTCCGTTCCTACCGAATATTTACAGTCACCAAGCCCTTCCGAAGCGACTTGTACTGTCTACTCAGCGGCTTCTCCGTCATGCTTAGAGAAAGCTACAATTGCCATCACCGTCAATCACATACGTGCCGATGCATTGATCGACACTGGAAGCTCGGTTAGTTTCATTAATGAGAACACAGCTCGAATGATAAAACTCAAGCAACTACCTTATAGCCGAACCATAAATCTCGCATCGCTTTACCATACGTCACATGTCAAAGGGGTTTGCTTCGCTACGCTAGAAATCAACAAACACACATATAAGCAACGGCCACTTCTCATAATTAACAACTTGTGTGCTGACGTTATCATTGGTCACGACATTCTTAAAGATCATGCCAAGCTTGAATTCCAGTTCGGAGGTACCAGAGAACCTCTGCAAATATGCGTAATGGAAGCTTCAGTGCCACCAGCATCAGTATTTACTCATTTATCTGCTGACATCTATCCTGTAGCCATCAAATCTAGACGTCACGACAATTACGAAGAACAATTCATTCAGGCTGAAATATCAAAGCTTTTAGAAGATGGAATAATCGAACCGAGCATATCTTCTTGGCGCGCTCAGGTACTTGTCGCCGGGGGTGGATCTTATCGGAAGAGGATGGTAATTGATTACTCAAGAACTATCAATAAATTTACATACTTAGACGCTTATCCACTTCCTAATATTGAATCTATCGTGTCAAAAGTGGCTAAATATAATTACTTTAGCCAGATAGATTTAAAAAGTGCTTATCACCAAGTGCCTATCTTAGAAAGCGAGAAAATTTATACGGCTTTTGAAGCCTGCGGCAATCTTTATCAATTTAGAAGAATTCCTTTCGGCGTCACCAACGGAGTCGCTGCGTTTCAACGTACGCTTGAACACGTAATTGGCAAAGAAAAACTTCAGGGTACCACATTTGCATATCTAGATGACGTCACTATTTGCGGGAAAGATAAGGAGGAACATGATAAAAATCTACATCAATTTATGGATGCAGCGAAGAAGTATAAACTTACATTAAATGAACAAAAGTGCAACTTTAACAAAACATCCATTAGCCTCTTGGGATATACAATTAAAAACAATATAATAGAACCTGACAAAGACAGACTTGAACCTCTTATAAGTCTACCACTACCACGTAACGCCGCTGAACTCAAACGAGGCCTAGGCCTATTTGCTCATTACGCTAAATGGGTGCACAAATTCTCCGAAAAGGTACAGCCTCTCGTCAATAACGTAACTTTTCCATTAAATGAAAATGCGAAGCATAGTTTTAAGCAACTAAAAGCCGACATCGAAAAAGCCGCATTAGTCGCTATAGACAACGAAGAAACCTTGACGGTTGAAACTGACGCTTCAGAGTTTGCTATAGCTGCCACACTAGCTCAAAAGGGACGCCCGGTTGCATTTTTTTCAAGAACATTATCAGACAGTGAACGCAAAAATGCTTCCGTGGAGAAAGAAGCCTGCGCTATAGTGGAGAGTCTCAGAAAATGGCGCCACTACCTTATCAACAGACATTTTCTCCTTATCACTGATCAGAAATCAGTAAGCTATATATTCAACCAAAACCATACTAGCAAAATAAAGAATGATAAAATTGAAAGATGGAGACTAAAATTGTCATGCTACAAGTACGATATCGTTTACAGACCTGGAATAGAGAACGTAGCTGCGGATGTACTGTCTCGAGTCTGTGCACTCATGAGCAACAATAAATTATACGAACTGCACGACGCTCTCTCACATCCCGGGATAACAAGAATGTATCACTGGGTCAAACTAAAAAATCTTCCCTATTGCTTAAACGACATAAAAGGAATGACTGCTTCTTGTCGTGTATGCGCGGAAGTAAAACCTCGCTTTGCGAAAGCGACTGGTACGCTAATCAAAGCATTATCACCATTTGAAAGACTAAATAATAGACTTTAAAGGACCCTTGCCTTCTATCACGAAAAACAAGTATATACTAACAATAATCGACGAATATTCACGTTATCCCTTCGCATATGCATGTCCTGATACAACTTCAGCAACTGTTATCAAATGTCTGAGAGATCTATTTTATGAATACAGTCAACCCTTATACATACACAGTGACCGAGGAACATCGTTCATGTCACAAGAAATACAAACATTTCTCAAGAATTGCAATATTGCCACTTCCCGTACGACTCCTTATAATCCCCAGGGAAACGGCCAGGACCCCAATTCTCCGCCACTCGGATTGAATCCGTGGCCGACAATTTCCGCGATAAATGTCATCTTTCTCTTGATATGCCGTTTTGCCTATTCTCGGAGAGTCGTGGGCGACAATTGTCTGGCTATTTTCACCCGGATTACGTCGCATGGTACAGATCACACGTATTTCCTAAGTCGTATGGTATTTTATCTGTAATCCCACACGTCTGTTGTCACTAGTTTTAAGTTTAAAGTTTACCTAGTTAAGAGTTAATTTTCAAACGACAGTGAAATACACTAACAATATACAATCACTGAAAATGAAACGCCACGGAGCTGGAGGTGCATTACGTGGAGAGTAGAGGAGTTTGATTTACTCGATGTTTATTTACGAATATGCTATACTACTTTGTGAAGTTCAAGGCAAGTATTTACGCCACAGTCTAGTATAATCGGGGTTTGGTCTATCTATACAGACAGTAGAACATAGGTACTGTTGATAACATATCACCATTACATGTATCAATATGTTTTTAGTCCATTGTCTTGACAGTCTACTATTACAATCTAAAACCCGGTATAAACATCGTAGAACATGTTAACATAATTTCGATTCGTCTGACTTAGGTAGGTATATTCCTCTGTCTTTGCAGTCTTCTACTCTATTCAAAGCCCGGTCTATTCAATACAGACACTAGAACATACTGTTGATAACATTATATCGATATGTCTTTTATTCTACTATCTTGACAGTCTTCTACTCTTTTATAGGCGCTGTGTACGCTAATATCCTTAGTACTGGGTCAATATGCAATAGGATACATACTAATACAGTATTGGTATGTGTAAGGCATTGATGAATAAATACCTACAACTAAATGAACTGTTTCATATACAGAACTTGCCTTATTCACTTGTCATTTGCTTTCAGATCTATGGCTCAAAATAAAAAATCCTGAATGTTTATGCACGGTTTGCCGGAAGCTGCAATGTTTACCTTACCACATTTTGAATAGCTCCAATGCATTGACCCTAATAGAGCAATAAGAAGCCACAGGCAATACCACATAATCGGTTAGTTATATTTTATCACTTCTTTTATCTCCAAAAGGACCAGCAAGGGCATACTAACTTCACCTCATAGTATTTGTCCCACGTAATAGGTGGTGAGCTATGTAGTAATGTATGCAGGTGTGGGTTGTCACTGTCCGTTGTTGACATTTTTGAAGCATATGGTCTTCACTGTGGCTTAACAACTGCCATTTTAAAGGCAACCGGGATCAAAGTCTATACATGCTTTCTGAAGGTAGAAAACGCTCACAAATGAATGTCACAACGTGGTCCAGTGGTGGTAGATATAGCTTAGGTCTAGGATACTTACTGCAGTGATTGATAGTTGAGTCTGCTTCAAATTTAACTCCTTACCCCTTTTAACAATGCAAAATTTCCATCTTACTTAATAACAAATAAATGGTGATTATTTATTTCAGGAGATAATGGATATGCCCTAAGGCTATGGTGTCTTACACTTCAACAAGACTATGAGGAAGGACCCACCAACAAACCTGAATGATGACACCTTGTCATGTTAAAGACAAGTGATGCTGGTCACAGAACAAATTTATTAATAGCCACTAATTATCAGTCTGACCATCTTAGCTAGAATCACATTCCTCCGTCAACAGGTCCACCACTTGCAGGTCACAGAGCCACATTACATGCAGTAGAATATTAACAAGAATGTGTTAAGTGTTTTATTCAAGGAATAAATGAAAGTTAATTTCATTAATATAATAAGTTTTATTAACCCTTTTAATTTGCGAATTACAATTACAATGTATGATTATCAATTTCAGTCAGTAAAATTACATTTAATTAGTGCATTTAATGACAGCATACAGCAGTTAAAGCATTCAGTTAATGTAAAGTGTATAAAATGTCGAAGTCTATTGATAGCCGAACATCACTATGGTCGCTACCATAGTGATGTTCGGCTATCAACCTTTTTGTATCAGTGACAGTTGCACTTTTCATTTTACTAACTGAGATTAATAATCCTATTTTAGAACTACTAACAACTAAGAAATAGCACAGTCACTAAAGAACCATTACAGGTTGACAGTTGAAAGATGAATTCTATTTCTGTTGCCGCTTTAAAGTTGGGATACAGGAACTACATGTTAGGATGATGTTGAAGTTAGCTTCATTTTTGTGATCCTGGTGTATAAGTACACTCCTTTTTACAGCCTATGGTATTGTTCAAACCTGAAATAGATGCAACAGATTGTATTAAGAAATTATAAAACATTACAATAAGTAACACAACATCTGTCTCTCCGTTCCGACCAACTGTTGCGATATGTATGACATAAAAGATATCATATTAACATGTTGCAATGCATTAGGTACATGATAAATTGCTGTTGTTCTAGGCTAGACTAGTAGCAGTTATAGATTAACCACTGACTATCTTGAAGAGACCCACCACAGTAGCATTCACAGAGAGTGACAACAATTTTGCATTATAAATAATAAAAGGTAAGTATTAATATAGCATTAGTACCACAGACATGCATGTGCCTGTGTTTATATAAAACCTAGCCTGCCACTCTCCTGACACCTACTGTGATGTCAAGTATTTGGACTAATTGACACCACATTGAAGTTTGAACGAAGAAATCTTGTATGTTTTGGCACACAAAGTACAGGCACTCGTGGTTTTTTGTTTTTGTTAATGCTACTATGTCTGTGCATAGTAGGTAAGTACCTACTTTTAAAACATCACTTAGGAGACAGGTAGGTATTCTAACATACTAACCTCTAAAAATTACTTTTGGCTCTTGAGTTTCTCATCTTCCTTTATAACTAGGGGATTGCTTTAGAATCGTGCCAATCGAATTAAGGGGGGAGAGGGGTGGGAGGGGGTAGGGGGGGGAGGGGGAGTACCCCCCCGGCAACTCCCCCCCTGCGGAAATACTTAGTTTTTAAGTTATGAACATTTTCATAAACTAACCTAAAAGTATATTTTTGAAGGCTAAGTAAGTTTCTTATACCTACTCCCTAGCCCCATTTACCTACTCCCCCACCCCTATGTACCTACTCCCTAACCATTATCAACCTAAGTGGGGCCTGGCCTGGATGCAATTTATTACCAACGAACCCTGTCCCCACACGGGTCCGTTGGGAATTGAAGATAATTTCATGGACAAGGGCTTGCGAAGTACGTGGGGTCCGTTGGGAAAAAAAAAATCCTTACAGACACCCACTCTCCACCCTGCTAATAAAAAAAATTGTTTAGGTTGCTACAAAAAAAATAACCACGAAGGCTAATGCGGGAGCTCCGCTTCGCTCCGCTCCCGCCTTAGCCTTCTAACCTAATCTATCCAAGTCGGATTGCGCGAGGTGTATACTGCACTACATGGTGGTTGTACTAGGTATATCACTTTATTGTTTTTTATTAATTATTGCATTATTCAATAATACAAGTGCTAAAATATATTCAAATAGTAAAAAAATAGTAAAATTATTAAAATTAACTATATTTAATTGTAAAATTATTAAAAGTTTATTTTAATAATTTTACTATTTGAATATTTATAACATAATATATAAATAATAATATAGCGTTTTATTATGCAGTTTTTATTTCATTTCACGCAACTTTAAACAGCCATAAAAAAAAACCACGCATCTCCTCACTGGGGGAGGGGTATTTTTGAGAAGGGGAGACCCACTCCTATCCAACGCAACCGCTAAAAACCCTAAAATCGATTGGCACGATTCTAAAGCCCACCCATAACTAGTTCGGGGAAACCTCCACGCATAGCTCCAGCTGATCAATTCATCGCTGACGACATCGTTTTATGTTATTCTCCTGTCTTGATAAATCTAAAAAGAAAAACGGATTAGTTGAGACTAGTAACGAAATTTGAATAATTCAAGACATTGCATGATAAGTATTACTTACTTTTCTCTTCTCGCACCGAGTTTTGGGACCTTTAGGACGACACCAAGTTCAGCGTATTCTAGCAAACGGTGTATTTGCACATCGGAAGAATACGCTACTCCAAGTTCAAGATAATAATATAGTCTAGCAAACGATGTATTTGCACATCGGAAGCATACGCTGCTCTTTCCTTTTCTTTGAATTGTTATTTTCCGTTAGCTGGTTCTAATTCCATTATTTTGTTTGAATTATTTGAAATATTTATGATAAATAAAGTTCCCGACATTTGTCTTGTTTACATACTTGTTTTTTTTTTAATGCTAAGTAAATATTCCGTCTACACGCATACTGCTTACTTATTTCCTTCATTTAAAAATTATTATTTTTATTTAATATGATAGTTTGCGCCCCCAATAACAACTTATTATAAAAATTAAATGTATTCTCAATACGTTAGTATTATTTTGATATTATTATTAAGGTAAAATACGTAGAAAATTGCTAATCGATTTTATTGGTGCTAATATGTGAGAAAACCGGTAATACCCAAGAGAAAACGGAACGTTATTTGTTAACATCACTGTGTGACATTCATAGACAATAACAAAAGCGGGGAATTTGAAGTCTACTACCGCCCAGAATACACAATTTAGTGATCACCAGACAATTTTTAACAGCATTCAATCCACAGACTTGAGGTCTGGCGATAGACATAGGCGTGTGAATCGAGAATCGGCCTCCAGGTAGAAAGACTAAATGGAACGCTCTGGCGGACGATACAGTCGCTGGGGGAGTTTACGCGGGTCACATATCGCATAATTTCAAACAATGAATTGATAAATGTAGCTTAATTATAGTGAGGTTAATGTAATATGTGATTATTATTATTATGTAATATTGAATTGACATTTGTATTAATATGATTGGCACTTGGTGTAATTGAAGCGACATTTTTATTACTGAATTGACATTTTTGTTAGTTAGTTGTACCTATTTTTGAATTGACATTGCAATCGTTGAAATGATATTTGTATTATTAAATTGACATTATTTATTGAATTGACATTATCTTATTGATTTGACATTATCTTATTGAATTGACATTATCTTTTTGTATTAACATTTTTTATTGAATTGACATTATCTAATTGAATTGACATTATATTATTGAGTTGACATATTTGTATTTTTTTTTACTGACCTCAGGGGCAGTTGTATTGTGAAGTAACCTTAATTTATGAAATATTTTTATTGAATTTATGTTAGTAATTAATAAGTTACCTGTGTTAAATAATATAATAATCTGCATTGCTTTGTACTATTGAGTAAATTTATTGTATGGATTGACTGTTGCATGGTTGGTGCCTATTGTAATAGATAATATTGTTTTTGTATAATTGCTGTTATCGTGGAGGCTCTTGAGTACCTACATGACTATTTTTTCAAATGATTAATCAAGTTGCATAATTATACCTATAGTTAGTAGTTGCTTACAATATCGCCTTGGTATTAAGTTACTGTAAAGATGTTGTGATTGTGTGTTATAAATAAATAAAAATAAATAAAAAAAAAAAAAACCTTAAATCGAAAAACTTGCCGATTGAAAATTGGGAGCAAGTTCTGAAGCCCTCTCTACACTGTGTACGATCTCTACTCTGCACATCAATAAATGCTACTCCCCACGAGAAGTTATTTAACTTCCCTCGACGAACGCCGGTTGGAGAATCGCTTCCATCATGGCTTGTCCCTGGACCGGTGCTATTAAAGAAATTTGTCCGCTCGAAGACCGACCCCTATGTTGAGGAAGTCGAGTTGCTCCAGACAAACCCCAGCTACTCATATGTACGACGGCGCAATGGTCAAGAGACAACTGTGTCGAATAGACACTTAGCCCCACTGCCTGCACCAATAGATGATGAAGACCTACTTGTCAATGAAGAAGAGGTTGGAGATCCTGAACCTGACCGGGCCAATAATGACGAAATTGCTGAAGAAGATATTTTCAGAACACCGCCTCAAAACGTTGAGCCTCCGCAGGTCAGAAGATCAACAAGGTCTAAAAGATTACCGCTACGTTTCAATGACTACATCCTTGGCGAAGAAACCATAGAGGAGGAGAATGACATATAATCTCCTTTGTAGCTTTACCTCACATAGTACTTTATAATTTGTCTATTATGTTGACACCCGTCATAAATGAAATATCTATTGTAATATTATTTGTAACTTGTCTTCTAAGTTAATTAAAGCCAATATAAGAGATTGGTATTTCTTTCAAATGTGTCAATAAATAAATTTACTTAGCTCATATTATTATGCACTGTTAGCGATGTAAACCTTCTTTATCAGCTGCATTATAGCATGCGTCTTTTTACTTTTTATACTGACGTTTTGTATTGTTTTTTGTGTGTCACCTCAACTAAAGGAATAAACTGCTCTCATTTGCAAAATAACCATTTTTCACTTAATGAGGAGTTCCTGACCCTTTCAAGTGGTCCTTCGAGCCGGATGTTTACCACTCCGCCGCGAAAAATGGTGAGGACGCGCCAACAAACGAAAAAAGAAAATGAAACAGAGCAGCAAGAGGCCACCAGCACTCAGAGATTGCCTTCAACTATGCCTACATCATCTGCAGCAAGAAAATCGGGCGATGTACACATTATGGAAAAATCTTTCGATGAGGGTGTGAAGTCGGAACATATGGTCCCACTTAGACCGACTTCACAATTGTCCCAGCGAACTGTAAAGGCGAAGAGTCAGTCATCGTCGCGTTCCCTACAAGCTCAAAGAAAAAAATTGGAGCTAGAAGCAGAAAAGGCAAAGGCACAAATAAAATTGAACTTAATAGAGAAACAATTAGCGGCGGATATTGCCGACCTAGAGGAAGATTACAGTCCACCATCAGAAGTCAGCCAGTCAGATCATGGCGCTGACGAAGTAATTAAAAATTGGTTTGAGCGTAACCAACGGGAGCTGCAGCATGCCCCAAAGCCGGGTAACGAAAGGAGTGAGCCGCAAGCGTCGGGTCCGTCCGACGCAGATGGTACGGCACAGCTGCTAGCCAAAGTATTTAAGGAGTTACTCACCTCTTCAGCAGCCCAGCAGAACTCAAACTTACTTAGTCGCCTTAGTACGCCAAAAGAACTACCAATATTCTATGGACATCCGAAAGACTGGCTATTATTCAAGAAAGCGTATGAAGAATCAACAGAGGTTTGTAAATTCACTGAAAGGGAAAACCTATGGCGACTGAGTAAGTGTTTACGTGGTGCCGCTCACGAAGCTGTTGCAGCACTTTTAATCAGTGCCACATCCCCTGAAATTGTGATGTCAACACTACAGCTGCAATTCGGAAACGCTGATGTCATCCTTTCCCGTATAATGTCAGATGTGAAGAGGATGTTCAACTTGCCGCCGGAATACCACCGTGAAATAGTGTCATTTTCGGTCAAAATAAAGAATTATGTGGCAGCAGTAGAAGCTCTTGGTCGCAGTGAGTACTTGCAGGGAATGGAAGTAGTTAACCACTCACGTGCCTACGTTTTGAAAAAAACACGTCCAAAGTGCTTAAGAATCAAAGTTATCGGATGTTGACGCACAATGGAGCACAAGACCGTAATAAAACTTAATTTATGACCAATCCAAGGGTTTATTTGTTAAACTATTGACTGATTTGTACAGCTAAAGGGTTATAGAATTTTTTTATGTTAACTCCGAGAATTTTGCTCAGTATAGTAATTTTTTAAAAAATCAGGAAGTTCAAACTCTTGTTGAACAAAGAAACTATTTGTAAAAGATTTTTTTTGTTAAATTTAAATCGATGACATATGTTTTTTTTTGTTTTTATTTAGACAAATAATAGTTTAATCTTTCTATGGTATTTTTATTACGAACACAACTTGAATAAAAAGGGCATTTTTTTTAAATAAGAAGCGCAACAGGAACAACGGCGTTGACTCGCTAAACTTTCAAACAATTGTGATTTAAAATTGTGCCGACAGATGTGCTTCAAATCACACTTACAGTATTCCTTATCTAATGCACTATACACTTACAACAGTTTGACTAACGAAACGATGCCTAAAACATAAACAAAACCGTTAATTGGACCGCAGACCTCTCGGTGGCCTCAGCCACCAAAAGCTATACGAGCAAAATTCATTATGTAGCCACGGCCACCGAAAGCACGTGTGTGGATAATATAATATTGTCGAAGCTACCTACTACTCTTCTTTCTAAGTGGGCGGATTACAGCTACCCATTAATTACTGCTGAATCACCTAAACCTAGATTGAATTTAACGTCAGATTTTCTCACCGAAGAAGCCGTGAAAGTATCTACATGTAGTGCGATTTTACTACATTCGAAGATAGACGGTTTTAAACAGAAACAATATGAAAAAGTGAATATTGTACAAACTGTTTCGGTATTCGAAAAGCAAAGCGATCAAAATTGTAGCTATTGTCGCACTAGTAGTCATAGACTGGACGAGTGTAAAAGGTTTAAAAAAGCGTTGCGTAAGGACAGATGGTTTCATGTAAAACGAAACCGTATTTGTTACAAATGTTTAGTAGCACATCATCGCAAGGAGGCGTGTCTATCTTCTAACTGTAATGTAGATAACTGTGGACAAGCACATCACCCTCTACTCCATTACGTACCGCGCCCGGACAATAATACGACCGCGTCAGTAAGTACAGCAGATACACACTCTACATCTACTACTAGGCTTGAACCCACTCAATCCGAAACAGTAACGAACATAAACATAAACATAAATAGCACTGCGTTATTAAAAGTTGTACCAATAAACATTCACACCCAACCGGAGTAGTTAGCGCAACAGCTTTGTTAGACGACGGTTCAACTGTTTCATTGATAAGCGCCCCACTCGCTGCTAAGGCATCATGGGCGTCGGCAGTCCCTACGTGTGCGTGGTGCATGGGACGACAGTGAGCTAGTATGTGATACTGAGCTGACTACTATGACACTGTCCGGAAAGAATAACAAACGATTTACTATGAATGTTCGAGTAGTAAAAGAATTAAACATTCCTAATCAAACACTCACTACAATGAATTGTAATAATTTTAAGCATTTAGTTAATATTAGACATCATTTATGTACAGATTTACCTAAACCACAAGTTTTAATCGGTCAAGATAACTGCCACCTCCTCTTGCCTGAGGAAACGTTGACGGGGAGCCCTAACGAACCTTGTGCCACGCGGACCCCGCTGGGATGGTGTCTGCATGGAATAATGCCTACGCAGCAACCTGTACGTCATTCCGCACTGTTTGTTACCAGTGACATAATGGTAAGTGAATGCATTCTTCAAGAGATACAAGAAGATGTAAAAAAATGGTTCTCTGTTGAGTCTATGGGAGTAACGGGTAAGCCAAGGCAGAATTCCGAGGACTTGCGTGCTGAGAGTATCTTAGAACAGACTTCCACGTTGGTTGATCATCAATGGCACGTAGGTTTACCTTGGCGGGATGAAAACTGCTTATTACCCGATTCATTCCCAACTGCGATGTCAAGACTCAAGGGAGTTGAGCAGAAGATGAAGAAGAGTAAAGAGTATGCCTTTAGGTATAAGGAACGCGTACAACACCTGTTTGACAACGATTACGCTAAACAAATAACGTCAGAGAAAGCGTGTAGCAGTTACAATGCGCAGGACACTAGGAAAATTTGGTATCTACCTCACTTTGGGGTGGATAACCCCAACAAGAAAAAACTACGACTAGTGTTTGATGCTGCAGCCAAGACGCAAGGCTTTTGTCTCAACGACTATTAATTAAAAGGACCCGACCTATTGGCGTCACTATTCGGTATTATGTTACGATTTAGAGAGAATCGAGTAGCCGTAACCGGGGACATAAAAGATATGTTTTTGCGAATTAAAATTAGATCAGAAGATCAAGATGCGCTGCGTTTCATTTATAGGGAGAAACCTGAAGAGCCTGTGAACACCTATGTGATGACTTCGTTAATTTTTGGTGCCAACTGCTCACCATTTATAGCCCAATTTATTAAAAATAAAAATGCTCGACGGTACCAATCATCGATGCCCGCTGCAGTCACCGCTATATGTACAAGTCACTATATGGACGATTACATTGACAGCTTACCTGATGAAAAAACTGCATCACAACTTGCTCATGACGTCATGAACATTCATAAAGAAGGTGGATTTGAAATGCGAAACTGGACCAGCAATAGCGCGATAGTATTGGACAGTTTACCAAAAGATGCACTAGGGGAGGCAGCTGTCAGTTTCAAGATTGGGAAGCAATACGTCGGGGAGCGTACGCTAGGCTTGATTTGGTGTCCACATGACGATACATTAAGATTCGACGTATCTTTTAAACGGATTTCGCCAAACATTATGAATGGTACGAAACGGCCCACGAAGAGAGAAACATTGACAGTAGTCATGTCGATATTTGACGTCTACGGCTTTCTATCACCCTGCACAATCAACGGTAAGATTATTTTACAGGAGAAATGGAAAATAAAAATTAACTGGGATGATGTTATTACCCACACAATATTCGAGAAATGGCTCAAATGGATTACACTGTTGCAATCATTACATAGTATTTGCCTACCTAGATATTATCTGAACGCGACAGCTAGTACGAACAAAAATGAAGAAAATTCAGTTCCCATAACGCAGTCCCCAGATGCACCGAACAATGCTCACGTAAGAGAGCAACCAGTTGCGCCATCGATAACCACATTAACCTCCGGATACACGAAAGCACAGTTGCATATATTTTGCGATGCATCGACAGTTGCCTATTGTGCCGTAGCGTACTGGCGATGGCTAGATAATGACTCGAATAAACGCGTTGCGTTCATTGCTAGTAAATGCCGAGTAGCGGGAAACAAACCTGCTACCATACCCCGCTTGGAGTTGCAAGCCGCCGTTCTAGCAGCTAGACTAGCAGATATGTATTGGCGCAGATGGGTTAAAGAAATACTGCCAGATTTGCTACCGCGCTATAAATGGCAGGCAGAGCGAAGAAACGTACAGGTTGGAGACTTTGTAGTAGTAATAGATCCTGATGGGCCCCGCAACGTTTGGCTAAAAGGTTTGATAGAAGAGGTAATACCAGGCAGAGACGGCCGCGTAAGAACAGCTAAAATTAGAACAAAAGCAGGGCTTCTTACTAGGGCTATCACGCGCATCGCTAGAGTTCCTATAGAAAATGAGTGCTGCTGATTCAGCACTAGGGTGGGGAATGTTAGCGATGTAAACCTTCTTTATCAGCTGCATTATGCGCAGCATTCGTCTTTTTACTTTTTATACTGACGTTTTGTATTGTTTTTTGTGTGTCACCTCAACTAAAGGAATAAACTGCTCTCATTTGCAAAATAACCATTTTTCACTTAATGAGGAGTTCCTGACCCTTTCAATGCACTATGAATTGTTAATCAGAAATCTATCTAACTAGGTACCAGTATAAATGCGAATGTTAGTGAGTGGTGGATGTTTGTTACTCTTTCACGCTGTAACGGCTGAACGGATTTGCTGAAATTTGGTCCTACAGAGATATGTTATAATCTAGGAACAAAATTTCACGCAGGCGAAGCTGCGGGCATCAGCTAGTATATATAATATAGGTATAAGTTAGGCATAGCATTCATGAACATTTTCACACACAAAAAGGATAATCCTGCCATTTTTTGAATCTTTTTGACGAATATAAAGGATAATCCCTGCCTGCAATGGCAGGTACTCTTTTGTGAATAGTTAATAGAAGTTGATTTTCAATTTGTAGGAATTGTAAGCAAAAATGGAAGAGTAATAACCGGCCAAGTGAGAGTTTGACTCGCACAAGGAGTTCCTTACCAAAACACAGCAAAAATGTCACGTTTGATGTATGGGAGATTAAATATTATATTTTATTTTTAGTATGTAGGTAGGCATATCCAGTTATAGATGTGCGTTAGGACCACGGGTGTACAGCACGGAATCGAGCTGCTCATCTACACAAAGATGGTACCTGCAGTGTACCTCAGTGTACCCTTAATAAAATCCGGTGTACTTCTTTTGATAAAAAAATATATAGTACAATTTGTACACCCGCCATTCTACAGTTAGGACTGCGGGTGTGCATTTTTCCCATCAGGAGATGCGTATTTTACATATGTTTTTTTGTTGTAAATATGTGTACCTGCAGTGTACCTTAGTATACCATTAATGAAATTCAATTTACCTTCTCGGATAAAATATTATATAATTAAGTATGTACACCCGCCATTCTAAGTTTAGAACTGCGGGTGTACATTTTTATTCTCGGCAAGCAGATGCATATTTAACTTTTTTTTGTTTTTTTTTATGCGTACCTACTGTGTACCTGCATATAAAAATATTAAATATAACTAACTAGCTGTTACCCCGCGGCTTCGACCGCGTAAAAGTCGTTATCACGTAAAATCATAACCCTCCTTTTGCGCAGTCGGTTAAAAAGTAGCCAATGTCCTTCCCAGGGCCTCGAACTATCTCTATACTAAATTTCATCTCAATCGATAGAGCTGTTTAGGCGTGAAAGCGTAACAGACAGACATACAGACAATCTCTGGAAGTTTAGAATTCCATGCTCAGACCACTCTGTTGCTGATAAAATGCTTAAGTATATTATATACCCGTCTGCGAAGGAGGGTTAGGTTTTTCTAGCCTAATAATTTATGTACATAAAGGTACATATAGAATATATGTATGTATATTTTTACCCTTGCCCGTTGTTGCATAGGTACCCCGTTGTCTCAACATTTATTACTCGTATTTTCAACATCCCTACTAATATATCCCTACTAATATTATAAATGCGAAAGTAACTCTGTTTGTCTGACTGTCTGTTACGCTTTCACGCCTAAACAGCTGAATCGATTGAGATGAAATTTGGTATAGAGATAGTTCGAGGCCCTGGAAAGGACATAGGCTACTTTTTAAAGGACTGCGCAAAAGGAGGGTTATGATTTTACGTGGTAAAGACTTTTACGCGGTCGAAGCCGCGGGGAACAGCTAGTTAGTTATATTTAATATTTTTATATGCAGGTACACAGCAGGTACGCATAAAAAAAAATAAAAAAAAGTTAAATATGCATCTGCTTGCCGAGAAAAAAATGTACACCCGCAGTTCTAAACTTAGAATGGCGGGTATACATACTTAATTATATAATATTTTATCCAAGAAGGTAAATTGAATTTCATTAATGGTATACTAAGGTACACTGCAGGTACACATATTTACAACATAAAACATATGTAAAATACGCATCTCCTGATGGGAAAAATGCACACCCGCAGTCCTAACTGTAGAATGGCGGGTGTACAAATTGTACTATATATTTTTTTATCAAAAGAAGTACACCGGATTTCATTAAGGGTACACTGAGGTACACTGCAGGTACCATCTTTGTGTAGAGGAGCAGCTCGATTCCGTGCTGTACACCCGTGGTCCTAACGCACATAGTTATAGCGGCAATAGTAATTCTTTTTTTTATTTCAAGCTATCACGGTTCATGATACACAGACAGACGGACAGTGGAGTCTCAATAAATAGGGAGCCGTTTTTTTTCTTTTGCTAGGGAACCCTAAAAATCCAAACTTGTTTTATAAATTCTTAAACACAATTTGTGACCGAGTATTATATTCAACACAGTCTGTTCAAAGGGTGACAATAATAGGGTTCGAATGTTCCTAAAAAACTTTTGCGTAGTCAACTGAAATTGAATAGTCTTTTAAAATTTTTATTTCAATTGTAAGGAGTATTATTATAGACTATACTTGAAAACTGTTTTTGAACAGGGTTTTCAAAAAATGAACACTTTGACTAGGTACAATCTAGTTAGTAAAAAAGTACAAACTTCATAAAAGCATTTTCATTATTGTATTCTCTCACGGGTTATTTTTATCGTAATGCTTAAAGCACTCTTGAGACATTTCATGTTTTAAAGCGTTTTTTTCTCACGGTTTTGTGACGGATGACGCCATTTACACAATACTAAGGTTGTTGACGAAAATCAGCGCTTGGTGTGGAAAATCTATGCATCACAGCATTATGCTGAGAAACGACCTGCTTTCACCAGTTGCAGTGGCTATCGATCTGATTTGTTGTAAAGTATGACACTGTATTTACACCATAATAAGTAATTAATCATTGTAATAGTATTTAATTTAAGTTTAAAGTAAAGTTTAAGTAAAAAATTATGTAGGTACTTAAAACTCTACAATTTTCTCTACATGATTTGAATGATGTCTAAAAGGCTAAATTATGTTAACAACTTGTGTTGTGATGTGACACTGACAAGATAAGTAAGTAACACTGTTGACGGTCACAGTCAGTCGTGTATTTTTCATGTACGCTTTTGTTACTGCAGCTGGCAGAAATAAATTGTTTTTCTTTCTTTCTTCCTTTCAAAAAGTTATTTATAGAAAATTCATGACAAACTACTCGTTGCATAGGTACATGTCGTTACATTATGTATTTTTTTATATTAAACACTGTCAGCATAGGAATATCTCGATTATTCCCTGTTGTTCCGTTGAAGTAGTTCCGTGGCGGAACTAGTGAGACTTTTTTTCCCAGTTGTCCCGCGGAACAAAGCATCAATAATTCAGTTCCTGAATGTTTCCTTATTCAACCATATTATATTATTGTAGAAGAAGAAGCGCTCGTGGCCCCGCGGAAGCGCTCGTGGCCCCGCGGAATCAGTGTTCTATAAACGATCACTACAGTAAGCAACTTTCACTATGGCCGGTCCATGGATGGATGACCATCCATATGATCATTTTGTGACATTTATTTGAGCGTTTCCGTGCTTCGGAAGGCACGTTAAGCCGTTGGTCCCGGTTGCCAGTAAAATGGCAGTCGTTAAGCTAAGTTGAAGGCTTTATTTCAACAGCAGGCAGTCACAACCTGCGCCTGTCCATTTAAACACGGCAATACGGCTCACCACCTATTACGTGGGACAAATTATACAAAGGTGAAATGTGGGCATATAATATGCCTCTGCCTACCCCTTCGGGAATAAAGGCGTGACCATATGCATGTATGTATGTATATTATTGTACCATAAGACATTCGCTTTGAAAAAGCTTCAAGAAAATCTATATAAAGCGAACACTTTCGAAAACGTTCATTCTTCTACAATTTCCTAGGGGAAAATATTTCAAGATTAAGGGGCCATGTCGATAAGCTTCGACTTGAAGGTGTAATGTAATGGCGGGTGGCACTGACATCTGAACTTAGTATAAGAAAACTTCTGATTTTATTAAAGAACCTGTGATTTGAATTTTTTCTTTGGTTTCGTACTTTATGGGTTAAACCGGGAACCTATTCATGAGATGATTCAGTCCGTCTGTTTGTCTGACTGTCTGTCTGAATAGCCGTCACGAGGATGTATTTCAGCAACTGTGATAGCTAGAAAGCTGCAATTTTCATAGAAGATGTATTTCAGTTGCCGCTATATCAACAAATACAAAAATCACGTAATGTTGTAAAGGAGCATACAACAAAAGTAATTTTTCTTGCGATTTTTGGTACGGAACCGTCCGACACGCACTTGCCCGGTTGTTATTAAAGTTTCCACTTGGACTACACAGTTACAATAAAGCACAATTTAAAATACTTTTACTCCCTCTTTAGCTGCTTGTTTTTTTTTTTTTTTTTTTATTTATTGAAATATCATACAGTTTAATATACAGTACATAAAAGATGCAAACATAAACTCTTTCGAATTTTACCGTGCATCCAACATCGGTAACATTTAACACATGAGATAATAAAAAGCAATGTAACAATAATTACCCATGACTAATACAAAAGGAAAAAAAAGTACATACATAAGATTGCGTTATGTAGGTACCTTCGATCAAGCAAAAGTACCATTACTTGGTCGAAGTTCATCTGTACCTCATTATTTTGTGTAATAAATAATGATATACTTATTTGACTGCATAAGCGGGTACCTACATTTACAAAAAGTTATTATACTACCCACCACATTTCAGCGAGCAGCCCGCTTACGTATAGCGCCATTCGATGACGGGTTATATAGGTTGATTAGTGTTGTCTTGTAACTTTTTTAAATAATAATCTTTTAATTTGTTTTTAATATTAATATTTGTAAAGGAATTTTTAACTAATGTCGGCAATTCATTTATAAGATGCGGTATAACATATTTTAGTCTTTTTTTACCATACATGTTTGTGTACCTCGGTAATAACAACATGGAATTGCTCATGCTACGAGTTATTCTGTTATTTCAATTTATTTCTTTTACATTTTTAAGTGATTCGTTGAAATATTCTTCCTTTATTAACGCTATTTTTACTTTATCGTGTATTGGTATAATTTTACATAAACCAAATAATTGGTGATAATTGTGTTCGTATTTCTTTTTAATTTTAAACGGAACAATTTTTTTAAGTATACGCAGTTGGAGCGTGTAAATTTTGTCGAGGTGAGATTTATACGTCCTACCGTAACTTGACAGACCATACGATATAATTGACTCAGCCAAGGATTTATAGAGCATAAGTAGTGTCTGATAAGGCACCCTATATTTGATTATCGAGAATTTCGCAAGTATACCTCTAAGTTTAGCGCATACTTGGTTTATGTGTTCTTTCCAGTTAATTCTGTTATCAATTGTGAGTCCTAGATATGTTTGCTTTTCTACAATGTCCACTTCGGCACAGTAACATGATGTCATTACACTATTGCAACCATGTAAACAGTGATGACAGTGAATGACAAGTGATGGTCTGTAGATGTCACGATTTTGACTGGAGCTAATATACATCAGTTTTGTCTTTTTTTCGTTTATCACAAGACCAGCGTCATGGGACCATTTTATCAGTAAGTCGAATTCCTTTTGAAGCAGTTCCTGAGCCTCAGCAACACTACGCCCTGCGGCCACAAGACATGTATCATCGGCGAACTGATAAATTTCACGTGATTTTATTAAGTTAGTCAAACTATTCACATAAGTTAGGTAGTGTAGGGGTCCTAAAACAGAGCCTTGCGCCGTGCCATGAGTTACCCCTCTTGTGTCACTGATATCGTCGCAGACTTTGACCACAAACTTTCTGTCTTGAAGATAGTCCTTGCACTATGTAAGCAATTTACCCCTTATTCCGCTGTCATGTAGGCACTCTATAAGCCTGTCATGTCTTAATGTGTCAAAAGCGTTGCTGTAATCTATAAATACGACTAATACATGTTCTTTTTTATTCAAATGTTCATAAATACTATCCGTGAAAGTTGATAAAAGTTTAGTAGTTTTTTTTTTTGGTTGAAAGCCAAACTGTTTTTCACTTAATATTTTATTTTTATCATAAAATTCGTTTATCTGTGTACAAATAAATTTTTCTATAATTTTGTCTATTGTTGGTGAAATGGTTATTGGTTGATAATTTTCATATTCTAACAGACTTCCTTTTTTATGTATAGGTCGTACAATTCCTGTTTTTAATTCAAGAGGATACTTACCTTTATCTATACATCTATTAATTAGATTTGATATTACCATTGTTATTTTTGTACACATCATTTTTATATCAATAGCTCTTATTCCGTCAATACCAGGTGCCAGGTGCAGGTGGTGTGTTGATAGGTTACTAGTGTTTTTCTTTTTTAAATTTCTGTAATGTTTAGAATATTTTCTGTTAAGAACTGAGTAAACTCTAGTTAGTGACCCACACAGTGCAATCGACCGTCTCTAGTTTTTAACACAATTCAGTTCGTCGCCCGTCAGCGTGCACTCCGCGCGATGTGACGTCATTTGTCTGAACACGAGTACTCGTGATATATGGATGGAGCCAGGATTATGGTAGCTTTTGAGTCGGCTATTTTATTTAAATTATGTTCTGCTGATTATGACAATTTTTTTTTATATACTACTTAGGTGGCAGACAAGCTTACGGCCCACCGGAAGGTTGGTAACCGTAGCCTATAGACGTTTTGCAACACCAGAGGCGCTACACACGCGCTGCCGACTCGGGTGCAAGCTGTGACGACCCACAGTTGAAATTTTTCAAGCCGCCCATAAGGCCTTCAACTTGGCTTAACGACTGTCATTTTACTGACAACCGGGACCAACGGCTTATCGTGCCTTCCGAAGCACGGAAACGCACGTAAATAAATGTCACAAAGTGATCCACGTGGTGGTTACCCATCCATATCCGGCCATAGTAAATGTTGCTTACTGCAGTGATCGTTTACAGAACACTGAGTCCGCGGGGCCAACTATGTAATGAAGACAAAATTTTAACCAAATTTGCACACCGTGTATAGTTTGATCGAGCTTGAGAGATAAGATAGTTTTTTTTGTGGAAAACTTACATGTCTACCTTAGCCTGGTCTTCTAGTATTTCCATAAAGAAGTAAATTACTAACATTACCGTTCAATAATATGTGTGGTACACAAGTGCTGTATATACAATACAGCAAACATTTGATCAACGAAAATATTGACTTGACACGCCGTTTCATGTGCAAATATCACATTCATTTTGAACTTGTAGCGCAATTTGTGTAATTAATGCTTAATTTAATAGGATACCTATAGTTTGTACAAAAGTAGTTTTTAGACAAGCGAGAGAAGCTTTTTAAGTTTCATATCTCGCTTGTAAATTATATTTTTATCCTTGAAATATTATTAATCATCGTGGAATTTGAAAAAAAAATTGATTTGGCTTTTATTTCAATCTTATTATTTACTATCGTAATACCTATCTAAGAATTTTTATTAATGAACCACAAACTGCATCAAAACGGGACTGGTAGTTTTGGTTTGACACAGTCAAATGTTTACTGCAGCGTCGCCCGCCCGCCCCCGTTGTCACCGTAACATCAATCTAAAAACATGCAACAATCAAACCTAAACCCATAAATGAAAACTGCATCAAAATCAGACTGGTAGTATGACGAAAAATGGCATAATGGATTTGCATACACAACCTCTCACCCCAAACGCATATACGAGTTATACCTACCGTCTCCGTTCCGTGCGCGGGTAAAAAGATGAACTTTTAAAACTCATCTGTGATGTTGTCGTTGCGTTCATAACACTACGTCACTCCAGATTTATGGGCTGACAATGACGTCACTACTACAGCCGATGACGTCATACACGGACACCTCCGCGCTCTAATAGAGAGCGGTGATTGATGCGCACACTGACATGACAACTTTTGAGGTGCCTTGTTATTTTAAAAGAATTTAAATTTGAAAAAAGACATCGTGGTGACTGGCGTCTCTTCTAAATAGGTAAAGGTGTCATTAAAGTCACATGATTTTCATCTCCGATGATGCTATCGACTCAAATGCCAGTAAGTAAGACAAACGCAAGAAAACGCTCCATACCTGCTTGTGTTTGTTTTTGTTTCTTTGTATTTCCTAGTGATAACTCGTAGGTGACGTTAGCTTGGGTACTCGTCGTAAGTACGTCTGTTTGTCTGCCCCGTTTAGATACACAACTGAGAAATTTCACCGACAAAATAACAGTTAAATGACAAAGAAACGAGTACAACTTTAACGAACTCTGTCAATGTTCCAGATAGCGCTATTACAGAGGGGGCCAGATCCGGATAATATATATTAACGGATGTGCAGTAACAATAATCTTAATTGTAATGGTTACAGCCGAAAGCTCTATGAGTACGACGCGGCACAGAGTTTATTAAAGGGCAGTCGCGACGTTCTTCAGGATAAAGGAGTAGCTTATTGAATAGTTTTCACATTCCTATTTATAGGTATTTACCTATAATAGTACACACATCACATAATATGATCACGCCTTTATCCCCGAAGGGGTAGGCAGAGGCATATTGTATGCCCACATTTCACCTTTTTAGAATTTGTCCCACGTAATAGGTGGTGAGCCGTATTGCCGTGTTGAGATGGACAGGCGCAGGTTGTGAACCGGGACCGTTGGTCCAGGTTACCAGTAAAATGGCAGTCGTTAAGCCAAGTTGAAGGCCTTTTTAAGCGGCTTGAAAAATTTTAACAGCCGGCATTCACCTATAATAGGTAGGAACATAACCGTCAGAATGGCAGGTTGCCTGTGACAAACGAGTCCCAAAGTATACTGAAAAATTGCTACATGATTGCTTATATTTGCTACATGTCTCCAAGAATTGCTACATATAATACATTTTGAGAAACAAGAATATTTTTTTGACCAGCGATCCTGACGTTTGGATGGCTGGTTGCCCTTGCGTTCAGCATGAAGGACGCAGAATTTCAAAACTTTGATTGCATGAATAATTGCTTAATAATTGCTTCATTCAAGAATTTCAGGCTTGAGCTTCATACGTGCATCAGGTAAGAAGATACAGCATTGACTGAAGAAGTGCCTGATACATTGGGATTGCAACAATTTGTGTTACTGCAGCGTCATGTTCTAATCGTGCAGGCGCTAATAATTAAGGGTTATTATCAGAAATCTCATGCGTAATAAAATTTATAGCATACTAGCTGACGCTCGCGGTTTGGCCGGCGTGGGATTCTGTTCTTGTTCCCGCATCCCAATAGAAAAAAATCCAAAGAGCCTATGAGTTTATAATCTATATCTCCCTGTACCATATAATGCCAAATATCGAGTTTTATTTCCTTTTACACCATTACCTTAGGTGGCTAGCCCAGTAGTTCCACGATGGAACTACTCGGATTTTTTAAAATCCAGGTTTCAGTAGTAGTAGTCGATTCGTAGTTTCGATCATGGAACGGGCGTAGTCGTGTGAATCAAATCGAACAATTCTTTATTTATATAAACCACGCCTGTACCTCAATTGCTCTCGAGCGCGCCTCTGTAAGAAAGAAGAGTAGGTAGAGAGTGGCTGGTGTGTGCGTGCGCTAATGGGCACCTCCGGAACACTGGGTGGGTGTCCGGCGCCACTAATGGTAATTAATTAATTAATTAATGTTGATGGTAAGTAATTTTTCACTAATGGTATAAAACTGTGATCTTATAATCAGGTAATTCGATATTCAGCGTTAAATTTGTGAAATAACCCTTAATTATTAGCGCCTGCACGATTAGAACATTACGCTGCAGTAACACAAATTGTTGCTATTCCAATATATCAGGCACTTCTTCAGTCAAAGCTGTATCTTCTTACCTGATGTACGTATGAAGCTCAAACCTGAAATTCGTGAATGAAGCAATTATTAAGCAATTATTCATGCAATAAAAGTTTTGGAATTCTACGTCCTTCATGCTGAACGCGAAGGCAACCAGCCATCCAAACGTCAGATCGCTGGTCAAAAAAATATTCTTGTTTCTCAAAATGTATTATATGTAGCAATTCTTGAAGACGTGTAGCAAATATAAGCAATCATGTAGCAATTTTTGAGTGTACTTTGGGACTCGTTTGTCACAGGCAACCTGCCATTCTGACGGTGACTAATATAGTGAGCGTTGTGAGTAGAGAATCTGCGGAATTAGGATGTTGAATCTTATAGAGTATAGAGATCTCCGAAATCGCTCACTGCTCTGAGCTTGCATCTGATGGTGACGACTATCCCAAGCCACCGCCTCTTGGGTCATGCTAATGAATAACGAGGAATTACTTTTTCATACCACTAAGGTTGCAGACAATCTTACGGGCCACCTGATGGAAAGTCGCACCGTAGCCTATGGACGTTTGCAACATACACTGGGGGCCAGGAGGCACTACAATCACGCTGCTGACCCTGCAAGAACCTTCTAAGACCCCTTTTGAAGAACTTCATACTTTGTACGTAAGATGAAATAGTTTGACACCTTAGCTATGCTCTTTGCTTGGAGTTTGCACTGTTACACGTCAATTTTCTTTTCTCCAGTCTCAATTCTGTTAGTGTATTTTTGGGCCCATATCTTAACTCATAAGCAATATCTATAATATAAGATTAGAATTAACTTGTCGATATTATTGACTGTACAACTATGAGTAATCTATACCAAAGCAGCATCACTATTTGGTGAGGTTTTGTGTTTTGGCAATAAACTAACGCTTTTTGTTTTCACTCGTAAATAAAAGAATGGGATATAAAATAAAATAAATACATATAATACGCGTATCATTTATTAGATTGTGTCATGGGGCTGTGAGGTAGGTACCGGCGCGGCGCCAAAACGTACATTGCCGGTTAAGTGAACACGTTTGAGAGTAATGTTCAGCAGAACAAAGAATAACACAACGAAGGAAATTGATGATTCGGAAATGAACTACACCCTCTGCTTTCAGATTAATTTGATGAATCACAGTTCAGTAAGCACCTGTATTTGCACAAAGTATTCATCTGATTACTACTTCAATCATTCATGAGCCAGTATTTTCGTTCGAGAGACACTTTGGTGCGAGAGTTTGCTATTCATGGATGCGTCTTACATTTTTAAATACAGTAACTAAGTTAGATAGTTTTTAGAAAGATCTAAGGTACAGTCAGCCTCATAAGTAGGTAAACACTATTGATATTTACGAACTAGATTAATGAATGAAAAATTACTCGTAGTACTTGTATGTTACAATTTATCTATAAGCAAACACTCTATTTATAACAGTATTGTTCCAAACAAGTACTGAGTCATTAATGAATCTAGTTCGTAAATTTCAATAATGTTTATCTACTTATGAGGCTGACTGTACATTTCTTTATACGAAACATACGAGTATACTAAACTTTTAGGACAACGGCACCCCAGCCTACTATTTTTTACCCCCCCCCCCCCCTCCACCCTCCTTAATGAAGGCCAATAAACTTGAACGTGAACTTGGTAAAACCATCTCACTTTGTCATTTTTCGGTTTAAGTATATTTTTATGCTTCAACAGTGTGCTCTTTTTCAAGCACTTTTTTGAAGAGAACTTAAACTATTGTACCTACTTTATTCCATGCAAGAGTTGTTTTGTAAGGTATTGTGTGAAAACTTTCCTTTGTACAAGCAGCACAACGTGCCCCGCCGGTGCCGGTGCTGTGTTCCAACACTGCGGCTAATGAGTGTGCGAAAGTATGTGACTAATGGCTGTTGTACGACTAACTTTGGTGCTCAAAACTGCACTATAAATTATAGAATACAAAACATTATTGGTTTTCGATTGTACTTTACTTTCAGGAACTCCAACTGTCTTCGATTTTCACATGAAAATTGTGGGTAGGTTTCCGGCAGGGGAAACTAGATCTCATAAAGTTCAGGGCTGCCTATTGGATGCCGGCGTGGGCGGCGCAAGGCCAAAAACTGTGTCGGTGTTGATGGGACACTTATGACTCATAGACATATTTGTTTGACTGAAGTTATGAATTCTGTAAAAAATTGTAAATGTCCAAATATGAATAAAAAACCTATCTATTTACCTTTAATTCAATAGGTACCAGATCATGGATGCGCTTCCACCGCGTTTCCTGTCAATCAATCAAATTAATCTTATTTAATCAATAGAAGAGATTGTATATTACCCGTTTTTACTGTGATAACATATCTGGTTTGAAGTCTTAAAGGGTAACATAATTATTTATATTTGTCACAATCGGGAATGCTAAAGACCGAGACAATACCAGAAATAATGATAATAAAGTCTCTCATAATTGGGAGAGAGTTAGCAGTGAAACTTTTTACAACTCGGTAAAGATTTGAAGATAATAACAATAAGTAAGTAACATCGACTTTATCTTTTAAATCGCCATCAAAAGTATTACGAGTGTGCACAGGCAGCTGTATGAGAATTATCCGCCATTACATTAATGATGCTATGGAGCCATTTGCTTGGTATAAATGACGTCATTCCGCCAAGAAGGGCCCGTAATGCTTTGTTATATTATGTAAAGTTCATATTTATGCGTTTTTGGTAGAAAAGAGAAGGAGGTAAGGTAGACACTGAGCATTCACCTTCTTCCACCTTCAGTACATGATCGTAAAATTTACGTGCTTCACCTCTGAAACAGTCCCGCTATGCATTCTTTATTTTTTTGTGAATATAAATTTATCATTATAACTATCTCTTTATGAAATGATATGGAATCTTGTTTCGACGCAATATATTACAGGAAGTATAGATGTGGCGACAATTGCGAGAGATTTACGTTCAAAACCATCATGCTGATGTTAAATCAAAAACTTTAGGAGCAAGTTTAAAATAATCAACCGCAGTGTGCCTTGTATTTACAATCTCCTGTTCAAAAGGTTGCGGGTTAGCCGAGTACAAAGTTAGTTTAATGAGTTTTGTAACGAAATTGAATTTTATAAGTGGCGCGGGTCGTTCGGTGTGAGTTTACTACTGATAGTCGATGTCGTAAAGTGCCCACGGCCGGTAAGCTATTGTCTGGAAGTTTGTAAGTTGACGCTGAAACTTTCTATTGAATAACGACTTACAATACTTTTAGACCCCCGTGCGTCGTCGTCGTTTGAAATTATTTACCCATTGTTACATTTTTGATACCGCTTGCACTGATACGTGAGCAGCATTGACAGCATAGTTACGGAGACATCTTACTAGGTAGTCTAGGTACTAGGTATCTACTTAATAAGAATTCTAAATATAAATAATTTGTTTCTTTGTTATTAAATTGCACATAGTATTTCTCAATAGATTTTAAAATTCCTTTTACCATTATTATAGTCATGTTAAGAATAACATGATGATGAGTCCACGTCATAATTTCGAAATAATCTGGCCGACCCTCAAAATTCCGAACACTCATTTCGCCGATGATAAATTCAACGAATGGTTGTATGGTCGACTGTTAAAACTCCGAATGGTCATTTCGCCGATGATCAGTTTGTAACATTTATATTGTATGTGTAGTATTGTCAAGTTTTCGGGTTGACAATCATCATTGAGCGTGTCAAAGCGCCTTATTCAATTCATTGTTTTTTTTGGCTTTGGCAACATCTCTCTGGTAAGGAGTCGATACCTAGTCGCTGGTTTTTTGCGTTGTCAGACAGGAACTACAATATAAAACGGGTTTTGAAGGAATTTTCTGGTGGAGTGCATAGTCAGGGTATAAATAGCCCTGCCATGAGGTCACAAGCTCTCTTCTAACATCTAGCCAATACGATTCACATCTTGGTTAACGTTGAGCTCTGATGATTTAGCGCACCTCATGTGTTGCGAGGTTATAGTTTGACGCAGGCACTGTACAAACCTGAGGACTTGTTGAGGAATATAGCCTAGGTTCTACTTTCCTCACAAAGAATAAGTTTCTGTTTCAACCTACACCCGGGATACCGGGTTTTTTTACTACGGAGAAAGCGGCCCGTCCACGGTTGGCAGAGCCACATCCAAAGACACGTGGACTGCACGAGCGAGGGGTTTTGAGGGGAACCAGCCGCCTCCACGTGGCATTCTCGTGCTGTGCTGCTCTCAGCTTCACTCAAGGTCAGTAATTGTCACCCAATTATAAGCGTAGTTAGCTGCTTACCAGTTTTACCTGCTCACGCGGCAGTGGTCTATTGAGTAATATTAGTACCTAAGCCGTGACTATACTTCTATGTACCTGTGATATTTGTGTCTATCAGTGAATAAGCTCTCTGTGTGTCTCTGTGTATCTCTGTGTTATATAAATATATGTGTGTACACCCTACCTGACTGTTTTCGTCAGAGCCCTGGCCTACCCTTGCACGCACACTGGAATCTCTGTAGTAAGGCGCCCTGGGAAAGAGTTCTCTGCATAGCTACCTCGCGCTAGTTGGTGAGTAACACTGATCATCAATGTGTTACAAAGTGGCTCCCAACGTAGTGGCAAATCTCTGGGTCTACTCTGCGGTAGCCTCAGTCTAGTGTGTGTGCATAGGTGGTTACCTCTGGCGAAACCATCCTGGTGTATCGTCCGAGACGCTCCAGGACGTTAATTGGTGGTGCTAGCAGCTAAGCACAAAACCTTCCCTTTCGTCTTCTTCCAGCTTCCTACATCTTTGGCTGGAAAAGACACAAAATTCTAAATTCAAAAATTTAAAATAGCTGTGATTTTGGAAAAAACTTTTTGATTTTATTTGGCATACCCACTTCTTTTCTTATTGTGTTTCTTTTCTTTGTTATGTTCCTTTTTATGGTGCACACATATATTTATTGTAATATTATATTAGCATAGATTAATATATTACATATATTATTCTATAGCTTCACCTCTGTGTTAACTTAGTGAATTTCACTCTGTGTAATTATAAATTTTTTTTGAAGGTATGTTGATACCTTGTAATTTTAATTATTAACCTGAACTGTGTTATCAGAAAATTTAGAAACTTTTCTCTCTTAGTATACCCTTAATCTTTGTTAAATTCTAAAAGTCAATTTGAAACATAATTACCTAACTTAGTACACTTTGTTGTAACTCAATTTACATTTTTACTTTGTAATTGATCCCTATCTGTGCCATTTTATCTTTATAATTGTTGTAAGTAAATTTTTACATAATGGCACAGATGAAAAAATATATTAATTATTTAAGAAAGGATGAACTTGCTAACGAGCTGTCCCACATGGGTATTTCAGTGGAAACGGAAACGACAGTGTCTGGCCTTCGGAGTGAGCTAAGAGCGGCACACCGACTCGTCCGTCGAGGTAGCATCAAAGCGAGTGCTCCGGTACCCGCTGATGCATCGGCTGAGCTCTCAATCTGCCTCCCAAAGATCTCCGAGCTGAAGGAGGCTATTCAGTCAGGTGACATCTTCATTAATAAGGGTAGTCGTCTTAGGGTGTCTATCAGGGCCAACTACTTATTGAGTAGGTTAGCTCGTTGTGGTCTGGATTGCCCCGACCTGGTGGATATTCGTGGTAGGCTAGTGAAGATCATCGCTAGGGCTGAACCCAGTAGTGATTCTGAATCCGAAGGTTCGGATGATGATGGTGAGGATCCTTCGGGTCGTGACCAGGTAGAATATACTTCACCAGTAGTGAGAGAGGACCGCTCGGTGCGAGCTAGTTCAAGTAGGAATAGTTCTACATGTAACATAGTGTATAAAGAACGTCCCCTTAACTTATGTTCATTTAATTTAAAATATGATGGTTCTACTTGTGTACGTGTGTTTTTAGAGAGATTAGAGGAACTTAGATGTGCTCGGGAGGTTACTAAGCCTATCCGGTACACGAGTCAGTGTCTAGTTAGGTGTATAGGAGGATCTTTCTTTGTTATTGTAATGGTAGCAGTCAGCTTGGGGTTGAAGGACCTAGCTGGTTGTCTTTGTTTATTAGTCAGTACTTTTCTGTTTTCTTTATTGGGTATTTCCAGCGTGTCATATCCGCAGGAAATACTATTAAGGGGGGGGTGGTTGTAACATTTATATTGTATGTGTAGTATTGTCAAGTTTTCGGCTTGACAATCATCATTGAGCGTGTCAAAGCGCCTTATTCAATTCATTGTTTTTTTTGGCTTTGGCAACATCTCTCTGGTAAGGAGTCGATACCTAGTCGCTGGTTTTTTGCGTTGTCAGACAGGAACTACAATATAAAACGGGTTTTGAAGGAATTTTCTGGTGGAGTGCATAGTCAGGGTATAAATAGCCCTGCCATGAGGTCACAAGCTCTCTTCTAACATCTAGCCAATACGATTCACATCTTGGTTAACGTTGAGCTCTGATGATTTAGCGCACCTCATGTGTTGCGAGGTTATAGTTTGACGCAGGCACTGTACAAACCTGAGGACTTGTTGAGGAATATAGCCTAGGTTCTACTTTCCTCACAAAGAATAAGTTTCTGTTTCAACCTACACCCGGGATACCGGGTTTTTTTACTACGGAGAAAGCGGCCCGTCCACGGTTGGCAGAGCCACATCCAAAGACACGTGGACTGCACGAGCGAGGGGTTTTGAGGGGAACCAGCCGCCTCCACGTGGCATTCTCGTGCTGTGCTGCTCTCAGCTTCACTCAAGGCCAGTAATTGTCACCCAATTATAAGCGTAGTTAGCTGCTTACCAGTTTTACCTGCTCACGCGGCAGTGGTCTATTGAGTAATATTAGTACCTAAGCCGTGACTATACTTCTGTGTACCTGTGATATTTGTGTCTATCAGTGAATAAGCTCTCTGTGTGTCTCTGTGTATCTCTGTGTTATATAAATATTTGTGTGTACACCCTACCTGACTGTTTTCGTCAGAGCCCTGGCCTACCCTTGCACGCACACTGGAATCTCTGTAGTAAGGCGCCCTGGGAAAGAGTTCTCTGCATAGCTACCTCGCGCTAGTTGGTGAGTAACACTGATCATCAATGTGTTACAAGTTTTACGAATGATTGTATGAAATTGATGTTGGTGTTGGATGGTTATAAAAAAAAATAACCACGAAGGCTAAGGCTTAGCCTTCTAACCTAACCTATCCGAGTCGAGGTGTTAACCATAATAAGTGAATGGTTAACACCCCGATACAATCATTCGTAAAACTGATCATCGGCGAAATGACCATTCGGAATTTTAACAGTCGACCATACAACCATTCCTTGAATTCATCATCGGCGAAATGAGCGTTCGGAATTTTGACGGTCGGCCAGATTATTTCGAAATTATGACGTGGACTGGTAACATCTTCTATATCTTCTATACTTATAATAAATCAGTAGAAGTGAAAATTCTGTACATTCAAAATATCAAAATAATAAATAGCAGGGGATGTTACTAGACCGACACCGAAACCAAAAATGTGATTAAAAAAATTTTTGTCTGTATGTCTGTCTGTCTGTCTGTATGTTCAGGCATCACGCAAAAACTACCGGTTCGATTACGATGAAACTTAGTATAATTATTCTTTAATAGCCTGTGCACCACACTGGGTACTTTTTATCCCGGAAAAGTATATAAAATTCAAAGCAAACTGAATTTTGCAGTTCGATCCCTACAACCAAAGTTATTATCAGGAGACGTCTGCCAAAAATGATTCTATCAACGGTTTATTCGAACAAACGAGTTTCGGATTAACGTTCCAGGCTCGGTGAAGGTGAAACTAAGTATGAGCGTTGTTTGTTACAATATGAAAAAAGTAATTTTAACATTTTTGTCTATTCTATCTCCAATGGTATAAAAAACGAGGGTAAAGTTTGTATGGGACAACAAGATTCCTTGGGCCGATCTACTTAAATTTTGTCATATAGCATTATTAACATAAATGATGGAAGACGTGTTTCGTATTTTATTGAAATTTATACTATAACGAGCTCAACAGGGAATGTAAATTATTTTGGGGCTGATTTTCTCCGGAGTTGATATCAATACTCCTTAAATACTCTTATTTTATAATTAAATTACTTTTTATTTTGACACATAATTTGTGAAAGCGTTGTCATTTATGTTTTATGGTTTTACTTCAGACTTTAAAGAGATGATTATTCTACAAAGCAGTAAAGTTAAATAAAAAACGCTATTTTGGTATAATATTAACCAAAAATGCTTTATGGAAGTATTATTGCTAATTTATTCAAATTTTGTGTGACAAAAATGCATTTGTGAAAAGAAGAAGAAAATTCTAAGATGGCTAGCCAGAAAAAATGAAAGACCACGCTTCAGGTCGTATCCACTGGTCAATAAAATAACACCGCATGTTACCATCTACGCTCAATCCTTACGACAAAGATTGTCAGTAGCCCTTAGTGACTGATCATGGAAGGAATGAACTTTATTTTACTTGAAAGTGCTGACTGCATTCTGTCAGGAAACGGACTCACTAAGTCTTTGTAAAATACGGGAATGACCTCTACGTAGACCACATTCGACAGGACTAAAAGAGTCATTACAATGAACATGAACGCTCAGCTGATGAAATTTACATTATTATTACGTTACCAGGTCATGGTTGGACCATCTGTATTAGGAGGACAAAGCCTACAGTAGTTCGGTTTGTTTAAACGTCGTAAGTTGGACTACCTGAAGAAGGAACTAAGTTACGATGTCAACTTTTTTTTTCTCTTTTATTGTGAGGGAAAATCCTCGTAGGATGCTATGCCGGACTCTTACCGACTAAAAAACCTCACGTAACGCCCAATAGCCTATGGTTGAGAGCCCCGGGTAAGCCCTCAGGAAGGATGTCCCGTGACTCCCAACGGACCTACTGCCGTCACTGCGGCCTCGCCCAGGGGGTGGTTCGGGTGCAATCCCGCGTCTACGGGGGGTTTCGGGTGTGACCCCGCTTCTAAGGGGGGCGTGCGTGAGTTGCTCACGTCACGCTGCCGTCATGGGCCTGCTTCTGTAAGGATGGTGAGCGGCCCTCTCACCGTCCTCAGACCCCCGGTCATGGAGGCCGATAGTCCTCGGCGAAGACACGTCGGCGGCGCCCAGGGCGCCGACTGCGGAACTCGCGTGGGACAGTTCTCTCCCGCACCCGGCCCGCCGCCTCCTTCACGTGCATGACCTGCTAACAGAAAGAGGCGGCGCAGTCCCACTTACTCCCGCTGGAGAGCATGGCGATGTCAATTGCTTAGAAGAGAAGTTTAGCCATTGAATTAAGAAATGTATTTAATAAATAAATTTACTTTGCTCATATAATATGCATTATGAATTTGTTAATCAGAAATCTATCTAACTAGGTGTTATTATAAATATGTGAATGTTTGTGAGTGTGGATGTTTGTGACTCTTTTACGCTGTAACGGCTGAACGGATCTGGTTGAAATTTGGTGCCAACAGAGATATGTTATAGTCTAGGAACAAGATTTCACGCAGGCGAAGCTGCGGGCATCAGCTAGTGTATCATATAAGGGAGATCTGTAAGAACAAATGTCAACAAATCTGGCAGTTTTTCATTAAATTATTGTAATAAATATTGTTGTTGTTTGCCACTTTATAAGTAGGATTTTAGTCGGTTGTCTATCATAATATACATGTACCTATAATCACAAGTTATATTAGCTTAATTTGCGTCAGATAGCGTGGTGTTAAAATATTTCTAAATATATGTAGAAACGTATTTATTCAAAATACATTCCAAACGTATGCCACATTCAGAGAAGGTTAACGGCAGCCGGTAATGGCGCGCGCTCAGCTGATTTATTTAATGTTTACATCTTCCTACCTACGCCACTGTTGTGGTTTGTTTAGAAAAAGGGAAGTGGGCTACATGAGAATTAAAAAAAACTTTATTTGCACACCAAGTTATACTTTACAGAAATAAATAATTGCAGATATTGTACAAAGGGCGGCCTTATCGCTAAATAGCAATTTCTGCCGGGCAACCTTGGGATGGACAGACAAAGATATAGATTATAAGACAAATGGGTAGTTTAGGTGTAGAAATAATATGATACAAAACAATAAAACATACCAGTAGGTATGTAAATAAACAAAGAACTAAGTACATATTATAGATACATCTCACATATACACATACAAATATCCCTACATATAAAATGAGGTTCTATTTACACAGGTAAAAAGGTTTTAGATGTTAGTTAACTATAACTAGGGAACCTATACCAGCTGGAGGCACTTTCTTTTCAAAATGTGGGTACCTCCCTTATCTTCACCTGACGCATTCAAGTAATTTCAGAAATTCCTAGACTTCCCTATAATTATATTTATTGGTCTGTAAAACGTTATGTAAATTACAAACCCTTTGACTGTCAAAATTTCACAGCAACACATTAAAAAACAATGCACTTCTTCTTCGTGTAAACTTTTATTGTATCTCATCATAACTTGAATGTAGGACCTCCGTTTTTGAAGTAGGGCTCAAAAGGTTTGGATTCTCTTTCAACATTACTTACCACGCCACTTATAAAGGCATTGTTCTGTAGACATACATTGTTCAAACACACGGCTAATAGATTGCACTGTGTATCGATAATCCTACATAGTTTGTGTTTCCTACGTGCTGTGGGTTAAAGTATTCTCATGTGGTTTAGCTTTATAGAATCTAGGCTATGGGTTAATAATGCAATGCAAAAAATTTTTTCATGTTAATTTCTTTGAAAATCCTCGAATTAGGTACAGAGATATAAGTATCTCTGTACCTAATTCGAGGATTTTTTCATTAGATCACATCTACGAATAAGTTCGTAGATGTGATCTGAGCTTAGACCATCTTCATAGCAGCTGAATGGTTTAGGTCCTGTGTCTTAAAATTTTGTTCGGACAGAATACCTACTTCTTTTCATGAGTAGTGCCGTATGTGTCTGTAAAATAAAAAAAAATACTTACTTTGCATCTTCCAAATAGGTTTTTCAAAACAGCTCTGCCATCTTAGTAGTACCTTTTTTAGTATCCTTCAGGATATAGACCAGGTGTGATGAAGAGAATGCAATCAAAGTATCGAATTTGTATTTTCAAATGTCAAGAATCCAGTACCTATTAAATGAAGCTGAAAAAATAATATAAACATATTTTGTAACAAATATAAATTGAATTTGTATTACGTAAAACTTTTACTTTAGAAGAGGTAACTACAGCGAGATAATTTAAACATAAGACCCTCAACAATATTCGAAGTTTAGTATAAATAATTATAAACTCAATCACCAAACTGTGGCACCTGGTTAAGATAAAGACTAAGCTCAAAGTTACGACCGCTTTGCAATTTCATGTTCTCGACGTGATAAATACCTACTTGGCTGATTCATCAACGTGGACCATAAACTTCTGGGTTAGGAACTTCAAACTTGGACACTAGCTTTAACGTGCTGATTTATAAGTTTCTAAATAGGTACTTTGGAAATCTCTTACATAAGAAAATAGTGGAAAGGTAAGAATAAGTTTAGAATTTAGACTTTTCTTCAAGCTTTTCTAAGGCTTACCCTTCAACACACTAAAAAAATATATCGAAAATCGGTAATCGCAAGGACCTATCTCCACCACCCTAAAAATGAAAAAAAGATTTCCCATTTTCCAAAATAAAATTTTTATCTCACTTACCAGACCAAATTTTACGATTCTGCAAACAGCAACCGGATTATTGATAAATTGTTTATTTTACTGTGTATAATAATAAATAATAATGCAAACACATTATTTATAATAAAAACACGAAACACACACGTACTACACAAACGCACGCCATCCATGCGCAATCCACTCTCAACTTCAACTGTTCGATTTTTGTAAAAAAATCTGGCCCATTGACGTCATTTTATAAGATTCCAAAAACAAGAAAATGTTATAAACTACACATGCAATAAACTTGTTCATAGAAAAGTAGGACGTAAGAAGGCTAAATTTAAGTTTAAAGTCGTCTGGGTAGGTGCGGCGACCGGTCGCCGCGCGGGGCTATACGGAAAAGCTTGATTATTATGCGCGGCGACGGTCGCCGCGAGGAGCTCTAAAGGGTTCACCTGGAACAGAATGTGCGTGATGTTACGTTATCACAAAGAGATAACAATATTCTGTCGTTGAATTATTAAAGATCTGCGAATTTCTTTATCAGATCAATAGGAGGTTTAGTAGGTATTCTATTGAATCAACACAATAAAAACGTTTCATACATGTAATGGGAAGAATATATAGAACCTTTATTTTTAATCCCTTAAAAATAGAACCCTGTTTATCCCTGTAAAGGATGTGATTCGTACAAAAATAATATGAAATGAAACCTGAAAATGTTTAATTGCTAAGAGGTGTGAGACCCCAACATGTTGAACAAATAAAGCGCACGAGACTTACAATAGTTCGGAAATAGAGAACAAATATGGCGGTTTGTTTGTCTGTTTGTCCCAGGACGTCTGGTCGACATCAGGTGTCTGTGGCTCGGAACATAATCCAGGTTAAAAAGCCACTGCGAGCCAGTTGGTGTTGGAAGTTCGACTTATATTGTGTGTTGTAAATATTGCAGCATGTTAGGTTCGTGTGTGAGATAAGTGTGGGTATTTGTGTAAGGAGCAGAAACATTTTATGAATGGTTGTATTTGCTTTATGTACTTAAGACAAGCTAAAGACCGCTATATATTTTTAATCATCGCGAATATAACCCGAATTATTTAAAATTCTATACTTACACAAATAATGATTAAAAAAATTGCGTGTACTTAGTGTACACACGTAAGAAGTGAAACTTCTTCATAAACTTAATTTTCACCTCACCTTAAATTAAGTCAAAAAGTACAAAAGTACAAAGTCCAAAAGTCCAAAAGTCCAAAAGTCCAAAAGTCCAAAAGTCCAAAAGTCCAAAGTCCAAAGTCCAAAAGTCCAAAAGGCCAAAAGTCCGAAAGTCCCAAATTCCCAAGGTCTCAAGGTCCCAAAATCCCAAAGTCCCAAAGTCCCAAAGTCCCAAAGTACAAAAGGCCAAAAGTCCAAAAGTCCCAAAGTCCCAAGGTCTCAAGGTCCCAAAATCCCAAAGTCCCAAAGTCCCAAAGTCCCAAAGTCCCAAAGTCCCAAAGTCCCAAAGTCCCAAAGTCCCAAAGTCCCAAAGTCCCAAAGTCCCAAAGTCCCAAAGTCCCAAAGTCCCAAAGTCCCAAAGTCCCAAAGTCCCAAAGTCCCAAAGTCCCAAAGGCCAAAAGTCCAAAAGTCCCAAAGTCCCAAAGTCCCAAAGTCCCAAAGTTCCAAAGTCCCAAAGACCCAAAGTACCAAGGTCCCATCTAAAAGTCCAAAAGTCCCAAAGTCCCAAAGTCCCAAAGTCCCAAAGTCCCAAAGTCCCAAAGTCCCAAAGTCCCAAAGTCCCAAAGTCCCAAAGTCCCAAAGTCCCAAAGTCCCAAAGTCCCAAAGTCCCAAAGTCCCAAAGTCCCAAAGTTCCAAAGTCCCAAAGTCCCAAAGTCCCAAAGTCCCAAAGTCCCAAAGTCCCAAAGTCCCAAAGTTCCAAAGTCCCAAAGACCCAAAGTACCAAGGTCCCATCCAAAAGTCCAAAAGTCCAAAAGTTCAAAAGTTCAAAAGTTCAAAAGTCCCAAAGTCTCAAAGTTCCAAAGTCCCAAAGTCCCAAAGACCCAAAGTACCAATGTCCCATCCAAAAGTCCAAAAGTCCAAAAGCCCAAAAGTCAAAAAGTCCAAAAACCCTTAAATGACATGCTATCCCTGGATAAAGTACTCTTAATTCGAATCCACCGTGGTGAGGAACAGAACAAAGATGGCGCGTAACCAAAAATCGTGACGTGACGTGACGTGACGTGACGTGACGCAAATTTTTTTCCAACGCCGATAAAGAAGTTTCACTTCAAAAATAGCGAAAATTTAGAAACATGAAGTTCTATTGCGTTGATACCTAAGATAGTATAATTAGACCCTTTGCCACAAATTAAATACTTCTTGCGCTCAATTTTACACTAGCTACTTTTGTAAAGTTAAAAATTTATTATTTTAGTTCGAAATTATACAATTGTACAAAAGGTTCTCTGTCTAGGGTTTGTCAATTTCAATTCAATTTTCAATTTATTTATTTCAGAACAATATTACATTGTGTTGAAATGTGATTCATTCACCTTCATCGTGTTATCAAATTTAACGTAGGTACATAAAAATGAAAAATCTCACGAAATATACAGTAAGTCAATGTCAGAAAATTACAATTCTACCTCATATTAAAGACATTTAAGATAATATTAATACTTAACTATTTTTATGTCAGAATTATTAATGTATAGATGTCAATTAAATTATTATTCATTATTATATGTCAATAATAGGTGCTAATTTAAGTCACAAAACTTTTATACAGAAAATATATATATACTATTTTATACATGTCATTATTCATTCAATAGCCACAGAAACGCCAACCCAAGTACCTATCACAGTCATAGCTCATCCAAGGCATAAAGACATTTTTCTACCAGAAACTCTCTTAAGTTTGGTTTGAACATTCCTGTATACAATGACCTTTTCAGCTCCATTGGCAGTCTGTTAAACATCTTCGTTGCGTTGAAAAGCGAGCTGTGCTTAACCACTTCCAAGGTGGGGGTTATTACAAAACCCAGGTCCAACCTTCTGGATGCCTCTCTTTTCTCTTGTTGCTCCTCTGTTTCATATTCGTGTATATATTTTTTTAGATGCATCAGTAAGACCATGACATATAAGCTGGGTACAGTTAAAATTTCAAGTTCTTTAAAATGCGGGCGACACGACTGTTGTTGCTTAATCCGTACCATAGTTCGTATTGCCCGTTTTTGGGCAATGAACGCTGACTGCATATTATATTCGTAGCTTCCTCCCCAAAATAAGATGCTGTACCTTATCTTAGACTCAATCAGAGCACAATATACAGCCTTGAGTTGGTCACGTTTAACTACGTCTCTCATGTTGTATTCTTACGTATAAATGTTATTTCGTCTATATTAAGAGGCCTAAAATTATAACAATTTAATAAGTTTAGAAAGTTATTTGTTTTCTGCGTGTCTACCCACCGAGGGTCTATATTGAAGTCACCACATACGAAGCATTTTTTGTCAAAAAAGTGCGAAAGTAATTTGTCAAGGTTCATCATGAATAGGTCAAGATTGTCGTCGTAAGGGCTACGGTAACAACAGAAAACATAGATTCCCGTTTGCGCATCCCTCACACCACATATCTCAAAAGCGTCTCTTTTGTATAATTGGATGCGCCAGTACCGACGCATACATATTTTTTAGTTTATGTATTTAATGGTATTTATTATAATTATTATATGTCAACACTCACGCACTAAACGCATCTTACTTTTATGTATTGTCTATGGCAACACTATCCCGCCCGCTTCCTACATTCACATTCCGCCATAGCTATTGGAAGATACGCACGCACCCGTCTCTTAACGCTCCGCTCCGCTATCGGCCGCTGTGATTACCCATCATATCGCGCTATATCGCTTATCATCAGCCACAGTCTCGAGAGTTACGGTTATAACTCCTGTGTGCATATTTCGCGGTCGTGAATCAAGACCCCGAACGCAAAGCTGGGAGCAGCGCCTACCTACCAACCAGAGTTCAAGGTAAGTGCATTTCCAAGTGTGGTCCTCCGTCCGGATATTCCATCTAACGCATTCTTTCTACTAATAATATTAATTACCTCTTTTCCTATTAAATTCACGCATACGCATATATATATTTAGTATATTACTCATAAATACTCAACGCAAATATTATATTTAACGCCACCCGCACGCATTAGAAAAGTTAATTATCTTTTCACACCGCATATTTTATATTACTCATAAGTACTCATATTCTATAACGCATTTACGCTATTTATCATAATCATATTTACCTATATATAATCAACCCGCTGGCAGGTAGCGCCCCCCGAAATTATCGCTACCCAGGACTTGGACCATCCTGGCCATGTTAGTCCGGTTGTCCGATTCTAGGCAATCATTTTGATATTTTTTGGTAATTAGGAGTTTTGGCATAAAGTAAAACGGACAATCCAAAATTAACAATTTTCTCAACCGTCATAAATTTAACGTAGTTTTCCCCAATTTCATTACAATTTCATATTATCTTTCGAATTGTAATCGTAGATAAAACTCATATTTATACGTTAATTTTATACCCACATATATTTATTTTATTGTGACGGTACTGGGCAACGCAGCCGATACATAACGGTATTCAAACGATTAACAGCTGATTGTTACGCAGACTCCATATTGGGTTTGTTCTCTGAATACTTTACCGCAAACAGCTGATTTAAGCTAACAGCTGATCGTTGTTCGAATTTTATACTTTTTCGCTGAATATTTCTATTACCTACCCACTTATATACATACTCGTATCTCGTATCAATTATATTATCATGGCTTCTAAAGACAAATCCCATAGTAAAAGTTCAGACGAAAGTCAGGTCATGATAAATTTTTTAGAATACAAAAAACAAAGTTTGTTTCACATAGTTCAAGAAGTGTACAACTTAAGTCTCAAGGTTACCGATGAAACAGTACGCATGATGTTTCTCGCTCGGGTTCAATCTATCGATAAAACCCGATCGGATTACATCGAAACTATCGATAAATTGTTAATTGAACAATTAAAAGATAATCCGCAGGTACAGCCGAGTTATAGTGTTTTTAATACATTTGATGAATTATACTGTTTCATAAAGCAAACGGAAACTACTCTGAGACAAGAACTCGACGATAAAAAGAAAAGTGATAATTTTAATATCAAATTACCCCCACTTAAACTCACAGGTTTCGATGGTACTTATGGTAAGTGGCCTATATTTTATGAAAATTTCTGTAGTGTGATACATACGAATACTCGTCTCACCAACGCCGAAAAGGTTCAATATTTGATAGGTTGCCTTTCGGGTAAGGCACTTACTGTTTGTTCAGGCATAGCTGCTACCGCACAAAATTACGATGTTATTTGGCAAGCCCTTCTGGCTAAATACCACGATACCAGGGTTCAGGCGTCGTGCTATTTAGAACAAATGTTACACCAGAAGCCAGGGCAATCGGCTGATCAGATCTTGGAGAACTTTTGTTCAGCTGAAGCAGCTCTGCAGCGTCTACCTATCACAAATTTATCAGATTTCATAATAACTCATTTAGCATTAAGCAAGTTTGATAAACCTATGCTTGAATTGTTTGAACAATCTCATAGACATTTGAGTGTACCTACATATAGTGACGTCAAAACATTTTTGACAGAACAAAGCAAACTCCAAACGCTCCGCTCACCATCACATTCCCAAAAAGGTGATTATCGCGCTCAGCGGAGTTCAACCGCCTCTCATTTAAATAAACCTAAGTCATTTTTTACGCAAACCCGCCCTACTAATTTGAAATCAGTCGATACTTCTAACATAAAAAATTGTATCGTATGTAACAATAATTCCGCTCACCCTTTGTTCAAATGTCAACATTTTATTCAAGAGACTGTTGAAACGCGAAATGAAATAGTTCGTAAACATTCCTTTTGTGTTAATTGTTTAGGTTTTCATCACGTGAGTGCTTGCAGATCTGTTAATAGGTGTTCGATTTGCAATCGGTCTCATCATAGTTTACTGTGTTATAAAAATAATTTGAACGCATCAAATTCAACAAGAAATCATGCTGCCGGCAACGCATCGAGGCAGGCAAACGCGTCTACTGCGCCGTCCGAGCATTCCATGTCGACTCATGCGTCATCGGCAGATGATCCGTCCCGCTCGCACTCGCGGGAGGCGCGGTCACACAGTGGCAATATCGCGTCGTTATCGGCTGTGATCCCTCCGCCGCGTAATTCAAGCAGCGCGACCACGGTTTTGTTGCCGACTGCTTGTGTATATGCAAATTATAAATCGGATCGTATACGTTTGTTTTTGGACTCAGGGTCTATGAGTAACTTTATTACGAAGTCTTGTTGTGAGCGTTTGCACTTAACAATACTTAACGCTCCTTCTGTCATTAAAGGCATAGGTCAACTTGAAAGCCAATCTTATGGAATTACGCATTTCAAAATATATTCGCGATTTGATGCCCGCTGTTCTTATTCGGTTAGTGCACGGGTTATAGACACTATTACAGATTTTTTGCCTAACGTAGAAATTGATACAGCGGAATTAACCCATTTACAAAATTTACCTATGGCTGACGAACGATACTATACTCCGGGTGGTATAGATTGTTTGTTAGGTAATGAACTCTTCCCCATGATTTTAGGGTCACAAAAAATTACATCCCCAACCTCATCAGTAATCGCGATAGAAACCACGCTCGGATACGTCGCAATGGGAAAGGCGCATGCTTTACCTTATTCGCTAGTGGCAAACAAGCATCCCCGCGATCGCATGTCTCATTCCTCCGTGTCCGACAAGGCCTTCTTATGTCACACTCAAGATGTGTCTCTCGAACAATTAACGCAACGCTTTTGGGAGATAGAACAGGTGCCAGATAAGAAGCACATTAGCACGGACGACGCAGCATGTGAAAAGCTGTTCTCGTCTACGTACTCACGCGACGATACCGGTAGATATACGGTTAGTCTTCCCTTTAAATACCCTCCCAGTGAGCTAGGGCACTCGTACACAATCGCCAAACGCAGGTTTGTAAATTTAGAAAAAAAGTTAGACGCTTCTAACTTACGCAACGATTATAATGCCATTATTCAAACATATATTGATCAAGGTTATCTCACTAAAGTGTCAAATAGCTTTCTGGACTCTCAAGTTTATTATATGCCGCATCGGGCCGTTTATCGCCCTGACAAAGAAACCTCTAAAACGCGTGTGGTCTTAGACGCTGGGTGTAAAACCACGTCAGGTAAATCGCTTAACGATTTGCTTTATACGGGACCAATATTACAGAACAATATCTTTCATTTGCTTCTCAATTTGCGTATGTACCCGGTTGCTGTAACCGCGGACATAGAAAAAATGTATTTTCAAGTGAAACTTACTCAAGATCATCATGCATATCAAAGAATATTATTTAGGTTCGATTCCAATTCTCCTATTGAAAGCTATCATTTCAACCGCGTTTGTTTTGGCGTCTCCAGCTCACCCTTCCTGGCAATGCGAGTCGTAAACCAGCTCGCGTCAGACTGTCGCGCTTTATATCCTCTGGCGGCTTACGAAGCTGACAATCACATGTATGTTGACGACTACGTTAGTTCCATAGAGAATGTAGATTTAGCTGAAGACACCTATAGGGAAATGGTCGCTATGTTTAAATCTGGAGGTTTTAACTTAACTAAGTGGATCTCTAATGACAATACCCTATTGTCACGTATCCCGTCAATTCATAAGAGCTGTCTCGCTGTCAAGTTTGATGAGGATCCTCATGTTGACACTAAGATCGTGGGTATGCAATGGCAACCTAACGATGACACCTTTAACTTTAAAATAGTGATCGACATGCCTTTAACATGCACTAAACGCTCGATCCTTTCCGTAACCGCGCGCTTGTTCGATCCGCTTGGAATCATCAGTCCAGTGGTCGCATACATGAAGTTGCTTATACAAGAATGTTGGAAATTACAACTGGACTGGGACGAGACGGTCCCGGGTTGCATTCTGTCTAAATGGAAACACTTTCATAGGGAGTTGTCGCGTTTATCTGAAATAAAAATACCGAGACATATAGGTTTAACATCCGCTCGTCGAATTACTCTAATAGGCTTCTCGGATGCCAGCCAGCAATGTTATGGTGCTGTTATCTATGTACGAATAGAAACGGCTGAGAACGGAAACGCTCTTAATGTGAATCTACTGACCGCTAAATCCAAAGTGTCAGATTCTAATAAAACGCTAGCGCGTTTAGAACTCTGCGCGGCGGTCTTACTCGCAAAATTAATTAATTCTGTGCGCACTGTTTTTAATAAGCGGTGTCAAATAAACAATATATTCGCATTCTCTGATTCTACGGTAACCCTTACCTGGATTCACTCTCCCGCTCATAAGTTTCAAACTTTTGTAGCTAATCGCATCGCTCAGGTAAATGAATATCTGCCTGCTTCCCATTGGTATCACGTTCGTGGGGTTGAAAATCCCGCCGATATAGTCTCGCGCCCTGTGACACCTAAAGGGTTAATAAATAACTATCTTTGGTTTCACGGGCCGAAATGGCTGTCCGCACCTATAAATGCATGGCCTGTGAAGGAATATAAAATCAATCATAACGAGAAGACAGAATTACCGGAAATTAAAATAGCTTCTCTCCATGCACATACCATACCTGTCTCCGATCACGTTCACATGATAGACGAACTTGCCGAGCGTTGCTCGAGTTGGGTAAAATTTATTCGTTCACTGGTTTATGTATTACGTTTCACAAGGATTCTCAAATCCCGCGGTATACTTTCTGTATACGATTTAGAATACGCAGAATATTATGTGGTCCGCTTCGATCAGTCTAAGTATTTTCAGGTAGAATTACAAGCACTTAAGGCTACTAAAATTTGTCCAAATCAGGCTATTTTAAAACTCAACCCTTTTCTTGACGAACAAGGGTTAATTAGAGTAGGTGGTCGACTTACTCATTCTCAACTAAATTACAATACAAAATATCCAATACTGCTATCACCTAAAGGACGTATAGTGTCGCTCTTAGTAGACCACTATCACACCGACAATTTACACACCGGTCCTGGACTAGTGTTAGCATTGACTCGCCAAAAGTATTGGATTCTTTCTGCACGAAATTTGATTCGCCAACGAGTACATAAATGTAATTTATGTTTTAAAGCTAGGCCTCGTTCTACAACTCCACCTATGGGTGATCTTCCATCCATTAGAGTTTCACAAGTAAAGTCGTTTGTGCATACCGCAGTTGATTACGCGGGACCCTTTTACGTAACTCACATAAGGCGTCGTGGAGTAAAAAGTCATAAAGCGTATATTTGCTTGTTCGTCTGTCTCACAACAAAGGCGCTCCATTTAGAGTTAGTAAGTGATCTTAGTACAGATTTATTTCTCGCTGCCTTTAAACGTTTTATCTCACGCAGGGGTCCTGTTTCAGTGTTGTACAGCGATGGAGGCACTAATTTCATAGGTGCGAAACGAAAATTGAACGAAATTTACACGCTTATACAGTCCACTAATTATAAAAATGATCTGAATAAATATCTAACTCAACATAAGATTCAGTTTCAGCACAGCCCACCTTTCGGGCCTAATTTTAATTCGTTGCCTGAAATTAATGTCAAATGTGTTAAGTCTCATTTATTTAAAGCTATCGGGAGTCAAATACTCACCTATGAAGAATTCAGTACAATATTGGTGCAAATTGAAGGCATTTTGAATAGCCGTCCGATTTGCATACTTTCTTCGGATCCATCGGATCCAACCCCCCTAACGCCTAATCATTTTCTTAATGTTACTCCGCTTAAATATTTACCCGCTGAACACATTGAACCCCTATTACCAGATAACAGACTCACCCGCTATCAATTATTAAATAGAATTGTTCAAAGTTACTGGACACGTTGGAGCAAAGAATATCTTACCTCTCTCCAACTTAGACATAAGTGGAATATGCCGTCCAAACCTGTGACGATAGGAACTGTAGTTGTTGTTAAGGATGACAATACGCATCCTTTATCGTGGCCACTCGCGGTTGTATCAGAGGTGTTTCCCGGGAAGGATGGTGTAATTAGAGTCGTCAGAATTAAGACTTCTTCTGGTGAATACATTCGTCCTGTAACTCGGCTTTGCCCGTTACCCACGCAATAACTCCTACGCTTTTGAATTATTTTTTAGTTCATAAGTTTTCATTCCTTTTATTTTTTTATTTTGTTTATTCAATGTAGAGGAAGAATCCTCTAAGCCCCCCGAAGTTGGATGCGCCAGTACCGACGCATACATATTTTTTAGTTTATGTATTTAATGGTATTTATTATAATTATTATATGTCAACACTCACGCACTAAACGCATCTTACTTTTATGTATTGTCTATGGCAACACTATCCCGCCCGCTTCCTACATTCACATTCCGCCATAGCTATTGGAAGATACGCACGCACCCGTCTCTTAACGCTCCGCTCCGCTATCGGCCGCTGTGATTACCCATCATATCGCGCTATATCGCTTATCATCAGCCACAGTCTCGAGAGTTACGGTTATAACTCCTGTGTGCATATTTCGCGGTCGTGAATCAAGACCCCGAACGCAAAGCTGGGAGCAGCGCCTACCTACCAACCAGAGTTCAAGGTAAGTGCATTTCCAATAATGTTTTACACATAACCACTGCTTCACACTCTCTCTCCTTAGAGGCAAGAATCAATGTCCCTCCCCTTTTCTTATTAACCCTAATGTTGTACGGTACCAACTTATAGCCTGGAAAGCTGTAAAGCAGAGCTAGCTTTGAGTTAAAGAAGTGTTCACTAATACACAGGTAATCCCAAACATAAGTGCTTTCTCTAACATATAGTTCAAGGTCATCCGTTTTATTATATAAGCCACATACGTTTTGGTGGAAAAGGTTCAATGATAATTTATTTACGTGGTCAGGCACGAAAAGCACCTGATAAGGGAATAAAAAAGTAATGCATCACCTAAAAATAAACAGCTATTCTGAAGCCTGGGACTGATGTTTGGATGTTAAAAATATTAGGGAGATCTTTTAGTCTTGATTCTCTAGTCCTGTTGTGTATCTACTTTAGCTTACTATAATTTGTACTGGTTTGATTCTCTTGTATTTCGTACCCCTTCATTTCGAAGGGGTACGAAACATAAATAGACTTGAACAAATAACAGTTACCTCAGGGGTAACTATAATCTGTACTTCTAGTAGTAAGTACCTTAAAGTAGACACCGGGCCTCAAATTAGAAACTATTATTACGTGGCCAAGATATAACACGTAATTGATAAGATTGAAACAAATATCAATGTTCAAAACCAATTTTGAAAATTATAGTTATTAGAAATCTGATCTGAACACACATTAATATATATTGTAATATACTATCTACCGTTTCAACTTTCTAACACAAAACATATTCAAATCAAATAGTTATTTTACCAATAAAATAACTACCCAATCATGCACTTTATCTCTTACACTTATATCCATCCAAAGGTTGCATGGAAGAAATTGCATTTAGCGATAAGGCCGCCCGTTGTACATTTTAGAACATGTATTCCGTATTAATGTAAGTAATTCTAAATTGGTGTACAATAAAGAATATTTCTATTCTATTCTATTCAAATAACTTGTATCCATACAGTTCATTAGCCGGTGACAGACTAGCCATTTCACATAATGCCTTCATATGCAGTCTCGAGGGAAATCACTCGGACTTCAGCGCTCCTGAATAAATTACCTTCTGCACTTGAGTGCAGCGCCTTCAATCATAAACTTGAACGGCGTTTAACACGTTTATGGTATACTTTGTTCTTACAATGTTATAGACTTTATTACAACTCAAAATTACTATAAACTTTATACAAGTTATAAAAAAGGGGAACATAAATTTAAAAAAGGAAAGAAGTGCCAAATTAGATTTAGGCATCGAAATATTCCTCCACATCGCTGTCAACCAAAACCGTGCCCAAAATGCTGACGGGTAAACTTACCAAGTTGTAAGGCAATGGCTCTGACTCGACCTAATCCCAACTTTAATTATTAGTCGATATCAACAATTGACATAATTTAATTGATTGTAAGTTTTTTACGTATGTTCTCGGATTCTCCACCAATTGCGGTCCGATTCTCAATTCTTTATATGCAGTTTGATCATGTTTTAGTATGTGGCAACGGAAGCCGGTTTTAGGCGATATCCCTTACTATATCTGATAACAAGATTAATCGTTAAGAAAACAAAAGACCGGACAGCAAAGAAGAAATACAACTGAAGAGGTAAAACATTTTGTCGCCGTAAAGCCGCCAATTTGATTTTTAAGAAATTTTATTACACCTGGTGTTACTCACACAATCACTACGAATCAAATTACATCTCGTATGTCAAAATCTGTCAAGCCGTTCAGGCTGTAGGGCGTGACAAAGAAATGGACATAAATACATACATAGTCTCGAAAAACATTACCCTCATTTCTTCGGCAGTCGGGTAAAAATAAGAACAAATAACAAAAACCATATTTTTAATGTATTCATAATTCGAAACATTTAAGATGTTCATATCTCCATTATAAAAACAATAATTTGTATTATAGTGAAATAATATCAAGACTTTAACTTGTTTGTGACATTTAGCCTAAGAAAAGCCTGTACAAAAGGTAACTATACCTTAAACTATATGTTACCTTTCAAAGACGTACTGAGACCCTAATCTGCCTAATACTCTTGATTCACGAAACTTCTAAGATGAAAATCTGGGTCAAATCTGCTTTTTAGGTACCCAAATGGTAAAACCGGGACCCTATTCATGAGAGTTCGCCGTTCGTCTGTCTGTCTGTCTGTTTGTTCGTCACGAGGCTGTATCTCATATCTCACGAAGTAATATCTAAAGAACTGAAATTTTCATAGATAATATATTTCTGTTGCCACTATAATAACAAATACTAAATTTAAATAAACCGGCCAAGTGCGAGTTGGACTCGCCCATGAAGGGTTTCGTAGCAGCAAGTAACATAATATAAAAGTTCTTATAGTTAGTTGTAACTTTGACTGATGTTTTAACACGTTCGCAGTGGTAGTGATTTCACTCCCGGAAATTGCGGTTTATGACGTATTTAAAAAAAACTACTAGCTCTATCTCGTTCAAACTAATTTTCTTTGGTAGTTTTTATGGCAATGTACAGACGAATTTGAGAATGCATGGTCAATCCGAAACGAAATTGCTTTGCACTGAGAATTGACGCCATCTATCGGATAACATTGGAAGTCAAGTATCTAGCGTTGCCGATTTTTTTAATACCTCACACAGGTACGCGATTATTGTCAAAATAGCAACTCATTAATCTTTTGAGTAATGTAAATATGCCATCTAGTACATTTTTTGTGATTCTAAGGTGTCTATGCAATATTATATTCGAGTATAGTTGCGCTATCTAGCGGAGTTTTTGTAGTTTGGACTCAAATGTGCATGGGATTATAGATCTTAAGGGGCCCATGCAATATTGGAGGTGACTGTACATCATATATATTTTTTTAGATTTATCATTCTCTTAGTTTAGAAGTTAGAGGCGGGGGGACACACATTTTTACACTTTGGAAGTGTCTCTGGCGCAAACTATTCACTTTAGAAAATAATGATGTTAGAAACCTCCATAGCATTTTTGAAGACCTATCTATGAAATGGGTGTAGTGGGGCCCTACCAACACCTTCGGGCCCAAGTCAACCTCACGTGCAAGCTCGTGCACCTGCTGAACAACGGACGAGGCTCTGACGGCGGCGGTCCATTTCAACACGGCGATGGGCTCACCACCTGTTACGTGGGACCGAATTGTACACGGTGAAATGTGGGCCGGTATAGGCCTCTGCCTACCCCTTCGGGGATAAAGGCGTGAGTATATGTATGTATGTGTATCTATGAATTTTAATATTTAAAGCAATTAGTATGCTAACTTTTTCATAATATTTTATTATAAAGTGAAGTCCAGTCTGGGCCAAGTTGTCTTTTTTCACTTTATAATAAAAAATAAAAAAAAATACTATCTATGAATACCCCACACGTATGGGTTTGATGAAAAAAAAAATTTGAGTTTCAGTTCTGAGTATGGGGACCCCCAAAATTTACTGTTTTTTTTCTAGTTTTATACAAAAATCTTAATGCGGTTCACAGAATACATCTAGCTACCAAGTTTCAATAGCATAGACCTTATAGTTTCGGAGAAAAGTGGCTGTGACACACGGACGGACAGACAGACGGACAGACAGACAGACAGACATGACGAATCTATAAAGGTTCCGGTTTAGCCATTTGGCTACGAAACCCTAAAAAGGGGGATTTAGGGGGGGGGGGGCTCCCAAACGTGATTTTTTACCGTTTTTGGTAGGGAACCCTCTGTGCCCGGCTACGACTCGCACTTGGCTGGTTTTTCAAGTATCTATTCAGATAATTCTAAAGGACATACCTAGCTCTATATCTGTTTGTAATGCTTAGTATATTAAAAGTTCTCAGATCTCTTGAAAAAGTAAAATGCTTTGTGCTCCTCATAAGAAGTTTAAGACCGAAAAGTAATAAGCTCTTTCGTAAAAATGTTCAATGATTTTTATTTTCACCTGATTGTTCCCGACGAACGGCTTAGAATTTAATTCTACATAATAAGTTTTTCTTCTGCTTATTCTCTATCTCTATCTATTTATAATATCTCTATTTAAGTTTTTCGTAGCTGTACCACAAGAAACGTGCTGGAATAGGTGGTCCGGCAGCGAGCCAACACACGTCGCATACCACAGAGCGTAACTGAATAACTTGACTGAGATTTTAGCAACAAAGTACCTATTAACATGTGAAAGAGGCATTAGTTGCGAAATACCACATCGGGTTTTACGCTTCAACACTATGGGATCTCCGTTGATGAACATTCATAGGGAAAATGGATTAAATTCGACAAGGTTATTATGGAGAAAAGAACAAAACTATTTTTATGTATCACTTTTGAATTCCAACGGCCAACGGAATTCAAAAGTGATATATAAAAATTTAAAAAACAAAACTTGTAGCCATATTTAACATGCAGAGTGCCTACCTAACATGTTTCCTTTTAATGTAATCAATATTTGGATCTAAAAGGATTTCTGTGAGCCAATAAGAAACGAGTTGGCGATTTGCCACTAACCTTATGGCACAGTTCTGTCGAATTTTCACTATTTTAATACTAATAAGCAATGTGATATATCCCGTGAGATAACTGGCATACATAACGCCGAATTTGTAGAATAAATGTTTTAAACATGACTCTTTCGACAGGAAAGACTTTCCTGGCGGAAGCATCCTGTTCCAGCGCCCCACGCTTTTACAATCAAATATTATAACTAAAAGCACATAGTTTACACTTCAGCCTAGAAATAGAGGCAACTTGAACGATCCATAATTTATTTTTGGTTTTTTCGTGCATTATAAAAGCGTATTTTTCTAGGGTTTTTTAAACCATTTATTTATTTTATACTTTGTAGCATTTATTTTTTGTGTAGCAATCTGGTACTCGGGCTTGACAATGTGTAAAGCCGCCCTTTAATCAATTCATCGCTGGTTTTGTTATCTGTGGTTTTGCTGTGACACAAGTGACAAGTTTTGTCTGTGGCACGCCCGATGGATTTGCATTAAAGGAACAGGTTTTGTTAAGATTTTTGGTGAAAGACGGGACTTTGACCGAGACCTGCTTTGGGGTAGTTGGAGGTCCTTTGGCTTTTGCTCTGAGACTGTGCCGCGAATCAGTTTTTCGCTCAAGCGCGATTATTTGTTACCTCGCATAACCTAACAGGCTGTGATTGGGTTGCTGCATTTGCACATCTTACTACATTTTACCCAGAAAACTGGTGAGTCACTTCTTCTTTTGCAAAGCGGGTCGATTGTCGTCTGTCGCGCAGCCAAGATCTTAATTTGTCGTTTACTTGTCATAACAGGGTTTTTTACTACGGGGAAAAGCGGCCCGTCCGCGGTTAGCAAAAACCACACCCAATGACACGTGGACTACATGAGCGAGGTGTTTTGAGAGGGACCAGCCGCCTCCACGTGGCATTCTCGGGCTGTGCTGCTCTCAACTTACTCAAGGCCAGTAATTGTCACCCTATTACAAGTGTAGTTAGCTGCTTACCCGTTCTACCTGCTCACGCGGCAGTGGTCTATTAAGTGGAATTAGAACCTAAGCCCTGACTATATTTCTGTGTACCTGTGATATTTGTGTCTATCAGTGAATAAGCTCTCTGTGTGTCTCTGTGTACTTAGTAAATATATGTGTGTACACCCTATTGTCTGTTTTCGTGAGAGCCCTAGCCTACCCTTGCACACAGACTGGAAACTTAGAAATAAGGCGCCCTGGGATAGAGTTCTCTGCATAGCTACCTCGCGCTAGTTGGTGAGTAACACTGATCATCTTAGTGTTACAAAATTGGCTCCCAACGTAGTGGCAAATCTCTGGGTCTACTCTGCGGTAGTCTCAGTCTGGTGTGTGTGCATAGGTGGTTATCTCTGGCGAAACCATCCTGTAATATCGTCCGAGACGCTCCAGGACGTTAATTGGTGGTGCTAGCAGCTAAGCACAAAACCTTCCCTTTCGTCTTCTTCCAGCTCCCTACATCTTTGGCTGGAAAAGACACTAAATTCTAAATTCAAAAATTTAAAATAGCTGTGATTTTGGAAAAACTTTTTAATTTTATTTGGCATACCCACTTCTTTTTCTTATTGTGTTTTTTCTTTTATGTTTCTTTTTTTCTTTTTTTTGTGGTGCACACATATATTTATTATATTATTAGTGTAGATTAATATATAATATATATTATTCTATAGCTTCACCGTGTAAGGTAAACTTAGTGAATCTCTCTGTGTTAACTTAGTGAATGTCTTAGTGAACTCTGTAATTGTAAACTTTTTTGAAGGTGTGTAGATACCTTGAAATTTAATTATTAACCTGAACTGTGTTATCAGAAAATTTAGAAACTTTTCTCTCTTAATATACCCTTAATCTTTGTTAAATTCTAAAAGTCAATTTGAAACATAATTACCTAACTTAGTACACTTTGTTGTAACTCAATTTACATTTTTACTTTGTAATTGATCCCTATCTGTGCCATTTTATCTTTATAATTGTTGTAAGTAAATTTTTACATAATGGCACAGATGAAAAAATATATTAATTATTTAAGAAAGGATGAACTTGCTAACGAGCTGTCCCACATGGGTATTTCAGTGGAACCGGAAACGACAGTGTCTGGCCTTCGGAGTGAGCTAAGAACGGCACACCGACTCGTCCGTCGAGGTAGCATCAAAGCGAGTGCTCCGGTACCCGCTGATGCATCGGCTGAGCTCTCGATCTGCCTTTCAAAAGTCTCCGAGCTGGAGGAGGCTATTCAGTCAGGTGACATCTTCATTAATAAGGGTAGTCGTCTTAGGGTGTCCCTCAGGGCCAACTACTTATTGAGTAGGTTAGCTCGTTGTGGTCTGGATTGCCCCGACCTGGTGGATATTCGTGGTAGGCTAGTGAAGATCATCGCTAGGGCTGAACCCAGTAGTGATTCTGAATCCGAAGGTTCGGATGATGATGGTGATGATCCTTCGGGTCGTGACCAGGTGGAATATACTTCACCAGTAGTGAGAGAGGACCGCTCGGTGCGAGCTAGTTCAAGTAGGAATAGTTCTACATGTAACATAGTGTATAAAGAACGTCCCCTTAACTTATGTTCATTTAACTTAAAATATGATGGTTCTACTTGTGTACGTGTGTTTTTAGAGAGATTAGAGGAACTTAGATGTGCTCGGGAGGTTACTAGGCCTAGACTCCTTATGGCTTTCTCCGACCTGTTGGATGGACCGGCTTTGTCTTGGTTCCGTACAAACAAAGCTAACTTCATCTCATATGAGGATCTTATTAGTGAGCTTAGAGATACCTTCGATATTCCTGATTATGATTACCGCCTCAGGAACGAGATAAGACAGCGTACACAAGCCCGCTCTGAGTCCTTGGTTAACTATATATGTACAATGCAAGCCATGTTCTCAAGGTTGTCATGTAAGATGCCCAGTGAGGAACAGCTGGACATTCTCATGCACAACATTAGACCTGACTACATGAAGGAACTGGCCTTGCATGATGTCAACTCTGTAGATGACTTGAGACGTTTGGGTAAGCGCTTGGAGCTTGCGCGTACTAGGGCAGACGCTTTCCATGAGCCTGCTCTTGACAAGTTTGAGATTACATCTGACTTACACCAGCTTAAGAACAAAGGTGTACGAAAGCCCGCTAAGCAGGTGTCTGCAGTGGAGACGCCGGTTACCCCCCACGATCGCAAATGCTTTCGTTGCGGCGGGGGCGGTCACACTGCATACAGCTGCACACAGTCAAGGGAGCTGGTGTGTTTCCGGTGTGGTCTCAAAGGAGTCAAGACCCCAGACTGCTCACACTGTACTAGCAAGTCAAAAAACGCGTAGGCCAGGGCCTTATTAGGAACTCTGTGCATTACTCTGTATCTGAGTCTATTTCTGATAAGGTCCTGTTTCCTAAACGGGATAGTGACATTAGACCGTATCTAGTTGTTAAGGTTTTAAATTTAAATGTCTTAGGCCTTCTAGATTCCGGTGCCTCCTGCTCTATACTAGGTAAGGGAGCGCACCGCATCTTCTTGGAACTGGGTTTTGATCTTGTGAGTATCAATCCTACTTTTCGTATTACAACTGCAGACAGCACTCACTTGCAATGTCTGGGTTGTATCTCTTTGCCAATTGAGTACAATTCGGTTATCCGAGTTGTCAAGTTCTATGTTGTCCCAGGAATAACCACCTCCATGATATTTGGTGTGGATTTCTGGCAACAATTTAAGTTAAGTGATAAATTAATTTTACAAAATATTAGCCTTGATAGTTATAGTGATAATAATCCTATAGAGTCTGTGTCCCTTAACGGTGGCCTCGAGGATTACGACAACCTGACAACTAAACAAAGGTGTGTAATCAACGAGGTCATTGAGAAATTCGACTCGTTGAACACTGATAAGGTGGGTTTAGGTCGGACCTCACTTGTGCACCATGTCATTGACACTGGTGACAGCAAGCCGATCAAGCAGCGTTATTATCCGCTCTCTCCCCTTAAGCAGAAGGCCCTGGAAGCCGAGCTGGACCGAATGCTGGAGATGGGAGTAGTGTCCCCGTCTCAGTCCGCCTGGAACTCTCCAGTGGTCATGGTGGAGAAGGCGAACGGCGACCTCAGATTGTGCTTGGACTCTCGCAAGCTGAACTCTGTGTCTAAGAGTGACGCCTACCCCTTACCCTATATCAATCAAATCTTGGACCATCTTAATAATGCTAAGTATTTAACCTCTGTAGATCTGAGTGCGGCCTACTGGCAGATTCCATTCGACTCACCCCAGTCTGCTGAGAAGACTGCTTTTACGGTTCCCCGGAGAGGATTATTCCAATACAATTCGATGTGCTTCGGTCTTGTCGGTGCCAGTGCCACGATGCAACGCCTCATGGACCGTCTGTTTGGTCCCGAGTTCGACAACAAGGTATTTGCGTTTCAGGATGACATAGTCTGTGTGTCCAGCACCTTTGAGGAGCATGTAGAGCTCTTACATAGAGTCTATCAGCAACTCAAGGATGCTGGCCTAACTATTAACATGAAAAAATCCCACTTTTGTCGGAGTGAACTCAAATACCTGGGGTATTATGTGGACAAACATGGCTTACGGACAGACCCGGGTAAAGTTGAGGTTATCCTCAACTATCCCACCCCTTCTAACCCTAAGGAGGTTAAGAGATTTCTGGGAATGGCCGGCTAGTATCGTCGCTTTGTTAACAACTTCTCGAAGATTAGTAAACCTCTGTGCAAACTCACTTCTACGAACCTTAAGTTCGAATGGACCCCTGAGGCTGAACAGTCCTTTAACCTGCTAAAGTCAGCCTTGGTTTCTGCCCCTATATTAAAAATGCCTAACTTTGAGATGCCCTTCCGCATTCTTAGTGACGCGTCAGCTTACTCAGTTGCTGCTGTACTGACACAAACTCACGATGGTGTTGAGCACCCTATCGCCTACTGTAGCCGTTCTCTTAACAAGAACGAGGTGAACTACAGCACAACTGAGCGAGAACTTTTGGCCGTGATTTTCGCCTTGGAACAATTTCGTCAGTACGTCGAAGGCCAAAAGTGTACGGTCGTCACGGATCATTCATCTCTTCTGTGGTTCCATAAACTGAAAAATCCCACGGGTCGTCTAGCACGTTGGAGTATGAGGCTCAGTCAATTCGACTTTGACATAGAGCATCGAAAAGGTAAAGACCACGTTGTACCTGATGCTCTGTCTCGTATCAAAATTGATTCCCTCGATGCAGTACCCACTAAAGACCCGTGGTATGACCACACCATGAATAGTGTTCGGAAGAACCCTAGGAAGTCACCAAATTATGACATTCGTGACAACCTTCTATATAGGTTAACTAAAAATAAATATTCTTTGACTTCAGACTTTGACTGGAAGCTGGTGGTACCTCAGGAGGATCGCTTGCCCCTGCTCTCTAAGTACCACGATGACACACTTAGTGCCCATGGTGGCGTTTGGAAGACACATAAAAGGTTAGCCCTAAATTATTACTGGCCCAAGATGTACGAGGACGTCAAAGAATATGTTGGGAATTGCGAAACATGCAAGCAGTACAAACCCGTAAATACGTCTCGTCCCGGCCTAATGGGTAGCCCGAAGCGGGTTTCGAAGCCATTCGAAGCTATCTCTGTCGATCTGCTTGGTCCCTTTCCCACTTCGAGCAATAGAAACGTACATCTGATCGTGGTCTCCGACTACTTTAGCAAATACGTCATGTTGTGCCCTGTTCGGGTTGCCACAGGCGCTGTAGTCGCGAGGTTCATAGAGAAGAGTGTGTTTCTCGTGCACGGAGTCTGCAAGACTATTTACATGGATAATGGCCCTCAGTTTGTGAGTAAGCCATTTAAAGATATGTTAGCTAAATACAATGTACCTAATATATATTATAACCCTAGGTATCATGCCCAAACTAATCAGGCGGAACGAGCTATTCGTAATGTTGTTCAAGCGATCTCATGCTATGTGAAGTCACAACACAAGTCATGGGATTCGTTCTTGGTTGAGATACAGTGCGCTTTAAACACTGCAGTTAACGAAGCAACTCGTTTCACCCCTTACTTCTTGGTACATGGTAGGGAGTTTATTGGAGATGGAGTGCTATACAGGCAGACAGATATTGCGTGCCACCCTGCTTCGGTCTCTGTAGACGATCCATCAGCCTTCGGTGTCAAGCTGAGAGAAATACAACGCATATACGACCAGGTGAGGAAACATTTGAATGTTGCCCACCAGCGTAATGAAAAGTATTACAACCTCAGAAAAAGGCATGTAGAGCTGAAAGTGGGACAGATAGTTTACAAACGCACGTTCTACCTGTCAAACAAGGCCAAGAACTTTACTTCTAAGCTAGCCCCTAAGTTCCTTAAATGTGTGGTGACTGCTAAACGATCCCCTTTAGTATATAGGCTGTCAGATCTGGACGGTAGGGACCTTGGGGAGTACCATATCAAGGACATCCTGAAGTATCAGGAGGAGCCGTCTCCAATACCCAACGTCAGCAATGCTGTAACTACACAGCACTGTTTCTCTAGTTTATTAAGCCAGTGCTATGTGATCATTATGTAAGACTATTTTAATCTTTTGTTTGTATTTCTATGTGTGTACGTGACTTCAAATTGTCACATTGTAGTTTCTTCTATGCACCGCACCGAGCGTTTTTCTCTCATTCGCTCCTCAGTACTCTACAATATCTTGAGAGCTTGGGTAGTGTTGGGGTATCGTCAGCGAGTAAAGGGAGCATTCGTTTTCTATGAAGGGCATTAGACTCTAGATACTTAGCCTGTCCGGTACATGAGTTAGTGTCTAGTTAGGTGTATGGGAGGATCTCTCTTTGGTAGTGTAATGGTTGTAGTCAGCTGGTGTTTGAATTACCTAGCTGGTTGTCTTAGTTATTAGTCAGTACTTTTCTGTTTTCTTTATTGTGTATTTCCAGCGTGTCATATCCGCAGGAAATACTATTAAGGGGGGGGGGGGTGGTTGTAGCATTTATTTTTTGTGTAGCAATCTGGTACTCGGGCTTGACAATGTGTAAAGCCGCCCTTTAATCAATTCATCGCTGGTTTTGTTATCTGTGGTTTTGCTGTGACACAAGTGACAAGTTTTGTCTGTGGCACGCCCGATGGATTTGCATTAAAGGAACAGGTTTTGTTAAGATTTTTGGTGAAAGACGGGACTTTGACCGAGACCTGCTTTGGGGTAGTTGGAGGTCCTTTGGCTTTTGCTCTGAGACTGTGCCGCGAATCAGTTTTTCGCTCAAGCGCGATTATTTGTTACCTCGCATAACCTAACAGGCTGTGATTGGGTTGCTGCATTTGCACATCTTACTACATTTTACCCAGAAAACTGGTGAGTCACTTCTTCTTTTGCAAAGCGGGTCGATTGTCGTCTGTCGCGCAGCCAAGATCTTAATTTGTCGTTTACTTGTCATAACAGGGTTTTTTACTACGGGGAAAAGCGGCCCGTCCGCGGTTAGCAAAAACCACACCCAATGACACGTGGACTACATGAGCGAGGTGTTTTGAGAGGGACCAGCCGCCTCCACGTGGCATTCTCGGGCTGTGCTGCTCTCAACTTACTCAAGGCCAGTAATTGTCACCCTATTACAAGTGTAGTTAGCTGCTTACCCGTTCTACCTGCTCACGCGGCAGTGGTCTATTGAGTGGAATTAGAACCTAAGCCCTGACTATATTTCTGTGTACCTGTGATATTTGTGTCTATCAGTGAATAAGCTCTCTGTGTGTCTCTGTGTACTTAGTTAATATATGTGTGTACACCCTATTGTCTGTTTTCGTGAGAGCCCTAGCCTACCCTTGCACACAGACTGGAAACTTAGAAATAAGGCGCCCTGGGATAGAGTTCTCTGCATAGCTACCTCGCGCAAGTTGGTGAGTAACACTGATCATCTTAGTGTTACAACTTTTTGGTCACAACATTTATACCTTTACCAGCTGTTCCCTGCGGCTTCATCCGCGTAGAAGTCGTTATCGCATAAAAGCATTACCCTCCTTTCGCGCAGTCAGCAGTTAAAAAGTAGCCTATGTCCTTCCCTTAAACTCAAACTATCTTTATAAAAAATTTCATCAAAATCGGTTCAGTGGTTTAGGCGTGAAAACGTAACAGACAGACAGACAGAGTTACTTTCGCATTTATAATATTAGTAGGGATTTCTGTATTACATGGTGTTTTGTCTGAGTTCGACTAATGTGAAAATATTTCATAATTACTCTAATACATATACATTTTATGAAGGTACCTATGTCAATATTTACACTCAATATTAACTTTAATATATAACAGGTTTGTTAAACCCTAATCGAGGTCAAAGTTCATTACACGACTTTTCTAACAAATCCAAACACAGCTATGATACAATGTTCAATCATGAAGTTCCAGTGCATATCTTCCGGCTCCATCATCAGATCAGTTCGACAGTACCATATTATTGTATTGTCAGCAGAACTACATACAGATGCCAATTTTCATGACCCTACGATCCTTGGAAGCTGGTTAAATTAGCTACCTTAGATTCCACTTGTTTTCAGTGCCTATCTTCCGGCTCCATCATCATATCAGTGCGACAGTACCATATTATTGTATTGTCATCAGAACTACATACAGCTGCCAATTTTCATGACGCTACGATCCTTGGAAGCTGGTTAAATTAGCTACCGTAGATTCCACTTTTTCCATCAAAGTTTCAGTGCCTATCTTCCAGCTCCATCATCAGATCAGTTCGACAGTACCATATTATTGTATTGTCAGCAGAACTACATACAGATGCCAATTTTCATGACCCTACGATCCTTGGAAGCTGGTTCAATTAGCTACCTTAGATTCCACTTGTTTTCAGTGCCTATTTTCCGGCTCCATCATCATATCAGTGCGACAGTACCATATTATTGTATTGTCAGCAGAACTACATACAGATGCCAATTTTCATGACCCTACGATCCTTGGAAGCTGGTTAAATTAGCTACCTAAGATTCCACATGTTTTCAGTGCCTATATTCCGGCTCCATCATCATATCAGTGCGACAGTACCATATTATTGTATTGTCATCAGAACTACATACAGCTGCCAATTTTCATTACCCTACGATCCTTGGAAGCTGGTTAAATTAGCTACCTTAGATTCCACCTGTTTTCAGTGCCTATCTTCCGGCTCCATCATCATATCGGTTTGACAGTACCATATTATTGTATTGTCATCAAAACTACATACATCTGCCAATTTTCATGACGCTATGATCCTTGGAAGATGGTTAAATTAGTTTCCTTAGATTCCATTACATTGTTAGTTACATACACGACGACCTAATAAAAGCTTATTAAAAAAATAAAGAGCGCCATTTATCTGTTCGTGTTCGTCATTATTAATGTTCTTGTAATCAGTAAACATATTTTATTGTATTCTGTAAATATAATAAGTTCTACGTCAAGTTATAAAAGTGACAATCCATGAACTCCTGGAATGACTATAGGAGGTAACTACGTCGTACAAAGCTTATTTTTTCTCATAGAAAGGGAATGAAAAGTAGAGTATATTACTCGAGGGCAAATTATTTTTCCCTCGGGCGGTGTACTTTAAATCCCTCACTGCGCTCAGGATTCTACGTTAGAATCCCTCGCTATGCTCGGGATTCTATTCTAGAATCCTTCGCTTCGCTCGTGATTCAAAGTAGCGCCCTCGCCGTAAAAATACTATTTTGCCCCCTTGTTATACAATCTACTATTACTCAACTGTTACAGGGTAGGTAATACGAGGTAAGTAATAGTATTTATTGGTTCTAGGATCGCATTATTCTAGTATTTATAGCAAAAAAGTGACTAAAGGAATAAACTGATATACCCATATTTCAAACTAGCTGAGCCCGCAACTTCGTTTACGTCACATAAGGTATATGAAAGGAGAGGTATTTCTTCATCAGAGTCATCAAGCAGCGTCTGAAACTGCCCTGTTTGCTTAATCATAAAAGAGCTTAATGATTAAGTCTATTTTAAAACAATTCAGTCCGCGCCGAAGGCGTGGACTGAATTGTTTAAAAATAGTTTAAAAATAGTTTTAGTCATTAAGCTCTTTTATGATTAAGCCAACACGCCAGTTTAGGTTCACTCACATTCAAAGAAACGCCTACAATTAAAATTTTCAAAATATCTGATTCTTAAAAGAGTTGTAACTCTTTTATTTCTGAACCGATTTACATAAAACAAACGCTAAATGTTAACTGGAGCAAACTTCCACACAATAAAAAAAACCGCATTGCAATCGGTTGAGCGGTTACTGAGATTAGCGTGCACAACCGTACAGACAAACAGATATACAGACATACAGACATACAGACAAACAGACAAAAATTCTAAAAATCATTGTTTTGGGTTCTATTGCCTTCATAAAGCCCCCCTATAATATTCCTTCTTATTTATCTTCTATGTACAGACAGCGACCTGTTACGATTTTATTATATGTATTGATGAGTTAAATTTTATTTTGTATACCAATAGAACTCTTTTATTCTCAGTACATTCTTATTTTATGCTTTTAATAAATAAAACGCTAAACCACCGAGCCTCAATGCGGTTCAGAAATGGAACAAGATTTTCCTCTTAATGATAACCGCATTCACCTTGGTTGGCCGCGAACAGCGTTCAGAAACTGAGGCTACACGCCGCGCCCCAGGGAAATTAGCGATAAGGTCGACCATCTTGCATTACGAAGCCTTTACACACTGTAGTTACGCTGACCTTGGTGGTACTCCTCGTGGCGTTTGTGCGTTTTTCTACGCTAGAAAGATTGGTGGTCAAAAATCGATTGTAGTTAAAGTTATTCATTAACTCCAAGATACATCTCTCTTTAGCTTTCTCACTGTGTCAGTGCAGTGGTAAGTGTAAACGAACTGGTGTTCGATTCCTGGGTTAAATCTAATATTTGTGTGATCCGCTTATGTATGTTTCGGATTTTACGAGATTAGGTACAAGATAAAAGGTCTTGCGAGACAGACAGACGGCACTGCGCAAATCCGCCTTGTTCTTATCTGGATTGTTATGTAAAATATATAGTTATGTTCAATAAATAAGTGTTGCGGATCCCATAGCTTATTATTATTCCTAACGTGATTTTTCACCGGTTCCTTGACTTAGATTTTATTTGATACTGTTATACACAGTCATTTAGAAGCCAGCAAGACAGAAATAGAAATGTATGCAGAATACAAAACAAATACGCAATACAATTGCTAAATTGAAAAACAATTGAAGCAAATATTAAATCTGCATTCGCATTTACACAATCGTTCAGACAGCTGCTGCTACGGGATATTGCAAATACGTGATACAAATTATTGTGCTACTTAGCTACGAGCTAGCTACGCAAGTTCTACGAGAGTGGCTCGTAGCTCGTAGCATTATCGCTAATATTCTATTGTCATGCAACGATTTTCACTTGAGTACCTATGTTTGCAGGTCATATTTTCGTTTGAGATGAAGTGGAATTTTATTGAGAACTCGTTAGTAGTTAAGAAATATGCAGTCATTTTACAATTAATCTTAAGGGTTGTATGTTCGAAAGAGACTCATCTTGGGGTGAACTTTATACTAGGAAATGTTCTTCGATTTGATCTGATAAAACTATATTATTGTAATTTATTAGATACCTACTCTTGCTTTTTTAACGTATCAAAACACGATTAGGAATACTTTGTTTGATCGAAATCGCTCTCGAAAAATGAGAAATATTGCAAAAATCTTAACAAGTAATGTACTTTTTTTATCTAAATTAATGAGTTTAATTCTCATAAAAACTTGTCATAAAATAGATGATATAGGTCTTTAGAACAATATTTTACGTATAGATTTTTTCTTAAAACCCCTCAGATTTTATAACAGTAATATAATGTATTAGAATCGAATGAAATCCGGCAAAAGCGTACGCTGTTATCGTTCGAAATGCCTTAGGATTTGTCAAGGTCGAACATTGCAACCTTAAGATCAAAATTCCTGAACTTGCTAGCCGTTTCTTAAATTCCGCGGAGCGGTGCGTTCAGATGTAGCGCAACCCCAATACTACGTATTGATAATATCCCCAATAGCTCGTAACTGACCATAAACTTAACTTTAACGAGAAACCAACCTGGTCTCATAATACTAATCTGGAGCGAAGGACACAGAGCCTGAACAAAGGATCATTTTGCATTTCTCTCCCTACACTGTCTCGAAATCTTTAAGAGAAGCTTAAAATGCATCGCTTGGGATCACAAAAATAGAGATTTACGTCTTAGAATCTCCTCCACACAGAGTGCAATGGTCTCTTAAATTGCACCTTTGGTATTCTGGCACTATATTCATATCTCTTATCCATGCTATGTGTATTTTCAGAGCTGTGAATTTTCGGTATAATCTGTATTGTTATTGGAATAGGACAACAAGTTTAACAGGTATAAGATTTTAAAAATATTTCAAGAACACCCGACAAATGGTCCTTCGTAATTTGTTACTCTTTAATATCCTTGAAAGTTCCCAAACTCTTAACTCGCTCCCTATCAATAACCACAAAAATATTCTTCAATTTACATAGCACAGGAACTAGGTACAGCATTCAGTAGCCTCAAGTACGTAATGAGCGAGTGAGCTAGCCCCTCCTCTACCCACAGACGCGGCACTATGGACCGCTCTGCTCGTTCCCCGGGCTGACAGGTTGACGTGCACCCAATTCCGTTACGGCTTTCCGCACCGCACCTTATTTGGCACGGAGTTTTGTCAATAAAAAGACATGTGGCTTTGTAAAACCAATAAAGTTTTGAAATGCATTTATAAAGACTTCTTTGTCACTGAGTCACTATGAAATTTTTCGATTTTTAGGGTTTCGTAGCCAAATGGCAAAAACGGAACCCTTATAGATTCGTCATGTCTGTCTGTCTGTCTGTCTGTCTGTCTGTCTGTCTGTCTGTCCGTCCGTGTGTCACAGCCATTTTTCTCCGAAACTATAAGGCCTATGCCATTGAAACTTGGTAACTAGATGTATTCTGTGAACCGCATTAAGATTCTTAATAAAACTAGAAAAAAAGTAGTAAAATTTGGGGATCCCCATACTCAGAACTGAAACTCAAAATTTTTTTTTTCATCACAGCCATACGTGTGGGGTATCTATAGATAGGTCTTCAAAAATGCTATTGAGGTTCCTAACATTATTTTTTTCTAAAATGAATAGTTTGCGCAAGAGACACTTCCAAAGTGGAAAAATGTGTGTCCCCCCCCCTCTAACTTCTAAACTAAGAGAATGATAAATCTAAAAAAAAAATATGATGTACATTGCCCTAAAAACTACCAACGAAAATTGGTTCGAACGAGATAGAGCTAGTAGTTTTTTTTTAATACGTCATAAACCGCAATTTTCGGTTAGAAAAATCACTACCACTGCGAACGTGTTAAAACATCAATCAAAGTTACAACGAACTATAAGAACTTTTATATTATGTTACTTGCTGCTACGAAACCCTTCATGGGCGAGTCCAACTCGCACTTGGCCGGTTTATTTAAATCTTTATGGTAAAATGATCAAAAACAAGTAATGTTTTATCGTTTTTGCTCCTGACTCCGCCTGCGTGCTGGATTTATATTTTTTATTATGGGGTCATCTTATTAGTCATTGGCGATACATCATGATATAAAACTGCGAGATTCGTTATCCAATAGTTTATATTATCCTTTCTTTAACGATCTAAGAGTTGAACGAATCTGGCTGAAATAAATAGGTAGGTACTATTCATGGGATGCGGGAACACACAATCAACGCAAGCCGAACCGCGGTTGCCATATTCTAGTGTACCTATAAATTTGTACCTTTCAAAACAATGCATTGAATTTCTAATAATATAAGCACTTAAATTATAAATAAAAAAACTTCCCAACCGTACAATTCCATTTAAAAGAACCTCATCTCAAGCGTCAACTGCCAATCTCAATCAAAAGTTTGCGACAAAAAATATGAAAACAAAATGGCGTGTAAGCCTCGTTGGCAACTTTTGTTCGCAACTCGTAATAGGATTACTTGAGATCCGCAGAATTCGCTTCTTACGCGGTTGGCACTTGAATTATTTATTGCGATATAGGTGGAAATCTAAATCAAATCATACTCGATGCTATAATATTCCGAAACTTTTTTTCATATCACCATCTAGCCCAAACTTAGCTGATATAAAATTATGCTATGACATCTAGACAACTGATAAACATACACATTATATGTTTCTAAATACATTTCATTTCATTTATTTTGCAAAATGTGTGTATAGAGGATATTTACATAATTTAAAAAATATAATATAGATATTAAGTTGCGCCATACCTTACCACGCGTTTATAAAACAACTCAACTTCATGCAACAAATATTTTTAATTGAACAACTTATCTGAACTGTCCTGGTTATAATGATGAATCGAGGGTGTACGGTAAGGTATCTCCACTCTCATTAACTGTCGTTCAACAGGAGAGTTCCCCATGTAAGGTATGACGCCCATTAGTTACAATACTGTTGAGTAAGTTTATATCCCACCAAAAACATTCTGTAAAAAAAACTAGCCAAGTCTCGTTGAACTACTTGTTTATCTCTAAAAAGTAATGAGATCTAGACAAAGTCGTGCCAAGTCTAAGGTTCCTTACTGCGATTACTTTATTATTATAGTTAATGTTGTGTGACTTGGCCGTTGAAAATTCTTTATACGTGAGTGTGTACAAGTCAATTATGTTTACACGTAATGTTATATCTGTTGTAACTACCTATGTTTGTTAAGCGAGATAATAGCCCATACTGGTATTGGTAATTGGACGCTAGTGTCTCATTTTAGGCTGTTATTGATCGGGCAACACATGCATTCAGCATTGACAATGCTGACTTCTGCTCTCTTCTTTTTGAAGCGGCAAATCGACCACCGATCTAACATAAAATAGACGTACAGAAGGACTTCTATCAATGATTATAATAATAATAATTGACTAGTTATTGAATTAACGTTCACCAAGTGGCAATTTTCGATCGTCATAGGGTAGCGGTTCTGGCGACAGATTGGTGCAATGGTGTCATGAAGCATCTTGTTTTGTACCCTTGTGTACCCTTCAACGGCCAAGTCACACAACATTAACTATAATAATAAAGTAATCGCAGTAAGGAACCTTAGACTTGGCACGACTTTGTCTAGATCTCATTACTTTTTAGAGATAAACAAGTAGTTCAACGAGACTTGGCTAGTTTTTTTACAGAATGTTTTTGGTGGGATTTCACTTCTTTTTGAAGAAACGCATATTGATTTATTTTATTAGATTTTCTTATTAGACGCAGTTTTTTTCTTTTTAGGAGTAGTTTTTTTATTATTACAGATCTTTCTTTTCTTTTTTTCCGGTTCTGATTCTTGTACAACAGTTTTTTGTATTGCCCATTCGCGGTCATGCCGTTATATTTTGAACAAATTTTGAGCGAAATTAATATTTTAGTGTACCTAATTTGTTTATTTAATTTGTGTAATTTTCCAGTAGAATAAAGATAATCATTCGACTATTTCTTCTTGTAAACTTGTAAGTATAAGTATAAAAGCCAGTCTAGTCTTATCCAGAGTTTTCCTTTAATTTTATTCATATTTGTACTAGCTGACCCGCGCAACTTCGTTTGCGTCTTATAAGAGAGAAAGAGAGAGAGAGAGAGAGAGAAAGAGCGCGGTGTGCTATTGTTATTTTGATATCATGTTTCACGTCATTTGTTCCCGTCGCGTTTACTTCCGTCGCGTCGCTACTATTCATTATTTTAGAAATAATTAACGTTACTGTGATCGAAAACCTCACATAGATCGAAAATAGGTTTTTTGTTTAAGAACTTTAAAACTTTTCAATTTTGTAATACATTATTTTTATGTAACTTTAACCATTTACGCAGAGGCGCAGCGGATACTCTTATATCGATTAAATTTTTCCCGTTTTCAAAACATTTCGCGCAGCGGTATTTTTGTTATTACGACCACATATCACGGCAATTTCTACTTTATTGCCATTATATTATAGTATATTGCTATTTGCCACCAAAAAATCCTTTTCCTTGCCGATGCCGATAATGGGCGCCGGCCCAGAGTATCCGTTGCGCCTCTGCGTAAATGGATAAAGTTACATAAAAATAATGTAGGTTCAAAGGGACCAAGATCAAATACCAAGGCAAGTCTTACTGAAACTACTGAAAGAGCGGAGCAGCAATGTGAAATGTTTTGAAAACGGCGCCCATTATCGGCATCGGCAAGGAAAAGGATCCTTCAGCATCCTACATGCAAGCGCACACTATCGGCAATTATGCTTTGGCATGCTGCAACGTTCTTAGGGATGACGAGGCGTCCTTAAGGATGCCGCACCGTCCTGTAGCTTGCCGAAGCGTCTCAATATCGTATTTCTCGTCATAACAGTCTCAGAGTTGTTACAAGCTAGTTGTCTGAATTGTATTTAATATCGTGGACTGGGATCTAGTGGTCATAACAACTCTTGCTGAAGAAGAAGAGAAATCTAATCAATCAAGAAGATTTTGGGTGAACAACCTTTGGATTACCTCAATTGTGTTGTGTGAGTCAAATGATGCAAATGGCGGATGCCTCCCCTCGCCTCGGCGCCGGCGGCGTACCGAAGGATGCCGAAGCATCCCGAAGCATTCTCAAGGCTGCCGATACAGCAACCTCAAGCATACCGAAGCGGTATTTTTGTTATTACGACCACATATCACGGAAATTTCTACTTTATTGCCATTATATTATAGTATATTGCTATTTGCCACCAAAAAATCCTTTTCCTTGCCGATGCCGATAATGGGCGCCGGCCCGCGAGGTCAACTTGGAACTTGTAGCTGGTGCGAAATGTCTTTATTGACCTTCCATGTCTTGCATCCGTATAGTAGTACAGTTTTAACGTTGACTTTGTTTTGGGTTTCACTTTTCGAGTCAATTTTCGCAACTGCCATACGGGGCGCAGCTGTGTGAAGTTTGCTCTTGTGCTCTTGCCTTGGCGAGCCTCGAAATGATGTACTCTTCTAACCCATCAGTTTCCGACACGACACTCCCGAGTTACGTGAATTAGTGAACGCGCTCGTTATCTGTGCCAATGCGCAGCGAAACAGACTCTTCTCCCCACACCTCATCTCCTGCGTCTGTAGATTTTATTTTCAGTCCTTTCATTCGCTGTCTCATTTTGCACGTTGTCCTGTAGACATGCATGACGGCGTGTGTCCAAATTGGAGATAGTACAGATGGAAAACTCATGTATGTACTTTTTGTCACACCTACCCTCTGCTACACACACTCGCGCACAAATCAGTACCTATCGAAAATTCGGTTGAGACCGCCTGACCTCGTGTCTGTGAATGAGTTGTCTATGTGTGCGTAGCCTCAGCGAATTTAGTATGTAGGTTTCCATCTGTACTATCTCTAATTTGTGGCGTGTGAGTGCCTCAGCAAGCACAGGTCATCGGCGTCATCTAAATCCTTCAGGATATCAGGATAGTCCCCATTCTATGCCACGCCGCTTGTTCTTTGCGGTATTCAGCATTATGCCATCTATTTTCTATGGATGGCCCGAACAAAGGTACCTCTCATAGTGGTTATCACAGAGAAACACAGCTACACGCTGGAGAAGCGTATTGCTTAGTGGTGGTTGTTTACTATCATGTTATTTTCATAACGATCCTCTAAGGTAGGTACAGTATGTATTTTCAAAAGAGTTTGTGAACTCTATGTTTAATTTCTTTTTCAGAATATTGATGACATTTGATTGATGTCATTTTATACACGTTACGTCTACTACATTGATACATGTAATAAAATTGTAACACGCCGATGTTTGTATGTAAATGGCTAATACTGAAGAAAATTCTAAAATAAAGGCTCTTTGTTTACCAATTTCTATGAAATTGCTTATTTTGAAATATTACACCTACCTAAAGTAATCTGCTGTAAGCGTTATTCACTTTTAACGAAAAAATATTTGCGATAAAAGTAGAAGAATAAGTTAGTATGTGACCCGTATAATGTATGACCCAGTTCAATCATGGCGACACAAAATTAATTTCGTTGCGCATTTTTTTGATTTGCTATATCTCCTAAGGTATTCATTTAATTTGCATGGTGTGAAGGGAACAAATAATTTTCATTATATTTTCATGCCCACTAATGTATTCAAATTGAGATGGGTTAACACTTTCTTGGTGTAAATAGCATTCCAATTACCACTTTATAATTGCTAAATTTTTAAAGAATGAACATGGTTATTGTATGTTATCCTTAAGAGATAAACATATGCTGCCGCGGACTTTTCTGTAGGCCTATATAAGATACACAATTCCATGGTACATTATTTTGTAATACCTCGAAGGGTTTAGGCAGCGTTTTCGTTAAAAGCTCCCAGACGCATTATTTTTTTCTGACCTCTCCAACTAATGTCGTAATATTTTAGTCAATGTCAACAAAAACTCAACAAATTATATACGAAAACCTTCCTCGAGAACCACTCTCTCGATTGGTAATCTCAGCATGAAACTCCATGCAGTGGTTTTTAAGTTTATCGTGAACAAACAGACAGACAGACGCGGCTGGGGACTTTGTTTTATAATATGTAGTGATGTAGTGATTAAAAGCAGAAGGGGAGGCATTCGCCCAGCAGTGGGATGCTATAGGCTAGATTAAATTAAAAGATGTGTCAGATGTAGATTTTTTATGTCCCAATAGTAGAAGGGGGCATTACCATATCTCTAATACACCTGAGACCAGCTGAAGGTTCTTCATCAGATACTTCAGACCTTCGATTTTTGACTTCAAATAAAGCGGCCCACCAAGTTGAATATTATTTGTAAAGGCGGTATGTCGATCTCTAATAGTTTGGTTGGGCTCTTGTGTTTTCTAATCAGGGTCACCAGGTATTTTCGATTATCCTAGTTTTTATTGTTTTCCCTTTATGTGGTGATTAAACCCTAACACTGTACCAAATTTCAGCTCTCTGAGTTTATGGGAAGTACTAGTTGTATTTTGATGATCATGAGTGAATGAGTGTCATAAATGCGAAACTTTGCTTTCGCTTAACTCCGGAAGTAAATGACCTACAGACTTGAAATTTTGGATTTTAAGTATGTGATTATAGCTTACTGGATGACGAAAATTTCTGCGTTCTGGTCTTATCCAGAGGTTCTCTACTAGGGGCCTGAAAATGCGGCGAAATGGTTCCTGTAAAGGATGGTACGGCAGTGTTTGCTTCGCGCTCGACTTGGCTTGGGGGCACTGCCGTGCCCCCAAATAGATGTTCCCCACTGATACCACAGCGCAAGATACATGGGTGGAAGTTAAGGCCAACAGGAGGAAGAACCCTGTTAGGAAGGGCGGCAAGACATCATCTGAACTGTTGAAAGCAGTGGAACGTAAGCGGTTTTTGCATGTCTGGAGACTGGAAAAAAGCACAACGGAAGATTTAGTTAAAGAGTATATTAAAAAATTTTTACCAAAAAACGCGGAAATTACTATCGAGAAATTGAAACCGAAAACGGAACGAGACTACGCGTCGTTTAAGGTTGGTGTAACAGAGGGAAACTATGAGAAGCTTTGTGACCCAGAGGTATGGCCATTGAATGTTGAGTTCAGTGAGTGGATTTTTTTTCGCCGCACAACCAAGCCAACCCCACTTACAACCCAATAGGACTATCAACATCCTCTACCAAAACGTCAGTGGACTCAGAACGAAGACTACGCGATTACTATCATTCGTTGAATCGTCAGCAGCAGATATATTTGCAATCACTGAAACGGGACTAAACAATTCTATAAAAGACGCTGAATTCGTTCTTCCCGGATATAATGTACTGCGCTGCGACCGGGAGGATGGTCGTAAGCAGGGTGGTGTACTTCTGATGTCGGTGCCGCATCTCGAGATGCGCCGCGTCGTGCTACCAGGTAATTTGGACATAAACAGTCAAACGTTTGAATTAATTTGTGGTTCAGTTTACTGTTATGATAGGTTTCTGTTTACATGTTGTGCTGTGTATATACCACCGAATACGAACGACAATGAGTACACTATTTTGTTTGAATTGTTGGAGAAATTGTGTCTAAAATATAATAACAATTTACTCATAGTAGGTGATTTTAATTTGTATTCGTGCAGCGAAAATGTTCGCAATTACTTTGAATATTTTATAGCCTTCTGTGGGGTCACTCAGTATAACACAGTACCGAACTGCAACAATAGACAGCTAGACCTCGTATTGAGCGCGCGTAGTGGCGTGTGCGTGGGCGAGGCGGACGAGGGCTTGCAGCCCGTGGACCGCCACCACCCGCCGCTGGCCGTGCGCCTCGAGTTGGGGCGCGCGTCGCCGCCGTCCCCCGGGCCCGCCGCGTCCGCGCCGCCCTCTCCGGCCGTGCGGCGCTCCCAGGGCTCGTTATCAATTCCGCAATGGAATTTCAGTAAGGCCGATTTTAATCATCTGTATTATATGTTTAACGCCATGGATTGGAGTGAGTTGTACGAACAAAGAGATCCTGAACTTATTTTAAATTTATTGTATAAGAAAATTTATGAGGCATTCGAACTTAGTGTTCCCCGTAAACAGTTGGGCACGCGAAATAAGAATAGGTATATATCCAGTATGGTATACATCGGACCTTATAAAGCTAATAAAACATAAACACGCTTTACACAGACAGTATAAATCCAGTAAATTATATAGCGATTACCAAAAATTTAGTAGGGCTAGGGCGACGGTAAAATTGGAGACGGCGCGAGTTCACGACCTGTACCGCGAACGAGTACAGCACCACTTGGCCGATGACCCGCGCGCCTTTTGGGGCTATTATGCGATGTAGAAAAACCCCTCAAATAAGCTAAAGTTAGTGAGGGACGGACGTATTTTAGCGGAGCAGGAGTGTGCAGATGAGTTCGCACGGTTCTTTCACTCGGTTTACAGCCAGGAGTCACCCGCGTTGGATGTGGCGGCGGCGAGCGCGGCGCGTGCGCCTGCCCCGGGCGCCCGACTATGCCTCACGCGCCTGTGTGAGGGCGACGTGCGCGCCGCGCTGGCGCGCCTGCCCGCCAAGCGCTCCATGGGGCCCGACGGTATCCCCGCATTCATTTTTAGGGACGTCCGCACGGTATTAACGGCTCCCTTATTACATCTTTACAACGCATGTATCGAGACTGCCACATTTCCGGAGCGCTGGAAACTCACACGTGTGGTGCCCGTGCCCAAGGGTAATGGAGGGACGGAAGCCTGTAACTACAGGCCCGTGGCTGTCCTTAGTGCGCCGGCCAAAGTTTTCGAGGCCATAATTCACAGCTGCTTGTACAAACAGGTGAGTGCGCAGTTAACCGATGCGCAGCACGGCTTTCGTACCGGACGGGGGACGACAGGTAACCTATTGCATCTGATGTCGCGTTTGGTGCCGGCGGTGGACGCTGGTGTACAGGTGGATGTGGCCTACTTTGATTTTCGGAAAGCCTTTGATGTAGTCAATAATGACACCCTTTTAACGCGACTGGCGGCCGTGGGCTGCACTCCACATGCGCTGGCGTTCTTCGCCGATTACCTACGAGATAGGTGTCAGTATGTGGACTGTGGGAGTTGCCATTCCGACCCCTATTTTACAAGATCTGGGGTGAGTCAAGGTAGTAATTTGGGACCTCTCCTCTTCATTTTGATGATCAACAGCTTGCCGGAGGTGGTTATAGACTCAACTCCATTACTTTTTGCGGACGACCTCAAGTTGATACGAGAGATCACACAGACCACAGATCACGACTTGTTACAGAGGGATATAGATAGGATCGTCAGTTGGGGCATAGAAAACAATCTATTTTTCAATATAGATAAGTGCTCGGTTATGTCGTATAGTCGGGCGCGCCACCCTAGTCATCATCTTTACTTCGTAAATGGAAAGCCATTGCAGCGCATAACGGAGGTCAAGGACTTAGGTGTTCACTTTAGTACCGATCTAACGTTTAAGAAACACATCACTGAGGTTTGCAAAAAAGCTTACCGTAACCTTGGATTTGTTTTGCGACAGGCGAACCAATTCACGAATATCGCAGCCCTGAGAGCGTTGTATGAGGCCCTGGTTAAAAGTCACCTTGAATGCAATGCTGCTGTCTGGTCCCCACACGAAGTAAAATATAAATTGATGCTGGAGCGTATCCAGAACAAATTTGTCAGATTTTTATTTATGAGACTGTATGGTGTATACCCTGGATATCCCTTATTGTACCCTACTCTGTTTATCCTGGGTATGGTAGGGTACTACAAACTAGAGGTAAGGCGAGAAGTAACACTGGCTACCTATGTGTTCAAGTTGATTCGGAGTAAGGTACACAACCCAGCCATATTGGCGGAGGTGAGACTGTGCGTGCCGAGCGGGTACGTGGGGCGGCGGAGGCGCCCGCCCCTGCTGGAGGTGCCGGTGGCGCGCACCAACGTGCTGCAGCAGGCTCCGTTCACGCGCGCGCTGCGTGTGCTCAATGCGGTGGCTACGCACTTAGATATTTTCTCCTGTTCGCTGAGTGACTTTACGCAGGCCACATACTATGTTATATCTAATAATTTAATACTATAATAATTATAAGAAATTGCATGATAATATTAAAATTTTTATAGACATGAAACATTTCAATAGATAATTTTTATGTTTGACATTTTTATTTCTTTATTATTATCTATACCGATTGACATTAATACAGAATTTGACATTTTATTGTTGACATGTACTTTGCCTATATTTAATATTGACATGGACTTTTATATTGACATTTAAATATTGATATTGTTGTTTGATATTTTAATCTGACTACTTATCTATTATTCTGATTATTCCTCAGCAATGATGAAATGGTAATATGAATGAATTTTTTGTAAATATGTGTCTAATCGTTTTTGCAATTTTAATTATAATGTTATTTCAATGTAATTTATATGTTCAATTTAATGATATTTACTGTACCTACCTATTTAATTTAATATGCAATGATATGTATGTATGTATGATCTGTGACTTCACTATTGTATTGGGGTTTCCTGTGAAGATAGTGGAAAGCATGTTATAATAAATAAATAAATAAAAAAAAAAAAAAAAAAATTATTCACAACGTATAAATTAACTGTTTGTTTCCAAACAATATAGGTACCCCGTTGTCATAATAATGATGTCACTTACACTGCCAACTAGTAAGTTCTGACATATACACATAATACCACAGTAAGTGCGAAGCATAAAACAGGCAAGTTATATTCTATATCTATATTAGTCTATACTATCTATACTAATAACATTATAAATAAATAGTTTAAAAAACCCTAGAAAAATACGCTTTTATAATGCACGAAAAAACCAAAAATAAATTATGGATCGTTCAAGTTGCCTCTATTTCTAGGCTGAAGTGTAAACTATGTGCTTTTAGTTATAATATTTGATTGTAAAAGCGTAGGGCGCTGGGATAGGAAAGACTGTTCGATAACTCAGTGTAGCTAATGGACTGTCTTTAGGTCGTTCCTGCAGGCACATAAGACGACACAAGAAGTTTCGGAAATCGGACCGCCACCAAGAGTGATTCGCCACTTACCTTGATTCCCGCTCTTCTTAAGGATGCTCCGAGGCTGATGCTGTTTATTTTGAGTTGTTTCCGAGTTGCCGTGTCGACCGAGGTGCTGACGTGTGGATGGGTTGCCGGCAATCCACCACAGGCGCACACACAGTTTGTTCGAACCGCGTCCGAGATGTAACTGAGCGGTCGATGCGAGATGGCCGTCTGCCTGGTCAAGGCAGCGCGGGGCGGGGGGAACGACGGCCAAGCGGCGATCCTTCACGATGGCCAACCGAGTCGCCGAAACATCCTGCCGCCTAACCAAGGTTCTGCCTTGGTTACCCACTAAACCACCGAAGGCAATCCACAAAGCTTAGAGACAGGTCGTAAGATGTTCCCTTGCTGAGTCCTGACCTCTACAACTCTGACAATTCTGTCCCTACCCGGAAGTAACCTAACGATCCGACCGCGCTTCCATTGGAGAGGGGGTAAATTATCCTCCTTTATCAATATCAGGTCATCGACCTTAGGAGCCTCGTTATGAGAAGTCCACTTATGCCTTTGTTGGAGTGTGTGAAGATATTCACATCTCCACCGTGACCAGAAATGCTGGGATATCTTTTGAATAAGTTGGTACCGAGACAACCGGTGCTCCGGAGTTTCCGTGTAGGGATACTCAGGAAGTGCAACGAGAGGTTGCCCTATTAGGAAATGACCGGGGGTCAATACATCAAGGTCTTCCGAGTCCGTATTAAGGGGGCAAAGCGGCCGAGAATTCATTACCGCTTCTACCTTGGTAAAAAAGGTGGTCAGCTCTTCGAAAGTGAGCTTGGCTTCTCCGAGAACCCGTTTCGCATGTGTCTTGGCACCCTTCACTGCCGACTCGAATATCCCACCGCTTGAAGGGTTTGAAGGGCAATTGAAGAGCCAAGTTATGTTTTGAGCCGTCAGCTTCCGATCAATTTCCTGGTGATGGTTCCGTAAGAATATTTATAACTCCTTTAAATATTTATCGTTTCCTGTGAAGTTTGTACCGCAGTCTGATCGGATCAAGGACGGTACGCCTCTCCTAGATACGAACCTAGTCAAGGCTGCCACGAAGGCTTCAACTGATAAGTTTGATACAATTTCCAGATGTCCCGCCTTAACCGACAGGCAAATGAAAACGCATAAGTAACACTTTTGAACCCTTGCATTACGCAACGAGCTTGTTTTAACGTAAAAAGGTCCAGCGAAATCCGTGCCGACCCCGACGAAAGGTCTGACTCCGGTAACACGATCGGCAGGCAAATTCGCCATATATGGCTGTTTAGGTCGAGCCCGGTGTCGAAAACATTGTACGCATTTAAACGTTATGTGTCGCGTGACACGCCGCGCCGAGATAATCCAGTAGCGTCGTGAGAGAATTGCACTCAACGCGTTAGCTCCGACGTGACAGTAGACCTTATGATAATGATTGACTAGCAAGTCTGTGAAACTACCCCTCGCCGGTATTAATATGGGGTGCCGTGACTCATATGGAAGGGTAGAGGCGCCGATTCTGCCGCCGACACGAATAATATCATCCCTGTCCAAAAATAAATTCAACCGTCGCAATGAATTTTTAATTTCAGTACCCGTTCGAAGGTTTGTCAATTCATCGGAGAAATTTTTTGACTGCACAATACGAATTAAGCACAGATTGGCGAGTCTACGTTCCGACACCGTTAAACTACCGTAAACCTTCTCAGAGTTAATTTTTGAATTGTTTTTAAAGCGTCGTAAGTATGTAGTAACGTTTAGCAACTTTTCATTTGAACTAAAACGATCTAATAAATTAAAATCCGATATCAATTCGTTTACATTAGCAACCCTAACGGCCGGCCTCAGGCCAGGTAACAAATTTGGCGGGAACTCCGGGCCCCCGGACGGCCACGTATGGGGCGGCCGCTCCAGCCAACTCGATCCCCACCACAAGGGATGGTTCAAGAGTTCTGCCGCCGAGCAACCGCGTGACGCAACGTCCGCACAATTCATCTCGCCGGGTACGTGACGCCAGTCGATGTTGTTCTTAGAGGTTATTATATCCGAAACCCGGTTTCCTTCAAAGACTTGTAATTTATGAGGTGGTGTCCGTAACCACGCCAAAACGATAGTGCTGTCGCACCAGCCTACAATTTGGTCTAACCGAACCTTATCCTCCATTGACTCGACCGTGTGATTAACCTACGTTGACAGCAACTTGGCACCATTCAACTCCAGTTTCGGTATGGTTAACTTAACCCATAATGGCGTTATACGAGACTTAGCAATGAGTAGGCGTACGTGAGTTCGTCCGTCTGCGCCCTCCGCGCGCAAGTAGACTGCTGCAGCGTAACCGACGCTGGAGCCATCACAAAACCCGTGAAGAGTATATTTAGTCGGTCCTTCCAACTTGACACACCGGGGAATGGAGATACGTTGCAGATGCGGTAAGTCAGAGATAATATCCCTCCATTGTCGCACTAAATCTATGGGGGCCGGTGCATCCCATGCTACCCCCTTTGAGTTATCAGAAGTCGCCAATAGGGACTGTAATAAAAGTTTTATTTTAAAAACTACTGGACAGATCCACCTAAGTGAGTCGTAAAGTCTAGCCACTATTGACAAAATACTACGACGTGTGACGTCACTATCTGTGGGCAGATTTACATGGTAAGTGAAATTGTCCCACTGTATGCCTAAAATCTTGACAAAACCCGTTCCATCCGAATCGCGATCATCGAAACGCCGCGGTGACTCCAAGTGTTCCGTGGGTAAGTCATTCAGTAATGTTGGCATATTACTAGACTATTTCCGTAACTCATAGCCGGCCGAATTCATCAATGAGATTAACTCATCGCGAAGCTCACGCGCCTCAATCAGCGAGTCTGCGCCGCCATTCAAATTGTCAACGTATGTGTTGTCTATGAGTAACTTAGCGGCACGGGTTTTATCAACCTCATCCCGGGCGAGCTGGTGTAAGCAGCGTATGGCTATGAAAGAGCTCGACTTCAAACCGTATGTATTTGTGTTTAATTGATAGGTAAGTAGGGCTCCGTGGGCGATGCTCGCCAGAGAATCAACTGATATCTCCGATCGTCCGGGTGAATCCACGTCTGCCTAAACATCATTTTAATATCTGTAGTAAATACAATTTGTGGAACCCTAAATTCTTAGACCATATAACACGGGACTAGCCTTTGCGAACCACCGCATACAAAAATATTCTGCCAGTTTTCATACAAGTGAAGGGGGAAACACAAAGACATATAAAATTTCATTGCATTTAAAAATGTATTAATCGACAAACGCGTAATGGCTGTTGTGTGTTAATTGTTATTGTACAGTCAACTACAATGTAATGTACTAGTATAATCATATTAAATGATGTACTGATGTACAGGCTTTTCATAAAGCCAAAAGACCAAATGGTCATGTGCAATGGCAGAAAACAATGCTTAAGTAAGGCGCATCCTGTGGTTAGATGATCTAAGCCTAAATTTCATTATAATATTAGTGATATCGTTTTGCAATCGTTCTCCCGAAAACAGACAGTCGTTTAATGACACTCCCGAACTTGTTTTCTGACTGCCATTGAATACAACGCGAATTTTATTCACATCGCCCGATTTTTTAAATACTCCGTGATGTGGGAGAAAGTAATGTTCTTGCCCCGAATTAATATCAAATTGCGATACACTCATGTGTCCCAGTCTAATATATTCATTAATAAATTCATTGTATTTCTCCCGAAATTCCGGATTCCGTTGCATCCGCCTCTCAAGCGACATAAATTGCTTATAAGCGGGCTGGCGTGAGTCTCCTAACAGACGTCCATCACCTGCCGAGATAAGAGGTAAGCGCGAGATATATTTACCGTCCGGGCCTCGCGCTACCGTTGAAAAAAATAATTGTTCGCATTCCAAGTCCTCAGGACTTTTAATTTTATTAAGAGGGGGTTCCTCAGATCGCCAAAACCTTTCCACCGTTTCCTTGAGTGTCAACTGGTTAACCGACGATTCGGCCAGCTCCCGCGTCTCCGGCGAAACTGGTCCGAATACCGCGAAACTAAATACCGTGCCCAACGCGTAGGGCCCACCCTGACACAAGGTAATCTTTTCCCCATTTAAGATTTGACCGAATATATCACATCCAAAAATTACGTCTATCTCTGAAGAATTCAATGAGCCGTTATCTGCGAGTTTCAACTCTTTAAAAACCAAATTTGTTCTGTTAACCGAATAAGACGTAAGCCTTCTTAAAACTGCCGCCGTTACCGCTAGTACTGGGTGTTCTGAATGTTCTGGTCTGAAATATATAACAACAACGTGTTGATATGTATTGGCTTGAATGCCACCGATACCCGTGATTTGTACATTACTATAAGACCGTTTCAATCCGAGGGTAGATACCAAATCCCCCTTTATTACCGACATTTGAGCCCCTAAATCTAAGAGAGCCCGTGCTTTAACGAATTCACCATTTTTATTCTTAATTTCAATAATAGCTGTGGGTAGAACAACATTATACGGGTTTCGATGCAAAGACGTTGAAGATGAGTCATCATGTAACCTTAATTGCTATGCTGAATATTGCTTTTGAGAATTATTACGTGACTGACCGCGCGATTCGTGCGATTCCCGCCGTTCGCATGCCTGATAGCCGTTGCGCGAGCTGACCTGAACCACACGCTCAGCTGATGAGCGCGACGGTACCTCTCTTCTTTCGCGAGGTTAGGCGGTGCGCGTGCGACGACGCGGACGGTGGCTGCGGTAGCCAGGTCCCTCCGAAGGCGAGCTAGCGCGAGACGCAGTATAGTTGTGCATGCATATTAAGTCGTTGTGACCCCGATGGCCACAGCGTTTACATGCTGTCTTATTATCGCACGTAGATGCCGAATGCTTACCAAAACATTTAAAGCATAAATTTTCAGCTCGCACCCAGTCTTTACGCTGACCCGCGATTATTTTTTTAAATTTAAAACACTCCGAAATCATGTGACCGCCTATTTCACAGTATAAACAGCGCCTAGCGATTATTCGTTCATTCCTATAAGATTCACTTTCGTTTCCGATGATGTGTATGGTGCGGCGGGTACGATTGTCCTTCAAGGTCGCGCCGTCAGCTGTTGTCGAGTCTATAAGCCGACATTCATTTTGCAGAAACTCCACAAGTTGATTGAATGTGGGTAGGGTGATTATATTTCCGCAGTACTTCTGTTCAAACCGAGTTTTAACGTCTAACGGAATTTTATTTAAGCTAATGAATAATAAAATATAAGACCATTGATCTATAGGAAGGCCTAAATTATTCAAGGCGCGAGTGGACTCCAACAGTGGGTTTAGAATTTTAGAACGCAGATCATAGGGTTTATTTAATGTAGGTAGCTGTAGGATTCTAGAAATGTGACTATCTGCTAGCATTCTGATATTTTCATATCTACCCTTAAGAATTTCTAAGCCTATATCTAGAGATTCGTCTACCATAGGTAAATGCCGTATTAAGGTATGCGGTTCATTTAACACATGAGAAACTAAGTAATGAATATTTTCCGTCTTTGATATATCTTTCCGTGTTAGTACTAACGAACTGAATAGGCTTATAAAACTTGTCCACTGAAAAACGTCACCATCAAATGGCACGGGAATTTGCCAAGCAGAACTCTTTTCGCTTCTGCTGGACTTCAAATGGCAACATATTTCTCCGTAAAGATCAAGGTGAAAAGCAAACGCTCATAACGTCAGAACAATGTCTGAAGAATCTGTTAAAAAAGCAGTGACTCACCGCTATATACACCGTTTTATCCTCGAAAATTATTAATATTGGTTATATGTTTAGACTAAGTATCTCTGTACACTACGTCGAATTACCAATGTTTAGATATTCGTCACAAAAACTGCATGTAATTCATAAAACACAAAATTACAGCTCCAAATGCTTATACACAAACTCCAACACTACACTCACAACCCCACAAATTCCCTCCACTAACTTGCCTTACACAAAAAGAAAAACATATATTATTTTCACACTGCCATATTTGGTTTTACCGCGCTCTACTATACAAGTAATATGCCCTATAGCTGACTTATCAACAAAATACCACCACCTGCAACACCTAACGCGTCTTGTTTTGTATTACCACATTTATAAAAATGGCGAATCTTATTGATATAAGTCTGGAACTCGACCTCCAGAGCGCCACAAACTCACAGATAATTAAGCCTGATAATTGTCACAACTTGATTAAAAGTAACATAACAATGAGTATATTGCAAATGAATATTTGCAGTGTAAATAAAAATTTTGATGAGTTTCGCATACTCCTGACACAATTAAAAATTAAGATCGACGTCATAGTCCTGACAGAGTGCTGGCTAAGCAAGGTGGTGAGTCTGCCGAGGCTGGATGGGTATTCAGCGCAGTGCACTACTTCTCCACTGAACCAAAACGACGGCGTAATCATCTACGTAAATAAAAACATAAAATGTTCCATACGGGAACCAGTGTTCCCAAATGTGAGCTGTCTCACATGCGAGATCGGAAACACTACCATTGTGGCCGTCTATAGATCACCCTCACTCAATTCCAAAGAGGACTTTAATAGTTTCACTGACTGCCTAAACAACATATTTACCAGCACCACTAGTAAATACACTTGCTTGGTAGGAGACACAAATATAAACATAGGACCGGGCAGTAAAAATCCTTATGCTAACGATTATCTCTCATTCGCAGCTTCGCACGGTCTTTACCCTACCCACCACTACCCCACTAGAATTGATGGATGCTTGGATCATACACTAACCAATTGTACTCCCCTAACAACTACATTTGTACTTGAATCCACTATCACAGACCACAAACCGGTCTTGTTGGCTATGAGCTCAGGTAAGATTTACCAAAACCAAACTCACTTAAGGTCAGTTATTGAGCACTCAAAAGTAAAGCTCGAAATAGACAACACAGACTTTTCTTCTACAATCAATCTGGATAATGCAAATACGGCAGCAGATAGGCTGATATCTATCCTCTCGGAAATAGTTACTAAACATACAACCAACTTCAAGAAACAAAACAGAAACAGAATTCTAAAGCCTTGGATGACAACAGGCCTACTTCGGTGTATCAAAAATCGTGATCGACTACACCTAAAAGCCAAGAAGTCACCCGAAAATATGACCCTAAAACTAACTTACACACGCTACAGAAATTTTTGCAACAAACTTCTTCGCAAACTAAAAATAGAATACAGTAGGTCTCTGATTGACAAAGCTGGAAATGACACAAAGGCTCTGTGGAAAGCAGTGAAAACTATAACAGGTACAGATAAAGTCAAAAGCAGTCCCACAGAGCTTTTACTGACAGATCCAAACCCCCAAATAGCTATCAATCAGGTCGGTAAATACTTCAAGGAGATAGGAAGTCAACTAGCGGAAGCAATAACCTCTTCAAATCCGATACCACAGTCGACGCAGATGAGCACCCCTCCACCCACATCAAACCCAGCTAACTCCTTAGCTCTCATCGAAGTGACAGAAGCCGATGTGAACAGACTTATAATGGAGCTACGCCCTGACTGTGCAGTGGGATGGGACGGCATCTCAGCAAATATCCTGAGAAGCTCACGGGAAGTGTTAGTCCCTCCAATAACGCACATATGCAACTTAGCCATAGGTACAGGCGTTTTCCCAGCGGCCTTCAAAAAGTCTATTATCCACCCGATATATAAAAAAGGAGACCGAGATAATGTAAACAACTACAGGCCTATATCCATACTGACTGCATTATCAAAAATCCTGGAAAAAATAATAAGCAATGCACTTAAAAGTTTCGTTGAAAAGTACCAAGTTGTAGCGAGAAACCAATATGGCTTCCGTCCTAACGTATCTACTGAGGATGCGGTTCTTAACCTGACGAAAAAAATAACAAAATCACTAGACGAAAGGACAAAATGCCTCTGCATCTTCCTGGATCTCACTAAGGCGTTCGACACTGTCTCGGTGCCCATCCTACTATCGAAAATGGAGAAGATGGGTATACGAGGAACGCCTTTCAATATTCTCGAGGACTACTTAACGAACAGACAACAATTAGTCAAAATAGGAGCCCACACAAGCGAAGAATTCTCTGTCTCGTACGGTATCCCACAGGGTAGTATTCTGGCCCCAACGCTATTCTTGTTGTACATCAATGACCTCTGTACAATGACCCTGCCATACACCAGTATCATTACATACGCAGATGACACAGCTATTCTGGTGACGGGTCCAGACTGGAAAACAGTAAAGCGCAGGGCAGAGTGCTCCCTAGCAAAAGTCATGCAATGGCTACATAAAAACTTACTAACCCTAAACTTGACGAAAACACAGTACATCCCATTTTCAATCACAAAAATCGGTGCACCCGACAATAGTTTCACGCTAAAGGCTCATCTCTGTACGACCCATAACTCATGCACGTGTAGCGAAATAACTAGAGTCGGAACATACAAATACCTTGGTGTGCTTATAGACAGTGGACAGTCGTGGGAACACCATATAGGCTTAATGACCACCCGTATACGTCGACTTATCCATTTCTTTAAAATTCTTAGAGACACAACCTCACTAGACAAATTGAAAATAATCTACCTAGCGCTGGGACAATCAGTTGTTCAATATTGTATCACGGCCTGGGGAGGGGCAGCAAAGACTCACTTCCTGAGACTGGAAAGGGCGCAGAGGGCCGTACTAAAAGTAATCTCTAGGAAGCCCTACAGGTACCCAACAGCACAACTTTTTACCGAACTAAAATTAGCAACCGTTCGCCAACTCTATGTGCTCCGTCTAGTCATACGAAAACACCAGACCAAACCGACACCAAATCCGAGGAGACGTACAAAATGTTATATATTCCCTAGTACGGCCTGCAAGACTTCGTTCGCAAGAAGTCAGTATAACAGCCTAAGCGCAAAAATCTATAACGAACTTCACAAACAGCTAAATATAGCTAACCTAAACACCTATGAAGTTAAGGGCAAGGTTTATGACTGGATACAAAGGTTGGACTATTACTCAACTGAGGACCTCCTAACATTTAAAACATAGTCAAACATAGTCTATCACCACATTACCTTCCCGCTCACTTTTATAAAACCTGCGCGTATACACACTCGGACACACAAAAACACACTCACACACACACACAACACACACACACACACACACACACACACACACACACAAACACACACACTCAAACACGCATACATACTGTCTTGTCATTCAATAAAATAAGTATATTGGTAATTCTATTTTGAAATTTAATTTATTCAAATTATGTACCTAATCATTTAAGTTAATATATCCAATTTATTAATATTTCAACATCTATGTAGTGATTATTATAGTAAGTGATTATAATGGTAAATGATTATTGTTATTGTTTATATTTTTGCATGAAACAAATAGAGCTTTTTTATTATTGTTATTATATTGTTGAACTCAGTGATTTGTGCACATGTCAAAGTTATGATAATCGCCACAAGAACGCTATCTTCCAAAATACAGGCTCTCGCCTAGTTTGGAATAGTTTTGTACCTTTAGCGAAAATTTCGACCTATGTTTTTGGTGAAACAATCAACAACCATGTAAATTTTTCTGTGTATCAATTTTCTTTTCTGTGTAAATATGTTTAAAAGTTACAATCTGAATTATTATGAATAAATAAATGGGAAATGGGAAATTTGCATAAATCGATTCTGGGAAGTCTTGCCGTATTTGAACTCTCGGACGGTCTATGAACCCCGTCCAAACCCGGGTAAGCCGACGAGACCGCTTCCAGCTGATTATAAGCTAACTCCGCCTCATTATAATCAGCCGTATAGATTTTAATCATTTCCGAATCTACGGTATTATCCAGCAATAACTCGTACTGTTCCGACAAAAGTGCGTATCGTTCATCGAGTTTACGCAATCTCACCGAAATAACTGCATTGGTTTGAGTTTTTCCCGCGATCATTTCTAACGTGCTTCTAAGCCATTCGACTTGAATTTTAAATTTAGTTGATGATACCTTAGCCATTTTAAATCGTTAAGACTCAAATCGAGATGCACCCACCCCCGGGTAAGAGAAAAAAAATATATACGGAACCCTACAATAAATTGTTCTAATAACTGAGGATAATTTCAAAAATATCGCATACCGCACAATATAATGTAATAACCGAACCGCAAATGACAAACAAACTTAACGACTTTAATTTGAATTGTATCCGACCGAATCGAGACTTATGTCAGAGCTGTAAGTGGCGGTTAAGAATTTCAATTTTTAAATCTGCAACCGACTTATGATTTGAAAAAATACCAACAAATATACCGAAATCCGGCTGAAATCCGCTCGAATGGACCATAAATATGTTCGATAACTCAGTGTAGCTAATGGACTGTCTTTAGGTCGTTCCTGCAGGCACATAAGACGACACAAGAAGTTTCGGAAATCGGACCGCCACCAAGAGTGATTTGCCACTTACCTTGATTCCCGCTCTTCTTAACCGTTGAATGCCGCATGAAACCCGAGTTGCCAATCTCCCGCACAGTCGATTGCTTTGGCAACCAAGGCGGCCAACTTTTTTCGTTTGGTTCTCCTCGCACATTTTTCGATATCTATGGCTGTATGGTCGCGGGTCGAAGTCTTTCTGTATAAATATTTTTCGATATCTATGGCTGTATGGTCGCGGGTCGAAGTCTTTCTGTATAAATTAATGTGGAGTTGTTTCCGAGTTGCCGTGTCGACCGAGGCGCTGACGTGTGGATGGGTTGCCGGCAATCCACCACAGGCGCACACACAGGTTGTCCGAACCGCGTCCGAGATGTAACTGAGCGGTCGATGCGAGATGGCCGTCTGCCTGGTCAAGGCAGCGCGGGGCGTTCCCCCGAACGACAGCCAAGCGGCGATCCTTCACGATGGCCAACCGAGTCGCCGAAACAAAGACTTTCCTGATTAAGGATAAGGTCACATTTATAAAAGCGTGTTTTTATCGTATTTTTCAGCTATGAATTTACACAGTCACGCTTTCATATATCTGTTGTGACTTTTACTATTATTAATATCATTTGAAATTTCGGAAATGTATTAACGATGATAGGCTTTAATTGAAATGCATAACACGCTTACTTGAAAAGTAAAGTAGTTAATCACGCCTACGCATTTTCAACACTCACTTTTGCCAGTTTATCGTGACGCCCGCGTAATAGGAGCAAACCTATTACCGTTACGGATCTCTATTAGATAATTCATAGGTAGATCCTTAAAGTTTCGGCATTCCTAGATATTTACTGCAATATGTAGTAATCATGAAATAAGAATACAAACGCATATATCCCCAAGCGGGTTATCAAAGGTAACCAAAGATATCTCGTTCTCGAACAAGAACTCTACATTTTGCCACTGTTAACGTATTCCCCTCATGTATGTACTTAATTGCCTGAAAGAATAGGCGTTCCCTTTGGCAGCATAAACGTTATGCTCTTGTGCGACCTCATGCAGCTTTCGCTAGGATTTTTATTATAAAAGGATTAGTATTAATAGGAATTTGCTTACAAAACTATTTATTTTTATTTAAACTATTTATTTATTTTATACTTTTTAGTCACAACATTCATACCTTTACTAGCTGTTTCCTGCGGCTTCATCCGAGTAGAAGTCGTTATCGCACAAAATAATTACCCTATTTTGCGCAGTTAGTTAAAAAGTAGCCTATGTCCTTCCCTTAAACTTATACTACCTTTATAACAAATTTCATCAAAATTGGTTCAGTGGTTTAGGCGTAAAAACGCAACAGACAGACAGACAGAATTACTTTCGTATTTATAATATTAGTAGGGATTTCTGTATTACATGGTGTTTTGTCTGAGTTCGACTAATGTGAAAATACTTAATTATTACTCTAATACATATACATTTTATGCAGGTACCTATGTCAATATTTACACTCAATATTAACTTCAATATATAACAGGTTTGTTATACCCTTAAACCCTAATCGTGGTCAAAGTTCATTACAAGACTTTTCTAATAAATCCAAACACAGCTATGATACGATGTTCAATCATGAAGTTACAGTTCATATCTTACGACTCCATTCATCAGATTAGTTTGACAGCACCATTTTATTGTATTGTTATCAGAACTACAAATATCTGCCAATTTTCATGACGCTACGATCCTTGGAAGATGGTTAAATTAGTTACCTGAGATTCCATTGCATAGTTTTACAAGTCAATTAAAAAAAGGTTTGTTATAACCCTGAAACCTAAGCCTGGTCAAAGTTCATTACAATACTTTTCTGACAAATCCAAAAACAGATATAATACGATATTCCATCATGAAGTTCCAGTGCATATCTTCCTGCTCCATCATCAGATCAGTTTGACAGTACTATATTATTGTATTGTCATCAGAACTACATACATCTGCCAATTTTCATGACACTGCGATCCTCGGAAGCAGGTTAAATTAGCCACCTTAGATTCCACTTGTTTTCAGTACCTATCTTCCGGCTACGTCATCATATCAGTTTGACAGTACTATATTATTGTATTGTCATCAGAACTACATACATCTGCCAATTTTCATGACGCTACGATCCTTGGAAGCTGGTTAAATTAGCTACCTTAGATTCCACTTGTTTTCAGTAGGTACCTATCTTCCGGCTCCATCATCATATCAGTTTGACAGTACTATATTATTGTATTGTCATCAGAACTACATACATCTGTCAATTTTTATGACCCTACGATCCTTGGAAGCTGGTTAAATTAGCTGCCTTAGATTCCACATTTTCCATCGAAGTTTCAGTACCTATCTTCCGGCTCCATCATCATATCAGTTTGACAGTACCATATTATTGTATTGTCATCAGAACTACATACAGCTGCCAATTTTCATGACCCTACGATCCTTGGAAGCTGGTTAAATTAGCTACCTTAGATTCCACTTGTTTTCAGTACCTATCTTCCGGCTCTATCATCCTATCAGTTTGACAGTACTATATTATTGTATTGTCATCAGAACTACATATATCTGCCAATTTTCATGACGCTACGATCCTTTGAAGATGGTTAAATTAGTTTCCTTAGATTCCATTACATTGTTAGTTACATACACGACGACCTAATAAAAGCGTATTAATAAAGAGGAAAGATTTGATTTTTTCTTTGTTTGTTTGTAACGAATAGGCTCCGAAACTACTAAACCGATTTGAAAAATCCTTTACTGCTGGAAAGCTACACTCTTTGCGGTGAACAAAGGCTATATTTTATTCCCGTATTCCCACGGGAACGAGAACTACGCGGGTGAAATCACGTGACGTCCGCTAGTCATAAGATATATTCCGGAAAATGTAAGCACTATTCTAGATTTTAAGTCATAAATTATAGTGCCAAAAAATAATTGCGCATCATACTTGAACACAGAGCATCGCGCCTTAAACAGTTCGCGTTGCTCTATTTACTTGAATGGTAGTTTTTTTTGTTTTTAAGCAATCTTATTTCTCCATATCTTTATTATAATTTTGTTTAAGACGAACCTTACGATAATAGTCTCGGAAAAAACATTACAGGTTTTAATTCACTCTGAGAAATAAATTATTTACGTCCAAATTAGATGATGTAGTGATGTGTAGGCGTTTGTTACTCTTTCACTCTCTAACGGTTGAACAGATCGGGCTGAAATTTGATAAAAGAATAGATTATAGTCCGGAATAACACACAGGTGCATGCTTCATTCGCGAAATATTTTCCCATGAGATAAGGTAACAGAATTACATGCGGTCGTCATCTATTTTTTTATACCACTATGGTGGCAGACAAGCGTACGGCCCACCAGGCAGACAGGTGGACACCGTAGCCTATGAACGTTTGCAACACCAGAGGTGCTACACTCGCGCTGCTGACCCTGCAAGAACTTCTAAGACCCCCTTTGAAGAACCCGATACTGTAGGTGTTTGGGGAAACCGAGGTTGGGAGCTATTTGTACAATTGAACCGTTCGCAGAAGAAAGCCCCTATCGGACCTTACTGTGGTCTCACGCTCCGCACGCAAGGTGATATCATCTAGTGATAATTTAAGTGTTAACGTCTTAATTTGGAATAACCTTCGAAAAAAATTCGTTCAAAACGTTTAAATTTTCATTGAATCTTTACAAAAATGAAGTTAGGTATTTTGTGCTGACTATCATACCTATTTTAATTTTCTTTTTGTGTGAAGAAATGCTATAAAGTGAATTTCTGCTGCAAATATTGTGTGAAACATAGTGTGACCTGCAACTTAATAAAAAAAGTTTATATTTACGACAGCATATTTAAATGGTTATATATTAAAATACCAGAAATGAAAATGCCTTTACTTAAAATGCATTAGACCAAAATACCCGAATTCAAAATACCTTAACATTCAAAATACCTTATTTCAGTACACCTTACCGTATAATGTCTAAATTTAAAATACAAATAATTATAATATCAGAATTCAAAATACAAATTTTCAAATGTCCTTAATTTAAAATACCGAAAATAGAATACAATGTGTCACTGTCACTCACACGTTTTGTTATTTGGCTTTAACTTATTTACACCCCCCCCCCCCCACCTAAGTGAAGTCGCAGTTGTAGCCCTAGGTCTGTTGGTCCTTGGGTATCCTTCTGAGGGCTTACCCGGGGCTCCTAACTGTAGGCTGTTATGTAGGATACGTGTGGTTTTTAGTCGGTAGGAGACTGGCATAGTATCCATGTAGGATTTACCTCATGTTAAAACACTTTGATTCAGAGTTACAAAAGTACTACAGTGGGCTAACGAAAAATCAAGTTGTAGCCCTAGGTCTGTTGGTCCTTGGGTATCCTTCTGAGGGCTTACCCGGGGCTCCTAACTGTAGGCTGTTATGTAGGATACGTGTGGTTTTTAGTCGGTAGGAGACTGGCATAGTATCCATGTAGGATTTACCTCATGTTAAAACACTTTGATTCAGAGTTACAAAAGTACTACAGTGGGCTAACGAAAAATCAAAAAAAAAACCACGAAGGCTAAGGCGGGAGCTCCGCTTCGCTTCGCTCCCGCCTTAGTCTTCTAACCTAACCTATCCGAGTCGGGATACTCTGAGTCGGGGTGTTAACCATTCACAGATATATAGCATCCATGTAGGATTTAAATCATGTTAAAAAAAAGGTATTTTGTGTTTGAACATTTTAGGATAAGGTATTTGATAAATTTATATTTTGGGTTTCGGTTATTCGACCGTAAGGCATTTTAAATTATTTATATTATAAATATTTGCCTTTTGAATATTGATATTTCGATTTCGGGTATTTTGGGCTACGATATTTTGAGTTAAGGCATTATAATTTCTGGTATTGTGACGGTATACCTATTTAAATACATAACATCGAATATTATGCCACGAAAGACATACATTTTGGTCAAAATGATATATTAACTGCGTTCGTAGAGATCGATATTATTGAACTCGTGTGCGGTAATATATTATTGCCATTAGCCATGGTGCACATTGTTATAAATGTATGACCATAACTGTACGTTTCATAAAAATATAATTGTGAGCCTGAATACAATTCGTAAATAACTCATTATAAAATCTGGATTGTTTGGATAAACGACTCGCAAAGAGTATAACTTTATTTGATTGTTTTTTTTTTCGTTGAATTGCCCTGTGTGGCGACGGGTATCCGTGTTGCGATGTGTAAGAGTACTAAATGTTGTCACCCCAATTCATTCCCAGGGTATCGTGAGAGGCGACTAAGGAAACATTTTCGCAAAAAGATCCACTGCTAAGAGAAAAAAACTCGAAATGAAATTCCCGGTTGTCAGTAAAATGACAATCGTTAAGCCAATTTGAAGACCTTATGAGCGGCTTGAAAAATTTCAACCTGCGCTTGTCCATTTCAACACGGCAATAGGCTCACCGCCTATAACGTGTGATTTTATTATGTACTAGCTGAGCCCGCAACTTCATTTACGTCACATAAGGTGTATGAAAGGAAAGGTATTTCTTCATCAGAGTCATCAAGCAGCGTCTGAAACTGCCCTGTTTGCTTAATCATAAAAGAGCTTAATGATTAAGACTATTTTTAAACAATTCAGTCCGCGCCGAAGGCGTGGACTGAACCACTAACCAACACGCCAGTTTAGGTTCACTCACATTCAAAGAAACCCCTACAATTAAAATTTTCAAAATTTCTAATTCTTAAAAGTGTCATAACTCTTTTATTTCTAAACCGATTTACATAAAACAAACGTTAAATGTTAACTGGAGCAAACTTCAACACAATAAAAAAAACCGCATTGCAATCGGTCGAGCGGTTGCTGAGATTAGCGTGCACAACCGTACAGACAAACAAATATACAGACATACAGACATACAGACAAACAGACAAAATTTCTAAAAATCATTGTTTTGGGTTCTTTTGCGTTTATAAAGCCCCCCTATCATATTTTTTCTTATTTATCTTCCATGTACAGACAGCGACCTGTTACGATTTTATTATATGTATTGATTGATGTATGTATGTATGAATATGCTACGAAACTACCGAACCGATTTGAAAAATTATTTTACAGTTAGGAGCTATTACTATTCACGAGTAAAATAAGCTACATTTTGTCTCTGCATTCCCACGGGAACTGGAACTAATCAGATGTAACCGCTTGAAGTCCGCTATAATCACATACATTTTATTTTTATTATGAAATACTATCAGACGTCACGTGGTTTCACCCGCGTAGCACTCGTTTCCGTGGGTATACGGAAATAAACAATAGCCTATTTTCACCGAAGTTTGTGTAGCTTCCCAGCAGTACAAGAACTTTTCAAATCAGTTCAGTAGTTTCGGAGCCTATTCGATGCAAACAAACAAACAAGCAATCAAATCTTTCCTCTTTTTAATATTAGTAAGACTACATGAAAGCTTTATACTCTCTATATAAAGTGAGCTCAGTTTAAATTTAATTAGCAGCGTGTGCGCTGTGTGGTGATCCGTCACAATTTCCGTCCGCTCTCATCCGTTGGTAAGTGTTAGCTCCGAGCGATTTATCGTTCGGTGTATCAGATGAGAATGCACAACACCCATCCGAGTACTATTACAGTCTTCTTCTTTATGTTCTAGCGGTTAAAAATCGTTCATGAACAATTTTAGTGTCACTGATTAGTACACTAGGACTACAGCAAATAAATATACGAAAAGAAAACTAATAATACAAGAGTAATAAGTACGCATCACGAAATTTGATCGTATTTCATTCTTCATGAGGCAGCGTCCCCAGAAGACTTTGTGTAAAAAAGATATAAATCTTCTGCTTAGTCTTGATCACGTAGCCTCTATTTACCGTTTTGCATCTCTCTAAAGAGATTGCAATACGTGAAGCACATGACCTCAATTTTGCAGTAAAAATAAGTTATTTTTCAGCTTAAGTAGCAGTAGCAACACAACCAAACGTTAAAATAAATGTGGTATACGACCAGCGCGGTTTCTATCTAAGCCATTTAGTAAAGAAGTGATTTACCCATAAGGTCTGCTTAGTGCCAATTATAATCCAGGGCCTCACATCGTGAATTATAGCGGTAATCGAGGCCGCCATCACTCCTCTACTTTAATTAAAGGCGATTGTCTTCACCATCTATAACGTGCTGAGATTTAAGAACATTGGGAATGCAGATACCCCTCGGGGTTTCGGGGACATGCGTTACTTCTCATGGAGTTAACGTTACACCCTGAGGGTACAGTAGTGGCTTCTTCAATCAGATCCCTAAGATCCAATATCTTAGGGATTAACGAAAAAGCCCACATTAGGAGGAAGGGCCTAACGGTACTCCGTTCGTTGAGCAGCCCGCCTGGGGCAGTACCTCCGCCCTGCAGAAGACCGCGGTAATAGTAACCTGACTCCGGTCGGGTTATGTTCTCCGTCGGTTAGCAGGGATCCAGAGCTCATTGGGGTGACATTGTGCCGGTGACGGTGAGACCAGAGGCTTATCTGTCTCCATTGGCAGATCGAGGCGCGGAATATTGGTACGGCGATCAGGGAGACCCGGTGAAACGGTTGACCGCTGACCGCCCGCAGGCTGTACGGGACCCGAACCTGGGGATTACTTAATCTCCGCCCCAGGAGGCTGAACCAGCAGCCTGTGTAAAGTCCCTGGTGCTGTGGTCGTGCCGGAGGAGGATACCGGAGTGGACGCGGCTACTGCATCGGGGGGGGACCGGGGGCCCTTCCGTACGCCGTGGCAATCTACCGCACTGCCTCTGTCTGCCTTCGGTGAGTTCGAGCCTCGCCTAGTCTCCTGCGCCACCGGCACAAAAGCGCCCCCTTCACCTTCTTAATTCCCCATATTTTTAAGAACTATGGCTAAATCAAAGAGAAAGAAAAAGGTTTCCACAGCGGCATCGTCGTCCACAATTCAAGTGGACTTTTGCAACATCAGAGGTATGCGCACGAACATCAACGTAGTCCACCACCATCTTGAAACTGCGAAGCCGACCCTTTTTTTCTTAACGGAGACGCAGATCTTACGTCCGGGCGATACATCTTGCTTAATGTACCCTGGCTACAAGCTTGAGTACCACTTTAGGCAGAAAGCCGGGGTATGTATGTACGTCCGGGATGATGTCTGCTGTCGTCGTCTTTCAAGCCTCGAAGACAGGGACCTGTCTACGTTATGGGCACGCTTGGATCACGGGGGCCACACTCGGATCTACGCGTGCGTGTATAGGTCTCACAGCGGTGGTAACACGGACACAGTTCGCCTTTTTGACCACCTGCAACAAGCGACTGACAAGGTGATTGAGCAGTATCCCTCCGCGGAGATAGTGATTCTGGGGGATTTCAACGGACATCATGTTGACTGGTTGGGCTCCCGGACCACCGACTTTGCGGGGAAAGCTGCTCACGAATATGCCCTGACCTATGGGTTCTCTCAACTGGTTAAATCCCACACAAGGATACCAGACAAGAAGAACGAGCATAGTGCATTGCTGGATCTCCTGCTGACAACGCGTCCGGACGGATACAGTGTTTCAGTGGATGCTCCACTCGGATCGTCGGACCACTGTGTCGTTCGGGCGCATGTGCCTCTCGCAAGGCCTGAACCACCTCGGCCCAAGGAGTGGCGACATGTATGGCACTATAAGGCAGCAGACTGGGATGGACTGCGAGAGTTTTTCGCGTCGTACCCATGGAGGCGGCTTTGTTTTGCCTCAGAGGATCTGGATTCTTGCGCTGCAGCAGTCGCTGCGGGGATCTTGGAGGGCATGGAATGTTACATTCCTAACCGTTGGATCCCTGTAGGAGCAAAAAAGCGACCGTGGTTCAATCGGCTCTGCAGAGAAACTTTGATGTTGAAAGAATCTGCTTACAGGGCTTGGACCACGGCTCGTGCAAATTCAGATCCAAACATCTCTGAGGTGAAACGCAAATTAAATGCCGCCTCGAGAGCCAGCAAAAGAGCAATTGTCAGGGCTAAGTTCGATTTCGTCGGCAGAATTGGTGAACGGCTAGCAGGCTACCCTTCAGGGAGTCGCGAATTCTGGTCGCTTGCCAAAGCTGCCGAGGGAAATTTCTGTCGGTCAGGTTTACCACCTTTACTTAAACCCGACGGTAATTTGGCCCAGAGCGCTAAGGAGAAAGCCGACCTTTTGGGTTTTCTCTTTGCCTCTAACTCGACCATGAGCGACGGGGGTGCTTTGCCGCCGGATATTCCGTGGTGTGGAACTTCCATGCCGGAAGTAAAATTTACACAGCGGAATGTCCGACGTGAGCTTCGATCCCTGGACGTTCATAAGTCGAGTGGGCCGGATGGTATACCCGCGGTGGTACTGAAGCAGTGTGGTCCAGAGTTGTGTCCGGTACTTACACGTCTTTTCACGCGTTCATATTCCAAGCAACAAGTCCCGGCGTCGTGGAAGATCGCGTATGTGCATCCTGTGCCCAAGAAGGGTGACAGGACCGACCCGGCCAACTATAGGCCTATAGCCGTCACCTCCCTTTTATCTAAGGTGATGGAGCGTGTAATTAATACACAGCTCCTGAGGTACCTAGAGGAACACGACCTGCTCAGTGACCGGCAGTACGGTTTCCGTCACGGTCGCTCGACGGGCGATCTTCTGGTGTGCCTCACACACCGATGGGCGACGGCTATCGAGAGTAAGGGCGAGGCTCTAGCAGTAAGCCTTGACATCTCTAAGGCCTTTGACCGGGTCTGGCACCGTGGTCTTCTTACGAAATTGCCCTCATATGGACTGCCCGAGAGATTATGCGGATGGGTGTCTAGCTTCCTGGTCGGTAGAAGCATCATGGCCGTCGTTGACGGCAGCTGTTCAGACAGCATGGCCATAAACGCTGGAGTACCGCAAGGCTCAGTGTTGTCCCCTACTCTGTTTCTGCTGCATATCAATGACATGTTGTCTATTGACGGCATTCATTGTTATGCGGACGACAGTACGGGGGACACTTGTTACACGGGCCGCCCCGGTATCTCTCGGGACACGGTGAAGGAAAATCGTGAACAGCTTGTGTCTGAAATCGAGGCTACTCTTACTAGAGTGTCCGATTGGGGTGGACAAAATCTTGTCCAGTTCAACCCTTCCAAGACACAAGCGTGTTTTTTCACCGCTAAGCAAACCCCAATTACTGTAGCGCCGCAATTTCCGGGCACATCTCTTTCCATCTCCAGAAGTATAGGGATCCTTGGCGTTGACATCTCCAGTGACGTTCAGTTCCGTAGTCATTTGGAGGACAAGGCTAAGCTGGCGTCCAAGAAGCTAGGTGTGCTCAACAGGGCGCGGCGGTACTTCACTGCTGCGCAAACACTGCTTCTGTATAAGTCGCAAGTGCGGCCGCACATGGAGTACTGCTGTCACCTTTGGGCGGGGGCACCTGAATATCAGCTTCGTCCATTTGACTCGGTGCAAAGACGTGCTATAAGAGTTGTCAACGATCCTATACTTACAAGTGGTGTGGAACCTCTTCGCGACAGGAGAGACTTTGCCTCCTTATGCGTGTTCTACCGACTGTACAATGGTGTGTGCTCTGAGGAATTGTTTGATATGATGCCCACGGCTACGTTCTATCACCGCACCGCTCGCCACAGACAGGGAGTTCATCCTCACACTCTGCGTCCGGAGCGTTCCAGCACGGTTAGATCCGATAGGGGTTTTCTTCCGCGCACGCTTAGGATGTGGAATGATCTCCCTGCCTCGGTTTTCCCAAACGCCTACAGTATGGGGTTCTTCAAAAGGGGTCTTAGAAGGTTTTTGCAGGGTCGGCAGCGCGAGTGTGGCGCCTCTGGTGTTGCAAACGTTCATAGGCTGCGGTGACCACCAGTCCTTCTGGTGGGCCGTATGCTTGTCTGCCACCTTAGTGGTATAAAAAAAAAAAAAAAAAAGATAGCGACCCTGAGAGGGAACCCTAATGTTGTTATGGAACTGTGACGGACTTTTCACGTCGTTTGTAGGGCTGCCATTAAACACATTATGGCAATATAAAAACTTTTATCCCTCATCATTGCCACGCATTTATTCTGGAAGGGGTAGGCAAAGACATTGGTACTAAATGCCCATATTTCACCATATGTTTCTGAATATTTTCAGTTAGTATTTCAGAAATTCCGCGCTTCGAAAGGAGCGTTAGGCCGTTGGTCTCGGTTGTCAGCAACATAGCAGTCGTGTAGCCAAGTGGAAGGCCTTTTAGGCGGCATAAAAAGTTCAACAGCGGGTCGTCATTTCTGCTCCTAACCATTTCAACACAGCAATTGACTTACAACCATTCACGTGGGACAAAAAACGTGACGGGGATAAAGGCGTGACTATATCTATGTATGATAGGTAAAACAGTGCGTCTTATTTTTTGTTGCGTCATAAATAATATTTCCATACCATAAGTACCTACAATGATCCAAATCAATTCCAAACGGCTACATTTTATTGGTTTAATCCAATCAGGCTTCAGCGAGGACAGGAGAGACATCCCTCGTCCCTATACCTACAGCTATAGGTTGCGGGTCCGGGTGACCCGAGGTTTTATTACCAAACTTTAACTTGAAGGACCCTATCGGTTTATTTGTTGCGTATATTCAATTTACTGCAATTTTTACTGCTTCCTTGTAAGTAAGATTGAAATAGTATAGTGTTTTCTTCTTTAAACATAAAAAAGTTGATTGATTTTCAGGATATTTATCGTATCCATTGGCATTCGCACGTAATTGATACTGCGGCACTATTGCAAGCGCCATGGTAAATATTATGATAACTACTATCAAATAACTTTGAGTTCATGAGAGGACATGGTTGATTATAATGGTAATAATTATTTAATATCAAGCTATTCGAAAACTTTGAAATACTGACAGAGTTCGTGTAATGCGTAGCTACCTACGCATTACACAAACTCTACATTTATTATATTTACTCTACATTTATTATGTAGACTACATAGACTGTTTTGAAACCCTACGGTTTCAATCAAAACAGTCTATGTAGTCTACAGATGGACGTAGGCCTCTCCCAATTTCCGCCACAATTTTAGCGAAGGTTGGGCTTACGAGAGGTATATTCCGATAGAGATCAAGGCTCTTGAATATTCAAAAGACCAATAGTAACGGACCGCAGACCCTTAGTAAATATATACAGGTAAGAACAACGCCAAACGAATACTTTCGGGATGGGTTTGAGAATTTTCAGAAGTCGGTAATTAAAAGTATTTTATTACATTAGTTTCTGCCGTAAAAAGCCTAATTGCGATAGTTTAACAGAATTTATGTTGTTTCTATTCCGATAAGTAGTTAAATAGGTGCAATTAGATTTAGAGTTCTCCTAAGAATATTCGCATGTAATTTTCTAAATGGAGCAGTTGGTTTGTTTCCGTTTTATTCTATTCCATGTTTTAAGACAGTGATTAGAAAGTTCTATGTCCCAATAGCTAAAAACATGTCTTATATCCGACCTCTCTTCCAACGAAAAATACCATACGATAACACGCAGGAAGCGCCGCCGCCGTGGTCGTCCTTTAGCATCCTGAATATTGAAATCCTTATTAGTTTGAAGAAAATTCCCTAATAAATGAGAAAAAATGAGAAGGTTACGTGTAATAATAATATTTATTTTGGGGCACCCATTACTTATTCCTGCAAGATGTCTCAACAACACGACCATTACATAATATGTTTGTTCTATACAAATCTGTCTCTCATTATGTTGCGGGGGGAATCGTATTCACCACTATAAAAGCAATCGCCTGCCACTGTGAAAGTTATACAAAAGGATTCACTTATAATTCTGATATGGTGTTTATGCGTAATCCTTTTGAGGTACACTCTGACAGGGGGGAAAGTGTCAGTATGGCGCCCCCGATCCCAATAAAAGTCATAATAAAATATCATGTGGCTCTATGGTCTTAACGGATACCTATGTCAGATTATAATTTGTTATTTTACCGAAAACGAAAATATTAACTTCAAGTTTAACTGCCATGTAAAGACATTGTTGTTAATTCCAAAATGAAATTCAAATACTAATTGCATTAACACCGCAAATATTCTCCAGTGAAATGTCATTTATCTTAATGGCGTCGCTTCCGTTTTAGTTAAACCTCATCTATTTCCTGCAAACAAGCCACTAAATATCCCCCTGACGACTACTGGACATAGGAAACGAAGCTTGTGGTAGACGGAGGTAAGATATATATAGCAGGCTAACGGCATTTAAGATGCTGATAATGTAACTGATGAATAAAGGAAAGTTGATAATTTTGTTGAAAAACTTGATATTTCGAGAAGTGCCACTTTGTAACTTTCATCGAAAAGAGTTAGATACTGGGTATAGAATCTTCGAACTAAGCGTTTCAAAAGATCATTCCTCTGTTGAACTATAAAAACCTGGAACGACCTGCCCGCACACGTGTTTCCCTCATCTTACAAGCCCGGGTTCTTCAAGCGGAGCGTGAAAAGGCACATCACAGGGCCGCTAACTTGAGGACCACTGTCAGAAGTCTAACGTCAGTCATGACGCACCTAGGTGCGCCATAACTATCTATCAGGATGGCCACGTCAATTTGGCGAGCTTGACATAAAAAAAGGCTAAAACTTTTTAAAAATACTACTATAGCCTTCGGTCTCGCCCGTTACATATTCAAGCTCTTATTGCATCCCATACCGTTCTCTAACATTTTTAAAAATCCATCGTCTCATAAGCAGAAACAAATCTTGAAACAGGTGTTCATTTATTTTTATTCGAGAGCGCATGTTAAATTAGAAGGTATACTTTTTTAAATTTACCTTCATAGAGGACGAATTTAAAAAAAAAACTTCATAGCAGATCTTTACGTTGCAATAGAAAACAAATTTCATATTTCTAACTTCAGCAGTTTCGACTCGATAAGTCAGTCATATAGGTTTTAGTTACATTACGATGTCACATAACTTTATTAAGTCCTGTATTGTAAAATCAGTGACCTTATTTTTGCACAATGACACTCCTGCACACTCAACACATTCAATTAATAACACCGCTATTGTAACTTTACCGCAATACTTGTCCAACGTTTCCGCAATACTTGTCCACGAGTGACTCAATTGTAGTCAAATGAGCGTCGAATTAAATTGATAATAAAATTTATACTGAAATGAAAGCATTCAAAGAGTGCTCTCCGCCTCCATTATTATAGCCAGGCTTGCCAGTAATTTATGCGGTACTAAAAATTTTAATATACCTACCAGTCGTTTGTGGTGACTGACGGGGCTTACTATAGAATAGCAGTATTCGGGGCATAAGTCTGCTATTTCAATCGCGTCAGAAGAGAATCGTAATCGTAGCTCAGTAGAAAACTATAAATTTTATTTCGTATTGGTCTACGATTACGAGTCATTCGCAGCATAACAGCTACGAAAACTTTTAAGTTGTACCGTAATTGACGCGACTCTTTGGCTTTATTTTGAAATACCGTAATATAAAATAGCTGATCGCAGGTGGTGGATAGACGGTGTGCGTATAACTGTAACCGTGTGTGTTGTTGGGGTCACGGTGGTCACGATTGTTTTTATAGGGAAACGCCTGAAATGTTAGAAAAATATCAAATCATTGAAGAGTTTTTAATCTTGATCTATCAGCTATTTTATTAATATATGGTAAACGTTGCGTACGATGTTCCTATGTTTTAAAACCTTTTAAAACTAGGTAAATCGATTGTTGAATTCTCCAAAGTAGAAGCAAGCCGTGTGTTATAATACTCACCTAAAAAGTATTAAAACCAAATAGAATTCCCGTATCTTTTCGAAGCTGCTATACTTGGGTCTCAGACTGCATTCAGCTGCTGAAAGAAAAGAGCAATCTTCTAAACCACTCCGCAACTGCATATTACACATCAGTAGCTCGGCAGAAAGGTAGTGCCACACTTGGTTTGCTCTCTGAGGAATCCTACTATCCTACTTCCTACTAATATTATAAACTAGCTGACCCCGCAAATTCATTTACGTCACATAAGGTGTATGAAAGGAGACGTATTTCTTCATCAGACTCATCAAGCAGCGTGTGAAACTGCCCTGTTTGCTTAATCATAAAAGAGCTTAAAGATTTAAGTCTATTTCAAAACAATTATTTTAAAATAATCTTTAGTATGATTAAGCCAACACGCCAGTTTAAATATACCCTTACATTCAAAGAAGCCCCTACAATTAAAATTTTCACACTATCTGATTCTTAAGTGTTATAACTTTTTATATAAGGTGATTGACATGAAATAAACACTAAATGTTACGTGGAGCAAACCTCAACACAATAAAAAAACCGCATTGCAATCGGTTAATTAAGCAGTTACTGAGATTAGCGTGCACAAATGTACAGACAAACAGATATACAGAAATACAGACAAACAGACAAAAATTCTAAAAAAATCATTGTTTTGGGTTCTATTGCGTTCATAAAGCCTAAAATAAATTATAATTTTTCTTATTTATCTTCCATGTACAGACAGCGACCTGTTACGATTTTATTATAAGAATTGATATTGATTAAGTGAAAAAAAGAAAAATAAATGCTCAAGAATATTTTTGCAGGGTCGGCAGCGCGAATGTTACCTACGTCACTGGTGTTGTCAACGTCTATAGACTAAATTAACCAGTTTCGATCCGGACGTATGCTTGTCCCGCGGCAACATGAAAGTAGATAAGAATTACTACATACATACTTATAGTCACGCCTTTATCCCCGAAGGGGTAGGCAGAGACATAGTATACGCCCACGTTTCACCTTATAGTTTTTTGTCCCGTGTAATATGTGGTGAGCCTATTACCGTGTTGAAATGGACAGGCGAAAGACACCGCGACCGGCAGTTAAAATTATTCAAGCCGCCCTTAAGGCCTTCAACTTGGCTTAACGATTGTCATTACCGACAACCGGGTTTCATTTCGAGATTTCCTTATCTACGCAATGGATCTTTTGCGAAAGTGTTCCCTTAGTCGCCTCTTACGACATTCTCTGGATGTATTGGGGTGGCGACATTTTGTACTCTTACCCGTCGCAACACGGGACTCCGTCGCCACACGGGGCTGATCGGAATTAATAACTCGAACACTCAGACACACCATATTATAGTACGCTCCATGTGTGCACGCAGCCCACGTGCAGAGCTCTCTTTATAGAAGCACTGACCTGTTAATTCCTTCCACAGTGTGTTTGAAAAAGGAAATTGCAAATATAAAACTAGTCACGATGTGTGTTTGGATGAGCTGAAGAGTTAAATTAAACAACTTCTAGGAAAGTTGGAGAAAATGAACCCATGCCATTGTGCTTTGAAATCCAAATTTGTATAATTAAGCACATTAAGTACTCTTTATTTCTACAATTCGTGGAGGCTAATCAGAAATTCTCCCAGTTTCATCTATCGCTAGAAGCGCTCGTGGCCCCGCGGACTCAGTGTTCTGTAAACGATCACTGCAGTAAGCAACTTTTACTATGGCCGGTCCATGGATGGGTGACCATCCATGTGATCACTTTGTGGCATTTATTTGAGCGTTTCCGTGCTTTGGAAGGCACGTTAAGCCGTTGGTCCCGGTTGCCAGTAAAATGGCAGTCGTTAAGTCAAGTTGAAGACTTTATTTCAACAGCAGGCAGTCACAACCTGCGCCTGGCCATCTAAAACACGGCAATACGGCTCCCCACCTATTACGTGGGACAAATTAAAAAAAAGGTGAAATGTGGGCATATAATATGCCTCTGCCTACCCCTTCGAGGTAGAGGCGTGACCATATGTATGTTCATCTATCCAATACCAGAATTTTGAATAAGGTTCATTACTAAAATGAGTTTGATTTTAAGCATAGTAACTTCACTGGCTTAGTTTGTAAATAACACACACAGAGCAACGCGCGCCTTAGACAGTTCGTGTTGCTCTATTATGTTAACTATCCTGTTATCCTCATATAGATCCTCTACGGTGGGTACAGTATGCATTTTGTCTATGTTTAATTTCTTTTTCAGAATATTGATGACATTTGAATGATGACATGATGATAAGTCTTCAACATCGGTGCATGTGATTCAATTGTGTGTTTGTACGTAAATTATATAAACTGGAAAAAAATGAGAAATATGGGCTCTTTGTTTTCTATTTCCAATGAAATTGCTATCTTTGAAATGTTATAATTACCTAAAATTGAATATAGTAAGCGACATAACTTAAAGATACGGCTACCACCAAATAAAACAAAATTTTTGAACAAAAGTGTATTTTGTATGTTACCACGAATTTATAATAAACTGCCAATGTAAATTTTAACCATATCCATTATCGATAAGTTTAAGTCAAGTGTTAAGAAGCTCCTATTGTCAAAGACATATTATTCTGTGGATGAATATTTGTCAGATAAAATTGAAAATGAATTGTAAATTTTTTAATAATGTTTAATATTATATTTTATTGTAAATTGTTTTTGACATCACTTATTTCTGATTGGAATTGAAAAATGTAATCTTATTGACTACTAACTAGGTTTGTCTCACATTAAACATACACGTAGGTTACTCTATTATTTATCAATGTTATGTTTATTGTTTATGTAATTTTTGCATGCTGTAAAGTTAAGTATGGTGTAACTCAATAATTATATTATGTAAAACATCTATTGTACCCATATTCTGCAAAATAAATAAATGAAATGAAATGAAATAAAGTAATCTGCTGGAAGCGATGTTAACTTTTAAAGAAAAATATTTACGATGAAAGTCGAAAAATAAATTAGTATGTGACCCGTTTAATGTTCAATCATGGCGACACACGAAATTAATTTCCTTCCGCAATATTTGACTTTGCTATATCTCCTAAAGTATTCATTTAATTTGCATGGTGTAAAGGGAGGAAATGATCTTGATTATATGTTTAAGCCAACTAACGTATTTAAATTGAGAAGGATACCTTATTACCTAATATAAGATAAAATGGCGAAAAAACACGTTTGTTGTATGGGAGCCCCCCTTCAATATTATTATGTTTTTTTTCAGTATTTTTTGTTATAGCGGCAACAAAAACACATTATCTGTGAAAATTTTAATTCTCTTGCTATCACCGTTCATGAGATACAACCTCCTGACGGACAGACAGACAGACGGACAGCGAAGTCTCATGAATAGGGTCCCGTTCTTTACCCTTTGGGTACGAAACCCTAAAAATCAATCATTGCTACTACCCATTCGCTTTAAGTTTGCAGGTTTGAGCTCTAGATAAGGCTCTACGCCATCGGCAAACATAGAGCGAACGGGCTATACTATACCTATATATATTTAAGAGAGATAAAATGGTTCTAATTATTTTACATTATTTACTATTGTAAAGGGCTTACGAACTGAAGTTAAAGTTGTAAGCTCATTTACTAGTATAAAAACCAGGTATTACCAGTATTATGCTTTGGAACCATATGCAATTGCAATGTGTCAGTGATTCATAAAGTGAACATACTAATGCAAAATTTAGTCCACAATCAGCCATAAAATTGGTTGTCTATTAACGATCAACAAATTAGCACAAGAGCATGGCATTTAGGAGATAATTAGTTAGTATTTTACTCACCACGTTGTATAATAATTACAAAATGAGCATTATTTAGGGATACATTTGTCTTACAATACAAACTATTTTGCGTATACAAGAGTCGACCGAGTCTATTTATTTGTTTGTTTATTATTCACACATAGTGGGTTTATTCGTTTACAAAAACCTCTAAACAAACTTTGTAACTGAACACATTCGGATGGCATTTTGCCTGAACCAAGAGTCAGCATTTGAATTTTAAAAGGAATTGTTTTGTATAGTCACAGGTCTGAAAACACATACGCTATTTACTTTCGGGTAGAGTACTTTAAAATCGAGCTGGCTCACAATAGCAAAAGAATTCAAAAACTCCCCAAACTACGTTTAGAAGTTCATGAAAGTTCGGAGTGAAGAAAAAGTGCGCTCTACATTGTGTAAGCACTTTGAACGTTCATTTATGGTAGGAAATGTAGACCGCGTCCCGGCCATAAGTATACGGGTCTCTCATATCCCAAAGCTGAAATAAAACTAGTTGGAAAGTAACAGTTCCAGTCGGTGGGTTATGTCCACCGACTGGAACTGTTACTTTCCTCCTCCTTTAGCTGTAAGCGTGTGGATTATAAAAAGCCGTGAAGTGCTTATTTTATGCAAAATTATGCATTTATTTTACTTTAGAACCTAATGCTCATTATTGTATTGTGATCTTGCTAGGTAACAGTAGGTACTTTTTTTTTCAAAGTCTTTATTGCATAAAAATAAATATAGTGCGAGAGTGCCGCGGCAGCGCCCTGCGAGTGCCAGAACCGAATTCTACTTAGTTAATAATATGTCCAAGATGAAAAATGCAACCATGCGATTTAATAAAAGATATTCTAATTAAACCAAAGGTGTGCATATTAGACTTCAAAAAAGCCATCGATAAAATTTTGGTTAATATTAAATTGCATGGTTTCATTTTTCATCTTGGACCATCGATAAACAAAAAGGAACCCGATCCCTGTCGATGTCTTGGACAGATTATTAACTAAGTAAAATTCGGTTCTGGTCGCAGTTTTAACCTAACCTAACCAATTGTACAATACTTTCGGGGTTTTGTACTTCAGTATACCAACTGTAAATGTATGAACCTTCGGGATTTTAATCTTTCGTGATTTGGAACTATCGGGATTTGAAACTTTCGGGATTTAGAACTTTTGCTTATTTGAAATTAGACAATATATTGAGCTTCGGTATATCGGATATAGTTATTTCGTAGGTTTGGTATTTTGATTTTCAAAGTTTTAAGCGTAGGTAGGTTTTTCAGTTGTAGGTATTTAGAACTTTCGGCATTGTGATACGTACCTATCCAAAGTCAAAAGGAATAGGTATATAAATCTGCGTAATGTGGGACAAAATGTATGTAACAGAAACTCACATTGTGCTCTAGGAAGTAGCTACGCTTTAAGCGATGTGTGAACGACAATCAGAGCCTCTGTGTGTCTCTATTGGCTGTTATCCAATACATACTGCGTCAAGTTGCTGAATGTCGTTTTAAACAATTCAATGTGAGTAATATATTTTGTTTTAAGCAAAAGCCACTAAAATACGTGTAGAACTTCTTCATTGCACCACGGAGGAGGCACAAAGCACGTACTGCATACTTGCATTGAAAATTGATTCATTCACACGTCACAAAAAACCGAATGAACCAAAACAAAAACCGGCCAAGTGCGAGTCGGACTAGCGCTCATTTGTTGTATGGTGTTCCCTTTTTCTCTGATTTTAGTATTTGTTGTCGTAGCGGACAGACAGACAAACAGGCAGACGGACTGCCAAGTCTCCTGAATAGGCTCCCCTTTTACCCTTTCGGCACGGAACTCTAAAAACCGAATGCCAGCAACTGATTGGCGCTGAATGGTACAAAGTCCAGGATTAGACGATGTTGTTCCAGTATTCATTTGGATAAGCCATATCTAAGGTTCTTATTCAGTATAAAGACGAGTAAAGTGCAATCTGTACAAAGTGTGTAAAGGACGGGTCGCTCTTAGCGCGGCAAGTGTCGCGAGCAGCTGACGACTGCTGCTAGCGATAAATTAAAGTGATTCACTACTTCCTTAATGTTTCTTAGTGAAAAGCGACTACATCAGAGATTTAGCACGTTCCTTCCCGAACATGAAATTGCATAAGTACCTAACAGGGTTACCCTGTATTAAATTATAATACACAAAAAAAATCAAACTTGTAGGCAGATTGAAGAGCATCGTGTAGTTTTTTTATAAGTGTGGAAAATCCGTCATGCTATGCCGGACTCTTACCGACTAAAAACCCCACGTTCCCTACCTACTGCCTACGGTTGGGAGCACCCAGGTAAGCCCTCGAACAGAGCATCGCGTGGTTTTAGCTGTAAAGAGTTCGGCATGGCATCCAGGACTATTTCCACACATAAAAAGCGACATTAATTCCATGCCCCGCTATTTTTAACTCGCTCATGATATAAGTTACACCGATACAGTATAAGAATACATCTTTAAAAATAAACAGTAATATTTTGTGTATTAAATTTGCATGTGACATTTTTCCCATTAACTGGTAATTTAAATCCAGTAAAACTGTGCATACCTACCTACACTGCCCGCGGGACAGCGCTGCGTTGTGAGTACCTAGGTCACAGTTCGCTTGAATGTAGTTTAAAATTTTATTTTATAAATTGTTTGTTTTTATTGTGAATCTTTTCGTATTAGTATCAAATAATTCTATACTAAGAATATTCATTTTAAAACGGAGTTACATTATGCTACTATGCATCAGAGATATTATTATACTTACCTACTTATTTTTGTTCGTAATTTGTAACCGACTTACTTTCGTTGATAAGGTTTATTTATAGTAATAAGCTAGGGCCAAAGAGGCATTGAATGATCCACCAATTTACTCTTAGAAGTTTGAGTGTTTACGAAAAAAAATACTTACACACTTTTCTTTTTTTTACTTATATTAACTTGAAAAAAATCACCCATCACTTTTCAACTCGACGCATCGACATAAAATCCAATAAGACTGACGTTTATGCGAAGCTTTCGTCCTAGAGCTTGTAGTGACTCCACTCCAGCTATGTAGGAATATCCATAAATCCTGCACCCCATCAGCCGTGAGATTGAACAATGTAGCATGCACTGTGTCTTGCGGTGGTTAGCGCTGACAGCCCATCGATTGTAAATATCATTTTATCGATAGTCAACATTTAATAACATATTACATGTCGAGGATGCAATCAGATTTTGTGAAATGCAGTGGTTGCTGGTTATTCACGAGAGTAAACTTGGCTCATTGATCAAGAAAAATAACATTCTTGTCATGTGTCTGGAAATTATACCGATATTACTCGCAATTATTTGTCTCAGCGACATTAATGCCATGCGTGAGATAATAAGGCATATCTCTCATCTATCTCAGGGGTCCTACGGAGTAAGGTGTGCTAGAATTCTGCTTCTGGGTCATTCTGAGACGATGTGGTTGGAGTGTCCGATTTGGCTCACGGCAATCTGCTGTGCAATACTTGTCAAAGAACCAAATGTCAATGGAACAAATAAAATCTCGAATTGAAACCGCACTAACGTTCAGCAGGACATCTAGAAAAAGTTCGAGGAACGCACGCCATGCGAAAAGCTCAGGTGCGTTTGTTATAACTAAAAAGCACGCATCGACATAAAATCCAATAAGACTGACGTTTATGCGAAGCTTTCGTCCTAGAGCTTGTAGTGACTCCACTCCAGCTATGTAGGAATATCCATAAATCCTGCACCCCATCAGCCGTGAGATTGAACAATGTAGCATGCACTGTGTCTTGCGGTGGTTAGCGCTGACAGCCCATCGATTGTAAATATCATTTTATCGATAGTCAACATTTAATAACATATTACATGTCGAGGATGCAATCAGATTTTGTGAAATGCAGTGGTTGCTGGTTATTCACGAGAGTAAACTTGGCTCATTGATCAAGAAAAATAACATTCTTGTCATGTGTCTGGAAATTATACCGATATTACTCGCAATTATTTGTCTCAGCGACATTAATGCCATGCGTGAGATAATAAGGCATATCTCTCATCTATCTCAGGGGTCCTACGGAGTAAGGTGTGCTAGAATTCTGCTTCTGGGTCATTCTGAGACGATGTGGTTGGAGTGTCCGATTTGGCTCACGGCAATCTGCTGTGCAATACTTGTCAAAGAACCAAATGTCAATGGAACAAATAAAATCTCGAATTGAAACCGCACTAACGTTCAGCAGGACATCTAGAAAAAGTTCGAGGAACGCACGCCATGCGAAAAGCTCAGGTGCGTTTGTTATAACTAAAAAGCTGTTCTTTTCGTGAGTGTCTAATGCCTTTTACTCATCAACACACACATGTAGCACATTTCCTTTTCTCTAAATAAACCACAACAGAAGGAAGATGTAAACATTAAATCAGCTCAGCGCGCGCCATTACCGGCTGCCGTTAATCTTCTCTGAATATATGCCTCCATTCTGGTCGTATTTTACCATGAAGATGGTTACCTAAGATGTCCTGTTTATAATGTACTAAAATAAATATTTGTTGACAACCTCACACAACTAATGTACAGAAGCATGTGATATGGGACCTAGACGACTGATAAACATACCTACATATTTTTATACATATACATACATATCTATATATATAAAAATCAATGCCAATTTTCGTTGTAACTTTATAACTCAAGAATGGGCTCACCTATCCAAACCAAATGTTTAGGCTTTGTTTGGACTATTTAGTAGATGGTTTATGTGAAGTTTGCACAAAATCGGTTGAGCGGTTCTTCATTTATCACGCAAACGAAGTTGCGCGGGTCAGCTAGTTATACATAGAAAATTAAACATTTGTGGATCACACTATAATATTTGGACTGACTCAGGAGTCGAACACAGGACCTCTATCGTGGCAGGCGGTTAATCTACCGATTACGCCGCAGCTGAGGCAGATTGATGGAATCGTATCGTAAAAGTATCTGAAACTGAATACTTCACTAATCAGTCTGTTTTTGTTGAAAACAGCCATATTATAGAAAAATATTTTCTAGCATGTCTGGCAGCTGAAACTTTTCATTAATAGCAAAGGCTAAAGTTGTAAAGAAAGATGAATCAACTTGCAGACTTCCAAGTTAATGGTTTCGGTCCCGGGCAGCGCTTGGTGACTCCGGCTACCAACGGCGAAGTTTTCAAAACGATTTAGTTCTAGTTATAAGATTTTAAAAGTTATAAGACTCGTTAAACGACTTCAAACTGTTTTCTACACCATCAACATCACCTGATCGTTCTTCCTCGTTTATGGCCTCCTGTTACAACTCCGGGTTCGTCAAGCGCCGAGTGAAGAGGTACATCACAGGGCCGCTAGCTTGAGAGCTATAGTCTTGTAGACTGTATTGTTGGCCCTCGTCCAGCTAGATATAGCTAGCTAGCACGTGGCATCATTTCATAGAGTTACATAAAAGTATCTGGCTCTATACTCTATAGTATGTTATATTTATCTTCCGAGAGTTTTCTTAATGAATTAGTAAACCTCAACCAGTCACTAGTTTATTTCACTCTAGTGAAATATGGAAACTACGGACTAGATAGGTAGCATTCTTTTGTAACTTACCTACCCTTGTTTTAGTGGACGGTGAGAGTTATGGGATATATAATATATTCCTAAATATATATATTCTTTAAACTCTCCAAGTTTGTTTAGGTGAAATAAACTTCACCAAACTCACGAAATTTCCTGAATTACTTATATAGTGCTCTAATACCATTCCTTCTCCCTTTTTCCGAATGTGTTCCCCACAAAGCCATAAATATTAACTTTACATAATATAACAAAGCATTACGGGGCCCTTCTTTGCGGAATGACGTCATTTATACCAAGCAAATGGCTCCATAGCATCATTTATGTAATGGCGGATAATTCTCAAACAGCCATGTGCGCCCTTCACAGTCGTAATACAACTCTTCGTTTTGATTTAAAACTTAAAGATAATGGAGGGGAACTTTTATTCCCAAATGGTTAAACAGCTTTAATAAAGAAGCCATGAATGGTTAACGCAAAACCCCAACGAAATTTACCCTACAGGAGCTCACTATGAGTTCATTACCTTTTTATATTAAGAATTCTTGAGTATGAATTCAGAAAACTGGTTTTATCTATGCTTAAAATAAAATCGTTTGTTATTTGAGTGATGGGAATAGCCAGTATCCATACGATCGAGCGTTTCTCTGTCGAACCATAAAAATCTGAAACAATCTGCCAGCGCACGTGTTTCCCTCCTCTTACAATCTTGACTCTTACAAGAAAGACTGTGAGAGTGGCCTCAAATTGCTAGATGTCGAGATGACACTTCATAGCAACATCAACATGAATGAGGTCACTATCTGTTTAGTGTACGTCGCCACGTCGCGTCGCGTCAATTATTATAGTTTCAAAATGTACCGACAATAAATACCAATACGTATTATTGCTCGTGCAGCTTTGAGCACTAAAGTTGGTCGTACGACTGCCATTACCCACAAACTGGCGCACGAAGCCATTAGCGGCACAGCTGGAAGACAGCCACGGCCCGACCGGTGCTGCACAATGGAAAGTTTGCACACAACACTCCAACACAACCGACTTGTGCATGAGAATCAACACGTGGAAACAAATCTAAACAGAACACACTTGGGATAATAACAGATGTTTTAATAAGTTGCCGGACTTGAACCACACTTGTATCACTAAATCTAGCAATATGAAATACTAACTTGATCTTTGCAATGTCATTTGCCTCACATAAGGAGATTTATTAATTATTCGCCTGATTTATTAATTCTGAGATCTTAACTTTCAAACAAAAATATACAAATTACAAATTCTTACCTTTACAATATGCCCATGTATGGGTTTGATCAAGAAGATGACATGAAAGCTGTAGATAGAGAGGACGTAGTGCAAAAGATGCGTGGTTTGTTTTCCTGGTAGGTGTGTGGTTCAAAGTGTTTTTATATTCCGAGCAAGTGCGGAAACTTTTGACACAATATCGGCTCGTCGTGTGACGGCAAAAAGCAAAATTAGATGTAAGATTGAAGCTGGGCTGGAGTGATATATATTACTCTTTTTTAGGGTTCCCAACCCTAAGTAGATAAAAACAGATACTTTTTATACAAAACGGGATTTCGCGTGGCACTATTCTATTATTATTAAAAGGTTTCGGTACCTTTCAGTCGCGCGAGCGCATCCTTACGGGTCGTGCGTGTTTGCGGTATCGTGACTTTTTGTCCGAAAAAAAATGTCGGTTACAGTGAAGTGTAGTGGCTGTGTGCACAAATAACATGAGGTACAAATTAGTTACATTTAATTGTAAAAGCATTAAGCGGTCCATAGAACATGTACGTGAGCTATGCATGACGTCCGATATAATTGCGTTGCAGGAGACGTGGCTGTATAGTGAAGACTTGCCCTTGTTAAATACTATAAGCTGTGAGTTCGGTTGTACTGGTGTGTCCGCGATAGACACTGCGGCGGGCGTGTTACGCGGCAGGCCGTATGGAGGGGTGGCTTTGCTCTGGAGGCAAAGTGTTTTCCAAAATGTGGTCGTAATTGAGTGTAATAATCCCCGTATTAGTGCTATAAAGATCGTGTCAAATGAAAGGTCATTCCTAGTGATGTGCGTGTATATGCCTACGGATGATAAACATAACCTAGCGGAGTTCACGGATATACTAAGTTCGGTGAGTGCTATTGTAGACAGCTGTGGCGTAGACTGTGTTTACATGCTGGGAGACTATAATGCCCATCCCTACACACAATTTTATGATGAATTGTTGAACTTTTGTACTGAGCAGGACTGGTCTTGTATTGATTTTCAGCGGTTAGGTATATCTAGTAATACCTACACATATGTTAGCGAGATAAATGGAAAAAGACGGTGGCTCGATCATTGTATAGCCACAAAATCAGCTGTTAAGTCTGTTCTGAATATTTACGTAAGGTATGACGTATCATGGTCCGATCATTACCCCCTTGTAGTCGAATGTAATTTAGATATATTTGTGCCAACGAAATGTGTCAGCAACTCGCGTGGTTTCGATGGGGTCATATGGGGAGAAAGAACACCTGCCCAGATCGATATATATCGACGGAATTGTCATGAAATGCTAAAAAATATTGACTTCCCTTTGGAACTACGTAACTGCTGTGACAAAATGTGTAATAATAGTAATCATATGTCTATAATAGACAGGTTGTATGGTAGTATAGTACGCGCCCTTAGGAATTCCTCATTAACGGGTCGTGAAAATTACAAACCTAGAAAAAAAATTGTAGCGGGCTGGAACAAGCATGTTGCTCAGGCTCACGGGATGGCCAAGCTGAAATTTCAGTTATGGAATCTGCAGGGTAAACCTGCAACCGGTGTCGCATATGAGGAAATGTTGGAGGCTAGGAAAATATTCAAATCGCGTTTAAAGTGGTGCCAAGACCATGAAACTAATATTAAGATGGATATCCTAGCTTACCATCACTCTAATAACGACTTCCGTTCTTTCTGGAAACACACCAACAAATTGCAATGTAGGCCGGGTCAACCTGTGAGCATTGATGGTGTAAGTGACCCATCAGGCATTGCCAACCTGTTCGTCGATCACTTTACCGTGAAGTCGCCACTTGGACCATCTCATTCGACGCTGAATATTGGACCCGGCGTGGAAAGGAAGATTTCCTTTTCAGTTAAAGACATAGCGGCCGTAATTAAATCTATGTCTAGAGGTAAATCCCCTGGCCACGACGGGCTCAGTATTGAGCACCTTAGGTTTGCTGGTCCGTACCTACCACGAGTACTGTATTTGCTTTTTAACCTCTGTGTGGGCCATGGTTATATGCCGGCTGATATGATGCGTACAATAGTCGTACCAATAGTTAAAAGCAGAACCGGGGATCCTGCAGATAAGAACAACTACAGACCTATTTCGTTGGCAACTATAACTTCGAAGGCGTTTGATAGTGTGCTTAATACACAGTTAAATAAGTTAATTAAACTTCATGACAATCAGTTCGGATTTAAGCCCAAATTGTCAACAGAAAGCGCTATACTGCGTCTTAAGCACGCTGTCTCTTACTACACGGAGCGCAAAACGCCGGTCTTTGCATGTTTTCTAGACCTTTCTAGAGCTTTTGACCTGGTTTTTTACGATCTTCTATGGGAAAAGCTTGAAAAGGCTAGCGTCCCGCTAGAACTGATAAATATTTTTAAATATTGGTACAGCAACCAGGTCAATAGCGTGCGATCGTCGGGTACACTTTCTGAACCATACAGATTGGAGTGCGGGGTGAGGCAGGGGGGGTTATCATCGCCTACGCTCTTCAATCTGTATGTGAATGAACTGATAGAGGAGCTCAGTGGCGCCAGTGTCGGTTGTTCCGTGGACGGCGTCTGCGTTAACAACATTAGCTACGCGGACGACATGGCGTTGCTGAGTGCGTCTGTCTGTGGCCTGCGATCTTTAGTTGCCAGATGCGAGTCGTACGCACTCTCTCACGGATTGGCCTATAATGTGAAAAAGAGCCAGGTTATGGTCTTTGAGGCCGGAAGTAGACGATATGACCTGATACCACCGATTACACTAAATGATCAATCGCTACAAAGAGTGTATAACTTTAAATACCTTGGCCATGTGTTGACTTCCGACCTCAGGGACGATAAAGACATTGAGAGGGAACGGAGGGCGTTGTCAGTGAGAGCAAATATGCTGGCTCGCAGGTTTGCACGTTGTTCAAGAGAGGTGAAAATTACACTGTTTAGATCTTTTTGTACATCTTTCTACACGTGCGGCCTGTGGGCGGGGTACACTCGAAAAGCTTACAACGCCCTTCGTGTGCAATACAACAACGCGTTCAGGGTGCTGCTGGGGCTACCGCGCTTCTGTAGCGCATCTGGGATGTTCGCAGAGGCTCGGGTGGATTGCTTCTATGCGACCATGCGTAAGAGGTGCGCGTCCTTGGTGCGCAGGGTGCGCGAGAGCGGCAACAGCGTCCTAAACATGATCGCGCGAAGACTGGACAGCCTCCACGTTAACCATTGCAGTGCCATAGCGGGGGGCGTGATGCAGGAATGGCCTTTATAATGTATTTTTTAACCTTGTTGTAATTTAATTTATTGGAATTTATTATTCATTGTAATCTATTTATTTTATGCATTGGAATTTTAATTATTGTAAACTTATTTATTGCAATTTTTAATTATTGTAATTGTATTAAATTTACCTACTGTACTTGTATTTATTGAAATTTTAATTGTTGTATTTATTGACATTTTAATTGTTGTATTTATTGAATTATTGTATCTATTGACATTTTAATTATTGTATTTATTGACATTTTAATTATTGTACCTAATTGTATTTATTGTACCTAATTTTTATTTCAGTGTCACATACATTTTTTTTTTGGAATATACTAACCTAGATATAAGCACTACTAACAAATATGAGCCATTGTTGCTTTTTATTAAATAAATTCATTCATTTATTCATTCATTCTTTACTTTCCTCGACGTTTAGACAGGGTTACACCTATCGTGGTCCCGAGGCGACTGGTGCATGTAGGCTGGAGATTCTGCTATGCGTCGGGAGTTTTCGAAGTACCTCCGATATTGTCAATTTGTGAACAATACAAATATAGAAACAGAGTCTGACTAAGTCCGTCTATCGTTCTGTCTGTCTCCAGGCTGTAGATCATTAAAACTAAAACAAAATGTATTAGATTCACCTTGCCAAATGTTAGGCTCGTTAACACCAGTATTAACATTAGGGATGATCAAGTAGAATTGGTCGATGAAACTGTCTTTCTAGGCATAAAGTTAGACTCCAACTTGCAGTGGGGGCCTCATATCGAGAAAGTCTCGGGCAGACTGAGCTCTGCAGCCTATGCCGTTAAAAAGATCCGACAACTGACAGACATTAGAACAGCGCGTCTTGTCTAATTTAGCTATTTCCACAGTGTCATGACCTATGGCATACTATTATGGGGTAACGCTGCCGACATCGAATGTGTCTTTGTGTTGCAGAAAAGGGCTGTCCGGGCTGTCTATGGTATGGGGTTTCGGGAGTCATTAAGAGAAAAGTTTAAGGATATCAACATCCTTACTGTGTATTCACAGTACATATATGAAAACTTATTATATACTCATAAAAATAACAGTAAATTTATTAAAAATAGTGATATCCATAACCTAAACTTAAGAAATAAGAATAAATTGGCTGTACCTACCTAGATTTAGGCTTAATAAAATAAGCTTTTGCGGGCAATTGTATTCGAATGTACAATACATTGCCGACAGCCATAACAGGTTTGTCAGTTAATAAATTTAAAAAACTATTAAAACTTAAATTGTGCCAGAAAGCTTATTATAGCATTAAAGACTTTCTAGAAGACAAGACTGCCTGGCAGTGACACGAATTGCTCCTTTCTACATTTAAAAAAAAACATTTTAATTATTGTATTTATTGACATTTTAATTATTGTACCTAATTGTATTTATTGTACCTAATTTTTATTACAGTAAATTTATTAAAAATAGTGATATCCATAACCTAAACTTAAGAAATAAGAATAAATTGGCTGTACCTACCTAGATTTAGGCTTAATAAAATAAGCTTTTGCGGGCAATTGTATTCGAATGTACAATACATTGCCGACAGCCATAACAGGTTTGTCAGTTAATAAATTTAAAAAACTATTAAAACTTAAATTGTGCCAGAAAGCTTATTATAGCATTAAAGACTTTCTAGAAGACAAGACTGCCTGGCAGTGACACGAATTGCTCCTTTCTACATTTAAAAAAAAACTGTATTAGATACTAAGATGAATAAGAGGGACCCGCGGACTGAGTTTCTTGGGGTGTTCTTCTGAGTCTGTAGCATTTCCGAACCCCCGGTAGAGTCACAAAAATTTTGACAAAACTAAATAATTTTTTAAAAATTTCAAAGGGAATAAATTTTATTTTATTTTATTTTATTTTATTTTATTTACTATGACAGCGAGACAGTTGAAACAGATGATGTATTGCTGTTATGTATTGCTGCAAGTATGAAACCAAATTTTATGGTCGTTCAGGTTCACGTAATATAAATTAAAGGAATCCGACTTCTTTCAAAAATATGCGAGTACTAACTGTTCCTCGCGGCTTCGTCCGCGTAGAATTCGTTATCGCGTAAAACCATTACCCTCTTTTGCGTAGTCGGTTAAAAAGTAGCCTGTGTTCTTCCCAGGGACTTAAACTATCGACCATCAAAACGCTTCAGCGGCTTAGGCGTGAAAACGTAACCGACAGACAGACCGACTGAGTTACTTTCGCATTTATAATACATATTAATAGTGATTAGTAAGGATATTAAGTAAGTAAGTAAAAGTAAGTAAAAAACTCTTTATTGTACACCAGGAATAACATATGAACAAAACAGTTAAATTACACTTATTGGCATAACAATTGGCGGCCTTATCGCACAAGGCAATCTCTTACAGGCAACCTTTTTTATGGAGACTGTAGGATGTGGATTTTGTTAGGGCAGTTTGGTGTACATTACTTAAGGTTACAAATAATAATATATGAAACATTTATAATACTACTTAACCTATACATATATATAGCTTACACTACAATAACAATATATATAATACATATATATATATATATATATATATATATATATATATATATATATATATATATTATATTAATACCTTATATATATAAATACAAGAATATAATAATATTGTACTTTAGGAGACCTACTAGCAGACTACATGCAGGCATTGACACGTAGATAATAGTTTCTGACTAATCCCTTGAAGGTGTGCAGCGATTGTGCACGTCGAATATTCACTGGCAACGCATTCCACAATCGAACTGCTTGGATAGTGAACGAATTGTCCATAAAATTTGTGGTGTGGGCAGGCATTTTTAATGTCAAATTCTCCGATGACCGTAAACTTCTAGAGTGTGTGACATTCATGAAACTAAAGCGTTTCTTTAGGTATAAAGGAGTAACAGGATTAAAAAGGATACTATATAATAAGGAGAGGATGTGAGCATTCCGGCGAAGGCGGATAGGTAACCACTTGAGCCTTTTGCGGTATTCAGAGATGCGATCATATTTACGTAAGCCAAATATGAATCTAATGCAATAATTTTGGAGTCTCTCAAGTTTATTTAGTTGGTCTACGGTGAGATCTAAATAGCTGGCATCGGCATAATCAAATAAAGGAAGAAGAAGTGATTGTACAAGCGCAATTTTGGTTGTAATTGGTAACAAATTTCTCAATCTGCGCATGGACCCCGATGCAGCGAATATTTTTCGTCTCAGCTCCTTGTAACGTTGTGAAACAACGGGGGCAAATATTATTTAACATTAGGGGTTTATAATGAAAACTTAGATCAATAAATGAAAGCGCCATCTACCGAGTAAGGGTCGCAACGACGGAAGCCATAGTCATATAGGCGGTCTTGACGATTGAGTAGTTTCGAGTGGTGCCACTAGAGGCGCTATTTCATTAATATATAAAGCGTTGCGTCAAAGGCAGGAGCACCGCCAGATTAATATTTAAAATAGCTCACGGACGTATAAGTGTCATTGGAAATTGTGAGAAATACAAAAGTTTGAAAATCATCGTTTATATCATCGTAAATATCATCGTAAATATTTGTCAAGTATAAGGAGCAAATAGCTCTAGACAGAAGACCCCATCATTGGGTGAGTTAAATTAATTATTATAAATCTAGATTTTTTAAACAGTGAAAATTAACGGCTGTTGGTCAACCCTGTTATGGGAGGGTAGATTACAGGGGTGTGAAAAAAAAGGTCTCTGTAAACTTAATATATAGACAAACATTGTAAGGCAACCGACTCCTAAATGGTTTAACCGGGGTCGGCTGTCTTAGCAATGGGCGGGAAAAAAGGGTTCCAGCTAACCCGTCTTCTGGAACATTCCAGGGTCCACCCTACGGGTTCAAGAGATCCACCTTACGGGTTGTGAAAGTACACCCTTCGGGTTCTACGAGAGAACGGACGTCACGGACTGCCTCAGACTTCAGAACCACCAAGATAAGTCGAACCCTGCGAAGGCCTTCGGAAACCGTAATTGCTGCCCGAAATTACCACGACCCCGAGTTCTTTCCTTATATTTAAATAAATTATTACTTTCAAATTCTAAACGTCACCTCTTCTCATTTCTCTCTTCTTCCTGAAAGCCATCAGCTTTTCATCCTGTAATTGAGTACCCCAAGACAAGCTTTCATCTAGATGTATGCCCAAATTTTTAACAGATTTACTGTAAGGTACATAAGTTCCATGACAGGTTATTTTTGGAATCAGTGTCCAGTCAATTCTTGAAACCATCCATTGGCTGCCAATTATTATAGCCTGAGTTTTGCTCGGATTTACCCTCACTCCGTGAGATTGACTCCACTTGCAAATAACGTCTATGTCCTCATTGACTTTGTCAATGGCTACGCTCAGGTTGCTCAGTGAAGCTTGGGAATAAATTTGAAGGTCGTCTGCGTACAGGTGGTAGGAAGAAGATAAGTCTTTCGCGATGGAGTTTATAAAAACAGCGAAAAGTAATGGTGATAGAACGCCGCCCTGTGGCACACCAGCAGATGTATCACACCAAGAGGAATAGATGTCTTCAGCGTTAATACGCTGCCGGCGACCAAACAGGTAACTACGAAACCAATCAATCACCGTTGGAGATATGTTAAGGGAGCACAATGTACCGAGCAAGATATCGAAATCTACCGTGTTAAAGGCATTGCTGAAGTCTAGCAAAGCTAAAACTGTCAACTCGCCATTCTCCATACCTGCTCTTATGTCTTCCGTGATATGAAGTAAGGTAGTGGTTGTGCTGTGTCCAACACGAAACCCGGATTGGAATGGGTTTAATAGTAGGTTTTGGGACAGGAAATTATGAAGCTGCGTGTGTACAAGTCGTTCCAGAAGGATATTACAGAATATCTTTATTTAGATTTCACTTTACTGTCGCAACACTTTTTAAAGACGACATAGGTATCTTATTGTCTCACGCCACAATCTGTTTATTTTATGAACAATCAGAAAATACGGTCACAATATCTATAAATATTGGTTTGCAGCCAAATCATAAAAGTCCAACAAAATAAGCTGGTGTTATAGTTACCATTAAATTACAGACATGTGAACACGCTCCGCGCCAAATAAAGTCATTTCTATTCACGTAGGTATACTCTGCTTCTTTCCATAGAGCAACAAACACAAGGGGACCAAACAAAATATACAAATGTTCGCTCTATACATAATTATCTGTCTATCATGTGTTGCGGGCGGCAATAGTATTATTAAACACCACTACAAAAGCAATAAGCTTCAAAATATCGTTCCTCTGTCTATCTGTAAAGACCTGGAATGACCTGCCAGCGCACGCGTTTCCCTCATCTTACAATCCCGGGTGAAGAGGCACATCACAGGGCCGCCAACTTGAGGACCACTGTCAGAAGTCTTACGGAGTGTGAGAGAGGCTTCCAAGTGCTAGATGCGCCATGACTTTCCATCAGCCTGGCGACGTCAATTTGGCGAGCTTAATGTCTAATTTCGCATTTATATCGAAAATATACGTAAATGTATGGATAGAAGAAGAATCTTGTACCACGCGGACCTGCACTACTTGGGCCAGCCCGTGTGGACACTGAGGACTCGGCGCATACGTCAGGTGTTAAGGAATTTCTTAGTGATATCAAATTATCTTCTACCTAAATTACTTCTTCAATGAGGCAAGAACTATATTACTGTAATTGTAAAGAAAACGTATGATTAAATTTAACAATCATCTAAGCGCACGGCAGTGCGCAGGCCAAGTTCCAGCAACAGGCCGAGCGCATGCCGTACTCTATTTACACGAACCGCTTCGACCCACTTTTGACCCCCCTGTAGCTCAGTGCCTATTGCAAGTACAGAAATAAAATTTGTACGTACGTATAGCGTGTCGTAGGGAGAGACGAAATTATACGTAGTCTTTTATTGTATCTTGCTTACCGACTAACTTATTCTATCAAAACCGCGGTTTATATACTACAATATTAGGAATGCAAAGAGGGGATGTTATCTCTGGTGTCACGCATCCTAAGATCGCGACACCAGATAAATTTCTGCTAACTATACAATACTATTAATTATCAATTTATCTAAGTGCATTTGGCGAAGGACGTGACTGAATGTTTTACATAAATATTTCCTCTTGTCAATCACGTCCGAATACCGCCATAGAACTCCCCCCTTTTTAAAAACTATCATTTACACAAAAAATCAGTAAATATCTAATAACAATTTGAAAAAATATCTGTAAAACAATATAACTCTTAACAGTTAAAATTATCATTATCTATAGTTACTTATTATATATATTAAATCGAAATGTCGGGCGTGATATTCGGCCGGAACGCGTTATCATGCTATTCTTTTCTTGATTTGTCCCTTGGTCACGTTCCCAACTGTTTGCTTCGTCTTCACGAATTTTTAGTTCCTCTGAATTGTTGATAAGATATGCTGGCTTGAGACGATCGATTGAAATGGTAATTTCTTTATCATCACGTTTGATCGTAAATACCTTATCACCCCGTCTGGTTACTAGGTATGGGCCTTCATACGGAGGTGTGAGACTTGGACGTAATCTATCACATCTTAAAAACACATGTGTACAGTCCTTTAATCTTGGGTGAACAAAAACGTTTCTTACCGTATTTTCTCGTTTTGGAATGGAAGTTACGCGGCTGATATTTTCTTTTATCTCTTGTAAGAATTCGGGATACGTCTTGCTGTTTTCTTCGCTGAAAAAACTTGCTGGTAGCTTTATTGTAGTCCCATATACGTAGACCTAATAGAACTGAGGGCAATTCCTGTGTCCAATTCTTCGTATTTGTTCTGGCTACCAGTGCCGTTTTCATCGTCCTGTGGAGTCGTTCGACTTTGGAATTAGATTGTGGATGATACGGAGTTGTTCGGAGTTTCTCTACTCCGATAAATATTGCAAGTTCTCGAAATAACTCGGACTCAAACTGCCTTCCCTGATCGGAAGTGATATAATCCGGGCATCCAAAACGTACGATCCACCCTTCGTACACAATTTTTGCCACAGTCTCTGCTGTGATCTCTGATACCGGAAAAGCTTCTGGCCATGACGTACATCGATCTATCATAGTAATCAAGTACTGTTTATTTTGCGATGTAGGTAATTTACCGACGATGTCTATATGCACGTGTGAAAACGCTTTGTAGGCAAATATTTCCCAGTTAGCAAGACAGTGTGTCGATGCACTTTAGAACGCTGACATTGTATGCATGATTCACTCCATTTGTTTATATCCGCATTCATTTTCGTCCATATATAGTTTTTCGTAATTAACTCTCTTGTGCCCTTTTTTCCAGGGTGACTGAGGTTATGAAAACTATCAAAAATTTTCTTCCTAAATTGTTGTGGAAGGTACGGATGTGCAACTCCCGTTGATATATCGCAATATACTTCATTGTTTACATCTTTCGTTCGAACGAGCGCTATATCTAACGACTTGTTTCGCATTAATTGTTGAAGTTCGATGTCGTTTTCTTGTGATTTTCGTAACTCCGAAAAATCAATAAGCGTAGGGAGTGAAATAGTTTCCACCACTCTGGACAATGCGTCTGCGACAACGTTATCTTGTCCGCTTATATGACGTATGTCGGTGCAAAATTGCGATATGTAATCCAAATGTCTTATTCTTCTTGGAGTGTCGTCAATGCCCAGTTTCTTGTCAAAAGCATAAATTAATGGCTTATGATCTGTATAAATAGTAAAATTACAGCCTTCAATTAAACGTCGAAAATGTTTTACCGCCATATATATTCCCAATAGCTTTCTATCGTATGTAGAGTACTTCGTTTGAGCATCGGAAAGCGACTTTTAAAAATAAGCGATCGGTTTCCATTCTTGTTCAACTTTCCGTTGAAGAACCGCGTCTGCGCATTTTAAGCTAACATCTGTCATCAATGCTATCTGCGCTTTAGGATCCGGATAAATCGGCGGCGTGGGCTATTAAATGTCTGTAAAAATTCATCATGCCCAGAAAACGACGGAGTTCCTTGACTGTCCTTGGCTTTGGGTAATCAATGATAGCCTGTGCTTTTTCTTGTGTCGGTTTCATTCCCTGGCTCGTTATATGAAAACCAAGGAAGTCTAACTCTTCTCTGACAAATTCGCACTTGCTCAAATTAAGTGTAATCCCATTTTTGCTCTGCCGTTCGAATACTATCTCTATATGTTTGAGATTTTCTTCTTTGCTTTTGGATGCTATTAATATATCGTCCACGAATACAAATACAAAGTCCAGATCTCTGAATATGGCGTCCATAAACCTTTGAAAAGAACACCCTGAGTTCCGGAGACCAAAGGGCATTTTTAAAAAATGCACCATGGCAAAGGGTAATGTCACAGCGGTTTTTTCGGGTTCAGCAACTGGTATGCAATAATATGCTTTCTTAATATCAATTTTGCTGAAGATATTTTTTCCACTGGTTATTTATTTATTTATTTTTATTTATTTATTTATTTATTTTTTTATTTATTTCAACTTTCTGCACAAATACATGTACAAAGGCGGACTTAATGCCAACGGCATTCTCTACCAGTCAACCTTTGGGTGATGCAGAGATAAGATAGAGCAGGTGCTAAAAGTACAATGACGAAAAGTTTGTATAAATTGGTACAAACTACAAATTTATAGAAGGGAAAAAAAATAAGAACTTAGTTACTACTTACATACATAAATATAACATACTACGAAAATTATATAATGTAGATACTTAAATAAAATAAATATTGATAAATATTTATATGTAATATAATACTATTTATAGATATTATAATATAATACATAATATGTATAAATAAATACAAATGTGAAAATCCTTACCAATAAAATAATGTTCTGCTTAAGGGACCTTATAAAGTTGACGTACCCTGTTTTTGAACGTGAGACGGTTCGTCAATTTCCTGACTTCGAGAGGAAGGGCGTTCCAGAGAAGAATGGATCGCACTAGAAAAGAGGAATGGACAAGATTTGAGGAGTGAGTTGGACAGTGCAGTAGAAGATTATTAGAGGAGCGTAAATATTTATCATGATTAGAGCCAAGTAGATGAAGATGAGATTTTAAATAAGTAGGGGCATTGGGAGATTTGAAGAGTGAAAAAAGTAAACAGACAGCTCGAAGACTGCGCCGCCGTCTAATAGGTAACCAACCCAACTCATCACGAAAAGCCGAAACGTGGTCATACTTCCTAAGATTGTAGACGAATCGAATGCAATTATTGAGAAGTCGGTCGAGTTTATTGAGCAGATCTGCATTCAGGTCGAGATAGCACACATCACCATAGTCGAAAATGGGAAAAATTAAAGTCTGCATAAGCATTGTCTTGGTTTTGACTGGTAGAAAATTTTTGAGTCGATAAAGAGCCCGCAGAGTGCCAGTCACCCTTTGGCTAACGTTAGTGACCTGAACCCGCCAACTCAAGGTTTCATCAATGTGTAAGCCCAGATTCTTAACACTGACAGTTACAGGAATAATCTTTGTGTTAAAAGTTATCGGTGCCAGAGTCACATCTTTCAACTTATTGATCATGTGATTAGTGCCAATTATAATACTCTGGCATTTGTCAGGGTTAACAGCCAGCCCAAACCTACCACACCATCTACCTATCAGGTCCAAATCCGCATTTACACAATTTATCGCCTCTGCAATATTATCAACAGAGGCTTGACTATATAATTGCAGGTCATCAGCATACAGGTGATACGCACACTGAAGTTCGGAGGTTAAGATGTTGATAAATATCGAAAAAAGAAGAGGAGATAATATACCGCCTTGAGGGACCCCAGAGCCAAGATTGCACCAACTCGATGACATCTCGTCGACACAAACTGACTGCTGACGACCCTGAAGATATGAGGAAAACCAATCCAGCTCGTCAGAAGAGATCTTAATGTGGGCAAGGATGGACAAAAGTATGTCGTGGTCAATACAATTAAACGCATTCGAGAAATCAACTAAGACCATCACCGTAGCCTTACCTTTTTCCATCCCATCCCCAATGTCACCCGTTACTTTTAGGAGTGCGGTCGTCGTGCTATGTCCTGGTCTGAATCCTGATTGTAAGGGACTAAGTATGGAATTTTCATGAATAAAGTTGGACAGCTGTCTATGCACGCACGCCTCTAGCACTTTCGATAAAAAAGGGAGGATTGAAATTGGCCGAAAGTGTTTTGGAAGAGAGGGATTAGAAATTTTGGGAAGGGGACGAACGTAGGCTTTACGCCACAAGATTGGGAATTGACCAGAAGTAAGGGAAAAGTTAATAATGTGCGAGATAGCAGGAAGAAGTAGATCATGGATAAACATGATCATACGACGGCTAATGTTGTCGCACCCCACTGCTTTTGATGTGATAGCCAAAATAGTCCTTTTGATCTCAACTGGCGTGACTGGAGAAAACTGAAAGGGTGAATAACTAGGAATGGTTAATCCGGCTACGAAGTCAACCGTTTGACGCTTGGTTAGGCCATCAATTGCGAGAGAGGTGGAGAAATACTGATTAATAGCATCTAACTCAATCGTCTTAGGTAGCTCCATCTGCCTTGGTTTACCTATTCCCAGTGTCCCTAGGAACTTCCATACTTGCGCAGGTGATGTGTAAGTTATATTATCGAAGATGTGTCGGCGTTTAGGCGGCGTTTAGGTTATGTATGAAAAATCCAATAATCTTGGCAATGGATATCTATCAGGAACTGTAATCTTATTTAATGCGCGGTAATCACCGCAGAGCCTCCATTCACCATTTTTCTTTTTTACCATGTGCATCGGACTAGCCCATGGACTGCTGGAGGGTTCACATATACCCATGTCTATTAAATCTTGAATCTCCTTTCTAGCCGCTTTATATTTTTCAGGTGGAAGTGGGCGAGCTCGAGCACTTACTGGAGGTCCATTTGTGATAATGTGGTGCTGAACATTATGTTTAACCGGCGTTTTTCGGGAAGTTGGTTTCGTGATATCTTCATATTTTTCTAACAGACGCCTAATTGAATCAGGTAAACCGCTGTCTATTGAGCGAATCGAAGGAACATTGGTCCTATTTATCCTGGCAGGCGTTTGGAGGTCTGTTATTTTATCAACCAATCTTTTTCCTGCTATATCTACCAATAACTGGTAATGCTCCAGAAAATCAGCTCCCAATATTGGCATTTTAACATCAGCTATGATGAATGTGCAACTAAAGGATCGCCGTAGACCCAAATCTAAGGTCATCGTTTTTTCGCCGTATGTATCTATGGCTGTGCCGTTTGCCGCATAGAGTTTAAAATCGCTCGTTTTCTCTTTGCTATTTATAGGCTTCGTAATCACCGAAATATTTGCCCCCGTATCTACCAAAAATCTGTAACCACTTTTGCAGTCGTTTATAGTAAGGCGTTTAGACGGTTGTATAGCACAGAGATCCGCCCCATTCTGTGCTAGTTTTAGTTTTCCGGCTGCTGTTATTTTTCCAGGCACACGGCTTGTGGCATTTGTAAGCTTTGTGTTTATATTTCTGATGATAACCACATATTCTAGCCGGTGAATAACCACGCGATCTTGACCTAGACCTAGACCGCGCAAAATGCTGACGGCTGAAATTGCGTCGACTCGACACCTGTGCGTTACGTAATGCAGCGATTTCTATTTGCAATTCAGCAATTTGTGACGTCAAGTGCGTTATAATGCTGATATCGGATTTGCCAGCTGATTGAGGAATGCTTTGCACTCGCATATTTTCGTGACTGCAATCGGCAATTTTACTTAATTTTTCCAGTGACAACTGTTCGGTCACTGCCAATACTGTGGTAACGGTTGGAGGAAGTTGTCTGATCCACAATAATCGTATTGTGTCCTCATCCATTTTTCCGCTTCCCGCTTCTCTCATTTTTCTCAATAATTGAGATGGTTTTTGATCCCCTATATCCATCTCTGAGATCAATTTGTGGAAGCGCAGTTGCTCACTTTCTTCGTAGCAACTAATGAGCCGTTCCTTTATAGCTGCATATTTACTTTCCGCAGGAGGATTTGTTAAAATGTCGCTTACTTGATGAACGACCTCCTTCGGAAGTTTCGCCACCACCGCGTTGTATTTATAGTCGTCGCCCTGTTTCTGTGGGGCGACTATGGCTTCAAATTGCGAAAACCATAAGCGCGGGGAATCTTTCCAAAACTCTGGCAGCCGCTCGACGATGGAAATTGCTGCGACTACATCGGTGCAGGGATCGATTGATGTGTCGCTGGAACCGGCGATATTTAGGCTCTTCATTGGTGTGATAGGTGCCATTCTACCTAATTTTTACACCAGCCGTTTAGTGCTTCTTAAAATTTTCGACCCGGTGAGACCCGCTTGTGGAAGGCCAGGGAAAATATGCAGTTTTTCTCGCTCGTTGGTTCCTTTCTTCTTGTTCAGAAGGAGTCGGTAAAATTCTTCAGACGTCGAGGATGCTTCTGCTGCCTTTTTTCTACGTCGGGGTCACCAATTTATAGCGTGTCGTAGGGAGGGACGAAATTATACTTGTGTAGTCTTTTATTGTATCTTGCTTACCGACTAACTTATTCTATCAAAACCGCGGTTTATATACTACAATATTAGGAATGCAAAGAGGGGATGTTATCTCTGGTGTCACGCATCCTAAGATCGCGACACCAGATAAATTTCTGCTAACTATACAATACTATTAATTATCAATTTATCTAAGTGCATTTGGCGAAGGACGTGACTGAATGTTTTACATAAATATTTCCTCTTATCAATCACGTCCGAATACCGCCATATACGTATTCATATACTAGTACTAAGGCAGTGTACCAAATTTCATAGATGTAGCTTCAGTAGATCCTGAAATATGACCCTGTGAATATAGCTAATTTTGGCACTGACTGACTCACTCACTGACCGGTCATCAAAACCTCTAGGCCACTTCCAATTGTCCTAGCGTTATGAACTTTGGCACACAGATCGGGTGTTATAAGTAGATTAACGAAAAATTGAGAAATTTAAGAAATCGGTCAAGTGTGAGTTGGAAAAGGGTTGCAAAGTTTGTATGGGACCACAGGATTCCTTGATCGGATCTTCTTCAAATTTTGCATAAATCATCTCTAACATAATTGATGGAAGATGTGTTTCGCATTTTATTGAAATTCATTCCAGAACATGGCTAAAAAGGGGTAACAATCGTTTTCTTCGGGGGGATTTGATTCGAATTTGTATCAATACTTCTTAGTGATGAGAGGACTCTTTTAATTTAATTTACTTTTTCTATTCACACATGTTGTACGGGACAACACTTCGGGTCACAGCGGCGACTGCACATCGACACATGTAAATAGAATAGTATAGGTCTTATAGCATAGTTACATTCGATTATTAGGGTTTTTATTCCATTTTTGAATGATTTATACAGTATTTTTTGATAATTTCTTAATAGTAATAATAATTTGTAAATAGATTTGAATTTCCATAACATATTATTAAACTTTGATTTGTATAGAACAAAATGTATGGAGATTTTGTCAATAAAGCTCATAGTTGCGTAACGGCTCACGTCACGGTAAAGTTTGCGGGATGTGCCTTAAAAATTTTGCACTAAAATTGTATAATTTCGCATTTTTGATAGGCTATAATGTAGGAACTGTGATTGGACGTGATTAATAGCGAATCACAGTTTAGGCCAAAAATGTATAAATACAGACGTCACTTTTGTACCGACATTCAGTCGACAGTCCAGCACTACAGGAACAACAGGAAGAAAAGGAAACCAGGAAAACAGGAAGAAACAACAAGAATACCAGGAAGAAAAGGATAGCCAGGAAGAATAGGATAGGAATAGGAACAGTACTGTTTTACAGTAATAACCCTCCGTGAACCACGTGCATAAAAGTTTCACGGTAAACCATGTGGGGTTTCTCAAACCCCAAGGGTTATCTGGGCAAAGAATACGTAATTTGTAATTATTTGTTTATTTAATTAGTATAACTATTTTATTCGTCTAATATAAAGTAAAATAAAACGTCAATAAGTGAAATAATAATCATTTTTGATCTTTTACAACCAAAAATAAAAACATAGTAATCTTTTACAAACTAAAACATAGACTATTCTTTGGCTCAACTGCTAGAATAAAAAAGTAATCAAACATTTCATAAATTGTTTACATTTTGAAAACTTACATAATATGGCACATAAACTTATAAATAATAACTTAATTTAATCAGTCTACTTGACATTAGGGCGGGTTCAAATCAGTACAATTTTTACAATAAAAGTGAGCATGCTCTAAGTAAATAGGTACCTACATTACAGCGCTCACAACCGTACCTATTTGGTTTTCCAATCTTTCTTCCTGACCATTCTGAACACCTCGTTATATTTCTTGGCAACTTTGCTGGTGGTCCAGGTGCTGTTTCGCCAACTGATAACTCAAATGATCCTCGTCGTTCTCACTTCCAGGTAGAAAAGTCTCATCTACATCGCTATTACTTTCATCCAAAAGAGCGAATGATATTTCTTACTCATTCACTCTTCGAGCCATTTCAGTCTTTATACCTGTCAATAAATGCTAAATAAGTCGAAATAAATACAAATATCCTTGAAATACTGCATTTTACTACTAACCTTTAATACGACGTCCCGAACTACGTGGGGTTTGTGGGACCCGAGCACACTTTGAGCACGTCTGTTCGCTGCGTCGACGACGCAAATACAAAACCACTGTTGCTAAACGGTTTGGCAACGTCGCAACTCCAGCTACTAAAAGCGTCGAAAAAACCGCGCGAATTTTTAAAAAGTTACAGTGATTTTTGAATGTCTGGGGTTTGTGAAACCCCACATGGTGCACGAAAGGATAATAGTAATAAACCTCCGACCTAGTGACCGGTAAGAACTTTCATAGTGACTTTTATTTGTGTTTGTGTTTGGTGCCGCTAACCCGGCATCCTGTGTAACCGCACCTGGTGTGGTCCACCACCAACCCCAGTCAAGGAAAGTGTGGATCTGGGTCACACGCTTTCGCCAGTACAGTGGGGCGTGCCTAGCTACCTAGTTGGTTAGGTGCCGTCACCCAGCGGAATAAAGTCGCCCCGCTGTACATTTTGGTCCTTCGCGAGCCGGATACTGTGGGGACCACTACCAGGATGCCGGTCACCCGGTCAGAAGGAAGAGGCCGCAAGCGGGTGGAACAGACACCGCCATCTTCGAGGGACACTGCCGCTTCGTCGAGGACTGGCGCTACTGGTGCTACAGTGATAGGGGCTACCACCACGGGAGTAACAGAACAGTATAGAATATCAACCCCCGTGACATCGGAGCCCACCATGCATCCAGAATCCACGCCGCCGCCGTGTGTCGCCGCCGTCTTAGCCGATGCCGCCGCCACTGCTGCCTCCGCCGCCGCCGCCCGACTGACTTCGACTGCAATCATCGCCGCGCCGCTCGCCGCACGTGCCGGAAGAAAACCGACTGCGGAAAGGAGGGTGCCCACTATAGACGCACCTTCACTGCCGAAAGGTGTACCAAGTCAGCTATTGCCGAGCAGACAACAGGACCGCCCGGCCCCCGACCGAAGAGGGGGGAGGGAGGGGTCACTCTACAGCGCCGAACAGGACCGCCCGGCCCCCGACCGAAGAGGGGGTAGGGAGGGGTCACTCCACAGCGAACAAGACCACCCGGCCCCCGACCGAAGAGGGGGGAGGGAGGGGTCACTCCACAGCCAACAGAACCGCCCGGCCCCCGACCGAAGAGGGGGTAGGGAGGGGTCACTCCGCACAGGTCTGCTATTGCCGAGCAGACTACAGGACCGCCCGGCCCCCGACCGAAGAGGGCGGCGAGAGGGGTCAACCTACAGCAGCAACGAAGACCGCACCGCCTCAAGCCGAAGAGGGGATGGGTCAACTAACAGCAAACGCAGGACGTACAGACTGGCAAAGGCTAAAGAAGACCTCCTGCGCCTTCAAGTGGAGCTAGCTGCAGCACGACTAGAAACCATAGAAGCCGAGGAATCTTATGAAGAGGAGGACGAGACCTCACTCAGCAGCGAGTCAGAAGCCAACGAACGGGTCGACCACTGGTTGAAGACCCACGAGCAGCAGCCCGAACCTACGGTCAACAATGAACAGGACCAACTAGCCGAGCCCTCCGTATTGAAGAAAAACCCAGAGAAGCATAAAGAAGAACGCCACTCACAGCCACGGCACCCACGGTCAGCACCGGCGGGAGCTCAACCAGACTTCGCTGAACTAGCCGCAGCAATCACCGGCGCTGTCAAAGCCGCACAGCGCCCGAAGTTTATAGAGCTGCCCTTCTTCAACGGGTCACATCAAGAGTGGTTACCCTTCCGCGCCGCCTACTACGAGAGTCAATTCTCCACCGCAGAGAACATGTGCTCCATGTTCTCTGCGGTGGAGAATACCAACAGACTACGGAGGAACCTCAAGGGAAAGGCTAAAGAAGCAGTTGAAGGCCTACTGATCACCAGCGCGCACCCATCCGACATAGTGAAGACCCTGGAGTCAAGATTCGGAAGACCAGAATCTATAGCCATGGTGGAGATGGAAGCAATCCGAGGCCTACCAAGACTAACAGAATCGCCTCGTGATATCTGCATCTTCGCGACGAAGATCTCCAACAGCGTAGCGACATTGAAGACTCTGGGTTGTATGAACTACATGTACAACCCAGAAATAGCGAAGACAGTCGTCGACAAGCTCACACCTACGCTGCGCTTCAGATTCTACGACTTCGCCAGTACAGCGCCGATGGGTGAACCTGAACTCCTGAAAATAGAAAAATTCCTCAAGAAAGAAGCTGAGCTATGCGGACGGTACGCATTACCTGAACAGGCCGTACCGTACACTCCACTACAGAAGAGGTCACAGAAGATACACACTGTGACAGATACTACAGAACAGAACAGTGAACAGAAACAGAAGAGTATGCCGAGATGTCCCATATGTCAAGAAACGGGGCACACTTCAACTGATTGCAAACAGTTCAAGTCCGCTGATGTAAATAGAAGATGGGATATAGCCAAAGCCAAGCGCCTTTGTTTCCGGTGTCTTCGCTACAGAACCAAGACTCACAGCTGTCAGGCCAAGGAGTGCGGCGTCAACGAGTGCAAGTACTCACACCACAGGATGCTGCACTACAACAAAACTTCGAGTGGGCCAACAGCGAAGAGTGAAGACACTACAGAAGCCATCAACTCAGCCTGGACTCACAGTCTCCACAGAAAGAAGCAATCATTCTTGAAGATCATACCAATAGCAGTCAAAGGACCGAGAGCTACAGTGAAGACCTTCGCCTTGCTGGACGACGGGTCAACGGTCACTTTGATCGACAGTATTATAGCAGATCGCATCGGAGCAAGAGGGCCTTCAGAAACCCTCAAGATAGAAGCCATCAACGAGTTGAAGACTACAGAATCAACGTCAAGAAGGGTCTACATACAGTTGAGAGGCATCAACGGGCACGAAGAAAAAGTTCAAGCACGTACCATCACAAATCTCCAAGTTTCATCGCAGCGAGTTCCAGCGAGTCTGCTCGAAGGATGCCAGCATCTAGAGGACCTTCAAGAGCAGCTCACTTATGAAGAGGTGCGACCCAGAGTACTCATCGGTCAAGACAACTGGCATCTCCTGCTGTCATCCGAAACCAGAAGAGGTCGACAAGATCAACCAGTGGCCTCTCTTACTCCACTGGGTTGGGTCCTGCACGGCACTCACAGCAACACCATCGGGAGAAGCATCGACATCGTGTCACACCTCACAGAAAAACCGCAAGATGAACTTGAAGAATTGATGAAACAGTACTTTGAGATGGACGCGCTCTGCCTCAATCCCAAGAAGCCGAAGTCAGATCCTGAAGTCAAAGCTCTTCGTATCCTAGAGAAGACCACCAAGAAGACAGCAACAGGTCAATATGAAACCGGTCTCCTCTGGCGAAAAGAAGAAATTGAGTTCCCTGACAACTACGACAACTCGTTGAAGCGTCTCCTTAACACAGAGAAGAAAATAGACAGAGACCCAGAGCTGAACAAGAAATACACAGAACAGATGGAAGCTCTGATCTCCAAGGGGTACGCCGAACCAGCTCCGAAGAAAACAGCGCCGGGCAAGACTTGGAACTTGCCTCACTTCGCCGTCGTGAACCCTATGAAGCCAGACAAACTTCGAGTAGTACACGACGCTGCTGCCAAGACAAGAGGAATCTCACTCAACGACATGCTGCTCAAAGGTCCAGATCTTCTGCAGTCTCTACCTGGTGTCATCATGCGCTTCCGTCAACACCAGATCGCCGTGACAGCTGACATCAAGGAAATGTTCATGCAAGTCAAAGTACGACCAGAAGACCGAGACACACTCCGATACCTATGGCGCGGCAGTCGACGAGACGACCAACCTCCAGAAGAATACAGAATGACTTCGTTGATCTTCGGTGCATCAAGTTCTCCGTCAATAGCAATCTACATCAAGAACTTGAATGCTACAGAACACCAGCGCAGTCACCCAGAAGCAGCAGCGGCGGTTATAGAAAAACACTACGTCGATGACTACTTGGACAGCTTCAAGAGTACAGAAGAAGCTATACGCATTGGGACAGGCGTTAGAAAAATTCGCCTACAGGCCGGCTTCGAGCTCAAACAGTGGAAATCGAACTCAACAGCTCTACTCGAAGCACTCGGTGAACAACAGAACATAGAAGATCTGGAACTCTACAGATCAGAAGAAAATACAGAAAGGGTGCTGGGCGTAGTTTGGAAGCTGCACACAGACGTACTCACGTTCAACCTTAGCCTCGCCCGCATCCCACCGAAGCTCCTCGAAGGTAGAACGCCGACGAAAAGAGAAGCTTTGAAGATAGTAATGTCCCTCTTCGACCCGTTGGGCTTCGCGTCACCTGTCACCATACGAGCCAAGCAGTTGCTGCAAGAAGTATGGCGCAGAGGCACAACTTGGGATGCCGAAATCGACGACGACCTAGCAGAACAGTGGAAGAATTGGATGGGTCACCTGAACAGTTTAAGAGATGTGACAATCCCGCGACAGTATCTCCACTACAGTAACGCCACTTCGCTACAGCTTCACGTCTTCACCGACGCCAGCGAGTCTGCATACGCCGCAGTCTTATTCTGGAGAACAGAAAACGCCGATGGAGAAGTCAAGCTCTCACTCGTCATGGCCAAGGCGAAGGTGGCACCGCTGAAGTTAATGTCGATCCCAAGGCTGGAACTACAGGCAGCGGTCATGGGGACAAGACTTGCAGAAACAGTTATAGAAGAGCACGAGAGAAAACCAGACCGCATGGTGTTCTGGACCGATAGCAAAACAGTGCTCACCTGGGTACGAACTGGCTCACGTTCTTACAAACCTTACGTGGCCCACCGTCTAGCAGCTATAGAAGAAAGCTCAACAGTCAATGAATGGCGCTGGGTGCCCACGAAGATGAACATAGCAGATGATGCCACACGAGACGTCCCAATAGACTTCAAGAAGAACCATCGCTGGTACAAAGGACCGGACTTCCTCTTCGAGACCGAGAACCTTTGGCCTACAGAATCGTCAACAGCAAAAACAGAACAGTCTACGGGTGAAGAGAAGACTCACCACGTCACACAGAAAATAGAAGAGAAGCTCTCCAACAGCCTACCGGATGTCTCTCGATTCTCCAACTGGGAGAGACTCCGGTACACCACAGCAAGAGTCCTGCAGTTTATACAACTGTGCAGACCTAACAAACAGGTGGTCTGCTGCAAGAGAACACTGAAGAATACAGAAGAGGACTCTACATGGACAAAGTCTAAGAAGTCCACTACAAGACAGCCCAAGGTGAAGAAAATAGCGTCACCTTCAAATAGACAGTTTCTTCGAGTCTCTGCTGAAGATCTCAAACAAGCCGAAGATCTACTGATGCGTGCCTCTCAAGAAGACTCCTTCGCCGTCGACATAGAAAACTTGAAGAATAGCAAGCCGATGGACAAGAACAGCCGTCTTCAACAATTGAGCACAGTTTATGAAAATAAAACCATCCGACTGAGAAGCCGCATCCAAGCAGTTCAAGACGTTACAGAAGACTTGAAGAATCCTATGATCCTTGATGGCGGGCACCCAATAGTCAAACTCTGGGTCCAGGCAGTACATCGTCAGCTGCATCACGCCGGTGTCGAAGCTACAGTCAACGAGTGCAGACAGCAATACTGGGTACTACGACTGAGGCCCATCACACGCACTCTACTCCGAAGCTGCCTGTTCTGCCGCATGAAGACTCAGACTCCGCCTCAACCAAGAACAGGAAACCTGCCAGCGTGTCGTCTAGCCTACCACAAGCGGCCCTTCACCTACACAGGGGTCGATTACTTCGGGCCTGTCACCGTGACCGTCGGAAGAAGTCGCCAGAAGAGATACGTAGCACTGTTCACGTGTCTCACCACTCGGGCCGTGCATCTGGAAATCGCCGCCTCACTCAACACAGACTCTGCGGTGATGGCGTTAAGAAGAATGATGGCTCGTCGTGGTCGTCCTACAGAAATCTGGTCAGACGACGGCACCAACCTCAAGGGTGCTGACAGAGAACTCCGACGCAGTATCGACGAAGCGACACAAGAAGAGGCAGCTAAGAAGACAGTCAACTGGCGGTACCTGGGTTCCACCTGGGGCCCCATTCATGGGTGGGTCCTGGGAGAGATTAGTACGGTCAGTCAAACAGGCACTGACAGCTACACTACATGAGCGCGCACCTACAGAAGAAGTACTCTCAACATTACTGACAGAAGCAGAGTACACAGTCAACAGTCGACCGCTGACGCATGTGTCAGTGAACCCAGAAGATCCAGAAGCCCTAACTCCCAATCACTCCTTACTGAGGGGTCAGGGGCGAGTACCGCAGCCCGGGACATTCAGCGAGCAAGACACAGCATCGAGGTCAAGCTGGCGCGCTTCTCAACGGCTAGCAGACCTATTTTGGCTTCGCTGGATTCGAGAATACCTGCCTGAGCTTCAACACCGGCGGGAGCCCCACGGACGAGGTCAACCAGTACAGATCAACGACCTCGTACAGATAGTCGACGCAAACCTTCCTCGCAACGTGTGGATCCGTGGCCGAGTCATCGCTACGTATCCGGGTCCAGACAACATAGTGCGAACAGTGGACATCGCAACCAAGGGAGGCGTTCTGCGGCGGCCGGTGAAGAAGCTGGTGGTGCTGCCAGTGTCTACAGACGTCGTGCCCGTACCGGAAGATTGATGCAACATAGTCTGCACGGCGGGAGAAATTTACGGGACAACACTTCGGGTCACAGCGGCGACTGCACATCGACACATGTAAATAGAATAGTATAGGTCTTATAGCATAGTTACATTCGATTATTAGGGTTTTTATTCCATTTTTGAATGATTTATACAGTATTTTTTGATAATTTCTTAATCAATCAATACATATAATAAAATCGTAACAGGTCGCTGTCTGTACATGGAAGATAAATAAGAAAAAATATTATAGGGGGGCTTTATGAACGCAATAGAACCCAAAACAATGATTTTTAGAATTTTTGTCTGTTTGTCTGTATGTCTGTATGTCTGTATATCTGTTTGTCTGTACGGTTGTGCACGCTAATCTCAGTAACCGCTTGACCGATTGCAATGCAGTTTTTTTTATTGTGTTGAGGTTTGCTCCAGTTAACATTTAGCGTTTGTTTTATGTAAATCGGTTTAGAAATAAAAGAGTTATAACACTTTTAAGAATCAGATATTTTGAAAATTTTAATTGAAGGGGTTTCTTTGAATGTGATTGAATCTAAACTGGCGTGTTGGCTTAATGGCCTTAAAGAAGGCGTGGACTGAATTGTTTTAAAATAGACTTAATCATTAAGCTCTTTTATGATTAAGGGGCGGTTATTGCGCACAAGTAGGCATTTGGCGCTCCCCTCGCCCCGGGCGCAAGACACACCGCGCGCCGGCAGCGGCAGTCAACTCTCATGCCACAGTATACAGTGTACTAGAAAGAAACAGCATGCTAACTTTGTTTGACGTAGTAAATGCATCTAACTTTATTAAGTGTAGTGATTTATTAGTTTCGTAAATAAAAATAAAAGAGTTAATCGTAAATAAATTATGTATATTACACCTACTATTATTTTTAAGCTAAAGAGTTTGTTTGTTTGTTTAGTTGTTCTAACTCTAGAGTCTAAGAGACTGCTAGTTGAATTTCAAGAGTTTCTTAACAGAATGTCCATTTTTGAAAAATACCAAAATATATAACATCACGCTAAGGCGAATAAGAGCTTAGCAGCAACGAAACATTTTTCGACAACTAGGATATTTCATTTCTATTGAGAGTTTCCGTTGCGTACGTTTGCTACAGTTGCGTAAAAAATGTAAATTACATAATAGCTGGTCATAAAAATTTCTAAAGTTTTCTAAAGTTGGTATGCTAAGTATGAATCACGGGATCATTGTGCAATCCAAAATGGCCGCCGCGGTGTAATCACAAAATGTCATGATGGGTATCGTTTAAGGGGTTTCTTGGTATGCTGAGTACGAATCACGTGATAATTTTGCAATTCAATATGGGCGCCGCGCCGGAATCACAAAATTTCATGATGGGTATCGTTTAAGGGTTTCTTGGTATGCTGAATACGAATCACGTGATAATTTTGCAATTCAAAATGGCGGCCGCGGTGTAATCACAAAAAATCATGATGGGTATCGTTTAAAGGGTTTTTTGGTATGCTGAGTACGAATTACGTACTAATTTTGCAATCCAATATGGCCACCGCGCCGTAATCACACAATTTCATGATGGGTATAGTTTAAGGGAATTCTTGGTATGCTAAGTATGAATCACATGATAATTTTGCAATCCAATATGGCCACCGCGGTGTGATCACAAAATTTCATGATGGGTATCGTTTAAGGGGTTTTTTGGTATGCTGAGTACGAATCACATGATAATTTTGCAATCCAATATGGGCGCCGCGTCGTAATCACAAAATTTTATGATGGGTATCGTTTAAAGGGTTTCTTGGTATGCTGAGTACGAATCACGTGATAATTTCGCAATCCAAAATGGCCGCCTCGGTGTAATCACAAAATTTCATGATGGGTATCGTTTAAAGGGTTTTTGGTATGCTGAGTACGAATTACGTGATAATTTTGCAATACAATATGGCCGCCGTGCCGTAATCACAAAATATCATGATGGGTATCGTTTAAGGGGTGTATTGGTATGCTGAGTACGAATCCTGTGATAATTTTGAAATGCAATATGGCCGCCGCGCCGTAATCGCAAAAATCCATGATGGTTATCGTTTAAGGGGTTTTTTGGTATGCTGAGGACAAATCACATGATAATTTTGCAATCCAAAATGGCCACCGCGCCGTAATCACATAATTTCGTAATGAATATCGTTTAATGGTTTTTTTCGAATGCTGAGTACGAATAACATGATCATTTTGGAATTCAATTTGGCCGCCTAAGCTATTTAGGCCTATTGCGCGGAGAGTCGAGTTAAATATATAAATATAGACTTAGTAAGCTCTGAGTTAAATAAATAACTTCTTAACTCTGACCACGTCTTGCACAGTTGCAAATTGGCACGCGGTTAACTAACTCACAGTAAACCGAACAAGTTTTTTTAGTCTGTCGTTCCATGCAATCCAACCACACACAAATGTTAGAACGAAGAATGGAACATGTGTCTCTATCTCTTTTACACTACAGTCTGCTACGTATGATTTACGATACACTTACGATACTACCATTTACGATACCAATCATAAAATTTTGTGATTACGGCGCGGCGGGCATATTGGATTGCAAAATTATCACGTGATTCGTACTCAGCATACCAAAAAACCCCTAAAACGATACCCATCATGAAATTTTGTGATTATGGCGCGGTGGCCTTTTTGGATTGCAAAATTAGTACGTGATTCGTATTCAGCATACCATAAAACCCTATAAACGATACCCATCATGAAATTTTGTGATTACAGCGCGGCGGGCATATTGGATTGCAAAATTATCACGTGATTCGTACTCAGCATACCAAAAAAACCCTTAAACGATACACATCATGAAATTTTGTGATTATAGCACGGCGGCCATATTGGATTGCAAAATTATCACGTGATTCGTACTCAGCATACCAAAAAACCCCTTAAACGATACCCATCATGAAATTTTGTGATTACGGCGCGGCGGCCATCTTGTATTGCAAAATTAGTACGCGATTCGTACTCAGCATACCAAAAAACCCCTTAAACGATACCCATCATGAAATTTTGTGATTACGGCGCGGCGGCTATATTCGATTGCAAAATTATCACGTACTTCGTACTCAGCATACCAAAAAACCCCTTAAACGATACCCATCATGAAATTTTGCGATTACGGCGTGGCTGCCATATTGGATTGCAAAATTATCACGTACTTCGTACTCAGCATACCAAAAAACCCCTTAAACGATACCCATCATGAAATTTTGTGATTACGGCGTGGCTGCCATGTTGGATTGCGAAATTATCATGTAATTCGTAGACATTTTAATGCATTAGGTAGCTGGTTACCATGTCGTGAAAACACTTAAAAAGTAAAAGATCACCACATTTTTACCATGAGTCGCGTATGTATTTGTAACGGTTAATCTAATTACATTTTGCCCATTACTGATATTTTTATACTGTGGCGCGATTTCAACGTAATTTGGCATAATAATTACGAAATAGTTGCGAAAAAAACTGACACAGGTCCTGCCTCCACAAGCGCCAGGGCGAGACTGATCGGCCGTCAGCGGCGCAATTCTATTGCGTTTGGTGGATATTCGCACATGATAACTATGTAAATAGTTGTTTATAGAAAATCGCTCGGAAAATGTGTATAAAAACTTAATATATATAGTGGCATTCAACAGACCTAAATAATATAGTAAACAAAGAAATTGGATCTCGACTACTCCATAATTACTTACATTTAATTATCAATCCTGATCATAGTCCTTTCAAGGAACTCTAGTTAGATTTATGCAGACATTTCTATACTAATAAACCTTTAGATTATAGAATAATTTCATGAAAAATACTCGGATGGTAAAAATTTAAGACTGTCATTTTTGCTTGTCATTAAATTATTTTTTCTCAGACTTGTTTGTCTTTGCCATAGTGTTGTAAAACTGTTGTACTGGCCAATTGATTTTAAAAGGAGGTTATTGTTTTATCAATCTGTCAGTTCGAAAAAATGTACTTATTTTAATAATATAACTTATTGACCCAGAGAGCTAAGAGTGCGAGTCTTTGCCCCTTTTCACACGTACCGGTTGCCGGGTGCCGGGTAGGGTATGGCCGTGTACTGTAGCTTTCACACGTACCGGCGTGATTTGCCCGGCAACCGCTTGCATTCGCCGTCGGTTACCCGGCACCGGCTACCCGGCAACTAAATAAACAGGTTTCTGTCAAACTGGTCGCTTAGACTGACTTCCCTGACGATGCGAGGCAAGTCCGTCTGGGGTCCTTATTATCTGATTGGTGATAGTTATGGAGTCGTGCAGATTATAATGGAACGACTTCAATCAATGACAATCTGATTAATACTTTGTGGATTGAATATAGGTAAGGTATAGATTTAACATTATGGCCATTCAAATGTCTTGAGAGGTAAGTCCGGCACAATTATGACCTCAGGTGTTCTAAACATTTTATATTTAATTTTACCCTACTGCGCGACACAAAAGAAGGGTTATTGTGTCGGCTGGTTTGAATAGCAGGCTGAATGAATTGATACACAAATAAAATTAGGAAAACTTAATAAAACGTAATGTTGTAGTATAAGACACAGCAATGAGGTACTTAGTATTAGATATAGATACATTCCTAAATACTTATATGGTTAGAAACATTTCAAAACTTGGTTTCGAATGTGGCCGAAGGGTAAGGTATTATTCTTGATATGAAGCATTCCTACGATTTGAATATTAGACTAGCTGGCCCGCGCAACTTCGTTTGCGTCACGTCACTTATGAGAGTTATGAGTGAAAAAAAGGTAGGTAGTATTAATATTTTCAGTTTTCAGATTTAAAAACCCCACATTAGAAATCTCTCAAGATGTCTTAGTCTGCTTCTGTAAGAACGGCGAGCAGCTAGCGAGGCGTCTACACTTTTTATCATCCCTAAAGTAATTTATTACTGTAAATAAATGATTATACTATTAAATGTTCTAAAAGTTTCTTTTTTTTTAAAGATCCTTTAATTATTGCACATAATATATATTGATATACCGATATACCGAATTTCATGATTTGATGAATTTGGCGATTGATATACCGAAGTAAATGAATGTACGGTGAACTAGATATAACTCAATGATTATGTACATACATAGAATCAGTATAGTTACAGCACTATGATCATAGACAACTTTTGTCAAAACATGACATGTTTTCATGATTGCTGAGCTGTCCAGAAAAAGACTATACCTTTAATTGAGTGCAAAAAAAATATATAAAATGTTAATGGTTTAGCCACAGTTTTGAAAAAACTTTTCTGAGAGAGTCAAGTTTGGGATTTTTTTCTATCTAGTGAAATTTATTGGATCGTGTAACGGACTCGGAATATGTTTAGCTTATATCCTTAACTATTATATATATATATTTTTCAGATTTAAAAACCCTTTACTTTTTGACAAGGATTGTTTCAAAAAACTCAAAATCTGACCCACGCGGCCTTAAGCAAACAGGGCAGTTTCAGACGCTGCTTGATGACTCTGATGAAGAAATACCTTTCCTTTCATACACCTTATGTGACGTAAACGAAGTTGCGGGGTCAGCTAGTAGTAATAATAATTTGTAAATAGATTTGAATTTCCATAACATATTATTAAACTTTGATTTGTATAGAACAAAATGTATGGAGATTTTGTCAATAAAGCTCATAGTTGCGTAACGGCTCACGTCACGGTAAAGTTTGCGGGATGTGCCTTAAAAATTTTGCACTAAAATTGTATAATTTCGCATTTTTGATAGGCTATAATGTAGGAACTGTGATTGGACGTGATTAATAGCGAATCACAGTTTAGGCCAAAAATGTATAAATACAGACGTCACTTTTGTACCGACATTCAGTCGACAGTCCAGCACTACAGGAACAACAGGAAGAAAAGGAAACCAGGAAAACAGGAAGAAACAACAAGAATACCAGGAAGAAAAGGATAGCCAGGAAGAATAGGATAGGAATAGGAACAGTATTGTTTTACAGTAATAATATTAATAAACCTCCGACCTAGTGACCGGTAAGAACTTTCATAGTGACTTTTATTTGTGTTTGTGTTTGGTGCCGCTAACCCGGCATCCTGTGTAACCGCACCTGGTGTGGTCCACCACCAACCCCAGTCAAGGAAAGTGTGGATCTGGGTCACACGCTTTCACCAGTACAGTGGGGCGTGCCTAGCTACCTAGTTGGTTAGGTGCCGTCACCCAGCGGAATAAAGTCGCCCCGCTGTACACATGTCATGTTTAAAAACTCAATCAGATTTGAGAAAGATGTTGTCAATGTTTTGATTAATGTCAATCAAATACTCTACATACATACAAATTATGGAAAAGTCAAAAGTACACATTGAATATTTTTATTCATATTTGTGAAATATTTGGATCAAATCCGTCCAGTACTTTAGAGATCAGCAAGCATTCTAAAGGATGACTCACGCTATACCGTGCCGGGTACGAGCCGAGTGTCGGCCGTAGCACGGTCACCGAGCCGGTTGCGTTCACGACTGCTCGGGCAAAGTTTGGCGGCACTGTATTCATTCAACGGGCCGTGGCCGAGCCGAGGCGGGACCGAGTATTTTCCGAGCGTTTTCCGTAGTTCGGCCGTCACTCAGTTGCCGCTCGGTTTAACGCATAGATTTTGCGCGAAAAATTCTGAATTTATGGTTTAACGTGAGTTTGTTCATAAAAAATATACAGTAAAACCCGCTTAAGACGTTTTCTCAGGGACCCTACCAAAAACGCGTCTTAAGCGAGAAAGCGTATTAGACGGGATAGGGAAAATAAAACGTACTAATGTTATTATGTATTTTGTTCTAATTTTGTTTTTTTTTTTTTTTTTTTATATTTAGCTCGCCAAATTGACGTCGCCACCAGCCTGATGGTAAGAAAGCAGTGGCGCATCTAGCGATTGGGGGCCACTTCTTACAGTGGTCCTCAAGTTGGCGGCCCTGTGATGTGCCTCTTCACGCTCCTCTTGGTACTGATTCCAGCCATTTGAAGCGTTAAAATCAGTGATCTGTAAGCTTTCAGCAATCTTACGTGCTTTGTCGCATATTATGGGGCCACTTATGGACAGTTTTAAAGTCGTGCTTGATGAAGCCATTCCGCATTTTTTTTTTCCAATTTATCAAACTTTCCTTTCTTTTGCTTTTTTCTCTGCACACCTCCCAAACTGTATTTTTCTTTAATTTCTTTTCTATTTTTTAAAATGGTACGTAACGTTGAAACTAGTAAGTGAAGCTCAGCAGCTAACTGAGTTTGATTTGTTGTTTGTGATTTTTTATCAAAAACTTTCAATATTTCAATTTTTATCTTGAACTGACAATTCCTTTCGCTTAATTGTAGTCATATTGTAACACAAACCAATGATGCACTATGTGTCCAGTCAAGAAATGTCTTAGGAGTGCTCTCGGCTGGTCTCGGTGGCGGGCGTATTAAACGGGATGACGAATCGTATTAAGCGTTAAGAAATGTATGAAAATATGTCTCAAGTTGCAGGGACTGGCGTAAAGTGGCGTATTATGTGAGAAATCGTATTAAGCGTGATCGTCTTAAACGGGTTCTACTGTAATATATATAATATTAGTTGACCTTGCTGCGGCCGGCACTCGGCTCGGACCCGGCCCGCTGTAGCCTGGGTTATCTTTTTATTCTAAACACTAGCTGACCCCGCAACTTCGTTTACGTCACATTAGGTGTATGAAAGGAGAGGTATTTCTTCATCAAACTCATCAAGCAGCGTGTGAAACTGCCCTGTTTGGTTAATCATAAAAGAGCTTAATGATTAAGACATTTTAAAACACTTCAATCTGCGCCGAAGGAGTGGACTGAATTGTTTTAAAATTTACACTCTCATTCAAAGAAACCGCTACAATATAAATTTTAAACATTTCTGATTCTTAAAAGTGTTATAACTTTTTTTATTTATAAACCGATTGACATGAAATAAACGTTAAATGTTAAGTGGAGCAAACCTCAACACAAAAAAAAACCGCATTGCAATCGGTTAGCGGTTACTGAGATTAGCGTGCACAACCGTACAGACCAACAGACATACAGACAAATAGACAAAAATTCTAAAAATAATTGTTTCGGGTTGTATTGCGTTCATAAAGCCCCCCTATAATATTTTTTCTTATTTATCTTCCATGTACAGACAGCGACCTGTTACGATTTTATTATATGTATTGATTTAAACTTGGCAGGTTAATTTTATTATATATATAATAAATTTAATTACACACTTAATCCAGTATTACGTACTGCACGAAAACCTGCCAGGTTCTAATTTAGAAGTATGATTATTTTAGATATTTTTAACCAAGTAGGTACCTACGTATTTTCACAACTACACCATATTTTAAGTTGGGTGTATGGTAAAATGAATTTCGGCCAGATGGACCGTTGACGTGAATGCGGTGGTGGGTAGTGGCTGGATTCGGAAGGCGGAGGTCTGAGTGTGGTGGCGAGTCTTGGGAATGGCAAATGTTTACCAGTGGATTAGGCTGTTGATGAAGATGATTATGATCGATTTTAAGTGCATTTAAACTTGGCATTGGATTGGATTTCAACCCTTTTTTAGGCGAACAATTAGCCCTTAGGAACTTGGCCTCCTTTTCAACAGGGATGTTTTTGGTGGGATAAAATCTTCTGTAATGTGCGTAATCTACTACACTCACTTTAATTGTAATAATTACATTAATTCTGATGGACTCTGAAGGATTCTGATGGATTCTGATGGACAAAGAAAGGAATAGCGTGATTAGAACACAATGTGGTATAACTGTAGATGTAGTGACGAAGATTGAAAAAGGGATGCTTAGGTGGTTCAGACATGTCGGGAGAATGGATGAAAGTAGACTGACTAAACAGATTTATAAGGCGAGAATGAATGGGCAAACTGGTAGGGGTCGACCTCTGCGTACACATAATGACCAGATCAAAGACCTGTTGGAAAAGATCAAGAGTACCCTTAACCGACGAGCATGTATGAAAGCACTTATGAAAGTAGAAGAAGCAAAAGTGGTATGCCAGGATCGTAGCAAGTGGAAAGCCATAGTCTCTGCCGATGACAGAAGACTGTGTGCCAGAAGACAGTGCTCTCAGCAATTGTCAATACAACGGAATCGATCTGCATCATTCAGCGGTAGTTTTCGTTATTCGGCCTCTAAAATATGGAACAATCTTCCCCCTACTTTGCGATCCATTAAAACGATATCCACGTTTAGCAAACGCTTACGATTGTTTCTCTTGGAAGCACAAAGGAGGCTGGAGAACGTTAACTCAAATATTTCAATAATATAATTGGGTGGGTACGGAACATATCTAATATATACTTAACTTATCTATACTAATATCATAAAGAGGAAAGATTTATTTTTTTGTTTGTTTGTAACGAATAGTTTAGTCCGAAACTACTGGACCGATTTGAAAACTTCTTTCACTGTTGGGAAGCTACACTCTTTGCGGGGAACATAGGCTATATTTTATTCCCATATTCCCATTGAAACGGGAACTACGCGGGTGAAACCGCGTGACGTCCGCTAGTTGTTTATATTTTTAAATAAGTATATTTATTATTACAATAATAATTATTTTATACTACTATCTACATAGTGGACTCTTTGAATGGTGACCATATCATTGTTTTTTATTTATTTACTGTATATTAATTTTAAATTATTGGACTATAGTATAATTAGTATCATTTTAATATATGTATTATGTACGTAATATACATACATTGCTTTTACACGCCTCTATTTGAACCTACATAGGCACTACACTCGACTTCGACGGTTCGGCGTCCGTGTGTATCACTGTCCAAAAGGGTTCCAGTTGAAAACCAGCGCCAAGTTTCCACCTGGCACATGCTGAACTGGACACCCATTTGGTGCAATTGTTTTTCGCATTATTGCTTGCATTCGTGTGACCTTGTGGGATTGGAGGTATGTTTATTCACAAGTGCGAACATGCTTCTGTTTCCAATGGTACCTATAAGTGTTATTGTTTGTATTGCATAGTTGTATAGTTTTAAGTACTTCTCGTTATGTAAACAGATGAATGTTGTCTATGTATTACTACTTTGCACGAAATAAATACTTCTTTCTTTCTTTCTTTCTGCCTAACCCAATGGGAGACCGGCGTGATGATATGTATGTATGTACATTAATTCTGAATATGATGCCATCAAAAATGAGACCCATCCGATTCACATAAAGGCTAGCCCAATATGTGTAGGTATGCGTTCTACAACAATTAAAAAAGTTTTCACCGTCCTCATTAATTATGCAAAAAACGTAATTGTAAGTAGTAAAGCCCACAAACAATCAAAATGTCTAATTCCACATTCGTCGCACGCAGCGGTCGCACCAAACAAAGCTTACTTTAATTAATCAGCAGTTACACAGTTAGGGTCGACTGCTTCGGCGAATATGGCTTCTATTTTTCATAGATAAAATTATAATGGGTTTAAATTTATTTTTTCAGACTTATAATCATACTAGCTGATGCGCGCGGCTTCACCCGCGTGAAATTTGGTTCCCGTTCCCGCTTAACGTGGGAACATTTTCCCGGGATAAAAAGTAGCCTATGTGTTATTCCAGACTATACTCTATCCCTGTACCAAATTTCAGTCAGCCACATTTATAATATTAGTAGGATAATGAAATGATTTAGACAGTAGGAACTATCTGATATTATAAATAACTTTTTTTTATTGTTCCCAGATCGGCAGAAATATCCAGCCCGGTGCACCAAATCCAGCACTTTTTGGGGTCGAGATGTACATAGGACGTCCTCGAACTGTGATGGCTACGTCACTTTCAGCTCGTAAATGTAGAGTGATAAGGATCACCAAAGTGTATCAAAATTGTGCGTGAAAGTATTCTTTTTAATATTACTTATTGTTTCTAAAATTCTGTCGGCCAATCTGACCCTATATCCAGATAAATACCAATCTGTAGAAATCTTTACTTATCTTACCAGTCTAGTTAGGTCTACTTATATTTCTATACTACTATATTACTCAATATTAATTTATAGTGTGAAAGAATCGTTTAGATTTTAGATAAATTGATTATCTACTGATTGATAATGATTATGAATAATGATAAATGCCAGTTGAGTATCGTTTTTTTAAGACGCTTATATAAAGAGTAAGGTAACTTAAATTTCATGCAATGATTTTATTAAAAACTTAGTATGAATGGGTAGATGCTTAGTAATAGAATTCGAGATTGACTTTAGGGACTACTTTACAATTATTACCAAATTGAAATGAATACGTACGAGCAATTACTACTTTTTTTACTATCTTTTTACATAGTCTGACAGTCCTATTTTGAATGAAACTAGGTACTCTCTCCCTATTTCGTATTTCTGAAAACATGTTGTGCAAGATATCCTAAATAGCATTTTATTGGAATCAATAGTAAAGATTGTCATCGTCGCCAGAACGAGGTCCATAATATAGTCTCACTAACTTCTATCCATCTGACACGTTCTAAAATCTTGCTATAAATATAAAGATGGTCACACTATTGTATCGTTTTCGATAATGTTGAGATCGCGTCACACTTGTGTCTCGTGTACCTGATGTAGGATGACAAGTAACACTTGTTCTCACGATGTAGCTGCCATTAGCCTGCCCTTCTCACCGCTCACACAACGTGATACCTGATCATTTGCATGTAAACACTTATTTGTTTTTTATTACTTAGTTTAGTGACGTCAACATATTATCTGATGGTGGCAACTTGTAACTTGAAACTTTTTGATATATATAACTAGCTGACCCGCGCAACTTCGTTTGCGTGATAAATCAAGAACCGCTCGACCGATTTTGTGCAAACTTCACATAAACCATCTACTAAATAGTCCGAACAAAGCCTAAACATTTGGTTTGGATAAGTGAGCCCGATCTCGAGTTATAAAATTACAACGAAAAGTGGCATTGATTTTTATATATATAGATATATAAGCATGGTAGGCTTTTTTTTTACGTGAGGGAAAATCCTCAGAGGATGTTATGCCGGACTCTTACCGACTAAAAAACCTCACGTAACGCCCAACAGCCTGTGGTTGGGAGCCCCGGGTAAGCCCTCGGAAGGATGTCCCGGGACTCACAACAGACCTACGGCCGCCATTGCGGCCTCGCCCAGGGGGTGTTTCGGGTGCTATCCCGCGTCTTTGGGGGGTTTCGGGTGTTATCCCGCTTCTAAGGGGAGGAACGCGTGAGTTGCTCACGCACGTCACGCTGCCGTCATGGGCCTGCTTCTGTGAGGACGGTGAGCGACCCTCTCACCGTCCTCAGACCCCCGGTCATGGAGGCCGATGGTCCTCGGCGAAGACACGTCGGCGGAACGGGTTGGAGAGCTCTCTCCCACACCCGGCCCGCCGCCTCCTTCACGAGCATGACCTGCTCGCAGAAAGAGGCGGCGCAGTCCCACTTACTCCCGCTGGAGAGCATGGCTCGCACCATGGTCTTGAGCGAGAGAGTGTCCACGCCCAGACCCACTACGAGGACCTGTGCGCCCACGCCGTGCACTCCACCAGCGTGTGGAGTGCCGTGTCATCGCTGCGTGACGTGGTTTCCCGGTGTTTTCGCCACAGATACCTACCGAAGCTAGCGTGCCCGGCAAGCATCTGTGTCAACCGGTAGGAGAGAGCACCGTGTCTCCTCTCCAGCCACTCGTCTATGACCGGTCTGACGGCCGCGATTGTGGCGAATTCCCCCTTTGGTTGCTCAAGTCGCACCTTCCATGTCTCCACGGTTTCCTGGTGGAGCAGGGACCGCTGGACCTCGATTTCTCGAGCCGCAGGCCTTTGGCCCCCTCCAGCGCCTCCTGGCGCCATCTGAACAGTGACGCAAGGGCTCTCGCTTCCAAGACCCATGGAGGGGTCCCGGCTAGGAGACATGCCGCCTCACCGGAGATCGTGCGGTATCCTCTTATCACCCTGACGGCCATCACTCTCTGCAAGCATGGTAGGCTGAAACACACTGTTGTGCGTCTTAATATTTGTGTGCCGTGTGAGCACTATTATAACCAAAGATAATATTATAGTATTACATACAGATTGGCAACTCCTGTCTTCCACTGAGCAAGCTTCCCCACCCCCACCACAACTGTCAAAAATTTGGAGGGTATTTTGATAGAACGTTAGCTTAACCTTAGTGGTCACACATTCAAGCTCTGTACAAACATAACGTGTTTTAAGTGTTACCAACAGAACTGAAAATGAATCATTTGCATGGTGTTTTTGCCCACTGATTATAACAATATTTCTTCGACTCTGCATTTTTGGGCGGTCTTCAGCTCACGAGGAACTTATGAACATGCTGGATCAGTAGGGTGCCTTACCAGTGATAAAACAAAAAACCCCTGAACTAAAATATGCATAAATTTTATTTCAGTGCATAATTTTTGGTTTAATCAAATACCTTCCTTTGATCAAAACTCATCCAACTGGATCATTTGGTGTGGATGCGTCACGCTGTACATTTGTGTGACATTCACACGGTAATCGGTCTGACATGCCAATATTTACGCTGGGCAAATATTTATAATATTTCGCATAAATGAACATCATTTAAATAGAATCTGCTGCGGAATATTTTCAAAAGTTACTCTGCTTAGCCTATGACAGAGCTAAAATTTAAGGTTAAGGTGTGGATATCTGCGTCAAATAAAAATCCTACTATCAAAGTTTCTAGTTTCAAACTCCAGCAGACTAGCGTGCCAACCTAGTCATTTTATTTATAGAAAGGACAATGGCAGGTTCCCGTACTAGCAATTGTCTGACACAAAAAATGAGCGCACATAAATGAAAAATATGTCGAACGTTTCAGTTTCGCTAGTAGATTCCATAAATGAATTCATTTTCCATCGAGAAAGCCGGAAAATAAAGATATTGTATATTTATCGTTAGGTTATGTTGTCATACTTGGTCCCGCCATACCTACCTACCTATACATATAAATGTTCAAACACTATGGTGACTACAGACTACATTATTGTAACCGACTGGAGTGTTTCTCGATAGTCATACTGATATGTCAGAACTATTATTTGATTGAATGTATACCTACACGTTTTGACTAACTCTAATAAAAAATGTAGTACTTAGGTACCTATAGAAAATAGTACGAGCAGTAGCTAAACAAGTTACTACAGATCTAACTGGTGTTAGAAACTTTTAGTAGGTACATATACAGGAGTAGGGTATAGATTTGTTGCCAATATGATCGAGAGTCATATCATGAAAGAAAAATAAAACCACTATTTTTTCATTTCTTTTATTTCACTTGTATAACATTTCAAATCGGCGCAATATGTTCACACATATAATGCAACTAGCTGATGCGCGCGGCTTCGCCCGCGTGAAATTTGGTCCCCGTTCCCGCTTCCCGTGGGAACATTTTTCCGGGATAAAAAGTAGCCTATGTGTTATTCCGGACTATACTCTATCCCTGTACCAAATTTCAGCCAGATCCATTCAGTCGTTAGAGCGTGATTGAGTAACAAACATCCAAACATCTAAACATCCAAACATCTTCACAAACTTTCACATTTATAATATTAGTAGGATATTAGTAGGATAGTAGGATTAACACAAACAATGCGCGTAGGCCTCGATTGTCTCCCACGATCTTCCATTATCGATGAACAACAAATACAATTCACAAATAACAGTCCAGTAGGGAATAGGACAAGGTCACTCAAAAGCTATATCAAGAGTCCTTTGGGCACGCACTAGTCACACGAGGAAATAATCAGAGTCCTTAAAACAGTCCAGGGTCTGTTATTATTAAAGAAAATCAGAAAAAGCATAGAAAACAACACTTTCGACAAAAAGCGCGGAGTATTCTGTAATCTGTCATGTCAAACTGACAAGGTACGAACGCACGGTTTGATTGGCTAGCTCACACGCCTCATGGCTGTGAATAATCGTTGAAAATCTTTTAAAATGTAGATTTAACGCCGGCTTTTATTTGAACATTTAGATGCTAGTAAAATCACAAAATAAACAACTAATTACTTTGGCGTAACTCATTTTTATGGGCGTTTTTAAATTATCAGACAATTTTCTGCCATTGTTCTTTTACAGTATGAAGAAATAAAGACAACATTTACAAAAGTGATTCCATTTAATTTACTCTATTTAGGGGAGAGATAAGACAGGTAATGTGTTACGTTGCAGATTGTACAGCTACTCGTAATGTGCAAACTTCCAACATTGCTAAACAACATTTTTCGCCTGCATATGAGGCATTCACAATATTGTTGGGCAGCAAAAGTTTTTTGAAACAAAAGTTTTTTACTAACTCGAAGCCACGGAACTGACAAAAGTGACACGCACTTAGAAGTCGAGTCACAGCATGTTATACAGCTGAAGTAAATTAAATTCATGCTTAAATACTGGTTACTTTACGAGTACATAACTTAACGTTAATAGATTTTTTTTAAAATTACTAGGATCCCGTTGACTGATAAATGTACAAACTAGCTTTATGCATTTCTTCTACATTATAAACTTAGGTACCTAAAAAGTTTTTGCTTCACACTTTACACACATAAAACAGTGATATGAAACAAAATTTGAAATCCTCCAATTTAGGTATTCTCACTCAATTACCGCGCCAATAGGAGAGAAACCTTACGGCGACGTCGTAATTAATACCTTTATAACTAGTGAATGTACGCCGTCAGCCTCCACTGAGCAATTACTCATCATTCCAGCTACGACGGCTGCTGAATTCGTTACGTTAATTGGTTTCATTATTTGTAAATCATTTGAAATGTTATTGTCAACGGTTTTTGGTCAAGCGTAAAAAGCGTAGGTAGACACTTTTCGATTTCTGTTGGGAATTCTGGGACATCCTTTTGAAGGCTTACCCCGGGCTCCCGGCCGTACGTAGTGATAGGGAACTGTGCGGTTTTAGTCGGTAAGGGCCCGGTGTAGCATCCTTGATAGAGTTCCACACGTAAACAAAAAGAGAAAAGAAAGTTACTTTTCGACAACTAACCTCGATATCGTTATGACGTCTTTATGCCTATATTGTTTAGCTTTAAGCTATGAGTCTCGGAGGGCGGCATACCAGCAACCGGGAATAGCGCCAATAATATCGATAGCTCCACCCAATCTAAATCCTCAATCGTGTACGCCTGATTTCAAATCTAGACTTTCTCCATATTCTTCTTCTCAAATCATCTGAAAATAAAACCCTTGACAAATCTAAATACAAAATCTCTTCGATACCTATACAGTTATCGCAATGGTACCAGGTTGTTGCAAAACTATCCGTTACCTATTTTCTATTTGCACATCGGCAAAGCTCGAACATCTGCTGACAAAAGCTTTTTAGTACTTTCAAAATATTCGAAACGAAAAATCCAAATGAAGTTGCGCACTCGACCTGAGAGGTTCGGTTCTGATATCGTGGTATGGAAAATAAAGGGTTCCGCACACGGCGCGCTCACGGTCGAAGGCTCCATTCAATTTTCCAATTTAAAAAGGCGTAAAGCGCAGCCGGCTGAAGCAGGGGCCGCGCACGATATTGCTTGCACACTATTAAGGACCAGTATAAACCAGATGTCTGTAAATTTAGCTTTGGGAATATTCGTGGAATATGAATGTGCTTCATATTTTGGGTATACGCTTTCATTCACTGAAGTCCTATTAGATAAAGCCGGTAATTTGATCCTAAAGAGAGAAGGTTCAGGCAATGATTTAATCCTTAATAATTTCTTCACACTTAAGTTTCAGAAAGCTGTCCTACACGGCAACTTCAATTCCTCTCCCAATCGCTCACCGAGGCTTTTTTACCGTTTCTCCCTAAGTACGGAGATAATTGACGTAAACTCATTTACATATTAAAATTAAGCTTTAATTTTCTTAACTTTACATTTAACCAAAGTAACTAAGCTATATTTTAAGCATATATACAATAAAGTACAGAGGTAGGTAGAGACTGACTATACTCTCACTTTTCACCTTTAGGTCTTTTTGTTCCACTTTAAAAATTAAAAAGGACATACGCTTTTTTTCAGTGAGGAAAATTCTACATGGATGCTATGCTAGACTCCTGCCGACTAAAACCACGTATCCTACCTAACAGTCTACGGTTGTTGGATTCGGGTAAGCCCTCGGAAGGATACCCCAGGACGAAAAAGACATATCTACTCTGGTTGAGGTCATATAGCTGTCCGTGACTCCAACCAAAGCAGACGTGTTGAACGCAACACTCTCGTGCTCGTTCGTACGTGATAAAAGTGCACAGTTAGCGCCGCCCGCGCCGCTACCAGTGCCCACTGACGGCAGTGCGCGTCATCATGACCTACTTCCGCGTGTGACGCTACTAACAAAGTGATCAAAGTGTCGTGTTCGAAATGGCTTCAACTCCGCCTAGTATTAAGTTAAAAACAGAGAATGAACATATGTTGTATACGTATTACCGCAACGAGAAAGCAGCCAATGAAGAACTGCAACAACAAGTTAAAGTCCTGCAAGAGCAACTCCAGTGTCTAAAGGCACAATTTGAGGAACTCTTGAAACAACAACAAACTTCTCAACCTACCACCAAACAGGTAACCGAAAATTCTTCCTCAAAATGTGTGGAATATTGCACAGATGAGGAGGAATTAGCCAAAGAAACAGAGTGGGTTCGTGTTAAGAACAGGAAAAAAAGGAAACTCAACACAACACCCTCCCCCCTATCCAAGTCAGCATCCGACTGTGAGGATGCAAGACAACCAAAACCTAAAAGGTCATTGTTGCCACCACCAATAATGGTAGATGGCGTCAGAGACTACCAAAAATTTTACGACTTTTTGGTAGAAGGTTTGTCAGGTAACCTTTTTACTGTCAAAATGTTAAGCGGGGACACTGTTAAGGTGAATGTCACCAACGAGGAAGCCTATAGGTTAATAACTAAACATCTGTCTACCAATAATTGTTCGTGGCATTCTTACGAAAACAAACAAGATAGACCCATACGTGTAGTTGCGAAAAAACTGCATCATACGTGCGAACCCAAAAGAATTGTAGAAGATCTACAATCCAAGGGGTACAAAATTGAGGCTGCAGTAAATAAACTCAGTTGGAGGAACAAGGAGCCTCTAAATTTATTTATGCTCAGCTTCAATAATCAAGAAGATATCCAAAATATCTACAAAATTAACTATATTTTAGGATGTAAGGTGGAAATCCACCCCCTTAAAACTCCAAAACTAATACCCCAATGCAAAAAGTGCCAAGCCTATGGCCACACACAAAAATACTGCTCTAAAGAGCCGAGATGCGTTAAATGTACTGGCAAGCACCTAACAACGGATTGCCAAAAGCCCGCCACTGACAAACCGAAATGTGTCCACTGTGGTGAACCTCATCCCGCTAACTATAGGGGATGTATAGTAGCCAAGGAATTGCAGAATTTCAAAAATAAAAATATGTCAAAGAACCCTCATCATTTGCCGAGACAAACTATCGATGTAAACACGACAAAACCTATTAAGGTCACGGCTCCGCCGCAACCTTGCCCGTCAAGCAAAAATAAGCCGAGAAACGCTTCATTTGCAGAAATTGCACGTAATAGCAATAATGCAACTCGAGACAATGTAAACATTGAAGTGAAATTAAATCAGGTACTACAACTTATGATCACGTTCGATGAACGTTTAAAAACAATTGAAAATAGCACTAAAAGAGCTATATCTCAGCAACAGTCATGAATAAAACCTTGAAAATTATGACTTGGAATGCTAATGGTCTACAGAAACATCAACATGAGTTACAAGTAGTCCTAGATAACGAAAATATCGACGTCTGTTTGATATCCGAGTCCCATTGCACTAACGAGTCCTACATTATGCTAAATGGATATAGAGTATATCATGCTTTACATCCATACAATAATGCTAGGGGAGGTAGCTCCGTTATAATAAAAGAAAGTATTTCTCACTATCAATCCATGATACATGAAGAATGTGACATCCAAGCAGTATCGGTATGCGTTGAAACGAAACGTTATCCGCTAACAGTGGCAGCAATATATTGTCCTCCGAGATATAAGATCAAAAAAGAGCAATACGTTAACTTTTTGCAAAAACTCGGCAATAGATTCATTCTTGGGGGTGACTTTAATGCCAAGAACACGTACTGGGGTTCCAGATTAACTTCAACAAAGGGAAGAGAACTACGAAGTGCCATGAACGAAATCAAATGCGACGTAATATCAACTGGGAAACCGACTTACTGGCCAACGGATCCAGATAGATTGCCAGATTTGATAGATTTTTTTATTTTTAAAAATATATCGTCAAACTATTTGACCATTGAAGAAGGTTTTGATATGAATTCTGACCACTCCCCGATAACTCTACAACTTGGTGAAAATATTATATTCAGAGAAACTTATCAATCATTAGTCAATTCAAAAACAGACTGGTCAAGTTTTCAGGTTGACTTAGAATCCAAAATCAAACTCAATGTGCCCCTCCGAAATGAAGTTCAATTGGACTTTGAGGTTAACAAGTTTACTTCGGATATTCAGCAGGCGGCATGGGAAAATACACCTGCTTTAATGACAAGGAGTAAAGGTAATATATATCCTAAAGAAATCATTGACTAATCGCCGAAAAACGGCGACAGAGAAAGAAATGGCATCACACAAGATCACCCTCCGATAAAAATATACTAAATAGCTTGACAAAAACGCTAACTAAAACTATTAAAGCCTATAAAGAAGACTCAATTGCCACTTCACTGGAACACTTGTCTAGTGACCGCACCAGCAATTATTCACTCTGGAAGGCGTTGAGGAAATGCAAAGCACCTATTACACCCATTCCCCCCATAAGGGAAACTAACGGCAAATGGGCTGTAAGCAATGAACAAAAGGCAAAAAGATTTGCGCGACATTTAGAATCAATATTTCAACCAAATGAAGGATCATCAGAGGACTTGCCGTACCACGAACGCCAACAAGATTTGTCGGAAATAAAATTGGTAACCCCAAAAGAAGTTGCATTCGAAATTAGAAAAAGCATGAACGTGAAAAAAGCGCCAGGCTACGACCTTATTACAGGTCAGGTACTACAACATCTCCCACGAAAAGCATTGGTGAAATTAACAAACCTATTTAATGCAGTAATAAGATTGAAATATATTCCAGCCGTTTGGAAAGTAGCTGAAGTCATAATGATAGCAAAGCCAGGAAAACCGCCACACGAACCAACATCTTATAGGCCGATATCTTTGCTACCTATAATTTCTAAATTGTTCGAAAAACTTCTATTAAAAAGAATGAAACCTGTACTTGACCAAAAAGCTCTAATACCTAATCACCAGTTTGGTTTTAGGGAGAGACATTCCACTATAGATCAAGTACATAGGATCACGAAACTTATTGAAAATGCATTAGAAGAAAAAAAAGTGTGCTCCTCGGTGTTCCTAGATGTCGCGCAAGCTTTTGATAAAGTATGGCATAAAGGACTAATACATAAACTGAGTTCGATGCTGCCTTCCCCATTTGTAGCTATTTTAAAGTCTTATATCTCTAACAGAATGTTTAGAGTAAGGCAAGAAAATGCTTTCTCAGAACTTAAGGAAATAAAAGCTGGAATACCACAAGGTAGCGTGTTAGGGCCGGTTTTGTACCTATTATACACCTGTGACATTCCAGAATCAGAAAACAGTCTCATTGCAACTTTCGCCGATGACACCGCCATAATGTCAACTGGAAATACTCGCGAGGAAGCCGTGCAAAATGTGCAAATCGCAGTGACAAAAGTCTTTGAATGGACCAAAAAGTGGCGCATCAAGCTCAATGAAACAAAATCGACTCACATTGACTTTACTAACAAATCAGCTGACTACTACCCAGTTTATATCAACAACAAGATCATTCCGTTTGCAAATACAGCAAAATATCTAGGTATGACACTTGATGCAAAGTTGCGGTGGAAGGCACATATTAAGAAAAAACGAGAAGAACTCAACATACGCTATAACGATATGTATTGGCTGCTTGGAAAGAAATCAAGTTTGTCAATACCAAACAAACTTTTACTTTACAAACAAGTCCTGATGCCGGTATGGACATATGGTGTACAGCTGTGGGGCTGCACTAAACAGAGCAACAGAAATATCATACAGCGTTTCCAAAATAAAGTGCTAAGGGGCATAGTTGATGCACCTTGGTACGTTCGAAATGATGACCTTCACCGGGACCTTCAAGTACAGCCGGTTGACAAAATTATCCAACGTTTTGCAGAAGCTCATGAAAAGAGACTGCTCCACCATGACAATCCGGAGGCAATTCAACTCCTCGATTGGACGGACTTAAAAAGAAGACTCAAAAGAACTAAGCCCTTTGAGTTAGTGTAGTGCCTAGTGAGAATAATAAGTGTCTTTAGTGCTTACTGTTTAAGAACACAAGAACAAAGTGTATTAATTTATCAGACTCTAAGATTAATCAATGGATTCTTTTCTTAGAATAAGTATTATATAGAAGTTTAAGTCAGCATAAAATTACTTATTAGCCTATAAGCTAGATTGTAATAGTCTAAAGTGTATCTATCTACCTAAGATAGCGTACACTTTACACAAAAAAAAAAAAAAAAAAAAAAACTCTGGTTGAGATTATCTGCTATTGAAGTTTTCCAGCAACCAGGATCTCAGTGAAACAGTCGGTTACACTACCGCCTGCGCCACTAAAACAATTCAAAATGTAGATAATGTAGTAGGACTACTTACTAACAATGGTAGGCACTAGCATAGTAGCACTTAGCAGTGAGCATCATATGATGTTGCAAACGTACAAAAGGGGAAAAGAGGATAAAGATATTATTGGCTGCCATTATCTACACGCTATCGCATTTGTGCAAAACGATCATCTGCACTGACAGAAATGTGTCACTAGGAATGCAGTGTTTATTTGATTGATACATCGACATGAACAGAACTGCCTCACAGGATTACATTTTTCTTTTTAACCCTCTGTTAATTACTTGCAACAAAAATAGGTATAAGGGTAACGTTACCCGTTGAACTCAACCGGCAAGAATGACTAATTTTCTATGAAACCCTATTATGCTATTACTGGGTTAGTAAGGCAGCACTGGAATACCCAGTACAATCTCCATAAAATAGCATTAAATCAAGTCAAACTATTCACTTGCATACCTGTGAATCAATTATGCGAGAACGTTACATACATTAATACACCTGCGCTATTGCATTTTGCATTGAACAAATAACGTGAGCGGAACGGAGCGGGTGCATTCAATGAGCCGCGCGTCATTATCGCACCGAAACCGCACAATTACCTCGCGGTCCCCGACTGGCGGGCGGTAAATCCCTCTCACATTATACACAACACAGTGATATACTGAAAGGTTGGAACTAACGACATGACTGATTGGAAATTAGACGGTGTATTGATTTTACACAATATCGTTAGATTCATTAGACTCGATCAAATCAGCTTACCGCATACTGTCGAATGGTCGAATTGGTCGACGTAGGTAGGCCTCTTCCAATTTTAGCCAAAATAAATGCTTATTTTGGGACAATCATTGGCTTACTACACTACGCTGGCCCGGCACGTTAGTATAAGATTATGTTTGGAGTTCTTTCTCTAATATCATTAAACTCATAGACATATTAACAATGTTATGCGTTATATAATTCTATGATTAAACTAATGTAAAATGTAAGTTTGATAGAAATATTGTTCCATAAAGATATGTATCTGTTAAAATAATTCACCGACTCCTCAGCTTTTTGACAGCAATATAGTCCAGAAAACAGGATAGCAACAATAATAAAGCGAGTTCTAATAAGTGTACTGTACCTGTTTCAAAATACTCCACTAAGGCTGCTCGCACATTTGTCAGCACCGTACGCGCCGCACGCGCCGTACGCGCCGCATTTTAGAATGCGTTGTATGAAATTGTATGGAACCTCGCACATTATACCCGCACCGTACGCGCCGCATTTCGTGAAATGCGGTAGGCATCCGAATAACATTTTGATGACGTCATAATGCGGCGCGTACGGCGCGTGCTGGTGTTCGAAGTAGCCTGATGTCGAGAATTGCTTGCGCCTATTTTTTTGAATGGTTATAGCATCTAGATTTAAAAAAAATGGTGCAAGCAAATTTTAACCTTATGAGCATGCATAATGTCTATTTATTTTTTATATATTCGTGATCAGTGATGTCTATAAACGCCTAAAAGCACATTTTTCGAGAAAAGTCATTAAGGTCGAGATTTGCTTGCACCTATTTTTTTGAATGGCAATCGCATCTAGATTACAAAATATGGCTGCAAGTAATTTTTGACATAATTCAACTTGCTTATAGTCTTTTGTTTTAGTGACCTCCATTTGTTTTTTCGATCGTCATTTGTTTATCCAACCGTCATTTGTACTGTCGATCTTCATTTGTTTCGCCGATCTTCATTTGTTTTGCCGATCTAGACCTATTATAATAAAGATAAGCCCTGACGTGCACATTCTGCGTTGTGTACACTTTGCGAGTTGTTTACATTTTGCGTTTTGTACATTTTGCGTTATGTACATTCTGCGTTTTGTACATTTTGATTGTGGTGCTCATTTTGCGTTTTGTACATTCTGTTTCGAAGGGATCTTCCCCTCATAGCCCACTGTCACAATACCACTCACTGTACCGTTTCACACCAGAGGTAAAAGAAACTGCAAAAATAGTTGGCAATACCAAAGATTTGCTTACGGCGCGTACGGCGCGTGCGGCGCGTACGGCGCGTATGTGCGAGGCTATCATGAAATGCGGCGCGTACGGCGCGTGCGGCGCGTACGGTGCTGACAAATGTGCGATCAGCTTAAGTTAACAAAACATACGACTTATTTGTTGAAAAGTCAAAGTAAACACTGTAAGGTTTTGAGATGAAGGAGTTTAGGGAACTGTAATTATTTGAGAAAAACTGTGATGAGGAATGGTAGACAGAGCACTCAATATGCACTTATGTATATCGCTATGAGCTCACACAACAGTTGCTACCTCTCTCCCATTTGAATTAAAGAGCCCACCTACGTAAAATATATTACGGTGGCATAAATGTCGGTTCGAGCCTCCTGTAATAACTCGTCTCTGGTATATGATCATCCGGAAACGACTTCTGTGGCTTCCAAGTATATTATAAAAAGCGACAAATTTATTTACACAGTTTATATATTGATGTTTTCATCTAGGTGACATAATTAAAATATCACCGCCTCGAGACCTACGACGCTGTACTGAGTGTTATGTAATCACTAATCAATCAAATTAGCCAATGGCAGTCCAGTGGTGAACGTAGTTCAAGTTCCGGTCTTCTACTTCGGAACTCGTATGATCTTTTGGCTATTGGTTCTTCTACAGATGTGGCTAGCCCGTTGCCTCTTTGACGCATTTACTTTGAGCTCACACTTACTCTGGATCTCTGATGGATAACCCCGTTTGAGAGATTATCCCTAAAACAGAATCCTGGGACATCGGGGCTCCCGACCGTAGGCAGTATCAGGGCACGTGTGGTTTAAGTCGGTACGACTCTCGCATAGCATCCATGGCGGATTTCCACACGTAAAAAATCTCCTAAAGAAACTTCAAGCATATCCCACTCCACAACTTCGTAGCATAACTATAAGAGTATGAATTGGCCCCACCATACGTGTCGACATTCTTAATTTGCTATGTAATGGAAAAAGAGATATTCACTAAGAGAAGGAACTCAGAACTCGGACTGTAGTAAACCCACTGCAAGTTACATGGAGAACAAGGGTTTATTATATCGTAGGTATTCATTTCATACCTCACATTCAATCATATACTCCGAAACGTACAGTAGATTGACACACTAATTTTACTATCCTGTAATTTAAGTAGTAGGTATTCGTGTTCACTAAACACGCCGCACTCATTATTAAACAACAACTGCGATAATTCTAGGGCTGTTGCTATTCAGTTTTGCTCATTAAGTTACAAACAGTTAGGGTAGTATTTTGTAGGTACCGTATCTGTTTCTCCTACTGATCTGTGATGTCAGTCATTCATTAACCACAGACAATAACTATTAATGCTACTTTATTCTGCATACTCGACCACATAACAATATAGTACTAATATAGTACTAATAATTAATTTCTTTTAAAGTCTAATCCGAACGTATAAGCTAGCTACAAAATAAATTCAGTAAGAAACATAAAAAAAAGGTTCCAATCTAAAATGATTTCTTGTCATATTTTGCAAATTTAAAACAAAGGGAAGTTCAACATTTTTCAGCTGCCAAAGTTCGTTTAAAATATGTCGTGAGTGATCCATGAAACATAATTATTTACGTTCAGAATCACGTTCCATGACAAGACAAGGCCTTTGAAATCCATTTAAAACGTGATCTCGAAAAGTGCAACCATACGTGCAGAATGTATCATTAAAACAGTGCGGGTGGTGAACAAAAGTCACCATAATTATGAATATAAAAATGTAAACATAGTTTCTTAGAAAAAGGTACAAAAAATATTTACATTACAATACTTTTTTTTGCTTTAAGTGAGGGAAAATTCTCATGAATGCTAAGCCGGACTTCTATCGACTAAAAAAGCTCACGAGTCCTGCCTAACAGCCTACGGTTGGGAGCCCCAGGTTAGCCCTCGGAATGATACCCCACTTTGCTATAATACTTAATACTACTTCTTTTTAAATACAAAATTGCTAACTCCAGGGTTTAAAATTTTCAAATAAATTTCAATTTTCTACAAAGATATGTCTTATTAACATCGTAGTATTTCATGAATTTAAAATGATCTATTTTAAATTGATCCTCCATCCAGGGCTAAAATCTTTAATCAAATTCAAACCGGATTGAAAACGATGTCTCAAGTGCCTCATGTCCTAAATACCGACTAAGTGTAGTGTTTCGGAAACTTTTTAAGTTAAATACTTTATGTTCAAATAGAAATAAAAATCATAATATTTAAGCCATAGATTTAATTTTTTTCTAACTAGACATTAGGTCTGAAAGTTTGAAACAAATGAGTTGAAATTTGAATAATTTGAGCATGAATATTTTTGTTGATTTGAATGCACTCAAATCAACAAAAATATTCATGCAAGTTTATGACTGCTATAAAATTGAATGATAAACTATTGGCATTCTTTTATGGTCACGAAATGCAGCTGCTGTCATTTCACTGAATTCTCATAATAATAATTCGCATTCATAATAATAAGTCGCACAATCTGGTAGAGGCAAAGTGAAATATCGTGGAGGTTTAACGAGTATTAAGACTTCTCTTCAAGGCTGGGAAATTAAAAATTGGATTGCCATATGATTACACAAAGATTCATAAATCATAGTACCTAGTTTGCATTTAGCTTAGTATTTCTTTTCATCTTAAATCATACCCAAATGGCTCAACATTACCCGGATTTTATTGCCTGATACGTTTTAACTATTTATTTTCAACGTAAGGTAGGCACTTGATAATATGAGTAGATCACGCTGTCAGATAATCTATCCAAACATCGAAGATTATTAAAATACCACAAACTGAAGCGTGATCAACCCTACGAACCAACAGTACTCTATGAAAATCTCGTATAGATATCGATGAAGTAGTGCATTCGATTCTCGTCCGCGACTGCGATCAAACCATTGGGCGCGACGCTGACAGCTAACCATTGTTGAACTGGTCCGCCATTTGATCCACCCCCTGTGCAATAACCATGTTGATAATATGATTATGGTAAATAAAAATGTACTTCTTTAATTGGTATTGATTCTGGGATCAGTTTATTAACAAATCAGTTTTAGTAGTTAAATAAAAAACTCTGCTTAGCTTATTGTGTAATATTATAACACAATGATGTTCAGTGTTACTCACCAACTAGCGCAAGGAAGCTATGCAGAGAACTCTTTCCCAGGGCGCCTTACTACTGAATTTCCAGTGCGTGTGCAAGGGTAGGCTAGGGCTCTGACGAAAACAGCCAATAGGGTGTACACACATATATTTATATAGTACACTACAGAGACAATGAGATTACATAGATATAGAAAGCACAGACATACATAAGAACAGTTATACAAAGAAATAGTACGGGTTTAGGTACTAGAGTACAGCACTAAAGTATTTCCGCGTGAGCAGGTACTATAGGTGAGGAAGTAAGCGGCTAGACTACACATATATAAGTGGGTGACAAGTACTGGCCTTCGAGTCGGGTTGAGAGCGACCTCGTACGCTGTCAAGTCCAGGTGAAGTTGGCAAGCTTCTCTCTTAATAACCTCGCTCGTGTGGTCCACGTGTTCTCGGGTGTGGCTCAGAACAGCGGCTGACCAACTTTTCCCCGTACTAAAAAACCCTGTCATGAAAGAAACGACAAATTAAGATACTGACTGCGCGACAGACGAAAATCGATCCGCTTTGCAAATAGTTAATTGAAACTTACCAGAATCTGGGTAGAAATTAGAAAAGAACTTTGACAAAAAACATCAACTGGAGTGACTAAAATAAAACTTAGTAGCTCAGAAAATCAAAGCACCGAAGCCATCCAATCTCAAGAAACCTCTTCTCATTTTTCATTAACCTTTTCTCTCTCCGATGTCAGTTCCCCAAAAAAACTCTAGTCCATAGACTATAGACCCGTTTCCTTGAGAGAGCTGTTGTCACAGCAAATAAAAACAATGAATCGATCATGGCGCTCTCACACGCTCAAGGATCATTGACAAGCCTAAGACCAAACATTGCTACACAGAGAAAATAAATGTTACAATATTATCCTGATCCTTTACGAATCCAATGCTTTATTTTTACAGAAAGCATATTTCATGTTTTTTTTTATTTTTTCCTAGGTGAGTTTTCATATTATGAAGAATCCCAGATTACATAAATAATATTTATAGTAGGTACTTACAGTAAAACGTAAGTTTTGATACATGCCTACGAAGATTTAAAACACCCACATAGATACATATATCCGCCATCTGTCTGAATTTAGAAAGAGAAAGAAAGAAAAATAATTTATTTCTGCCAGCTGCAGTAACAGAAGCGTACAACAAATAAAGAAAAAAAAAAAAAATGACTGACTGTAGCTTGTCTTGTCAGTGTCAAATCACAAATTAATTGTCAACAAAATTAATCCCTCCAAATTAGTACAAGTACATACATGTAGAGAAAAATTGTAGAGACTAGAGACTAAATAAAAGTCGCAGACTAAAGTCTGCGACTTTTATTTTTTTTTATTTACTTCTTAAATCTACGAGTACTAGGTATAGATTAGCCCTAGTGCTCTAATACGGGTCTGAAGACGGTGAGAGGGTCACTCACCCTCCTTACAAAAGCAGGCCCATGACGGCAGCGTGACGTGAGCAACCCACGCACGCCCCCCCCCCCCTTCGAAGCGGGACCACACCCGAAACCCCCCAAAGACACCGGATAGCACCCGAACCACCCCTAAGGACTGTTGGGAGTCCTGGGACATCCTTCCGAGGGCTTCCCCGGGGCTTGCAACCATAGGCTGTTGGGCGTTACGTGAGATTTTTTAGTCGGTAGGAGTCCGTCCGTCCATAACATCCATGAGGATTTTCCATCACGTTAAACAAAAAAAAAAGTGCTCTAATACGAATAGAGATTACGGTACATACATTGCACATTGAGTACGTAGAGCATTGCACGTGATAGATATGCTTATATATAGGTAAGTTACTTGGTTGACCGTACAGTTCATATGGCAACACGTTAGAAGGAACCATTATTTATTGTACAGTAAACATTTAAATATTTTGTGGTTGGTACTATTGGCAGCACTTTGTAACAATTTAGCCAACATGCACAATAAAAGTTTAGTTTCAAAAGAGTTTTTGAGAAACTGCATTGTATTAATTATTAATATTGTTTCACAGCATATAGATGTAAAATTGTAGAATAATTATATAAGAACTATGATCAGGTTAAGAATCGTCTTCGTGAAAAGAAATCGTAAGAGTCTGTGTTATTGATTGTATGTTGTCGCCTTTCCGGTAAACATCTGTAGTCGTTACATGGAGTAATATTATATAAAATGTAATTATTGAATAGATACTATAACGTTACACATTGATAATTAAATTAAGTTATTTTAGATATAAGTTTGTTTGTATATTATATCATTGTCGTATCTAATTAATTGATTTATGTTTGTTTGACCCTTGTGAATAGTGTAATGCTGTTTAGGCGCCAAAATTATATGAGAGATGCACAATGTTAGGCAGACCAGCTCAGTCGCTGAGCAGCAGGGTACGTTCCTCATTAATAACTTATGTAATTTATCTGATCTGATGTGATGTGTAATATATGTGTTGAAATTAGCTGAGGTCTACGTCAGGCAGTGCTGGACTGCCATAGACCGATTTGATTGATTGTATTCAAGGTTATTTTATACTGCCCATGGCTTGGTTTAAGAGAAATGTATAAGTACTATTCTGCTGAATTATTTGTAAAGATATGACCCGTGTTGCTATTAATTGTAATGACGTGTACCAACTATTGATGGAATAAGTTTATAGTAGAAATAGATGAAAAGAGTGGCCGTGAGTTTTATTGCCAGGTTCTTTCTCATAGGCTCTAACCTATTGCGAATCTGGCGGTCAATGTAGAATTGGAAATCTTGACGAGAATAAAGATATTTTTATCTCATATTCATTTCTTTTCATTTCATAACTTGTTAGCTAATACCCTCCTAACAGAATATGCCTCTGGCTATCCCTTCGGGGATAAAAGGCGTGACCGTAAGTATTGATATACCTACCCTCTACGAGACGAATCTAACACACGCAACATGCAGGCTACAATAAAAGAGTCTAGAGGGCATGTAGAGCAACTGTGGATCGCGAGGTCGTGGGTTCGATTCCCATCACTGCACAGGACTAAAATTTGTCTGTAAAGACTCTGGGTGGTATAATATTATAATAAATATGTTTGGGAGTCCCGGGGTATCCTTTCGAGGGCTTACCCGGGGCTATCAATCGTAGACGGTTTTTAGACGGTAGGAGTACGGCAAAGCATCCATGCAGTTTCCCTCACGTCAAAAAAATAAATAAATAGGTATAGTATGTATAACGCGTAAAATAACTTCATAATCTCAATATTTCGTTATTTGTCCAAAGTCTGAATTTTCAAATCGACTCCTGCAGTTGTAAATCCAAAATACTTACACCCCAAAGATTTTATGACACAATTTATGAATAGAGGTATAAATGCGCCAACGGTACAGAATTAAAACGTTTAGCCGCTTATCGTAAACGGTTGATAGCAGCGGTTTACTTGACGTTACTGTCGAACCTTTACGACTGAGCATTTGGTATAACATGCACATATTGGAACAATGTTCATGAGCGTCTATTTATTTACTAACGTATTTTTATACTACCAAAGTGGCAGAGAAGCTTACGGCTCACTTCATGGTTGGTTACCGTAGCCTTTAGACATTATGCAACACCTGGGTCAGCAACACACGCGTTGCTGACCCAGGCGCAGGTTGTGCCGTGCCAACCCACAGTTGAAATTTATCATAAGACCTTTAACTTGGCTTATACACTCATTTTACTGACAACCGGTGCCAACGGCTTCACATACCTTCGTAAGCATGGAATTAGTTGCCATGGGAAGCGGCAACGGGAACAAAATATTACGTGGATGTGGACGCGGACTCCATCTAGCTTTCAATACTTTCAAACAGCAACTACACAAACAATGCAATACAAACCGAAGCGCATACGATATTAGAATGCAATCTCACATCTTTCTACCTAGCTACAATATTTAGACGGCATACCTATTTTATACAATTTCGAAGCGCAGAATTCATCGCTGTGGATCGAATAAACTCGCTACAGTTTCAGCAAAGTTAATTTAAAAAGCAATTTTTCATAAATAAATTTATTGTGAATGTCAAAGAGTTCAGGTTAGCTTGGCATGAAATGTACGTACGTTTATTATTATCGAACGGCGGAGTTTACATTAACTTTATGCAAAAATTATTTCAAATTTAAATTCATTTATTACGTGAGTACTGCGCTGCGGTAGATGGGGACTCAACCATTAATTCGTTTATTAACGTGGTTAACATTTTGATTAACAAAACGCATTAACTTTATTATAACTTTAAAATAAATTAATAATAAATGAATATTCACGGACATTTCACACAACGCTATCTGATCCCAAGGTAAGCTAGGAATAACCTGCTTGTGTTATGGATATTAGACCACGGATATTAATACTTATATACTTTTAAATACATACATATTATACATAGAAACCCCCGACTCTTGAGGCAAAGATTTATGGGTTACACAAATATTTGTCTCCGGTGGGAATCGAACCCACGACCTCCAGCTCCGCAGGCGGTATCACTACCGACTGCGCCACAGAGGCTATCAAATCGTTAACGAGCTCATTAACTCCCAAGAGCAAGACAACAAGTTCTAGAAACAAGTAAGATCATAAGGGTAGTATATTTTGATATTTACTCTCATTGGGACAACCTATAAATAAAAAGGAAAGGTTTGTTTAAATGAAAACCCTACATGTAACAATAACTACAATTGAACTACATAAATAACCCTCCGCCTCTTCAACCACGTCTGTATAAAAAAATACAAATCCAAAAGGCAAAAACAGTGAGGTTGTAGTCCTGTGTAACACAAAAAGAATTTCCCGTTCAGGATGTCGGGAAAACATAGGTAGTCATGTTTTTGTAGGACCTTTGATAGGCGCGGTGGACACGATTTCAATTAGTGCCGAAATTGCTCTCCAAATGTTTGACACAGACTGCGCCTCTGATATAATAATAGTGTCAAAGCGTAAGTAATATTAAAGAGAATTGGTTAGGTTGTGATAATTATGTTTACTTTTTAAGTCCTGTGAAGCTTTCATGTTCAATATTAGTTTTATGAAACGATATTTTATATGAAAATATGGCAAACAAACACACGATGACACTTGAAGTTCGACGGGCGGTTCGAAGGGCAGCCAATCCTACGGAAATCGATAAAGTTTCCCTTTGAAGTACCTTAATTGTCGTGTAGGGAAAACTTTGAACCGGCAACTTATCCCACATTGATGAAGTGTCAAAGGTGTAACAATGGAACTGGAGGCATCGAGGAGACATATCAATAATTTCTTAAACAAGTTATCCCTACTAATATTATTAATGCAAAAGTAACTCCGTCTGTCTGTCTGTTACGCTGTCACGCCTAAACCGCAGAAGCGATTTAGATGAAATTTCGTATGAAGATAGTATGAGTCCCTGGGAATGGCATAGGCTACTTTTTAACCGACTACTACGCAAAAAGAGGCTAATGATTTTACGCGATAACGACTTCTAAGTGGACGAGGACCGGAGAACAGCTAGTTACCCATATCCTTGTTCCAAGACAACCACATAAAGTTGACACTCAGATGCACCAGCTTTCCAGCCGGTTCACTTGTCTACTCTTCTCCCTCCTCCTGTCTTCAGCACCCTTGGTATGAAATAAAGAACTCGTACATCATTCTACTCCACGTCAAGCCACGACATTAAGTCCAAGCTAACCAAATATTTACATAACAAATTGTTTCCATTTCTATTCAGTATATGAACAACGCCATTCAATTTTTCACTCGGACGATGTACGGAGCTGAGAGGCCTCGACGCGTTGGATATCAAAGCTAACAGGCGAAGGGTGCGCGGCCGCTTAATCCCGCCTAAGCGTACGTCAAACACGGCGGACAAACAGACAAACACGCAGGGCAAATACGGGCGATACGATGTTTTCATACCATTCCGTTAATTAGTTCCAACTGTAATTGTATTTACTAAGATGTGTGTAGGAGTGTGTTATCCACACCCACACATGTCTCGATGAAAATAACCAGTGGCAGTGTTGTTTTATACTAAACTAGTATCATGACCCAGCTTCACCCACGTGAATGTTGGTTTACAAGGTCGCAAGTAGCCTATCTGCATAGTTAGAAGGGATAATCAACACGTCTATTCATCGTCATTTTACCACTACCCTTGCAATGTGGAGCCCCGCATTTGATTTACGAAAGGGCAATGCCAGGTCTTCATAGTACACTCGAGAGCAATGAATCCGGGTCACTTAAAGAATCCTAAAAATCTCGGAAACTAAAAATGCTAGGTTAATGCAATAAATTGTATTTAATAGACAATGTAATACTCCTTAAATGAAGGTATTAAAACTTCTTAGTTATTGTAAAGTTATATCATAAAAAAATCAAATTTGAAAAAGGGCCACTTTCGAAGATGGAACTACGAAATTACAGCATTTGGTGTTGCTTTTGTTTGTAATCTGTCATTTATGTGGGTACATTAACCATGTTGATAGTGCTCTATATTCATTAATCAAGCTGAAATTATGTCGCTTACGCCTGAAGAATGCACCAGAATACTTACAATGCTGGAAACCGGCCGGAGTCAGCGCGATACAGCCAGGACTGTCGGTGTGTCGCTGTCAACAGTACAAAGAGTTCTCCGACGTTACGAAGAAACTGGTTCTAACCTACGCAGACCAGGAACGGGCAGAACCAGGTGTACCACAGCACGAGAAGACCGATACTTGGTGAACACCATGCTTCGAAATCGCTTTCTCACAGGAACTGAACTCACCAATCAGTTTCGACGCCTCGGAGGAAGTAACCCAAGTGCATGGACAGTAAGACGTCGGCTTGCTGAATCTAACTTAAAACCCCTTAGACCTGCAAACGGCCCTAAACTGGAGCGTGGGCATCGTATTTCGAGACTAAGGTATGCCCAGAGCCACGTAAATTGGAGTATTGAAGATTGGTCAAAAGTTATGTTCTCCGACGAATCAAAATTTATGCTCTACAAGCACGATGGAAGACACAGAGTGTATCGAAGACCAGGGGAAAGATTCAAGCAAGCATGCATCGAAGAAAAAGTAGCCTACGGTGGTGGGTCTGTACTTGTGTGGGCCGGAATTTCTTCTGAAAGTCGCACAGAGCTGGTGATCATAGAAAACGGCTCTTTAACTAGCGTAAGATATGTGGAAGAAATCCTCAATGATCACGTTGGTCCATTTATGGTCAATTTAGGTGAGGATGCTATATTTATGCATGACAATGCCCGACCTCATACAGGTAGGATTGTGAATGACTACCTTCAAGAGATGAACATTACTCGTATGGAGTGGCCAGCGCGCAGCCCGGATATCAACCCGATCGAGCATGCTTGGGACGAGCTAGGCAGATGCGTAAAACAACGAAACCCTCCCCCAATCACGCTTCGTGAGCTCAAAATTGCTCTCACAGAGGAATGGGAGAATATTCCCCAAAATCGTATAAGGAACTTGGTGTACAGCATGCCAAACCGCGTAAACGCAGTAATGGAAGCACGAGGAGGCAATACGAAGTATTAAAATTCAAGAAAATCGTAATAAAGTTCAAAAATTTCATGTTTCCTATTTTTGTTTTAAGGAGAGATCAGCAGTTTTTTCTTTATGTAATTTTGTGTTAATAAAATGTATGGTGACTCATATTTTTTTTACTTTCATTTAAGGAGTATTACATTGTCTATTAAATACAATTTATTGCATTAACCTATCATTTTTAGTTTCCGAGATTTTTAACATTCTTTAAGTGACCCGGATTCATTGCTCTCGAGTGTAGTTTAGGCCCTGGGTGCCCAATCATGAAAATGGGTACAATATATTGCTTGTAAATAAAAATAATTTATTCATAAAAGAGAAGTTAAAACATAAGTTGGGGTTTCCAAAATTTCAAGGCCTTTAATTTTTATAAATGTGCTCTTACACAAGCACTTTAAAGTTATTAGAAACTCTTCCTGCAGTCATTTAGCTAATTAATAATGTATTTGTTGTCTTTCATACATTTATTCATTCATCTAAAGTCAGTATTCATGATCAGAATTGAATATTTAAATATTGAAAACAAAAAACAGAAAAACATACAATGATGTATTACTATTTGACAATGACATAACACTGGGTGGCTGTCAGTCACTCACTTGACTAGTCAGTTTAATTTAGTGTTGCTATGTAAACAAACAAAATGTCTACCGTCGATCGTCGCAACAAGTATATCCATATTTTGTAAGCTCAGCGTCAACGTGTATAATAATTATTACATTACCTACATTGAAATTCAATAAAACTTACTATTTACCGTTTAGAAAATGAGATCTTTATATAAATAAGTACCTAAGTATCTATACGTTTTCGTATCAATATCTTTCTATCAGGTCACTGCATGGTTGTCTTGTATTTCTTAGTAGTATACATAATTATAATAAACAAATATTTAAGTAACCCGCCACAGACAGTGTATTCATGCCCACACTTTCCGTCCCGAGCGTTCAAGCACGGTAAGATCGGATAAGGAATTGTGGAATGATTTTTCTGCCTCGGTTTTTCCAAACGTCAACGGTATGGGGATCTTCAAAAGGGGTCTTAGAATGTTTTTACAGGGTTGGAAGTGCGAGTGTAGCACCTCTGGTGTTACAAACGATCATAGGCTGCGGTGACCACTAGTACGTCTAGTGGGCCGTATGCTTGTCTGCCACCTTAGTGGTATAAAAAAAAGTAAATGAAAACTTAATCTGAGTATTTTGGAAAAAATACTACCTATTCTATTAGTTTACGAAAGACTGGCAACCCAGCAGGTGCAAATGGCGGTGTATTTATTGAATAACTTTTTTTTTGACGATATTAATCCTAACTTCTATGAAGTCGTGAATAGCAACAAAAATTATGAAAATTCATAACTTATTTTTTCAGCTAAATACCAAATATGGGCAATCAGGGCCCTATTTCGGCATTGCCCTTTAAGTTACGGATACATTTATTTACGATCCTAAAAAATGTATAGGTCCTGGTTACTGTCACACATTAATAATGTAAATCTGCAACGGTCGCAATTTTTCATTTGTTTTACAGGATATAAACCTCGAACACAGCTAGTGAAAGTGACAATAAAAAGAATACGTTCCGTAAACCTATTCTTTTTATTGCAGACACATATAACTTAAATTAGCCACAATTTTCACGCTTCACACTTCGATCACTGAATACCCTTTTATAGATACGTGGTTAAAGCCTTGGTTACAAAGAGCAGTGAGTGCCATTTCAATGAAATTCCTCTTTTCCCATCAAACAAGGGTGACAGTGACAGGAGCATATCTTTTTAAATCGTGAAGGAAACGCTGGAACTGTATCAACCACTATCAGGTAAAAGATAGATGTGGCTATAAAAGTAACGCATCACAGTTGTGACTCCCACGCACCTTACGTAAAGTGTTCTATTGAGTGTTCGGTAAAGTACGACAGTAAAACTGTCATGATTTTATTGGAGTAATGAAGACGTGTCGTTTACATAGCGGTAGCGCACAGGATTATAAAATAAATGGTAATAAATACTGTGGGTCACAGCGCTATCTAGCCCTCGGTAATATGGGATTTAGATAACTGCTAAAACACATACAGTATATTTCTAAATAAATAAATATTTGTGAATAATCTCACACAACATCATTAGCCCAAATTAAGCTAATATAAGCTTGTGCTACGGGATCTAGACAAGTGATAGACATACTTGTATATTTCTAAATACATACATATAATACATAGAAAACACCCAAACTCCGAAACAAACGTTTGTGGGTCACACAAATATTTATAACGACCCAGGAATCGAATCAAGGACCTCTAGCGCGGCAGCCGGTTACACTATCGACTGCGCCAGGCAGTCTAATATCGGAATACTAAACAGAGAAACCATAATTATGTGGCCATTTGATAGTGTGGGAGACGGCAACAACAGCATTTCTTTTGCTGCAAAAGAAGGTGGCGAACCAAAGCTCAGGATCTAAACAAAACGTGTCTTGGGCTAAATGCTTCTTGCCTGTAACTGGGAGAGATACACACTTCTAGAATAAGATGAATAAGGATTTAGTTTACAAATACCCATTCAATTGTTGGAAAGTGGAAATTCGGAAGTGTGATGATATATCAAAGTCAGTCTCAGAGTTCCACCTGACTTATTCAAAATGCCATCTCATTCTAAAATTTTGAAAAATCTAACTATAACATTTTAATTTTAACTCACAAATCAAATAAAATGGTAGTTGCCTAGTAATCTCACTAATAGATGGATACATAAATTCATCACCTACTTGGCATCGGTGATCCACAAAGTAAAAAATAAAACCTTTGGCAGTTTTCCAGCTAGAGAGAAACACGTTTAAAGCATCTGAACGAAAGTCCATGAAAATCTTAGAACAATAAAAATATTAGAGAGAGGTAGTAAAAATATGCTCCACTTTTGGATTGATCCTAAAAATATATTCCTTTTGTTCTTCAATCCTACTTCCTACTAATATTATAAATGTGATAGTTTGTGAAGATGTTTGTTACTCAATCACGCTCTTACGACCAAATGGATTTTGCTGAAATTTGGTACACAGATAGCTTATAGTCTGGAATAACACATAGGCTACTTTTCATTACGGGAAAATAGTTCCCACGGGAAACGGGAACGGGTATCGAATTTTACGCGAGCGAAGCCGCGAGCTTCATCTAGTATTCTATATTTAACTTTCGTCTGCAGCTAATTATTAATGCTTCAGGAATGTGAAATAATACCTTTTTTCAACCGACTCCAAAAATGGAGGAGGTTACTCAATTCGACCGTTAATATATTATGTTTTCAGTAACGTAGGTACCCATTTATTTTCTTATGAACGAGATTCAATAGCGACCGCACGAGTTGCAAATGAATTTTACACTGATGGACAGGGGTGTCTTGACACAAGTTGGGAGGCAGTATGACTGCAAAGCATGAATCTGAATACCAAAATAGTCAAATCAACATCAAAGCAAGTGAACTTTGGGTTCGTTGCCCCCACCCACCACCTACAAGATTTTAGTACAAATTTTAACAGAATTCCCACCAACGTTATAAAGTAAACAAAGCAGTGATATAGCGCCCAAAAAAGCTTCATTTGCGAAAATAAATGAAATTACATGTTTTAAAAAGTCAGGGCAATTGTCAGTAAATTATTTTTATGTATTTCTTCTGTACAACTCCCCGAGAGCACTCTCTCGCCGAACGCTTAAGCCACGGCACGTCGCAATACGAGCGCAGTTGACTTTCGGCTTACAGGGAAAGAGGTTTGTGGATGATAAATGTGTATTCATATACTATTTAATTCAAGTACTACGTGGGATACTTTGTGAAATGGGATTACAATTATCAAGAAACTTGCTGTATGTATAGAATACACGATGGTCATAAATAGCTATATTGCAAACATGCATAGGCTTTTTTTTTTACGTGTGGAAAAATATTCATGGATGTTATGCCGGACTCCTACCGACTAAAAAACCTCACGTAACGCCCAACAGCCTATGGTTGTGAGCCCCGGGTAAGCCCTCGGAAGGATATCCCAGGACTCCCAACAGATCTAGGGCCGCCACCGCGGCCTCACCTAGGGGGTGGTTCGGGTGCTATCCCGCGTCTTTGGGGGGTTTCGGGTGTGATTCCGCTTTTCAGGGGGGGCGTACGTGAGTTCCTCACGTCACGCTGCCGTCATGGGCCTGCTTCTGTAAGGACGGTGAGCGGCCCTCTCATCGTCCCCAGACCCCCGGTCATGGAGGCCGATAGTCCTCGGCGAAGACACGTCTCTCTGCGGAACTCGGCAGGCTTATTACGTATGTTACAATAGGCAAGCGATAGCGATAATCTCGCGGAAATCGCGCGATAATCGCTGTTTGTTGACTGTTTCGTATTACGTATCAACGATCGTTTTGCCATAGCCAACTAGCGACGGTGCTGCCTCTGTAGGACAATCAGTAAATTAAAAAGTGCATTTGTTCTATACTGCGGCAGCGATCTGGCGATAATTTCGTATTACGTATCGTTTTTGACAACCTCCAGGCAGCGATTTCGATATTTTATTAGTGTATGTGTGTACTGAGAGACCACTTTCATTTTTTGCGGATTTTTGCAGTTTAACTAACAATAGTGCTGCGAGCACGTGTTCGGACGCGCTTTCTAACTGATCACTAAGCTTTAAAAATATTATCGCAACTTTTACTATGCACTATTGTTAGTTAAACTGCAAAAATCCGAATAAAATAAAAGTGGTCTCTCAGCACACACACACACTAATGAAATGCCCAACAGATGTGACAGTTCCCAGTTTTCAGTGATCGCCACGTAATTGTTTATGGCGCTAGTTTCGTAGTGATAAGTGCGACGTAGCGATTAGCGAACGATTCGCTATAGAATTTAACGTAATACCATTTTTTCCGCGACCAGTGATAAATCGCGCGATGATTGCGCAATGATTGCGCGATTATCGCTGATCGCTGTTTTATACGTAATCAGCCTGCGGGTGGGAGAGTTCTCTCCCGTACCCGCCTCGCAACATGCATAGGCTACGGTAATTTAATCAATAATCACACTTCAGTTGGACGGAAATGCATGCTTGTACTCCACCTGTATACTACGTACGTGGAATAGGTACTACTCTGGTAGCTGATTATACAATATACATGTTACAAAATTAATATTTTGGTATTTTATCTTTTATGACCAAACGGGAGTTGATAAGATCCATTTTAAATAAAACTATGTAATAATTAAGGCATTTACAAGAGTGGAGCCGGTATAGATAGGGGATAAAAAATTAGAGAGTAAAGAGAGATTAGAGAGAGATTATGATAAGCTGCTCCGCTTCCGCCACAATAAATGCTTATCCCATTGAATATTAATTTGAGGGAAGTTCTGGCAACATCTCAACAGAGCTAAACGATAATTAGTTTAATGTACTTTACTAGTTTTATCGCTGTAATGTGAGGTTCTCAAATTTTGCACGATGGCATTCAGACTTCGTGACATAGCGAAAATTATGTGGCATAAATAGAGTAATACACTATGATTTGATTGAGTTTACATACACATATTCATGGTCCTATCAATAGCGATGCTTTTCTCCTAAAATTCCATAATGGAAGCAGAGATGATGCTGGATATAGCGAACGGCAAGAAAGGGTAGCATATAACTCCACCGCATTGTTTTGTGGAGTGAGAAAGAATTAAAACAAAGTTTCTAAAGCTTCCACATAACTTCATTACAGCCCATCACAGAACCTATTATCTACAGAGCGCGAAGATCGCAATGTTCGCGCGTCCAATTACTGGCGGCGCGGCGGGTAGACAATCAGCTCGGACGCGAGTACGCGACACGTGTCTTGAGGGTCCAATCAAGCGCTGTACAGATTACGTATCGATTGTGGAGTTTGAAATACTTGGACGTGGCTTTAACGGCGGTTTTGTAAACAACAGAGAGCTGTCAAATTGTGTGCAATTTGTTGTTAAAGTTTGTGTGGGTATGTAATGCATTCGAAAGCATGATTTGCGTGCGTTTGATTTTCTTTCACCCAATTAGACGAATTCTAGTTTGTATACACAACATTGGAAAGAAGCCCGCACCAAAAATTAAATCACATTGGAGATAGTGAACGTCGCTTACGAGTGCAGCAAACGTGGGACTCAAAATGAGCAACGTCTTATCAGACCACATCTAAAAAAAAATAATTTTCTTTCAAACTTCTAATGATTTGTTGAAGTTCATATTATGAGAGAAATCGTAAAAAATACCACCTCAATCATGTTTCGTAGTCAGCATTTAGCGAGATTTTCTTATTTCCGTCCGAGTGCTGTTATGATCCACGTCACCGGCCATCGCGGCGAATTTCCGCCCATTCTCTGCCGAGGAGAGCAGGGCGACTCGATCAGTTAATCTGGTTACCCGGCGACTATTCTGTGTCGACCATAGAGCAACGCGACTAGTACAAGGGGAGTAGATATAGTATATTTGCTCTATAAATACACATCTGTCTGTCAAAGGTTGCGCGTGAAAATTGTATTCATGTACACCACTACATGAGCAATCGGCTGTCACTATGGAACTTACAAAATCAATACACTCAAAATTTTAGACTGACACATATATATCTATACTAATATTATAAAGAAGTAAAGTTTGTGTGTTTGTATATTTGTTAAATTGTAAGGGGTAATCTCGGGATCTACTGAACCGATTTTAAAAATTCTTTCACCAATAGAAAGCTACGTTATTGTGGAGTGTCATAGGCTATACACTACAACACATAGGAGCGAAGCAGTAATAGTAAATGTTTCGAAAACGGGGGAAAAGTTATTCCTTTTGAGAGCTTCGTTGCGTGTGCTGCGTAAATATTTATAGTTATGTAAAAAATATGTAGGTACTTCAAAATTGTTTCTCTTAAAAAAAGTTCAAAAAAAATTGCGCGATAGCCTGTGTCTATCTTTGGGTTGGTGCGCAATAACCATTTTAATGGCAATCAATTTTTTTCTACAATAATGCCACGGGATACGTCTTTCATAAACGAAATTGTTTTTAAATATAATGCGACGGGAATACACGCGACGAGAAACCTTTCTCTCTCTCTCTCTCTCTCTCTCTCTCTCTCTCTCTCTCTCTCTCTCTCTCTCTCTCTCTCTCACGTAGTACTGAATATTAACGACGAGACGCTACGGGAGTACTGCGCTACAGTAATACTCTCTCTTATGTGGCGCAAACGAAGTTGCGCGGGTCAGCTACTTTCTCATAAATGTGTGTCGTTTAAGTGTACTCCTTTCGGGGTACACTTGGACATAGGAGAAACTTTAAAACCCGATAAAAGTCATACATCATGTTGCTCTATGGTGTTGACATATAGCTGCCGGAGAAGTGATGCTGTTTTATTGACAGTCTCGGTACTACTTTGTTTCGTTCACGGAACAGAAAAAAACGATTCGAAAAGAACAGTTTTTTTTATTTAGTCTGTTTGATGTTTATCTGTTTTGACGGCATACGGGTACCTTCTTCTTCTTATATAGATTTATATTCAACGAGTACCTATTCAAGACTCACAAAAGTATTTTGAGCCTTTTCATACATTAGAAAGATAAATATTCCTTTAGTCTTAACTCAACGATACACCCTAAAATAGGCCACACTGTGACTCATTGAAAAAAATACTCACAACGTGTAACAGTGTGACTCGTAGTTAAAAATCTTCTCATCCAGTTAGTAGTGTGACTTGTTCGAAAAAAGTCGTCGTATCGAGTAACAGTGTGATACAGCCTCACGACGGATAGACAGATGAACGACGAACGAACGACAGACGAACGACGACGTCTCATGAATTGGGTCTCGTTTTAACCCTCTGACTACGGAACCCAAAAAATAATTTTAGCCTACAACTCAGATACACATATATGCATAATTATGATCCAGAATAAAATGAACAATTTATTAGTTGCATATATCATAAAGGTGCTCTTTTCAATAAAATTATTTTATTAGAGAACATTAAGACGTTATAAACAAATAATGAAGGGTGTACTTATTTGAAATCATTGTTTTTTTTCTCTAAAGTATTGTAATAGGTAACCTATTACTAAATTACGCTCTGGTAGGATATGGCTGACCAATCCTCATCGTAACATAATGGGTATTTTCGCAATGAATAAATTTAGTATGACTATGAAAAAAGAGATACCTATTCAAATAGACCCAACAAAATTAGGTTATTTATAGATCGAGAGACGAGACGTTCGTGAGTTATTATTTCAAAACCTATTTTCTTAAACGTAAAGGTAAATCTACATTTAATTTTCATACATCTTATGAAAGAAGCCAACCCTACCTGCCTAATATAATGTATTGAAGAGGGACAATGTACGTTAAAATAAATAAGTAACGTACAAAGAGATATTATAATGTATCCTTATTAAGTATATTTCTTAGAACAACAAGACACAAATAATTTACGAAGAACATATTTTATATATTTCGCAAGTATTGCATGCCTGAATGGAAAAATGATTTATAAGCAGGAAGGGTATAATTTAATTTTACAAAGTGGAACATGAAGCACGGGTAAATAGAAAACAAGGTGGGTCTGTGCCATAGAGCAACGTGACCTTTGACTTTGATCGAGACTTTCCCCTCTGTCAATACATACTTCAAAAGATATAACAAATAAGTAATACAGGTAGGTATGTCTGTGTCTGAAATTATGAGTGCATTGTTTTAACTATTTTGTGCAAGTTCCATAGTGACAGTCGTTTGGTTTGGTAGTGGTGTTGTGTATGAATACGATTTCCCCCCGCAACAAATGACAGACAGATAATATAGAGCAACCATGCTATGACTACTGCTCCTTGTACTGGTCGCGTCGCTCTATGTTACCTACACTGAGAGAGAGAGAGAAGGAGAGAGGACGATCACCCACAAATTTCATTGCACTTTGTGGGTCCTTGTGGCCTGGAGACAGGCCGGGTGACAATAATTCGTGAACTCGAGATTTACGAGCAGGTTTTATGCCGCGACATTCAGTAATTTTAACGGGTCAACTTTTATAGATTTTATTTAAATTTTAGTGATTTTTTTACTAGACTTTTAAAAGAATAATACTGCTACATGCTATTACTTTGGTATTAAAGGTTGTAAGACTGAGATTTTATGTCACAGACTAAACCTTGATGGGTAATTAAATGATTCTTCATTCAGTCAGTTGCCTGCCGGGTTTTTATAACCGATGTTTTGTATACTTCAAATGAATTAAAGTTTTATAGCCAATCCTTTCTCTACGTGGTTGTAGGATTAATGACTTGGGAAGAGATTTAAGGTAGGTAGGTAGTTCTTTTACATTACCCTTACAATTTTTAACCGACGTCTAAAAAAGATCTTTAAAATAATAATATTTTATTGTTACGCAAAAAGAGTCAGTCAGTTATTGTATTGCTACGGTAATTGAATTACCTTTTTAATATCGTAGCGCTTGCCTCTACGAGTCTACGAGAACTTGCTACGAACCGCCGGACTGCTACGCCGAGAAGAAACTACCTTTATCATGATAATAATATAATTTATATTGTTAAAGAGTGCAATGCTTATAATCCCTAGATGTCGAATTCAATGTGAATAGAACTCAAAATTTAAAATATCTCCTCTAATTCAGTTAGATTCAGTATTCTTTTTACAGAATTTTATTTTATCGATGAAAAGATTTCGTTCCTAGATCTCTGGGACCCACGGCGACCTCTTCTTATGAGCAGAAATGCCTGGTGATTGAGGAGATGAGTGTCCTGAGAAGTGAGAGAGGAGAGGTAGAAACTCGCTAGCAGGCAATCAACTTGCAACTGTGAATAACGCTAACACAGAAAAACAGATTACTTTTTAATAAAGGTTCGCTATGCACGTGCACGCAGGCATTTACAAATTGTAACATATCGTGTCCTGTGAAAGCAGCGCCCGGAATGGTATTATTAAAGTGCATGTATGCCTTAAATGGTTTGTTTTCCAACTTATATCACGGGGCGAGGTCTACAATGGAAATTAATCCGTTGCTAGCACCTTTGTTATAACAATATACATTACTTTTCACATTCACTTATTAGGATATTCCATTTTTAGAGAGCTGATATTTTTTAAGCTACGGTGACCAATTTTGATCAAATTTTGATGTATTTTCAGTACTTCAGAGTATTTTAGTAAGGTTCCTATAAGGCTGGCCACATTATCATATTGTATCGGAATTAGTTACTTATATATTCTCTGAACGAGAAAGAGTCCAGCCTCATCTTTACAAGAAAAGGCGACCAATCGCCTTATGATATCGAGATGACGTGCTCTTGACCCCAAGAACCCAGTAAATAAGTCGTTTTATTCCCCATTGTCATCTGCAAATTTTTGTTTTTTCAAATTTTTGTATTTTCCGAGCCTCAATACTTTTATGGCAAAAGTAAATTTCATAAACTTGACAAAATCTAAATTGATTTAAAAAATAAATACTTAACTTGCCTATGACGTAATTTAATAAAGTAAGACTGCCTCTGTGGCGCAGTCGGTAGTGATACCGCCAGCGGCGCTGGAGGTCGTGGGTTCGATTCCCACCGGAGACAAATATTTGTGTGACCCATAAATATTTGTTTCAAGAGTCTGGGTGTTTCTATGTATAATATGTATGTATTTAAGAAGTATATAAGTATTAATATCCGTGGTCTGATACCCATAACACAAGCAGGTTATTCCTAGCTTACTTTGGGATCAGATAGCGTTGTGTGAAATGTCGGTGAATATTTATTTATTTATTATTTACTAGCTGACGTCACGCGGTTTCACCCGCGTAGTTCCCGTTCCCGTTGGAATACGGGAATAAAATATAGCCTATGTTCACCGCAAAGAGTGTAGCTTCCCAACAGTGAAAGATTTTTTTAAATCGGTCTAGTAGTTCCGGAGCCTATTCGTTACAAACAAACAAACAAACAAAAAAACAAAAAAAAAAACAAAAAATCAAAAAAACAAATCTTTCCTCTTTATAATATTAGTTTGGATTTAAGAATTGGAACTATTGAGTAGGAAGGTTTATTGTTTTAACGGTAGCCCGCTTCAGTGGTTGCACTGAAAGTATTAATATATCCAATTTATCATTTACTTATATTTTAAAACTTCGTCAGAAACGTTTCATTTGAAAAATTATTCTGAAATGGAACACCAATAATTTTTATTCTAAATTAAAACCGACATAGAATCTACTCACAATGTTTTCTCCTCAAAATATTAATTCTTAAATAAATTTTCTAACTATTGCAATAGAAGTTTGTTCAAAAGTTTGTTATTTAATATTTATTTTTTTAATTCAACGTTAAGGTGGCCGCTTTGAGCTGACCTCCCCTAACTACGACAATGCACATATACTCTACTAGCTGACCCTCGCAACTTCGTTTACGCCACATAAGGTGTACGAAAGGGGAGGTAATTCTTCATCAGACTCATCAAACACCGGTTGAAACGGCCCTGTTTGCTAAATCATAAAACAGACAGACAGACATCAATCAATCAATACATATAATAAAATCGTAACAGGTCGCTGTCTGTACATGGAAGATAAATAAGAAAAAATATTATAGGGGGGCTTTATGAACGCAATAGTCTTAATCATTAAGCTCTTTTATGATTAAGCAAACAGGGCAGTTTCAGACGCTGCTTGATGACTCTGATGAAGAAATACGTTTCCTTTCATACACCTTATGTGACGTAAACGAAGTTGCGGGCTCAGCCAGTGAAAAATATAAATTACATTTTCGGCTTCAGTATCGATTAGAGAGCGCCCTACAATATTTTTTTTCAAAATATCTTCCACTAGCTGATGCGCGCGGCTTCGCCCGCGTGAAATTTGGTTCCCGTTCCCGCTTCCCGTGGGAACATTTTCTCGGGATAAAAAGTAGCCTATGTGTTATTCCAGACTATACTCTATCCCTGTACAAAATTTCAGCCAGATCCATTCAGCCGTTAGAGCGTGATTGAGTAACAAACATCCAAACATCCAAACATCTTCACAAACTTTCACATTTATAATATTAGTAGGATGTACAGATTCTAGACCCTCTACAGTTTTATTATATGTATAGATAGATTTAAATTCACTAATTAATTACATGAACTGGACCAACCAATCATCAGAGACTATGCAGCTGCTCTGAGAATCCTTCGAACTACTCAATTATGTTTAAATGCGCCCAAAACCCTGTGCCGTCTTAGATCAAATCACTCTAAACGGGCAGATAATAATTGGTGCTTCATTTAAGAGTCCACTTTGTACCCGTGACAAATGAGAAAGCAACGACTTGAATATCCGATGGGACTTACTTAACATTAAAATTTCGATGTTTGAGGGATGGCGAGGCGGTCTGTACCTACTGCGTAGTAAGTTATGTACAACACGAACAATGAAGTGATCTGAATGCAAATCAGTTACTTCACTCTGTTAGTACATTGACGAAAGAGTGGTTGGCTCCCAATATTATCAACAACGTTTTGCTGGTTACATTTTTGAAAAGTTAATAGGTAAGTTCCTATATTACTTAAGTATACATATGACACGTGTTGAAATATGTATAGAGTGTAGAAGAAGAACCTGTGCTTTTTTTTTACGTGGGGGAATGTCCATCATGGATGCTATGCAGGACTCCGACCGACTAAAATAACCTCACGTTACGCCCAACAGCCTATGGTTGAGAGCCGCAGTACATTTCTTTATATTATTCCTGGAACTGCGAGTAGTCACAACCTACGTCAGTCCATTTCAATACGGCAATCAACTCACCGCCTATTACGTGGGACAAAATAAGTGTTCAATGGCGATTGTTAACTAATCCCCCTTTGGGGGTGGAACTGACTACATTTATGTACTTATATATTTGTAGGTATTATATTCTTGAGAGCGCCTACTAATAAATCTCAGACCATAAAGAGAGCATTACCAATCCAGACATGATCACCAAAGCATCAGCTAACAAATAAATCTTCTTGTAGGTATGTACACATTTTTTCAAGCTTTTTTTGTGTAAAATAAACGTGAAAGTATAGGATAGGCCAAAATGAATGTTTATTGCATTTGCAAATCTAGATAGTCTTTTCTAGCTCGCTAATCGCAAATTAAGATCAGGCTAATTAAAGCCACTTTGACGCTGCAAATTGAAAAACGCAGAGAACGACATTACAGCTTTGCCCGTCAGTAAAGCACCGAATGAGTTACCTTCGTTTTCGACACTGTTACTCCGTAGTTTAGGAGTGAACATAACTATTTTATCGAAAAATATTGCCACTTTTCTGTTTAACTTTCACTTTATTCCTTACTATCTGGTTCTACCAGAAACATTCTAAAACCAGAACTAATACGAGAAACCTTTGAATTTCACAACGTTCCCCGAAGACACTCTCAATTATATTTCTTCGAGAAAATGTTTCTCGGTTCTGAGCACAGTGAATCCGGCGAAGCGCGTGTCGTTTGTCGTGCTACAGTAAGGGCCCGTAGACGTTGCCTGGGTTTGATATGAATTGTACTTACTTACATGTATAAATATCGTTGTGTGAAGATAATGAAAATTAAAAACTTACTCAATATATTGGCAGCTGAACCATAGATAATGTTAAAGTTGTTACTTTATACAAACTAGACTAGCGACAGAAGGTATGTAGGTACACCAATTTTGTATATAAATACACATACATTCAACAATGGTTTAAAATATTGGAAAATAATTAATTTAATTTAAGGTCAGCTTGTAACATCGTACCTTCATTATAAAGAGCTTAGAGCTGTTTATTAATTAACTTTATCGTGACTTTATCTGTACATATACTTACTCTAAATTGAAGTAGGAAACAAGTTATAATGCGGTACCCTAAAACTTGAGGTTTGCTTTGTCCGTGCGAAGTCCTAACAATTTAAGCGAGTTTAAGTTGGTATCATAAGCTAAGTTTAAAAGTTGAGTGCACAAGAGCCCGTCCAAGTTTTGTTTTGATACCGCAGCGATAGCGCCCGCAGAGACAAGTGAGCGTACCTACAGGCAGGGACGATGATGTTAAATTTAGCTTTTAGGTTTATTTTACAATCAGTAGCTTCTTAATTATAGTTTACATGGCGCATTCGAATATCATCATTTTTAATTAAAACGATGAACTAATCACATCACAAAATGATTTGCTAACACCTTTTACAACCACAAGCAAGTCATTGAGCCGCAAACTAAACTTTTGAAACGCCAATTTGAAATTACCAACTTTAATTATAAACCAACTTTCGTCAGTGGCATATGCAATGTCGAATTTGCATAATTTGCGACATGCATATATTCAATTGTCAATTGTCCACTTAGCGGACTTGACACAGAAGCGCAATAAAGTGCAAAGTCCGCTGAGGGCATGTGACACAGATGAGTGCTCTACAATTTCAGAAAAAAAAATCATGATATTAGCCCTCTTGACTTTTCAAAAGGGTTGCCTACGAATCAAGCAAGAGCTGATTGAATTACATTACAGCGTATGTCAGTAACGAGCTGCCATATTGCCTTTATTTTAGCGGGAAAAATATTCGTTTTCAACGTTGACCGCCATAATGACGCTCGTTAACCACATTCGGAAATAAAATTGGCAAGTTGAAGCTTTCGAAAGGTGATCTAATTATGGATCAATTATTAGCGTATTGTGTGTGAGAGCTTTGTATACGACTGGCCATATTGAGTCTACACAATAGGCACTCTCATGTGCTTGGGTTGAAGTTTCGTAGGCTGGTATTATTATTGTTCTTTTTAGGATTCCGTAACCCAAAGGGTAGAATAGCAACGGGACCCTATTCATTAGACTTTGCTGTCCGTCTGTCTGTAAGGCTGTATGTCAGTAACCATGACAGCTAGAGAGCTGAAATTTTCGAAGATGATGTATTACTATTGCAGCTATGATAACAAATAGATATTTAAAACATAAAAAGGGGTATTAAGGGGGGCTCCCATACAACAAACGTGATTTTTGGTACAGAAGCCTCTGTGCGCGAGTCTGACTCGCACTTGTCCGTTTTTTTTAGGATTATATTGTGAAGATCTGAACTCGAGATGAGGGTCGTTAGTGAACATTATGGATCTTTGGTTAAGGATTTTCAGGAAAATGGATCGCGCTTATTTCCATTAGTTATTTTAAAAACATAAATATATCAGTACCTAATCATCAGGAACTCGTTTCACAGAGTAACACGGAAAAGGAGTCACCTTTTTGCGCTACTGATTCATTACTTTCTAAAAATTTTTACTCTAAATCTAAAGAGCAGCCTATTGGGACTGGAAGATTAACACTCGCATTGTAAGCTCACAGGGAAATTCAGTGGCATGCATGTAAGGCGCCTGTTGAGTCCATCGACAAATCTTTTTTTGGTACCTACCTTACCTTATGGTAAGCAATTCATCAAGCAATTTTTTATTAAATTTTTATTAAATTTATTATTAAGTTAATAAGTTTAAGCTTGATTTAGATAGGTAGTTAAAATTGCTGCATACAGCATTCAAACGACTATAATTCTGCTGAAATTCATTTGGAAGAGCTATTTAACTTGTACCTACCAATAAACAACGAACGACGTAGGCTGAAGGACTGTGGACTGAATTATTTTATAGTTCTAAAATGATTCAGCTCACAGTCCGGAGGCGTGGGCTGAATAATTGTTTTAGAATAGCCTTAATATTTAAGCTCTTTTATGATTAAGCAAGTAGTGCAGTTTCACACGCTTCTAGGAGTTTGATGAAGAAACATGTCATTTTACTAAATTCATGGACCATAAGCTACGTAAAAAAAGTTGCGAGGGTCAGCTAGTTCGATATAAATAAACAGTTACCATTGTAAATGGTACATTACACTTTTGCAATATTGATCCATGGGAGGCTTAATTGTTGTCAAATAAGCCTCGAATCAAAATTTATAAAAAAATGTGCCCAAAACGAGCGCATTTCAAGAGTACTTCGCCTCCATTATTATGGTGGCGTATCACGTAATTAATGCGGTAATAAAATTTTTAATGAACGCGGCCGTTGTCTTTGTGGTGGCAGCTTGGCTCACTTTTTTTTATTCCACGGAGATGGCACAATAGCATACGACCTGATGTATTTCCTAGATAAATAATAATAAATAAATAATAAATTCTTTATTTTCTCAAAAAAATATTACATAGGTACATACTTCTTAAAGTTTCTTAATTAGGCGTTTATACAATTTATTCAGAGAGAGAGAGAGTAGTCATCTAGCAAACCTTTGAGTATTCGGTGAGGTCAAATCGGTCAGTTTCATACATAATTTTTTTTTTTTCTTTTTTTTTTTTTTTTATACTACTTAGGTGGCAGACAAGCTTACGGCCCACCAGAAGGTTGGTAACCGTAGCCTATAGACGTTTGCAACACCAGAGGCGCTACACACGCGCTGCCGACCCGGGCGCAGGTTGTGACGACCCACAGTTGAAATTTTTCAAGCCGCCCGTAAGGCCTTCAACTTGGCTTAACGACTGTCATTTTACCGACAACCGGGACCAACGGCTTATCGTGCCTTCGGAAACGCTCGTAAATAAATGTCACAAAGTGGTCCACGTGGTGGTCACCCATCCATATCCGGCCATAGTAAATGTTGCTTACTGCAGTGATCGTTTACAGAATACTGAGTCCGCGGGGCCACGAGCGCTTCAAAAATATCGTGGAACAACACAACTGGCATTGGTCAGTATCTGACAATCGTTTAAGATCTTACCTACTTTGAAATTGAGTTGCAAAATTCCACCCAAACAAACATAGATACATTACTTGCAAGTTGAGTAGGTAGCTATATGCCTGATCAGATTGTAGTGAAATGTCGCATTACCAAGTAAACCATTGTCACCGGCATCAAAGCTAGAGCTGCTGAAAAGCACATTTTGACAAACACATTCTATAAATTCCAAGCTATACCTACAATATAGGAAACCTTTATAAACCTTTGTCGACGCGTTAATTATGCCTTGTTAGTGGAAATGTGGAATACAAACAACTGCGAAACGCTCTGGGTGCCAATAGGCGTGCGATGTGTGCTCAATGATTCATACTGTAATCGAACTAGCGCCGCGTTTGGCCGATGATCAACCTACTCTTTACTTATTTATTGCATGTTATCGAACGGCACATTATGAACAGCATAGATTGCTCAAAGTCAATTATGTTTCTAAGGTAGGTAGGTACTTTTATAACAACCACCTCGCGTCTTCGTAAATAGACACAGAGCTCTCTCCTAAATGTTGTCTTATTTCGTATAATCATACGATGTGTAGTCTGACCAGCGTTTTATAGTAAAAATACTACATCGCTATATAATAGTTCTCGCCACCAATCATGTATCAGGTTATGAGAGTTCTCGCGCTGAAGAACGGCTTGGCGTCTCTGAAGAAAGGATCTTCCCTTTGTGCTCTCCCTGTGTTTATATATTCATAATCTAAATATATATTGAGTATAAAATACTTTATCTACTCTGATACTCTAATGACAAACATTACGCACAGGCCAAAAAAAAAGTTTTATTACGATACAGGTCTTGTATGGACACCTATATAAGAACTGCTTACGTATGTAACATAATTTATTCAATATAAATTGATTTATCACACCAAACACGCTCATACACACACACACACACACATGCACACACAAACACACACACACACACAAACACACACACACACACACACACACGTACGCATGCGCAATATTGTTATTTGCAATTATTAATACGCAGCACTTTGTCATTAATAAGCACCACTGAACGCTGTTATCTAAAACACGGGCATCAGCCTAGTTTAGAGAGCAGAGAGCAGAACTAGTATTATTGAGATACATTAAGACTGCAACTGCCTTGAAATTGAATTTAGAATAAAGACTCAATTGTAATACGTTTTAGGATAAATAAAGATATATCATAATAAAACTTTTTAATAATTACGATACACCTATACAACCTCCGTATAGAAAAAGAAGTTTGAACCTCTACTTTAAAAAAAAGTAGTGCCTCCGCAGTCTGAAAAAAAAAGAAAGATGTTTGCGCCTTGGCGCCTACATTTTTACATTTTAATTAAACAAAGTTTGGTTTTGTTTGTCAAATAAATTAAGTTTTCGTGTAAAAACATGTCTAAAAGCGAGGATAGTGGTAATCGTACACCACCAGACGTTCTGGAAACTGGGTCAAACATGACCATGAACCTGTTACCGGCGAAATCAAGGAGCAACTATAATAAATGTTACCACGAGTTCATGGAATGGAGAATGAATAAAAATGCTACATCATTTTCTGAAAATGTGTTGTTAGCGTACTTTCAAGAGTTGTCTGAAAAATATAAAGTGTCAAGTATGTGGGCTAAATACTCCATGATTAAAAGTACACTCAGTATTTACAACGATGTTGACATAACTAAATATAGCAAGCTGATTGCATTTTTGAAACAAAACTCACATGGATATATAGGGAAAAAATCCAAGACTTTTACAGCAGAGCAGATAAATAAATTCTTAAATGAAGCCCCAGACACATTATATCTCTTCACAAAGGTATTTTTAGTTATTTACCAGTTAACCATGTAGGTACATTTCTATTTGTAAATATTGAGTTAATTTTCCGTAATATGTATATGAATTGTTACAGATTACACTAATTTTTGGTATAATGGGTGCTTGTAGACGACAAGAGTTATACAACATACAATTCAAAGATGTTGAAGTCTTCGAAACTTCACTATTGATCAAATTAAGTAAAACTAAAACCAACATAGACCGCTCTTATACCATTACTGGGAAATACACTCGAGAGCAATGAATCCGGGTCACTTAAAGAATCCTAAAAATCTCGGAAACTAAAAATGCTAGGTTAATGCAATAAATTGTATTTAATAGACAATGTAATACTCCTTAAATGAAGGTATTAAAACTTCTTAGTTATTGTAAAGTTATATCATAAAAAAATCAAATTTGAAAAAGGGCCACTTTCGAAGATGGAACTACGAAATTACAGCATTTGGTGTTGCTTTTGTTTGTAATCTGTCATTTATGTGGGTACATAAACCATGTTGATAGTGCTCTATATTCATTAATCAAGCTGAAATTATGTCGCTTACGCCTGAAGAATGCACCAGAATACTTACAATGCTGGAAACCGGCCGGAGTCAGCGCGATACAGCCAGGACTGTCGGTGTGTCGCTGTCAACAGTACAAAGAGTTCTCCGACGTTACGAAGAAACTGGTTCTAACCTACGCAGACCAGGAACGGGCAGAACCAGGTGTACCACAGCACGAGAAGACCGATACTTGGTGAACACCATGCTTCGAAATCGCTTTCTCACAGGAACTGCACTCACCAATCAGTTTCGACGCCTCGGAGGAAGTAACCCAAGTGCATGGACAGTAAGACGTCGGCTTGCTGAATCTAACTTAAAACCCCTTAGACCTGCAAACGGCCCTAAACTGGAGCGTGGGCATCGTATTTCGAGACTAAGGTATGCCCAGAGCCACGTAAATTGGAGTATTGAAGATTGGTCAAAAGTTATGTTCTCCGACGAATCAAAATTTATGCTCTACAAGCACGATGGAAGACACAGAGTGTATCGAAGACCAGGGGAAAGATTCAAGCAAGCATGCATCGAAGAAAAAGTAGCCTACGGTGGTGGGTCTGTACTTGTGTGGGCCGGAATTTCTTCTGAAAGTCGCACAGAGCTGGTGATAATAGAAAACGGCTCTTTAACTAGCGTAAGATATGTGGAAGAAATCCTCAATGATCACGTTGGTCCATTTATGGTCAATTTAGGTGAGGATGCTATATTTATGCATGACAATGCCCGACCTCATACAGGTAGGATTGTGAATGACTACCTTCAAGAGATGAACATTACTCGTATGGAGTGGCCAGCGCGCAGCCCGGATATCAACCCGATCGAGCATGCTTGGGACGAGCTAGGCAGATGCGTAAAACAACGAAACCCTCCCCCAATCACGCTTCGTGAGCTCAAAATTGCTCTCACAGAGGAATGGGAGAATATTCCCCAAAATCGTATAAGGAACTTGGTGTACAGCATGCCAAACCGCGTAAACGCAGTAATGGAAGCACGAGGAGGCAATACGAAGTATTAAAATTCAAGAAAATCGTAATAAAGTTCAAAAATTTCATGTTTCCTATTTTTGTTTTAAGGAGAGATCGGCAGTTTTTTCTTTATGTAATTTTGTGTTAATAAAATGTATGGTGACTCATATTTTTTTTACTTTCATTTAAGGAGTATTACATTGTCTATTAAATACAATTTATTGCATTAACCTATCATTTTTAGTTTCCGAGATTTTTAACATTCTTTAAGTGACCCGGATTCATTGCTCTCGAGTGTAATATGAACAATGCAAAAAATACATAGAGCTACGACCGACTGAGCGCAACAATCCCAGCTTTTTTCTAAACTATATTGCCGGAAAATGCTCGACGCAGAGAGTTGGCATTAACAAATTTGGAGCTTTATGCAAAGTTATTGCCAGCTATCTTCAACTTACCAACGCCGAATTGTACACAGGACACTGCTTTCGCCGAACATCTGCGACCTTGATAGTTGACGCAGGTGGAGATATAACGGCACTAAAGCGACACGGTGGTTGGAAGTCAACGACAGTTGCAGAAGCCTAGATAGATGATTCAATGACTAACAAGATCGCTGTATCCAATTCAATACTTAACAGTATTGAAAATAACAGAAATGAGGTCAACATTAACATACCCTGTCCGAGTACCTCCAAAAACGCTTCCTGTCCGGTTCAAATTCAATTTCATAATTGTAATATTCAGAACATCAATAATTATTACAAGTAAAAATAAATTTGTTTTCAGAGTTTTATTTGCAATATTATTTTTTTGTATTATAGTATGAGAGTAGATAAAGTAGTGTATGACACTGTACATAACTTGGTCTTATAACACTCGTGTGATACTATAAAAAAACTCGCCCTTATTATGCAACAGTGTCATAAACTACTATAATGATCCTATTCTAAAAACACACGAATATAATGTATTAAAAATGTGCAAGAAGTATATAAAAAAGTACTGCTCGATAAACTTTAACTCACACTCAAGGTTTTACACGTTTGACTCGCTAGCCACGTAAACGCGGAGCGGGCGGCCGTTTGTGATATTTTATTAGAATAATGACTTTCATGACCATTGTTCTAACTAAACGCTGAATTCACGTGTAAATTGTGGGTAACATTAAGTAGTTTCTAAAGAGGAGCGACAAACTACGTTGGAAATACGTTTACATAAAATACATTAGAGGTAGGTATATGGCTGGTCTCGATGGGGAGTAAGGTGCTTTCCAGACGAGACGGGGCGGGCCAGGCCGGTCAATTTCACGACGAACGACAGCGCAAAGAGAATCCTATGCTACGACTACCAACGCACAGGAAGGGCAAAAAGATCGTGGCTACCCGCCATGGATCACTCAAACCACGCTGCGCGCTTTCTAGTGATGGACGTCAATTACCTGCCTCCGTCCCTAGTATGCTTTGTTTTCGCGAAGTGGACAGTCGCGGACATAGACGGGCAGACGCGGTATTTATTACGTCACGGTCAAAAAGACCGGCACGCCCCGACGTCTGCAAAGCTCCTAATTCTTTAATACCAAGATATCGCATAGTCAATCTTCAACGTTGGTAAGTACCAACGTTGAAGATTGACTATAAGAATCATAGCAAAAAAGTATGTTGACAATAAAGTTTTTAAATAATTATGAATTCAATTTTGTCTGGCACTTTAAAACGAATCAATGAAGGATTACAATTTTCGTGGCCGATTCATTTGAAAGTATCTCGATTGCCGAAGTCGCCTCACCGAATTGATAAAAACGCTAGGAGCTTCACTCGGTTATTCAAATTTGCGTTCAAAATTTGCCAAAGCGTATGTTGAACAAAGGTATGAATAATTTAACCCTTTTTTCGGAAAGTGACGAATATTTAAATAAAAATAATGAACACTCTTTGTTTACGTTGTGATCATTTTGAGACAAAAAGACTAACTGTAACGAAGGATTGTAAAAGCTGAATGAGTATTGATTTGAAGGAGTCTTTTCTAGACTATGTTAAGATCTTGATTTGGCACCTTTAAAATGACATATCATAATGATAGCTGGCAACCCCGGCTGTGTAAACAGTGCGCAAGATCTGTACTAAATAAAAAATAGTTGTCTCATCAAAATAGTTTTTTTTTTTTTATACCACTAGAGTGGCAGACAAGCATACGGCCCCCCCAGATGTACCGGTGGTCACCGCAGCCTATGGACGTTTGCAACACCAGAGGCGCCACAAGCGCGCTGCCGACTCTTTAAAAACCTTCTAAGTCCCCTTTTGAAGAACCCCATACTGTAGGCGTCCGGGAAAACCGAAGCAGGGAGATCATTCCACAACCTAAGCGTACGCGGAAGAAAGCCTCTATTAGATCTCACCGTGCTCGAGCGCTCGGGACGCAACGTGTGAGGATGAACACCCTGTCTATGGCGAGCGGTGCGATGATAGAATGTAGCCGTAGGCATCATATCAAACAATTCTTCAGAGCACAAACCGTTGTACAGGCGGTAGAACACACATAGAGAAGCAAAGTCTCTCCTGTCACTAAGAGGTTCCACACCACCTGCAAGTATGGGATCGTTGACAACTCTCATAGCTCGCCTTTGCACCGAGTCAAATGGACGAAGCTGGTATTCGGGTGCCCCCGCCCAGAGGTGTTAGCAGTACTCCACATGCGGACGCACTTGCGACTTATAGAGAAGCAGTGCTTGCGCCGCAGTAAAGTACCGCCGCGCCCTTCTGAGCACTCCGAGCTTCCTGGACGCCAGCTTGGCCTTGCCCTCCAAGTGACTGCGGAACTGCACATCACTGGAGATGTCAACACCAAGGATCCCTATACTTTCAGAGATGGTGAGAGATGTGCCCTGAAATTGTGGCGCCACAGTGAATGGGGTCTTTTTTGCGGTGAAAGCACAAACTTGTGTCTTGGTAGGGTTGAATTGGACAAGATTTTGTCGACCCCAATCGGACACTCTAGTGAGAGTAGCCTCGACTTCAGACACAAGTTGTTCACGACTTTCTTCCACTGCAACCCGAGAGATACCGGGACGGCCCGTGTAATAAGTGTCGCCCGTACTGTCGTCCGCATAACAATGAATGCCGTCAATAGACAACATGTCATTGATATGCAGCAGAAACAAAGTAGGGGACAACACTGAGCCTTGTGGTACTCCAGCGTTTATGGCCATGCAGTCAGAACAGCTACCGTCAACGACGGCCCTGATGCTTCTACCGGCCAGAAAGCTGGACACCCATCCGCATAAACTCTCGGGCAGTCCATGGGAGGGCAATTTCGTAATAAGACCACGGTGCCAGACCCGGTCAAAGGCTTTCGAGATGTCGAGGCTCACTGCTAGAGCCTCACCCTTACTCTCGATAGCCGCCACCCAGCGGTGTGTGAGATACACAAGAAGATCGCCCGTCGAGCGACTGTGACGGAAACCGTACTGCCGGTCACTGAGCAGGTGCCTGCCTTTTATTCCCTAAGACAAAATTAAATAAAGGTACATCAATTTGACACCAACAATTACTCAGTTCAGTCGTTCCATAAAATTTTTGCATCTAAAGACTTCCTAGCAGAAATTGCTGCCTATTGTAGTGCTTGTCTCTATCAAATTTCTAAGTTGGCATACTACGTCGCGTATAATAAGTAAAGTATTAAATAAATAAAATTGATAAAAACTATCCATTAAAAGGATATGGTTTGATACATGTGTTTACTGCGGAAAATGAACTTAATATCAAAGTGCAAATACGAATAATAAGCTTTATTCCTGCAGTAAACACACTTATCGAACTTAGTCACAATAGCCTTTGCGATTTGTATATCTATGTGGATCACATCTCAGAGGGGAGAGGACACTTCTCGCAGATTTCCCTCGGGTCCGTTCCGAACGTCTCAACGTATCACCTAATGTGTTCTATCGATTAGTATTTGCGCCACATCCCTGTTCAAGCGTCAGTTAGTTCTAATGCATACTGCTCAAGCACTAGTTTGTGTGTTGCCTGAAAACTGTCACTTGGTACCCCAGAGAGATGAGTGGGGTTTACTCGAATGCTATGTGTAATAAACATTTTGATACATGTAAAGACCGTCTGTTGATATTATTTAAACCGCCTATTAGGTCTTCAACTTAGCTTTACTACTACTATTTTAGTGGCAAAGTGGACCAGCGACTTAACGTGTCTTCCAAAGCACGGAAACGCTCCAAATTAATGTAAATAAGTAGTCACGTTGGTGATCTCCCATTCAAGGACCAGCCATTGTAAAACGTTGCTTACTGCAGTGACCGTTTACAGAACACTGAGTCCGCGGGGCCACGAGCCCTTCCTTTTATTATACGCTCATCTTATTAGTCATAAGAAGTTAATTTAGAAGTTACATTTTTTTACAGCTTTAAGGAACTTAGAACTGAGTAGGTACGTGTATGGTTTAAATTTAAACTCGATACTTTCACGCGTTCCCAAGACAATGGGTCTTGATCACAGGAACTGAAAATCAGGTGATCCTCTAAGGATTACGTGTTTTCTTTCGAGGTACGGAACCATATAAGCAAACCGACTTTTCTGTTTATAATATAATTATGAATAAAGTTTTAATTATGTTAATTTATTTAGTATCGTAGTTTGTGCCTGTAGTCTCACCGTGAATATTGCCCGGCAGGCACCGCGCCGCTGTGATATCGAAACAAAACTTGGACTTTTAAAAGCTTTTAAACTTTTTGTTTGGAGCTTTTAAACTTCGCTTATGATACCAACTTTAACTTGCATAAGATGCAACAATTTCAGAACAGATAATATAAACCTGACGTTTTAGGGTTCCGTAACAAAATTACTTCTCTATACTGTGAGAGTTGAGTAACAACGTACTAGTACATAGTATTAGCATGGCTTGTACGTGTTCCCTGTAATAATTTAAAAAGTAATTGAGACACAGTAGCCTACAGAGTTCATAAATTGTACCTATTAAGTAATACACTTGTGTTAGTCACTTAACATTTCATTTAAAAAAATTAGAAGCTAAACTCTTACATATTTTGCAAATACTTCTCAATTTCCTTCTTATTTACCGTAAAACGATGGGATCAAACGTCACTTTCAACAAATTTTCGGGAATATGGAAATTTTCAAAATATTTTAGGGTAATTTTACAATATTTCCATGTCTTTGTGAGGCCGTCGAATCTGATTTACTGCTTCGCTGTTGCAAACGCGAGGCTTCACATATTTCAGAGGAAAGTTTTTAAGAACGTTGGCACCGGTAGCGGCTGTCTTCAGTCACATATATTTCAGGAATCTTTTGAATATATTAACATAAAATGGTATCATATCAACTTGTTGCAAATCATATAAATTCTAAACACAAGCAGTCGGATGTGTACCAGACTGCTGACCTATAGCGAAGGAAATTTGTATCTTTGTGTGTTTAACAAAAACACTTGCTTCATCCATACTAATATTATAAAGCTGAAGAGTTTGTTTGTTTGTTTGTTTGTTTGTTTGTTTGTTTGTTTGAACGCTAGGATCTCAGGAACTACTGTTTGGATTTCGAAAATTCTTTTACAGTTCGATAGTCCATTTATCGAGGATGGCTATAGGCTATATATCATCACGCTAAGACGAATAGGAGCGGAGCAGCAATCAAGAATGTTTTGAAAACGAGGAAGATTTTTTACCGTCTGGGAGCTTCCGAGGCGTACGCTGCGTAAATGGTTAAAGTTAGGTAAAAATTGTGTATTACAAAATTGTTTCTCTTAAAAAGTTCTACAAAAAAGTCCGCGACAGCATATGTCTATCTTTTAAGGTTCGCTCACAATAACCTAATTTGTCTATCTCTTAAGGTTCGCTCACGATATAATGAAACTGAAGAGTTTGTTGTGCTAGGATGTCAGAAACTACTGGTTGCATTTCAAAAATTATTTTACAGTTTAGTAGTCCATTTATTGAGGCTGGCTAATGGCGATATAACATCACGCTAAGACGAATAGGAGCGGAGCAGCCATGAATAATGTTTCGAGAACGGGGATTATTTCTTTCTTTTGAGAGCTCCCATTGCGGACGCTGCATTAATTGCCAGTCAACTGAACGATAAAAACCGGCCAAGTGCGAGTCGGACTCGCACACGATGAGTTCCATACCGACAAACGGATGGGTGGAAGTAAAAGCGACGGGAAACATTATATCACTTTAACACCTCTTTCCTTCTCACTCTCATGTGATGCAAACGAAGATATGCGGTTCAGCTCTAATGAATTCAAGCGACGCGACGCGACGGGGGTAAATGCAACGGGAAACATCAAATACTCAAAATATTAACCCATATAGACCTACCGTACCTCATATGGTACAGTAACTTTGAATAATTATTGTGACGTTAATGTGGGTATATTAGTATTTTGTTTAGTTAAAACAATTAGCTCAGAGTATCAGTTTTACATTTGTCATGATATGAAAAAGTTTAGTGTATGTAATTTTGAGTTTTTATCGACATTTGCTGGCAGAAACGGAAAAAATAATTTGAAATGTCTTCAAGAAGGTGAGTTCCACATTATTTATTATGAACTAGATTGTTTATTAGTATTTTTATGAAGCTTAGAGTACAATAGGTGCTATGACTATAAAAAACTTAGACCTAGGTTATTTTAGTTAGGTTTATTCAATCCTCAATAAGGTGTACCGTATATGGTACAGTAGGTTTATTTGTAAGCAAAATGTAACATAAACTGTACTTATACAGATCTTTGCTTTTTAATGTTCTAGATCATTGACGCTTCACGATATTGCTACAAATCTTGAGGAAGCTTACTATCAGGGGCAAGATGTTGATATTTTTTTATTTTCACCTGATACTGATGATGATGATGATGATGATGATGATGAACTGACTGTTGAAGACTCTGGTGAAGAGAATGTCGTAGAGATAAATAATTTACCACCAAGGTTGCTATGAGCACCAGCGGAAGCTGCCGCTCTTACCCGTTCTGAAGAGTCAGAAGACCCTCGTGAGTTTCAAGAACCATTGCAAAAGCGCATCTAGAAGTATAACTGGATAAAACGAGACTTACAACCTAAACCTATGACTTGGCAACCAACGTGTCAAGTTCATCTTGAAAGAATCCGATAAAATACAGAAAAAGAAGATACTTGTCTTGTTTCTCAACAGCATCTCATTCAGCAATAGAACAAAAACATTGGGGGTGTGGATTTATCAGACCAGAACATTATATTATCTTCACTGCGAATCAGCATTCGAGGGAAAAAGTGGTACATGCCTCTGATTCTTCACTGCATTCATATGTCTGTGCAAAATGCTTGGTTGCTTTATAGACATATTGGCGGGCACATGAACTTGCTAAACTTTCGACGTCGTATCGCAATCACAATCATCGACTGTAACAAGCAGCGCGAAAAACCAGGTCTTAGTCGGCCCTCGTCAATAACATCTGTTTCGCGATATGACGGCAAGGAGCACTATGTTGCTAAGCAGGAGAAAAGAACCAGGTGTGAACAATGTCACAAGCAATGTCCTACAAGGTGTGTCAAGTGCAATATTGGAGTCCACGTAGAATGTTTTATGATGTATCACACAAAAATGTAAAAAGAATTCTTTGATAAAAATCAAGTATTTATGCATACCTATAGTCCTACTGTACCATATATGGTACGCCCCCCCTGTGCTCCCCCTTTTAATAGATATTTTTTTCAATATTTTTTTTAGGTTTTTTAGGTGTCTTTTAGTAAGCTTTCGTTGAAAAAATACAAAACTTCTACGAAAATAATTATCGGTCTAAATGGGTTAATACCATACCTCTCTCTTTCTCACTCTCATGTGACGCAAACGAAGTTGCGCGGGTCAGCTAGTCAAAACATAAAAGTCAGAAAAAATTGTGTGTATGTCATCAGAAAATAATGAGATTAAAAAATTTTTCAATAAAAAATACAACCGACTTCCAAGAAATCCTGAAAAATAAAATTTACTTACCACAAAGTAATATGTATTTCGATTTATCAGATTTTTTATTCAATATCATATTGAAGTCGGCGCCAAGTAAATTCATAGGTTTAGGGAGGTATTATTCATGGCACCAACTTCAATACTATATTGAATAAAATCTGATAAATCAACTACATATTACTTTGTGCTAAGTAAATTTTATTTTTCAGGATTTCTTGGAAGTCGGTTGTATTTTTTATTGAAAAATTTTTTTTCATTATTTTAAGTGACGGGTGAACCGAAAAATATATCTATCTAGGTGAAAGTTCTCATCAATACAAATTAATCAAGCCCCAACACAAGGTAGCTGCTGTAAATCGTTAAGGAATTCCCTCGAATCTCTTTTGGTTCCATCATCAGATCGACTCCAGACCTTTATTAATGGTAGTACATTAAAGCACTGAATGAAAAAGTTAACAAACTAATTTTCGGTGGTTGCCCTCGATTTCTCCAGGATCCCATCATCAAATCCTAACCTGGTTATAATGGGACCACCTCAGAAGTAAACCCTATTCAACAAAAAAAACTGAAATCCGTCTATAATTGACGGTGAACATACATAAAACATTGAGACCTTTCTTTTTTTTTTAAATTTGGATCTATTAATCTAGGTGTAAAGTTCTCATCAATACAAATCAATCAAGCCCAAACACAAGATAACTGCTGTAAATTGTTTAGGAATGCCCTCGACTGTCTTTCGACTCTATCATCAGATCGACGCCATACCTTCATTAAAGTGTAGAACATTAAAGCACTTAATTAAAAAGTTAACAAGCACACTAGTTGTCCTTACAATTTTCGGTGGTTGCCCTCGTTTTCTCCTAGATCCCTTCATCAGATCCTGACCTGGTGAAAATGGGACCACCTCAGAAGTAACCCCTATTCAACAAAAGAAAAATTTTTGAAATCCGTCTATAATTGACGGAATTATCGCTTGACATACATAAAAAAAAATACATACAGACGAATTGAGAACCTCCTCCTTCTTTTTTTGAAGTCGGTTAAAAATGGTCCCAATTCGAGTTCTTCGTTTTTAAATTCATTTACTAGTCATATTAACTCATATTCACGTTAGACTTCATTGGGAGCGGCGGTAACTGCAATTAATGGTTCCCGCTTGTATCGGAAGTGGTGTTGAAGGAGCGGGATGTAGAAATAACATGATTGTAAGTTACTCTCGGGACGTGTTCGGAATACCTATCATATTTTAATGTTGTTGTTTTGATTGCCGGCACTGCAGCGTGTTTGAGATTTGTATTAGTAATAGCTCTTGATTTACGCCCCTTATAAACTTCCCTTAATTAGTAAAACCTTCAACGTTTTAGCAAGTTTCAGTTGTTCCCCAACGCTAGCTGAATTTGAAGCCTACAGATCGTTTTTATTGGCACTTAAGTGGCAACTTTAGATTTTTACCATGGATTGCCATGTGATTATTGTAACGATCGCCTCCTCCAAAGTATCCTGTGATGGTCAGTAAGCACACCACCTACAGGTGCGGTTGTTTCTATCCCTAAGACTCGGTGGAAACCAAGTACCACTGAACAATAATTGCCTACTGACAGACTTTCAAAGGCAATCAGTTAATCTTTTGTCAAAGAAATTGTATGTACTAATTACACTTACTAAACACTTTTTATAACAACACAATCACGTATATTCGCAATGGGCTAAGTAGAGGTGAACTACATAGTACACACCCACTTTATGTCAGTCTTCTTGTTCGTCCAATGTTACAAAGGAAAATGTATAAACATTATTTAAATAAAATTCTAGCGGCCTGGACATATGATACCCATCCACCAATACAAACTCTACACTCCGAGCCTGCACTTTCCACGTCATGGTAATCTATTCATAGGTAATTTAATGCTCCACCGTATTTAATATCCGGTACATAATATTGTATTTTATTTCCTATATCCGACGATTACGACCGCATTGGCGGCAGAACAGGCGGTCGAATCGTTCGCCCAACGGGGCTGGAGTGCACCAGAAGAAAAAAAATGTTACATATACGAACTTAGACCTATATATTGTATATCTACATTACTCAACCGTCTGAATTTAAGTGAAGGTTATGTACTGTAATATGTAAATCCCTTGAGATATTCAAGTCGTTGCCTCCTCATTTGTCACGGCTACAAAGTGGGCCCTTAGATGAAGCATCAATTACTTCGCGTTTTGAGAGAATTACTCTAAAAGGTAGCAGGGTCTCACAGCCTCTTTAAAGTTGATTGTGTCGTACTAAGTGTCAAGCGTAAGAGATTCCTACTATAAATGAACCATACTTTCATATTCCAAAGCTAAGTAATGCCCATTTATTACAATCGGAAATAAATATAAGTTTATGTATAGAAAAAAGTGCAAACACTTATGTAAGTAAATGAATTCCACAAAAAGCACTACTCACGAAGCTCTCAAAAGTTATTTTGTCCACATAAAGTTAGAATTTTTATTTATTGTTTTATGCTGAATATAAACTTCATTCAAGTTTCTATTCTTAGAATTTTCAAAAATGTTATTTTTGTCAAATCTTATACCTTACATTTTGAAATCTATAAACAGCAAACATTTTCAAATTGATAAAACAATACATATATTTTATTTCAATCTCCAATTCTCTTAGCATCAAACAAGGGCAAGGTTTCAATGTGTTCAAAGTTGCCCGCCATGAAGTGGCGCCCCGACATTCATCTGCCGGTAACACATCTGACGGATGCCGCTTGTGAAGTACTTCCTACAATTTCCTTACCAAATGTCGCAGTCTATCCGAATCTACAACATTCTTGGAATATCTACCTTGTGGCGACAAACTGAAAGTTTATTTTCGTTTGAATGTTTGATGTTAGAACTGTGTGAAAACGATTTGCCTGGAACTTCATTGCTTTCTTTATGCGCGCGCTCCTCTGAGACACTTTATTGGGGCCCTCTAATGCGTGCCGAAGGACTCACGAGACAGAAAACTGACTCTCGTTATGGGAATAATTCTAAAATACGAGCCGTTCGATTACGTGCCGCGTACCTTCAACATTTATAATATAAAGCCTCTATTATGAAAGCGTTGATACCCAGCTGCTGGCGCCTTCGTATAATGGCTGAAGTAGTGCTTAATCGTTATTGCGGTATACTCAACCAGTCCAACCAACACAGACGTGGCCCGGGCGCACGTACACATTTCAAGCGTACGCGGCCCCTTCAACCAGTCCAACCAACACAGACGTGGCCCAGGCGCACGTAACCTTTTCAACCAGTCCAACCAGACGTGGTCTAGGCTTACGCGGCCTCTCCAACCAGTCTGACCAACAAAGACGTGGCCCAGGCGCACGTATCCTTTTGAACCAGCCTAAACAGACGTGGCTCAGGCATACGTGACCTCTTCAACCAGTCTTCCCCATAACAAAAGCGTGACTTTGTTAAGCGGCAGAGGTTCATACATAAATCGACTCACGAATCTGTAGAACGTGAAAGAGGCACACAAAGGTCGCAAATCCTGGCGATTCGCTTCAGAAAGAAAAGGAACAGTCTCACCGGATGACGTCAGCAGTGCACCTCCAGCTGTGATGTTAGTTCTGCGACACGGCCATCACGACGACTCACACGTCCTCGTGTGAAGCATCGCAAACATTTACAGCATCTGAAACAACAGTTTATCCAAAGTACAGAATCTTTTGCTCGACCTTCCTGACCGAAGAGTCGGGCATCAGCTAAATAAACTCGACATATTAAGTCTGCATTATTTTATTCTAAACAGTTCGCAACGCTTATTAAATCTGATCACAATACATACAAACACATACACACAGTCACGCTCCCATAGGCAGAGGCACAGTATACGCCCACATTTCACCTTATGGTTTTATGTCCCACGCAATAGGTGGTGAGCCTATTGCTGTGTTTCTGCTATTTTTTTACTCTTGATTATTTTGATCTCTTGAGTATTGCTGATCACAATAGGTACTCAATTAAATCGAAATCGGCGAGTTCAGTATGCAATACTCTTAACTCAACCTAAAGCCTCCATCCGGCCGGGTAGTGGGACTTCCATCCTGTACCCACTTCAGATAATGGTATGAATTGAACCAGAAAATGCCTACCTTCGGCACTTTTTTTTTTTTATATCACTAAGGTGGCAGACAAGGACCGGTGGTCACCGTAACATATGAACGCTTGCAACACCAGAGGCGCCACCACTCCCGTGCTGCTGACCCTGTAAAAACCTTCAAAGACCCCTTTCAAAGAACCCTATGCTGTAGGCTTTTCCTTACGGCTTGACGACGTAGGTCACTATAAATACCCTTGGCTAGCATGAATCTGCGCGCGGCCAGAGTAATTCGCATACTACACTCACTCACTCACGTGAAGGTCTTACTCCTTCATCATCATTTGTCAGGTAAGTCTTTAAAGAATCTACTCACATGAAGGTCTAACCCCTTCGTCATCTCAACGACCTACTTAATGGAAAAAGAAAAGGACTACGTGACCTGTAATTTGCAAGGTCCATCCTCGTAGCACGTCGATCTTCATAACTACCCAGCAGCTCGATGAGGATACGCTTCCCGTAGCTCCGGCACAACATAATCTGCTAGTGACCGCGCCGCCCGTGCCGCACGCTGTTAGTTTTCACACCAGTGCTCGCGCAATCCGCTGTCGACCCGAGCTCTGCTTCTTCGCTGCGCTGGCGATGGAGCACCCACAGCGGCCACAGCGCAACCGTTCACGAAGAAGTTACATGAAAATTAACAAAATTTAGAGTTAAAGTACACCGGTAACTAGTTACTGTACATGTCTTCCGCCAAAACGTTATGAGGGATGACATAATATTGGTTCCATTCCCTGAATAGATTATTTTTTTGCCCATAAGCGGCGGTTGCTCATACCTACATTTCATTATTTATAACCAATATTTTGAGGAAAGATTATGTCACATTGGAATAATCAAACCATTCGAATTTGTATCACTCCTGGTCAACAAAACACTCATTGGGCAACCATTAAACCATCTTGTAGCCGGTACCGTCAGTTACAACTAAAATCACTGGTCTGATAATTACACTAAGAAATTACGATCAGATAACACAGGAGTCATAACTTGTAAGCGAATTTTATTCACAGCTTGTAATCTATCAAAATTTAAACCTTACAATCTTACCTATTAAAAGTTCTAAGGGACTAGCCTGCGTGACCTAATTCATGGTGCAATTGAGAGAGAGCTGTACGTTTGAACAGAGCATCCCGTCACGAGCGACTACTTAGTTCCATACCTATATGTTCATACATGGAGTTCATCTTCAGTATCTCGGATTCTCTCTTCCTGGTTGTAGGCTTTCGAATTACATGTTGCTATTAAATAAAGCTTGATAATAACGGACTCACAAAATTCCTTGAAGTCTCTGCTGGCGGAGTACCGTCCTTGATCGCCAATCATGTAGATAAGCATGCCGAATAACGAACACTATAATTCAGTGTCTTATACTGCTGCTTATATCGATGCTAAGTGTAGGATGAAATGATGCGTACTTAGTACCTGGTATAATGACAGCCATTTCATCGACAACCGGGACCTTACCGCTAACCTCCGAAGCCCGAAAGTGCTTGTACATGAAAGAGTCACAAAGTGGTTACCCATCCAAGGACTGCCACAGTAAAAGCTGCTTACGACAAAATGAATTTACAGAACACCAAGACCGCAGGACTACAAGCGCTTCTATTGAACTGATAACTTCCTTTTGGTTGTTCATACACTAAGTTTTCTGGTCGCATCAATGTGTGTGGTGTGTCAGGGTAGTGCCACCCTGGTATTGGTGTTCGTTTTAATCTGTACTTTACCTGATAAATGATATCGCGCGACTGTCTGTAAATTTATTTAAATTTTCTTATAACCCTCGGCATGTTCTTGAAGCAATAAAGTTCTTAAGCGTGAACGCAGTAACCTCTCGTGGACATCGTTGATGACAGAACCTCAGAACGATCTAAGGACCATTTGCAAACAAAGAGTTTTACCAAATCGCTAGATTTCCAGTGTAGCACATCTGATCCTGGCCCTTTGGGTCCTGAGTGATCCCCGAGGAAGCTTTCCATTATTCAGGTAGGATACGAGTTTTAAGAGCTCTCCATCCTTCTGCTGTTCCGCAATCAGCTGTTGGTCAGCAAATTCCGCTGATTGATCAATACACTCTCTTTGCAGTACTGTAGGGGATTATTTTCTGAAAAGAAGTGTGCATGTAATATTTACTAGCCAATGCCTTCCTAACCAATTCGACATCACCATATGAAATTCAAATGAGACAAGCGGCACTATGTCCGCTTTCGCCCATGTGGACTGCATGGATGCAGTCTTTGACCACACCAAACTTGCTGTTATGCAAATGATGATAACATAATTTCCAACTGCATGAGTGAGAGCTTCGAACCTTTTCTGACGCTAAATCTAAGATCGTAGAGAGATCGACCTCCATGTAACCTTACTAATTGTTCCGAGAAGCAACAAAAAAATATAACGGTTTAGGACTGTGTGTCCTCAATCGCAGTAGTCTACACACATCCTGTCCGTACAGTCTTGTTTCATTTTAAACTACAGAATGGAACTTGCAAATAATGATCAACTACAGCGAATTATATTGGCTCTTAAGTTTGTACGAGAACCGACTGGTGTGCTCCTCCAGGGTCAAACTGCAAGGGTATCACCGATAATAAACGTGTGATTGAAGAATTCAAGTTTCTGATTTCAGTTTCCTTATAGGAGGGATGTTATTGTCTCACGGACTGGTCAATCTAATTTCTATAATGAAGGGCGCCATGTGATACGGTTGGACGTAAAATTACGTCAAATCATGATCGTTTCTAGCCAGCCTAGTGGCCTAGTAAAACAAAAAAAAGGGATTTCAAAAGTTACGCCATCAGTATCAGTGGTCAGAATTTCTACAGGCGATCTTACGAAAGTTAATCCAGTATCTGTTGCAGTCACACTATAACAAAGTCTTTAATTCTTAAATTTTACAGAAGATAGATTCTTCCACTGCCGAATATTCGGTATCAGAATAGAAATAAACATGAAACTGCTCACCAAAGTAATCCTGAAGGTGCGTGCGTACTTTCTGTGACAGAAATTACCGCGTTACTGCTGCTTCAACAGAAAATGCCATATTTCCATTTCTGTATCGCCATAAAAATGCATACTCTATCGCCACGTGGGCGACTGAGTTTCATCCCACTTCTGATGTAGGATTGAGTGGTGTCAGGTGGCACGTTGCTACATTCCGATGTAACCATCACTTTGTAGGTAGTTCGGCGAGGAAACCAGGAATCGTGGTATAAAGAAATAATGCGTGGTTTAGTTAACACTCATTTAGTCAATCGTATAACTAACACTAAACACAAAGAACCTCCTAGGACTAACTAAATCTACACTGTTATAACATTCCACCAGAGCACGTGGGCGCGTGCGCACCGGTCGATCGTTGCACCAATAATGACCGAGACTCGACTGACGACGTCCTGATATGTCGTGCGTGGCCGCCCCTCCAGCGCTCGGTGTTATGTCACCTGTCAATGTCACTTGTCATTAGGATCACATTTGAAGTGTGCCGTCATATATATTACTTTGTGCTAAGTAAATTTTATTTTTCAGGATTTCTTTGAAGTCGGTTTTATTTTTTATTGAATTTTTTTAAGCTATTGCATAGCTTCTATCGCGGGCCTTGCGTGGAGACCGAATCCAGAAATTGTGTCACGAAAACGAGTCACACTCTCGGCTACCTTCGGCCACGTTCGTGTATCTAGTCTAGCAATTCATATTTTTTTTGTTTACGTCAATTATGAACTCTGCAGTCGTTATATATTATTATTATTATGTCAAACTAGCTGACCCGCGCAACTTCGTTTGCGTAAGAGAGAGAGAGAGAAATAGAAAGGTTCCCCGTCGCTTCTACCTATTCTTTCCGCGTGGTTTTCTGTCGCGTGTACATACTTCCGTTGTATTATTTTGACACTAATTGGATTTTCATTAAAATGGTTATTGTAGACGAACCTAATTGGAAGCACTATCAGTAGGGTTACGGGATATTTCACTTTCCCGTGACTCTACTGGGTGCCAAGCGGTAATGCCAAGGGAAATATGGGTTGAAATGCAGCAGAGCCACTGGTGTTGCAAACTATCATTATGTGAATTAGTCCGCTACAGTAATTAACTATCAGGTGGACCGAAATATAAGCTTCTCTGCCATCTCTTTAGTATAAAAACCGGCCAAGTGCAAAGCGGACTCGCGCACAGAGGGTTCAGTACCAAAAAAACAGCAAAAAATCACGTTTGTTGAATGGGAGCCTACCTTAATCCCCCCCCCCTTTTTTCTGACGTTAGTATTTGTTGTCATAGTGGCTACAGAAATATATCATCTGAAAATTTCAGCTCTCTAGCTACCACGATTCCTGAGATACAGCCTCATGAGGGACAGATAGACAGACAGACGGACAGCGAAGTCTCATGAATAAACGGGACGCCGTTTAAGGGTACGAACCCTAAAAATCGTTTCTTTGTGCGCACCTATGCTAATGCCATTAAGCTAATTTCAAGGTTCTAATCGTAGATCTCAATCAGAATTTAAGTCAGTTTTTGTTTTATATTAATCAAATCAGCATTTGTACGCTCCTGGACGTAGGCCTCCTAATTTATGTTTTGCGCCTTTCGCATCCAGCCTGCGACCTCTTCTAGGTCCTCGATCCATCTGGCGGGTGAACCAAGTCGCGATGCCCGCTTTGGAACTCGTTTGCTCCATCTGCTATCGTCTGTCGTCTTCTGTGGCCAGCCCGCTGGCACTTTACAGTACTGTTTTTATATGTATGGATATAATTCTGACTAAATAAATCAATTTTGATTTACGTTACATATAACTTTGAGAGTAAATCTATATTTTTGTAAAAATTTATACCTTATGTCTTTGTTAATTGGTTTAGAAAACATTCCCTGCTTTTGATAAGGAGTTGATTATCTTAACTTCTTTCTTTCTAGTATTTCTGGATTGTGTAGGTCTTCAGACTTTTGACGCTGAGGCAACCCGTACTTACTAATACAGTTTCTCCTATTGTGACCAGGCATTTACTGTAGATTTCATCTGCTAATGTTCATCTATAACGCCTCTGATCGTATTATCCCTATATAAATTATGAAAGTAAGCGAAGATGGTAATAAATACTCTGTGTTATTCGGATGAACCGTGTACACCTTACCTAGAACTTGTTCTTTCATAATTCCTAGCCAGCCATGTACAAGTTTTCCTTCTCACAAAAGTATTTTCGACATGCAAAATATGAAGGTAATTCCGCTTATTGAAGGGCAAAAATCAATAAATTGAGCAGTTTTAATAAAATAATTATTTGATATTTTTAACATTTATCGTAAATTGAGACCATTTTTAAAAAAAATCGTATTGAGCTGTCAAACATGTGTCAAGAAATATTTGAAAGTACCGACAAAGGAGTATTAATATGAATCATGAGGCAAATCCCCCCAAAATATTTTTGTACCCCATTTTAACCATGTTATAAAATGAATTTCAATTAAATAAAATACACGTCTCCCATCAATTCAGTTAAAGATGTTTTATGCCAAATTTGAAGAAGATCGGACCAAGGAATCACGTAGTCCCATACAAACTTTGCAACCCTTGTTTACCCCCTTAGGAGTTGAATTTTCAAAAATCCCTTCTTATTGCTCGCCTACGTCACATAAGGAGCATTTGTGCAAAATTTCATGCTTTTAGGCCCAGTGGTTTAGGCTGTGCGTTGATCGTCAGTCAGTCAGTTCTTGTTTTTATATATATAGATAATCCAAAAATTGATGCTTGCACCCAGAATCGATCTTGCGCCTTCTGCGTACCGATCCGCGTCTTAACCACTCGACCAAAGTTGAATTAAGAGTGTTGGTCGAATTTAGAGTTCTTAATGTGAAATGACAATTTCGATGCTGTCAATTACATTAGTTGCTGTCACTGATCTGTATTATTACCACTGGATTGGCTGTCTCATACAAATGACAGCGAATTATTTGTGCCGATTTGAAACGCCTCTAGAGTTGGTTCAAGGAACTAAATCTGACGTATCATGCAAAATGACTTCCCGTATCGCACCGGGAATTACGAATTATTTTGTAATTTAAGGACCTTTGTGCAGTTTAGTAAGGATTTGTGTGGTTACAAAAAAGCAATATACATGGTGAAATGTGTGTTTTGCAAAATTAGCTTCAAAAAAGGGAGCAACATTAGATTTCACAGGTAAGTTGAATTTTTGTAATTTTTATCATTAAATCAGCCTGACCTACATGTAAAATGCTTGATTATTTACAAAATATGTATAAGAATAATATATAGGTGAGATTAAATTATTTTTAAGCACAAAAATAGGATTTTAATTTCATTTAGTGATGTCCATATTGTCATATCGATAAACTTGATCATGGTCTGATGTGATCGAAAACTTTTCTTTTTAGGTAATATGTCTAATAATGGTATCATTTTGCATTACATGTGGTCACGCCTTCATCTCCGAAGGGGTAGGCAGAGGCATACTATATGCCCACATTTCACCATTTTAGAATTTGTCCCACGTAACAATTAGTGAGCCGTATTGCCGTGTTGAGATGGACAGGCGCAGGTTGCGACTGCCCGCTGTTGAAATTTTTCAAGCCGCCCAAAAAGGCCTTCAACATGGCTTAACGACGGCCATTTTACTGACAACCGGGACCAACTGATTAACGTGCCTTCCGAAGAACGGAAACGCTCAAATAAATGTGACAAAGTGGTCACCAGAATGGTCACCCATCCAAGGACTGGCCATAGTGAAAGTTGCTTACTGCAGTGATTATTTACAGAACACTGAGTCCGCGGGGCCACGAGCGCTTCAATATATAATAATGGTATAAACCAAACAAAATCTTATTAGTAATATTTATTCAACTTATTTTCTGACATTAACTTGTGTGGGTAATACTTACTACATAATGTTTTTTACTCTATTGATGTATGTTTATTTTATTGCAGATTTCCAACTGATCCAAAAATCAGAAGTGCATGGCTTGGCAACATCTGGCGATCGTCTGTGTTCTAATCATTTTGATGTTAAATGTTATTATAAGCATTACACAAGAACTTCCCGGTTAATAAATAGTATACCGTCCGCTGGTGTACCATAGTTTTAAAATAAAGTGTAAAATAAATAAAATGAATAATAAAATCACGTTTATTTTTTTTTTCTACACGTAACTCCCTTTCTATTTCTATGGCGCATGATATATATATATATATATACGCTCACTTCGTGGTGAAATGGACAATGACAAAAACATCAAATTAACTGAAGTATATGAAAGCCACGGACACTTAAGTGGTTAAGAAGACTGACTGTCTTGCGATCGAGAAGACCCGGGTTCGAATCACTCCTAGCACAAGCAATTTAGCTTAGTTGGAGAAGTCAAAGGGAATATTCGTAATTTCGGTTGGTAATATTCTTATAGTAAACAAATTATAAACAAAATTAATTTTAAAATATATAAGTAGGTATACTAAAAATGTTTTCATTTCAAATTAAACCTATCGATACGCGTCAGTTCAAGAAAGTTTGGCACATCACTAATTTTAGTTCTCTGAACCAGCGCTGCTGATTTCAGCGCCACAATGGCGAGAATTAAGAAGGCATAACTTTAGTTTGACAGCCACCTATCCAGTGTGGTAATAATACAGATCAGTGGTTGCTGTCAATTTACTTCGTCTAAATAAAAATTCGACTATAGGTGTATAGGTATTCATCATCTATGTACAACAGTGAACTGTACTCGTATAATTTGAGTAAAAAGTGTTTTAAATATAAATAAACAAAGTGCATTTATTAATGTAGAAAGTCACGAAAAATAGTGAAAGAAAATGAGTGAGTACTCTATATACATACATTTTATTATTATTATCACCAATGCAGTATAATTTTTTGTTTTGTTAATTTATATATAATACTGCTATAAAGATAACCAAACCCGGGAGTACGTTCCCATGGGAAGCGGGAAGAAAATTTCACGCTGACGTAGCCGCGAGCGCCATCTATCCCATACCTATGTACTTTAAACGTGTCATAAAAGTCACAACAATACCATACATGCATATTTCAAAGAATGTCTATTATTACCATAAAATTTGTAAAAATAGTTTTTAAGTAGAAAGAAGAAACCTATTGTTTTATCTTTTAACTAGCTGACCCTCGCAACTTTGTTTACGTCACACAAGGTCTATGAAATTAGAGGTATTTATTAATCATACTCATCAAGTAGCGTGTAAATCTGTCCTGTATGCTATATCAAAATAGAGCTTAATGGTTAAAACTATTCCTCAGTATAGAATTTTCCTCAATATAAACAATTTACATACAAACACCGGCGTGTTAGAATTTTATTACATGTATCAATGTAGTAGACGTAACGTGTATAAAATGACATCAATCAAATGTCATCAATATTCTGAAAAAGAAATTAAAAATAGAGTTCACAAACTCTTTTGAAAATACATACTGTACCTACCTTAGAGGATCGTTATGAAGATAACAGGATAGTTAACAACCATCCATAGAAAATAGATGGTATAATGCTGAATACCGCAAAGAACAATCGGCGCGGCATAGAATGGGGCCTATACTGATATCCTGGAGGATATTAATGATGCCGATGTCCTGTGCCTGCTGAGGCACACACACGCCGTCATGCATGTCTGCAGGACAACGTGCAGGACAACGAGCAGGATGAGGCAGCGAATGGCTGGACTGAAATTAAAATCGACAGACGCAAGAGATGTGGTGGAGGCACTAATTCACGTACCTCGGGAGTGTCGTGTCAGAAACTGATGGAATAGAAGAGTACCCTACATCATTTCGAGTCTCGCCAAGGCCAGAATAACCTTTACACAGCTGCGCCCCGTAGGCAGTTGCGAAAATAGACACGAAGAGTGAAACTCAAAACAAAGTAAACGTTAAAACTGTACTGCTAACTGCTATACGGATGCGAGACATGGAAGGTCACTAAAGTAAAGACATTTCGCACCAGCTACCAGCTATAAGTCTTCGTCAAACGCTGCCTCCAATGGATCCTCGGTACATATGGGCCCGAGAACATCACGAACGTAAGACTATTGGAACGCTGCAGTGAGACCCCAACAGATCAAACGTCGGAAGTGTAGCTGCTGCGCTGGATTGGACACACGCTGCAAAGGGACCATGAATCACATCATACCAAGGCAAGCCTTACTGAAACTACTGGTAGGCTTTCAAAAACTGTTCGATAGTAAGTAGGTACATTTTTTGATAGTGGCTATAGGCTACATAACATAATGCGAAGATTAATAGGAGTGGTGCAGCAATGAGGAATGTTTCGAAAACGGAAAACATTTAATCGTTATAAGAGTATCCGTTGCGCCTCTGCGTAAATGGTTGAAGTTACATAAAATTAATTTATTACAAATAATTGTTCTTCTTAAAAAGTTCTAAAACAAAATTCCAAAAGCCCAAATGTCCACAGTCAAGTAGGCACTTGGTACTTTACTTTGTTGAACATAGGCCTTAAAATCTTACTTCTTACTAATATTATAAATGCGACAGTTTGTGAGTGTGGATGTTTATTACTCTTTCACGCTCAAACCGCTGAACGGATCGGGCTGAAATTTGGTACGGAGATACATTATAGTCTGGAATAACACATAGGCTACCTTTTATCCCGGGAATAACTTCCCGCGGTAACAAATTTTACGCAGGCGAAGCTGCGGGCATCAGCTAGTATTCTTATATAGAAATAATTATACTAGCATAGTTGGTAAAAAATGCTATGTAATAGCTTTACCGCGGCAGTCCCCGAGTGCCACACGTCTTTTTTTTTTTCAATATTTTAAGTGAGTGAACCGAAAAATATATCTAAGTGAAAGTTCTCATCAATACAAATCAATCAAGCCCAAACACAAGGCAGCTGCTGTAAATTGTTAAGGAATTCCCTCGACTGTCTTTCGGTTCTATCATGAGAACGACTCCAGATCTTCATTTAAGTGTAGAACATTAAAGCACTTAATTAAAAAGTGAACAAGCGCACTAGTCGTCCCTACAATTTTCAGTGGTTGCCCTCGTTTTCCCCTGGATCCCATCATCAGATCCTGACCTGGTGAAAATGGGACCACCCCAGAAGAAAACCCTATTCAACAAAAAAAGAAATTTTGAAATCCGTCTATTTATTGACGGAAATATCGCTTAACATACATAAAAAAAAATACATACAGACGAATTGAGAACCTCCTCCTTTTTTTGAAGTCGGTTAAAAACTAAAGAGATTACCACAAAAAGTTCAAGTAATGGGTTTACTCGTACGTGGAACTAGTTCACGTGTACGGAACCATCTAGTACTTGAATAATTGTTTAGTGAAAAGGTTGTTTAAAATATAATAACTATGAACATTTTAATGTTAATGCTGGATTACCAGGGTCTCGAACAAATCAATCAATGAAAACAGTGGAATCAATGGAATCAAGAAAGGCAGTAAATATTGTACAATATAGCGAAATAGCTTTGACCAACCGTATCGTATATTATTAGCTTGAAAAATTTCTACTCCCGGTCGTCCTGCGCCTGTCCATTTCAACACGGCAATAGGCTCACCACCTATTACTTGGCACAAATAACTAGTTATATGGTGAAATGTGGGTGTGTGCTATGCCTCTGCCTACCCCCTCAGGATAAATGTGTGACTATTTGTATAAAGATAGGTATGTAATAACACACAGCGAACAGTATGCACGTTATGCCACACAAATTGTCCCCGTTTCTATAATTCACTTTACACCATTATTCTATCTTGAAAACAGTTTCACACAAAGTTCAGCCATTGCAATAAAAGGGCACAACTAAAAACTACAAAGTATCAAACAGTTACCTCAGAATATCCCGACGGAGTACAAAGTTACGACTTCGCACTTACTGAGCTATCAGACATGTTCACTGTCCCAGCCAACTTTAAATATTGCCATGATATTCAGGGCTTTATTTTATGGGCAAATAAAGTTATAATACTATATTCATTACCATTTGGCTGCTGTCCAAAGTTAAATGCACAAACTAACAATGAAACTCTTGTTTTATTGAACAGTGTAATGAATATATGGGCAGTATTTTTTATGTTATAATATTGCAGGTTTATGTACACACTACTTAGCTGTCTCCAGCAGCTTCGTTTGCGATATACTAAATAAGGATTGACGTACTTACTACTTGTAGTTGCGCTTGACGCTATGCAGAGACGTGCTATCCGAATTATTGGTTATCCTGAGGTGACGGGAGACCTTGAGCCATTAGCGCAGCGAATAACCATAGCGTCCTTGGCTGCCTTCTACTGAATGTATCACGGCGAGGGTTCTGAATAGCTATTCAACCTGATCCCACCCTCTCCTTTCCGATTCCGAACAACGCGTGCGTGGCAGAGGTGCCACTCAAACACAGTGGAGAGAATCTTTGCGAGAACTGAGCGTTTCAAAAGATAGTTCTTCTGTCGAACTATAAAAACCTGGAACGACCTGCCCGTGCTTCCCTCATCTTACAATCCCGGGTTCTTCAAGCGGAGCGTGAAGAGGCACACACATGGCCGCCAACTTGAGGATCACTGCCAGGAGTCTTACGGACTGTGAGAGTGGCCCCCAATCGCTAGTTGCGCAACGGCTTTCCATCAGTGGCGACGTCAATTCAGCGAGCTTAATTTATATTAAAAAATAGTTCCTGAGATTCTAGCGTCAAACAAACAAACAAAATCTATTGGAAACGCTAATTGTAAGTGATTTACTGCACACCTGGAAATATGCTTAACTTAATATCATTTTCATTATTGAACAAAATCGAAAACCATGTCAAGAGTAGGTACCCATAACCGGCGAGCGTTCATGAAAACGCTTATAAAATTTGTATGTTTGCCAGGATCTTAGCGAGGAAAAAGCTAAATGACAGATAACATAGTCCCTGCCTACCCTGATGGGATAAAGACGTGATGTTATGTATGCAATCTACGCACCCCTATCTAATATTTTAATTGTGTATTATTTTATGTTTTTAGCAACGCTAGGTATGTGCAAGTGAAATAAATACGAGTAAGCTTCATGCGACAATACAATTAGACGGCCTACTGGAGCTAGTGTTCTTCTCGTTCATAATATAGGCGTCTAGACGGTCACTATCGAGAGAAAATCCGGATTTATACGGCTCATCACTGGCCGACTCTTAGTGCCTTTTGTTAAAAGTAATGTCATTTTTATATGACACGTCTCGTCGATACGAAAGGTTTCAAGGATTATATCGTAAAACGAAGAATATGAACGAGGCTCTTGGTTAAAAACGAAGGAGGCTAACGATTTTTATCGATATAATGTAGCTATAGAAAAGGCGCTTTCGCTAATACGATAAGGTTACGATGACTATCTGAAAACGTAGAACATAAGACAATGTTTAATACGACGAGTAAACCCAAAGAGATATACAAGCTTGTTGTTCAATTTTCTGTTGATATTAATTAGTGCCTGCTACCCTTGATACATACATACTCTTTGTATAATTCCTATTACAAAATGTGTAAAAAATATTTAAAATAGTTAGAATGGATTAGAATTTTTCGCTACTCTAAAGTACCTACTGCAAAGGCTTTGTTGAGGTATCAGATACAATTAATGAACATTGACATACATTTACACCATTTTTAACTTTAAAATAAATTGACTCGGCTGCCAGCAGTAGTTTCCAAACGTGACCTCAAGGTATTTCTGCTCGATCAAGTAAGTAGAAGTAACTAATTAACAAAGTTTTTGATTTGAGACAAAGGTTAATGCAAGTCCGTGAAGGTTGTGTAACTTATCTAAAGGCTAGGTGAGATAAATTTTATTTTAAAGTTCAGACGGAACTTGAACAAATGTCCTAAGCCCTGGTCAGAGTCTCGGTCTTTTTTCCCTTTTAAAAGTTAGCAGAAAAAGTTAGCGTAGAGCCATGAACTGTTTTAAAAAAATTATACTTATCTGATATTTTTAAATAACAGGTATGATGTTTTTATCAATATTTATTTAGGGGTTTCTTCTCCTAATGGAATAATTGTGTGCCCTTAACTGCTACACTGTCAAAGAAGGGCTGCATAGGTACGTTGTGTATACTTTGAATGTGAACACATAGACATAGTGTTACTAGGAGACTAAGACCGCTGCTACTATCAATTCCTAACATTTGAGTACCTACTGTAAGTGTGGAAGAACAGTGGTAGTGCATTATGCAATTGTCGTGCATTGGTCTCCGGTTCAAATACCCGGCTGCACCATCTATTTCTGTCATTCAGAATTGTTTGATTCGGTTTGAATTTCGACGTTTTGTCTGTACTTATTTTATGTAGGTATGTTGTTTGTGCTGCATGTATCTAGGTTTGTTGTTGACCAGTTGGCAAGCTTATGTTTGTTTGGTTTGTTTAAAATATCCCACAGTATTTACTTCTTTATTTATTTAGTTGGTGAGGAACACTTAGCACAATAAATCCCGGCGGGGACAAGACGCGTATATATAAAATTTTAAACGTCACTTTGCGTATAAAGTAGTATTTGAGCTTAGCTTTGGAGAGGAGGTTCATATCCTCTTTAAATAAACCTTTATAACGTTTGGACATAACAAATGAAAAACGACCGGAAACGCTTAGGCGAGATTTAATTTTCTACTGTGAATAAAGGAGACTGGGTAAAAAACGGCGCCACTTCCGGCAAAATAGGTCTTGAATGTCTATTTCGAGAAAATGTAAATATAAATGGCCAAACAGTCGGAAGTTAATTAATCTGTATGTACTTTTCTATCATTAAAACTCAGTCGGTATGAAGCTATTTATACAGTATGTCCAGGACTTATGGTCCACTAAATAAAACTACGACCATACAGATGAAGATTTTTAACCGCCTATACTACAGTCTACAACTTGACTTAACAATTGTCATTTTACTGACAATCGGGTTTCATTTCGAGTTTAATGGATCGTTTTTCGAAAATGTTCCCTTAATCGCTTCTTTCGACTCCCTCGGGAGTTTGGGGTGGTGACATTTTGTACTCTTTCCCGTCGCTACGCGGGGCACCAATGTATTTTAACTGGAAATATCTGATGAGTCATTGCAGGTTGGTACTTACGGCGACGTCATGCACAGTAGTCAATGGAGCTTGGAAGAACTCTGTTTATCTAAGCATCTGATCCAGAATGAATTTGTAGTTCCGTCTCTTAATTCTTATTATGATAATATTGTACTTTTATGGTATTGAGTCATGATGCATAATAGCCAACAATTCAGGCTTTATTATATAATTTAAGTACGCATTGTTATTGCTGTCTTTACTTATAGATAAGTAGATTTGATTTCAATTGGGTGATGAGGATTTCGGATTACGGGAGAAATAGAAAATATTGACTAAGAAAATGACTCAGTTCGTAACATCTTTATTCGCTTCCCACGCCACAGATGTCGTTTCCGAATGATGATGTGCCGGATAGTTAGATAGATAGTCGCTACGCTTAGTACCTACTTCGTCTTAACATGTTTATATAACGATACAGGATGGCGGTCGCGACTCCGCTTGTGTGGAATTTACTTATTCCCCGGATAAAAAGTAGCATTTGTGTTATTCCAGACTATAATCTATCCCTGCTCCAAACCAGCTATTTAGCCGTTAGAGTGTAAAAGAGTAACAAACATCCACACATAAAGACATCCAACATCTACACATCCACATTTCAACTTCTACACAACAAACGTTCGTATTTATAATATTGGTAAGGTATCCCGGTAGAGCCAAGACTTCTATATAAACTGAGGTAGACGCGCCGTACTCCAACAAACGAGATTTCAACAGCAATCCTCAAATACAAACATTAATAAGACTACACTCACTTATAAATATTTTTTACGTAATTGTCACACACAATAGCAATATACGAATAGAAAAAGAGTAAAAGAGAAGGCGTATGGACTCCGATTGCAAGTCGAGCACCTACTTTCGAAGTTTTGACTCACAACAGTGCGAACAACGCTGCTAATTAGCTCAGTTTACAGGTTTCAAAAATCGGTGCAGGGGCAGGTCTACCTCAGTTTATATAGAAGTCTTTGGGTAGAGCAGTAGTTAGGCATATATTTGTATGTCAGAAACGTGAGTGGGATGCATCGTCTGCTGCTGCTCTGATGATTAGTCGTATTATATACGTTAAAAGGAAAAAGCACGTGTACCTACATCTCGCATTCGGTATGGTTATGATGGAATGGAAAATATTGCTATGTTAACAGTTTCCAATAGATTAGTATTAGCACTGGGTGCGAATTATCCTAGATATCTTCAGGGCCCTAGCCTTCTTCATCTGGAAGTGGTGCACCGGCTGACGAGGTGATGGCGAAAAGAAGGAGTACTACAAACAGATCCTGTACCAAAAACATCATCCCAGGGAAAGTACAATCACCCTCTGAAAATAAAATTGAAAGAGGCTTTCAACAGCGGAGTTGTAGTGTGATCGACTCATTCAACAGTATACAAACTACGTACATACGTAAACTTACATACATACATATAAATGTAATGTATACTGTGCGGTTTCAGTGCGATAACGGCGCGTGGTTCATTGAATTCTGAAGGAAAATTGAGTAAATAATACAAATTGGGATTTAACTTTTAACACAATTTTATTTCCTGAGAGAGAAACGACCATCACCGAACCACAGATTTATAGAGAGGGAAGTTAGCATATACAAAATGTTGCCACCTTATAAAACTAAACATTGCCGTATAATATTACATTGCTTTCTACTAACACCCCCCCCCCTCAATGTAATCTCTACATACAATAGGTATATGTATATACTTTATCATACTTAATTACTTATCATAAATGTAACTTAAATTCCTCCTAACATACTTATATGTATTCTTCACACAACCCACAGTTACTTATGAACTTCAATAGTAAATTTTTATTTAATGCTTTAGTGAACATGTCAGCAGTCTGGTCCTCTGTTTGAATATATTTTAACAATAATTTTCTATTTTTAATTAACTCATTAATATAATGGAACCTTATATCTATGTGCTTCAGACGCTTCACACAATCAGTATTCGCAGCCATAATAGCACTTTGACTATCACTGAGCATTACAACAGGACACACATTTTCAATATTAAAATCTTTTAAAAAGTGAGTAAACCAGCAAGCTTCACTTGCTGCCATACTGATGGCTACATATTCTGATTGCGTAGAGGAGAGACTAACGCTAGCTTGCTTCTTAGAACACCAAGAAATTAAGCAATTATTAAATTTGAAACAGTAACCAGTTGTTGATTTTCTATCCTTTAAATCGCTTCCTCAATTAGCATCACAATATCCAACCAACAAATCACTGTTACATTTATACATTAAACAATAGTTAATTGTATGTTTAATATATCTGAGTACCCTTTTTAGGGCCATTAACAATGCATTATTTGCATGGTTCTGATACCTTGCTAAAATGGAAATAGCAACACAAATTTCTGGTCTCCTAGCCGGGACCCCTCCATGGGACCTGGAAGCGAGAGCCCTTGCGTCACTGTTCAGATGGCGCAAGGAGGCGCTGGAGCGGGGCCAAAGGCCTGCGTCTCGAGAAATCGAGGCCCAGCGGACCCTGCTCCACCAGGAAACCGTGGAGACATGGAAGGTGCGACTTGAGCAACCAAAGGGGGGATTCGCCACAATCGCGGCCGTCAGACCGGTCATGGACGAGTGGCTGGAGAGAAGACACGGTGCTCTCTCCTACCGGTTGACACAGATGCTTGCCGGGCACGGTAGCTTCGGTAGGTATCTGTGGCGAAAACACCGGGAAACCACGGCCGAGTGTCAGCACTGCGAGGACCGCAGCGATGACACGGCGCTCCACACGCTGGTGGAGTGCACGGCGTGGGCACAACAGCGACAGGTCCTCGTAGTGGGTCTGGGCGTGGACACTCTCTCGCTTGAGGCCATGGTGCGAGCCATGCTCTCCAGCGGGAGTAAGTGGGACTGCGCCGCCTCTTTCTGCGAGCAGGTCATGCTCGCGAAGGAGGCGGCGGGCCGGGTGCGGGAGAGAACTCTCCCACCCGAGTTCCGCAGTCGGCGCCCCGGGCGCCGCCGACGTGTCTTCGCCGAGGACTATCGGCCTCCATGACCGGGGGTCTGAGGACGGTGAGAGGGCCGCTCACCGTCCTTACAGAAGCAGGCCCATGACGGCAGCGTGACGTGAGCACTCACGCACGCCCCCCCTTAGAAGCGGGGTCACACCCGAAACCCCCCATAGACGCGGGATTGCACCCGAACCACCCCCCTGGGCGAGGCCGCATTGGCGGCCGTAGGTCTGTTGGGAGTCACGGGACATCCTTCCTGAGGGCTTACCCGGGGCTCTCAACCATAGGCTGTTGGGCGTTACGTGAGGTTTTTTAGTCGGTAAGAGTCCGGCATAGCATCCTACGAGGATTTTCCCTCACGTTAAAAAAAAAAAAAAAAAAAAACACAAATGTCTGGCCGTGTCCCCAAAGCTGCATAAGACAAGCTACCTATTATTTTTCTACATTTCTGCTCAATATTTTTATCAATGACAGGCTCAGAATCATCCAAAATTTTGGAATTAAAGTTCAAATCCATAGGAGTTGACATCTCCTTACAATCATACATTTCAAATTTCTGTAAAATATTTTTCAAATACTCTTTTTGACTCAGTTTTGTAACACCAGTTTTTGGATCCTGTTTTACTTGTATACCTAGAAAACTAGACACTAACCCCAAGTCTTTCATTTTGAATTCTTTGTGAAGCAATGACTTAAGGCCACATATTTCAGTATTATCATTTCCTGAAATTAGAACATCATCGACATATAACAAAACAAAAGTCTTGGTGTTATTTACACATTTTGTATACAAGCAAGTATCACTGTAAGACCTAATAAAACCTAGTTTCATTATCACAGAGTTAAATTTATCGTTCCAGTACTTGGGTGTTTTTTAAAGCGTACAAAGATATATTTAGCTTGACAATATTTTTATTACCACTGTAAGCCCCTTCTGGTAGTTCTAAATATACAGTTTCATCAATGCGACCATACAAAAATGCCCCTGTAACGTCCATCTGATAAATAGGTAAGTTTAATTTTGTAGCTATTGACACAAACAATCTGAAAGTGGACAAATTTGCTACAGGTGCATAAATTTCACAGGAATCAAGCAAATCATTTTGTTCAAAGCCCCTGGCTACTAACCTAGCTTTATATTGATCACCATTTTTAATTTTGAACACCCACTTATTACTGACTGTCTTTTGACTGATAGGTTTGTTACAAAATTCCCAAGTATCATTACTTTTTAAAGTTTCTAATTCCCTATCAATAGGTTTTTGCCATTCGCTGGCATCCCCCCTGCCCATAGCTTCTTTGTAAGTCTTTGGTTCAGTTACTACAGAAGTTGCAAAGTTACAGTTATAAAATAAAGTTTGTTTTCTTACCCGAACAGGTCTTTGATGCTTTGGTATGTCTTCATCACCTTCATCGCTAGATCCTTCATCGCTGGTGCACGGTATATATGTACTTCCATCGCTATCAACCGTTTCTGACAATACAGTTGGACTAGTGGGAAGCTGCCCAGGTGACTGTTCACCTTCCCTGGAGTGAGTCTGTTCAACATTATCACTTGGCAGTATTTCTTCTCCCGTTGAGTTTTCATTATTGCATAATGTATTATGACTGTCACTTTCTGGTATATCTAGCTGGACTACCGGTTCCTTTTCTTCTTGAGCCCTTAACAAAAATGCAACATCTCTCTTTACTTCAATACAGTTTTTCTTTGGGAAATATATTCTGTATCCCTTAACATTCTCTCCATAGCCAACCATTACTCCTTTTTCTCCCTTTGAATCCCACTATTTCCTCTTCTCCTTTGGTATATGGACATAGACGGGAGTACCAAAAACTTTTAAATTATTTATATCATAATGTTTGTTGGTCCATACCTCATAAGGAGTTTTTCCAACCTCCCTGCTGTTACTGGTTCTGTTTAAGACATATTCTGCAGTTTTAACCGATTCTGCCCATAACGTCTTGGGTAAACCTGCTGCACACAACATTGTTCTAGCAGCCTCCGTTAAAGTCCTTATTTCACGTTCAGCTTTGCCATTTTGTTCGGCTGTGTATACAACAGAAGTTTGGTGTATAATTCCACGACTAGAGAATAGGTCTTGCACACTCTTATTCACAAACTCTAACCCGTTATCAGATTTGAAGTACAGCACCTTGTTGTTGGTGGTATTTTCAGCCTTATTTAAGAAATTTTCAATATAATTCTTTACTTCATCCTTTCCTTTAATACAGTAAACAAATCTGAAGTTAGAGTAATCATCTTTTAGAATAATAAAATATCTGGACCCTCCCACAGACGGCACCTCAAATGGGCCACATGTATCAGCATGTATCAGTTCACAGGTCCTCGAAGTCTTCGTTGCACTAGCACTGAATGGCAAGCGATGTATTTTACCTTTCAAACAACTCTCACATTTGAAGTTTGTATCATCTGGCACTAAGATGTTATTGTCGTTTCTGTCGTGTACTTGCTACGTACAGCCGTGCTCAACAGAATTATTACAGTTATTTGGAGAGAATTCCAGTGAATCTCAAACATTTTATCTTGCTCCCCCGTTGACAACGGAAATAACAATGCCGGATACATACAAGTGCGGTGTCTGCAGTGAGTTATTAATGGAAGGGGCTCACTGCGCGTCGTGTAACCTCACAATGCATTTCCATTGTGGGGGTGTCAACGAGGCCGGTTACCGGAGACTGGGTGACCGAAAGACTTCGTGGCGTTGCGGCAAATGCAAACAGCAGGGAAATGTCATCCCCATCTCACCAAGATCTCCGTTGCCAGAATCCGAATTGACAATTTTGCAAGAAATTCGCGCTTTGTCTCTGAAATTTTCAGCCTTGGAAGGTATGAGAGAGGAAATTGTTGCGTTGAGGAGTGAATTTGTGGATCTTAAAACCTCTTTAACCAGTCAGTACAGTGACGTTATAAAAGAGGTTACGGGCAAAATTAAGTCCATGGAACTCCGCATAGTGCAAGTTGAGAAGGTACAAAGCCAAGTAGAACAGCTGCAATCGCGACTGGAAAAAATAGAGGACGATAACAACACTGCGGATCAGTGGTCCCGAATGAATAATGTGGAGGTTAAGGGAGTACCCCAAAGTAGCAACGAAAACCTCTTCGATATCAATCATCATCATCATCAATACATATAATAAAATCGTAACGGGTCGCTGTCTGTACATGGAAGATAAATAAGAAAAAATATTATAGGGGGGCTTTATGAACGCAATAGAACCCAAAACAATGATTTTTAGAATTTTTGTCTGTTTGTCTGTATGTCTGTATGTCTGTATATCTGTTTGTCTGTACGGTTGTGCACGCTAATCTCAGTAACCGCTCAACCGATTGCAATGCGGTTTTTTTTATTGTGTTGAGGTTTGCTCCAGTTAACATTTAGCGTTTGTTTTATGTAAATCGGTTAAGAAATAAAAGAGTTATAACACTTTTAAGAATCAGATATTTTGAAAATTTTAATTGTAGGGGTTTCTTTGAATGTGAGTGAACCTAAACTGGCGTGTTGGCTTAATCATAAAAGAGCTTAATGATTAAGACAATTCAGTCCACGCCTTCGGCGCGGACTGAATTGTTTAAAAATAGTCTTAATCATTAAGCTCTTTTATGATTAAGCAAACAGGGCAGTTTCAGACGCTGCTTGATGACTATGATGAAGAAATACCTTTCCTTTCATACACCTTATGTGACGTAAACGAAGTTGCGGGCTCAGCTAGTCCTAAATAAAATTGGCACCAAAATCAACTATCCTGTCACGAAAAATCATATAAATTTCATCACAAGAGTACCGACTAGTGGAAAAGACCGCATAAAACCCATTATAGTGTGTTTTAATCACCGTTATGTGAAGGAGGACTTTGTAGCGGCTGCCAGACATGAGCAAAAGACGATGTTCCTGACACCGGCTAAGCTGGAACTAATAGGAAATCATAAAATATTTATTAACGACCACTTGACCGTAAAAAATAAGATGTTGCTGTCAAAAACCAAAAAAGTTGCATCTGAAATGAATTTTCGATTCGTCTGGGTCAAAAATGCCAAGATTTATGCAAGAAAGGACGACACCTCACCAATAGTAATAATCAGAAGCGACAAAGACTTAACAAAAATAAACTAAAATGCTCTTTATTGTCTGCGGAGAGAGGTCTCACAGTCGTTTTACCTTCTGAAATCAATTTATTGTTTTATCTATATCTTGTAACACAGTTTGAGAAACATAGTTTTGTGTGTGCTGGTGCCGTTTTTCTGCTGCTTCTGTGTCGCTGCATTGTGCTTCCAAGTAAAGTTTTTAAATACTATCTTCAATTTTATGCATATCGTTATGGAAATTTCAACTGTATTTGGTATGCTATAAGGTGTATTTTCATGCGTGAGCAGTGGGTACGTGCAACTTTTGACTACGTACTGCCCTTATCTCAATACCGGTCGCTGTCTATTGTATCCTTTCAAGACACTTGTTTTAATGAAGTGCCTTCATTCGAATACTGTGTATTGCTGTGCCTATTATTTCGTCCAACCTACATTTTATGTAAAAAAAGTGGTAGTGTTATTTTGCAGTTAAAAGTTATGTTAATATTACAAATTCTTCTTATTAATTATTGTTGTATTAGTTTGATTATAGTTAAATATGTTAAAAGTGGCTGCGCTTAAAATTTACTACCAGAATGTACGAGGGTTACGAACGAAAACTGATAAATTATTACGGAGTGTTATTCTTGGTTCTTATGATATAATTAATATTACGGAAACGTGGTTAGACGATAGTTTTTATAATAGTGAACTGTTTGACGGACGATACCTGGTGTGGAGGCGCGATCGCAATTATTCACGAACCTGTCAAAAATATGGAGGAGGTGTATTGATAGCTGCGAAACGTGAACTTATAATAATTGAAAAGCCGAGTTGGCGCAGTTCTGCCGAAGATATTTGGCTATCATTAATACTTACGGGATCCAAAGAACCGGTGAGTCATAATTTGCATATATGCGCACTTTACCTGTGCAGGGAGAATCAGGGTAATCCATATAATACTCAATTGTGTAATTTTACAAATAATCTTAATGACTTAATCTTAGCTCACCCCCTCGATAAATTCTTACTAGTGGGCGATTTTAACTTTGCTGGTGAGGTTGACTGGTGCTGTGGGGACATTGAGGTTGGTGAATTAATACCTCAATATGTATCATCGCAGACTATCATGCAGTACTTGGATACAGTTCAAACATTTAATATGTCACAGTATAATGGCGAGCATAATGCGAACAACAGAATATTAGACTTAGTATTTTGCAATGATGCTGTGACGGTCACAGCATCTTTGGACCCATTGGTACATCCCATTGATTTACATCATAAGCCGTTATTTATACAGACCAAGTTTATTGAAATCTGTAAACTTATTGATAACCCTAGGCAACGTTATGTCTTTTCTAAAGGGGATTATAATGCGATTAAGTCGGGACTTGATTTGACGGACTGGTCTCAATTGCTAACGAACGTTAATCTGGAGGTGGCTGTAAAAAATTTTTACAATGTATTGTATTTACTTTTTTTTTTTATTTATTGTATTTAATAATGTAAATATAGATATGTAATAATTATGTTTCTCTGTAATTTTTAACAATAAATGTATATACTGCGAGATAAATACATTCCAGTAAAACCCTCGAAAAACTCCACCTATCCCTCTTGGTATACACCAGCGCTAATAAAAGTGATAAAAGAAAAGCATAAATATCATAAAAAATATAAAAAATACAATAACATTTCAGACTATAATTCGTTTTCCGCACTGCGTAGTAGAGCTAATGCCTTGGAAAAAGATTGTTATAACATTTATATGGAAAAACTAGAGGCTTCGATTGTTAAAAACCCTAAGTTATTTTGGACGTATGTGAAAGGCAAGCGAGGCAGTGGTACATTTCCCAATGTCATGTATCATCGGGAGACTACCGTCAGTGCGGGAGAAGATATCAGCAACTTTTTTGCCGACTATTTCAAGTCGATTTTCTTGGCATCACAGCCGATGACTAGTGGCGAGTGTCCTCCTGAAGTAAGTTACAGTGATTGTGCAGTGTCAATTGGGTCAGTTGATGTAAACCATTCTCGTGTGCTAAAGCTACTGAAAACATTGGACCTCACAAAATCTGGTGGACCTGACCTGATACCTCCTATATTTATAGTCAACTGCTGTGATAGTCTTGCTGAACCGATTTGCATGCTATTTAAGCGCTCACTCTCTGAAGGAGTAGTGCCACAGGTTTGGAAAACTGCATTTGTGACCCCTGTTCATAAAAAAGGCGATCCAGCCAATGTGGAAAATTATCGCCCTATATCAAAGTTATGCCTCTTCGCCAAAGTCCTAGAGCGTATCGTTCACACTGATCTCTACTCAGCCCTCAAGCCTTACATTGGGGACGAACAGCACGGATTTGTTAGGAACCGATCGACTACGTCTAACTTAATTTAATCACATGATTTTATCACAAAGGGGATGCTACTGGGACAGACTGACGTCATCTATACGGACTACAGTAGATGCTTCGACCGTATTGACCATCGAGTGCTTCTGGCGAAGTTAATGCTTGCTGGAATACATGGAGACTTGTACCGATGGTTTTCGTCATATATAGATAACCGAACGCAGGCTGTTGTCCTTCAGGGATATACTTCCGGCTGGTATTCTGCCCTATCAGGCGTACCTCAGGGCTCCATTCTCGGTCCTCTTTTGTTTTTATTATTTATAGCGGATATCAAGCGTTGCTTTCATCATTCATATATCTTACTCTATGCCGACGACATGAAGATTCATAAAGTCGTTCGAGACGTGTCTGACGCTCAACAATTACAAGATGACCTACATAGATTTGAGACTTATTGTATTCTAAACAAACTCGAGTTAAATGTGTCCAAGTGCTTTCACATGACATTTTCACGTCGCACATCATTAATCAGTTATGAATACACTTTAAATGACCAAAAAATTTGTAAGGTGAACAGCATTCGTGATCTGGGGATAACAATGGACAGTAAGCTATTATTTGATCAACATTTAGATATCGTAATTAAAAGAGCATCTAAAGCTCTTGGTTTTATTTTAAGAGCTACCGCCAATTTTCGTACTCTCAAGCCAATAAAAATATTGTATTGTTCGTTCGTGCGCAGCCATTTAGAATACGCAGCTCAGGTCTGGAACCCTCAATATGAGACTTACAGGTCACGTATTGAGGGTGTCCAGAGAAAATTTCTCCGTAGCCTGGACTATAGGGCACAGCAGTACTCCGTTGACTACGCACATCGTTGTAGGAGATATCACTTCTTACCACTGGAAGTGAGGCGGAATATTGGCGATATTTGCTTTTTAATGAGTATTGCAAATGGCAGGGTTGACTGTCCCGAGCTCTTAGCAAATTTGTCATTACGAACCAACCTGCTGAGTTTTCGTCAGCGGCCAATATTGACTGTCCCATCCGCTTCTACGAACTATAGATGGAATACATTTGGTATACGAAGTGCTTTTAATTTTAACCTAATTCCACGGCATAATGATATAGACTTGTTCTGCACAAGTATAGCGACTGTGAGACGCCTCTTGGCTAATTCGCATTTTTAATATAAAGATGCACTGCACCCGGCCCACTCGGTACTGAATTTCTAAGTTGTGACTTCATCTATTGTTTGGTTTGTTTTATGTGTAAGATAGATGAGATTAATTGTTTCCTTTTTTTTTGTAACTATATGTGGGGGCTTGTAAATAGCGATTTGTCAACTTTATTAAGTATTATTCATATATTGTTATTAGCCTGTAAGCCTTCTTAAAATAAATAAATAAAAATAAAAATAAATAAATAAAAATTGTTCTTGAGTACAGATTTAACATGTTGTAGATTTTGATGGACTAGTTTTTCATGCCATTCTTTCAAACTGCATTGCACTTTAGTTATATTCGCTCTCTCGTGTCTATAACGCACATCTAATAAGTACATCTCTTCATGACGATATGATATAGCGCACACTCTGTTCTGTTTAATAAATTTGCACATTTTCTCATTTGTGACCATAACATAACCTCGATCTGTTATGCACTTGACAGATAACAAGTTTGTTTTTAATGTGGGAACGAACAAGACATTGTCAATGGAGGTGTCTATCCATATCCATATCACCGTCATAGACTTGGAGCACTATCTGACCAAAACCATGCACACTGCACAAGTCACCGTTGCCCACTATAACGGATTTGTTTGATAATAATGGCGTATATGTCGTAAACAAATCACGATCACGGCACATGTGATTGCTCGCACCCGTGTCCACAATCCACTGCGCTTGATAATTTCCACTACCACTGACAGTTACAAACGCGTTACTTTCTTTGTCTTTGTTTTTCCTAAACCAGCATTCACTTTTCAAATGTCCTATTTTCTTGCAGTAGTAACACTTTTTATTATTTTGTTTATTTCGCTCACTTTGAAAATATCCTTTATTGTTATTGTAAGATTTAAAGTTTTTCTTTGCAACAAAAGCTGATGACGACGATTGCGAAGGCACTTCCCGTTTGTCTTTTATCCGCTCCTCTTCTATTTATAATCGGGCGACAAGATTTTCGTAAGTTTGTTTATCATCTGGCGCCGATTCCCAAGCAGATACAAAATGCCTATAGCAATCTGGAAGTGACATGAGCACTTTGGTTATGACAAATTTTTCAGAAATATCTTCACCCATTTGTTTCATCTGATTTTTCATTTCTTCTATCTTAGACAAGAATGTAGGCATCTCAGTTACTTCTTCGTATTTGTATTGAAAAAATCGTTGTTGTATGATATGAATACTCGTATCGGATTTTTGTTCGTAAACACTTGCTAATTTTTGCCACATTTGCGCCGATGTAGTACAGGTTATAATATGCATCATGGCATTTTCTGACATTCTTGTAACAAGCCATGTCTGGGCTTTAGCATCCAGCTTTTCCCATTTAATTATTTCTGTAGAAATTTCCGGCTTGACCTTGATCCCCTGTACCACATCTAGAAGATCATGACTCCGTAATAAAATCATGGATTGAAATTTCCATACATTTCAATTTGATGCACCTTCTAATTTTATATGATGCCCGGTCTTGATTTCTTCCATTGTTTATTATTTTTGACTGCCTCTTCGTCCAATCCTTGCTTCACAAGTATTTTTCCTTCCCGCCGACTTAACCTCAAAACCGAGTGCAATGTGCCACGCCGGTGTCGACAGTATATTTTTGACAAAAACAGTTTCCGACCCAAATTATTTACTCTCTCTTGCCAGATTATGTGCCTGGGCCCATAACCTGAAGGAAAATTTAGTAAATAATACAAATTGGGATTTAACTTTTAACACAATTTTATTTCCTGAGAGAGAAACGACCATCACCGAACCACAGATTTATAGAGAGGGAAGTTAGCATATACAAAATGTTGCCACCTTATAAAACTAAACATTGCCATATAATATTACATTGCTTTCTACTAACAAATTCGTTCCATTTTACGCACCATTCGCTTATTGCAGTGAACACTCCGCGGTGCAGGTATATTAATGCCTGTGGAATTTTCCTATCATTGATTTCCAGAGCTACAGTTTTGACACGGCTCACTTTTAAATCCTTAGTGATGGAATGTTATTTTATTTATATTTTCTGAATTCTCTGCACAAAATTTATCAGAATCATTATTGTGGTTCAGGTGTGAAAGCGTTACAGAGTTACTTTCACATTTATAAATTAATAGGGATTAGTATCTATTAAATTTATTACTAGCCGTGCCATCCTATCTCCGCCCTCGCATACTTAAAACATCATATGGTGCACACTACACCTCTGACCCATTCTGTCTGCTACCTATTGGTATAAATAAAAATATTAAGTAGGTGAAATATCATTTTATTTTTGGTAGGTAGGCATTTACTGTTAAAGCGGCAATAGTACATAATTCATCTTTTATTTCTAGCTATCACGGTTCATGATACACAGACAGACGGACAGTGAAGTCACACTTAATAGGGTGCCGTTTTTTTTTCCTTTTACTATGAAACTCCAGGAATCCAAACTTAGTTTATATTTTATTAAGCACAATTTGTGTCCGAGTATTATATTCGGGAAAGTCTGTTCAAAGAAAGGGGTGAAAATAATAGGGTTCGAATGTTACTAAAAAAATTTGCGTAGTGAACTGTAATTGAATAGTCTTATAGTATTTATTTCGATTGTTAGGAGTATATAGGTCAACCCCTGGACTGTAATACAAACAGGGTCAAGCATTTGCACAATTGTCGACCAAGAGTTCAACTTTTGAGGAAACTCTTATTGGTATCATTTTAATTAAGTCCGTTAGGTACAAGTAGGGAATCTCCGCCGTTAGCCTCCACTGAGCAATTAATGACCACTCTCCGAGCGAAAATTTTGGAGATAATCGAGATAATCGTTTTAATTATTTTCAGACAAGGTACTCGGCACTGACTGATCTATTAATGCACAGCCCAAATCGGATCTACGTAAATCCACGATAAAAGTACCTTTATTATATTTCTCCTTAGGGGTAATAACATAGTATAGAAATATAAATTCTGGTATCTAATAACGTTGCGTCAATAAAATTTTAGGAATGTAGACAAATGAAAACCAATTTCCACAGAGGATGTTAGCTCTAGCTGGTAGGAGTCCAGCATAGCATCCATGAGGAATTTTACACGTAATAAAAAGGTTATCAGAATTTAAAGTCAACTTTTTATCTTGGTGGTAAAAATATCAGTAGAGACGTAACCGCTACGCCACAAAAAGTAATGAAAACGGTATTCGCAGTAATATCTTTAATAATAACAATAAACAGGCACGCCCATTGAAAGCGAAGCACTAACATTACGGGCGCGGATCGACACATTCAGTGCAGCCGTAAACGTTGGTTATTTTTACACCGGATTTACGAGCACATAAACTTGCGCCGTGTGCGATATCTATACGCACTAAACGCCTATCGACATATACACACCATTTTTGTTGTACGGGACACGGGGACACCGGGGACAGTAAAACTCCGCGTAAGGACAGATTTAATATTACAGAGGTATTGTTGTTATTGCTTGTACCTTTCTCTGAGCTGTTTCTGTAGATACAACCGTTTTTGTATCTACTTGTTAAGTTTTTTAGGTATTATGTTATCTGGAGACCAAATTAGGTATGTATGTGACTTTGCATCATACGAGGACAACTTTATATCATTTTTATTAACAAATTTTCATAGGTATGAGGTATTCAGGTATATTATTGAAATTAAGCTTGAAGTCTTTGAAACTTATTACCAATCTCCTTTTGATTTAAGTGTCACTTAATCAATTCTTATAAAACACAGTTATAATTCATGTTATCGAAAGTTAATAGAAATTTAACTCAGATTTCTTCTATACAATGATGTTTCATAATCACAATCACTTATTTTACTAGTAAAATATTGATACATTTACAGGTCTTTGAAAATAACTGTTATACAGTTCAATGTTTAGGCGTAATGACTCAGTTTTACAGTACCATGATATGCACTTACTACCTAACATTAATGCACTTCTATTTGACAGGGCTAAAGCATCTCACAAGACTCATTTTTGATTTCAGTACTTTCGAAACGAAAAATTCTAATAGAGTTGCATATTCGACGTGAAAGACGTGGTTTTGATATCGTAGTATGGAAAATAAAGGGTTCCACACAAGGCGCGCTCACGGTCGAAGGCTCCGTTCAATTTTCCAATTTAAAAAGGCGCAAAGCGCAGCAGCTCGGTGCAGCAGGGACCGCGCACGATATTGCTTGCACACTATTACGAGTACTACGGACTAGATTTGTGGCTGTGGATTAGCATTGTTTTTTTGTGGATTTCGAATTAACTCGTACACCTTCATAGGTTCTTTAATTTGTGTATACTTATAGTATCTACTATAGTATATATAATATAGGTATAAGTTAGGCATGGCATTCATGAACATTTTTTTTTTTTTTTTTTTTTTTTTTATACCACTAGAGTGGCAGACAAGCATACGGCCCCCCCAGATGTACCGGTGGTCACCGCAGCCTATGGACGTTTGCAACACCAGTGGCGCCACAAGCGCGCTGCCGACTCTTTAAAAACCTTCTAAGTCCCCTTTTGAAGAACCCCATACTGTAGGCGTCCGGGAAAACCGAAGCAGGGAGATCATTCCACAGCCTAAGCGTACGCGGAAGAAAGCCTCTATTAGATCTCACCGTGCTCGAACGCTCAGGACGCAACGTGTGAGGATGAACACCCTGTCTATGGCGAGCGGTGCAATGATAGAATGTAGCCGTAGGCATCATATCAAACAATTCTTCAGAGCACAAACCGTTGTACAGGCGGTAGAACACACATAGAGAAGCAAAGTCTCTCCTGTCACTAAGAGGTTCCACACCACCTGCAAGTATGGGATGTTGACAACTCTCATAGCTCGCCTTTGCACCGAGTCAAATGGACGAAGCTGGTATTCGGGTGCCCCCGCCCAGAGGTGACAGCAGTACTCCATATGCGGACGCACTTGCGACTTATAGAGAAGCAGTGCTTGCGCCGCAGTAAAGTACCGCCGCGCCCTTCTGAGCACTCCGAGCTTCCTGGACGCCAGCTTGGCCTTGCCCTCCAAGTGACTGCGGAACTGCACATCACTGGAGATGTCAACACCAAGGATCCCTATACTTTCAGAGATGGTGAGAGATGTGCCCTGAAATTGTGGCGCCACAGTGAATGGGGTCTTTTTTGCGGTGAAAACACAAACTTGTGTCTTGGTAGGATTGAATTGGACAAGATTTTGTCTACCCCAATCGGATAGACTTCAAAAACACACAAAAAGGATAATCCTGCCATTTTTTGAATCTTTTTGACGAATATAAAGGATAATCCCTGCCTGCAATGGCAGGTACTCTTTTGTGAATAGTTAATAGAAGTTGATTTTCATTTTGTAGGAATTGTAAGAGTAATAACCGGCCAAGTGAGAGTTTGACTCGCACAAGGAGTTCCTTACCAAAACACAGCAAAAATGTCACGTTTGATGTATGGGAGATTAAATATTATATTTTATTTTTAGTATGTAGATAGGCGTATCCAGTTATAGCGGCAATAGTAATTCATTTTTTGAAGTGAAACTTCTTTATCGGCGTTGGAAAAAAATTTGCGTCACGTCACGTCACGTCACGTCACGATTTTTGGTTACGCGCCATCTTTGTTCTGTTCCCCACCACGGTGGATTCGAATTAAGAGTACTTTATCCAGGGATAGCATGTCATTTAAGGGTTTTTGGACTTTTGGGCTTTTGGACTTTTGGACTTTTGGACTTTTGGATGGGACATTGGTACTTTGGGTCTTTGGGACTTTGGAACTTTGAGACTTTGGGACTTTTGAACTTTTGGACTTTTGGACTTTTGGACTTTTGGATGGGACCTTGGTACTTTGGGTCTTTGGGACTTTGGAACTTTGGGACTTTGGGACTTTGGGACTTTGGGACTTTGGGACTTTGGGACTTTTGGACTTTTGGACTTTTGGATGGGACCTTGGTACTTTGGGACTTTTGGACTTTTGGACTTTTGGACTTTTGGACTTTTAGACTTTGGGACTTTGGGACTTTGGGACTTTGGGACTTTGGGACTTTTGGACTTTTGGACTTTTGGACTTTTAGACTTTGGGACTTTGGGACTTTGGGACTTTGGGACTTTGGGACTTTGGGACTTTGGGACTTTGGGACTTTGGGACTTTGGGACTTTGGGACTTTGGGACTTTGGGACTTTGGGACTTTGGGACTTTGGGACTTTGGGACTTTGGGACTTTGGGACTTTGGGACTTTGGGACTTTGGGACTTTGGGACTTTGGGACTTTTGGACTTTTGGCCTTTGGGACTTTTGGACTTTTAGATGGGACCTTGGTACTTTGGGTCTTTGGGACTTTGGAACTTTGGGACTTTGGGACTTTTGGACTTTTGGCCTTTGGGACTTTGGGACTTTGGGACTTTGGGACTTTGGGACTTTGGGACTTTGGGACTTTGGGACTTTGGGACTTTGGGACTTTGGGACTTTGGGGCTTTGGGACTTTGGGACTTTGGGACTTTGGGACTTTGGGACCTTGAGACCTTGGGACTTTGGGACTTTGGGACTTTTGGACTTTTGGCCTTTTGGACTTTTGGACTTTGGACTTTGGACTTTTGGACTTTTGGACTTTTGGACTTTTGGACTTTTGGACTTTTGGACTTTTGGACTTTTGGACTTTTGGACTTTTGGACTTTTGGACTTTTGGACTTTTGGACTTTTGGACTTTTGGACTTTTGGACTTTTGGACTTTTGGACTTTTGGACTTTTGGACTTTTGTACTTTTTGACTTAATTTAAGGTGAGATGAAAATTAAGTTTATGAAGAAGTTTCACTTCTTACGTGTGTACACTAAGTACACGCAATTTTTTTTGTTTCAAGCTATCACGGTTCATGATACACACACAGACGGACAGTGGAGTCTCAATAAATAGGGAGCCGTTTTTTTTCTTTTGCTAGGGAACCCTAAAAATCCAAACTTGTTTAATCAATTCTTAAATACACAATTGGTGACCGAGTATTATATTCAACACAGTCTGTTCAAAGGGTGAAAATAATAGGGTCCGAATGTTCCTAAAAAACTTTTGCCTAGTGTACCTACTGAAATTGAATAGTCTTTTAGATTTTTTTTTTCAATTGTTAGGAGTATTATTGTAGACTATACTTGAAAACTGTTTTTGAACAGGGTTTTCAAAAATTTCCCTTTGACTAGGTACAATCTAGTTAGTAAAAAAATACAAACTTCATAAAAGCATTTTCATTATTGTATTCTCTCACTGGTTATTTTTATCATAATGCTTAAAGCACTCTTGAGACATTTCATGCTTTAAAGCTTTTTTTTTCTCACGGTTTTGTGACGGATGACGCCATTTACACAATACTAAGGTTGTTGACGATAATCAGCGCTTGGTGCGGAAAATCTATGCATCGCAGCATTATGCTGAGAAACGACCAGCTTTCACCAGTTGTAGTGGCTATCGATCTGATTTGTTGTAAAGTATGACACTGTATTTACACCTCAAAAGTAATTAATAATTGTAATAGTATTTAATTTAGGTGGTAAGATTTAAAAATTATGTACGTACTTAAAACTCTACAATTTTCTCTACATGATTTGAACGATGTCTAAAAGGCTAAATTATGTTGACAACTTGTGTTGTGATGTGACACTGACAAGATTAGTAACACTGTTGACAGTCACAGACAGTCATGTACGCTTTTGTTACTGCAGCTGGCAGAAATAATTGTTTTTCTTTCTTTCTTCCTTTCAAAAAGTTATTTATAGAAAACTAGCTGATGCCCGCAACTTCACCCGCGTTTCTTAGCGGATGCCTACGTTATAACATCTACCTGCATGCCAAATTTCAGCCCGATCCGTCCAGTGGTTTGGGCTGTGCGTTGATAGATCACTATGTCAGTCAGTCAGTCACCTTTGAGTTATATATATTTAGATAGATTCATGACAAACTACTCGTTGCATAGGTACATGTCATTACAATATGTATTTTTTTTATATTAAACACTGTCAGCATAGGAATATCTGAATGTTTCCTTATTCAACCATATTATGTTATTGTACCATAAAACATTCGCTTTGAAAAAGCTTCAAGAAAATCTATATAAAGAGGACACTTTCGAAAACGTTCATTCTTCTACAATTTTCTAGGGGAAAATATTTCAAGATTAAGGGGCCATGTCGATAAGCTTCGACTTATAGGTGTAATGTAATGGTGGGTGGCACCGACATCTGAACTTAGTTTAAGAAAACTTCGATTTTATTAAAAAAACCTGTGATTTGAAAGTTTTTTTTTGGTTTCGTACTAAAAGGGTAAAACCGGGAACCTATTTATGAGATGATTTTGTCCGTTTGTCTGTCTGACTGTCTGTCTGTATGGCCGTCACGAGGATGTATTTCAGCAACCGTGATAGCTAGAAAGCTGCAACTTTCATAGAAGGTATATTTCAGTTGCCGCTATGTCAACAAATACTAAAATCACGTAATGTTGTATGGGAGCATACAACAAAAGTAAGTTTTCTTGCGATTTTTGGTACGGAACCGGCCGACACGAATTTGCCCGGTTTTTATAAAAGTTTTCACTTAGACTAGTCAGTTACAATATAGCACAGTTTAAAATACTTTTACTCCCTCTTTCCGTTACCAGTGTTTTTTTTAAATTTCTGTAATGTTTAGAATATTTTCGATTAAGAACTGAGTAAACTCTAGTTAGTGACCCACACAGTGCAATCGACCGTCTCTAGTTTTTAACACAATTCAGTTCGTCGCCCGTCAGCGTGCACTCCGCGCGATGTGACGTCATTTGTCTGAACACGAGTACTTGTGATAGATGGATGGAGCCAGGATTATGGTAGCTTTTGAGTTGGCTATTTTATCACGTTCACGGACAGTACGTCGAGAACCGTACATCCTGACTCTCATAATATGGCACTACGGCTGTAGCCGGTGATTTTAAATGTATCAGAAGTGGAATTACGTTCACAGCCGAAGATTTTTCATTACACACATAGGAACGGCGTGACTCTGTGCCGTTTTAGGCTGTAATACAGACAGCTAGTGTCACATCAAGCACTCCGACGCGTGCACACAAGTTAAGTCTCTCACGCACACATTGAAGGACATCATATCGTGACACTCCGTCTGTGGCCTGGCGATCTACCTACTTATTCGATCGAACGGTTACGTCTTTGGCCATTACTGCCGCAACACTTTCTTGAAAAATCTAATAATGTGGCAGTCCGTCCGTAGGCGTGATACTATTTTGTATGGAAAATTTGTGTGTCATATCACAATTTTTTAGGAATGGTTTCTGTCAGTGAACGTGTTATTTAAATTATATTCTGCTGACTATGACTATGTAATAAAGTCCAATTTTGGTAAACTTAGAAGTTATAATCTTAGGTAGAAATGGGTTCAATACGTTGTCAATCGACTATAATGTTATCACTCGTTAATGCGGTAAATATAAAATAAGTTGTACGCCAGTTCAAAATTACATCGCCTATTTGATCACGATCTGCCAGAAACGCAATATCTGAGCGGACGGACATTAATTTGTAATGTTCTTCTTAATATTATAAAATTCTATGTATTAGGTGTCACATTGTTTGTCCGCGATGAAATCCTAAATTACTTTTCCGATTTTAACCAACTTTGCACAACGTGTATAGTTTGATCGAACTTGAGAGATAAGATAATTTTTTTTTGTGGAAAACTTACATGTCTACCTTTGCCTGGTCTTCTAGTATTACCATAAAGAAGTAAATTACTAACATTATCGTTCAATAATATCTGTGGTAGATACACAAGTGCTGTTTATATAATACAGCAAACATTTGATCAACGTAAATATTGACTAGTCACGCCGTTTCATGTGCAAATATCACATTAATTTTGAACTTGTAGCGCAATTTGTGTAATTAATGGTTAATTTAATAGGATACCTATAGTTTGTACAAAAGTAATTTTTAGACACGCGAGAGAAGCTTTTTAAGTTTAATATCTCGCTTATAAATTATATTATTATCTTTGAAACATTATTAATCATCATGGAATTTTCAAAAAAAATTGATTTGGCTTTTATTTCAAACTTATTAATTACTATCGTAATACCTATCTAAGAATCCTCATTAATCAACCACAAACAGCATCAAAACGGGACTGATAGTTTTGGTTTGACACAGTCAAATGTTTACTGCAGCGCCGCGCCGCCCGGTGCGTTGTCACCGTAACATCAATCTAAAAACATGCACCAATCAAACCTAAACCTATAACTGAAAACTGCATCAAAATCAGACTGGCAAAATGGATTTACACACACAACCTCTCACCCCACCCGCAAATACCTACAGTCTCCGTTCCGTCGCGGGTAAAAAGATGAACTTTTAAAACTCTTCAGTGATGTTGTCGGTGCGTTCATAACACTACGTCACTCTAGATTTATGGGCTGACAATGACGTCACCTCTACAGTCGATGACGTCATACACGGACACCTCCGCGCTCTAATAGAGAGCGGTGATTGATGCGCACACTGACTTGACAACTTTTGAGGTGCCTTGTTATTTTAAAGGAATTTAAATTTGAAAAAATACATCGTTACTCGTGGTGACTGGCGTCTCTTCTAAATAGGTAAAGGTGCCATTAAAGTCACATGATTTTCATTTCTGATGATGCTATCGACTCAAATGCTAGAAGTAAGACAAACGCAAGAAAATCGCTACCTACCTGCCTGTGTTTATCTTTGGTTCTTTGTATTTCCTAGTGATAACTCGTAGGTGACGTTAGCTTGGGTACTCTTCGTAAGTAAGTACGTCTGTTTGTCTGCCCCGTTTAGATACACAACTGAGAAATTTCCCCTATAAAATAACAGTTAAATGACAAAGAAACGAGTACAACTTTAACAAACTCTGTCAATGATCCAGATAGCGCTATTACAGAGGGAGCCACATACGGATGTATTAACGGATGTGCAGTAACAATATTCTTAATTGTTATGGTTACAGCCGAAAGCTCAATGAGTACGACGCGGCACAGAGTTTATTAAAGGGCAGTCGCGACGTTTTTCAGGATAAAGGAGTTGCTTATTGAATGGTTTTCACATTCCTTTTTTTTTTTTTTGATGTGAGGGAAAATCCTCGTAGGATGCAATGCCGGACTCTTACCGACTGAAAAACCTCACATAACGCCCAACAGCCTATGGTTGAACGCCCCGGGTAAGTTCTCAGGAAGGATGTCCCGTGACTCCCAACAGACCTACGACCGCCACTGCGGCTTCGCCCAGGGGGTGGTTCGGGTGCAATCCCGCGTCTATGGGGGGTTTCGGGTGTGACCCCGCTTCTAAGGGGGGGCGTGCGTGAGTTGCTCACGTCACACTGCCGTCATGGGCCTGCTTCTGTAAGGACGGTGAGCGGCCCTCTCACCGTCCTCAGACCCCCGGTCATGGAGGCCGATAGTCCTCGGCGAAGACACGTCGGCGGCGCCCAGGGCGCCGACTGCGGTCCTCGCAGTGCTGACACTCGGCCGTTGTTTCCCGGTGTTTTCGCCACAGATACCAACCGAAGCTTCCGTGCCCGGCAAGCATCTGTGTCAACCGGTAGGAGAGAGCACCGTGTCTTCTCTCCAGCCACTCGTCCATGACCGGTCTGACGGCCGCGATTGTGGCAAATCCCCTCTTTGGTTGCTCAAGTCGCACCTTCCATGTCTCCACGGTTTCCTGGTGGAGCAGGGTCCGCTGGGCCTCGATTTCTCGAGACGCAGGCCTCTGGCCCCGCTCCAGCGCCTCCTTGCGCCATCTGAACAGTGACGCAAGGGCTCTCGCTTGCAGGTCCCATGGAGGGGTCCCGGCTAGGAGACATGCCGCCTCACCGGAGATCGTGCGGTATCCTCTTATCACTCTGACGGCCATCAATCTCTGCGGGGTCGGCGTAACACGTTACGCAGATCCCTCTGAGCAACGGACCACGCAGCACCCAGTCGTAACCGATGTTCCACAGGAGCGGCCGTAAAACCGATCCCTGTGGAACACCGCACGACACATCTCGCCGACCCGGCCCTAGCCAGCTCGGGTAAGTTATGGCTCTCTCGGAGAGATAAGCCCCGACAATTCGACGGAGGTAGGGAGGCACTCCATGATAGATAAACGCCTCCCTGACGCAGCTCCAGGGCAAGGTGTTGAATGCGTTGGCGATGTCGAGAGACACCGCCACCACCACCTCCCCTCGTGAGACTGCTTCTTCCGTCAGGCCTCTAATGCGCATGATCGCGTCCACGGTGGAGCATCCCTGATGGAAGCCAAACTGGCTATCCGCCAGATCAGGCCCCACTCGTGTGAGATGCCCGACGAGGCGTTGTGCAATAACACGCTCAAAGAGCTTGCACGCCTCGTCGAGCAACACAATCGGCCGGTACCCTGATGGGGAATTTGCCGGCCGCCCCGCCTTTTGAATTAAGACCAGTTTTCCGGTCTTCCAGACCTTGGGAAACTGGCCTTTCTCGAAGCATGCGCTGAAGAGCCCAATTAGTCGAGGCCCAAGCTCCTCGAGAGCCAGGACCCACGCTCGGCCTGGAATGCCGTCTGGTCCACGGGCGGTGTTTTTGCGGGATTTAAGCCGCAGAACAGCCGCCCCTAACTCACCCTCGGTGACTACGGGCACGTCGTTCTCGCTGCCTTCCGCGTTGGGCGTCTGAGACGTAGCCATGCGCGGAGAAATGTGTTCCTCCGCTCTCGACAGGAACAAGGAGTCCAGGACCTCCTCCAGCCGCTCCGGCAGATTTGCATACTAGATTTGCATTAACTTGTCGATATTATTGACTGTATGACTATGAGTAGGTATCTAGGTATACCATGGCAGCATCCCAATTTGGTGAGGTCTTGTGTTTTGGCAATAAACCAATGCTTTATTGTGAACGTGACTTGTTTTCACTCATAAATATAAAGAAATGGATATAAAACAAATATGTACATAATACGCGTACCATTTATTAGATTGTGTCATGGGGCTGTGAGGTAGGTACCGGCGCGGCGCCAAAACGCACATCGCCGGTTAGTTAAGTGAACACGTTTGACAGTAATGTTCAGCAGAACAAAGAATAACACAACGAAGGAAATAGATGATTCGGAAATGAACTACACCTTCTGTTAAATATTAGCCTAATGTCTTCCCGATTTATTTAATAAATCACAGTCAATACCTGCTTTATCACTAGGTAGGAATTCATCTGAATAATACCTGCACCTTTTATGTTTAGCCAGTACCTGCTATTTTACAGTTCGTTCGAGAGATACCTACACACTTTGCAGCAGATTGCTCATGGATGCATCTTACATTTTTAAATACAGTTACTTAGTAGGTAACTATATAAATAGTCTTTAAGAAAGAGCTAATTTAACTGCTTATTTGATTCTAGACGATACATTTTATATGGTACCTACGTAAGTACTACTCACATGAGACATACGAGATCTATGAAATATCGTGGTGTTTAGAACGATACTGCTGTATATTTGTGATTCACGCAAATTGATATAAAACTAAACAATGTTTTACTAACTTTGATATGGCTGGCTGTACAGATGCCAAGGATGCTTGGCTTTCCCAGGTCAAAATTTTCCTATTCATCCAAATTCACAACGGAGCTGGGATGACGCAATTTCCAAATTAACTTTTGACTCGATTTTAAACGCTAGCTTAGGCCCAGATCGTTCAAGATTATTAGCACTCAACAGAAAGGAATCCGGTGATTGGCTAAATGATTTTCCAACTGCTAACACTGGAACCTGTCTTGAACCGGACACTTTGAGAATGGCAGTTGGCTTGAGACTTGGCGTCCCGCTCTGCGCCCCCTGTGGTGTTACCGTTGACTCTATGGGACACCATGGACTATCCTGCTTAAAGAGTGCAGGTCGCTTCTCTCGCCACGCTGCGCTTAACGATATCATTCGCCGTGCTCTTGCCACCGTCGGTGTGCCCGCTCTCTTAGAGCCAAATGGCATTTTTAGGGACGATGGCAAGAGACCGGATGGGATGACCTTAATTCCGTGGGAGATGGGTCGGGTCCTAGTCTGGGATGCTACTTGCGTAGACACATTGGCCCCGTCCCGTCTTCCTAGAACAAAAGAAAAAGCCAGCGCCGCAGCGGAAGCGGCAGAAAGTAAAAACATAACCAAGTATAAAGGTGGGTCTACGCTAGACGAGCCGAGCACGAGCGGAGCACGAGCCGAGTCGCTTTGCTCGCGATGACAAGTGTCGCTCGAGGCTCGTACGTCGGTCCACAATACACGAATTTTGGCTTAGCTCGTGCTCCGCTTGTGCTTGGCTCGTCTAGCGTAGACCTACCTTTTGGGTCCCGGCTCGTCGTACCATTTTATTCCAGTCGGTGTCGAGACTGTCCTTGGGGTCCCAACGCGCATAAATTATATAAAATTTTGAAGAAGCGTCTTGTGGAGTCCACTGGTGACCTAAGGGCTGGCAGTTATTTCTCCCAACGAACAGGCATCGCCGTTCAAAGGGGGAATGCTGCCAGTCTTTTGGGCACAATGCCACGGGGCCCTATTTAGATTTAGTTTAGTTTTATTCATTTTGTAAATAGTTATTACGCTTTAATGTACATACCATTTGTCTAATATTTTATTGAATAAATTATTTTTATTTTAATAAAAAATATAAATCTTTCGATAAAACTATCCTACTTTGTCATTTAGAATGATTTTTTCGGCAAAGGGTGTTAGGCATACTTAAGTCTATGGGCGTAGGTATATTTTTATTTTTTTATGCTTCAACAGTGAGCTTTTTCAAGCACTTTTTTGAAAACAACTTAAACTATAATACCTACTTTATTCCATTCACGAGTTGTTTTGTAAGGTATTGTGTGAAAACTTTCCTTCGTACAAGCAGCCAATGTGCGTCGCCGGTGCTGTGTTCCAACTGGTTCCAACACTGCGGCTAATGAGTGTGCGAAAGTATGTGACTAATGGCTGTTGTACGACTAACTTTGGTGCTGAAAACTGCACTATAAATTATAGAATACAAAGCATTATTGGTTTTCATTTGTACGTTACTTTACGGAACTCCAATTGTCTCCGGTTTTCACATGGAAATCGTGGGTAAGTTTATCGAAAGGGAGACCTCGTAATATCCGCGGGTGCCTACTTATTGGATGTAGGCAGTGCAAAACCAAAAACTGTGGCGGTGTTGATGGAACACTTATGATAATTGAATGAAGTTATGTATCTTGTAAAAATTGTAAAAAGTAAATTTGAATAGAAAAGCTTAGCATAAATCTACCTTTAATTCAATAGGTACTAGATCATAGTTGCGCGTGCACAGCGTTGTTTGTCAATCAATCAAATTACATAAATCATTTATTCAATAGCAAGGTTGAAAATTACTCGTTTTTACTTTGGTAACAAAGCTGGTTTGAAGTCGTAAAGGCTGACATATATTTGTCACAATCGGGAATGCTGAAGATCAAGACAATACCAAAAATAATGATAATAAAGTCTCTGATAACGGGGAGAGAGCAAGCAGTGAAACTTTTTACAACGCGGTATAGATATGGAGACAATAATATAAGTAACTAACATTGACTTTATCTTTTAAATCGCCATCAAAAGTACTACGACTGTGCACAGACAGCTGTATAAGAATTATCCGCCATTACATTAATGATGCTATGGAGCCATTTGCTTGGTATAAATGACGTCATTCCGCCAAGAAGGGCCCCGTAACGCTTTGTTATATTATGTAAAGTTAATATTTATGGGTTTTTGGTAGAAAAGGGAAGGAGGTAAGGTAGACACTGAGCATTCACCGTCTTTCACCTAGTACAGGATCGTTAAAAGTTACGTGCTTCACCTCTGAAACACCCCCGCTGTGCCATTCTTTATTTTTTGTTAATAAGAATTTATCATTATATCTATCTCTCTATGAAATGTACCTATAATCATTGTCTGATCACAGGTAGTATAGATGTGGCGATAATTGCGAGAGATCTACGTCCAAAAGTGGACAAATTCATGCTGATGTTCAATCAAAAACTTTAACAGCAAGTTTTTTTTTTTATACTAGGTACTTATGTGGCATACAAGCTTACGGCCCACCGGAAGGTTGGTAACCGTAGCCTATAGACGTTTGCAACACCAGAAGCGTTACACACACGCTGCCGACCTGGGCGCAGGTTGTGACGACCCACAGTTGAAATTTTTCAAGCCGCCCGTAAGGCCTTCAACTTGGCTTAACGACTGTCATTTTACTGACAAGTTTAAAATAGTCAACCGCAATGTGCCTTGTATTTACAATCTCCTGTTCAAAAGGTTACGGGTTAGCCGAGTACAAAGTTAGTTTAATGAGTTTTGTAACGAAATTGAATTTTATAAGTGGCGCGGGTCGTTCGGTGTGAGTTTAGTACGATAGTCGATGTCGTAAAGTGCCCACGGCTGGTAAGCTATTGTCTGGAAGTCTGGAAATTGACGCTCAAACTTTCTATTGATAAACGACTTAAATACTTTTAGTCCCCTCTTGTTTCAAATTGTTTAGCGATTGTTACATTTTTCATATCGCACTGACGTGACAAGCATAGTTTCTAGAAAGGGTTTACTACAATAGCCTATAGAGATGATACTTTAATAGGTATTCTAGGGAGAAATAATTTGAATGTTTCTAATCGAATCGAATTTCGAATTTCTTAATCGAGTTTCTTTTTTAAACATAAAAAAAATAGAAAAAAGTTCAAGATAAAAGATTTCAAAATGCCTTTCACCATTAGAAAGACCAGTTTTGCTGAAGTAACATTGGCTTGGATATGAATGACACATGAGTTTCTATATTGTTTGCTACTTTTTATGTACCACAATATACATTATAATAGCGCAAGTCATATTAGGTAGCATAGTTAATTTGCACCAGATAGCGCGGTCTGAAAATATTCCTTAATATGTAGAAATGTATTTAATCAAAATACATTCCAAACGTATGCCTCATTCAGAGAAGATTAACGGCAGCCGGTATTGGCGCGCGCTCAGCTGATTTATTTAATGTTTACATCTTCCTACCTACGCCACTGTTGTGGTTTGTTTAGAAAAAGGGAAGTGGGCTTCATGAGGTTGTATTTATAGGTAAAAAAAATTTCATTAAAAAATACAACCGACTTCGAACAAATCCTGAAAAATGAAATTTACTTAGCACAAAGTAGGTAATATGTATTTTGTTTTTTTTTTTTTTTTTTTTATACTACTTAGGTGGCAGACAAGCTTACGGCCCACCGGAAGGTTGGTAACCGTAGCCTATAGACGTTTGCAACACCAGAGGCGCTACACACGCGCTGCCGACCCGGGCGCAGGTTGTGACGACCCACAGTTGAAAGTTTTCAAGCCGCCCATAAGGCCTTCAACTTGGCTTAACGACTGTCATTTTACTGACAACCGGGACCAACGGCTTATCGTGCCTTCCGAAGCACGGAAACGCTCGTAAATAAATGTCACAAAGTGGTCCACGTGGTGGTCACCCATCCATATCCGGCCATAGTAAATGTTGCTTACTGCAGTGATCGTTTACAGAACACTGAGTCCGCGGGGCCACGAGCGCTTCACTTCATTTATCAGATTTTATTCAATATCATATTGAAGTCGGCGCCAAGTAAATTCATAGGTTTAGGTAGGTATTATTCATGGCACCAACTTCAATATTATATTAAAGAAAATCAGATAAATCAAAATACATATTACTTTGTGGTAAGTAAATTTTATTTTTCAGGATCTGTTCGAAGTCGGTTGTATTTTTTATTGAAAAATTTTTTATCAATATTTTAAGTGACGGGTGAACCGAAAAATATATCTATCTAGGTGAAAGTTCTCATTAATACAAATCAATCAAGCCCCATCACAAGGTAGCTGCTCTGTAAATCGTCAAGGAATTCCCTCGACTGTCTTTTGGTTCCATCATCGGATTGACTCCAGACCTTCATTAACTGTAGTACATTAAAGCACTGAATTAAAAAGTTAACAAACGCACTAGTTCTCCCTATAATTATCGGTGGTTGCCCTCGATTTATCCAGGATCCCATAATGAGATCATAACCTGGTTAAAATGGGACCACCTCAGAAGTTAACCCTATTCAACAAAAAAAAATTAAATTCGTCTATAATTGACGGAAATATCGGTGAACATACATAAAACATTGAGAACTTTCTTTTGTTTTAAGTCTGATCTATCAATCTAGGTGTAAAGTTCTCATCAATACAAATCAATCAAGCCCAAACACAAGATAACTGCTGTAAATAGTTAAGGAATGCCCTCGACTGTCTTTCGACTCTATCTTCAGATCGACGCCAGACCTTCATTAAAATGTAGAACATTAAAGCACTTAATTAAAACGTTAACATGCGCACTAGTTGTCCCTACAATTTTCCGTGGTTGCCCTCGATTTCTCCTGGATCCCTTCATCAGATCCTGACCTGGTGAAAATGGGACCACGTCAGAAGTAACCCCTATTCAACAAAAAATAAAATTTTGAAATCCTTCTATAATTGACGGAAATATCGCTTAACATACATAAAAAAAAATACATACAGACGAATTGAGGGAGTATTCCCGTTCGTCCCCTTGACTCGTCCCCCTAGGGGGACGAACGGGAATTCAATATTTTATTTTCCCGATGGTCCCCTTAATTTTTTTGGGGGGACGAACGGGAATAATTTTTTCATTCTTATTTTGTTCTATTGCTCCCAACAAATAATATAAGACAGGTGCGTTGGTAAAAAATCAAATTTGACATTCTATTTTTATTTACAAATGAAGATCAACAAAACAAATGAAGATCGTCAAAACAAATGAAGTTCGTCAAAACAAATGAAGATCAACAAAACAAATGATGATCGTCAAAACAAATGAAGATCGTCAAAACAAATGAAGATCGACAAAAAAATGAGGATCGGCAAAACAAATGACGGTTGGATAAACAAATGACGATCGAAAAAACATAATAAGATAAATAAAACAAAAGACTAAGCAAGTTGATAAGGTCAAAAACTACTTGCAGCCATATTTTGTAATCTAGATGCGAGAGCCATTCAAAAAAATAGTTGCAAGCAATTCTCGACCTTAATGAAAGGTTCATCATCACGCCTTTATCCCCGAAGGGGTACGCAGAGGCATATTATATACCCACATTTCACCTTTTTATAATTTGTCCCACGTAATACGTTGTGAGCCGTATTGCCGTGTTTAAATGGACAGGCTGATTTTGAGAAGCCTTAATGACACCTACCTAAAAATGTGCTTTTAGACATCACTGATCACAACTATATAAAAAATAAATAGATTTTATGCATGCTCATGAGGTCGAAATTTGCTTGGAGCCATTTTTTGTAATCTAGATACGATAATCATTTAACAAATAGGTGCAAGCAATTCTCGACCTTAATGACATTTATCTAAAAATGTGCTTTTAGGTGTTTATGGACATCACTGATCACGAACATAATTAAAAAATAAATAGATATTATGCATGCTCATAAGGTCGAAATTTGTTTGGACCCTTTTTAGGGTTTCGTAGCCAAATGGCAAAAACGGAACCCTTATAGATTCGTCATGTCTGTCTGTCTGTCTGTCCGTCCGTGTGTCACAGCCACTTTTCTCCGAAACTATAAGGCCTATGCTATTAAAACTTGGTAACTAGCTGTATTCTGTGAACTGCATTAAGATTCTTATATAAAACTAGAAAAAAGCAGTAAATATTGGGGGTCCCCATACTCAGAACTGAAACTCAAAAATTTTTTTTTTCCACAAATCCATACGTGTGGGTATCTATAGATAGGTCTTTAAAAATGATATTGAGGTTTCTAACATCATTTTTTTCTAAAGTGAATAGTATGCGCAAGAGACGCTTCCAAAGTGGAAAAATGTGTGTCCCCCCCCCCCCCTCTAACTTCTAAACCAAGAGAATGGTAAATCTAAAAAGAATATATGATGTACATTGCCATAAAAACTACCAATGAAAATTGGTTTGAACGAGATAGAGCTGGTAGTTTTTTTTTAATATGTTATAAACCGCAATTTTCGGTTAGAAAAATCACTACCACTGCGAACGTGTTAGCACGTTCACGGACAGTACGTCGAGAACCGTACATCCTGACTCTTATAATATGGCACTACGGCTGTAGCCGGTGATTTTAAATGTATCAAAAGTGGAATTACGTTCACAGCCGAAGATTTTTCATTACACACATAGGAACGGCGTGACTCTGTGCCGTTTTAGGCTGTAATACAGACAGCTAGTGTCACATCAAGCACTCCGACGCGTACACACAAGTTAAGTCTCTCACGCACACATTGAAGGACATCATGTCGTGACACTCCTTCTGTGGCCGGGTGATCTACCTACTACCGATTACGTCTTTGGCCGTTACTGCCGCAACACTTACTTGAAAAATCTAATAATGTGGCAGTCCGTCCGCAGGCGTGATACTATTTACGTCTTTGGCCGTTACTGCCGCAACACTTACTTGAAAAATCTAATAATGTGGCAGTCCGTCCGCAGGCGTGATACTATTTTGTATGGAAAATTTGTGTGTCATATCACAATTTTTTAGGAATGGTTTCTGTCCGTGAATGTGTTAAAATATCAATCAAAGTTACAACGAACTAAAAGAACTTTTATATTATGTTACTTGCTGCTACGAAACCCTTCATGGGCGAGTCCACTTGGCCGGTTTTTTGTATTCAAGATGCGATAAACATTCAAAAAAATAGGTGCAAGCAATTCTTTACCTTATGGATCAAAGACTTCTATATAGACTGAGGTAGACATGCCCTACGCACCGATTTTTGAAACCTATAAACTGAGCTAATTAGCAGCGTTGCTCGCACTGTTGTGAGTCAAAACTTCGAAAGTAGGTGCTCGACTTGAAATCGGAGTCCATACGCCTTCTCTTTTACTCTTTCTCTACTCGTATATTGCTATTGTGCGTGGTGACAATTACGAAAAAAATATTTATAAGTGAGTGTAGTCTTATTAATGTGTGTATTTGAGGATTGCTTTTGAAATCTCGTTTGTTAGAGTACGGCGCGTCTACCTCAGTTTATATAGAAGTCTTTGTTATGGATATGCATAATATTTATTTATTTTTTACATATTCATGATCAGTGACGTCGATAAACGCCAAAAAGCACGTTTTTGGAGAAGTGTTATTAAGGTCGAGATTTGCTCGCACCTATCTTTTTGAATGGCAATCGCATCTAGATTACAAAATATAGCTGCAAGTTATTTTTGACCTTATCAACTTGCTTGTAGTCTTTTGTTTTACTGATCTGCATGTTTTTTCGATTGTCATTTGTTTATCCGACCGTCATTTGTTATGCCGATCGTCATTTATTTTATAGATCTTCATTTATTTTTCGATCGTCATTTGTTTTTTCGATCATCATTTGTTTTATAGATCTTCATTTGTTTTTTCGATCATCATTTTGTTTATCCGATAGTCATTTGTTTTATAGATCTTCATTTGTTTTTTCGATCATCATTTTGTTTATCCGATAGTCATTTGTTTTATAGATCTTCATTTGTTTTTTCGATCGTCATTTGTTTATCCGATCTTCATTTGTTTTTTCGATCATCATTTTGTTTATCCGATAGTCATTTGTTTTATAGATCTTCATTTGTTTTTTCGATCGTCATTTGTTTATCCGATCGTCACTTGTTTTTTCGATCATTATTTGTTTATCCGAAGGTCATTTGTTTTGTCGATCTTCATTTGCTTTTTTTTTCATCTGTTTATCGTCATTTGTTTTTTTTATTATCATGTAATTTTGGTCGAGGGGGACGAAAGGGGGACGAATGGCACTTAATCGAAGAACATATTCCCATTCGTCCCCTCTTGAATTAGGAGGGGGACGATCGGGAACTGATTAAATATTATTTTTGTGAATTCCCGTTCGTCCCCCTCGGGGGGACGAAGTCAAGGGGACGAACGGGAATACTCCGAGAGAACCTCCTCCTTTTTTTGAAGTCGGTTAAAAAGGTTTTAGATATACGTTAGTTGATTATAGCTGGTCAGCTCATAGGTACTAGCTGGATGTACTTTTCAATAATCAGGTACCTCCCGTATCTTAATCTGACGCAGTTTAGTAACTACAGAAATTCCTTCTAGGACTCTTCTGCCAATATAGGTATTTATTGGACTTTAAAAACGTCATCTACAAACCCGTTGGCTGTCAAAATTCTACGGTAATTCAGTGAAAACAATAGCTTCATGAAATTTTTTTTAAAAAAAATTAAACTGCACTGCAAATTTTACGTTCATCCGTTTTCGTAGATTTTTTAAAAAGGTAGAAAGTTTTAGTCTTCACATGTTATAAAGATGATTCCAGAAAGACTCTAACTCTCTGGTGAATGTTCTAATCTAAAAAATCATAACTCATAGGTTGAACCTCCTTTTGTAAAGTAGGGCTCAATATGGATCCACTGTCACCATTACTTACCACACCACTTATATAGGCATTGTTCTGTAGACATATTCGTACATTGTTCAAACACACGGCTAATAGATTGCACAGTGTATCGATAATCCTACATAGTTGGTGTTTCCTACGTGCTGTGGGTTAAAGTATTCTCATGTGGTTTAGCTTTATTGAATCTAGGCTATGGGTTAACTAAATTAAATTAAAATAATGCAATCGGTTATAATTTCATGTTTGAAAATTAGGAACGGACGGAATTAGGTACAGAGATACTTATTCGTAGATGTGACCCGTAGAATACCCGACATAAAGATAACCTTGCTTGTCATCAGTGTAGACTGAAAAAAGTCAGTAATTCCTTCCTGGGTAACAGTATACGTTTTTACAACAGGCTTCCAAATGAAATAAAAAGTATGCCCTTAAATAAGTTTAAAAAGTGTATAAAAGGTAAATTGTACCGCAGGGGCTACTAATCAGTTGACGATTGTTTGCTTGACAGGGAAGCCTGGAAATGATCTGCTTGCTCTACTGCATTCTCAAGCAATAGTTTGTGATTTTTAGTTTAAATTTTTGTAAATAGAGCACAAAAAGAAAAGCCCTTCGAGTTTCTTGCCAGTTCTTCTCAAGCGGGCCGCGTTCCGAACTGGTGGTACTGTTTGCATTGTATTCATTGACGTGTCGCAAGTGCCTATGTATTAGGATTATGCGAAATAAATGTTTTTTTGAGTTTGAGTTTGATGTGAGCTTAGACCATCTTTTTAGCAGCTGAATGGTTTAGGTTCTGTATTTTTGGTTAGTATTACAGAATACCTACAAGAAGTAGTAATAGTTCTGTTTATAGTCCATGAGTAGGGCCATATGTGTCTGCAAAGTCAGAAAAAAATATTTACTTCGCCTCTTCCTAATAGGTTTTGCAAAACAGCTCTGCCATCGTAGTAGTACTTTACTCCTTCAGGATATAGACCAGGTGTGTTGAGGAGAATGCAATCAAAGTGGAAAGAATTAGTATTTTCAAATGTTAAGAATCCAGTAGGTACCTATTAAATGAAGCTGAAAAAATAATATAAACATATTTTGTAACAAATATAAATTGTATTTAGATTACGTAAAACTTTTACTTTAGAAGAGGTTACTACAGCGAGATAATTTAAACATATGATCCCAACAATATTCAAAGTTTGGTATAAATAATTATAAACTCAATCACCAGACTGTGGCACCTGGTTAAGATAAAGACTTTAAGCTCAAAGTTACGAGCGCTTTGCAATTTCATGTTCTCAACGTGATAAATACCTACTTGGCTGATTCATCAACGTGGACCATAAACCTTTGGGTGAGGAACTTCAAACTTGGACAGTAGCTTTTACATGCTGATTTATAAGTTTCTTAATACTTTGGTAATCTCTTACTTAAGAAAATAGTGAAAAGGTAAGAATCATTTGAGAATTTTGGCTTTTGAATCTGTGTTTACACAGTAATTACATACTGCCTGAGTGCTAGTTAACATTATTGTGTGGAGGGACCACGAATTTAGCGTGTCGCACTGCCGAATAAAATTTCCATAACCCGAGGTGTACAAAGTAACTTCTATGTAGATACTACCTGAAACAGAATGTGCGTGATGTTACGTCATCACAGCAGATAACAATATTCTGTCGTTGAATTATTAAAGATCTGCGAATTTCTTTATCAGATCAATAGATAAATATTTGTGTGACCCATAAATGTTTGTTTCAAGAGTCTGGGTGTTTCTATGTATAGTATGTACGTATTTAAAAGTATTTAAGTATTATTATCCGTGGTCTGATACCCATAACACAAGCAGGTTATTCCTAGCTTACTTTGGGATCAGATAGCGTTGTGTGAAATGTCTGTGAATATTTATTATCCGTGAATAGGAGGTTTAACAGGTATCAAGTAACCTTTATTTTTAATCCCTTGAAAATAGAACACTGTTTATCCCTGTAAAGGATGTGATTCGTACAAAAATAATCTGAAATGAAACCTGAAAATGTTTAATTGCTAAGAGGTGTGAGACCCCAACATGTTGAACAAATAAAGCGCACGAGACTTACAATAGTTCGGAAATAGAGAACAAATAATGGTGGCGGTTTGTTTGTCTGTTTGTCCCAGCTGTGGCTCGGAACATAATCCAGGTTAAAAAGCCACTGCGAGCCAGTTGGTGTTGGAAGTTCGACTAATATTGTGTGTTGTAAATATTGGAGCATGTTAGGTTCGTGTGTGAGATAAGTGTGGGTATTTGTGTAAGGAGCAGAAACATTTTATGAATGGTTGTATTTGCTTTATGTACTTAAGACAAGCTAAAGACCGCTATATATTTTTAATCATCGCGAATATAACCCGAATTATTTAAAATTCTATACTTACACAAATAATGATTAAAAAAATTGCGTGTACTTAGTGTACACACGTAAGAAGTGAAACTTCTTCATAAACTTAATTTTCACCTCACCTTAAATTAAGTCAAAAAGTACAAAAGTACAAAGTCCAAAAGTCCAAAAGTCCAAAAGTCCAAAAGTCCAAAAGTCCAAAAGTCCAAAGTCCAAAGTCCAAAAGTCCAAAAGGCCAAAAGTCCGAAAGTCCCAAATTCCCAAGGTCTCAAGGTCCCAAAATCCCAAAGTCCCAAAGTCCCAAAGTCCCAAAGTACAAAAGGCCAAAAGTCCAAAAGTCCCAAAGTCCCAAGGTCTCAAGGTCCCAAAATCCCAAAGTCCCAAAGTCCCAAAGTCCCAAAGTCCCAAAGTCCCAAAGTCCCAAAGTCCCAAAGTCCCAAAGTCCCAAAGTCCCAAAGTCCCAAAGTCCCAAAGTCCCAAAGTCCCAAAGTCCCAAAGTCCCAAAGTCCCAAAGTCCCAAAGGCCAAAAGTCCAAAAGTCCCAAAGTCCCAAAGTCCCAAAGTCCCAAAGTTCCAAAGTCCCAAAGACCCAAAGTACCAAGGTCCCATCTAAAAGTCCAAAAGTCCCAAAGTCCCAAAGTCCCAAAGTCCCAAAGTCCCAAAGTCCCAAAGTCCCAAAGTCCCAAAGTCCCAAAGTCCCAAAGTCCCAAAGTCCCAAAGTCCCAAAGTCCCAAAGTCCCAAAGTCCCAAAGTCCCAAAGTCCCAAAGTCCCAAAGTCCCAAAGTTCCAAAGTCCCAAAGTCCCAAAGTCCCAAAGTCCCAAAGTCCCAAAGTTCCAAAGTCCCAAAGACCCAAAGTACCAAGGTCCCATCCAAAAGTCCAAAAGTCCAAAAGTTCAAAAGTTCAAAAGTTCAAAAGTCCCAAAGTCTCAAAGTTCCAAAGTCCCAAAGTCCCAAAGACCCAAAGTACCAATGTCCCATCCAAAAGTCCAAAAGTCCAAAAGCCCAAAAGTCAAAAAGTCCAAAAACCCTTAAATGACATGCTATCCCTGGATAAAGTACTCTTAATTCGAATCCACCGTGGTGAGGAACAGAACAAAGATGGCGCGTAACCAAAAATCGTGACGTGACGTGACGTGACGTGACGTGACGCAAATTTTTTTCCAACGCCGATAAAGAAGTTTCACTTCAAAAATAGCGAAAATTTAGAAACATGAAGTTCTATTGCGTTGATACCTAAGATAGTATAATTAGACCCTTTGCCACAAATTAAATACTTCTTGCGCTCAATTTTACACTAGCTACTTTTGTAAAGTTAAAAATTTATTATTTTAGTTCGAAATTATACAATTGTACAAAAGGTTCTCTGTCTAGGGTTTGTCAATTTCAATTCAATTTTCAATTTATTTATTTCAGAACAATATTACATTGTGTTGAAATGTGATTCATTCACCTTCATCGTGTTATCAAATTTAACGTAGGTACATAAAAATGAAAAATCTCACGAAATATACAGTAAGTCAATGTCAGAAAATTACAATTCTACCTCATATTAAAGACATTTAAGATAATATTAATACTTAACTATTTTTATGTCAGAATTATTAATGTATAGATGTCAATTAAATTATTATTCATTATTATATGTCAATAATAGGTGCTAATTTAAGTCACAAAACTTTTATACAGAAAATATATATATACTATTTTATACATGTCATTATTCATTCAATAGCCACAGAAACGCCAACCCAAGTACCTATCACAGTCATAGCTCATCCAAGGCATAAAGACATTTTTCTACCAGAAACTCTCTTAAGTTTGGTTTGAACATTCCTGTATACAATGACCTTTTCAGCTCCATTGGCAGTCTGTTAAACATCTTCGTTGCGTTGAAAAGCGAGCTGTGCTTAACCACTTCCAAGGTGGGGGTTATTACAAAACCCAGGTCCAACCTTCTGGATGCCTCTCTTTTCTCTTGTTGCTCCTCTGTTTCATATTCGTGTATATATTTTTTTAGATGCATCAGTAAGACCATGACATATAAGCTGGGTACAGTTAAAATTTCAAGTTCTTTAAAATGCGGGCGACACGACTGTTGTTGCTTAATCCGTACCATAGTTCGTATTGCCCGTTTTTGGGCAATGAACGCTGACTGCATATTATATTCGTAGCTTCCTCCCCAAAATAAGATGCTGTACCTTATCTTAGACTCAATCAGAGCACAATATACAGCCTTGAGTTGGTCACGTTTAACTACGTCTCTCATGTTGTATTCTTACGTATAAATGTTATTTCGTCTATATTAAGAGGCCTAAAATTATAACAATTTAATAAGTTTAGAAAGTTATTTGTTTTCTGCGTGTCTACCCACCGAGGGTCTATATTGAAGTCACCACATACGAAGCATTTTTTGTCAAAAAAGTGCGAAAGTAATTTGTCAAGGTTCATCATGAATAGGTCAAGATTGTCGTCGTAAGGGCTACGGTAACAACAGAAAACATAGATTCCCGTTTGCGCATCCCTCACACCACATATCTCAAAAGCGTCTCTTTTGTATAATGTTTTACACATAACCACTGCTTCACACTCTCTCTCCTTAGAGGCAAGAATCAATGTCCCTCCCCTTTTCTTATTAACCCTAATGTTGTACGGTACCAACTTATAGCCTGGAAAGCTGTAAAGCAGAGCTAGCTTTGAGTTAAAGAAGTGTTCACTAATACACAGGTAATCCGAAACATAAGTGCTTTCTCTAACATATAGTTCAAGGTCATCCGTTTTATTATATAAGCCACATACGTTTTGGTGGAAAAGGTTCAATGATAATTTATTTACGTGGTCAGGCACGAAAAGCACCTGATAAGGGAATAAAAAAGTAATGCATCACCTAAAAATAAACAGCTATTCTGAAGCCTGGGACTGATGTTTGGATGTTAAAAATATTAGGGAGATCTTTTAGTCTTGATTCTCTAGTCCTGTTGTGTATCTACTTTAGCTTACTATAATTTGTACTGGTTTGATTCTCTTGTATTTCGTACCCCTTCATTTCGAAGGGGTACGAAACATAAATAGACTTGAACAAATAACAGTTACCTCAGGGGTAACTATAATCTGTACTTCTAGTAGTAAGTACCTTAAAGTAGACACCGGGCCTCAAATTAGAAACTATTATTACGTGGCCAAGATATAACACGTAATTGATAAGATTGAAACAAATATCAATGTTCAAAACCAATTTTGAAAATTATAGTTATTAGAAATCTGATCTGAACACACATTAATATATATTGTAATATACTATCTACCGTTTCAACTTTCTAACACAAAACATATTCAAATCAAATAGTTATTTTACCAATAAAATAACTACCCAATCATGCACTTTATCTCTTACACTTATATCCATCCAAAGGTTGCATGGAAGAAATTGCATTTAGCGATAAGGCCGCCCGTTGTACATTTTAGAACATGTATTCCGTATTAATGTAAGTAATTCTAAATTGGTGTACAATAAAGAATATTTCTATTCTATTCTATTCAAATAACTTGTATCCATACAGTTCATTAGCCGGTGACAGACTAGCCATTTCACATAATGCCTTCATATGCAGTCTCGAGGGAAATCACTCGGACTTCAGCGCTCCTGAATAAATTACCTTCTGCACTTGAGTGCAGCGCCTTCAATCATAAACTTGAACGGCGTTTAACACGTTTATGGTATACTTTGTTCTTACAATGTTATAGACTTTATTACAACTCAAAATTACTATAAACTTTATACAAGTTATAAAAAAGGGGAACATAAATTTAAAAAAGGAAAGAAGTGCCAAATTAGATTTAGGCATCGAAATATTCCTCCACATCGCTGTCAACCAAAACCGTGCCCAAAATGCTGACGGGTAAACTTACCAAGTTGTAAGGCAATGGCTCTGACTCGACCTAATCCCAACTTTAATTATTAGTCGATATCAACAATTGACATAATTTAATTGATTGTAAGTTTTTTACGTATGTTCTCGGATTCTCCACCAATTGCGGTCCGATTCTCAATTCTTTATATGCAGTTTGATCATGTTTTAGTATGTGGCAACGGAAGCCGGTTTTAGGCGATATCCCTTACTATATCTGATAACAAGATTAATCGTTAAGAAAACAAAAGACCGGACAGCAAAGAAGAAATACAACTGAAGAGGTAAAACATTTTGTCGCCGTAAAGCCGCCAATTTGATTTTTAAGAAATTTTATTACACCTGGTGTTACTCACACAATCACTACGAATCAAATTACATCTCGTATGTCAAAATCTGTCAAGCCGTTCAGGCTGTAGGGCGTGACAAAGAAATGGACATAAATACATACATAGTCTCGAAAAACATTACCCTCATTTCTTCGGCAGTCGGGTAAAAATAAGAACAAATAACAAAAACCATATTTTTAATGTATTCATAATTCGAAACATTTAAGATGTTCATATCTCCATTATAAAAACAATAATTTGTATTATAGTGAAATAATATCAAGACTTTAACTTGTTTGTGACATTTAGCCTAAGAAAAGCCTGTACAAAAGGTAACTATACCTTAAACTATATGTTACCTTTCAAAGACGTACTGAGACCCTAATCTGCCTAATACTCTTGATTCACGAAACTTCTAAGATGAAAATCTGGGTCAAATCTGCTTTTTAGGTACCCAAATGGTAAAACCGGGACCCTATTCATGAGAGTTCGCCGTTCGTCTGTCTGTCTGTCTGTTTGTTCGTCACGAGGCTGTATCTCATATCTCACGAAGTAATATCTAAAGAACTGAAATTTTCATAGATAATATATTTCTGTTGCCACTATAATAACAAATACTAAATTTAAATAAACCGGCCAAGTGCGAGTTGGACTCGCCCATGAAGGGTTTCGTAGCAGCAAGTAACATAATATAAAAGTTCTTATAGTTAGTTGTAACTTTGACTGATGTTTTAACACGTTCGCAGTGGTAGTGATTTCACTCCCGGAAATTGCGGTTTATGACGTATTTAAAAAAAACTACTAGCTCTATCTCGTTCAAACTAATTTTCTTTGGTAGTTTTTATGGCAATGTACAGACGAATTTGAGAATGCATGGTCAATCCGAAACGAAATTGCTTTGCACTGAGAATTGACGCCATCTATCGGATAACATTGGAAGTCAAGTATCTAGCGTTGCCGATTTTTTTAATACCTCACACAGGTACGCGATTATTGTCAAAATAGCAACTCATTAATCTTTTGAGTAATGTAAATATGCCATCTAGTACATTTTTTGTGATTCTAAGGTGTCTATGCAATATTATATTCGAGTATAGTTGCGCTATCTAGCGGAGTTTTTGTAGTTTGGACTCAAATGTGCATGGGATTATAGATCTTAAGGGGCCCATGCAATATTGGAGGTGACTGTACATCATATATATTTTTTTAGATTTATCATTCTCTTAGTTTAGAAGTTAGAGGCGGGGGGACACACATTTTTACACTTTGGAAGTGTCTCTGGCGCAAACTATTCACTTTAGAAAATAATGATGTTAGAAACCTCCATAGCATTTTTGAAGACCTATCTATGAAATGGGTGTAGTGGGGCCCTACCAACACCTTCGGGCCCAAGTCAACCTCACGTGCAAGCTCGTGCACCTGCTGAACAACGGACGAGGCTCTGACGGCGGCGGTCCATTTCAACACGGCGATGGGCTCACCACCTGTTACGTGGGACCGAATTGTACACGGTGAAATGTGGGCCGGTATAGGCCTCTGCCTACCCCTTCGGGGATAAAGGCGTGAGTATATGTATGTATGTGTATCTATGAATTTTAATATTTAAAGCAATTAGTATGCTAACTTTTTCATAATATTTTATTATAAAGTGAAGTCCAGTCTGGGCCAAGTTGTCTTTTTTCACTTTATAATAAAAAATAAAAAAAAATACTATCTATGAATACCCCACACGTATGGGTTTGATGAAAAAAAAAATTTGAGTTTCAGTTCTGAGTATGGGGACCCCCAAAATTTACTGTTTTTTTTCTAGTTTTATACAAAAATCTTAATGCGGTTCACAGAATACATCTAGCTACCAAGTTTCAATAGCATAGACCTTATAGTTTCGGAGAAAAGTGGCTGTGACACACGGACGGACAGACAGACGGACAGACAGACAGACAGACATGACGAATCTATAAAGGTTCCGGTTTAGCCATTTGGCTACGAAACCCTAAAAAGGGGGATTTAGGGGGGGGGGGGCTCCCAAACGTGATTTTTTACCGTTTTTGGTAGGGAACCCTCTGTGCCCGGCTACGACTCGCACTTGGCTGGTTTTTCAAGTATCTATTCAGATAATTCTAAAGGACATACCTAGCTCTATATCTGTTTGTAATGCTTAGTATATTAAAAGTTCTCAGATCTCTTGAAAAAGTAAAATGCTTTGTGCTCCTCATAAGAAGTTTAAGACCGAAAAGTAATAAGCTCTTTCGTAAAAATGTTCAATGATTTTTATTTTCACCTGATTGTTCCCGACGAACGGCTTAGAATTTAATTCTACATAATAAGTTTTTCTTCTGCTTATTCTCTATCTCTATCTATTTATAATATCTCTATTTAAGTTTTTCGTAGCTGTACCACAAGAAACGTGCTGGAATAGGTGGTCCGGCAGCGAGCCAACACACGTCGCATACCACAGAGCGTAACTGAATAACTTGACTGAGATTTTAGCAACAAAGTACCTATTAACATGTGAAAGAGGCATTAGTTGCGAAATACCACATCGGGTTTTACGCTTCAACACTATGGGATCTCCGTTGATGAACATTCATAGGGAAAATGGATTAAATTCGACAAGGTTATTATGGAGAAAAGAACAAAACTATTTTTATGTATCACTTTTGAATTCCAACGGCCAACGGAATTCAAAAGTGATATATAAAAATTTAAAAAACAAAACTTGTAGCCATATTTAACATGCAGAGTGCCTACCTAACATGTTTCCTTTTAATGTAATCAATATTTGGATCTAAAAGGATTTCTGTGAGCCAATAAGAAACGAGTTGGCGATTTGCCACTAACCTTATGGCACAGTTCTGTCGAATTTTCACTATTTTAATACTAATAAGCAATGTGATATATCCCGTGAGATAACTGGCATACATAACGCCGAATTTGTAGAATAAATGTTTTAAACATGACTCTTTCGACAGGAAAGACTTTCCTGGCGGAAGCATCCTGTTCCAGCGCCCCACGCTTTTACAATCAAATATTATAACTAAAAGCACATAGTTTACACTTCAGCCTAGAAATAGAGGCAACTTGAACGATCCATAATTTATTTTTGGTTTTTTCGTGCATTATAAAAGCGTATTTTTCTAGGGTTTTTTAAACCATTTATTTATTTTATACTTTGTAGCATTTATTTTTTGTGTAGCAATCTGGTACTCGGGCTTGACAATGTGTAAAGCCGCCCTTTAATCAATTCATCGCTGGTTTTGTTATCTGTGGTTTTGCTGTGACACAAGTGACAAGTTTTGTCTGTGGCACGCCCGATGGATTTGCATTAAAGGAACAGGTTTTGTTAAGATTTTTGGTGAAAGACGGGACTTTGACCGAGACCTGCTTTGGGGTAGTTGGAGGTCCTTTGGCTTTTGCTCTGAGACTGTGCCGCGAATCAGTTTTTCGCTCAAGCGCGATTATTTGTTACCTCGCATAACCTAACAGGCTGTGATTGGGTTGCTGCATTTGCACATCTTACTACATTTTACCCAGAAAACTGGTGAGTCACTTCTTCTTTTGCAAAGCGGGTCGATTGTCGTCTGTCGCGCAGCCAAGATCTTAATTTGTCGTTTACTTGTCATAACAGGGTTTTTTACTACGGGGAAAAGCGGCCCGTCCGCGGTTAGCAAAAACCACACCCAATGACACGTGGACTACATGAGCGAGGTGTTTTGAGAGGGACCAGCCGCCTCCACGTGGCATTCTCGGGCTGTGCTGCTCTCAACTTACTCAAGGCCAGTAATTGTCACCCTATTACAAGTGTAGTTAGCTGCTTACCCGTTCTACCTGCTCACGCGGCAGTGGTCTATTAAGTGGAATTAGAACCTAAGCCCTGACTATATTTCTGTGTACCTGTGATATTTGTGTCTATCAGTGAATAAGCTCTCTGTGTGTCTCTGTGTACTTAGTAAATATATGTGTGTACACCCTATTGTCTGTTTTCGTGAGAGCCCTAGCCTACCCTTGCACACAGACTGGAAACTTAGAAATAAGGCGCCCTGGGATAGAGTTCTCTGCATAGCTACCTCGCGCTAGTTGGTGAGTAACACTGATCATCTTAGTGTTACAAAATTGGCTCCCAACGTAGTGGCAAATCTCTGGGTCTACTCTGCGGTAGTCTCAGTCTGGTGTGTGTGCATAGGTGGTTATCTCTGGCGAAACCATCCTGTAATATCGTCCGAGACGCTCCAGGACGTTAATTGGTGGTGCTAGCAGCTAAGCACAAAACCTTCCCTTTCGTCTTCTTCCAGCTCCCTACATCTTTGGCTGGAAAAGACACTAAATTCTAAATTCAAAAATTTAAAATAGCTGTGATTTTGGAAAAACTTTTTAATTTTATTTGGCATACCCACTTCTTTTTCTTATTGTGTTTTTTCTTTTATGTTTCTTTTTTTCTTTTTTTTGTGGTGCACACATATATTTATTATATTATTAGTGTAGATTAATATATAATATATATTATTCTATAGCTTCACCGTGTAAGGTAAACTTAGTGAATCTCTCTGTGTTAACTTAGTGAATGTCTTAGTGAACTCTGTAATTGTAAACTTTTTTGAAGGTGTGTAGATACCTTGAAATTTAATTATTAACCTGAACTGTGTTATCAGAAAATTTAGAAACTTTTCTCTCTTAATATACCCTTAATCTTTGTTAAATTCTAAAAGTCAATTTGAAACATAATTACCTAACTTAGTACACTTTGTTGTAACTCAATTTACATTTTTACTTTGTAATTGATCCCTATCTGTGCCATTTTATCTTTATAATTGTTGTAAGTAAATTTTTACATAATGGCACAGATGAAAAAATATATTAATTATTTAAGAAAGGATGAACTTGCTAACGAGCTGTCCCACATGGGTATTTCAGTGGAACCGGAAACGACAGTGTCTGGCCTTCGGAGTGAGCTAAGAACGGCACACCGACTCGTCCGTCGAGGTAGCATCAAAGCGAGTGCTCCGGTACCCGCTGATGCATCGGCTGAGCTCTCGATCTGCCTTTCAAAAGTCTCCGAGCTGGAGGAGGCTATTCAGTCAGGTGACATCTTCATTAATAAGGGTAGTCGTCTTAGGGTGTCCCTCAGGGCCAACTACTTATTGAGTAGGTTAGCTCGTTGTGGTCTGGATTGCCCCGACCTGGTGGATATTCGTGGTAGGCTAGTGAAGATCATCGCTAGGGCTGAACCCAGTAGTGATTCTGAATCCGAAGGTTCGGATGATGATGGTGATGATCCTTCGGGTCGTGACCAGGTGGAATATACTTCACCAGTAGTGAGAGAGGACCGCTCGGTGCGAGCTAGTTCAAGTAGGAATAGTTCTACATGTAACATAGTGTATAAAGAACGTCCCCTTAACTTATGTTCATTTAACTTAAAATATGATGGTTCTACTTGTGTACGTGTGTTTTTAGAGAGATTAGAGGAACTTAGATGTGCTCGGGAGGTTACTAGGCCTAGACTCCTTATGGCTTTCTCCGACCTGTTGGATGGACCGGCTTTGTCTTGGTTCCGTACAAACAAAGCTAACTTCATCTCATATGAGGATCTTATTAGTGAGCTTAGAGATACCTTCGATATTCCTGATTATGATTACCGCCTCAGGAACGAGATAAGACAGCGTACACAAGCCCGCTCTGAGTCCTTGGTTAACTATATATGTACAATGCAAGCCATGTTCTCAAGGTTGTCATGTAAGATGCCCAGTGAGGAACAGCTGGACATTCTCATGCACAACATTAGACCTGACTACATGAAGGAACTGGCCTTGCATGATGTCAACTCTGTAGATGACTTGAGACGTTTGGGTAAGCGCTTGGAGCTTGCGCGTACTAGGGCAGACGCTTTCCATGAGCCTGCTCTTGACAAGTTTGAGATTACATCTGACTTACACCAGCTTAAGAACAAAGGTGTACGAAAGCCCGCTAAGCAGGTGTCTGCAGTGGAGACGCCGGTTACCCCCCACGATCGCAAATGCTTTCGTTGCGGCGGGGGCGGTCACACTGCATACAGCTGCACACAGTCAAGGGAGCTGGTGTGTTTCCGGTGTGGTCTCAAAGGAGTCAAGACCCCAGACTGCTCACACTGTACTAGCAAGTCAAAAAACGCGTAGGCCAGGGCCTTATTAGGAACTCTGTGCATTACTCTGTATCTGAGTCTATTTCTGATAAGGTCCTGTTTCCTAAACGGGATAGTGACATTAGACCGTATCTAGTTGTTAAGGTTTTAAATTTAAATGTCTTAGGCCTTCTAGATTCCGGTGCCTCCTGCTCTATACTAGGTAAGGGAGCGCACCGCATCTTCTTGGAACTGGGTTTTGATCTTGTGAGTATCAATCCTACTTTTCGTATTACAACTGCAGACAGCACTCACTTGCAATGTCTGGGTTGTATCTCTTTGCCAATTGAGTACAATTCGGTTATCCGAGTTGTCAAGTTCTATGTTGTCCCAGGAATAACCACCTCCATGATATTTGGTGTGGATTTCTGGCAACAATTTAAGTTAAGTGATAAATTAATTTTACAAAATATTAGCCTTGATAGTTATAGTGATAATAATCCTATAGAGTCTGTGTCCCTTAACGGTGGCCTCGAGGATTACGACAACCTGACAACTAAACAAAGGTGTGTAATCAACGAGGTCATTGAGAAATTCGACTCGTTGAACACTGATAAGGTGGGTTTAGGTCGGACCTCACTTGTGCACCATGTCATTGACACTGGTGACAGCAAGCCGATCAAGCAGCGTTATTATCCGCTCTCTCCCCTTAAGCAGAAGGCCCTGGAAGCCGAGCTGGACCGAATGCTGGAGATGGGAGTAGTGTCCCCGTCTCAGTCCGCCTGGAACTCTCCAGTGGTCATGGTGGAGAAGGCGAATGGCGACCTCAGATTGTGCTTGGACTCTCGCAAGCTGAACTCTGTGTCTAAGAGTGACGCCTACCCCTTACCCTATATCAATCAAATCTTGGACCATCTTAATAATGCTAAGTATTTAACCTCTGTAGATCTGAGTGCGGCCTACTGGCAGATTCCATTCGACTCACCCCAGTCTGCTGAGAAGACTGCTTTTACGGTTCCCCGGAGAGGATTATTCCAATACAATTCGATGTGCTTCGGTCTTGTCGGTGCCAGTGCCACGATGCAACGCCTCATGGACCGTCTGTTTGGTCCCGAGTTCGACAACAAGGTATTTGCGTTTCAGGATGACATAGTCTGTGTGTCCAGCACCTTTGAGGAGCATGTAGAGCTCTTACATAGAGTCTATCAGCAACTCAAGGATGCTGGCCTAACTATTAACATGAAAAAATCCCACTTTTGTCGGAGTGAACTCAAATACCTGGGGTATTATGTGGACAAACATGGCTTACGGACAGACCCGGGTAAAGTTGAGGTTATCCTCAACTATCCCACCCCTTCTAACCCTAAGGAGGTTAAGAGATTTCTGGGAATGGCCGGCTAGTATCGTCGCTTTGTTAACAACTTCTCGAAGATTAGTAAACCTCTGTGCAAACTCACTTCTACGAACCTTAAGTTCGAATGGACCCCTGAGGCTGAACAGTCCTTTAACCTGCTAAAGTCAGCCTTGGTTTCTGCCCCTATATTAAAAATGCCTAACTTTGAGATGCCCTTCCGCATTCTTAGTGACGCGTCAGCTTACTCAGTTGCTGCTGTACTGACACAAACTCACGATGGTGTTGAGCACCCTATCGCCTACTGTAGCCGTTCTCTTAACAAGAACGAGGTGAACTACAGCACAACTGAGCGAGAACTTTTGGCCGTGATTTTCGCCTTGGAACAATTTCGTCAGTACGTCGAAGGCCAAAAGTGTACGGTCGTCACGGATCATTCATCTCTTCTGTGGTTCCATAAACTGAAAAATCCCACGGGTCGTCTAGCACGTTGGAGTATGAGGCTCAGTCAATTCGACTTTGACATAGAGCATCGAAAAGGTAAAGACCACGTTGTACCTGATGCTCTGTCTCGTATCAAAATTGATTCCCTCGATGCAGTACCCACTAAAGACCCGTGGTATGACCACACCATGAATAGTGTTCGGAAGAACCCTAGGAAGTCACCAAATTATGACATTCGTGACAACCTTCTATATAGGTTAACTAAAAATAAATATTCTTTGACTTCAGACTTTGACTGGAAGCTGGTGGTACCTCAGGAGGATCGCTTGCCCCTGCTCTCTAAGTACCACGATGACACACTTAGTGCCCATGGTGGCGTTTGGAAGACACATAAAAGGTTAGCCCTAAATTATTACTGGCCCAAGATGTACGAGGACGTCAAAGAATATGTTGCGAATTGCGAAACATGCAAGCAGTACAAACCCGTAAATACGTCTCGTCCCGGCCTAATGGGTAGCCCGAAGCGGGTTTCGAAGCCATTCGAAGCTATCTCTGTCGATCTGCTTGGTCCCTTTCCCACTTCGAGCAATAGAAACGTACATCTGATCGTGGTCTCCGACTACTTTAGCAAATACGTCATGTTGTGCCCTGTTCGGGTTGCCACAGGCGCTGTAGTCGCGAGGTTCATAGAGAAGAGTGTGTTTCTCGTGCACGGAGTCTGCAAGACTATTTACATGGATAATGGCCCTCAGTTTGTGAGTAAGCCATTTAAAGATATGTTAGCTAAATACAATGTACCTAATATATATTATAACCCTAGGTATCATGCCCAAACTAATCAGGCGGAACGAGCTATTCGTAATGTTGTTCAAGCGATCTCATGCTATGTGAAGTCACAACACAAGTCATGGGATTCGTTCTTGGTTGAGATACAGTGCGCTTTAAACACTGCAGTTAACGAAGCAACTCGTTTCACCCCTTACTTCTTGGTACATGGTAGGGAGTTTATTGGAGATGGAGTGCTATACAGGCAGACAGATATTGCGTGCCACCCTGCTTCGGTCTCTGTAGACGATCCATCAGCCTTCGGTGTCAAGCTGAGAGAAATACAACGCATATACGACCAGGTGAGGAAACATTTGAATGTTGCCCACCAGCGTAATGAAAAGTATTACAACCTCAGAAAAAGGCATGTAGAGCTGAAAGTGGGACAGATAGTTTACAAACGCACGTTCTACCTGTCAAACAAGGCCAAGAACTTTACTTCTAAGCTAGCCCCTAAGTTCCTTAAATGTGTGGTGACTGCTAAACGATCCCCTTTAGTATATAGGCTGTCAGATCTGGACGGTAGGGACCTTGGGGAGTACCATATCAAGGACATCCTGAAGTATCAGGAGGAGCCGTCTCCAATACCCAACGTCAGCAATGCTGTAACTACACAGCACTGTTTCTCTAGTTTATTAAGCCAGTGCTATGTGATCATTATGTAAGACTATTTTAATCTTTTGTTTGTATTTCTATGTGTGTACGTGACTTCAAATTGTCACATTGTAGTTTCTTCTATGCACCGCACCGAGCGTTTTTCTCTCATTCGCTCCTCAGTACTCTACAATATCTTGAGAGCTTGGGTAGTGTTGGGGTATCGTCAGCGAGTAAAGGGAGCATTCGTTTTCTATGAAGGGCATTAGACTCTAGATACTTAGCCTGTCCGGTACATGAGTTAGTGTCTAGTTAGGTGTATGGGAGGATCTCTCTTTGGTAGTGTAATGGTTGTAGTCAGCTGGTGTTTGAATTACCTAGCTGGTTGTCTTAGTTATTAGTCAGTACTTTTCTGTTTTCTTTATTGTGTATTTCCAGCGTGTCATATCCGCAGGAAATACTATTAAGGGGGGGGGGGTGGTTGTAGCATTTATTTTTTGTGTAGCAATCTGGTACTCGGGCTTGACAATGTGTAAAGCCGCCCTTTAATCAATTCATCGCTGGTTTTGTTATCTGTGGTTTTGCTGTGACACAAGTGACAAGTTTTGTCTGTGGCACGCCCGATGGATTTGCATTAAAGGAACAGGTTTTGTTAAGATTTTTGGTGAAAGACGGGACTTTGACCGAGACCTGCTTTGGGGTAGTTGGAGGTCCTTTGGCTTTTGCTCTGAGACTGTGCCGCGAATCAGTTTTTCGCTCAAGCGCGATTATTTGTTACCTCGCATAACCTAACAGGCTGTGATTGGGTTGCTGCATTTGCACATCTTACTACATTTTACCCAGAAAACTGGTGAGTCACTTCTTCTTTTGCAAAGCGGGTCGATTGTCGTCTGTCGCGCAGCCAAGATCTTAATTTGTCGTTTACTTGTCATAACAGGGTTTTTTACTACGGGGAAAAGCGGCCCGTCCGCGGTTAGCAAAAACCACACCCAATGACACGTGGACTACATGAGCGAGGTGTTTTGAGAGGGACCAGCCGCCTCCACGTGGCATTCTCGGGCTGTGCTGCTCTCAACTTACTCAAGGCCAGTAATTGTCACCCTATTACAAGTGTAGTTAGCTGCTTACCCGTTCTACCTGCTCACGCGGCAGTGGTCTATTGAGTGGAATTAGAACCTAAGCCCTGACTATATTTCTGTGTACCTGTGATATTTGTGTCTATCAGTGAATAAGCTCTCTGTGTGTCTCTGTGTACTTAGTTAATATATGTGTGTACACCCTATTGTCTGTTTTCGTGAGAGCCCTAGCCTACCCTTGCACACAGACTGGAAACTTAGAAATAAGGCGCCCTGGGATAGAGTTCTCTGCATAGCTACCTCGCGCAAGTTGGTGAGTAACACTGATCATCTTAGTGTTACAACTTTTTGGTCACAACATTTATACCTTTACCAGCTGTTCCCTGCGGCTTCATCCGCGTAGAAGTCGTTATCGCATAAAAGCATTACCCTCCTTTCGCGCAGTCAGCAGTTAAAAAGTAGCCTATGTCCTTCCCTTAAACTCAAACTATCTTTATAAAAAATTTCATCAAAATCGGTTCAGTGGTTTAGGCGTGAAAACGTAACAGACAGACAGACAGAGTTACTTTCGCATTTATAATATTAGTAGGGATTTCTGTATTACATGGTGTTTTGTCTGAGTTCGACTAATGTGAAAATATTTCATAATTACTCTAATACATATACATTTTATGAAGGTACCTATGTCAATATTTACACTCAATATTAACTTTAATATATAACAGGTTTGTTAAACCCTAATCGAGGTCAAAGTTCATTACACGACTTTTCTAACAAATCCAAACACAGCTATGATACAATGTTCAATCATGAAGTTCCAGTGCATATCTTCCGGCTCCATCATCAGATCAGTTCGACAGTACCATATTATTGTATTGTCAGCAGAACTACATACAGATGCCAATTTTCATGACCCTACGATCCTTGGAAGCTGGTTAAATTAGCTACCTTAGATTCCACTTGTTTTCAGTGCCTATCTTCCGGCTCCATCATCATATCAGTGCGACAGTACCATATTATTGTATTGTCATCAGAACTACATACAGCTGCCAATTTTCATGACGCTACGATCCTTGGAAGCTGGTTAAATTAGCTACCGTAGATTCCACTTTTTCCATCAAAGTTTCAGTGCCTATCTTCCAGCTCCATCATCAGATCAGTTCGACAGTACCATATTATTGTATTGTCAGCAGAACTACATACAGATGCCAATTTTCATGACCCTACGATCCTTGGAAGCTGGTTCAATTAGCTACCTTAGATTCCACTTGTTTTCAGTGCCTATTTTCCGGCTCCATCATCATATCAGTGCGACAGTACCATATTATTGTATTGTCAGCAGAACTACATACAGATGCCAATTTTCATGACCCTACGATCCTTGGAAGCTGGTTAAATTAGCTACCTAAGATTCCACATGTTTTCAGTGCCTATATTCCGGCTCCATCATCATATCAGTGCGACAGTACCATATTATTGTATTGTCATCAGAACTACATACAGCTGCCAATTTTCATTACCCTACGATCCTTGGAAGCTGGTTAAATTAGCTACCTTAGATTCCACCTGTTTTCAGTGCCTATCTTCCGGCTCCATCATCATATCGGTTTGACAGTACCATATTATTGTATTGTCATCAAAACTACATACATCTGCCAATTTTCATGACGCTATGATCCTTGGAAGATGGTTAAATTAGTTTCCTTAGATTCCATTACATTGTTAGTTACATACACGACGACCTAATAAAAGCTTATTAAAAAAATAAAGAGCGCCATTTATCTGTTCGTGTTCGTCATTATTAATGTTCTTGTAATCAGTAAACATATTTTATTGTATTCTGTAAATATAATAAGTTCTACGTCAAGTTATAAAAGTGACAATCCATGAACTCCTGGAATGACTATAGGAGGTAACTACGTCGTACAAAGCTTATTTTTTCTCATAGAAAGGGAATGAAAAGTAGAGTATATTACTCGAGGGCAAATTATTTTTCCCTCGGGCGGTGTACTTTAAATCCCTCACTGCGCTCAGGATTCTACGTTAGAATCCCTCGCTATGCTCGGGATTCTATTCTAGAATCCTTCGCTTCGCTCGTGATTCAAAGTAGCGCCCTCGCCGTAAAAATACTATTTTGCCCCCTTGTTATACAATCTACTATTACTCAACTGTTACAGGGTAGGTAATACGAGGTAAGTAATAGTATTTATTGGTTCTAGGATCGCATTATTCTAGTATTTATAGCAAAAAAGTGACTAAAGGAATAAACTGATATACCCATATTTCAAACTAGCTGAGCCCGCAACTTCGTTTACGTCACATAAGGTATATGAAAGGAGAGGTATTTCTTCATCAGAGTCATCAAGCAGCGTCTGAAACTGCCCTGTTTGCTTAATCATAAAAGAGCTTAATGATTAAGTCTATTTTAAAACAATTCAGTCCGCGCCGAAGGCGTGGACTGAATTGTTTAAAAATAGTTTAAAAATAGTTTTAGTCATTAAGCTCTTTTATGATTAAGCCAACACGCCAGTTTAGGTTCACTCACATTCAAAGAAACGCCTACAATTAAAATTTTCAAAATATCTGATTCTTAAAAGAGTTGTAACTCTTTTATTTCTGAACCGATTTACATAAAACAAACGCTAAATGTTAACTGGAGCAAACTTCCACACAATAAAAAAAACCGCATTGCAATCGGTTGAGCGGTTACTGAGATTAGCGTGCACAACCGTACAGACAAACAGATATACAGACATACAGACATACAGACAAACAGACAAAAATTCTAAAAATCATTGTTTTGGGTTCTATTGCCTTCATAAAGCCCCCCTATAATATTCCTTCTTATTTATCTTCTATGTACAGACAGCGACCTGTTACGATTTTATTATATGTATTGATGAGTTAAATTTTATTTTGTATACCAATAGAACTCTTTTATTCTCAGTACATTCTTATTTTATGCTTTTAATAAATAAAACGCTAAACCACCGAGCCTCAATGCGGTTCAGAAATGGAACAAGATTTTCCTCTTAATGATAACCGCATTCACCTTGGTTGGCCGCGAACAGCGTTCAGAAACTGAGGCTACACGCCGCGCCCCAGGGAAATTAGCGATAAGGTCGACCATCTTGCATTACGAAGCCTTTACACACTGTAGTTACGCTGACCTTGGTGGTACTCCTCGTGGCGTTTGTGCGTTTTTCTACGCTAGAAAGATTGGTGGTCAAAAATCGATTGTAGTTAAAGTTATTCATTAACTCCAAGATACATCTCTCTTTAGCTTTCTCACTGTGTCAGTGCAGTGGTAAGTGTAAACGAACTGGTGTTCGATTCCTGGGTTAAATCTAATATTTGTGTGATCCGCTTATGTATGTTTCGGATTTTACGAGATTAGGTACAAGATAAAAGGTCTTGCGAGACAGACAGACGGCACTGCGCAAATCCGCCTTGTTCTTATCTGGATTGTTATGTAAAATATATAGTTATGTTCAATAAATAAGTGTTGCGGATCCCATAGCTTATTATTATTCCTAACGTGATTTTTCACCGGTTCCTTGACTTAGATTTTATTTGATACTGTTATACACAGTCATTTAGAAGCCAGCAAGACAGAAATAGAAATGTATGCAGAATACAAAACAAATACGCAATACAATTGCTAAATTGAAAAACAATTGAAGCAAATATTAAATCTGCATTCGCATTTACACAATCGTTCAGACAGCTGCTGCTACGGGATATTGCAAATACGTGATACAAATTATTGTGCTACTTAGCTACGAGCTAGCTACGCAAGTTCTACGAGAGTGGCTCGTAGCTCGTAGCATTATCGCTAATATTCTATTGTCATGCAACGATTTTCACTTGAGTACCTATGTTTGCAGGTCATATTTTCGTTTGAGATGAAGTGGAATTTTATTGAGAACTCGTTAGTAGTTAAGAAATATGCAGTCATTTTACAATTAATCTTAAGGGTTGTATGTTCGAAAGAGACTCATCTTGGGGTGAACTTTATACTAGGAAATGTTCTTCGATTTGATCTGATAAAACTATATTATTGTAATTTATTAGATACCTACTCTTGCTTTTTTAACGTATCAAAACACGATTAGGAATACTTTGTTTGATCGAAATCGCTCTCGAAAAATGAGAAATATTGCAAAAATCTTAACAAGTAATGTACTTTTTTTATCTAAATTAATGAGTTTAATTCTCATAAAAACTTGTCATAAAATAGATGATATAGGTCTTTAGAACAATATTTTACGTATAGATTTTTTCTTAAAACCCCTCAGATTTTATAACAGTAATATAATGTATTAGAATCGAATGAAATCCGGCAAAAGCGTACGCTGTTATCGTTCGAAATGCCTTAGGATTTGTCAAGGTCGAACATTGCAACCTTAAGATCAAAATTCCTGAACTTGCTAGCCGTTTCTTAAATTCCGCGGAGCGGTGCGTTCAGATGTAGCGCAACCCCAATACTACGTATTGATAATATCCCCAATAGCTCGTAACTGACCATAAACTTAACTTTAACGAGAAACCAACCTGGTCTCATAATACTAATCTGGAGCGAAGGACACAGAGCCTGAACAAAGGATCATTTTGCATTTCTCTCCCTACACTGTCTCGAAATCTTTAAGAGAAGCTTAAAATGCATCGCTTGGGATCACAAAAATAGAGATTTACGTCTTAGAATCTCCTCCACACAGAGTGCAATGGTCTCTTAAATTGCACCTTTGGTATTCTGGCACTATATTCATATCTCTTATCCATGCTATGTGTATTTTCAGAGCTGTGAATTTTCGGTATAATCTGTATTGTTATTGGAATAGGACAACAAGTTTAACAGGTATAAGATTTTAAAAATATTTCAAGAACACCCGACAAATGGTCCTTCGTAATTTGTTACTCTTTAATATCCTTGAAAGTTCCCAAACTCTTAACTCGCTCCCTATCAATAACCACAAAAATATTCTTCAATTTACATAGCACAGGAACTAGGTACAGCATTCAGTAGCCTCAAGTACGTAATGAGCGAGTGAGCTAGCCCCTCCTCTACCCACAGACGCGGCACTATGGACCGCTCTGCTCGTTCCCCGGGCTGACAGGTTGACGTGCACCCAATTCCGTTACGGCTTTCCGCACCGCACCTTATTTGGCACGGAGTTTTGTCAATAAAAAGACATGTGGCTTTGTAAAACCAATAAAGTTTTGAAATGCATTTATAAAGACTTCTTTGTCACTGAGTCACTATGAAATTTTTCGATTTTTAGGGTTTCGTAGCCAAATGGCAAAAACGGAACCCTTATAGATTCGTCATGTCTGTCTGTCTGTCTGTCTGTCTGTCTGTCTGTCTGTCTGTCCGTCCGTGTGTCACAGCCATTTTTCTCCGAAACTATAAGGCCTATGCCATTGAAACTTGGTAACTAGATGTATTCTGTGAACCGCATTAAGATTCTTAATAAAACTAGAAAAAAAGTAGTAAAATTTGGGGATCCCCATACTCAGAACTGAAACTCAAAATTTTTTTTTTCATCACAGCCATACGTGTGGGGTATCTATAGATAGGTCTTCAAAAATGCTATTGAGGTTCCTAACATTATTTTTTTCTAAAATGAATAGTTTGCGCAAGAGACACTTCCAAAGTGGAAAAATGTGTGTCCCCCCCCCTCTAACTTCTAAACTAAGAGAATGATAAATCTAAAAAAAAAATATGATGTACATTGCCCTAAAAACTACCAACGAAAATTGGTTCGAACGAGATAGAGCTAGTAGTTTTTTTTTAATACGTCATAAACCGCAATTTTCGGTTAGAAAAATCACTACCACTGCGAACGTGTTAAAACATCAATCAAAGTTACAACGAACTATAAGAACTTTTATATTATGTTACTTGCTGCTACGAAACCCTTCATGGGCGAGTCCAACTCGCACTTGGCCGGTTTATTTAAATCTTTATGGTAAAATGATCAAAAACAAGTAATGTTTTATCGTTTTTGCTCCTGACTCCGCCTGCGTGCTGGATTTATATTTTTTATTATGGGGTCATCTTATTAGTCATTGGCGATACATCATGATATAAAACTGCGAGATTCGTTATCCAATAGTTTATATTATCCTTTCTTTAACGATCTAAGAGTTGAACGAATCTGGCTGAAATAAATAGGTAGGTACTATTCATGGGATGCGGGAACACACAATCAACGCAAGCCGAACCGCGGTTGCCATATTCTAGTGTACCTATAAATTTGTACCTTTCAAAACAATGCATTGAATTTCTAATAATATAAGCACTTAAATTATAAATAAAAAAACTTCCCAACCGTACAATTCCATTTAAAAGAACCTCATCTCAAGCGTCAACTGCCAATCTCAATCAAAAGTTTGCGACAAAAAATATGAAAACAAAATGGCGTGTAAGCCTCGTTGGCAACTTTTGTTCGCAACTCGTAATAGGATTACTTGAGATCCGCAGAATTCGCTTCTTACGCGGTTGGCACTTGAATTATTTATTGCGATATAGGTGGAAATCTAAATCAAATCATACTCGATGCTATAATATTCCGAAACTTTTTTTCATATCACCATCTAGCCCAAACTTAGCTGATATAAAATTATGCTATGACATCTAGACAACTGATAAACATACACATTATATGTTTCTAAATACATTTCATTTCATTTATTTTGCAAAATGTGTGTATAGAGGATATTTACATAATTTAAAAAATATAATATAGATATTAAGTTGCGCCATACCTTACCACGCGTTTATAAAACAACTCAACTTCATGCAACAAATATTTTTAATTGAACAACTTATCTGAACTGTCCTGGTTATAATGATGAATCGAGGGTGTACGGTAAGGTATCTCCACTCTCATTAACTGTCGTTCAACAGGAGAGTTCCCCATGTAAGGTATGACGCCCATTAGTTACAATACTGTTGAGTAAGTTTATATCCCACCAAAAACATTCTGTAAAAAAAACTAGCCAAGTCTCGTTGAACTACTTGTTTATCTCTAAAAAGTAATGAGATCTAGACAAAGTCGTGCCAAGTCTAAGGTTCCTTACTGCGATTACTTTATTATTATAGTTAATGTTGTGTGACTTGGCCGTTGAAAATTCTTTATACGTGAGTGTGTACAAGTCAATTATGTTTACACGTAATGTTATATCTGTTGTAACTACCTATGTTTGTTAAGCGAGATAATAGCCCATACTGGTATTGGTAATTGGACGCTAGTGTCTCATTTTAGGCTGTTATTGATCGGGCAACACATGCATTCAGCATTGACAATGCTGACTTCTGCTCTCTTCTTTTTGAAGCGGCAAATCGACCACCGATCTAACATAAAATAGACGTACAGAAGGACTTCTATCAATGATTATAATAATAATAATTGACTAGTTATTGAATTAACGTTCACCAAGTGGCAATTTTCGATCGTCATAGGGTAGCGGTTCTGGCGACAGATTGGTGCAATGGTGTCATGAAGCATCTTGTTTTGTACCCTTGTGTACCCTTCAACGGCCAAGTCACACAACATTAACTATAATAATAAAGTAATCGCAGTAAGGAACCTTAGACTTGGCACGACTTTGTCTAGATCTCATTACTTTTTAGAGATAAACAAGTAGTTCAACGAGACTTGGCTAGTTTTTTTACAGAATGTTTTTGGTGGGATTTCACTTCTTTTTGAAGAAACGCATATTGATTTATTTTATTAGATTTTCTTATTAGACGCAGTTTTTTTCTTTTTAGGAGTAGTTTTTTTATTATTACAGATCTTTCTTTTCTTTTTTTCCGGTTCTGATTCTTGTACAACAGTTTTTTGTATTGCCCATTCGCGGTCATGCCGTTATATTTTGAACAAATTTTGAGCGAAATTAATATTTTAGTGTACCTAATTTGTTTATTTAATTTGTGTAATTTTCCAGTAGAATAAAGATAATCATTCGACTATTTCTTCTTGTAAACTTGTAAGTATAAGTATAAAAGCCAGTCTAGTCTTATCCAGAGTTTTCCTTTAATTTTATTCATATTTGTACTAGCTGACCCGCGCAACTTCGTTTGCGTCTTATAAGAGAGAAAGAGAGAGAGAGAGAGAGAGAAAGAGCGCGGTGTGCTATTGTTATTTTGATATCATGTTTCACGTCATTTGTTCCCGTCGCGTTTACTTCCGTCGCGTCGCTACTATTCATTATTTTAGAAATAATTAACGTTACTGTGATCGAAAACCTCACATAGATCGAAAATAGGTTTTTTGTTTAAGAACTTTAAAACTTTTCAATTTTGTAATACATTATTTTTATGTAACTTTAACCATTTACGCAGAGGCGCAGCGGATACTCTTATATCGATTAAATTTTTCCCGTTTTCAAAACATTTCGCGCAGCGGTATTTTTGTTATTACGACCACATATCACGGCAATTTCTACTTTATTGCCATTATATTATAGTATATTGCTATTTGCCACCAAAAAATCCTTTTCCTTGCCGATGCCGATAATGGGCGCCGGCCCAGAGTATCCGTTGCGCCTCTGCGTAAATGGATAAAGTTACATAAAAATAATGTAGGTTCAAAGGGACCAAGATCAAATACCAAGGCAAGTCTTACTGAAACTACTGAAAGAGCGGAGCAGCAATGTGAAATGTTTTGAAAACGGCGCCCATTATCGGCATCGGCAAGGAAAAGGATCCTTCAGCATCCTACATGCAAGCGCACACTATCGGCAATTATGCTTTGGCATGCTGCAACGTTCTTAGGGATGACGAGGCGTCCTTAAGGATGCCGCACCGTCCTGTAGCTTGCCGAAGCGTCTCAATATCGTATTTCTCGTCATAACAGTCTCAGAGTTGTTACAAGCTAGTTGTCTGAATTGTATTTAATATCGTGGACTGGGATCTAGTGGTCATAACAACTCTTGCTGAAGAAGAAGAGAAATCTAATCAATCAAGAAGATTTTGGGTGAACAACCTTTGGATTACCTCAATTGTGTTGTGTGAGTCAAATGATGCAAATGGCGGATGCCTCCCCTCGCCTCGGCGCCGGCGGCGTACCGAAGGATGCCGAAGCATCCCGAAGCATTCTCAAGGCTGCCGATACAGCAACCTCAAGCATACCGAAGCGGTATTTTTGTTATTACGACCACATATCACGGAAATTTCTACTTTATTGCCATTATATTATAGTATATTGCTATTTGCCACCAAAAAATCCTTTTCCTTGCCGATGCCGATAATGGGCGCCGGCCCGCGAGGTCAACTTGGAACTTGTAGCTGGTGCGAAATGTCTTTATTGACCTTCCATGTCTTGCATCCGTATAGTAGTACAGTTTTAACGTTGACTTTGTTTTGGGTTTCACTTTTCGAGTCAATTTTCGCAACTGCCATACGGGGCGCAGCTGTGTGAAGTTTGCTCTTGTGCTCTTGCCTTGGCGAGCCTCGAAATGATGTACTCTTCTAACCCATCAGTTTCCGACACGACACTCCCGAGTTACGTGAATTAGTGAACGCGCTCGTTATCTGTGCCAATGCGCAGCGAAACAGACTCTTCTCCCCACACCTCATCTCCTGCGTCTGTAGATTTTATTTTCAGTCCTTTCATTCGCTGTCTCATTTTGCACGTTGTCCTGTAGACATGCATGACGGCGTGTGTCCAAATTGGAGATAGTACAGATGGAAAACTCATGTATGTACTTTTTGTCACACCTACCCTCTGCTACACACACTCGCGCACAAATCAGTACCTATCGAAAATTCGGTTGAGACCGCCTGACCTCGTGTCTGTGAATGAGTTGTCTATGTGTGCGTAGCCTCAGCGAATTTAGTATGTAGGTTTCCATCTGTACTATCTCTAATTTGTGGCGTGTGAGTGCCTCAGCAAGCACAGGTCATCGGCGTCATCTAAATCCTTCAGGATATCAGGATAGTCCCCATTCTATGCCACGCCGCTTGTTCTTTGCGGTATTCAGCATTATGCCATCTATTTTCTATGGATGGCCCGAACAAAGGTACCTCTCATAGTGGTTATCACAGAGAAACACAGCTACACGCTGGAGAAGCGTATTGCTTAGTGGTGGTTGTTTACTATCATGTTATTTTCATAACGATCCTCTAAGGTAGGTACAGTATGTATTTTCAAAAGAGTTTGTGAACTCTATGTTTAATTTCTTTTTCAGAATATTGATGACATTTGATTGATGTCATTTTATACACGTTACGTCTACTACATTGATACATGTAATAAAATTGTAACACGCCGATGTTTGTATGTAAATGGCTAATACTGAAGAAAATTCTAAAATAAAGGCTCTTTGTTTACCAATTTCTATGAAATTGCTTATTTTGAAATATTACACCTACCTAAAGTAATCTGCTGTAAGCGTTATTCACTTTTAACGAAAAAATATTTGCGATAAAAGTAGAAGAATAAGTTAGTATGTGACCCGTATAATGTATGACCCAGTTCAATCATGGCGACACAAAATTAATTTCGTTGCGCATTTTTTTGATTTGCTATATCTCCTAAGGTATTCATTTAATTTGCATGGTGTGAAGGGAACAAATAATTTTCATTATATTTTCATGCCCACTAATGTATTCAAATTGAGATGGGTTAACACTTTCTTGGTGTAAATAGCATTCCAATTACCACTTTATAATTGCTAAATTTTTAAAGAATGAACATGGTTATTGTATGTTATCCTTAAGAGATAAACATATGCTGCCGCGGACTTTTCTGTAGGCCTATATAAGATACACAATTCCATGGTACATTATTTTGTAATACCTCGAAGGGTTTAGGCAGCGTTTTCGTTAAAAGCTCCCAGACGCATTATTTTTTTCTGACCTCTCCAACTAATGTCGTAATATTTTAGTCAATGTCAACAAAAACTCAACAAATTATATACGAAAACCTTCCTCGAGAACCACTCTCTCGATTGGTAATCTCAGCATGAAACTCCATGCAGTGGTTTTTAAGTTTATCGTGAACAAACAGACAGACAGACGCGGCTGGGGACTTTGTTTTATAATATGTAGTGATGTAGTGATTAAAAGCAGAAGGGGAGGCATTCGCCCAGCAGTGGGATGCTATAGGCTAGATTAAATTAAAAGATGTGTCAGATGTAGATTTTTTATGTCCCAATAGTAGAAGGGGGCATTACCATATCTCTAATACACCTGAGACCAGCTGAAGGTTCTTCATCAGATACTTCAGACCTTCGATTTTTGACTTCAAATAAAGCGGCCCACCAAGTTGAATATTATTTGTAAAGGCGGTATGTCGATCTCTAATAGTTTGGTTGGGCTCTTGTGTTTTCTAATCAGGGTCACCAGGTATTTTCGATTATCCTAGTTTTTATTGTTTTCCCTTTATGTGGTGATTAAACCCTAACACTGTACCAAATTTCAGCTCTCTGAGTTTATGGGAAGTACTAGTTGTATTTTGATGATCATGAGTGAATGAGTGTCATAAATGCGAAACTTTGCTTTCGCTTAACTCCGGAAGTAAATGACCTACAGACTTGAAATTTTGGATTTTAAGTATGTGATTATAGCTTACTGGATGACGAAAATTTCTGCGTTCTGGTCTTATCCAGAGGTTCTCTACTAGGGGCCTGAAAATGCGGCGAAATGGTTCCTGTAAAGGATGGTACGGCAGTGTTTGCTTCGCGCTCGACTTGGCTTGGGGGCACTGCCGTGCCCCCAAATAGATGTTCCCCACTGATACCACAGCGCAAGATACATGGGTGGAAGTTAAGGCCAACAGGAGGAAGAACCCTGTTAGGAAGGGCGGCAAGACATCATCTGAACTGTTGAAAGCAGTGGAACGTAAGCGGTTTTTGCATGTCTGGAGACTGGAAAAAAGCACAACGGAAGATTTAGTTAAAGAGTATATTAAAAATTTTTTACCAAAAAACGCGGAAATTACTATCGAGAAATTGAAACCGAAAACGGAACGAGACTACGCGTCGTTTAAGGTTGGTGTAACAGAGGGAAACTATGAGAAGCTTTGTGACCCAGAGGTATGGCCATTGAATGTTGAGTTCAGTGAGTGGATTTTTTTTCGCCGCACAACCAAGCCAACCCCACTTACAACCCAATAGGACTATCAACATCCTCTACCAAAACGTCAGTGGACTCAGAACGAAGACTACGCGATTACTATCATTCGTTGAATCGTCAGCAGCAGATATATTTGCAATCACTGAAACGGGACTAAACAATTCTATAAAAGACGCTGAATTCGTTCTTCCCGGATATAATGTACTGCGCTGCGACCGGGAGGATGGTCGTAAGCAGGGTGGTGTACTTCTGATGTCGGTGCCGCATCTCGAGATGCGCCGCGTCGTGCTACCAGGTAATTTGGACATAAACAGTCAAACGTTTGAATTAATTTGTGGTTCAGTTTACTGTTATGATAGGTTTCTGTTTACATGTTGTGCTGTGTATATACCACCGAATACGAACGACAATGAGTACACTATTTTGTTTGAATTGTTGGAGAAATTGTGTCTAAAATATAATAACAATTTACTCATAGTAGGTGATTTTAATTTGTATTCGTGCAGCGAAAATGTTCGCAATTACTTTGAATATTTTATAGCCTTCTGTGGGGTCACTCAGTATAACACAGTACCGAACTGCAACAATAGACAGCTAGACCTCGTATTGAGCGCGCGTAGTGGCGTGTGCGTGGGCGAGGCGGACGAGGGCTTGCAGCCCGTGGACCGCCACCACCCGCCGCTGGCCGTGCGCCTCGAGTTGGGGCGCGCGTCGCCGCCGTCCCCCGGGCCCGCCGCGTCCGCGCCGCCCTCTCCGGCCGTGCGGCGCTCCCAGGGCTCGTTATCAATTCCGCAATGGAATTTCAGTAAGGCCGATTTTAATCATCTGTATTATATGTTTAACGCCATGGATTGGAGTGAGTTGTACGAACAAAGAGATCCTGAACTTATTTTAAATTTATTGTATAAGAAAATTTATGAGGCATTCGAACTTAGTGTTCCCCGTAAACAGTTGGGCACGCGAAATAAGAATAGGTATATATCCAGTATGGTATACATCGGACCTTATAAAGCTAATAAAACATAAACACGCTTTACACAGACAGTATAAATCCAGTAAATTATATAGCGATTACCAAAAATTTAGTAGGGCTAGGGCGACGGTAAAATTGGAGACGGCGCGAGTTCACGACCTGTACCGCGAACGAGTACAGCACCACTTGGCCGATGACCCGCGCGCCTTTTGGGGCTATTATGCGATGTAGAAAAACCCCTCAAATAAGCTAAAGTTAGTGAGGGACGGACGTATTTTAGCGGAGCAGGAGTGTGCAGATGAGTTCGCACGGTTCTTTCACTCGGTTTACAGCCAGGAGTCACCCGCGTTGGATGTGGCGGCGGCGAGCGCGGCGCGTGCGCCTGCCCCGGGCGCCCGACTATGCCTCACGCGCCTGTGTGAGGGCGACGTGCGCGCCGCGCTGGCGCGCCTGCCCGCCAAGCGCTCCATGGGGCCCGACGGTATCCCCGCATTCATTTTTAGGGACGTCCGCACGGTATTAACGGCTCCCTTATTACATCTTTACAACGCATGTATCGAGACTGCCACATTTCCGGAGCGCTGGAAACTCACACGTGTGGTGCCCGTGCCCAAGGGTAATGGAGGGACGGAAGCCTGTAACTACAGGCCCGTGGCTGTCCTTAGTGCGCCGGCCAAAGTTTTCGAGGCCATAATTCACAGCTGCTTGTACAAACAGGTGAGTGCGCAGTTAACCGATGCGCAGCACGGCTTTCGTACCGGACGGGGGACGACAGGTAACCTATTGCATCTGATGTCGCGTTTGGTGCCGGCGGTGGACGCTGGTGTACAGGTGGATGTGGCCTACTTTGATTTTCGGAAAGCCTTTGATGTAGTCAATAATGACACCCTTTTAACGCGACTGGCGGCCGTGGGCTGCACTCCACATGCGCTGGCGTTCTTCGCCGATTACCTACGAGATAGGTGTCAGTATGTGGACTGTGGGAGTTGCCATTCCGACCCCTATTTTACAAGATCTGGGGTGAGTCAAGGTAGTAATTTGGGACCTCTCCTCTTCATTTTGATGATCAACAGCTTGCCGGAGGTGGTTATAGACTCAACTCCATTACTTTTTGCGGACGACCTCAAGTTGATACGAGAGATCACACAGACCACAGATCACGACTTGTTACAGAGGGATATAGATAGGATCGTCAGTTGGGGCATAGAAAACAATCTATTTTTCAATATAGATAAGTGCTCGGTTATGTCGTATAGTCGGGCGCGCCACCCTAGTCATCATCTTTACTTCGTAAATGGAAAGCCATTGCAGCGCATAACGGAGGTCAAGGACTTAGGTGTTCACTTTAGTACCGATCTAACGTTTAAGAAACACATCACTGAGGTTTGCAAAAAAGCTTACCGTAACCTTGGATTTGTTTTGCGACAGGCGAACCAATTCACGAATATCGCAGCCCTGAGAGCGTTGTATGAGGCCCTGGTTAAAAGTCACCTTGAATGCAATGCTGCTGTCTGGTCCCCACACGAAGTAAAATATAAATTGATGCTGGAGCGTATCCAGAACAAATTTGTCAGATTTTTATTTATGAGACTGTATGGTGTATACCCTGGATATCCCTTATTGTACCCTACTCTGTTTATCCTGGGTATGGTAGGGTACTACAAACTAGAGGTAAGGCGAGAAGTAACACTGGCTACCTATGTGTTCAAGTTGATTCGGAGTAAGGTACACAACCCAGCCATATTGGCGGAGGTGAGACTGTGCGTGCCGAGCGGGTACGTGGGGCGGCGGAGGCGCCCGCCCCTGCTGGAGGTGCCGGTGGCGCGCACCAACGTGCTGCAGCAGGCTCCGTTCACGCGCGCGCTGCGTGTGCTCAATGCGGTGGCTACGCACTTAGATATTTTCTCCTGTTCGCTGAGTGACTTTACGCAGGCCACATACTATGTTATATCTAATAATTTAATACTATAATAATTATAAGAAATTGCATGATAATATTAAAATTTTTATAGACATGAAACATTTCAATAGATAATTTTTATGTTTGACATTTTTATTTCTTTATTATTATCTATACCGATTGACATTAATACAGAATTTGACATTTTATTGTTGACATGTACTTTGCCTATATTTAATATTGACATGGACTTTTATATTGACATTTAAATATTGATATTGTTGTTTGATATTTTAATCTGACTACTTATCTATTATTCTGATTATTCCTCAGCAATGATGAAATGGTAATATGAATGAATTTTTTGTAAATATGTGTCTAATCGTTTTTGCAATTTTAATTATAATGTTATTTCAATGTAATTTATATGTTCAATTTAATGATATTTACTGTACCTACCTATTTAATTTAATATGCAATGATATGTATGTATGTATGATCTGTGACTTCACTATTGTATTGGGGTTTCCTGTGAAGATAGTGGAAAGCATGTTATAATAAATAAATAAATAAAAAAAAAAAAAAAAAAATTATTCACAACGTATAAATTAACTGTTTGTTTCCAAACAATATAGGTACCCCGTTGTCATAATAATGATGTCACTTACACTGCCAACTAGTAAGTTCTGACATATACACATAATACCACAGTAAGTGCGAAGCATAAAACAGGCAAGTTATATTCTATATCTATATTAGTCTATACTATCTATACTAATAACATTATAAATAAATAGTTTAAAAAACCCTAGAAAAATACGCTTTTATAATGCACGAAAAAACCAAAAATAAATTATGGATCGTTCAAGTTGCCTCTATTTCTAGGCTGAAGTGTAAACTATGTGCTTTTAGTTATAATATTTGATTGTAAAAGCGTAGGGCGCTGGGATAGGAAAGACTGTTCGATAACTCAGTGTAGCTAATGGACTGTCTTTAGGTCGTTCCTGCAGGCACATAAGACGACACAAGAAGTTTCGGAAATCGGACCGCCACCAAGAGTGATTCGCCACTTACCTTGATTCCCGCTCTTCTTAAGGATGCTCCGAGGCTGATGCTGTTTATTTTGAGTTGTTTCCGAGTTGCCGTGTCGACCGAGGTGCTGACGTGTGGATGGGTTGCCGGCAATCCACCACAGGCGCACACACAGTTTGTTCGAACCGCGTCCGAGATGTAACTGAGCGGTCGATGCGAGATGGCCGTCTGCCTGGTCAAGGCAGCGCGGGGCGGGGGGAACGACGGCCAAGCGGCGATCCTTCACGATGGCCAACCGAGTCGCCGAAACATCCTGCCGCCTAACCAAGGTTCTGCCTTGGTTACCCACTAAACCACCGAAGGCAATCCACAAAGCTTAGAGACAGGTCGTAAGATGTTCCCTTGCTGAGTCCTGACCTCTACAACTCTGACAATTCTGTCCCTACCCGGAAGTAACCTAACGATCCGACCGCGCTTCCATTGGAGAGGGGGTAAATTATCCTCCTTTATCAATATCAGGTCATCGACCTTAGGAGCCTCGTTATGAGAAGTCCACTTATGCCTTTGTTGGAGTGTGTGAAGATATTCACATCTCCACCGTGACCAGAAATGCTGGGATATCTTTTGAATAAGTTGGTACCGAGACAACCGGTGCTCCGGAGTTTCCGTGTAGGGATACTCAGGAAGTGCAACGAGAGGTTGCCCTATTAGGAAATGACCGGGGGTCAATACATCAAGGTCTTCCGAGTCCGTATTAAGGGGGCAAAGCGGCCGAGAATTCATTACCGCTTCTACCTTGGTAAAAAAGGTGGTCAGCTCTTCGAAAGTGAGCTTGGCTTCTCCGAGAACCCGTTTCGCATGTGTCTTGGCACCCTTCACTGCCGACTCGAATATCCCACCGCTTGAAGGGTTTGAAGGGCAATTGAAGAGCCAAGTTATGTTTTGAGCCGTCAGCTTCCGATCAATTTCCTGGTGATGGTTCCGTAAGAATATTTATAACTCCTTTAAATATTTATCGTTTCCTGTGAAGTTTGTACCGCAGTCTGATCGGATCAAGGACGGTACGCCTCTCCTAGATACGAACCTAGTCAAGGCTGCCACGAAGGCTTCAACTGATAAGTTTGATACAATTTCCAGATGTCCCGCCTTAACCGACAGGCAAATGAAAACGCATAAGTAACACTTTTGAACCCTTGCATTACGCAACGAGCTTGTTTTAACGTAAAAAGGTCCAGCGAAATCCGTGCCGACCCCGACGAAAGGTCTGACTCCGGTAACACGATCGGCAGGCAAATTCGCCATATATGGCTGTTTAGGTCGAGCCCGGTGTCGAAAACATTGTACGCATTTAAACGTTATGTGTCGCGTGACACGCCGCGCCGAGATAATCCAGTAGCGTCGTGAGAGAATTGCACTCAACGCGTTAGCTCCGACGTGACAGTAGACCTTATGATAATGATTGACTAGCAAGTCTGTGAAACTACCCCTCGCCGGTATTAATATGGGGTGCCGTGACTCATATGGAAGGGTAGAGGCGCCGATTCTGCCGCCGACACGAATAATATCATCCCTGTCCAAAAATAAATTCAACCGTCGCAATGAATTTTTAATTTCAGTACCCGTTCGAAGGTTTGTCAATTCATCGGAGAAATTTTTTGACTGCACAATACGAATTAAGCACAGATTGGCGAGTCTACGTTCCGACACCGTTAAACTACCGTAAACCTTCTCAGAGTTAATTTTTGAATTGTTTTTAAAGCGTCGTAAGTATGTAGTAACGTTTAGCAACTTTTCATTTGAACTAAAACGATCTAATAAATTAAAATCCGATATCAATTCGTTTACATTAGCAACCCTAACGGCCGGCCTCAGGCCAGGTAACAAATTTGGCGGGAACTCCGGGCCCCCGGACGGCCACGTATGGGGCGGCCGCTCCAGCCAACTCGATCCCCACCACAAGGGATGGTTCAAGAGTTCTGCCGCCGAGCAACCGCGTGACGCAACGTCCGCACAATTCATCTCGCCGGGTACGTGACGCCAGTCGATGTTGTTCTTAGAGGTTATTATATCCGAAACCCGGTTTCCTTCAAAGACTTGTAATTTATGAGGTGGTGTCCGTAACCACGCCAAAACGATAGTGCTGTCGCACCAGCCTACAATTTGGTCTAACCGAACCTTATCCTCCATTGACTCGACCGTGTGATTAACCTACGTTGACAGCAACTTGGCACCATTCAACTCCAGTTTCGGTATGGTTAACTTAACCCATAATGGCGTTATACGAGACTTAGCAATGAGTAGGCGTACGTGAGTTCGTCCGTCTGCGCCCTCCGCGCGCAAGTAGACTGCTGCAGCGTAACCGACGCTGGAGCCATCACAAAACCCGTGAAGAGTATATTTAGTCGGTCCTTCCAACTTGACACACCGGGGAATGGAGATACGTTGCAGATGCGGTAAGTCAGAGATAATATCCCTCCATTGTCGCACTAAATCTATGGGGGCCGGTGCATCCCATGCTACCCCCTTTGAGTTATCAGAAGTCGCCAATAGGGACTGTAATAAAAGTTTTATTTTAAAAACTACTGGACAGATCCACCTAAGTGAGTCGTAAAGTCTAGCCACTATTGACAAAATACTACGACGTGTGACGTCACTATCTGTGGGCAGATTTACATGGTAAGTGAAATTGTCCCACTGTATGCCTAAAATCTTGACAAAACCCGTTCCATCCGAATCGCGATCATCGAAACGCCGCGGTGACTCCAAGTGTTCCGTGGGTAAGTCATTCAGTAATGTTGGCATATTACTAGACTATTTCCGTAACTCATAGCCGGCCGAATTCATCAATGAGATTAACTCATCGCGAAGCTCACGCGCCTCAATCAGCGAGTCTGCGCCGCCATTCAAATTGTCAACGTATGTGTTGTCTATGAGTAACTTAGCGGCACGGGTTTTATCAACCTCATCCCGGGCGAGCTGGTGTAAGCAGCGTATGGCTATGAAAGAGCTCGACTTCAAACCGTATGTATTTGTGTTTAATTGATAGGTAAGTAGGGCTCCGTGGGCGATGCTCGCCAGAGAATCAACTGATATCTCCGATCGTCCGGGTGAATCCACGTCTGCCTAAACATCATTTTAATATCTGTAGTAAATACAATTTGTGGAACCCTAAATTCTTAGACCATATAACACGGGACTAGCCTTTGCGAACCACCGCATACAAAAATATTCTGCCAGTTTTCATACAAGTGAAGGGGGAAACACAAAGACATATAAAATTTCATTGCATTTAAAAATGTATTAATCGACAAACGCGTAATGGCTGTTGTGTGTTAATTGTTATTGTACAGTCAACTACAATGTAATGTACTAGTATAATCATATTAAATGATGTACTGATGTACAGGCTTTTCATAAAGCCAAAAGACCAAATGGTCATGTGCAATGGCAGAAAACAATGCTTAAGTAAGGCGCATCCTGTGGTTAGATGATCTAAGCCTAAATTTCATTATAATATTAGTGATATCGTTTTGCAATCGTTCTCCCGAAAACAGACAGTCGTTTAATGACACTCCCGAACTTGTTTTCTGACTGCCATTGAATACAACGCGAATTTTATTCACATCGCCCGATTTTTTAAATACTCCGTGATGTGGGAGAAAGTAATGTTCTTGCCCCGAATTAATATCAAATTGCGATACACTCATGTGTCCCAGTCTAATATATTCATTAATAAATTCATTGTATTTCTCCCGAAATTCCGGATTCCGTTGCATCCGCCTCTCAAGCGACATAAATTGCTTATAAGCGGGCTGGCGTGAGTCTCCTAACAGACGTCCATCACCTGCCGAGATAAGAGGTAAGCGCGAGATATATTTACCGTCCGGGCCTCGCGCTACCGTTGAAAAAAATAATTGTTCGCATTCCAAGTCCTCAGGACTTTTAATTTTATTAAGAGGGGGTTCCTCAGATCGCCAAAACCTTTCCACCGTTTCCTTGAGTGTCAACTGGTTAACCGACGATTCGGCCAGCTCCCGCGTCTCCGGCGAAACTGGTCCGAATACCGCGAAACTAAATACCGTGCCCAACGCGTAGGGCCCACCCTGACACAAGGTAATCTTTTCCCCATTTAAGATTTGACCGAATATATCACATCCAAAAATTACGTCTATCTCTGAAGAATTCAATGAGCCGTTATCTGCGAGTTTCAACTCTTTAAAAACCAAATTTGTTCTGTTAACCGAATAAGACGTAAGCCTTCTTAAAACTGCCGCCGTTACCGCTAGTACTGGGTGTTCTGAATGTTCTGGTCTGAAATATATAACAACAACGTGTTGATATGTATTGGCTTGAATGCCACCGATACCCGTGATTTGTACATTACTATAAGACCGTTTCAATCCGAGGGTAGATACCAAATCCCCCTTTATTACCGACATTTGAGCCCCTAAATCTAAGAGAGCCCGTGCTTTAACGAATTCACCATTTTTATTCTTAATTTCAATAATAGCTGTGGGTAGAACAACATTATACGGGTTTCGATGCAAAGACGTTGAAGATGAGTCATCATGTAACCTTAATTGCTATGCTGAATATTGCTTTTGAGAATTATTACGTGACTGACCGCGCGATTCGTGCGATTCCCGCCGTTCGCATGCCTGATAGCCGTTGCGCGAGCTGACCTGAACCACACGCTCAGCTGATGAGCGCGACGGTACCTCTCTTCTTTCGCGAGGTTAGGCGGTGCGCGTGCGACGACGCGGACGGTGGCTGCGGTAGCCAGGTCCCTCCGAAGGCGAGCTAGCGCGAGACGCAGTATAGTTGTGCATGCATATTAAGTCGTTGTGACCCCGATGGCCACAGCGTTTACATGCTGTCTTATTATCGCACGTAGATGCCGAATGCTTACCAAAACATTTAAAGCATAAATTTTCAGCTCGCACCCAGTCTTTACGCTGACCCGCGATTATTTTTTTAAATTTAAAACACTCCGAAATCATGTGACCGCCTATTTCACAGTATAAACAGCGCCTAGCGATTATTCGTTCATTCCTATAAGATTCACTTTCGTTTCCGATGATGTGTATGGTGCGGCGGGTACGATTGTCCTTCAAGGTCGCGCCGTCAGCTGTTGTCGAGTCTATAAGCCGACATTCATTTTGCAGAAACTCCACAAGTTGATTGAATGTGGGTAGGGTGATTATATTTCCGCAGTACTTCTGTTCAAACCGAGTTTTAACGTCTAACGGAATTTTATTTAAGCTAATGAATAATAAAATATAAGACCATTGATCTATAGGAAGGCCTAAATTATTCAAGGCGCGAGTGGACTCCAACAGTGGGTTTAGAATTTTAGAACGCAGATCATAGGGTTTATTTAATGTAGGTAGCTGTAGGATTCTAGAAATGTGACTATCTGCTAGCATTCTGATATTTTCATATCTACCCTTAAGAATTTCTAAGCCTATATCTAGAGATTCGTCTACCATAGGTAAATGCCGTATTAAGGTATGCGGTTCATTTAACACATGAGAAACTAAGTAATGAATATTTTCCGTCTTTGATATATCTTTCCGTGTTAGTACTAACGAACTGAATAGGCTTATAAAACTTGTCCACTGAAAAACGTCACCATCAAATTTGCATAAATCGATTCTGGGAAGTCTTGCCGTATTTGAACTCTCGGACGGTCTATGAACCCCGTCCAAACCCGGGTAAGCCGACGAGACCGCTTCCAGCTGATTATAAGCTAACTCCGCCTCATTATAATCAGCCGTATAGATTTTAATCATTTCCGAATCTACGGTATTATCCAGCAATAACTCGTACTGTTCCGACAAAAGTGCGTATCGTTCATCGAGTTTACGCAATCTCACCGAAATAACTGCATTGGTTTGAGTTTTTCCCGCGATCATTTCTAACGTGCTTCTAAGCCATTCGACTTGAATTTTAAATTTAGTTGATGATACCTTAGCCATTTTAAATCGTTAAGACTCAAATCGAGATGCACCCACCCCCGGGTAAGAGAAAAAAAATATATACGGAACCCTACAATAAATTGTTCTAATAACTGAGGATAATTTCAAAAATATCGCATACCGCACAATATAATGTAATAACCGAACCGCAAATGACAAACAAACTTAACGACTTTAATTTGAATTGTATCCGACCGAATCGAGACTTATGTCAGAGCTGTAAGTGGCGGTTAAGAATTTCAATTTTTAAATCTGCAACCGACTTATGATTTGAAAAAATACCAACAAATATACCGAAATCCGGCTGAAATCCGCTCGAATGGACCATAAATATGTTCGATAACTCAGTGTAGCTAATGGACTGTCTTTAGGTCGTTCCTGCAGGCACATAAGACGACACAAGAAGTTTCGGAAATCGGACCGCCACCAAGAGTGATTTGCCACTTACCTTGATTCCCGCTCTTCTTAACCGTTGAATGCCGCATGAAACCCGAGTTGCCAATCTCCCGCACAGTCGATTGCTTTGGCAACCAAGGCGGCCAACTTTTTTCGTTTGGTTCTCCTCGCACATTTTTCGATATCTATGGCTGTATGGTCGCGGGTCGAAGTCTTTCTGTATAAATATTTTTCGATATCTATGGCTGTATGGTCGCGGGTCGAAGTCTTTCTGTATAAATTAATGTGGAGTTGTTTCCGAGTTGCCGTGTCGACCGAGGCGCTGACGTGTGGATGGGTTGCCGGCAATCCACCACAGGCGCACACACAGGTTGTCCGAACCGCGTCCGAGATGTAACTGAGCGGTCGATGCGAGATGGCCGTCTGCCTGGTCAAGGCAGCGCGGGGCGTTCCCCCGAACGACAGCCAAGCGGCGATCCTTCACGATGGCCAACCGAGTCGCCGAAACAAAGACTTTCCTGATTAAGGATAAGGTCACATTTATAAAAGCGTGTTTTTATCGTATTTTTCAGCTATGAATTTACACAGTCACGCTTTCATATATCTGTTGTGACTTTTACTATTATTAATATCATTTGAAATTTCGGAAATGTATTAACGATGATAGGCTTTAATTGAAATGCATAACACGCTTACTTGAAAAGTAAAGTAGTTAATCACGCCTACGCATTTTCAACACTCACTTTTGCCAGTTTATCGTGACGCCCGCGTAATAGGAGCAAACCTATTACCGTTACGGATCTCTATTAGATAATTCATAGGTAGATCCTTAAAGTTTCGGCATTCCTAGATATTTACTGCAATATGTAGTAATCATGAAATAAGAATACAAACGCATATATCCCCAAGCGGGTTATCAAAGGTAACCAAAGATATCTCGTTCTCGAACAAGAACTCTACATTTTGCCACTGTTAACGTATTCCCCTCATGTATGTACTTAATTGCCTGAAAGAATAGGCGTTCCCTTTGGCAGCATAAACGTTATGCTCTTGTGCGACCTCATGCAGCTTTCGCTAGGATTTTTATTATAAAAGGATTAGTATTAATAGGAATTTGCTTACAAAACTATTTATTTTTATTTAAACTATTTATTTATTTTATACTTTTTAGTCACAACATTCATACCTTTACTAGCTGTTTCCTGCGGCTTCATCCGAGTAGAAGTCGTTATCGCACAAAATAATTACCCTATTTTGCGCAGTTAGTTAAAAAGTAGCCTATGTCCTTCCCACTTATACTACCTTTTTTTAAATTGGTTCAGTGGTTTAGGCGTAAAAACGCAACAGACAGACAGACAGGAATTACTTTCGTAGCCTATGTCCTTCCCACTTATACTACCTTTATAACAAATTTCATCAAAATTGGTAGTTTTTAAATTGGTTCAGTGGTTTAGGCGTAAAAACGCAACAGACAGACAGACAGGAATTACTTTCGTAGCCTATGTCCTTCCCACTTATACTACCTTTATAACAAATTTCATCAAAATTGGTTCAGTGGTTTAGGCGTAAAAACGCAACAGACAGACAGACAGAATTACTTTCGTATTTATAATATTAGTAGGGATTTCTGTATTACATGGTGTTTTGTCTGAGTTCGACTAATGTGAAAATACTTAATTATTACTCTAAGGGCCACTTGCACAGATCAGAGTTAACGTTTTTATAAGGGCCACTTGCACAGATCAGAGTTAACGTTTTTGCGCAGTTAGTTAAAAAGTAGCCTATGTCCTTCCCACTTATACTACCTTTATAACAAATTTCATCAAAATTGGTTCAGTGGTTTAGGCGTAAAAACGCAACAGACAGACAGACAGGAATTACTTTCGTAGCCTATGTCCTTCCCACTTATACTACCTTTATAACAAATTTCATCAAAATTGGTTCAGTGGTTTAGGCGTAAAAACGCAACAGACAGACAGACAGAATTACTTTCGTATTTATAATATTAGTAGGGATTTCTGTATTACATGGTGTTTTGTCTGAGTTCGACTAATGTGAAAATACTTAATTATTACTCTAAGGGCCACTTGCACAGATCAGAGTTAACGTTTTTAACTCAGAGTTAACTGCTAACTCGAGTTAAATCAATAATTTGTCTTGCATCAACAAGAGTTAAGGGCTAACTCAGAGTCAAACTTTTAAATTTTTAACTCGCCGATATCGGTGAGTTAAATCGCCTAACTCTGAGTTAGCTAGGTACTGTCAAATGTATCAAGGATGTTTGTCAAACAGCGCTCCACAAGCTGGTGGCCCCCGAACCCCCCCCCCCCCATCCCCCCACCCCCAGGCAAGCTCGCAGTGGTAGCCGTGGGTCTGTTGCCGACACCGGCAACAGACCTACGGCTACCAGTTACCATTTTACCTGGGACATCCTTCCGAGGGCTTACCCGGGACTCCCGACCGTAGGCTGTTGGGCATTACGTGAGGTTTTATAGTCTGAAGAAGGATTGTCTCTCGTTAATAAAAAAAAAAAAGCATGTTTGCCAACTTATGTTTCTCGATCTTCTTGATGCACCGCGCTGTGTGATGTAAAAGTGTTGTGTAGTGGCAAAATTATTAATATCTTTTGTTTGTAATGAATAGCGATTTGACATACTCTGATGATGATGAAGAGATTGTTGAATACATTAATTCGAACTTCTATGATAGACGAGTCGCAGAGCGATCAGATTATTTTAATACGTATAGGGACAAAGATTTTCACAGAAGATTTCGTCTTCAAAAAGACAGTGTACTTTTTTTGCTGAACAAAATTGAGCACAAATTACAACACTCGTGCAATACCAAGTAAGTTAAAATAATGTAATATCTATACTATATTATGAACTGTATAAATACATATTTACATGCAAATAAACCAGATCTTTACTTCTCTTTTTTCAGGGAGGCCTTGTCACCCATGAACCAATTGTTGTGTGCACTTAGGTATTATGCTACTGGAAGTCAGTTGGTGACCTGTGGTGATTTCATTGGAGTGCATGAATCTACAGCATGTCGGATTATTCACAGAGTGACTGATGCGATTGCCCGGTTATATAAAGAGTTCATATACATGCCTGTAACTGCAGAAGAACAAAGACAAGCTGCAACCGCTTTTTATGAAATATCTTCTTTTCCAAGAGTCATAGGAACTATTGACTGCACTCATATCCGTATGAAATCTCCAGGTATGTTATCTTTACTAATATTTTAAAAAGGAATGTATGATTGTTTGTTTGTTTGTATCGAATAGGCTCCAAAACTACTAGACCTATTTGAAAAATCCTTAAATATTGGGAAGCTTCACTCTTCCCGGTGAACATAGAGTATATTGTATTCCCGTATTACCACGGGAACGGGAACAACGCGGGTGAAACCGCGTAGCGACCACTAGTGTATTATAAAGTAGTCAGTTCATCTGGCCTGCCTATTGATACTCATCAGGTATTTTATAATGATATAAAATACCATCTCAGTTCTACTGCCTCTGTTATAAGAGATCAATCTCAGATTCACTAATTTCATTTTTTACCATTTTAGGAGGAGAAAGTGCTGAAATCTTCAGGAACAGAAAAGGATATTTTTCAATTAATACCCAGGCAATCTGTTCTGCTGGTTTGACATTCAACGATGTCGTTGCACGTTGGCATGGATCAGCCCACGACTCACACATTTGGGATAACAGCAATCAGCGCAGACATTTTTTGCAAGGCACTTATGGAAACTATTGTTTACTTGGCGATAGTGGATATGCACAAACTCCATTTATGATGACACCGCTGGCCCATGTAAACTCTACTATGGAATCTCTGTACAATGAATCACAAATAAGAACAAGGAATACCATTGAGCGAACCTTTGGTATTTGGAAGAGAAGATTTCCCATTCTAACCAGAGGGATTCAAGTTAATTTAAAAAGAATTCCAGGTATAATAATTGCAACATGTGTTCTACACAATATTGCACGTTTTCATAATGATGATGACCCAGTTGAAGATGCTGAATATCCACCAATTTTGGATAATGTAGGCGGACATGAGCCTCCAGCAAATAATAGGTCGACTATGAATACAGCAGGATACCATGCCCGTCAAGTATTGATTGAGAATCATTTTGGACAATTAATAAACCAACATAATTAATAATTAGTTTTATTTAAATCTCTCTAATTCTAAATTTCTTAACAATTGATTATGTTTCTGTTTACTCATTGCTTCCTCCATTTCAATTTCTCGTAGCTTACGGTTTTGTTCTAGGTTTTCCTTAGCATCCTCAAGTTGAATCTTTATTAATTCTGCTTGCATTTCGACAAGTTTGAGTTTTGCATCTGCTAATTTTTTAAAATTGTCTGACACACTTTGTCTTGATGTGTCTTCAACTTTTCTTTTCCCTGGAATGATAATGAAACAGATATTATATTATAATGGGAGAATTGTTCTGGGTTCAACTCACAAAAATAAATCTTTGTGTGATGAGCACAATTATAACTACTCACGTGTCAATAAATGATGTGGCCTTTTTTTAAGGTTCCCTCTATCATTAGTAAAATATCCTGAGTTCGGGGTTGACATTTCCATTTTAATAGTGTCAGGTGATTTGATTACTGGTTCTGAAAATAAACAAGTTATAGGTCATGTAGGCACATCCATTCAGTCCATGCAGTATGATGGTTAGTTGTTATATTTACCTATTTCCAAAACATCATCTTCTAGTGGTGTCTTGTTTTGTGATACCATAATATCATGATCTCCATCGTAGACAGTATACATACCATCAATCACAGGCCCAGCCAAAATCTTCACCTTTTCCAGTACTGGATCAGGAACATCACTAGGAGGTGGTCCACCACCTAGAAAAAAAAATATTAGTATTGATTTAATTAATGATTACAAGGCTAAATAAATAAAGACAAATATGCATACACTATGATCTCGCAGTTGTTATAAGATCGAATACCTACTTTACACTTAGGTATAGTAAATAAATATAGGCGACACATTTGAACTATTAAACAAATATGTGCCTGTAAACAGTGCCAGTGGTCTTTCAATACTACATATGCAATAATCTTAAGTACCTATTCTAATACATATATTAGGTAAAAGCTAGTAAAGCTAGAACACAAGTACCAACCTGTACCCATGATATTTCTTTTGTAATTTTTTTCTTTGGCATCTGCTTCCTTTATTAGTTTGTGTACTGTTTCCTGACACACTGCCTCTGGTACACCCGTTTTGGCTGCAACTTGGGCCCATCCTTCTGATGAAGTCCCATATTGCTCTAAATTATTAACCAAAGTTTCAACTGAAAAAATAAAAAACAATGCTAATATGCAAATTTTTAAATGAATTTTATAATCGAATGAATAGATAATTATATAGAAAGTGAATAGTAAACAGTTCTATTGTTTGTACATTTATTTGTTACAAAATATCAAGTGAAAATACCTGGAATGTTCATTTTCTTGTCTGATTCCGATTTCTTCAGTTTCTTCTTCAAATTTTTATAGTTATATTGCAGGCTGTCGACTGTGCGATGGCAGCCAGAAGTTGTTGCATTGTATTCTGCAGTAACTTCTTTCCAAGCAACTTGTTTTTGTTGGAGGTTTGCTCCATCAGTCTTCTTATTTTCGATAATATTTTTATATTTCACCACTATATCACACAGCAACATATTGTCACTAGATGTGAAATTAGGGGCACGAAGACGTGGCCTCTTTTCCATTTTTATATTATATAAAAGATTTCAGTTAAAGCAGCGAAAAATTCTAAATTTGCAAATAAACACAATCAGAAAGTGTCACTGACTGTCAAACAATGACATAACAATGCTACAAAATTTAAAGGCACGTGAATGACATAATACGTTCATTTTCTTGAGACAAGTCATACGTAGCGACTGTAGTGTAAAAGAGATAGAGACACATGTTCCATTCTTCGTTCTAACATTTGTATGTGGTTGGGTTGCATAGAGCGACACAGACAAAATAAATTGGTTCAGTTTACTGTGAGTTAGTTAACCTCGTGCCATTTTACAACTGTGCAAGACGTGGTCAGAGTTAGGAAGTTATTTATTTAACTCAGAGCTTACTAACTCTACTTTTATATATTTAACCCGACTCTCCGCGCAAGTGGGCCTAATACATATACATTTTATGCAGGTACCTATGTCAATATTTACACTCAATATTAACTTCAATATATAACAGGTTTGTTATACCCTTAAACCCTAATCGTGGTCAAAGTTCATTACAAGACTTTTCTAATAAATCCAAACACAGCTATGATACGATGTTCAATCATGAAGTTACAGTTCATATCTTACGACTCCATTCATCAGATTAGTTTGACAGCACCATTTTATTGTATTGTTATCAGAACTACAAATATCTGCCAATTTTCATGACGCTACGATCCTTGGAAGATGGTTAAATTAGTTACCTGAGATTCCATTGCATAGTTTTACAAGTCAATTAAAAAAAGGTTTGTTATAACCCTGAAACCTAAGCCTGGTCAAAGTTCATTACAATACTTTTCTGACAAATCCAAAAACAGATATAATACGATATTCCATCATGAAGTTCCAGTGCATATCTTCCTGCTCCATCATCAGATCAGTTTGACAGTACTATATTATTGTATTGTCATCAGAACTACATACATCTGCCAATTTTCATGACACTGCGATCCTCGGAAGCAGGTTAAATTAGCCACCTTAGATTCCACTTGTTTTCAGTACCTATCTTCCGGCTACGTCATCATATCAGTTTGACAGTACTATATTATTGTATTGTCATCAGAACTACATACATCTGCCAATTTTCATGACGCTACGATCCTTGGAAGCTGGTTAAATTAGCTACCTTAGATTCCACTTGTTTTCAGTAGGTACCTATCTTCCGGCTCCATCATCATATCAGTTTGACAGTACTATATTATTGTATTGTCATCAGAACTACATACATCTGTCAATTTTTATGACCCTACGATCCTTGGAAGCTGGTTAAATTAGCTGCCTTAGATTCCACATTTTCCATCGAAGTTTCAGTACCTATCTTCCGGCTCCATCATCATATCAGTTTGACAGTACCATATTATTGTATTGTCATCAGAACTACATACAGCTGCCAATTTTCATGACCCTACGATCCTTGGAAGCTGGTTAAATTAGCTACCTTAGATTCCACTTGTTTTCAGTACCTATCTTCCGGCTCTATCATCCTATCAGTTTGACAGTACTATATTATTGTATTGTCATCAGAACTACATATATCTGCCAATTTTCATGACGCTACGATCCTTTGAAGATGGTTAAATTAGTTTCCTTAGATTCCATTACATTGTTAGTTACATACACGACGACCTAATAAAAGCGTATTAATAAAGAGGAAAGATTTGATTTTTTCTTTGTTTGTTTGTAACGAATAGGCTCCGAAACTACTAAACCGATTTGAAAAATCCTTTACTGCTGGAAAGCTACACTCTTTGCGGTGAACAAAGGCTATATTTTATTCCCGTATTCCCACGGGAACGAGAACTACGCGGGTGAAATCACGTGACGTCCGCTAGTCATAAGATATATTCCGGAAAATGTAAGCACTATTCTAGATTTTAAGTCATAAATTATAGTGCCAAAAAATAATTGCGCATCATACTTGAACACAGAGCATCGCGCCTTAAACAGTTCGCGTTGCTCTATTTACTTGAATGGTAGTTTTTTTTGTTTTTAAGCAATCTTATTTCTCCATATCTTTATTATAATTTTGTTTAAGACGAACCTTACGATAATAGTCTCGGAAAAAACATTACAGGTTTTAATTCACTCTGAGAAATAAATTATTTACGTCCAAATTAGATGATGTAGTGATGTGTAGGCGTTTGTTACTCTTTCACTCTCTAACGGTTGAACAGATCGGGCTGAAATTTGATAAAAGAATAGATTATAGTCCGGAATAACACACAGGTGCATGCTTCATTCGCGAAATATTTTCCCATGAGATAAGGTAACAGAATTACATGCGGTCGTCATCTATTTTTTTATACCACTATGGTGGCAGACAAGCGTACGGCCCACCAGGCAGACAGGTGGACACCGTAGCCTATGAACGTTTGCAACACCAGAGGTGCTACACTCGCGCTGCTGACCCTGCAAGAACTTCTAAGACCCCCTTTGAAGAACCCGATACTGTAGGTGTTTGGGGAAACCGAGGTTGGGAGCTATTTGTACAATTGAACCGTTCGCAGAAGAAAGCCCCTATCGGACCTTACTGTGGTCTCACGCTCCGCACGCAAGGTGATATCATCTAGTGATAATTTAAGTGTTAACGTCTTAATTTGGAATAACCTTCGAAAAAAATTCGTTCAAAACGTTTAAATTTTCATTGAATCTTTACAAAAATGAAGTTAGGTATTTTGTGCTGACTATCATACCTATTTTAATTTTCTTTTTGTGTGAAGAAATGCTATAAAGTGAATTTCTGCTGCAAATATTGTGTGAAACATAGTGTGACCTGCAACTTAATAAAAAAAGTTTATATTTACGACAGCATATTTAAATGGTTATATATTAAAATACCAGAAATGAAAATGCCTTTACTTAAAATGCATTAGACCAAAATACCCGAATTCAAAATACCTTAACATTCAAAATACCTTATTTCAGTACACCTTACCGTATAATGTCTAAATTTAAAATACAAATAATTATAATATCAGAATTCAAAATACAAATTTTCAAATGTCCTTAATTTAAAATACCGAAAATAGAATACAATGTGTCACTGTCACTCACACGTTTTGTTATTTGGCTTTAACTTATTTACACCCCCCCCCCCACCTAAGTGAAGTCGCAGTTGTAGCCCTAGGTCTGTTGGTCCTTGGGTATCCTTCTGAGGGCTTACCCGGGGCTCCTAACTGTAGGCTGTTATGTAGGATACGTGTGGTTTTTAGTCGGTAGGAGACTGGCATAGTATCCATGTAGGATTTACCTCATGTTAAAACACTTTGATTCAGAGTTACAAAAGTACTACAGTGGGCTAACGAAAAATCAAGTTGTAGCCCTAGGTCTGTTGGTCCTTGGGTATCCTTCTGAGGGCTTACCCGGGGCTCCTAACTGTAGGCTGTTATGTAGGATACGTGTGGTTTTTAGTCGGTAGGAGACTGGCATAGTATCCATGTAGGATTTACCTCATGTTAAAACACTTTGATTCAGAGTTACAAAAGTACTACAGTGGGCTAACGAAAAATCAAAAAAAAAACCACGAAGGCTAAGGCGGGAGCTCCGCTTCGCTTCGCTCCCGCCTTAGTCTTCTAACCTAACCTATCCGAGTCGGGATACTCTGAGTCGGGGTGTTAACCATTCACAGATATATAGCATCCATGTAGGATTTAAATCATGTTAAAAAAAAGGTATTTTGTGTTTGAACATTTTAGGATAAGGTATTTGATAAATTTATATTTTGGGTTTCGGTTATTCGACCGTAAGGCATTTTAAATTATTTATATTATAAATATTTGCCTTTTGAATATTGATATTTCGATTTCGGGTATTTTGGGCTACGATATTTTGAGTTAAGGCATTATAATTTCTGGTATTGTGACGGTATACCTATTTAAATACATAACATCGAATATTATGCCACGAAAGACATACATTTTGGTCAAAATGATATATTAACTGCGTTCGTAGAGATCGATATTATTGAACTCGTGTGCGGTAATATATTATTGCCATTAGCCATGGTGCACATTGTTATAAATGTATGACCATAACTGTACGTTTCATAAAAATATAATTGTGAGCCTGAATACAATTCGTAAATAACTCATTATAAAATCTGGATTGTTTGGATAAACGACTCGCAAAGAGTATAACTTTATTTGATTGTTTTTTTTTTCGTTGAATTGCCCTGTGTGGCGACGGGTATCCGTGTTGCGATGTGTAAGAGTACTAAATGTTGTCACCCCAATTCATTCCCAGGGTATCGTGAGAGGCGACTAAGGAAACATTTTCGCAAAAAGATCCACTGCTAAGAGAAAAAAACTCGAAATGAAATTCCCGGTTGTCAGTAAAATGACAATCGTTAAGCCAATTTGAAGACCTTATGAGCGGCTTGAAAAATTTCAACCTGCGCTTGTCCATTTCAACACGGCAATAGGCTCACCGCCTATAACGTGTGATTTTATTATGTACTAGCTGAGCCCGCAACTTCATTTACGTCACATAAGGTGTATGAAAGGAAAGGTATTTCTTCATCAGAGTCATCAAGCAGCGTCTGAAACTGCCCTGTTTGCTTAATCATAAAAGAGCTTAATGATTAAGACTATTTTTAAACAATTCAGTCCGCGCCGAAGGCGTGGACTGAACCACTAACCAACACGCCAGTTTAGGTTCACTCACATTCAAAGAAACCCCTACAATTAAAATTTTCAAAATTTCTAATTCTTAAAAGTGTCATAACTCTTTTATTTCTAAACCGATTTACATAAAACAAACGTTAAATGTTAACTGGAGCAAACTTCAACACAATAAAAAAAACCGCATTGCAATCGGTCGAGCGGTTGCTGAGATTAGCGTGCACAACCGTACAGACAAACAAATATACAGACATACAGACATACAGACAAACAGACAAAATTTCTAAAAATCATTGTTTTGGGTTCTTTTGCGTTTATAAAGCCCCCCTATCATATTTTTTCTTATTTATCTTCCATGTACAGACAGCGACCTGTTACGATTTTATTATATGTATTGATTGATGTATGTATGTATGAATATGCTACGAAACTACCGAACCGATTTGAAAAATTATTTTACAGTTAGGAGCTATTACTATTCACGAGTAAAATAAGCTACATTTTGTCTCTGCATTCCCACGGGAACTGGAACTAATCAGATGTAACCGCTTGAAGTCCGCTATAATCACATACATTTTATTTTTATTATGAAATACTATCAGACGTCACGTGGTTTCACCCGCGTAGCACTCGTTTCCGTGGGTATACGGAAATAAACAATAGCCTATTTTCACCGAAGTTTGTGTAGCTTCCCAGCAGTACAAGAACTTTTCAAATCAGTTCAGTAGTTTCGGAGCCTATTCGATGCAAACAAACAAACAAGCAATCAAATCTTTCCTCTTTTTAATATTAGTAAGACTACATGAAAGCTTTATACTCTCTATATAAAGTGAGCTCAGTTTAAATTTAATTAGCAGCGTGTGCGCTGTGTGGTGATCCGTCACAATTTCCGTCCGCTCTCATCCGTTGGTAAGTGTTAGCTCCGAGCGATTTATCGTTCGGTGTATCAGATGAGAATGCACAACACCCATCCGAGTACTATTACAGTCTTCTTCTTTATGTTCTAGCGGTTAAAAATCGTTCATGAACAATTTTAGTGTCACTGATTAGTACACTAGGACTACAGCAAATAAATATACGAAAAGAAAACTCCAAGAGTAATAAGTACGCATCACGAAATTTGATCGTATTTCATTCTTCATGAGGCAGCGTCCCCAGAAGACTTTGTGTAAAAAAGATATAAATCTTCTGCTTAGTCTTGATCACGTAGCCTCTATTTACCGTTTTGCATCTCTCTAAAGAGATTGCAATACGTGAAGCACATGACCTCAATTTTGCAGTAAAAATAAGTTATTTTTCAGCTTAAGTAGCAGTAGCAACACAACCAAACGTTAAAATAAATGTGGTATACGACCAGCGCGGTTTCTATCTAAGCCATTTAGTAAAGAAGTGATTTACCCATAAGGTCTGCTTAGTGCCAATTATAATCCAGGGCCTCACATCGTGAATTATAGCGGTAATCGAGGCCGCCATCACTCCTCTACTTTAATTAAAGGCGATTGTCTTCACCATCTATAACGTGCTGAGATTTAAGAACATTGGGAATGCAGATACCCCTCGGGGTTTCGGGGACATGCGTTACTTCTCATGGAGACACCCTGAGGGTACAGTAGTGGCTTCTTCAATCAGATCCCTAAGATCCAATATCTTAGGGATTAACGAAAAAGCCCACATTAGGAGGAAGGGCCTAACGGTACTCCGTTCGTTGAGCAGCCCGCCTGGGGCAGTACCTCCGCCCTGCAGAAGACCGCGGTAATAGTAACCTGACTCCGGTCGGGTTATGTTCTCCGTCGGTTAGCAGGGATCCAGAGCTCATTGGGGTGACATTGTGCCGGTGACGGTGAGACCAGAGGCTTATCTGTCTCCATTGGCAGATCGAGGCGCGGAATATTGGTACGGCGATCAGGGAGACCCGGTGAAACGGTTGACCGCTGACCGCCCGCAGGCTGTACGGGACCCGAACCTGGGGATTACTTAATCTCCGCCCCAGGAGGCTGAACCAGCAGCCTGTGTAAAGTCCCTGGTGCTGTGGTCGTGCCGGAGGAGGATACCGGAGTGGACGCGGCTACTGCATCGGGGGGGGACCGGGGGCCCTTCCGTACGCCGTGGCAATCTACCGCACTGCCTCTGTCTGCCTTCGGTGAGTTCGAGCCTCGCCTAGTCTCCTGCGCCACCGGCACAAAAGCGCCCCCTTCACCTTCTTAATTCCCCATATTTTTAAGAACTATGGCTAAATCAAAGAGAAAGAAAAAGGTTTCCACAGCGGCATCGTCGTCCACAATTCAAGTGGACTTTTGCAACATCAGAGGTATGCGCACGAACATCAACGTAGTCCACCACCATCTTGAAACTGCGAAGCCGACCCTTTTTTTCTTAACGGAGACGCAGATCTTACGTCCGGGCGATACATCTTGCTTAATGTACCCTGGCTACAAGCTTGAGTACCACTTTAGGCAGAAAGCCGGGGTATGTATGTACGTCCGGGATGATGTCTGCTGTCGTCGTCTTTCAAGCCTCGAAGACAGGGACCTGTCTACGTTATGGGCACGCTTGGATCACGGGGGCCACACTCGGATCTACGCGTGCGTGTATAGGTCTCACAGCGGTGGTAACACGGACACAGTTCGCCTTTTTGACCACCTGCAACAAGCGACTGACAAGGTGATTGAGCAGTATCCCTCCGCGGAGATAGTGATTCTGGGGGATTTCAACGGACATCATGTTGACTGGTTGGGCTCCCGGACCACCGACTTTGCGGGGAAAGCTGCTCACGAATATGCCCTGACCTATGGGTTCTCTCAACTGGTTAAATCCCACACAAGGATACCAGACAAGAAGAACGAGCATAGTGCATTGCTGGATCTCCTGCTGACAACGCGTCCGGACGGATACAGTGTTTCAGTGGATGCTCCACTCGGATCGTCGGACCACTGTGTCGTTCGGGCGCATGTGCCTCTCGCAAGGCCTGAACCACCTCGGCCCAAGGAGTGGCGACATGTATGGCACTATAAGGCAGCAGACTGGGATGGACTGCGAGAGTTTTTCGCGTCGTACCCATGGAGGCGGCTTTGTTTTGCCTCAGAGGATCTGGATTCTTGCGCTGCAGCAGTCGCTGCGGGGATCTTGGAGGGCATGGAATGTTACATTCCTAACCGTTGGATCCCTGTAGGAGCAAAAAAGCGACCGTGGTTCAATCGGCTCTGCAGAGAAACTTTGATGTTGAAAGAATCTGCTTACAGGGCTTGGACCACGGCTCGTGCAAATTCAGATCCAAACATCTCTGAGGTGAAACGCAAATTAAATGCCGCCTCGAGAGCCAGCAAAAGAGCAATTGTCAGGGCTAAGTTCGATTTCGTCGGCAGAATTGGTGAACGGCTAGCAGGCTACCCTTCAGGGAGTCGCGAATTCTGGTCGCTTGCCAAAGCTGCCGAGGGAAATTTCTGTCGGTCAGGTTTACCACCTTTACTTAAACCCGACGGTAATTTGGCCCAGAGCGCTAAGGAGAAAGCCGACCTTTTGGGTTTTCTCTTTGCCTCTAACTCGACCATGAGCGACGGGGGTGCTTTGCCGCCGGATATTCCGTGGTGTGGAACTTCCATGCCGGAAGTAAAATTTACACAGCGGAATGTCCGACGTGAGCTTCGATCCCTGGACGTTCATAAGTCGAGTGGGCCGGATGGTATACCCGCGGTGGTACTGAAGCAGTGTGGTCCAGAGTTGTGTCCGGTACTTACACGTCTTTTCACGCGTTCATATTCCAAGCAACAAGTCCCGGCGTCGTGGAAGATCGCGTATGTGCATCCTGTGCCCAAGAAGGGTGACAGGACCGACCCGGCCAACTATAGGCCTATAGCCGTCACCTCCCTTTTATCTAAGGTGATGGAGCGTGTAATTAATACACAGCTCCTGAGGTACCTAGAGGAACACGACCTGCTCAGTGACCGGCAGTACGGTTTCCGTCACGGTCGCTCGACGGGCGATCTTCTGGTGTGCCTCACACACCGATGGGCGACGGCTATCGAGAGTAAGGGCGAGGCTCTAGCAGTAAGCCTTGACATCTCTAAGGCCTTTGACCGGGTCTGGCACCGTGGTCTTCTTACGAAATTGCCCTCATATGGACTGCCCGAGAGATTATGCGGATGGGTGTCTAGCTTCCTGGTCGGTAGAAGCATCATGGCCGTCGTTGACGGCAGCTGTTCAGACAGCATGGCCATAAACGCTGGAGTACCGCAAGGCTCAGTGTTGTCCCCTACTCTGTTTCTGCTGCATATCAATGACATGTTGTCTATTGACGGCATTCATTGTTATGCGGACGACAGTACGGGGGACACTTGTTACACGGGCCGCCCCGGTATCTCTCGGGACACGGTGAAGGAAAATCGTGAACAGCTTGTGTCTGAAATCGAGGCTACTCTTACTAGAGTGTCCGATTGGGGTGGACAAAATCTTGTCCAGTTCAACCCTTCCAAGACACAAGCGTGTTTTTTCACCGCTAAGCAAACCCCAATTACTGTAGCGCCGCAATTTCCGGGCACATCTCTTTCCATCTCCAGAAGTATAGGGATCCTTGGCGTTGACATCTCCAGTGACGTTCAGTTCCGTAGTCATTTGGAGGACAAGGCTAAGCTGGCGTCCAAGAAGCTAGGTGTGCTCAACAGGGCGCGGCGGTACTTCACTGCTGCGCAAACACTGCTTCTGTATAAGTCGCAAGTGCGGCCGCACATGGAGTACTGCTGTCACCTTTGGGCGGGGGCACCTGAATATCAGCTTCGTCCATTTGACTCGGTGCAAAGACGTGCTATAAGAGTTGTCAACGATCCTATACTTACAAGTGGTGTGGAACCTCTTCGCGACAGGAGAGACTTTGCCTCCTTATGCGTGTTCTACCGACTGTACAATGGTGTGTGCTCTGAGGAATTGTTTGATATGATGCCCACGGCTACGTTCTATCACCGCACCGCTCGCCACAGACAGGGAGTTCATCCTCACACTCTGCGTCCGGAGCGTTCCAGCACGGTTAGATCCGATAGGGGTTTTCTTCCGCGCACGCTTAGGATGTGGAATGATCTCCCTGCCTCGGTTTTCCCAAACGCCTACAGTATGGGGTTCTTCAAAAGGGGTCTTAGAAGGTTTTTGCAGGGTCGGCAGCGCGAGTGTGGCGCCTCTGGTGTTGCAAACGTTCATAGGCTGCGGTGACCACCAGTCCTTCTGGTGGGCCGTATGCTTGTCTGCCACCTTAGTGGTATAAAAAAAAAAAAAAAAAAGATAGCGACCCTGAGAGGGAACCCTAATGTTGTTATGGAACTGTGACGGACTTTTCACGTCGTTTGTAGGGCTGCCATTAAACACATTATGGCAATATAAAAACTTTTATCCCTCATCATTGCCACGCATTTATTCTGGAAGGGGTAGGCAAAGACATTGGTACTAAATGCCCATATTTCACCATATGTTTCTGAATATTTTCAGTTAGTATTTCAGAAATTCCGCGCTTCGAAAGGAGCGTTAGGCCGTTGGTCTCGGTTGTCAGCAACATAGCAGTCGTGTAGCCAAGTGGAAGGCCTTTTAGGCGGCATAAAAAGTTCAACAGCGGGTCGTCATTTCTGCTCCTAACCATTTCAACACAGCAATTGACTTACAACCATTCACGTGGGACAAAAAACGTGACGGGGATAAAGGCGTGACTATATCTATGTATGATAGGTAAAACAGTGCGTCTTATTTTTTGTTGCGTCATAAATAATATTTCCATACCATAAGTACCTACAATGATCCAAATCAATTCCAAACGGCTACATTTTATTGGTTTAATCCAATCAGGCTTCAGCGAGGACAGGAGAGACATCCCTCGTCCCTATACCTACAGCTATAGGTTGCGGGTCCGGGTGACCCGAGGTTTTATTACCAAACTTTAACTTGAAGGACCCTATCGGTTTATTTGTTGCGTATATTCAATTTACTGCAATTTTTACTGCTTCCTTGTAAGTAAGATTGAAATAGTATAGTGTTTTCTTCTTTAAACATAAAAAAGTTGATTGATTTTCAGGATATTTATCGTATCCATTGGCATTCGCACGTAATTGATACTGCGGCACTATTGCAAGCGCCATGGTAAATATTATGATAACTACTATCAAATAACTTTGAGTTCATGAGAGGACATGGTTGATTATAATGGTAATAATTATTTAATATCAAGCTATTCGAAAACTTTGAAATACTGACAGAGTTCGTGTAATGCGTAGCTACCTACGCATTACACAAACTCTACATTTATTATATTTACTCTACATTTATTATGTAGACTACATAGACTGTTTTGAAACCCTACGGTTTCAATCAAAACAGTCTATGTAGTCTACAGATGGACGTAGGCCTCTCCCAATTTCCGCCACAATTTTAGCGAAGGTTGGGCTTACGAGAGGTATATTCCGATAGAGATCAAGGCTCTTGAATATTCAAAAGACCAATAGTAACGGACCGCAGACCCTTAGTAAATATATACAGGTAAGAACAACGCCAAACGAATACTTTCGGGATGGGTTTGAGAATTTTCAGAAGTCGGTAATTAAAAGTATTTTATTACATTAGTTTCTGCCGTAAAAAGCCTAATTGCGATAGTTTAACAGAATTTATGTTGTTTCTATTCCGATAAGTAGTTAAATAGGTGCAATTAGATTTAGAGTTCTCCTAAGAATATTCGCATGTAATTTTCTAAATGGAGCAGTTGGTTTGTTTCCGTTTTATTCTATTCCATGTTTTAAGACAGTGATTAGAAAGTTCTATGTCCCAATAGCTAAAAACATGTCTTATATCCGACCTCTCTTCCAACGAAAAATACCATACGATAACACGCAGGAAGCGCCGCCGCCGTGGTCGTCCTTTAGCATCCTGAATATTGAAATCCTTATTAGTTTGAAGAAAATTCCCTAATAAATGAGAATAAATGAGAAGGTTACGTGTAATAATAATATTTATTTTGGGGCACCCATTACTTATTCCTGCAAGATGTCTCAACAACACGACCATTACATAATATGTTTGTTCTATACAAATCTGTCTCTCATTATGTTGCGGGGGGAATCGTATTCACCACTATAAAAGCAATCGCCTGCCACTGTGAAAGTTATACAAAAGGATTCACTTATAATTCTGATATGGTGTTTATGCGTAATCCTTTTGAGGTACACTCTGACAGGGGGGAAAGTGTCAGTATGGCGCCCCCGATCCCAATAAAAGTCATAATAAAATATCATGTGGCTCTATGGTCTTAACGGATACCTATGTCAGATTATAATTTGTTATTTTACCGAAAACGAAAATATTAACTTCAAGTTTAACTGCCATGTAAAGACATTGTTGTTAATTCCAAAATGAAATTCAAATACTAATTGCATTAACACCGCAAATATTCTCCAGTGAAATGTCATTTATCTTAATGGCGTCGCTTCCGTTTTAGTTAAACCTCATCTATTTCCTGCAAACAAGCCACTAAATATCCCCCTGACGACTACTGGACATAGGAAACGAAGCTTGTGGTAGACGGAGGTAAGATATATATAGCAGGCTAACGGCATTTAAGATGCTGATAATGTAACTGATGAATAAAGGAAAGTTGATAATTTTGTTGAAAAACTTGATATTTCGAGAAGTGCCACTTTGTAACTTTCATCGAAAAGAGTTAGATACTGGGTATAGAATCTTCGAACTAAGCGTTTCAAAAGATCATTCCTCTGTTGAACTATAAAAACCTGGAACGACCTGCCCGCACACGTGTTTCCCTCATCTTACAAGCCCGGGTTCTTCAAGCGGAGCGTGAAAAGGCACATCACAGGGCCGCTAACTTGAGGACCACTGTCAGAAGTCTAACGTCAGTCATGACGCACCTAGGTGCGCCATAACTATCTATCAGGATGGCCACGTCAATTTGGCGAGCTTGACATAAAAAAAGGCTAAAACTTTTTAAAAATACTACTATAGCCTTCGGTCTCGCCCGTTACATATTCAAGCTCTTATTGCATCCCATACCGTTCTCTAACATTTTTAAAAATCCATCGTCTCATAAGCAGAAACAAATCTTGAAACAGGTGTTCATTTATTTTTATTCGAGAGCGCATGTTAAATTAGAAGGTATACTTTTTTAAATTTACCTTCATAGAGGACGAATTTAAAAAAAAAACTTCATAGCAGATCTTTACGTTGCAATAGAAAACAAATTTCATATTTCTAACTTCAGCAGTTTCGACTCGATAAGTCAGTCATATAGGTTTTAGTTACATTACGATGTCACATAACTTTATTAAGTCCTGTATTGTAAAATCAGTGACCTTATTTTTGCACAATGACACTCCTGCACACTCAACACATTCAATTAATAACACCGCTATTGTAACTTTACCGCAATACTTGTCCAACGTTTCCGCAATACTTGTCCACGAGTGACTCAATTGTAGTCAAATGAGCGTCGAATTAAATTGATAATAAAATTTATACTGAAATGAAAGCATTCAAAGAGTGCTCTCCGCCTCCATTATTATAGCCAGGCTTGCCAGTAATTTATGCGGTACTAAAAATTTTAATATACCTACCAGTCGTTTGTGGTGACTGACGGGGCTTACTATAGAATAGCAGTATTCGGGGCATAAGTCTGCTATTTCAATCGCGTCAGAAGAGAATCGTAATCGTAGCTCAGTAGAAAACTATAAATTTTATTTCGTATTGGTCTACGATTACGAGTCATTCGCAGCATAACAGCTACGAAAACTTTTAAGTTGTACCGTAATTGACGCGACTCTTTGGCTTTATTTTGAAATACCGTAATATAAAATAGCTGATCGCAGGTGGTGGATAGACGGTGTGCGTATAACTGTAACCGTGTGTGTTGTTGGGGTCACGGTGGTCACGATTGTTTTTATAGGGAAACGCCTGAAATGTTAGAAAAATATCAAATCATTGAAGAGTTTTTAATCTTGATCTATCAGCTATTTTATTAATATATGGTAAACGTTGCGTACGATGTTCCTATGTTTTAAAACCTTTTAAAACTAGGTAAATCGATTGTTGAATTCTCCAAAGTAGAAGCAAGCCGTGTGTTATAATACTCACCTAAAAAGTATTAAAACCAAATAGAATTCCCGTATCTTTTCGAAGCTGCTATACTTGGGTCTCAGACTGCATTCAGCTGCTGAAAGAAAAGAGCAATCTTCTAAACCACTCCGCAACTGCATATTACACATCAGTAGCTCGGCAGAAAGGTAGTGCCACACTTGGTTTGCTCTCTGAGGAATCCTACTATCCTACTTCCTACTAATATTATAAACTAGCTGACCCCGCAAATTCATTTACGTCACATAAGGTGTATGAAAGGAGACGTATTTCTTCATCAGACTCATCAAGCAGCGTGTGAAACTGCCCTGTTTGCTTAATCATAAAAGAGCTTAAAGATTTAAGTCTATTTCAAAACAATTATTTTAAAATAATCTTTAGTATGATTAAGCCAACACGCCAGTTTAAATATACCCTTACATTCAAAGAAGCCCCTACAATTAAAATTTTCACACTATCTGATTCTTAAGTGTTATAACTTTTTATATAAGGTGATTGACATGAAATAAACACTAAATGTTACGTGGAGCAAACCTCAACACAATAAAAAAACCGCATTGCAATCGGTTAATTAAGCAGTTACTGAGATTAGCGTGCACAAATGTACAGACAAACAGATATACAGAAATACAGACAAACAGACAAAAATTCTAAAAAAATCATTGTTTTGGGTTCTATTGCGTTCATAAAGCCTAAAATAAATTATAATTTTTCTTATTTATCTTCCATGTACAGACAGCGACCTGTTACGATTTTATTATAAGAATTGATATTGATTAAGTGAAAAAAAGAAAAATAAATGCTCAAGAATATTTTTGCAGGGTCGGCAGCGCGAATGTTACCTACGTCACTGGTGTTGTCAACGTCTATAGACTAAATTAACCAGTTTCGATCCGGACGTATGCTTGTCCCGCGGCAACATGAAAGTAGATAAGAATTACTACATACATACTTATAGTCACGCCTTTATCCCCGAAGGGGTAGGCAGAGACATAGTATACGCCCACGTTTCACCTTATAGTTTTTTGTCCCGTGTAATATGTGGTGAGCCTATTACCGTGTTGAAATGGACAGGCGAAAGACACCGCGACCGGCAGTTAAAATTATTCAAGCCGCCCTTAAGGCCTTCAACTTGGCTTAACGATTGTCATTACCGACAACCGGGTTTCATTTCGAGATTTCCTTATCTACGCAATGGATCTTTTGCGAAAGTGTTCCCTTAGTCGCCTCTTACGACATTCTCTGGATGTATTGGGGTGGCGACATTTTGTACTCTTACCCGTCGCAACACGGGACTCCGTCGCCACACGGGGCTGATCGGAATTAATAACTCGAACACTCAGACACACCATATTATAGTACGCTCCATGTGTGCACGCAGCCCACGTGCAGAGCTCTCTTTATAGAAGCACTGACCTGTTAATTCCTTCCACAGTGTGTTTGAAAAAGGAAATTGCAAATATAAAACTAGTCACGATGTGTGTTTGGATGAGCTGAAGAGTTAAATTAAACAACTTCTAGGAAAGTTGGAGAAAATGAACCCATGCCATTGTGCTTTGAAATCCAAATTTGTATAATTAAGCACATTAAGTACTCTTTATTTCTACAATTCGTGGAGGCTAATCAGAAATTCTCCCAGTTTCATCTATCGCTAGAAGCGCTCGTGGCCCCGCGGACTCAGTGTTCTGTAAACGATCACTGCAGTAAGCAACTTTTACTATGGCCGGTCCATGGATGGGTGACCATCCATGTGATCACTTTGTGGCATTTATTTGAGCGTTTCCGTGCTTTGGAAGGCACGTTAAGCCGTTGGTCCCGGTTGCCAGTAAAATGGCAGTCGTTAAGTCAAGTTGAAGACTTTATTTCAACAGCAGGCAGTCACAACCTGCGCCTGGCCATCTAAAACACGGCAATACGGCTCCCCACCTATTACGTGGGACAAATTAAAAAAAAGGTGAAATGTGGGCATATAATATGCCTCTGCCTACCCCTTCGAGGTAGAGGCGTGACCATATGTATGTTCATCTATCCAATACCAGAATTTTGAATAAGGTTCATTACTAAAATGAGTTTGATTTTAAGCATAGTAACTTCACTGGCTTAGTTTGTAAATAACACACACAGAGCAACGCGCGCCTTAGACAGTTCGTGTTGCTCTATTATGTTAACTATCCTGTTATCCTCATATAGATCCTCTACGGTGGGTACAGTATGCATTTTGTCTATGTTTAATTTCTTTTTCAGAATATTGATGACATTTGAATGATGACATGATGATAAGTCTTCAACATCGGTGCATGTGATTCAATTGTGTGTTTGTACGTAAATTATATAAACTGGAAAAAAATGAGAAATATGGGCTCTTTGTTTTCTATTTCCAATGAAATTGCTATCTTTGAAATGTTATAATTACCTAAAATTGAATATAGTAAGCGACATAACTTAAAGATACGGCTACCACCAAATAAAACAAAATTTTTGAAGAAAAGTGTATTTTGTATGTTACCACGAATTTATAATAAACTGCCAATGTAAATTTTAACCATATCCATTATCGATAAGTTTAAGTCAAGTGTTAAGAAGCTCCTATTGTCAAAGACATATTATTCTGTGGATGAATATTTGTCAGATAAAATTGAAAATGAATTGTAAATTTTTTAATAATGTTTAATATTATATTTTATTGTAAATTGTTTTTGACATCACTTATTTCTGATTGGAATTGAAAAATGTAATCTTATTGACTACTAACTAGGTTTGTCTCACATTAAACATACACGTAGGTTACTCTATTATTTATCAATGTTATGTTTATTGTTTATGTAATTTTTGCATGCTGTAAAGTTAAGTATGGTGTAACTCAATAATTATATTATGTAAAACATCTATTGTACCCATATTCTGCAAAATAAATAAATGAAATGAAATGAAATAAAGTAATCTGCTGGAAGCGATGTTAACTTTTAAAGAAAAATATTTACGATGAAAGTCGAAAAATAAATTAGTATGTGACCCGTTTAATGTTCAATCATGGCGACACACGAAATTAATTTCCTTCCGCAATATTTGACTTTGCTATATCTCCTAAAGTATTCATTTAATTTGCATGGTGTAAAGGGAGGAAATGATCTTGATTATATGTTTAAGCCAACTAACGTATTTAAATTGAGAAGGATACCTTATTACCTAATATAAGATAAAATGGCGAAAAAACACGTTTGTTGTATGGGAGCCCCCCTTCAATATTATTATGTTTTTTTTCAGTATTTTTTGTTATAGCGGCAACAAAAACACATTATCTGTGAAAATTTTAATTCTCTTGCTATCACCGTTCATGAGATACAACCTCCTGACGGACAGACAGACAGACGGACAGCGAAGTCTCATGAATAGGGTCCCGTTCTTTACCCTTTGGGTACGAAACCCTAAAAATCAATCATTGCTACTACCCATTCGCTTTAAGTTTGCAGGTTTGAGCTCTAGATAAGGCTCTACGCCATCGGCAAACATAGAGCGAACGGGCTATACTATACCTATATATATTTAAGAGAGATAAAATGGTTCTAATTATTTTACATTATTTACTATTGTAAAGGGCTTACGAACTGAAGTTAAAGTTGTAAGCTCATTTACTAGTATAAAAACCAGGTATTACCAGTATTATGCTTTGGAACCATATGCAATTGCAATGTGTCAGTGATTCATAAAGTGAACATACTAATGCAAAATTTAGTCCACAATCAGCCATAAAATTGGTTGTCTATTAACGATCAACAAATTAGCACAAGAGCATGGCATTTAGGAGATAATTAGTTAGTATTTTACTCACCACGTTGTATAATAATTACAAAATGAGCATTATTTAGGGATACATTTGTCTTACAATACAAACTATTTTGCGTATACAAGAGTCGACCGAGTCTATTTATTTGTTTGTTTATTATTCACACATAGTGGGTTTATTCGTTTACAAAAACCTCTAAACAAACTTTGTAACTGAACACATTCGGATGGCATTTTGCCTGAACCAAGAGTCAGCATTTGAATTTTAAAAGGAATTGTTTTGTATAGTCACAGGTCTGAAAACACATACGCTATTTACTTTCGGGTAGAGTACTTTAAAATCGAGCTGGCTCACAATAGCAAAAGAATTCAAAAACTCCCCAAACTACGTTTAGAAGTTCATGAAAGTTCGGAGTGAAGAAAAAGTGCGCTCTACATTGTGTAAGCACTTTGAACGTTCATTTATGGTAGGAAATGTAGACCGCGTCCCGGCCATAAGTATACGGGTCTCTCATATCCCAAAGCTGAAATAAAACTAGTTGGAAAGTAACAGTTCCAGTCGGTGGGTTATGTCCACCGACTGGAACTGTTACTTTCCTCCTCCTTTAGCTGTAAGCGTGTGGATTATAAAAAGCCGTGAAGTGCTTATTTTATGCAAAATTATGCATTTATTTTACTTTAGAACCTAATGCTCATTATTGTATTGTGATCTTGCTAGGTAACAGTAGGTACTTTTTTTTTCAAAGTCTTTATTGCATAAAAATAAATATAGTGCGAGAGTGCCGCGGCAGCGCCCTGCGAGTGCCAGAACCGAATTCTACTTAGTTAATAATATGTCCAAGATGAAAAATGCAACCATGCGATTTAATAAAAGATATTCTAATTAAACCAAAGGTGTGCATATTAGACTTCAAAAAAGCCATCGATAAAATTTTGGTTAATATTAAATTGCATGGTTTCATTTTTCATCTTGGACCATCGATAAACAAAAAGGAACCCGATCCCTGTCGATGTCTTGGACAGATTATTAACTAAGTAAAATTCGGTTCTGGTCGCAGTTTTAACCTAACCTAACCAATTGTACAATACTTTCGGGGTTTTGTACTTCAGTATACCAACTGTAAATGTATGAACCTTCGGGATTTTAATCTTTCGTGATTTGGAACTATCGGGATTTGAAACTTTCGGGATTTAGAACTTTTGCTTATTTGAAATTAGACAATATATTGAGCTTCGGTATATCGGATATAGTTATTTCGTAGGTTTGGTATTTTGATTTTCAAAGTTTTAAGCGTAGGTAGGTTTTTCAGTTGTAGGTATTTAGAACTTTCGGCATTGTGATACGTACCTATCCAAAGTCAAAAGGAATAGGTATATAAATCTGCGTAATGTGGGACAAAATGTATGTAACAGAAACTCACATTGTGCTCTAGGAAGTAGCTACGCTTTAAGCGATGTGTGAACGACAATCAGAGCCTCTGTGTGTCTCTATTGGCTGTTATCCAATACATACTGCGTCAAGTTGCTGAATGTCGTTTTAAACAATTCAATGTGAGTAATATATTTTGTTTTAAGCAAAAGCCACTAAAATACGTGTAGAACTTCTTCATTGCACCACGGAGGAGGCACAAAGCACGTACTGCATACTTGCATTGAAAATTGATTCATTCACACGTCACAAAAAACCGAATGAACCAAAACAAAAACCGGCCAAGTGCGAGTCGGACTAGCGCTCATTTGTTGTATGGTGTTCCCTTTTTCTCTGATTTTAGTATTTGTTGTCGTAGCGGACAGACAGACAAACAGGCAGACGGACTGCCAAGTCTCCTGAATAGGCTCCCCTTTTACCCTTTCGGCACGGAACTCTAAAAACCGAATGCCAGCAACTGATTGGCGCTGAATGGTACAAAGTCCAGGATTAGACGATGTTGTTCCAGTATTCATTTGGATAAGCCATATCTAAGGTTCTTATTCAGTATAAAGACGAGTAAAGTGCAATCTGTACAAAGTGTGTAAAGGACGGGTCGCTCTTAGCGCGGCAAGTGTCGCGAGCAGCTGACGACTGCTGCTAGCGATAAATTAAAGTGATTCACTACTTCCTTAATGTTTCTTAGTGAAAAGCGACTACATCAGAGATTTAGCACGTTCCTTCCCGAACATGAAATTGCATAAGTACCTAACAGGGTTACCCTGTATTAAATTATAATACACAAAAAAAATCAAACTTGTAGGCAGATTGAAGAGCATCGTGTAGTTTTTTTATAAGTGTGGAAAATCCGTCATGCTATGCCGGACTCTTACCGACTAAAAACCCCACGTTCCCTACCTACTGCCTACGGTTGGGAGCACCCAGGTAAGCCCTCGAACAGAGCATCGCGTGGTTTTAGCTGTAAAGAGTTCGGCATGGCATCCAGGACTATTTCCACACATAAAAAGCGACATTAATTCCATGCCCCGCTATTTTTAACTCGCTCATGATATAAGTTACACCGATACAGTATAAGAATACATCTTTAAAAATAAACAGTAATATTTTGTGTATTAAATTTGCATGTGACATTTTTCCCATTAACTGGTAATTTAAATCCAGTAAAACTGTGCATACCTACCTACACTGCCCGCGGGACAGCGCTGCGTTGTGAGTACCTAGGTCACAGTTCGCTTGAATGTAGTTTAAAATTTTATTTTATAAATTGTTTGTTTTTATTGTGAATGTTTTCGTATTAGTATCAAATAATTCTATACTAAGAATATTCATTTTAAAACGGAGTTACATTATGCTACTATGCATCAGAGATATTATTATACTTACCTACTTATTTTTGTTCGTAATTTGTAACCGACTTACTTTCGTTGATAAGGTTTATTTATAGTAATAAGCTAGGGCCAAAGAGGCATTGAATGATCCACCAATTTACTCTTAGAAGTTTGAGTGTTTACGAAAAAAAATACTTACACACTTTTCTTTTTTTTACTTATATTAACTTGAAAAAAATCACCCATCACTTTTCAACTCGACGCATCGACATAAAATCCAATAAGACTGACGTTTATGCGAAGCTTTCGTCCTAGAGCTTGTAGTGACTCCACTCCAGCTATGTAGGAATATCCATAAATCCTGCACCCCATCAGCCGTGAGATTGAACAATGTAGCATGCACTGTGTCTTGCGGTGGTTAGCGCTGACAGCCCATCGATTGTAAATATCATTTTATCGATAGTCAACATTTAATAACATATTACATGTCGAGGATGCAATCAGATTTTGTGAAATGCAGTGGTTGCTGGTTATTCACGAGAGTAAACTTGGCTCATTGATCAAGAAAAATAACATTCTTGTCATGTGTCTGGAAATTATACCGATATTACTCGCAATTATTTGTCTCAGCGACATTAATGCCATGCGTGAGATAATAAGGCATATCTCTCATCTATCTCAGGGGTCCTACGGAGTAAGGTGTGCTAGAATTCTGCTTCTGGGTCATTCTGAGACGATGTGGTTGGAGTGTCCGATTTGGCTCACGGCAATCTGCTGTGCAATACTTGTCAAAGAACCAAATGTCAATGGAACAAATAAAATCTCGAATTGAAACCGCACTAACGTTCAGCAGGACATCTAGAAAAAGTTCGAGGAACGCACGCCATGCGAAAAGCTCAGGTGCGTTTGTTATAACTAAAAAGCACGCATCGACATAAAATCCAATAAGACTGACGTTTATGCGAAGCTTTCGTCCTAGAGCTTGTAGTGACTCCACTCCAGCTATGTAGGAATATCCATAAATCCTGCACCCCATCAGCCGTGAGATTGAACAATGTAGCATGCACTGTGTCTTGCGGTGGTTAGCGCTGACAGCCCATCGATTGTAAATATCATTTTATCGATAGTCAACATTTAATAACATATTACATGTCGAGGATGCAATCAGATTTTGTGAAATGCAGTGGTTGCTGGTTATTCACGAGAGTAAACTTGGCTCATTGATCAAGAAAAATAACATTCTTGTCATGTGTCTGGAAATTATACCGATATTACTCGCAATTATTTGTCTCAGCGACATTAATGCCATGCGTGAGATAATAAGGCATATCTCTCATCTATCTCAGGGGTCCTACGGAGTAAGGTGTGCTAGAATTCTGCTTCTGGGTCATTCTGAGACGATGTGGTTGGAGTGTCCGATTTGGCTCACGGCAATCTGCTGTGCAATACTTGTCAAAGAACCAAATGTCAATGGAACAAATAAAATCTCGAATTGAAACCGCACTAACGTTCAGCAGGACATCTAGAAAAAGTTCGAGGAACGCACGCCATGCGAAAAGCTCAGGTGCGTTTGTTATAACTAAAAAGCTGTTCTTTTCGTGAGTGTCTAATGCCTTTTACTCATCAACACACACATGTAGCACATTTCCTTTTCTCTAAATAAACCACAACAGAAGGAAGATGTAAACATTAAATCAGCTCAGCGCGCGCCATTACCGGCTGCCGTTAATCTTCTCTGAATATATGCCTCCATTCTGGTCGTATTTTACCATGAAGATGGTTACCTAAGATGTCCTGTTTATAATGTACTAAAATAAATATTTGTTGACAACCTCACACAACTAATGTACAGAAGCATGTGATATGGGACCTAGACGACTGATAAACATACCTACATATTTTTATACATATACATACATATCTATATATATAAAAATCAATGCCAATTTTCGTTGTAACTTTATAACTCAAGAATGGGCTCACCTATCCAAACCAAATGTTTAGGCTTTGTTTGGACTATTTAGTAGATGGTTTATGTGAAGTTTGCACAAAATCGGTTGAGCGGTTCTTCATTTATCACGCAAACGAAGTTGCGCGGGTCAGCTAGTTATACATAGAAAATTAAACATTTGTGGATCACACTATAATATTTGGACTGACTCAGGAGTCGAACACAGGACCTCTATCGTGGCAGGCGGTTAATCTACCGATTACGCCGCAGCTGAGGCAGATTGATGGAATCGTATCGTAAAAGTATCTGAAACTGAATACTTCACTAATCAGTCTGTTTTTGTTGAAAACAGCCATATTATAGAAAAATATTTTCTAGCATGTCTGGCAGCTGAAACTTTTCATTAATAGCAAAGGCTAAAGTTGTAAAGAAAGATGAATCAACTTGCAGACTTCCAAGTTAATGGTTTCGGTCCCGGGCAGCGCTTGGTGACTCCGGCTACCAACGGCGAAGTTTTCAAAACGATTTAGTTCTAGTTATAAGATTTTAAAAGTTATAAGACTCGTTAAACGACTTCAAACTGTTTTCTACACCATCAACATCACCTGATCGTTCTTCCTCGTTTATGGCCTCCTGTTACAACTCCGGGTTCGTCAAGCGCCGAGTGAAGAGGTACATCACAGGGCCGCTAGCTTGAGAGCTATAGTCTTGTAGACTGTATTGTTGGCCCTCGTCCAGCTAGATATAGCTAGCTAGCACGTGGCATCATTTCATAGAGTTACATAAAAGTATCTGGCTCTATACTCTATAGTATGTTATATTTATCTTCCGAGAGTTTTCTTAATGAATTAGTAAACCTCAACCAGTCACTAGTTTATTTCACTCTAGTGAAATATGGAAACTACGGACTAGATAGGTAGCATTCTTTTGTAACTTACCTACCCTTGTTTTAGTGGACGGTGAGAGTTATGGGATATATAATATATTCCTAAATATATATATTCTTTAAACTCTCCAAGTTTGTTTAGGTGAAATAAACTTCACCAAACTCACGAAATTTCCTGAATTACTTATATAGTGCTCTAATACCATTCCTTCTCCCTTTTTCCGAATGTGTTCCCCACAAAGCCATAAATATTAACTTTACATAATATAACAAAGCATTACGGGGCCCTTCTTTGCGGAATGACGTCATTTATACCAAGCAAATGGCTCCATAGCATCATTTATGTAATGGCGGATAATTCTCAAACAGCCATGTGCGCCCTTCACAGTCGTAATACAACTCTTCGTTTTGATTTAAAACTTAAAGATAATGGAGGGGAACTTTTATTCCCAAATGGTTAAACAGCTTTAATAAAGAAGCCATGAATGGTTAACGCAAAACCCCAACGAAATTTACCCTACAGGAGCTCACTATGAGTTCATTACCTTTTTATATTAAGAATTCTTGAGTATGAATTCAGAAAACTGGTTTTATCTATGCTTAAAATAAAATCGTTTGTTATTTGAGTGATGGGAATAGCCAGTATCCATACGATCGAGCGTTTCTCTGTCGAACCATAAAAATCTGAAACAATCTGCCAGCGCACGTGTTTCCCTCCTCTTACAATCTTGACTCTTACAAGAAAGACTGTGAGAGTGGCCTCAAATTGCTAGATGTCGAGATGACACTTCATAGCAACATCAACATGAATGAGGTCACTATCTGTTTAGTGTACGTCGCCACGTCGCGTCGCGTCAATTATTATAGTTTCAAAATGTACCGACAATAAATACCAATACGTATTATTGCTCGTGCAGCTTTGAGCACTAAAGTTGGTCGTACGACTGCCATTACCCACAAACTGGCGCACGAAGCCATTAGCGGCACAGCTGGAAGACAGCCACGGCCCGACCGGTGCTGCACAATGGAAAGTTTGCACACAACACTCCAACACAACCGACTTGTGCATGAGAATCAACACGTGGAAACAAATCTAAACAGAACACACTTGGGATAATAACAGATGTTTTAATAAGTTGCCGGACTTGAACCACACTTGTATCACTAAATCTAGCAATATGAAATACTAACTTGATCTTTGCAATGTCATTTGCCTCACATAAGGAGATTTATTAATTATTCGCCTGATTTATTAATTCTGAGATCTTAACTTTCAAACAAAAATATACAAATTACAAATTCTTACCTTTACAATATGCCCATGTATGGGTTTGATCAAGAAGATGACATGAAAGCTGTAGATAGAGAGGACGTAGTGCAAAAGATGCGTGGTTTGTTTTCCTGGTAGGTGTGTGGTTCAAAGTGTTTTTATATTCCGAGCAAGTGCGGAAACTTTTGACACAATATCGGCTCGTCGTGTGACGGCAAAAAGCAAAATTAGATGTAAGATTGAAGCTGGGCTGGAGTGATATATATTACTCTTTTTTAGGGTTCCCAACCCTAAGTAGATAAAAACAGATACTTTTTATACAAAACGGGATTTCGCGTGGCACTATTCTATTATTATTAAAAGGTTTCGGTACCTTTCAGTCGCGCGAGCGCATCCTTACGGGTCGTGCGTGTTTGCGGTATCGTGACTTTTTGTCCGAAAAAAAATGTCGGTTACAGTGAAGTGTAGTGGCTGTGTGCACAAATAACATGAGGTACAAATTAGTTACATTTAATTGTAAAAGCATTAAGCGGTCCATAGAACATGTACGTGAGCTATGCATGACGTCCGATATAATTGCGTTGCAGGAGACGTGGCTGTATAGTGAAGACTTGCCCTTGTTAAATACTATAAGCTGTGAGTTCGGTTGTACTGGTGTGTCCGCGATAGACACTGCGGCGGGCGTGTTACGCGGCAGGCCGTATGGAGGGGTGGCTTTGCTCTGGAGGCAAAGTGTTTTCCAAAATGTGGTCGTAATTGAGTGTAATAATCCCCGTATTAGTGCTATAAAGATCGTGTCAAATGAAAGGTCATTCCTAGTGATGTGCGTGTATATGCCTACGGATGATAAACATAACCTAGCGGAGTTCACGGATATACTAAGTTCGGTGAGTGCTATTGTAGACAGCTGTGGCGTAGACTGTGTTTACATGCTGGGAGACTATAATGCCCATCCCTACACACAATTTTATGATGAATTGTTGAACTTTTGTACTGAGCAGGACTGGTCTTGTATTGATTTTCAGCGGTTAGGTATATCTAGTAATACCTACACATATGTTAGCGAGATAAATGGAAAAAGACGGTGGCTCGATCATTGTATAGCCACAAAATCAGCTGTTAAGTCTGTTCTGAATATTTACGTAAGGTATGACGTATCATGGTCCGATCATTACCCCCTTGTAGTCGAATGTAATTTAGATATATTTGTGCCAACGAAATGTGTCAGCAACTCGCGTGGTTTCGATGGGGTCATATGGGGAGAAAGAACACCTGCCCAGATCGATATATATCGACGGAATTGTCATGAAATGCTAAAAAATATTGACTTCCCTTTGGAACTACGTAACTGCTGTGACAAAATGTGTAATAATAGTAATCATATGTCTATAATAGACAGGTTGTATGGTAGTATAGTACGCGCCCTTAGGAATTCCTCATTAACGGGTCGTGAAAATTACAAACCTAGAAAAAAAATTGTAGCGGGCTGGAACAAGCATGTTGCTCAGGCTCACGGGATGGCCAAGCTGAAATTTCAGTTATGGAATCTGCAGGGTAAACCTGCAACCGGTGTCGCATATGAGGAAATGTTGGAGGCTAGGAAAATATTCAAATCGCGTTTAAAGTGGTGCCAAGACCATGAAACTAATATTAAGATGGATATCCTAGCTTACCATCACTCTAATAACGACTTCCGTTCTTTCTGGAAACACACCAACAAATTGCAATGTAGGCCGGGTCAACCTGTGAGCATTGATGGTGTAAGTGACCCATCAGGCATTGCCAACCTGTTCGTCGATCACTTTACCGTGAAGTCGCCACTTGGACCATCTCATTCGACGCTGAATATTGGACCCGGCGTGGAAAGGAAGATTTCCTTTTCAGTTAAAGACATAGCGGCCGTAATTAAATCTATGTCTAGAGGTAAATCCCCTGGCCACGACGGGCTCAGTATTGAGCACCTTAGGTTTGCTGGTCCGTACCTACCACGAGTACTGTATTTGCTTTTTAACCTCTGTGTGGGCCATGGTTATATGCCGGCTGATATGATGCGTACAATAGTCGTACCAATAGTTAAAAGCAGAACCGGGGATCCTGCAGATAAGAACAACTACAGACCTATTTCGTTGGCAACTATAACTTCGAAGGCGTTTGATAGTGTGCTTAATACACAGTTAAATAAGTTAATTAAACTTCATGACAATCAGTTCGGATTTAAGCCCAAATTGTCAACAGAAAGCGCTATACTGCGTCTTAAGCACGCTGTCTCTTACTACACGGAGCGCAAAACGCCGGTCTTTGCATGTTTTCTAGACCTTTCTAGAGCTTTTGACCTGGTTTTTTACGATCTTCTATGGGAAAAGCTTGAAAAGGCTAGCGTCCCGCTAGAACTGATAAATATTTTTAAATATTGGTACAGCAACCAGGTCAATAGCGTGCGATCGTCGGGTACACTTTCTGAACCATACAGATTGGAGTGCGGGGTGAGGCAGGGGGGGTTATCATCGCCTACGCTCTTCAATCTGTATGTGAATGAACTGATAGAGGAGCTCAGTGGCGCCAGTGTCGGTTGTTCCGTGGACGGCGTCTGCGTTAACAACATTAGCTACGCGGACGACATGGCGTTGCTGAGTGCGTCTGTCTGTGGCCTGCGATCTTTAGTTGCCAGATGCGAGTCGTACGCACTCTCTCACGGATTGGCCTATAATGTGAAAAAGAGCCAGGTTATGGTCTTTGAGGCCGGAAGTAGACGATATGACCTGATACCACCGATTACACTAAATGATCAATCGCTACAAAGAGTGTATAACTTTAAATACCTTGGCCATGTGTTGACTTCCGACCTCAGGGACGATAAAGACATTGAGAGGGAACGGAGGGCGTTGTCAGTGAGAGCAAATATGCTGGCTCGCAGGTTTGCACGTTGTTCAAGAGAGGTGAAAATTACACTGTTTAGATCTTTTTGTACATCTTTCTACACGTGCGGCCTGTGGGCGGGGTACACTCGAAAAGCTTACAACGCCCTTCGTGTGCAATACAACAACGCGTTCAGGGTGCTGCTGGGGCTACCGCGCTTCTGTAGCGCATCTGGGATGTTCGCAGAGGCTCGGGTGGATTGCTTCTATGCGACCATGCGTAAGAGGTGCGCGTCCTTGGTGCGCAGGGTGCGCGAGAGCGGCAACAGCGTCCTGAACATGATCGCGCGAAGACTGGACAGCCTCCACGTTAACCATTGCAGTGCCATAGCGGGGGGCGTGATGCAGGAATGGCCTTTATAATGTATTTTTTAACCTTGTTGTAATTTAATTTATTGGAATTTATTATTCATTGTAATCTATTTATTTTATGCATTGGAATTTTAATTATTGTAAACTTATTTATTGCAATTTTTAATTATTGTAATTGTATTAAATTTACCTACTGTACTTGTATTTATTGAAATTTTAATTGTTGTATTTATTGACATTTTAATTGTTGTATTTATTGAATTATTGTATCTATTGACATTTTAATTATTGTATTTATTGACATTTTAATTATTGTACCTAATTGTATTTATTGTACCTAATTTTTATTTCAGTGTCACATACATTTTTTTTTTGGAATATACTAACCTAGATATAAGCACTACTAACAAATATGAGCCATTGTTGCTTTTTATTAAATAAATTCATTCATTTATTCATTCATTCTTTACTTTCCTCGACGTTTAGACAGGGTTACACCTATCGTGGTCCCGAGGCGACTGGTGCATGTAGGCTGGAGATTCTGCTATGCGTCGGGAGTTTTCGAAGTACCTCCGATATTGTCAATTTGTGAACAATACAAATATAGAAACAGAGTCTGACTAAGTCCGTCTATCGTTCTGTCTGTCTCCAGGCTGTAGATCATTAAAACTAAAACAAAATGTATTAGATTCACCTTGCCAAATGTTAGGCTCGTTAACACCAGTATTAACATTAGGGATGATCAAGTAGAATTGGTCGATGAAACTGTCTTTCTAGGCATAAAGTTAGACTCCAACTTGCAGTGGGGGCCTCATATCGAGAAAGTCTCGGGCAGACTGAGCTCTGCAGCCTATGCCGTTAAAAAGATCCGACAACTGACAGACATTAGAACAGCGCGTCTTGTCTAATTTAGCTATTTCCACAGTGTCATGACCTATGGCATACTATTATGGGGTAACGCTGCCGACATCGAATGTGTCTTTGTGTTGCAGAAAAGGGCTGTCCGGGCTGTCTATGGTATGGGGTTTCGGGAGTCATTAAGAGAAAAGTTTAAGGATATCAACATCCTTACTGTGTATTCACAGTACATATATGAAAACTTATTATATACTCATAAAAATAACAGTAAATTTATTAAAAATAGTGATATCCATAACCTAAACTTAAGAAATAAGAATAAATTGGCTGTACCTACCTAGATTTAGGCTTAATAAAATAAGCTTTTGCGGGCAATTGTATTCGAATGTACAATACATTGCCGACAGCCATAACAGGTTTGTCAGTTAATAAATTTAAAAAACTATTAAAACTTAAATTGTGCCAGAAAGCTTATTATAGCATTAAAGACTTTCTAGAAGACAAGACTGCCTGGCAGTGACACGAATTGCTCCTTTCTACATTTAAAAAAAAACATTTTAATTATTGTATTTATTGACATTTTAATTATTGTACCTAATTGTATTTATTGTACCTAATTTTTATTACAGTAAATTTATTAAAAATAGTGATATCCATAACCTAAACTTAAGAAATAAGAATAAATTGGCTGTACCTACCTAGATTTAGGCTTAATAAAATAAGCTTTTGCGGGCAATTGTATTCGAATGTACAATACATTGCCGACAGCCATAACAGGTTTGTCAGTTAATAAATTTAAAAAACTATTAAAACTTAAATTGTGCCAGAAAGCTTATTATAGCATTAAAGACTTTCTAGAAGACAAGACTGCCTGGCAGTGACACGAATTGCTCCTTTCTACATTTAAAAAAAAACTGTATTAGATACTAAGATGAATAAGAGGGACCCGCGGACTGAGTTTCTTGGGGTGTTCTTCTGAGTCTGTAGCATTTCCGAACCCCCGGTAGAGTCACAAAAATTTTGACAAAACTAAATAATTTTTTAAAAATTTCAAAGGGAATAAATTTTATTTTATTTTATTTTATTTTATTTTATTTACTATGACAGCGAGACAGTTGAAACAGATGATGTATTGCTGTTATGTATTGCTGCAAGTATGAAACCAAATTTTATGGTCGTTCAGGTTCACGTAATATAAATTAAAGGAATCCGACTTCTTTCAAAAATATGCGAGTACTAACTGTTCCTCGCGGCTTCGTCCGCGTAGAATTCGTTATCGCGTAAAACCATTACCCTCTTTTGCGTAGTCGGTTAAAAAGTAGCCTGTGTTCTTCCCAGGGACTTAAACTATCGACCATCAAAACGCTTCAGCGGCTTAGGCGTGAAAACGTAACCGACAGACAGACCGACTGAGTTACTTTCGCATTTATAATACATATTAATAGTGATTAGTAAGGATATTAAGTAAGTAAGTAAAAGTAAGTAAAAAACTCTTTATTGTACACCAGGAATAACATATGAACAAAACAGTTAAATTACACTTATTGGCATAACAATTGGCGGCCTTATCGCACAAGGCAATCTCTTACAGGCAACCTTTTTTATGGAGACTGTAGGATGTGGATTTTGTTAGGGCAGTTTGGTGTACATTACTTAAGGTTACAAATAATAATATATGAAACATTTATAATACTACTTAACCTATACATATATATAGCTTACACTACAATAACAATATATATAATACATATATATATATATATATATATATATATATATATATTATATTAATACCTTATATATATAAATACAAGAATATAATAATATTGTACTTTAGGAGACCTACTAGCAGACTACATGCAGGCATTGACACGTAGATAATAGTTTCTGACTAATCCCTTGAAGGTGTGCAGCGATTGTGCACGTCGAATATTCACTGGCAACGCATTCCACAATCGAACTGCTTGGATAGTGAACGAATTGTCCATAAAATTTGTGGTGTGGGCAGGCATTTTTAATGTCAAATTCTCCGATGACCGTAAACTTCTAGAGTGTGTGACATTCATGAAACTAAAGCGTTTCTTTAGGTATAAAGGAGTAACAGGATTAAAAAGGATACTATATAATAAGGAGAGGATGTGAGCATTCCGGCGAAGGCGGATAGGTAACCACTTGAGCCTTTTGCGGTATTCAGAGATGCGATCATATTTACGTAAGCCAAATATGAATCTAATGCAATAATTTTGGAGTCTCTCAAGTTTATTTAGTTGGTCTACGGTGAGATCTAAATAGCTGGCATCGGCATAATCAAATAAAGGAAGAAGAAGTGATTGTACAAGCGCAATTTTGGTTGTAATTGGTAACAAATTTCTCAATCTGCGCATGGACCCCGATGCAGCGAATATTTTTCGTCTCAGCTCCTTGTAACGTTGTGAAACAACGGGGGCAAATATTATTTAACATTAGGGGTTTAAAATGAAAACTTAGATCAATAAATGAAAGCGCCATCTACCGAGTAAGGGTCGCAACGACGGAAGCCATAGTCATATAGGCGGTCTTGACGATTGAGTAGTTTCGAGTGGTGCCACTAGAGGCGCTATTTCATTAATATATAAAGCGTTGCGTCAAAGGCAGGAGCACCGCCAGATTAATATTTAAAATAGCTCACGGACGTATAAGTGTCATTGGAAATTGTGAGAAATACAAAAGTTTGAAAATCATCGTTTATATCATCGTAAATATCATCGTAAATATTTGTCAAGTATAAGGAGCAAATAGCTCTAGACAGAAGACCCCATCATTGGGTGAGTTAAATTAATTATTATAAATCTAGATTTTTTAAACAGTGAAAATTAACGGCTGTTGGTCAACCCTGTTATGGGAGGGTAGATTACAGGGGTGTGAAAAAAAAGGTCTCTGTAAACTTAATATATAGACAAACATTGTAAGGCAACCGACTCCTAAATGGTTTAACCGGGGTCGGCTGTCTTAGCAATGGGCGGGAAAAAAGGGTTCCAGCTAACCCGTCTTCTGGAACATTCCAGGGTCCACCCTACGGGTTCAAGAGATCCACCTTACGGGTTGTGAAAGTACACCCTTCGGGTTCTACGAGAGAACGGACGTCACGGACTGCCTCAGACTTCAGAACCACCAAGATAAGTCGAACCCTGCGAAGGCCTTCGGAAACCGTAATTGCTGCCCGAAATTACCACGACCCCGAGTTCTTTCCTTATATTTAAATAAATTATTACTTTCAAATTCTAAACGTCACCTCTTCTCATTTCTCTCTTCTTCCTGAAAGCCATCAGCTTTTCATCCTGTAATTGAGTACCCCAAGACAAGCTTTCATCTAGATGTATGCCCAAATTTTTAACAGATTTACTGTAAGGTACATAAGTTCCATGACAGGTTATTTTTGGAATCAGTGTCCAGTCAATTCTTGAAACCATCCATTGGCTGCCAATTATTATAGCCTGAGTTTTGCTCGGATTTACCCTCACTCCGTGAGATTGACTCCACTTGCAAATAACGTCTATGTCCTCATTGACTTTGTCAATGGCTACGCTCAGGTTGCTCAGTGAAGCTTGGGAATAAATTTGAAGGTCGTCTGCGTACAGGTGGTAGGAAGAAGATAAGTCTTTCGCGATGGAGTTTATAAAAACAGCGAAAAGTAATGGTGATAGAACGCCGCCCTGTGGCACACCAGCAGATGTATCACACCAAGAGGAATAGATGTCTTCAGCGTTAATACGCTGCCGGCGACCAAACAGGTAACTACGAAACCAATCAATCACCGTTGGAGATATGTTAAGGGAGCACAATGTACCGAGCAAGATATCGAAATCTACCGTGTTAAAGGCATTGCTGAAGTCTAGCAAAGCTAAAACTGTCAACTCGCCATTCTCCATACCTGCTCTTATGTCTTCCGTGATATGAAGTAAGGTAGTGGTTGTGCTGTGTCCAACACGAAACCCGGATTGGAATGGGTTTAATAGTAGGTTTTGGGACAGGAAATTATGAAGCTGCGTGTGTACAAGTCGTTCCAGAAGGATATTACAGAATATCTTTATTTAGATTTCACTTTACTGTCGCAACACTTTTTAAAGACGACATAGGTATCTTATTGTCTCACGCCACAATCTGTTTATTTTATGAACAATCAGAAAATACGGTCACAATATCTATAAATATTGGTTTGCAGCCAAATCATAAAAGTCCAACAAAATAAGCTGGTGTTATAGTTACCATTAAATTACAGACATGTGAACACGCTCCGCGCCAAATAAAGTCATTTCTATTCACGTAGGTATACTCTGCTTCTTTCCATAGAGCAACAAACACAAGGGGACCAAACAAAATATACAAATGTTCGCTCTATACATAATTATCTGTCTATCATGTGTTGCGGGCGGCAATAGTATTATTAAACACCACTACAAAAGCAATAAGCTTCAAAATATCGTTCCTCTGTCTATCTGTAAAGACCTGGAATGACCTGCCAGCGCACGCGTTTCCCTCATCTTACAATCCCGGGTGAAGAGGCACATCACAGGGCCGCCAACTTGAGGACCACTGTCAGAAGTCTTACGGAGTGTGAGAGAGGCTTCCAAGTGCTAGATGCGCCATGACTTTCCATCAGCCTGGCGACGTCAATTTGGCGAGCTTAATGTCTAATTTCGCATTTATATCGAAAATATACGTAAATGTATGGATAGAAGAAGAATCTTGTACCACGCGGACCTGCACTACTTGGGCCAGCCCGTGTGGACACTGAGGACTCGGCGCATACGTCAGGTGTTAAGGAATTTCTTAGTGATATCAAATTATCTTCTACCTAAATTACTTCTTCAATGAGGCAAGAACTATATTACTGTAATTGTAAAGAAAACGTATGATTAAATTTAACAATCATCTAAGCGCACGGCAGTGCGCAGGCCAAGTTCCAGCAACAGGCCGAGCGCATGCCGTACTCTATTTACACGAACCGCTTCGACCCACTTTTGACCCCCCTGTAGCTCAGTGCCTATTGCAAGTACAGAAATAAAATTTGTACGTACGTATAGCGTGTCGTAGGGAGAGACGAAATTATACGTAGTCTTTTATTGTATCTTGCTTACCGACTAACTTATTCTATCAAAACCGCGGTTTATATACTACAATATTAGGAATGCAAAGAGGGGATGTTATCTCTGGTGTCACGCATCCTAAGATCGCGACACCAGATAAATTTCTGCTAACTATACAATACTATTAATTATCAATTTATCTAAGTGCATTTGGCGAAGGACGTGACTGAATGTTTTACATAAATATTTCCTCTTGTCAATCACGTCCGAATACCGCCATAGAACTCCCCCCTTTTTAAAAACTATCATTTACACAAAAAATCAGTAAATATCTAATAACAATTTGAAAAAATATCTGTAAAACAATATAACTCTTAACAGTTAAAATTATCATTATCTATAGTTACTTATTATATATATTAAATCGAAATGTCGGGCGTGATATTCGGCCGGAACGCGTTATCATGCTATTCTTTTCTTGATTTGTCCCTTGGTCACGTTCCCAACTGTTTGCTTCGTCTTCACGAATTTTTAGTTCCTCTGAATTGTTGATAAGATATGCTGGCTTGAGACGATCGATTGAAATGGTAATTTCTTTATCATCACGTTTGATCGTAAATACCTTATCACCCCGTCTGGTTACTAGGTATGGGCCTTCATACGGAGGTGTGAGACTTGGACGTAATCTATCACATCTTAAAAACACATGTGTACAGTCCTTTAATCTTGGGTGAACAAAAACGTTTCTTACCGTATTTTCTCGTTTTGGAATGGAAGTTACGCGGCTGATATTTTCTTTTATCTCTTGTAAGAATTCGGGATACGTCTTGCTGTTTTCTTCGCTGAAAAAACTTGCTGGTAGCTTTATTGTAGTCCCATATACGTAGACCTAATAGAACTGAGGGCAATTCCTGTGTCCAATTCTTCGTATTTGTTCTGGCTACCAGTGCCGTTTTCATCGTCCTGTGGAGTCGTTCGACTTTGGAATTAGATTGTGGATGATACGGAGTTGTTCGGAGTTTCTCTACTCCGATAAATATTGCAAGTTCTCGAAATAACTCGGACTCAAACTGCCTTCCCTGATCGGAAGTGATATAATCCGGGCATCCAAAACGTACGATCCACCCTTCGTACACAATTTTTGCCACAGTCTCTGCTGTGATCTCTGATACCGGAAAAGCTTCTGGCCATGACGTACATCGATCTATCATAGTAATCAAGTACTGTTTATTTTGCGATGTAGGTAATTTACCGACGATGTCTATATGCACGTGTGAAAACGCTTTGTAGGCAAATATTTCCCAGTTAGCAAGACAGTGTGTCGATGCACTTTAGAACGCTGACATTGTATGCATGATTCACTCCATTTGTTTATATCCGCATTCATTTTCGTCCATATATAGTTTTTCGTAATTAACTCTCTTGTGCCCTTTTTTCCAGGGTGACTGAGGTTATGAAAACTATCAAAAATTTTCTTCCTAAATTGTTGTGGAAGGTACGGATGTGCAACTCCCGTTGATATATCGCAATATACTTCATTGTTTACATCTTTCGTTCGAACGAGCGCTATATCTAACGACTTGTTTCGCATTAATTGTTGAAGTTCGATGTCGTTTTCTTGTGATTTTCGTAACTCCGAAAAATCAATAAGCGTAGGGAGTGAAATAGTTTCCACCACTCTGGACAATGCGTCTGCGACAACGTTATCTTGTCCGCTTATATGACGTATGTCGGTGCAAAATTGCGATATGTAATCCAAATGTCTTATTCTTCTTGGAGTGTCGTCAATGCCCAGTTTCTTGTCAAAAGCATAAATTAATGGCTTATGATCTGTATAAATAGTAAAATTACAGCCTTCAATTAAACGTCGAAAATGTTTTACCGCCATATATATTCCCAATAGCTTTCTATCGTATGTAGAGTACTTCGTTTGAGCATCGGAAAGCGACTTTCAAAAATAAGCGATCGGTTTCCATTCTTGTTCAACTTTCCGTTGAAGAACCGCGTCTGCGCATTTTAAGCTAACATCTGTCATCAATGCTATCTGCGCTTTAGGATCCGGATAAATCGGCGGCGTGGGCTATTAAATGTCTGTAAAAATTCATCATGCCCAGAAAACGACGGAGTTCCTTGACTGTCTTTGGCTTTGGGTAATCAATGATAGCCTGTGCTTTTTCTTGTGTCGGTTTCATTCCCTGGCTCGTTATATGAAAACCAAGGAAGTCTAACTCTTCTCTGACAAATTCGCACTTGCTCAAATTAAGTGTAATCCCATTTTTGCTCTGCCGTTCGAATACTATCTCTATATGTTTGAGATTTTCTTCTTTGCTTTTGGATGCTATTAATATATCGTCCACGAATACAAATACAAAGTCCAGATCTCTGAATATGGCGTCCATAAACCTTTGAAAAGAACACCCTGAGTTCCGGAGACCAAAGGGCATTTTTAAAAAATGCACCATGGCAAAGGGTAATGTCACAGCGGTTTTTTCGGGTTCAGCAACTGGTATGCAATAATATGCTTTCTTAATATCAATTTTGCTGAAGATATTTTTTCCACTGGTTATGTATGAAAAATCCAATAATCTTGGCAATGGATATCTATCAGGAACTGTAATCTTATTTAATGCGCGGTAATCACCGCAGAGCCTCCATTCACCATTTTTCTTTTTTACCATGTGCATCGGACTAGCCCATGGACTGCTGGAGGGTTCACATATACCCATGTCTATTAAATCTTGAATCTCCTTTCTAGCCGCTTTATATTTTTCAGGTGGAAGTGGGCGAGCTCGAGCACTTACTGGAGGTCCATTTGTGATAATGTGGTGCTGAACATTATGTTTAACCGGCGTTTTTCGGGAAGTTGGTTTCGTGATATCTTCATATTTTTCTAACAGACGCCTAATTGAATCAGGTAAACCGCTGTCTATTGAGCGAATCGAAGGAACATTGGTCCTATTTATCCTGGCAGGCGTTTGGAGGTCTGTTATTTTATCAACCAATCTTTTTCCTGCTATATCTACCAATAACTGGTAATGCTCCAGAAAATCAGCTCCCAATATTGGCATTTTAACATCAGCTATGATGAATGTGCAACTAAAGGATCGCCGTAGACCCAAATCTAAGGTCATCGTTTTTTCGCCGTATGTATCTATGGCTGTGCCGTTTGCCGCATAGAGTTTAAAATCGCTCGTTTTCTCTTTGCTATTTATAGGCTTCGTAATCACCGAAATATTTGCCCCCGTATCTACCAAAAATCTGTAACCACTTTTGCAGTCGTTTATAGTAAGGCGTTTAGACGGTTGTATAGCACAGAGATCCGCCCCATTCTGTGCTAGTTTTAGTTTTCCGGCTGCTGTTATTTTTCCAGGCACACGGCTTGTGGCATTTGTAAGCTTTGTGTTTATATTTCTGATGATAACCACATATTCTAGCCGGTGAATAACCACGCGATCTTGACCTAGACCTAGACCGCGCAAAATGCTGACGGCTGAAATTGCGTCGACTCGACACCTGTGCGTTACGTAATGCAGCGATTTCTATTTGCAATTCAGCAATTTGTGACGTCAAGTGCGTTATAATGCTGATATCGGATTTGCCAGCTGATTGAGGAATGCTTTGCACTCGCATATTTTCGTGACTGCAATCGGCAATTTTACTTAATTTTTCCAGTGACAACTGTTCGGTCACTGCCAATACTGTGGTAACGGTTGGAGGAAGTTGTCTGATCCACAATAATCGTATTGTGTCCTCATCCATTTTTCCGCTTCCCGCTTCTCTCATTTTTCTCAATAATTGAGATGGTTTTTGATCCCCTATATCCATCTCTGAGATCAATTTGTGGAAGCGCAGTTGCTCACTTTCTTCGTAGCAACTAATGAGCCGTTCCTTTATAGCTGCATATTTACTTTCCGCAGGAGGATTTGTTAAAATGTCGCTTACTTGATGAACGACCTCCTTCGGAAGTTTCGCCACCACCGCGTTGTATTTATAGTCGTCGCCCTGTTTCTGTGGGGCGACTATGGCTTCAAATTGCGAAAACCATAAGCGCGGGGAATCTTTCCAAAACTCTGGCAGCCGCTCGACGATGGAAATTGCTGCGACTACATCGGTGCAGGGATCGATTGATGTGTCGCTGGAACCGGCGATATTTAGGCTCTTCATTGGTGTGATAGGTGCCATTCTACCTAATTTTTACACCAGCCGTTTAGTGCTTCTTAAAATTTTCGACCCGGTGAGACCCGCTTGTGGAAGGCCAGGGAAAATATGCAGTTTTTCTCGCTCGTTGGTTCCTTTCTTCTTGTTCAGAAGGAGTCGGTAAAATTCTTCAGACGTCGAGGATGCTTCTGCTGCCTTTTTTCTACGTCGGGGTCACCAATTTATAGCGTGTCGTAGGGAGGGACGAAATTATACTTGTGTAGTCTTTTATTGTATCTTGCTTACCGACTAACTTATTCTATCAAAACCGCGGTTTATATACTACAATATTAGGAATGCAAAGAGGGGATGTTATCTCTGGTGTCACGCATCCTAAGATCGCGACACCAGATAAATTTCTGCTAACTATACAATACTATTAATTATCAATTTATCTAAGTGCATTTGGCGAAGGACGTGACTGAATGTTTTACATAAATATTTCCTCTTATCAATCACGTCCGAATACCGCCATATACGTATTCATATACTAGTACTAAGGCAGTGTACCAAATTTCATAGATGTAGCTTCAGTAGATCCTGAAATATGACCCTGTGAATATAGCTAATTTTGGCACTGACTGACTCACTCACTGACCGGTCATCAAAACCTCTAGGCCACTTCCAATTGTCCTAGCGTTATGAACTTTGGCACACAGATCGGGTGTTATAAGTAGATTAACGAAAAATTGAGAAATTTAAGAAATCGGTCAAGTGTGAGTTGGAAAAGGGTTGCAAAGTTTGTATGGGACCACAGGATTCCTTGATCGGATCTTCTTCAAATTTTGCATAAATCATCTCTAACATAATTGATGGAAGATGTGTTTCGCATTTTATTGAAATTCATTCCAGAACATGGCTAAAAAGGGGTAACAATCGTTTTCTTCGGGGGGATTTGATTCGAATTTGTATCAATACTTCTTAGTGATGAGAGGACTCTTTTAATTTAATTTACTTTTTCTATTCACACATGTTGTACGGGACAACACTTCGGGTCACAGCGGCGACTGCACATCGACACATGTAAATAGAATAGTATAGGTCTTATAGCATAGTTACATTCGATTATTAGGGTTTTTATTCCATTTTTGAATGATTTATACAGTATTTTTTGATAATTTCTTAATAGTAATAATAATTTGTAAATAGATTTGAATTTCCATAACATATTATTAAACTTTGATTTGTATAGAACAAAATGTATGGAGATTTTGTCAATAAAGCTCATAGTTGCGTAACGGCTCACGTCACGGTAAAGTTTGCGGGATGTGCCTTAAAAATTTTGCACTAAAATTGTATAATTTCGCATTTTTGATAGGCTATAATGTAGGAACTGTGATTGGACGTGATTAATAGCGAATCACAGTTTAGGCCAAAAATGTATAAATACAGACGTCACTTTTGTACCGACATTCAGTCGACAGTCCAGCACTACAGGAACAACAGGAAGAAAAGGAAACCAGGAAAACAGGAAGAAACAACAAGAATACCAGGAAGAAAAGGATAGCCAGGAAGAATAGGATAGGAATAGGAACAGTACTGTTTTACAGTAATAACCCTCCGTGAACCACGTGCATAAAAGTTTCACGGTAAACCATGTGGGGTTTCTCAAACCCCAAGGGTTATCTGGGCAAAGAATACGTAATTTGTAATTATTTGTTTATTTAATTAGTATAACTATTTTATTCGTCTAATATAAAGTAAAATAAAACGTCAATAAGTGAAATAATAATCATTTTTGATCTTTTACAACCAAAAATAAAAACATAGTAATCTTTTACAAACTAAAACATAGACTATTCTTTGGCTCAACTGCTAGAATAAAAAAGTAATCAAACATTTCATAAATTGTTTACATTTTGAAAACTTACATAATATGGCACATAAACTTATAAATAATAACTTAATTTAATCAGTCTACTTGACATTAGGGCGGGTTCAAATCAGTACAATTTTTACAATAAAAGTGAGCATGCTCTAAGTAAATAGGTACCTACATTACAGCGCTCACAACCGTACCTATTTGGTTTTCCAATCTTTCTTCCTGACCATTCTGAACACCTCGTTATATTTCTTGGCAACTTTGCTGGTGGTCCAGGTGCTGTTTCGCCAACTGATAACTCAAATGATCCTCGTCGTTCTCACTTCCAGGTAGAAAAGTCTCATCTACATCGCTATTACTTTCATCCAAAAGAGCGAATGATATTTCTTACTCATTCACTCTTCGAGCCATTTCAGTCTTTATACCTGTCAATAAATGCTAAATAAGTCGAAATAAATACAAATATCCTTGAAATACTGCATTTTACTACTAACCTTTAATACGACGTCCCGAACTACGTGGGGTTTGTGGGACCCGAGCACACTTTGAGCACGTCTGTTCGCTGCGTCGACGACGCAAATACAAAACCACTGTTGCTAAACGGTTTGGCAACGTCGCAACTCCAGCTACTAAAAGCGTCGAAAAAACCGCGCGAATTTTTAAAAAGTTACAGTGATTTTTGAATGTCTGGGGTTTGTGAAACCCCACATGGTGCACGAAAGGATAATAGTAATAAACCTCCGACCTAGTGACCGGTAAGAACTTTCATAGTGACTTTTATTTGTGTTTGTGTTTGGTGCCGCTAACCCGGCATCCTGTGTAACCGCACCTGGTGTGGTCCACCACCAACCCCAGTCAAGGAAAGTGTGGATCTGGGTCACACGCTTTCGCCAGTACAGTGGGGCGTGCCTAGCTACCTAGTTGGTTAGGTGCCGTCACCCAGCGGAATAAAGTCGCCCCGCTGTACATTTTGGTCCTTCGCGAGCCGGATACTGTGGGGACCACTACCAGGATGCCGGTCACCCGGTCAGAAGGAAGAGGCCGCAAGCGGGTGGAACAGACACCGCCATCTTCGAGGGACACTGCCGCTTCGTCGAGGACTGGCGCTACTGGTGCTACAGTGATAGGGGCTACCACCACGGGAGTAACAGAACAGTATAGAATATCAACCCCCGTGACATCGGAGCCCACCATGCATCCAGAATCCACGCCGCCGCCGTGTGTCGCCGCCGTCTTAGCCGATGCCGCCGCCACTGCTGCCTCCGCCGCCGCCGCCCGACTGACTTCGACTGCAATCATCGCCGCGCCGCTCGCCGCACGTGCCGGAAGAAAACCGACTGCGGAAAGGAGGGTGCCCACTATAGACGCACCTTCACTGCCGAAAGGTGTACCAAGTCAGCTATTGCCGAGCAGACAACAGGACCGCCCGGCCCCCGACCGAAGAGGGGGGAGGGAGGGGTCACTCTACAGCGCCGAACAGGACCGCCCGGCCCCCGACCGAAGAGGGGGTAGGGAGGGGTCACTCCACAGCGAACAAGACCACCCGGCCCCCGACCGAAGAGGGGGGAGGGAGGGGTCACTCCACAGCCAACAGAACCGCCCGGCCCCCGACCGAAGAGGGGGTAGGGAGGGGTCACTCCGCACAGGTCTGCTATTGCCGAGCAGACTACAGGACCGCCCGGCCCCCGACCGAAGAGGGCGGCGAGAGGGGTCAACCTACAGCAGCAACGAAGACCGCACCGCCTCAAGCCGAAGAGGGGATGGGTCAACTAACAGCAAACGCAGGACGTACAGACTGGCAAAGGCTAAAGAAGACCTCCTGCGCCTTCAAGTGGAGCTAGCTGCAGCACGACTAGAAACCATAGAAGCCGAGGAATCTTATGAAGAGGAGGACGAGACCTCACTCAGCAGCGAGTCAGAAGCCAACGAACGGGTCGACCACTGGTTGAAGACCCACGAGCAGCAGCCCGAACCTACGGTCAACAATGAACAGGACCAACTAGCCGAGCCCTCCGTATTGAAGAAAAACCCAGAGAAGCATAAAGAAGAACGCCACTCACAGCCACGGCACCCACGGTCAGCACCGGCGGGAGCTCAACCAGACTTCGCTGAACTAGCCGCAGCAATCACCGGCGCTGTCAAAGCCGCACAGCGCCCGAAGTTTATAGAGCTGCCCTTCTTCAACGGGTCACATCAAGAGTGGTTACCCTTCCGCGCCGCCTACTACGAGAGTCAATTCTCCACCGCAGAGAACATGTGCTCCATGTTCTCTGCGGTGGAGAATACCAACAGACTACGGAGGAACCTCAAGGGAAAGGCTAAAGAAGCAGTTGAAGGCCTACTGATCACCAGCGCGCACCCATCCGACATAGTGAAGACCCTGGAGTCAAGATTCGGAAGACCAGAATCTATAGCCATGGTGGAGATGGAAGCAATCCGAGGCCTACCAAGACTAACAGAATCGCCTCGTGATATCTGCATCTTCGCGACGAAGATCTCCAACAGCGTAGCGACATTGAAGACTCTGGGTTGTATGAACTACATGTACAACCCAGAAATAGCGAAGACAGTCGTCGACAAGCTCACACCTACGCTGCGCTTCAGATTCTACGACTTCGCCAGTACAGCGCCGATGGGTGAACCTGAACTCCTGAAAATAGAAAAATTCCTCAAGAAAGAAGCTGAGCTATGCGGACGGTACGCATTACCTGAACAGGCCGTACCGTACACTCCACTACAGAAGAGGTCACAGAAGATACACACTGTGACAGATACTACAGAACAGAACAGTGAACAGAAACAGAAGAGTATGCCGAGATGTCCCATATGTCAAGAAACGGGGCACACTTCAACTGATTGCAAACAGTTCAAGTCCGCTGATGTAAATAGAAGATGGGATATAGCCAAAGCCAAGCGCCTTTGTTTCCGGTGTCTTCGCTACAGAACCAAGACTCACAGCTGTCAGGCCAAGGAGTGCGGCGTCAACGAGTGCAAGTACTCACACCACAGGATGCTGCACTACAACAAAACTTCGAGTGGGCCAACAGCGAAGAGTGAAGACACTACAGAAGCCATCAACTCAGCCTGGACTCACAGTCTCCACAGAAAGAAGCAATCATTCTTGAAGATCATACCAATAGCAGTCAAAGGAGCGAGAGCTACAGTGAAGACCTTCGCCTTGCTGGACGACGGGTCAACGGTCACTTTGATCGACAGTATTATAGCAGATCGCATCGGAGCAAGAGGGCCTTCAGAAACCCTCAAGATAGAAGCCATCAACGAGTTGAAGACTACAGAATCAACGTCAAGAAGGGTCTACATACAGTTGAGAGGCATCAACGGGCACGAAGAAAAAGTTCAAGCACGTACCATCACAAATCTCCAAGTTTCATCGCAGCGAGTTCCAGCGAGTCTGCTCGAAGGATGCCAGCATCTAGAGGACCTTCAAGAGCAGCTCACTTATGAAGAGGTGCGACCCAGAGTACTCATCGGTCAAGACAACTGGCATCTCCTGCTGTCATCCGAAACCAGAAGAGGTCGACAAGATCAATCAGTGGCCTCTCTTACTCCACTGGGTTGGGTCCTGCACGGCACTCACAGCAACACCATCGGGAGAAGCATCGACATCGTGTCACACCTCACAGAAAAACCGCAAGATGAACTTGAAGAATTGATGAAACAGTACTTTGAGATGGACGCGCTCTGCCTCAATCCCAAGAAGCCGAAGTCAGATCCTGAAGTCAAAGCTCTTCGTATCCTAGAGAAGACCACCAAGAAGACAGCAACAGGTCAATATGAAACCGGTCTCCTCTGGCGAAAAGAAGAAATTGAGTTCCCTGACAACTACGACAACTCGTTGAAGCGTCTCCTTAACACAGAGAAGAAAATAGACAGAGACCCAGAGCTGAACAAGAAATACACAGAACAGATGGAAGCTCTGATCTCCAAGGGGTACGCCGAACCAGCTCCGAAGAAAACAGCGCCGGGCAAGACTTGGAACTTGCCTCACTTCGCCGTCGTGAACCCTATGAAGCCAGACAAACTTCGAGTAGTACACGACGCTGCTGCCAAGACAAGAGGAATCTCACTCAACGACATGCTGCTCAAAGGTCCAGATCTTCTGCAGTCTCTACCTGGTGTCATCATGCGCTTCCGTCAACACCAGATCGCCGTGACAGCTGACATCAAGGAAATGTTCATGCAAGTCAAAGTACGACCAGAAGACCGAGACACACTCCGATACCTATGGCGCGGCAGTCGACGAGACGACCAACCTCCAGAAGAATACAGAATGACTTCGTTGATCTTCGGTGCATCAAGTTCTCCGTCAATAGCAATCTACATCAAGAACTTGAATGCTACAGAACACCAGCGCAGTCACCCAGAAGCAGCAGCGGCGGTTATAGAAAAACACTACGTCGATGACTACTTGGACAGCTTCAAGAGTACAGAAGAAGCTATACGCATTGGGACAGGCGTTAGAAAAATTCGCCTACAGGCCGGCTTCGAGCTCAAACAGTGGAAATCGAACTCAACAGCTCTACTCGAAGCACTCGGTGAACAACAGAACATAGAAGATCTGGAACTCTACAGATCAGAAGAAAATACAGAAAGGGTGCTGGGCGTAGTTTGGAAGCTGCACACAGACGTACTCACGTTCAACCTTAGCCTCGCCCGCATCCCACCGAAGCTCCTCGAAGGTAGAACGCCGACGAAAAGAGAAGCTTTGAAGATAGTAATGTCCCTCTTCGACCCGTTGGGCTTCGCGTCACCTGTCACCATACGAGCCAAGCAGTTGCTGCAAGAAGTATGGCGCAGAGGCACAACTTGGGATGCCGAAATCGACGACGACCTAGCAGAACAGTGGAAGAATTGGATGGGTCACCTGAACAGTTTAAGAGATGTGACAATCCCGCGACAGTATCTCCACTACAGTAACGCCACTTCGCTACAGCTTCACGTCTTCACCGACGCCAGCGAGTCTGCATACGCCGCAGTCTTATTCTGGAGAACAGAAAACGCCGATGGAGAAGTCAAGCTCTCACTCGTCATGGCCAAGGCGAAGGTGGCACCGCTGAAGTTAATGTCGATCCCAAGGCTGGAACTACAGGCAGCGGTCATGGGGACAAGACTTGCAGAAACAGTTATAGAAGAGCACGAGAGAAAACCAGACCGCATGGTGTTCTGGACCGATAGCAAAACAGTGCTCACCTGGGTACGAACTGGCTCACGTTCTTACAAACCTTACGTGGCCCACCGTCTAGCAGCTATAGAAGAAAGCTCAACAGTCAATGAATGGCGCTGGGTGCCCACGAAGATGAACATAGCAGATGATGCCACACGAGACGTCCCAATAGACTTCAAGAAGAACCATCGCTGGTACAAAGGACCGGACTTCCTCTTCGAGACCGAGAACCTTTGGCCTACAGAATCGTCAACAGCAAAAACAGAACAGTCTACGGGTGAAGAGAAGACTCACCACGTCACACAGAAAATAGAAGAGAAGCTCTCCAACAGCCTACCGGATGTCTCTCGATTCTCCAACTGGGAGAGACTCCGGTACACCACAGCAAGAGTCCTGCAGTTTATACAACTGTGCAGACCTAACAAACAGGTGGTCTGCTGCAAGAGAACACTGAAGAATACAGAAGAGGACTCTACATGGACAAAGTCTAAGAAGTCCACTACAAGACAGCCCAAGGTGAAGAAAATAGCGTCACCTTCAAATAGACAGTTTCTTCGAGTCTCTGCTGAAGATCTCAAACAAGCCGAAGATCTACTGATGCGTGCCTCTCAAGAAGACTCCTTCGCCGTCGACATAGAAAACTTGAAGAATAGCAAGCCGATGGACAAGAACAGCCGTCTTCAACAATTGAGCACAGTTTATGAAAATAAAACCATCCGACTGAGAAGCCGCATCCAAGCAGTTCAAGACGTTACAGAAGACTTGAAGAATCCTATGATCCTTGATGGCGGGCACCCAATAGTCAAACTCTGGGTCCAGGCAGTACATCGTCAGCTGCATCACGCCGGTGTCGAAGCTACAGTCAACGAGTGCAGACAGCAATACTGGGTACTACGACTGAGGCCCATCACACGCACTCTACTCCGAAGCTGCCTGTTCTGCCGCATGAAGACTCAGACTCCGCCTCAACCAAGAACAGGAAACCTGCCAGCGTGTCGTCTAGCCTACCACAAGCGGCCCTTCACCTACACAGGGGTCGATTACTTCGGGCCTCTCACCGTGACCGTCGGAAGAAGTCGCCAGAAGAGATACGTAGCACTGTTCACGTGTCTCACCACTCGGGCCGTGCATCTGGAAATCGCCGCCTCACTCAACACAGACTCTGCGGTGATGGCGTTAAGAAGAATGATGGCTCGTCGTGGTCGTCCTACAGAAATCTGGTCAGACGACGGCACCAACCTCAAGGGTGCTGACAGAGAACTCCGACGCAGTATCGACGAAGCGACACAAGAAGAGGCAGCTAAGAAGACAGTCAACTGGCGGTACCTGGGTTCCACCTGGGGCCCCATTCATGGGTGGGTCCTGGGAGAGATTAGTACGGTCAGTCAAACAGGCACTGACAGCTACACTACATGAGCGCGCACCTACAGAAGAAGTACTCTCAACATTACTGACAGAAGCAGAGTACACAGTCAACAGTCGACCGCTGACGCATGTGTCAGTGAACCCAGAAGATCCAGAAGCCCTAACTCCCAATCACTCCTTACTGAGGGGTCAGGGGCGAGTACCGCAGCCCGGGACATTCAGCGAGCAAGACACAGCATCGAGGTCAAGCTGGCGCGCTTCTCAACGGCTAGCAGACCTATTTTGGCTTCGCTGGATTCGAGAATACCTGCCTGAGCTTCAACACCGGCGGGAGCCCCACGGACGAGGTCAACCAGTACAGATCAACGACCTCGTACAGATAGTCGACGCAAACCTTCCTCGCAACGTGTGGATCCGTGGCCGAGTCATCGCTACGTATCCGGGTCCAGACAACATAGTGCGAACAGTGGACATCGCAACCAAGGGAGGCGTTCTGCGGCGGCCGGTGAAGAAGCTGGTGGTGCTGCCAGTGTCTACAGACGTCGTGCCCGTACCGGAAGATTGATGCAACATAGTCTGCACGGCGGGAGAAATGTACGGGACAACACTTCGGGTCACAGCGGCGACTGCACATCGACACATGTAAATAGAATAGTATAGGTCTTATAGCATAGTTACATTCGATTATTAGGGTTTTTATTCCATTTTTGAATGATTTATACAGTATTTTTTGATAATTTCTTAATCAATCAATACATATAATAAAATCGTAACAGGTCGCTGTCTGTACATGGAAGATAAATAAGAAAAAATATTATAGGGGGGCTTTATGAACGCAATAGAACCCAAAACAATGATTTTTAGAATTTTTGTCTGTTTGTCTGTATGTCTGTATGTCTGTATATCTGTTTGTCTGTACGGTTGTGCACGCTAATCTCAGTAACCGCTTGACCGATTGCAATGCAGTTTTTTTTATTGTGTTGAGGTTTGCTCCAGTTAACATTTAGCGTTTGTTTTATGTAAATCGGTTTAGAAATAAAAGAGTTATAACACTTTTAAGAATCAGATATTTTGAAAATTTTAATTGAAGGGGTTTCTTTGAATGTGATTGAATCTAAACTGGCGTGTTGGCTTAATGGCCTTAAAGAAGGCGTGGACTGAATTGTTTTAAAATAGACTTAATCATTAAGCTCTTTTATGATTAAGGGGCGGTTATTGCGCACAAGTAGGCATTTGGCGCTCCCCTCGCCCCGGGCGCAAGACACACCGCGCGCCGGCAGCGGCAGTCAACTCTCATGCCACAGTATACAGTGTACTAGAAAGAAACAGCATGCTAACTTTGTTTGACGTAGTAAATGCATCTAACTTTATTAAGTGTAGTGATTTATTAGTTTCGTAAATAAAAATAAAAGAGTTAATCGTAAATAAATTATGTATATTACACCTACTATTATTTTTAAGCTAAAGAGTTTGTTTGTTTGTTTAGTTGTTCTAACTCTAGAGTCTAAGAGACTGCTAGTTGAATTTCAAGAGTTTCTTAACAGAATGTCCATTTTTGAAAAATACCAAAATATATAACATCACGCTAAGGCGAATAAGAGCTTAGCAGCAACGAAACATTTTTCGACAACTAGGATATTTCATTTCTATTGAGAGTTTCCGTTGCGTACGTTTGCTACAGTTGCGTAAAAAATGTAAATTACATAATAGCTGGTCATAAAAATTTCTAAAGTTTTCTAAAGTTGGTATGCTAAGTATGAATCACGGGATCATTGTGCAATCCAAAATGGCCGCCGCGGTGTAATCACAAAATGTCATGATGGGTATCGTTTAAGGGGTTTCTTGGTATGCTGAGTACGAATCACGTGATAATTTTGCAATTCAATATGGGCGCCGCGCCGGAATCACAAAATTTCATGATGGGTATCGTTTAAGGGTTTCTTGGTATGCTGAATACGAATCACGTGATAATTTTGCAATTCAAAATGGCGGCCGCGGTGTAATCACAAAAAATCATGATGGGTATCGTTTAAAGGGTTTTTTGGTATGCTGAGTACGAATTACGTACTAATTTTGCAATCCAATATGGCCACCGCGCCGTAATCACACAATTTCATGATGGGTATAGTTTAAGGGAATTCTTGGTATGCTAAGTATGAATCACATGATAATTTTGCAATCCAATATGGCCACCGCGGTGTGATCACAAAATTTCATGATGGGTATCGTTTAAGGGGTTTTTTGGTATGCTGAGTACGAATCACATGATAATTTTGCAATCCAATATGGGCGCCGCGTCGTAATCACAAAATTTTATGATGGGTATCGTTTAAAGGGTTTCTTGGTATGCTGAGTACGAATCACGTGATAATTTCGCAATCCAAAATGGCCGCCTCGGTGTAATCACAAAATTTCATGATGGGTATCGTTTCAAGGGTTTTTGGTATGCTGAGTACGAATTACGTGATAATTTTGCAATACAATATGGCCGCCGTGCCGTAATCACAAAATATCATGATGGGTATCGTTTAAGGGGTGTATTGGTATGCTGAGTACGAATCCTGTGATAATTTTGAAATGCAATATGGCCGCCGCGCCGTAATCGCAAAAATCCATGATGGTTATCGTTTAAGGGGTTTTTTGGTATGCTGAGGACAAATCACATGATAATTTTGCAATCCAAAATGGCCACCGCGCCGTAATCACATAATTTCGTAATGAATATCGTTTAATGGTTTTTTTCGAATGCTGAGTACGAATAACATGATCATTTTGGAATTCAATTTGGCCGCCTAAGCTATTTAGGCCTATTGCGCGGAGAGTCGAGTTAAATATATAAATATAGACTTAGTAAGCTCTGAGTTAAATAAATAACTTCTTAACTCTGACCACGTCTTGCACAGTTGCAAATTGGCACGCGGTTAACTAACTCACAGTAAACCGAACAAGTTTTTTTAGTCTGTCGTTCCATGCAATCCAACCACACACAAATGTTAGAACGAAGAATGGAACATGTGTCTCTATCTCTTTTACACTACAGTCTGCTACGTATGATTTACGATACACTTACGATACTACCATTTACGATACCAATCATAAAATTTTGTGATTACGGCGCGGCGGGCATATTGGATTGCAAAATTATCACGTGATTCGTACTCAGCATACCAAAAAACCCCTAAAACGATACCCATCATGAAATTTTGTGATTATGGCGCGGTGGCCTTTTTGGATTGCAAAATTAGTACGTGATTCGTATTCAGCATACCATAAAACCCTATAAACGATACCCATCATGAAATTTTGTGATTACAGCGCGGCGGGCATATTGGATTGCAAAATTATCACGTGATTCGTACTCAGCATACCAAAAAAACCCTTAAACGATACACATCATGAAATTTTGTGATTATAGCACGGCGGCCATATTGGATTGCAAAATTATCACGTGATTCGTACTCAGCATACCAAAAAACCCCTTAAACGATACCCATCATGAAATTTTGTGATTACGGCGCGGCGGCCATCTTGTATTGCAAAATTAGTACGCGATTCGTACTCAGCATACCAAAAAACCCCTTAAACGATACCCATCATGAAATTTTGTGATTACGGCGCGGCGGCTATATTCGATTGCAAAATTATCACGTACTTCGTACTCAGCATACCAAAAAACCCCTTAAACGATACCCATCATGAAATTTTGCGATTACGGCGTGGCTGCCATATTGGATTGCAAAATTATCACGTACTTCGTACTCAGCATACCAAAAAACCCCTTAAACGATACCCATCATGAAATTTTGTGATTACGGCGTGGCTGCCATGTTGGATTGCGAAATTATCATGTAATTCGTAGACATTTTAATGCATTAGGTAGCTGGTTACCATGTCGTGAAAACACTTAAAAAGTAAAAGATCACCACATTTTTACCATGAGTCGCGTATGTATTTGTAACGGTTAATCTAATTACATTTTGCCCATTACTGATATTTTTATACTGTGGCGCGATTTCAACGTAATTTGGCATAATAATTACGAAATAGTTGCGAAAAAAACTGACACAGGTCCTGCCTCCACAAGCGCCAGGGCGAGACTGATCGGCCGTCAGCGGCGCAATTCTATTGCGTTTGGTGGATATTCGCACATGATAACTATGTAAATAGTTGTTTATAGAAAATCGCTCGGAAAATGTGTATAAAAACTTAATATATATAGTGGCATTCAACAGACCTAAATAATATAGTAAACAAAGAAATTGGATCTCGACTACTCCATAATTACTTACATTTAATTATCAATCCTGATCATAGTCCTTTCAAGGAACTCTAGTTAGATTTATGCAGACATTTCTATACTAATAAACCTTTAGATTATAGAATAATTTCATGAAAAATACTCGGATGGTAAAAATTTAAGACTGTCATTTTTGCTTGTCATTAAATTATTTTTTCTCAGACTTGTTTGTCTTTGCCATAGTGTTGTAAAACTGTTGTACTGGCCAATTGATTTTAAAAGGAGGTTATTGTTTTATCAATCTGTCAGTTCGAAAAAATGTACTTATTTTAATAATATAACTTATTGACCCAGAGAGCTAAGAGTGCGAGTCTTTGCCCCTTTTCACACGTACCGGTTGCCGGGTGCCGGGTAGGGTATGGCCGTGTACTGTAGCTTTCACACGTACCGGCGTGATTTGCCCGGCAACCGCTTGCATTCGCCGTCGGTTACCCGGCACCGGCTACCCGGCAACTAAATAAACAGGTTTCTGTCAAACTGGTCGCTTAGACTGACTTCCCTGACGATGCGAGGCAAGTCCGTCTGGGGTCCTTATTATCTGATTGGTGATAGTTATGGAGTCGTGCAGATTATAATGGAACGACTTCAATCAATGACAATCTGATTAATACTTTGTGGATTGAATATAGGTAAGGTATAGATTTAACATTATGGCCATTCAAATGTCTTGAGAGGTAAGTCCGGCACAATTATGACCTCAGGTGTTCTAAACATTTTATATTTAATTTTACCCTACTGCGCGACACAAAAGAAGGGTTATTGTGTCGGCTGGTTTGAATAGCAGGCTGAATGAATTGATACACAAATAAAATTAGGAAAACTTAATAAAACGTAATGTTGTAGTATAAGACACAGCAATGAGGTACTTAGTATTAGATATAGATACATTCCTAAATACTTATATGGTTAGAAACATTTCAAAACTTGGTTTCGAATGTGGCCGAAGGGTAAGGTATTATTCTTGATATGAAGCATTCCTACGATTTGAATATTAGACTAGCTGGCCCGCGCAACTTCGTTTGCGTCACGTCACTTATGAGAGTTATGAGTGAAAAAAAGGTAGGTAGTATTAATATTTTCAGTTTTCAGATTTAAAAACCCCACATTAGAAATCTCTCAAGATGTCTTAGTCTGCTTCTGTAAGAACGGCGAGCAGCTAGCGAGGCGTCTACACTTTTTATCATCCCTAAAGTAATTTATTACTGTAAATAAATGATTATACTATTAAATGTTCTAAAAGTTTCTTTTTTTTTAAAGATCCTTTAATTATTGCACATAATATATATTGATATACCGATATACCGAATTTCATGATTTGATGAATTTGGCGATTGATATACCGAAGTAAATGAATGTACGGTGAACTAGATATAACTCAATGATTATGTACATACATAGAATCAGTATAGTTACAGCACTATGATCATAGACAACTTTTGTCAAAACATGACATGTTTTCATGATTGCTGAGCTGTCCAGAAAAAGACTATACCTTTAATTGAGTGCAAAAAAAATATATAAAATGTTAATGGTTTAGCCACAGTTTTGAAAAAACTTTTCTGAGAGAGTCAAGTTTGGGATTTTTTTCTATCTAGTGAAATTTATTGGATCGTGTAACGGACTCGGAATATGTTTAGCTTATATCCTTAACTATTATATATATATATTTTTCAGATTTAAAAACCCTTTACTTTTTGACAAGGATTGTTTCAAAAAACTCAAAATCTGACCCACGCGGCCTTAAGCAAACAGGGCAGTTTCAGACGCTGCTTGATGACTCTGATGAAGAAATACCTTTCCTTTCATACACCTTATGTGACGTAAACGAAGTTGCGGGGTCAGCTAGTAGTAATAATAATTTGTAAATAGATTTGAATTTCCATAACATATTATTAAACTTTGATTTGTATAGAACAAAATGTATGGAGATTTTGTCAATAAAGCTCATAGTTGCGTAACGGCTCACGTCACGGTAAAGTTTGCGGGATGTGCCTTAAAAATTTTGCACTAAAATTGTATAATTTCGCATTTTTGATAGGCTATAATGTAGGAACTGTGATTGGACGTGATTAATAGCGAATCACAGTTTAGGCCAAAAATGTATAAATACAGACGTCACTTTTGTACCGACATTCAGTCGACAGTCCAGCACTACAGGAACAACAGGAAGAAAAGGAAACCAGGAAAACAGGAAGAAACAACAAGAATACCAGGAAGAAAAGGATAGCCAGGAAGAATAGGATAGGAATAGGAACAGTATTGTTTTACAGTAATAATAGTAATAAACCTCCGACCTAGTGACCGGTAAGAACTTTCATAGTGACTTTTATTTGTGTTTGTGTTTGGTGCCGCTAACCCGGCATCCTGTGTAACCGCACCTGGTGTGGTCCACCACCAACCCCAGTCAAGGAAAGTGTGGATCTGGGTCACACGCTTTCACCAGTACAGTGGGGCGTGCCTAGCTACCTAGTTGGTTAGGTGCCGTCACCCAGCGGAATAAAGTCGCCCCGCTGTACACATGTCATGTTTAAAAACTCAATCAGATTTGAGAAAGATGTTGTCAATGTTTTGATTAATGTCAATCAAATACTCTACATACATACAAATTATGGAAAAGTCAAAAGTACACATTGAATATTTTTATTCATATTTGTGAAATATTTGGATCAAATCCGTCCAGTACTTTAGAGATCAGCAAGCATTCTAAAGGATGACTCACGCTATACCGTGCCGGGTACGAGCCGAGTGTCGGCCGTAGCACGGTCACCGAGCCGGTTGCGTTCACGACTGCTCGGGCAAAGTTTGGCGGCACTGTATTCATTCAACGGGCCGTGGCCGAGCCGAGGCGGGACCGAGTATTTTCCGAGCGTTTTCCGTAGTTCGGCCGTCACTCAGTTGCCGCTCGGTTTAACGCATAGATTTTGCGCGAAAAATTCTGAATTTATGGTTTAACGTGAGTTTGTTCATAAAAAATATACAGTAAAACCCGCTTAAGACGTTTTCTCAGGGACCCTACCAAAAACGCGTCTTAAGCGAGAAAGCGTATTAGACGGGATAGGGAAAATAAAACGTACTAATGTTATTATGTATTTTGTTCTAATTTTGTTTTTTTTTTTTTTTTTTTATATTTAGCTCGCCAAATTGACGTCGCCACCAGCCTGATGGTAAGAAAGCAGTGGCGCATCTAGCGATTGGGGGCCACTTCTTACAGTGGTCCTCAAGTTGGCGGCCCTGTGATGTGCCTCTTCACGCTCCTCTTGGTACTGATTCCAGCCATTTGAAGCGTTAAAATCAGTGATCTGTAAGCTTTCAGCAATCTTACGTGCTTTGTCGCATATTATGGGGCCACTTATGGACAGTTTTAAAGTCGTGCTTGATGAAGCCATTCCGCATTTTTTTTTTTTCCAATTTATCAAACTTTCCTTTCTTTTGCTTTTTTCTCTGCACACCTCCCAAACTGTATTTTTCTTTAATTTCTTTTCTATTTTTTAAAATGGTACGTAACGTTGAAACTAGTAAGTGAAGCTCAGCAGCTAACTGAGTTTGATTTGTTGTTTGTGATTTTTTATCAAAAACTTTCAATATTTCAATTTTTATCTTGAACTGACAATTCCTTTCGCTTAATTGTAGTCATATTGTAACACAAACCAATGATGCACTATGTGTCCAGTCAAGAAATGTCTTAGGAGTGCTCTCGGCTGGTCTCGGTGGCGGGCGTATTAAACGGGATGACGAATCGTATTAAGCGTTAAGAAATGTATGAAAATATGTCTCAAGTTGCAGGGACTGGCGTAAAGTGGCGTATTATGTGAGAAATCGTATTAAGCGTGATCGTCTTAAACGGGTTCTACTGTAATATATATAATATTAGTTGACCTTGCTGCGGCCGGCACTCGGCTCGGACCCGGCCCGCTGTAGCCTGGGTTATCTTTTTATTCTAAACACTAGCTGACCCCGCAACTTCGTTTACGTCACATTAGGTGTATGAAAGGAGAGGTATTTCTTCATCAAACTCATCAAGCAGCGTGTGAAACTGCCCTGTTTGGTTAATCATAAAAGAGCTTAATGATTAAGACATTTTAAAACACTTCAATCTGCGCCGAAGGAGTGGACTGAATTGTTTTAAAATTTACACTCTCATTCAAAGAAACCGCTACAATATAAATTTTAAACATTTCTGATTCTTAAAAGTGTTATAACTTTTTTTATTTATAAACCGATTGACATGAAATAAACGTTAAATGTTAAGTGGAGCAAACCTCAACACAAAAAAAAACCGCATTGCAATCGGTTAGCGGTTACTGAGATTAGCGTGCACAACCGTACAGACCAACAGACATACAGACAAATAGACAAAAATTCTAAAAATAATTGTTTCGGGTTGTATTGCGTTCATAAAGCCCCCCTATAATATTTTTTCTTATTTATCTTCCATGTACAGACAGCGACCTGTTACGATTTTATTATATGTATTGATTTAAACTTGGCAGGTTAATTTTATTATATATATAATAAATTTAATTACACACTTAATCCAGTATTACGTACTGCACGAAAACCTGCCAGGTTCTAATTTAGAAGTATGATTATTTTAGATATTTTTAACCAAGTAGGTACCTACGTATTTTCACAACTACACCATATTTTAAGTTGGGTGTATGGTAAAATGAATTTCGGCCAGATGGACCGTTGACGTGAATGCGGTGGTGGGTAGTGGCTGGATTCGGAAGGCGGAGGTCTGAGTGTGGTGGCGAGTCTTGGGAATGGCAAATGTTTACCAGTGGATTAGGCTGTTGATGAAGATGATTATGATCGATTTTAAGTGCATTTAAACTTGGCATTGGATTGGATTTCAACCCTTTTTTAGGCGAACAATTAGCCCTTAGGAACTTGGCCTCCTTTTCAACAGGGATGTTTTTGGTGGGATAAAATCTTCTGTAATGTGCGTAATCTACTACACTCACTTTAATTGTAATAATTACATTAATTCTGATGGACTCTGAAGGATTCTGATGGATTCTGATGGACAAAGAAAGGAATAGCGTGATTAGAACACAATGTGGTATAACTGTAGATGTAGTGACGAAGATTGAAAAAGGGATGCTTAGGTGGTTCAGACATGTCGGGAGAATGGATGAAAGTAGACTGACTAAACAGATTTATAAGGCGAGAATGAATGGGCAAACTGGTAGGGGTCGACCTCTGCGTACACATAATGACCAGATCAAAGACCTGTTGGAAAAGATCAAGAGTACCCTTAACCGACGAGCATGTATGAAAGCACTTATGAAAGTAGAAGAAGCAAAAGTGGTATGCCAGGATCGTAGCAAGTGGAAAGCCATAGTCTCTGCCGATGACAGAAGACTGTGTGCCAGAAGACAGTGCTCTCAGCAATTGTCAATACAACGGAATCGATCTGCATCATTCAGCGGTAGTTTTCGTTATTCGGCCTCTAAAATATGGAACAATCTTCCCCCTACTTTGCGATCCATTAAAACGATATCCACGTTTAGCAAACGCTTACGATTGTTTCTCTTGGAAGCACAAAGGAGGCTGGAGAACGTTAACTCAAATATTTCAATAATATAATTGGGTGGGTACGGAACATATCTAATATATACTTAACTTATCTATACTAATATCATAAAGAGGAAAGATTTATTTTTTTGTTTGTTTGTAACGAATAGTTTAGTCCGAAACTACTGGACCGATTTGAAAACTTCTTTCACTGTTGGGAAGCTACACTCTTTGCGGGGAACATAGGCTATATTTTATTCCCATATTCCCATTGAAACGGGAACTACGCGGGTGAAACCGCGTGACGTCCGCTAGTTGTTTATATTTTTAAATAAGTATATTTATTATTACAATAATAATTATTTTATACTACTATCTACATAGTGGACTCTTTGAATGGTGACCATATCATTGTTTTTTATTTATTTACTGTATATTAATTTTAAATTATTGGACTATAGTATAATTAGTATCATTTTAATATATGTATTATGTACGTAATATACATACATTGCTTTTACACGCCTCTATTTGAACCTACATAGGCACTACACTCGACTTCGACGGTTCGGCGTCCGTGTGTATCACTGTCCAAAAGGGTTCCAGTTGAAAACCAGCGCCAAGTTTCCACCTGGCACATGCTGAACTGGACACCCATTTGGTGCAATTGTTTTTCGCATTATTGCTTGCATTCGTGTGACCTTGTGGGATTGGAGGTATGTTTATTCACAAGTGCGAACATGCTTCTGTTTCCAATGGTACCTATAAGTGTTATTGTTTGTATTGCATAGTTGTATAGTTTTAAGTACTTCTCGTTATGTAAACAGATGAATGTTGTCTATGTATTACTACTTTGCACGAAATAAATACTTCTTTCTTTCTTTCTTTCTGCCTAACCCAATGGGAGACCGGCGTGATGATATGTATGTATGTACATTAATTCTGAATATGATGCCATCAAAAATGAGACCCATCCGATTCACATAAAGGCTAGCCCAATATGTGTAGGTATGCGTTCTACAACAATTAAAAAAGTTTTCACCGTCCTCATTAATTATGCAAAAAACGTAATTGTAAGTAGTAAAGCCCACAAACAATCAAAATGTCTAATTCCACATTCGTCGCACGCAGCGGTCGCACCAAACAAAGCTTACTTTAATTAATCAGCAGTTACACAGTTAGGGTCGACTGCTTCGGCGAATATGGCTTCTATTTTTCATAGATAAAATTATAATGGGTTTAAATTTATTTTTTCAGACTTATAATCATACTAGCTGATGCGCGCGGCTTCACCCGCGTGAAATTTGGTTCCCGTTCCCGCTTAACGTGGGAACATTTTCCCGGGATAAAAAGTAGCCTATGTGTTATTCCAGACTATACTCTATCCCTGTACCAAATTTCAGTCAGCCACATTTATAATATTAGTAGGATAATGAAATGATTTAGACAGTAGGAACTATCTGATATTATAAATAACTTTTTTTTATTGTTCCCAGATCGGCAGAAATATCCAGCCCGGTGCACCAAATCCAGCACTTTTTGGGGTCGAGATGTACATAGGACGTCCTCGAACTGTGATGGCTACGTCACTTTCAGCTCGTAAATGTAGAGTGATAAGGATCACCAAAGTGTATCAAAATTGTGCGTGAAAGTATTCTTTTTAATATTACTTATTGTTTCTAAAATTCTGTCGGCCAATCTGACCCTATATCCAGATAAATACCAATCTGTAGAAATCTTTACTTATCTTACCAGTCTAGTTAGGTCTACTTATATTTCTATACTACTATATTACTCAATATTAATTTATAGTGTGAAAGAATCGTTTAGATTTTAGATAAATTGATTATCTACTGATTGATAATGATTATGAATAATGATAAATGCCAGTTGAGTATCGTTTTTTTAAGACGCTTATATAAAGAGTAAGGTAACTTAAATTTCATGCAATGATTTTATTAAAAACTTAGTATGAATGGGTAGATGCTTAGTAATAGAATTCGAGATTGACTTTAGGGACTACTTTACAATTATTACCAAATTGAAATGAATACGTACGAGCAATTACTACTTTTTTTACTATCTTTTTACATAGTCTGACAGTCCTATTTTGAATGAAACTAGGTACTCTCTCCCTATTTCGTATTTCTGAAAACATGTTGTGCAAGATATCCTAAATAGCATTTTATTGGAATCAATAGTAAAGATTGTCATCGTCGCCAGAACGAGGTCCATAATATAGTCTCACTAACTTCTATCCATCTGACACGTTCTAAAATCTTGCTATAAATATAAAGATGGTCACACTATTGTATCGTTTTCGATAATGTTGAGATCGCGTCACACTTGTGTCTCGTGTACCTGATGTAGGATGACAAGTAACACTTGTTCTCACGATGTAGCTGCCATTAGCCTGCCCTTCTCACCGCTCACACAACGTGATACCTGATCATTTGCATGTAAACACTTATTTGTATTACTTAGTTTAGTGACGTCAACATATTATCTGATGGTGGCAACTTGTAACTTGAAACTTTTTGATATATATAACTAGCTGACCCGCGCAACTTCGTTTGCGTGATAAATCAAGAACCGCTCGACCGATTTTGTGCAAACTTCACATAAACCATCTACTAAATAGTCCGAACAAAGCCTAAACATTTGGTTTGGATAAGTGAGCCCGATCTCGAGTTATAAAATTACAACGAAAAGTGGCATTGATTTTTATATATATAGATATATAAGCATGGTAGGCTTTTTTTTTACGTGAGGGAAAATCCTCAGAGGATGTTATGCCGGACTCTTACCGACTAAAAAACCTCACGTAACGCCCAACAGCCTGTGGTTGGGAGCCCCGGGTAAGCCCTCGGAAGGATGTCCCGGGACTCACAACAGACCTACGGCCGCCATTGCGGCCTCGCCCAGGGGGTGTTTCGGGTGCTATCCCGCGTCTTTGGGGGGTTTCGGGTGTTATCCCGCTTCTAAGGGGAGGAACGCGTGAGTTGCTCACGCACGTCACGCTGCCGTCATGGGCCTGCTTCTGTGAGGACGGTGAGCGACCCTCTCACCGTCCTCAGACCCCCGGTCATGGAGGCCGATGGTCCTCGGCGAAGACACGTCGGCGGAACGGGTTGGAGAGCTCTCTCCCACACCCGGCCCGCCGCCTCCTTCACGAGCATGACCTGCTCGCAGAAAGAGGCGGCGCAGTCCCACTTACTCCCGCTGGAGAGCATGGCTCGCACCATGGTCTTGAGCGAGAGAGTGTCCACGCCCAGACCCACTACGAGGACCTGTGCGCCCACGCCGTGCACTCCACCAGCGTGTGGAGTGCCGTGTCATCGCTGCGTGACGTGGTTTCCCGGTGTTTTCGCCACAGATACCTACCGAAGCTAGCGTGCCCGGCAAGCATCTGTGTCAACCGGTAGGAGAGAGCACCGTGTCTCCTCTCCAGCCACTCGTCTATGACCGGTCTGACGGCCGCGATTGTGGCGAATTCCCCCTTTGGTTGCTCAAGTCGCACCTTCCATGTCTCCACGGTTTCCTGGTGGAGCAGGGACCGCTGGACCTCGATTTCTCGAGCCGCAGGCCTTTGGCCCCCTCCAGCGCCTCCTGGCGCCATCTGAACAGTGACGCAAGGGCTCTCGCTTCCAAGACCCATGGAGGGGTCCCGGCTAGGAGACATGCCGCCTCACCGGAGATCGTGCGGTATCCTCTTATCACCCTGACGGCCATCACTCTCTGCAAGCATGGTAGGCTGAAACACACTGTTGTGCGTCTTAATATTTGTGTGCCGTGTGAGCACTATTATAACCAAAGATAATATTATAGTATTACATACAGATTGGCAACTCCTGTCTTCCACTGAGCAAGCTTCCCCACCCCCACCACAACTGTCAAAAATTTGGAGGGTATTTTGATAGAACGTTAGCTTAACCTTAGTGGTCACACATTCAAGCTCTGTACAAACATAACGTGTTTTAAGTGTTACCAACAGAACTGAAAATGAATCATTTGCATGGTGTTTTTGCCCACTGATTATAACAATATTTCTTCGACTCTGCATTTTTGGGCGGTCTTCAGCTCACGAGGAACTTATGAACATGCTGGATCAGTAGGGTGCCTTACCAGTGATAAAACAAAAAACCCCTGAACTAAAATATGCATAAATTTTATTTCAGTGCATAATTTTTGGTTTAATCAAATACCTTCCTTTGATCAAAACTCATCCAACTGGATCATTTGGTGTGGATGCGTCACGCTGTACATTTGTGTGACATTCACACGGTAATCGGTCTGACATGCCAATATTTACGCTGGGCAAATATTTATAATATTTCGCATAAATGAACATCATTTAAATAGAATCTGCTGCGGAATATTTTCAAAAGTTACTCTGCTTAGCCTATGACAGAGCTAAAATTTAAGGTTAAGGTGTGGATATCTGCGTCAAATAAAAATCCTACTATCAAAGTTTCTAGTTTCAAACTCCAGCAGACTAGCGTGCCAACCTAGTCATTTTATTTATAGAAAGGACAATGGCAGGTTCCCGTACTAGCAATTGTCTGACACAAAAAATGAGCGCACATAAATGAAAAATATGTCGAACGTTTCAGTTTCGCTAGTAGATTCCATAAATGAATTCATTTTCCATCGAGAAAGCCGGAAAATAAAGATATTGTATATTTATCGTTAGGTTATGTTGTCATACTTGGTCCCGCCATACCTACCTACCTATACATATAAATGTTCAAACACTATGGTGACTACAGACTACATTATTGTAACCGACTGGAGTGTTTCTCGATAGTCATACTGATATGTCAGAACTATTATTTGATTGAATGTATACCTACACGTTTTGACTAACTCTAATAAAAAATGTAGTACTTAGGTACCTATAGAAAATAGTACGAGCAGTAGCTAAACAAGTTACTACAGATCTAACTGGTGTTAGAAACTTTTAGTAGGTACATATACAGGAGTAGGGTATAGATTTGTTGCCAATATGATCGAGAGTCATATCATGAAAGAAAAATAAAACCACTATTTTTTCATTTCTTTTATTTCACTTGTATAACATTTCAAATCGGCGCAATATGTTCACACATATAATGCAACTAGCTGATGCGCGCGGCTTCGCCCGCGTGAAATTTGGTCCCCGTTCCCGCTTCCCGTGGGAACATTTTTCCGGGATAAAAAGTAGCCTATGTGTTATTCCGGACTATACTCTATCCCTGTACCAAATTTCAGCCAGATCCATTCAGTCGTTAGAGCGTGATTGAGTAACAAACATCCAAACATCTAAACATCCAAACATCTTCACAAACTTTCACATTTATAATATTAGTAGGATATTAGTAGGATAGTAGGATTAACACAAACAATGCGCGTAGGCCTCGATTGTCTCCCACGATCTTCCATTATCGATGAACAACAAATACAATTCACAAATAACAGTCCAGTAGGGAATAGGACAAGGTCACTCAAAAGCTATATCAAGAGTCCTTTGGGCACGCACTAGTCACACGAGGAAATAATCAGAGTCCTTAAAACAGTCCAGGGTCTGTTATTATTAAAGAAAATCAGAAAAAGCATAGAAAACAACACTTTCGACAAAAAGCGCGGAGTATTCTGTAATCTGTCATGTCAAACTGACAAGGTACGAACGCACGGTTTGATTGGCTAGCTCACACGCCTCATGGCTGTGAATAATCGTTGAAAATCTTTTAAAATGTAGATTTAACGCCGGCTTTTATTTGAACATTTAGATGCTAGTAAAATCACAAAATAAACAACTAATTACTTTGGCGTAACTCATTTTTATGGGCGTTTTTAAATTATCAGACAATTTTCTGCCATTGTTCTTTTACAATATGAAGAAATAAAGACAACATTTACAAAAGTGATTCCATTTAATTTACTCTATTTAGGGGAGAGATAAGACAGGTAATGTGTTACGTTGCAGATTGTACAGCTACTCGTAATGTGCAAACTTCCAACATTGCTAAACAACATTTTTCGCCTGCATATGAGGCATTCACAATATTGTTGGGCAGCAAAAGTTTTTTGAAACAAAAGTTTTTTACTAACTCGAAGCCACGGAACTGACAAAAGTGACACGCACTTAGAAGTCGAGTCACAGCATGTTATACAGCTGAAGTAAATTAAATTCATGCTTAAATACTGGTTACTTTACGAGTACATAACTTAACGTTAATAGATTTTTTTTAAAATTACTAGGATCCCGTTGACTGATAAATGTACAAACTAGCTTTATGCATTTCTTCTACATTATAAACTTAGGTACCTAAAAAGTTTTTGCTTCACACTTTACACACATAAAACAGTGATATGAAACAAAATTTGAAATCCTCCAATTTAGGTATTCTCACTCAATTACCGCGCCAATAGGAGAGAAACCTTACGGCGACGTCGTAATTAATACCTTTATAACTAGTGAATGTACGCCGTCAGCCTCCACTGAGCAATTACTCATCATTCCAGCTACGACGGCTGCTGAATTCGTTACGTTAATTGGTTTCATTATTTGTAAATCATTTGAAATGTTATTGTCAACGGTTTTTGGTCAAGCGTAAAAAGCGTAGGTAGACACTTTTCGATTTCTGTTGGGAATTCTGGGACATCCTTTTGAAGGCTTACCCCGGGCTCCCGGCCGTACGTAGTGATAGGGAACTGTGCGGTTTTAGTCGGTAAGGGCCCGGTGTAGCATCCTTGATAGAGTTCCACACGTAAACAAAAAGAGAAAAGAAAGTTACTTTTCGACAACTAACCTCGATATCGTTATGACGTCTTTATGCCTATATTGTTTAGCTTTAAGCTATGAGTCTCGGAGGGCGGCATACCAGCAACCGGGAATAGCGCCAATAATATCGATAGCTCCACCCAATCTAAATCCTCAATCGTGTACGCCTGATTTCAAATCTAGACTTTCTCCATATTCTTCTTCTCAAATCATCTGAAAATAAAACCCTTGACAAATCTAAATACAAAATCTCTTCGATACCTATACAGTTATCGCAATGGTACCAGGTTGTTGCAAAACTATCCGTTACCTATTTTCTATTTGCACATCGGCAAAGCTCGAACATCTGCTGACAAAAGCTTTTTAGTACTTTCAAAATATTCGAAACGAAAAATCCAAATGAAGTTGCGCACTCGACCTGAGAGGTTCGGTTCTGATATCGTGGTATGGAAAATAAAGGGTTCCGCACACGGCGCGCTCACGGTCGAAGGCTCCATTCAATTTTCCAATTTAAAAAGGCGTAAAGCGCAGCCGGCTGAAGCAGGGGCCGCGCACGATATTGCTTGCACACTATTAAGGACCAGTATAAACCAGATGTCTGTAAATTTAGCTTTGGGAATATTCGTGGAATATGAATGTGCTTCATATTTTGGGTATACGCTTTCATTCACTGAAGTCCTATTAGATAAAGCCGGTAATTTGATCCTAAAGAGAGAAGGTTCAGGCAATGATTTAATCCTTAATAATTTCTTCACACTTAAGTTTCAGAAAGCTGTCCTACACGGCAACTTCAATTCCTCTCCCAATCGCTCACCGAGGCTTTTTTACCGTTTCTCCCTAAGTACGGAGATAATTGACGTAAACTCATTTACATATTAAAATTAAGCTTTAATTTTCTTAACTTTACATTTAACCAAAGTAACTAAGCTATATTTTAAGCATATATACAATAAAGTACAGAGGTAGGTAGAGACTGACTATACTCTCACTTTTCACCTTTAGGTCTTTTTGTTCCACTTTAAAAATTAAAAAGGACATACGCTTTTTTTCAGTGAGGAAAATTCTACATGGATGCTATGCTAGACTCCTGCCGACTAAAACCACGTATCCTACCTAACAGTCTACGGTTGTTGGATTCGGGTAAGCCCTCGGAAGGATACCCCAGGACGAAAAAGACATATCTACTCTGGTTGAGGTCATATAGCTGTCCGTGACTCCAACCAAAGCAGACGTGTTGAACGCAACACTCTCGTGCTCGTTCGTACGTGATAAAAGTGCACAGTTAGCGCCGCCCGCGCCGCTACCAGTGCCCACTGACGGCAGTGCGCGTCATCATGACCTACTTCCGCGTGTGACGCTACTAACAAAGTGATCAAAGTGTCGTGTTCGAAATGGCTTCAACTCCGCCTAGTATTAAGTTAAAAACAGAGAATGAACATATGTTGTATACGTATTACCGCAACGAGAAAGCAGCCAATGAAGAACTGCAACAACAAGTTAAAGTCCTGCAAGAGCAACTCCAGTGTCTAAAGGCACAATTTGAGGAACTCTTGAAACAACAACAAACTTCTCAACCTACCACCAAACAGGTAACCGAAAATTCTTCCTCAAAATGTGTGGAATATTGCACAGATGAGGAGGAATTAGCCAACGAAACAGAGTGGGTTCGTGTTAAGAACAGGAAAAAAAGGAAACTCAACACAACACCCTCCCCCCTATCCAAGTCAGCATCCGACTGTGAGGATGCAAGACAACCAAAACCTAAAAGGTCATTGTTGCCACCACCAATAATGGTAGATGGCGTCAGAGACTACCAAAAATTTTACGACTTTTTGGTAGAAGGTTTGTCAGGTAACCTTTTTACTGTCAAAATGTTAAGCGGGGACACTGTTAAGGTGAATGTCACCAACGAGGAAGCCTATAGGTTAATAACTAAACATCTGTCTACCAATAATTGTTCGTGGCATTCTTACGAAAACAAACAAGATAGACCCATACGTGTAGTTGCGAAAAAACTGCATCATACGTGCGAACCCAAAAGAATTGTAGAAGATCTACAATCCAAGGGGTACAAAATTGAGGCTGCAGTAAATAAACTCAGTTGGAGGAACAAGGAGCCTCTAAATTTATTTATGCTCAGCTTCAATAATCAAGAAGATATCCAAAATATCTACAAAATTAACTATATTTTAGGATGTAAGGTGGAAATCCACCCCCTTAAAACTCCAAAACTAATACCCCAATGCAAAAAGTGCCAAGCCTATGGCCACACACAAAAATACTGCTCTAAAGAGCCGAGATGCGTTAAATGTACTGGCAAGCACCTAACAACGGATTGCCAAAAGCCCGCCACTGACAAACCGAAATGTGTCCACTGTGGTGAACCTCATCCCGCTAACTATAGGGGATGTATAGTAGCCAAGGAATTGCAGAATTTCAAAAATAAAAATATGTCAAAGAACCCTCATCATTTGCCGAGACAAACTATCGATGTAAACACGACAAAACCTATTAAGGTCACGGCTCCGCCGCAACCTTGCCCGTCAAGCAAAAATAAGCCGAGAAACGCTTCATTTGCAGAAATTGCACGTAATAGCAATAATGCAACTCGAGACAATGTAAACATTGAAGTGAAATTAAATCAGGTACTACAACTTATGATCACGTTCGATGAACGTTTAAAAACAATTGAAAATAGCACTAAAAGAGCTATATCTCAGCAACAGTCATGAATAAAACCTTGAAAATTATGACTTGGAATGCTAATGGTCTACAGAAACATCAACATGAGTTACAAGTAGTCCTAGATAACGAAAATATCGACGTCTGTTTGATATCCGAGTCCCATTGCACTAACGAGTCCTACATTATGCTAAATGGATATAGAGTATATCATGCTTTACATCCATACAATAATGCTAGGGGAGGTAGCTCCGTTATAATAAAAGAAAGTATTTCTCACTATCAATCCATGATACATGAAGAATGTGACATCCAAGCAGTATCGGTATGCGTTGAAACGAAACGTTATCCGCTAACAGTGGCAGCAATATATTGTCCTCCGAGATATAAGATCAAAAAAGAGCAATACGTTAACTTTTTGCAAAAACTCGGCAATAGATTCATTCTTGGGGGTGACTTTAATGCCAAGAACACGTACTGGGGTTCCAGATTAACTTCAACAAAGGGAAGAGAACTACGAAGTGCCATGAACGAAATCAAATGCGACGTAATATCAACTGGGAAACCGACTTACTGGCCAACGGATCCAGATAGATTGCCAGATTTGATAGATTTTTTTATTTTTAAAAATATATCGTCAAACTATTTGACCATTGAAGAAGGTTTTGATATGAATTCTGACCACTCCCCGATAACTCTACAACTTGGTGAAAATATTATATTCAGAGAAACTTATCAATCATTAGTCAATTCAAAAACAGACTGGTCAAGTTTTCAGGTTGACTTAGAATCCAAAATCAAACTCAATGTGCCCCTCCGAAATGAAGTTCAATTGGACTTTGAGGTTAACAAGTTTACTTCGGATATTCAGCAGGCGGCATGGGAAAATACACCTGCTTTAATGACAAGGAGTAAAGGTAATATATATCCTAAAGAAATCATTGACTAATCGCCGAAAAACGGCGACAGAGAAAGAAATGGCATCACACAAGATCACCCTCCGATAAAAATATACTAAATAGCTTGACAAAAACGCTAACTAAAACTATTAAAGCCTATAAAGAAGACTCAATTGCCACTTCACTGGAACACTTGTCTAGTGACCGCACCAGCAATTATTCACTCTGGAAGGCGTTGAGGAAATGCAAAGCACCTATTACACCCATTCCCCCCATAAGGGAAACTAACGGCAAATGGGCTGTAAGCAATGAACAAAAGGCAAAAAGATTTGCGCGACATTTAGAATCAATATTTCAACCAAATGAAGGATCATCAGAGGACTTGCCGTACCACGAACGCCAACAAGATTTGTCGGAAATAAAATTGGTAACCCCAAAAGAAGTTGCATTCGAAATTAGAAAAAGCATGAACGTGAAAAAAGCGCCAGGCTACGACCTTATTACAGGTCAGGTACTACAACATCTCCCACGAAAAGCATTGGTGAAATTAAGAAACCTATTTAATGCAGTAATAAGATTGAAATATATTCCAGCCGTTTGGAAAGTAGCTGAAGTCATAATGATAGCAAAGCCAGGAAAACCGCCACACGAACCAACATCTTATAGGCCGATATCTTTGCTACCTATAATTTCTAAATTGTTCGAAAAACTTCTATTAAAAAGAATGAAACCTGTACTTGACCAAAAAGCTCTAATACCTAATCACCAGTTTGGTTTTAGGGAGAGACATTCCACTATAGATCAAGTACATAGGATCACGAAACTTATTGAAAATGCATTAGAAGAAAAAAAAGTGTGCTCCTCGGTGTTCCTAGATGTCGCGCAAGCTTTTGATAAAGTATGGCATAAAGGACTAATACATAAACTGAGTTCGATGCTGCCTTCCCCATTTGTAGCTATTTTAAAGTCTTATATCTCTAACAGAATGTTTAGAGTAAGGCAAGAAAATGCTTTCTCAGAACTTAAGGAAATAAAAGCTGGAATACCACAAGGTAGCGTGTTAGGGCCGGTTTTGTACCTATTATACACCTGTGACATTCCAGAATCAGAAAACAGTCTCATTGCAACTTTCGCCGATGACACCGCCATAATGTCAACTGGAAATACTCGCGAGGAAGCCGTGCAAAATGTGCAAATCGCAGTGACAAAAGTCTTTGAATGGACCAAAAAGTGGCGCATCAAGCTCAATGAAACAAAATCGACTCACATTGACTTTACTAACAAATCAGCTGACTACTACCCAGTTTATATCAACAACAAGATCATTCCGTTTGCAAATACAGCAAAATATCTAGGTATGACACTTGATGCAAAGTTGCGGTGGAAGGCACATATTAAGAAAAAACGAGAAGAACTCAACATACGCTATAACGATATGTATTGGCTGCTTGGAAAGAAATCAAGTTTGTCAATACCAAACAAACTTTTACTTTACAAACAAGTCCTGATGCCGGTATGGACATATGGTGTACAGCTGTGGGGCTGCACTAAACAGAGCAACAGAAATATCATACAGCGTTTCCAAAATAAAGTGCTAAGGGGCATAGTTGATGCACCTTGGTACGTTCGAAATGATGACCTTCACCGGGACCTTCAAGTACAGCCGGTTGACAAAATTATCCAACGTTTTGCAGAAGCTCATGAAAAGAGACTGCTCCACCATGACAATCCGGAGGCAATTCAACTCCTCGATTGGACGGACTTAAAAAGAAGACTCAAAAGAACTAAGCCCTTTGAGTTAGTGTAGTGCCTAGTGAGAATAATAAGTGTCTTTAGTGCTTACTGTTTAAGAACACAAGAACAAAGTGTATTAATTTATCAGACTCTAAGATTAATCAATGGATTCTTTTCTTAGAATAAGTATTATATAGAAGTTTAAGTCAGCATAAAATTACTTATTAGCCTATAAGCTAGATTGTAATAGTCTAAAGTGTATCTATCTACCTAAGATAGCGTACACTTTACACAAAAAAAAAAAAAAAAAAAAAAACTCTGGTTGAGATTATCTGCTATTGAAGTTTTCCAGCAACCAGGATCTCAGTGAAACAGTCGGTTACACTACCGCCTGCGCCACTAAAACAATTCAAAATGTAGATAATGTAGTAGGACTACTTACTAACAATGGTAGGCACTAGCATAGTAGCACTTAGCAGTGAGCATCATATGATGTTGCAAACGTACAAAAGGGGAAAAGAGGATAAAGATATTATTGGCTGCCATTATCTACACGCTATCGCATTTGTGCAAAACGATCATCTGCACTGACAGAAATGTGTCACTAGGAATGCAGTGTTTATTTGATTGATACATCGACATGAACAGAACTGCCTCACAGGATTACATTTTTCTTTTTAACCCTCTGTTAATTACTTGCAACAAAAATAGGTATAAGGGTAACGTTACCCGTTGAACTCAACCGGCAAGAATGACTAATTTTCTATGAAACCCTATTATGCTATTACTGGGTTAGTAAGGCAGCACTGGAATACCCAGTACAATCTCCATAAAATAGCATTAAATCAAGTCAAACTATTCACTTGCATACCTGTGAATCAATTATGCGAGAACGTTACATACATTAATACACCTGCGCTATTGCATTTTGCATTGAACAAATAACGTGAGCGGAACGGAGCGGGTGCATTCAATGAGCCGCGCGTCATTATCGCACCGAAACCGCACAATTACCTCGCGGTCCCCGACTGGCGGGCGGTAAATCCCTCTCACATTATACACAACACAGTGATATACTGAAAGGTTGGAACTAACGACATGACTGATTGGAAATTAGACGGTGTATTGATTTTACACAATATCGTTAGATTCATTAGACTCGATCAAATCAGCTTACCGCATACTGTCGAATGGTCGAATTGGTCGACGTAGGTAGGCCTCTTCCAATTTTAGCCAAAATAAATGCTTATTTTGGGACAATCATTGGCTTACTACACTACGCTGGCCCGGCACGTTAGTATAAGATTATGTTTGGAGTTCTTTCTCTAATATCATTAAACTCATAGACATATTAACAATGTTATGCGTTATATAATTCTATGATTAAACTAATGTAAAATGTAAGTTTGATAGAAATATTGTTCCATAAAGATATGTATCTGTTAAAATAATTCACCGACTCCTCAGCTTTTTGACAGCAATATAGTCCAGAAAACAGGATAGCAACAATAATAAAGCGAGTTCTAATAAGTGTACTGTACCTGTTTCAAAATACTCCACTAAGGCTGCTCGCACATTTGTCAGCACCGTACGCGCCGCACGCGCCGTACGCGCCGCATTTTAGAATGCGTTGTATGAAATTGTATGGAACCTCGCACATTATACCCGCACCGTACGCGCCGCATTTCGTGAAATGCGGTAGGCATCCGAATAACATTTTGATGACGTCATAATGCGGCGCGTACGGCGCGTGCTGGTGTTCGAAGTAGCCTGATGTCGAGAATTGCTTGCGCCTATTTTTTTGAATGGTTATAGCATCTAGATTTAAAAAAAATGGTGCAAGCAAATTTTAACCTTATGAGCATGCATAATGTCTATTTATTTTTTATATATTCGTGATCAGTGATGTCTATAAACGCCTAAAAGCACATTTTTCGAGAAAAGTCATTAAGGTCGAGATTTGCTTGCACCTATTTTTTTGAATGGCAATCGCATCTAGATTACAAAATATGGCTGCAAGTAATTTTTGACATAATTCAACTTGCTTATAGTCTTTTGTTTTAGTGACCTCCATTTGTTTTTTCGATCGTCATTTGTTTATCCAACCGTCATTTGTACTGTCGATCTTCATTTGTTTCGCCGATCTTCATTTGTTTTGCCGATCTAGACCTATTATAATAAAGATAAGCCCTGACGTGCACATTCTGCGTTGTGTACACTTTGCGAGTTGTTTACATTTTGCGTTTTGTACATTTTGCGTTATGTACATTCTGCGTTTTGTACATTTTGATTGTGGTGCTCATTTTGCGTTTTGTACATTCTGTTTCGAAGGGATCTTCCCCTCATAGCCCACTGTCACAATACCACTCACTGTACCGTTTCACACCAGAGGTAAAAGAAACTGCAAAAATAGTTGGCAATACCAAAGATTTGCTTACGGCGCGTACGGCGCGTGCGGCGCGTACGGCGCGTATGTGCGAGGCTATCATGAAATGCGGCGCGTACGGCGCGTGCGGCGCGTACGGTGCTGACAAATGTGCGATCAGCTTAAGTTAACAAAACATACGACTTATTTGTTGAAAAGTCAAAGTAAACACTGTAAGGTTTTGAGATGAAGGAGTTTAGGGAACTGTAATTATTTGAGAAAAACTGTGATGAGGAATGGTAGACAGAGCACTCAATATGCACTTATGTATATCGCTATGAGCTCACACAACAGTTGCTACCTCTCTCCCATTTGAATTAAAGAGCCCACCTACGTAAAATATATTACGGTGGCATAAATGTCGGTTCGAGCCTCCTGTAATAACTCGTCTCTGGTATATGATCATCCGGAAACGACTTCTGTGGCTTCCAAGTATATTATAAAAAGCGACAAATTTATTTACACAGTTTATATATTGATGTTTTCATCTAGGTGACATAATTAAAATATCACCGCCTCGAGACCTACGACGCTGTACTGAGTGTTATGTAATCACTAATCAATCAAATTAGCCAATGGCAGTCCAGTGGTGAACGTAGTTCAAGTTCCGGTCTTCTACTTCGGAACTCGTATGATCTTTTGGCTATTGGTTCTTCTACAGATGTGGCTAGCCCGTTGCCTCTTTGACGCATTTACTTTGAGCTCACACTTACTCTGGATCTCTGATGGATAACCCCGTTTGAGAGATTATCCCTAAAACAGAATCCTGGGACATCGGGGCTCCCGACCGTAGGCAGTATCAGGGCACGTGTGGTTTAAGTCGGTACGACTCTCGCATAGCATCCATGGCGGATTTCCACACGTAAAAAATCTCCTAAAGAAACTTCAAGCATATCCCACTCCACAACTTCGTAGCATAACTATAAGAGTATGAATTGGCCCCACCATACGTGTCGACATTCTTAATTTGCTATGTAATGGAAAAAGAGATATTCACTAAGAGAAGGAACTCAGAACTCGGACTGTAGTAAACCCACTGCAAGTTACATGGAGAACAAGGGTTTATTATATCGTAGGTATTCATTTCATACCTCACATTCAATCAAATACTCCGAAACGTACAGTAGATTGACACACTAATTTTACTATCCTGTAATTTAAGTAGTAGGTATTCGTGTTCACTAAACACGCCGCACTCATTATTAAACAACAACTGCGATAATTCTAGGGCTGTTGCTATTCAGTTTTGCTCATTAAGTTACAAACAGTTAGGGTAGTATTTTGTAGGTACCGTATCTGTTTCTCCTACTGATCTGTGATGTCAGTCATTCATTAACCACAGACAATAACTATTAATGCTACTTTATTCTGCATACTCGACCACATAACAATATAGTACTAATATAGTACTAATAATTAATTTCTTTTAAAGTCTAATCCGAACGTATAAGCTAGCTACAAAATAAATTCAGTAAGAAACATAAAAAAAAGGTTCCAATCTAAAATGATTTCTTGTCATATTTTGCAAATTTAAAACAAAGGGAAGTTCAAAATTTTTCAGCTGCCAAAGTTCGTTTAAAATATGTCGTGAGTGATCCATGAAACATAATTATTTACGTTCAGAATCACGTTCCATGACAAGACAAGGCCTTTGAAATCCATTTAAAACGTGATCTCGAAAAGTGCAACCATACGTGCAGAATGTATCATTAAAACAGTGCGGGTGGTGAACAAAAGTCACCATAATTATGAATATAAAAATGTAAACATAGTTTCTTAGAAAAAGGTACAAAAAATATTTACATTACAATACTTTTTTTTGCTTTAAGTGAGGGAAAATTCTCATGAATGCTAAGCCGGACTTCTATCGACTAAAAAAGCTCACGAGTCCTGCCTAACAGCCTACGGTTGGGAGCCCCAGGTTAGCCCTCGGAATGATACCCCACTTTGCTATAATACTTAATACTACTTCTTTTTAAATACAAAATTGCTAACTCCAGGGTTTAAAATTTTCAAATAAATTTCAATTTTCTACAAAGATATGTCTTATTAACATCGTAGTATTTCATGAATTTAAAATGATCTATTTTAAATTGATCCTCCATCCAGGGCTAAAATCTTTAATCAAATTCAAACCGGATTGAAAACGATGTCTCAAGTGCCTCATGTCCTAAATACCGACTAAGTGTAGTGTTTCGGAAACTTTTTAAGTTAAATACTTTATGTTCAAATAGAAATAAAAATCATAATATTTAAGCCATAGATTTAATTTTTTTCTAACTAGACATTAGGTCTGAAAGTTTGAAACAAATGAGTTGAAATTTGAATAATTTGAGCATGAATATTTTTGTTGATTTGAATGCACTCAAATCAACAAAAATATTCATGCAAGTTTATGACTGCTATAAAATTGAATGATAAACTATTGGCATTCTTTTATGGTCACGAAATGCAGCTGCTGTCATTTCACTGAATTCTCATAATAATAATTCGCATTCATAATAATAAGTCGCACAATCTGGTAGAGGCAAAGTGAAATATCGTGGAGGTTTAACGAGTATTAAGACTTCTCTTCAAGGCTGGGAAATTAAAAATTGGATTGCCATATGATTACACAAAGATTCATAAATCATAGTACCTAGTTTGCATTTAGCTTAGTATTTCTTTTCATCTTAAATCATACCCAAATGGCTCAACATTACCCGGATTTTATTGCCTGATACGTTTTAACTATTTATTTTCAACGTAAGGTAGGCACTTGATAATATGAGTAGATCACGCTGTCAGATAATCTATCCAAACATCGAAGATTATTAAAATACCACAAACTGAAGCGTGATCAACCCTACGAACCAACAGTACTCTATGAAAATCTCGTATAGATATCGATGAAGTAGTGCATTCGATTCTCGTCCGCGACTGCGATCAAACCATTGGGCGCGACGCTGACAGCTAACCATTGTTGAACTGGTCCGCCATTTGATCCACCCCCTGTGCAATAACCATGTTGATAATATGATTATGGTAAATAAAAATGTACTTCTTTAATTGGTATTGATTCTGGGATCAGTTTATTAACAAATCAGTTTTAGTAGTTAAATAAAAAACTCTGCTTAGCTTATTGTGTAATATTATAACACAATGATGTTCAGTGTTACTCACCAACTAGCGCAAGGAAGCTATGCAGAGAACTCTTTCCCAGGGCGCCTTACTACTGAATTTCCAGTGCGTGTGCAAGGGTAGGCTAGGGCTCTGACGAAAACAGCCAATAGGGTGTACACACATATATTTATATAGTACACTACAGAGACAATGAGATTACATAGATATAGAAAGCACAGACATACATAAGAACAGTTATACAAAGAAATAGTACGGGTTTAGGTACTAGAGTACAGCACTAAAGTATTTCCGCGTGAGCAGGTACTATAGGTGAGGAAGTAAGCGGCTAGACTACACATATATAAGTGGGTGACAAGTACTGGCCTTCGAGTCGGGTTGAGAGCGACCTCGTACGCTGTCAAGTCCAGGTGAAGTTGGCAAGCTTCTCTCTTAATAACCTCGCTCGTGTGGTCCACGTGTTCTCGGGTGTGGCTCAGAACAGCGGCTGACCAACTTTTCCCCGTACTAAAAAACCCTGTCATGAAAGAAACGACAAATTAAGATACTGACTGCGCGACAGACGAAAATCGATCCGCTTTGCAAATAGTTAATTGAAACTTACCAGAATCTGGGTAGAAATTAGAAAAGAACTTTGACAAAAAACATCAACTGGAGTGACTAAAATAAAACTTAGTAGCTCAGAAAATCAAAGCACCGAAGCCATCCAATCTCAAGAAACCTCTTCTCATTTTTCATTAACCTTTTCTCTCTCCGATGTCAGTTCCCCAAAAAAACTCTAGTCCATAGACTATAGACCCGTTTCCTTGAGAGAGCTGTTGTCACAGCAAATAAAAACAATGAATCGATCATGGCGCTCTCACACGCTCAAGGATCATTGACAAGCCTAAGACCAAACATTGCTACACAGAGAAAATAAATGTTACAATATTATCCTGATCCTTTACGAATCCAATGCTTTATTTTTACAGAAAGCATATTTCATGTTTTTTTTTATTTTTTCCTAGGTGAGTTTTCATATTATGAAGAATCCCAGATTACATAAATAATATTTATAGTAGGTACTTACAGTAAAACGTAAGTTTTGATACATGCCTACGAAGATTTAAAACACCCACATAGATACATATATCCGCCATCTGTCTGAATTTAGAAAGAGAAAGAAAGAAAAATAATTTATTTCTGCCAGCTGCAGTAACAGAAGCGTACAACAAATAAAGAAAAAAAAAAAATATGACTGACTGTAGCTTGTCTTGTCAGTGTCAAATCACAAATTAATTGTCAACAAAATTAATCCCTCCAAATTAGTACAAGTACATACATGTAGAGAAAAATTGTAGAGACTAGAGACTAAATAAAAGTCGCAGACTAAAGTCTGCGACTTTTATTTTTTTTTATTTACTTCTTAAATCTACGAGTACTAGGTATAGATTAGCCCTAGTGCTCTAATACGGGTCTGAAGACGGTGAGAGGGTCACTCACCCTCCTTACAAAAGCAGGCCCATGACGGCAGCGTGACGTGAGCAACCCACGCACGCCCCCCCCCCCCCCCCCCTTCGAAGCGGGACCACACCCGAAACCCCCCAAAGACACCGGATAGCACCCGAACCACCCCTAAGGACTGTTGGGAGTCCTGGGACATCCTTCCGAGGGCTTCCCCGGGGCTTGCAACCATAGGCTGTTGGGCGTTACGTGAGATTTTTTAGTCGGTAGGAGTCCGTCCGTCCATAACATCCATGAGGATTTTCCATCACGTTAAACAAAAAAAAAAGTGCTCTAATACGAATAGAGATTACGGTACATACATTGCACATTGAGTACGTAGAGCATTGCACGTGATAGATATGCTTATATATAGGTAAGTTACTTGGTTGACCGTACAGTTCATATGGCAACACGTTAGAAGGAACCATTATTTATTGTACAGTAAACATTTAAATATTTTGTGGTTGGTACTATTGGCAGCACTTTGTAACAATTTAGCCAACATGCACAATAAAAGTTTAGTTTCAAAAGAGTTTTTGAGAAACTGCATTGTATTAATTATTAATATTGTTTCACAGCATATAGATGTAAAATTGTAGAATAATTATATAAGAACTATGATCAGGTTAAGAATCGTCTTCGTGAAAAGAAATCGTAAGAGTCTGTGTTATTGATTGTATGTTGTCGCCTTTCCGGTAAACATCTGTAGTCGTTACATGGAGTAATATTATATAAAATGTAATTATTGAATAGATACTATAACGTTACACATTGATAATTAAATTAAGTTATTTTAGATATAAGTTTGTTTGTATATTATATCATTGTCGTATCTAATTAATTGATTTATGTTTGTTTGACCCTTGTGAATAGTGTAATGCTGTTTAGGCGCCAAAATTATATGAGAGATGCACAATGTTAGGCAGACCAGCTCAGTCGCTGAGCAGCAGGGTACGTTCCTCATTAATAACTTATGTAATTTATCTGATCTGATGTGATGTGTAATATATGTGTTGAAATTAGCTGAGGTCTACGTCAGGCAGTGCTGGACTGCCATAGACCGATTTGATTGATTGTATTCAAGGTTATTTTATACTGCCCATGGCTTGGTTTAAGAGAAATGTATAAGTACTATTCTGCTGAATTATTTGTAAAGATATGACCCGTGTTGCTATTAATTGTAATGACGTGTACCAACTATTGATGGAATAAGTTTATAGTAGAAATAGATGAAAAGAGTGGCCGTGAGTTTTATTGCCAGGTTCTTTCTCATAGGCTCTAACCTATTGCGAATCTGGCGGTCAATGTAGAATTGGAAATCTTGACGAGAATAAAGATATTTTTATCTCATATTCATTTCTTTTCATTTCATAACTTGTTAGCTAATACCCTCCTAACAGAATATGCCTCTGGCTATCCCTTCGGGGATAAAAGGCGTGACCGTAAGTATTGATATACCTACCCTCTACGAGACGAATCTAACACACGCAACATGCAGGCTACAATAAAAGAGTCTAGAGGGCATGTAGAGCAACTGTGGATCGCGAGGTCGTGGGTTCGATTCCCATCACTGCACAGGACTAAAATTTGTCTGTAAAGACTCTGGGTGGTATAATATTATAATAAATATGTTTGGGAGTCCCGGGGTATCCTTTCGAGGGCTTACCCGGGGCTATCAATCGTAGACGGTTTTTAGACGGTAGGAGTACGGCAAAGCATCCATGCAGTTTCCCTCACGTCAAAAAAATAAATAAATAGGTATAGTATGTATAACGCGTAAAATAACTTCATAATCTCAATATTTCGTTATTTGTCCAAAGTCTGAATTTTCAAATCGACTCCTGCAGTTGTAAATCCAAAATACTTACACCCCAAAGATTTTATGACACAATTTATGAATAGAGGTATAAATGCGCCAACGGTACAGAATTAAAACGTTTAGCCGCTTATCGTAAACGGTTGATAGCAGCGGTTTACTTGACGTTACTGTCGAACCTTTACGACTGAGCATTTGGTATAACATGCACATATTGGAACAATGTTCATGAGCGTCTATTTATTTACTAACGTATTTTTATACTACCAAAGTGGCAGAGAAGCTTACGGCTCACTTCATGGTTGGTTACCGTAGCCTTTAGACATTATGCAACACCTGGGTCAGCAACACACGCGTTGCTGACCCAGGCGCAGGTTGTGCCGTGCCAACCCACAGTTGAAATTTATCATAAGACCTTTAACTTGGCTTATACACTCATTTTACTGACAACCGGTGCCAACGGCTTCACATACCTTCGTAAGCATGGAATTAGTTGCCATGGGAAGCGGCAACGGGAACAAAATATTACGTGGATGTGGACGCGGACTCCATCTAGCTTTCAATACTTTCAAACAGCAACTACACAAACAATGCAATACAAACCGAAGCGCATACGATATTAGAATGCAATCTCACATCTTTCTACCTAGCTACAATATTTAGACGGCATACCTATTTTATACAATTTCGAAGCGCAGAATTCATCGCTGTGGATCGAATAAACTCGCTACAGTTTCAGCAAAGTTAATTTAAAAAGCAATTTTTCATAAATAAATTTATTGTGAATGTCAAAGAGTTCAGGTTAGCTTGGCATGAAATGTACGTACGTTTATTATTATCGAACGGCGGAGTTTACATTAACTTTATGCAAAAATTATTTCAAATTTAAATTCATTTATTACGTGAGTACTGCGCTGCGGTAGATGGGGACTCAACCATTAATTCGTTTATTAACGTGGTTAACATTTTGATTAACAAAACGCATTAACTTTATTATAACTTTAAAATAAATTAATAATAAATGAATATTCACGGACATTTCACACAACGCTATCTGATCCCAAGGTAAGCTAGGAATAACCTGCTTGTGTTATGGATATTAGACCACGGATATTAATACTTATATACTTTTAAATACATACATATTATACATAGAAACCCCCGACTCTTGAGGCAAAGATTTATGGGTTACACAAATATTTGTCTCCGGTGGGAATCGAACCCACGACCTCCAGCTCCGCAGGCGGTATCACTACCGACTGCGCCACAGAGGCTATCAAATCGTTAACGAGCTCATTAACTCCCAAGAGCAAGACAACAAGTTCTAGAAACAAGTAAGATCATAAGGGTAGTATATTTTGATATTTACTCTCATTGGGACAACCTATAAATAAAAAGGAAAGGTTTGTTTAAATGAAAACCCTACATGTAACAATAACTACAATTGAACTACATAAATAACCCTCCGCCTCTTCAACCACGTCTGTATAAAAAAATACAAATCCAAAAGGCAAAAACAGTGAGGTTGTAGTCCTGTGTAACACAAAAAGAATTTCCCGTTCAGGATGTCGGGAAAACATAGGTAGTCATGTTTTTGTAGGACCTTTGATAGGCGCGGTGGACACGATTTCAATTAGTGCCGAAATTGCTCTCCAAATGTTTGACACAGACTGCGCCTCTGATATAATAATAGTGTCAAAGCGTAAGTAATATTAAAGAGAATTGGTTAGGTTGTGATAATTATGTTTACTTTTTAAGTCCTGTGAAGCTTTCATGTTCAATATTAGTTTTATGAAACGATATTTTATATGAAAATATGGCAAACAAACACACGATGACACTTGAAGTTCGACGGGCGGTTCGAAGGGCAGCCAATCCTACGGAAATCGATAAAGTTTCCCTTTGAAGTACCTTAATTGTCGTGTAGGGAAAACTTTGAACCGGCAACTTATCCCACATTGATGAAGTGTCAAAGGTGTAACAATGGAACTGGAGGCATCGAGGAGACATATCAATAATTTCTTAAACAAGTTATCCCTACTAATATTATTAATGCAAAAGTAACTCCGTCTGTCTGTCTGTTACGCTGTCACGCCTAAACCGCAGAAGCGATTTAGATGAAATTTCGTATGAAGATAGTATGAGTCCCTGGGAATGGCATAGGCTACTTTTTAACCGACTACTACGCAAAAAGAGGCTAATGATTTTACGCGATAACGACTTCTAAGTGGACGAGGACCGGAGAACAGCTAGTTACCCATATCCTTGTTCCAAGACAACCACATAAAGTTGACACTCAGATGCACCAGCTTTCCAGCCGGTTCACTTGTCTACTCTTCTCCCTCCTCCTGTCTTCAGCACCCTTGGTATGAAATAAAGAACTCGTACATCATTCTACTCCACGTCAAGCCACGACATTAAGTCCAAGCTAACCAAATATTTACATAACAAATTGTTTCCATTTCTATTCAGTATATGAACAACGCCATTCAATTTTTCACTCGGACGATGTACGGAGCTGAGAGGCCTCGACGCGTTGGATATCAAAGCTAACAGGCGAAGGGTGCGCGGCCGCTTAATCCCGCCTAAGCGTACGTCAAACACGGCGGACAAACAGACAAACACGCAGGGCAAATACGGGCGATACGATGTTTTCATACCATTCCGTTAATTAGTTCCAACTGTAATTGTATTTACTAAGATGTGTGTAGGAGTGTGTTATCCACACCCACACATGTCTCGATGAAAATAACCAGTGGCAGTGTTGTTTTATACTAAACTAGTATCATGACCCAGCTTCACCCACGTGAATGTTGGTTTACAAGGTCGCAAGTAGCCTATCTGCATAGTTAGAAGGGATAATCAACACGTCTATTCATCGTCATTTTACCACTACCCTTGCAATGTGGAGCCCCGCATTTGATTTACGAAAGGGCAATGCCAGGTCTTCATAGTACACTCGAGAGCAATGAATCCGGGTCACTTAAAGAATCCTAAAAATCTCGGAAACTAAAAATGCTAGGTTAATGCAATAAATTGTATTTAATAGACAATGTAATACTCCTTAAATGAAGGTATTAAAACTTCTTAGTTATTGTAAAGTTATATCATAAAAAAATCAAATTTGAAAAAGGGCCACTTTCGAAGATGGAACTACGAAATTACAGCATTTGGTGTTGCTTTTGTTTGTAATCTGTCATTTATGTGGGTACATTAACCATGTTGATAGTGCTCTATATTCATTAATCAAGCTGAAATTATGTCGCTTACGCCTGAAGAATGCACCAGAATACTTACAATGCTGGAAACCGGCCGGAGTCAGCGCGATACAGCCAGGACTGTCGGTGTGTCGCTGTCAACAGTACAAAGAGTTCTCCGACGTTACGAAGAAACTGGTTCTAACCTACGCAGACCAGGAACGGGCAGAACCAGGTGTACCACAGCACGAGAAGACCGATACTTGGTGAACACCATGCTTCGAAATCGCTTTCTCACAGGAACTGAACTCACCAATCAGTTTCGACGCCTCGGAGGAAGTAACCCAAGTGCATGGACAGTAAGACGTCGGCTTGCTGAATCTAACTTAAAACCCCTTAGACCTGCAAACGGCCCTAAACTGGAGCGTGGGCATCGTATTTCGAGACTAAGGTATGCCCAGAGCCACGTAAATTGGAGTATTGAAGATTGGTCAAAAGTTATGTTCTCCGACGAATCAAAATTTATGCTCTACAAGCACGATGGAAGACACAGAGTGTATCGAAGACCAGGGGAAAGATTCAAGCAAGCATGCATCGAAGAAAAAGTAGCCTACGGTGGTGGGTCTGTACTTGTGTGGGCCGGAATTTCTTCTGAAAGTCGCACAGAGCTGGTGATCATAGAAAACGGCTCTTTAACTAGCGTAAGATATGTGGAAGAAATCCTCAATGATCACGTTGGTCCATTTATGGTCAATTTAGGTGAGGATGCTATATTTATGCATGACAATGCCCGACCTCATACAGGTAGGATTGTGAATGACTACCTTCAAGAGATGAACATTACTCGTATGGAGTGGCCAGCGCGCAGCCCGGATATCAACCCGATCGAGCATGCTTGGGACGAGCTAGGCAGATGCGTAAAACAACGAAACCCTCCCCCAATCACGCTTCGTGAGCTCAAAATTGCTCTCACAGAGGAATGGGAGAATATTCCCCAAAATCGTATAAGGAACTTGGTGTACAGCATGCCAAACCGCGTAAACGCAGTAATGGAAGCACGAGGAGGCAATACGAAGTATTAAAATTCAAGAAAATCGTAATAAAGTTCAAAAATTTCATGTTTCCTATTTTTGTTTTAAGGAGAGATCAGCAGTTTTTTCTTTATGTAATTTTGTGTTAATAAAATGTATGGTGACTCATATTTTTTTTACTTTCATTTAAGGAGTATTACATTGTCTATTAAATACAATTTATTGCATTAACCTATCATTTTTAGTTTCCGAGATTTTTAACATTCTTTAAGTGACCCGGATTCATTGCTCTCGAGTGTAGTTTAGGCCCTGGGTGCCCAATCATGAAAATGGGTACAATATATTGCTTGTAAATAAAAATAATTTATTCATAAAAGAGAAGTTAAAACATAAGTTGGGGTTTCCAAAATTTCAAGGCCTTTAATTTTTATAAATGTGCTCTTACACAAGCACTTTAAAGTTATTAGAAACTCTTCCTGCAGTCATTTAGCTAATTAATAATGTATTTGTTGTCTTTCATACATTTATTCATTCATCTAAAGTCAGTATTCATGATCAGAATTGAATATTTAAATATTGAAAACAAAAAACAGAAAAACATACAATGATGTATTACTATTTGACAATGACATAACACTGGGTGGCTGTCAGTCACTCACTTGACTAGTCAGTTTAATTTAGTGTTGCTATGTAAACAAACAAAATGTCTACCGTCGATCGTCGCAACAAGTATATCCATATTTTGTAAGCTCAGCGTCAACGTGTATAATAATTATTACATTACCTACATTGAAATTCAATAAAACTTACTATTTACCGTTTAGAAAATGAGATCTTTATATAAATAAGTACCTAAGTATCTATACGTTTTCGTATCAATATCTTTCTATCAGGTCACTGCATGGTTGTCTTGTATTTCTTAGTAGTATACATAATTATAATAAACAAATATTTAAGTAACCCGCCACAGACAGTGTATTCATGCCCACACTTTCCGTCCCGAGCGTTCAAGCACGGTAAGATCGGATAAGGAATTGTGGAATGATTTTTCTGCCTCGGTTTTTCCAAACGTCAACGGTATGGGGATCTTCAAAAGGGGTCTTAGAATGTTTTTACAGGGTTGGAAGTGCGAGTGTAGCACCTCTGGTGTTACAAACGATCATAGGCTGCGGTGACCACTAGTACGTCTAGTGGGCCGTATGCTTGTCTGCCACCTTAGTGGTATAAAAAAAAGTAAATGAAAACTTAATCTGAGTATTTTGGAAAAAATACTACCTATTCTATTAGTTTACGAAAGACTGGCAACCCAGCAGGTGCAAATGGCGGTGTATTTATTGAATAACTTTTTTTTTGACGATATTAATCCTAACTTCTATGAAGTCGTGAATAGCAACAAAAATTATGAAAATTCATAACTTATTTTTTCAGCTAAATACCAAATATGGGCAATCAGGGCCCTATTTCGGCATTGCCCTTTAAGTTACGGATACATTTATTTACGATCCTAAAAAATGTATAGGTCCTGGTTACTGTCACACATTAATAATGTAAATCTGCAACGGTCGCAATTTTTCATTTGTTTTACAGGATATAAACCTCGAACACAGCTAGTGAAAGTGACAATAAAAAGAATACGTTCCGTAAACCTATTCTTTTTATTGCAGACACATATAACTTAAATTAGCCACAATTTTCACGCTTCACACTTCGATCACTGAATACCCTTTTATAGATACGTGGTTAAAGCCTTGGTTACAAAGAGCAGTGAGTGCCATTTCAATGAAATTCCTCTTTTCCCATCAAACAAGGGTGACAGTGACAGGAGCATATCTTTTTAAATCGTGAAGGAAACGCTGGAACTGTATCAACCACTATCAGGTAAAAGATAGATGTGGCTATAAAAGTAACGCATCACAGTTGTGACTCCCACGCACCTTACGTAAAGTGTTCTATTGAGTGTTCGGTAAAGTACGACAGTAAAACTGTCATGATTTTATTGGAGTAATGAAGACGTGTCGTTTACATAGCGGTAGCGCACAGGATTATAAAATAAATGGTAATAAATACTGTGGGTCACAGCGCTATCTAGCCCTCGGTAATATGGGATTTAGATAACTGCTAAAACACATACAGTATATTTCTAAATAAATAAATATTTGTGAATAATCTCACACAACATCATTAGCCCAAATTAAGCTAATATAAGCTTGTGCTACGGGATCTAGACAAGTGATAGACATACTTGTATATTTCTAAATACATACATATAATACATAGAAAACACCCAAACTCCGAAACAAACGTTTGTGGGTCACACAAATATTTATAACGACCCAGGAATCGAATCAAGGACCTCTAGCGCGGCAGCCGGTTACACTATCGACTGCGCCAGGCAGTCTAATATCGGAATACTAAACAGAGAAACCATAATTATGTGGCCATTTGATAGTGTGGGAGACGGCAACAACAGCATTTCTTTTGCTGCAAAAGAAGGTGGCGAACCAAAGCTCAGGATCTAAACAAAACGTGTCTTGGGCTAAATGCTTCTTGCCTGTAACTGGGAGAGATACACACTTCTAGAATAAGATGAATAAGGATTTAGTTTACAAATACCCATTCAATTGTTGGAAAGTGGAAATTCGGAAGTGTGATGATATATCAAAGTCAGTCTCAGAGTTCCACCTGACTTATTCAAAATGCCATCTCATTCTAAAATTTTGAAAAATCTAACTATAACATTTTAATTTTAACTCACTAATCAAATAAAATGGTAGTTGCCTAGTAATCTCACTAATAGATGGATACATAAATTCATCACCTACTTGGCATCGGTGATCCACAAAGTAAAAAATAAAACCTTTGGCAGTTTTCCAGCTAGAGAGAAACACGTTTAAAGCATCTGAACGAAAGTCCATGAAAATCTTAGAACAATAAAAATATTAGAGAGAGGTAGTAAAAATATGCTCCACTTTTGGATTGATCCTAAAAATATATTCCTTTTGTTCTTCAATCCTACTTCCTACTAATATTATAAATGTGATAGTTTGTGAAGATGTTTGTTACTCAATCACGCTCTTACGACCAAATGGATTTTGCTGAAATTTGGTACACAGATAGCTTATAGTCTGGAATAACACATAGGCTACTTTTCATTACGGGAAAATAGTTCCCACGGGAAACGGGAACGGGTATCGAATTTTACGCGAGCGAAGCCGCGAGCTTCATCTAGTATTCTATATTTAACTTTCGTCTGCAGCTAATTATTAATGCTTCAGGAATGTGAAATAATACCTTTTTTCAACCGACTCCAAAAATGGAGGAGGTTACTCAATTCGACCGTTAATATATTATGTTTTCAGTAACGTAGGTACCCATTTATTTTCTTATGAACGAGATTCAATAGCGACCGCACGAGTTGCAAATGAATTTTACACTGATGGACAGGGGTGTCTTGACACAAGTTGGGAGGCAGTATGACTGCAAAGCATGAATCTGAATACCAAAATAGTCAAATCAACATCAAAGCAAGTGAACTTTGGGTTCGTTGCCCCCACCCACCACCTACAAGATTTTAGTACAAATTTTAACAGAATTCCCACCAACGTTATAAAGTAAACAAAGCAGTGATATAGCGCCCAAAAAAGCTTCATTTGCGAAAATAAATGAAATTACATGTTTTAAAAAGTCAGGGCAATTGTCAGTAAATTATTTTTATGTATTTCTTCTGTACAACTCCCCGAGAGCACTCTCTCGCCGAACGCTTAAGCCACGGCACGTCGCAATACGAGCGCAGTTGACTTTCGGCTTACAGGGAAAGAGGTTTGTGGATGATAAATGTGTATTCATATACTATTTAATTCAAGTACTACGTGGGATACTTTGTGAAATGGGATTACAATTATCAAGAAACTTGCTGTATGTATAGAATACACGATGGTCATAAATAGCTATATTGCAAACATGCATAGGCTTTTTTTTTTACGTGTGGAAAAATATTCATGGATGTTATGCCGGACTCCTACCGACTAAAAAACCTCACGTAACGCCCAACAGCCTATGGTTGTGAGCCCCGGGTAAGCCCTCGGAAGGATATCCCAGGACTCCCAACAGATCTAGGGCCGCCACCGCGGCCTCACCTAGGGGGTGGTTCGGGTGCTATCCCGCGTCTTTGGGGGGTTTCGGGTGTGATTCCGCTTTTCAGGGGGGGCGTACGTGAGTTCCTCACGTCACGCTGCCGTCATGGGCCTGCTTCTGTAAGGACGGTGAGCGGCCCTCTCATCGTCCCCAGACCCCCGGTCATGGAGGCCGATAGTCCTCGGCGAAGACACGTCTCTCTGCGGAACTCGGCAGGCTTATTACGTATGTTACAATAGGCAAGCGATAGCGATAATCTCGCGGAAATCGCGCGATAATCGCTGTTTGTTGACTGTTTCGTATTACGTATCAACGATCGTTTTGCCATAGCCAACTAGCGACGGTGCTGCCTCTGTAGGACAATCAGTAAATTAAAAAGTGCATTTGTTCTATACTGCGGCAGCGATCTGGCGATAATTTCGTATTACGTATCGTTTTTGACAACCTCCAGGCAGCGATTTCGATATTTTATTAGTGTATGTGTTTACTGAGAGACCACTTTCATTTTTTGCGGATTTTTGCAGTTTAACTAACAATAGTGCTGCGAGCACGTGTTCGGACGCGCTTTCTAACTGATCACTAAGCTTTAAAAATATTATCGCAACTTTTACTATGCACTATTGTTAGTTAAACTGCAAAAATCCGAATAAAATAAAAGTGGTCTCTCAGCACACACACACACTAATGAAATGCCCAACAGATGTGACAGTTCCCAGTTTTCAGTGATCGCCACGTAATTGTTTATGGCGCTAGTTTCGTAGTGATAAGTGCGACGTAGCGATTAGCGAACGATTCGCTATAGAATTTAACGTAATACCATTTTTTCCGCGACCAGTGATAAATCGCGCGATGATTGCGCAATGATTGCGCGATTATCGCTGATCGCTGTTTTATACGTAATCAGCCTGCGGGTGGGAGAGTTCTCTCCCGTACCCGCCTCGCAACATGCATAGGCTACGGTAATTTAATCAATAATCACACTTCAGTTGGACGGAAATGCATGCTTGTACTCCACCTGTATACTACGTACGTGGAATAGGTACTACTCTGGTAGCTGATTATACAATATACATGTTACAAAATTAATATTTTGGTATTTTATCTTTTATGACCAAACGGGAGTTGATAAGATCCATTTTAAATAAAACTATGTAATAATTAAGGCATTTACAAGAGTGGAGCCGGTATAGATAGGGGATAAAAAATTAGAGAGTAAAGAGAGATTAGAGAGAGATTATGATAAGCTGCTCCGCTTCCGCCACAATAAATGCTTATCCCATTGAATATTAATTTGAGGGAAGTTCTGGCAACATCTCAACAGAGCTAAACGATAATTAGTTTAATGTACTTTACTAGTTTTATCGCTGTAATGTGAGGTTCTCAAATTTTGCACGATGGCATTCAGACTTCGTGACATAGCGAAAATTATGTGGCATAAATAGAGTAATACACTATGATTTGATTGAGTTTACATACACATATTCATGGTCCTATCAATAGCGATGCTTTTCTCCTAAAATTCCATAATGGAAGCAGAGATGATGCTGGATATAGCGAACGGCAAGAAAGGGTAGCATATAACTCCACCGCATTGTTTTGTGGAGTGAGAAAGAATTAAAACAAAGTTTCTAAAGCTTCCACATAACTTCATTACAGCCCATCACAGAATCTATTATCTACAGAGCGCGAAGATCGCAATGTTCGCGCGTCCAATTACTGGCGGCGCGGCGGGTAGACAATCAGCTCGGACGCGAGTACGCGACACGTGTCTTGAGGATCCAATCAAGCGCTGTACAGATTACGTATCGATTGTGGAGTTTGAAATACTTGGACGTGGCTTTAACGGCGGTTTTGTAAACAACAGAGAGCTGTCAAATTGTGTGCAATTTGTTGTTAAAGTTTGTGTGGGTATGTAATGCATTCGAAAGCATGATTTGCGTGCGTTTGATTTTCTTTCACCCAATTAGACGAATTCTAGTTTGTATACACAACATTGGAAAGAAGCCCGCACCAAAAATTAAATCACATTGGAGATAGTGAACGTCGCTTACGAGTGCAGCAAACGTGGGACTCAAAATGAGCAACGTCTTATCAGACCACATCTAAAAAAAAATAATTTTCTTTCAAACTTCTAATGATTTGTTGAAGTTCATATTATGAGAGAAATCGTAAAAAATACCACCTCAATCATGTTTCGTAGTCAGCATTTAGCGAGATTTTCTTATTTCCGTCCGAGTGCTGTTATGATTCACGTCACCGGCCATCGCGGCGAATTTCCGCCCATTCTCTGCCGAGGAGAGCAGGGCGACTCGATCAGTTAATCTGGTTACCCGGCGACTATTCTGTGTCGACCATAGAGCAACGCGACTAGTACAAGGGGAGTAGATATAGTATATTTGCTCTATAAATACACATCTGTCTGTCAAAGGTTGCGCGTGAAAATTGTATTCATGTACACCACTACATGAGCAATCGGCTGTCACTATGGAACTTACAAAATCAATACACTCAAAATTTTAGACTGACACATATATATCTATACTAATATTATAAAGAAGTAAAGTTTGTGTGTTTGTATATTTGTTAAATTGTAAGGGGTAATCTCGGGATCTACTGAACCGATTTTAAAAATTCTTTCACCAATAGAAAGCTACGTTATTGTGGAGTGTCATAGGCTATACACTACAACACATAGGAGCGAAGCAGTAATAGTAAATGTTTCGAAAACGGGGGAAAAGTTATTCCTTTTGAGAGCTTCGTTGCGTGTGCTGCGTAAATATTTATAGTTATGTAAAAAATATGTAGGTACTTCAAAATTGTTTCTCTTAAAAAAAGTTCAAAAAAAATTGCGCGATAGCCTGTGTCTATCTTTGGGTTGGTGCGCAATAACCATTTTAATGGCAATCAATTTTTTTCTACAATAATGCCACGGGATACGTCTTTCATAAACGAAATTGTTTTTAAATATAATGCGACGGGAATACACGCGACGAGAAACCTTTCTCTCTCTCTCTCTCTCTCTCTCTCTCTCTCTCTCTCTCTCTCTCTCTCTCTCTCTCTCTCTCACGTAGTACTGAATATTAACGACGAGACGCTACGGGAGTACTGCGCTACAGTAATACTCTCTCTTATGTGGCGCAAACGAAGTTGCGCGGGTCAGCTACTTTCTCATAAATGTGTGTCGTTTAAGTGTACTCCTTTCGGGGTACACTTGGACATAGGAGAAACTTTAAAACCCGATAAAAGTCATACATCATGTTGCTCTATGGTGTTGACATATAGCTGCCGGAGAAGTGATGCTGTTTTATTGACAGTCTCGGTACTACTTTGTTTCGTTCACGGAACAGAAAAAAACGATTCGAAAAGAACAGTTTTTTTTATTTAGTCTGTTTGATGTTTATCTGTTTTGACGGCATACGGGTACCTTCTTCTTCTTATATAGATTTATATTCAACGAGTACCTATTCAAGACTCACAAAAGTATTTTGAGCCTTTTCATACATTAGAAAGATAAATATTCCTTTAGTCTTAACTCAACGATACACCCTAAAATAGGCCACACTGTGACTCATTGAAAAAAATACTCACAACGTGTAACAGTGTGACTCGTAGTTAAAAATCTTCTCATCCAGTTAGTAGTGTGACTTGTTCGAAAAAAGTCGTCGTATCGAGTAACAGTGTGATACAGCCTCACGACGGATAGACAGATGAACGACGAACGAACGACAGACGAACGACGACGTCTCATGAATTGGGTCTCGTTTTAACCCTCTGACTACGGAACCCAAAAAATAATTTTAGCCTACAACTCAGATACACATATATGCATAATTATGATCCAGAATAAAATGAACAATTTATTAGTTGCATATATCATAAAGGTGCTCTTTTCAATAAAATTATTTTATTAGAGAACATTAAGACGTTATAAACAAATAATGAAGGGTGTACTTATTTGAAATCATTGTTTTTTTTCTCTAAAGTATTGTAATAGGTAACCTATTACTAAATTACGCTCTGGTAGGATATGGCTGACCAATCCTCATCGTAACATAATGGGTATTTTCGCAATGAATAAATTTAGTATGACTATGAAAAAAGAGATACCTATTCAAATAGACCCAACAAAATTAGGTTATTTATAGATCGAGAGACGAGACGTTCGTGAGTTATTATTTCAAAACCTATTTTCTTAAACGTAAAGGTAAATCTACATTTAATTTTCATACATCTTATGAAAGAAGCCAACCCTACCTGCCTAATATAATGTATTGAAGAGGGACAATGTACGTTAAAATAAATAAGTAACGTACAAAGAGATATTATAATGTATCCTTATTAAGTATATTTCTTAGAACAACAAGACACAAATAATTTACGAAGAACATATTTTATATATTTCGCAAGTATTGCATGCCTGAATGGAAAAATGATTTATAAGCAGGAAGGGTATAATTTAATTTTACAAAGTGGAACATGAAGCACGGGTAAATAGAAAACAAGGTGGGTCTGTGCCATAGAGCAACGTGACCTTTGACTTTGATCGAGACTTTCCCCTCTGTCAATACATACTTCAAAAGATATAACAAATAAGTAATACAGGTAGGTATGTCTGTGTCTGAAATTATGAGTGCATTGTTTTAACTATTTTGTGCAAGTTCCATAGTGACAGTCGTTTGGTTTGGTAGTGGTGTTGTGTATGAATACGATTTCCCCCCGCAACAAATGACAGACAGATAATATAGAGCAACCATGCTATGACTACTGCTCCTTGTACTGGTCGCGTCGCTCTATGTTACCTACACTGAGAGAGAGAGAGAAGGAGAGAGGACGATCACCCACAAATTTCATTGCACTTTGTGGGTCCTTGTGGCCTGGAGACAGGCCGGGTGACAATAATTCGTGAACTCGAGATTTACGAGCAGGTTTTATGCCGCGACATTCAGTAATTTTAACGGGTCAACTTTTATAGATTTTATTTAAATTTTAGTGATTTTTTTACTAGACTTTTAAAAGAATAATACTGCTACATGCTATTACTTTGGTATTAAAGGTTGTAAGACTGAGATTTTATGTCACAGACTAAACCTTGATGGGTAATTAAATGATTCTTCATTCAGTCAGTTGCCTGCCGGGTTTTTATAACCGATGTTTTGTATACTTCAAATGAATTAAAGTTTTATAGCCAATCCTTTCTCTACGTGGTTGTAGGATTAATGACTTGGGAAGAGATTTAAGGTAGGTAGGTAGTTCTTTTACATTACCCTTACAATTTTTAACCGACGTCTAAAAAAGATCTTTAAAATAATAATATTTTATTGTTACGCAAAAAGAGTCAGTCAGTTATTGTATTGCTACGGTAATTGAATTACCTTTTTAATATCGTAGCGCTTGCCTCTACGAGTCTACGAGAACTTGCTACGAACCGCCGGACTGCTACGCCGAGAAGAAACTACCTTTATCATGATAATAATATAATTTATATTGTTAAAGAGTGCAATGCTTATAATCCCTAGATGTCGAATTCAATGTGAATAGAACTCAAAATTTAAAATATCTCCTCTAATTCAGTTAGATTCAGTATTCTTTTTACAGAATTTTATTTTATCGATGAAAAGATTTCGTTCCTAGATCTCTGGGACCCACGGCGACCTCTTCTTATGAGCAGAAATGCCTGGTGATTGAGGAGATGAGTGTCCTGAGAAGTGAGAGAGGAGAGGTAGAAACTCGCTAGCAGGCAATCAACTTGCAACTGTGAATAACGCTAACACAGAAAAACAGATTACTTTTTAATAAAGGTTCGCTATGCACGTGCACGCAGGCATTTACAAATTGTAACATATCGTGTCCTGTGAAAGCAGCGCCCGGAATGGTATTATTAAAGTGCATGTATGCCTTAAATGGTTTGTTTTCCAACTTATATCACGGGGCGAGGTCTACAATGGAAATTAATCCGTTGCTAGCACCTTTGTTATAACAATATACATTACTTTTCACATTCACTTATTAGGATATTCCATTTTTAGAGAGCTGATATTTTTTAAGCTACGGTGACCAATTTTGATCAAATTTTGATGTATTTTCAGTACTTCAGAGTATTTTAGTAAGGTTCCTATAAGGCTGGCCACATTATCATATTGTATCGGAATTAGTTACTTATATATTCTCTGAACGAGAAAGAGTCCAGCCTCATCTTTACAAGAAAAGGCGACCAATCGCCTTATGATATCGAGATGACGTGCTCTTGACCCCAAGAACCCAGTAAATAAGTCGTTTTATTCCCCATTGTCATCTGCAAATTTTTGTTTTTTCAAATTTTTGTATTTTCCGAGCCTCAATACTTTTATGGCAAAAGTAAATTTCATAAACTTGACAAAATCTAAATTGATTTAAAAAATAAATACTTAACTTGCCTATGACGTAATTTAATAAAGTAAGACTGCCTCTGTGGCGCAGTCGGTAGTGATACCGCCAGCGGCGCTGGAGGTCGTGGGTTCGATTCCCACCGGAGACAAATATTTGTGTGACCCATAAATATTTGTTTCAAGAGTCTGGGTGTTTCTATGTATAATATGTATGTATTTAAGAAGTATATAAGTATTAATATCCGTGGTCTGATACCCATAACACAAGCAGGTTATTCCTAGCTTACTTTGGGATCAGATAGCGTTGTGTGAAATGTCGGTGAATATTTATTTATTTATTATTTACTAGCTGACGTCACGCGGTTTCACCCGCGTAGTTCCCGTTCCCGTTGGAATACGGGAATAAAATATAGCCTATGTTCACCGCAAAGAGTGTAGCTTCCCAACAGTGAAAGATTTTTTTAAATCGGTCTAGTAGTTCCGGAGCCTATTCGTTACAAACAAACAAACAAACAAAAAAACAAAAAAAAAAACAAAAAATCAAAAAAACAAATCTTTCCTCTTTATAATATTAGTTTGGATTTAAGAATTGGAACTATTGAGTAGGAAGGTTTATTGTTTTAACGGTAGCCCGCTTCAGTGGTTGCACTGAAAGTATTAATATATCCAATTTATCATTTACTTATATTTTAAAACTTCGTCAGAAACGTTTCATTTGAAAAATTATTCTGAAATGGAACACCAATAATTTTTATTCTAAATTAAAACCGACATAGAATCTACTCACAATGTTTTCTCCTCAAAATATTAATTCTTAAATAAATTTTCTAACTATTGCAATAGAAGTTTGTTCAAAAGTTTGTTATTTAATATTTATTTTTTTAATTCAACGTTAAGGTGGCCGCTTTGAGCTGACCTCCCCTAACTACGACAATGCACATATACTCTACTAGCTGACCCTCGCAACTTCGTTTACGCCACATAAGGTGTACGAAAGGGGAGGTAATTCTTCATCAGACTCATCAAACACCGGTTGAAACGGCCCTGTTTGCTAAATCATAAAACAGACAGACAGACATCAATCAATCAATACATATAATAAAATCGTAACAGGTCGCTGTCTGTACATGGAAGATAAATAAGAAAAAATATTATAGGGGGGCTTTATGAACGCAATAGTCTTAATCATTAAGCTCTTTTATGATTAAGCAAACAGGGCAGTTTCAGACGCTGCTTGATGACTCTGATGAAGAAATACGTTTCCTTTCATACACCTTATGTGACGTAAACGAAGTTGCGGGCTCAGCCAGTGAAAAATATAAATTACATTTTCGGCTTCAGTATCGATTAGAGAGCGCCCTACAATATTTTTTTTCAAAATATCTTCCACTAGCTGATGCGCGCGGCTTCGCCCGCGTGAAATTTGGTTCCCGTTCCCGCTTCCCGTGGGAACATTTTCTCGGGATAAAAAGTAGCCTATGTGTTATTCCAGACTATACTCTATCCCTGTACAAAATTTCAGCCAGATCCATTCAGCCGTTAGAGCGTGATTGAGTAACAAACATCCAAACATCCAAACATCTTCACAAACTTTCACATTTATAATATTAGTAGGATGTACAGATTCTAGACCCTCTACAGTTTTATTATATGTATAGATAGATTTAAATTCACTAATTAATTACATGAACTGGACCAACCAATCATCAGAGACTATGCAGCTGCTCTGAGAATCCTTCGAACTACTCAATTATGTTTAAATGCGCCCAAAACCCTGTGCCGTCTTAGATCAAATCACTCTAAACGGGCAGATAATAATTGGTGCTTCATTTAAGAGTCCACTTTGTACCCGTGACAAATGAGAAAGCAACGACTTGAATATTCGATGGGACTTACTTAACCTTAAAATTTCGATGTTTGAGGGATGGCGAGGCGGTCTGTACCTACTGCGTAGTAAGTTATGTACAACACGAACAATGAAGTGATCTGAATGCAAATCAGTTACTTCACTCTGTTAGTACATTGACGAAAGAGTGGTTGGCTCCCAATATTATCAACAACGTTTTGCTGGTTACATTTTTGAAAAGTTAATAGGTAAGTTCCTATATTACTTAAGTATACATATGACACGTGTTGAAATATGTATAGAGTGTAGAAGAAGAACCTGTGCTTTTTTTTTACGTGGGGGAATGTCCATCATGGATGCTATGCAGGACTCCGACCGACTAAAATAACCTCACGTTACGCCCAACAGCCTATGGTTGAGAGCCGCAGTACATTTCTTTATATTATTCCTGGAACTGCGAGTAGTCACAACCTACGTCAGTCCATTTCAATACGGCAATCAACTCACCGCCTATTACGTGGGACAAAATAAGTGTTCAATGGCGATTGTTAACTAATCCCCCTTTGGGGGTGGAACTGACTACATTTATGTACTTATATATTTGTAGGTATTATATTCTTGAGAGCGCCTACTAATAAATCTCAGACCATAAAGAGAGCATTACCAATCCAGACATGATCACCAAAGCATCAGCTAACAAATAAATCTTCTTGTAGGTATGTACACATTTTTTCAAGCTTTTTTTGTGTAAAATAAACGTGAAAGTATAGGATAGGCCAAAATGAATGTTTATTGCATTTGCAAATCTAGATAGTCTTTTCTAGCTCGCTAATCGCAAATTAAGATCAGGCTAATTAAAGCCACTTTGACGCTGCAAATTGAAAAACGCAGAGAACGACATTACAGCTTTGCCCGTCAGTAAAGCACCGAATGAGTTACCTTCGTTTTCGACACTGTTACTCCGTAGTTTAGGAGTGAACATAACTATTTTATCGAAAAATATTGCCACTTTTCTGTTTAACTTTCACTTTATTCCTTACTATCTGGTTCTACCAGAAACATTCTAAAACCAGAACTAATACGAGAAACCTTTGAATTTCACAACGTTCCCCGAAGACACTCTCAATTATATTTCTTCGAGAAAATGTTTCTCGGTTCTGAGCACAGTGAATCCGGCGAAGCGCGTGTCGTTTGTCGTGCTACAGTAAGGGCCCGTAGACGTTGCCTGGGTTTGATATGAATTGTACTTACTTACATGTATAAATATCGTTGTGTGAAGATAATGAAAATTAAAAACTTACTCAATATATTGGCAGCTGAACCATAGATAATGTTAAAGTTGTTACTTTATACAAACTAGACTAGCGACAGAAGGTATGTAGGTACACCAATTTTGTATATAAATACACATACATTCAACAATGGTTTAAAATATTGGAAAATAATTAATTTAATTTAAGGTCAGCTTGTAACATCGTACCTTCATTATAAAGAGCTTAGAGCTGTTTATTAATTAACTTTATCGTGACTTTATCTGTACATATACTTACTCTAAATTGAAGTAGGAAACAAGTTATAATGCGGTACCCTAAAACTTGAGGTTTGCTTTGTCCGTGCGAAGTCCTAACAATTTAAGCGAGTTTAAGTTGGTATCATAAGCTAAGTTTAAAAGTTGAGTGCACAAGAGCCCGTCCAAGTTTTGTTTTGATACCGCAGCGATAGCGCCCGCAGAGACAAGTGAGCGTACCTACAGGCAGGGACGATGATGTTAAATTTAGCTTTTAGGTTTATTTTACAATCAGTAGCTTCTTAATTATAGTTTACATGGCGCATTCGAATATCATCATTTTTAATTAAAACGATGAACTAATCACATCACAAAATGATTTGCTAACACCTTTTACAACCACAAGCAAGTCATTGAGCCGCAAACTAAACTTTTGAAACGCCAATTTGAAATTACCAACTTTAATTATAAACCAACTTTCGTCAGTGGCATATGCAATGTCGAATTTGCATAATTTGCGACATGCATATATTCAATTGTCAATTGTCCACTTAGCGGACTTGACACAGAAGCGCAATAAAGTGCAAAGTCCGCTGAGGGCATGTGACACAGATGAGTGCTCTACAATTTCAGAAAAAAAAATCATGATATTAGCCCTCTTGACTTTTCAAAAGGGTTGCCTACGAATCAAGCAAGAGCTGATTGAATTACATTACAGCGTATGTCAGTAACGAGCTGCCATATTGCCTTTATTTTAGCGGGAAAAATATTCGTTTTCAACGTTGACCGCCATAATGACGCTCGTTAACCACATTCGGAAATAAAATTGGCAAGTTGAAGCTTTCGAAAGGTGATCTAATTATGGATCAATTATTAGCGTATTGTGTGTGAGAGCTTTGTATACGACTGGCCATATTGAGTCTACACAATAGGCACTCTCATGTGCTTGGGTTGAAGTTTCGTAGGCTGGTATTATTATTGTTCTTTTTAGGATTCCGTAACCCAAAGGGTAGAATAGCAACGGGACCCTATTCATTAGACTTTGCTGTCCGTCTGTCTGTAAGGCTGTATGTCAGTAACCATGACAGCTAGAGAGCTGAAATTTTCGAAGATGATGTATTACTATTGCAGCTATGATAACAAATAGATATTTAAAACATAAAAAGGGGTATTAAGGGGGGCTCCCATACAACAAACGTGATTTTTGGTACAGAAGCCTCTGTGCGCGAGTCTGACTCGCACTTGTCCGTTTTTTTTAGGATTATATTGTGAAGATCTGAACTCGAGATGAGGGTCGTTAGTGAACATTATGGATCTTTGGTTAAGGATTTTCAGGAAAATGGATCGCGCTTATTTCCATTAGTTATTTTAAAAACATAAATATATCAGTACCTAATCATCAGGAACTCGTTTCACAGAGTAACACGGAAAAGGAGTCACCTTTTTGCGCTACTGATTCATTACTTTCTAAAAATTTTTACTCTAAATCTAAAGAGCAGCCTATTGGGACTGGAAGATTAACACTCGCATTGTAAGCTCACAGGGAAATTCAGTGGCATGCATGTAAGGCGCCTGTTGAGTCCATCGACAAATCTTTTTTTGGTACCTACCTTACCTTATGGTAAGCAATTCATCAAGCAATTTTTTATTAAATTTTTATTAAATTTATTATTAAGTTAATAAGTTTAAGCTTGATTTAGATAGGTAGTTAAAATTGCTGCATACAGCATTCAAACGACTATAATTCTGCTGAAATTCATTTGGAAGAGCTATTTAACTTGTACCTACCAATAAACAACGAACGACGTAGGCTGAAGGACTGTGGACTGAATTATTTTATAGTTCTAAAATGATTCAGCTCACAGTCCGGAGGCGTGGGCTGAATAATTGTTTTAGAATAGCCTTAATATTTAAGCTCTTTTATGATTAAGCAAGTAGTGCAGTTTCACACGCTTCTAGGAGTTTGATGAAGAAACATGTCATTTTACTAAATTCATGGACCATAAGCTACGTAAAAAAAGTTGCGAGGGTCAGCTAGTTCGATATAAATAAACAGTTACCATTGTAAATGGTACATTACACTTTTGCAATATTGATCCATGGGAGGCTTAATTGTTGTCAAATAAGCCTCGAATCAAAATTTATAAAAAAATGTGCCCAAAACGAGCGCATTTCAAGAGTACTTCGCCTCCATTATTATGGTGGCGTATCACGTAATTAATACGGTAATAAAATTTTTAATGAACGCGGCCGTTGTCTTTGTGGTGGCAGCTTGGCTCACTTTTTTTTATTCCACGGAGATGGCACAATAGCATACGACCTGATGTATTTCCTAGATAAATAATAATAAATAAATAATAAATTCTTTATTTTCTCAAAAAAATATTACATAGGTACATACTTCTTAAAGTTTCTTAATTAGGCGTTTATACAATTTATTCAGAGAGAGAGAGAGTAGTCATCTAGCAAACCTTTGAGTATTCGGTGAGGTCAAATCGGTCAGTTTCATACATAATTTTTTTTTTTTCTTTTTTTTTTTTTTTTATACTACTTAGGTGGCAGACAAGCTTACGGCCCACCAGAAGGTTGGTAACCGTAGCCTATAGACGTTTGCAACACCAGAGGCGCTACACACGCGCTGCCGACCCGGGCGCAGGTTGTGACGACCCACAGTTGAAATTTTTCAAGCCGCCCGTAAGGCCTTCAACTTGGCTTAACGACTGTCATTTTACCGACAACCGGGACCAACGGCTTATCGTGCCTTCGGAAACGCTCGTAAATAAATGTCACAAAGTGGTCCACGTGGTGGTCACCCATCCATATCCGGCCATAGTAAATGTTGCTTACTGCAGTGATCGTTTACAGAATACTGAGTCCGCGGGGCCACGAGCGCTTCAAAAATATCGTGGAACAACACAACTGGCATTGGTCAGTATCTGACAATCGTTTAAGATCTTACCTACTTTGAAATTGAGTTGCAAAATTCCACCCAAACAAACATAGATACATTACTTGCAAGTTGAGTAGGTAGCTATATGCCTGATCAGATTGTAGTGAAATGTCGCATTACCAAGTAAACCATTGTCACCGGCATCAAAGCTAGAGCTGCTGAAAAGCACATTTTGACAAACACATTCTATAAATTCCAAGCTATACCTACAATATAGGAAACCTTTATAAACCTTTGTCGACGCGTTAATTATGCCTTGTTAGTGGAAATGTGGAATACAAACAACTGCGAAACGCTCTGGGTGCCAATAGGCGTGCGATGTGTGCTCAATGATTCATACTGTAATCGAACTAGCGCCGCGTTTGGCCGATGATCAACCTACTCTTTACTTATTTATTGCATGTTATCGAACGGCACATTATGAACAGCATAGATTGCTCAAAGTCAATTATGTTTCTAAGGTAGGTAGGTACTTTTATAACAACCACCTCGCGTCTTCGTAAATAGACACAGAGCTCTCTCCTAAATGTTGTCTTATTTCGTATAATCATACGATGTGTAGTCTGACCAGCGTTTTATAGTAAAAATACTACATCGCTATATAATAGTTCTCGCCACCAATCATGTATCAGGTTATGAGAGTTCTCGCGCTGAAGAACGGCTTGGCGTCTCTGAAGAAAGGATCTTCCCTTTGTGCTCTCCCTGTGTTTATATATTCATAATCTAAATATATATTGAGTATAAAATACTTTATCTACTCTGATACTCTAATGACAAACATTACGCACAGGCCAAAAAAAAAGTTTTATTACGATACAGGTCTTGTATGGACACCTATATAAGAACTGCTTACGTATGTAACATAATTTATTCAATATAAATTGATTTATCACACCAAACACGCTCACACACACACACACACACACATGCACACACAAACACACACACACACACAAACACACACACACACACACACACGTACGCATGCGCAATATTGTTATTTGCAATTATTAATACGCAGCACTTTGTCATTAATAAGCACCACTGAACGCTGTTATCTAAAACACGGGCATCAGCCTAGTTTAGAGAGCAGAGAGCAGAACTAGTATTATTGAGATACATTAAGACTGCAACTGCCTTGAAATTGAATTTAGAATAAAGACTCAATTGTAATACGTTTTAGGATAAATAAAGATATATCATAATAAAACTTTTTAATAATTACGATACACCTATACAACCTCCGTATAGAAAAAGAAGTTTGAACCTCTACTTTAAAAAAAAGTAGTGCCTCCGCAGTCTGAAAAAAAAAGAAAGATGTTTGCGCCTTGGCGCCTACATTTTTACATTTTAATTAAACAAAGTTTGGTTTTGTTTGTCAAATAAATTAAGTTTTCGTGTAAAAACATGTCTAAAAGCGAGGATAGTGGTAATCGTACACCACCAGACGTTCTGGAAACTGGGTCAAACATGACCATGAACCTGTTACCGGCGAAATCAAGGAGCAACTATAATAAATGTTACCACGAGTTCATGGAATGGAGAATGAATAAAAATGCTACATCATTTTCTGAAAATGTGTTGTTAGCGTACTTTCAAGAGTTGTCTGAAAAATATAAAGTGTCAAGTATGTGGGCTAAATACTCCATGATTAAAAGTACACTCAGTATTTACAACGATGTTGACATAACTAAATATAGCAAGCTGATTGCATTTTTGAAACAAAACTCACATGGATATATAGGGAAAAAATCCAAGACTTTTACAGCAGAGCAGATAAATAAATTCTTAAATGAAGCCCCAGACACATTATATCTCTTCACAAAGGTATTTTTAGTTATTTACCAGTTAACCATGTAGGTACATTTCTATTTGTAAATATTGAGTTAATTTTCCGTAATATGTATATGAATTGTTACAGATTACACTAATTTTTGGTATAATGGGTGCTTGTAGACGACAAGAGTTATACAACATACAATTCAAAGATGTTGAAGTCTTCGAAACTTCACTATTGATCAAATTAAGTAAAACTAAAACCAACATAGACCGCTCTTATACCATTACTGGGAAATACACTCGAGAGCAATGAATCCGGGTCACTTAAAGAATCCTAAAAATCTCGGAAACTAAAAATGCTAGGTTAATGCAATAAATTGTATTTAATAGACAATGTAATACTCCTTAAATGAAGGTATTAAAACTTCTTAGTTATTGTAAAGTTATATCATAAAAAAATCAAATTTGAAAAAGGGCCACTTTCGAAGATGGAACTACGAAATTACAGCATTTGGTGTTGCTTTTGTTTGTAATCTGTCATTTATGTGGGTACATAAACCATGTTGATAGTGCTCTATATTCATTAATCAAGCTGAAATTATGTCGCTTACGCCTGAAGAATGCACCAGAATACTTACAATGCTGGAAACCGGCCGGAGTCAGCGCGATACAGCCAGGACTGTCGGTGTGTCGCTGTCAACAGTACAAAGAGTTCTCCGACGTTACGAAGAAACTGGTTCTAACCTACGCAGACCAGGAACGGGCAGAACCAGGTGTACCACAGCACGAGAAGACCGATACTTGGTGAACACCATGCTTCGAAATCGCTTTCTCACAGGAACTGCACTCACCAATCAGTTTCGACGCCTCGGAGGAAGTAACCCAAGTGCATGGACAGTAAGACGTCGGCTTGCTGAATCTAACTTAAAACCCCTTAGACCTGCAAACGGCCCTAAACTGGAGCGTGGGCATCGTATTTCGAGACTAAGGTATGCCCAGAGCCACGTAAATTGGAGTATTGAAGATTGGTCAAAAGTTATGTTCTCCGACGAATCAAAATTTATGCTCTACAAGCACGATGGAAGACACAGAGTGTATCGAAGACCAGGGGAAAGATTCAAGCAAGCATGCATCGAAGAAAAAGTAGCCTACGGTGGTGGGTCTGTACTTGTGTGGGCCGGAATTTCTTCTGAAAGTCGCACAGAGCTGGTGATAATAGAAAACGGCTCTTTAACTAGCGTAAGATATGTGGAAGAAATCCTCAATGATCACGTTGGTCCATTTATGGTCAATTTAGGTGAGGATGCTATATTTATGCATGACAATGCCCGACCTCATACAGGTAGGATTGTGAATGACTACCTTCAAGAGATGAACATTACTCGTATGGAGTGGCCAGCGCGCAGCCCGGATATCAACCCGATCGAGCATGCTTGGGACGAGCTAGGCAGATGCGTAAAACAACGAAACCCTCCCCCAATCACGCTTCGTGAGCTCAAAATTGCTCTCACAGAGGAATGGGAGAATATTCCCCAAAATCGTATAAGGAACTTGGTGTACAGCATGCCAAACCGCGTAAACGCAGTAATGGAAGCACGAGGAGGCAATACGAAGTATTAAAATTCAAGAAAATCGTAATAAAGTTCAAAAATTTCATGTTTCCTATTTTTGTTTTAAGGAGAGATCGGCAGTTTTTTCTTTATGTAATTTTGTGTTAATAAAATGTATGGTGACTCATATTTTTTTTACTTTCATTTAAGGAGTATTACATTGTCTATTAAATACAATTTATTGCATTAACCTATCATTTTTAGTTTCCGAGATTTTTAACATTCTTTAAGTGACCCGGATTCATTGCTCTCGAGTGTAATATGAACAATGCAAAAAATACATAGAGCTACGACCGACTGAGCGCAACAATCCCAGCTTTTTTCTAAACTATATTGCCGGAAAATGCTCGACGCAGAGAGTTGGCATTAACAAATTTGGAGCTTTATGCAAAGTTATTGCCAGCTATCTTCAACTTACCAACGCCGAATTGTACACAGGACACTGCTTTCGCCGAACATCTGCGACCTTGATAGTTGACGCAGGTGGAGATATAACGGCACTAAAGCGACACGGTGGTTGGAAGTCAACGACAGTTGCAGAAGCCTAGATAGATGATTCAATGACTAACAAGATCGCTGTATCCAATTCAATACTTAACAGTATTGAAAATAACAGAAATGAGGTCAACATTAACATACCCTGTCCGAGTACCTCCAAAAACGCTTCCTGTCCGGTTCAAATTCAATTTCATAATTGTAATATTCAGAACATCAATAATTATTACAAGTAAAAATAAATTTGTTTTCAGAGTTTTATTTGCAATATTATTTTTTTGTATTATAGTATGAGAGTAGATAAAGTAGTGTATGACACTGTACATAACTTGGTCTTATAACACTCGTGTGATACTATAAAAAAACTCGCCCTTATTATGCAACAGTGTCATAAACTACTATAATGATCCTATTCTAAAAACACACGAATATAATGTATTAAAAATGTGCAAGAAGTATATAAAAAAGTACTGCTCGATAAACTTTAACTCACACTCAAGGTTTTACACGTTTGACTCGCTAGCCACGTAAACGCGGAGCGGGCGGCCGTTTGTGATATTTTATTAGAATAATGACTTTCATGACCATTGTTCTAACTAAACGCTGAATTCACGTGTAAATTGTGGGTAACATTAAGTAGTTTCTAAAGAGGAGCGACAAACTACGTTGGAAATACGTTTACATAAAATACATTAGAGGTAGGTATATGGCTGGTCTCGATGGGGAGTAAGGTGCTTTCCAGACGAGACGGGGCGGGCCAGGCCGGTCAATTTCACGACGAACGACAGCGCAAAGAGAATCCTATGCTACGACTACCAACGCACAGGAAGGGCAAAAAGATCGTGGCTACCCGCCATGGATCACTCAAACCACGCTGCGCGCTTTCTAGTGATGGACGTCAATTACCTGCCTCCGTCCCTAGTATGCTTTGTTTTCGCGAAGTGGACAGTCGCGGACATAGACGGGCAGACGCGGTATTTATTACGTCACGGTCAAAAAGACCGGCACGCCCCGACGTCTGCAAAGCTCCTAATTCTTTAATACCAAGATATCGCATAGTCAATCTTCAACGTTGGTAAGTACCAACGTTGAAGATTGACTATAAGAATCATAGCAAAAAAGTATGTTGACAATAAAGTTTTTAAATAATTATGAATTCAATTTTGTCTGGCACTTTAAAACGAATCAATGAAGGATTACAATTTTCGTGGCCGATTCATTTGAAAGTATCTCGATTGCCGAAGTCGCCTCACCGAATTGATAAAAACGCTAGGAGCTTCACTCGGTTATTCAAATTTGCGTTCAAAATTTGCCAAAGCGTATGTTGAACAAAGGTATGAATAATTTAACCCTTTTTTCGGAAAGTGACGAATATTTAAATAAAAATAATGAACACTCTTTGTTTACGTTGTGATCATTTTGAGACAAAAAGACTAACTGTAACGAAGGATTGTAAAAGCTGAATGAGTATTGATTTGAAGGAGTCTTTTCTAGACTATGTTAAGATCTTGATTTGGCACCTTTAAAATGACATATCATAATGATAGCTGGCAACCCCGGCTGTGTAAACAGTGCGCAAGATCTGTACTAAATAAAAAATAGTTGTCTCATCAAAATAGTTTTTTTTTTTTTATACCACTAGAGTGGCAGACAAGCATACGGCCCCCCCAGATGTACCGGTGGTCACCGCAGCCTATGGACGTTTGCAACACCAGAGGCGCCACAAGCGCGCTGCCGACTCTTTAAAAACCTTCTAAGTCCCCTTTTGAAGAACCCCATACTGTAGGCGTCCGGGAAAACCGAAGCAGGGAGATCATTCCACAACCTAAGCGTACGCGGAAGAAAGCCTCTATTAGATCTCACCGTGCTCGAGCGCTCGGGACGCAACGTGTGAGGATGAACACCCTGTCTATGGCGAGCGGTGCGATGATAGAATGTAGCCGTAGGCATCATATCAAACAATTCTTCAGAGCACAAACCGTTGTACAGGCGGTAGAACACACATAGAGAAGCAAAGTCTCTCCTGTCACTAAGAGGTTCCACACCACCTGCAAGTATGGGATCGTTGACAACTCTCATAGCTCGCCTTTGCACCGAGTCAAATGGACGAAGCTGGTATTCGGGTGCCCCCGCCCAGAGGTGTTAGCAGTACTCCACATGCGGACGCACTTGCGACTTATAGAGAAGCAGTGCTTGCGCCGCAGTAAAGTACCGCCGCGCCCTTCTGAGCACTCCGAGCTTCCTGGACGCCAGCTTGGCCTTGCCCTCCAAGTGACTGCGGAACTGCACATCACTGGAGATGTCAACACCAAGGATCCCTATACTTTCAGAGATGGTGAGAGATGTGCCCTGAAATTGTGGCGCCACAGTGAATGGGGTCTTTTTTGCGGTGAAAGCACAAACTTGTGTCTTGGTAGGGTTGAATTGGACAAGATTTTGTCGACCCCAATCGGACACTCTAGTGAGAGTAGCCTCGACTTCAGACACAAGTTGTTCACGACTTTCTTCCACTGCAACCCGAGAGATACCGGGACGGCCCGTGTAATAAGTGTCGCCCGTACTGTCGTCCGCATAACAATGAATGCCGTCAATAGACAACATGTCATTGATATGCAGCAGAAACAAAGTAGGGGACAACACTGAGCCTTGTGGTACTCCAGCGTTTATGGCCATGCAGTCAGAACAGCTACCGTCAACGACGGCCCTGATGCTTCTACCGGCCAGAAAGCTGGACACCCATCCGCATAAACTCTCGGGCAGTCCATGGGAGGGCAATTTCGTAATAAGACCACGGTGCCAGACCCGGTCAAAGGCTTTCGAGATGTCGAGGCTCACTGCTAGAGCCTCACCCTTACTCTCGATAGCCGCCACCCAGCGGTGTGTGAGATACACAAGAAGATCGCCCGTCGAGCGACTGTGACGGAAACCGTACTGCCGGTCACTGAGCAGGTGCCTGCCTTTTATTCCCTAAGACAAAATTAAATAAAGGTACATCAATTTGACACCAACAATTACTCAGTTCAGTCGTTCCATAAAATTTTTGCATCTAAAGACTTCCTAGCAGAAATTGCTGCCTATTGTAGTGCTTGTCTCTATCAAATTTCTAAGTTGGCATACTACGTCGCGTATAATAAGTAAAGTATTAAATAAATAAAATTGATAAAAACTATCCATTAAAAGGATATGGTTTGATACATGTGTTTACTGCGGAAAATGAACTTAATATCAAAGTGCAAATACGAATAATAAGCTTTATTCCTGCAGTAAACACACTTATCGAACTTAGTCACAATAGCCTTTGCGATTTGTATATCTATGTGGATCACATCTCAGAGGGGAGAGGACACTTCTCGCAGATTTCCCTCGGGTCCGTTCCGAACGTCTCAACGTATCACCTAATGTGTTCTATCGATTAGTATTTGCGCCACATCCCTGTTCAAGCGTCAGTTAGTTCTAATGCATACTGCTCAAGCACTAGTTTGTGTGTTGCCTGAAAACTGTCACTTGGTACCCCAGAGAGATGAGTGGGGTTTACTCGAATGCTATGTGTAATAAACATTTTGATACATGTAAAGACCGTCTGTTGATATTATTTAAACCGCCTATTAGGTCTTCAACTTAGCTTTACTACTACTATTTTAGTGGCAAAGTGGACCAGCGACTTAACGTGTCTTCCAAAGCACGGAAACGCTCCAAATTAATGTAAATAAGTAGTCACGTTGGTGATCTCCCATTCAAGGACCAGCCATTGTAAAACGTTGCTTACTGCAGTGACCGTTTACAGAACACTGAGTCCGCGGGGCCACGAGCCCTTCCTTTTATTATACGCTCATCTTATTAGTCATAAGAAGTTAATTTAGAAGTTACATTTTTTTACAGCTTTAAGGAACTTAGAACTGAGTAGGTACGTGTATGGTTTAAATTTAAACTCGATACTTTCACGCGTTCCCAAGACAATGGGTCTTGATCACAGGAACTGAAAATCAGGTGATCCTCTAAGGATTACGTGTTTTCTTTCGAGGTACGGAACCATATAAGCAAACCGACTTTTCTGTTTATAATATAATTATGAATAAAGTTTTAATTATGTTAATTTATTTAGTATCGTAGTTTGTGCCTGTAGTCTCACCGTGAATATTGCCCGGCAGGCACCGCGCCGCTGTGATATCGAAACAAAACTTGGACTTTTAAAAGCTTTTAAACTTTTTGTTTGGAGCTTTTAAACTTCGCTTATGATACCAACTTTAACTTGCATAAGATGCAACAATTTCAGAACAGATAATATAAACCTGACGTTTTAGGGTTCCGTAACAAAATTACTTCTCTATACTGTGAGAGTTGAGTAACAACGTACTAGTACATAGTATTAGCATGGCTTGTACGTGTTCCCTGTAATAATTTAAAAAGTAATTGAGACACAGTAGCCTACAGAGTTCATAAATTGTACCTATTAAGTAATACACTTGTGTTAGTCACTTAACATTTCATTTAAAAAAATTAGAAGCTAAACTCTTACATATTTTGCAAATACTTCTCAATTTCCTTCTTATTTACCGTAAAACGATGGGATCAAACGTCACTTTCAACAAATTTTCGGGAATATGGAAATTTTCAAAATATTTTAGGGTAATTTTACAATATTTCCATGTCTTTGTGAGGCCGTCGAATCTGATTTACTGCTTCGCTGTTGCAAACGCGAGGCTTCACATATTTCAGAGGAAAGTTTTTAAGAACGTTGGCACCGGTAGCGGCTGTCTTCAGTCACATATATTTCAGGAATCTTTTGAATATATTAACATAAAATGGTATCATATCAACTTGTTGCAAATCATATAAATTCTAAACACAAGCAGTCGGATGTGTACCAGACTGCTGACCTATAGCGAAGGAAATTTGTATCTTTGTGTGTTTAACAAAAACACTTGCTTCATCCATACTAATATTATAAAGCTGAAGAGTTTGTTTGTTTGTTTGTTTGTTTGTTTGTTTGTTTGTTTGAACGCTAGGATCTCAGGAACTACTGTTTGGATTTCGAAAATTCTTTTACAGTTCGATAGTCCATTTATCGAGGATGGCTATAGGCTATATATCATCACGCTAAGACGAATAGGAGCGGAGCAGCAATCAAGAATGTTTTGAAAACGAGGAAGATTTTTTACCGTCTGGGAGCTTCCGAGGCGTACGCTGCGTAAATGGTTAAAGTTAGGTAAAAATTGTGTATTACAAAATTGTTTCTCTTAAAAAGTTCTACAAAAAAGTCCGCGACAGCATATGTCTATCTTTTAAGGTTCGCTCACAATAACCTAATTTGTCTATCTCTTAAGGTTCGCTCACGATATAATGAAACTGAAGAGTTTGTTGTGCTAGGATGTCAGAAACTACTGGTTGCATTTCAAAAATTATTTTACAGTTTAGTAGTCCATTTATTGAGGCTGGCTAATGGCGATATAACATCACGCTAAGACGAATAGGAGCGGAGCAGCCATGAATAATGTTTCGAGAACGGGGATTATTTCTTTCTTTTGAGAGCTCCCATTGCGGACGCTGCATTAATTGCCAGTCAACTGAACGATAAAAACCGGCCAAGTGCGAGTCGGACTCGCACACGATGAGTTCCATACCGACAAACGGATGGGTGGAAGTAAAAGCGACGGGAAACATTATATCACTTTAACACCTCTTTCCTTCTCACTCTCATGTGATGCAAACGAAGATATGCGGTTCAGCTCTAATGAATTCAAGCGACGCGACGCGACGGGGGTAAATGCAACGGGAAACATCAAATACTCAAAATATTAATACCATACCTCTCTCTTTCTCACTCTCATGTGACGCAAACGAAGTTGCGCGGGTCAGCTAGTCAAAACATAAAAGTCAGAAAAAATTGTGTGTATGTCATCAGAAAATAATGAGATTAAAAAATTTTTCAATAAAAAATACAACCGACTTCCAAGAAATCCTGAAAAATAAAATTTACTTACCACAAAGTAATATGTATTTCGATTTATCAGATTTTTTATTCAATATCATATTGAAGTCGGCGCCAAGTAAATTCATAGGTTTAGGGAGGTATTATTCATGGCACCAACTTCAATACTATATTGAATAAAATCTGATAAATCAACTACATATTACTTTGTGCTAAGTAAATTTTATTTTTCAGGATTTCTTGGAAGTCGGTTGTATTTTTTATTGAAAAATTTTTTTTCATTATTTTAAGTGACGGGTGAACCGAAAAATATATCTATCTAGGTGAAAGTTCTCATCAATACAAATTAATCAAGCCCCAACACAAGGTAGCTGCTGTAAATCGTTAAGGAATTCCCTCGAATCTCTTTTGGTTCCATCATCAGATCGACTCCAGACCTTTATTAATGGTAGTACATTAAAGCACTGAATGAAAAAGTTAACAAACTAATTTTCGGTGGTTGCCCTCGATTTCTCCAGGATCCCATCATCAAATCCTAACCTGGTTATAATGGGACCACCTCAGAAGTAAACCCTATTCAACAAAAAAAACTGAAATCCGTCTATAATTGACGGTGAACATACATAAAACATTGAGACCTTTCTTTTTTTTTTAAATTTGGATCTATTAATCTAGGTGTAAAGTTCTCATCAATACAAATCAATCAAGCCCAAACACAAGATAACTGCTGTAAATTGTTTAGGAATGCCCTCGACTGTCTTTCGACTCTATCATCAGATCGACGCCATACCTTCATTAAAGTGTAGAACATTAAAGCACTTAATTAAAAAGTTAACAAGCACACTAGTTGTCCTTACAATTTTCGGTGGTTGCCCTCGTTTTCTCCTAGATCCCTTCATCAGATCCTGACCTGGTGAAAATGGGACCACCTCAGAAGTAACCCCTATTCAACAAAAGAAAAATTTTTGAAATCCGTCTATAATTGACGGAATTATCGCTTGACATACATAAAAAAAAATACATACAGACGAATTGAGAACCTCCTCCTTTTTTTTTTGAAGTCGGTTAAAAATGGTCCCAATTCGAGTTCTTCGTTTTTAAATTCATTTACTAGTCATATTAACTCATATTCACGTTAGACTTCATTGGGAGCGGCGGTAACTGCAATTAATGGTTCCCGCTTGTATCGGAAGTGGTGTTGAAGGAGCGGGATGTAGAAATAACATGATTGTAAGTTACTCTCGGGACGTGTTCGGAATACCTATCATATTTTAATGTTGTTGTTTTGATTGCCGGCACTGCAGCGTGTTTGAGATTTGTATTAGTAATAGCTCTTGATTTACGCCCCTTATAAACTTCCCTTAATTAGTAAAACCTTCAACGTTTTAGCAAGTTTCAGTTGTTCCCCAACGCTAGCTGAATTTGAAGCCTACAGATCGTTTTTATTGGCACTTAAGTGGCAACTTTAGATTTTTACCATGGATTGCCATGTGATTATTGTAACGATCGCCTCCTCCAAAGTATCCTGTGATGGTCAGTAAGCACACCACCTACAGGTGCGGTTGTTTCTATCCCTAAGACTCGGTGGAAACCAAGTACCACTGAACAATAATTGCCTACTGACAGACTTTCAAAGGCAATCAGTTAATCTTTTGTCAAAGAAATTGTATGTACTAATTACACTTACTAAACACTTTTTATAACAACACAATCACGTATATTCGCAATGGGCTAAGTAGAGGTGAACTACATAGTACACACCCACTTTATGTCAGTCTTCTTGTTCGTCCAATGTTACAAAGGAAAATGTATAAACATTATTTAAATAAAATTCTAGCGGCCTGGACATATGATACCCATCCACCAATACAAACTCTACACTCCGAGCCTGCACTTTCCACGTCATGGTAATCTATTCATAGGTAATTTAATGCTCCACCGTATTTAATATCCGGTACATAATATTGTATTTTATTTCCTATATCCGACGATTACGACCGCATTGGCGGCAGAACAGGCGGTCGAATCGTTCGCCCAACGGGGCTGGAGTGCACCAGAAGAAAAAAAATGTTACATATACGAACTTAGACCTATATATTGTATATCTACATTACTCAACCGTCTGAATTTAAGTGAAGGTTATGTACTGTAATATGTAAATCCCTTGAGATATTCAAGTCGTTGCCTCCTCATTTGTCACGGCTACAAAGTGGGCCCTTAGATGAAGCATCAATTACTTCGCGTTTTGAGAGAATTACTCTAAAAGGTAGCAGGGTCTCACAGCCTCTTTAAAGTTGATTGTGTCGTACTAAGTGTCAAGCGTAAGAGATTCCTACTATAAATGAACCATACTTTCATATTCCAAAGCTAAGTAATGCCCATTTATTACAATCGGAAATAAATATAAGTTTATGTATAGAAAAAAGTGCAAACACTTATGTAAGTAAATGAATTCCACAAAAAGCACTACTCACGAAGCTCTCAAAAGTTATTTTGTCCACATAAAGTTAGAATTTTTATTTATTGTTTTATGCTGAATATAAACTTCATTCAAGTTTCTATTCTTAGAATTTTCAAAAATGTTATTTTTGTCAAATCTTATACCTTACATTTTGAAATCTATAAACAGCAAACATTTTCAAATTGATAAAACAATACATATATTTTATTTCAATCTCCAATTCTCTTAGCATCAAACAAGGGCAAGGTTTCAATGTGTTCAAAGTTGCCCGCCATGAAGTGGCGCCCCGACATTCATCTGCCGGTAACACATCTGACGGATGCCGCTTGTGAAGTACTTCCTACAATTTCCTTACCAAATGTCGCAGTCTATCCGAATCTACAACATTCTTGGAATATCTACCTTGTGGCGACAAACTGAAAGTTTATTTTCGTTTGAATGTTTGATGTTAGAACTGTGTGAAAACGATTTGCCTGGAACTTCATTGCTTTCTTTATGCGCGCGCTCCTCTGAGACACTTTATTGGGGCCCTCTAATGCGTGCCGAAGGACTCACGAGACAGAAAACTGACTCTCGTTATGGGAATAATTCTAAAATACGAGCCGTTCGATTACGTGCCGCGTACCTTCAACATTTATAATATAAAGCCTCTATTATGAAAGCGTTGATACCCAGCTGCTGGCGCCTTCGTATAATGGCTGAAGTAGTGCTTAATCGTTATTGCGGTATACTCAACCAGTCCAACCAACACAGACGTGGCCCGGGCGCACGTACACATTTCAAGCGTACGCGGCCCCTTCAACCAGTCCAACCAACACAGACGTGGCCCAGGCGCACGTAACCTTTTCAACCAGTCCAACCAGACGTGGTCTAGGCTTACGCGGCCTCTCCAACCAGTCTGACCAACAAAGACGTGGCCCAGGCGCACGTATCCTTTTGAACCAGCCTAAACAGACGTGGCTCAGGCATACGTGACCTCTTCAACCAGTCTTCCCCATAACAAAAGCGTGACTTTGTTAAGCGGCAGAGGTTCATACATAAATCGACTCACGAATCTGTAGAACGTGAAAGAGGCACACAAAGGTCGCAAATCCTGGCGATTCGCTTCAGAAAGAAAAGGAACAGTCTCACCGGATGACGTCAGCAGTGCACCTCCAGCTGTGATGTTAGTTCTGCGACACGGCCATCACGACGACTCACACGTCCTCGTGTGAAGCATCGCAAACATTTACAGCATCTGAAACAACAGTTTATCCAAAGTACAGAATCTTTTGCTCGACCTTCCTGACCGAAGAGTCGGGCATCAGCTAAATAAACTCGACATATTAAGTCTGCATTATTTTATTCTAAACAGTTCGCAACGCTTATTAAATCTGATCACAATACATACAAACACATACACACAGTCACGCTCCCATAGGCAGAGGCACAGTATACGCCCACATTTCACCTTATGGTTTTATGTCCCACGCAATAGGTGGTGAGCCTATTGCTGTGTTTCTGCTATTTTTTTACTCTTGATTATTTTGATCTCTTGAGTATTGCTGATCACAATAGGTACTCAATTAAATCGAAATCGGCGAGTTCAGTATGCAATACTCTTAACTCAACCTAAAGCCTCCATCCGGCCGGGTAGTGGGACTTCCATCCTGTACCCACTTCAGATAATGGTATGAATTGAACCAGAAAATGCCTACCTTCGGCACTTTTTTTTTTTTATATCACTAAGGTGGCAGACAAGGACCGGTGGTCACCGTAGCATATGAACGCTTGCAACACCAGAGGCGCCACCACTCCCGTGCTGCTGACCCTGTAAAAACCTTCAAAGACCCCTTTCAAAGAACCCTATGCTGTAGGCTTTTCCTTACGGCTTGACGACGTAGGTCACTATAAATACCCTTGGCTAGCATGAATCTGCGCGCGGCCAGAGTAATTCGCATACTACACTCACTCACTCACGTGAAGGTCTTACTCCTTCATCATCATTTGTCAGGTAAGTCTTTAAAGAATCTACTCACATGAAGGTCTAACCCCTTCGTCATCTCAACGACCTACTTAATGGAAAAAGAAAAGGACTACGTGACCTGTAATTTGCAAGGTCCATCCTCGTAGCACGTCGATCTTCATAACTACCCAGCAGCTCGATGAGGATACGCTTCCCGTAGCTCCGGCACAACATAATCTGCTAGTGACCGCGCCGCCCGTGCCGCACGCTGTTAGTTTTCACACCAGTGCTCGCGCAAGCCGCTGTCGACCCGAGCTCTGCTTCTTCGCTGCGCTGGCGATGGAGCACCCACAGCGGCCACAGCGCAACCGTTCACGAAGAAGTTACATGAAAATTAACAAAATTTAGAGTTAAAGTACACCGGTAACTAGTTACTGTACATGTCTTCCGCCAAAACGTTATGAGGGATGACATAATATTGGTTCCATTCCCTGAATAGATTATTTTTTTGCCCATAAGCGGCGGTTGCTCATACCTACATTTCATTATTTATAACCAATATTTTGAGGAAAGATTATGTCACATTGGAATAATCAAACCATTCGAATTTGTATCACTCCTGGTCAACAAAACACTCATTGGGCAACCATTAAACCATCTTGTAGCCGGTACCGTCAGTTACAACTAAAATCACTGGTCTGATAATTACACTAAGAAATTACGATCAGATAACACAGGAGTCATAACTTGTAAGCGAATTTTATTCACAGCTTGTAATCTATCAAAATTTAAACCTTACAATCTTACCTATTAAAAGTTCTAAGGGACTAGCCTGCGTGACCTAATTCATGGTGCAATTGAGAGAGAGCTGTACGTTTGAACAGAGCATCCCGTCACGAGCGACTACTTAGTTCCATACCTATATGTTCATACATGGAGTTCATCTTCAGTATCTCGGATTCTCTCTTCCTGGTTGTAGGCTTTCGAATTACATGTTGCTATTAAATAAAGCTTGATAATAACGGACTCACAAAATTCCTTGAAGTCTCTGCTGGCGGAGTACCGTCCTTGATCGCCAATCATGTAGATAAGCATGCCGAATAACGAACACTATAATTCAGTGTCTTATACTGCTGCTTATATCGATGCTAAGTGTAGGATGAAATGATGCGTACTTAGTACCTGGTATAATGACAGCCATTTCATCGACAACCGGGACCTTACCGCTAACCTCCGAAGCCCGAAAGTGCTTGTACATGAAAGAGTCACAAAGTGGTTACCCATCCAAGGACTGCCACAGTAAAAGCTGCTTACGACAAAATGAATTTACAGAACACCAAGACCGCAGGACTACAAGCGCTTCTATTGAACTGATAACTTCCTTTTGGTTGTTCATACACTAAGTTTTCTGGTCGCATCAATGTGTGTGGTGTGTCAGGGTAGTGCCACCCTGGTATTGGTGTTCGTTTTAATCTGTACTTTACCTGATAAATGATATCGCGCGACTGTCTGTAAATTTATTTAAATTTTCTTATAACCCTCGGCATGTTCTTGAAGCAATAAAGTTCTTAAGCGTGAACGCAGTAACCTCTCGTGGACATCGTTGATGACAGAACCTCAGAACGATCTAAGGACCATTTGCAAACAAAGAGTTTTACCAAATCGCTAGATTTCCAGTGTAGCACATCTGATCCTGGCCCTTTGGGTCCTGAGTGATCCCCGAGGAAGCTTTCCATTATTCAGGTAGGATACGAGTTTTAAGAGCTCTCCATCCTTCTGCTGTTCCGCAATCAGCTGTTGGTCAGCAAATTCCGCTGATTGATCAATACACTCTCTTTGCAGTACTGTAGGGGATTATTTTCTGAAAAGAAGTGTGCATGTAATATTTACTAGCCAATGCCTTCCTAACCAATTCGACATCACCATATGAAATTCAAATGAGACAAGCGGCACTATGTCCGCTTTCGCCCATGTGGACTGCATGGATGCAGTCTTTGACCACACCAAACTTGCTGTTATGCAAATGATGATAACATAATTTCCAACTGCATGAGTGAGAGCTTCGAACCTTTTCTGACGCTAAATCTAAGATCGTAGAGAGATCGACCTCCATGTAACCTTACTAATTGTTCCGAGAAGCAACAAAAAAATATAACGGTTTAGGACTGTGTGTCCTCAATCGCAGTAGTCTACACACATCCTGTCCGTACAGTCTTGTTTCATTTTAAACTACAGAATGGAACTTGCAAATAATGATCAACTACAGCGAATTATATTGGCTCTTAAGTTTGTACGAGAACCGACTGGTGTGCTCCTCCAGGGTCAAACTGCAAGGGTATCACCGATAATAAACGTGTGATTGAAGAATTCAAGTTTCTGATTTCAGTTTCCTTATAGGAGGGATGTTATTGTCTCACGGACTGGTCAATCTAATTTCTATAATGAAGGGCGCCATGTGATACGGTTGGACGTAAAATTACGTCAAATCATGATCGTTTCTAGCCAGCCTAGTGGCCTAGTAAAACAAAAAAAAGGGATTTCAAAAGTTACGCCATCAGTATCAGTGGTCAGAATTTCTACAGGCGATCTTACGAAAGTTAATCCAGTATCTGTTGCAGTCACACTATAACAAAGTCTTTAATTCTTAAATTTTACAGAAGATAGATTCTTCCACTGCCGAATATTCGGTATCAGAATAGAAATAAACATGAAACTGCTCACCAAAGTAATCCTGAAGGTGCGTGCGTACTTTCTGTGACAGAAATTACCGCGTTACTGCTGCTTCAACAGAAAATGCCATATTTCCATTTCTGTATCGCCATAAAAATGCATACTCTATCGCCACGTGGGCGACTGAGTTTCATCCCACTTCTGATGTAGGATTGAGTGGTGTCAGGTGGCACGTTGCTACATTCCGATGTAACCATCACTTTGTAGGTAGTTCGGCGAGGAAACCAGGAATCGTGGTATAAAGAAATAATGCGTGGTTTAGTTAACACTCATTTAGTCAATCGTATAACTAACACTAAACACAAAGAACCTCCTAGGACTAACTAAATCTACACTGTTATAACATTCCACCAGAGCACGTGGGCGCGTGCGCACCGGTCGATCGTTGCACCAATAATGACCGAGACTCGACTGACGACGTCCTGATATGTCGTGCGTGGCCGCCCCTCCAGCGCTCGGTGTTATGTCACCTGTCAATGTCACTTGTCATTAGGATCACATTTGAAGTGTGCCGTCATATATATTACTTTGTGCTAAGTAAATTTTATTTTTCAGGATTTCTTTGAAGTCGGTTTTATTTTTTATTGAATTTTTTTAAGCTATTGCATAGCTTCTATCGCGGGCCTTGCGTGGAGACCGAATCCAGAAATTGTGTCACGAAAACGAGTCACACTCTCGGCTACCTTCGGCCACGTTCGTGTATCTAGTCTAGCAATTCATAATTTTTTTGTTTACGTCAATTATGAACTCTGCAGTCGTTATATATTATTATTATTATGTCAAATAATCCAAAAATTGATGCTTGCACCCAGAATCGATCTTGCGCCTTCTGCGTACCGATCCGCGTCTTAACCACTCGACCAAAGTTGAATTAAGAGTGTTGGTCGAATTTAGAGTTCTTAATGTGAAATGACAATTTCGATGCTGTCAATTACATTAGTTGCTGTCACTGATCTGTATTATTACCACTGGATTGGCTGTCTCATACAAATGACAGCGAATTATTTGTGCCGATTTGAAACGCCTCTAGAGTTGGTTCAAGGAACTAAATCTGACGTATCATGCAAAATGACTTCCCGTATCGCACCGGGAATTACGAATTATTTTGTAATTTAAGGACCTTTGTGCAGTTTAGTAAGGATTTGTGTGGTTACAAAAAAGCAATATACATGGTGAAATGTGTGTTTTGCAAAATTAGCTTCAAAAAAGGGAGCAACATTAGATTTCACAGGTAAGTTGAATTTTTGTAATTTTTATCATTAAATCAGCCTGACCTACATGTAAAATGCTTGATTATTTACAAAATATGTATAAGAATAATATATAGGTGAGATTAAATTATTTTTAAGCACAAAAATAGGATTTTAATTTCATTTAGTGATGTCCATATTGTCATATCGATAAACTTGATCATGGTCTGATGTGATCGAAAACTTTTCTTTTTAGGTAATATGTCTAATAATGGTATCATTTTGCATTACATGTGGTCACGCCTTCATCTCCGAAGGGGTAGGCAGAGGCATACTATATGCCCACATTTCACCATTTTAGAATTTGTCCCACGTAACAATTAGTGAGCCGTATTGCCGTGTTGAGATGGACAGGCGCAGGTTGCGACTGCCCGCTGTTGAAATTTTTCAAGCCGCCCAAAAAGGCCTTCAACATGGCTTAACGACGGCCATTTTACTGACAACCGGGACCAACTGATTAACGTGCCTTCCGAAGAACGGAAACGCTCAAATAAATGTGACAAAGTGGTCACCAGAATGGTCACCCATCCAAGGACTGGCCATAGTGAAAGTTGCTTACTGCAGTGATTATTTACAGAACACTGAGTCCGCGGGGCCACGAGCGCTTCAATATATAATAATGGTATAAACCAAACAAAATCTTATTAGTAATATTTATTCAACTTATTTTCTGACATTAACTTGTGTGGGTAATACTTACTACATAATGTTTTTTACTCTATTGATGTATGTTTATTTTATTGCAGATTTCCAACTGATCCAAAAATCAGAAGTGCATGGCTTGGCAACATCTGGCGATCGTCTGTGTTCTAATCATTTTGATGTTAAATGTTATTATAAGCATTACACAAGAACTTCCCGGTTAATAAATAGTATACCGTCCGCTGGTGTACCATAGTTTTAAAATAAAGTGTAAAATAAATAAAATGAATAATAAAATCACGTTTATTTTTTTTTTCTACACGTAACTCCCTTTCTATTTCTATGGCGCATGATATATATATATATATATACGCTCACTTCGTGGTGAAATGGACAATGACAAAAACATCAAATTAACTGAAGTATATGAAAGCCACGGACACTTAAGTGGTTAAGAAGACTGACTGTCTTGCGATCGAGAAGACCCGGGTTCGAATCACTCCTAGCACAAGCAATTTAGCTTAGTTGGAGAAGTCAAAGGGAATATTCGTAATTTCGGTTGGTAATATTCTTATATTAAACAAATTATAAACAAAATTAATTTTAAAATATATAAGTAGGTATACTAAAAATGTTTTCATTTCAAATTAAACCTATCGATACGCGTCAGTTCAAGAAAGTTTGGCACATCACTAATTTTAGTTCTCTGAACCAGCGCTGCTGATTTCAGCGCCACAATGGCGAGAATTAAGAAGGCATAACTTTAGTTTGACAGCCACCTATCCAGTGTGGTAATAATACAGATCAGTGGTTGCTGTCAATTTACTTCGTCTAAATAAAAATTCGACTATAGGTGTATAGGTATTCATCATCTATGTACAACAGTGAACTGTACTCGTATAATTTGAGTAAAAAGTGTTTTAAATATAAATAAACAAAGTGCATTTATTAATGTAGAAAGTCACGAAAAATAGTGAAAGAAAATGAGTGAGTACTCTATATACATACATTTTATTATTATTATCACCAATGCAGTATAATTTTTTGTTTTGTTAATTTATATATAATACTGCTATAAAGATAACCAAACCCGGGAGTACGTTCCCATGGGAAGCGGGAAGAAAATTTCACGCTGACGTAGCCGCGAGCGCCATCTATCCCATACCTATGTACTTTAAACGTGTCATAAAAGTCACAACAATACCATACATGCATATTTCAAAGAATGTCTATTATTACCATAAAATTTGTAAAAATAGTTTTTAAGTAGAAAGAAGAAACCTATTGTTTTATCTTTTAACTAGCTGACCCTCGCAACTTTGTTTACGTCACACAAGGTCTATGAAATTAGAGGTATTTATTAATCATACTCATCAAGTAGCGTGTAAATCTGTCCTGTATGCTATATCAAAATAGAGCTTAATGGTTAAAACTATTCCTCAGTATAGAATTTTCCTCAATATAAACAATTTACATACAAACACCGGCGTGTTAGAATTTTATTACATGTATCAATGTAGTAGACGTAACGTGTATAAAATGACATCAATCAAATGTCATCAATATTCTGAAAAAGAAATTAAAAATAGAGTTCACAAACTCTTTTGAAAATACATACTGTACCTACCTTAGAGGATCGTTATGAAGATAACAGGATAGTTAACAACCATCCATAGAAAATAGATGGTATAATGCTGAATACCGCAAAGAACAATCGGCGCGGCATAGAATGGGGCCTATACTGATATCCTGGAGGATATTAATGATGCCGATGTCCTGTGCCTGCTGAGGCACACACACGCCGTCATGCATGTCTGCAGGACAACGTGCAGGACAACGAGCAGGATGAGGCAGCGAATGGCTGGACTGAAATTAAAATCGACAGACGCAAGAGATGTGGTGGAGGCACTAATTCACGTACCTCGGGAGTGTCGTGTCAGAAACTGATGGAATAGAAGAGTACCCTACATCATTTCGAGTCTCGCCAAGGCCAGAATAACCTTTACACAGCTGCGCCCCGTAGGCAGTTGCGAAAATAGACACGAAGAGTGAAACTCAAAACAAAGTAAACGTTAAAACTGTACTGCTAACTGCTATACGGATGCGAGACATGGAAGGTCACTAAAGTAAAGACATTTCGCACCAGCTACCAGCTATAAGTCTTCGTCAAACGCTGCCTCCAATGGATCCTCGGTACATATGGGCCCGAGAACATCACGAACGTAAGACTATTGGAACGCTGCAGTGAGACCCCAACAGATCAAACGTCGGAAGTGTAGCTGCTGCGCTGGATTGGACACACGCTGCAAAGGGACCATGAATCACATCATACCAAGGCAAGCCTTACTGAAACTACTGGTAGGCTTTCAAAAACTGTTCGATAGTAAGTAGGTACATTTTTTGATAGTGGCTATAGGCTACATAACATAATGCGAAGATTAATAGGAGTGGTGCAGCAATGAGGAATGTTTCGAAAACGGAAAACATTTAATCGTTATAAGAGTATCCGTTGCGCCTCTGCGTAAATGGTTGAAGTTACATAAAATTAATTTATTACAAATAATTGTTCTTCTTAAAAAGTTCTAAAACAAAATTCCAAAAGCCCAAATGTCCACAGTCAAGTAGGCACTTGGTACTTTACTTTGTTGAACATAGGCCTTAAAATCTTACTTCTTACTAATATTATAAATGCGACAGTTTGTGAGTGTGGATGTTTATTACTCTTTCACGCTCAAACCGCTGAACGGATCGGGCTGAAATTTGGTACGGAGATACATTATAGTCTGGAATAACACATAGGCTACCTTTTATCCCGGGAATAACTTCCCGCGGTAACAAATTTTACGCAGGCGAAGCTGCGGGCATCAGCTAGTATTCTTATATAGAAATAATTATACTAGCATAGTTGGTAAAAAATGCTATGTAATAGCTTTACCGCGGCAGTCCCCGAGTGCCACACGTCTTTTTTTTTTTCAATATTTTAAGTGAGTGAACCGAAAAATATATCTAAGTGAAAGTTCTCATCAATACAAATCAATCAAGCCCAAACACAAGGCAGCTGCTGTAAATTGTTAAGGAATTCCCTCGACTGTCTTTCGGTTCTATCATGAGAACGACTCCAGATCTTCATTTAAGTGTAGAACATTAAAGCACTTAATTAAAAAGTGAACAAGCGCACTAGTCGTCCCTACAATTTTCAGTGGTTGCCCTCGTTTTCCCCTGGATCCCATCATCAGATCCTGACCTGGTGAAAATGGGACCACCCCAGAAGAAAACCCTATTCAACAAAAAAAGAAATTTTGAAATCCGTCTATTTATTGACGGAAATATCGCTTAACATACATAAAAAAAAATACATACAGACGAATTGAGAACCTCCTCCTTTTTTTGAAGTCGGTTAAAAACTAAAGAGATTACCACAAAAAGTTCAAGTAATGGGTTTACTCGTACGTGGAACTAGTTCACGTGTACGGAACCATCTAGTACTTGAATAATTGTTTAGTGAAAAGGTTGTTTAAAATATAATAACTATGAACATTTTAATGTTAATGCTGGATTACCAGGGTCTCGAACAAATCAATCAATGAAAACAGTGGAATCAATGGAATCAAGAAAGGCAGTAAATATTGTACAATATAGCGAAATAGCTTTGACCAACCGTATCGTATATTATTAGCTTGAAAAATTTCTACTCCCGGTCGTCCTGCGCCTGTCCATTTCAACACGGCAATAGGCTCACCACCTATTACTTGGCACAAATAACTAGTTATATGGTGAAATGTGGGTGTGTGCTATGCCTCTGCCTACCCCCTCAGGATAAATGTGTGACTATTTGTATAAAGATAGGTATGTAATAACACACAGCGAACAGTATGCACGTTATGCCACACAAATTGTCCCCGTTTCTATAATTCACTTTACACCATTATTCTATCTTGAAAACAGTTTCACACAAAGTTCAGCCATTGCAATAAAAGGGCACAACTAAAAACTACAAAGTATCAAACAGTTACCTCAGAATATCCCGACGGAGTACAAAGTTACGACTTCGCACTTACTGAGCTATCAGACATGTTCACTGTCCCAGCCAACTTTAAATATTGCCATGATATTCAGGGCTTTATTTTATGGGCAAATAAAGTTATAATACTATATTCATTACCATTTGGCTGCTGTCCAAAGTTAAATGCACAAACTAACAATGAAACTCTTGTTTTATTGAACAGTGTAATGAATATATGGGCAGTATTTTTTATGTTATAATATTGCAGGTTTATGTACACACTACTTAGCTGTCTCCAGCAGCTTCGTTTGCGATATACTAAATAAGGATTGACGTACTTACTACTTGTAGTTGCGCTTGACGCTATGCAGAGACGTGCTATCCGAATTATTGGTTATCCTGAGGTGACGGGAGACCTTGAGCCATTAGCGCAGCGAATAACCATAGCGTCCTTGGCTGCCTTCTACTGAATGTATCACGGCGAGGGTTCTGAATAGCTATTCAACCTGATCCCACCCTCTCCTTTCCGATTCCGAACAACGCGTGCGTGGCAGAGGTGCCACTCAAACACAGTGGAGAGAATCTTTGCGAGAACTGAGCGTTTCAAAAGATAGTTCTTCTGTCGAACTATAAAAACCTGGAACGACCTGCCCGTGCTTCCCTCATCTTACAATCCCGGGTTCTTCAAGCGGAGCGTGAAGAGGCACACACATGGCCGCCAACTTGAGGATCACTGCCAGGAGTCTTACGGACTGTGAGAGTGGCCCCCAATCGCTAGTTGCGCAACGGCTTTCCATCAGTGGCGACGTCAATTCAGCGAGCTTAATTTATATTAAAAAATAGTTCCTGAGATTCTAGCGTCAAACAAACAAACAAAATCTATTGGAAACGCTAATTGTAAGTGATTTACTGCACACCTGGAAATATGCTTAACTTAATATCATTTTCATTATTGAACAAAATCGAAAACCATGTCAAGAGTAGGTACCCATAACCGGCGAGCGTTCATGAAAACGCTTATAAAATTTGTATGTTTGCCAGGATCTTAGCGAGGAAAAAGCTAAATGACAGATAACATAGTCCCTGCCTACCCTGATGGGATAAAGACGTGATGTTATGTATGCAATCTACGCACCCCTATCTAATATTTTAATTGTGTATTATTTTATGTTTTTAGCAACGCTAGGTATGTGCAAGTGAAATAAATACGAGTAAGCTTCATGCGACAATACAATTAGACGGCCTACTGGAGCTAGTGTTCTTCTCGTTCATAATATAGGCGTCTAGACGGTCACTATCGAGAGAAAATCCGGATTTATACGGCTCATCACTGGCCGACTCTTAGTGCCTTTTGTTAAAAGTAATGTCATTTTTATATGACACGTCTCGTCGATACGAAAGGTTTCAAGGATTATATCGTAAAACGAAGAATATGAACGAGGCTCTTGGTTAAAAACGAAGGAGGCTAACGATTTTTATCGATATAATGTAGCTATAGAAAAGGCGCTTTCGCTAATACGATAAGGTTACGATGACTATCTGAAAACGTAGAACATAAGACAATGTTTAATACGACGAGTAAACCCAAAGAGATATACAAGCTTGTTGTTCAATTTTCTGTTGATATTAATTAGTGCCTGCTACCCTTGATACATACATACTCTTTGTATAATTCCTATTACAAAATGTGTAAAAAATATTTAAAATAGTTAGAATGGATTAGAATTTTTCGCTACTCTAAAGTACCTACTGCAAAGGCTTTGTTGAGGTATCAGATACAATTAATGAACATTGACATACATTTACACCATTTTTAACTTTAAAATAAATTGACTCGGCTGCCAGCAGTAGTTTCCAAACGTGACCTCAAGGTATTTCTGCTCGATCAAGTAAGTAGAAGTAACTAATTAACAAAGTTTTTGATTTGAGACAAAGGTTAATGCAAGTCCGTGAAGGTTGTGTAACTTATCTAAAGGCTAGGTGAGATAAATTTTATTTTAAAGTTCAGACGGAACTTGAACAAATGTCCTAAGCCCTGGTCAGAGTCTCGGTCTTTTTTCCCTTTTAAAAGTTAGCAGAAAAAGTTAGCGTAGAGCCATGAACTGTTTTAAAAAAATTATACTTATCTGATATTTTTAAATAACAGGTATGATGTTTTTATCAATATTTATTTAGGGGTTTCTTCTCCTAATGGAATAATTGTGTGCCCTTAACTGCTACACTGTCAAAGAAGGGCTGCATAGGTACGTTGTGTATACTTTGAATGTGAACACATAGACATAGTGTTACTAGGAGACTAAGACCGCTGCTACTATCAATTCCTAACATTTGAGTACCTACTGTAAGTGTGGAAGAACAGTGGTAGTGCATTATGCAATTGTCGTGCATTGGTCTCCGGTTCAAATACCCGGCTGCACCATCTATTTCTGTCATTCAGAATTGTTTGATTCGGTTTGAATTTCGACGTTTTGTCTGTACTTATTTTATGTAGGTATGTTGTTTGTGCTGCATGTATCTAGGTTTGTTGTTGACCAGTTGGCAAGCTTATGTTTGTTTGGTTTGTTTAAAATATCCCACAGTATTTACTTCTTTATTTATTTAGTTGGTGAGGAACACTTAGCACAATAAATCCCGGCGGGGACAAGACGCGTATATATAAAATTTTAAACGTCACTTTGCGTATAAAGTAGTATTTGAGCTTAGCTTTGGAGAGGAGGTTCATATCCTCTTTAAATAAACCTTTATAACGTTTGGACATAACAAATGAAAAACGACCGGAAACGCTTAGGCGAGATTTAATTTTCTACTGTGAATAAAGGAGACTGGGTAAAAAACGGCGCCACTTCCGGCAAAATAGGTCTTGAATATCTATTTCGAGAAAATGTAAATATAAATGGCCAAACAGTCGGAAGTTAATTAATCTGTATGTACTTTTCTATCATTAAAACTCAGTCGGTATGAAGCTATTTATACAGTATGTCCAGGACTTATGGTCCACTAAATAAAACTACGACCATACAGATGAAGATTTTTAACCGCCTATACTACAGTCTACAACTTGACTTAACAATTGTCATTTTACTGACAATCGGGTTTCATTTCGAGTTTAATGGATCGTTTTTCGAAAATGTTCCCTTAATCGCTTCTTTCGACTCCCTCGGGAGTTTGGGGTGGTGACATTTTGTACTCTTTCCCGTCGCTACGCGGGGCACCAATGTATTTTAACTGGAAATATCTGATGAGTCATTGCAGGTTGGTACTTACGGCGACGTCATGCACAGTAGTCAATGGAGCTTGGAAGAACTCTGTTTATCTAAGCATCTGATCCAGAATGAATTTGTAGTTCCGTCTCTTAATTCTTATTATGATAATATTGTACTTTTATGGTATTGAGTCATGATGCATAATAGCCAACAATTCAGGCTTTATTATATAATTTAAGTACGCATTGTTATTGCTGTCTTTACTTATAGATAAGTAGATTTGATTTCAATTGGGTGATGAGGATTTCGGATTACGGGAGAAATAGAAAATATTGACTAAGAAAATGACTCAGTTCGTAACATCTTTATTCGCTTCCCACGCCACAGATGTCGTTTCCGAATGATGATGTGCCGGATAGTTAGATAGATAGTCGCTACGCTTAGTACCTACTTCGTCTTAACATGTTTATATAACGATACAGGATGGCGGTCGCGACTCCGCTTGTGTGGAATTTACTTATTCCCCGGATAAAAAGTAGCATTTGTGTTATTCCAGACTATAATCTATCCCTGCTCCAAACCAGCTATTTAGCCGTTAGAGTGTAAAAGAGTAACAAACATCCACACATAAAGACATCCAACATCTACACATCCACATTTCAACTTCTACACAACAAACGTTCGTATTTATAATATTGGTAAGGTATCCCGGTAGAGCCAAGACTTCTATATAAACTGAGGTAGACGCGCCGTACTCTAACAAACGAGATTTCAACAGCAATCCTCAAATACAAACATTAATAAGACTACACTCACTTATAAATATTTTTTACGTAATTGTCACACACAATAGCAATATACGAATAGAAAAAGAGTAAAAGAGAAGGCGTATGGACTCCGATTGCAAGTCGAGCACCTACTTTCGAAGTTTTGACTCACAACAGTGCGAACAACGCTGCTAATTAGCTCAGTTTACAGGTTTCAAAAATCGGTGCAGGGGCAGGTCTACCTCAGTTTATATAGAAGTCTTTGGGTAGAGCAGTAGTTAGGCATATATTTGTATGTCAGAAACGTGAGTGGGATGCATCGTCTGCTGCTGCTCTGATGATTAGTCGTATTATATACGTTAAAAGGAAAAAGCACGTGTACCTACATCTCGCATTCGGTATGGTTATGATGGAATGGAAAATATTGCTATGTTAACAGTTTCCAATAGATTAGTATTAGCACTGGGTGCGAATTATCCTAGATATCTTCAGGGCCCTAGCCTTCTTCATCTGGAAGTGGTGCACCGGCTGACGAGGTGATGGCGAAAAGAAGGAGTACTACAAACAGATCCTGTACCAAAAACATCATCCCAGGGAAAGTACAATCACCCTCTGAAAATAAAATTGAAAGAGGCTTTCAACAGCGGAGTTGTAGTGTGATCGACTCATTCAACAGTATACAAACTACGTACATACGTAAACTTACATACATACATATAAATGTAATGTATACTGTGCGGTTTCAGTGCGATAACGGCGCGTGGTTCATTGAATTCTGAAGGAAAATTGAGTAAATAATACAAATTGGGATTTAACTTTTAACACAATTTTATTTCCTGAGAGAGAAACGACCATCACCGAACCACAGATTTATAGAGAGGGAAGTTAGCATATACAAAATGTTGCCACCTTATAAAACTAAACATTGCCGTATAATATTACATTGCTTTCTACTAACACCCCCCCCCCTCAATGTAATCTCTACATACAATAGGTATATGTATATACTTTATCATACTTAATTACTTATCATAAATGTAACTTAAATTCCTCCTAACATACTTATATGTATTCTTCACACAACCCACAGTTACTTATGAACTTCAATAGTAAATTTTTATTTAATGCTTTAGTGAACATGTCAGCAGTCTGGTCCTCTGTTTGAATATATTTTAACAATAATTTTCTATTTTTAATTAACTCATTAATATAATGGAACCTTATATCTATGTGCTTCAGACGCTTCACACAATCAGTATTCGCAGCCATAATAGCACTTTGACTATCACTGAGCATTACAACAGGACACACATTTTCAATATTAAAATCTTTTAAAAAGTGAGTAAACCAGCAAGCTTCACTTGCTGCCATACTGATGGCTACATATTCTGATTGCGTAGAGGAGAGACTAACGCTAGCTTGCTTCTTAGAACACCAAGAAATTAAGCAATTATTAAATTTGAAACAGTAACCAGTTGTTGATTTTCTATCCTTTAAATCGCTTCCTCAATTAGCATCACAATATCCAACCAACAAATCACTGTTACATTTATACATTAAACAATAGTTAATTGTATGTTTAATATATCTGAGTACCCTTTTTAGGGCCATTAACAATGCATTATTTGCATGGTTCTGATACCTTGCTAAAATGGAAATAGCAACACAAATTTCTGGTCTCCTAGCCGGGACCCCTCCATGGGACCTGGAAGCGAGAGCCCTTGCGTCACTGTTCAGATGGCGCAAGGAGGCGCTGGAGCGGGGCCAAAGGCCTGCGTCTCGAGAAATCGAGGCCCAGCGGACCCTGCTCCACCAGGAAACCGTGGAGACATGGAAGGTGCGACTTGAGCAACCAAAGGGGGGATTCGCCACAATCGCGGCCGTCAGACCGGTCATGGACGAGTGGCTGGAGAGAAGACACGGTGCTCTCTCCTACCGGTTGACACAGATGCTTGCCGGGCACGATAGCTTCGGTAGGTATCTGTGGCGAAAACACCGGGAAACCACGGCCGAGTGTCAGCACTGCGAGGACCGCAGCGATGACACGGCGCTCCACACGCTGGTGGAGTGCACGGCGTGGGCACAACAGCGACAGGTCCTCGTAGTGGGTCTGGGCGTGGACACTCTCTCGCTTGAGGCCATGGTGCGAGCCATGCTCTCCAGCGGGAGTAAGTGGGACTGCGCCGCCTCTTTCTGCGAGCAGGTCATGCTCGCGAAGGAGGCGGCGGGCCGGGTGCGGGAGAGAACTCTCCCACCCGAGTTCCGCAGTCGGCGCCCCGGGCGCCGCCGACGTGTCTTCGCCGAGGACTATCGGCCTCCATGACCGGGGGTCTGAGGACGGTGAGAGGGCCGCTCACCGTCCTTACAGAAGCAGGCCCATGACGGCAGCGTGACGTGAGCACTCACGCACGCCCCCCCTTAGAAGCGGGGTCACACCCGAAACCCCCCATAGACGCGGGATTGCACCCGAACCACCCCCCTGGGCGAGGCCGCATTGGCGGCCGTAGGTCTGTTGGGAGTCACGGGACATCCTTCCTGAGGGCTTACCCGGGGCTCTCAACCATAGGCTGTTGGGCGTTACGTGAGGTTTTTTAGTCGGTAAGAGTCCGGCATAGCATCCTACGAGGATTTTCCCTCACGTTAAAAAAAAAAAAAAAAAAAAACACAAATGTCTGGCCGTGTCCCCAAAGCTGCATAAGACAAGCTACCTATTATTTTTCTACATTTCTGCTCAATATTTTTATCAATGACAGGCTCAGAATCATCCAAAATTTTGGAATTAAAGTTCAAATCCATAGGAGTTGACATCTCCTTACAATCATACATTTCAAATTTCTGTAAAATATTTTTCAAATACTCTTTTTGACTCAGTTTTGTAACACCAGTTTTTGGATCCTGTTTTACTTGTATACCTAGAAAACTAGACACTAACCCCAAGTCTTTCATTTTGAATTCTTTGTGAAGCAATGACTTAAGGCCACATATTTCAGTATTATCATTTCCTGAAATTAGAACATCATCGACATATAACAAAACAAAAGTCTTGGTGTTATTTACACATTTTGTATACAAGCAAGTATCACTGTAAGACCTAATAAAACCTAGTTTCATTATCACAGAGTTAAATTTATCGTTCCAGTACTTGGGTGTTTTTTAAAGCGTACAAAGATATATTTAGCTTGACAATATTTTTATTACCACTGTAAGCCCCTTCTGGTAGTTCTAAATATACAGTTTCATCAATGCGACCATACAAAAATGCCCCTGTAACGTCCATCTGATAAATAGGTAAGTTTAATTTTGTAGCTATTGACACAAACAATCTGAAAGTGGACAAATTTGCTACAGGTGCATAAATTTCACAGGAATCAAGCAAATCATTTTGTTCAAAGCCCCTGGCTACTAACCTAGCTTTATATTGATCACCATTTTTAATTTTGAACACCCACTTATTACTGACTGTCTTTTGACTGATAGGTTTGTTACAAAATTCCCAAGTATCATTACTTTTTAAAGTTTCTAATTCCCTATCAATAGGTTTTTGCCATTCGCTGGCATCCCCCCTGCCCATAGCTTCTTTGTAAGTCTTTGGTTCAGTTACTACAGAAGTTGCAAAGTTACAGTTATAAAATAAAGTTTGTTTTCTTACCCGAACAGGTCTTTGATGCTTTGGTATGTCTTCATCACCTTCATCGCTAGATCCTTCATCGCTGGTGCACGGTATATATGTACTTCCATCGCTATCAACCGTTTCTGACAATACAGTTGGACTAGTGGGAAGCTGCCCAGGTGACTGTTCACCTTCCCTGGAGTGAGTCTGTTCAACATTATCACTTGGCAGTATTTCTTCTCCCGTTGAGTTTTCATTATTGCATAATGTATTATGACTGTCACTTTCTGGTATATCTAGCTGGACTACCGGTTCCTTTTCTTCTTGAGCCCTTAACAAAAATGCAACATCTCTCTTTACTTCAATACAGTTTTTCTTTGGGAAATATATTCTGTATCCCTTAACATTCTCTCCATAGCCAACCATTACTCCTTTTTCTCCCTTTGAATCCCACTATTTCCTCTTCTCCTTTGGTATATGGACATAGACGGGAGTACCAAAAACTTTTAAATTATTTATATCATAATGTAGATAGCGCTATTACAGAGGGAGCCACATACGGATGTATTAACGGATGTGCAGTAACAATATTCTTAATTGTTATGGTTACAGCCGAAAGCTCAATGAGTACGACGCGGCACAGAGTTTATTAAAGGGCAGTCGCGACGTTTTTCAGGATAAAGGAGTTGCTTATTGAATGGTTTTCACATTCCTTTTTTTTTTTTTTGATGTGAGGGAAAATCCTCGTAGGATGCAATGCCGGACTCTTACCGACTGAAAAACCTCACATAACGCCCAACAGCCTATGGTTGAACGCCCCGGGTAAGTTCTCAGGAAGGATGTCCCGTGACTCCCAACAGACCTACGACCGCCACTGCGGCTTCGCCCAGGGGGTGGTTCGGGTGCAATCCCGCGTCTATGGGGGGTTTCGGGTGTGACCCCGCTTCTAAGGGGGGGCGTGCGTGAGTTGCTCACGTCACACTGCCGTCATGGGCCTGCTTCTGTAAGGACGGTGAGCGGCCCTCTCACCGTCCTCAGACCCCCGGTCATGGAGGCCGATAGTCCTCGGCGAAGACACGTCGGCGGCGCCCAGGGCGCCGACTGCGGTCCTCGCAGTGCTGACACTCGGCCGTTGTTTCCCGGTGTTTTCGCCACAGATACCAACCGAAGCTTCCGTGCCCGGCAAGCATCTGTGTCAACCGGTAGGAGAGAGCACCGTGTCTTCTCTCCAGCCACTCGTCCATGACCGGTCTGACGGCCGCGATTGTGGCAAATCCCCTCTTTGGTTGCTCAAGTCGCACCTTCCATGTCTCCACGGTTTCCTGGTGGAGCAGGGTCCGCTGGGCCTCGATTTCTCGAGACGCAGGCCTCTGGCCCCGCTCCAGCGCCTCCTTGCGCCATCTGAACAGTGACGCAAGGGCTCTCGCTTGCAGGTCCCATGGAGGGGTCCCGGCTAGGAGACATGCCGCCTCACCGGAGATCGTGCGGTATCCTCTTATCACTCTGACGGCCATCAATCTCTGCGGGGTCGGCGTAACACGTTACGCAGATCCCTCTGAGCAACGGACCACGCAGCACCCAGTCGTAACCGATGTTCCACAGGAGCGGCCGTAAAACCGATCCCTGTGGAACACCGCACGACACATCTCGCCGACCCGGCCCTAGCCAGCTCGGGTAAGTTATGGCTCTCTCGGAGAGATAAGCCCCGACAATTCGACGGAGGTAGGGAGGCACTCCATGATAGATAAACGCCTCCCTGACGCAGCTCCAGGGCAAGGTGTTGAATGCGTTGGCGATGTCGAGAGACACCGCCACCACCACCTCCCCTCGTGAGACTGCTTCTTCCGTCAGGCCTCTAATGCGCATGATCGCGTCCACGGTGGAGCATCCCTGATGGAAGCCAAACTGGCTATCCGCCAGATCAGGCCCCACTCGTGTGAGATGCCCGACGAGGCGTTGTGCAATAACACGCTCAAAGAGCTTGCACGCCTCGTCGAGCAACACAATCGGCCGGTACCCTGATGGGGAATTTGCCGGCCGCCCCGCCTTTTGAATTAAGACCAGTTTTCCGGTCTTCCAGACCTTGGGAAACTGGCCTTTCTCGAAGCATGCGCTGAAGAGCCCAATTAGTCGAGGCCCAAGCTCCTCGAGAGCCAGGACCCACGCTCGGCCTGGAATGCCGTCTGGTCCACGGGCGGTGTTTTTGCGGGATTTAAGCCGCAGAACAGCCGCCCCTAACTCACCCTCGGTGACTACGGGCACGTCGTTCTCGCTGCCTTCCGCGTTGGGCGTCTGAGACGTAGCCATGCGCGGAGAAATGTGTTCCTCCGCTCTCGACAGGAACAAGGAGTCCAGGACCTCCTCCAGCCGCTCCGGCAGATTTGCATACTAGATTTGCATTAACTTGTCGATATTATTGACTGTATGACTATGAGTAGGTATCTAGGTATACCATGGCAGCATCCCAATTTGGTGAGGTCTTGTGTTTTGGCAATAAACCAATGCTTTATTGTGAACGTGACTTGTTTTCACTCATAAATATAAAGAAATGGATATAAAACAAATATGTACATAATACGCGTACCATTTATTAGATTGTGTCATGGGGCTGTGAGGTAGGTACCGGCGCGGCGCCAAAACGCACATCGCCGGTTAGTTAAGTGAACACGTTTGACAGTAATGTTCAGCAGAACAAAGAATAACACAACGAATGAAATAGATGATTCGGAAATGAACTACACCTTCTGTTAAATATTAGCCTAATGTCTTCCCGATTTATTTAATAAATCACAGTCAATACCTGCTTTATCACTAGGTAGGAATTCATCTGAATAATACCTGCACCTTTTATGTTTAGCCAGTACCTGCTATTTTACAGTTCGTTCGAGAGATACCTACACACTTTGCAGCAGATTGCTCATGGATGCATCTTACATTTTTAAATACAGTTACTTAGTAGGTAACTATATAAATAGTCTTTAAGAAAGAGCTAATTTAACTGCTTATTTGATTCTAGACGATACATTTTATATGGTACCTACGTAAGTACTACTCACATGAGACATACGAGATCTATGAAATATCGTGGTGTTTAGAACGATACTGCTGTATATTTGTGATTCACGCAAATTGATATAAAACTAAACAATGTTTTACTAACTTTGATATGGCTGGCTGTACAGATGCCAAGGATGCTTGGCTTTCCCAGGTCAAAATTTTCCTATTCATCCAAATTCACAACGGAGCTGGGATGACGCAATTTCCAAATTAACTTTTGACTCGATTTTAAACGCTAGCTTAGGCCCAGATCGTTCAAGATTATTAGCACTCAACAGAAAGGAATCCGGTGATTGGCTAAATGCTTTTCCAACTGCTAACACTGGAACCTGTCTTGAACCGGACACTTTGAGAATGGCAGTTGGCTTGAGACTTGGCGTCCCGCTCTGCGCCCCCTGTGGTGTTACCGTTGACTCTATGGGACACCATGGACTATCCTGCTTAAAGAGTGCAGGTCGCTTCTCTCGCCACGCTGCGCTTAACGATATCATTCGCCGTGCTCTTGCCACCGTCGGTGTGCCCGCTCTCTTAGAGCCAAATGGCATTTTTAGGGACGATGGCAAGAGACCGGATGGGATGACCTTAATTCCGTGGGAGATGGGTCGGGTCCTAGTCTGGGATGCTACTTGCGTAGACACATTGGCCCCGTCCCGTCTTCCTAGAACAAAAGAAAAAGCCAGCGCCGCAGCGGAAGCGGCAGAAAGTAAAAACATAACCAAGTATAAAGGTGGGTCTACGCTAGACGAGCCGAGCACGAGCGGAGCACGAGCCGAGTCGCTTTGCTCGCGATGACAAGTGTCGCTCGAGGCTCGTACGTCGGTCCACAATACACGAATTTTGGCTTAGCTCGTGCTCCGCTTGTGCTTGGCTCGTCTAGCGTAGACCTACCTTTTGGGTCCCGGCTCGTCGTACCATTTTATTCCAGTCGGTGTCGAGACTGTCCTTGGGGTCCCAACGCGCATAAATTATATAAAATTTTGAAGAAGCGTCTTGTGGAGTCCACTGGTGACCTAAGGGCTGGCAGTTATTTCTCCCAACGAACAGGCATCGCCGTTCAAAGGGGGAATGCTGCCAGTCTTTTGGGCACAATGCCACGGGGCCCTATTTAGATTTAGTTTAGTTTTATTCATTTTGTAAATAGTTATTACGCTTTAATGTACATACCATTTGTCTAATATTTTATTGAATAAATTATTTTTATTTTAATAAAAAATATAAATCTTTCGATAAAACTATCCTACTTTGTCATTTAGAATGATTTTTTCGGCAAAGGGTGTTAGGCATACTTAAGTCTATGGGCGTAGGTATATTTTTATTTTTTTATGCTTCAACAGTGAGCTTTTTCAAGCACTTTTTTGAAAACAACTTAAACTATAATACCTACTTTATTCCATTCACGAGTTGTTTTGTAAGGTATTGTGTGAAAACTTTCCTTCGTACAAGCAGCCAATGTGCGTCGCCGGTGCTGTGTTCCAACTGGTTCCAACACTGCGGCTAATGAGTGTGCGAAAGTATGTGACTAATGGCTGTTGTACGACTAACTTTGGTGCTGAAAACTGCACTATAAATTATAGAATACAAAGCATTATTGGTTTTCATTTGTACGTTACTTTACGGAACTCCAATTGTCTCCGGTTTTCACATGGAAATCGTGGGTAAGTTTATCGAAAGGGAGACCTCGTAATATCCGCGGGTGCCTACTTATTGGATGTAGGCAGTGCAAAACCAAAAACTGTGGCGGTGTTGATGGAACACTTATGATAATTGAATGAAGTTATGTATCTTGTAAAAATTGTAAAAAGTAAATTTGAATAGAAAAGCTTAGCATAAATCTACCTTTAATTCAATAGGTACTAGATCATAGTTGCGCGTGCACAGCGTTGTTTGTCAATCAATCAAATTACATAAATCATTTATTCAATAGCAAGGTTGAAAATTACTCGTTTTTACTTTGGTAACAAAGCTGGTTTGAAGTCGTAAAGGCTGACATATATTTGTCACAATCGGGAATGCTGAAGATCAAGACAATACCAAAAATAATGATAATAAAGTCTCTGATAACGGGGAGAGAGCAAGCAGTGAAACTTTTTACAACGCGGTATAGATATGGAGACAATAATATAAGTAACTAACATTGACTTTATCTTTTAAATCGCCATCAAAAGTACTACGACTGTGCACAGACAGCTGTATAAGAATTATCCGCCATTACATTAATGATGCTATGGAGCCATTTGCTTGGTATAAATGACGTCATTCCGCCAAGAAGGGCCCCGTAACGCTTTGTTATATTATGTAAAGTTAATATTTATGGGTTTTTGGTAGAAAAGGGAAGGAGGTAAGGTAGACACTGAGCATTCACCGTCTTTCACCTAGTACAGGATCGTTAAAAGTTACGTGCTTCACCTCTGAAACACCCCCGCTGTGCCATTCTTTATTTTTTGTTAATAAGAATTTATCATTATATCTATCTCTCTATGAAATGTACCTATAATCATTGTCTGATCACAGGTAGTATAGATGTGGCGATAATTGCGAGAGATCTACGTCCAAAAGTGGACAAATTCATGCTGATGTTCAATCAAAAACTTTAACAGCAAGTTTTTTTTTTTATACTAGGTACTTATGTGGCATACAAGCTTACGGCCCACCGGAAGGTTGGTAACCGTAGCCTATAGACGTTTGCAACACCAGAAGCGTTACACACACGCTGCCGACCTGGGCGCAGGTTGTGACGACCCACAGTTGAAATTTTTCAAGCCGCCCGTAAGGCCTTCAACTTGGCTTAACGACTGTCATTTTACTGACAAGTTTAAAATAGTCAACCGCAATGTGCCTTGTATTTACAATCTCCTGTTCAAAAGGTTACGGGTTAGCCGAGTACAAAGTTAGTTTAATGAGTTTTGTAACGAAATTGAATTTTATAAGTGGCGCGGGTCGTTCGGTGTGAGTTTAGTACGATAGTCGATGTCGTAAAGTGCCCACGGCTGGTAAGCTATTGTCTGGAAGTCTGGAAATTGACGCTCAAACTTTCTATTGATAAACGACTTAAATACTTTTAGTCCCCTCTTGTTTCAAATTGTTTAGCGATTGTTACATTTTTCATATCGCACTGACGTGACAAGCATAGTTTCTAGAAAGGGTTTACTACAATAGCCTATAGAGATGATACTTTAATAGGTATTCTAGGGAGAAATAATTTGAATGTTTCTAATCGAATCGAATTTCGAATTTCTTAATCGAGTTTCTTTTTTAAACATAAAAAAAATAGAAAAAAGTTCAAGATAAAAGATTTCAAAATGCCTTTCACCATTAGAAAGACCAGTTTTGCTGAAGTAACATTGGCTTGGATATGAATGACACATGAGTTTCTATATTGTTTGCTACTTTTTATGTACCACAATATACATTATAATAGCGCAAGTCATATTAGGTAGCATAGTTAATTTGCACCAGATAGCGCGGTCTGAAAATATTCCTTAATATGTAGAAATGTATTTAATCAAAATACATTCCAAACGTATGCCTCATTCAGAGAAGATTAACGGCAGCCGGTAATGGCGCGCGCTCAGCTGATTTATTTAATGTTTACATCTTCCTACCTACGCCACTGTTGTGGTTTGTTTAGAAAAAGGGAAGTGGGCTTCATGAGGTTGTATTTATAGGTAAAAAAAATTTCATTAAAAAATACAACCGACTTCGAACAAATCCTGAAAAATGAAATTTACTTAGCACAAAGTAGGTAATATGTATTTTGATTTTTTTTTTTTTTTTTTTATACTACTTAGGTGGCAGACAAGCTTACGGCCCACCGGAAGGTTGGTAACCGTAGCCTATAGACGTTTGCAACACCAGAGGCGCTACACACGCGCTGCCGACCCGGGCGCAGGTTGTGACGACCCACAGTTGAAAGTTTTCAAGCCGCCCATAAGGCCTTCAACTTGGCTTAACGACTGTCATTTTACTGACAACCGGGACCAACGGCTTATCGTGCCTTCCGAAGCACGGAAACGCTCGTAAATAAATGTCACAAAGTGGTCCACGTGGTGGTCACCCATCCATATCCGGCCATAGTAAATGTTGCTTACTGCAGTGATCGTTTACAGAACACTGAGTCCGCGGGGCCACGAGCGCTTCACTTCATTTATCAGATTTTATTCAATATCATATTGAAGTCGGCGCCAAGTAAATTCATAGGTTTAGGTAGGTATTATTCATGGCACCAACTTCAATATTATATTAAAGAAAATCAGATAAATCAAAATACATATTACTTTGTGGTAAGTAAATTTTATTTTTCAGGATCTGTTCGAAGTCGGTTGTATTTTTTATTGAAAAATTTTTTATCAATATTTTAAGTGACGGGTGAACCGAAAAATATATCTATCTAGGTGAAAGTTCTCATTAATACAAATCAATCAAGCCCCATCACAAGGTAGCTGCTCTGTAAATCGTCAAGGAATTCCCTCGACTGTCTTTTGGTTCCATCATCGGATTGACTCCAGACCTTCATTAACTGTAGTACATTAAAGCACTGAATTAAAAAGTTAACAAACGCACTAGTTCTCCCTATAATTATCGGTGGTTGCCCTCGATTTATCCAGGATCCCATAATGAGATCATAACCTGGTTAAAATGGGACCACCTCAGAAGTTAACCCTATTCAACAAAAAAAAATTAAATTCGTCTATAATTGACGGAAATATCGGTGAACATACATAAAACATTGAGAACTTTCTTTTGTTTTAAGTCTGATCTATCAATCTAGGTGTAAAGTTCTCATCAATACAAATCAATCAAGCCCAAACACAAGATAACTGCTGTAAATAGTTAAGGAATGCCCTCGACTGTCTTTCGACTCTATCTTCAGATCGACGCCAGACCTTCATTAAAATGTAGAACATTAAAGCACTTAATTAAAACGTTAACATGCGCACTAGTTGTCCCTACAATTTTCCGTGGTTGCCCTCGATTTCTCCTGGATCCCTTCATCAGATCCTGACCTGGTGAAAATGGGACCACGTCAGAAGTAACCCCTATTCAACAAAAAATAAAATTTTGAAATCCTTCTATAATTGACGGAAATATCGCTTAACATACATAAAAAAAAATACATACAGACGAATTGAGCCTCCTCCTTTTTTTGAAGTCGGTTAAAAAGGTTTTAGATATACGTTAGTTGATTATAGCTGGTCAGCTCATAGGTACTAGCTGGATGTACTTTTCAATAATCAGGTACCTCCCGTATCTTAATCTGACGCAGTTTAGTAACTACAGAAATTCCTTCTAGGACTCTTCTGCCAATATAGGTATTTATTGGACTTTAAAAACGTCATCTACAAACCCGTTGGCTGTCAAAATTCTACGGTAATTCAGTGAAAACAATAGCTTCATGAAATTTTTTTTTAAAAAAATTAAACTGCACTGCAAATTTTACGTTCATCCGTTTTCGTAGATTTTTTAAAAAGGTAGAAAGTTTTAGTCTTCACATGTTATAAAGATGATTCCAGAAAGACTCTAACTCTCTGGTGAATGTTCTAATCTAAAAAATCATAACTCATAGGTTGAACCTCCTTTTGTAAAGTAGGGCTCAATATGGATCCACTGTCACCATTACTTACCACACCACTTATATAGGCATTGTTCTGTAGACATATTCGTACATTGTTCAAACACACGGCTAATAGATTGCACAGTGTATCGATAATCCTACATAGTTGGTGTTTCCTACGTGCTGTGGGTTAAAGTATTCTCATGTGGTTTAGCTTTATTGAATCTAGGCTATGGGTTAACTAAATTAAATTAAAATAATGCAATCGGTTATAATTTCATGTTTGAAAATTAGGAACGGACGGAATTAGGTACAGAGATACTTATTCGTAGATGTGACCCGTAGAATACCCGACATAAAGATAACCTTGCTTGTCATCAGTGTAGACTGAAAAAAGTCAGTAATTCCTTCCTGGGTAACAGTATACGTTTTTACAACAGGCTTCCAAATGAAATAAAAAGTATGCCCTTAAATAAGTTTAAAAAGTGTATAAAAGGTAAATTGTACCGCAGGGGCTACTAATCAGTTGACGATTGTTTGCTTGACAGGGAAGCCTGGAAATGATCTGCTTGCTCTACTGCATTCTCAAGCAATAGTTTGTGATTTTTAGTTTAAATTTTTGTAAATAGAGCACAAAAAGAAAAGCCCTTCGAGTTTCTTGCCAGTTCTTCTCAAGCGGGCCGCGTTCCGAACTGGTGGTACTGTTTGCATTGTATTCATTGACGTGTCGCAAGTGCCTATGTATTAGGATTATGCGAAATAAATGTTTTTTTGAGTTTGAGTTTGATGTGAGCTTAGACCATCTTTTTAGCAGCTGAATGGTTTAGGTTCTGTATTTTTGGTTAGTATTACAGAATACCTACAAGAAGTAGTAATAGTTCTGTTTATAGTCCATGAGTAGGGCCATATGTGTCTGCAAAGTCAGAAAAAAATATTTACTTCGCCTCTTCCTAATAGGTTTTGCAAAACAGCTCTGCCATCGTAGTAGTACTTTACTCCTTCAGGATATAGACCAGGTGTGTTGAGGAGAATGCAATCAAAGTGGAAAGAATTAGTATTTTCAAATGTTAAGAATCCAGTAGGTACCTATTAAATGAAGCTGAAAAAATAATATAAACATATTTTGTAACAAATATAAATTGTATTTAGATTACGTAAAACTTTTACTTTAGAAGAGGTTACTACAGCGAGATAATTTAAACATATGATCCCAACAATATTCAAAGTTTGGTATAAATAATTATAAACTCAATCACCAGACTGTGGCACCTGGTTAAGATAAAGACTTTAAGCTCAAAGTTACGAGCGCTTTGCAATTTCATGTTCTCAACGTGATAAATACCTACTTGGCTGATTCATCAACGTGGACCATAAACCTTTGGGTGAGGAACTTCAAACTTGGACAGTAGCTTTTACATGCTGATTTATAAGTTTCTTAATACTTTGGTAATCTCTTACTTAAGAAAATAGTGAAAAGGTAAGAATCATTTGAGAATTTTGGCTTTTGAATCTGTGTTTACACAGTAATTACATACTGCCTGAGTGCTAGTTAACATTATTGTGTGGAGGGACCACGAATTTAGCGTGTCGCACTGCCGAATAAAATTTCCATAACCCGAGGTGTACAAAGTAACTTCTATGTAGATACTACCTGAAACAGAATGTGCGTGATGTTACGTCATCACAGCAGATAACAATATTCTGTCGTTGAATTATTAAAGATCTGCGAATTTCTTTATCAGATCAATAGATAAATATTTGTGTGACCCATAAATGTTTGTTTCAAGAGTCTGGGTGTTTCTATGTATAGTATGTACGTATTTAAAAGTATTTAAGTATTATTATCCGTGGTCTGATACCCATAACACAAGCAGGTTATTCCTAGCTTACTTTGGGATCAGATAGCGTTGTGTGAAATGTCTGTGAATATTTATTATCCGTGAATAGGAGGTTTAACAGGTATCAAGTAACCTTTATTTTTAATCCCTTGAAAATAGAACACTGTTTATCCCTGTAAAGGATGTGATTCGTACAAAAATAATCTGAAATGAAACCTGAAAATGTTTAATTGCTAAGAGGTGTGAGACCCCAACATGTTGAACAAATAAAGCGCACGAGACTTACAATAGTTCGGAAATAGAGAACAAATAATGGTGGCGGTTTGTTTGTCTGTTTGTCCCAGCTGTGGCTCGGAACATAATCCAGGTTAAAAAGCCACTGCGAGCCAGTTGGTGTTGGAAGTTCGACTAATATTGTGTGTTGTAAATATTGGAGCATGTTAGGTTCGTGTGTTAGATAAGTGTAGGTTGTGTAAGGAGCAGAAACATTTTTGAGCATGAATGGTTGCATTTGCTTTATGTACCTACTTAAGACAAGCTAAAGACCGCTATATATTTTTTATCGTCGCGAATATAATCCGAAATATTTTAAAATCTATACACAAATAATGATTAAAAAATAGCGAAAATTTAGAAACATGAAGTTCTATTGCGATGATACCTAAGATAGTATAATTATTAGACCCTTTGTCACAAATTAAATACTTCTTGCGGTCAATTTTACAGTAGCTACTTTTGTGAAGTTAAAATTTATTATTTTAGTTCGAAATTATACAATTGTACAAAAGGTTCTCTGTCTAGGGTTTGTCATTTAAAAGGTGCCAAATCAAGATCTTAACATAGTCTAGAAAAGACTCCTTCAAATCAATACTCATTCAGCTTTTACAATCCTTCGTCACAGTAAGTCTTTTCGTCTCAAAATTATCACAACGCTCTTTGTTCATTATTTTTTTTAAATATTCGTCACTTTCCGAAAAAAGGGTTAGATTATTCATACTTTTGTTAAACATACGCTTTGGCAAATTTTGAACGCAAATTTGAATAACCGAGTGAAGCTCCTAGCGTTTTTATCAATTCGGTGAGGCGACTTCGGCAATCGAGATACTTTCAAATGAATCGACCAGGTAAATTGTAATCCTTCATTGAACCCCTCAACACACAAAAAAAATATATAGTAAATCGGTAATCGCAAGCACCTATTTCCACCACCCTAAAAATTAAAAAAGATTTCCCATTTTCCATAAAAAAAAAATTTTCTGACTTACCAGACCAAATTTTACGAAAACACGAAACACACACGCACTACACGAACGCACGCCATCCATGCGCAATCCACTCTCAACTTCAACTGTTCGATTTTGTAAAAAATTCTGGCCCATTGACGTCATTTTATAAGATTCCAAAAACAAGGAAATGTTATATACTACACATACAATCAAACTTGTTCATAGAAAAGTAGGACGTAAGAAGGCTAAATTTAAGTTTAAAGTCGTCTGAGTAGTGTGAGTCGCCGCTTGGGGCTCAACGGAAAAGCTTGATTATTATGCGCGGCGACCGGTCGCCGCTTGGGGCTTTAGAGGTTGCCAGACAAAATTGAATTCATAATTATTTAAAAACTTTATTGTCAACATACTGTTTTGCTATGATAACTAAGACTGTGGAATAACCAACTCTACAACGGGGTTATAGAATATTTATTGAACACAGTCAGGTTCTAGTGTTTCAAACCACGCTCGCCTTTTGACTATGGGAGAACAAAACAAACCACATGGACACTATGTTGAAGTTTTTCGTATTATAATATTAATAATAGTGTGAAGATTAATAGATTACGCTAAAATATTTATAGAATAAAATATTTATAATATAGGTGGAGAATCACAAAGTACCAACGTTGAAGATTGACGATGCCATATCTTGGTATTAGAGCATTAGGTGCTTTGCAGACGTCGGGGGTTGCCGATCTTTTTGACCGTGACGTAATAAAGACCGCGTCTGCCCGTCTTTGCCCGCGACTGCCCTCTTCGCGAACACAAAGCATACTAGGGACTGAGGCAGCTAATTCACGTCAATCACTAGAAAGCGCGCGGCGTGGTTGGAGTGATCCATGGCAGGTAGCCACGGTCTTTTGCCCTTCCTGTGCGTTGGTAGCATAGGAGTCTCTTTGCGCTATCGTTGGCCGTGAAATTGGCCGGCCCGGCCTGCCCCGTCTTGTCTGGAAAGCACCTTACTTCCCATCGAGACCAGCAATATATCTGTAATGTATTTTATGAAAACGTATTTCCAACGTGTGTCGCTCCTCTTTAGAAACTACTCAGTGTAACCCACAATTTACACGTGAATACAGCGTTTAGTTAGAACAATGGTCATGAAAGTTATTATTGTAATAAAATATTACAAACGGCCGCCGTTCTACCGCAGTAGATATGGCGAGAAAAAGTGAAAGCGTTTACGTGGCTGGCGAGTCAAACGTGTAAAACCTTGAGTGTGAGTTAAAGTTTATAGAGCAGTACTTTTTTATGTACCTACTATTGCACATTTTTAATACATCATATTCGTGTGTTCTCAGAATAGGATCATTAAGTATTTTATACTCAATATCTATTTAGATTATGAATGAAAACACAGGGAGAGCACAAAGGGAAGATCCTTTCATCAGAGACGCCAAGCCCTTCTTCAGCACGAGAACTCTCATAATGATAGCCTGATACATGATTGGTGGCGAGAACTATTATATAGCGATGTAGTATTTTTACTATAAAACGCTGGTCACACTACACATCGTATGATTATACGAAATAAGACAACATTTAGGAGAGAGCTCTGTGTTTATTTACGAAGACGCGAGGTGGTTGTTATAAAAGTACCTACCTACCTTAGAAACATAATTGACTTTTAGCAATCTGTGCTGTTCATAATGTGCCGTTAGATAACATGCAATAAATAAGTGAAGAGTAGGTTGATCATCGGCCAAACGCGGCGCTAGTTCGATTACAGTATGAATCATTGAGCACACATCGCACGCCTATTGGCGCCCAGAGCGTTTCGCAGTTGTTCGTATTCCACATTTTCACTAACAAGACATAATTAACGCGTCGACAAAGGTTTATAAATGTTTCCTCTATTGTAGGTATAGCTTGGAATTTATAGAATGTGTTTGTCAAAATGTGCTTTTCAGCAGCTCTAGCTTTGATGCCGGTGACAAAGCTTTACTTTGTAATGCGACAATTTACTACAATCTGATTTGGCCTATAGATACTCAACTTGCAAAGAATGTAGCTATGTTTCTTCGGGTGGAATTTTACAACTCAATTTCGAAGTAGGTAAGATCTCTCTATTCTAAAACAATTTAGCCCACGTCTCCGGACAGTGGACTGAATCAGTTTAATATTGTAAAATGATTCTGTCCACAGTCTGGAGGCGTGGGCTACTTTAATCATTAAGCTCTTTTGCGAATTATGATACGTCATTGGGTATAGGTAGGTACAAGTTAAATAGCTCGTCCAAACAAATATCAGCAGAAATAACGTCGTTTGACTACTATAAGTTACAATTTTAACTATATTCATCTAGCAATACGAACAATCTAACTTATCAATATAATAAAACAAAGAACTAGGTACCAAACATACACTTGTCGAAGGACTCGACAAGGCGCCTTACATGCCTGACACTGACTTCCTCTATTCGCTTACAATGCGAGTGTGAATCTTCCAGTCCCAATAGGCTGCTGTATAGAGTAAAACATGTTAGAAAGTAATGAATCAGTAGTGCAAAAAGGTGACTCCTTTTCCGTGTTACTCTGTGAGAAGAGTTCCTGATGATGAGGTATTGATGTATTTTATGTTTTTAAAATAACAAATGGAGATAAGCGCGGTCCATTTTCCTAAAAATTCTTAACCAAAGATCCATAATGCTCACTAACGACCCTCATCTCGAGTTCAGATCTTTACAATATAATCTTAAAAAAAACGGACAAGTGCGAGTCAGACTTGCGCACAGAGGCTTCCGTACCAAAAATCGGCCAAAAATCACGTTTGTTGTATGGAAGCCCCCCTTAATACCCCCCCTTTTTATGTTATAAATATCTATTTGTTATCATAACGGCAACAGTAATACATCATCTGCGAAAATTTCATTGCTCGCTAGCTGTCACGGTTACTGAGATACAGCCTTACAGACAGACGGACAGCAAAGTCTAATGAATAGGGTCCCGTTGCTATTCTACCCTTTGTGTTACGGAATCCTAAAAAGAACAATAATAATACCAGCCTACGAAACTTCAACTCAAGCACATGAGAGTGCCTATTGTGTAGACTCAATAAGGCCAGTCGTATACAAAGCTCTCACACACAATACGCTAAATAATTGATCCATAATTAGATCACCTTTCGAAAGCTTCAACTTGCCAATTTTATTTCCGAATGTGGTTAACGAGCGTCATTATGGCCGTCAACGTTGAAAACGAATATTTTTCCCGCTAAAATAAAAGCAATATGGCAGCTAGTTACTGACATACGCTGTAATGTAATTCAATCAGCTCTTGCTTGATTCGTAGGCAACCCTTTTGAAAAGTCAAGAGGGCTAATATCATGATTTTTTTTTCTGAAATTGTAGAGCACTCATCTGTGTCACATGCCCTCAGCGGACTTTGCACTTTATTGCGCTTCTGTGTCAAGTCCGCTAAGTGGACAATTGACAATTGAATATATGCATGTCGCAAATTATGCAAATTCGACATTGCATATGCCACTGACGAAAGTTGGTTTATAATTAAAGTTGGTAATTTCAAATTGGCGTTTCAAAAGTTTAGTTTGCGGCTCAATGACTTGCTTGTGGTTGTAAAAGGTGTTAGCAAATCATTTTGTGATGTGATTAGTTCATCGTTTTAATTAAAAATGATGATATTCGAATGCGCCATGTAAACTATAATTAAGAAGCTACTGATTGTAAAATAAACCTAAAAGCTAAATTTAACATCATCGTCCCTGCCTGTAGGTACGCTCACTTGTCTCTGCGGGCGCTATCGCTGCGGTATCAAAACAAAACTTGGACGGGCTCTTGTGCACTCAACTTTTAAACTTAGCTTATGATACCAACTTAAACTCGCTTAAATTGTTAGGACTTCGCACGGACAAAGCAAACCTCAAGTTTTAGGGTACCGCATTATAACTTGTTTCCTACTTCAATTTAGAGTAAGTATATGTACAGATAAAGTCACGATAAAGTTAATTAATAAACAGCTCTAAGCTCTTTATAATGAAGGTACGATGTTACAAGCTGACCTTAAATTAAATTAATTATTTTCCAATATTTTAAACCATTGTTGAATGTATGTGTATTTACATATATACAAACTTGGTGTACCTACATACCTTCTGTCGCTAGTCTAGTTTGTATAAAGTAACAACTTTAACATTATCTATGGTTCAGCTGCCAATATATTGAGTAAGTTTTTAATTTTCATTATCTTCACACAACGATATTTATACATGTAAGTAAGTACAATTCATATCAAACCCAGGCAACGTCTACGGGCCCTTTCTGTAGCACGACAAACGACACGCGCTTCGCCGGATTCACTGTGCTCAGAACCGAGAAACATTTTCTCGAAGAAATATAATTGAGAGTGTCTTCGGGGAACGTTGTGAAATTCAAAGGTTTCTCGTATTAGTTCTGGTTTTAGAATGTTTCTGGTAGAACCAGTGCTACGTACAGATAGTAAGGAATAAAGTGAAAGTTAAACAGAAAAGTGGCAATATTTTTCGATAAAATAGTTATGTTCACTCCTAAACTACGGAGTAACAGTGTTGAAAACGAAGGTAACTCATTCGGTGCTTTACTGACGGGCAAAGCTGTAATATCGTTCTCTGCGTTTTTCAATTTGCAGCTTCAAAGTGGCTTTAATTAGCCTGATCTTAATTTGCGATTAGCGAGCTAGAAAAGACTATCTAGATTTGCAAATGCAATAAACATTCATTTTGGCCTATCCTATACTTCCACGTTTATTTTACACAAAAAAAGCTTGAAAAAATGTGTACATACCTACAAGAAGATTTATTTGTTAGCTGATGCTTTGGTGATCATGTCTGGATTGGTAATGCTCTCTTTATGGTCTGAGATTTATTAGTAGGCGCTCTCAAGAATATAATACCCACAAATATATAAGTACATAAATGTAGTCAGTTCCACCCCCAAAGGGGGATTAGTTAACAATCGCCATTGAACACTTATTTTGTCCCACGTAATAGGCGGTGAGTTGATTGCCGTATTGAAATGGACTGACGTAGGTTGTGACTACTCGCAGTTCCAGGAATAATATAAAGAAACTAGCGGTACCCTGCCACGCTTCGCTGTGACTTTTTTATGGTGGTTTTATGTACCTATGTGAAATGAGTAACAAACTAAATGATAGGTACATTTAAAAAAAAATGTGTGCGTGTACTATTGTACACACGCAAGAAGTGAAACTTCTTCATGACCTTATTTTTCGAAAGAAATATCATGAAATATACAAAGGAGTTAGTAGTCCAAAAGTTCAAAAGTTCAAAAGTCCAAAGTCAAAAAGTCAAAAAGTCAAAAAGTCCAAAAGTCCAAAAGTCCAAAAGTCCAATAGTCCAAAAGTCCAATAGTCCAAAAGTCCAGAAGTCCAAAGTCCAAGGTCCAAAAGTCCAAAACTACAAAGTCTGAAAGTCTAAAATTCTAAAAGTTCAAAACTCCAAAACTACAAAACTCCAAAATTCCAAAAGTCCAAAACTCCAAAACTCCAAAAGTCCAAAAGTATAAAAGTTCAAAAGACCAAAGTACAAAAGTTCAAAATTCCAAAGTCCAAAGTCTAAAACTCCAAAACTACAAAACTCCAAAACTCCAAAACTCCAAAACTCCAAAACTCCAAAATTCCAAAACTCCAAAACTCCAAAACTCCAAAACTCCAAAACTCCAAAACTCCAAAACTCCAAAACTCTAAAACTCTAAAACTCTAAAACTCTAATACTCTAAAAGTCTAAAACTCTAAAACTCCAAAACTCCAGAACTCCAAAACTCCAAAACTCCAAAACTACAAAACTCAAAAACTCCAAAACTCCAAAACTCCATTACTCCAAAACTCCATTACTCCAAAACTCCAAAACTCCAAAACTCCAAAACTCCAAAACTCCAAAACTCCAAAACTCCAAAACTCCAAAACTCTAAAACTCCAAAACTCCAAAACTCCAAAACTCCAAAACTCCAAAACTCCAAAACTCCAAAACTCCAAAACTCCAAAACTCCAAAACTCCAAAACTCCAAAACTCCAAAACTCCAAAACTCCAAAACTCCAAAACTCCAAAACTCCAAAACTCCAAAACTCCAAAACTCCAAAACTCCAAAACTCCAAAACTCCAAAACTCCAAAACTCCAAAACTCCAAAACTCCAAAACTCCAAAACTCCAAAACTCCAAAACTCCAAAACTCCAAAACTCCAAAACTCCAAAACTCCAAAACTCCAAAACTCCAAAACTCCAAAACTCCAAAACTCCAAAACTCCAAAACTCCAAAACTCCAAAACTCCAAAACTCCAAAACTCCAAAACTCCAAAACTCCAAAACTCCAAAACTCTAAAACTCCAAAACTACAAAACTCCAAAACTCCAAAACTCCAAAAGTATGAAAGTTGAAAAGTCCAAAGTGCAAAAGTACAAAAGTTCAAAATTCCAAAGTCCAAAGTCCAAAACTCCAAAACTCCGAAACTCCGAAACTCCAAAACTCCAAAACTCCAGAACTCCAAAACTCCAAAACTCCAAAACTCCAAAACTCCAAAACTCCAAAACTCCAAAACTCCAAAACTCCAAAACTCCAAAACTCCAAAACTCCAAAACTCCAAAACTCCAAAACTCCAAAACTCCAAAACTCCAAAACTCCAAAACTCCAAAACTCCAAAACTCCAAAACTCCAAAACTCCATAACTCCAAAACTCCAAAACTCCAAAACTCCAAAACTCCAAAACTCCAAAACTCCAAAACTCCAAAACTCCAAAACTCCAAAACTCCAAAACTCCAAAACTCCAAAACTCCAAAACTCCAAAACTCCAAAACTCCAAACTCCAAACTCCAAAACTCCAAAACTCCAAAGCTCCAAAACTCCAAAACTCCAAAACTCCAAACTCCAAAACTCCAAAACTCCAAAGCTCCAAAGCTCCAAAACTCCAAAACTCCAAAACTAAAAAACTCAAAAACTCCAATACTCCAAAGCTCCAAAACTCCAAAACTCCAAAGCTCCAAAGCTCCAAAACTCCAAAACTCGAAAACTCCTAACTAAAAACTCCAAAACTCCAAAGCTCCAAAACTCCAAAGCTCCAAAGCTCCAAAGCTCCATAACTCCAAAACTCCAAAACTCTAAAACTAAAAAACTCAAAAACTCCAAAACTCCTCTAAAACTCCAACTCCAAAAGTCCAAAATGTCAAACGCCCAAAACTCGAAAAGTCCAAAAGTACAAAAGTCCAAAAGTCTAAAAGTCCAAAAGTCCAATAGTCCAAAGTCCAAAAGGCCATAACCTCCAAAGTCATAAAGTTTAAAATTCTAAAAGTCCAAAACTCAAAATTCTAAAAGTCCAAAAGTCCAAAACTCCATAACTCCAACACTCCAATACTCCAAAACTCCAAAATTCGAAAAGTCTAAAGTCCAAAAGTCCAAAAGTCCAAAATTCCGAATGTCCAAAAAGTTCAAAAATAACATGCAAAACATATCTGACCTCTTTATTAGGTGCGTACTCTCTTTTATTATTCTGAATGCAAGGAGGCCGCAATCAAACTTCTCTTAAAAAACATCTATCTGGTAGGTACCTTCTAAATAGGTTGTTTATAATAATTTTGTTCTGATGCTGGCAGAATATAATTAAAAAAACAACGACCAACGCCATCTATTGGTAATATCACTTTTTAAAGCTATTTTATTCTTATTGCTGTTATGATAAAAGTGTATAAAGTAGCCTAAAACCATCTCTGAATCCTATTGTATATCGTGTCCAATTTTGAGCTCAATCGATTCAGTAAATTTTGAGTTTTTAATAGATACACAAACGCACACAACATTTTTATATATATAGAAGAAGATGTACTGCGGCTCTCAACCATAGGCTGTTGGGCGTAACGTGAGGTTATTTTAGTCGGTCGGAGTCCTGCATAGCATCCATGATGGACATTCCCCCACGTAAAAAAAAAGCACAGGTTCTTCTTCTACACTCTATACATATTTCAACACGTGTCATATTATTATGTATACTTAAGTAATATAGGAACTTACCTATTAACTTTTCAAAAATGTAACCAGCAAAACGTTGTTGATAATATTGGGAGCCAACCACTCTTTCGTCAATGTACTAACAGAGTGAAGTAACTGATTTGCATTCAGATCACTTCATTGTTCGTGTTGTACATAACTTACTACGCAGTAGGTACAGACCGCCTCGCCATCCCTCAAACATCGAAATTTTAAGGTTAAGTAAGTCCCATCGGATATTCAAGTCGTTGCTTTCTCATTTGTCACGGGTACAAAGTGGACTCTTAAATGAAGCACCAATTATCTGCCCGTTTAGAGTGATTTGATCTAAGACGGCACAGGGTTTTGGGCGCATTTAAACATAATTGAGTAGTTCGAAGGATTCTCAGAGCAGCTGCATAGTCTCTGATGATTGGTTTGTCCAGTTCATGTAATTAATTAGTGAATTTAAATCTATCTATACATATAATAAAACTGTAGAGGGTCTAGAATCTGTACATCCTACTAATATTATAAATGTGAAAGTTTGTGAAGATGTTTGGATGTTTGGATGTTTGTTACTCAATCACGCTCTAACGGCTGAATGGATCTGGCTGAAATTTTGTACAGGGATAGAGTATAGTCTGGAATAACACTATAGGCTTTATATCCCGAGAAAATGTTCCCACGGGAAGCGGGAACGGGAACCAAATTTCACGCGGGCGAAGCCGCGCGCATCAGCTAGTGGAAGGTATTTTGAAAAAAAATATTGTAGGGCGTTCTCTAATCGATACTGAAGCCGAAAATGTAATTTATATTTTTCACTAGCTGAGCCCGCAACTTCGTTTACGTCACATACGGTGTATGAAAGGAAACGTATTTCTTCATCAGAGTCATCAAGCAGCGTCTGAAACTGCCCTGTTTGCTTAATCATAAAAGAGCTTAATGATTAAGACAAAGAGCTTAATGATTTTAAAACAATTCAGTCCACGCCTTCGGCGCGGACTGAATTGTTTAAAAATAGACTTAATCATTGTCAATCTCTTTTATGATTAAGCCAACACGCCAGTTTAGGTTCACTCACATTCAAAGAAACCCCTACAATTAAAATTTTCAAAATATCTGATTCTTAAAAGTGTTATAACTCTTTTATTTCTAAACCGATTTACATAAAACAAACGCTAAATGTTAACTGGAGCAAACCTCAACACAATAAAAAAAACCGCATTGCAATCGGTTGAGCGGTTACTGAGATTAGCGTGCACAGACATACAGACATACAGACAAACAGACAAAAATTCTAAAAATCATTGTTTTGGGTTCTATTGCGTTCATAAAGCCCCCCTATAATATTTTTTCTTATTTATCTTCCATGTACAGACAGCGACCTGTTACGATTTTATTATATGTATTGATTGATTGATGTCTGTCTGTCTGTTTTATGATTTAGCAAACAGGGCCGTTTCAACCGGTGTTTGATGAGTCTGATGAAGAATTACCTCCCCTTTCGTACACCTTATGTGGCGTAAACGAAGTTGCGAGGGTCAGCTAGTAGAGTATATGTGCATTGTCGTAGTTAGGGGAGGTCAGCTCAAAGCGGCCACCTTAACGTTGAATTAAAAAAATAAATATTAAATAACAAACTTTTGAACAAACTTCTATTGCAATAGTTAGAAAATTTATTTAAGAATTAATATTTTGAGGAGAAAACATTGTGAGTAGATTCTATGTTGGTTTTAATTTTGAATAAAAATTATTGGTGTTCCATTTCAGAATAATTTTTCAATTGAAACGTTTCTGACGAAGTTTTAAAATATAAGTAAATGATAAATTGGATATATTAATACTTTCAGTGCAACCACTGAAGCGGGCTACCGTTAAAACAATAAACCTTCCTACTCAATAGTTCCAATTCTTAAATCCATACTAATATTATAAAGAGGAAAGATTTGTTTTTTTGATTTTTTGTTTTTTTTTTTGTTTTTTTGTTTGTTTGTTTGTAACGAATAGGCTCCGGAACTACTAGACCGATTTAAATTCTTTCACTGTTGGGAAGCTACACTCTTTGCGGTGAACATAGGCTATATTTTATTCCCGTATTCCAACGGGAACGGGAACTACGCGGGTGAAACCGCGTGACGTCAGCTAGTAAATAATAAATAAATAAATATTCACGGACATTTCACACAACGCTATCTGATCCCAAAGTAAGCTAGGAATAACCTGCTTGTGTTATGGGTATCAGACCACGGATATTAATACTTATATACTTCTTAAATACATACATATTATACATAGAAACACCCAGACTCTTGAAACAAATATTTATGGGTCACACAAATATTTGTCTCCGGTGGGAATCGAACCCACGACCTCCAGCGCCGCTGGCGGTATCACTACCGACTGCGCCACAGAGGCAGTCTTACTTTATTAAATTACGTCATAGGCAAGTTAAGTATTTATTTTTTAAATCATTTTAGATTTTGTCAAGTTTATGAAATTTACTTTTGCCATAAAAGTATTGAGGCTCGGAAAATACAAAAATTTGAAAAAACAAAAATTTGCAGATGACAATGGGGAATAAAACGACTTATTTACTGGGTTCTTGGGGTCAAGAGCACGTCATCTCGATATCATAAGGCGATTGGTCGCCTTTTCTTGTAAAGATGAGGCTGGACTCTTTCTCGTTCAGAGAATATATAAGTAACTAATTCCGATACAATATGATAATGTGGCCAGCCTTATAGGAACCTTACTAAAATACTCTGAAGTACTGAAAATACATCAAAATTTGATCAAAATTGGTCACCGTAGCTTAAAAAATATCAGCTCTCTAAAAATGGAATATCCTAATAAGTGAATGTGAAAAGTAATGTATATTGTTATAACAAAGGTGCTAGCAACGGTTTAATTTCCATTGTAGACCTCGCCCCGCGATATAAGTTGGAAAACAAACCATTTAAGGCATACATGCACTTTAATAATACCATTCCCGGGCGCTGCTTTCACAGGACACGATATGTTACAATTTGTAAATGCCTGCGTGCACGTGCATAGCGAACCTTTATTAAAAAGTAATCTGTTTTTCTGTGTTAGCGTTATTCACAGTTGCAAGTTGATTGCCTGCTAGCGAGTTTCTACCTCTCCTCTCTCACTTCTCAGGACACTCATCTCCTCAATCACCAGGCATTTCTGCTCATAAGAAGAGGTCGCCGTGGGTCCCAGAGATCTAGGAACGAAATCTTTTCATCGATAAAATAAAATTCTGTAAAAAGAATACTGAATCTAACTGAATTAGAGGAGATATTTTAAATTTTGAGTTCTATTCACATTGAATTCGACATCTAGGGATTATAAGCATTGCACTCTTTAACAATATAAATTATATTATTATCATGATAAAGGTAGTTTCTTCTCGGCGTAGCAGTCCGGCGGTTCGTAGCAAGTTCTCGTAGACTCGTAGAGGCAAGCGCTGCGATATTAAAAAGGTAATTCAATTACCGTAGCAATACAATAACTGACTGACTCTTTTTGCGTTACAATAAAATATTATTATTTTAAAGATCTTTTTTAGACGTCGGTTAAAAATTGTAAGGTTAATGTAAAAGAACTACCTACCTACCTTAAATTTCTTCCCAAGTCATTAATCCTACAACCACGTATAGAAAGGATTGGCTATAAAACTTTAATTTATTTGAAGTATACAAAACATCGGTTATAAAAACCCGGCAGGCAACTGACTGAATGAAGAATCATTTAATTACCCATCAAGGTTTAGTCTGTGACATAAAATCTCAGTCTTACAACCTTTAATACCAAAGTAATAGCATGTAGCAGTATTATTCTTTTAAAAGTCTAGTAAAAAAATCACTAAAATTTAAATAAAATCTATAAAAGTTGACCCGTTAAAATTATTGAATGTCGCGGCATAAAACCTGGTCGTAAATCTCGAGTTCGCGAATTATTGTCACCCGGCCTGTCTCCAGGCCACAAGGACCCACAAAGTGCAATGAAATTTGTGGGTGATCGTCCTCTCTCCTTCTCTCTCTCTCTCGGTGTAGGTAACATAGAGCAACGCGACCAGTACAAGGAGCAGTAGTCATATCATGGTTGCTCTATATTATCTGTCTGTCATTTGTTGCGGGGGAAATCGTATTCATACACAACACCACTACCAAACCAACGGCTGTCACTATGGAACTTGCACAAAATAGTTAAAACAATGCATTTATAATTTCAGACACAGACATACCTACCTGTATTACTTATTTGTTATATCTTTTGAAGTATGTATTGACAGAGGGGAAAGTCTCGATCAAAGTCAAAGGTAATGTTGCTCTATGGTACAGACGCACCTTGTTATCTATTTACCCGTGCTTCATGTTCCACTTTGTAAAATTAAATTATACCCTTCCTGCTTATAAATCATTTTTCCATTCAGGTATGCAATACTTGCGAAATATAAAATTATGTTCTTCGTGAATTATTTGTGTCTTGTTGTTCTAAGAAATATACTTTATAAGGATACATTATAATATCTTTTTGTACATTACTTATTTATTGTAACGTACATTGTCCCTCTTCAATATATTATAGTAGGCAGGTACAGTTGGTCTCTTTCATAAGATGTATGAAAATTAATGTAGATTTAGCTTTACGTTTGAGAAAATTGATTTTGAAATAATAACTCACGAACGTCCCGTCTCTCGAACTATAAATAACCTAATTTTGTTGGGTCTATTTGAATAGGTATCTCTTTTTTTATAGTTATACTAAATTTATTCATTGCGAAAATACACATTTTGTTACGATGAGGATTGGTCAGCCATATCCTACCAGAGCGTAATATAGTAATAGGTTACCTATTACAATACTTAAGAGAAAAATAACAATGATTTCAATTAAGTACACCCGTCATTATTTATTTATAACGTCTTCATGTTCTCTAATTAAATAATTTTATTGAAAAGAGCACCTTTTTGATATATACAACTAATAAATTGGTCATTTTATTCTGGATCATAATTATGCATATTGTTGTGGGCTACAATCACTTTTTGGGTTCCGTACTCAGAGGTTAAAAACGAGACCCAATTTATGAGACGTCGTCGTCTGTCGTTCGTTCGTCGTTCGTCTGTCTATTCGTCATGAGGCTGTATCACACAGTTACTCGATGCGACGACTTTTTTCGAACAAGTCACATTATATCCAAAACCACCTACTACTGGATGAGAAGATTTTTAACAACGAGTCACACTGTTACAAGTTGCGAGTATTTTTTTCAATGAGTCACAGTGTGGCCTATTTAGGGTGTATCGTTGTGTTAAGACTAAAGGAATATTTCTCTTTCCAATGTATGAAAAGGCTCAAAATACTTTTGTGAGCCTTGAATAGGTACCCTTTCAATAGAAATCTATAGAAGAAGAAAAAGGTACTCGTATAACGTCAAAACAGACAAACATCAAACAGACTAAATAAAAAAAACTCTTCTTTACGAATCGTTTTTTTTCTGTTCCGTGAACGAAACAAAGTAGTACCGAGACTGTCAATAAAACAGCATCACATCTCCGGCAGCAATCTGTCGACACCATAGAGCAACACGATCTATGACTTTTATCGGATTTTAAACTTTCTCCTTCTGTCAAAGTGTACCCTGAAAGGAGTACACTTAACCAAACAACTTCAAAAAAAAGTAGGAAGTTCTCAATTAGACTGTTTTTTTTTCTTTAGATAGTGAGGAAGCTTTACAATAAAAACATATTTTTACTTGATCTTTCTTTAATTTAAGATACTATGTTGCTTGAAAGAAATTGTTCCTTATTAAAGAATCTTTCGGTTGGTATCATAAAATACAATTTTTTTTTCACATTCCCAGGCTCACGGTATTCACGTTTATCGAATGTTTCCTTTCAGCAAAGCTTGCCATTATAAATATTAAGGGTACTTTACCTCCAACTACCGTCTTTAAATTCCATCCTGTATGTGTGTGTCTGATTTTGAGTGTATTGTTTTAATTGTTTTTGTAAGTTCCATGGTGACAGCCGATTACTTTTGTAGTGGTGCATATGAATACGATGTTCCCCCACTACAGAAGACAGACAGATATGTATGTATAGAGCAAACATGCTAAGTCTACTCCCCTTGTACCAGTCGCGTGGCTCTATGTTCGACATAGAATAGTCAACCAGATTATCTGATTGAGTCGCCCAGCTGTCCTCGGCAGAGAATGGGCGGAAATTCGCCGCGATGGCCGGCGACGCGAATCATAACAGCACTCGGACGGAAATAAGAAAATCTCGCTAAATGCTGACTACGAAACATGATTGAGGTGGTATTTTTTACGATTTCTCACCTTATAATGTTAAATCATAATAAGTTTGAAAGAAAATTATTTTTTCGTTAGATGTGGTCTGATAAGACGTTGCTCATTTTGAGTCCCACATTTGCTACACTCATCAGCAACGTTCAAAATCAACAATTTGATTTGACTATAAGTGTGGGCTTCTTTCCAATGTTGTGTACCTATACAAACTAGCATTCGTCTAATTGGGTAAAAGAAAATAAAACGCACACAAATTATGCTTTCGAATGCATTACATACACACACACACACACTTTAACAATAAGTTGCATACAGTTTGTCAGCTCTCTGTTGTTTACAAAACCGCCGTTAAAGCCACGTCCATACTTGGACATATTGTGGAGTTTGAAATACTTTTCAAACTCCACAATTGATACGTAATCTGTACAGCGCGCTTGATTGGACCCTCAAGATACGTGTCGCGTACTGGCGTCCGAGCTGATAATCCACCCGCCCGCCGAGCCGCGCTGCCAGTAATTGGACGTGCGAGCATTGCGATCTTTGCGCTCTGTGATGGACTGTAATGAAGTTATGAGGAAGCTTTAGAAACTTAGTTTTAATTTTTGCTCACTCTACTAAATGCGATTGAGTTCTCACACTTTTATTATTCTATTGGCTGTTACCAGCACCATAGTCTTATACATAATTCCATGAAAATTAAGATCTCTATAAGTAACAAATTTCGTCAAAATCGGTTTAGCGGCTTAGGCGTCAAAACGTATCAGACCGATAGGCAGAGTTACTTTCGCATTTATAATATTAGTAGGGACTAGTGTTACAGAATGAGCACTTACATTTTTTACCTTTTAAGACCAAACGGGAGTTCATAAGAATCTTTTTAAATAAACCTTTGTATGAGTTTAGGCAAAGGAGAAGCGCGTGGGCCGTGAAATAATATTAGAGAGTAAATAAATGAGATTGTGATAAGCCGCTTCCGCCACAATAAACGTTTATCCCATTGAATATTTATTTGGAGGAAGTTCTGAGAAAATCTCTACGTAGCTAAACGATAATTAGTTTGATGTGCTTAGTCACGATCCTATTCTCATCGCTGTGAGGTTCTCAAATTTTGCAAAGTAACCAAGATAGAGTCCAAGGGAAGGACATAGGCTACTTTTTACTGACTGCGAGGGACGGTTATTATTGTATAATCAGCAACCAAAGTAGTACCATTCGACTAAGGTGGCGGACAAACGTGCTTTCCGTCCAACTGAAGTGTGATTACTAAATTACTGTAAAACTAAATTACCGTAACCTTTGCAAATGCATGTTTGCAACATCAGAGCATATTTTGACCATCCTGCATTCTATACATACATCAAGTTTCCTGATAATTGTAATCCCATATCACAAAGTATCCCACCATACTACATACCTGAAGTAAACAGTATGAATACACATTTATCATCCAAAAACCTCTTTCCGTGTAAGCCGAAAGTCAACTGCGCTCGTGCCGCGGCTTAAGCGTTCGGCGAGAGAGTGCTCTCCGGGAGCTGTACAGAAGAAAGACATAAAAATGATTTACTGACAATTGCCCTGACTTTTTATAACATGTAATTTCATTTATTTTCGCAAATAAAGCTTTTTTGGGCGCTATATCACTGCTTTGTTTACATTATAAAGTTGGTGGAAACCCTTCTTTTTTTTTTTTTTTTTTTTTTTTTTTTATACCACTAAGGTGGCAGACAAGCATACGGCCCACCAGAAGGACCGGTGGTCACCGCAGCCTATGAACGTTTGCAACACCAGAGGTGCCACACTCGCGCTGCCGACCCTGTAAAAACCTTCTAAGACCCCTTTTGAAGAACCCCATACTGTAGGCGTTTGGGAAAACCGAGGCAGGGAGGTCATTCCACAACCTAAGCGTGCGCGGAAGAAAACACCTATTGGATCTAACCGTGCTGGAACGCACCGGACGCAGAGTGTGAGGATGAACTCCCTGTCTGTGGCGAGCGGTGCGATGATAGAACGTAGCCGTGGGCATCATATCAAACAATTCCTCAGAGCACATACCATTGTACAGGCGGTAGAACACGCATAAGGAGGCAAAGTCTCTCCTGTCGCGAAGAGGTTCCACACCAGCTGTAAGTACAGGATCGTTGACAATTCTTACAGCTCGTCTTTGCACCGAGCCAAATGGACGAAGCTGATATTCAGGTGCTCCCGCCCAGAGGTGACAGCAGTACTCCATATGCGGCCGCACTTGCGACTTATAGAGAAGCAGTGTTTGCGCCGCAGTGAAGTACCGCCGCGCCCTGTTGAGCACACCTAGCTTCTTGGACGCCAGCTTAGCCTTGTCCTCCAAATGACTACGGAACTGAACGTCAACGCCAAGGATCCCTATACTTTTGGAGATGGAAAGAGATGTGCCCTGAAATTGCGGCGCTACAGTAATTGGGGTTTGCTTAGCGGTGAAAAAACACGCTTGTGTCTTGGAAGGGTTGAACTGGACAAGATTTTGTCCACCCCAATCGGACACTCTAGTAAGAGTAGCTTCGATTTCAGACACAAGCTGTTCACGATTTTCCTCTACTGTGTCCCGAGAGATACCGGGGCGGCCCGTGTAACAAGTGTCCCCCGTACTGTCGTCCGCATAACAATGAATGCCATCAATAGACAACATGTCATTGATATGCAGCAGAAACAGAGTAGGGGACAACACTGAGCCTTGCGGGACTCCAGCGTTTATGGCCATGCAGTCTGAACAGCTGCCGTCAACGACGGCCCTGATGCTTCTACCGGCCAAGAAGCTGGACACCCATCCGCATAATCTCTCAGGTAGTCCATATGAGGGCAATTTCGTAAGAAGACCACGGTGCCAGACCTGGTCAAAGGCTTTAGAGATGTCGAGGCTCACTGCTAGAGCCTCACCCTTACTCTCGATAGCCGCCGCCCATCGGTGTGTTAGGTACACAAGAAGATCGCCCGTCGAGCGACCGTGACGGAAACCGTACTGCCGGTCGCTGAGCAGGTCGTGTTCCTCAAGGTACCCCAGGAGCTGTGTATTAATTACACGCTCCATCACCTTGGATAAAAGGGAGGTGACGGCTATAGGCCTGTAATTGGCCGGGTCGGTCCTGTCACCCTTCTTGGGTACAGGATGTACATACGCGATCTTCCACGACGCCGGGACTTGTTGCATGGAATAGGAAAGTGCGAAAAGACGTGTAAGTACCGGACACAACTCTGGACCACAATGCTTTAGTACCACCGCGGGAATGCCGTCTGGCCCACTCGACTTATGAACGTCCAGGGCACCGATTCTCGCTTCACACGTCATGAATGCGTGGACGCAAATCGGCGGGTGACGCGTCGCCTGTCTCATATTTAGGAACGGCGAACATGAGACGGACGACGTTTCACCCGTAAATTTGCGTCCACGCATTCACGTTGAGTGGTCGAGAATCGGCGCCCAGGGATTGAAGCTCCCGCCGGACATTCCGCTGTGTAACTTTAACTTCCGGCATGGAAGTGCCACAACTCGGAATGCACGGCGGTAAAGCACCCCCGTCGCTCACGGTCGAGTTAGAGGCAAAGAGATTACCCAAAAGGTCGGCTTTCTCCTTGGCACTCTGGGCCAAACTACCGTCGGGTTTAAGCAAGGGTGGTAATCCTGACCGACAGAAGTTTCCCTCGGCAGCTTTGGCAAGCGACCAAAATTCACGACTTCCTGAAGGGTAGCCTGCTAGCCGTTCGCCAATTCTGCCGACGAAATCGAACTTGGCCTTGACAATTGCTCTTTTACTGGACCTCGAGGCGGCATTTAATTTGCGTTTTACCTCAGAGATGTTTGGATCTGAATTTGCACGAGCCGTGGTCCAAGCTCTGTAGGCAGATTCTTTCTGCATTAGAGCTTCTCTGCAGAGCCGATTGAACCACGGTCGCTTATTTGCACCTACAGGGATCCAGCGGTTGGGAATGTAGCATTCCATACCCTCCAAGATCCCCTCAGCGACTGCTATAGCACAAGAATCCAGATCCTCTGAGGCAAAACAAAGCCGCCACCACGGGTACGACGCATAGAACTCTCGCAGTCCATCCCAGTCTGCTGACTTGTAGTGCCACACATGTCGCCACTCCTTGGGCCGAGGTGGTTCAGGCCTTGCGAGAGGCACATGCGTCCGAACGACACAGTGGTCCGACGATCCTAGCGGAGCATCCACTGAAACACTGTATCCGTCCGGACGCGTTGTCAGCAGGAGGTCCAGCAATGCACTATGCTCGTTCTCCCTGTCTGGTATCCTTGTATGGGATTTAACCAGCTGGGAGAACCCATAGGTCAAGGCAAATTCTCTGTTTAAATTTAACCAAAATCTTGGCTCGACGAGCTCAAAATGCGCTTGGTTTGATGTTGATTTGACTATTTTGGTATTCAGATTCATCTAGGCCGTCATACTGCCTCCCAACCTGTGTCAAGACGCCCCTGTCCATCAGTGCAAAATTCATTTGTAACTCGTGCGGTCACTACTGAATCTCGTTCTTATGATAATAAATAGGTACATCACTGAAAACATTTATATTATACGGTCAAATTGAGTAATCTCCTCCATTTTTTAAATCGTTTGCAAAAAGGTATTATTTCACATCCCTGATAAGCATTAACAAACAGCTTCAGACGAAAGTTCAATACAGAATTTAAAACAACAAAAAGTAATTTATTTTTAAAATCAATCCAAAAGTGTAGCATAGTTTTACTACCTCTCTCTAATGTTTATATTGTTCTTAGATTTTCACGGACTTTCGTTCAGATGCTTTAAAAGTGTTTCTCTCTAGTTGAAAAACTGCCGGTTTTATTTTTTCTTTGTGAATCACCAATGCCAAGTAGGTGATGACATTATGTATCTTTTAGTGTGATTACTAGGCAACTACCATTTAATTTGATTAGTGTGTTAGTCAAAATATTAAAGTTACGATATGATGTCATGTTATCTTTTTCAAAATTTTAGAACGAAATTGCATTTTGTATTAGCCAGGTGGGATTCTGAGACTGACTTCGATATATCATGACACTTCCAATTTCCACTCTCCAAAATTTAATAAGTGTTTATAAACTGGATCCTTTATTTATCTTATTCTAGAAGTATGTAACTCTCCCAGTTACAGCCAATATGCACTTAGCTCGGAACACGTTTTGGTTAGATCGTGGGCCTGCGGATAGTGATTAGTATTTGATTTGCCAACTTCTTTTACAGCAAAAGGCATGCTGTCGTTGACGTCTCCCTCACTATCAAATGGCCACAGATGTTTGTATGTCCATGTATACTATGTCTTTGTTTAGAAATATACTGTAGGTGTGTTAAGCAGTTGTCTAAATCTCATTACCTTAGTTAGGGCTAGATAGCGCTGTGTCCCATAGTATTTATTACCATTTATTTTATAATCCTGTGCGCTACCGCTATGTAAACGACACGTCTTTATTACTCCAATAAAACCATAACAGTTTTACTGTCGTACTTTACCGAGCACTCAATACAACACTTTACCTACCGTGGGAGTTACATCTGTGATGCGTCACTTTTATAGCCACATCTATCTTTTACCTGATAATGATATGGTTGATACAGTTCCAGCGTTTCCTTCACGATTTAAAAAGATATGCTCCTGTCACTGTCACCCTTGTTTGATGGGAAAAGGGGATTTCATTGTAATGCTACTCACTCCTATTTGTAACTAAGGCTTTAAGCACGTATCTATAAAAGAGTATTCAGTGAACGAAAGTGTGAAGCGTGAAAATTGTGTCTAATTTAAGTTATGTGTGTCTGCAATAAAAATAATAGGTTGACGGAACGTATTCTTTTTATTGACACTTTCACTCGCTGTGTTCGAGGTTTATATCCTGTAAAACAAATGAAAAATTGCGACCGTTGCAGATTTACATGATTAATGTGTGACAGTAACCAGGACCCATACATTGTTTAGGACTGTAAACATACTCGTAACTTAAAATTCCGAAACTCGAATATGAAGCACTATATACGAGTAGCAAGGGAAGTGGTAAAATGACGATGCTGTTTTATCGTCATTGTACCTACCACTCGATTGTCTCTTCGGACCATAGATTTAGAATGTACAAGATGAACAGTGTCAAACTGAAGACGAGACCAAAAATGAAAGATCTATGTGTGGGTTAAATAGTGTTGTTGAATGGTCACACCTATGTTATCGATAAAACTATCTGTATAAATGGATGGAATGGAAATGAAACTTCTAAGCACACAAAGTGCTTAGAAGTTTCATCTCCAACTTCTTGTTTTGGGGAATAAATTGTTAATTTGAATGTAATCGACTATGAAAAAGTAAAAATGGGATTATATGGGGTAACTCGTAATATTAGAAATTCTGTAGTGATTTTACGAATTTTGATTCAGTGTGTGAATGTGAAAATACACTTTTAACATGTAATTTATGGCATCGTACATTGCATTGTTGCCGTACACATATATTTTGCCAATTGAATTTGAAATTTTAATAAAAATCCAACTCTTATCGTAATACTAAAAACCTAGAAACTCATTTATTATTGAACCCTAGTAACAATAAAAGATATTACTCGTAGATTTTTTTAAATTTATTAACCTCGCCAAATTGACGTCGCCACTGATGGAAACTAATGGAAAGCCGTGGCGCATCTAGCGAATGGGGGCCATGCTTACAGCACACAAGACTTCTGACAGTAGTCCTCAAGTTAGCGGCCCTATGATGTGCCTCTTCACGCTCCGCTTGTAGAACCCGGGATTGTAAAATGAGGGAAACAAATGTGCGGGCAGGTCGTTCCAGGATTTTGTAGTTCGACAGAGGAACGATCTTTTGAAACGCTCAGTTCTGGCGAAGATTCTCTCCGCTATATATGAGTGGCACCTCTGCCCGACGTGTTGTTCGGAATCGGAAAGGAGATGGTGGGATCAGGTTGAAGAGCTCTTCAGAACATTCGCCGTGATACATTCAGTAGAAGGCAGCCAAGGACGCTATGGTTCTTTGCTGCGCTAACGGCTCGAGGCTTACCGTCATCTTAGGACAACCTATAATTGAAATCGGATAACACGTCTCTGCATAGCGCCAAGCGCGTCCAGTAAGTACCTCGCACAGTCATCCCAAAGGTGAGAACAGTATTCGACGCAGAGGCTAATCTGAGCCTTGCACAGCAAACATCCCGGTGTGGCGTGGAGTACCTTAAGTAAAGTAAAATTATAAAAATTCAACTCAAAATGGATCACAAATTTTGGAAATATTATATTAAAATAGGCACAAAACCCTAAAAAAAGGTTCAATAACACAGTTCGAGTAAAAATCAATCATATTTAAGTAAATTAAATCCAGATAAGTTTGTTTGTAGCAATGCCACTATAATGAAGCCACTATAATGAACTATCGACATCCTTATCGATACCTACCCATGACTATTTTACTGTAAACAGCCCTTTTTATTTCTGCCTTATATATCCTCCAAAAATGCATTTACACATTAAATATTGTGTTATGTATGAAGGAAAATGCATAATCTACGTTATGAGTTGGACTTTCAGTGAAATTTTACATCCAATTTGGCAAAATATGTACGTCAAAAATGGAATGAACGAAGTCACAAATGACCTGTTAAACGAGTCTTTCTTCGTATAATTGCGTTTTGTATTATTCACACATATTCACACACACCTATTCACACACTAAACACGACAATATTGTTGAAAATATAAAATTTTCTATTTTAATCGTAAGATCACTACAGATTATTGGATATTATAAATAACATAGAGCCGCCATAGGATCCCAGCGGGCTCAGCGATTCAAAATACTGACATATGAGTACACAATTTGCTTTCTCTTTTCCTCTCGAGCTAAGTGCTATGGATAATGAGGTCTCGCTCGCACGCTTTGTTTATCTATTGAGAGTAGCGAAAAATTCTAAATCTATGCCTCGAGACTATGCAATTGCAGATAGACTTTTGACCTTGTAAACGAACACTCACGTGGGTGAAGGTGGGTCATAATACTAGTTTAGTATAAAACAACACTGCCACTGGTTACTTTCATCGAGACATGTGTGGGTGTGGATAACACACTCCTACACACATCTTAATAAATACAATTACAGTTGGAACTAATTAACGGAATGGTATGAAAACATCGTATTTGCCCTGCGTGTTTGTCTGTTTGTCCGCCGTGTTTGACGTACTGTTATGGGGTCCCTCTCAGACGGCGTTTTAAAAAAAGAATTTATTAATTAATTAAAATATATTTAATTTACGACCAATCTAAGAGGACCCTTAGGCAACCGTTCGAGACGAGAGTGGAGAATAGACTGGCTTTGTAAGCTCGTGCATCAGAGTACTGGGGCAAACTGCTGACATGGCATCGTGACGCGGCTGAAGGCCCGGCACACCCTGTCATCATTTTAGGGTTCAGTATTCGGTTATAACACCTCCCCCTTTAGAGTGAACTTCGGGGTAAAAACTGAAGTTAACCTTAAAAGGAAGTTCTCAAAGTTGGAGGGGGAATGTCTTGACCATCCTCTAACTCCACGGAACCCGATTGGGACTTATTAGTTTCGCGTAATTTATTTATTTTTCGGTTGCAGCCAGGTTTACAAATTAAAGGCAATATAATTTTATAAAATAAGTAACTTAAAACAATAAACATAGTTAAACTTATGGCTATAGAATAATGTGTCCCGTATTGAACTATATGAGGAATCTCTTGCATTTTGTTTGTTTCCGAAAGTAAGTGACTCGATAATTTACTAATTTCAGCTAATTTATTTAAATCTAAATCGTCTAAGTGAATACGAGACATATTATTGATTATATTGTGTATATACTGGTTGAATTTATAGTCGTTCTGGACCCGAGAGGGGGTTACTCGGAATCAATAATGGAACCATTTCGGAGTGTCAAAACAGCGGTGCAGGTTATAATAAAAAAATGACTTTTATGTAATCTTTATCACTCGTTCGAGTTGAAACATTAGTAGCGCTTCGATTATTCATTGAACTTTTCAATGAATGAAACTCTGAAACCCATAGGTACCTACGCCGCGGCGCGTGTCTCTCCATGTGATCAGTTCATTGACCGAATGCATCGTTTCGATAATAATAGGTACTTAGATAATAATGAAGGACTCCAATTTCTCCTTCATACTTTACGCGGGCTTAGGACCGTCGGAAATACTTTAATATTGTTCTATTTTACGGTGAATTAATAAGGTTTATGTAATAATAATGAAAATAAACACGAACAAATAGGGAGTATTTCCGGCGTATTTAAAAAATTGGAGCTATTTACAAAGTAATCAACTTAAATACCTAGACCTACCTATTCACAGTTTATTTACACTTCCCTGTACCTTAGCAACTGCTCAAAATGGAGTCCAGAACGTTCGATACACAAACGGGCACGTTTTAGGCTATTGTCTTTTAGTTTATTCAATGTGTCTCTGTCACTTTTCACTATTTCAAAGACGTCCACTATCGCACTGCGTAATTCATCACGAGATTCGTACTCTCGAGTGTAAACTAATCGTTTTATTTCCGACCACAAATAAAAGGCGATCGCGACGACAATACTGCGCGCGAGTTATAGTCGAACTGCGCGCCGCGGTTGCCGGTCGGCGGCGCGGTCGGCCGAGCGTATTGACCTACCTACAAGACGAACTAGTCGAGTACCTACCGACGTTACTTGGCAACGAGTCCACGTGGACCGATGCGTTCATGCGTTGTGATTGGTCGAATTTTCCCGGCGCGGTTACTGATTGGAACGTTAGACATTGAATGAAAAATTGTAGTAGAAAATTGTAGTAAACGTATTTCGTGAAATTTAAAGGAATAACCAGGTGTTCTCGTTTTGATTTTGGCAAACGATGTAGATTTTGACATTTTCGTAATTTTTTATTGTTGATTTTCAAATTGACAGTGCCGATCGGTTCTGTTATCGAAACTGGGCCTAAACCTTTCCGTTCCAAAACGACTATAAATTCAACCAGTATATTGTGTTTCTTACAACATGTATTATTTATCAAACTAAAGTCGGGCAATTTAATAGGTGAGGTCAAATTTACCAGGTTATAATATTTTGGCAATAAGGTTACGCCTTTGCAGTAGCCTATGCAATTATCAGGTATAAGCAAAATACCAATACCTTTTAGGTGTAATTCTTTTATCTGATTGGAATTTTGGCAGTCCAAAGAGACTTGTACCGATTCTGATTGTATGTAAATGAATTTACTGTTGCCCAGGGGCTTAAATATATTTAATGGCCCATAAATAGAGTCGGTATTGCATTGGTCAGGAATTTCCCTTAGAGTCTCGGAGAGTAGTTGACTCTCACAGGTAGGTTTAGAGTTAGTCCTATAAACTGCGGGAACTTCGCATAAGTATTCGGAGGGTTTGGGTTTTTGGCAACTTATTAGTGAGTTCAGGTTACAGTAACTTGACTTATCGTTTGTAATTGCGGTATATTCGCAACTAGGTACAATAAAACTGAATGTGTTCGAGTTGTTTACACTATGGAGTGTAGGCAATGCGATATTGTTGAACAGTGAATATTCTTGGTTTCTAGTAAGTGGAACACGTAGAACAAATACAAGCTTATCATTAAAGTAATAACATAAATATTAGACAATTTTACAATAGAATAGATTGAACTTATATCTAAAGTTAGCGGTAAGCCTAGGTTACCGGGTATGTGCCTTACGTTATCGGCTAATTCTTGGTACAAGGCCGTTGGTGACATCACCGACGGGTGCAGGATGTTTTGACTACAGAACATTATAGCATTTAGAATGTCTTCTAGTTGAAACGTAAGAGTGACAATAGTTGTTTCCAACATATTCAGGACAAGGTTCAGGTTTGATTCCATTTGCAAATTATTTGAGGTTTCAGAAATATTTTTAATATCTATTACTAAGGTGTTAATGGCGTCAATTAATTTCATTTCATTTTGCTTCAATTTCTGTAAGCGATCATTGTAAGTAGATATGAAAGAGTTCGTGATTAGAATGTTTTCTTTCACGAAGGAAACTAGTTTGTCCTGATTATGGTTTATGAATTCAATTGCTTGGTCATAATTGACAGCATCGTTTTCATCTAGAGTGCCGAAAACCTGTTTAAAGACGGTGCCTACTCCTCCAATCCAGGCACGTTTGGATTTGTTTACTACTAAATGAGATATAGATTTATATAATTTGGTTCTCTTCAGTTGTTGAACCACCAAGGGTTCAATCGTGTTATCACACTGTTGGTGTTGGATGAACCCGGTTTGTTTACACAAACTTATGGTTTCTTCTAAGGCTGATTTAATATTGTCTATATGAGACTTGAACTGCGAAAGTTTCATGGGCATTATGACGTTCAAAACTCCATTCTTAATTTTTAGTTTTCTTATATAGTTAAAATATAGTCCAGGACTTGTATCCATAGGTTGGACATACTCGTCGGAAGGTTGGAGCTCCGCGGAACCACTGTAAGTATAATGCAAATATGTGTATAATTTAGAATAAAAGTTTTTGTAAATAAAACTGGTATGAATGTAACTTAGGGTTTGTGAAACATTGTCAACTAATCTAAGCTAAATTCCTACTAATTATAATATAACTTTCTTACTAACTATACTTAATAATAAAAATATATTAAAGTAACTTTGGTTTATAAGTTACTATCGACCTCGGCGAGTTTTACTTCGTCATAATGGTGGCGAATATGTCTACGGTTAATTAGCAGTGATAAGGTATTGTTACCATGGACTTTTACTACCTTGTATGGTCCCTTCCATATAGGGGATAGCGATTTCCGAAGTCTTAAATGATTTTTTAAGTAGACATAATCTCCTATCTTGTATTTGACAAGCCGGGTGTGAGAGTCGTAATAATCTTTAGATGTTGTTTTAGATTTCTGGATATTTGTCCAAGCCTTATCGCGGGAATGTTTTAAGCGATTTTGTAGCATGCGCACATAGTCTGGGTATGTAGCGTCTAGAGGTTCGTCGCAAATGGAATTTGGAATTAAAGGTTTGTTGCCGAACATTAGTTCGAAAGGACTAAAGTTCGTCGTAGAGTGGATCGTACTGTTGTAGGTCAACATGGCTGTATATACATAACGGGGCCAGTTTGTCTGGTCCTCATTAACGAATGATTTTAAATACTCCTTAAGTGTGGAATGGCTCCGCTCTAGTGCACCTTGGGTCTGGAGATGGTACGGAGAAGACCACAGCTGTTTGATTTTAAGAAACTCATAGGTTCTTTTAAATAATTCTGACGTGAAGTTCGTCCCTTGATCAGTCAGTATCATCTTTGGAATGCCGAATATAGAGATAAAGTGCAACAAACACTCGCTCGTTTCTTAAGCGGTTGTACTGCGAATTGGGTAAGCTGTGGAGAATTTTGAAAAGTCGTCTTGTAATGTTAGAATGAATTTTAATTTCGCAGGACCGGATTGTGGAAGTGGTCCCACCACGTCCAATGAGATTCGTTCACAAGGTTTCGTAGATGTGCTTGTGATCTGCATGGGTGCTCGGTTAATTCTTCTTAAGGCCTTGTTTTCCTGACATAATTTACATTTCTTAACATATGATTCTACATCACTACGCATACTTTTCCAGTAGTATAAATCTTTCAGCCTATTGTACATGCGACTTACGCCGAAGTGACCCGCCACGGGTATGTCGTGATTGTCAGAAAGAATTTTCTTTACCTCAGATAGTGAAGGGTAAGTCACGATATTGTGATAAATGTTAACTTGTATACTTGTGTTGTGGAAAAGGTAATTTAATATATTATAAATTTTTATTGAGTTATGTCTCTCGAATGGATCTCGAAAATCGGAAGTCGCGATTTGTTCTATTTGACCGGTGGAGGTCAGTTCATTGCGTACAGTCTTTAGAGTTTCATATATTTCCCGATAAGAGGTTTTGTCAAAATGGTGTACTTTCGTGTATAGAAAGTAATAGTTCTTATTACGTAGGTTTATGTTAGTAAATGTGTAGAGGTGCTTCTCTTGTTCGAGAATTTGGGTTCTATTTTCTAGGTTACCCAGAATCTCTTGAGTGTAAGGGTTCGACTCGTCCAAATCAATTGAGGTAGGGACTAAAACTGTTTTGCAAGGAGACCTTAGGAGACTTTGGTTATGTTCAATTATTTCAGTTGAGAAGACTTTATTATTGTCAGCAATGTGTTTCAGAAAGGTTGAGTAATCGTCATTCATTAGGTCGGGGTTTAGATGCGTTTCAGTCCTAGGCGTATTTCTTACAGGTGGAGAGAGAGATTCGTCGGGAAAGGTAAGGTCAGGTGGATCTACATTAAGTAGATCTAGAGATGGGTCTCGCGAAGTTACAGGTTCTGGTGTAGGGTAGTCCCTTGATGTAGAAGGTTGTGGTTCCATATTCAAGTTTGGGTATTCGGTCACGATAATTTTTTCAGGTGGTCGGGACTTACTTGGATGGTGTTGTGTGTCAGGTAAGTCAGTGATAGGGGAACCTATGTCAAGCATGTCCGGGGTCGGACATTCCAGAAGGTAATCGGGATCCATTTCATTGGATGGGAGTGGCCTAGGTGACATTAACAGGTCAAATAGGTCTCTGTCTAGGTCATTTGTCTGTAGAAGAGATTCTTCTAACTGTTCAGCTGTTCTACTAGGGTTAGGTTCCTGTAAAGACGAGACAGAGGATTGATTATCTGTGGGTTGTACGGGGTTTACTGGAAATCTAGATAAGGCATCGGCGTTTGCATTTATTTTCCCCTTTTTATAGTGAATGTCATACTCAAATTCTTCAAGCTTCAGTCTCCATCGGACGAGACGTGAGCCGGGGTCTTTGCAATTGAAAAGCCACTGCAGAGGTTTATGGTCAGTTATAATGGTGAATCGACGACCTTATAGGTAAGGCCTGAATGTTTTTGTACCAAATATTATGGCAAGGCACTCCTTCTCCGTCACGCTGTAGTTACATTCTGCTTTGTTGAGAGTGCGTGACGCATAAGCGATAGGTTTATCATGACCAACAGGACCTTGTGACAGTATGGCGGAAATAGCGTAATTTGAAGCGTCGCAGGTTAGTAGAAAAGGCTGGGTAAAATCCGGGTAGGCCAGAATGGGTGCTTCAGTCAGTTTGGATTTTAGAGTTTCAAAACTCAGTTGTTGCTCGTTAGTCCAATTGAAAAGAGTGTCTTTTTTAAGCAGAGAAGTTAGTGATTTAGCTAATTTTGAGAAATTCAGTATAAACCGTCTGTAATATGAGACTAAACCAAGGAAAGATTTGATATCTCTTGGGGACTTTGGCTTTGGATATTGGGACACGGCTTTAACCTTGTCCGGGTTGGGTTTAACTCCATCCTGGGTTATTATGTGGCCTAAGTAGGTTACCTCCTTTCGGAGGAACTCGCACTTCTCTGGTTGAAGCTTCAGGTTATACTTACGTAGTCTGTCGAAGACGCACTGAAGGTTTTGGATGGCTGTTTTGAGGTCATAGGCGTATAAAACTATGTCGTCTAGGTAAACATAACACCGTGAACCTTGGAGACCTGCGAGGCAGTTATTCATGAGCTTTTGAAATGAACTAGGCGCGTTTTTGACGCCGAATGGCATACGATTAAAATGATAGTGACCTTGAGGCACAAAGAAAGCTGTCTTAGATGCATCTCTTGGGTGTATTAGTACTTGGTGGAATCCAGATGAGAGGTCTAGAGTTGAAAAATACTGACTCTTACCGAGTTGGTCAAGTATTTCGGTGATTTCAGGTATAGGGTAGACTTCACCAATAGTGACGTCATTCAATTTCCTATAGTCAATGACTACTCGCCATTTCTTCTGCCCAGATGAGTCAGATTTCTTGGGTACTACCCATATTGGGGAGGACCAAGGAGAAGATGATGGGCTAATAATATTGATTTGAGTCTCTACTTCCCCTTTGTGACACTCAGGAAATCGGTAGGATTTTGTGTGGACGGGGGTATCCGTGGTGGTTTTGATTTCATGCTGCATGGCAGGTGAGAAGCTTAGGGGTTCATCAGGTAGGTCAAATATGTCAGAGTAGTCTGAACATATGTCTAAAAGTGCGTTTCGTTCTTCTTCGTTTAAATGAGACGTTCTCAACAGGTTGAGCACTTGACCCGTGCGACCAGTGGCAGACTTGTTGCTCGGCAATGAATGAAAAGAGCAACCTTTTATGGGGGTTAGAGTAAACTTGTGAGTTCGATTAATTTTAACCGGTTGGTTGGAAGTGTTGAGGACGGATATGTTTATTGTTTTGTTCTTCTTTACTCTTACCATGCAATTTGCTACAAGTAAAACCTTTGAAAAGTGTTGATCCAAGACGACACCTTCTTTTAGCTCCGGATTGGATACAATGCACTCTATTACTGTCTCTGCTCGTGGTGGTATGATGTAGCAGGGGTCGTTAAAGTGAATTCTGATTTCTTCGTTACCTATCTTTAGAATGTCGCGGCTATAGTCGATGTTGCAGTTGTTGTCCGTCAAGAAGTCATTACCTATAATGCCGTCATAGGGTAGGTGGATATCCTTTACCACATGGAATTTGTGGTTAACAGATTTATTGTCTACTATCTTAAATTTAAAATTGAAAAGCCCTGTTGTCTGGGTTGTCTCGCTACCGGCGTCTATACCCTTGAGGGTGACTGGTTTGTGAACGAGTTTTGGTTCAAAGGCAAGACAGCATTCTTTTAAAAGGCAAATGACTGATCTGGAGTCGACCAAAAGGTTCAAGGGGCCATTAGAGACCCGTGATTGCACTACGATATGGGGCAATAACCTTTTCGAGGTGTCGAGGTTTATTTCATAAATCGGTTCAGCATTTTCGATCCGGTTATCCTGTATATCCTTGGATGTGAACTTACAATTGAGGTTTCCGTTTTGGGACTGGTTACCCTGATGGACCTCTGGTTTACAGATGAGGTTGCTATTTTGGGACTGGTTACCCGGATGTATAACCTCTGGTTTACGGATGAGGTTGCCGTTTTGGGACTGGTTACCCTGATGTATAACCTCTGGTTTACGGATGAGGTTGCCGTTTTGGGACTGGTTACCCTGATGTATAACCTCTGGTTTACGGATGAGGTTGCCGTTTTGGGACTGGTTACCCTGATGTATAACCTCTGGTTTACGGATGAGGTTGCCGTTTTGGGATTGGTTACCCTGATGTATAACCTCTGGTTTACGGATGAGGTTGCCGTTTTGGGACTGGTTACCCTGATGTATAACCTTTGGTTTACGGATGAGGTTGCCGTTTTGGGACTGGTTACCCTGATGTATAACCTCTGGTTTACAGATGAGGTTGCCGTTTTGGGACTGGTTACCCTGATGTATAACCTCTGGTTTACGGATGAGGTTGCCGTTTTGGGACTGGTTACCCTGATGTATAACCTCTGGTTTACGGATGAGGTTGCCGTTTTGGGACTGGTTACCCTGATGTATAACCTCTGGTTTACGGATGAGGTTGCAGTTTTGGGACTGGTTACCCTGATGTATAACCTTTGATTTATGGAATAAATTGCCCTTTGTGGGTCTTAGATTTGTACCGACTTTGAGATTACGTCCCGTGCGGTACGGTTGCAGGACGTTTATTGGTTTAAATTTAAATCTCCGTCGTCCACATTTTCGCATTCAGATGCGGGTTCGGAGTCGTCAGACTCGTAATGGTCATCGACATAATTTACATGTTGGGTTTTGAACCCCGATCGGGTCCCACTAGCCCCGTTATTATCCCTTTGGGGCTGGAACCCAAAGTGACGTTTCTGCCTCTTTTGGCAGTTATATAGGTCGTGACCAGATTCTTTGCAATATTTGCAAGTTATTGTGGAATCGGATTTTGGCTTCGGCCCATTGCTCGATGTTGAGGGCAAAACCTTTGGAGAGGTTTTAGTTTTAAGAGATGGGTTTTGATTTTGAGCGAAAGGTTTTTGTTTAAACCGATTTAGGTCCTGCCGGGGTTGTTGTGGGTTTTGATGAGAGCGCTTATATAAAGTTTCTTGAATGCGCTCTTCCGAGATTGCGAGATTTACGGCTTCATTGAACGATTTTGGTGCCCTACACCTAACTATGTTCGAAATTCGGGGGTTCAACCCCATAAGAAAATGATGGAGGGATAAGTCCTCCATAGCGGCGGTACAACCCGGCACTTCTTAGGCCTTAAACCCGGAAAGCGATATTTCAGTTAATAACTGAGAGAGGCAAGTCTCCACTCGGAGAGCGAATTGACCAACGGTTTCGGAAGAACCCTGTCTACTCTCCTGGAGGTCATTTAATAAATGAGTATAGTGTTTTCGCTCTGAGAATTGAGTTTTGACAAACTCTTTAAGTTGATCCCATGACGTAAATTCCTTTATTGAACAAGCTGTTTCTGCCTTGCCAGTGAGCTGGCATAAAATATATTTCATAAAACTGATATTGAACATGAAAGCTTCACAGGATTTAAAAAGTAAACATACAAGCACAACCTAACCAATTCTCTTTAATATTACTTACGCTTTGACACTGTTATTATATCAGAGGCGCAGTGTCAAACATTTGGAGAGCAATTTCGGCACTAATTGAAATCGTGTCCACCGCGCCTATCGGAGGTAGGCTGTACAAACCATGGGTCCTACAAAAACATGACTATGTTTTCCCGACATTCTGAACGGGAAATTCTCTTTGTGTTACACAGGACTACACACTGTCTTTGTCTTTTGGATTTGTATTTTTTTTATACGGACGTGGTTGAAGTGGCGGAGGGTTATTTATGTAGTTCAATTGTAATTATTGTTACATGTAGGGTACCTAATCATTTAAATAAACCTTTCCTTTTTATTTTGAGGTTGTCCCAATGAGAGTAAATATCTAATATACCACCATTTGATCGTAGGTACTTGTTTCTAGAACTTGTTGTCTTGGTAAAAAAAACGCTTAACGGGAGTTCATGAGTTTGTTAACGATATTTCAAGTTATTATGAAGTTAATGCGTTATATTAATCAATAATAATATGTTAACCACGTTAATAAACTGCTTAATGGTTGAGTCCCCATCTACCGCAGTACTCACGTAATAAATGTTTTTTTTTTTAAATTTGAAACCTTTTTTGCATAAAGTTAATGTAAGGTCCGCCGTTCGATAATAATAAATGTTCGTACATTTTTACGCCAAGCTAATCTGAACTCTTTGACATTCACAATAAATTTATTTATGAAAAATTGCTTTGGAAATTAACTTTGAAACTGTAGCGAGTTTATTTGATCCACTGCGATGAATTTTGCGCTTTGAAATTGTATAAAATATGTTGTCTGAATATTGTAGTTAGGTAGAAAGATGTGAGATTGCATTTTAATATGGTATGCGCCTCGGTCTGTACTGCATTGTTTGTGTAGTTGCTGTTTGAAAGTATTGAAAACCAGAAGTAGTCTGCGTCCCCATCCACGTAATATTTTGTTCCCGTTCCCGCTTCCCATGGCAACTTATTCCATGCTTGGGAAGGTATGTAAAGCCACTGGTACCGGTGGTCAGTAAAATGACAGTGTTTAAGCCAAGTTAAAGGCCATATGATAAATTTCAACTGTGGGTCGGCACGGCATAACCTGCGCATGGGTCAGCAACGTGTGTGTAGCGCCTCTGGTGTTGCAAAATGTCTATCTATAGGCTACGGTAACCAACCACCAAGTGAGCCGTAAGCTTCTCTGCCACCTTGGTAGTAAAAAATATGTAAGCAAATAAATAGACGCTTATGAACATTGTTACAATATGTGCATGCTGCTATCTGCTATACCAAATGTTCAGTCGTAAAGGTTCGACAGTAAAGTCAAGTAAACCGCTGCTATCAACCGTTTACGATAAGCGGCTAAACGTTTTGATTCTGTACCATTGGCGCATTTATACCAATATTCATAAATTGTATCATAAAATTTTTGGGGTGAGAGTATTTTGGAATTACAACTACAGGAGTCGATTTGAGAATTCAGACAGATAAATTACGAAATATTGAGAATATGAGGTCAGTTTTCGCCTTATAAAGCTACGCTAAAGCACTTCTTGAACTAAATAAATATTCACGACCATTTTCTAAACAGTGCCATCTCACCTCAAAGTAAGCTACAATAAAATTAGCCTGCTTGTGTTTCCGGTATCAGACAATGGGTATGAATTTGTGGCGACCGTCACATAGCGAATACACAATTTATTAAAACTTATACACATTTTCTTAATAAATATAACCTAACCTATTTATTAGTAGAGTATAGATTACAGTATAGGTTTTGAATATTTTTAACTATCATATTATAACACCCAGACTCTTAAGGCAAATTTTAGTCCTGTGCAGTGGTGGGAATCGAACCCACGACCTTGCGATCCACAGTCGCTCTACATGCCCTCTAGATAACGTGAGATAAATCCTACAGAGATGCTATGCCGGACTCTTACCGACTAAAAACCACACGTATTCCACCTAACGGCCTACGGTTGGGAGCCCCGGGGAATAAATAAATAAATAAAAACTCCTTGGTCTAGAGGCCGTATACGGCATAGACAGGCAGTTTTGAGAAACGATGACAAAATGAGTAGAGCTGTATTTGTCTTTTTACTGAGTGTAAGTATATAAATATGCAAGTTTATTACAAGAGTCAGTTTTTACAGGGAACCTTTGAATAAATAAAAATCAAATGAAATGCAACAGAGGCCTTTTGTTTAGAAAATCTTTGTAGTACAAATGGTAGATAAAACGTGAAAGGCCAACAAGTGCTCGTGTGTATTTTTGTTTATTTCTTTGTATTGTAGCCATCATGTTGCGTGCAATGTTTTACGTACTCGATGTGCAATGTATGTACCGTAATCACTGTTCATATTAGAGCACTAGAGCTATCTATAGTTCTCGTAGATTTAAGAAGTAAATTCAGACAGATGGCGGATGTATGTCTCTATGTGTGTGTGTGTGAGTGTATGTGTTTGAAAACTTTGTAGGCATGTATCAAAATGTACTTCTTGCAGTACGTACTCGTAATTTACGTTTTACTATAAGAATTATAAATATTACGTATGTGATCTGGGGTTTTTCATAATATGAAAACTCACTTAGGAAAAAATAAGAAAACTGAAATATCTATAGCTTTCTTAAAAAATCATGCATTGGATTCGTAAAGGATAGGGATAACATTACACATTAAGTTAAGCAGAGTTTATTGTTTATTAGAACTGATTTGTTACTAAAATGATCCCAGAATCCCATAATCATATTATCAACATATTATTGTTATTGCTCATGGTTATTGCACAGGGTGGATCAAATCGCGGACAAGTTCAACAATGAGTAGCTGTCAGCGTCACGCCCCGTACACAAATGGTTTGACAGCAGTCGCGGGCGAGAATCGAATGCACTACATCGATACCTATACGAAATTTTCATTTTGTAGTGTTTTAGGGTTGATCACGCCTCAGTTTGTGGTATTTTAATAATGTTTGATAGTTTGGTTTGGATAGATTATCTGATAGCGTGATCTACTCATATTATCAAGTGCTTACCTTATGTTGAAAATAAATAGTCAAATCGTATCAGGCAATAAAATCCGGGTCATGTGCAGTCATTTGGGTATGATTTAAGATGAAAAGAAATACTAAGCTAAATTCAAACTACTATGCTTTATGAATCTTTGTGTAATCATAAATATGGCAATCCAATTTTTTATTTTCCAGCCCTGAAGAAAAGCCTGAATACTAACCTTCACGATATTTCACTTTGCCTCTACCAATCCATATTAAACCAAAAATAGGTTGTGCGACGAAACTGTAGCCTCTTAAAAATATTATTATGAGAATTCAGTAAAATGACAGCAGCTGCATTTCCTGCATGAAAAAATGACAATATTTTTGCAGTCAATTTTATAGCAGTCATAAACTTGCATGCATATTGTTGTTGATTTGAATGCACAATGTTGAAATTATTTAAATTTCAACTCATTTTAAACTTTCAGACTTAATGTCTTGTTTGCATAGGCTAGTTGGTTCAAATATTATGATTTTTGTTTCTATTTGAACATAAAGTATTTGACTTAAAAAAAATCCAAAACACTTTATTTAGTCGGTATGTACTATTTAGGACATGAGGCAATTGGGACATCGTTTTCAATCTGGTTTGAATTTGATTAAAGATTTTGGCCCTGGATGGCGAATCAATTTAAAATAGATCATTTTAAATTCATGAAATACTACGATGCTAATAAGATATATCTTTGTAGCGAATTGAAACTTATTTGAAAATGATAAAACCCTGGAGTTAGCAATTTTGTATTTAAAAAGAAGTAGTATTATAGTAAAGAGGGGTATCATTCCGAGGACTTACCCGGGGCTCCCAACCGTAGGCTGTTAGGCAGGACTCATGTGCTTTTTTAGTCGGTAGAAGTCCGACTTAGCATCCATGAGAATTTTCCCTCACGTAAAGCAAAAAAAGTATTGTAATGTAAGTATTTTTTGTACCTTTTTCTAAGAAACTATGTTTACTTTTTTATATTCATAATTATGGTGATTTTTGTTCACCACCCGCACTGTTTTAATGATACATTCTGCATGTATGGTTGCACTTTTCGATTCACGTTTTAAATGGATTTCAAAGGCCTTGTCTTGTCATGGAACGTGATTCTGAACGTAAATAATTATGTTTCATGGATCACTCACGACATATTTTAAACGAACTTTGGCAGCTGAAAAACGTTGAACTTCACTTTGTATTAAATTTGAATAATATCACAAGAAATCTTTTTAGATTGGAACCTTTTTTTATGTTTCTCACTGAATTTATTTTGTAGCTAGCTTATACGTACGGATTAGACTGTTAAAGAAAATAATATTTTTACTATCTTGTTATTTTGTTGAGTATGCTGGTTAAGTAGGTAACATTAATAGTTGTAGTCTGTGGTAAATGACTCACATCAGAGATGAGTTATTACAGGAGATTCGAACCGACATTATATTTATGCCACCGTAATTTTATGTCGCGTAGGTGGGCTCTTTAATTCAAATGGGAGAGAGGTAGCAACTGTATGGAGTCAGGGTAACCTGTGTGAGCTCATAGCGATATACATAAGAGCATATTGAATAAGATATTGAGGGCTCTGTCTACCTTTCATCATCACGGTTTTTCTCAAATAATTACAGGTCCCTAAACTCCTTCATCACAAAACCTTACAGCGTTTAAATGGTACTTTGACTTTTCAACAAATAAATCGTATGTTTTGTTAACTTAGTGGAGTATTTTGAAACAGGTACAGTACTCGTATTAGAACTCGCTTTATTATTGTTGCTATCCTGTTTTCTGGACTATATTGCTGTCAAAAAGCTGAGGAGTCGGTGAATTATTTCAACAGATACATATGTTTATGGAACAATATTTCTATCAAACTTACATTTGACATTAGTTTAATCATAGAATTAGTATACCGTCACAATACCAGAAATTATAATGCCTTAACTCAAAATATCGTAGCCCAAAATACCCGAAATCGAAATATCAATATTCAAAAGGCAAATATTTATAATATAAATAATTTAAAATGCCTTACGGTCGAATAACCGAAACCCAAAAAATAAATTTATGAAATACCTTATCCTAAAATGTTCAAACACAAAATACCTTTTTTTTAACATGATTTAAAATCCTACATGGATGCTTTATATCTGTGAATGGTTAACACCCCGATTCAGTGTATCGCGACTCGGATAGGATAGGTTAGAAGACTAAGGCGGGAGCGAAGCGAAGCGGAGCTCCCGCCTTAGCCTTCGTGGTTATTTTTTTTTTGATTTTTCGTTAGCCCACTGTAGTACTTTTGTAACTCTGAATCAAAGTGTTTTAACATGAGGTAAATCCTACATGGATACTATGCCGGACTCCTACCGACTAAAAACTACACGTATCCTACATAACAGCCTACTGTTGTGAGCCCCGGGTAAGCCCTCAGAAGGATACCCAAGGACCAACAGACCTTTGGCTACAACTGCGGCTTCACTTAGGTGGGGGGGGGGGCGTGTAAATAAGTTAAAGCCAAATAACAAAACGTGTGAGTGACAGTGACACATTGTATTCTATTTTCGGTATTTTAAATTAAGGATATTTGAAAATTTGTATTTTGAATTCTGATATAATAATTATTTGTATTTTAAATTTAGACATTTTACGGTAAGGTGTACTGAAATAAGGTATTTTGAATGTTAAGGTATTTCGAATTCGGGTATTTTGGTCTAATGCATTTTAAGTAAAGGCATTTTGATTTCTGGTATTTTAATATATAACCCATAGAATTATATAATGCATAACAGTGTTAATATGTCTATGAGCTTAATGATATTAGAAAAAGAACTCCAAACATAATCTTATACTAACGTGCCGGGCCAGCGTAGTGTAGTAAGCCAATGATTGTCCCAAAATAAGCATTTATTTTGGCTAAAATTGGAAGAGGCCTACCTACGTCGACCAATTCGACCATTCGACAGTATGCGGTAAGCTGATTTGATCGAGTCTAATGAATCTAACGATATTGTGTAAAATCAATACACCGTCTAATTTCCAATCAGTCATGTCGTTAGTTCCAACCTTTCAGTATATCACTGTGTTGTGTATAATGTGAGAGGGATTTACCGCCCGCAAGTCGGGGACCGCGAGGTAATTGTGCGGTTTCGGTGCGATAATGACGCGCGGCTCATTGAATGCCTCCCGCTCCGTTCCGCTCACGTTATTTGTTCAATGCAAAATGCAATAGCGCAGGTGTATTAATGTATGTAACGTTCTCGCATAATTGATTCACAGGTATGCAAGTGAATAGTTTGACTTGATTTAATGCTATTTTATGGAGATTGTACTGGGTATTACAGTGCTGCCTTACTAACCCAATAATAGCATAATAGGGTTTCATAGAAAATTAATCAATCTTGCCGGTTGAGTTCAACGGATAACGTTACCCTTATATTTTTGTTGCAAGTAATTAACAGAGGGTTAAAAAGAAAAATGTAATCCTGTGAGGCAGTTCTGTTCATGTCGATGTATCAATCAAATAAACACTGCATTCCTAGTGACACATTTCTGTCAGTGCAGATGATCGTTTTGCACAAATATGCGATAGCGTGTAGATAATGGCAGCCAATAATATCTTTATCCTCTTTTCCCCTTTTGTACGTTTGCAACATCATATGATGCTCACTGCTAAGTGCTACTATGCTAGTGCCTACCATTGTTAGTAAGTAGTCCTACTACATTATCTACATTTTGAATTGTTTTAGTGGCGCAGGCGGTAGGCGATGTGTAACCGACTGTTTCACTGAGATCCTGGTTGCTGGAAAACTTCAATAGCAGATAATCTCAACCAGCGTAGATATGTCTTTTTCATCCTGGGGTATCCTTCCGAGGGCTTACCCGGGGCTCCCAACAGTAGACTCCTAGGTAGGATACGTGTGGTTTTTAGTCGGTAGGAGTCCGGCATAGCATCCCTGTAGGATTTTCCTCACGTTAAAAACCAAGCGTATCTTTTTTGAAGTAGGACAAAAAGACCAAATGGTGAAAAGTGAGAGTGTAGTAAGTGTCTGCCTACCCCTGTACTGTATTGTATGTATGCTTAAAATATAGATTAGTTACTTTGCTTACCTGCAAAGTTACCAAAATAAAAGCCTAGTATTAATAGGTATGTATGAGTTTTCGTCAATTTTTCCCCCTACTTAAGGAGAAACAGTAAAAAAAGCCTCGGCGAGTGATTGGGAGAGAAATTGAAATCGGGCTTTGCCGTGTAGGACAGCTTTCTGAATTAAGCCAGTAGAAATTCCTTAACACGTTGAACGCCACGTTAAAATATACTACTTTTCATTGGGGCCACGCGGCTCACCGGTGAGCCTAACCCTACTGTACCATTGGAGCCACGCGGGTCACCGGTGAGCCACTCGACGACTTAAACTTTAACATGTTTTGCAGGCCACTACGCGCTGATATCATACATAAATGTTTGAGGCGTGAGCCGCGTGGCCTCCTGCAACACACCATTCAACTTGGTTTGAATATCTTGCAAAAGACTTAGAATTTATTTACAGTTTTCTATACTTTGTGGGATGATTCTCAACTCTAACAAATAAAATGTGTATAGGGGATATTAACATGTGTATTTTGCAACAAAAAATAATTATTTATTAGGTTTTAATGTATCTTTAATGATAAATTATTTAAAATTAAGGAATTACAAAAATTTTAACATGAATTTTTAACATGGCACAAGTCTCTGGAAGTCTCATTTTTTCTCTCTCGCTTGTTTTCTTCTTCGAGATGATATTCAAGTCGTCATCATCTTCGGCTAAAGTAAAACTTTTGTCCAAAAGATTTATCTCGACATTTTCTATTTCTGCTAAGCCTTCTTGCGTAATAATAAAATCGTCAAACATATCTACATCCATTTTAACCAATAGCCAATATAATTACTTCAATAAACAAATACTTGGCACTACAAGTCAGCAGACTGGGATGGACTGCGAGAGTTCTATGCGTCGTAGCCGTGGTGGCGGCTTTGTTTAGCCTCACAGGATCTGGATTCTTGTGCTGTAGCAGTCGCTGAGGGGATCTAGGAGGGTAGGTATGGAATGCTACATTCACAACCGCTGGATCCCTGTAGGTGCAAAAAAGCGACCGTGGTTCAATCGGCTCTGCAGAGAAGCTCTAATGCAGAAAGAATCTGCCTACAGAGCTTGGACCACGGCTCGTGCAAATTCAGATCCAAACATCTCTGAGGTGAAACGCAAATTAAATGCCGCCTCGAGGTCCAGTAAAAGAGCAATTGTCAGGGCCAAGTTCGATTTCGTCGGCAGAATTGGCGAACGGCTAGCAGGCTACCCTTCAAGGAATCGTGAATTTTGGTCGCTTGCCAAAGCTGCCGAGAGAAACTTCTGTCGGTCAGGTTTACCACCCTTGCTTATACCCGACGGTAGTTTGACCCAGAGTGCCAAGGAGAAAGCCGACTTTTTGGGTAATCTCTTTGCCTCTAACTCGACCATGAGCGACGGGGGTGCTTTACCGCCGGGCATTCCGAGTTGTGGCACTTCCATGCCGGAAGTTAAATTTACACAGCGGAATGTCCGACGGGAGCTTTAATCCCTGGACGTTCATAAGTCGAGTGGGCCAGACGGCATTCCCGCGGTGGTACTTAAGCGGTGTGGTCCAGAGTTGTGTCCGGTACTTACACGTCTTTTCACACTTTCATATTCCATGCGACAAGTCCCGGCGTCGTGGAAGATCGCGTATGTACATCCTGTACCCAAGAAGGGTGACAGGACCAACCCGGCCAATTACTGGCCTATAGCCGTCAACTCCCTTTTATCCAAGGCGATGGAGCGTGTAATTAATACACAGCTCCTGGGGTACCTTGAGGAACACGACCTGCTCAGTGACCGGCAGTACGGTTTCCGTCACGGTCGCTTGACGGGCGATCTTCTTGTGTACCTAACACACCGATGGGCGGCGGCTATCGAGAGTAAGGGTGAGGCTCTAGCAGTGAGCCTCGACATCTCTAAAGCCTTTGACCGGGTCTGGCGCCGTGGTCTTCTTACGAAATTGCCCTCATATGGACTACCCGAGAGATTATGCGGATAGGTGTCCAGCTTCTTGGCCGGTAGAAGCATCAGGGTCGTCGTTGACGGCAGCTGTTCAGACCGTATGGCCATAAACGCTGGAGTACATCTCCAGTGACGTTCAGTTCCGTAGTCATTTGGAGGACAAGGCCAAGCTGGCGTCCAAGAAGCTAGGAGTGCTCAACAGGGCGCGGCGGTACTTCACTGCGGCCGCACATGGAGTACTGCTGTCACCTCTGGGCGGGAGCACCTGAATATCAGCTTCGTCCATTTGACTCGGTGCAAAGACGAGCTGTAAGAGTTGTCAACGATCCTGTTCTTACAGCTGGTGTGGAACCTCTTCGCAACAGGAGAGACTTTGCCTCCTTATGCGTTTTCTACCGCCTGTACAATGGTATGTGCTCTGAGGAATTGTTTGATATGATGCCCACGGCAACGTTCTATCATCGCACCGCTCGCCACAGACAGGGAGTTCATCCGCACACTCTGCGTCCGGTGCGTTCCAGTACGGTTAGATCCGATAGGTGTTTTCTTCCGCGCACGCTTAGGTTGTGGAATGACCTCCCTGCCTCGGTTTTCCCAAGCGCCTACAGTATGGGGTTCTTCAAAAGGGGTCTTAGAAGGTTTATACAGGGTCGGCAGCGCGAGTGTGGCACCTCTGGTGTTGCAAACGTTCATAGGCTGCGGTGACCACCGGTCCTTCTGGTGGGCCGTATGCTTGTCTGCCACCTTAGTGGTACAAAAAAAAACTTATAACAAGAAATTGCGCGTGATTTACTCGTATTGCAAACGGTCGACTAATTTGAACTTACGCTGGACGAGTAATGCAGGTGAGCCACAGCGTGACCCCCGCGGCCCCCGCGGTAGTAAGATCGCGTTTCCTTCTGATGTGGCCACGCGGCCCACCAGTGAGCCATAACTCTTAAATGCAATATTTATGGCATAAAAATCGATTGTTTTAAATGGATATAATATTACTTCATCTTTTTTACGGATTACGTGAAAAAAACACTATTATGAAAATTGAAAGAAATATCATTTTCACTTTGGCTTAAACAAGTTTTCTCACGCGGCTCACACGGTGAGCCACGTGGCGTTCAACGTGTTAAGGATCAATTCATTAGCTGATCCTTCTCCCTTTAGGATCAAATTACCGACTTTACCTAATGGGACTCCAGTGAATGAAAGTGTATACCCAAAATATGAGGCACATTCATTTATTAAGTTTTATTATCCGTGGTCTGATACCCATAACACAAACAGGTTATTCCTAGCTTACTTTGGGATCAGATAGCGTTGTGTGAAATGTCCGGGAATATTTATCTATTTATTTATTCTACGAATATTCCCAAAGCTAAGTCTACAGACATCTGGTTATATTCTGATCCGTAATATTGTGCAAGCAATATCGTGCGCGGCCCTGCTCCAGCCGGCTGCGCTTTACGCCTTTTTAAATTGGAAAATTGAACGGAGCCTTCGACCGTGAGCGCGCCGTGTGCGGGACCCTTTATTTTCAACACTTCGATATCAGAACCGAACCTCTCGGGTCGAGTGCGCAACTTCATTTGGATTTCTCGTTTCGAATATTTTGAAAGTACTAAAAAGCTTTTGTCAGCAGATGTTCGAGCTTTGCCGATGTGCAAATAGAAAATAGGTAACGGATATTTTTGCAACAACCTGGTACCATTGCGATAACTGTATAGGTATTAAAGAGATTATGTTTTTAGATTTGCTAAGGGTTTTATTTTCAGATGATTTGAGAAGAAGAATATGGAGAATGTCTAGATTTGAAATCAGACGTACACGATTGCGGATTTATATTGGGTGGAGCTATGGACATCATTGGCGCTTTTCCTAGTTGCTGGTTTCCCGCCTTCTGTGCCTCATAGCCAAGACTTATAGACGTAAAGACGACAGACGATCTCGAGGTTAGTTGTCGAAAAGTAACTTTCTTTTCTCTTTTTGTTTACGTGTGGAACTCTATCGAGGATGCTACACCGGGCTCTTACTGACTAAAACCGCACAGTTCCCTATCACTACGTACGGCCGGGAGCCCGGGGTAAGCCCTTGAAAGGATGACCCAGAATTCGCGACAGAAATCGAAAAGTACCTACCTAAGCTTTTAGTCATTATTGTTGTTGACCTAAAACCGTTGACAATAAGATTTTAAATGATTTACAAATAATGAAACCAATTATCGTAACGAATTCAGCAGCCGTCGTAGCTAGAATGATGAGTAATTGCTCAGTGGAGGCTAACGGCGCGGGCGTACATTCACTAGTTATAAAGGTATTAATTACGACGTCGCTGTAAGGTTTCTCTCCTATTGGCGCGGTAATTGAGTAAGAAAACCTTAATTGGAGGATTACAAATTGTGTTTCATATCACTGTTTTATGTGTGTAAAGTGTAAAGCAGAAACTTTGTAGGTAAGTTTATAATGTAGAAGAAATGCATAAAGCTAGTTTGTACATTTATCAGTCAACAGGTTTCTAGTAAACTAAATAAAAGTTATGATCTCTTTGTCTAAGTTTTCTTCGTCACATAGTCTGTATGCGCGGTCTGTAAGTGACGTAACTACCGAGTTCAGCTGGCGTGGATGGTGATGCGAGTCGGCATGCAGATACCTGTCAGTGTGGGTAGGCTTCCTTCCAGACGTGTCCGGAGGAGGGTAGATCGCTACGGTCTACCTACAAACATCTAGCTCGCTGCACTCCAGTTCATCCGTGATCATGGCGCTTGTAACAGCGCCGAAATATCGGATACTCAATAAAAACGTTACATGGTAAATATCCCGTTAATAGTTATAAAATGTATATTATCAGGGTATTCATCCTTCGACTAAAGACTGTCAACATGATTCTCCAAATGACCTTCGGCTTTTGAATGAACATCATTGGATGATTATTAATAAGAGTTACACAGAAATTACAAGAGTGACAAATTATTATTAATAACCGTTCCACGGCGACGAGACGTCGTATCGTGGTGATGTGGACAGGCCCTTACACAGGAGTTACAAATTGTTACACGACGAGGGAGCGATCTCAAAGCTTACGAACCCATCACATTACTGCCAGTAAAATAGGTACTTTAACGTGTTATAGTTGTTTCAACACCCTGTCTGTACCGTAATATACAAACTCCCAGCACCGGCTCACGGTCTTAGGCCGTTTGAACGTAATTTTCGAAAATTCAGCTTTTCGTACGTACAGCTTATCTTTTTGGACATCTTAGGTGCTTTCGATAACGCATGGGGCCCTATGATTCAGCACCACCGAATTTGTATAAAATTTATATAATTACTTTATAATCGTTGGGTCGGTTTTATCGTTGGCACGCGGATTTCGTGGAAATCGAACACTATAAGGTATCCACATGGATCTGTATTGGACCTGACACTCTGGAACCTCCTCCTCAATGACCTCCAATTGCTGCCAGAACCCGAAGGAGTGCACCTGATTGTGTATGCCGATGAAGTGACTATCGTGATTGAGACGTCGGCGCCGGCGTCGCCGCACGGTGATTGAACGTAATGATAATATCACGGTGAAGACGGTGTTGGGTGTAGTGCCTTAAACTGACTGGGCTTCTCACCCGCTTATGATCTATCTATAAGGATAAAATTAAGTGCGGACTATTTACATAGACTGCGGCGCCTCGGTTGCGACTATGTCACAGGCAAAAGCGCTCGGTGTTACTCGGGACGATGCAACGTCCTACAGCTCGCATGTGGATTTTATTGGTTAAAAGACTTCGGAACTGTTTTCAGAATGTCTACAGCGTGTCTGCCTCTACGTGGGGAATATGACACGCAGCACTTGAGAGTTCTGTACTCAGGAACCTTTGTTGCTACGTTGATGTACGCTGCAGCTGTATGGTACCGCGGTCGTCTAACTTTGTGGTCAAGCGTATATTTTTGAGAACTCAGCAATTAGCATTATTATTGCTCATGAAGACTTACCGATCACGCAACACTATAACATTACCTGTGCTTGCGGGGGTGTTGCCTGTTGATCTGGAGGTTTCTCGTGATGGACGAGTTGCGGACGAGGAAATCCAGCTGGCCCACAGGGAGTTGAAGCAGCTCGCATAAGATTTGGGATCGTGTCCCTTTGGCAGAACCTATGAGAGGCTAGCAGGTCATGATCTATACATCTTCCTCCGCAATGTTATTTTAAGGCCACAGTTTCGATGAATCCAACCAAACTGGGCGGTCTCCCAGTAACTAACCGAAAACGGTTATACGATAAGGACAAGAAAACGTGGTTGAATACCATCTAACTAAAATCTCCCCGTCTCTTATTCCATTGGGACATAATGAGCAGCAGAGAATCATTCCCGGTATTTGCACATACTTGCCACACCATTCGGCGCGTGTATGAAATTAATGATACTCTCGAAGAAACCAGTTGAACAGGACGCCAAGTACCCTATATAGTTTGTCAGCATAAGAAAGGTTGTTGGAGAATCGAGCTGGGGACGGAAATTATTTGTAGTGAGTCAAAAAAGCCTCAAAATAGCTCACCCGCCATTAGGTTAATGCGCCGTGAGGCAAGAATTCAATTTGGCTCATAATTATTGATTTGGTCGTGCATTTTTTTTATCGTATTTTCATATTGTATACTATGTGATCACAACCTGTCCCTACTCCATAAGTATGTATACTATATTTTAACAGAGGGGGAGGGGGGGGGGTGTTTTCCATGCTATATTTTGTTTATAGGTACTTATTGGCAGTTTGAAAAGAGTGGCCGTGAGATTTCTTGCCAGATTCTTACTCACAGGCTCTACCTATTGGTTTGCGAATCTGGCAGTAAATGTAAATGTAGAATCATTCATAAAGACGTTCATTGTATTACTATGAACCTACATGAATAAAGATGTGTTTGTTTCTTTGATTGTTTGATTTGAGTCGCCAAATTAATATCACCCTACCATGATAATGCTGTAATGGATTTCAGAGGTTCTTTACTGTATATCTGACTACCTCGGTGCTGCGTAAGCGACCGCCGTGTTTAGGCCTCTGGTTTCTAACCCTGGCTCTGGAGTTGGGATCTATGAATACTGGTTTATATGCATAATAATGTATGTATGTATGGTAGAATACAAAATGATGTGATGAGCCGACGATGACGCGAGCGAAGCCGCGGGCACCAGCTAGTATAAAATAAATATTGTTGGACATACTCACACAACATTATCTAGTCAACTGATAGACATACTTATATATTTCTAAATACACACATATATTACATAGAAAACACCCAAACTCCGAAACAAACATTTGTGGATCACACTAATATTAACCACCCCCAGTTTTAAACCCAGGAATCGAACCCAGGACCTCCAGCGCCGCAGTATTTGGCTACAAACCAATATTTATAGATATTGTGACCGTATTTTCTAATTGTTCATAAAATAAACAGATTGTGGCGAGAGATTATATGATCCGCCGTCTTTAAAAAGTATTGCGACAGTAAAGTGAAATCTACAAACAGATATTCAGTAGATAATAAATCTATTAATCCCTTCTGATATAATAACTGCGAAAGTAGCTCTATCAGTCTGCTACGCTTTCACGCCTAAACCGCAGAAGCGATTTAGATGAAATTTCGTATAGAGCCCCTGGGAAGAACATAGCCTACTTTTTTTTTTTTTTTTTTTTTTTTTTAACCGGCCGAGTGCGAGGACCGCAGCACTGCGAGGACCGCAGCGATCACACAGCGCTCCATACGCTGGTGGAGTGCACTGCGTGGGCGCAACAGCGCCAGGTCCTCGTAGTGGGTCTGGACGTGGACACTCACTCGCTCGAGACCATGGTGCGAGCCATGCTCTCCAGCGGGAGTAAGTGGGACTGCGCCGCCTCTTTCTGCGAGCAGGTCATGCTCGTGAAAGAGGCGGCGGGGCGGGTACGGGAGAGAACTCTTCCCCCCGAGTTCCGCAGACGTGTCTTCGCCGAGGACTATCGGCCTCCATGACCGGGGGTCTGAGGACGGTGAGAGAGTCGCTCACCGTCCTTACAGAAGCAGGCCCATGACGGCAGCGTGACGTGAGGAACTCACGCACGACCCCCCTTAGAAGCGGGATCACACCCGAAACCCACCCCCAAAGACGCGGATTAGCACCCGAACCACCCCCTGGGCGAGGCTGCAGAGGCGGCTGTAGGTCTGTTGGGAGTCCTGGGACATCCTTCCGAGGGCTTACCCGGGGCTCACAACCATAGGCTGTTGGGCGTTGCGTGAGGTTTTTTAGTCGGTAGGAGTCCGAAGAAAAAAAAAAAGCCTACTTTTTAACCGAGTGCGCAAAAGAGGGTAATGATTTTACGAGATAACGACTAAGTCGCGGGGAACAGTTAGTACTCGCATATTTTTGAAAAAGATGGATTCCTTTAATTTATATTACGGAACCTGAACGATCATGAAATTTGGTTTCATACTTGCAGCAATACATAACAGCAATACATCATCTGTTTCAACTGTCTCGCTGTCATAGTTTTGATGATATACAGCCTGGAGACAGACAGAACGATAGACGGACTTGGTCAGACTCTGTTTCTATATTTATATTGTTCACAAATTGACAATCTCGGAGGTACTTCGAAAACTCCCGACGCATAGCAGAATCTCCAGCCTACATGCACCAGTCGCCTCGGGACCACGATAGGTGTAACCCTGTCGAAATGTCGAGGAAAGTAAAGGTACCGAAACTTTTTATTAATATTAGAATAGTGCTACGCGAAATCCCGTTTTGTATAAAAAGTATCTGTTTTTATCTACTTAGGGTTGGGAACCATAAAATGAGTAATATATACCTATCACTCCAGCCCAGCTTCAAACTAACATCTAATTTTGCTTTTTGCCGTCACACGACGAGCCGATATTGTGTCAAAAGTTTCCGCACTTGCTCGGAATATAAAAACACTTTGAACCACACACCTACCAGGAAAACAAACTCCGCATCTTTTGCACTACGTTCTCTCTATCTACAGCTTTCATGTCATCTTCTTGATCAAACCCATACTTAGGCATATTGTAAAGGTAAGAATTTGTAATTTGTATATTTTTGTTAGTGTCCGACCGAAACTGGTTTTTCAGCCGAAACCGAAACCGAAACCGAACTTTCGGCCCCAGGGTCAGTTTCGGCCGAAACCGAAACCGAAACCGAAACTCACGTGTTCATGTTGAAAAAAAAAACCAGCTAAGTGCGATTCGGATTCCCGCACATAGGGTTCCGTTACAAAAATTGGGCACAAAAATTACGTTTGTTGTGTGTGTATGTTTTTTCTGGTTTTAGTAGGTATTTTTTGTTATAGCGCTAACAGAACAGGGTGAGGCGGTGGTGGCAGTGTCACTTGATATCGCCAATGCCTTCAACACCTTGGTCTTTCTTTCCGAGAGGACCATAAGTAAGCCGAGCTGGCTAGGGCCGGGTCGGCGAGATGTGTAGTTTGGTGTTCCACAGGGATGGATCTTAGGAGCGCTTCTGTGGAACGTCGGTTACGATTGGGTGCTGCGTGGTCCGTTGCTCAGATTTGTCGGCGTAATGTGTTACGTCGACGACACCCTCGTTACAGCGCGAGGAGCAGAGCACCGTGATGCGGTCCTTGAAGGTCACGGTAGGGTTTGCTGAAGTGGTGGGTCAAATAAGTGCGTTCACAGACCTTAGGACCTTACGTAGGTCAAAGTCAAAGTCAAAAAACATTTATTTCGCATAATCCTAATACATAGGCACTTGCAACACGTCAATGAATACAATGCAAATAGTACCACCAGTTCGGAACGCGGCCCGCTTGAGAAGAACTGGCAAGAAACTCGGCGGGCTATTCTTTTTGTGCACTACATATTTACAATAAGTAGATACTATAAAATAAAACTCCATCAGTAGAGCAAGCAGATCACTTCCAGGCTTCCTTATCAATCAAATAATCGTCAATTGTATAGTAGCCCCTGCAGCACAATTTACTTTTTATACACTTTTTAAACTTAATTAGGGGCATGCTTTTAATTTCGCTTGGAAGCCTTAGGGGGTGTCAGCATCGGCATCGAGCCCTCAATGACGTATCTGGGGCTTGTACTTAATACCTGGTGGAACTTTGGACACCACCGAAGTTTGGTCCCAAAACTGAGGGGGTATCAGCCACACTCTCGCGGTTATTGCCCAACACCAGGGGACCCAACGCTCCTGCAATAGACTCCTGCAGGGAACGTTGGGTTTGAGAGTCTGACGCCTATACCCTATGGCCAGCAATGCAGCTAGAATGCTTAGCTCGCAAAAGGCGATGGCCGTCAAGTTGTTAAGGGGATACCGCACGATCTCAGTTGAGACGGCATGTCTCCTACCCGAAACCCCTCCATGAGACCTGGAAGTGAGGGCCCTTGCGTCATTGTTTAAATGGCGCAAGGAGGCGCTGAAGCGCGGCATAGGCCAGTATTTCGACAAAAAAAGAGGCTTGGCGCGGCGGTCCGAGCTACTAGCAATCATCCAAAGATGCGGGATAGCACCTGAACCCCCCCTAGTAGCCGTAAGTCTGTTGGAAATCCTCTGGACATCCTTGTGAGGGCATACCCGGGAAGCGACAACAGAAATATATCATACTTATGTGAAAATTTTAGGTCTCTTATCTGTCACGGTTCCAGCGATAAAATCTCGTGACTAATAGACAGACGGATGACTAAGTCTCATGTCTCGTTCATAAGGTTCCGTTTTTACCTCTCCGTGCATGAGTCCGGCTCGCTCTGGTCCAGTTTTAGTTATATACTAAATGTAACCAAAACCGGCCAAGAGCTAGTAACAGTAGTAGGGCACCGTGTGGGTTTAAGTCGGTAGGAGGTCGCAATAGCATCTATGAGTAATTCCACACGTACTCGTAAAAGAAGTAGAGTTCTATACAAGAAATGCTGCAAAAAATCACGTTTGTTGTATGGGAGGTCCCCTTTAATATTATAATTTTGTCTGTTTTCATTATTTGTTGCTATAGCGGCAACAGAAACACATCATCTGTGAAAATCTTAACTGTCTAACTATCAAAGTGCATGAGTTACAGCCTGCTGACAGACAGACAGACGACCAACAAGGTCTTGGGAATGGGGCCCTGTTTTTACCCTTTTTGTATGGAACCGACATACTAAGGGGTAGGTTCATATGAGGTGTCTAAATCAACTTTAGAATTCCGTAACCAAAAAGTACAAACGGAACCCTAAAAAGGTGATCCAAGACATAACACAGGGGTAATTGTCTAATACTGTTATTGCTTGTGGTTTGAATAAAATTGTATTATTGTACTTATTGATTGGGAGTCGTTTGTAAATCTTAGGTTAGTTACATATTAACTGGTTGGGCTGATCCCAACCACGTCACAAGTACAGCCAGACACTCAAAATTCACAAACACGTGAGTTTCGGCCTGGCCGAAAGTTTCGGCCTATTTTGGCCGAAACCGAAACTGCGGCCGAAACTCGATTTTTTGGCTGAAACTGGCCGAAACCGAAACCGAAACCGAAAGTTCGGTCGGTCACTAATTTTTGTTTAAAAGTTAAGATCTCAAAATTAATAAATCAGTCTGAATAATTAATAAATCTCCTTATGTGAGGCAAATGACATTGCAAGGATCAAGTTAGTATTTAATATTGCTAGATTCAGTCATACAAGTGTGGTTGAAGTTCGGCAACACAACCTTGCAGATTTCCATACGTATTAAAACATATTCTGTTATCATCCCAAGTGTGTTCTGTTTATATTTGTTTCCTCGTGTTGAGTCTCATGCACAAGTCGGTTGTGTTGGAGTGTTGTGTGCAAACTTTCCATTGTGCAGCACCGGCCGGGCGGTGGCTGTCTTCGAGCTGTGCGGCTAATGGCTTCGTACGCCAGTTTGTGGGTAATGGCAGTCGTACGACCAACTTAGTGCTCAAAGCTGCAAGAGAAATAATACGTATTGGTATTTATTGTCGGTACATTTTGGAACTATAATTGACGCGACGCGACGTGGCGACGTACACTAAACAGATAGTGACCTTAGTCGTGTTGACGTTGCTGATGAAAAGTCATCTCGACATCTAGCAATTTGAGTCCACTCTCACAGTCTTTCTTGTAAGAGTCAGGATTGTAAGAGGAGGGAAACACGTGCGCTGGCAGATTGTTTCAGATTTTTATGGTTCGACAGAGAAACGCCGATAGTATCGATACTGGCTATTCCCATCACTCAAATAACAAACGATTTAATTTTAAGCTTAGATAAAACCAGTTTTCTGATGTCATACTCAGGCATTCTTAATATAAAAAGGTAATGAACTCATAGTGAGCTCCTGTATGGTAAATTTCGTTGGGGTTTTGCGTTAACCATTCATGGCTTCTTTATTAAAGCTGTTTAACCATTTGGGAATAAAGTTAATAACGACACCGACTCCCCTCCATTATCTTTAAGTTTTAAATCAAAACGAAGAGTTGTATTACGACTGTGAAAGGCGCACATGGCTGTTTGAGAATTATCCGCAATTACATAAATGATGCTATGGAGCCATTTGCTTGGTATAAATGACGTCATTTCACAAAGAAGGGCCCCGTAATGCTTTGTTATATTATGTAAAGTTAACAAAGCATTACGGTTTGTTAACTTTACATAATAAAGTTTGTGGGGAACACATTCGGAAAAAGGGAGAAGGAATGGTATTAGAGCACTATATAAGTAATTCAGGAAATTTCGTGAGTTTGGTGAAGTTTATTTCACCTTAACAAACTTGGAGAGTTTAAAGAATAGGTAAATGTAAGTGTATATATCCCTTTACTCTCACTGTCCACTACAAGAAGGGTAGGTATGTTACATAACCATTATTATTATTCCATATTTCACTAGAGTGAAATAAACTAGTGACTGGTTGAGGTTTACAAATTAATTAGGAAAACTATCAGAAGATTATCATGGGCTGAGTGACTGAAGCGAGCCAGTTACTTTTATTTAACTCGAAGAAATGATACCGCGTGCTAGCTAGCTATATCTAGCTGGACGAGGGCTAATAATGTAGTCTACAAGGCTATTGACTATAGCTTTCAAGCTAGCGGCCCTATGATGTACCTCTTCACTCGCCGCTTGAAGAAACCGAAGTTGAAACAGAAAGGAAACACGTGCGGCCATAAACGAGGAACAACGTTTAGGTGATGTTGATGGTATAGAAGACAGTTTGAAGTCGTTTATCGAGTCTTATAACCTGTTAAATCTTTTAACTAGAACTAAGTCGTTTTGAAAACTTCGCCGTCGGTAGCCGGAGTCGCCAAGTGCTGCCGGGACCGAAACCATTAACTTGGAAGTCTGCAAGTTGATTCATCTTTCTTTACAACTTTAGCCTTTGCTATTAATGAAAAGTTTTAGCTGCCAGACACACTAGAAAATATTTTTCTATTTTACGGTTGTTTTCAACAATAACAGTCTGGTTAGTGAAGTATTCTTCATGTATTGTACATGTATTCAATCTGCCTCTGTGGCGTAATCGGTAGTGTAACCGCCTACCGCGATAGAGGTTTAGTGTTCGATTCCTGAGTCGGACCAAATTTGTGTGATCCACAAATGTTTAATTTTCTATGTATAATAATGTATGTATTATGTGTAATATGTTTATCAGTCGTCTAGGTCCCATATCACAAGCTTAGGTATATTAGTTGTGTGAGCAAATATTTATTTTAATGTATTATAAACAGGACTTATGCTTGTCTATAACAACTGTATATTATACTAGCTGATGCCCGTAGCTTCACCCGCGTAAAAGTTTGTTCCCGCGGGAACTTATTCCCGGGACAAAAAGTAGCCTATGTGTTATTCCAGACTATAATGTATCTCGGTACCAAATTTTAGCTCGATCCGCTCAGCGGTTTGAGCGTGAAAGAGTAACAAAAATCCACACTTACAAACTTTCGCATTTATAATATTAGTTGGCGGTAGCGAGGGCGAAAAAGGGATTAACCACAAACAAAAGAAATGACCAAGAAAGTACCTCAAAAGCCATACTCAATTTTGATGGCTGCCGCCGATTGGACTATACTCTCAGACACGTATGAAAAACATTACAAAATCCCGGAGGATGTATGTGCCTCGTCATCCAGACCCGACATATTCCTTTTTTCGAGGATACACAGGCGTGCGGTGCTCGTGGAGCTGACGGTGCTGTGGGAGACCAACATACCGAAGGACCACGCCATGAAGACAAATAAATACTTTGACTTGACCAATGAGTTAACCAAAAATGGCTATGTGGTTAAACTCTATGCCGTAGAAGTAGGAGCAAGGGGAATTCCAGCTAAATCCCTGTATAATTTATTTAAGGACCTTGGATTGCCAAGAGCTTCAGTAAGCTCTTTACTAAAACGCGTATCCAAAGCGGCATTGATAGGATCTTACCAAATCTGGTTGGGCAGGGGGGGGGGGGGACATTGTTGACGGTGGAAGGTGATCGTTTATGCGCATGGTAAGGTGGCCACCCTAAACCTACTCAAATGGGTCGCAAGTCCCAGACGCCGTCGGGGTGTTCCCCCCTGTGCCACGCTATGGACCCGGCGCCCGCACGGAGAATCCATGGAATGCTAAGAATACGGTCTCTACATGGGTAAGGCTAAACAAATATTGTTATTGGTTTAGCCCTATCCATGTAGATTACCTAAAATTAAAGTTTTACGATATTTTATTAAAGCTTGTAAATCATAAACATTTAAATTTGTGGCATTAAGAATTAGAGTATGTATCAAGGCAAAAGTTCTCTGTAATAGTTTCCTCAAAGTCTGAAGGGTTTAGTCCGCGAGGTTTTCATCTTAGGTAACCATCTTCATGGTGAAATACGACCAAATGGAGGCATATATTCACAGAAGATTAACGGCAGCCGGTAATGGCGCGCGCTGAGCTAATTTAATGTTTACATCTTCCTACTGTTGTGGTTTGTTTAGAGAAAGGAAGTGTGCTACTACTCAAGAAAAGAACAGCCTTATAGTGATAACAAACGCACCTGAGCCTTTCGCATGACGTGCGTGCGTCCCTCGAACTTTTTCTAGATGTCCTCAGATTTCAGATTTCAGATTTCAGATTTCATTTATTTCGTAAACATAGGTACAATAATACAGGTCTTATTTTAAGTATATAGATCCACTATGTTTTACCTCGAGGCATACGAAACATTCTTTAAATTTAATAAAGTACATGCCTTTGAGATTTACAATAATTATCCTGCCGAACGTTAGTGCGGTTTCTATTCAAGATTTCATTTATTTCATTGACATTCGGTTCTTTGACAAGTATTGGACAGCACTTTGCCGCTTTTGCATGCTACTGCGAGCCAAATCGGCTACTTCAACCACATCGTCTCAGAATGACCCTGAAGCAGAATTCTAGCACACCTTACTCCCTAGGACCCCTGAGATAGATGAGAGATATGCCTTAGTATCTCACGCATGGCATTAATGTCAATGAGACAAATAACTGCGAGTAATATCGGTATAATTTCCTGACACATGACAACAATGTTATTTTTCTTGATCAATGAGCCAAGTTTAGTCTCGTGAATAAACCAGCAATCTACAGTCCACTGCATTTCTCAAAATCTGATTGCATCCTCGACATGTAATATGTTGTTAAATGTTGACTATCGATAAAATGAATATACATTTATTGTTAAAAAATTACAGAGAAACATAATTATTACATATCTATATTTACATTATTACTATCTAAACTAAACCTAAATAAGGTCCCCGTGGCATTGCGCCCAAAAGACTAGCAGCATTCCCCCTTTGAATAGCAATGCCTATTCGTTGAGCGAGAAAACTGCCAGCCCTTGGGTCACCAGTTGACTCCACAAGGCGCTTTTTCAAATTCTTGAAAAATTTTTGCGCATTGGGACCCCATGGACCTAGGGTCTCGACACTGACTGGACAAAAACGATACGATGAGTCGAGACCCTTATATTTATTAATTTTAATATTTTCAGCCGCTTCCGCTGCTGCACTGGCTTTTAATTTTGTTTTATGAAGATGGGACGGGGCTAGAGTGTCAACACAAGTTGCATCCCACACCAGGACCCGACCCATCTCCCACGGTATCAAAGTTATACCATCCGGTCTCTTGCCATCGTCCCTGAAAACGCCATTTGGCTCTAAGAGCGCAGGCACATTGGCGGTGGCAAGAGCACGGCGGATGATGTCATTAAGCGCAGCGTGGCGTGAGAAGCGGCCTGCGCTCTTTAAACATGAAAGACCATGATGCCCCAAAGTGTCAACGTTAAAACCGCAGGGGCATCGATGTGGAGCGCAAAGCGTGACGCCAAGTCTCAAACCAACTGAAATTCTTAGGATGTCCGGTTCCAAAAAAGTTCCGGTGTTGGCTGTAGGGAAAGCTTTCAACCAATCACCGGATTCCTTTCTACTGAGCGCTAATAATCTGGCCCGATCCGGGCCTAAGCTAGCATTTACCAAGGAGTCAAAGGTTAATTTTGATATTGCGTCGACCCAGCTCCGTTGTAAATTTGTATGGGTGGGTAAATTTTGTCCCGGACAAGCCATTAGCCAAGCATTCTTGGCATCTGTAAGGCCAGTCGTCTCATAGTCTGTAAGACAATTCGTCAGAATTTTACCTACGAGACTCGACGTGGCATGTACAGATGACATAAAGGCTGGCAAAGCCACACTAGAAATTTTGCGGATCCCTAGCCCACTATATTTAATGGGAAGAGATGCCTGGGACCAAGATTGTTCGCTCAGTTGTATATTGAGAATTGATTCCAAAGAAGATTTGATTAGCGAATCAATAGAAAATAAATGATTTTGATGTTTCCAAAAAGGACAACAGCGAAGCAAATAAATAGATTTGGGAACAAACATACAAAATTTCAGAATTGTGATTGCGTAATGTGAACTAATAGAATGTAGCCGATCTACATTGGATTCAAATTTTGAAATTTTTTGTGCTATTAACTCGGGAATAGCATCTTCAAATATAGGGGACCCTAGGAGGTAAAGATTCTCTCTGCTAACAATTTTAATATTCGGACATAGGGATTTGAATTTTTCAACGAGTTCCGAATTGATGTGATTATTATGAATACATAATTCACACTTATTAAAATTTAATTCCAAACCAATTAAATGAAATTTATTTTTAATTTCTATAAGATCTGACAGAACAGAAACTGCATCACCTCCAAGAGTCCCGTCATCTAAATACCAGACGTTAAATTTTGACTTTAAATTTAGAATGATGGGGTTAATGGCTAGGCTGAAAATGGCTGGTCCGAGGGGATCACCCTGCTGGCAACCGACTTCAGAAGAAAGTTCGTTGCATTTATACATTAATTTGGAAGGTTCGTGATAACAGTTAAGTAAATAGTTATAAATTTCAGGAACATTGCTTCTAATTTCTGACAGCAGGATGTCACGGTTTACCGAATTAAAAGCATTTTTGACATCAATTTTCAGCAAAACCTCACACTCACCTTTATTAAGGTAGGTGCGTAAGGCGTGGACCGCCGCCTCACACCCACCTTTGGTACCAAACCCTAATTGAGTCGGTTCAAATTTTTGTTGTAATTTTGACAAGATGTATCGGACAGAAATTTTGGATGCTAAACGCCTAAAAGTGGACCCAACAGCAATAGGACGGACTCCTCCGTCTTTTTTTGTGAGAGCAATGAGATTAGCTCCATAGATAACAGGAGCGATCTCAGGGTTAATGTTACCAGAGAGCATGAGGTTTACTAATTTTGTTAAACAACCGATGAGGTGCTTACCTGCATCACCCACACAGTGAGAGGTTAGGTCTTTTAGGTGTTGTGGAGAAAGACCGTCAAGACCAGCTGCTGATCCGACTTTAAAATCATTAATCGCACTCACTGTGTCCTTATCCTGTGCAAGTAAACACACATCGGGTGATGTAGGCGGGTCCAGAACGTAGTCCGAGACTGGAGCTGAGGGATGTTTTGTCTGTAAAGACGTAAGGGTATCTGTTGTATCTGGAGACAGTACATCACTTGAAAACAGGAGACGTGCGGCTCCTTTTAAATCTCCGTCGCTAACTTTTGCTTCTACAAGCTTGTTAACATTATAAATCTTTTTGTTATAATTTCCAGTAAAACAGCAATTTTGAGTCGGAAGTGTGGGGTTAGAACAATTATTTTTAATTTTTTGTGTGAGAGATATAGTCTCGTCACTAAATTTAGCATGTAACACTTTATAAGGAAATAGCAAAAGATTTTGCCAATTTTCAATGCTATTACTATCCAAACACTGCGTTATAAATTGAGACAAAAGTGTAGCGACAGAGATCCTGGCACCACGAGGAATTCGTTTAACTAAACTTACATTATTTTTTAAATTACTCAAAAGGTGATGAAAAGGCGTGCCAGAAGGGTTACTATCAGATGGAATAGAAGCATGAGGTTGTGCGAAATTATCTGAAAGTAACGTTGTTGAGTTTTGGCTGGGGCATTTATGTAATTTTGATATATGTATACGAAGTCCTCGAGCACTTTTAAAAGATTTTAAACAAATGGAACAAGAAAAAGTGTAAAGTGACGTACCATCTTCCGATTGCGTCAAGCTTTGCATTTACTTATTATTAGATATTATAAAACAGAAACTACAAAAACAAACACAAATAAAAATACAATAAAAATAATCTTGACGTTCGAGTTGACGCTCTGTCACACCGGGCGCCGGGCGCATGTGGAGGAGCCAGCAAAACCAGAAATAATTTTCAGCCTGAAAAAATAACAAATATAATTAGATAAATCGCATTTAGACTTAAATATTACTTAAAACCAAGCCTTAGGTGGGCCAAAATTATATAATTGTTATTTAAAACAATTATATAATTTTTGTTAGACCGGTTGACATAGTTGACGTTGACGCTTTTCATAAAATGATATATACAATAGATGGGCTTTCAGCGCTAACCACCGCAAGACACAGTGCACGCTACATTGTTCAATCTCACGGCTGATAGGGTGCAGATTTATGGATATTCCTACATACTTGGAGTCACTACAAGCTCTAGGAAGAAACCTTCGCATAAACGTCAGCCTTATTGGATTTAAGTCGATGCTTCGAGTTTGAGAGTGATAGATTATTTATTTCAATTTAATATAGTAAGTAAAATTTTTCGTAAACAACCAAACTTCTAAGAGTAAATTTGTGGATCATACAAGTGCCTCTTTGGCCCTAGTTTCTAACTATAAATAAAAATTATCAACGAAATATTTACTTATAACGAACAAGAATAAGTAAGCAAGTAGAATTTATAACTACATTTTAAAATGAGTATTTCTAAAATAAGACCATTCGATACTACCTAGTACTAAAAGATTCACAATAAAAACAAACAATTTATAAAAAAAAAAATATTAAACTCAAAATATTAAAATCAAGCAAAATGTGATCTACTGTCGACGCAGTGCTGTCCCGCGGGCAGTATATGCACAACATAAACGGATTTAAATTACCAGTTAAATGGGAAAACTGTCAGTCACAAATACCTTGAACAAAATATTACTGTTTATTTTTTAAAGTCGTATCTTTATACTTTATATTGTATCGGTGTAACTGTCACGTAATTTAAAAAGGAGTAGGACATGGGATTAACGCGGTGTGTAGGTCCCCTAGTATCAGTAGTCCGATTAAATAGTCCGATGATCGAACTACTGAGACTTTTTCGACTCAGTAGTCCGATGATGCAGATGACTATAAATCATCGGACTACTGAGTCTTTTAGTTCGATTCGACATTCCGGAATACGAAATGGATGCAGTAGTATTAACATTGTTTTGCATATTTATTTTCGTAATGTCGAATCGGACTTAAAGACTCAGTAGTCCGATGATTTATTATCATCTGCATCATCGGACTACTGAGCCGGAAAAGTTTCAGTAGTTCGATCATCGGACTATTTAAACGGACTACTGATAAGGGTATAAATCGTCCTGGATGCCATGCCGGACTCCTTACAGCTAAAACCACACGATGCTTTGTTCGAGGGCTTACCCGGGTGCTCCCAACCGTAGGCAGTGGGGTCTTTAGTTGGTAAGAGTACGTCACAGCATGACGGATTTTCCACACTTAAAAATAAAAACTACACGATGGTCTTCAATCTACTTATAAGTTTGATTTTATTTTGTGTATTATAATGTAATACAGGGTATCCTTTTAGGTACTTATACAATTTCATGTTCGGGAAGGAACGTGCTAAATCTCTGAGGTAGTCGCTTTTCACTAAGAAACACTAACGGGGCAGTAAATCACTTTAATTTATCGCTAGGTGCAGTCGTCAGCTGCTCGCCACACTGGCCGCGCTGAGAGCAACCCGTCCTTTACGTACTTTGTACAGATTGCACTTAGCTCGCCTTTTTACTGAATAAGACCCTTAGATTTGGATTATCCAAATGAATACTGGAACAACAACGACTTATCCTGGACTTTGTACCATTCAGAGCCTATAATTTCCTTGAACTCGGTTATTGTTATGGTTCATTTTGTTTTTAGTGGCTTCCTGTCGAAGAACTAAATATATGAATCAATTTCTAATGCAAGTAAACTTCCTCTGTGGTACAAGACAAGAAGTTCTACACGTATTTTAGTGGCTTTGCTTAGACCAAAATATATTACTCACTTATTGAATTGTTTAAAACGACATTCAGCAACTTGCCACAGTATGTATTGGAGAACAGCCAATAGAGACACACAGAAGCTCTGATTGTCGTTCACACATCGCTTAACACCGTGTAGCTACTTCCTAGAGCACAATGTGAGTTTCTGTTCCATACATTTTGTCCCACATTACGCAGATTTATATACCTATTCCTTATGACTTTGGATGGGTACGTATCACAATGCCGAAGGTTCTTAATACCTACAACAGAAAAACCTACGCTTAAAACTTTGAAAATCAAAATACCGAACCTACGAAATAACTATACCCGATATACCGAAGCTCAATATGTTGTCTAATTTGAAATAAGCAAAAGTTCTAAATCCTGAAAGTTCCAAATCACGAAAGATTAAAATCCCGAAGGTTCATACATTTACAGTTGGTATACTGAAGTACAAAATCCCGAAAGTATTGTACAATTGGTTAAGTTAGGTTAGAACTGCGACCAGAACCGAATTTTACTTAGTTAATAATCTCCAGACATCGACATCGGGTTTTTGTTTATCGATGGTCCAAGATGAAAAATGCAACCATGCAATTTAATATTTGCAAAATTTTATCGATGGCTTTTTCGAAGTCTAATATGCACACTTTTGGTTTAATTAATTTATCTTTTATTAAGTTGCATGGTTGCATTTTTCATCTTGGACAGATTATTAACTAAGTAGAATGCGGTTCTGGCACTCGCAGGCCGCTGCCGCGGCACACTCGCACTGGAGATGTTACATGTAATATACTTACCTATTTTTATGCAATAAAGACTTTGAAAAAAAAGTACCTACTGTTACCTAGCAAGATCACAATACAATAATGAGCATTAGGTTCTAAAGTAAAATAAATGCATAATTTTGCATAAAATAAGCACTTTACGGCTTTTTCTAATCCACACGCTTACAGCTAAGTTATGTCCACCGACTGGAACTGTTACTTTCCAACTAGTTTTATTTCAGCTTTGGGACATGAGAGACCCGGATACTTATGGCCGGGACGGGGTCTACATTTCCTGCCATAAATGAACGTCCAAAGTGCTTACACAATGTAGAGCGCACTTTTTCTTTACTCCGAACTTTCATGAACTTCTAAACGTAGTTTGGGGTGTTTTTGAATTCTTTTGCTATTGTGAGCCGGCTTGATTTTAAAATACTCTACCCGAAAGTGAACAGCGTATGTGTTTTCAGACTTGTGACTACATATACAAAACAATTCCTTTTAAAATTCAAATGTTAACTTCTGGTTCAGGCCATCCAAATGTGTTCAGTTACAAAGTTTGTTTAGAGGTTTTTGTAAACGAATAGACCCACTATGTGTGAATAATAAACAAACAAATAATTAGACTCGGTCGACCCTTGTATTACGCAAAATAGTTTGTATTGTAAGACAAATGTATCCCTAAATAATGCTCATTTTGTAGTTATTATACAACGTGGTGAGTAAAATAATAACTAATTATCTCCTAAATGCCATGCTCTTGTGCTAATTCGTTGATCGTTAATAGACAATCAATTATATGGCTGATTGTGGACCAAATGTTGCATTAGTATGTTCACTTTATGAATCACTGAACACACATTGCAATTGCGTATGGTTCCAAAGCATAACACTGGTAATACCTGGTTTAAATGCTAGTAAAAGAGCACAACAACTTTAACTGCAGTCTTACGGACTGCTGTTAAAGTTAAAGCCCTCTACAAAAGTAAATAAATAGGTAAATAATTAGATACTTTTATCTCTCTTAAATATAATAGTATAGCCCGTTAGCTCTTAGTTTGCCGCTAGCGTAGAGGCGTAGTTGGGGAGGCGACTGACAAACTTAAGGCCATACCCAGGGCTAACGACCTTGAGCAAATGGGCGATATGACTCGCTAACATAGAGTAGCGCAACTACAGAGACATCAGAGTAAAAGAACCACGGAAGAAGAAGAAACATAGTAGCGGAAATGCGTTCCTCGCTTTACCAAATAAACAAAAGCTGTGAGATGGTCTCACCCGACTGCCCCTCTCTAAAACGTTTATTGTTGTGAAAGTTCAATCCGATTGACGTTGTCATTTTTGTTAAGTGTAGTAAAATACACTGCAAAAAATGTGATTGATCATTACGTAAAACTTAAATGTGACGAATTCACAAAGACGAATGTTCATATATTTTCCACAGACATATAAGAATAAGATATATACATTGTTTTGTACTTAAATTATTACAAATCCAGAAAGGGGGGTCTTCCACTCGCTTAAAATTTTTGTTACTTTTGGAACAAAATTTCATTTCATTTTATTATTACAAACAAACAAAAATAGACGTAAACGCAGTTGCGAGGGTCAGCTAGTTATGTATAAAAAAGAAGCGCTCGTGGCACCGCGGACTTAGTGTTCTGTAAGCGATCACTGTAGTAAGCTCATTCACTATGGCCAGTCCTTGGATGGGTGATCATCCATGTGACCACTTTGTGACAGTTATTTGAGCGTCGTTTCCGTGTTTCGGAAGGCACGTTAAGCCGTTGGTCCTGGTTGCCCGTAAAATGGCAGTCGTTAAGCGAAGTTGAAGGCCGTTTTGGCAGCTTGATTAATTTTAACAGCAGGCAGATACAACCTGCGCCTGTCTATCTCAACACGGCAATACAGCTCACCGCCTATTACGTGGGACAAATTCTAAAAAGGTGAAATGTGGGGACATAATAATATGCCTCTGCCTACCTCTTCGGGGATAAAGGTGTGACCATATGTATGTATGTAACTAGCTGACTCTCACAACTTCGTTTACGACGCTTAAGGTGTATGAAACATGAGGTATTTCTTCATCAGTCTCTTCAACCGGCGGGTGAAACTGCCCTGTTTGCTTAATCATAAACGAATTTAAAGATTAAGCATATTGTAAAACTAGCTGACCCTCGCAACTTCGTTTACGTCACATAAGGTTTGCAAAAGGAGAGGCACTTCTTCATCAGACTCATCAAGCAGCGTGTGAAACGGCCCTGTTTGCTTTATCATAAAAGAGCTTAAAGATTAAGTTTATTCTAAAACAATTCAGTCCCCGACTTCGGCGCGGACAGAATTATTTTACAACAGCCTTAATCATTAAGCTCTTTTATGATTCAGCCAACACGCCTGTTTAGATTTACCGTCACATTCCAAGGAACCCTTGAATTATAGGTTTTGAGAAAGTTGAGATATCTCTAATTCCTGAACTACAAAACCCTCAGCACTGAAACTTGTGTGACGCAATCCTAGGTTGAATTCTAGGTTTAGAGAAGTTGAGATTTCTCTAACTCCTGAACTTCCTCGGATCAATTTTCATTCAAATCAGTAGTTTCGGCGTGATACGTATTCGGAATACAGACGGACATGAAAATTTTAAATTTCATTTTGGCTTAAGTAGGTATCGTTTAGAGAACGCGTTCTTTTTTTTTTTAAATAGTTTCCATATTCAGACTCTCGATCCTCAACAGTTTTATTATTATGTATAAATATAGACTAGCAAGAAACTCGGCGGGCACTCACTTTATTCACTTTTATACCTTAACCAATTTGCCGGTAGATGGTGCCTACTTGTGGCGACCCACAAGACGTAATAAGCTAAAAGAGTCAATTCTTTCAGCTTAGGTTGAGAGCAGTGTCTCATAAAAGCAGTGTGTTAATGATAACTATAATATAAGTATTTTCATCAGTAGACAACTGATGAAAATACTTATATTATAGTATCCCTTAGCACAAGGTTTACACTCATTTGCAAAAAAAAACGGGCACCTAAGCAATGAACCATTTCAAATGTTAATATATATTTTTTTTTTTATTTTTTTGTCCAGTCGGTGTCGAGACCCTAGGTCCATGGGGTCCCAATGCGCAAAAATTTTTCAAGAATTTGAAAAAGCGCCTTGTGGAGTCAACTGGTGACCCAAGGGCTGGCAGTTTTCTCGCTCAACGAATAGGCATTGCTATTCAAAGGGGGAATGCTGCTAGTCTTTTGGGCACAATGCCACGGGGGCCTTATTTAGGTTTAGTTTAGATAGTAATAATGTAAATATAGATATGTAATAATTATGTTTCTCTGTAATTTTTAACAATAAATGTATTTTTATCTTAATATTGCTTTGTTTGATAATTATAGGTAGTTTTATCTTCACAATTTGGTAAATTAATAAGAAAATAATCATTTTCATCAGTATTTCATAAAATTTTGTTACAATTTATGGGAAATAGTGCTAAACCTCGCTAGTAGTGTATGTTCGCTAGTAGTGCATATGCTCATGAAGTAAAAATAAAAAAGTTTTTTTGTTTGTTTTTCTTTAATAAAGTAAAAGCAGATAAAATGTTTAGTATCGAGTGTGACCCCCTCTAGCTAAAATCACAGCTTGAATTCGTCTGGGCATGCTAGCGAGTATATCCCGGATACTTGCTTGCGGAATACGTTCCCACTCCGCAGTAATCACATTCTTCAGCTCTCTGATGGTCTGCGGAGCCGGGTGTACTGATCTCACACGCCGTTTTGGAACGTCCCAGATATGTTCTATGGGATTGAGGTCGGGACTTCGAGCTGGCCAATCCAAACGACGAATGCCGACCTCTTGCACATACGCATTAATATCGCGGGATCGGTGGGCGCGAGCATTGTCGTCCATAAAAATCGAGTCTTGACCTAGAGCGGCCAATGCGGGTTGTGCATGAGAAATTAGAACTTCCGTTATGTATTGATGCCCAGTCAGTGAGCCGTTTTCAATGAAGACTAACTCTGTACGTTCCATTGAATTTATTCCTGCCCAAAACATAACAGAGCCCCCACCATAAGGTGTGATTTCTTCGAAACATGCATCTGCAAAGCGCTGTCCTTGTCTTCTTAGCACTCGCCGACGTCGATCTTCACCGAACAGAGATATCCTGGCTTCATCAGAGAACAAAACCCTATTCCAATCTTCTTGAGTCCATGATTCACAATTTCTAGCGAACCTAAGCCTGTGAACTTTGTGCCCACGGAGTAATTTGGGGCCGCGGGCCGGGCGGTGACTGCGTATATTGGCAGCGAGAAGCCTCCTCCTGACCGTCCATAGACTAATATGCACATTTCTTACTTCTTGGAGGTTGTTCTTAAGATCCACATACGAAGATTTGCGATTTCTCAATGCGCGACTCACAAAAATACGATCATCCCGTGGTTGGGTACATGGTTTTCTTCCAGAACCAGGCCTTCTCTCGACGGAACCAGTCTCCTGATATCGCTGCCAGGTCCTTTGGACCGTCGAGCGACTAACATTTAGCCTCCTAGCCATGAAACATTGGCTGCAACCCTCTTCGAGCAGCGCGATAATTTTGGTAGCTATTACTACTTTATCTACCATTTTTGATACAGCCAAACAGCAATAAATAAAGCTTTGACAGTCAAGGATATGAAATTAATCGATAAAAATTGAATAAAAGTTGTGAAAGTCGATGTTAACTTCTGGAACTTCGCGCCAAAAATGTAGGATAAAAAGGGGTTTTCTGTAATAATGAGCATCAAATGAAAATTTGAATTTAGAACGTACTTTTTTAAATACCACGGCATTTTTAAAACCGGCCAGTAACGTGTACAAACGATTGAAACCTTTTTGGTATTGTATCTTTTTAAAGATGAATGAAAATCAAAACCGCCCGTTTTTTTTGCAAATGAGTGTATTAGCTTAAGTTGTGTGCGAATGTCCACAAATATTTCTTCATTTATTTATATTGAAATGATTAAGTACCGCTTACAATATAAGCATGATTACCTTTCGAAGTAATTTAATAAAACAATACGAAAAATAAGTTGAAATGCATTATATTCTCATGTAATGCAGCATGCATTGTGTAACTCGGGCTATGGCTCTGTTGCACGCATTACTCTGTACATGAATGAAAATATAACATTTTACGAGAATATTTTGCAGACCAGAGCGACACACGTCCGTCTAGCAACACGACTCCCCCCGCACTAGATTTTCGGGCGAGCGCGGGGAAGCAAGCAACGTGATGTATTCTATATTATAATTAGTTAAAACTTATACTAATTCAAAATTTTACAACGGATCAGCTGCTGGCCTAGATGGTATACGTCCGAGCCATCTCAAAGAGCTTACCTCTCGCACAGCTGGAGAAAACGGACCACGGCTACTCAGTCGTATCACTAGGATCGTAAACTTCATGCTCAGCGGTCGCATTGATTCAGAAGTGTGCCCCTACTTATATGGGGCATCACTGTGTGCACTGACAAAGAAGGACGGAGGGGTACGACCAATCGCCATTGGCAGTGTATTCCGTCGGCTTGCAGGCAAGCTGGCATGCCAATCTGTGAGGGAGAGTATGGCTGACTATCTACTGCCACATCAGCTTGGATTCGGCACACGTTTGGGGTGTGAGTCGGCAATTCATGCCACCCGCGCATTTGTTGTGAATCCTGGAAATGCGGAATGCGTAGTAGTCAAATTGGACATATGCAACGCCTTCAACACTGTCGAAAGAGACGTACTGTTACGCGAAGTTTGTGATCTCACTCCTACTATCTATCCCTTTCTTCACCAAGTGTACCGCTTGCCTTCAAATGCCTTCTATAATAATGAACTCATTCTTTCACAAGCTGGGGCACAGCAAGGGGACCCGCTTGGACCGCTTCTATTCAGTTTGGCGATTCACAGGGTTATCCAAGAGTTGAAATCACCACTGAACATCTGGTACTTGGATGACGGCACGATTGGTGGTAAACCGGAAGACGTTCACTGTGACCTGGTAACTCTTATTTCCCGATTCGGAGATTTAGGTCTTAAGGTGAATACGTGCAAATGCGAATTTTTCCCTTGCAGTGCCGCAGCTGGTGCAAAATGTCTTTCCTTGAATACTATCTTACCCGGCATCAGAGAACTCTCCCACAACACCTTTCATCTGTTAGGGTCTCCTATATTTCCGGATGCTCTTCCCGAGGTCATAAATAAGCGAAAAAACATTCTTTTGAATGCTCAGGAACGTCTCGATGGTCTGTCGGCGCATGTCGCGTTAACATTGTTGCGCATGTGTTTCGCGTTGCCTAAAATGACATATTTGTTGCGAACAAGCCCTACCTGGCTGTGCCCGATGGAAATCTCGTCGTTTGATGATGCACTAAAATCGGTTGTGGAGTCAGTGCTAAACGTTTCTTTTACAGAGTCCCAGTGGGACTTAGCGTCCCAGCCCATCAGCTACGGGGGTCTTGGAATTCGGCGCGCGCGAGCTGTCGGGTTGCCGGCGTTCCTTGCGTCGGCGTATGGTGTTGCGGGCCTTGTTACTACTATACTGCAATCCGAGGTTAACGGGGCTGGCATACCATTTGCGTCCGGGGCATTGGACGCTTGGTCGGCTCTCAGCAGTGGTGCGCGGCTCCCAGCAGCTCCTCATATTCAGAAGTCTTGGGATGGGGTGGGAGCTAAGCTGGCCCATGAACGTCGTTTAGAGAGAGCAACTGGGGCGGATCGGGCGAGATTGCTGGCTGTGTCACAATTGGAGGCGGGGGCATGGCTGCACGCGTTGCCATCACCACAGCTAGGTACATTATTGGACGATGACTCATTGCGTGTGGCAGTGGCGCTTCGCCTGGGCTGCAAGGTGTGTGAACCCCACATATGCACCTGCGGTTCCATGGTGGGGGCTGACGGCCATCACGCGTTGAGTTGTCGTCGTGGTGCAGGTAGGTTCCCTCGTCACCATGCCCTCAACGACTTGATCCGAAGGGCTTTCGTTTCGGCGGATGTACCCTGTGCTCTTGAACCCCCGGCCTATCGAGATCGGACGGCAGGAGACCGGATGGGCTGACTCTCGTGCCGTGGAAGCGGGGTAGATGCGTGGTGTGGGATGCGACTTGCGTTAGCACTGTGGCAGCGAGTTACCTAGGCAGAACAGCACTGGCCCCTGCAGCTGCGGCGGAAGAGGCGGCTAGCAGGAAGCACGTAAAGTATGCAGACTTGGCATCGCGCTACATCGTAGTACCAGTGGCATTTGAAACAATGGGCAGTTGGGGCATGGAGGCCAAGCAATTGGTCGCAGAGATAGGAAGAAAAATAGGGGAGAAAACCGGTGACTCTCGCTCCGGTTCGTACCTGGTGCAAAGGTTAGCTATTGCCATCCAGCGTGGAAATGCGGCGAGCGTTTTGAGCACCTTTGCACCGGAAGCGACCCGGGGTGGGTTATTAAGCTAACAATTTGTGTTAGTTTTCGATTTAATTCTATTGTGACATTTGCGTATTATGTGGATTTTATTGTATCTGAATAAATCGAATATAAATAAAAAAAAAAAAAAAAAAAATTCAAAATTGAAGAAAACCATTTTAGAGGTCTATGTTTTCTTTAGTCTCTTATATAAATTTTATTATCATTCATTAATAAATAGATGTCATACAACGACTTCTTCTAAAAAAATATGGGCTATTTCAGTGATGGTTTACTAGTTATTTATAATAAAATACACATTTTCTGATGAAACCATCCTCTGGAACACATCTTGTAGATTTCAAATCTACTTTTGGCTGTCATTTTTCGTATACTAATACCGAGTAGAACGTCTTTATTTGCACCTCTTTTTCGCAAACTTTGTCAACCACTCCCCTTAAAGCGAATGGGTAAATTTTTGTTATTTACAAACTAAGCCATTTACAACTAAGTGAAGTTACTGTGCTTGAAATCAAACTCATTTAATAAATGAACCTTGTCCAAAATTCTGGTGTTCGATAGATGATACTTGGACAATTTCTGAATAGCTTCCGCGAATTGTAGAAATAAAGAGTACTTAATGTGCTTAATTATGCAAATTGAATATCGAAGCACAATGGTACGGGTTCGTTTCCTTCAACTTTCCTAGAAGTTGTTTCATTTAATTCTCCAGCTCATCCAAACACACATCGTGACTAGTTTTATATTTTCAATTTCCTTTTTCAAACACACTGTGGAAGGAATTAACAGGTCAGTGCTTCTATAAAGAGAGAGCTCTGCACTTGGGCTGCGTGCACACTTGGAGCGTACTAGGTATATGTTGTGTCTGTGCGAATTATTAAGTACCTATAAATTATTGATCGGCGATATTAATTCCGATCAGACCCGTGTGGCGACGGGGTCTCGTGTTGCGACGGGTAAGAGTACAAAATGTCGCCACCCCAATACACCACGAGGGTGTCGTAAGAGGCGACTAAGAGAACACTTTTGCAAAAGATCCATTGCGCAGAGAAGGAAAACTCGAAATGAAATTCGGTTGTCAGTAATGATAATCGTTAAGCCAGGCCTTAAGGGCGGCTTGAATAATTTCAACTGCCGGTCGCAGCGACTTGCGCCCGTCCATTTCAATACAGCAATAGGCTCACCACCCATTACGTGGGACATAAAACTATAAGGTGAAATGTGGGCGTATACTATGCCTCTGCCTACCCCTTCGGGGATAAAGGCGTGACTATATGTCTGTATGTACACTCGAGAGCAATGAATCCGGGTCACTTAAAGAATGTTAAAAATCTCGGAAACTAAAAATGATAGGTTAATGCAATAAATTGTATTTAATAGACAATGTAATACTCCTTAAATGAAAGTAAAAAAAATATGAGTCACCATACATTTTATTAACACAAAATTACATAAAGAAAAAACTGCTGATCTCTCCTTAAAACAAAAATAGGAAACATGAAATTTTTGAACTTTATTACGATTTTCTTGAATTTTAATACTTCGTATTGCCTCCTCGTGCTTCCATTACTGCGTTTACGCGGTTTGGCATGCTGTACACCAAGTTCCTTATACGATTTTGGGGAATATTCTCCCATTCCTCTGTGAGAGCAATTTTGAGCTCACGAAGCGTGATTGGGGGAGGGTTTCGTTGTTTTACGCATCTGCCTAGCTCGTCCCAAGCATGCTCGATCGGGTTGATATCCGGGCTGCGCGCTGGCCACTCCATACGAGTAATGTTCATCTCTTGAAGGTAGTCATTCACAATCCTACCTGTATGAAGTCGGGCATTGTCATGCATAAATAATAAATAATAATAATAAATAATAATAAAAATTCTTTATTGGAACTAAAACGCATTAGGTACATGGTTGTTGTGATTCGATAGTGACTGCATTAGTTAACACTGTGGCGCAGTCACTAACGCCCACCTTTTAACATGAGATATAAACATTTTTACTTATTTATAATACATAAAGTCAATAGGTACCAAATATAAAAATGCAAAAACAGTTGTTGCGGTACATTCAAGATAAAAACTAAAAACAAGATAGAAAATAACTATAATTGATCGATTCAGGGCCTCTGAGTTCCATTCCTTTATTTCCTTCATGTCTGTTTGTTTGTTTAGTGGATCGGGGATGGAGCTAAACTCAGTGGCTTGATTACAAATTGTACAAGTACGATTGTGGAGGCAATTCCTCAACCCAGATATTGCTGTTAAAACCACCCCAACGGATAGTTTACAATATAAATACAAAAATAACAACAATAAAAAATAAAATAAAAAAAATTACAAATGATTTCATTTTGTGTAAATTCTTTTGTTTGCTTTCGTAGCATGTTCGTGAGCAGTGCGCGCGTGTGTGTATATGTGTGTGTGTGTGTTGTGTGTGTGTGTGTGTGTGTGTGTGCGTGTGTGTGTGTGTGTGTGTGTGTGTGTGTGTGTGTGTGTGTGTGTGCGCGCGTGTGTGTGTGTGTGTGTGTGTGTGTGTGTGCGCGTGTGCATGTGCGTGGGTGTTCGTGAATGCGTTATTGTGTGAGCGGTGTGTGTGTTTCAAATTATATGATAGACGCAATTAGGTCCTCCGTATCTTCATAACTTAGAATAAGCAGCCATTCGCTTACCCTTGATTTACATTCCAATAAAGTAAGTGGGTAAATGTTCAAGAGTTTATTCGCTTTGTTATACAGCGAGGGAGCAAAATAGTTGTAATGGCGTTTTACAAGTTTTGTGGTGCACAATTTCACCTCGCAAACCCTATCTTTCCTACGTTTCTGATTGTTAAGGACAAAAGGGAGCTCTGAGTGTTTACGAAGTATAACCGTCACCAGGAAGAGCTTTCTTACCGTTAAAATCTTTAGCTCATTGTATAGCTGAGCTGTAGGGTGCCATATCGGCTTAAATGACATTATTTTAAGTACACCCCTGTGAGCCCTTTCAAGAGTGAGAAGTTCAGACTTCCCTGCGCATCCCCAGGCTGCAACACAGTATCCCATCACCGACTGCACCAAGGCAGAAAATACCATTTTAAGCACAGCAAAGTTCAAAACCGAGCGCAGCCTCCTGAAAAGATACATAAGCTTTCTAACTCTGGAGGTAGTTACCTCTATATGTTCTTTCCAAGAAAGATGATTATCAATCCAAACTCCGAGATATTTGATTTTGGATTCATGAGCGATTCGTAAACAGTTACAAATGGAATTTCTTTTACAAGTGGGCACATGGGCGACGAGGCCAAAAGAAGGAGGCGGAAGTGAAACAGAGCTGTGTGCAAAAGTAAGGCATTTGGTTTTGTCAACATTCAGCGTTAGCAGATTTCGCGAGAGCCAGCGGGCCACCGTCGACAAAGCCGTCTCAGCATTGAATTGGACGTCAGTCCAATTGGCCCCATGTACAAGTAAAACAGTGTCGTCAGCGTACGTCACTATCTTACAGTTTTTAATAGTCAATTTACAGAGGTCGTTGATGTATATCAAAAACAGAGTAGGTCCTAAGACGCTACCCTGTGGCACCCCAAAAAACAAGGGTTCAAGTTCGCTAACGGCACTGTCCACCCTGACACGCTGAAAACGATTTTCAAAATAGTCTCTGAAGAGATTGTAGACTACACCTCTTATTCCAATACGTTCAAGCTTTCTGAGTAGGGTGGAAACAGGGACAGTGTCAAAGGCTTTTGAAAGATCTAGAAATATAGCCGTAGATTTAAGATTTTTGTTAAAATTTATGACTATTGAATCTGTTAGGGCCAGAACCGCGTCCTCGGTGGATTTACCATTTCTGAAGCCATATTGATTATTAGCAAGGACCTCATTACAATTTAAATACTTTATTAACCTGTCGTTGATTATTTTTTCCAATATTTTAGAGAAGGTTGTTAGAATTGAAATAGGTCTATAATTATGGACACTGCCCCTATCCCCACTCTTGTGTATTGGTAGGACAAGACCAATCTTAAATACGTCTGGAAAAACACCCTCCCGAAGACAGAGATTAAAAACATGATTTAGTAAAGGCACTAGTATAGGTCTTGCCTGTTTTATGATTGTTGTTGGAATTTCATCCCATCCAGTAGCTGATGTATTCTTGAGACCAACAATTATATTGTCAATCTCAGCACAGTCAGTGGCAAGAATAGACATTGAGGTTAGGGGGGGAGTAGTGATATCAAATTCAGGATAATTAGCTTCAGGGGCCGGTATTATTTTTGACGCTAAATTTCTACCTACATTAGCGAAATATTTGTTTATGTTATTTACAGCAGCGATTGGGTCTGCATTCGGACTTATTAGATCGCTACAAGGTGAGCGCTCTTTATTAATGTTCCCGTGCTTTTTTATGAGTTCCCATGTGGCCTTTGGATTTTTACTAACACGTCGAAATTCACTACGTTCGTATTCCCTTTTAACACTTTTCAATAAATTATTGCAGAAATTTTTGTAGCGGTTGTATGTCACAGATGCAATGGTATTTTCAGGGTCTTTTTTAAACTTAAGGTAAAGTTTGTCGCGATTTCTTATACAACGAAGCAGTCCGGGAGTTACCCAGGGTTTTATAATCTTTTTTCTGCTAGGAATAAATAGTGTTCGTGTATGTTGCTTAACAAGGTCCGAAACGGCGTGCACCAGTAATGACGCAGCTTCACCTGCATCTTGACAAGACATAATAGGATCGAAATTGATAGCCTCCAGTTCACTCAAACAAGCCTCAATATCTAGCTGCTTTGTGACTTGTTTAACTAGCTTTGATTGGACACTTATGTTACAACTCAAGACCACAGGCACGTGGTCAGTAATACGAGTATCGAGAACTAGGGTAACAGTTTTAGATACGGCCTTTATGACCACGTGATCCAAGCAATTTTTATTTCGAGTTGGCAGAGTGTGAGTGGGCATAAGGCCATGAAGCATTAGTGTATTTAGATATCGATCATGATCTCTGTTTTCCGCGTTCGGTCCTATGTTGATATTTATGTCACCGATAATCGCTATGTTTTGGAAATGTTTTAATGAGTTTAGAGTGTCATTTAGAGACTTTGTGAAGTTATCAGTGTTTCTAAAAGATGGCGATCGATATATTGCAACCAGGGCGAAATTATTGCTATGTTTCATAATAAGGCAATTCGAGTCGGCTAACTGTGATACTTCAACAGAGCACGTAATATTATTTCTTACAAAAATTACCACTCCGTCGTTTTGCAGACGGTAATCTGATCTGTGATTTGTGTACCCATTCAGCGTAGGGACAATAGGACACTGACTCAGCCGACACTCGGTTAAAACTATAATGTCCATCGGTATTTGAATTCTATGCAGTAGTGCTTGAAGTTGGCCGAAATTTTGTGAAAAGCTTCTGATATTAAGCTGAATTATTTTTAGAGAAGACGCGGTATCTCGTAAATATAAAGAGCACTGTTCAGGAGCACATATATGTGATTCCGAGACTTCCAACTGTTCAATATCATTTACTATATTTAATTTATCCATAAATTATTACAAAAATAAAGAAAAAGTAAGTAACCTGTAGACTGCTGGGTTTTTATGATAGATATCATAAAACCGGCGAAACGGCTAATTGAAATTGAAGCCTTTTGATTTACAAATGCTTGTAGCTTCGCTGACTCAGTGCCCCGCAAACATACTTTATAGTAAGCAACCCTAGCCTCAACCGGTTCCTGGATGGGTGACCACCACTCGACCATCCTGTGGCACTTCGTTAGCAAACGTTTCCTCGCCTTGGGAGGCAGACAAAGACGTCGGTACCAGTTGTTAGCAGTCTTGCAGTCACCCCACCAAGCTGAGGGTCCCTTGAGAGACATGAAAATTTTCAGCATCGGGCTGTCAAAACCCGCGCACGACCACTTCAGCACGGCAATAGGTTCACCATCTGCCGTGCAAATATAGCATCCTCACCTAAATTGACCATAAATGGACCAACGTGATCATTGAGGATTTCTTCCACATATCTTACGCTAGTTAAAGAGCCGTTTTCTATGATCACCAGCTCTGTGCGACTTTCAGAAGAAATTCCGGCCCACACAAGTACAGACCCACCACCGTAGGCTACTTTTTCTTCGATGCATGCTTGCTTGAATCTTTCCCCTGGTCTTCGATACACTCTGTGTCTTCCATCGTGCTTGTAGAGCATAAATTTTGATTCGTCGGAGAACATAACTTTTGACCAATCTTCAATACTCCAATTTACGTGGCTCTGGGCATACCTTAGTCTCGAAATACGATGCCCACGCTCCAGTTTAGGGCCGTTTGCAGGTCTAAGGGGTTTTAAGTTAGATTCAGCAAGCCGACGTCTTACTGTCCATGCACTTGGGTTACTTCCTCCGAGGCGTCGAAACTGATTGGTGAGTTCAGTTCCTGTGAGAAAGCGATTTCGAAGCATGGTGTTCACCAAGTATCGGTCTTCTCGTGCTGTGGTACACCTGGTTCTGCCCGTTCCTGGTCTGCGTAGGTTAGAACCAGTTTCTTCGTAACGTCGGAGAACTCTTTGTACTGTTGACAGCGACACACCGACAGTCCTGGCTGTATCGCGCTGACTCCGGCCGGTTTCCAGCATTGTAAGTATTCTGGTGCATTCTTCAGGCGTAAGCGACATAATTTCAGCTTGATTAATGAATATAGAGCACTATCAACATGGTTTATGTACCCACATAAATGACAGATTACAAACAAAAGCAACACCAAATGCTGTAATTTCGTAGTTCCATCTTCGAAAGTGGCCCTTTTTCAAATTTGATTTTTTTATGATATAACTTTACAATAACTAAGAAGTTTTAATACCTTCATTTAAGGAGTATTACATTGTCTATTAAATACAATTTATTGCATTAACCTAGCATTTTTAGTTTCCGAGATTTTTAGGATTCTTTAAGTGACCCGGATTCATTGCTCTCGAGTGTAGTAGTTCTTATCTAATTCCATGTTGCCGCGGGACAAGCATACTTCCGGATCAAAATTGGTCAATTTAGCCTATAGACGTTGACAAGACTGGTGACGTAACATTCGCGCTGCCGACCCTGCAAAAATCTTCTTGACCATTTTTGACGAATGGGAAATCCAAGATTAATAAATAAATAAATAAATATTCACGGACATCTCCCACAACGCTAACTGATCCCAAAGTAAGCTAGGAATAACCTGCTTGTGTTATGGGTATCAGACCACGGATATTAATACTTATATACTTTTAAATACATACATATTATACATAGAAACACCCAGACTCTTTAGACAAACATTTATGGGTCACACAAATATTTGTCTCCGGTAGGAATCGAACCTACGACCTCCAGTGCCGCAGGCGGTATCACTACCGACTGCGCCACAGAGGCAGTCAAGATTTATTTCACAATCCACGCGTACGCTTAAGAAAGACCCTATATGACCATTGTGCGTTGTGGCGAGCAGTGCAATGCAGAAATCATATCAAACTATACCGCAGAGAACAAACCAAGTGTGGCACCACCTTTCCGCCAAGCCACTGATGTGTAATATGCACTTGCGGAATGGTTTAGAAGATTGCTCTTTTCTTTCAGCAGCTGAATGCAGTCTGAGACCCAAGTATGGCAGCTTCGAAAAGATACGGGAAATTCTATTTGGTTTTAATACTTTTAAGGTGAGTATTATAGCACACGGCTGGCTTCTACTTTGTAGAATTCAACAATAGATTCGCCTAGTTTTCAAAGGTTTTAAAATATAGGAACATTACACGCAACGTTTATCATATTAATAAAATAGCTGATAGATCAAAAGATTAAAAAGTCAGCAATGATTTGATATTTTTTCGAACATTTCATGCGTTTCCCTGTCAAAATAACCGTGACCACCGTGACCCCAACAACACACACAGTCAAGTTATACGCACACCGTCTATCCACCGCCCGCGATCAGCTATTTCAATTACGGTATTTCAAAATAAAGTCAAAGAGTCGCGTCAATTACGGTACCACTTAAAAGTTTTCGTAGCTGTTATGCTGCGAATGACTCGTAATCGTAGACCAATACGAAATAAAATTGATAGTTTTCTACTGAGCTACGATTACGATTCTCTTCTGACGCGATTGAAATAGCAGACTTATGCCCCAGATACTGCAGTTCTATAGTAATCTCCGTCAGTCACCACAAACGACTGGTAGGTACATTAAAATTTTAGTACCGCATAAATTACTGGCAAGCTTGGCTATAATAATGGAGGCGGAGAGCACTCTTTGAATGCTTTCATTTCAGAATAAATTTTATTATCAATTTAATTCGACGCTCATTCGACTACAATTGAGTCACTCGTGGACAAGTATTGCGGAAACGATGGACAAGTATTGCGGTAAAGTTACAAGAGTTGTTATTCATTGAATGTGTTGGGTGTGCAGGAGTGTCATTGTGCAAAAATAAGGCCACTGATTTTACAATACAGGACTTAATAAAGTTATGTGACATCGTAATGTAACTAAAACCTATATGACTGACTTATCGAATCTGAAATTTATTTTCTATTGCAACGTAAATATCTGCTATGAAGTTTTTCTTTTAATTCATCCTCTATGAAGGTAAATTTAAAAAAGTAATACCTTCTGATTTAACATGCGCTCTCGAATAAAAATAAATGAACACCTGTTTCAAGATTTATATCTGCTTATGAGACGATGGATTTTTAATAATGTTACGGTATGGGATGCATTAAGAGCTTGAATATGTAACGGGCGAGACCGAAGGCTTTAGTAGAATTTTTTAAAAGTTTTAGCTTTTTTTTATGTCAAGCTCGCCAAATTGACGTGGCCATCCTGATAGAAAGTTATGGCGCACCTAGGTGCGTCATGACTGACGTTAGACTTCTGACAGTGGTCCTCAAGTTGGCGGCTCTGTGATGTGCCTCTTCACGCTCCACTTGAAGAACCCGGGATTGTAAGATGAGGGAAACACGTGTGCGGGTAGGTCGTTCCAGGTTTTTATAGTTCAACAGAGGAACGATCTTTTGAAACGCTCAGTTCGAAGATTCTATACCCAGTATGTAACTCTTTTCGATGGAAGTTGCAAAGTGGCACTTCTCGAAATATCAAGTTATTCAACAAAATTATCAACTTTCCTTTATTTATCAGTTACATTATCAGCATCTTAAATGCCGTTAGCCTGCTATATATATCTTACCTCCGTCTACCACAAGCTTCGTTTCCTATGTCCAGTAGTCGTCAGGGGGATATTTAGTAGCTTGTTTGCAGGAAATAGACGAGGTTTAACTAAAACGGAAGCGACGCCATTAAGATAAATGACATTTCACTGGAGAATATTTGCGGCGTTAACGCAATTAGTTTTTGAATTTCATTTTGGAATTAACAACAATGTCTTTGCATGGCAGTTAAACTTAAAGTTAATATTTTCGCTTTCGGTAAAATAACAAATTATAATCTGACATAGGTATCCGTTAAGACCATAGAGCCACACGATATATTATTATGACTTTTATTGGGATCGGGGGCGCCATACTGAAACTTTCCCCTCTGTCAGAGTGTACCCCAAAAGGATTACCTACGCATAAACACCATATCAGAATTATAAGTGAATCCTTTTGTATAACTTTCACAGTGGCAGACGATTGCTTTTATAGTGGTGAATACGATTCCCCCGCAACATAATGAGAGACAGACATGTATAGAACAAACAATTATTATGTAATGGTCGTGTTGCTCTATGGTTGAGACATCTTGCAGTAATTATAATGGGTGCCCCTAAATAAATATTATTTTTACACGTCACCTTTTTACTTATTCTCATTTATTCGGGAATTATCTTTAACTAATAAGGATTTCAATATACAGGATGCTAAAGGACGACCGCGGCGGCGGCGCTTCCTGCGTGTTAGCGTATGGTATTTTGCATTGGAAGAGAGGTCGGATATAAGACATGTTTTTAGCTATTGGGACATAGAACTTTCTAATCACTGTCTTAAAACATGGAATAGAATAAAACGGAAACAAACCAACTGCTCCATTTAGAAAATTACATGCTAATATTCTTAGGAGAACTCTAAATCTAATTGCACCTATTTAACTACTTATCGGAATAGAAACAACATAAATTCTATTAAACTATCGCAATAAGGCTTTTTATGTTAGAAACTAATGTAATAAAACACTTTTAATTACCTCCTTCCGAAAATTCTCAAACCCATCCCGAAAGTATTTGTTTGGCGCTGTTCTTACCTGCATATATATTTATTGCTGCTTCTATAAATGCAAAAAGCTATATGTTATATAGCCTATAGCCATCCTCAATAAATGGACTATCAAACTGTAAAAGAATTTTTGAAATCCAACCAGTAATTCCTGAGATCCTAGCGTTCAACCATACAAACAAACAAACAAACTCTTCAGCTTTATAATATTAGTATAGACTAGCTGAGCCCGCAACTTTGTTTACGTCACATAAGGTGTATGAAAGGAAAGGTATTTCTTCATCAAAGTCATCAAGCAGCGTCTGAAACTGCCCTGTTTGCTTAATCATAAAAGAGCTTAATGATAAAGACTATTTTTAAACAATTCAGTCCGCGCCGAAGGCGTGCCGAAGGCGCTCTTTTATGATTAAGCCAACACGCCAGTTTAGGTTCACTCACATTCAAAGAAACCCCTACAATTAAAATTTTCAAAATATCTGATTCTTAAAAGAGTTATAACTCTTTTATTTCTAAACCGATTTACATAAAACAAACGCTAAATGTTAACTGGAGCAAACCTCAACACAATACAAAAAACCGCATTGCAATCGGTTGAGCGGTTACTGAGATTAGCGTGCACAACCGTACAGACAAACAGATATACAGACATACAGACAAAAATTCTAAAAATCATTGTTTTGGGTTCTATTGCGTTCATAAAGCCCCCCTATAATATTTTTTCTTATTTATCTTCCATGTACAGACAGCGACCTGTTACGATTTTATTATATGTATTGATGATATTGATTCAGGGTCTGCGGTCCGTTACTATTGGTCTTTTAAAAATTCAAGAGCCTTGATCTCTATCGGAACATACCTTTCGTAAGCCCAACCTTCGCTAAAATTGTGGCGGGAATTGGGAGAGACCTGCGTCCATCTGTAGACCACATAGGCTGTTTTGATTGAAACCCTGCCTACGCATTACACAAACTCTGTCAGTATTTCAAAGTTTTCGAAAAGCTTGATATTTAATAATTATTACCATTATATCAACCATGTCCTCTCATGAACTCAAAGTTATTTGATAGTAGTTATCATAATATTTACCATGGCGCTTGCAATAGTGCCGAAGTATCAATTACGTGCGAATGCCAATGGATACGATAAATATCCTGAAAATCAATCAACTTATTTATGTTTAAAAAAGAAAACACTATACTATTGCAATCTTACTTACAAGGAAGCAGTAAAAATTGAAGTAAATTGAATATACGCAACAAATAAACAAAGGGTCCTTCAAGTTAAAGTTTGGTAATAAAACCTCGGGTCACTTGGACCCACAACCTATAGCTGTAGGTATAGGGACGAGGGGTGTCTCTCTTGTCCTCTCTGGAGCCTGATTGGATTAAACCAATAAAATGTAGCCGTTTGGAATTGATTTGGATCATGGTAGGTACTTACTTGTATTGAAATATTATTTACGACGCAGCAAGAAATAAGACGCATTGTTTTACCTATCATACATAGATATAGTCACGCCTTCATCCCCGTCACGTTTTTAGTCCCACGTAAATGGTCGTAAGTCGATTGCTGTGTTGAAATGGTTAGGAGCAGAAATGACGACCCGCTGTTGAACTTTTTATGCCGCCTAAAAGGCCTTGCACTTGGCTACACGACTGCTATGTTACTGACTACTGAGAACCGAGACCAACGGCCTAACGCGCCTTCCGAAGCGCGGAATTTCTGAAATACTAACTAAAAATATTCAGAAACAAATGGTGAAATATGGGCGTATAGTACCCATGTCTTTGCCTATCCCTTCCAGAATAAATGCGTGGCAGTGATGAGGGATAAAAGTTTTATATTGCATAATGTGTTTCATGGCAGCCCTACAAACGACGTGAAAACTCCGTCACAGTTCAATAACAACATTAGGGTGCATTCCCAATGTTCTTAAATCTCAGCACGTTATAGATGGTGAAGACAATCGCCTTTAATTAAAGTAGAGGAGTGATGGCGGCCTCGATTGCCGCTGTAATTCACGATGTGAGACCCTGGATTATAATTGGCACTAAGCAGACCTTATGGGTACACTTCTTTGCTAAATGGCTTAGATAGAAACCGCGCTGGTCGTATACCACATTTATTTTAACGTTAGGTTGTGCTGGTACTGCTACTTAAGCTGAAAAATAACCTATTCTTACTGCAAAATTGAGGTCATGTGCTTCACGTATTGCAATCTCTTTAGAGAGATGCAAAACGGTTAATAGAAGATATGTGATCGAGACTAAGTAGAAGATTTACAACGTCTTCTGGGAACGTTGCTTCATGAAGAATGAAATACGATGAAATTTCGTGATGCGTGTTACGTGTGTAGTCCTAGTGTACTAATTAGTGACAGTATAATTGTTCATGAACGATTTTTAACCGCTAAAACACAAAAGAGAGGACTGTAATAGAACTCAAATGGGTATTGTGCATTCTCGTGTGAAACACCGAACGACAAATCGCTCGAAGCGAACACTTATCAACGGATGAGAGCGGACGGAAATTGTGACGGATCACCGCACAGCGCACACGCTGCTAATTAACTTTAAACTGACCTCACATTATATAGAGAGTATATAGCTTTCATAATGTAGTCTTACTAATATTATAAAGAGGAAAGATTTGATTGCTTGTTTGTTTGTTTGCATCGAATAGGCTCCGAAACTACTGAACTAATTTGAAAAGTTCTTGTACTGCTGGGAAGCTACACTAACTTCGGTGAAAATAAGCTATAGTTTATTTCCGTATTCCCACGGGAGCGAGTGCTACGCGGGTGAAACCATGTGACGTCTGATAGTATTTTATAATTAAAATAAAATTTATGTGATTATAGCGGACTTCAAGCGGTTACATCTAATTAGTTCCAGTTCCCGTGGGAATACAGAGACAAAATATAGCTTATTTTACTCGTGAATAGTAATAGTTCCTAACTGTAAAATAATTTTTCAAATCGGTTCGGTAGTTTCGTAGCATATTCATACATACATACATACATAATAAAATCACACGTTATAGGCGGTGAGCCTATTGCCGTGTTGAAATGGACAGGCGCAGGTTGAAATTTTTCAAGACGCTCATAAGGTCTTCAAATTGGCTTAACGATTGTCATTTTACTGACAACCGGGAATTTCATTTCGAGTTTTTTTCTCTTAGCAGTGGATCTTTTTGCGAAAATGTTTCCTTAGTCGCCTCTCACGATACCCTGGGAATGAATTGGGGTGGCAACATTTAGTACTCTTACACATCGCAACACGGATACCCGTCGCCACACAGGGCAATTCAACGAAAAAAAAAACAATCAAATAAAGTTATACTCTTTGCGAGTCGTTTATCCAAACAATCCAGATTTTGTAATGAGTTATTTACGAATTGTATTCAGGCTCACAATTATATTTTTATGAAACGTACAGTTATGGTCATACATTTGTAACAATGTGCACAATGGCTAGTGGCAATTATATATTACCGCACACGAGTTCAATAATATCGATCTCTACGAACGCAGTTAATATATCATTCTGACCAAAATGGAAGTCTTTTGCGGCATAATATTCGATGTTATGTATTTAAATAAGCTGTAACTTTTTTGTTAAATTGCAGGTCACACTATGTTCCACACGATATTTGCAGTAGAAATCAATGTTTCACTTTATAGCTTTTCTTTACACAAAAAGAAAATTGAAATAGGTATGATAGTCAGCACAAAATACTTTACTTCATTTTTGTAAAGATTCAATGAAAGTTCTAAACGTTTTGAACGAAGTTTTTTCGAAGGTTACTCCACATTAAGACGTTAACACTTATATTATCACTAGATGATATCACCTAGCGCCCCGAGCGTGAGACCACAGTAAGGTCCGATGGGAGCTTTCTTCTGCGAACGCTCAAATTGTATAATGAGCTACCAACCTCGGTTTCCCCAAACATCTACAGTATGGGGTTCTTCAAAGGGGGTCTTAGAAGTACTTGCAAGGTTGGCAGCGTGAGTGTAGCGCCTCTTGTGTTGCAAACGTTCTTAGGCCACGGTGTCCACCTGTCTGCCAGGTGGGCCGTACGCTTGTCTGCCACCATAGTGGTTTAAAAAAAATTAACAATCGCATGTAATTCTGTTCCAGTTATCTTATCTCATGGGAAAATATTTCGCGAATAAAGAATGCACCCTGTGTGTTATTCCAGACAATAATCTATTCTTTTATCAAATTTCAGCCCGATCCGTTTAAACGTTAGAGAGTGAAAGAGTAACAAACGCCTACACATCACTACATCATCTAATTTGGGCGAAAATAATTTATTTCTCAGAGTGAATTAAAACCTGTAATGTTTTTTTTACAGACTATTTGCGTGGGGTTCGTCTCAAACAAAATTATAAAGAAATGCAGAAATAAGATTGGCTTAAAAACAAAAAAAAAACCGGCCAAGTGCGAGTTGGACTCGCCCATGAAGGGTTCCGTAGCAGCAAGTAACATAATATAAAAGTTCGTTGTAACTTTCCTTTTTTTTTTTTTTTTTTTTTAACGTGAGGGAAAATCCTCGTAGGATGCTATGCCGGACTCTTACCGACTAAAAAACCTCACGTAACGCCCAACAGCCTATGGTTGAGAGCCCCGGGTAAGCCCTCAGGAAGGATGTCCCGTGAGGTTTGTAACTTTCCTTTGATGTTTCAACACGTTCGCAGTGGTAGTGATTTTTCTAGGCGAAAATTGCGGTTTATGACGTATTAAAAAAAACTACTAACTCGATTTCGTTCAAACCAATTTTTGTTGGTAGATTTCATGGCATTTCATTGTCTTAGTTTAGAAGTTAGAGGGGGGGCCACACACATTTTTCCACTTTGAAAGTGTCTCTTGCGCAAACTATTCACTTTAGATAATAATAATGTTAGAAACCTCAATAGCATTTATGAAGACCTATGTACTCCACACGTATGGGTTTGATGAAAAAAAAATTTTTGAGTTTTAGTTATGAGTAGAATATGGGGACCCCTAAAATTAACTGCATTTTTTCTAGTTTTATGTAAAAATCTTGATGCGGTTTACAGAATACATCTACTTAGCAAGTTTCGGAGAAAAGTGGCTGTGACACACGGACGGACAGACAGACATGACGAATCTATTCAGGTTCCATTTTTGCCATTCGGCTACGGAACCCTAAAAACTACCATTCAAGTAAATAGAGCAACGCGAACTGTTTTAGGCGCGATGCTCTGTGTTCAAGTATGATGCGCAATTATTTTTTGGCACGATTTATACATGGTCAAATTTTGCGCAGGTAAACGAGTCCCTCAACAATTTTTTTTTTTTGTTATTAATTATGTCAAAACCCTTAACGAATTATATGTCAAATTCAAAATACATCGCATTAGCGAACATTCATTATTGGAATAAAGATACAGTTTCAAAATTTATAAAAAAAATTAAAGTAACAGTGTGGTCATTAGTGGTAACAGAAAGGTTTTCCTTACAAATTGTACCTGTCCCATGTCGCATTCCGTTGTAATAAAGATCATATACTGCATTTTCTACTACAGTAACCTTCTTAAAATAAATTATTATTGTAAACAGAGTATAATAAATATTCAATAAAATATGTTTTAAAATCAGTCAGTATTAAAATATAGTTTTTAAATATTTATCTAAACTTTGTCCCACGTATTATTCGGAACCATCTGGACCGCTTCGTTACGAACTAATTCACGACTTAAAATGGAGATGGCGCTGCTTTTGATACTGTTTTATCCAGGGCGGGATGTCTGCATTTGACGTGAGAGTTCGTTAGATCGGGGGGAGGGGTACATCGCTCAGCAGTCGACCGCAAGGCGTTGAACGTGCGGCGTGTTTTAATTGCGCATCCACTTTGTTACCTACCTATTCACGTAAGTAAATGAGTGTTATTTTATTGGTTTCCGTTCAGTATGTTACCTAAGGGGTAAATATGTTAAATGTGAGCGAAATATTTACCTTTACGCTTTATTTTCTGACTTATGTATAATGGAATGTAAAATTTACCACTCTGTTACTACGCAACTCTGTTACTACCGTATGGTAACAGAGTTGTTTAGAAAGTAACAGAGTTGCATAAGCCATTATATTCCTAATTCGGCTAAAATATTATGTTTCAAGCAAGGGATAACTTTGTTATATACAAATAAATCGAAATAATAATTATAAATAGCCCCATAAACCATTATTACAGGATATTGTGCGTTGTTTGCGTTATCAAAATGCCTCTAACGCCTGCTGAGAAGCAGCGACGATACCGGGAACGCCGTAGAAATAATCCAGATAAGGAAGCAGAAACTAAAAGGAAAGATAGAGAAAGATACCATGCAAACAAACGCTTAGTACGTGATTTAACAACACGTGAACATCGAGCAATAAAAAAGAAATGGCGATCTGCGAATGCTAAACGAAGAGAAAAAGCCAGATCTCTCAGCATTATTATGCACACTCCAGAGTCATCACCCCTTCGTTCAAATAGCCCAACCCCGCAGATCAACATCAAGTTGTTTTAAGAGCTGATCGTCATTTGTCTACACCTCAGCCGTCGATTTCCCGTGAAAGTACTCCTAACTCTACATCACCAGCAGTTCGCGGCAGAAAGCAAGTAAAAAGAAACAGATCAAAGCTATTTAGAGATAATACGAAATTGGAGGAACAATTACACGAAGTAAACAAGAGATACGAAAAGTACAAGAAACGGTACAACAGAGAAAAACGAAAGCGATTTCAAAATGAAGACGGGAGTCGAACTAAGCACCAAAAATATGAGATTTTATCAAATGCTATTAAAAAACGCTATAAAAATGTGAAAACTCGAAAGGAAAAAGATGCAATTCAAAAAATATTTGAAGAGAAGACCGTTAAGCGTTCTAGGCAGAAAACACAAATGATAAAAGAATGTCTTGCTTTGGACCAAGGTTACGTAAGGAAACAACAACCAATTTTGAATGTAAAGGTGTTAAGTACTAAAATCGAGGATTTTTTTGAACGTGACGATATATCAAGGGCAACTGCTGGAAAAAAGGAAACCGTGTCTCTAAAGAAAGATAAAATGCAGAAGCGCTACTTACTCAATAGTATGAAGAACCTTTATGTATCTTTTAAACAGGAAAATCCTGCCTTGAGATGCAGTTACAAAACATTTACACAATACAGACCATTTTTTGTTGTGCCTCCTACTGTCGCTGCAAGAGAAACATGTTTGTGTCGAATTCATACAAATATCCAATACTTAGCGTTTGCTTTGTGTAAAAACAAAGTTATTCGAACATCCGATCTTAATAAGATTATTGTAGACCAAGTATGCAATCCAGATTCATTAGTGTGTATGACCGGAATCTGTTCCGTATGCCAATCAAAAACAATTCTTACTGATACGTCAAAAGACGAAATCATAGTAAGATATCCTCAATGGATAAGTAAAACTGAAGTGATAGAGAAGGCAGGAAAGAAAATCAAAGTTACAAAAAACGTTAAAGAGGAAACAGAAAGTACGGGAAAGGCACTGATGGAAAAGTTTGAAATTACACTAAAGGAATTTAAAAGGCATATTTATTACATCAAGACACAGTACAGGAACTACAGAAAATGCATAGATGAGTTGACCACCAATAAAATTGCACTGCACATAGACTTCAGTGAAAACTACAGCTGCAAATGTTTTGAAGAGGTACAATCTCATCATTTTGGAGGTTCCCGAAACCAAGTGTCCTTGCACACTGGAGTAATCTACAGTCGTGGTTCAGACAATAAAATAGAGGTATCATCGTTTTGTACCGTGTCTGGAAACCTTTTACACAATCCAGCTGCAATATGGGCTCACCTCCATCCCATCTTTGCTTCAATTCATGAGAAATTTTCAGAAGTAAATGTCCTGCATGTATTTTCAGATCAGCCCTGCCACTCAATATCGGCAAAAACAGAATTTTTATCTGATATGCACAAAGTTATTCTCTGACTACAAGTTTACCAAAGTTACCTGGAATTTTTTCGAGGCGGGCCATGGCAAAGGTGCAGCAGACGGGATTGGTGGTTTTTTAAAACGGGCTGCTGACCAACTTGTTGCACACGGAAGTGATATACCTGATGCCACAAATTTCTATCTTGCTTTGAAAGATGTGAGTAAAGTGAGGCTACATCTGATAACAAATGAGGATATTGAAGAGAGTTCAAAACAGATCCCGGCTAATATCTTGCCATTATTAGGTACAATGAAAGTTCATCAGGTTTTCACTGAGGAGCCTGGAGGTCTAAAGTATAGAAATTTAAGTTGTTTTTGTCAGCGGGGCTTTTGCACTTGCATGAATCCTAAGCATTACTTTCCATTGAAAACTGCTGTGGAAGAGCCAATTCCTTCCAATTGCGATAAACATGTGCTGTCCGATATAAGCAACCTTCATCAAAAGCGAACAACAGGGTTTTACAAAATTGTCTATAGCTCAGACTCCGATGATGCTGATGATGCCCCTTTGATATCTTTGAAAGAAAAACCTTCTACCACCTCTTCAGTAGAACAACCATCAGCAGTGGCGAATTGTCCATAGAAGCCCATTCCTTGTGGCTTCCCTTTTCAGATCGGGCAGTGACATGTAATATTTACTCATAACTAATAAACACAATTATATATTCTCGAACACTCATTCAAATATAAAAATATTTGCAAATTTACATGGTAAGTCGGCATTTTCGTCTCAACCCCTGCTACAAAAGTCATAGCAATAAATTTTCGAGTCAAAGTTCAAAGACCCTATCTCTGACATCACGCGGTAAGCCCGGCTTCCTGATCATTTTGCGTCTGCTTCGTTAGTACTACGCAAATGTATATATGCGTCCTATTCTCTCACATTTTTTCAAGATTTGATTCGTGGATTTTCGCCTAAAGTAAGCCATGAGTTCGTGGCTTACACCTGAGACAGTCATATTAATAGAAAAGGACAACGTATTTGACTTGAAAACTCGACCAATTTAAATGCACCTAACGCACGTCGAAACGTTTTGCATCGAAGTGTGTTTTTAATTTGATGTGTTGTTATTACTTCATTTCACATGCGTTTCCCGTGAATAATAATAAAACATAACATAGTTTCAATTGACTTTATAAAGTATTGTGCTGTTTATTAGTTAATTATAAATAATTATCTACTTCAAGTACTAAATACATCGTGAAAGTGTGTAAAATTGTGTTTTGTGTTCTGTATTTTGTTGTGATTTCTGTACACATGATTATTGTTTTGGAGTCACATAATGCTCACTGATGGACGTAGGCCTTCGGTATTACGGGTTCGATAAAAAATAAAGGTCAGTGTTTTTTTTTATATTTATCAAGTAGGTATCTCAGAATACGCTAGTGATATTAGTTCAATGGCTTGGGATACCTAATAATCTTTATTTTGGCTGAATGTTTCATTAATAGTTTATAACATAATAAAGCAGTTTTGTTCCATAGAATCACTTTGTCAGATATTTTTGAAAAGATAGATAAGAAGTATGTTTTTATTTCAATTTTGTATTGTAAAATATCGCGGTTTTTAATACTCTATAGGTACTTGAAATCTTACTAATATTATAAATGTGAAAGTTTGTGAGTGTGAATGTGGATGTTTGTTACTCTTTCAGGCTCGAACGGCTGAACGGATCGGGCTGAAATTTGATACAGATATCCATTATAGTCTGGAATAACACATAGGCTACTGTTTATCCCGGGAGTAACTTCCCACGGGAACTAATTTTACGCGGGTGAAACTGTGGGCATTAGCTAGTACATGCATATTATTAAAAACATTAGAAGTACCTATACCTATTTCGCGTCTAAGTCCCAAATTTATGAATTATTTTCAATTAACTTCAATCGAGACAATTTGAAATAGGTAGGTATGAGCTTGCAGAGAGTAGTAGAATAATTTCAAAACATGGTTAGTGTTCAAGTCAGGTTTTAGTTCAAAATATGTAACTAGATGGCATCACTTTTTTGTATATAGTATCTAGATCGCGGTATGGTTTCGTTACCTGAGCAGACATATATAGCTGTGAATATTATTTTAATAAAAAAAATTTTAGTGCAAGGATATACAGTCTATTATTTACACCTAAGGTCGGTTAAGACCTTTTCAGTTAGTGTAAATTTGAATATCTTTTTAGTCATCAGTAGATAATTTATGATACTTTTTTATAAGCCAATTTATCATGCACGTCGTAAGACATTGTTTTGAATTAAATACATGGATCTTACGAGTATAGTACAGGTGGCAAACAAAACACAAAAGGCATTACACCGCCGCGCGCCACCATTTAATAAATACGCAAAATACCTACACTACAGGTGTGACCAACTGGATATTATTTTTTTCACCGGCTTTCCTTTTGAAAAAATTCAGCCTTCGCCGCTGCAACCATGCACATCAAAGGAAAATGAAGATGCCTTGATGGAAAGGGAAAATATTCACGTCAGTAAAATAAAACAAGGTGTTTGCGTCTTAGTGAAAGTTTCCGGCTCAAAACAAGATTACGTCTACCTGGGTAAGGCCTTGTCTGAAGTAGAAGAAGATGGTGAGGTTAAAATTATGTTTTTCAAGGCAATTGACAATACTGCAACAAAATACAAATTAGTTGAGACTGATTTATCCTATGAGCCTTTTGATAATTTACTTGCCATTGTTCCAGAACCTAAAAAAGTCTGCAAAGGTAAAAGAGTTTACTATCAATTCGATACCCCTTTAGATATATTTGAGAAATAAGTAACTTTAGCTTTTCAGCTACTCTTCCAAGACCATAATAATTATTATTGCTATAAAGAGATAAGAGTATAATAAGATAGTAAGCTCTTGATTAGTAAATTACAATTATAAGTTTATTATTTACTAGTATTATTGTTTATTTGTTAAGTGATTTAGATCTCAAGCTCAACTAAGTGCAAATTATTACGTAGTCTATTAGATAATGAAAAGAACAACTATGTTACTGTGTTACAACTCTGTTACTTTTCTGTCCCAAAGATTGTAAACCTTAGTAAGATTTTATGGAAAAGCTAGTCAATATAATGTAGCAAATATAGCGATGCGTTAATTTATTAGATATTTATACAGTATTATGTTCCAGTTAGCTGTTAATAATTAGATATTTGGAGGACTTAGGTAGAATTTTAGGTATATTAATATTCAGAAAGTAACAGAGTTGTTTAAGAGTTTAAATTAATGATTGTTAAACTTAAAAAGACTGTTATGATTCTAATTATATGATAAAGGTAGAAGGCTGTTTAATAATAATGCCAAAATATTTGCGACTGACTTGTTAAATTTCGTAATAAAAGGTTAAAACGTAATGGTAACAAAGTTGTATTTTTTTACACCCCGATCCATTAAATCTGGAATAAATCTTAAATTATTGGTTAAACATCGCGGCCAACTATAATATATGATAATCCAGTTATTTTAACGGACACGGACATAAAAAAAAGTAAAATCTAATCGTACATTTCTTTTTTGAAAAATATGATTTTAAATTACATTTACCTGCGCAAAATTTGACAATGACCCATTTATGACTTAAAATCTAGAATAGTGCCTACATTTTCCGGAATATATCTTATGATTATAGCTTGCCTGTTTTATGCTTCGCACTTACTGTGGTATTATGTGTGTATGTCAAAACTTACTTGTTAGCAGTTTGAGTGACATCATTATTATGACAACGGAGTACCTATATTGTTTGGAAACAAACAGTTAATTTATACGTTGTGAATAATTTTAACATCTATATAAACTTACTCAACAGTATTCTTACTAATGGGCGTCATACCTTACATGGGGAAATGTCTTGTTGGACAACAGTTAATGAGGGTGGAGGTACCTCACCGTACACCCTCGATTAATCATTATAATTAGGACAGTTCAGATCAGTTGTTCAATTAAAAATATTATTTTGTTTGTTGCATGAAGTGAAGTTTTTATAAACGCGTGGTAAGGTATGGCGTAACTTAATATCTATATTATATTTTTATATTATGTAAATATCCTCTATACACACATTTTGCGAAATAAATGGAATGAAATGTATTTAGAAACATATAATATGTATGTTTATCAGTTGTCTAGATTTCATGGCACAATCTTATTTCAGCTAAGTTTTGGCTAGATGGTGATGTGAAAAAAAGTTTCGAAATATTATAGCATCGAGAATGGTTTGATTTAGATTCCCACCTATATCGCAATAAATAATTCAAGAGCCAACCGCATAAGTAGCAACGTCTGCGGATCTCAAGTAATCCTGTTACGAGTTGCGAACAAAAGTTGCCAACGAGGCTTACACGCCATTTTGTTTTCATATTTTTTGTCACAAACTTTTGATTGTGATTGGCAGTTGAAGCTTGAGATGAGGTTCTTTTAAATGGAATTGTATGGTTAGGAAGTTTTTTTCTTTATAATTTAAGTGCTTTTATTATTAGAAATTCAATGCATTGTTTTGAAAGGTACAAATTTATAGGTACACTAGATGGCGACCGCGGTTCGGCTTGCGTTGATTGTGTACCCGTTTCCGCATCCCATGGATAGTACCTACCTATTTCAGCCAGATTCGTTCAACTCTTAGATCGTTAAAGAAAAGGATAATATAATAAACTATTGGATATCGAATCTCGCAGTTTTATATCATGATTTATCGCTAATGACTAATAAGATGACCCCATAATAAAAAAGATGAAACCAGCACGCAGGCGGAGCCAGGAGCAAAAACGATAATACATTACTTATTTTTGATCATTTTACAATAGAGATTTAAAAAAATTCAAAAATTCCATACTGACTCCGTGACAAAGAAGTCTTTATAAATGCCTTTCAAAACATCATTGGTTTTGACGAAGCCATGCATGTCTTTTTATTGACAAAACTCCGTGCCAAATAATGTGCGGTGCGGAAAGCCCTAACGGAATTGGGTGCACGTCAACCTGTCAGCCCGGGGAACGAGCAGAGCGGTCCATAGTGCCGCGTCTGTGGGTAGAGGAGGGGCTAGCTCACTCGCTCATTACGTACTTGAGGCTACTGAATATTGTACTTAGTTCCTGTGCTTTGTGAAATGAAGAATATTTTTGTGGTTATTGATAGGGGGCGAGTTAGAGTTTGGGAACTTTCAAGGATATTAAAGAGTAACAAATTACGAGGGACCTGCCTTTAGAACTTTGTCGGGTGTTCTTGATAGATATTCGATATCTTATATCTGTTAAACTTGTTGTCCTATGACAATAACAATACAAATTGTACCGAAAATTCACAGCTCTGAAAATACACATATCAGGGATAAGAGATATGAATATTAGTGCCAGAATACCAAAGGTAGGAGTTTCTAAGACGTAAATCTCTATATTTGTGATCCCAAGTGATGCATTTTAAGCATCTCTTAAAGATTTCGAGACAGGGTAGGGAGAGAAATGCTTAATGCTCCTTTGTTCAGGCTCTGTGTCCTTCGCTCCAGATTAGTATTTATGAGACCAGGTTGGTTTCTCGTTAAAGTTTAGTTTATGGTCGGTTATGAGCAATTGGGGATATTATCAATACGTAGTATTGGGGTTGCACTACATCTGAACGCACCGCTCCGCGGAATTTAAGAAACGGCTAGCAAGTTCAGGAATTTTGATCTTAAGGTTGCAATGTTCGACCTTGACAAATCCTAAGGCATTTCGAACGATAACAGCGTACGCTTTTGCCGGATTTCATTCGATTCTAATACATTATATTACTGTTATAAAATCTGAGGGGTTTTAAAAAAAAATCTATACGTAAAATATTGTTCTAAAGACCTATATCATCTATTTTATGACAAGTTTTTATGAGAATTAAACTCATTAATTTAGATAAAAAAAGTACATTACTTGTTAAGATTTTTGCAATATTTCTCATTCATTCTAAAATGCACATCAGTTTTTCAAAAAAAAGTATTTCTAATCGTGTTTTCAAGAGTATCTAATAAATTACAATAATATAGTTTTATCAGATCAAATCGAAGAATATTTCCTAGTATAAAGTTCACCCCAAGATGAGTCTCTTTCGAACATACAACCATTAAGATTAATTGTAAAATGACTGCATATTTCTTAACTACTAACGAGTTCTCAATAAAATTCCACTTCATCTCAAACGAAAATATGACCTGCAAACATTGGTACTCAAGTGAAAATCGTTTCATGACAATAGAATATTAGCGATAATGCTACGAGCTACGTGCCACTTTCGTAGAACTTGCGTAGCTAGCTCGTAGCTAAGTAGCACAATAATTTGTATCACGTATTTGCAATATCCCGTAGCAGCTGTCTGAACGATTGTGAAAATGCGAATGCAGCTTTAATATTTGCTTCTATTGTGTTTCAATTTTGCAATTGTATTGCGTATTTGTTTTGTATTCTGTATGCATTTCTATTTCTGTCTTGGTGGCTTCTAAATGACAGTGTATAACAGTATCAGATAAAATCTAAGTCAAGGAACCGGTGAAAAATCAGGTTAGGAATAATAATAAGCTATGGGATCCGCAACACTTATTTATTGAATATACCCATATATTTTACATAACAATCCAAATAAGAATAAGGCGGATTTGCGCAGTGCCGTCTGTCTGTCTCGCAAGACCCATTATCTTGTAATCTCGTAAAATCCGAAACATTCATAAGCGGATCACACAAATATTAGATTTGACCCTGGAATCGAACACCAGTTCGTTTACACTTACCATTGCACTGACACAGTGAGAAAGCTAAAGAGAGATGTGACTTGGGTTTAACGAATAACTTTAGCTACAAACGATTTTGACCACCAATCTTTCTAGCGTAGAAAAACGCACAAACGCCACGAGGAGTACCACCAAGGTCAGCGTAACTACAATGTGTAAAGGCTTCGTAATGCAAGATGGTCGGCCTTATGGCTAATTTCCCTGGGGCACGGCGTGAAGCCTTAGTTTCCGAACGCTGTTCGCGGCCAACCAAGGTGAATGCGGTTATCATTAAGAGGAAAATCTTGTTCCATTTCCGAACCGCAATGAGGCTCGGTGGTTTAGCGTTTTATTTATTAGCAGCTTAAAATAAGAATGTACTGAGAGTATTAGTTCTTTGTTGTACAAGAGTGTAAGTTGCTTTTTTATTTATTTATATATTTAAAACACACAATTACAACATCCTTACAGTAACTGAACACCAAGGCGATATTGTAAGCAACCAGTTTTACGGCGATATAACTGTTAAAGCTTGTTTAGCCATTTGAAAAATAGTTTTGTACAAAAGAGATTCCACGCAAGCATATATCTTATACAATAACAATACTAGCCATTTTAATAGGCACTAACCATGCAATAGTCTGCCATGCAAATTCATACAATTAAATTACGCAATGATACAAAAGCAATGTAGATTATTATTTAACGTAGGCAACTTATTAATTAATAATGCAAATTCATCGACTTCGATTTCATAATGTAACTGCCAATTCAATAAGATAATGTCCGTAAAATAATACAAAAAATGTCAGCTTAATAAGTTAATGTCAACCCAAAAAGGAAATGTCAATTTAATAAGATAATATCCATTCAAAAAATAAATGTCTATTCAGTAAGATATTTTTAGTTTAATAAGATAAAGTCAATTCAATAAGATTGTTTCTAGTGTAGAAAATGTTTAAAACATTCATTCTACAAATTCGGCGATATGTATGTTGATATGCCAGTTATCTCACGGGATATATCACATTGCTTTTTAGTATTAGAATAGTGAAAATTCGACTGAACTATGCCATAAGGCTTGTGGCAAATCGCCAGCTCGTTTCTTATTTGCCCACGGAAATCCTTTTAGATCCACATATCGATGTGTTTTCTATTATTTTTCGACCAAACCTTCATTCGATCAGTAGTAAAAATACCAAAAGAGTCCTTCGAACATGAAAGATCTCTTTAAATTCTATTCCTCTACCAGTCTACCTGCTTGAAGTTTACAGACATTGGATTGATTTGTATTTATCCAGACTTGAGTCCGTTGGCCAATGGAATTCAAAAGTGATACATAAAAATAGTTTTTTTGCTTTTCTCCATATAACGAGCTCTCTGAAAATATTTTTAAAATTAAATAGTTATTTAGTATTTAAACAAACTAAAACCAATATCATCGCATTTATAGTGTCCTTAAATAGTCAGATAATATAATAAAAGTGTTCTGTCCGTGTATTTTGGTGTGAAAAGTGACGAGTCAGGTACCCGGTTTTTTTCGAATTTTGAATGTTTTCTTTTCACGTAAATACATACTAAATCGACTGTTTCTCGTGAGTAGAATTATTATACTTGTATAAGCGTTTACTCGACGTTGACGACGGTCTGTGTATTTGCGTAAGTACATATTTACATAAAAATATTAAGTATAATTTATTGCCGGTACATAACCTTGTTACTTCTTACCATTAAACTGTACAAAGAGCTCCATCATCAATACAATTCGCGTATAATTGCACTTACTCATTAATAATATGAATACCCGTAGTCGCAGAGCTCTCGGCCGCCAGCAGGAGGAAACCAAACTTCAGTTGGTGTTGCTGGAGCTTAAATCTAAAACGGAGCTCTGTGTACAGTTGGAGAAGGAAAGAGAAGAAAATGAAAACCTATTGATAAACGCTCTGAATGACACAAAAAAATTAAAATGCGAATTATCAAGACTTCATGTAAGTTACGATGACATTGTTGCGGAGCGGGACCACCTTCAGTCAATTGTAGATAGGTTCCAAGAGTGCAGTGACGAGTATGAGAAAACCTTGAGGAGGACTACCTTTCTGGAACAGGAGCTAAGGGATGCCCAGGGACAAATCTCACACCTGGAAGAAGCTGCTGAGAAAGTTACTGCTCAAAAAACTGATAATCTTTATAGTGAGTTAATGAGTGGTATCCCGCAGTTTATTCCTTCTGCAAATTCTCAAAACCTGGACTTGACTACTATAGATCTTACAGGTGACAGTCCATATCAACGGGACAAGTCGGTTTTGTTTTGCAGCAGAAATAAACTAAAAAAATATCTTAAAATTAAAAAGTTCATACAGAAATCAAAAAAGCAATTAAAATTTCATAAAATGTTAATCAAGAAGTGTAAAAATATAGGTTCTGGTTTAAAATTTAGAGAACAAGCTAAATTGTCAATGTTAGAGCTGGAACAAAGTCATTTAAAATATTGCACTGACACACAAAAATTAGAATCAAAAATACAAAGTTTGCAATTTGAGCTACAATATATGACTAAAAAATATGAATGGTCCCTTAAGGACTTTACTAAATGTTCTGTAACCATAGATAAGGTACTCAAAACATCAAATGATAACACTGAGCGCCTTAATTGTTTCCTAAATGACCACTTATGCAATATTAACTGCCCTAAAGCAATTGAGCCGGTGGAGGCTCAGGGTGAACCGGTTACCGCTGAGCCCTTAGCTCCCATTACTACGTGCCCGCCCAGTACATCAGTGGATATATTGTGTGACAGTGTAAATAATAGTAATCGTTGTACTAAATTAATTGTATTTAGTGATGATATTGGTACCAATCTAAGTTCATTTTTAAAACAAAACTTAAATTCAAGTTATTACTCGGTTATTAATAATTGCTATCCGGGTGCTTCATTAAGTGATATTATGCAAAAGATATTAGAATATAAATTTGAAGCTAACAGTAAAATAATAATTTTCTGTGCAAACAGGGGCAAAATTAGCAATGATGATTTGTCCCTATACATGAATTACATCTTAAACTTAAATGTCATACAAGTTGTAATGTTCACACTTCCATTTATAAAAGGTGTGCCAGACTCGGAAAATTCATTTAGATATAAGATGAATTTACGTTTAAACTTAATAAGTCAGTATAATAATAAATTCAATGTAATTGACTTTAATTCTGTATTTGACACAAATTTGTCACATAGCAAGTATAAAGTCTATAATAATCACAAGGGTAGGTATTGTCTACCCAAATACTATAAAAGACAAATAGCAAGTTTGCTATTCAATTATTTTTACTCTATAGCCAAAAACTTGGCTGACAAAACTGCTTTATTTGAGCAGAGTAGATTTAGGACTTTGGAATCGGTTCCAAGTAATTTAAATTAACTTCTGGGACAACAGAGGATTTACCCTCTAGCCAAAATTGTAAATTGATAGAGTTGAATTTAATTGCAAATCATAACTATATCGGAAACTGTCCTCCGAACAAAACTAATTTAAAAAATGTAAATTATATCAGCCTGGTGCATTATAATATAGCAACATTAACGCAGGTCAAAGAGTTTGAATTGGAGCTGTTCATGAGCTCAGAAAATATTGAAATAGTTTGTCTTACAGAACATATGCGTAAGGAGTATGAGCTCATGTTCAGCTTCAGTAGTCACCGGGTTGGTAGTGCGTTCTGCAGGGTCAACACAACACGGGGGGGTTCGTTGATTTTATTAAATAAGAAGTTAAAGTATAAGGAACGGAAAGATGTTGTGTCCCTCTCTGTAGAGTGTACAGTTGAAATATCGTGCGTAGAATTGGAGCAATTCATAGTAGTATGCGTATATAAACCTGGAGTCTCACCCTTTTGTGAGTTTGAGGAAGTAATGGATAAAGTGCTATTTAAACTTGGAAAAACTAATAAACACCTAATAGTGTGCGGTGATTTTAATGTTAATATACTTGTAAATACACGTCAGACCAATGATATCTTAAATTTATTTAAATCACACAATCTCACTAACTTATTTTTAGAGCCTACTAGATATTGTGATACAACAGCTACTTGTCTGGACAATATATACAGTGATATGTTGCCAGAAAGTAAGAGTATTATCAATAAGATAAAATCAGATCATACTGGGCAAATAGCATCTTTCAAGATCACAAGAGAAAAAGTTAAAAGACGTAAAATATTATGTAGACCAGTAACTAGTGACCGCTTGGAACGTATGCGAGTTGGACTTTGCAATAAACTTCCATTTTTAGACACTGGCTTAGATTCAAATGTAATGTATAAGTTATTTTTTGATTCCTTTTACAATGAGTTCAACTCCATATTCAAGTCTAAGGAAGTCACAATCGGAGACAGGCCAGCCTTCAGTGAATGGGCCACTGAGGATATACATAAAAGTAGACAAAAACTGTATGAACTATACTCAGAAAGACAGCTTAATAGAACAGATGAATTTCTAAATTATGTTAAAACTTATTCAAAAAAGTTTAAAGCAGACTGCTTAGCGGCCAAAAGAAAGTATATAAGTAATAAAATTATCAATAGTGTAGACAAAGTTAAATCTACTTGGAAAATAATTAACGCAGAAAGAGGCCAAGCAAAATCAAATGATAATAATTTTAAACTTAAAGTAAATGGTAACATCATTACAACAGATGCCGAAGTCGCTAACAAATTTGAACATTTTTTCTCTCGAATACCAGTAGATTTGACCAGAGGCCTAGGTTCTTCTACCCCAATAGCAGAATCCTTGTTAAAAGCAAATGTTCCTTGCTGTAATGAAATATTCAAATTCAGTAAAATTAGTATACACACTATCATAAAAACTTTTAAATCTTTAAATATTAAGAAAACGGCTGACCTCTGGGGAATTTCTGTACATTTAGTTAATTCGTTAATTGAAATGGTTGCCCCTGAATTATCAATAATATTTAATAATTGTGTTGATAGTGGTGTGTTTCCTGACTTAATGAAGTTTAGTAAAATAACTCCTCTGTTTAAATCGGGTAGCACCTCGGATCCGTCCAATTTTCGTCCTATTTCTGTACTACCCACGTTTAGTAAAATCTTTGAAAAGGTAATGCTTAATCAAATGCAAAATCATTTTAATACAAATAAACTATTCCATACTAAACAATTCGGTTTCACGCGCGGTCGGTCTACCACGGATGCTGGAATTAAATTATTAGAGTGTATATATGAGGCCTGGGAGGAGTCGTATGATGCTTATGGTGTATTCTGCGACTTATCTAAGGCCTTTGATTGCGTCCAGCATCAGACTTTAATTCAAAAACTTGATCATTATGGGATCCAGGGGACGGCCTTGGATTTAATTAGTTCTTACCTAAGAGATAGAGTACAGAGAGTAGTTATAAATGGTAAACAGTCACATGGGTCTGCCGTAACAATGGGGGTGCCTCAGGGTTCAATTCTGGGACCTTTTCTATTTTTAGTGTACATAAATGATCTCCCTCACCTTATAAGAGACGATCACGAGGTAGTTTTGTTTGCTGATGACACATCTTTAATATTTAAAGTTGAACGTGGACAACGCAATCTTGACGAAGTAAACAATGCCCTCTCTAGGGTAGTCCACTGGTTTAACGCAAATAATTTATTGTTAAATGAAACTAAAACAAAATGTATTAGATTCACCTTGCCAAATGTTAGGCTCGTTAACACCAGTATTAGGATTAGGGATGATCAAGTAGAATTGGTCGATGAAACTGTCTTTCTGGGCATAAAGTTAGACTCCAACTTGCAGTGGGGGCCTCATATCGAGAAAGTCTCGGGCAGACTGAGCTCTGCAGCCTATGCCGTTAAAAAGATCCGACAACTGACAGACATTAGAACAGCGCGTCTTGTCTACTTTAGCTATTTCCACAGTGTCATGACCTATGGCATACTATTATGGGGTAACGCTGCCGACATCGAATGTATCTTTGTGTTGCAGAAAAGGGCTGTCCGGGCTATCTATGGTATGGGGTTTCGGGAGTCATTAAGAGAAAAGTTTAAGGATATCAACATCCTTACTGTGTATTCACAGTACATATATGAAAACTTATTATATACTCATAAAAATAATAGTAAATTTATTAAAAATAGTGATATCCATAACCTAAACTTAAGAAATAAGAATAAATTGGCTGTACCTAGATTTAGGCTTAATAAAATAAGCAATTCTTTTGCGGGCAATTGTATTCGAATGTACAATACATTGCCGACAGCCGTAACAGGTTTGTCAGTTAATAAATTTAAAAAACTAATAAAACTTAAATTGTGCCAGAAAGCTTATTATAGCATTAAAGACTTTCTAGAAGACAAGGCTGCCTGGCAGTGACACGAATTGCTCCTTTCTACATTTAAAAAAAAACTGTATTAGATACTAAGATGAATTAATAGGGACCGGACTGAGTTTCTTGGGGTGTTCTTCTCAGTCTGTAGCATTTCCGAACCCCCGGTAGAGTCACAAAAATTTTGACAAACCTAAATAATTTTTTAAAAATTTCAAAGGGAATAAATTTTATTTTATTTATTTATTTTATTTTACGATGTCAAATTGCATCCATTTTCCTAATGAAAGTCCATCATTGGTTATTCCATAGCATTAAAGGGTAAAACCCGATGTGGTATTTCGCAACAAATGCTTCTTTCACATGTTAATACTTTGTTTCTAAAATCTCAGTCAAGTTATTCAGTTACCCGCGGTGGTATGCGACGTGTGTTGGCTCGCTGCCTGACCACCTATTCCAGCACATTTCTTGTGGTAAAGCTACGAAAACTTATATAGAATATAAGTAGAAGAAAAACTTACATATATAGAATTAAATTCTAAGCCGTAAATTCGTCGGGAACAACTAGGTGATAATAAAAATTATTCAACATTTTTACGAAAGAGCTTACACTTTTCGGTCTAAAACTTCATAAGAGGAGCACAAAGCAATTTACTTTTTCAAGAGATCTGAGAACTTATAATATACTAAGCATTACAAACAGATATAGAGCTAGGTATGTTCTTTAGAATTATCTGAATAGATACTTGAAATAAAAACCGGCTAAGTGCGAGTAGGACTCGCGCACAAAGGGTTCCGTATCTAAAAACAGCAAAAATTCACGATTGGGAGCCCCGCCCCCCCCTAAATCCCCCTTTTTTAAATTTAGTATTTGTTATTATAGTGGCAACAGAAATACATCATCTATGAAAATTTCAGTTCTTTAGATATTACTTCGTGAGATATGAGATACAGTCTCGTGACGAACATACAGACAGACAGACAGTCAGTCAGACAGACAGACGGACGGCGAACTCTCATGAATAGGGTCCCGGTTTTACCCTTTGGGTGTGGAACTCTAAAAATCAGATTTGACCCAGCTTTTCGTCTTAGAAGTTACGTGAATCAAGAGTATTAGCCAGATTAGGGTCCCAGTACGTCTTTGAAAGATAACATATACTTACCTTTTGTACAGGCTTTTCTTAGGCTATCTCCCAGTTTCCGAAAGGCTGATCAACGCTAAAATTAACTAATCGGCTGTTAAGGGCGAATTCCCACCAGACGATCTAAAATGGATCGCCAATTCCTGCGATCGACGATCCGGGAGCATGAGGCATGGATCATGTAGCCTGACGAACAAAACTTTTGTTGCGCTCCCGTCGCGTTGCACCGACACGCTCCAACCGATCCACACTGATCCGCCTAAGTATAGTATAGTTGAACTTCGGTCGCTATGGAGTCACATGTCGGCAAGGAGCGCGCGCCTGCCGCGCAGTTTGGATCGCGCTAGGCACGTCCACATCAAATCTTCATTTTGGATCGTATGGTGGGGATCCGCCTTTAACAGCCGAGTAGTTAATTTTAGCGTTGATCAGCCTTTCCGAAACTGGGGGTAAATGTCACAAACAAGTTAAAGTCTTGATATTATTTCACTATAATAAAAATTATTGTTTTTATAATGGAGACTTATGAACATCTTAGATGTTTCGAATTATGAATACATTAAAAATATGGTCTTTGTTATTTGTTCTTATTTTTACCCAACTGCCGAAGAAAGGAGGGTAATGTTTTTCAAGACTATGTATGTATGTATCACCAGTCCTTTTTATAAGAAACGACAGCGATCTACCCAAGATAATATAGAATTCTCACAAAATTCAAAACAATTAATTGCAATCATACTAACTTACGTTGAGCTCGATAGTTTGAGAAACACATTCCAACATAAAATCTTTTGTTCTCCTTATCGCTGCCAGAGTGCAGTGAATACCGGTTGCATCGCACTCAAAAAAGACGTAAGTCAATTGCACTGTATTCTAAACTCTGTAGTGAATGATCGCCGTTTGAATAGCATAGGGTTCATATTAGCATGTAATCATGGTAACATAGTGTTATTTACTTTTCTAATTCATAGCATAACCTTTTCGACTTTAGTTTATAAGTTTATTTTGTGGTATTGTACAATGAAGTGTAGTATATTTGAATACCCACTAATATACGAAATACCAATATGTAACGATTATAAATCAGATTGTAATCTTTATTTCTATAAGTGTTTTGAATTGACCTACATATCTAAGCTTAGGGGTGTCTTGTCGGACTTTGATAGTGGTTATAGGTGTACCTGTCTAGTAAATTACTATAAAATGTGTAAGCTGTGCTTTAGTTGTAATAATATTAATATTTTCAATGGCTACCAATAGTCTTAGTATTTATTACCAAAATGCTCAGGGGCTGCGCACGAAGACCCATTTATTTAAAAGAAACATTTTGCTAAATTCGTACGACGTGGTTTCTATAACTGAGACCTGGTTGATACCGGTTTCAATGATAGCGAACTGTTTGATGAGAGATACATAGTTTGGCGCAGGGATCGTAATTATGAAGCTACCCAAGAAAAGTATGGTGGAGGGGTATTATTGGCAATACGTCGCGATCTTCCAGCCGTTTCTCGCCCAGAGTGGTCGTCGTCCGCAGAGGACATCTGGGTAACGGTGTCTCTAAAGTATAATAATAATAAAGTGAAAAAAGTACATTTCTGTACTATTTATCTATGTGACGAAAATTTAGGCAATTCTTTTAATACGGAGCTATCAAATTATACGGATAAGCTGTCAACTATTTTTAATTCGTGTCCTGATGACCATTTTATCATTTTGGGAGACTTTAACCTGTCTAATATCGTTTGGTCACAGGATACGAACAATTACCCACGATATTCGGGAGTTACAGGAATGGTTCAAACAAATTTCTTTGACACGCTAACATCTTGTGATTTGACACAGTTTAATTTTTGTTATAACATTTCAAATAATAGAATTCTCGACCTAGCTTTAAGTAATGTTGACTTACAAATTATTGTATGTGACGAGCCTTTAGTACCGGAGAATGTTCATCACAGACCATTAGACATCATACTGAACATGGTGAACCCTGAAACTTTGGAAGTAAACCCGCGCTTAAAATATTTCTACGAATCAGGTGATTACGATACCATCAAATTAACGTTAAACCGTATTAATTGGGAAGAATGTTTAATGAACAGACCGTTGGAGGAAGCCACAAGTATTTTTTATGAGTGTTTACGTAATGTTATTGAAAAGTGCATACCACATAAATTATTATCAACAAACACCTCTTTCCCACCTTGGTACAACGCTTCTTTAAAAAAGGTTCTAAAAGAAAAGTACAAGTTTTATAAGAAATATCGTATTTATGGCAATATGTCTGACTATAACACATTTTCTATGTTACGGCAAAGAGCAAGACTGTTGGAAACTCAATGTTACAGTAATTACTTATTAAAATGTGAGAAGTCTATAACAAGTAACCCTAAAATGTTTTGGTCGTTCATTAAATCTGCCAAAAAGGGTTCTAATAGTCTCCCATCCTCGCTGTCACACAATGGTCAAACTGCAGATTCAGGGGTGGATGTGTGTAACCTCTTTGCGACTTACTTCCAGTCCACTTTTCTTCCCCCCTCCCCCACTCTGAGTGACCAAGTATCAATTGACCAATATAATCATAATAGCCATAATTATAATATTAATGATGTTGAAATTTCACCTGACACTATAAATAACCTCCTTCGATCGCTGGATCTCACGAAGGGAGCTGGTCCTGACGGCATCCCGCCTCTGTTTATTGTAAAATGTGCGGATGTATTAACTAAACCGTTAACAATACTATTTGAACGCTCACTAAAGGAGGGCAATGTTCCAAATGTTTGGAAATCTGCCTATATTACCCCTATTCACAAGGGTGGGAAGAGGAGTGAGGTGGGGAATTATAGGCCGATTTCCAAATTATGTATTTTTGCCAAAACCCTGGAGCGAATTGTGTACACGCAAGTCTACAGGAATCTTTCGGGTTCCTTTATATCTGAGCAGCACGGCTTTTTAAAGAGTCGATCTACAACATCAAATTTGTTAACATTCACAGACTATGTCACTGCGCATATGGATGAGGGGGGGCAAGTGGATTGTATCTTCACCGATTATAAAAAGTGTTTTGACCGTATTGACCACAGCGTACTTTTACGAAAGCTCTCTAAAGCTGGTATACATGGTAATTTATTTAGGTGGTTTACTTCTTATATTGAAAATCGCTCCCTGGCGGTTGTACTAAACGGATACTCGTCTTCCTGGAGTTATGTGCCTTCAGGAGTTCCTCAAGGCTCGCTATTGGGTCCCCTGCTGTTCAATCTATTTATCAATGACTTGACGTCATGTTTCTTGCACACTAAGTGCATTTTATACGCAGATGACATGAAGATCTACAAACACATTAAAAGCCTTGATGATTGTTATCTGGTGCAGGAAGACTTGGTGCGATTTGAGGGCTATTGTTGGCGCAACAAACTGGACGTTAATGTGGCAAAGTGCTATGAGATAACTTTTACCCGTAAACCACAGCCCATAAATTTTGTGTACCGAATTAACGGTCAAAATCTTGCGAAAGTAGATGAAGTGCGTGACTTAGGTGTCACTCATGATTCAAAACTTACCTATGAAACTCATATTGATAATATAGCAAAACGGGCTAATAAAGCGTTAGGATTTATTATCAGGTCCAGTTCCCAGTTCCATAGTATTAAAATAGTAAAAATTCTTTATTGTTCTTACGTGCGCAGCATACTTGAGTATTGTTCACAAATATGGAATCCGCAGTATGATATTTACATTAATAGATTAGAATCGATACAAAAAAGACTCATGCGGTTTTTACAGTACAAGTGCAGGACTTTTGATGACAATTATATATCTAGATGTAAGAGACAACACATGTTACCTCTGTATGTGAGAAGGAACATAGCTGATGTAACCACATTTGTTAAGATAGCACAGTCTGAAATAGATTCCTCGGAACTCCTTTCCAATATAGGTCTTGTGGTGCCCACGAGAACTCGCCGGCATCCGGACCTGAACTTTCTCCATGTTCCACATTGTGGCACTAATTACAGGCGTAATTCTTTTTTCTGTAGATCGCCAAAGGTAATCAATAGTTTGAACCTATCTGACTTTGACTTATTTACAATGTCTCCACGAAAACTGAGGGACACACTGTCTGGTAATTGGTTTAGTGTATCATAAGTTCGGTTGAGCTCAATCGCCTTCTATACCATCAGATTATTATTTACTGTTGGTAAATTTGTTAATTGTTTAGGGTTATAAACTTGCTAATATTTGTAAGCGGATTATCGGTGTATTTTTGTAAGTAGTGTACCTTTAAGTAATTATATAAGTTGATAAACGTTAGTTCTTATAGCTTTATAATGCGAAAACTAATTAATGGTTTCAAAATTATGATTATGTAACATATTAGATGATAAGAAACTGTGTGTTTTCCAATAAAAATAAAATAAAAATAAAATAAAATAAAATAAATGTCTATTTCTTTGTCACGCCCTACAGCCTGAACGATCTGACAGATTTTGACATGCGAGGTGTAATTTGATTCGTAGTGATTGTGTGAGTAACACTAAAAAATCAAAATGGCGGATTTTTGGTGACAAAATGTTTTACCTATTTAGTTGCATTTCTACTTTGCTGTTGGGTCTTTTGTTTTCTTAATAATTAATGTCTTGTTATCAGATATAGTAAGGGATATCGCCTAAAATCTGCTTGGTTGACATATACTCAAACACGATCAAACTGCATATATAAAGAATTGAGAATCGGTCCGCAATTGGCGGAGAATCCGTGAACTTACGTAAAAAAACTTACAATCAATTAAATTATACCAATTTTTGATATTGACTAATAATTAAAGTTGGGATTGGGTTGAGCCAGAGGCATTGCCATACAACTTGGTAAACCCGTCAGCATTTTGGGCACGGTTTTGGTTGACAGCAAGTGGAGGAATATTTCGATGCCTAATTTAATTTTGGACCTCTTTTTGTGTTATGTTCCTCTTTTTTATAACTTGTATAAAGTTTATAGTAATTTTGAGTTGTAATAAAGTCTAAAACATTGTAAGAACAAAGTATAACATAAAGGTGTTAAACGCCGTTCAAATTTATGATCGAAGGCGCTGCACTCAAGTGCAGGAGGTAATTTATTCAGGAGCGCTGAAGTCCGAATGATTTCCCTCGAGACTGTATCTGAAGACATCATGTTAAATGGCTAGTCTGTCACTGGCAAATGAACTGTTTGGAAACAAATTATTTGAATCTGTGTTGTGTTTGAAAGTTGAAACGGTAGATAGTACCTACTCTTAGATAACAATATAAATTAATGTGTGTTGAGGCCGGATTTCTTATAACTATAATTTTCAAAATTGGTTTCGAACATTGATATTTGTTTCAATCTTATCAATTAGGTGTTAAATCTTGGCCATGTAATAATAGTTTCGAATACAAGTACAAATTATAGTTACCCCTGAGGAAACTGTAATTTGTATAGTCTATTTAATGTTTCGTACCCATTCGTTTTGTAGTAACTACTTACCAAGTAATACCAAGTGAAGAAAAAAAGTATTTAAAAAAAAAAGTATATAAGTATTAATATCCGTGGTCTGATACCCATAACACTAGCAGGTTATTCCTAGCTTACTTTGGGATCAGATAGCGTTGTGTGTAAAGTCCGTGAATATTTAATAAAAAAAAAAATTGTAAAAGTGTGCTATTACAAGTTACTACAAAATGAAGGGGTACGAAATACAAGAGAATCAAACAACTACAAATTATAGTATGCTAAAGTAGATACACAACACGACTACAGAACCAAGACTAAAAGATTTCTCTAGCTTTTTTAACATCCAAACATCAGTCCCAGGCTTCAGAATAGCTTTTTATTTTAGGTGATCCATTACTTTTGTATTCCCTTAGTAAGACAAATTTATATAAAGGTACATCAATTTGACACCAACAATTACTCAGTTCAGTCGTTTCATACAATTATTGCATCTTAACACTTCCTAGCAGAAATTGCTGCCTATTGTACTGCTTTTCTTTATCAAATTTCTAAGTTGTCATAATACGTCGCGTATAATAAGTGAAGTATAAAATAAATAAAATTGATAAAAACTATCCATTAAAAGGATATGGTTTGATAAATGTGTTTACTGTGGAAAATGAACTTAGTATCGAAGTGCGCATACGAGTAATAAGCTTTATTCCTGCAGTAAACACATTTATCAAACTTAGTCACAATAGCCTGTGCGATTTGTATATCTATGTGGATCACATCTCAGAGGGGAGAGGACACTTCTAGCAGATTTCCCTCGGGTCCGTTCCGAACGTCTCAACGTATCACCTAATGTGTTCTATCTATTAGTATTTGCGCCACATCCCTGTTCAAGCGTCAGTTAGTTCTTAATGCATACCTACAGTTCCAGCACTAGTTTGTGTTTTGCCAGATAACTGTCACTTGGTCCCCTAGAGAGTTGAGTGGGGTTTACTTGAATGCTATATGTAATGAACATTATGATACATTGTGAAAGCTTATAAATTTAATGTGGAAAGTCATCTGTGTTGAGCAGGACTCGAACTTGCGTCTCTCGAATCGTCTCTCGACCAGATACGTCCTGGTGCGTTGCGAAAACTTTGTCAGTTGCGAGTAGGTCTTGATGGTGGAAGATACTGGTACGAGTTTTGCTCAAGATCGATGATCCACCATATTATGATTTAGTTAGCATACTAATAGCTTTAAAAAAAATTTTTTAATGTTGATTGCCAGGAAGGCCAAATAGTTTATTCTTTTTCATAAAAAATGTGTTTTCCGGAGTTAAAATAATAATAATTGAACAAAAACAAAGTGACGGTATATGGCATTTTTTGCCGGACCCTTAACGACTAAAAACCAACACATTCCAAAACAAATTAACAGGAGATAGCCAAAGCCTGTCTTCGTTTGTTTACTTTTAACCCGTTAAATAGAGTTGGCAGCTTGTGTTTAACACCTGTGCACCTTTGCAAATGTCCACAAGTTACGATAATCCACTTTAGATTAGATAAGTTTCTTTGTCACCTCTGTAGTCAATTTTTTTGCGACATCGATTGGTGTAGTGGGCCGTACCAACCAATGACGTATCATTATATAGACACGTTATACACGAACATTGCGGCTTTCAAAAACAGCAAAACTTTTATAAATTTGAAAAAAGAATTCTATAAATTATCTGTGGTAGCATGCATAAAGTCAATATCAGAGGAATGTGGGGAAAAAGGGAAACTTGAATTTCACTAACTGAGACATAATATGGTTAATGTATTTACGAGTAAAGTACGTAATATTTAAATTTATAAAATGTTAATGTAGTTTATAGGATAAGTAATTATTAACGTAATTTAAGTCATAAAATAAAAATATAACAATATCATACAGAAACATTTATTTAATAAGTAATAATTTAGTACCTAGTAAGTAATAAGCCGAGCGCCTCGTTCATTCGTACTTCGAATCCCGCGCCGCCCACTCGGCTGCTGTGCGATAAACATTACGACTTCTGTCTCTTCGGAATCCTCTTCTATCTTCCTGTTCTTCTCGTGTCCGTAGTCCTTGATGCGTAATCCGTAAACCGTGACATAAAAACTGTGCGCTAAGCTACTTCGAAACTTTACCGTAACGGCGACCGTTTAGAGCTCTCTAATTCTGTCGTTGATTTTATTAAATTTTTATTACATCAATTACATAAAAACTGTTGCAGCTAAAAAACTGGTAATAGACAACTGTTCCAATACCTATCAGAAACTATAAATGGTAACATTGTAACACGTCTAGATTTTCTAGTATTCAAGGAAATGCACGACTCTATACAAATTTAGGCATCCTTTACCCATTATTTGAACTTTATGACAAATCTAGGGACTGTAGGGTATAGGAGCACTTCGAAACTGTTAGTTCACTGTGTATTTAACAAATTAAGAGTATTCGGAACATTCTAGACCCTAACTTAGGTATCTAGGCACACGAGAACCGTGTTAACAATAAAACAATCACGACGAAAAAAAGGTAAAAAAGCTATTCTAAAATTATTGTATTCGAAAGTTACGTAATAAACTATTAAACTATAAAGATTGTTTTATTTACAATGCTAGTGTCCCTAAGTCCTATATAGGTACTCCCGGGAGTCCTAGGTAGTCTAACTTGCTGTTTTAACACTATTTTGACTTCATTTGTCTCTAATCACTATGAACACTGTTTTAGGCACTGTATTGACTTTAAGGGGTAGGCCTCTGCCTACCCCTTCGGGGATAAAGGCGTGAGTATATGTATGTATTGACTTTAGGAACACTGGTTTAGCACTTAGGTCACTACACAAGCACTAAAAGTCTGTTTTTCACGAGGCTGTCGCGAACAATTTGGTATCGTAGTTCGTGCCTGTAGTCTAACCGTGAATATTGCCCGGCAGGCACCGCGCCGCAGTGATATCGAAACAAAACTTGGACGTGGTCTTGTGCACTAAGCTTTTAAACTTCACTTATGATACCAACTTTAACTTGCATAAGATGTTACAATTTCAGAACACACAATGTAAACCTAACGTTTAAGGGTTCCGTAACAAAATTACTTCTCTATACTGTGAGAGTTTAGTAACTACGTACGATTACATAGTATTAGCATAGCTTGTACGTGTTCCCTGTAGAGCCAGTAATTTAAAAAGTCATTGAGACACAGTAACCTACAGAGTTCGTAAAATTGTCCCTATTAAGTAATAAACTTGTGTTAGTCATTTAACACATACATTTTATTTAAAAAAAATAAGAAGCTAAACTCTTACATATTTTGCAAATACTTCTAAATTTTCTTCTTATTTACCGTAAAAATTATGGGATTAAACGTCACTTTCAACAAATTTTCGGGAATATGGAAATTTTCAAAATATTTTAGCGTAATTTTACAATATTTCCATGTCTTTGTGAGGCCGTCGAATCTGATTTAATGCTTCACTGTTACAAACGTGAGGCTTCACATATTTCAGAGGAAAGTTTTTAAGAACGTTGGCACCGGTAGCGGCTGTCTTCAGTCACATATATTTCAGGAATCTTTTGAATATATTAACATAAAATGGTATCATATCAACTTGTTGCAAATCATATAAATTCTAAACACAAGCAGTCGGATGTGTACCAGACTGCTGACCTATAGCGAAAGAAATTTGTATCTTTGTGTGTTTAACAAAAACACTTGCTTCATCAAAACATGACAGTCAGAAAACATTGTGTGTATGTCATCAGAAAACAATGAGATTAAAATGGTCCAAATTCGAGTTCTTCGTTTTTAAATTTATTTACTAGTCATATTCACTCATATTAGACTTCATTGGAAGCGGCGGTAACTGCAATTAATGTTTCCCGCTTGTATCGAAAATGCAGTTAAAGCAGCGGGATGTAGAAATAACATGACTGTAAGTTGCTCTCGGGACGTGTTCGGAATGTCATATTTTACTGTTGTTGTTTTGATTGGCGGTACTGCAGCGTGTTTGAGATTTGCATTAGTAATGGCTCTTGATTTACGCCCCTATTTAGCCTAATGATCGTTTTTATTGGCTTCTCAACCAGTAAAGAGCGCCTCCTCCAAAGTATCCTGTGTTAGTCAGTAGGCACACCACGAATCGGTGCGGTTGTTTCTATCCCTATGACTCGGTGGAAACCAAGTACCACTGCACTATACTGTAGTGGAACATGGTTTATACATTTATAATTGACTACTGACAGGCTTTCAAAGGCAATAAATCATATAGAGTTGGTATGAAATTGCATGTACTAATTACTCTTACGCTATTAAAATATATAATAACACATTCGCGTATATTCTCAATGGGCTAAGTAGAGGTGTTCACCTCTTCCTCACACACATATCCACTTTATGTCAGTCTTCTTATTAGTCCCACGTTACAGAGGAAAAGCAAGGCAAATTGTATAAACATTATTTAAATAAAATTCCAGCAGCCAGGACAGATGATAACCATCCACAAATACAAACTCTACACTTGCACTTTCGTTCGCCCAACAGGGCCGGAGTGCACCACAAGAAAAAAAATTGTTACAAATACGAACTTAAATCTACATTCATCTCAACGTTACTCGACCATCTGAATTTAAGTGAAGGTTATGTACTGTAATATGTAAATCCCTTGGGATATTCAAGTCGTTGCCTCCTCATTTGTCACGGCTGCAAAGTGGGTCCTTAGATTAAGCATCAATTACTTCGCGTTTTGAGAGAATTACTCTAGCTCTCACAGCCTCTTTAAAGTTGATTGTGTCGTACTAAGTGTCAAGCGTAAGAGATTCCTACTATTAATGAACCATACTTTCATACTTCACAGCTAAGTGAGTCCCATATATTACAATTGGAAATTATTATAAATTTAGTTAGAGAAAAACGTGCAAACACAAGTAAACGAATTCCAAAAAAAGCACTACTCACGAAGCTCTGAAAAGTTATTTGGTCCACATAAAGTTAGGATTTTTATTTATTGTTTAATGCTGAACATAAACTTCATTCAAGTTTCTATTCTTAGAATTTTCAATAATGTTTCTTTTGGTCGAATCTTATACCTAGCTAGCTTTTTAAAATATTTAAAACAGCATACATATGCAAATTGATAAAACCTCTGCGTTTATTTTGTTTCAATCTTCAATTCTCGTAGCATCAAACAAGGGCAAGGTTTCAATATCTTCAAAGTTCCCGACATTCATCTGCCGTTAACACATCCGACGGATGCCGCTTGTGAAGTACTTCCTACAATTTCCTTACCAAATGTCGCAGTCTATCCGAATCTAGAACATTCTTGACTATCAACCTTGTGTTGAAAGGCTGAAAGTTTATTTTCGTTTGAATGTTTGATGTTAGAACTGTGTGAAAACGATTTGCGTGGAACTTCATTGCTTTCTTTATGCGCGCGCTCCTCTGAGACACTTTATTGGGGCCCTCTAATGCGTGCCGAAGGACTCACGAGACAGAAAAATGAATCTCGTTATGGGAATAATTCTAAAATACGATCCGTTCGATTACGTGCCGCGTACCTTCAACATTTATAATATAAAGCCTTTATTATGAAAGCGGTGATACCCAGCTGCTGGCGCCTTCGTATAATGGTTGAAGGATTGCTTAATCGTTATTGCGGTATACTCGTGTACCTATTTTAATGATTATTATTTCACTTATAATGTAAAACAACCCTGTAAATACAATAGCATACAAATATTTAGATACAACTAGCTAATGCCCGCAGCTTCGCCCGCGATGGCGCTGTATGTGAATAATGATTTTCCCGCTTTTCTGTTAAAATTTTTCTTAATTTTCTTTGCTATAAACCTCACGGAGCCCGAGACCTTTCCAACGAATGCAAAACCGTGGAAATCGGTTCGTGCGTTCTGGAGTTATAGCGTCAGGAAGGAAAACCCGACTTATTTTTATAATATAATAGATATTTGCAACTTTGTTTGTGTTGAGCAGTAATAAAGTATTTAAAACCTAAAGAGATTAAAACAAAAAGTTCCAGTAATGGGTTTACTCGTACGTGGAACTAGTTCACGTGTATGGAACAATTTATTACTTGAATAATTGTTCAATGTAAAGGTTGTTTTTTTAATAGTAATAAAGTATTTAAAACCTAAAGAGATTAAAACAAAAAGTTCCAGTAATGGGTTTACTCGTACGTGGAACTAGTTCACGTGTATGGAACAATTTATTACTTGAATAATTGTTCAATGTAAAGGTTGTTTATTTATTTATTGTTATTAGTGTGACATGGGTGGGTACAAAGATCTTATAGTAACATGATTCTGGTTCTCCAAGTCTGCCAGTGGCTTACACAATTCTTAATCTATTTACATAATCTATATAAAATTTCATTATATTACAATCCGATATACACATTCATCATTATTATGTCACTGTTTATCAATTAATTCCCATTTAAATTTTAGTAGACATCAAGTCTGTACATTCTGAAAAGAAAAACATCATGTTTCCCAAGGTTTACATATTTTAAGAGTTAATCTTAGAATCAGATTTATAACATCAATATAACATAATTAAGTGTCATAATTCAATTATTTATGTTACCAATGTATGTCAAAGCTACAAATGTCAAATTTATTCAATGTCACTGGTGTGTAATTACCTAAATAGTCAATAGTGTCAATCAATACATATAATAAAATCGTAACAGGTCGCTGTCTGTACATGGAAGATAAATAAGAAAAAATATTATAGGGGGGCTTTATGAACGCAATAGAACCCAAAACAATGATTTTTAGAATTTTTGTCTGTTTGTCTGTATGTCTGTATGTCTGTATATCTGTATATCTGTTTGTCTGTACGGTTGTGCACGCTAATCTCAGTAACCGCTCAACCGATTGCAATGCGGTTTTTTTTATTGTGTTGAGGTTTGCTCCAGTTAACATTTAGCGTTTGTTTTATGTAAATCGGTTTAGAAATAAAAGAGTTATAACACTTTTAAGAATCAGATATTTTGAAAATTTTAATTATGGGGTTTCTTTGAATGTGAGTAAACCTAAACTGGCGTGTTGGCTTAATCATAAAAGAGCTTAATGATTAAGACTATTTTTAAACAATTCAGTCCGCGCCGAAGGCGTGGACTGAATTGTTTTAAAATAGACTTAATCATTAAGCTCTTTTATGATTAAGCAAACAGGGCAGTTTCAGACGCTGCTTGATGACTCTGATGAAGAAATACCTTTCCTTTTATACACCTTATGTGACGTAAACGAAGTTGCGGGCTCAGCTAGTATCTAATAAATGTCAATTACATAGCTCAGACCATCTACGCTACATCAAGGTTGTCCTTCAGATAATCATCCACCGAATAGAAACATTTACGAATCAATAATAATTGTACTCTATTCTTAAAAATATTAAGTTCTGCAAGTTCTCGCAAGGATTTTGGTAGATGATTATAGATACGCGCGATCATACATAACACACTTTTGTTAAACAGCACCGTCTTGTTAGTCGGCATACATATTTTTAATTGGTGTCTTTTACTTCTCAGTGTTTTAAATAGATTTATATTTTTCTTAACAAACAGTACTATTTCGAGTATATATATACACGGAAGTTTTTTAATATAGTAACTATAGGTAACGTGAACATTTTAATAATAATGCTGAATTAAAAGTATCTTGAACCTATAAAGAAATCATATGGAAATAGCTTTGACCAACTGTATTCAGCAAATTGGTGTCCAATTTGTCACGTCAGCAGCAGCAGCAGATTGAAAACTGATTACATGTCATGTTGTGCAATGTTGGAGTGGTACTTCCATCCTCTTCATTCCATTATAATACCAATAGAGAATAACAGAAAATAAAAAGAATAACCGGTGGCCAGTCAAATGACAATCGTTAAGCCATCCCCATCAGGCTGGTGGCGACGTCAATTTGGCGAACTAAATATTTAAAAAAAATAAGCCTAGTTAAAAGCCTTACGGGCAGCTAGAAAACTTTCAACTGCGGGTCGTCATGACCTGCGCTTGTCGGTTTCAAAACGACAATAGGCACACGAGTTCACGACCTATACGTGGGACATAAGTTACTTTATGGTGAAATGCGGGCGGATACTATGTCTCCACCTACCCCTTCGGGGATGACGACGTGACTATGTTTGTATATAATAAGAATAACACAAAGCTAACAGTGTACATTAAACCAAACAAATTGTTCTCGTTTCTATAATTCACTTCACACCTTTTTTCACACAAAGTTAAGCCATTGCAATAAAAGGGCACAACTAAAAACTACAAAGTATCAAACAGTTACCTCAAAATGTCCCGACGGAGTACAAAGTTACGACTTCGCACTTACTGAGCTATCAGACATGTTCGCTGTCCCAACCAACTTTAAATATTGCTATGATATTCTGTATTTTATTTTATGGGCAAATAAAGTTATAGTGCTATATTCATTTATAACCACTTGGCTGCTGTCCAAAGTTAAATGCACAAACTAACAATGAAACTCTTGTTTTAATGAACAGTGTAATGAATATATGGGCAGTATTTTTTATGTTATAATATTGCAGGTTTATGTACACACTAGCTGTCTTCAGCAGCTTCGTTGGCGATATACTAAATAAGGATTGACGTACTTACTACTCGTAGTTGCGCTTGAAGCTATGCAGAGACGTGCTATCCGAATTATTGGTTATTCTGAGGTGACGGGAGACCTCGAGCCATTAGCGCAGCGAATAATCATAGCGTCCTTGGCTGCCTTCTACTGAATGTATCACGGCGAGGGTTCTGAACAGCCCTTCAACCTGATCCCACCCTCTCCTTTCCGATCCCGAACAACGCGTGCGAGGCAGAGGTGCCACTCAAACACAGTAGTGGAGAGAATCTTCGCGAGAACTAAGCGTTTCAAAAGATCGTTCCTCTGTCGAACTATAAAAACCTGGAACGACCTGCCCGTGCTTCCCTCATCCTACAATCCCGGGTTCTTCAAGCGGAGCGTGAAGAGGCACACACAGGGCCGCCAACTTGAGGATCACTGTCAGGAGTCTTACGGACTGTGAGAGTGGCCCCCAATCGCTAGATGCGCAACAGCATTCCATCAGTGGCCACGTCAATTTGGCAAACTTTATTTATATAAAAAAACAGTTCCTGAGATCCTAGCGTCAAACAAACAAAACGCTAATTGGAAGTGATAATTTTACTGCACAGCTGGAAATATGCTTAACTAAATATCATTTTCATTATTGAACAAAATCGAAAACCTTGTCAAGAGTAGGTACCCTTAACCGGCGAGCGTTCATGAATAGTATGAAAACGCTTATAAAAGTTGTATGCCAGGATCTTAGCAAGTGAAAAGCTAAATGACAGATAACATAATCCCTGCCTACCCTGATGGGATAAAGGCGTGACGTGAATTATGTATTACTTTATGTTCTTAGCAACGCTAGGTATATGCAAGAGAATTAAATACGAGTAAGTTTAGTTCGACAATATAATTAGGCGGCCTGCTGGAGCTAGCGTGCTCGTTCATAATACAGGCGCCTAGACGGTCACTATCGAGAAAAAACCCGGATTTATACGGCTCAACAATGGCCAATTTTTAGTGCCTTTTGTTAAAAATAATGTCATTTTTATATGAGACGTCGATACGAAAGGTTTTAAGGATTATATGGTAAAACGAAGAATATGAACGAGGCTCTTGGTTAAAAATAAAGGAGGCTCACGATTTTGATCGATATAATGTAGCTATAGAAATGGTACTTTCGCTAATACGGTCACAATGCCCTCTAAAAACGCAGAACATAAGACAATGTTTAATACGACTGGTAAACCCACAAAGATACACAAGCTTGCTGTTCAATTTTCTGTTGATATTAGTGCCTGCTACTCGTACCCTTGATACATAGCCTGTAAATTAATATTATGAAACTGGACTTCCTGGGTCGGTTTCAATCCAGAACAAATCTTTTTTACAGGGAGCACGATGATTTGTTTAATTCCAATAACAAAATGTGTATAAATTTATATTTATACCTACCTATAAAAAATATATTTAAAATAGTTAGTATTACCATGGATTAGAATTTTTCGCTACTCTAAAGTACCTACTGCAAAGGCTTTGTTGAGGTATCAGATACAATTAATGAACATTGACATACATTTATACCATTTTTAACTTTAAAATAAATTGCCTCGGCTGCCAGCAGTAGTTTCCAAACGTGACCTCAAGGTATTTGTGCTCGATCGAGTAAGTGAAGTAACTAATTAACAAAGTTTTTGATTTGAGACAAAGGTCCGTGAAGTTTGTGTAACTTATCTTTAGATAGGCTAGGTGAGACAAATTTTATTTTAAAGTTCAACTTGGTTCATACGAAACTTGAACAAAATGTCCTTAGCCCTGGTCTGAGTCTCGGTCTTTTTTCCCTTTTAAAAGTTAGCAGAAAAAGTTAGCGTAGAGCCTTAGACTGTTTAAAAAAATTATACTTACCTGATATTTTTAAATAACAGGTATGATGTTTTTATCAATATTTATTTAGGAGTTTCTATTCCTAATGGAATAAATGTGTGCCCTTAACTGCTACAGTGTCAAAGAAGGGCTGCATAGGTACGTTGTGTATACTTTGAATGTGAACACATAGACATAGTGTTACTACGAGACTAAGACCGCTGCTAGAGGTCCTACTATTAATTCCTAACATTTGAGTACCTACTGTGGAAGAACAGTGGTAGTGCATTATGCAATTGTCGTGCTGTGGTCTCGGGTCAAATACCCGGCTGCACCAACTATTTCTGTCATTCAGAATTGTTTGATTCGGTTTGAATTTAGACGTTTTGTCTGTACTTATTATGTATAGGTAGGTATGTTGTTTGAAAATATGTGTCTAGGTTTGTTATTGACCAGTTGGCAAGCTTATGTTTGTTTGGTTTGTTTAAAATGTCCTACAATATTTACTTCTTTATTTATTTAGTTGGTAAGGAAGAGGGGCATAGTTTTTTCATCCCTTGGACATATTGACACTCAGCGCAATAAATCCCGGCGAGGACAAGACGCGTAGATATAAAATTTCAAACGTGACTTTACGTATAAAGTAGTATTTGAGCTTAGCTTTGGAGAGGAAGTTCATATCCTCTTTAAATAAACCTTTCTAACGTTTGGACATAACAAATGAAAAACGACAGGATACGCTTATGCGAGATTTGATTTTCTACTGTGAATAAAGGAGACTGGGTAAAAAAAGGCGCCACTTCCGGCAAAATAGGGCTTGAATATCTATTTCGAGAAATGTTAATATAAATGGCTAAACAGTTGGAAGTTAATTAATCTGTGTGTACTTTTCTATCATTAATACTCAGTCGGTATGAAGCTATTTATACAGTGTGTCCAGGACTTACGGTCCACTAGATAAAACTACGACCATACAGTTGAAGTTTTTCAACCGCCCATAATACGGTCTACAACTTGACTTAACAATTGTCATTTTACTGACAATCGGGTTTTATTTCGAGTATTCCTTCTTTAAGCAATGATCGTTCCCTTAATCGCTTTTTTCGACTCCCTCGGGAGTTTGTGGTGGTGACATTTTGTACTCTTTCCCGCCGCTACGCGGGGCACCAATTTATTTTAACGGGAAATATCTGATGAGTCATTGCAGGTTGGTACTTATGTAGGGCGACGTCATGCATCGTAGTGAATGGAACTTGGAAGAACTCTGTTTATCTAAGCATCTGATTCAGAATGATTTTGTAGTTCCGTCTCTTAATTCTTATTAGGATAATATTGTACTTTTATCGTATTGAGTCATTATGAATAATAGCCAACAATTCACGCTTTACCAATTACTTGACAATAAGTATACACAAGCAATAATTTAAGTACGCATTGTATTTTGGTTGTCTGTACTTAAAGGTATTTATATTTGATTTCAATTAGGTATGAGGATTTCGAATTACTGAAAAAATAGAAAATATTGACTAAAAAATAGAAAATGACTCAGTTTGTAACATCTTTATTCGCTTCCCGCGCCACAGATGTCGTTTCCGAATGATGATGTGCCGGAAATTACTTATTTTACAACAGATTCGTGCCGCTACGCTTAGTACTTCGTCCTAACATGTTTATATAATATAACGATACTAGATGGTGGTCGCGGCTCCACTTGTGTGAAATTTAGTTCCCATCATCGCTTTCCATGGAAACTTATTCCCCGGATAAAAAGTAGTGTTTATGTTATTCCATACTATAATTTATGTCTGCACTAAATCAGCCAGATCCGTTTAGCCGTTAGAGTGTAAAAGAGTAACAAACATTCACACATCTATTTTCATAATGTAAAAATGACATGTTTTGACAATCGTTGTCTAAGACAGATGAGTAGAAAAATATAGTATGACAAATCATTGATTTTTTTACTGTCCTGAGTAGGTATTTTACATGAAAATAAACTGTCATAAAGAAGTTATTAGGTGTCGAAATGATTGTAAGAACACTGTATCACTCCTGGATACTGTCATATAATCAGAGTGAATACTCAATTGCAAGTAATTATGGATATATAGGACCAAATGTGTTTGTTTACATTTTTGCGCAAAGCTATTGAAATACAGTATAATCATCCACTCATCCACACACCTAGGATGAGTAGATGTGTGAATGTATATTCACACGTCTACACATTCATACATCTACACATCCACACATTCACACATCCACACATACACTAATCCACACAACTACACATCTACACATCCACACTTCAACATCTACACAACAAACGTTCGCATTTATAATATTGGTAAATTACCCCGGTAAAGCAGTGGTTAGCCGTATATTTGTCTGTCAAAAACGTGAGTGGGATGCATCGTCTGCTAATTAGTCGTATTATATACGTTAAAAGGAGAGAACACGTGTACCTACGTCTCGCATTCGGTATGGTTATGATGAAATGAAAAATATTGCTATGTTAACAGTTTCCAACAGATTAGTATAGCACTAGGTGCGAATTACCCTACAGATATCTTCAGGGCCCAAAGCAACTTCATCTGGAAGTGGTGCACCGGCTGACGAGGTGATTACTACAAACAGATCCTGTATCAAAACCGTCATCCCAAGGAAAGTACAACAGTGGCTTTCAACAGCGGAATTGTAGTGTGATCGACTCATTTAACAGTATACAAACTACGTACATACTTATACTGACCTACATACAAATAAATGGTATAATTATATACTGTGCGGTTTCAGTGCGATAACGGCGCGTGGTTCATTGAATTCGTTCCATTTTACGCACTATTCGCTCATTGCAGTGAACACACCGCGGTGCAGGTATATTAATGCCTGTGGAATTTTCCTATCATTGATTTCCACAGCTACAATTTTGACACGGCTCTCTTTTAAATCCTTAGTGATTTAATGTTATTTTATTTATATTTTCTGAATTCTCTGCACAAAATTTATCAGAATCATTATTGTGGTTCAGGTGTGAAGACGTAACAGAGTTACTTTCACATTTTTTTTTCCTCATCTGGCTTCTTACATTGCAGTTGGCCATAATCAGAATTTTATTGCGAAATATAAATAATTTTCATGTTAAGATTCTTCTTAACAGCAGTGTATGAATGTATGTCCAAGTTCTACTCTAGTAAAGCGGTGGTACTATAATGGAGCTTGCTGTGGAATTGGTCGACAAATCTAAAAAGTCGCGTATCACTGCGCTATACACTTTACAACAATTGTGCACGTGGTCGAACCTATGTTTAAAAATCTATCATAAATTACAAATAAACACTCAAAAATACACTAGTTTTGAAAAAATTTATGTCGGAAGTAGGAGCTAGTCTTTAAGTTTGGCGCCAAATCCACTTTCACATTTGTATATTAGTAGGGATTAGTATCTATCAAATTCATTACTAGCTGGGTAGGTGGTCATTTACTGATAAAGCGGCAATATTAGATAGTTCATCTTTTATTTCTAGCTATCACGCTTCATGATACACAGACAGACGGACAGTGGAGTCTCACTTAATAGAGTGCCGTTTTTTTTTCTTATACTACGGAGCTCTAAAAATTCTAACTTGGTTTATAAATTCTTAAGCACAATTTGTGACCGAGTATTATATTCGCGAAAGTCTGTTCAAAGGAGTGAAAATAATAGGGTCCGAATATTAGTAAAAAACTTTGCGTAGTGAACTGAAATTGAATAGTATTATAGTATTTATTTCGATTGTTAGGAGTATATAGGTCAACCCCTGGACTGTAGTACAAACAGGGTCAAGCATTTGCACAATTGTCGACCAAGAGTTCAACATTTGAGGAAACTCTTATTGATATCATTTTAATTAAGTCCGTTGGGTACAAGTACGTAATCTCCGCCGTCAGCCCCCACTGAGCAATTAATGACCACTCTTGAAGCGAAAATTTTGGAGATAATCGAGATAATTGTTTTAATTATTTTCAGTCAAGTACTCGGCACTGACTGCTCTATTAATGCACAGCCCCAAAACGGATCTACGTAAATCCATTACAAAAGTACGTTTGTTATATTTTATTGCTCCTTAGGGGTAATGACGTTGCTTCAATAAAGTTTTAGAAATTTAGCCAAATGAAAACCAGTTTTCACAGACGGTTTTAGCTCTTGCTGGTAGGAATCCGCACAACACAAAAAAAAACGTTACCTTTGTGGTAAAAATATGAGTAGAGACGTAACCGCTACGCCACAAAAAGTAATGAAAACGGTAATCGCAGCAATATCTTTAATAATAACAATAAACAGGCACGCCCATTGAAACCGAAGCACTAACATTACGGGCGCGGATCAACACATTCAGTGCGGCCGTAAACGTTGGTTATTTTTACACCGGATTTACGAGCACATAAACTTGCGCCGTGTGCGATATTTATACACACTAAACGCCTATCGACATATACACACCATTTGTGTTGTACGGGACACGGGGACACCGGGACAGTAAAACTCCCCGTAAGGACAGATTTAATATTACACAAGTATTTTTTGTCATTGCTTGTACCTTTCTCTGAGCTGTTTCTGTAGATATAACCGTTTTTGTATCTACTTGTTAAGTTTTTTACGTATAATGTGATCCGGACACAAAAATATATGATGACTTTATATTAATCATTTTGACCAACTAAATTCCCTAGTTACGTAGGTACATAATGAGAAATGAGCACGAAATCTTTGAAACTTATTATCCACAGTTACAATTCAGGTTATCGAGTGTTCACGCTATTGGCGCGTACGTAAATTGTAGGTCTTGGGTGATGGTGAAGATGATGAAATGATATACGCAGCTTCAACTCATGCAGTATAATCACTGTTTTACAATAGTTAAAGTATAGGTAATTAAATTTGTAGCACGGGCAACCGCCCGGTGAAAGGTATTTTGTAGATTGTCCGCGCCGTCGAATGCTCCCGACTCCCGAGTGCGGCTCCCCGCCGCCGCGCGTCTCGCCCCGCGCTGGCGAAGGTCGCCGAAGATTTCCGATTGAAGCCGAGCGTTAACATCCTCCGGGGCGTTGAAAGCACTAGTTTGCTTTCAAATATTGAGTAGATCGCTGAGGTAGTTATTGTGGAGTGCCCAGATCATTTGTGGAAAGGCTGGAAATGGCTACATCGTCTGGTTCAGGATTCGTAATTGGTAAGAGGACCATTCTATTTACGGCCCTTTTGATGGGACCCTTGTCAGTCATGATATCAGCAACACGGCACACGCCATCCTGTCCAGGGTAGAGACGAATAACGCGCCCTCTGCGCCATTGTAGTGGCATCAGGTTGTCTTCCTTGAGTATGACAAGGTCTCCTATTTGAAGGCCCCTCTGATCTAGCTTCCACTTCATCCGCTGCTGCAGCTCCGCCATAAACTCGCGGCGCCATCGCTCCCAGAACTGCTGATGGATTTGCTCAATGCGCTTGTATCTGGTGATGGGACGTCCGGTGACAGGTAGTGAAGGCAGCGACGTCAGTGGCCGACCGATCAGAAAGTGGCCCGGTGTTAAAGGATTTAGGTCCTTGGGGTCTGATGAGAGAGGAGTAATGGGACGAGAATTTAGGATAGCTTCTATTTCTATGAAAAGCGTAGCCAACTCCTCAAACGTCAGATTTGCGTTTCCAGCAATGCGTTTTAAGTGATATTTTGCCGAGCGTACGCCTGCTTCCCAGATCCCACCAAAACTGGGTGCATACGCGGGTATAAATTTAAAATTGATACTAGCATTAGTCGCGTAATTAGATACTGAATGATGGCTGGACCGTAATACCCTACCGAGCTCATTGTGTGCGCCAACGAAATTTTTGCCGTTGTCGCAATAAATCACATTAGGTTTGCCACGACGCGATACGAACCTGCGTAAACAAAGTATAAACGCTTCCGTGGTCAAGTCACTGACAAGTTCAAGGTGGATAGCCTTGATGGTAAGGCAAACGAATACACATAAGTAGTCTTTTGTATTACGACTGCCGCGTCCCTTCTTGCTAGCTATCATAAAGTGACCAGCGAAGTCGATCCCTGTAGCATAAAAAGGTTCAGTAGCTTCTAACCTTACGTTTGGTAAATCTCCCATAATGGGTTGAATAGTTTTCCCTTTAAGTCTAATGCAATCGATACATTTTTTAGAGATGCTTCGTGCCAAATTTCGTCCGCCTACTGGCCAAAACTCTTCGCGAAGAGAAGAGAGCATTAGTTGAGCACCTGCATGATATAGACGTAGATGCTCATACCTCATTATAAGTTTTGTTAAATGGTGCTTAGCATCTAACAGTATTGGATGTTTTTTATTATAACAGAAATCAAAGTTGCTAATTCTGCCACCCACTCGCAAAACTCCATTGGAATCTACAAATGGGTTCAGAGACAGTAGTCTACTACGATGATGAAGAGGCTTTCCATCAGTTAAATTCTGCAAGTCTTTGTGAAATGACTGCAATTGACATTTTTTTACTAAAAATGTCAATGAGTCATTCAGCTCCTCAACCTTTAACGGGCCCGTCAACCTTGCACTACGCATTTTGCAGTTATGAATAAACCTAAACACATACGCGTAAGTTCTTTTCAAACGAATATAACTAGAAAAGCGATCGAAAGATACAACAGGATCGCTAATATCACTAGTATTATCGTCGATATTCAATAGTACTTTGACTTCAGGTAAATTTGAAGTAGAAGACGTAGTGTGAGGCTGTGACGGCCATTCAGAAGAATCCTTTTTTAGGAACGAAGGACCTTCCCACCACAAAGACAAAGACTGCAGCAGTTGAGGCTCGACACCGCGCGAGGCCAAATCTGCTGGATTAAAATCTGTAGGGACGTGTTTCCATTCAAAACCCTGGGTCAAGTCCTTAATTTTATTGACACGATTGCGCACGAAGGTTTGTAAAGCTTTAGTTTGTGTTTTTAGCCAACCGAGTACTACTGTAGAATCGGTCCATAATACATGTTTTGCTATATTTAATTTTATAGATTGAGTGACTTTCGTGCACAACTGAGCCCCTAACAAAGCGGCAGATAATTCCAAACGAGGAATTGTTAGCGTTTTAATTGGTGCCACTCGAGCTTTAGCACAAAGCAATCTAACTGTGACCTGATTATTACTATCAAACGAACGCAAGTACACACAAGCGCCGTAGGCTTCTTGAGAAGCGTCAACAAAACAGTGAAGTTCCGTGCGATTCGCATCTGGCTCCTCACAAAGAACGTGTCTGGGTAGATTGATGCGTGACAAGTTACTCAAATTGTCAACAAACTTCAACCATCGTTTTTCGAAGACTGGAGGAACAGACTCGTCCCAATCCAGTTTTGCAGACCACAGGTTCTGGAGAAGAATTTTTGGTTTTATGATACAACAGCATAAAAGCCCCAACGGATCAAACAACTTGCAAGTTGTGGAAATTATTTCTCTTTTTGTTATTTTGTTTGAAGTTTCTATGTCTATAGGAAAGTGCAAGTTGTCAGACCGTGGAGACCATTTCAATCCCAAAACACTGGCTTCGTTGTTAAAGTCAAGACAACCCGTAGATCCTGACTGATCCTGAAGAATCTGAGGACAGTTAGTCCGAAATTTACGTAGTGGAAGGCATGCAGAGTTTAGGACTTTAACGACATTTGTGTATATATGTTTTAACTCATCCATCGATGAAGAACCTGTATTGAGGTCATCGATGTAAAAATCATTCATAATGACATTAGCTGTAATCTCATCTGGACACTCAAGAGCCAACTGTTTGAGACATCTCGTACTCAAAAAAGGCGCTGAAGCCATACCGTAGGTAGTTGTATTAAGCTGAAATATCTTGATTGGCTGATCGACTTGTTCTCTCCACAAAATAAGTTGTAGATGGCGCTGTTGCTCATTGAGTGCGATTTGCCTATACATCTTTTCGATGTCAGCAGTGAGAACAAATCTGTTCGTACGGAAGCGCAGAAGTATTGAAAGCAGATCGCTTTGTACAACCGGACCTACTGCTTGAATGTCGTTTAGAGACTTACCAGTACTTGTCTTAGCAGACGCATCAAAAACGACCCTAAGCTTAGTTGTCTCCTTTTGCTCACGAATGACGCAATGATGTGGCAAATAACACCCAAAGCCAGGCCTTTCACCTTCGCTCATGTGTCCTAAATCTTCATATTCTTTTAAGAAATTACTATATTCTTTTTTGACGTCTGGATTTTTATCAAATTTTTTCTCTAAATTATGAAATCGTCTCATAGCTATAGGATATGAGTTGCCGAGAGACTCCTCGGGCTTTTCCTTGAATGGCATCATTACAGAGAATCGACCATCAGGCAAACGACTAGTATTTTCAACAAAATGAGTTTCACAAAACTCTTCATCTACAGACAAAGGCTTGCAATCAGAAGGCAATTCTTCGACCTCCCAAAAACGCTTTAGTGAATCATCGACGTCTTTTAGTGACGGGTTTTGCCTTGTAGTGACAAAATTACAATTGACATTAAACCGGTAGTAGCTTTCTCCTGTGAGACCAGCCACTATCCATCCCAGCTTGCTATCTTGCAGGATTGGTTTGTCTTTCCCCAATTTTATCTGATTAGCCTTAATAATTTCAAAAAACTTATCAGCCCCTAACAAGATATCAATCTGTGATGGCTTATAGAATGAAGGATCAGCAAGCTCAACATCATGTGGCAAATCCAACTTTCTGACATCAACTTCTACATTAGGCACGTTGCCTGTGATTGTCGGAATTACTAAACAATCAGCATTTATGGTAAATGAATTTACACGAGACCTTATCTGTATTTGAGCTCGTTCAGATATTTCTGTTTCTTTATTATTGATCCCGCAAATTTTGAATGAATTTATTTTACTAGTGGGTAGTCCTAAATTTTCCCTCAACCCATTCGTCATAAAACAAGACTGACTTCCTGTGTCCAACAATGCGCGCGCAAGGTAAGTCGAGTTACTATCAACGCCAGAAACTTCGACCTGAGCTGTGCACAACAGCACCTGACCCGCCGTGCCCGTTGACACGTTGATTGATGAGTTAACATTTTTCGCGGTTACTGTAGTCGAAACATTATTATTATTGTTGGTGGCATTGGCCCCATGTAAAAGAGAATTGTGTTTCTTCCTACAATTTCGGCAAGAACCCTTGAGAGTGCATTGCGGACCATTGTGACCACTACGAAGGCAATTGGTACAAAGTTTGTGTTTTGAAACCTCAACGAGCCTATCTGCAAGACTCATGTCCTTGAATTTGTCACACTGATAAACGTGATGGTTTTGTCCACATACTAAACATGGTTTAATGCGCGGTCCCTCAACAGCTGCTACAAACGACTTGGTGTACTTGACCTCCTTGCCTACATTTTTTGTTTCAGTGCCACGACTAGTACTGGCACCCTTGTTATCAATAGAACGACTACAGTACATGGTTTCTAAAATATTCGCTCGATTACGTAAAAACTCTTTAAATTGTTCTAATGTGGGTAGTTCTGAAGAATTTTTATTTTCACTTTTTGAGGGTAGACGTGAAAAGGAACCTTTGTACTCTTCCCACTTTCCATTCGTTTTGGGATCTAACTTCGCTGAGACCAAAAAAATTACTAGTGGGTCCCAACCCTTGGTAGAAATACCCAACGCATCTAAACAGCTCAAATTTTTTGACACGGTGTCGACTAAATACCTTAAAGCCTTAAATGATTCTTTTTGTATTGGAGCAATGCTCACAATCGCGCTTAAATGGTTATTTATTAAAATATTCTTGTTGTCGTATCGTTCACACAATGTTTTCCACGCAAGCTCGTATCCGCTAGCAGAAAAGTCTATGGATCTTATTACAACACTGGCACTTCCTTGAAGTGAATTCCGCAAATAGTGAAATTTATTCACCGGAGCAATCGAATCGTTACTATTAATCAATGACTCAAACAAATCTTTAAACTCTAACCATCGCGTATAATTACCATCGAACGTTGGCAAATTAATCGTTGGCAAACGAATCGCCTTAAAGTTCTCATGACTAGAAGATGACTTGAATGAGTCATTGTCCGCGCCTGTTTTGGGTGAAAACGAATCAATAATATCTTGAGCTAATGCAATTTGCGAATAGAAAAGGCTTTCAGTTTGAGTTCTTTCCGATATCTGTTCATCAATGTTCGCAGAAAGCTCCTCAAGCTCAATTTGTATTTTATCATAATCATTCATTAACTTTCGTAGCCCATCTAATCGCAAGCCCAACTCTTTTACTTGTATTGAAGACAACTCAGAACGTTCAGTGCGTTTTAGGTTTTTTACAAAGTCTTTAAAAACGGTTAACTGACTTTTAATACCACCGCGTCTCTTGACTAGTTTTTTAATTGTTTCGGCACCGCTCGTACTTGTATTCGTTGAGTCGCCTTCAACCATTTTTGACAATTGAACAATGAGCTAGGCAAAATAAAATGGTTCAATCTAACCGGTAACACGATCCAGCCGCCAAACCTCGCGTCGCTGCCGCCGAGCCCGGCAACAGCACCGGCCGCGTCGGGCGAGCGCAGGTACAGTCAGCAACACGGCAACCGGCGCCGCGTTGTACCAACACGAATAACCGCACCCGTCGAGGATGCACAGCGATGAATACACTGGAACGTACCAAAAATGGACTTTGAACTACAGTCGTTAACGATTACCCTATTTAAATAACCCTAAACAGCCACAATGCACGGTTAAATAGTAAAAAAAAATACAATATTTAGGCACCTGCTTGTATAATAAAGACGGAAAAATGCAAGTAAACGTTAAGTATTATATAGAACACGAATAACGGTACTTTTAGATTGCAACGGTTTTTAACGGTACTTAAATTAAACTAAATACGTTTGTCCGGTACTAAAATACTGATTACTAGCGAATTGTTGTTATTTAAAACTTATAGATGCTAAATATAACTGCAATCTATTATTTCAAACAGAGATTATTAGCGCGAAGCGATAGTTATGCAATGAAACGATGCACAAAAAGGTCTACAAGCATTTAGCTAATTACCGAACATGTAAACAAGTGTTCGTATTTAAATTACGCATTGATTTGTATAGAAATCAATTAACTTTGCTGCTAAGTGCAAAATAAAAGTGCAAATTGGCTTGTTCGCATAAAGCTAGATACGAAACCCGACGTTTGCACGTAGCCAAGCACTTAACATAGAAATAGAAACTGGAATTAGGGATAAGACATTAGAAAAGGAACGGGCTTACTTCAGTTCGGCTTATTATTCCGTCGTTGAGTACTTGTAGTGTCCCCAGCGCAGCGCCATGTCACCGTTCAATTCCTTTGTTCTTGCGAAGTTCGTTATTATTCCACGGTCGCCATATGTTCACGCTATTGGCGCGTACGTAAATTGTAGGTCTTGGGTGATGGTGAAGATGATGAAATGATATACGCAGCTTCAACTCATGCAGTATAATCACTGTTTTACAATAGTTAAAGTATCGGTAATTAAATTTGTAGCACGGGCAACCGCCCGGTGAAAGGTATTTTCTAGATTGTCCGCGCCGTCGAATGCTCCCGACTCCCGAGTGCGGCTCCCCGCCGCCGCGCGTCTCGCCCCGCGCTGGCGAAGGTCGCCGAAGATTTCCGATTGAAGCCGAGCGTTAACACGAGAGTTTATCGAAATTTGACTCAGATTTCTTCTGGACATTGATGTTTCATAATCATGAACAGAGCTTAATCATTTATTTTATTTGAGAAACATTTGTACATTACAGGTCTTGAAAAATAATTGTTATACATACAGTTTAGAGTTTAACCATAGTGTTGCAGTTTTACCATGATATTACGACCACTACTAACTGCCTAAACATGAATGCACTTCCATTGCACAGCGCTAAAGCGTCTCACAAAACTCATTTACGATTTCAGTATTTTCAAAACGAAAAATTGTAATAGAGTTGCATATTCGACGTGAGAGACGTGGTTTTGATATCCTAGTCTCCGAGTATGGAAAATAAAGGGTTCCGCACACGGCGCGCTCACGGTCGAAGGCTCCGTTCAATTTTCCAATTTAAAAAGGCGTAAAGCGCAGCCGGCTGGAGCAGGGGGCGCGCACGATATTGCTTGCACACTATTACGAGTACTACGGACTAGATTTGTGGCTGTGGATTAGCATTGTTTTTTGTGGATTTCGAATTAAGTCGTATTCGAGTATTCGAGGGTATCCGGCTATAGTCAGTTGAAGGAAACTCTTTGGTTTTGTAAATAGTTAATAGAGTTGATTTTCATTTTGTAGGAATTGTGAGCAGAAATGGAAGAGTAAAAACCGGACAATTGTGAGTTGGACTCGCAAAAGTAGAGTTCCTTATCTAAACATTGCAAAATATGTCACGTTTGGTGTATGGGAGATCAAATATTATATTTCATTTTTAGTGTGTAGTTAGGCATTTTATAGTTACAGCGGCAATAGTAATTCATCTTTTGTTTCTAGCTATCACGGTTCATGATAGACAGCCTGGTGACAAACAGACAGACAGTGGACTCACACTAAATAGGGCCCCGTTTTTACTTTTTGATACGGAACCCTAAAAATCCAAACTTGGTTTATAAATTCTTAGGCTCAATTTGTGACTGAGTATTATATTCGGGAAGTCTGCTCAAAGGGGTGAAAATAATAGGGTCCGAATGTTAGTAAAAAACTTTTGCGTAGTGAACTGAAATTCAATAGTCTTATAATATTATGTATTATGATTGTAAGGAGTAATATTATGGACAGCTTTTGTTTGAAGACTTTTTATAAACAGAGTTTCCAAAATTGAACACTTTTTTTTACCCGTGAAGAAGAGACTTGACTAGGTAGAATCATGTAGTTAGCAAAAATAAAAATCGTTATAAAATCTGTAGAGAATCATTACAAACAGCTAGTTGAATACATGTCAATACACTTTTTTTAAATTATACACTGTCGGCAAAGGGATATCTGGATGTTTCCTTATTCAACCGTTTTTATTATTGTACATACATAAAACATTCGCTTTGAAAAAGCTTCAAGGAAATCTATATAAAGCGAACACTTTCGAAAACGTTCATTCTTCTCCAATTTTCTAGGGGAAAATATTTCAAGATTAAGGGACCATGTCGATAAGCTTCGACTTAAAGGTGTAATGTGATGGTGGGTTGCACTGTCACTTAATCTGTGATGTGAATTTTTTATCAATTTGCTTTATCAATTAATGAACTTTTTGTTTTTGGTTTCATACCAAAAGGGTAAAACCGGGATCCTATTCATGAGATGATTCTGTCCGTCTCTCTGTCTGTCTGTATGGCCGTCACGAAAATGTATTTCAGCAACCGTCATAGCCAAAAAGCTGCAATTTTCACAGAAGATGTATTTGTGTTGCCACAGCAAATACTAAAATCAAAGACTAATAAAATCACGCATAGGAGCAAACGACAAACGTATTTTTTCTTTGCGTTTTTTGATACCTTTTGTTTTTGAAAATTTCCCACTTAGATTAGACAGTTACAATAAAAAATAAAATACAGACGAATTGAGAACCTCCTCCTTTTTTGGAAGTCGGTTAATAACGCATTTTAAAACAATTTTACTCACTCTTAATAATCACGCAGTCTATGACGTATACCTTTTACAAAATGATATATCAAAAATTGATGACTTGTGTTTTATTTTAATATTTGAAATTTCTGTAATATTCGGAAAGTTTTTGATTAAGAACTGAGTAAACTTTAGTTAGTGACTCACACAGTGCAATCGCCCTTCTCTAGTTTGTAACACAATTCAGTTCGTCGCCCGTCAACGTGCACTCCGCGCGATGTGACGTCATTTGTCTGAACACGAGTACTCGTGATAGATGGATGGAGTCAGGATTATGGTAGCTTTTGAATTGGCTATTTTATTTAAATTATATTCTTCTGACTATGACTATGTAAAAAAGTCCAATTTTGGTAAAATTTGAAGATATAATCTTAGGTAGAAATGGGTTCTATACGTTGTCATTCGACTTAATTCTTCTTTTAATAAATTCGTGGTAATTAAAGAAGTATAGCCCTAAGTTGTACGCCAGTTCCATAGATTTAGAAAGTTGAGAGTAGCGAAAAATTCTAAATCTATGGCCAGTTCAAAGTAACATCGCCCATTTGATCACTATCTGTCAGAAACGCAATATCTGAGCGGCTGGACATTAGTAATGTTCTTCTTGATTATATAAATTACGTGTCACATTGTTTGTTCGCGATGAACTCCTAATCTAAACAGATTTTAACCAAATTTGCACACAGTCTACAGTTTAATCCAACTTGAGAGATAGGATAGTTTAATTTTGTGGAAAACCTACATGTCTACCTTAGACACAGCAACGCGTGGCCTGGTTGTCTAATATTTCCATAAAGAAGGAAATTACTAACTTTACCGTTCAATAATATCTGTGGTACAAAAGTGCTGTTTATACATTACAGAAAACTCTTGATCAACGTCAATATTGACTTGTGACGCCGTTCCATGTGCAAATATCATATTAATTTTGAACCTGTTGTGTTATTTGTACATTTAATGCTCCATTTGGTAGGATATTGTGTGTACGAAAGTAGTTTTCAGTCAAGCAAGAGAAGCTTTATTAGTTTGATATCTCGCCTAAAAACTATTTTATTATCTTTGAAATATTATTAATCGTCGTGGACTTATTAATAATTTTTAATTTGGCTTTTATTTCAAACTTTTTAGAGAACTTAAACATTACGTACAAAACGCGTCGCCCCGGGCTTTGCTTTTGATGCGCACACTGACTTGACAACTTTTGAGGTGCCTTGTTATTTTAAAAGAGTTTAAATTAGAAAAAGACATCGTTACTCGTGGTGACTGGCGTCTTTCAAATAGATAGAGGTGCAAATATGTCTCACGATCAGATATATTCTGCAGCAACTGTGAAGGAGAGGAAAATTCGACTACAAATGCCGCCCACGTAATTTGTTTCTTCATTTGGTTCAACTAACTTACTCTAAAACAGGAGCTATAAAGAACCTAGGAAGATTTCGTTTGGGTACCTACCTAAACTAACTCGACACCCATGCCATCGCGTATTGCCCCAGATATCACACAACTAAAAAAAATAATACAATAGGTAGGCAGTAGGTTAATGCTGAAGAAACGAGTAGAACTTTGTCAAAGATCCAGATAACGCTATTACAGAGGGAGCCATATACGAATGTGCAGTAACAATATTTTTAATTGTTATGGTTACAGCCGAAAGTTCAATGAGTAGGTACCTTCGACATGGCTCAGACTTTATTAAAGGGAAGTCGCAACATTCTTTAGGATAAAGGAGTACCTAGGTTGCTTATTGAATAGTTTTCACATTCCTATTTATAGAGAAGCGTAGAGAATCTGTGGAACTGGGATGTTGAATCTATAGAGATTTCATATATCGCTCACCGCCCTGAACCTGCATCTGTTATAGTGACGACTATCCCGAACCACCGCCTCTTGGGTCATGCTAATGAATAACGAGGATCTTTTTTATACTACTAAGATTGCAGACAAGTTTACGGCCCACCTGATGTAAAGTGGTCACCGTAGCCTATGGACGTTTGCAACACCAGGGGCGCACTAGCGCTGCCGACCCTGCAAGAACCTTTTAACATAGACTTATAACAGCGTTATAATTCTATGTCTTTTAAGACCCCTTTGAAGAATTCCATACTTTGTACGTGAGATGAAATAGTTTGACAACTCTTTGCTTGAAGTTTGCACTGTGACATTAGCATTTATCGACGGTACAACTATGAGTAGGTATCTAGTATACCATGGCAGCATCCCTATTTGGTGAGGTTTTGTGTTTTGGCAATAAACCAACGCTTATATTGTGAACGTGACTTGTTTTCACTCGTAAATAAAAGAATGGGATATAAAATAAATACTTATAATACGCGTATTGTTTATTAGATTGTGTCATGGGGCTGTGAGGTAGGCACCGGCGAGGCGCCAAAACGTACATCGCCAGTTATGTGAACACGTTATACAGTAATGTTCAGCAGAACAAAGAATAACACAACAAAGGAAATAGATGATTCGGAAATGAACTACACCTTCTGCTTTCAGATTAATTTAATGAATCACAGTCAGTACCTGCATTTGCACGAGGTATTATTCTGAATACTATCTCAATCATCCATGCTTAGCCACTCCTGCTCTATTACAATTCGTTTGAGAGACACTTCGGAGCGAGAGTTTGCTATTTATGGATGCGTCTTACATTTTTATATACAGTAACGTACGACTAACTTTGGTGCTTAAAACTGCACTATAAATTATAGAATACAAAGCATTATTGGTTTTCATTTGTACTTTACTTTACGGAACTCCCGAATTGTCTCTAGTTTTCAGATAGAAAACGTGGGTAAGTTTATCGAAAGGGAGACCTCATAAAGTTCGCGGGTGCCTACTTATTGCATGTACATGTGCAAGACCAAAAACTGTGGCGGTGTTGATGGGACACTTATGACCAATATGCACAGTTAATTAAATGAAGTTATGAATTTTGTAAAATTGTATAATGTAAATATGAATAGAAAAGCTTACCATAAATCTACCTTTAATTCAATAGGTACTATATCATGGTTGAGCATCCACCGCGTTTTTCGTCAATCTATCAAATTACATAAATCATTTATTATATAATAGCAGGGATCAAAAATTACTCGTTTTTACTTTGGTAACAAAGCTGGTTTGAAATCGTAAAGGCTGACATATATTTGTCAAAATCGGGAATGCTGAAGATCGAGACATTACCAGAAATAATGATAATAAACTCTCTGTTATCTGGGAGAGAGCAAGCAGTGAAACTTTTTACAACGCGGCAAAGATATGGAGACAATAATATAAGTAAATAACTTTGACTTTATCTTTTAAATCGCCATCAAAAGAACTACGAGTGTGCACAGACAGCTGTATGAGAATTATCCGCCATTACATTAATGATGCTATGCAGCCATTTGTTTGGTATAAATGACGTCATTCCGCCAAGAAGGGCCCGTAATGCTTTGTTATATTATGTAAAGTTAATATTTATGGGTTTTTGGTAGAAAAGGGAAGGAGGTAAGGTAGACACTGAGCATTCACCGTCTTTCACCTAGTACATGATCGTTAAAAGTTACGTGTTTCACCTCTGAAACAGTCCCGCTTTGCTATTCTTTATCGTTAAATAAAATAAATTTATCATTATACCTATCTCTTTATGAAATGATATGGAATCTTACTTCGACGCAATAGATAACAGCTAGTACAGAAATGGCGACAATTGCAAGAGATCTACGTCCAAAAGTGGACAAATTTATGCTGATGTTAAATCAAAAACTTTAGGAGCAAGTTTAAAATAATCAACCGCAATGTGCCTTGTATTTACAATCTCCTGTTCAAAAGGTTGCGGGTTAGCCGAGTACAAAGTTATTTTAATGAGTTTTGTAACGAAATTGAATTTTATAAGTGGCGCGGGTCGTTCGGTGTGAGTTTACTACGATAGTCGATGTCGTAAAGTGCCCACGGCCGGTAAGCTATTGTCTGGAAGCCTGAAAGTTGACGCTCAAACTTTCTATTGATAAACGACTTAAATACTTTTAGTCCCCTGTCGTTTGAAATTGTTTAGCTATTGTTACATTTTTCATATCGCACTGACGTGACAATAATAGTTTCTAGAGAGGGATTACTACAATAGTCTATCGAGGTAATATCTTAATAGGTATTCTAAAGAGAAATAATTTGTATGTTTCTAATCGAATCGAACCTCAAATTTCTCAATCGATTTTCTTTTTAATGATAAAGAAAAGATTTCAAAATACCTTTCACCATTAGAAAGACCAGTTTTTCTGAAGTACCATTGGCTTGGATATTAACATGTATCAACATGATGAGGAAGCGGAGTAGTAATGATAAATGTCCACATATCTTACACATGAATTTCTATATTAAATAAAAATAAATAAATTAATAAATGTTTATTGCAAAACTATAAGACAGCATCTTTTCTTTTCTACATGCAATTTCAGAAACAATAACACGCCCATGGAGTCAGTATTACAGAATCCGAAATTCGCAAACAATTTCAGTAACCATGATACAATTAAGCCAAAAGATAACAATAAAAATAAATAATTAGGAACTCAATTACAACTCAAGCAGTCACAGCCACATCCGCCACCATACGACAAAGTCAGCGAAACACTGATCTAGGTATTATAATTACCACTACATATTGTTTGCCACTTTTAATGTATCAACAATATACCTACCCACATTATAATAGCTCAAGCCGTATTAGGTAGCATAGTTAATTTGCACCAGATAGCGTGGTATGAAAATATTCCTAAATAAGTAAGAATGTATTTAATCAAAATACATTCCAAACGTATGCCACATTGAGAGAAGATTAACGGCAGCCGGTAATGGCGCGCGCTCAGCTGATTTATTTAATGTTTACATCTTCCTACCTACGCCACTGTTGTGGTTTGTTTAGAAAAAGGGAAGTGGGCTACATGAAGTTGTATTTACAGGTAAAAAGGTTCTAAATATACGTTAGTTGATTATCGCTGGTCAGCTCGTACTAGCTGAATGTATTTTTCAATATTCGGGTTCCTCCCGTATCTTAATCTGATGCGGTTAAGTAACTACTGATATTCCTTCTAGGACACTCCAGCCATTATAGGCATGCATTGAACTGTAAAAACGTCATGTAAACTCCAAACATGTTGGCTGTCAAAATTCTACGGTAATTCAGTAAAAACAATAGCTTTATGTAATTTTCCTCTGAATAAAATTAAACTGCACTGCAAATTTTACGTTCATCCGTTTTCGTAGTTTTTTTTTAAAGGTTGAATGTTTTAGTCTTCAATGTTATAAAGATGATTCCAGAAAGCTATCCCAGTTAAGAACCCTAACTCTCTGGTGAATGTTCTAATCTAAAAAATCATAACTCATAGGTAGAACCTCCTTTTGTAAAGTAGGGCTCAATATGGGTCCACTGTCACCATTACTTACCACACCACTTATAAAGGCATTGTTCTGTAGACATACATTGTTCAAACACACGGCTAATAGATTGCACTGTGTATCGATAATCCTACATAGTTTGTGTTTCCTACGTGCTGTGGGTTAAAGTATTCTCATGTGGTTTAGCTTTATTGAATCTAGGCTATGGGTTAACTGAAATAAACTAAAATAATGCAATCGGTTATTATTTCATGTTAATTTCTTTGAAAATGCTCGATTTTTTTTTATAAATATTCACGGACGGAATTAGGTACAGAGATACTTATTCGTAGATGTGATCAGAGTGGCAAGTGCGAGTTTCGGCGTGCATCGCCGATTTGTATGGAATTGTGTCAAGTTTCCGCGTTTACAGCTAGGTGACGGGGTCTCGATTCCATACAAATTGGCGCGCCGTCAATGTCGACAGGCTCACGCAAAAACTCGCACTTGCCCCTCTGAGCGTAGACCATCTTTTTAGCAGCTGAATGGTTTAGGTTCTGTGTTTTTGGTTCGTAATAGTTCTGTTCATAGTCCATGAGTAGGGCCGTATGTGACTGCAAAGTCAGAAAAAAATATTTACTTCGCCTCTTCCTAATAGGTTTTGCAAAACAGCTCTGCCATCGTAGTAGTACTTTACTCCTTCAGGATATAGACCAGGTGTGTTGAGGAGAATGTAATCAAAGTGGAAATAATTAGTATTTTCAAATGTCAAGAATCCAGTACCTATTAAATGAAGCTGAAAAAATAATATAAACATATTTTGTAACAAATATAAATTGTATTTAGATTACGTAAAACTTTTACTTTAGAAGAGGTAACTACAGCGAGATAATTTAAACATAAGATCCCAACAATATTCAAAGTTTGGTATAAATAATTATAAACTCAATCACCAGACTGTGGTACCTGGTTAAGATAAAGACTTTAAGCTCAAAGTTACGAGCGCTTTGCTACTTCATGTTCTCAACGTGATAAATACCTACTTGGCTGATTCATCAACGTGGACCATAAACCTTTGGGTGAGGAACTTCAAACTTGGACAGTAGATTATACAGGCTGATTTATAACTTTCTTAAAGCTTTAAATTAGCTTTAGCTATAACATTGTAAAAAGATTATAATCACTTTAGAATTTAGACTTTGTTTCTAGTTTTTGAAGCTGTGTTTACACAGTAATTACATACTGCCAGAGTGCTAGTTAACATTATTGTGTGGCGGGACCACGACTTTATAGCGAGTCGCACTGCCGAATAAAATTTCCAAAACCCCGAGTGTAATAAGTAACTTCTATGAACCACCTGAAACGGAATGATCGTGATGTTACGTTATCATCACAGCAGATAAAAATATTCTGTCGTTGAATTATTAAAGATCTGCGAATTTCTTTATCAGATCAATAGGAGGTTTAATAGGTATTCTATTGAACCAACACAATAAAAACGTTTCATACATGTAATAGGAAGAATATATAGAACCTTTATTTATAATCCCTTGAAAATAGAACCCTGTTTATCCCTGTAAAGGATGTGATTCGTACAAAAATAATATGAAATGAAACCTGAAAATGTTTAATTGCTAAGAGGTGTGAGACCCCAACATGTTAAACAACTAAAGCGCGCGAGACTTACAATAGTTCGGAAATAGAGAACAAATATGGCGGTTTGTTTGTCTGTTTGTCCCAGCTGTGGCTCGGAACATAATCCAGGTTAAAAAGCCACTGCGAGCCAGTTGGTGTTGGAAGTTCGACTTATATTGTGTGTTGTAAATATTGGAGCGTGTTAGGTTCGTGTGTGAGATAAGTGAAGGTATTTGTGTAAGGAGCAGAAACATTTTACAGCATGAATGCTTGCATTTGCTTTATGAAGGTACTTAAGACAAGCTAGACCGCTATATACTTTTTAATCGTCGAGAATATAACCCGAATTACACAAAAATCTATCTAAAGTTAAAATTTATTATTTTAAAATTATAAAAAAGGTCCTCTGTCTAGGATTAGCCATTTTTTTAATACCACTAAGGTGGCAGACAAGCATACGGCCCACCAGAAGGACCGGTGGTCACCGCAGCCTATGAACGCCTGCAACACCAGAGGTGCCACACTCGCGCTGCCGACCGGACCCTGTAAAAACCTTCTAAGACCCCTTTTGAAGAACTCCATACTGTAGGCGTTCGGGAAAACCGAGGCAGGGAGGTCATTCCATAACCTAAGCGTGCGCGGAAGAAAACACCTATCGGATCTAACCGTGCTGGAACGCTCCGGACGCAGAGTGTGAGGATGAACTCCCTGGCCTGGCCTGGCGGGTTTACCACTGGTGACCGAAATTCATTTGATCGTTTGACGTGTGACCGAAAAAACATTAGGCCATTCTACTACAGATCGAATGAACAACTGACCAGAAGAGTTTTCATCGAACAAACATTTGGTATGTTTACTACTGATCGAATGAACGTTTGGTCGAAAAACAGTTGACTCAAGAATATTTTAACAAACAATCCTTTGGTATATTTACTACTGATCGAATGAACGTTTGGTCGAAAAACAGTTGACTAAAGAATATTTTAACAAATAATCCTTTGGTATTTTTTACGAGTATCTATCTACTAGGTACTGATTTCATTGATGAAATTTACTCATATACTATTTATTTTTTAAATTTTATCATACTTGACACTTCATTATGTATTCGAACTGTTATCAGCTACATAAATAGTTAATGTAATTGTGGGTAGTTTATAAAAATATGTCATAGCATTGCAACTATTGTATTCACACTGCACTCGTTATCCTTCCGTTTTACAATTGTTTATTCGTTTGTGTTATTAATATGAGTCATTGTAAATTGGTGAAATCTACTCGTGGAGCAGATATGTTATTTCTCGATGGATATTCATATCATCTAAATAGAAAAAAAGATAATAAATACTACTGGACGTGCACTAAAAAAAATCAACATATTGTGGTGTTAGTTTGACGACGCAGTTTTGCAATAATGAACATATTGTTCTGAAGAGGAATAACGATCATCACCACGTTCCAAGCCCTGAAAAAGAAATTGAATTTAGTGTCGTCGCTGAAGAATAAAGCTAATAGCTCTATGGATTCCCCTACTCAGATCATCCAGCGTTGCATACAGGATGTGCCTAGTACAAGCGCCCCACGTTTACCCAATAAAGCTGCTATGCGTGTTATAATTCAAAGATCAAGGAATAAACACCTTCCGAATTTACCTAAATCGGTACATGATGTGAAAATTCCTGAAGAATTATGTAAAATAGGTGGTAAACAGTTCTTAATTGGTCATTACATTTATAAAGACGAATGTGTTGTTGTATTTAGCACGGAAGAAAACATGAAATTACTATGCGGTGCTACTTTTTTGATAATGGATGGCACTTTTTAGTGCTGTCCGAAACCATTCACACAAATCTATACTATTCACAGTAAAGTGGGAAAGCATGATGGAATAAGTCAAATATTACCATTAGTATTCGGACTTCTTTCACATAAAACTGAACATTGCTATAAAGTGTTTCTAGAAATAATAAAGAGTTACATACGCAACCATCTCGATATTATTTTGCAGCCTCAGATTTTTGTCACTGATTTTGAGAAAGCTGCAATTAATGCTGTAAATAGTATATTTCCGGATAGTACTCACAAACTTTGCTTTTTTCACCTCACGCAAAGCATCTGACGTCAAATTCAAGCAGCAGGTCTAGCTCAGCGATATGGGAACGACTGTGAATTTGCACATAAAATGAGACATTTTGCTGCACTTGCATTTTTAGAACCGGCTGAAATCCCCACAGCCTTTGCAATGCTCAAAAATGAAATTATACCACAAGAAGCTCAGAAGATCATACAATGGTTTGATAAGTACTACGTAAATGACTCAATACAGAAAGTGCAGAAATCAGACACTACGATGGTACTAAAACGTAAGCCTGCTCGATTTCCACCTCAAATGTGGTCTGTGCACGACAGTTACGTGTCATGTATACCTTTAACACAAAACGCACTAGAGTCCTGGCACAATCGATTAAATATACTTTTAAATCGTCGTAAATGGAACGTGTACAAAACTATTCAAGAATTTGCCAAGGAACAAAAAAGTAACGAATGTGTCATCGAACGCGTTATGTCGTCGGAGCCAGTACCTAAAAACGCAAAGTTGGAAACAGTTATAATGCAAGACTACGCACGCATTTTGATAATAAGTCTGAAATGGATTTAAAACATTTTCTATGCGGATTAGCTCACATTTGCTACCTGAAGAAGTAATTTTTTTTGTTAACTGTGTGTTTACTTGCCGATTGTCAATATTTTGTTATTAATTATATGTAATAAATAAGAAAGTGATTTTCATTTTCGGTTTCACCCGCATTGCTCCTGTTCCCGTGGGAATACGGAAATTAAATATAGCCTATGTTCACCGCAAAGAGTGTAGCTTTCCAAGAGTGAAAAAAAAAATCCAAATCGGTCCAGTAGTTCCGGAGCCTATTCGATGCAAACAAACAAACAATCAAATCATTCCTCTTCATAATATAAGTATAGATTTCATCAATGAAATCAGTAGTAAAAAATACCAAAGGATTGTTTGTTAAAATATTCTTTAGTCAATTGTTTTTCGACCAAACGTTCATTCGATCAGTAGTAAATATACCAAAGGATTGTTTGTTAAAATATTCTTGAGTCAACTGTTTTTCGACCAAACGTTCATTCGATCAGTAGTAAAAATACCAAATGTTTGTTCGATGAAAACTCTTCTGGTCAGTTGTTCATTCGATCTGTAGTAGAATGGCCTAATGTTTTTTCGGTCACACGTCAAACGATCAAATGAATTCCGGTCACCAGTGGTAAACCCGTCTGTGGGGTGTCTGTGGCGGCATTTTAAAGGTGTCAAATCAAGATCTTTATTTACCTAGTCTAGAAAAGACTCCTTCAAATCAAAACACATTCAGCTTTTACAATCCTTCGTTACAGTAAGTCTTTTCGTCTCAAAATTATCACAACGCTCTTTGTTCATTTTTTTTAAATATTCGTCGCTTTCCAAAAAAGGGGTTAAATTATTCATACCTTTGTTAAACATACGGTTTGGCAATTTTTTAACGTAAATTTGAATACCTGAGTGAAGTTCCCAGCGTTTTTATCAATTCGGTGAGGCGACTTCGGCAATCGAGATACTTTCAAATGAATTGACCAAGAAAATTGTAATCCTTCATTGATTCGTTTTAAAGTGCCAGACGAAATTAAATTCATAATTATTTAAAAACTTTATTCTCAACATACTGCTTCGCAATGATAACTAAGACTGTGGAATAACCAACTCTACAACGGGGTTATAGAATATTTATTGAACACAGTCAGGTTCTAATGTTTCAGACCACGCTCGCCTTTTGACTATGGGAGAACAAAACAAACCACATGAACACTATGTTGAAGTTATTGGAATTATAATATTAATTTTAGTGAGAAGATTAATAGATTACGCTAAAACTTTTACAATGAAGGTGGAGAATCACAATGTACCAACGTTGAAGATTGACTATGCCATATCTTGGTATTAGAGAATTAGTTGCTTTGCAGGAGTCGGGGCGTGCCGGTCTTTTTGACCGTAACGTAATAAAGACTCTATGCCCGCGAGTCCGCGACTGCCCTCTTCCCCATACTAGGGACGGAGGCAGCTAATTCACGGCCATCACTAGAAAGCGCGCAGCGTGGTTTGAGTGATCCATGGCGGCTAGATCCTTTCATCAGAGACGCCAAGCCGTTCTTCAGCGCGAGAACTCTCATAGCCTGATACATGATTGGTGGCGAGAACTATTATATAGCGATGTAGTATTCTTTATGCGATTTTTACTATGAAACGCTGGTCACACTACACATCGTATGAATATAAGAAATAAGACGGCATTAAAGAGGGAGCTCTGTGTTTATTTACGAAGTCGCGAGGTGGTTGTTATAAAAGTACCTACCATACAATCATAATTGACTTTTAGCAATCTATGCTGTTCATAATGTGCCGTTCGATAACATGCAATAAATAAGTAAAGGGTAGGTTGATCATCGGCCAAACGCGGCGCACAGTGGGCTGAAAAAAACGCGAATTTCAGCCCACTGTGCGGCGCTAGTTCGAATACAGTATGAATCATTGAGCACACATCGCACGCCTATTGGCGCCCAGAGCGTTTCGCAGTTGTTCGTATTCCACATTTCCACTAACAAGGCATAATTAACGCGTCGACAAAGGTTTATAAAGGTTTCCTATATTGTAGGTATAGCTTGGAATTTATAGAATGTGTTTGTCAAAATGTGCTTTTCAGCAGCTCTAGCTTTGATGCCGGTGACAATGGTTTACTTGGTAATGCGACATTTTACTACAATCTGATCTGGCCTATAGGTACCTACTCAACTTGCAAATAATGTAACTAGGTATGTTTGTTCGGGTGGAATTTTGCAACTCAATTTCGAAGTAGGTAAGGTCTTAAACGATTGTCAGATACTGACCAATGTCACTTGTGTTGTTCCACGATATTTATTTATGAAACTGACCGATTTGACCTCACCGAATTCTCAAAGGTTTGCTAGATGACTGCTCTAGGAAATAAATCAGGTCGTATGCTATTGTGCCATCTCCGTGGAATAAAAAAAGTCATCCAAGTTGCCACCACAAAGACGACGGCCGCGTACATTAAAAATTTTATTACCGCATAAATTACGTGATACGCCACCATAATAATGGAGGCGAAGCACTCTTGAAATGCGCTCGTTTTGGGCACATTTTATTATAAATTTTGATTCGAGGCTTATTTGACAACAATTAAGTCTCCCATGGATCAATATTGCGATAGTGTAATGCAACATTTACAATGGTAACTGTTTATTTATATCGAACTAGCTGACCCTCGCAACTTTGTTTACGTAGCTTATGGTTCATGAATTTAGTAAAATGACATGTTTCTTCATCAAACTCCAAGAAGTGTGTGAAGCTGCACTACTTGCTTAATCATAAAAGAGCTTAAAGATTAAGGCTATTCTAAAACAATTCAGCCCACGTCTCCGGACTGTGGACTGAATCACTTTAGAATTGTAAAATGATTCAGTCTACAGTCCTTCAGCCTACGTCGTTGGGTATTGGTAGGTACAAGTTGGATAGCTCTTCCAAATGAATTTCAGCAGAATTATAGTCGTTTGACTGCTGTATGCAGCCATTTCAACTATCTTTATCAAGCAATGAATCAAGCACCTTATTAACTTAATAAGAAAAAGAAGGTAAGGTTGGTACCAAAAAGAGATTTGTCGAAGGACTCAACAAGGCGCCTTACATGCATGCCACTGAATTTCCCTGTTCGCTTACAATGCGAGTGTAAATCTTCCAGTCCCAATAGGCTGCTCTTTAGATTTAGAGTAAAAAATGTTAGAAAGTAATGAATCAGTAGAGCAAGAAGGTGACTCCTTTTCCGTGTTACTCTGTGAGAAGAGTTCCTGATGATTAGGTACTGATATATTTTATGTTTTTAAAATAACTAATGGAAATAAGCGCAATCCATTTTCCTAAAAATTCTTAACTAAAGCTCCATAATGCTCACTAACGACCCTCATCTCGAGTTCAGATCTTAACAATATAATCTTAAAAAAAAAACGAACAAGTGCGAGTCAGACTCGCGCAAAGAGGCTTCCGTACCAAAAATCAGCCAAAAATCACGTTTGTTGTACGGGAGCCCCCCTTGATACCCTCCTTTTTATGTTTTTAATATCTATTTGTTGTCAAAGCGACAACAGTAATACATCATCTGCGAAAAATTCAGCTCGCTAGCTATCACGGTTACTGAGATACAGCCTTGCAGACAGACGCACAGCAAAGTCTAATGAATAGGGTCCCGTTTCTATTCTACCCTTTGGGTTACGGAATCACGTCCGTGAAGTTAGCATCTCAAATGTTGGCATCTCACAAATAAAGTCAATATATAGTGGCATCCAGCATAGTTCTACAGTTCTAGACCGGTTTCAAAAATAGTTCAGTCGATTAAATCATTAAAATCGAGATTTAAAAAAATGAGATGCTAACTTCACAAACTCATCATAGCATCTCATAGTATTATGCGAGACTGAGTAAAAAAAAGTTTATATTTGGTGAGTTCTATATCATAGGCATGCACCATCAATAGTTCTGACGTCTACCACCTTACAAAAATTTTTTATTGACATTTTTCTTTCAATCTTTACATAAAAAAACAAATTTCACCATACTATAGTGAGATGCTACCCTTTTTTTTAAAGTTCTGACTCAGAAGAAAAATAAAGATGATACAAAATACTTCTACCTACCCATTGCAAAACTGCCCTCGTTATTGCAAACGCAGTACTTGCAAAATAGCGGTTTCGAGATAAGCGCGAAAAACATATTTCGTCATATCTAAGGAAGAAATATCGGTGCTATAACTTTTAAAATGTAACTTAAAAATAGTAAAAAAATCGATCTTTCTATTGATATATTTTTTTCCTTATTTTATTATCTTATTTAGATAAAATGCTTAGTACTGCGTTTTCATTAACTTTCTGGGCTTGCGAGCATTACAGTATCACTAAGATCACATGCAGTAATAGTGCTTATTACTGCAAACTCACCTAGCACGTGCTTAGTACTGCGTTTGTAAATATTAATCATTGAATATATTACATACCTCTGGTATTAGTTAAACAGACTGTACTGCAGACCTATCTACGTTATCTTAAAAATCATAGTTTTGAGAAATTGCATCCTAAAGATTTTTTTCAGATATTTGCGTTTTTAAAGAAATTTAATGCAAACAAGTATGAGATTTTTTAATAATGTAACATATTTTAATGTGATGGATATCGGGAAGTAGCATTTTTTTTATTGTAGCTATATTTACTATAATAAACTCAATAACAGAGATAGGCATGACAAGCCTACCATACATTACCCAATACGCGACGCCCCGTATGTTAAGATATAAGAGTTAGCTGTGATAAGTCCTTTTGGGGGAGTTATACAAAACTCGGTTATTTATAAGTTACCTGAAATTGGTCTGACTACAGGTGTACCGTAAAACAAAAGGTTAAATATCATTTAAAGTTTTCATCTTTCGTTTTCATGTTCATAATTACTAAAAAAAAGTTAATCTTCCGAAATCAAAGGCACTTCAAAAGTCAATCAATCAATCTAGCCTATAGCAGTCCACTGCTGAACATAGGCGTCTTCCAAATTTCGCCACAACACACGGTCCTGCGCTTTTCGCATCCAGTCAATCCCTGCAACCTTCTTTAGATCGTCGCTCCTTCTGGCAGGGGGTCGTCCTACCCGACATTTACCAAGTCGCGGTCTCCACTCCAGAATACGCTTGCTCCATCGAGCATCAGTTATTCTACAAATGTGGTCAGCCACTTCGAAACGTATACTCTGCAAGCTATGTCGACCACTCTTGTTTTCTGGCGGATAACATCGTTTCGGATCTTATCCCTTAGAGACACCCTTACTGTGGACTAGCCCTATTGTGAGTGTCCACGTCTCGGCGGCGTAGGTCATAACTGGTAGAATGCGCTGGCTGAAGACTATCATCTTCAGGCATTGCGGTATCGGCGAATAGAAAACCCGATGCAGTTCGCTGAATGCTGCCCAGCCCAAGCAAATCCTTCTCGCTATGTCCTTATCCAGGTTACTCGTTTCAAATGTCCTGCCCAAGGTAAGTGTAGTCTTGGACAGCTATTGAACATGACCTTGGTTTTGTTCAAGTTTATACCGAGGCCAACACGTCGAGACTCTTCACTTAAACTGTGCAGCACCCCGCTAAAAGGTTTCAGCTTTTCTGCTACTATGACGATGTCATTGGCTAATATTCACGCCCCTTCCATCCCAGGCCAACGATTTTAAGACGTCCCAAGCGTATTAGTGAGGAGCTTAGGTGACACGACATCTCCCTGTCTCACACCTCTGCGCAGCGCTATCGGATTGGTCTTCTTATCCTCCAACTGGACGGTCATGGTAACGGTATCATATAAGCCCCTCAACACCTCAATATACCGCCAATCAAGATGACACCGCTGCAGAGCTTCTAGGACTGTCCAGGTTTCGACAGAGTCGAAGGCTTTCTCGTAGTCTACGAAATCCATACACAACGGCTGATTGTGCTAGTTGGACTTCATACAATTTGCCGAACAGAATGGATGTAGTTCACTGTACTAAAGCCTTTTCGAAACCCGGCTTACTTCTTTGTCTGGAACTTGTCGAGTTTCCCAGCGAGGCGGTTTATGACTACTCTCCAGAACAACTTGTAGACATGGCTCAGCTCAGGAGTGAAATGAGTCTGTAGATCTTCAGTAAGGATTATGTGTAACACATTTTGCTACTAAGGTGCTCTATTAGTTCTTCGGCGCTTTTTTCAAGTGAATTATTTGTGACATCTTCACTATTTATTTAACTAATTTGTGCTAATACGTTTGACGAGTTCAAACGTATTAGCACATGTTAGCATGCATCGTTGTCATAGTCAAAACTACTCCGGTTTTGACTATGACATGGTTGGTTTGAGTTACGGTATACTTACCGTAATACTGGAATGTTTGACCACCAATCACGCGGAGCACACTGTCACGTCAGCGAGTGACGTCGACGCACTGATTTGCTAAAATGAAACACGGCACTATACCGTGCGGCATTCGTACACACATAGCTCCCTGTCACTCTCGCTTCTCGTAAACGCAGGATTGTAGAATACTACGATTGGCTAAGTAAACATTCGTTTCAGAAAAAAATATGCTACAAGCTTACGCAGTAATCGTAGCAAGTACTGCATAAACTTATAGCATATGCTTAATACTTCAAATTTTTGTAGCACAAGTTACATTTAGGTGCAAGTACTGCGTTTCATAGTACCTAAAAAACACGTTTGTAATAGAGAAAAAGTTACAGATATATTTTTTACGTATAGATTATGTCCTTAGGATGCCATTTCTGCGAAAAAGTGAAAATCTCAAAAATGTCGATTACTGCAAGTGCAATTATCAGGGCAGAAAAGAGTTCCGGTGTCTACCATTTTGAGTTTTTTTTTCAGGATTTTTTTCGTAAACATTTGCTTAAAAAGTGACATGCTCCCATACTATGGTGAGATGCTAGCCTTTTTTTGAGAGTTCTGATTCAGAAAAAGTGTTTTAATGCTAGGAAGCACTCTTAACTACACATTGCAAAAGAGTTCCGGTGTGTACCATTTTCAGTTTTTTTTTTCAGGATTTTTTTCGAAAACATTTGCTTAAAAAGTGACATGCTCCCATACTATGGTGAGATGCTAGCCTTATGTTGGTAGTTCTGTCTCAGAAGAAGTGTTTATATGGTAGAAAACACTTTTACCTACACAATGCAATGGAGTTCCGGTGTCTACCTCCTTTTTTTTACTTTTTCAGGATTTTTTTCGTAGACATTTGCTTAAAAAGTGACATGCTCCCATACTATGGTGAGATGCTAGCCTTTTGTTGGTAGTTCTGTCTCAGAAGAAGTGTTTATATGGTAGAAAACACTTTTACCTACACAATGCAATGGAGTTCCGGCGTCTACCTCCTTTTTTTTACTTTTTCAGGATTTTTTTCGTAGACATTTGCTTAAAAAGGGACATGCTCCCATACTATGGTGAGATGCTAGCCTTTTTTTGAGAGTTCTGACTCAATAAAAGTGTTTTCATGGTAGAAAACACTTCTACCTACACAATGCAAAGGAGTTCTGGTGTCTACTACCTTCAGTTTTTTCTTCAGGATTTTTTTCGTAAACATTTGATTAAAAAGTGACATGCTCCCATACTATGGTGAGATGCTAGCCTGTTTTTGAGAGTTCTGACTCAGATGAAGTGTTTAAATGGAAGAAAACACTTCTACCTACACATTACAAAGGAGTTCTGGTGTCTACTGCCGTCAGTTTTTTTTTCAGGATTTTTTTGTAAACATTTGCTTAAAAAGTGACATGCTCTCATACTATGATGAGATGCTAGCCTGTTTTTTAGAGTTCTGTCTCAGAAAAAGTATTAAAATAGTAGAAAACACTTCTACCTACACAATGCAAAGGAGTTCTGGTGTCTACCACCTTCAGTTCTTTTTTCAGGATATTTTTCGTAAATATTTGCTTAAAAAGTGACATGCTCCCATACTATGGTGAGATGCTAGCCTTTTTTATTAAGTTCTGACTCAGAAAAAGTGTTTTAATCGTAAAAAACACGTTTGCCTACACATTGCAAAAGAGTTCCGGTGTCTACCATTTGCAGTTTTTTTTTCAGGATTTTTTTCGTAAACATTTGCTTAAAAAGTGACATGCTACCATACTATGGTGAGATGCTAGCCTTTTGTTGGTAGTTCTGTCTCAGAAGAAGTATTTATGTGGTAGAAAACACTTCTAACTACACATTACAAAGGAGTTCTGGTGTCTACTGCCTTCAGTTTTTTTTTTCAGGATTTTTTTCGACAATATTTGCTTAAAAAGTGACATGCTCCCATACTATGGTGAGATGCTAGCCTTTTTTTGTGAGTTCTGATTCAGAAAAAGTGTATTAATGGTAGAAAGCACTTTTAACTACGCATTGCAAAGGAGTTCTGGTGTCTACAGCCTTCAGTTTTTTTTTTCAGGTTTTTTTTTGTAAACATTTGCTTAAAAAGTGTTTTGCTCCCATACTATGGTGAGATGCTAGCCGTTTTTTGAGAGTTCTGAATCAGAAGAAGTGTTTAAATGATAGAAAACACGTTTGCCTACACATTGCAAAAGAGTTCCGGTGTCTAACATTTTGAGTTTTTTTTTCAGGATTTTTTTCGTAAACATTTGCTTAAATAGTGACATGCTTCCATACTATGGTGAGATGCAAGCCTTTTTTTGAGAGTTCTGATTCTGAAAAAGTGTTAAATGGTAGGAACTACTTTTAACTACATATTGCAAAAAAGTTCCGGTGTGTACCATTTTCAGTTTTTTTTTTAGGATTTTTTTCGTAAACATTTGCTTAAAAAGTGACATGCTCCCATACTATGGTGAGATGCTAGCCTTTTGTTGGTAGTTCTGTCTCAGAAAAAGTGTTTATATGGTAGAAAACACTTTTACCTACACAATGCAATGGAGTTCCGGTGTCTACTTCCTTTTTTTTACTTTTTTAGGATTTTTTTCGTAGACATTTGCTTAAAAAGGGACATGCTCCCATACTATGGTGAGATGCTAGCCTTTTTATGAGAGTTCTGGCCCAGAAGAAGTGTATAAATGGTAGAAAGCACTTTTAACTACATATTGCAAAATAGTTCCGGTGTCTACCACCTTTAGTTTTTTTTTCAGGATTTTTTTCGTAAACATTTGCTTAAAAAGTGACATGCTCCCATACTATGGTGAGATGCTAGCCTTTTTTTGAGAGTTTTGATTCAGAAAAAGTGTATAAATGGTAGAAAGCACTTTATCCTACACATTGCAAAAGAGTTCCGGTGTCTACCACCTTTAGTTTTTTTTTCAGGATTTTTTTCGTAAACATTGGCTCAAAAAGTGACATGCTCCCATACTATGGTGAGATGCTAGCCTTTCTTTGAGAGTTCTGATTCAGAAAAAGTAAATAAATGGTAGAAATCACTTTTTACCACGCATTGCAAAGGAGTTCTGGTGTCTACAACCTTCAGTTTTTTTTTTTTAGGATTTATTTCGTAAACATTTGCTTCAAAAGTGTTTTGCTCCCATACTATGGTGAGCTGCTAGCCTTTTGTTGGTAGTTCTGTCTCAGAAGAAGTGTTTATATGGTGGAAAACTTTTTTACCTACACAATGCAAAAGAGTTCCGGTGTCTACCGCCTTCAGTTTTTTTTTCAGGATTTTTTTCGTAAACATTTGCTTAAAAAGTGACATGCTCCCATACTATGGAGAGATGCTGGCCTTTTTTTGAGAGTTCTGACTCAGCAGAAGTGTTTAATCGGTAGAAAACACGTTTGCCTACACATTGCAAAAGATTTCCGGTGTCTAACATTTTGAGTTTTTTTTACAGAAGTTTTTTCCTAAACATTTGCTTAAAAAGTGACATGCTCCCATACTATGGTGAGATGCTAGCCTTTTTTGAGAGTTCTAGCTCAGAAGAAGTGTTTAAATGGTAGAAAACACGTTTGCCTACACATTGCAAAAGAGTTCCGGTGTCTACCATTTTGAGTTTTGTTTTCAGGATTTTTTTCGTAAATATTTGCTTAAAAAGTGACATGCTAGCCTTTTTTTTTAAGAGTTTTGATTCAGAAAAAGTGTATAAATGGTAGAAAGCACTTTAACCTACACATTGCAAAAGAGTTGCGGTGTCTACCACCTTTAGGTTTTTTTTCAGGATTTTTTTCGTAAACATTTGCTTCAAAAGTGTTTTGCTCCCATACTATGGTGAGCTGCTAGCCTTTTGTTGGTAGTTCTGTCTCAGAAGAAGTGTTTCTATGGTAGAAACCACTTTTACCTACACAATGCAATGGAGTTCCGGTGTCTACCTCCTTTTTTTACTTTTTCAGGATTTTTTTCGTAAACATTTGCTTAAAAAGTGACATGCTCCTATACTATGGTGAGATGCTAGCCTGTTTTTTAGAGTTCTGACTCAGAAGAAGGGTTTTAATGGTAGAAAACACTTCTACCTACACAATGCAAAGGAGTTCTGGTGTCTACCACCTTCAGTTTTTTTTTCAGGAGTTTTTTGTCAACATTTGCTTAAAAAGTGACATGCTCCCATACTATGGTGAGATTCTAGCCTTTTTAGGGTTTCGTAGCCAAATGGCAAAAACGGAACCCTCATAGATTCGTCTTGTCTGTCTGTCTGTCTGTCCGTCCGTGTGTCACCGCCACTTTTCTCCGAAACTATAAGGTCTATGCTATTGCAACTTGGTAACTAGATGTATTTTGTGAACCGCATTAAGATTCTTATATAAAACTAGAAAAAAAGCAGTTAAGTTTGGGGGTCCCCATACTCAGGACTGAAACTCAATTTTTTTTTTACGTCAAACCCATACGTGTGGGGTATCTATAGATAGGTCTTTAAAATTGCTATTGAGGTTTTTAACATCATTTTTTTCTAAAGTGAATAGTTTGCGCAAGAGACACTTCCAAAGTGGAAAAATTGTAACACTAAGATGATCAGTGTTACTCACCAACTAGCGCGAGGTAGCTATGCAGAGAACTCTATCCCAGGGCGCCTTATTTCTAAGTTTCCAGTCTGTGTGCAAGGGTAGGCTAGGGCTCTCACGAAAACAGACAATAGGGTGTACACACATATATTTACTAAGTACACAGAGATACACAGAGACACACAGAGAGCTTATTCACTGATAGACACAAATATCACAGGTACACAGAAGTAAAGTTAGGGCTCAGGTATTAATACTACTAGGCTACACATAAGTAGTGGATTTACTGGCCTGCAGAGTGAGCTGAGTGAGAGTGACTGCCTGTTGTTACTGCCAGGTGATGACGGCAGATACCTCTCACATGAGAAGCTCGTGTAGTCCGCACTTCCACGTTGTCGTACCACGTGCAGCCCACTAACTTATAGGTGCGGCACCAAATATCTCATCCGGCAACTAGCCCCGTAGTAAAAAACCCTGTCATGAAAGAAACGACAAATTAAGATCTTGGCTGCGCGACAGACGACAATCGACCCGCTTTGCAAAAGAAGAAGTGACTCACCAGTTTTCTGGGTAAAATGTAGCAAGATGCAATGCAGCAACCCAATCACAGCCCGTTAGGCCACGCGAGGTAACAAATAATCGCGCTTGAGCGAAAAACTGATTCGCGGCACAGTCTCAGAGCAAAAGCCAAAGGACCTCCAACTACCCCAAAGCAGGTCTCGGTCAAAAGTGCTGTCTTTCACGAAAAATCTTAACAAAACCCGTTCCTTTAAATGCGAAACGCTTCGTCACCGAACTTATGACATCCTGTCATTCTGACAGCAGAAATGTCACCACTGACAACCGATTAAAAAAAGATAACTCGATAAGGCTGCTTTCACATCCTAAATACTGCATCTATAGAAAATAAATGCTACAACCACCCCCCCTTTAATAGTATTTCCTGCGGATATGACACGCTGGAAATGCACAATAAAGAAAGCAGAAAAGTACTGACTAATAAACAAAGACAACCAGCTAGGTCCTTCAAACACCAGCTGACTACGACCATTACAATACCAAAGAAAGATCCTCCTATGTACCTAACTAGACACTGACTCGTGTACCGGTTAGGCTAAGTAACTAGAGTCTAATGCCCTTCATAGAAAACGAATGCTCCCTTTACTCACTGCCGATACCCTAACACTACCCAAGCTCTCAGGATAATGTAGAGTACTAAGAAGCGAATGAGAGAAAAACGCTCGGTGCGGTGCATAGAAGAAACTACAACGTGACAATTTAAAGTCACGTACACATATAGAAATACAAACAAAAGATTAAAATAGTCTTACATAATGATCACATAGCACTGGTTTAATAAACTAGAGAAACAGTGCTATGTAGTTACGTTAGGTATTGGAGACTGCTCCTCCTGATACTTCAGGATGTCCTTGATATGGTACTCCCCAAGATCCTTACCGTCCAGATCTGACAGCCTATATACTAAAGGGGATCGTTTAGCAGTCACCACACATTTAAGGAACTTAGGAGCTAGCTTAGCAGTAAAATTCTTGGCCTTGTTGGACAGGTAGAACGTGCGTTTGTAAACTATCTGTCCCACTTTCAGCTCTACATGCCTTTTTCTGAGGTTGTAATACTTTTCATTACGCTGGTGGGCAACGTTCAAATGTTTCCTCACCTGGTCGTAAATGCGTTGTATTTCTCTCAGCTTGACACCGAAGGCTGATGGATCGTCTACAGAGACTGAAGTAGGATGGCACGCGATATCTGTCTGCCTGTACAGCACTCCATCCCCAATAAATTCCCTACCATGTACCAAAAAGTAAGGGGTGAAACGAGTTGCTTCGTTAACTGCAGTGTTTAAAGCACACTGTATCTCAACCAAGAACTGATCCCAAGACTTGTGTTGTGACTTCACATAGCATGAGATCGCTTGAACCACATTGCGAATAGCTCGTTCCGCCTGATTAGTTTGGGCATGATACCTAGGGTTATAATATATATTAGGTACATTGTATTTAGCCAACAGATCCTTAAATGGCTTACTCACAAACTGAGGGCCATTATCCATGTAAATAGTCTTGCAGACTCCGTGCACGAGAAACACACTCTTCTCTATGAACCTCGCGACTACAGCGCCTGTGGCAACCCGAACAGGGCACAACATGACGTATTTGCTAAAGTAGTCGGAGACCACGATCAGGTGTACGTTTCTATTGCTCGAAGTGGGAAAGGGACCAAGCAGATCGACAGAGATAGCTTCGAATGGCTTCGAAACCCGCTTCGGGCTACCCATTAGGCCGGGACGAGACGTATTTACGGGTTTGTACTGCTTGCATGTTTCGCAATTCCCAACATATTCTTTGACGTCCTCGTACATCTTGGGCCAGTAATAATTTAGGGCTAACCTTTTATGCGTCTTCCAAACGCCACCATGGGCACTAAGTGTGTCATCGTGGTACTTAGAGAGCAGGGGCAAGCGATCCTCCTGAGGTACCACCAGCTTCCAGTCAAAGTCTGAAGTCAAAGAATATTTATTTTTAGTTAACCTATATAGAAGGTTGTCACGAATGTCATAATTTGGTGACTTCCTAGGGTTCTTCCGAACACTATTCATGGTGTGGTCATACCACGGGTCTTTAGTGGGTACTGCATCGAGGGAATCAATTTTGATACGAGACAGAGCATCAGGTACAACGTGGTCTTTACCTTTTCGATGCTCTATGTCAAAATCGAATTGACTGAGCCTCATGCTCCAACGTGCTAGACGACCCGTGGGATTTTTTAGCTTATGGAACCACAGAAGAGATGAATGATCCGTGACGACCGTACATTTTTGGCCTTCGACGTACTGTCGAAATTGTTCCAAAGCGAAAATCACGGCCAGAAGTTCTCGCTCAGTTGTGCTGTAGTTCACCTCGTTCTTGTTGAGAGAACGGCTACAGTAGGCGATAGGGTGCTCAACACCATCGTGAGTTTGTGTCAGTACAGCAGCAACTGAGTAAGCTGACGCGTCACTAAGAATGCGGAAGGGCATCTCAAAGTTAGGCATTTTTAATATAGGGGCAGAAACCAAGGCTGACTTTAGCAGGTTAAAGGACTGTTCAGCCTCAGGGGTCCATTCGAACTTAAGGTTCGTAGAAGTGAGTTTGCACAGAGGTTTACTAATCTTCGAGAAGTTGTTAACAAAGCGACGATACCAGCCGGCCATTCCCAGAAATCTCTTAACCTCCTTAGGGTTAGAAGGGGTGGGATAGTTGAGGATAACCTCAACTTTACCCGGGTCTGTCCGTAAGCCATGTTTGTCCACATAATACCCCAGGTATTTGAGTTCACTCCGACAAAAGTGGGATTTTTTCATATTAATAGTTAGGCCAGCATCCTTGAGTTGCTGATAGACTCTATGTAAGAGCTCTACATGCTCCTCAAAGGTGCTGGACACACAGACTATGTCATCCTGAAACGCAAATACCTTGTTGTCGAACTCGGGACCAAACAGACGGTCCATGAGGCGTTGCATCGTGGCACTGGCACCGACAAGACCGAAGCACATGGAATTGTAATGGAACAATCCTCTCCGGGGAACCGTAAAAGCAGTCTTCTCAGCAGACTGGAGTGAGTCGAATGGAATCTGCCAGTAGGCCGCACTCAGATCTACAGAGGTTAAATACTTAGCATTATTAAGATGGTCTAAGATTTGATTGATATAGGGTAAGGGGTAGGCGTCACTCTTAGACACAGAGTTCAGCTTGCGAGAGTCCAAGCACAATCTGAGGTCGCCGTTCGCCTTCTCCACCATGACCACTGGAGAGTTCCAGGCGGACTGAGACGGGGACACTACTCCCATCTCCAGCATTCGGTCCAGCTCGGCTTCCAGGGCCTTCTGCTTAAGGGGAGAGAGCGGATAATAACGCTGCTTGATCGGCTTGCTGTCACCAGTGTCAATGACATGGTGCACAAGTGAGGTCCGACCTAAACCCACCTTATCAGTGTTCAACGAGTCGAACTTTTCAATGACCTCGTTGATTACACACCTTTGTTTAGTTGTCAGGTTGTCGTAATCCTCGAGGCCACCGTTAAGGGACACAGACTCTATAGGATTATTATCACTAAAGCTATCAAGACTAATATTTTGTAAAATTAACTTATCACTTAACTTAAATTGTTGCCAGAAATCCACTCCAAATATCATGGAGGTGGTTATACCTGGGACAACATAGAACTTGACAACTCGGATAACCGAATTGTACTCAATTGGCAAAGAGATACAACCCAGACATTGCAAGTGAGTGCTGTCTGCAGTTGTAATACGAAAAGTAGGATTGATACTCACAAGATCAAAACCCAGTTCCAAGAAGATGCGGTGCGCTCCCTTACCTAGTATAGAGCAGGAGGCACCGGAATCTAGAAGGCCTAAGACATTTAAATTTAAAACCTTAACAACTAGATACGGTCTAATGTCACTATCCCGTTTAGGAAACAGGACCTTATCAGAAATAGACTCAGATACAGAGTGATGCACAGAGTTCCTAATAAGGCCCTGGCCTACGCGTTTTTTGACTTGCTAGTACAGTGTGAGCAGTCTGGGGTCTTGACTCCTTTGAGACCACACCGGAAACACACCAGCTCCCTTGACTGTGTGCAGCTGTATGCAGTGTGACCGCCCCCGCCGCAACGAAAGCATTTGCGATCGTGGGGGGTAACCGGCGTCTCCACTGCAGACACCTGCTTAGCGGGCTTTTGTACACCTTTGTTCTTAAGCTGGTGTAAGTCAGATGTAATCTCAAACTTGTCAAGAGCAGGCTCATGGAAAGCGTCTGCCCTAGTACGCGCAAGCTCCAAGCGCTTACCCAAACGTCTCAAGTCATCTACAGAGTTGACATCATGCAAGGCCAGTTCCTTCATGTAGTCAGGTCTAATGTTGTGCATGAGAATGTCCAGCTGTTCCTCACTGGGCATCTTACATGACAACCTTGAGAACATGGCTTGCATTGTACATATATAGTTAACCAAGGACTCAGAGCGGGCTTGTGTACGCTGTCTTATCTCGTTCCTGAGGCGGTAATCATAATCAGGAATATCGAAGGTATCTCTAAGCTCACTAATAAGATCCTCATATGAGATGAAGTTAGCTTTGTTTGTACGGAACCAAGACAAAGCCGGTCCATCCAACAGGTCGGAGAAAGCCATAAGGAGTCTAGGCTTAGTAACCTCCCGAGCACATCTAAGTTCCTCTAATCTCTCTAAAAACACACGTACACAAGTAGAACCATCATATTTTAAGTTAAATGAACATAAGTTAAGGGGACGTTCTTTATACACTATGTTACATGTAGAACTATTCCTACTTGAACTAGCTCGCACCGAGCGGTCCTCTCTCACTACTGGTGAAGTATATTCCACCTGGTCACGACCCGAAGGATCATCACCATCATCATCCGAACCTTCGGATTCAGAATCACTACTGGGTTCAGCCCTAGCGATGATCTTCACTAGCCTACCACGAATATCCACCAGGTCGGGGCAATCCAGACCACAACGAGCTAACCTACTCAATAAGTAGTTGGCTCTGATGGACACCCTAAAACGACTACCTTTATTAATGAAAATGTCACCTGACTGAATAGCCTCCTCCAGCTCGGAGACTCTTGGAAGGCAGATCGAGAGCTCAGCCGGTGCATCAGCGGGTACCGGAGCACTCGCTTTGATGCTACCTCGACGGACGAGTCGGTGTGCCGTTCTTAGCTCACTCCGAAGGCCAGACACTGTCGTTTCCGGTTCCACTGAAATACCCATGTGGGACAGCTCGTTAGCAAGTTCATCCTTTCTTAAATAATTAATATATTTTTTCATCTGTGCCATTATGTAAAAATTTACTTACAACAATTATAAATATAAAATGGCACAGATAGGGATCAATTACAAAGTAAAAATGTAAATTGAGTTACAACAAAGTGTACTAAGTTAGGTAATTATGTTTCAAATTGACTTTTAGAATTTAACAAAGATTAAGGGTATACTAAGAGAGAAAAGTTTCTAAATTTTCTGATAACACAGTTCAGGTTAATAATTAAAATTACAAGGTATCAACATACCTTCAAAAAAAAATTTATAATTACACAGAGTGAAATTCACTAAGTTAACACAGAGGTGAAGCTATAGAATAATATATGTAATATATTAATCTATGCTAATATAATATTACAATAAATATATGTGTGCACCATAAAAAGGAACATAACAAAGAAAAGAAACACAATAAGAAAAGAAGTGGGTATGCCAAATAAAATCAAAAAGTTTTTCCAAAATCACAGCTATTTTAAATTTTTGAATTTAGAATTTTGTGTCTTTTCCAGCCAAAGATGTAGGAAGCTGGAAGAAGACGAAAGGGAAGGTTTTGTGCTTAGCTGCTAGCACCACCAATTAACGTCCTGGAGCGTCTCGGACGATTCCAGAATGGTTTCGCCAGAGATAACCACCTATGCACACACACCAGACTGAGACTACCGCAGAGTAGACCCAGAGATTTGCCCCACGTTGGGCGCCAATTTGTAACACTAAGATGATCAGTGTTACTCACCAACTAGCGCGAGGTAGCTATGCAGAGAACTCTATCCCAGGGCGCCTTATTTCTAAGTTTCCAGTCTGTGTGCAAGGGTAGGCTAGGGCTCTCACGAAAACAGACAATAGGGTGTACACACATATATTTACTAAGTACACAGAGATACACAGAGACACACAGAGAGCTTATTCACTGATAGACACAAATATCACAGGTACACAGAAGTAAAGTTAGGGCTCAGGTATTAATACTACTAGGCTACACATAAGTAGTGGATTTACTGGCCTGCAGAGTGAGCTGAGTGAGAGTGACTGCCTGTTGTTACTGCCAGGTGATGACGGCAGATACCTCTCACATGAGAAGCTCGTGTAGTCCGCACTTCCACGTTGTCGTACCACGTGCAGCCCACTAACTTATAGGTGCGGCACCAAATATCTCATCCGGCAACTAGCCCCGTAGTAAAAAACCCTGTCATGAAAGAAACGACAAATTAAGATCTTGGCTGCGCGACAGACGACAATCGACCCGCTTTGCAAAAGAAGAAGTGACTCACCAGTTTTCTGGGTAAAATGTAGCAAGATGCAATGCAGCAACCCAATCACAGCCCGTTAGGCCACGCGAGGTAACAAATAATCGCGCTTGAGCGAAAAACTGATTCGCGGCACAGTCTCAGAGCAAAAGCCAAAGGACCTCCAACTACCCCAAAGCAGGTCTCGGTCAAAAGTGCTGTCTTTCACGAAAAATCTTAACAAAACCCGTTCCTTTAAATGCGAAACGCTTCGTCACCGAACTTATGACATCCTGTCATTCTGACAGCAGAAATGTCACCACTGACAACCGATTAAAAAAAGATAACTCGATAAGGCTGCTTTCACATCCTAAATACTGCATCTATAGAAAATAAATGCTACAAAATGTGTGTCCCCCCCCCCCCCCCTCTAACTTCTAAACTAAAAGAATGATAAATCTAAAAAAGAACATATAATGTACATTGCCATTAAAACTACTAACGAAAATTGGTTCGAACGAGATAGAGCTGGTAGTTTTTTTTAATACGTCATAAACCGCAATTTTCGGTTAGAAAAATCACTACCACTGCAAACGTATTAAAACATCAATCAAAGTTAGAACGAACTATAAGAACTTTTATATTATGTTACTTGCTGCTACGAAACCCTTAATGGGCGAGTCCAACTCGCACTTGGCCGGTTTTTTATTCTTGAATTCTCTTAAAATACATTATTTTGTATAAAAAGCTAAGGGATCATGAATACTGATGGATTAGGTAACTTTTCAGATATATCAGGTAAGAAAATGATAAACCTAAAAAAAATATAATGTACATAGACATGCAAAGTTCCAATGAAAATTGGTTTCAACAAGATCTAGATTTCTTGAAGGTAGTTTTTTTTTAATGTACAAAAATACTGCCACAACGAACGTGTAACATCAATCAACGTTACAACGAAATATTAGAACTTGTAAAATATATTATGTTACTTGCTAATCGCTTCTTCTTCGGGTTCCCCTTCCTGGGCGATTTCGACTCGCACTTGGCCGGTTTTTATTTTGAGAGTTTTTACTAAGAAGAAGTTTAAGATATTAGAAAACACTTCAATGTATAGGTAAGAAAGAGAGTTTCAGTTACTACTACTTTCAGTTAATATTTCATGACTTTTTTTAGAATATAAAGGATTTTGAATAATTGAATAATATAATAATATATTATTTAGCAACGTTTTGCTTTGAGTTTACTAGACTAAGACTGAGACAAGAGCTGATACTGTAGTTATTCGTTATTAGTACTAAGCATAAAGGTACCTCAGAGTGACAGAAGTAATGCTCAAAATCAAGGACAGATTTTTTTAATACTTATGCTAGAGTGGACTTGTTCTAGCAAAGTGACATACCATCTGGACGGGTATCGTTCGCTACCCTCTTGTAACCCTGATGGTCATTGTCTACTGCAGACTTTATAATCTAGCCGCTTTGTGTGTGGGCCGTCAGAGTCTCTGCCTAAATGAGGAGCCCCGTTCTGCATTTATTAATGTGCGTAAAATGGTTTGAATATAATACTAGCTTGTAACATTTATTTCCTATGTGTAGCAATGTCTGGTCTTAGGCTTGTCAATCATCATTTAGCGTGTGAGAGCGCCATGATCGATTCATTGTTTTTTTGCTGTGGCAACAGCTCTCTCAAGGAAACGGATGTTTAGTCTATGGGTTTTTTGTGCATGGACGCAGGAATTGCGCAGCAAACTGGTTTCTTAAGGATTTTTTCTCGAGGATTCGATAGTGAGGGTATAAATAGCCCTGCTATGAAGTTCCAAGCCTCTTTTACCATCTTCTAAGCAGCTGTGAATTTGAGAAAACTCTGAGTAGCACACCTCAATTTTCTTTGGAGGTTATAAGTTCGAACCTGAGGACTTGCTAAGGAGATTAGCCTGGGTTTTACCTACTTTCCTCAGAAAGAATTGAATTCTGTGATAACCTATACCCAGATTCTGGGTTTTTTGGTACGGGGAAAAGTTGGTCAGCCACAATTCTGAACCACACCCGAAAACACGTGGACCACACGAGCGAGGTTATTACGAGAGAAGCCTGCCAACTTCACCTGGACTTGACAGCGTACGGGGTCGCTTTCAACTCGACTCGAAGGCCAGTACTTGTCACCCATTTATATATGTGTAGTCTAGCCGCTTACTTCCTCACCTCTAGTACCTGCTCACGCGGAAATACTTTAGTGCTGTACTCTAGTACCTAAACCCGTATAATTTTTTTGTATAACTGTTCTTATATATGTCTGTGCTTTCTATATGTATATAATCTCATTGTCTCTGTAGTGAACTGTGTACTATATAAATATATGTGTGTACACCCTACCTGGCTCTTTTCGTGAGAGCCCTAGCCTACCCTTGCACGCACACTGGAAACTCTGAAGAAAGGCGCCCTGGGATAGAGTAATTTGCAGACTCCCTCTGAGCAAGTTGGTGAGTAACATCATTGAGTTACAAGCTGACCCTCGCAACTTCGTTTACATAACGTAAGGTGTATGAAAGGATAGCTATTTTGAAACTGCCCGATTTGCTAAATCATAAAATTGCTTAAAACAAATCACTGACTGTCTCTGAGGCGCAGTCGGTAGTGAAACCGTCTACCGCGCTGGAGGTTCTGGGTTCGATTCCTGGGTCGGTCCAAATAATTGTGTGATCTACAAATTTTTGTTTCGGAATTTGGGTGTTTTTTTATGGATATTATGTATGTCTTATGTTATGTTTTATGATCTTATTTTTGACAGTCACGTGGAGTCTATAGTTGCTAAAGCTTCAAAAGCCTTAGGTTTCATTTTCAGGACTTGCTCTAACTTTCGTACTTTAAAACCTGTTAAGATTTTATACTGTTCATACGTTCGCAGCCACCTCGAGTATGCATCACAAGTTTGGAATCCTCAATACGAAGTTTATAAAACCCGTATTGAGTCTGTTCAAAGGAAATTTATGAGGTACTTGGATTACAGGGCTGGGCAAGTATCGACGGGCTATGAGCATCGTTGTAAACGATATCATTTTCTACCATTAGAAACAAGGCGCAATGCTAATGATATTTGTTTCCTGGCTAACGTTGCGAATGGCTCGATTCACTGTCCGGACTTGCTTAGCAAAATATGTCTTCGTACCGATTTAAATAACTTTCGTAAACGATCCATCCTACATCCACCATTTGCATCAACAAATTACAGGCGCAACGCTTTTAGTATACGTAGTATACGAACTTTCAATAACATTTCCTCGAATCTGAATATAGATCTATTCTGTAGCACAGCACGCAACATTAGGCGGATACTAAATGATGAATATTTTGGTGACGATAGTGATAATGCGGCAGTAAGTGTGTGATTGGGTGACTGCTATTTTGTTTTAAGTTTGTTTTGAGTTTTATTTCTGTTTTAAGTTTTGTTTTGTGTTTCTGTTTTGTTTTGTCTTTTTTTTTTTTTTTTTTTTGGTATGCCTATTCTAAGTACCTATACGTTTTGATCAATGGGGGTTGTTCTGTGTGATCTGGGTTGCATATTGTTTTGTAGATATAAATTTTAACATAATTATTTGAATTGGTATGTGTAAGAAAAAAAAAATTAATATGTGGAAGCTTGTAATCGGCAAATGTCTTCAATATAATAGATACTTCAAACGATGTTATTAGTCTGTAAGCTTTCTGCAAAACCAAAAAATAAAAAAAAATAAATAAATAAATAAATATGTATTTAGAAATATATAATTATGTCTATCAGTCGTCTAGATCCCACAACACAAGCTTATAATATTAGCTTACGTGGGCTCGAAGTTCGGCTTCAGTAGGTATCGATTAGAGAACGCCCTGCAATTAAAAATTTCAAAATATCTATCATGTACTGACTCTAGACACACTACAGTTTTATTATATGTATAGATAGACTAGGTGACTGGAAATATGGCGATTCACCGCATCCTTTTTTTAGCGTGAGGGAAAATCCTACATGGATGCTATGCCGGACTCCTACCGACTGAAAAGCCTCATGTATCCTGCTTACGGTTGGGAGCCCCGGGTAAGCCCTCGGAAGGATACCCCAGGACCGCCGATTCACCGTTTTTTAAAGTTTGAGCATATAATGTTTTCAGTTTGTCTGTTTAAATCTTGGTTTAATATCACCGAAAACCCAGTGGTCCAAATTTAACAAACTTTTCGTATTGGTGCTACACTTATGATTATAATTCATCACACTTTTTGCTGTTTTTATCGGGCCCTTAGGATAGCCTAAGGGCCCGATAGAGAGCTACCAAATTGGAATTATAACGTAATTTTCACACACACGATTTCAACTTTCAGTGAATTGATAATGATTTATAATATAATATAAAAAAATCCTGAAAAAAAAACTGAAGGTGGTAGACACCGGAACTCTTTTGCATTAGGTAGGTAAAAGTGTTTTCTACTATTTAAATACTTTTTCTGAGTCAGAACTTTAAAAAACAGGCTAGCATCTCACCATAGTATGGGAGCATGTCACATTTTAAGTAAATGTTTACAAAAAATCCTAAAAAAAAACTGAAAACAGTAGACACCAGAACTCCTTTGTAATGTGTAGGTAGAAGTGTTTTCTAACATTTAAACACTTCTTCTGAGTCAGAACTCTCAAAAACAGGCTAGCATCTCACCATAGTATGGGAGCATGTCACTTTTTTAGCAAATGTCTACGAAAAAAACCTGAAAAAGTAAAAAAAAGGAGGTAGACACCGGAACTCCATTGCATTGTGTAGGTAAAAGTGTTTTCTACCATATAACCACTTCTTCTGAGAAAGAACTACCAACAAAAGGCTAGCATCTCACCATAGTATGGGAGCATATGTCACTTTTTAAGCAAATGTTTACGAAAAAAATCCTGAAAAAAAACTGAAGGTGGTAGACACCGGAACTCTTTTGCAATGTGTAGGCAAACGTGTTTTCTACCATTTAAACACTTCTTCTAAGTCAGAACTCTCAAAAAAAGGCCAGCATCTCACCATAGTATTTGAGCATGTCACTCTTTAAGCAAATGTTTACGAAAAAAATCCTGAAAAAAAAAACTCAAAATGGTAGACACCGGAACTCTTTTGCAAAGTGTAGGCAAACGTGTTTTCTACCATTTTATTACTTTTTCTGAGTCAGAACTCTCAAAAAAAAGGCTAGCATCTCACCATAGTATGGGAGCATATGTCACTTTTTAAGCAAATGTTTACGAAAAAAATCCTGAAAAAAAAACTGAAAATGGTAGACAACGGAACTCTTTTGCACTGTATAGCTAAAAGTGCTTTCTACCATTTATACACTTTTTCTGAATCAGAACTCTCAAAAAAAGGCTAGCATCTCACCATAGTATGGGAGCATGTCACTTTTTATGCAAATGTTAACGAAAAAAATCCTGAAAAAAACACTGAACATGGTAGATACCAAAACTCTTTTGCAATGTGTAGGCAAACGTGTTTTCTACCATTTAATCACTTCTTCTGAGTCAGAACTCTCAAAAAAAGGCCAGCTTCTCACCATAGTATGGGAGCATGTCACTTTTTAAGCAAATGTTTACGAAAAAAATCCAGAAAAAAAAACTGAAGATGGTAGACACCACAACTCCTTTGCATTGTGTAGGTAGAAGTAATTTTTACCATTAAAACACTTTTTCTGAGTCAGAACTCTCAAAAAAAGGCTAGCATCTCACCATAGTATGGGAGCATGTCACTTTTTAAGCAAATGTTTACGAAAAAAATCCTGAAAAAAAAACTGAAAATGGTAGACACCGGAACTCTTTTGCAATATGTAGTTAAAAGTGCTTTCTACCATTTAAACACTTTTACTGGGTCGGAACTCTCAAAAAAAGGCTAGCATCTCACCATAGTATGGGAGCATGTCCCTTTTTTAGCAAATGTATACGAAAAAAATCCTAAAAAGTAAAAAAAAGAAGGTAGACACCGGAACTCCATTGCATTGTGTAGGTAAAAGTGTTTTCTACCATGGAAACACTTCTTCTGAGACAGAACTACTAACAAAAGGCTAGCATCTCACCATAGTATGGGAGCATGTCACTTTTTAAGCAAATGTTTACGAAAAAAATCCTAAAAAAAAACTTAAAATGGTAGACACCGGAACTCCTTTGCAATAAGTAGGCAAACGTGTTTTCTACCATTTAAACACTTTTTCTGAGTCAGAACTCTCAAAAAAAGGCCAGCATCTCACCATAGTATTTGAGCATGTCACTCTATAAGCAAATGTTTACGAAAAAAATCCTGAAAAAAAAACTCAAAATGGTAGACACCGGAACTCTTTTGCAATGTGTAGGCAAACGTGAATTCTACCATTTTATTACTTTTTCTGAGTCAGAACTCTCAAAAAAAGGCTAGCATCTCACCATAGTATGGGAGCATATGTCACTTTTTAAGCAAATGTTTACGAAAAAAATCCTGAAAAATAAACTGAAAATGGTAGACACCGGAACTCTTTTGCACTGTATAGTTAAAAGTGCTTTCTACCATTTATACACTTTTTCTGAATCAGAACTCTCAAAAAAAGGCTAGCATCTCACCATAGTATGGGAGCATGTCACTTTTTATGCAAATGTTTACGAAAAAAATCCTGAAAAAAACACTGAACATGGTAGACACCGAAACTCTTTTGCAATGTGTAGGCAAACGTGTTTTCTACCATTCAAACACTTCTTCTGAGCCAGAACTCTCAAAAATAGGCTAGCATCTCACCATAGTATGGGAGCATGTCACTTTTTAAGCAAATGTTTACGAAAAAAATCCTGAAAAAAAACTTAAAATGGTAGACACCGGAACTCCTTTGCAATAAGTAGGCAAACGTGTTTTCTACCATTTAAACACTTTTTCTGAGTCAGAACTCTCAAAAAAAGGCCAGCATCTCACCATAGTATGGGAGCATGTCACTTTTTAAGCAAATGTTTACGAAAAAAATCCTAAAAAAAAACTGAAGGTGGTAGGCACCGGAACTCTTTTGCATTGGGTAGGTAAAAGTGTTTTCTACCATTTAAACACTTCTTCTGAGACAGAACTACCAACAAAAGGCTAGCATCTCACCATAGTATGGGAGCATGTCACTTTTTAAGCAAATGTTTACGAAAAAAATCCTGAAAAAAAAACTGAAGGTTGTAGACACCAGAACTCCTTTGCAATGCGTAGGTAAAAGTGTTTTCTACCATTTAAACACTTCTTCTGAGACAGAACTACCAACAAAAGGCTAGCATCTCACCATAGTATGGGAGCATGTCACTTTTTAAGCAAATGTTTACGAAAAAAATCCTGAAAAAGAAACTGAAAATGGTAGACACCGGAACTCTTTTGCAATGTGTAGTTAAAAGTGCTTTCTACCATTTATACACTTTTTCTGAATCAGAACTCTCAAAAAAAGGCTAGCATCTCACCATAGTATGGGAGCATGTCACTTTTTAAGCAAATGTTTATGAAAAAAATCCTGAAAAAAAAACTTGAGAGGTGTCAAGGGACACCCGGATGGAACGAAGTTCCTTTCGATTAAAGTGAAGGAATTGTAATAAAATTTTATTTTAATTTTAAAATTTTATTGTAAGCAAAAACAAAAACAGAAACAAAAACAAAAAGAAAACTAATATAAAAAAGTGAGTGAGTGAGTTCAGTGAGTGCGTGTAACCTTTACGCGCGACTGAAACTGAACAGAGCGAAACTCCTATTTGCTTTGGTGTTGCTCGTAGAGTTCATGTTCATCCCCTGGCTAGCACTAGCACTACCACTATCACTACCACTACCACTATCATTACTACTATTACTACGACTATCACTACCACTATCACTACCACTATCACTATCACTACCACTATCACTACCACTATCACTACCACTACCACTATCACTATCACTACCACTATCACTACCACTATCACTACCACTATCACTACCACTATCACTACCACTATCACTACCACTATCACTACCACTATCACTACCAAAAGTGTCGTTACAACTTTTCGTGAGAATTTTTTCCGTCTAGCCCCCTTTCACAACGCGCGATAAGGAACTTCGTTCCAAAAACAAAAACAAAAACAATATAATTAGTGAAGGAATTGTAATAATTTTTTTTTTAAATTAATAATAATATTTTTTTTTATTAACCCCCATTTTATTACCCTCCCCTCTCCCCTCCCCGCTTCCCCCCTCCCCTTCCCCCCCTTCCCCCCTCCCCCCTCACCCCCCTTCCCCCATATTAAATCCCCCCCCCCCCATATTACCCCCATATTAAAGAAGGGTAGAGGTACCTCTACCCTTCATACTATAGCAAAAACATATAATCGGCCGAATTGAGTAACCTCCTTTTTTGAAGTCGGTTAAAAAAGTGTCGTTACAACTTTTCGTGAGAATTTTTTCCGTCTAGCCCCCTTTCACAACGCGCGATAAGGAACTTCGTTCCAAAACTAAAGGTGGTAGACACCGGAACTCTTTTGCAATGGGTAGGTAGAAGTATTTTGTATCATCTTAATTTTTATTTTGAGTCAGAACTTTAAAAAAAAGGGTAGCATCTCACTATAGTATGGTGAAATTTGTCTTTTTATGTAAAGATTGAAAGAAAAATGTCAATAAAAATTTTTTGTAAGGTGGTAGACGCCAGAACTATTGATGGTTCATGCCTATGATATAGAACTCACCAAATATAAACTTTTTTTTACTCAGTCTCGCTTAATACTATGAGATGCTATGATGAGTTTGTGAAGTTAGCATCTCATTTTTTAAAATCTCGATTTTAATGATTTAATCGACTGAACTATTTTTGAAACCGGTCTAGAACTGTAGAACTATGCTGGATGCCACTATATATTGACTTTATTTGTGAGATGCCAACATTTGAGATGCTAACTTCACGGACGTTACGGAATCCTATAAAGAACAATAATAATACCAGCCTACGAAACTTCAACCCAAGCACATGAGAGTGCCTATTGTGTGGACTCTATAAGGCCAGTCGTATACAAAGCTCTTGCACACAATACGCTGAATATTTGATCCATAATTAGATCATCTTTCGAAAGCTTCAACTTGCCAATTTTATTTCCGAATGGGGTTTAACGAGCGTCATTATGTCGGTCAACGTTGAAAACGAATATTTTTCCCGCTAAAATAAAGGCAATATGGCAGCTCGTTACTGACATACGCTGTAATGTAATCCAATCTGCTGTTGCTTGATTCGTAGGCAACTGTTTTGAAAAGTCAAGACTGTTGAATTCATGATATTTTTCTGAAAATGTAGAATATGGGTTTAATGGCAATTTTTAGGGTGAAGTTGGCGGCTCAATGACTGCTTGTGGTTGTCCTCGTAAAAGGTGTTGGCAATTCATATTGTGATGTGATCAATTCATCGTTTTAGTTTAAAATGATGATTTTCTAATGCACCACGTGATCTATAATTAAGTACCTACTGATTACAATATAAACCTAATGTTCGGGCCACACTAAGGGGAAATGCCATTAATAATGGCGTTGATGAACGTTAAACGTTAGTGTAGCCACCGAATTATCGCGATAATTCGACAACGGCATTCACATTGCCGTTTGACGTTAGGCGATAGCTCAAGTGGCGGCACCATCAAAGAGAATTATTACGTTGAAGCGGCCACACTACGCGTGTCAGTGCGCACCGTGAGAGTGTGACCGTTTTCAGTATTTTAATACCTTTTCGGTATATTTTATTGACTTTTTTCGATATCAGTATATTAATGGGTATATTGGTAAAAGTCAGTATTTTTGGGTATATTTTGAATAAAAGGTTAGGGTAAAGGTGCTCCCTCACCGGGAGCATTCGCCTGTAATGTAACAAATTAGATTCGACTTTGAGCATTACGTTACAGCCTGCCTCCCTGACCGACGAGCGTTCGCGTGTAATGTAACATTTATAGATTCGACTCGAGCATTACGTTACGATGCTACCTCCCTGACCGACACGAGCATTCGCGTGTAATGTAACATTTATTATAGACTAGCTGATGCCCGCAGCTTCGCCTGCGTGAAATTTTGTTCTCTTCTCCGCGTCTCATGGGAACTTATTCCCGGGATAAAACTTGTATCATTTCAGACTATAATCTATCTCTGTGTGACTACATGATAATTTTGCAATCCAATATGGCCGCCGCGCCGAAATCACAAAATTTCATGATGGGTATCGTTTAAGGGGGTTTTTGGTATGCTGAGTACGAATTTCGGGTTAATTTAGAGATCCAATATGGCCGCCGCGCCGAAATCACAAAATTTCATGATGGGTATCGTTTAAGGGGTTTTTTGGTATGCTGAGTACGAAATTTATGATAATTTTGCAATCCAAAATGGCCACCGCGCCACTATTACAAAATTTCATGATAGGTATCGTTTAAGGGGTTTTTTGGTATGCTGAGTACGAATTTCAGGTTAATTTAGAGATCCAATATGGCCGCCGCGCCGAATTCACAAAATTTCATGATGGGTATCGTTTAAGGGGTTTTTTAGTATGCTGAATACGAATTTCGGGTTAATTAAGGGATCCAATATGGCCGCCGCACCGTTACCACAAAATTTCATGATGGGTATCGTTTAAGGGGTTTTTTGATATGCCGAGTACGAATTTCGGGTCAATTTAGAGATCCAATATGGCCGCCGCGCCATTATAACAAAATTTCATGATGGGTATCGTTTAAGGGGTTCTTCGGTATGCTGAGTACGAATTTTATGATAATTTTTGCAATCAATATGGCCGCCGAGCCGAAATCACAAAATTTCATGATGGGTATCGTTTAAGGGGTTTTTTGATATGCTGAGTACGAATTTCGGGTCAATTTAGAGATCCAATATGGCCGCCGCGCCATTATAACAAAATTTCATGATGGGTATCGTTTAAGGGGTTCTTCGGTATGCTGAGTACGAATTTTATGATAATTTTTGCAATCCAATATGGCCGCCGAGCCGAAATCACAAAATTTCATGATGGGTATCGTTTAAGGGGTTTTTTGATATGCTGAGTACGAATTTCGGGTCAATTTAGAGATCCAATATGGCCGCCGCGCCATTATAACAAAATTTCATGATGGGTATCGTTTAAGGGGTTCTTCGGTATGCTGAGTACGAATTTTATGATAATTTTTGCAATCCAATATGGCCGCCGAGCCGAAATCACAAAATTTCATGATGGGTATCGTTTAAGGGGTTTTTTGGTATGCTGAGTACGAATTTCAAGATAATTTTGCAAAATTAACCCTAAATTCGTACTCAGCATATCAAAATTCCATTTATACGATATGCTACATGAAATTTTACAACGGTGGCGAGGCAGCCATATTGGATAGCAAAATTTACCTAAAATTCGTATTTGGCATACCAAAAAACCCCATAAACTATATACAACATGAAATTTCACAACAGTGGCACGGCGGCCATTTTGGATGGCAAACGTTAACCTGAAATTCGTACTCAGCATACCAAAAAACCCCTCATACGATATACAGCATGAAATTTTACAAAGGTGTAAGGCGGCCATCTTGGATTGCAAAATTGACCTAAAATTCGTACTCAGCCTACCAAAAAACCCCTTAAACGATACCCATCATGAAATTTTGTGATAACGGCGTGGCGGCCATATTGGATCTCTAAATTGACCCGAAATTCGTACTCAGCATATCAAAAAACCCCTTAAACGGTATCCAACATGAAATTTTACAACGGTGGCGCGGCGGCCATCTTGGATTGCAAAATTGACCTTAAATTCGTACTCAGCCTACCAAAAAACCCCTTAAACGATACCCATCGTGAAATTTTGTGATAACGGCGCGGTGGCCATATTGGATCTCTAAATTGACCCGAAATTCGTACTCAGCATATCAAAAAACCCCTTAAACGATACCCATCATGAAATTTAGTGATAACGGCGCGGCGGCCATATTGGATCTCTAAATTAACCCGAAATTCGTATTCAGCATACCAAAAAACCCCTTAAACGATACCCATCATGAAATTTTGTGATTTCGGCGCGGCGGTTATATTAGATCTCTAAATTAACCCGAAATTCGTACTCAGCATACCAAAAACCCTCTTAAACGATACCCATCATGAAATTTTGTGATTTCGGCGCGGCGGCCATATTGGATTGCAAAATTATCATGTAAAACAGCTGGGTGTGGTGCTCCCGGTTCCGGAACGGGGCCGTCCTACCCATTAAACCTGGTGGTATTCCTCCTCCCTATAGCCGGGAATCCGGAAAGCCGGGAAAATCTTTGGAAATTCTTTGGCTTTCGGCCGAAAGCCAAAGAATTTCCAAAGATTATTCCCGTCGAGAACCGTTCGGCGTCTCTCCTCGGGGGAGCAAGATGAGAGGTTCCCCCGGAGCTCGCTAAGGACCTGAAAAAATAAAAACCCAATTCCTCATCGCAATGATTTTTTTCTTTGTAGGGTTTGTTGCAATAACATTCGGTAATTTTTTTTTACGAAGCGTGTTGCAGGTGAAGGACGTTGAATTCAATCCTTCAAATAAAATGTTAAATGTAAATTCTAGGTTCTTCTTTTATAAAAATAAGGTAGTAATTAAAGAATAAACACGTTTTGATAATCGGTATTTTTATCGGTATATTTTCTCTGTGCCATTATTATATATAGATACATTCAGTATATTTTTAAGGAGCTAAGGTATTTTTGTAAAATTTAATTCGGTCACACTTAACGTCAATTTTAACGCCAAGAATGGGCATTCACGCGAGAATTATTACGTTGAAGCGGCCACACTACTCAAATGGTGACGTTAAGAATTAACGCCATAATTAGCGCAATATTTATCGCGATGATGGGCATTGACGTTTTCTTTAATGTGGCCCCGGCTTAAAGGCTAAATTTAACATCATCGTCCCTGCCTGTAGGTACGCTCACTTGTCTCTGCGGGCGCTATCGCAGCGGTATCAAAACCAAACTTGGACGCGCTCTTGTGCACTCAACTTTTAAACTTAGCTTATGATACCAACTTAAACTCGCTTAAATTGTTAGGCCATCGCACAAACAAAGTAAACCTCAAGTTTTAGGGTTACGCATTAAAACTTGTTTTCTACTTCAATTTAGAGTGAGTATAATGTACCTACTTACAGATAAATTCATGATTAACTTAATTAATAAAAAGCTTTAAGCTAATGACAATGATGGTACGATGTTCCAAACAGGCTTAAAAAATAATATTTTCCAATATTTTAAACGATTGTTAACTGTAGGTGTATCTATATACAAACTAGGTGTACATACCTACCTACTGTCGCCAGTCTAGTTTATATAAAGTAACAACTTTAACATTATCTTTGGTTTGGCTGTCAATATGTTGAGTAAGTTTTTAATTTTCATTATCTTCACACAACAATATTATACAGGTCAGTAAGCACAATTCATATCAAACCTAGGCAACATCTACGGGCCCCTTCTATAGCACGACAAACGACACGCGCTAGGCCGGATTCCCTGTGCTCAGAACCGAGAAACATTTTCTCGACGAAATATAATTGAGACTGTCTTCGGGGAACGTTGTGAAATTCAAAGGTTTCTCATTTTAGTTCCGCAAAGAATCCATAAATTGTGAGGAAACAGGGTTTTTGGAATGTTTCTGGTAGTACCAGAGTGCAACGTACAGATAGTAAGGAATATAGTGAAAGTTACCAGAAAAGTGGCAATATTTTTCGATATAACAGTTATGTTCACTCGTAACTATGCCAAGTAACTAAGTTGAAAACGAAGGTAACTCAATTCGGTGCTTTACTGATAGGCAAAGTTTGTAATGTCGTTTCCTGCTTTTTTCAATTTGGAGCGTCAAAGTGGCTTTAATCAGCTTGAACTTAATTTGAGATTTGCGAGCAAGAAAAGGCAAGGTATATAATATAGGTCTGGGGACTAGGTATATACAGGGTGAATTTTTGAAAAGGGATTGGATGGCCAAATCCGAAACTATAAGGAATAGCGAAAAATGCTGAAAGGAGTCACGAGCCCGATTTTGATGAAACTTAAAACCTCATCATTAGATTTTTGAAAACCCCATAATCCTAGCTGGGAATCGAACTTGTTGATTTGGCAAAAAAAACACACCCTTTATTATTACACCATACGATAGAGTCGCTGTTAAGGATCAAATTTTGCAAAGTAATGATATACGCCAAATTTAAGGAACATTTGGAATTTTAATAGAATGCATATTTCATGTACCTAAATTTTGTATCATAGTTTGTTTCGTTGGAAATCCCAGAAAAGATCGTAACTATTCCGTGTTTTAAATTATGCTCAGAATGATTTTTTAGAGAATATTCTCAACGGAATCAATAATATTCCTTAGTTATTCCTTGAGGTTTCGAATCCAGCTATGTATTGCAAAGATTTTGAACAATTAATCAGTTAACGTAAGAAAAATAAAATGTATTTTGTTAAAGATGAGCTCTTTCCTGTAGTTTACCGTATATCATTACTTCCCAGAATATGATCCTTAATAGCAACACTATCGTATGGTGTAATAATAAAGGGTGTGTTTTTTTTTTTCAAAATCAAGGGATTCGATTCCCAGCTAGGATTATGGGTTTTTCAAAAATCTAATGATGAGGTTTTAAGTTTCATCAAAATCGGGCTCGTGACTCCTTTGAGCATTTTTCGCTATTCCTTATAGTTTCAGATTTGGCCATCCAATCCCTTTTGAAAAATTCATCCTGTATAATCCATCCTACTTTCACGTTTATTTTACACAAAAAAAAGGCCGCAGGCGGTATCACTGCCGACTACACCACAGAGGCAGTCTATAATCACCATTGATAATTTATTTTGTCCCAAGTAACAGGCGGTGAGCTAATTGCCGTATTGAAATGGACAGGCGTAGATTGTGTCTATTGGCTTTTTTTGAAGTGAAACTTCTTTATCGGCGTTTGAAAAAAATTTGCGTCACGTCACGATTTTTGGTTACGCGCCATCTTTGTTCTGTTCCCCACCACGGTGGATTCGAATTAAGAGTACTTTATCCAGGGACAGCATGTCATTTAAGGGTTTTTGGACTTTTGGACTTTTGGGCATTTGGACTTTTGGACTTTTGGATGGGACATTGGTACTTTGCGTCTTTGGGACTTTGGAACTTTGAGACTTTGGGACTTTTGAACTTTTGAACTTTTGAACTTTTGGACTTTTGGACTTTTGGATGGGACCTTGGTACTTTGGGTCTTTGGGACTTTGGAACTTTGGGACTTTGGAACTTTTGGACTTTTGGACTTTTGGACTTTTGGATGGGACCTTGGTACTTTGGATCTTTGGGACTTTAGGACTTTGGGACTTTGGGACTTTTGGACTTTTGGACTTTTGGACTTTTGGACTTTTGGACTTTTGGATGGGACATTGGTACTTTGCGTCTTTGGGACTTTGGAACTTTGAGACTTTGGGACTTTTGAACTTTTGAACTTTTGAACTTTTGGACTTTTGGACTTTTGGATGGGACCTTGGTACTTTGGGTCTTTGGGACTTTGGAACTTTGGGACTTTGGAACTTTTGGACTTTTGGACTTTTGGATGGGACCTTGGTACTTTGGATCTTTGGGACTTTAGGACTTTGGGACTTTGGGACTTTTGGACTTTTGGACTTTTGGACTTTTGGACTTTTGGGCTTTTGGACTTTTGGACTTTTGGACTTTTGGACTTTTGGACTTTTGGACTTTTGGACTTTTGGACTTTTGGACTTTTGGACTTTTGGACTTTTGGACTTTTGGAATTTTGGACTTTTGGACTTTTGGACTTTTGGACTTTTGGACTTTTGGACTTTTGGACTTTTGGACTTTTGGACTTTTGGACTTTTGGACTTTTGGACTTTTGGACTTTTGGACTTTTGGACTTTTGGACTTTTGGACTTTTTGACTTTTGGACTTTTTGACTTAAGACTTTGGGACTTTGGGACTTTGGGACTTTGGGACTTTGGGACTTTTGGACTTTTGGACTTTTGGACTTTTGGACTTTTTGACTTTTGGACTTTTTGACTTAAGACTTTGGGACTTTGGGACTTTGGGACTTTGGGACTTTGGGACTTTGGGACTTTGGGACTTTGGGACTTTGGGACTTTGGGACTTTGGGACTTTGGGACTTTGGGACTTTGGGACTTTGGGACTTTGGGACTTTGGGACTTTGGGACTTTGGGACTTTGGGACTTTTCGGCTTTTGGCCTTTGGGACTTTTGGACTTTTTGATGGGATCTTGGTACTTTGGGACTTTGGGACTTTGGGACTTTTGGACTTTTGGCCTTTGGGACTTTGGGGCTTTTGGACTTTTTGATGGGATCTTGGTACTTTGGGTCTTTGGGACTTTGGGACTTTGGGACTTTTGGACTTTTGGACTTTTGGCCTTTGGGACTTTTGGACTTTTAGATGGGACCTTGGTACTTTGGGTCTTTGGGACTTTGGGACTTTGGGACTTTTGTATTTTGGGACTTTGGGACTTTGGGACTTTTGGACTTTTGGCCTTTGGGACTTTGGGACTTTTGGACTTTTTGATGGGATCTTGGTACTTTGGGTCTTTGGGACTTTGGAACTTTGGGACTTTGGGACTTTGGGACTTTGGGACTTTGGGACTTTGGGACTTTGGGACTTTTGGGCTTTTGGCCTTTGGGACTTTGGGACTTTTGGACTTTTTGATGGGATCTTGGTACTTTGGGACTTTGGGACTTTGGGACTTTTGGACTTTGGGACTTTGGGACTTTGGGACTTTGGGACTTTGGGACTTTGGGACTTTGGGACTTTGGGACTTTGGGACTTTGGGACTTTGGGACTTCGGGACTATGGGACTTTGGGACTTTGGGACTTTGGGACTTTGGGACTTTGGGACTTTGGGACTTTTGGACTTTTGGACTTTTGGACTTTTGGACTTTTTGACTTTTGGACTTTTTGACTTAAGACTTTGGGACTTTGGGACTTTGGGACTTTGGGACTTTGGGACTTTGGGACTTTGGGACTTTGGGACTTTGGGACTTTGGGACTTTGGGACTTTGGGACTTTGGGACTTTGGGACTTTTCGGCTTTTGGCCTTTGGGACTTTTGGACTTTTTGATGGGATCTTGGTACTTTGGGACTTTGGGACTTTGGGACTTTTGGACTTTTGGCCTTTGGGACTTTGGGGCTTTTGGACTTTTTGATGGGATCTTGGTACTTTGGGTCTTTGGGACTTTGGGACTTTGGGACTTTTGGACTTTTGGACTTTTGGCCTTTGGGACTTTTGGACTTTTAGATGGGACCTTGGTACTTTGGGTCTTTGGGACTTTGGGACTTTTGTATTTTGGGACTTTGGGACTTTGGGACTTTTGGACTTTTGGCCTTTGGGACTTTGGGACTTTTGGACTTTTTGATGGGATCTTGGTACTTTGGGTCTTTGGGACTTTGGAACTTTGGGACTTTGGGACTTTGGGACTTTGGGACTTTGGGACTTTGGGACTTTGGGACTTTGGGACTTTGGGACTTTGGGACTTTTGGGCTTTTGGCCTTTGGGACTTTGGGACTTTTGGACTTTTTGATGGGATCTTGGTACTTTGGGACTTTGGGACTTTGGGACTTTTGGACTTTGGGACTTTGGGACTTTGGGACTTTGGGACTTTGGGACTTTGGGACTTTGGGACTTTGGGACTTTGGGACTTTGGGACTTTGGGACTTTGGGACTATGGGACTTTGGGACTTTGGGACTTTGGGACTTTGGGACTTTGGGACTTTGGGACTTTGGGACTTTGGGACTTTGGGACTTTGGGACTTTGGGACTTTGGGACTTTGGGACTTTGGGACTTTGGAACTTTGGGACTTTGGGACTTTGGGACTTTGGGACTTTGGGACTTTGGGACTTTTGGACTTTTGGACTTTTGGAGTTTTGGATGGGACCTTGGTACTTTGGATCTTTAGGACTTTAGGACTTTGGGACTTTGGGACTTTTGGACTTTTGGACTTTTGGACTTTTGGACTTTTGGGCTTTTGGACTTTTGGACTTTTGGACTTTTGGACTTTTGGACTTTTGGACTTTTGGACTTTTGGACTTTTGGACTTTTGGACTTTTGGACTTTTGGACTTTTGGACTTTTGGACTTTTGGACTTTTGGACTTTTGGACTTTTGGACTTTTGGACTTTTGGAATTTTGGACTTTTGGACTTTTGGACTTTTGGACTCTTGGACTTTTGGACTTTAGACTTTGGGACTTTGGGACTTTGGGACTTTGGGACTTTGGGACTTTGGGACTTTGGGACTTTGGGACTTTGGGACTTTGGGACTTTGGGACTTTGGGACTTTGGGACTTTGGGACTTTGGGACTTTGGGACTTTGGGACTTTGGGACTTTGGGACTTTGGGACTTTGGGACTTTGGGACTTTGGGACTTTGGGACTTTGGGACTTTGGGACTTTGGGACTTTGGGACTTTGGGACTTTGGGACTTTGGGACTTTGGGACTTTGGGACTTTGGGACTTTGGGACTTTGGGACTTTGGGACTTTGGGACTTTGGGACTTTGGGACTTTGGGACTTTGGGACTTTGGGACTTTTCGGCTTTTGGCCTTTGGGACTTTTGGACTTTTTGATGGGATCTTGGTACTTTGGGACTTTGGGACTTTGGGACTTTTGGACTTTTGGCCTTTGGGACTTTGGGGCTTTTGGACTTTTTGATGGGATCTTGGTACTTTGGGTCTTTGGGACTTTGGGACTTTGGGACTTTGGGACTTTTGGACTTTTGGACTTTTGGCCTTTGGGACTTTTGGACTTTTAGATGGGACCTTGGTACTTTGGGTCTTTGGGACTTTGGGACTTTGGGACTTTTGTATTTTGGGACTTTGGGACTTTGGGACTTTTGGACTTTTGGCCTTTGGGACTTTGGGACTTTTGGACTTTTTGATGGGATCTTGGTACTTTGGGTCTTTGGGACTTTGGAACTTTGGGACTTTGGGACTTTGGGACTTTGGGACTTTGGGACTTTGGGACTTTGGGACTTTGGGACTTTGGGACTTTGGGACTTTGGGACTTTGGGACTTTGGGACTTTTGGGCTTTTGGCCTTTGGGACTTTGGGACTTTTGGACTTTTTGATGGGATCTTGGTACTTTGGGACTTTGGGACTTTGGGACTTTTGGACTTTTGGCCTTTGGGACTTTGGGACTTTTGGACTTTTTGATGGGATCTTGGTACTTTGGGTCTTTGGGACTTTGGGATTTTGGGACTTTTGGACTTTTGGACTTTTGGCCTTTGGGACTTTTGGACTTTTAGATGGGACCTTGGTACTTTGGGTCTTTGGGTCTTTGGGACTTTGGGACTTTTGTATTTTGGGACTTTGGGACTTTGGGACTTTTGGACTTTTGGCCTTTGGGACTTTGGGACTTTTGGACTTTTTGATGGGATCTTGGTACTTTGGGTCTTTGGGACTTTGGAACTTTGGGACTTTGGGACTTTGGGACTTTGGGACTTTGGGACTTTGGGACTTTGGGACTTTGGGACTTTGGGACTTTGGGACTTTGGGACTTTTGGACTTTGGGACTTTTGGACTTTTGGGCTTTTGGACTTTTGGATGGGACTTTGGTACTTTGGGTCTTTGGGACTTTGGAACTTTGGGACTTTGGGACTTTGGGACTTTGGGACTTTGGGACTTTGGGACTTTGGGACTTTTGGACTTTGGGACTTTTGGACTTTGGGACTTTTGGACTTTTGGCCTTTGGGACTTTTGGACTTTTAGATGGGACCTTGGTACTTTGGGACTTTGGGACTTTGGAACTTTGGGACTTTGGGACTTTGGGACTTTGGGACTTTTGGACTTTTGGCCTTTGGGACTTTGGGACTTTGGGACCTTGAGACCTTGGGACTTTGGGACTTTTGGACTTTTGGCCTTTTGGACTTTTGGACTTTGGACTTTTGGACTTTTGGACTTTTGGACTTTTTGACTTAATTTAAGGTGAGGTGAAAATTAAGTTTATGAAGAAGTTTCACTTCTTACGTGTGTACACTAAGTACACGCAATTTTTTTTTTGCGTGAGTTGCTCACGTCACGGCAACGGCACGGGCCTGCTTCTGTAAGGACGGTGAGCACCCCTCTCACCGTCCTCAGACCCCCGGTCATGGAGGCCGATAGTCCTCGGCGAAGACACGTCGACCGCGTCCAGGCCACCGACTGCGGAACTCGGGTGGGAGATCTCTCTCCCGCACCCAGCCCGCCGCCTCCTTCACGAGAATGACCTGCTCGCAGAAAGAGGCGGTGCAGTCCCACTTACTCCCGCTGGAGAGCATGGCTCGCACCATGGTCTCGAGCGAGAGAGTGTCCACGCCCAGACCCACTACGAGGACCTGGCGCTGTTGCGCCCACGCCGTGCACTCTGGTCCTCGCAGTGCTGACACTCGGCCGTGGTTTTCCGGTGTTTTCGCCACAGATACCTACCGAAGCTACCGTGCCCGGCAAGCATCTGTGTCAACCGGTAGGAGAGAGCACCGTGCCTCTTCTCCAGCCACTCGTCCATGACCGGTCTGACGGCCGCGATTGTGGCGAATCCCCCTTTGGTTGCTCAAGTCGCACCTTCCAAGTTTCCACGGTTTCCTGGTGGAGCAGGGACCGCTGGGCCTTGATTTCTACAGCCGCAGGCCTTTGGCTCTGCTCCAGCGCCTCCTTGCGCCATCTAAACAGTGACGCAAGGGCTCTCGCTTCCAGGTCCCATGGAGGGGTCCCGGCTAGGAGACATGCCGCCTCACCGGAGATCGTGCGGTATCCTCTTATCACCCTGACGGCCATCACTCTCTGCGGGCTCAGCAGTCTAGCCACATTGCTGGCTGTTGTTTCTATTGGCTGTCCCAGGAATAATATAAAGGATTGTACCTAATTAATATAAATCTATATATATAAAAATGTTGTGTGCGTTTGTGTATCTATTAAAAACTCAAAATTTACTGAATCGATTGAGCTCAAAATTGGACACGATATACAATAGAATTCAGAGATGGTTTTAGGCTACTTTATACACTTTTATCATAACAGCAATAAGAATAAAATAGCTTTAAAAAGTGATATTACCAATAGATGGCGTTGGTCGTTTTGTTTTTAATTATATTCTGCCAGCTTCAGAACAAAATATTATAAACAACCTATTTAGAAGGTACCTACCAGATTGATGTTTTTAAGAGAAGTTTGATTGCGGCCTCCTTGCATTCAGAATAATAAAAGAGAGTACGCACCTAATAAAGAGGTCAGATATGATTTGCATGTTATTTTTGAACTTTTTGGACATTCGGAATTTTGGAGTTTTGGACTTTAGACTTTTGGAGTTTTGGAGTATTGGAGTGTTGGAGTTATGGAGTTTTGGACTTTAGACTTTTGGAGTTTTGGAGTATTGGAGTGTTGGAGTTATGGAGTTTTGGACTTTGGACTTTTGGACTTTTAAAATTTGGAGTTTTGGACTTTTGGACTTTTGGACTTTTAGAATTTTAGACTTTTAGACTTTGGAGTTATGGCCTTTTGGACTTTGGACTTTTGGACTATTGGGCTTTTGGACTTTTGGACTTTTGGACTTTTGGACTTTTGGACTTTTCGAGTTTTGGGCGTTTGACATTTTGGACTTTTGGAGTTGGAGTTTTAGAGTTTTAGATTTTTAGAGTTTTAGAGTTTTAGAGTTTTAGAGTTTTGGAGTTTTGGAGTTTTGGAGTTTTGGAGTTTTGGAGTTTTGGAGTTTTGGAGTTTTGGAGTTTTGGAGTTTTGGAGTTTTGGAGTTTTGGAGTTTTGGAGTTTTGGAGTTTTGGAGTTTTGGAGTTTTGGAGTTTTGGAGTTTTGGAGTTTTGGAGTTTTGGAGTTTTGGAGTTTTGGAGTTTTGGAGTTTTGGAGTTTTGGAGTTTTGGAGTTTTGTAGTTTTGGAGTTTTGGAGTTTTGGAGTTTTGGAGTTTTGGAGTTTTGGAGTTTTGGAGTTTTGGAGTTTTGGAGTTTTGGAGTTTTGGAGTTTTGGAGTTTTGGAGTTTTGGAGTTTTGGAGTTTTGGAGTTTTGGAGTTTTGGACTTTTGGACTTTTGGACTATTGGACTTTTGGACTATTGGACTTTTGGACTTTTTGACTTTTTGACTTTGGACTTTTGAACTTTTGAACTTTTGGATTACTAACTCCTATGTATATTTCATGATATTTCTTTCGAAAAATAAGGTCATGAAGAAGTTTCACTTCTTCTTACGTGTGTACAATAGTACACGCACACATTTTTTTAAAAATGTACCCATTATTTAGTTTGTTACTCATTTCTCATAGGTACATAAAACCACCATAAAAAAGTCACAGCGAAGCGTGGCAGGGTACCGCTAGTAATATAATATTTATGTTAATTTGTATATGTTATGACTGTTTTTATAGTTACTTAGGTTGTCAATGCAACTATATTCTTGCGTTGATTCTTCTTTCAAAGACTGCGTGACGCCTTCTCAGGTACAGGTAAAAATCTTTTTTTAGTGTAAAATCAATTATTTTTCTTCTAAGTAATATTCCGTTGGCATGTCTTTGTGTGCCTTCGAAACTGATTTACTGTTTCGCTGCGAAGAACGCGGATCTTCTCATATATTTTCAACGTGAAATATTTTAAGAGCGTTTGCACCGGTAGCTGCTGTCTTGAGTAACATATTTCAGCGTCCTTTTAATTTTATAGTAAAGTGGTACCGATGTCTTGTAGTTATGTTCGAGATCAAATAAACAGCCGTGCTTATACAAATTATACTAGTTTGTTGCAGGCACCCACAATAACAAATGGGCTCTCGTTTCAATTGAAAGTGTTGTTGGAACTACGAATTGTATAAATAACTAGCTGACCCGCGCAACTTCGTTTGCGCCACATAAGAGAGAGTATTACTGTAGTGCAGTACTCCCGTAGCGTCTCGTCGTTAATATTCAATACTACGTGTGTGAGAGAGAGAGAGAGAGAGAAAGGTTTCTCGTAGCGTGTATTCCCGTCGCATTATTTTTAAGAACAATTTCGTTTATGAAAGAGAAATCCCGTGGCATTATTGTAGAAAAAAAAGGATTGCCATTAAAATTGTTATTGCCCACCAACTCAAAGATAGACACATCATGCTATCGCGCAATTTTTTTAGAACTTTTTTTAAGAGAAACAATTTTGTAGTAAGTACATATTTTTTACATAACTATAACTATTTACGCAGCACACGCAACGAAGCTCTCAAAAGGAATAACTTTTCCCCCGTTTTTGAAACATTTACTATTACTGCTCAGCTCCTATTCGTTGTAGCGTGATGCTTTATAGCCTATGACACTCCACAATAACGTAGCTTTCTATTGGTGAAAGAATTTTTAAAAACGGTTCAGTAGATCCCGAGATTTACCCCTTACAATTTAACAAATATACAAACACACAAACTTAACTTCTTTATAATATTAGTATAGACTAGTATAGATAGAAGCATATTCTCGCTGTGTCTGACATGTTAGATTTATTTCGTGATTCTATCGTTCTGATTTTTATTGTTTTATGTTTCATGATGGGTCATTGTGACCTTGTATTTTTAACTGTACCTATATCTCAACAAAATGTAATGGTATCCAAAGGTTTGTATGTAGAATACAATAAAATATAATAATTTCTACAAATTTGTACGTAAGGGACCCTCAGTGTGTGACCAGCTTTTTAACTACGTAATTTATTTTTAAAAGCATATAAATTGAAATAATGGCAGCGTAGGTAATCTCCCTATTGTCTATACATAAGCAACGCGTGTCTTATATAAGTAATATAGGTAAGTACTTACCATTAACGTTTCATAAATGTAACCAGAAAAACGTAGTTCATAATATTGTAAGCAAACCCCTCTTTCGTCAGTGTACTGACAGAGTAAAGTAACTGATTTGCATTCAGATCACTCGATTGTTCGTGTTGTACATAACTAACTACGTAGTAGGTACAGACCGCCTCGCCATCCCTCAGACATCGAAATTTTAAGGTTAAGTAAGTCCCATCGGATATTCAAGTCGTTGCTTTCATTTGTCACGGGCACAAAGTGGACTCTCAAATGAAGCACCAATTATCTGCCCGTTTAGAGTGATTTGATCTAAGACGGCACAGGGTCTTGGGCCTCCTTAAACATAATTGAATGGTTCGAAGGATTCTCAGAGCAGCTGCATGGTCTTCGATGATTGGTTCGTCGAGCTCGTGTGATTAATTAGTGAATTTAAATAAAATATATGTGGCAAAGCATTGCCGTAGGTAGGTAGGTATTCTCTATATACTGAAGGGGATCAGATCAGATTCTTTAAAATAAAAGAGATTGCTCAGTTATTTAAAGATTTAATCTACACTGTTCAACGATTTCACAACAAGTGGCGGTCTCGCTCTGTGCCGAATAATGTCAACTACCCACACTCTTGACGTTGACATTAAACGTCACGACCGAATGAATGAATGATTGCAATAGACAAGCTTATAATCGAATACAAATGTCATCGGTGTCTACCGTTATTAGTCGACTAAATACTTATAGAGCTTACAGCTCGGCCATCCTCATAAAGTGAGTCCTCTCACTTAGACACATAACAGTTATAATATGTACGAGTAGGTACTTGCTCAATTGGTATGATATTTATTTTATTAAAAGCCTTTTAATTAGAAGACTAATAACGATTTCCCACACCTTGTACAATTTATACTTACTTACTAATTTAACCTAGGTACTTATGCCTAATTCATCTCACTGATTATTTTGGAAACCACCAAATTATTTTATCATCACTTCACTTGATCACACTTTTTCATTCATTTATACTTTATCATTAATACACTTGAAAGCACATCACTTCACCTAAACACGTTTTGCTTCAACTATATTTAGTAGCAGCACAGCAATTCAATTTTTCTGTAATCAATGTTCGTCTGTGCAATGCCAATTTATTGACACCGTTCGCTATCTGCACTGACCGTCAAATTTCATTATCTGGTATGATCTGCAATCATTCTGTGCGGCATCGATTTACGATACCATTCGTTTCTGCACTGATTGCTCATAGCCTACGCGTCCCAGTCATGTCTATGTCGTGCATGATCCAATCATCTGTGCGATATCGAATCTCGATACCATTCGTTTCTGCGCTGATTGGTCATAGCCTATGCATCTTAGTCAAGTCTTTGTTGTGTATGATACAATCATCGGTGCGATATCGAATCTCGATACCATTCGTTTCTGCACTGATTGCTCATAGCCTATGCGTCTAGTCAAGTCTATGTCCTGTATAATCTGTTACTTTCTACAATCATCTGTGCGATATCGAGTCTCGATATCTTTCGTTTCTGCACTGATTGTATAAAGTCACATGGTCAGAGTCAAGTCAAAGTAAATTAGTCTGGCAAAATCTAAACATCATTTAACCATGGAGGGTCTCTAATTCATAGTTTTAATCTCTAAATCACAAACTGATTGTCTTGTCCTATCAAGTTTTTTTTTTCTTTTCTTTTTATCTAGACAAAGGTGGGTTTAAAGCTTTGAGCGATTGGATCGAACTCGGAAAATCTTTTATAAACAAAAGTACAAATAATAAAGTTTGTTTTATAAAATCTTTTAAACTTATCTAATTCAGGAGTTCTCTTGATCACTCTCATCAGTACAACTTCCTCCACTAGATATATTATCGAACCTAAGCCAAGGGTATATCTTATCAACAGCTATGATATTTTCATAACATTTATTTCCCTTTCTTGTAAGAGGAGTGTCTTCAATTAAAAACCTATCATTATCCAAAACCTTTTTAATACGATATGGGCCATGGAATTTCGGTACAAGTTTCTTAGATTTGCCTACAAGGCTTTTGTCAATTATTGTTCGCTCGATTCTAACGAGGTCGCCTACCTCATAAGACCTAGCCTTTTTCCTGTGCTTATCGAATTCTAGTTTTGATTTCTCTTGTTGTTTTTCAATTTTATCTTTAGCAGCAGGTCGCATATCTATCAATTCATTACTACTAGCGCGAGAAATTACCTCATTTAGTACTTCATTTATTATATTTTCCGAAGAGTTGAGGACTTTAAAACCAAACAAGAGTTCAGAAGGACTCTTGCCTGTAGCTTTGTTCATCGTGGTATTCATGCCCAATTGAAAGTCACCGACGTAGTCGTCCCATGTATTATCTTTTTTACCATGTGTTTTAGTGCTTAGTGCATCCAGTATGGTTCGATTATATCGTTCTACTTGGCCGTTGGCTCTAGGGGTGGCAACCGCATTTAGAATATGCTTCACATTTGAGTTTTTAGTAAACGTTTTAAACTTATTACTTGTAAAGCAAGTTCCTTGATCGGTAATAATGCGTGAAGGAGTGCCAAAAAATCCAAAGGAATCCTTGAAAACTTTAATTGCTGTAGAACTTTTGGTATTACGTACAGCTTTGATATTTATGAATTTAGTAAAAGAATCTATTATAGCTAGAATATATGTGTTGCCACTCCTAGAACGCACGAACGGTCCCAAATGATCAGCATGAAGTGTATGGAAGGGTTTATCTGGTTTCTGTATTGGATGCAGCATACCCTCTTTTCTGCCACCTGGCGCCTTGTGGTGAGCACATTCGAGGCAAGCAGATACATATTTTTTTATAAAGCGTCTCATCTTAGGAAACCAGAACGTTTCGCGTATGCGATTCAATGTTTTTTCGAAACTAAAGTGACCTACTTCATCATGATTCATTCGTAAAATTTGCCATCTAACGCCTCTTGGAACTACCCATTTAATCTTATCACCAACATTTCTAAATACATGATCTCCCTTTACCTGATAGTTTTTATAAACATCAGCAACAAAACTGGTAGATTTGTCTAACAAAATATTTTTAATTCTCAATACCTCTTCGTCATTGCTTTGAACAGTTGAAATCCAATCTTTAACGTTAATATTTAACACATCAAGTACAGGGGAATCATCGTCTCCCACTATCGGCTCAGTTACAGGAGCCCGACTGAGGGCGTCAACGTGAGCCATACGCGCTCCTGCCCTGTATTCAATTTCGCAATCATATTCCTGAAATTGTATCCACCATCGAGATATTCTGGGGATGAGGTCACGCTTAGTTAATGTCGTACGAAGCGCATTACAATCAGTGACTATCTTAAATTTTAGGCCTAAGAGGTACACGCGAAATCTTTTTAAAGACGCTATTACGGCCAGCGTTTCTAACTCAAACGAGTGTAATTTCTGCTCGTCTTTTGTGGTTTTCCTACTATAGTAAGCGACGGGCTTTAGTGCTCCATCGTCATGTTTTTGCATTAGAATACCGGCTACACCTAACTTCGATGCATCAGTGTGCAACTCTGTTTCTAGATTCGCGTCATACAAGGCAAGAATGGGGCGTTCAGTTAACTTTTGTTTTAAAGTTTCGAATGCCGCGGTGTGGATTTCGGTCCATTTCCACGCGAAGTTGGTCCTTAAGAGGTCTGTTAGAGGTTGTGCAACTACCGCAAAGTTTTTGACAAATCGTCTGAAAAAGCTGGCTAGCCCCAAGAAACGTCTAACGTTATGAACGTTTTTCGGTACAGGAAAGTTTGTGACTGCTATAGTTTTACGTGACCCAGGCCTTATACCTTGACCACTAACTTGGAATCCCAGAAAATTAATCTCCTTGAAGAAAAAGTTACACTTCTTCAGTTTTGAAGTAAGACCTGCTTCCGAAAGTAATTGCAAAACCTTCTCTAAGCGTTCGATACCTTCTTCAAACGTCTTCGCGGGTATAAGTATATCGTCCATGAAAATTATTGCAAAATTGACTTTTGATTTAGACAATACCTTGCTCATTGCCCTCTGAAATACCGACGGGGCGTTAGCCAAACCAAAAGGAATTCGCTTAAACTGGTATTGGCCATCGGGCGTGACAAATGCTGTTTTGTCCTGAGAGCTTTCCGCTATTGGTATTTGATAATACCCCGATGCACAATCAAGAGTTACGAATAATGAATTTCCTGCTAACATATCTAACTGGTCGTCTATCAATGGTAAAGGATAATGCTCCTTCTTTGTCTTTCTATTTAGAGCCCGATAATCAATACAAAGTCTTTTCTCGCCTGTCTTTTTCTTAACGAGCAATATAGGACTAGCATACTGCGATTTTGATTCACAAATGATATCAGCTTGGATCATTTCCTGTACCATTGAGCGTACTAATTCCTTTTCAGGATATGAGAGCCTATACGGCCGATAAACTACCGGTTTATTGTCTGATAACTCTATCTCCATCTGTGCTATGTTGGTGAACCCTAAGTCCATTAAATTATTTGAAAAACATTCCTTGTATTGAATCAGAACTTCCTTTAACCGTTCAACTTCATTGCAAGTTAAGTGCGGATCATAATTGAGGTCTGAGCAAAATTGATCGATTTCTACAGCCAACACGTTAATGTCTAAGGAATTGTTAGCTTTTAATGCACGCGTAACCAAGGTACCGCTCGTTAAATTTATTAAGTTATTCGACACATTATGAATCAGTAAACTGCCCTGATTATTTACTATTTCATATTCTCCTGGAAGCAGGTAAATCTCGTAGCCAGGCTTACCGCGGAGTGAGCCTCTGACGTAAATATTACCTGTGTATTCAACTGAGCAACTAATTAGAACCAAACACATCTTGTTAGGATGTAAGGTAACATCAGCAACGGATATTAAAGAAAATTTATTTGCATTTGCACATTCACGTGTAAAGTTGAGTGAATCAAAAGTTTTAGTTATGACGATTCCTGGCTTCTCCGTAAAACTATGTCCGACCAGTACAGGGTATTTGATAACATCATCCGCTACAACTAATAAGTTTACTATTTCTTCAACATTTTGTATTTTAATGGAAACTGTAGCACTTCCCATGGGAAATATAATGTTGTTACCAATACCTTTCATGGCAGGCAGGTTAGCCTGACATGACCATTTTATCCCTAACTTGTTAGCAATACTATATTTAATCAAAGTGCATTGGCTCCCCATATCTACATATCCTATAACGATTTGTCCATTAATCATTACCTGTATGATATATTTATCGTTGTCTCTACATTTAATCTCAGAACCTATGTGCATTATTTCTTTTTGATTTGACACGCTAGCCTTATTATTATCGTTATCTGAGGGTAGTCTGGTACAGTTCACGGTAGTGTGGCCTAACCTTTTACATATATTGCACTTAAGTATTTTTTTCGGACACTTTGTGCTAAAATGTCCAGGTTCGTTACAGTTATAACAAACAATGGGGCCAGAAGTATGTTTACTTTTTAAATCATTGGAAACGGACTTATTATTAGAACTATACGATGAGGCAATAGGTCGTTTTTCGTTTAATCGCGTTTTATCGGTTTCGCGTGATTGCTGTTTGGTGGATTGAAAATACTCTAAAACTTGTTCAGGTTCCTGGCACTTTACTGCTTTAGCTCCTAATCTTAGTGAACGATCATCAATCCCGTACAATAGGCAATCGACGGCAAGTTTACCTTTAATATCGCAACGATTTAACAAATTGATTTTTTCGTAATAATATAATTCTAACGATTCGTTATATCTTACTCGCTTGGACAACATTTCCGTTAGTAATTCAGCATAGTCGTCACTACTGGGAAATGATTCTAATAATTTAGTTTTCCACTCGGGCCAACTAAAAGACATGGTTGGCAACGTTTGATACCAAGTCTTGGCAACTCCTAGTAGCTTGGGTAAAGCGTAGTGTATGATTTGATCATCTCCCCATTTATATAATTTGGCACATTCGTCTACTTTACTAAGCCACATTTGTATAGTTTGACCTTTAACCATCGGATCGAAATCGGGCACTACGTTACCTAGCATCGGAAACTTATTGCCTTCGGGTCGGTTGTTCACTAATGTCTTTACTAATTTAGTCAGTAATATGAGAGTAGCGTCATCAGTACTATTATTGGAACGTCTTACCGGTGAGCTGGATCGCCTGTATGGCGACGTGGAGCCTCTGAAGCGGCGCCGATCACTGCGTTGTGACCCACTGCGTTCGCGATGTCGCCGGTAGTACGCACGAGAACTGGCCCGGCTGCTCGAACTCCTACGGCGCCGTCCACGATGCTCGCTCGAACTGATGCTGCTGCTGGAGCTACGCCGCTGCCGGCGTTCACGGCGACGTGCGTGATCCCTGGAACTTCTATGACGTTCTCGACTCGGCAAAACGTCCTTAGATTTGCTTGCAGAGCCGTTCCTGCGATTTCTTCTTTTCTTCTCATAATTTTTATCCTCACGGTTGCGTTTTCTCTTCCTTGAACGCGAAACTCGACGGTTTCCCGCTTCATCTGGTGTCAGGCACTCGTTTTCCATGGCGTGGGCTATAAATAACCTCAATACACAATTCACGTTTCAACAAAACAAAAAAAATTAACACGTGAGCGTTATTTTTCTAAAATACTTATTTAACTTTAATAATCCCACTTCTGAGTTGAAGGGGATCAGATCAGATTCTTTAAAATAAAAGAGATTGCTCAGTTATGTAAAGATTTAATCTACACTGTTCAACGATTTCACAACAAGTGGCGGTCTCGCTCTGTGCCGAATAATGTCAACTACCCACACTCTTGACGTTGACATTAAACGTCACGACCGAATGAATGAATGATTGCAATAGACAAGCTTATAATCGAATACAAATGTCATCGGTGTCTACCGTTATTAGTCGACTAAATACTTATAGAGCTTATAATACTGTGGTACTACTCGTACTATATTATATTCACAGGGTTAGTATGGAAATGTATTTATATAAAAAGTCTTTCTAATGCAATACTGTTATAGGTTACTCGATACATTGAGTGAGATGCATTTATTCAAAGAATGAGGCAAACAGTATGCCCAAATTTCTCCAGTTCAACCTACAATGAGTTAACTGAGACCTGCAAAACTTCCTGCGTCCAAGAATATGGGGTGATAGCATTCGCTACAAATAACTTCAAATCAAAGGTTTCTAGACGCAATGTTAAAATGCTCAAAAGAAGCAGAATAATGGTTAGACGTATTAATTCAATAGAATACTTACTCTTGAGACGCTTAGAATTTCATTGCAAGTAAAATTATTCATGTTGATCACAATAACCTCTGTACAATGTCATCTGCAAACAATCATAAAGTTTCAGCGCCGTCAAAGTTCACCGCTATGGAGTTGGAGCCGGACATTCACGTCCCGTTAACACATCCGATGAGTACGACTTGTGAAGTACTTGCCACAATTCCCTTGCCGACTGCCAATCTTCTCAAATCCACAGCAAGCTACCTACAGCCTGCGCTCTTGTGGGTAAAGGACTAAGGGTCATTTTCGCTTGACCTCCTGAGGTAGAACGGAGTAAAACAGATTCGCTTGTTATATCATTGGTTTCTTTATGCGCGAGCTCGTCCGAGACACTTTATTGGGACACCCTAATGCGCGCCGAAGTACGAGACAGAAAAGTGTCTCTTGTTTCAGGTATAGTTGTAACATATGAGCCGTTAGCTTATGTATCGCGTGTCTTTATAACTTAGAACAAGGTAGGACAGCAAAGTTTGTTCGTTTAAGTTTTATGTATTTACAAAATCTTCAGCGAATCGCTAAATATGTTGCTAGACGCAAACTTCAGTGCGACCGAACTGATTTCTTTAATTTTGCTTTCAAATATTTACTGCAACACCAGTGAAATTTTTCGTAAGAAAAGAAAACAAAATCCTTCAATAAAAAAATAACAACTTACAGGCATGGGGAAATGAATGTAACCGTGGTTGGGATAAGTCACGGATCGAGCTCATAAGTGCAGTAGCAATCCTACGTAACTATGGCGTCAACATTCCAGCGCTACTTGTGACCTTTATCTTTTAAAACAATTCACACACACATACTCGTATATAAATTGTTCTTGTGTAGGAATATTATCGATATTTTCGTTGTTACTACTTAAGCAACTCGTGGCCGAGTGGTTCTAGTATGGAATGGAAATGCAAAGGTTGATGGTTCGAATCTTACGATCTTGCAAAAACACTTTTGTGTTTCACTTATAAATTAATATCAGTTTGATTAATCTATATATATAAAAATCAAAGCCACTTTTCGTTGTAATTTTATAACTCAAGAACGGGCTCACCTATCCGAACCAATTGTTTAGGGTTTGTTGGGACTATTTAGTAGATGGTTTATGTGAAGTTTGCACAAAATCGGTCGAGCGGTTCTTTATTTATCACGCAAACGAAGTTGCGCGGGTCAGCTAGTAAAATATGTTTGTTAAGTAGAATTATTATTAGAAACTTCATGCAAAATTACTTTATCAATATTTCAAATTATAGTTTTGTTCTAAATATAAAAAAAATCGTTATAAGCTGGAATCGAACCACGAATATCTCTAATCACTCTGTATTAATAGTATCTTGCTTCAGCCACTTAGCTATCAGTTAATTTACTAGGTTGTTAAATTACTGTATTAGTATCTAATGACTCACAGCAGTTGAAAGGACTAATACAGTTATGAAAACGAATATATCGACGCTGGAAAGGCAAACTGCATTAACAGCCAATTTGGTCGAATATGAGTTATATATATCGTTAGAATCGCCTGATTTTTCTCTTTCGAATGGTCTAGGTAATGATTTAATCTGAGCACTTTGGTGGTCGTTAAGACATCGGTGATTTTCGATATTTTAGTATATTTTTGTGTTTTAAATCCACTCATTTTTTGATTTTGGTTAATAAAACGCCCATGACAGCAGCTAAATACTGATAAGTCATTTAGCCTGCACATGATTTAAGAAATCATTATTTTCAAACATTTAGCCATTCTATTTTTTGAAATTTTCACGGCATGACACATTTTAGTGTTTGGTAATTATTTTAGAATTTCAAAACAAGTCAATTTACTGGTCAATAAATTTTAGTTTATTGTCGTATAAACCCTTTTATCTTCCTTCTAATTGCAAAAATTAGGACGTTAAACCAATTTTGTCGATGGCCCTTACTAATAAATTGGTCGATAACACAATTTTACCTGAAATTATTTTGATGTGTTTAGAGCACATAAACTACTCTGCTTAATGCAAAATTCATTACATTAGTATGATAAAACCACCAAAAAAGAAAGACAAATATCAAACAATGGCGGTTAGACGATACGTCAAGGTCGTCGTTTGCAGTTAGACCGCAGTTGTTAGCTAAGAGCCAAACGTTCTGTGGGTACTTCAGCCCCCTATACGGTGTAAAACTGGGAGACTACACCCATTGTCACTAGTCATAATTGACTAGTGACAACGGGTGTCATCTTCCACAATTATAACGAATGCCAATTTCTGGATATTTGCGAAGGCGAATATCGGCAGCTGATATTCGCACAAATGCAAAAACCTACTTATTGAATTCCAAATTTGCGTCACTTCACTTCACACATTACAAAAATTGATTAAATTAAAAAAGTATATTTATTAGTATTACAGCTAACGGGATATTTTCCATGTGTTATTGAGAATATTTGATATTTCGGCATATGATCAGTATGTACATCTTTATCACAAACGGACCACTGAATCTGTTCATAAATACCATAGATGTGTTCAAAGAAAAAAATATAAAGAGGAGAAGAAATAAACACTTCCAAAGAAGAATACAAAAATGAAAGTAGATTGCGGACGTTCTTCGTGGGGCTAAAAAGCAGCCACACGCAGCAAGACCTATAAGACGCTTTTAAGGTTAACATCTGCAAACATAGCGTAGCGTCTTACGATCTGGTTAATATAAAAAACCGCAATCATTAAAGTAGAACACCTACGATGGAATATCAAGTCTTTCTAGCCCTGCAAGGCAGCCGGACCAAATGGCACAAGGAGGCGCTGGAGCGGGGCCACAGGCCTGCGTCTCGAGAAATCGAGGCCCAGCGTTCCCAGCTCCACCAGGAAACCATGGAGACCTGGAAGGTGCGACTTGAACAACCAAAGGGGGATTCGCCACAATCGAGGCGATCAGACCGGCCATGGACGAGTGGCTGGAGAGGAGCCACGGTGCTCTCTCCTACTGGTTGTCACAGATACTTATCGGGCACAGGAGCTTCGGTAAGTATCTGTGGCAAATACACCGGGAAACAACGGCCGAGTGCCAGCACTGCGAGGAGCGCAGCGAGGACACAGCGCTCCACACATTGGTGAAATGCACGGCGTGGGCGCAAAAGCGCCAGGTCCTCGTGGCAGGTCTGAACGTGGAAAATCTCTGGTTGGAGACGATGGTACGAGCCATGATCTCCAGTGGGAGTAAGTTGGACTGCGCTGCCTCTTTGCTTGCTCACCGTCCTTACAAAAGCAGGCCCTAGACGACAGCGTGATGTGAGGGATTCACGCACAAACGCCCCTCAAAGACGCGGGATAGCACCCGAACCCCCCCCCCCCCCTAAATGAGGCCGCAGTAGTAGCCGTAGATTTGTTCGGATTCATGGGGTATCCTTTCGAGGGTTTACCCGGGGCTCCCAACCGTAGACTGTTAGGCATAAAACGAAAGCATTTCGATGAAGTACTTCTTTGACGTCAAGGAATCTTTAATTCTCCGGATTTAATAGAAACTACCCTGAACTGAAAAGAAAGTGACAAAGACATAAAAATGGGTGAAACATAAAATGCTGAGACACCGGCTGATGGAGTCAGAGATGGCAGCCGTAACTTGCACGGTACACGTGAGTAAGGGACGATACCTATCGCTACTTATGTGATGTCTGGTAATAAGATGAATAATAATAAAATTATATAATACACATATGTATATTCCGACGTTGGGGAACTCTTGCCTGATGCTCTGGCACGATGTGTAAAGCAAAGAGACGGACCTAAATTAAGATAATGCAAAGCAGTGCAAAACCAGTGAGACTGAACAACCACGCTCTGGAAGTGGTTCAAATAATAAAATAAATGGTGTCAATGTGTGATATCACCGCAATCAATGAGAGCGCGCAAATAATTTACCACCAAACAAACTCGGGAAAGGCAATCATATACAGCGTCAGTCAAGTGGCATGGAAATTTAAGGAAGAAAATAATAACATCAGCAATTGTGAAAGAATATAGAAAGTCACTTGACATGTTGGAGGGAAAGACCGAAGTATACGTACATAGATTGGGTACCTGGAACCTGGGGAATTTCGGGTGACGAAACAGCAGATGCATGCTTGGTTGGACCTAAGACTGAACTTCCCATCGCTCATAAAATCACCAAGGGCGTTATCAGCAGGAGCATAATGACAGAAGTTTAATCTTAGATTGAGATTTTCAGCGCGAATGAGGTAGTCAAAGCTAAGAAGAGGAAACATGAGGCTAGTTAACGAGATAATTACAGGACATTGTAGCCTGAATAGTACTTGACAGTACTAGTTAAGAGTGATGGATGACCCCCCATGACCAAAATGCTCCTGCTGGAGACCAGTCTCAAGTTATGACTGAGTATAAAATAATTTCAATTAGCAGATCTAAGATTATGGGTACGACAAGAAAAATCCAAGAAAATTTCCAGTATCTGGATGGGTGGGATAGTACGATTCTGTAAATAAACGAGAATTTGACCGGACGCCGTGAAAACTACTGGAATACTCATACTCATCCTTAGGGGAAGTCTGGGAAAACGGATTGTGTGGTGAGTATAACTCACTACTCCACAGTCCACTTACATAGTTTATGGGTACAACCTAATGGTTACTCGCATAAAATATAGCTTTTCCATTTTAATGACAGGGATTCATTTCAGAATCGTGTAGTTTTATTTTTTTGCTAATACATAAAGTTACACTCTTGATTTTTTAAGAAAAATCAGTATAGAAATATAATGTAATTTGAAGATTATTTTACCGATCACTTCCATAAGTCATTTATATTGGGAGATAATACTAAAAGTCTAGGAGTGACTTAACGTTTAGTGCCGGATAAGATAATCTGGCTGTTATCGTTTGACTTGATTCAGCCCGATAAAACATTTTACTTTGATGTGGAACTATACTGAACAGAATATAAAACATTTATCTAGTTCATTTTATACAGCTATTTGATCATTCAAACGTCTTTAGCGAACCACAATGAGGATGTTACAGTAACTAAAGTCATTTTTACCTTACCAAGATTATGTTGTGCATTGTATTATCTCCAATATATTAGGAAGGAGGATACCTACATTTTTATATTTATAAACATTTCATAGAAAACGTTATTTAAAATAACCATTCTGATTTTCAATGGAAAAACTCAAGTAGTTAATTTGTTATGAATTTTTTCGCAAAATTTGAAACTTTAAATGCTTTTCCTGAACAATTCATATAATGGTCGTTAATGCAATTAGCCTTTCCAGCGTCGATATTGTTATATCGTTATCTTTGACTAGCACGAACTAATCATATTTTGCTGTATGGTTGCATTGAAACATTACACACACACACACACACACACACATATATGTAAACGCAAAACCAGCCCGAACGCACGCCACACTATAATGAGCGTTGTTGTGCTATTGCGGTTACGAGCTCGATAGTACATCTCATCTGTCATAAAACTTCCACCACATCGTGTATTCTCCGCTTGAAATGTGATTATCTACTTTCTAATAACGCACTGTTTTCCTCCTATCACAGTTATCACAGACAGGGTGCTTATCCTCACTCTTAGTGTCCGGAGCGCTCGTATACGGTAAGGTCCAATGGAGATTCTCACCTTAAACCTTTAAATTACCTGATGAGTACAGTATTGGGCGATTCAATGAACCTTTAGTTACATTATAAAATCTCTTTTAACATCATATCTGCCAATTAAGCAGAGTGGAATTGAATCGATGCTGTACAATGGAGTGAATTAAAAATATAAATGTTCAAATAAACATCGTATAATTGGTTTACTCGTACGTGGAACAAGTTCAGCGGTACGGAACGATTTATTTAATATTCAAACTCGAATATTTTTCAATTGAAACATTTCTGACGTAGTTTTAAAATATAAGTAAATGATAAATTGGAAATATTAATACTTTCAGTGCAACCACTGAAGCGGGCTGTCGTTTAAACAATAAACCTCCTAAAATAGTTAAAATTCTTACTTTATTACATAGTTAAGTATTTAATGTTTTTATAAATCAATTTAGATTTTCTTAAGGTTTAACACTTTACTTTCGCCTTAAAAATAGTAAGGAATGAATTATACAAATTTGAAACAAAATATTTATATATGACAAGGGGGGATAAAACAACTTCTCGTAGACTCGTAGAGGCAAGCGCTACGATATTAAAAACGTAATTCAATTAGAGTAGCAATACAATAACTGACTGACTCCTTTTGCGTAACAATAAAATATTATGATTAAAGATCTTAAGGAGAATCACAATACTGATAGCTTCAGTTAAGTTTATTTATCTACCCATAACATAAGATTAAAAATATGAAAGAAGTATTTTTTTGTAAAACAATAATTTATTGAAATTGATAGGCTCCGCAAAACCGAACAATTGAGTTTTTTTTTTAATTGTACCATTGCAAAGCTGGGACGGATAGTATTTCTGTATTTAAACTTACGATTGCCATTTCTACTACCAGCTTCATTCAGCACTTCTACTTGTTCAACATTATAATTTGCAATCATTATGACATATTTACATTAGTAATAAATAAAAAAGTCTACCCGACTTCAGCGTGTACTTAAATAAAAAATGTTTAGTAAAAAGAAAAATAGTTAGACATGAGAGAGTTGGACCCGCCCATCGAACCGTTCTGTACAAATATTTCACGTGAAAGTCACTTTACGTTAGCTTTCAAATTAGATTTTTACAGTTTCAGGAGATTGTAGAGTTGAGTAATTAGTTTTAATTTCAACTTGACACATCCACGATATAGTGAGATAAGGGGTCTTGACAAACAGACGGACGAACAACAGAGTGATACTATAAGGGTTCCATGTTTCCTTTTGAGATGCGGTACCCTGAAAATAAATCCTTTGTCATAACCCAGTTATAAAATAAGCTCATCGATTCCTTCAAAGAAACCAGTTTTGCTTTCTGCTTTATTTTTAGAATACGAATTGTAACAATCGGAATTCCCACCTTTCCCGTTAACCCTTCTAGCTGAGCTAAATGTTTATGTTACAGGTATGTAGATATAGTGTAGTTCTTGGAATGGAACTTGGGCCGGGGGAGCATAAATCCTACAACATTATAGGTACATCTACCTTGGCTATAGTTTTTTTCCAGTCCACATAGAAGAAGTTAAAAGTAGCCTATGTGCTTACCAGGAACTCAAACTATTTTTATACCAAAATTCATGTAAATCTCTTCAGCGGTTTTGGCGTGAAAACGTAACAGACAGACAGACAGAGTTCCTTTTGCATTTTTAATATGTTAGTATGGATTTGTAAGTGGATGGCATTTATGTCGCCTTAAGGCGAATGGAATTGGTAAATTATTCAGTTCTGAAATAATTATGTCTCGTTACCTGAATTGGTTTAGCATCTGTGTTCCGATAGAAGATGCGGGTTCGAGTCCTGCCCTACACTGATATTTATTTCGAAAAATGTAATTGGAACATTTTTTTTTAATTTTATCATATAAGATACAGAAAATAACTAAGTATGGTTCCGTAGAACGCTGAAGGACTTCTAAAGTCGTTATGGTTTGATCAGATTGATCGTAGAATAACAATTAACTTGTGGATTATTCACGGCACGCCCGTGGCGAAGGAGGCAGACAATAATTTGTTTTCATTCAATCCGCGCTATTTGATCGGCGCGACCTGCTTGCCCAAATCTCTGCGTTTGTTACAAAGGGAGTGCTTGGGCTGTTGTTTTTGTTGTAATTAACCAGTTAACATTACATGATTAACTGGCCAAATATTTGTTGTACTAACAGTGACACCCCCACCTTTATGACTGTAGCTCTAAACGTATCTACAACTATTTCAAGTGTCTGTTAAAAAAAGGATTTCGGCTCGACGCTGATATGTGAGTGAGTTACCTGGTAATTACAACTTATTAATAAAATTGTAAGCGTTATGTAAAAGAAGTACCTACCTACCTTAAATCTCTTCCCAAGCCATTAATCCTACAACCACGTATAGAAAGGATTGGTTATAAAACTTTAATTTATTTGAAGTAGACAAAACATCGGTTAAGAAAACCCGGCAGGCAACTGACTGAAAGAAGAATCATTTAATTACCCATCAAAGTTTAGTCTGTGACATAAAATCTCAGTCTTACAATCTTTAATACCAAACTAATAGCATATAGCAGTATTATTCTTTTAAAAGTCTAATAAAAATATTATCTGTCTGTCATTTGTTGCGGGGAGAAATCGTATTCATACACAACACCACTACCAAACCACGGCTGTCACTATGGAACTTACACAAAATAGTTAAAACAATGCACTTGTAATTTCAGACACAGACATACCTACCTGTATTACTTATGTTATGTTATACTGGGTGTTTCTTTTAGGGTGTCAAGCCGCCACTAGCTGGTAGCAGGGTTCCATAACTATCGATTTAACCCCCATGTATGTTCTACGATTTTTTGTAGTTTTCGTTACCCTTCCTGCTTATAAATCATTTTTCCATTCAGGCATGCAATACTTGCGAATTTATGTTCTTCGTGAATTATTTGTGTCTTGTTGTTCTATTAATTGTTGTTCTGTAATATACTTTATAAGGATACATTAAAATATCTTTTTATACATTACTTATTTATTGTAACGTACATTGTCCCTCTTCAATATATTATATTAGGCAGTTACAGATGGCTTCTTTCATATAATAATAATAATTAATAATTATTGTTCCGATAGTCGTATCAGCACACGGTCTGATCGCCTCGATCAACATCTTAAGAGGCTCTCGTTAGGCAGTTGGGTCAAGGGCTTGATGCAAAAGGCGGTTTTGCTGAGCACGGCGCGCATTGTGAGGAGATTCCTGTCTCTGAGCCCTGACCACCGGTACCTTGGTCCCTGTACCCGATGCCGGTGGGGAACTATTTTTTTATATTTTTAAATGTATTTTTTATATATATTTAAAAATGTAAATTTATATGTTGTTTCTTTTTAATAAAGAGGAATAATAATAATAAATATTCACGGACATTTCACACAACGCTATCTGATCCCAAAGTAAGCTAGGAATAACCTGCTTGTGTTATGGGTACCAGACCACGGATATTAATACTTATATACTTTTAAAAACATACTTATCATACATAGAAACACCCAGACTCTTGAGACAAACATTTATGGGTCACACAAATATTTTTCTCCGGTGGGAATGGAACCCACGACCTCCAGCGCCGCAGGCGGTATCACTACCGACTGCGCCACAGAGGCAGTCAAGTTCATAAGATGTATGAAAATTAAATGTAGATTTCCCTTAACGTCTGAGAAAAAAGCTTTTGAAATAATAACTCACGAACATCTCGTCTCTCGATCTATAAATAACCTAATTTTGTTGGGTCTATTTAAATAGGTATGTATCTCTTTTTTCATATACAAACAAAATTTATTCATCACGAAAATACCCATTATGTTACGATGAGGATTGGTCAGCCATATCCTACCAGAGCGTAATATAGTAATAGGTTACCTATTACAATACTTAAGAGAAGGAAAGGAATGATTTCAATTAAGAACACCCGTCATTATTTGTTTACGTCTACGCCGAGTCTTACAGCCGTCAGCGCAGGCCTTTATACGACCACTACGTGCGGCCCGCAAGGAACCGGTTCCCGGTTCGCCTCCTCGGCCACGCCAGTTTTCGTCATTCTATATACAGCGACCCACTAGACAATATCTTAATGTATTACTTACTCATACCTAGTACATATTAATATTGTAAAGATTTTTATTTCAATAATTACTGTTGAGTCTGAGAAGTCTGCGTTTTAATTATCTACGAGAAGACAACCTGTACTCATCAGTTTATAACATCGTTAAGTAAAGAGCACCTTTATGATATATGCAACTAATAAATTGGTCATTTTATTCTGGATCATAATTATGCATATTGTTGTGGGCTATAATCACTTCTTGGGTTCCGTACTCAGAGGGTAAAAAGGAGACCCTATTCATGTGACGTCGTCGTCTGTCGTTCGTTCGTCGTTCGTCTGTCTATCCGTCGCGAGGCTGTATCACACAGTTACTCGATGCGACGACTTTTTTCGAACAAGTCACACTACAAAACCCAGTACCTACTACAGGATGAGAATATTTTTTTTAACAACGAGTCACACTATTACTCTTTGCGAGTATTTTTTTCATTGAGTCACAGTGTGGCCTATTTAAGGGTGTATCGTTGAGTTAAGACTAAAGGAATATTTCTCTTTCCAATGTATGAAAAGCCTCAAAATACTTTTGTGAGTCTTGAATAGGTATCCGTTCAATATAAATCTATGGAAGAAGAAGAAGGTACCCGTATGCCGTCAAAACAGATAAACATCAAACAGACTAAATAAAAAAAACTCATCTTTACGAATCGTTTTTTTTTCTGTTCCGTGAACGAAACAAAGTAGTACCGAGACTGTCAATAAAACAGCATCACATCTCCGGCAGCAATCTGTCGACACCATAGAGCAACACGATCTATGACTTTTATCGGATTTTAAACTGTCCCCTTCTGTCAAAGTTTAGCCCTGAAAGGAGTACACTTAACCAAACAACTTCAAAAAAAAGTAGGAAGTTCTCAATTAGACTGTTTTTTTTCTTTAGGTAGTGAGGAAGCTTTACAATAAAAACATATTTTTACTTGATCTTTCTTTAATTTAAGATACTATGTTGCTTGAAAGAAATTGTTCCTTATTAAAGACTCTTTCGGTTGGTATCATAAAATACAGGATGTTTTTTTTTCACATCTCCCAGGCTCACGGTATTCACGTTTATCGAATGTTTCCCTTCAGCAAAGCTTGCCATTATAAATATTAAGGGTACTTTACCTCCAACTACCGTCTTTAAATTCCATCCTGTATGTGTGTGTCTGATTTTGAGTGTATTGTTTTAATTGTTTTTGTAAGTTCCATGGTGACAGCCGATTACTTTTGTAGTGGTGTATATGAATACGATTTTCCCCCGCAACAGTAGACAGACAGATATGTATGTATAGAGCAAACATGCTAACTCTACTCCCCTTGTACTAGTCGCGTTGCTCTATGGTCGACACAGAATAGTCGCCGAGTAACCAGATTAACTGATCGAGTCGCCCAGCTGTCCTCGGCAGAGAATGGGCGGAAATTCGCCACGATGGCCGGCGACGCCAATCATAACAGCACTCGGACGGAAATAAGAAAATCTCGCTAAATGCTGACTACGAAACATGATTGAGGTGGTACTTTTTACGATTTCTCACTTATTATGTTAAATCATAATAAGTTTGAAAGAAAATTATTTTTTCGTTAGATGTGGTCTGATAAGACGTTGCTCATTTTAAGTACCACATTTGCTACACTCCTATGCAACGTTCAAAATCCCCAATTTGATTTGACTATAAGTGTGGGCTTCTTTCCAATGTTGTGTATACAAACTAGAATTCGTCTAATTGGGTGAAAGAAAATAAAACTTACACAAATCATGCTTTCGAATGCATTACATACCCACACACACACTTTAACAACAAGTTGCATACAATTTGACAGCTCTCTGTTGTTTACAAAACCGCCGTTAAAGCCACGTCCAAGTATTTCAAACTCCACAATTGATACGTAATCTGGAGAGCGGCCTGATTGGACCCTCAAGACACGTGTCGCGTACTCGCGTCCGAGCTGATTGTCCACCGCCCGCCGAGCCGCGCCGCCAGTAATTGGACGCGCGAGCATTGCGATCTTTGCGCTCTGTGATGGACTGTAATGAAGTTATGAGGAAGCTTAATTTTTGCTCACTCTACTAAATGCGATTGAGTTCTCACACTTTTATTATTCTATTGGCTCTTACCAGCACCATAGTCTCATACATAATTCCATGAAAATTAAGATCTCTATAAGTACCAAATTTCATGAAAATAAGTTTAGCGGCTTTGGCGTCAAAACGTATCAGACCGATAGGCAGAGTTACTTTCGCATTTATAATATTAGTAGGGATAAATGTTACAGCATGAGTACTTAGATTTTTTACATTTTATGACCAAACGGGAGTTCATAAGAACCTTTTTAAATAAACCTTTGTATGAGTTTAGGCAAAGGAGAAGCGCGTGGGCCGTGAAATAATATTAGAGAGTAAATAAAGGAGATTGTGATAAGCCGCGCCGCTTCCGCCACAATAAACGCTTATCCCATTGAATATTTATTTGGAGGAAGTTCTGAGAAAATCTCTACGTAGCTAAACGATAATTAGTTTGATGTGCTTAGTCACGATCCTATTCTCATCGCTGTGAGGTTCTCAAATTTTGCAAAGTAACCAAGTTAGAGTCCAAGGGAAGGACATAGGCTACTTTTTACTGACTGCGAGGGACAGTTATTATTGTATAATCAGCAACCAAAGTAGTACCATTCGACTAAGGTGACGGACAAACGTGCTTTCCGTCCAACTGAAGTGTGATTACTAAATTACTGTAAAACTAAATTACCGTAACCTTTGCATATGCATGTTTGCAACATCAGAGCATATTTTGACCATCCTGCATTCTATACATACATCAAGTTTCCTGATAATTGTAATCCCATATCACAAAGTATCCCACCATACTACATACTTGAAGTAAACAGTATGAATACACATTTATCATCCAAAAACCTCTTTCCGTGTAAGCCGAAAGTCAACTGCGCTCGTGCCGCGGCTTAAGCGTTCGGCGAGAGAGTGCTCTCCGGGAGCTGTACAGAAGAAAGACATAAAAATGATTTACTGACAATTGCCCTGACTTTTTATAACATGTAATTTCATTTATTTTCGCAAATAAAGCTTTTTTGGGCGCTATATCACTGCTTTGTTTACATTATAAAGTTGGTGGAAACTCTGTTTAAATTTAACCAAAATCTTGGCTCGACGAGCTCAAAGCGCGCTTGGTTTGATGTTGATTTGACTATTTTGGTATTCAGATTCATCTAGGCCGTCATACTGCCTCCCAACTTGTGTCAAGACGCCCCTGTCCATCAGTGCAAATTTCATTTGTAACTCGTGCGGTCACTACTGAATCTCGTTCTTATGATAATGAATAGGTACATCACTGAAAACATTTATATTATACGGTCAAATTGAGTAATCTCCTCCGTTTTTGAAATCGGTTGCAAAAAGGTATTATTTCACATCCATGATAAGCATTAACAAACAGCTTCAGACGAAAGTTCAATACAGAATTTAAAACAACAAAAAGTAATTTATTTTTAAAATCAATCCAAAAGTGTAGCATAGTTTTACTACCTCTCTCTAATGTTTATATTGTTCTTAGATTTTCACGGACTTTCGTTCAGATGCTTTAAAAGTGTTTCTCTCTAGTTGAAAAACTGCCGGTTTTATTTTTTCTTTGTGAATCACCAATGCCAAGTAGGTGATGACATTATGTATCTTTTAGTGTGATTACTAGGCAACTACCATTTAATTTGATTAGTGTGTTAGTCAAAATATTAAAGTTACGATATGATGTCATGTTATCTTTTTCAAAATTTTAGAACGAAACGGCATTTTGTATTAGCCAGGTGGGATTCTGAGACTGACTTCGATATATCATGACACTTCCAATTTCCACTCTCCAAAATTCAATAAGTGTTTATAAACTGGATCCTTTATTTATCTTATTCTAGAAGTATGTAACTCTCCCAGTTACAGCCAATATGCACTTAGCTCGGGACACGTTTTGGTTAGATCGTGGGCCTGCGGATAGTGATTAGTATTTGATTTGCCAACTTCTTTTACAGCAAAAGGTATGCTGTCGTTGACGTCTCCCTCACTATCAAATGGCCACAGATGTTTGTATGTCCATGTATACTATGTCTTTGTTTAGAAATATACTGTAGGTGTGTTAAGCAGTTGTCTAAATCTCATTACCTTAGTTAGGGCTAGATAGCGCTGTGTCCCATAGTATTTATTACCATTTATTTTATAATCCTGTGCGCTACCGCTATGTAAACGACACGTCTTTATTACTCCAATAAAACCATAACAGTTTTACTGTCGTACTTTACCGAGCACTCAATACAACACTTTACCTACCGTGGGAGTTACATCTGTGATGCGTCACTTTTATAGCCACATCTATCTTTTACCTGATAAGTGGTTGATACAGTTCCAGCGTTTCCTTCACGATTTAAAAAGATATGCTCCTGTCACTGTCACCCTTGTTTGATGGGAAAAGGGGATTTCATTGTAATGCTACTCACTCTTATTTGTAACTAAGGCTTTAAGCACGTATCTATAAAAGAGTATTCAGTGAACGAAGTGTGAAAATTGTGGCTAATTTAGGTTAAATATGTCTGCAATAAAAATAATAGGTTGACGGAACGTATTCTTTTTATTGGCACTTTCACTCGCTGTGTTCGAGGTTTATATCCTGTAAAACAAATGAAAAATGCGACCGTTGCAGATTTACATGATTAATGTGTGACAGTAACCAGGACCCATACATTTTTTAGGACTGTAAACATACTCGTAACTTAAAATTCCGAAACTCGAATGTAGAGCACCACATACGAGTAGCAAGGGAAGTTGTAAAATGACGATGCTATTTTATCGTTATTGTACCTACCACTTGATTGTCCCTACGGACTATGCAATTGCAGATAGACTACTTTTGACCTTGTAAACGAACATTCACGTGGGTGAAGCTGGGTCATGATACTAGTTTAGTATAAAACAACACTGCCACTGGATTTTTTCATCGAGACATGTGTGGGTGTGGATATCACACTCCTACACACATCTTAATAAATACAATTACAGTTGGAACTAATTAACGGAATGGTATGAAAACATTGTATTGCCCGTATTTGCCCTGCGTGTTTGTCTGTTTGTCCCCCGTGTTTGACGTACGCTTAGGCGGGATGAAGCGGCCGCGCACCCTTCGCCCGTTAGCTTTGATATCCAACGCGTCGAGGCCACTCAGCTCCGTACATCGTCGAAGTGAAAAATTTAAAGACGTTGTTCATATGACTGAATAGGAATGGAAACAATTTGTTACGTAAATATTTGGTTAGCTTGGACTTAATGTCGTGACTTGACGTGGAGTAGGATGATGTACGAGTTCTTGCTTTTATATCAGGGGTGCTGAAGACAGGAGGAGGGAGAAGAGTAGACAAGTGAACCGGCTGGAAAGCTGGTGCATCTGAGTGTCAACTTTATGTGGTTGTCTTGGAACAAGGATATGGGTAACTAGCTGTTCTCCGGCCTCGTCCACGTAGAAGTTGTTATCGCGTAAAATAATTACCCTCTTTTTGTGTAATAGTCCGATAAAAAGTAGCCTATGTCTTTCCCAGGTACTCATACTATCTTCATACAAAATTTCATCTAAATCGCTTCTGCGGTTTAGGCGTGACAACGTAACAGACAGACGGAGTTACTTTCGCATTTTAATATTAGTAGGGATAACTTGTTTAAGAAATTATTAATATGTCTCCTCGATGCCTCCAGATACTTCCCATTGTTACACCTTTGACACTTCATCAATGTGGGATAAGTTGCCGGGTCAAAGTTTTCCCTACACTATAGTTAAAGGGAAACTTTATAGGTTTCCGTAGGATCGGCTGCTCGTCGAACTTCAGGTGTCATCGTGTGTTTGTTTGCCATATTTTCATATAAAATATCGTTTCATAAAACTGATATTGAACATGAAAGCTTCACAGGATTTAAAAAGTAAACATACAAGCACAACCTAACCAATTCTCTTTAATATTACTTACGCTTTGACACTATTATTATATCAGAGGCGCAGTGTCAAACATTTGGAGAGCAATTTCGGCACTAATTGAAATCGTGTCCACCGCGCCTATCGGAAGTGGCTGTACAAACCACTGGTCCTACAAAAACATGACTATGTTTTCCCGACATTCTGAACGGGAAATTCTCTTTGTGTTACACAGGACTACAACCTCACTGTATTTGCCTTTTGGATTTGTATTTTTTATACAGACGTGGTTGAAGAGGCAGAGGGTTATTTATGTAGTTCAGTTGTAATTATTGCTACATGTGTGGTTTTCATTTCAGCAAACCTTCCTTTTAGGGTTTCGTAGCCAAATGGCAAAAACGGAACCCTTATAGATTCGTCATGTCTGTCTGTCTGTCTGTCTGTCCGTCCGTGTGTCACAGCCATTTTTCTCCAAAACTATAAGGCATAAGCTATTTAAACTTGGTAACTAGATGTATTCTGTGAACCGCATTAAGATTCTTCTATAAAACTAGAAAAAAGTAGTAAATTTTGGGGGTCCCCATACTCAGAACTGAAACTTAAAATTTTTTTTTCATCAAACCCATACGTATATCTATAGATAGGTCTTTAAAAATGCTATTGAGGTTTTTAACATCATTTTTTTCTAAAGTGAATAGTTTGCGCAAGAGACACTTCCAAAGTGGAAAAATGAGTGTCCCCCCCCCCCCCCCTCTAACTTCTAAAGTAAGAGAATGATAAATCTAAAAAAATTATATGATGTACATTGCCATAAAAACTACCAACGAAAATTGGTTTGGACGAGATAGAGCCAGTAGTTTTTTTTAATACGTCATACACCGCAATTTTCGGTTAGAAAAATCACTTCCACTGCGAACGTGTTAAAACATCAATCAAAGTTACAACGAACTATAAGAACTTTTATATTATGTTAGTTGCTGCTACGAAACCCTTCATGGGCGAGTCAAACTCGCACTTGGCCGGTTTTTTTGAAGTGAAACTTCTTTATCGGCGTTGGAAAAAATTTAGCGTCACGTCACCTTTTTTCGTTACGCGCCATCTTTGTTTTCGTCCCCACCACGGTGGATTCGAATTAAGAGTACTTTATCCAGGGATAGCATGTCGTTTGTAGATTTTTGGACTTTTGTACTTTGGGACTTTGGGCTTTTGGACTTTTGGGCTTTTGGGCTTTAGGGCTTTTCGGCTTTTGAGCTTTTCGGCTTTTCGGCTTTTCGGCTTTCGGGCTTTTCGGCTTTTCGGATTTTCGGCTTTTCGGCTTTTCGGCTTTTCGGCTTTTGGGCTCTTGGGTTTTTCGGCTTTTCGGCTTTTCGGCTTTTGGGTTTTTGGGCTTTTGGGCTTTTGGACTTTTGAACTTTTGGACTTTTGGACTTTTGGACTTTTGGACTTTTGGACTTTTGGGCTTTTGGGCTTTTGGGCTTTTGGGCTTGAAAAATAAGGTTATGAAGAAGTTTCACTTCTTACGTGTGTACACTAGTACACGCACACATTTTTTTATTTTAAGTTGTCCCAATGAGAGTAAATATTTAATAAACTTCCCTTTTGATTGGACTTGTCTCTAGAACTTGTTGTCTTGGTAAAAAAAAAAGATTAACAGGAGTTCATGAGTTCGTTAACGATTTTAACAGTTGTTGTGTAGTTAGAGCTAAAATGAAACTCACGGGTTCAAAGGGAAACGAGAAGTAACTTTATTTGCCATAGACAGACAACCTAATACATTTTTTTTAAATAGTTTAAGTACATGGGTTTTGATACAATAACAACATCCCCACTTAACAAAACAACATCTTAAACTAATATGTAACAAAAAAAATTTTCAAACACTATGCAAGCCAATTAATTTCATAAATTCATAATGCTTCACAGAATTCAAGCTTTTAGTTAGCATATCAGCTGGCATTTCAGTTGTAGGCACAAACATAATGTTAATGACTTTATTATATATATTTTCTTTACAAAAATGGTATCTAATATCTACATGCTTGGATCTGTTACTATATTCGGGATTAACCAATATCTTCTGAGCACTTTGGTTATCGTTATATATGCTTATACAATTAAGTTTGCCTGTTATTTCATGAAGTAAATTTCTTAAATAAATTGCCTCTTTACAGCATTCTGATATACCTATATACTCAGATTCAGTACTTGACAATGCAACGTTTTTCTGTTTCCTACTGCCCCATGATACTACAGAACCCGACATTTTAAAACAGAAACCAGTTACTGACCTCCTGTCAAGTATATTATTACCCCAGTCTGCGTCTACAAAACCAGTTAATTCAGAATTTTCATCAGAACTATATTTTAAGCTAAAATTTTTTGTCTTTTTCAAATATTTCAATACACGTTTTGCATGACACCAATGTTCATCAGAATAACAATTATTGAACTGGCTTAGATATCCCACTGAAAAAGCTATATCAGGACGTGTCAAAACAGCTAAATACATGAGGCTTCCTATTAACTTTTGATATGGTAAACTTTTGTTACAATTCTGATCTTTACCTAAACTTAACTTGCTCTCCATAGGGGTATCTACAGTTTTACAATCATACATATTAAATTTATGCAATAATTTTTCAATATAGCTCTTTTGACTCAATGTCAATACACCTTTGTTTTTATCATAATTAACTTGAACACCTAGACATTGTCTTAACTGACCTAAATTTTTAATCTTAAATTGGGATTTCAACAAACTAATTAACTCATCAGATTCTTTACTGTTGTTTGAAAAAATAAAAAAATCATCCACATACAAGGCAATAATTGTTTTACAATCATTAGTACCCTTGCTGTACAAACATGGTTCTAATTTGGACCTTACATAACCACACTTTGTCAAAAAATCATCCACCCTTTTGTACCACATCCTTGAGGACTGTTTTAAGCCGTATATGGCTTTATTTAATTTCAAAACTTTTCCATGCTTATCATTACAATCAAAACATTCAGGTATTTCCATGAAAATGACTTCCTCAAGATTACCGTTCAAGAAGGCGGTTGTTACATCCAAATGTGTGATATCATATTTAAATTTAACAGATAAAGCAAAAAGTATTCTTAATGTGGTGTGCTTAACTACTGGAGAAAATGTCTCATCATAGTCCACACCTTGTACTTGGGTGAAACCCTTAGCCACTAAACGAGCACGGTAGCGCACTTTATTGTCAAGTTCATATTTCTTTTTGAGTACCCACTTGCATTGTACAATTGAACCACTACTAGGAGCATCTACAAGCTCCCACGCACTGTTTTCTTCAAAGCACTTAAGTTCACTGCTTGTAACCAAAGGTTGCGTTCAGGACCCTGTAAAGCTTCCTTCAAGGATAACCCTGTTGTGTCATCAATCACTCTTGCAGCCATACTGGCGCTCTCACAATATCTCTTTGGCTTATTTCTGGTTCTCTGTGGCCTTGTGTGAATTTCTTTGTTTTCAGTTTCACTATCTACCTTATCTTGAGGCTCCTCCACATCCTCATACTCACTTAAGGATGAATTCAATGATAATTTTTCATCATCATTCCCCACTGAATGCAGATCTTGCTTGAGTTGATCTTCGCATTCGGGAATCTGTGTTTCTTTTTCGACAACTTCCATGGTAGCATATGAATTTTCTTTTTCTACAACAATGGCATCTCTACTTGTTGTAATGCTCCTAGTTTTCGGATCATATACTCTATAACCTTTGACATTTTCAGGAAAACCAACTAGAATACATTGATGTGATTTCTTGTCCCACTTTGTCCTCTTTTCTTTCGCAACGTGTACCATTACGATACTTCCAAATATCCTTAAATGGCTTAAATCAGGTTTCACACCACTCCATACTTCATACGGGGTTTTGCCATCTAATCCAGAAGAAATGGTACGATTGTGTAGGTATACAGCTGTACTTGTGGCCTCTGCCCAAAACTTTTTTTCAAGCTTGGCATCAAAGAGTAAGCATCTCGCTTTCTCCACCACAGTTCTATTCATACGCTCACATAAACCATTTTGTTGAGGAGTATAGGGGTTTGTTTTCTGATGTATAATTCCATTTGCATCAAGGTAGTTGTCAAATTCCTTGTTACAAAACTCCAATCCATTATCACTTCTTATGGATTTTATTTTCCTCCCCGTCTGGTTCTCAACCATTATCTTAAATTGTTGAAAAAACTTAAAGGCATCATTCTTATTTTTTAAGAAATAAATGTATGTCATTCTACTGCAGTCGTCAATGAATAATATGAAATATCTGGAACCTCCTAAAGATGCTGTGTCCATTGGTCCACAAAGGTCTGTATGAATCAATTTAAGTAATTCATCACTTCTTGTACTTGTGTGAGTAAAAGGTAGCCTTGACTGCTTGCCTTCACAACAAACACTACAATTTGATTTGCAAATTGACACCTTATCTTCCAGCTCTAATCCATTAACTGCGTTTTTCATTTGATTTAAATAATTGCTGTTCAAATGACCTAGCCTACGATGCCATATCTCTCCGCTTGCCACAGCCACCGCTGAAAACCTATCCATTGGTTTAAAAGGCAAATTCAATTTATAAACACCATCTGTAAGTATAGCTGTTGCCACTAACTCACCATTCCTGTTGTATATATCACAGCCCTTTTCTTTGAAATTCACTTTGTTGCCTTTACTTATCAGCTGGCTTACGGAGAGTAAATTTGTTGTAAGGTTGTTTACACAAAACACTCCCTCAACCTTCACATCATATTCGCAATTATTGGCTAAAGTCACTATTTGCACATCACCAGAACATATTACTGGAACTTTCGTTTTGTTTGCAATTACAATCTCTTGATTGATTTCTTCAGAACGATTCATTATCCAATTTTCGTTCGTAGTCAAATGAACACTCGCGCCCGAGTCGACATACCAGTCATGTTTGCTAAAACCAGTACTCAGAAATACAGCAGAAAAGGCGTTAGTCTGCTTTCTTTCATTTTTATTCGACTTTGAAATAATATCTGGGCATTGCGATTTATAGTGTCCTGTTTGTTTACATTTGTAGCATCTGACAGTGACATTCTTGACGTTTGGCTTACACCCGCCATCTTTGCCTCCGCCGATCATAGACTTCCGGCCTTTCCAGTGCTTCGATGCCGCGAATGCCGAGTCAACTTGACTAATTTCTGTCAACTCATTTCCGGTTTCGGTCAATCCGGTCTCCATGTCAAGAAGCTTACTTTTAATGGCGTCTGTTGTAACTTGGATTCCAGAATGCTCGATAGCCATGATCATAGGAGCATATTTTTCTGGTAATCCAGCCAAAAGTAATGATCCGATCCACTCGTCACTAATGCCAAATCCTGTTCCTTGCAATCTTTGTCCCGTTTCGATAATTTGGGTGACGTACGAGATCATGGAACTGCATTTCTCGAGTCGTACTGAAATCAAATTACGTAGTAAGCCAATTCTTCTTGTGAATCCTGAATCATCAAAAAGCGATTTCAGTTTTTGCCATAATTCTTTTGTAGTTTCAACATTTCTTATATGAACATACAAAGAGGGATCTATGGTTAAAATCAATTTCGCTTTTGTTTTAGCATCATTCTCTGCGACAACTTCTTTTTCTGGTTTGATGCAATCTATCATCCCTTCTAGAACTAAGAAGTTTTCAGCCGCGAAGAGCCACTCGTCGTAATTGCATCTTCCCTTCAGCTTAGGAACATTCACGATGTAATTTGCTGCCATGTTGAATAGACGCTCTCAACATGTACACCACACCGGTACTTGAATATTCGCCCGTTACACTATTATCCACAAATAGTTTTTGCTTATTGCAAATTTCTTTTAATCCTACTGCGAATTAGTTGTAAATCGTCACAAAAAACTTCGCGATTATTATTTGGACATAGAAAATAGCCCATAACCTAAAATGAAACTCACGGGTTCAAAGGGAAACGAGAAGTAACTTTATTTGCCATAGACAGACAACCTAATACATTTTTTTTAAATAGTTTAAGTACATGGGTTTTGATACAATAACAACAAGAGCGTTATGTTAATCAAAATGTTAACCACGTCAATAAACGGATTAATGGTTGAGTCCCCATCTACCGCAGTACTCACGTAATAAATAAATTTTGAAATCATTTTTGCATAAAGTTAATGTACACTCCGCCGTTCGATAATAATAAATGTACGTACATTTTTACGCTAAGCTAATCTGAACTCTTTGACATTCACAATAAATTTATTTATGAAAAATTGCTTTGGAAATTAACTTTGAAACTGTAGCGAGTTTATTCGATCCACAGCGATGAATTCTGCGCTTCGAAATTGTATAAAATAGGTATGCCGTCTAAATATTGTAGCTAGGTAGAAAGATGTGAGATTGCATTCTAATATCGTATGCGCTTAGGTTTGTATTGCATTGTTTGTGTTTATTACTTTTTGAAAGTTTTAAAAACTATATGGAGGCCGCGTTCCCATACACGTGAAGTTTTGTTCCCGTTCCCGCTTCCCATAGCAACTTATTCCATGCTTCGGAAGGTATGTGAAGCCGTTGGCACCGGTTGACAGTGTTTAAGCTAAGTTAAAGGTCTTATGTAAAACGCCGAAAAATGTTATCTGTGGGTTGGCACGGCACCACCTGCGCCTGGGTCAGCAACGCGTGTGTAGCGTCTCTGGTGTTACAAAATGTTTATCTGTAACCAACCATGAAGTGAGCCGTAAGCTTCTCTGCCACCTTGGTAGTATAAAAATACGTAAGCAAATAAATATACGCTCATAAACATTGTTCCAATATGTGCATGTTATACCAAATGTTCAGTCGTAAAGGTTCGACAGTAACGTCAAGTAAACCGCTGCTATCAACCGTTTACGATAAGCGGCTAAACATTTTGATTCTGTGCCGTTGCCGCATTTATACTTCTATTCATAAATCGTGTCATAAAATCTTCGGGGTGAGAGTATTTTGAAATTACAACTGCAGGACTCGATTTGAGAATTCGGAATTGGGACAAATTACAAAATATTAAGAATATGAAATTAGTTTTTGCCTTATAAAGCACTTCTTGAGTTAAATAAATATTCGCGGCCATGTTCTAAACAGTGCCATCTCATCTCAAAGTAAGCTAGAATTAGCCTGTTTGTTTTGTGGCGACCGGAACGTAGCGAATACACAAATCATTAAACCTCATACACATTTTTTAAATAAATATAGGTATACCTATTTATCATATTATATCACCCAGACTCTCGAGACAAATTTTAGTCCTGTGCAGTGGTGGAATCAAACCTCGCGATCCACAGTCAGTCGCACTACATGCCCTCTAGACACTTGGTCTTTTTTATTAACGTGAGAAATATCCTACATGCATATTACCTAACAGCCTACGGTTGGGAGCCCCAAGTAAGCACACTGAAGGATGTGCCCAGATCAGCTTCCTTGGTCTAGAGGCCGTATACGAGTAGTGCGCCTTAGGCAGTCAGTTTCGAGAAACGACCACAAAAAGAGTATTTGCCTTTATTACTGACTAAAAGTATATAAAAATGCAAGTTTATTACCAAGAGTCAGTTTTTACAGGGAGGGAACCTTTGAATAAATAAAAATCGAATGAAATGCAACAGAGGCTTTTTGTTTAGAAAACCTTTGTAGTACAAATGGTAGATAAAACATGAACGACCAACAGTAGCGCTCGTTTGTAGTTTTGTCTATTTCAGTTTATAGTAGCCTGCACGTTGCGTGCAGTGCTCTACGTACTCGATGTGCAATGTATGTACCGTAATCACTGTTCATATTAGAGCACTAGAGCTAATGCATAGTGCACGTAGATTTAAGAAGTAAATTCAGACAGATGGCGGATGTGTGTCTCTATGTGTGTGTGTGTGTGTGAATGTGTTTTAAAACTTCGTGGGCATGTTTAAAATGTACTTCTTACGTACTCGTACTTTGAGTTTTACAATTAGAATTATAAATATTACGTATGTAATCTAGGGTTCTTCATAATATGAATCCTCACTTAGGAAAAAATAAGAAAACTGAAATACCCTGTATCTTTCTTTAAAAATAATGCATTGGATTCGTAAAGAATCAGGATAAGATTACAAATTGAGTTAAGCAGAGTTTATTATTTATTAGATTAAGAACTGATCCCAGAATCAATGCTAATGAATGAAGTGCAGTTTTATTTACCACTAGCTGACCCGGTGAACACCCATGTGATATGCGCGATATACCTATCGCAGATTCATTTTTTATTATAATTATAGATACCTAATCATATTATCAACATTGTTATCGCACAGGGTGGATTGGATCAAATCGCAGACAAGTTCAACAATAGGTAGCTGTCAGCGTCGCGCCCCGTACGAACGAACAAACCAACGAATAGTTTGACCGCAGTCGCGGGCGAGAATCGAATGCACTACATCGAAACCTATACGAGATGTTCATAGTGTAGTGCTGGTTCGTAGGGTTGATCACGCTTCAGTTAAGCGGTATTTTAATAATGTTCGATGGTTTAGTTCAGATTATCTGATAGCGATACTCATATTATCAATTGCCTACCTTATGTTGAAAATTAATAGTCAAATCGTACCAAGCAATATAATCTGGGTAATCTAGAATCAATTGGGTATGATTTAAGATGAAAAGAAATACTTAGTTAAATTCAAACTACTATGATTTATGAATCTTTGTGTAATCATATGGCAATCCAATTTTTAATTTCCCAGCCCTGAAGAGAAGCCTTAATATCTTAATCGTTAAACCTCCACGATATTTCACTTTGCCTCTACCAAACCCATATTGTGCGACTTATTATCATGAATGCGAATTATTATTATGAGAATTCAGTGAAATGACAGCAGCTGCATTTCGTGACCATAAAATAATGCCAATAGTTTAGCGTTCAATTTTATAGCAGTCATAAACTTGCATGAATATTTTTGTTGATTTGAATGCACAATGTTCAAATTATTTAAATTTCAACTCATTTGTTTTAAACTTTCAGACCTAATGTCTAGTTAGAAAAATTCTAAATCTATCGCTTAAATATTATGATTTTAATTTCTATTTGAACATAAAGTATTTAACTTAAAAAGTTTCCAAAACACTATACTTAGTCGGTATTTATGACATGGGGCACTTGAGACATCGTTTTCAATCTGGTTTGAATTTGATTAAAGATTTTAGCCCTGGATGGAGGGTCAATTTAAAATAGATCATTCTAAATTCATGAAATACTACGATGTTAACAAGACATATCTTTGTAGAGAATTGAAACGTATTTGAAAATGTTAAACCCTGAAGTTAGCAATTTTGTATTTAAAAAGAAGTATTATTAAGTATTATAGTAAAGTGGGGTATTATTCCGAGGGCTTACCCGGGGCTCCCAACCGTAGGCTGTTAGGCAGGACTCATGAGATTTTTTAGTCGGTAGAAGTCCGGCTTAGCATCCATGAGTATTTTCCCTCACGTAAAGCAACAAAAGGTATTGTAATGTAAGTATTTTTGTACCCTTTTCTAAGAAACTATGTTTACTTTTTATATTCATAATTATGGTGATTTTTGTTCACCACCCGCACTGTTTTAATGATACATTCTGCACGTATGGTTGCACTTTTCGAGATCACGTTTTAAATGGATTTCAAAGGCCTTGTCTTGTCATGGAACGTGAGTCTGAACGTAAATAATTATGTTTCATGGATCACTCACGACATATTTTAAACGAACTTTGGCAGCTGAATAACGTTGAACTTCACTTTGTATTAAATTTGAATGATATGACAAGAAATCTTTTTAGATTGGAACCTTTTTTTATGTTTCTCACTGAATTTATTTTGTAGCTAGCTTATACGTACGGATTAGACTGTTAAAGAAAATAATATATTTACTATATTGTTATTTTGTTGAGTATGCAGATTAAGTAGGTAACATTAATAGTTGTAGTCTGTGGTAAATGAATCACATCAGAGATCAGTAGGAGAAACAGATACGGTACCTACATAATACTACCCTAACCCTAACTGTTTATAACTTAGTGAGCAAAACTGAGTAGCGACAGCCTTGGAATTATCGCAGTTGTAGTTTAATAACAAGTGCGGCGTGTTTAGTGAACATGAATAGCTACCCAAACACAGGGCGGTAAAATTAGTGCGTCAATCTACTGTACATAAATTGCGGAGTATTTGATTGAATATAAGGCATGGAATGAACACTTACCACGTACAATACATAAAACTTGTTCTCCATGTAACTTGCAGTGTGTATACTACAGTACAGTGCAAGTTACGAGTTCTTTCTCTTATTAAAGACCTCTTTTCTTAATTACATAGCAAATGAAGAAAGTCAAAACTTGCGGTGGGGCCAATTCATTCACTTTTTATGCTACGAGGTTATGGAGTGGGAGTTGCGAGTGATATGCTTGAAGTGTCTTTGAGGATTTTTTTACGTGTGTAAATCCGTGATGGATGCTATGGCTGGACTCTTACCGACTTAAACCAGACGTGCCCTGATACTGCCTACGGTGGGAAGCCCTGGGTATGCCTTTGAAGGATGTCCCAGGATTCTTTTTCAGAGAATCAGAGTAAGTGTGAGCACTAAGTAAGTGCGTCATAGAGGCAACGGTCTTGCCACATCTGTAGAAGAACAACAAACAATAGCCAAAGGATCATACGAGTTCTGAAACTTGAACTACGTTCAGCACTGGACTGCCATTGCCTACTTTGATTGAGTATATAATACTCAGTACAGCGTCGTAAGGCTCCAGGCGGTGATGTCTCAATTATGTCCTTACCTAGATGAAAACCTCAACGTAAACTGTGTAAATAAATTCGTCGCTTTTTATAATGTATTGGAAGCCACAGACGTCGTTTCCGGATGATCATGTACCGGAGATGAGTTATTACAGGAGATTCGAACGGACATTATATTTATGCCGCCGTAATTTTATTTCACGTAGGTGGGCTCTTCAATTCAAATGGGAGAGAGGTAGCAACTGTATAGAGTCAGGATAACCTGTGTGAGCTCATCGCGATATACATAAGTGCATATTAAGTTAGATATTGAGTGCTCTGTCTACCTTCCATCATCACGGTTTTTCTCAAATAATTACAGTTCCCTAAACTCCTTCATCTCAAAACCTTACAGCGTTTAAATGATACTTTGACTTTTCAACAAATAAGTCGTATGTTTTGTTAAATTAGTAGTAGTAGAGTATTATGAAACAGGTTCAGTACTCGTATTAGAACTCGCTTTATTATTGTTGCTATCCTGTTTTCTGAACTATATTGCTCTCAAAAAGCTGAGGAGTCGGTGAATTATTTCAACAGATACATATGTTTATGGAACAATATTTCTATCAAACTTACATCTTACATTAGTTTAATCATAGAATTATATAACGCATAACAGTGTTAATATGTCTATGAGTTTAATGATATTATTCTTATACTAACGTAGTGCCAGAGCGTAGTGTAGTAAGCCAATGATTGTCCCAAAATAAGCATTTAGGCTAAAATTGTAAGAGGCCTACCTACGTCGACCAATTCGACCACTCGACAGTATGCGGTAAGCTGATTTGATCGAGTCTTATGAATCTAACAATATTGTGTAAAATCAATACACCGTCTAATTTCCAATCATTCATGTCGTTAGTTTCAACCTTTCAGTATATCACTGTGTTGTGTATGATGTGAGAGGGATTTACTGCCCGCCAGTCGCCCGGGGACGGCGCGATAATTGTGCGGTTTCGGCGCGATAATGACGCGCGGCTCATTGCATGCATACCGCTCCGTTCCACTCACGTCATTTGTTCAATGCAAAATGCAATAGCGCAGGTGTATTAATGTGTGTAACGTTCTCGTATAATTGATTCACAGGTATGCAAGTGAATAGTTTGACTTGATTTAATGCTATTTTACGGAGTTGCCTTACTAAGCCAGTAATGGCATAATATAGGATTTCATAGAAAATTAATCAATCTTGCCGGTCGAGTTCAACGTATAACGCTACCCTTATATTTATGTTGCAAATAATTAGCAGTGGGCCGAAAAGAAAAATTGAATGCTGTGAGGCAGTTCCCTTCATGTCGATGTATCAGTCAAATAAACACTGCATTCCTAGTGACACATTTCTGTCAGCGCAGATGGTCGTTTTGCACAAATATGCGATAGCGTGTAGATAATGGCAGCCAATAATATCTTTATCCTCTTCCCCTTTTGTACGTTTGCAACATCATCATACGTATGCTCACTGCTAAGTGCTACTATGCTAGTGCTAACCATTGTTAGTAGTCCTGTAGTTTTACTACACCATATATTATCTATATTTTGATTCGTGTCAGAGGCGCAGGCGGTAGTGCTCCTGGGTGCTTGAAAACTTCAATAGCAGATAATCACAAACAGCGTTTGTCCTTTTCGTCCTGGGGTATCCTTCCGAGGGCTTACCCGGGTCTCCCAACCGTAGGCTGTTAGGTAGGATACGTGTGGATTTTAGGCGGTAGGAGTCCGGCATAGCATCCATGTAGAATTTGCCTCACCCTAAAAAAAGTCTATGTCCTTCTTAAAGTGGGACAAAAAGACAAAGGTGAAAAGTGAGAGTATAGTAAGTCTCTACCTACCTCTGTACTTTATTGTATACGCTTGAAATAAAACTATGTAAATGAGTTTACGTCGATTTTTCTCCCTACTTGAGAAGAAACGAAAAAAAAGGTTCGGCGAGCGATTGGTAGAGGAATTGAAGTTGGCCATGCCGTGTAGGACAAATTTCTGAAACTTAAGTCTGGAGAAATTATTAAGGATTAAATCATTGGCTGAACCTTCTCTCTTTAGGATCAAATTACCGGCTTTATCTAAAGGACTTCAGTGTATGAAAGTGTCGCTATACCCAAAATATGAAGCACATTCATATTCCACGAATATTCCGAAAGCTCAATCTACAGACATCTGCTTTTATACAGGTCCGTAATAGTCTGCATGCAATATCGTGCGCGCCTCCTGCTCCAGCCGGCTGCGCTTTGCGCCTTTTTAAATTGGAAAATTGAACGGAGCCTTCGACCGTGAGCGCGCCGTGTGCGGAACCCTTTATTTTCCATACCACGATATCAGAACCGAACCTCTCAGGTCGAGTGCGCAACTTCATTTGGATTTCTCGTTTCGAATATTTTGAAAGTACTAAAAAGCTTTTGTTAGCAGATGTTCGAGCTTTGCCGATGTGCAAATAGAAAATAGTTAACGGATATTTTATATGGAGAAAGTCTAGATTTGAAATCAGACGTACACGATTGCGGATTTAGATTGGGTAGAGCTATCGATATCATTGGCGCTATTCCCGGTTGCTGGTATGCCGCCCTCTGAGACTCATAGCCTAAAGCTAAACTATATAGGCATAAAGACGCCATGACGATATCGAGGTTAGTTGTCGAAAAGAGTAACTTTCTTTTCTCTTTTTGTTTACGTGTGGAACTCTATCAAGGATGCTACACCGAGCTCTTACCAACTAAAACCACACAGTTCCCTATCACTGCCTAAGTACGGCCGGGAGCCCGGGGTAAGCCCTTGAAAGTATGTACCAGGATTCCCAACAGAAATCGAAAAGTACCTTCGCTTTTAATCATTATTGTTGTTGACTAAAACCGTTGACAATGAGATTAGAATAATGATACCAATTATCGTAACGAATTCAGCAGCCGTCGTAGCTAGAATGATGAGTAATTGCTCAGTGGAGGCTGACGGTGCGGGCGTACATTCACTAGTTATAAAAGTATTAATTACGACGTCGCCGTAAGGTTTCCCTCCTATTGGCGCGGTAATTGAGTGAGAAAACCTTAATTGGAGAATTACAAATTGTGTTTTATATCACTGTTTTACGTGTGTAAAGTGTAAAGCAGAAACTTTGTAGAGTTTAGTTTATAATGTAGAGGACATGCATAAAGCTAGTTTGTACATTTATCAGTCAACAGGTTTCTAGTAAATTAAAAAAAAAGTTATGTATCCGTTAAGTGGTTATCAGGCGTAAACGGAAGTTGTTTCTTATAATGCAATAAAAAAACCAAATTCCAGCTACTCCTAGCTAGCTAATCATAGCGACTCCGTTGAAGTTGTAGTAAGTTGATGTTGAATGTAACCAGTATTGGAGCATGAATTTAATGTACTTCAGCTGTATGACGTGTTGTGACTCGACTTCTAAGTGCGTGTCACTTTTGTCAGTTCAGTGGCTGCGAGTTAGTGATAAACTTTTGTTTCAAAAAACTTTTGCTGCCCAACAATACTGAGAATGCCTCTCAAGCAGGCGAAACACGTTGTTAAGCAATAGAATAGAATAGAATGGACATTACTGTACAATCTGCAATACAAACACAATACGTGTTTTATCTTTCCCCATAAAAGAGTAAATTAAATTGACTTATGGAAATATTGTCCTTTTCCTCATATTGAAAAAAATCTATAAATAAAATGACTAGGTTAGCACGCTAGTCTTACCTACTGCTGGAGTTTGAAACTAGAAACTTTGATAGTAGCATTTTATTAGAAGCAGAGATTCACAACTTAACCTTAAATTTCAGCTCTCTCATAGGCTAAACAAAGTAACTTTTGAAAATATTCCGCAGCAGATTCTATTTAAATGATGTTCATTTATGCGAAATATTGTAAATACTTAAACTTAAAAAGTTTAAGTATTTACAATATTTACTTAAACTTAACTACTTAAGCTAAAAAAGGGTTAACCCACATTTTGTCATTTTTGAGTTAATAATACAAAGTGACACAGCGCAAAATTCTCTACATTTCTCTCTAAGAACCATACCTGTATCATTATTTATTACGGAGATAAAGAGTGTCAGCTAACCGTTAAGTGACACATTTTTTATAGTTTGCTTAGTTAAAAATTAGCTAACCCACAAGACTAGATTACATCAGGGGTAAAGTATCATAACTTCACGAAATCTTAATATTTTATGTTTAATTTTCTTGGCTAAAATAAAGTTATTCATTAATGCTAGTCTTATGTACAGTTAAAATCCTATTACTCAGCTAAAGACTAGCAAAGTTTTAGCTAATCTCACTACGAAGCTAAATTATAAAAGGGTTATCATCAAAAACTTCGTTAAAAAACAGTTATGATCCTTTAACCCCTTTTTAAGTTAATTAAAACAAATAATTATAACATTATAAAAATCAGCAAATCGGGGTTAAACCTTATTACTAGACTAGAATGAAGTTATCTGCTGTTCACAATTCATCACCGGGCATCTCGGCTAGTGTATTTAGACTTGATTCCTGTACTAACAAGACGTTCAGGAAAATCGAATTTTGCAATTGTGCCTCACAAGAAGTTCAGCACTCGAAATATAGTAAATACGAATATTATAAAGAGAAAATATTAATCTTTTTTTTGTTTGTTTGTTTGTAACGAATAGGCTCCGGAACTACTGGACCGATTTAAAAAATTCTTTCTCTGTTGGAAAGCTACACTCTTTGCGGTGAACATAGGTTATATTTTATTTCCGTATTCCCACGAGAATGGGAATTACACTTGTGAAACCGCGTGACGTCCGGTAGTAGTAAATATAAGAAGACATTAGTCACGAAATCCTGTAGTTCTAGGTCAACTGAAAGTAGTACCTACATCAATAATTTTGATTCTCATAATACTGTTGAAATATACGTTTCTTTGCGACTTAAACAACCATGACTTTTCCGAATTAACTTCAAAGTTTGACGTTTTTACAGCTTCATGGAACTGATAGACTTGTATATAATGGTGTTAAATTCAAGTTAATAACTCCTCGCATTCACGGGTCTTGACACTCAGACGGACGGGCGAACGGATGGACGGACGGACGGATGTACCTACTAAACCCTCGTTGGGCTAGTCCACCTCGACTCGCACTTGTCCGATGTTATTTCAGTAACTTTTTCGTAGCCGGGTTTTTATAAAAATAAATTTATTTGGCGATTTAGTTACCCACGACTTTTACAAAATTTGACATTGTTTGTTATGAGCTCTTTACTTAAATAACTACGGTAAAAAGTTTCTCAACAATAGCTCACCTCGGTATCAGACGCTGCTGCATAAAAAAATGTTCGTTAATTCTTACGTATAAAAATATAGATACATACAAAACATTACAAGTGTCCGGTAGACAGGGTAGTCCCTGTTTACCCCGTCGGGGGACACTTTACTTTCTACGATCTACGCTGCGATCATGGGAAACCACTTTCGCTTCTACTGCCTTCATAAGTATCTTTATACATGATCTCGGTTAAGGGTACTCTTGACCAGACCTTTGCTCAAAATATTATCGATTTGATCAATATGACTACCCCGGGGTTGACCCCTACTAGTTTGTCCATTCACTCTCGCCTCATAAAATCTGTTTCGGCAGTCTGTCGATTTTCCATCGATTCTCTCCACCATGTCCAAACCAATTAAGCATCACCTTCTCTATCTTAGTCACAACATCTTCTGTTAATGTTCCCAGATTACACTACTTCTTTCTGTATCTATCGATATCACTCTAGCTATACTTCGCCAGCTTCTCATTCTCTGCATTAAATTTACTTTTATGTATCTTCTGCCACACTCTACTTACAGTACAATTAATTAGCTTAGAGACAAACACTCCTCTTGTAAAGTCATCCTTCACTTTTTAGACACGTTTTGACAGCCTCTGACCATTTCTCCTGCTCCTAAGGGCTCCTAAGCTCATAAAGGTATGAATCATTCACTTGATTTCCTGCCAAAACTCTTCATTCGATAACATAGTCGCACTTTCTATCTCTTACAAGTTTTGAATCCATGTTTAAAAACTCTTTCACATGTTTTACGCCTTTTCTTTCCATAAATATCACGCAATTTATCCTACATTTCTCTCTGTCAAAAACAGTTAGCTCAATCTTTTTTAATCCATACGCGCACTCCTACAGTTCCTACAAGCAACTTTCCACGTGTATAGGTTAAACAACCACGGTGTTAGACAAAGCTGTGTAGCGTCACCGACGTACCGTCACCTTTTTAGACCGTAAAAGAGTTTGTGCAGTCTCCATTGATTCTGACACAAGCACCGGAACCCTCATAGCGAGATTTCAATGGTTGTATCAAGTTGTTGTTCACTTCATGGACAGTATTGATCTCATTCCTCACTACTTTGTCATAGGTTTTTCCAAGTCTACGAAGATGCAATAGACTTTTTGCCAAAACCTCTTCAGCTAGGCATCGTAAGAAAAAGACCTGATCTGTGTATCCCCTTCCTCTATCAATTTATTGTTCATATCGTAATATTTTTTGTTCTTCGATTTTATGAAACTTAATCTCATTTTCATTCCTGTTTGACAGGATATAATTTTAATATTGACATAAATTTTACTTTAATAATTTAAAGACGAGTTTTTGATTAAGTAGACATTGTTATTTTGTTTAATTATTATGAAAATTTATTTTTATACACATTTTTTTCTCAATTAATCATTCACCTTTGCTTAGCTATAACAAAGTTAACAGTGATTGAGAATTTGGTAACTTATTTTTAGCTAAGTAAAATTCTATTAAATTCATTCTAAATTTCCAAAAAACCATAATGCTTAGCTAAATAAACGTTAAAATTCCTTAGCCAGAATCTTACATATGACTCTAAACCCCATTTTTATACTGAATACTTCGTTATACAGTAGTAAAGCAGCTTAGCGCGTTTAAAGCCAAGTATTGCTAAAAAACTTTAAAGCAATTTATAAATACTAACAGCTACACGAAATTGCTGCGCTTAAAGTAGGTTAGGGTATGGTTAACTCTGTTTTAGTAGCGTAACTTGTCCAACTTTAACACTAAGCTGCTTAGCTAAAAGAAAAAATAAGCTTTTTAATAATAAAAATTACAATAATTTTAGATACAAATAACATCATTTACAAGCCTACGATATGAGCTACAGATAATATCCAAGAAATTTTACATAAACTTTCATAGTTTTTGAGAGACATCAATTTGCATGTTTTTTAATGATATCTCAAAATCGACTTGTTGGGGTTAACCCTATTTTAGCTTAAGTAGGGCAGAATATTTGACCAACGTAAATATTGGCATGTCACACCGATTACCGTGGGAACGTCACACAAATGTACAGCGTGACGCATCCACACCAAATGATCCAGTTGGATGAGTTTTGATCAAAGGAAAGTATTTGATTAAACCAAAAATTTTGCACTGAAATAAAATTCATGCATAGGTTATTTCAGGGGTTTTTGTTTTTTCACTGGGAAGGCACCCTACTGTTCCAGCGTGTTCATAAGTTTCTCGTGAGCTGAAGATCGCCCAAAAATGCAGAGTCGAAGAAATATTGTTATAATCACTCCATGCAAATGATTCATTTTTAGTTCTGTTACCTTTTTTTTTTGTTTAACGTGAGGGAAAATCCTCCTGGATGTTATGCCGGACTCCTACCGACTAAAAAACCGCACGTCACGCCCAACAGCCTGTGGTTGGGAGCCCCGGGGAAGCCCTTGGACGGATGTCCCAGAATTCCCAACAGACCCACGGCTGCCGCTGCGGCCTCGCCCAGGGGGTGGTTCGGGTGCTATCCCGTGTCTTTGGGGGATTCGGGTGTGATCCCGCTTTAAGGGTCAGTTCTGTTACCTACACTTTAAACACGTTATGTTTGTACAGAGCTTGAATGTGTGACCACTAAGGTTAAGCAAACGTTCCATCAAAATACCCTTCAAATTTTTGACAGCTGTGGTGGGGGTGGGGTATCTTGCTCAGTGGTAGGCAGGGAGTTGCCTATCTGTATGTAATACTATAATATTATCTTTAGTTATAATAGTGTTCACACGGCACACGAATATCAAAACGCACAGCAGTGTGTTTCAGCCTACCATGCTTATCAATATGTATGTCAAAAACTTTCAAGTTACAAGCGCAACCATCAGATAATCTTAAATTTTTTGTAAATAAATTTTGTAAATAAGTTTGTAAACAATATTTATGATTAGTTAGCATACTAATTGCTTTGCAAAAATAATCTTAATTATCAGATATTCTGTTTACGTCACCTAACTTTATACTAATAAGTGCAAATTGGTATCACGTTGCGGTGAGAAGGGCAGGCTAATGGCAGCTACATCGTGAGATCAAGTGTAGCTCGTCATCATACAACATGTACACAAGACACGAGTATCGCGATCCCAACACTGTCGAAAATGTTACAATACGAGTAGTATGACCATTTTAATCAGTAAAAAGTTAATTCAAGCGGTTCTTCCACCTTCCTCCACCACCTCCACCGCCTACAGTATGGGGTTCTTCAAAAGGGGTCTTAGAAGGTTTTTACAGGGTCGGCAGCGCAAGGTTGCAAGCGTCCATAGGCAGCGGTGACCACCAGTCCATCTGGTGGGCCGTATGCTTGTCTGCCACCTTAGTGGTATAAAAAAGACCTCTATCCCAAAAAGTGCTGGTTATGTCGCTAGGGACCGGAAAGATCCTTTTCTATTTTAAGAGACTTCAAACAGATGTTCTACCGATCAGGAAATAAGAAAAAAAGCCTTATTCATAAGATCAGAAACTTCCTCCTATCTATATAACTTCAATGTACGTAACATTTGTAATGGTATGAGAAAATAAACTGGTTATGTAAACCCATTATGTCTATGAAAAATAGTATAAGCCATATTCGTCGGAGCAGTCGACCCTAACTCTGTAACTGCTGATTAATTAAAGTAAGCTTTGTTTGGTGCGACCGCTGCGTGCGACGAATGTGGAATTAGACATTTTGATTGTTTGTGGGCTTTACTACTTACAATTACGTTTTTTGCATAATTAATGAGGACGGTGAAAACCTTTTTAAATTATTGTAGAAAGCATTCACATATTGGGCTAGCTTTTATGTGAATCGGATGGGTCTCATTTTTGATGGCATCATATTCAGAATTAACGTAATTATTAAAATTAAAGTGCGTGAAGTAGATTACACACATTACAGAACATTTTATGATTGTTAAATTTAATCATACGTTTTCTATACAATTACAGTAATGTAGTTCTTGCATCATTGAAGAAGTAATTTACGTAGAAGATAATTTGATATCAAAACCTTCTCTGAAAATTGGATGCGAATGTTACTAAGACGTTGAAGTCGTGGCTAGGGCTAGCTCAATCGGCCGACCCGTCGGCATTATACAGAGCCTCTAATAACTTCGGAATGACGTTTAAGAAGCCGTTGGAACTCTATAAACATCTAAGAGTTACTAAAATGCACGTCTTGGCAAAATCAAGAGACAAAATCGTTCAAACTCTTCCAAAGGATAAAAATATAGCAGAACTTGAGTCACGCCTCCAATTCCACAAGAGATTCATGGTGGGTTCGCAGACCGGTCGAGCGGGGTTGGGTAGTATCCGGAGACAAACAGATAAAGACATTACAAAATCTTTTCTGGAGCAGGATGAGAGCGATGCCTATAAGGTGCACGCGATGAAACTGGAGATGCAGAATGAATGGCTTACTCTGGGCGAATTTTGTATTCCCATGGCCTTGCAGTGGCGTACCTTATTGTACGACTGGTCGCCGGCTTTGCTTAAGTTCTACCTGAACGCGTTTCAATTGACCCTCCCCGACCAAAGTAATCTGGTCAGGTGGGGAAAAGCCACAGATAAAACATGTAATGCATGTGGAGAAGCGATTGGAACTGCTAGGCACCTGCTGGTAGGTTGTAGGACGTTACTAGACCGGGGTCATTACTCACGCCGACACGATAGGGTATTGGAAATCATACGTGAGGCTGTTAGTTTGGCGGTAGCGAGAGCGAGAAAGGGATTAACCACAAACAAAAGAAATGACATTGCGTTTGTAAAGGAAGGCTGTTCAAAGAAAGTACCTCAAAAGCCATACTCAATTTTGATGGCTGCCGCCGATTGGACTATACTCGCAGACACGTATGAAAAACACTACAAAATCCCGGAGGATGTATGTGCCTCGTCATCCAGACCCGACATATTCCTGTTTTCGAGGATACACAGGCGTGCAGTGCTCGTGGAGCTGACGGTGTCGTGGGAGACCAACATACCGAAGGACCACGCCATGAAGACAAATAAATACTTTGACTTGACCAATGAGTTAACCAAAAATGGCTATGTGGTTAAACTCTATGCTGTAGAAGTAGGAGCTAGGGGAATTCCAGCTAAATCCCTGTATATTATATTTAAGGACCTTGGATTGCCAAGAGCTTCAGTAAGCTCTTTACTAAAACGCGTATCCAAAGCGGCATTGATAGGATCTTACCAAATCTGGTTGGGCAGGGGGGGGGGGAACATTGTTGACGGTGGAAGGTGATCGTTTATGCGCATAGTAAGGTGGCCACCCTAAACCTACTCGAATGGGTCGCAAGTCCCAGACACCGTCGGGGTGTTCCCCCCTGTGCCACGCTATGGACCCGGCACCCGCACGGAGAATCCATGGAATGCTAAGAATACGGTCTCTAAGAAATTCCTTAACACCTGACGTATGCGCCGAGTCCTCAGTGTCCTCACGGGCTGACTGGCCCAGGCAGTGCAGGTCCGCGTGGAACAAGATTATTCTTCTATCCACACATTTACATAACATATTTTCGATATAAATGCAAAATTAGACATTAAGCTCACCAAATTGACGTCGCCAGGCTGACCGAAAGCATCTAGCGATTGTTGACCACTCTCACAGCCCGTAAGACTTCTGACAGTGGTCCTCAAGTTGGCGGCCCTGTGTGTGCCTCTTCACGCTTTGCTTGAAGTCCGCAAGACAATCCTGGGTGATTGTAATAGGAGGGAAACACATGCGCTGGCAGGTCATTCCAGGTTTTTATAGTTTGACAGAGGAACGATATTTTGAAGCTTATTGCTTTTGTAGTGGTGTTTAATAATACTATTGCCGCCCGTAGCACATGATAGACAGATAATTATGTATAGAGCGAACATGTTATATGTTTCGTCCCCTTGTGTTTGTTGCTCTATGTAAAGAAGCGGAGTATACCTACGCGAATAGAAATGACTTTATTTGGCGCGGAGCGTGTTCACATGTCTGTACAGATATGAATTTAATGGTAAATATAACACCAGCTTATTTTGTTGGACTTTTATGATTAAATATAAAATAAATATTGTTGGACATACTCACACAACATCATCTAGCCCAAACTAAGCTAAAAGCTTGTGCTATGGATCTAGTCAACTGATAGACATACTTATATTGAAGCGTTCGTGGCCCCGCGGACTCAGAGTTCTGTAAACGATCACTGCAGTAAGCAACATTTACTATGGCCGAATATGGATGGGTGACCACCACGTGGACCACTTTGTGACATTTATTTACGAGCGTTTCCGTGCTTCGGAAGGCACGATAAGCCGTTGGTCCCGGTTGTCAGTAAAATGACAGTCGTTAAGCCAAGTTGAAGGCCTTACGGGCGGCTTGAAAAATTTCAACTGTGGGTCGTCACAACCTGCGCCCGGGTCGGCAGCGCGTGTGTAGCGCCTCTGGTGTTGCAAACGTTTATAGGCTACGGTTACCAACCTTCCGGTGGGCCGTAAGCTTGTCTGCCACCTAAGTAGTATAAAAAAAAAACTTATATATTTCTAAATACACACATATATTACATAGAAAACACCCAAACTCCGAAACAAACATTTGTGGATCACACTAATATTTGGACTAACCTAGGAATCGAACCCAGGACCTCCAGCGCCGCAGTATTTGGCTACAAACCAATATTTATAGATATTGTGACCGTATTTTCTAATTGTTCGTAAAATAAACAGATTGTGGCGTGAGATTATATGATCCGCCGTCTTTAAAAAGTTTTGCGACAGTAAAGTAAAATCTACAAACAGATATTCAGTAGATAATAAATCTATTAATCCCTTCTAATATAATAACTGCGAAAGTAGCTCTGTCAGTCTGCTACGCTTTCACGCCTAAACCGCAGAAGCAATTTAGATGAAATTTTGTATAGAGCCCCTGGGAAGAACATAGGCTACTTTTTAACCGAGTGCGCAAAAGAGGGTAATGATTTTACGAGATAACGACTAAGTCGCGGGGAACAGTTAGTACTCGCATATTTTTGAAAAAGGTGGATTCCTTTAATTTATATTACGCGAACCTGAACGACCATGAAATTTGGTTTCATACTTGCAGCAATACATAACAGCAATACATCATCTGTTTCAACTGTCTCGCTGTCACAGTTCACAAATTGACAATCTCGGAGGTACTTCGAAAACTCCCGACTCATAGCAGAATCTCCAGCCTACATGCACCAGTCGCCTCGGGACCACGATAGGTGTAACCCTGTCGAAACGTCGAGGAAAGAAAAGGTACCGAAACCTTTTATTAATATTAGAATAGTGCCACGCGAAATCCCGTTTTGTATAAAAAGTATCTGTTTTTATCTACTTAGGGTTGGGAACCATAAAAATGAGTAATATATATCACTCCAGCCCAGCTTCAAACTAACATCTAATTTTGCTTTTTGCCGTCACACGACGAGCCGATATTGTGTCAGAAGTTTCCGCACTTGCTCGGAATATAAGAACACTTTGAACCACACACCTACCAGGAAAACAAACTCCGCATTTTTTGCACTACGTTCTCTCTATCTACAGCTTTCATGTCATCTTCTTGATCAAACCCATACTTAGGCATATTGTGAAGGTAAGAATTTGTAATTTGTATATTTTTGTTTAAAAGTTAAGATCTCAAAATTAATAAATCAGTCTGAATAATTAATAAATCTCCTTATGTGAGGCAAATGACATTGCAAGGATCAAGTTAGTATTTAATATTGCTAGATTTAGTCATACAAGTGTGGTTCAAGTTCGGCAACACAAACCTGCAGATTTCCATACGTATTAAAACATAAAATATTCTGTTATCATCCCAAGTGTGTTCGCTTTACATTTGTTTCCTCGTGTTAAGTCTCATGCACAAGTCGGTTGTGTTGGAGAGTTGTGTGCTAACTTTCCATTGTGCAGCACCGGCCGGGCCGTGGCTGTCTTCCAGCTGTGCAGCTAATGGCTTCGTACGCCAGTTTGTGAGTAATGGCAGTCGTACGACCAACTTTAGTGCTCAAAGCTGCACGAGAAATAATACGTATTGGTATTTATTGTCGGTACATTTTGGAACTATAATTGACGCGACGCGACGTGGCGACGTACACTAAACAGATAGTGACCTTATTCGTGTTGACGTTGTTGATGAAAAGTCATGAAGACATCTAGCATTTTGAGTCCACTCTCACAGTCTTTCTTGTAAGAGTCAGGATTGTAAGAGGAGGGAAACACGTGCGCTGGCAGATTGTTTCAGATTTTTATGGTTCAACAGAGAAACGCTCGATCGTATCGATACTGGCTATTCCCATCACTCAAATAACAAACGATTTTATTTTAAGCTTAGATAAAACCAGTTTTCTGATGTCATACTCAGGCCTTCTTAATATAAAAAAATGTAATGAACTCATAGTGAGCTCCTGTATGGTAAATTTCGTTGGGGTTTTTTTTTTTTTTTTTTTTTGTACCACTAAGGTGGCAGACAAGCATACGGCCCACCAGAAAGACCGGTGGTCACCGCAGCCTATGAACGTTTGCAACACCAGAGGTGCCACACTCGCGCTGCCGACCCTGTAAAAACCTTCTAAGACCCCTTTTGAAGAACCCCATACTGTAGGCGTTTGGGAAAACCGAGGCAGGGAGGTCATTCCACAACCTAAGCGTGCGCGGAAGAAAACACCTATCGGATCTAACCGTGCTGGAACGCACCGGACGCAGAGTGTGAGGATGAACTCCCTGTCTGTGGCGAGCGGTGCGATGATAGAACGTAGCCGTGGGCATCATATCATACAATTCCTCAGAGCACATACCATTGTACAGGCGGTAGAACACGCATAAGGAGGCAAAGTCTCTCCTGTCGCGAAGAGGTTCCACACCAGCTGTAAGTACAGGATCGTTGACAATTCTTACAGCTCGCCTTTGCACCGAGTCAAATGGACGAAGCTGATATTCAGGTGCTCCCGCCCAGAGGTGACAGCAGTACTCCATATGCGGCCGCGCTTGCGACTTATAGAGAAGCAGTGTTTGCGCCGCAGTGAAGTACCGCCGCGCCCTGTTGAGCACACCTAGGTTTTTGGACGCCAGCTTAGCCTTGTCCTCCAAATGACTACGAAACTGAACGTCACTGGAGATGTCAACGCCAAGGATCCTTTTGGAGATGGAAAGAGATGTGCCCTGAAATTGCGGCGCTACAGTAATTGGGGTTTGAAAAAAAACTTTTTTTTACCGCGGTTTTGCGTTAACCATTCATGGCTGCTTTATTAAAGCTGTTTAACCACTTCGGAATGAAAGTTAATAACGACACCGACTCTTCTCCATTATCTTAAAGTTTTAAATCAAAATGAAGATTTGTATTACGACTGTGAAGTGCGTACATGGCTGTTTGAGAATTATCCGCCATTACATTAATGATGCTATGGAGCCATTTGCTTGGTATAAAAGACGTCATTCCGCCAAGAAGGGCCCGAATGCTTTGTTATATTATGTAAAGTTAATATTTATGACTTTGTGGGGAACACATTCGAAAAAGGGAGAAGGAATTCAGTAATTCGGAAAATTTCGTAAGTTTGGTGAAGTTTATTTCACCTTATCAAACTCGGAGAGTTTAAAGAATAGGTAAATTTAATTTATCCACCATCCTCTAAAACAATGGTACCTATCTAGATCGTAGTTTCCATATTTCACTAGAGTGAAATAAACTACTGACTGGTGGAGGTTTACAAATTAATTAAGAACTATCAGAAAGATAAATATATCATGGGCTGAGTGACTGAAGCGAGTCAGATACTTTTATGATGCCGCGTGCTAGCCAGCTATATCTAGCTGGACGAGGGCCAATAACACAGTCTACAAGTCTATTGACTGTAGCTCTCAAGCTAGCGGCCCTGTGATGTACCTCTTCACTCGCCGCTTGAAGAACCCGGAGTTGTAACAGGAAGGAAACACGTGCGGTTATAAACGAGGAAGAACGATCAGGTGATGTTGATGGTATAGAAGACAGTTTGAAGTCGTTTATCGAGTCTTATAACTTTTAAAATCTTAAAACTAGAACTAAGTCGTTTTGAAAACTTCACCGTCGGTAGCTGGAGTCGCCAAGTGCTGCCCGGGACCGAAACCATTTACTTGGCAGTCTGCAAGTTGATTCATCTTTCTTTACAACTTTAGCCTTTTCTATTAATGAAAAGTTTTAGCTGCCAGACATTATAGAAAATATTTTTCTATTTTATGGTTGTTTTCAACAATAACAGACTGATTAGTGAAGTATTCATTTTCGGATATTTTTACGACACGATTCCATCAATCTGCCTCTGTGGCGTAATTGGTAGTGTAACCGCCTGCCGCGATAGAGGTCCTGCGTTCGATTCCAGAGTCGGTCTAAATATTATAGTGTGATCCACAAATGTTTAATATTCTATGTATAATATGTATGTATTTACAAATATGTAGCTATGTTTATCAGTCGTCTAGGTCCCATATCACAAGCTTAGGTATATTAGTTGTGTGAGATTTTTAACATTATAAACTCCTGTTTATAATGTTAAAAATCTTGTGCTTGTCCATAACATATTATAATACCTTATCCATGAAGATTACCTAAAATTAAAGTTATACGATATTTTAATATAGCTTGTAAATCATAAACATTAAAAGTGGCATTAATAATTAGAGTTTGTATCAAAGCCAAAGTTCTCTGTAATAGTTTCCTCAAAGTCTGAAGGGTTTCGACCGTGAGGTTTTCATCTCAGGTAACCATCTTCATGGTAAAATACGACCGGAATGGAGGCATATATTCAGAGAAGATTAACGTCAGCCGGTAATGGCGCGCGCTGAGCTGATTTAATGTTTACATCTTCCTACTGTTGTGGTTTGTTTAGAGAAAGGAAAGTGTGCTACACGTGTGCGTGTTGATGGGTAAAAGGCTTTAGATACACACGAAGACATAAAGAACAGCCTTTTGAGTAATAACAAACGCACCTGAGCCTTTCGCATGACGTACGGCCCTGGAACTTTCTCTAGATGTCCTGCCGAATTTGACATTCGATTCTTTGGCAAGTATTGCACAGCACATTATCGTGAGTCAAATCAGCCACTTCAACCACATCGTCTCAAAATGACCCTGAAGCAGAATTCTATCACACCTTACTCCATACCCCCCTGAGATAGATGAGAGATATGCCTTAGTATCTCACGCATGCCATTTATGTCGCTGAGACAAATAATTGCGAGTAATATCGGTATAATTTCCTGACACATGACAACAATGTTATTTTTCTTGATCAATAAGCAAAGTTTAGTCTCGTGAACAAATCAGCAATCTACAGTCCACTGCATTTCACAAAATCTGGTTGCATCCTCGACATGTAATATGTTGTTAAATGTTGACTATCGATAAAATAATATAATTATTCAATCGTTGGGTTGTCAGCGCTAACCACCGCAAGACACAGTGCACGCTACATTGTTCCATCTCACGGCTGATAGGGTGCAGGATTTATGGATATTCCTACATACTTGGAGTGTAGTCACTACAAGCTCTAGGAAGCAAGCTTCGCATAAACGTCAGCCTTATTGTATTTTATGTCGATGCGTCTAGTTGAAAAGTGATAGGTGATATTTTTCAATTTAATATAAGTAAAAAAAAAGAAAAATGAGTAAGTATTTTTTTTCGTAAACACTCAAACTTCTAAGAGTAAATTTGTCTTTGGCCCTAGCTTATTACTATAAATAAACCTTATCAACGAAAGTAAGTCGGTTACAAATTACGAACAAAAATAAGTAGGTAAGTATAATTTATCTCTAGATGCATAGTAGCATATATATGTAACTCCGTTTTAAAATGAATATTCTTAGTATAGAATTATTTGATACTAATACGAAAAGATTCACAATATAAACAAACAATTCATAAAATAAAATATTAAACTACATTCAAGCGAAATGTGAGCTAGGTACTCTCAACGCAGCGCTGTCCCGCGGGCAGTGTAGTAGGTAGGTAATGTAGGTATGCACAGTTTTACTGGATTTGAATTACCAGTTAATGGGAAAAATGTCACCTACCAATTTAATATACCTTGCACAAAATATTACTGTTTATTTTTAAAGTTGTATTTTTATACTGTATCGGTGTAACCTATATTATGAACGAGTTGAAAAATAGAGGGGTATGGGATTAATGGGGTTTTTAGTCGGTAAGAGTCCGGCATAGCATGACGGAATTTCCACACGTTAAAAAAATAGAAAAAAAAATCTACACGATACTAACTAAACTAACTCTTCAATCTGCCTACAAGTTTTTTTGTGTATTATGTAATACAGGGTAAACTTTTGTACTTATACAATTTCGTGTTCGGAAAGGAACGAGCTAAATCTCTGAGGTAGTCGCTTTTCACTAAAAACATTAACGCGGTAGTGAATCACTTTAATTTATCGCTAGCAGCAGTCGTCACCTGCTCGCGACACTGGCCGCGCTAACTGTCGCAAAACGCGTCCTTTATACACTTTGTACAGATTGCACTTTGCTCGCCTTTTTACTGAATAAGACCCTTAGATTTGGATCATCCAAATGAATACTGGACAACGACTTAACCTGGAGTTTGTACCATTCAGAGCCTATAATTTCCTTGAATTCGGTTATTGTTAGGGTTCATTTTGTTTTTAGTGGCGTTATGTCGAAGAATTAAATATATGAATCAATTTCTAATGCAAGTAAACTTCCTCTGTGCTACAAGACAAAAAGTTCTACACGTATTTTAGTCGTTCACACATCGCTTAACACCGTGTAGCTACTTCCTAGAGCACAATGTGAGTTTCTGTTCCATACATTTTGTCCCACATTACGCAGATTTATATACCTATTCCTTATGACTTTGGATGGGTACGTATCACAATGCCGAAAGTTCTTAACACCTACGCTTAAAACTTTGAAAATCAAAATACCGAACCTACGAAATAACTTTACCCGATACACCGAAGCTCAATATGTTGTCTAATTTCAAATAAGCAAAAGTTCTAAATCCCGATAGTACCAAATCACGAAAGATTAAAATCCCGAAGGTTCATACATTTACAGTTGGTATACTGAAGTACAAAATCCCCAAAGTATTGTACAATTGGTTAGGTTAGGTTAGAACTGCGACCAGAACCGAATTTTACTTAGTTAATAATCTGTCCAAGACATCGACATCGGGTTTTTGTTTATCGATGGTCCAAGATGAATAAAACCGGCCAAGTGCGAGTTGGACTCGCCCATGAAGGGTTTCGTAGCAGCAAGTAACATAGTGTAAAAGTTCGTGTCGTTCGTTGTAACTTTCATTGATGTTTTAACACGTTCGCAGTGGTAGTGATTTTTCTAACCGAAAATTGCGGTTTACGACGTATTAAAAAAAAACTACCAACTGTATCTCGTTCAAACTAATTTTCGTTGGTAGTTTTTATGGCAATGCACATCATATATTCTTTTTAGATTTATCATTCTCTTAGTTTAGAAGTTAGAGGGGGGGGGGACACACACATTTTTCCACTTTGGAAGTGTCTCTTGCGCAAACTATTCACCTTAGAAAAAAAATATGTTAGAAACCTTAATAGCATTATTGAAGACCTATCTATAGATAACCCACACGTATGGGTTTGATGAAAAAAAAAATTAAGTTTCAGTTCTGAGTATGGGGATCCCAAAATTTACTGCGTTTTTTCTAGTTTTGTATAAGAATCTTAATGCGGTTCACAGAATACATCTAGTTACCAAGTTTCAATAGCATAGGTCTTATAGTTTTGGAGAAAAGTGGCTGTGACACACGGACGGACAGACAGACGGACAGACAGACAGACATGACGAATCTATAAGGGTTCCGTTTTTGCCATTTGGCTACGAAACCCTAAAAATGCAACCATATTAGCAAAATCTTATCGATGGCTTTTTCGAAGTCTAATATGCACACTTTTGGTTTAATTAATTTATCTTTTATTAAATTGCATGGTTGCATTTTTCATCTTGGACAGATTATTAACTAAGTAGAATTCGGTTCTGGCACTCGCAGGGCGCTGCCGCGGCACTCTCGCACTATACTTATTTTTATGCAATAAAGACTTTGAAAAAAAAGTACCTACTGTTACCTAGCAAGATCACAATACAATAATGAGCATTAGGTTCTAAAGTAAAATAAATGCATAATTTTGCATAAAATAAGCACTTTACGGCTTTTTCTAATCCACGCGCTTACAGCTAAGTTATGTCCACCGACTGGAACTGTTACTTTCCAACTAGTTTTATTTCAGCTTTGGGATATGAGAGACCCGTATACTTATGGCCGGGACGCGGTCTACATTTCCTACCATAAATGAACGTTCAAAGTGCTTACACAATGTAGAGCGCACTTTTTCTTCACTCCGAACTTTCATGAACTTCTAAACGAGGTTTGGGGAGTTTTTAAATTCTTTTGCTATTGTGAGCCGGCTCGATTTTAAAATACTCTACCCGAAAGTGAAAAGCGTATGTGTTTTCAGACTTGTGACTATACAAAACAATTCCTTTTAAAATTCAAATGTTGACTTCTGGTTCAGGCCATCCGAATGTGTTCAGTTACAAAGTTTGTTTAGAGGTTTTTGTAAACGAATAGACACATAGTGGATGTGTGAATAATAAACAAACATACAAATAGACTCGGTCGACCCTTGTATACGCAAAATAGTTTGTATTGTAAGACAAATACATACATACATATACTCACGCCTTTATCCCCGAAGGGGTAGGCAGAGGCCTATACCGGCCCACATTTCACCGTGTACAATTCGGTCCCACGTGACAGGTGGTGAGCCCATCGCCGTGTTGAAATGGACCGCCGCCGTCAGAGCCTCGTCCGTTGTTCAGCAGGTGCACGAGCTTGCACGTGAGGTTGACTTGGGCCCGATGGTGTTGATAGGGCCCCACTACACCCCCAAGACAAATGTATCCCTAAATAATGCTCATTTTGTAATTATAATACAACGTGATGAGTAAAATAATAACAATTATCTCCTAAATGCCATGCTCTTGCGCTAATTCGTTGATCGTTAATAGACAACCAATTATATGGCTGATTGTGGACTAATGTTGCATTAGTATGTTCACTTCATGAATCACTGAACAAACATTGCAATTGCGTACGGTTCTAAAGCATAATACTGGTAATACCTGGTTTAAATGTAAAAGCTTATAACTTTAACTTCAGTCCGTCAGCCCTCTACAAAAGTAAATAAATAGGTAAAATAAACTGAATTATTTAGAATATAAAAAAACCCTACTGCCAAGTAAACATATAGCTGACAAGTAAAAACACGCTCTACATTTCTTTTGTGATTTTCTTTAGCTACTTACTGTTTTACTTTGTCGGCAACATTTGCAGGCGGAAAGAAGCTATGTCAAGCGAGTTTACAAAATAGTTACTTGTTCCCATAGTTTGATCCCGCCTGCAAATGTTGCCAACAAAGTAAAACAGTAAGTAGTAGAAGAAAGTCACAAAAGAAATGTAGAGCGTGTTTTTTACTTTTCAGTTGTATGTTTACTTGGCAGTAGGGTTTTTTTATATTCTAAATAATTCAGTTTATTTAAAACTTTTTAGTTATGTTAGTACTTTGTGGAGTTGTTAATTTTCGTGTAGTGAAGCGACATCACCAAAATTCAACCTTAATTATTAAATTTTTGATCATATTTCCGGTGCTACTCAACCGATTGCAATCAAACAAATGTAAGAATTTAAGTCTGACTAAGACCTTATAAACACATAATACCGCATCAAAATCGGTTCAGGAGTTTTGCGTTCATCGCAGTCAAATAATTATAACGCCAAAAGTCCGCCATTTTGATTTTCTTAGGAATTTTATTACACCTGGTGTCCCTCACCCAATCACGACGAATCAAATGACACCTTGTATTTCAAAATCCGTCAAGCCGTTTAGGCTGTAGAGCGTCCAAGAAAAATTATCAAGCTTTACATATTAGCGCCAAAAGTCTGCCAATTTGATTTCTTAAAAATTTTAATGTACCTGGTGTCACTCACACAATCACGACGAATCAAATGACACCTCGCATGTCAAAATCCGTCAAGCCGTTCAGGCCGTTCAGGCAAGGACGTGACAAAGAATTGGATACATACATACATACATACATTCACTCGAAAAACTTTACCCTCCTTTCTTTGGCAGTTCGGGTAATAAATAGACACTTTTATCTCTCTTAAATATAAATAGTATAGCCCGTTAGCTCTAAGTTTGCCGCTGACATAGAGGCTAGTGTGGAGGCGTAGTAGGGGAGGCGACCGGCAAACTTAAAGCGAACGGGTAATAGCTCCTGGGGTATCCTTCCGAGGGCTTACCCGGAGCTCCCAACCGTAGGCTGTTAGGCAGGATACGTGATTTTTTTCGGTAGGAGTCCATGATCGCATTAATGTAGGATTTTCCCACACTTAAACGAAAAACGGGTAGCAGCAATGACTGATATTTCTTATTTACAAACTGAGTGAAGTTACTGTGCTTAAAATTAAACTCATTTAAGTAATGAACCTCATTCAAAATTCTGGCATTCGATAGATGATACTGGGACAATTTCTGAATAGCGTCCACGAATTGTAAAAATAACGAGTACTTAATGTGCTTAATTATGCAAATTTGGATATCGAAGTACAATGGTACGGGTTCGTTTCATCCAACTGTCCTAGAAGTTGTTTCATTTAATTCTCCAGCTTATCCAAACACACATCGTGACTAGTTTTATATTTGCAATTTCCTTTTTCAAACACACTGTGGAAGGAATTAATAGGTCAGTGCTTCTATAAAGAGAGCTCTGCACGTGGGCTGCGTGCACACATGGAGCGTGCTATATGTCGTGTCTGACTTCGAATTATTAAATTGAAATTAATGATAGGCGATATTAATTCCGATGAGTAAGTCTTATCTAATTTCATGTTACCGCAGGACGCATACGTCCGGATCGAAATCGGTCAATTTAGCTTATAGACGTTAACAAGACTAGTGACGTAAGATTTGCGTTGCCGACCCTGCAAAAATTTTCTTGACCATTTTTGACGAATGGGAAATCCAAGATTCATATCACAATTCAAGCGTACGCAGGAGAAAGACGCTATGAGACCATTGCAGCATTGATTGTGGCGAGAAGTGCAATGACAACATTTATTTTAACAATTCCGGAGAGAACAAACACAGTGTGGCACCACCTTTCCGCCGAGCCACTGATGTGTAATATGCAGTTGCGGAGTGGTTTAGAAGATTGCTCTTTTCTTTCAGCTGCTGAATGCAGTCTGATACCCAAGTATAGCAGCTTTGAACAGATACGGGGAATTCTATTTGGTTTTAATACGTTTAACGTGAGTTTTATTGCACTTGAAGCGGGTGTCCTGATCAATGAGCAACTCACAACTTGAAGTAGAAATCAGAGTTTATTGAAGTGAAGAACACAGTACAGATATAAGGACACAGTTCGTCAAGAGTAGACAGAAGGAGAATTGAGAGAATGAAGATAGCACTAGAATAGTTTATAAGCACTAAGAACTTAACATACGATACTTCGCGGCACGCGTACAACCTGAGCGCGACAGACATGCACTTGGTGTCGAGATGCATTTCCGACTGCCGGCGGCGCGGGCGCAGGCCCCTAGCCGCCGTGCGAACTAGTGATGCATTCCGCACGCTATTATCTAATATTAAAAGCAAGCGGACGATATTTTGTACGTTGAACAATTTATGTATTTAATACATGTAGTATATTTACTTTGGTAGTAAACAATATTTATAATCTATGTAATAACTATATTCTTATTGATATGTACGTTATATAATATTATATTATATTTGAATACTGAGTAAAAGTGTAACGCTAACAAGACAATAACAATTTATAATAACATCAATCTAGTAGCTCCGCTACACCACCCTCCCCCAGAGACCGTCAAGGGCGATAAAAGTCTGGGAATCTCACCGTCCGGCCAGAGCGAGTCCTTCTGACAACGCTGTCGTCAGTGTCAGGTAAGTTGTGACCCGGTGTAGGAGACGTGTGAGTGGGGTGTGTGATAGATGTAGGTGTGTGATGTGTGGGTGTATCTGGATCACGCAGTATGTAGGCAGGTTTTAACCTGTCAATAGAAACCGTGACAACCCTACCATTCACACGAATTTTAAATACTTTACCTCCATGTTCAAGAACTTCATGAGGTCCAGTGTAAGCAGGTTTAAGAGATCCGGCAACGGTGTCATCTCGCAGGAAGACGTGAGAAGATGTTGGCAGATCCTTAAAAATAAAGGGTGAACGTCGACCACCATGACGTGACGCTGGAGAAGGCTGTAACTTGCGAGCGAATTGTCGCAGGCGCGTAATATAGTCAGTCACGTCTGGGTCTACGAGGTCTTCTGGACTAAAGAATTCTCCTGGAAGACGAAGGGGTTCCCCATAAACTAATTCAGCTGGTGATGCCTTTAAATCATCTTTGTATGTGCTGCGAATGCCTAATAATACAAGAGGAAGGCTTTCAACCCAGCTGCTGTCACTGTGACAGGTTAAGGCAGCTTTAAGCTGCCGGTGCAGACGCTCCAAAATCCCGTTACAGATTGGGTGATAGGCCGTGGTTCTTTTATGTTGGAAGCCGGCGATACATGCCAGATGTCCAAATAAGGCTGACTCGAACTGTCTGCCCCTGTCGGTAACGACACGTTCAGGACAGCCGAATCTTGAGATCCAACCACTGAGTAGGGCCTTAGCAACGGTTTCAGCTGTAATATCTGCCAGCGGTATGGCCTCAGCCCAACGCGTGTAGCGATCAATGACTGTGAGGCAGTACCGGAAACCTTGAGATAACGGCATCGGACCTATTAGATCTATATGTATATCTCTAAATCTGGCTCTGGGAAGCTTGTAAGTGCCCAGCGGTGAAGATACATGTCTATGTATTTTGGACCGCTGGCACGCAATGCATGTACGTACCCATTGCCTGCAATCTCTTTTAATGCCAGGCCATATGTAACGATCCGTGACTAGGCGGATTGTAGCATTGGCACCGGGATGGCTAAGAGAGTGTAAATTTTCAAAAATTTGTCGGCGTAAGGCTTTCGTCACAAAAGGTCTTGGAGTGCAGTGACTTACATCGCAATATAAGTAGGTATTAGTACCAGGCAACTGTACCTTTCTAAGGCATAGTGAAGTGTTGCTACCTAGAAGGACCTTTAACTCGGGGTCGGTAGTTTGTGAGGTGGCTAATGCCTCGAGGTCTACAGGTGAGTTAACCTCCTCGATGCGTGACAAAGTGTCAGCCACGACGTTATCCTTCCCCGAGATGTGCCTGATGTCAGTACAAAACTGAGATATAAAATCTAAATGACGAAATTGCCTAGGTGAGCATTTATCTTTCGTAGACTGAAATGCGAAAGTAAGAGGTTTGTGATCAGTATATATCACAAAATCACGAGCTTCAACCATGTGGCGAAAGTGCTTTACTGCCTCGTATATCGCTAAGAGTTCGCGATCGTAAGGGGAATATTTGGTCTGCGAAGGTGATAGCTTACGTGAAAAGAAAGCTAATGGCTGCCAAGTATTCTCCTTAAGCTGCTGCAGTACTGCGCCTAAGGCTGTATCTGACGCATCGGTAACTAAGGCAAGTTTTGCGTTGCAATCAGGGTGAGCAAGCATGGCAGCTTGGCATAGACCCATTTTGCAGGCCTCAAAGGCGTCAAGCTCTGTAGGCGTAAAATGTACTGGCTTTGAGCCTTTTGCTGAACCGGTCAAGAGAGCGTTTAGTGGCGCTTGAACGCGAGCTGCTTCTGGAATAAATCTCCTATAGAAATTTATCATCCCAAGAAACCTACGTAACTCTCTAACAGTTTTGGGCACCGGGAACTTACTGATGGCATCTACCTTTTCAGGTAGCGGCTTAGTGCCATCTGGGCCTATCCGGTATCCCAGGAACGTGACCTCAGCTGCACCAAACACGCATTTGGCTGTGTTAATAACCATACCATAATCCTGTAGCCTAGTGAACACTTGATGTAAATGCTGTGCATGGGAATTATGATCTGCTGAATAAATTAAAATATCATCTAAATATGCATATGCGAAGTCCAATCCACGCAGCATTTCATCTACGAAGCGCATAAACGTATTTGATGCGTTTCGGAGTCCATAGCTCATAAAAGGAAAGGAATAAAGCCCGAAGGGAGTCGTTATAGCGGTCTTTTCAATGTCTGGTGGGTAAACACCAATTTGGTTATACGCTTTAACCAAGTCCAGAGTTGAAAAGACTGTGCATCCTGTAAGGTTGTGTGCAAAATCCTGTATATGGCGAATAGGGTACCTGTCTGGGATGGTCCGTGCGTTCAACATCCGGTAGTCCCCACAGGGCCTCCAGCTGTTGTCCTTCTTTGGTGCCAGATGAAGAGGGGATGCCCAAGGCGACTCTGAAGGTATACACGTACCAACCTGTAACATAGCTTCGAATTCGGCTTTCGCTATTTTTAACCTATCCGGCGCGAGCCGGCGGGGCTTGCACCATACTGGTGGTCCAGGTGTAGTGCGTATGTGATGTAAAGTGTTGTGTTTAGGTGTACGGTTAATACCTGATGGACGAGTGATGTCGGGGTACTTTGCTAGTATAGCATGGTATTCTGAATCACCGCCTGAAGTAACCTTAACTGAAGAAACATTGTCAGAAGAACTCGCGACCGAAGCCGCGGCAGCAAGCATAGTGTTGCCGTCTATTAAACACTGGTTACGCACATCCACTATTAAATTATAGTGTGATAAAAAATCAACGCCTATAATGGCACGTGTTACATCGGCAATAATAAATCGCCAAGCAAAGTCACGGCGCAAATTTATATTTAATATTAAATGTGCATACCCGTATGTGTTGATAACGGAGCCGTTAGCTGCAAACAAATCATAATTAGTTTTAACACAACGCCCTTTAAATTTACTACGAGGAAAAACACATAGGTCACTACCGGTATCTATTAAAAATTGAACCTTACTTCTATGATCGGTAATAAATAAGCGACCGGGGTGAGGGCAGGCGTCGGCCGCCATCACGGACTGCCCTAATCTTTTCCCGTATAATCACAAGGTTTAATACACTTTGAAGCCTTATCCCTAAAGTTCTTATGGTACCAACACACAGGAAATTTTCTATAGTTCGAATCAGAACGTCTGGAATGTGACCGTCTGCGATCACTACTTCTAGAACTGGATCTTCTGAATTTCGAGCGTGACATTCTATTTAGCTCGGTAGACAATTGATTTACCTGCCGTGTCAGTTCTGCAACTTGATTACTCAGGTTAATGTGGCTGCTTGATGTGCCCACAGCTGCTAAGTGAGGGCCGGGAGTAGCAATGTCATGGATCCGATCAGCCAGTTCAGCAACGTCGTCCAAAGTAGCTTTCGACTGAGAGGCTACTATAGCTTGAATATTGTGCGGTAATCGACTGGCCCACATAGTACGTAAAAAATCTGGGGGTATCTCCGGTCCTGCTAACTGCATAATATGTCTCAGGAACTGGGAGGGTGTTCGATCACCAAGCTCCTCCCTAGTAATAATTTGCAGAAGCTTCTTTTCCTTGGACGCTGATAATCTTCGCACTAATTCGGTTTTCAGGCGTTCATACTTATCAGGTCCCGGCGGAGCAGTAATAATATCTTCTACCTCTGACGCGTACACAGGATCCAATTGCCCCACGGCGTAGTGAAATTTCGTTGAATCACTCGTTATATTTGATAAAACGAATTGACTCTCGAGTTGGTAAAACCATAGGGCGGGTTTTTCTGCGTAAAAGGGGGGTACACGTATGCCCACTCTTTGTACATCTTGCGCAGTGCTTGAAAACGCCTTACTGCTTGATTCGCCAGCGTCTTGAGGTTCTCTCATCGTGAGTGTTTGTAGGGGTCACCAGTGAAGCGGGTGTCCTGATCAATGAGCAACTCACAACTTGAAGTAGAAATCAGAGTTTATTGAAGTGAAGAACACAGTACAGATATAAGGACACAGTTCGTCAAGAGTAGACAGAAGGAGAATTGAGAGAATGAAGATAGCACTAGAATAGTTTATAAGCACTAAGAACTTAACATACGATACTTCGCGGCACGCGTACAACCTGAGCGCGACAGACATGCACTTGGTGTCGAGATGCATTTCCGACTGCCGGCGGCGCGGGCGCAGGCCCCTAGCCGCCGTGCGAACTAGTGATGCATTCCGCACGCTATTATCTAATATTAAAAGCAAGCGGACGATATTTTGTACGTTGAACAATTTATGTATTTAATACATGTAGTATATTTACTTTGGTAGTAAACAATATTTATAATCTATGTAATAACTATATTCTTATTGATATGTACGTTATATAATATTATATTATATTTGAATACTGAGTAAAAGTGTAACGCTAACAAGACAATAACAATTTATAATAACATCAATCTAGTAGCTCCGCTACACACTTGCGTCTACTTTGGAGAATTCAACAATCGATTTACCAAGTTTTCAAAGACTTTACAGCCTTTAAGCCTCTAATAGGGTTTGCTATTCAAATTATTTTACAACAAAAATGTAATAGTAGGTACAACTTAAAAGTTTCCGTAGCTATTGTGCTACGAATGAATCGTAATATTCGTAATCGTAGCTCAATATCTACAAAATAAAATTGATAGTTTTCGTATCTACTGAGCTACGATTACGACCAGACTTATGCCCCAAATACTGCTATTCTATAGTAAGCCCCGTCAGTCACCACAACGACGAGTACATTAAAATTTTTAGTACCGTATAAATTACTGGCAAGCATGGCTATAATAATGGAGGCGGAGAGCTCTCTTTGAATGCTTTCATTTCAGTATAAATTTTATTATTAATTTAATTCGACGCTCATTCGACTACAATTGAGTGTCTCGTGGACAAGTATTGCGGAAACGAAATGCAACGTTACAAATACAATAGCGGTGTTATTCATTGATTGTGTTGAGTGTGCAGGAATTTCATTGTGCAATAATAAGGTCTCTGATTTTACAGTGGTATTGGTACACTCATTAAAGTAATGTGACATCGGAATGTAAATAAAACCTATACGACTAAATCATCATGTCGAAATTGCTGAAGATAGATATATGAAATTTGTTTTCGATGTAAAGATCTGCTATTTTTTTTTTTAATTCATCTCTATGAGGGTGATAGAAGAAAGATACCCGTAACAAGTAATGCCTTCAAATTTAACATACACTCTCGAATAAAAATAAATGAACATCTGTTTCGAGATTTATTTTTGCAAAATAGAAGATATAATGTTTATAAGTGTTAGAGAACGGTATGGGATGCAATAAGATAAATATGTAACAGGCGAAACCGAAGGCCATAGTAGCATTAAAAAAAGCCTTAACCTTTTTTATGTTTAGCTCGTCAATTTGACGTGGCCAGCCTGATTGAAAGTCGACGACTTCTGACAGTGGTCCTCAAGTTGGCGGCCCTGTGATGTGGCACGCTCCTCCTGAAGTACCCGGGATTGTAAGATGGAGGAAACACGTGTGCGGGCAGGTCGTTCCATGTTAATAATAATAATAAAAAGATTTTTTATTTCAGAAAAGTATCTTGCTTTCACATTGTTGAGATTTCCCAGTAAGTAATTAAATACTTGTGTTGGGAATATCTCGCCATTCCCTATTCGTATTCCTTGCTTACCTATGTCTGTGTGTATGTAAAATTTTAAAATTTAAGTAAGTAAAAGAACTAGACAAAACAATTTGCCTGCATACAAGTTGTTCTTAGTATAGTCTTTTTCTGGACAGCTCAGTAATCATGTAAACATGTCATGTTTTGACAGAAGTTGTCTATGAGCATAGTGTTGTAACTAAACTGATTCTAATTATGTAAGTAATCATTGAGTTATATCTAGTTCACCGTACATTCATGTACTTCGGTTAATCAATCGCCAAATTCATCAAATCATGTAATTCGGTGTATCTATATATATTATGTGCAATAACTTTTTATATTAACTTAATTAAAGGATCTTTAAAAAAAAAGAAACTTTTAGAAAATTTAATAGTATAATCATTTATTTACAATAATATATTAGTTTAGGGATGATAAAATGTGTAGACGCCTCGTTGGCTGCTCGCCGTTCTTACAGAAGCAGACTAAGACATTTTGAGAGATTTCTAATGTGGGGTTTTTAAATCCAAAAAAAGGGAACTAGGCCATTATAATGACATGGTGACAGGTATTTTCGAAGCAAAGTAGTAAAAAATTATAGCTTTTTGAACAAGCGCAATAAAAGCACATTAGGTCACAAAATTTGATAAAAAAAGTTACGAAACAAAATACATAGGTATGCTGCCAATCTCGCCGCCCCAAAAAAAATAAGGGCACCTTCGCTTAATCACTTTGAACTTACTTCGGGTCAGGTAAAGCCTTACGTAGGAAGAAAAAAAAAACAAATCATCAAATATAACAGAAGTTGAAGTAATGCTAAAAACAGGTTTGACTATAATCGAAGATTAATGTGTCACTCACGTCCAAAAGGAAAAGGAGCACATGTAAAAAATGACAAATGCGTCTTCTAGACCGAAACTGACATGCACACACACATACGGACGAAAGCAAAATCGTCTATACTGTAGAATCGAAGACCCAAACTCAAAGTGCCTTTTCACACGTACTGGTTGCCGGGTAGCCGGTGCCGGGTAACCGGCGGCAAATGCAAGCGGTTGCCGGGCAAATCACGCCGTTACGTGTGAAAGCTATAGTACACGGCCATACACCCGTGTACCCGGCACCCGGCAACCGGTACGTGTGAAAGGGGCAAAGACTCGCACTCGTCGCTCTCTGGGTCAATAGGTTATATTATTAAAGTAAGTACATTTTTTCGAACTGACAGATTGATAAAACAATGACCTCCTTTTAAAATCAATTGGCCAGTACAACAGTTTTACAACACTATGGCAAAGACAAACAAGTCTGAGAAAAAATAATTTAATGACAAGCAAAAATGACAGTCTTAAATTTTTACCATCCGAGTATTTTTCATGAAATTATTCTATAATCTAAAGGTTTATTAGTGTCGAAATGTCCGCATAAATCTAACTAGAGTTCCTTGAAACGACTATGATCAGGATTGATAATTAAATGTAAGTAATTATGGAGCAGTCAAGATCCAATTGCTTTGTTTACTATATTATTTACATCTGTTGATTTCCACAGTACAATAAGTAAAATGAGGTTCTTTCTTTAGTGTAGATAAAACTTTAATGACAGAAAGTATGGAACTTTAATGCAGTACTTCCAGTTTTTTAATTTAAAATAAAAATATGTGTATATGCATATGCGTAAGTGTGCGCGCGTTTTTGTGTGTGTCTGTGTTATGCGCCAATATTTCATGTGATTCTAACGAGAAGAGTCTCGATCTCGCCATATGAGAGTGCATTTAACCACTCTAGCAGGGCCAGCTTACACTTTTTAAAAAGTTTTATAGTTCGACAGAGGAACGATCTCTTGAGACACCCATTTCTGGCAAAGATTCTATACCCAGTATCTAACTCTTTTCGATGAAAGTTGCAAAGTGGCACTTCTCGAAATATTGAAAGTATTCAACAACATTTCAATTTTAGCTTTATTCATCAGTTAAAATGTGTTGCATCTTAAATGCCGCAAGCCTGCGATATATATTTTACCTCCGTCTACCATAAGCTTCCTTTCCTATGTCCAGTGTTCGTCAGGGGGATATTTAATGGCTTGTTTGCAGGAAATAGACGAGGTTTAACTAAAACGGAAGCGACGCCATTAAGATAAATGACATTTCACTGGAGAATATTTGCGGCGTTAATGCAATTAGTATTTGAATTTCATTTTGGGAATAACAACACAATCTCTTTACATGGCAGTTGAAGTTAATATGTATAAATGTTTTTGGTAAAATACCTAATTATAATCTGACATAGGTATCCGTTAAAACCATAGAGCCACACGATATATTATTATGACTTTTATCCGGAGGGGAGGTGCTATACTGAGACTTTTCCCTCTGTCAAAGCGTACTCCAAAAGGATTACGCTTAAACAAACATATCAAAATTATGAGTGAATAGTTTTGTGTAACTTTCACAGTGACAGCCGATTGCTATTGTAGTGGTGTATAAGAATACGATTCCTCCATGCTACATAATGAGAGACAGAAATATTATGTAAGTACAAACCCCTTATTCATGCTATGTAATGGTCGCGTTGCTCTATGGTTGAGACATCTTGCGGGGGAAAGCAATGGGTGACCCTACATAAATATTGTTTTACACGTAACTTTCTCACTTTTCTCATTTATTCAGGAATTATCTTCTAATTAATATGGATTTCAATTTACAGGATACTAAAGGACGACCGCGGCTCTTCCTGCGTGTTATCGTATGGTATTTTTCATTGGAAGAGAGGGTATAAAACATGTTTTTCACAATAAAAAATAGCTTTTGGGACATGGAACTTTCAAATCATTGTCTTACAACAGTGGAAAAGAAGAAAACAAAAACAAACCGACTGTTCCATTTAGAAAATTAAGTACAAATACATTAGAAGAACTCTAAATCTAAATATACCTACTTAACAATTTATCTGAAACATTATAAATTCTGTTAAACTATCGCAATAAGGTGTTTTACGGTAGAAACTAATGTAATAAAACACTTTTAATTACCGACTTCTGAAAATTCTCAAACCCATTCCGAAAGTATTCGTTTGGCGTTGTTCTTAGCTGCATATATTTATTCAGGATCTGCGGTCCGTTACTATTGGTCTTTTGAATATTCAAGAGCCTTGATCTCTATCGGAATATACCATTCGTAAGCTCAACCTTCGCTAAAATTGTGGCGGGAATAGGGAGAGGCCTACGTCCATCTATAGACTACATAGGCTGGTTTGATTGAAACCCTTCCTACGCATTATACAAACTCTGTCAGTATTTCAAAGTTTTCGAATAGCTTGATATTATTTTTCTTGTGGGGGATTGCTTGATATTTAATAATTATGGTAATAATTATTAAATATCCAGTTAATAATTATTACCATTATATCAACTATGTCCTCTCATGAACTCAAAGTTATTTGATAGTAGTTATCATAACATTTACCATGGCGGTTGCAATAGTGCCGAAGTATCAATTACGTGCGAATGCCAATGGATATGATAAATATCCTGGAAATCAAATGACTTTTTTATGTTTAAAAAAGAAAACACTATACTATTGCAATCTTACTTACAAGGAAGCAGTAAAAATTGAAGTAAATTGAATATACGCAACAAATAAACAGAATGGGTCCTTCAAGTTAAAGTTTGGTAATAAAACCTCGGGTCACCCGGACCTACAACCTATAGCTGTAGGTATAGGGACGAGGGGTGGCTCTCCTGTTCTCGCTGGAGCCTGATTGGATTAAACCAATAAAATGTAGCCGTTTGGAATTGATTTGGATCATGGTACTTATTTGTTCCTATAAGTAATAGGCCACAAAAGAAAAATATTCATTATACTAAGACTAGAAAAATATTTATTAGGTATACTAAGATACTATACATATAATAAGAGGTACTGGTTTACCTACGAGTACCATTCATAGATAGAGTCACGGCTTTATCCCCGGCACGTTTTTTGTCCCATGTAAAAGGTGGTAAGACGATTGCTGTGTTGAAATGAACAGGAGCAGGAGTGACGACCCGCTGCGCTGTTCAATTTTTATGCCTATAAAGACTTCCACTTGGTTTCACGACTGCTATGTTACTGACAACCGAGACCAACGACCTAAAGCGGCTTTCAAAGCAAGAAATTTCTTACATACTAACTGAGATTACTCAAAAACAAATTGTAAAATGTAGACGAATAGTACTTCTATCTCTGCCTACTCATTCCGGAATAAAGCCGTGACAATAATGATGGATGAAAGTTTTATTTTGTTACTAGTTGAAGCACACCTCGATTTCCGCTATAATTCACGATGTGAGACCCTGGATTATAATTGGCACTAAGCAGACCTTATGGGTAAATCACTTCTTTGCTAAATGGCTTAGACAGAAACCGCGCTGGTCGTTACCTTATTATGGGGTCATCTTATTAGTCATTGGCGATAAATCAAGATATAAAACTGCGAGATTCGTTATGCAATAGTTTATATTATCCTTTTCTTTAAGGATCTAAGAGTTGAACAAATCTGGCTGAAATAAGTAGATAGGTACTATCCATGGGATGCGGAAATGGGTCCACAATCAACGCAAACCGAGCCGCGGTCGCCATATTCTAGTGTACCTATAAATTTGTACCTTTCAAAACAATGCATTGAATTTCTAATAATAAAAGCACTTAAAAATATATAAAAACTTCCTAACCATACAATTCCATTTAAAAGAACCTCATCTCAAGCTTCAACTGCCAATCTCAATCAAAAGTTTACGACAAAAAATATGAAAACAAAATGGCGTGTAAGCCTTGTTGGCAACTTTTGTTCGCAACTCGTAACAGGATTACTTGAGATCCGCAGACGTCGCTACTTAGGTGGTTGGCTCTTGAATTATTTATTGCGATATAGGTGGGAATCTAAATCAAATCATTCTCGATGCTATAATATTTCGAAACTTTTTTTCACATCACCATCTAGCCCAAACTTAGCTGATATAAGATTATGCTATGAAATCTAGACAACTGATAAACATAAACATTATATGTTTCTAAATACAATTCATTCCATTTATTTTGCAAAATGTGTGTATAAAGGATATTTACATAATATAAAAAATTAATATAGATATACCTTACCACGCGTTTATAAAAACTTCACTTCATGCAACAAACAAATAAAAATATTTTTTATTGGACAAGTTATCTTAACTGTCCTGATTATAATGAATAATCGATGGTGTACGGTGAGGTATCTCCACCCTCATTAACTGTCGTTCACCAGGAGACTTACCCATGTAGGGTATGACGCCCATTAGTTACAATACTGTTGAGTAAGCTTATATAGATGTTATAATTATTCACAACGTATAAATTAACTGTTTGTTTCCAAACAAAATAGGTACCCCGTTGTCATAATAATGATGTCACTTAAACTGCCAACAAATAAGTTTTGACATACACACACACACACACACACCACAGTAAGTGCGAAGCATAAAACAGGCAAGCTATAATCATGAGATATATTCCGGAAAATGTAAGCACTATTCTAGATTTTAAGTCATAAATATAAATCGTGCCAAAAAATAATTTCGCATCATACTTGAACACAAGAACATCGCGCCTAAAACAGTTTGCGTTGCTCTCTTTACTTGAATGGTAGTTTTATTTGGTTTTAAGCAAATCTTATTTCTCCATATTTTTATTATAATTTTGTTTAAGACGAACCCCACGAAAATGGTCTGTAAAAAAACATTACAGGTTTTAATTCACTTTGAGAAATAAATTATTTATGTCCAAATTAGATAATGTAGTGATGTCTAGGCGTTTGTTACTCTTTCACTCTCTAACAGTTGAACTGATCGGGCTGAAATTCGATGAAAAAATAGATTATTGTCTGGAATAGCACACAGGTGCATACTTTATTCGCGAAATATTTTCCCATGAGATAAGGTAACTGGAACAGAATTACATGCGGTCGTCATCTTTTTTTTTATACTACTATAGTGGCAGACAATCGTACGGTCCACCAGGTAGACAGGTGGACACCGTAGCCTATGAACGTTTGCAACACCAGAGGTGCTACACTCGCGCTGCCGACCCTACAAGAACCTTCTAAGACCCTCTTTGAAGAACTCCATACTGTAGGCGTTTGGGGAAACCGAGGTTGGGAGCTCATTCTACAATTCAAGCGTTCGGAGAAGAAAACCCCTATCGGACCTTACTGTGGTCTCACGCTCCGGACGCAATCTAGTGATAATTTAAGTGTTAATGTCTTAAGTTGGAGTAACCTTCGAAAAAACTTCGTTCAAAAGGTTTACAATTATCTTTTCTTCCGAATCTTGAAAAAGGTATCATTTCTCAATTTTCTTTTTGTGTGAAGAAATGTTATAAAGTGAAACGTTGATTTCAGCTGAGAATATCGTGTGGTGCATAGTCTGCAACTTAACAAAAAAGTTCACAATTACTACAGCATTTTTAAACACATATTATGCCACGAAAAACTTCCATTTTGGTCAGAATGAAATATAAACTGCGTTCGTAGAGATCGATATTATAGAACTCGTGTGCGGTAATATATTATTGCCACTAGCCATTGTGCACATTGTAATAAATGTATGACCATGACTGTACGTTTCATAAAAATATAATTGTGAGCCTGAAAACAATTCGTAAATAATTCATTATAAAATCTGAATTGTTTGGACAAACGACTCGCAAAGATTACCCTTATTTGATTGTTTTTTTTACGTTGAAGTTCCCTATGTGGCGACAGGTTCCCGTGTTGCGACGCGTAAGAGTACAGTGTCGTCACCCCAATTCATCCCCAGAGTGTTGTAAGAGGCGACTAAGGGAACACTTTCGCAAAAAGATCCATTGCTAAGAGAAGGAAAACTCGAAATGAAATTCCCGGTTGTCAGCAAAATGACAATCGTTAAGCTAAGTTGGAGGCCTTATAGGCGGCTTGAAAAATTTCAACCTGCGCTTGTCCATTTCAACACGGCAATAGGCTCACCGCCTATTACGTGTGATTATATCTATTTATATTATGTATGAATAAGCTCCAAAACTACTGAACCGATTGAAAAATATTTTACAATTAGGAACTAAACTATTTACGGTGGGAATAGGCTACATTTTGTATCTGTATTCCCACGGGAACTGGAACTAATCAGATGTAACCACTTGTGTTTCGCTATTATCACATAAATTGTATTCTGATAATGAAATACTAGCAGACGTCACGCGGTTTCACCCGTGTAGCTCTCGAACCCGAGAGAAAACGGTAATAAAATATAGCTTATGTACACCGGAGGTAGTGCAGCTTCTCAACAGTAAAAGAATTTTTCAAATCAGTTCAGTAGTTTCGGAGCCTATTCGATGCAAACAAACAACCAAGCAATCAAATCTTTCCTCTTTATAATATTCTCTCTTTATAGACTACCAAAAATATATAATGTCGGCCTATACGCGTCGAAAAGCCAAATCGAAATACAGAGATCGTATACGATTGGAAAGGGCATCTCAACAGCAATCGAATGGAACCAATAAAACACCATATGATCGAGTCAAGCAGTGCCGGCAACGTAAAGTAATGAATGCGGCCGAGCGGATCAACGACGGCGCATGTACATCTGCAGCTGGTACGGTTGAAATTACGCAGATGGATGATGATTTTTTTTTATACCACTAAGGAGGCAGACAAGCATACGGCCCACCAGAAGGACTGGTGTTTTGGTTGTTTTGAAAGGTACAAATTTATAGGTACACTAGATGGCGACCGCGGTTCGGCTTGCGTTGATTGTGAACCTTTTACGCATCCCATGGATAGTACCTACCTATTTCAGCCAGATTCGTTCAACTCTTAGATCGTTAAAGAAAAGGATAAATATAAACTATTGGATATCGAATCTCGCAGTTTTATATCATGATTTATCGCCAATGACTAATAAGATAATCCCATAATAAAAAAGATGAAACCAGCACGCAGGCGGAGCCAGGAGCAAAAACGATAATACATTACTTGTTTTTGATCATTTTACCACAGAGATTTAAAAAAATTGAAAAATTCCATAGTGACTCCGCGACAAAGAAGTCTTTATAAATGACTTTCAAAACTTCATTGGTTGTGACATAGCCACATGTCTTTTTATTGACAAAACTCCGTGCCAAATAATGTGCGGTGCGGAAAGCCGTAACGGAATTGGGTGCACGTCAACCTGTCAGCCCGGGGAACGAGCAGAGCGGTCCATAGTGCCGCGTCTGTGGGTAGAGGAGGGGCCAGCTCACTTGCTCGTTACGTACTTGAGGCTACTGAATGCTGTACTTAGTTCCTGTGCTTTGTGAATTGAAGAATATTTTTGTGGTTATTGATAGGAGGCGAGTTAGAGTTTGGAAACTTTCAAGGATACTATAGAGTAACAAATTACGAAGGACCTGCCTTTAGAACTTTGTCGGGTGTTCTTGAAAGATTTTTGAAATCTTATACCTGTTAAACTTTTTTTTTTTTTTTTTTTTTTTTTTTTTTTTTTTTTTTTTTTTTTTTTTTTTTTGATTTGTGATCCCAGGCGATGCATTTTAAGCTTCTCTTAAAGATTTCGAGACAGTGTAGGGAGAGAAATGCATAATGCTCCTTTGTTCAGGCTCTGTGTCCTTCGTTCCAGATTAGTATTTATGAGACCAGGTTGGTTTCTCGTGAAAGTTAAGTTTATGGTCAGTTACGAGCTATTGGGGATAATATCAATACGTAGTATTGGGGTTGCGCTACATCTGAACGCACCGCTCCGCGGAATTTTAGAAACGGCTAGCAAGTTCAGGAATTTTGATCTTAAGGTTGCAATGTTCGACCTTGACAAATCATAAGGCATTTCGAACGATTACAGCGTACGCTTTTGCCGGATTTCATTCGATTCTAATACATTATATTACTGTTATAAAATCTGAGGGGTTTTAAGAAAAAATCTATACGTAAAATATTGTTCTAAAGACCTATATTATCTATTTTATGACAAGTTTTTATGAGAATTAAACTCATTAATTTAGATAAAAAAAGTACATTACTTGTTAAGATTTTTGCAATATTTCTGATTCATGCTAAAATGCACATCATTTTTTCAAACAAAGTATTCCTAATCGTGTTTTGATACGTTAAAAAAGCAAGAGTATCTAATAAATTACAATAATATAGTTTTATCAGATCAAATCGAAGAATATTTCCTAGTATAAAGTTCACCCCAAGATGAGTCTCTTTCGAACATACAACCCTTAAGATTAATTGTAAAATGACTGCATATTTCTTAACTACTAACGAGTTCTCAATAAAATTCCACTTCATCTCAAACGAAAATATGACCTGCCAACATAGGTACTCAAGTGAAAATCGTTTCATGACACTAGAATATTAGCGATAATGCTACAAGCTACGAGCCACTCTCGTAGAACTTGCGTAGCAAGCTCGTAGCTAAGTAGCACAATAATTTGTATCACGTATTTGCAATATCCCGTAGCAGCTGTCTGAACGATTGTGAAAATGCTTATGCAGCTTTAATATTTGCTTCAATTGTGTTTCAATTTTGCAATTGTATTGCGTATTTGTTTTGTATTCTGTATGCATTTCTATTTCTGTCTTGGTGGCTTCTAAATGACTGTGTATAACAGTATCAGATAAAATCTAAGTCAAGGAACCGGTGAAAAATCAGGTTAGGAATAATAATAAGCTATGGGATCCGCAACACTTATTTATTGAACATACCTACCTAGGTATATATTTTACATAACAATCCAGATAAGAATAAGGCGGATTTGCGCAGTGCCGTCTGTCTGTCTCGCAAGACCTTTTATCTTGTAATCTCGTAAAATCCGAAACATACATAAGCGGATCACACAAATATTAGATTTGACCCTGGAATCGAACACCAGTTCGTTTACACTTACCATTGCACTGACATAGTGAGAAAGCTAAAGAGAGATATGACTTGGAGTAAACGAATAACTTTAGCTACAAACGATTTTGACCACCAATCTTTCTAGCGTAGAAAAACGCACAAACGCCACGAGGAGTACCACCAAGGTCAGCGTAACTACAATGTGTAAAGGCTTCGTAATGCAAGATGGTCGGCCTTATGGCTAATTTCCCTGGGGCGCGGCGTGTAGCCTCAGTTTCCGAACGCTGTTCGCGGCCAACCAAGGTGAGTGCGGTTATCATTAAGAGGAAAATCTTGTTCCATTTCTGAACCGCATTGAGGCTGGGTGGTTTAGCGTTTTATTTATTAAAAGCATAAAATAAGAATGTACTGAGAATAAAAGAGTTCTATTGGTATACAAAATAAAATTTAACTCATTTGAAATATGGGTATATCAGTTTATTCTTTTAGTCACTTTTTTGCCATAAATACTAGAATAATGCGATCCTAGAACCAATAAATACTATTACTTACCTCGTTTTACCTACCATATAACAGTTGAGTAAGTACTATTTAATTAAAGACAATATTGCTTGTTTTTTTTATTTAACGTGTGGGAAAATTCTCACGGATGTTATCTTCTACCGACTAAAAAACCTCACGTAACGAAGCCCCTCATAAAGTTTCGATAGTAATATCTCATACAAGGCCAGAGCGTAGAAGACCATGTCTATGGATATACACATAATAAATGTCGAGTAACTCAATACACGTACATACTCACAAATTATGGTATAGTTAGAAATTTAATAGAAACTATATTGCTTCTACTCCAATCTAGTGTAGAAAATGTTTAAAACATTTATTCTACAAATTCGGCGTAATGTATGTTGATATGCCAGTTATCTCACGGGATATATCACATTGCTTATTAGTATTAGAATAGTGAAAATTCGACAGAACTGTGCCATAAGGCTAGTGGCTAATCGCCAACTCGTTTCTTATTTGCTCACAGAAATCCTCTTAGATCCAAATATCGATTACATTAAAAGGAAACATATTAGGTAGGCCCTCTGCATGTTGAATATGGCTAAAAGTTTTGTTATTTAAATTTTTATGTATCACTTTTGAATTCCGTTGGCCATTGGAATTCAGAAGTGATACATAAAAATAGTTTTGTTCTTTTCTCCATAATAACCTTGTCGAATTTCATCCATTTTCGTAATGAATGTTCATCAACATTGATCCCATAGTGTTGAAGCGTAAAACCCGATGTGATATTTCGCAACTTATGCCTCTTTCACATGTTAATAGGTACTTTGTTGCTAAAATCTCAGTCAAGTTATTCAGTTACGCGCGGTGGTATGCGACGTGTGTTGGCTCGCTGCCTGACCACCTATTCCAGCACATTTCTTGTGGTACAGCTACGAAAAACTTATATAGAATATAAGTAGAAGAAAAACTTATATAATAATTTTATATAGATTTTTTTTTTTTTTTTTTTTTTTTTTTTTTATTCAAACTTTAGTACACTAAAACTTAAAATTAACACAAACAATCGCCAAACTGTCGAGCAGTTTGTTGGCGATAAATACGCTCTATTACCAAATTACATTTTTATTTTCTTATAACTAGAATAATAGGTATATAGGTACACGCAAAGCGCACACAGATGCACACTGTACGTGAGCATCACCTTATTTTACTTAAATCATGTTCTCACCAGTAACACACTCACAAGTCATCCAATTCCAGTAAAAAAGCTCTAAGTCTATTCTTTAGTTTTACAATGCCTTTTTTGTTAATTGTTTCATCCCTCACAAAATCTATGCTGTTAAAGATTTTCGGCGTTAAGTATCTCCTAGTTCTTTTCCCATAATAGTTTCTCACAGAAGGTATCACATATTCTCCCCGCTTTACCCTTCTAGTATAGTATTTATGTATTATTGGCTCTTTAAATTTACTAACAAAGCTTTGTTCCAAGACAATTAAGTATTGCAATTTTTTATGTATTGGCAGAATTTTACAAATCTTAAATAATTTATCATAATTTGATTTACACTGTAATTTTACTTTTTTACTTACCAAATACTTAATTAATCTAATTTGTAATTGCTTAATACGATCTAAATACGACTTGAAAGTTAGGCCATAACTGCTGAGACCATAGCTGACTACTGAGTCAGCCAGTGCATAATAAATGACAGACAACACCTTCCTGTTCACAAATCGGTTAAGATAAAAGAATTTCCCAAGTATTGCCTGCAATTTAACACATACATCATCCACATGTAACCTCCAGCTGAGGTTGCTATCTACGACTAATCCTAAATATCTATAAGAATCTACTAATTCTATATTTGAGCATTGACAGCTGTTTTTATTGTTATGAATACATTGGTAGTTGTGCCCTGTTACATCAAGTCTTTTGTCATTATATTTATTATACGGCGAAGATATCAACATAACCTTGGTTTTGGAAAAATTAATAATAATGCCATTGTCATGGGCCCACTCAATGATGTGTTCAAAGTCCTCCTGTACATGATACTGCGCGTCCTCAATGTCGTCGGAGGAGTACATCACACACATGTCATCCGCGTACATAACTACTTTACAGTGTTTTATTACATTTACGACACTGTTGACATGCATGATATACCCAACCGGGCCGAATACGGATCCAGTCGGAACGCCGAGAGTGACACCCACCTGGTCGCCCGTGGTCCCGTCAATCGATGTACAGAGAGATCTGTTTTCTAAGTATGACTTAAACCAGCGGTTGATGGCTCCCGTAACACCACACTCCTCCATTGCTCGCAGCAGCACACTATGATCCAGGGTATCGAAAGCTTTTTTATTATCAATAAAGATAATATTTATTTATAAATTTAAATTCTAAGCCGTAAGTTCGTCGGAAACAACCAGGTGTAAATAAATATCATTGAACATTTTTACGAAAAAGCTTTTTACTTTTCGTTCTAAAACTTCTTATGAGGAGCACAAAGCATTTTACTTTTTCAAGAGATCTGAGAACTTACAATATACTAAGCATTACAAACTGATATAGAGCTAGGTCTGTTCTTTAGAATTATCTGAATAGATACTTGAAAAAACCAGCTAAGTGCGAGTCAGAGCCGGGCACATAGGGTTCCGTAACAAAAGCGTTAAAAATTCACGTTTGGGAGCCCTGAATCCCTCTTTTTTAAATTTAGTATTTGTTATTACGTTGGCAACAGAAATACATCATCTATGAAAATTTCAGTTCTTTAGATATTACTTCGTGAGATATATGAGAAACAGCCTCGTGACGAACAAACAGTCAGTCAGACAGACGGACGGGGATGTCTCATGAATAGGGTACCGGTTTTACCCTTTGGGTGCGGAACTCTAAAAATTAGATTTGACCAAGCTTTTCATCTAAGAAGTAACGTTAATCAAGAGTATTAGGCAGATTAGGGTCTCAGTACGTCTTTGAAAGGTAACATATAGTTATAGGTATAGTTACCTTTTGTACCCGCTTTTGTTAGGCTAAATGTCACAAACAAGTTAAAGTCTTGATATTATTTCACTATAATATAATAGAATAGAATAAACTTTATTTGTACACCAAGTTAAAAACAAGTTTACAATAATTTTAACAGAATGTTGTACAAAGGGCGGCCTTATCGCTGTAAAGCAATTTCTGACAGGCAACCTTGGGATGGACAGTAAAGAAGTTTTTTTTTTATACTACTTATAAAGCTTACGGCCCACCGGAAGGTTGGTAACCGTAGCCTATAGACGTTTGCAACACCAGAGGCGCTACACACGCGCTGCCGACCCGGGCGCAGGTTGTGACGACCCACAGTTGAAATTTTTCAAGCCGCCCGTAAGGCCTTCAACTTGGCTTAACGACTGTCATTTTACTGACAACCGGAACCAACGGCTTATCGTGCCTTCCGAAGCACGGAAACGCTCGTAAATAAATGTCACAAAGTGGTCCACGTGGTGGTCACCCATCCATATCCGGCCATAGTAAATGTTGCTTACTGCAGTGATCGTTTACAGAACACTGAGTCCGCGGGGCCACGAGGCCGAGAGAGAGAGAGAGAGAGAGAGACGAGAAGTTAATTATAAGTAAGATGGGTAGTTTCGGTGTAGAAATAATTTGTAACAGGTACAATATGTACAATACCTAAATACAATAAACATTTTAATTACATAAATATACATACATACATACACATATACATACATACATATACACAAACATACATATATAAACATACATACACATACATACCTAAAATATATACAAACATACACTTAAAAAAGATGACAAAAATATCGTGTGGAAAATTATTCACCTTATTCACCTATAATAAAAATATTGTTTTTATAATGGAAACATATGAATATCTTAGATGTTTCGAATTTATGAATACATTAAAAATAATATGGTTTTTGTTATTTGTTCTTATTTTTACCCGACTGCCGAAGAAAGGAAGGTACCTAATGTTTTTCGAGACTATGTATGTATGTCCATTTCTTTGTCACGCCCTACAGCCTGAACGGCTTGACGGATTTTGACATGTGAGGTGTAATTTGATTCGTAGTGATTGTATGAGTAACACCAGGTGTAATAAAATTTCTAAAAAATCAAAATGGCGGATTTTTGGCGACAAAATGCTTTACCTCTGTAGTTGTATTTCTACTTTGCTGTCCGGTCTTTTGTTTTCTTAATAATTAATGTCTTGTTATCAGATATAGGAAGGGATATCGCCTAAAACCTGCTTGCGTTGACACATACTCAAACACGATCAAACTGCATATATAAAGAATTGAGAATCGGTCCGCAATTGGCGGAGAATCCGTGAACATTACGTAAAAAAACTTACAATCAATTAAAATATATCAATTTTGGGTATCGACTAATAATTAAAGTTGGTATTGGGTTGAGCCAGAGGCATTGCCATACAACTTGGTAAACCCGTCAGCATTTTGGGAACGGTTTTGGTTGACAGCAAGTGGGGAAATATTTCGATGCCTAAATATAATTTTGGACCCCTGTTTTTAAATTTATGTTCCTCTTTTTTATAACTTGTATAAAGTTTATAGTAATTTTGAGTTGTAATAAAGTCATTGTAAGAACAAAGTATAACATGAAGGTGTTAAACGCCGTTCAAGTTTATGATCGAAGGCGCTGCACTCAAGTGCAGAAGGTAATTTATTCAGGAGCGCTGAAGTCCGAGTGATTTCCCTCGAGACTGCATCTGAAGGCATCATGTTAAATGGCTAGTCTGTCACTGGCTAATGAACTGCATGGAAACAAACTATTTGAATATGTTTTGTGTTAGAAAGTTGAAACGGTAGATAGTACCTTTTCTTAGATTACAATATATATTAATGTGTGTTCAGATCAGATTTCTAATAACTATAATTTTCAAAATTGGTTTTGAACATTGATATTTGTTTCAATCTTATCAATTAGGTGTTATATCTTGGCCATGTAATAATAGTTTCTAATTTGAGGCCCGTACTTTAATTAGGTACTTACTACTAGAAGTACAAATTATAGTTACCCCTGAGGTAACTGTAATTTGTTCAAGTCTATTTATGTTTCGTACCCCTTCGAAATGAAGGGGTACGAAATACAATAGAATCAAACCAGTACAAATTATAGTAAGCTAAAGTAGATAGACAACAGGACTAGAGAATCAAGACTGAAAGATTTCCCTGGTATTTTAAACATCCAAGCAGTCCCAGGCTTTGAATCGCTTTTTATTTTTTGGTGATCCATTTCTTTTTTATTCCCTTAGTAAGGCAAAATTAAGTAAAGGTACCTACATCAATTGGACACCAACAATTACTCAGTTCACTCGGTCCACACAATTTTTGCATCTAAAGGCTTCCTAGCAGAAATTGCTGCCTATTGTACTGCTTTTCTTTATTAAATTTCCAAGTTGTCATACTACGTCGCTACTAAGTAAAGTCTAAAATAAATAAAATTGATAAAAACTATCCATTAAAAGGAAATGGTTTGATAAATGTGTTTACTGTGGAAAATGAACTTAATATCGAAGTGCACATACGAATAATAAGCTTTACTCCTGCAGTAAACACACTTATCAAACTTAGTCACAATAGCCTTTGCGATTTGTATATCTATGTGGTTCACATCTCAGAGGGGAGAGGACACTTCTAGCAGATTTCCCTCGGGTCCGCTCCGAACGTCTCAACGTATCACCTAATGTGTTCTATCGATTAGTATTTGCGCCACATCCCTGTTCAAGCGCCAGTTAGTTCTTAATGCATACTGCTCAAGCACTAGTTGGTGTATGGTCACTAGATAATGTCGCTTGGTACCCCAGAGAGATGAGTGGAGTTTACTTGAATGCTATGCGTAATTAACATTATGATACAATGTGAAATCTTATAAATTTAATGTGGAAAGTCATCTGTGTTGAGCAGGACTCGAACTTGCGTCTCTCGACCACATGCGTCCTGGTGCGTTGCGAAAACTTCGTCAGTTGCGAGTAGGTCTTGATGGTGGATGACACAGCTACGAGGTTTGCTCAAGATCGATGATCCACCACATTAAATGATTGAGTTAGCATAATAATTGCATTTCAAAAAAAAATTCATATGTTAATGATTGCCAGGAAGGTCAAATTTTTTTTTTTTGCTGAGTTGATACGATAGTAATTGAAAAAAAAAAACAAAGTGACGGTATATAGAATTTTTGCCGGACTCTAAAAAAAAAACCAACACATTCCAAAACAAATTAACAGGAGATAGCCGAAGCCTGTCTTCGTTTGTTTCAACCCGTTAAATAGAGCTGGCAGATTGTGTGTAACACCTGTGATTTTGCAAACGTCCACAAGTTACGATTATCAACTTTAGATCAGAGCGGTAAGTGCGAGTTTTTGCGTGAGCCTGTCATCATTCACGGCACGCCGATTCGTATGGGATCGAGAGCGCGCCACCAAGCTGTAAACGCGGGAACTTGTCTCGATTCCATACAAATCGGCGATAACGCGCTCACCTCTGAATGTCGACAGCCGCACGACGAAACTCGCACTTGCCACTCCGATAAGTTTCTCTGTCACCTCTGCAGTCAGTTTTTTTGCGACATTTATTGGTACCTAAACAACGGTATCGTTTTTCTGCAAACTTAAAAATTTGTTTTTTCCTAGACCTGAGTAATTGTTTTAATTTTAACTTGATAACTTCAAGTATTACCGAGATGAAGGGTCTTGATCGCACAAACAGAAACCATGGTGATCCTCTTAGGGTCCCTAAGTCTAAGATAGAACTTATAAAGAAGAAACAAACAGCCTTTCCTGTTTATAACATAATTATGAATAAAGTTTAATTAAGTTCGTAGTTCGTGCCTGTAGTCTCACCGTGAATATTGCCCGGCAGGCACCGCACCGCGCCGCTGCGCAGCCGTCGTCGCTGTGATATCGAAACAAAACTTGGACGTGGTCTGGTGCACTAAGCTTTTAAACTTCGCTTATGATACCAACTTTAACTTGCATAAGATGTAACAATTTCAGAACAGACAATGTAAACCTGACGTTTTAGGGTTCGGTAACAAAATTACTTCTCTATACTGTGAGGGTTCAGTAACAACGTACGAGTACATATTATTAGCATAGCTTGTACGTGTTCCCTGTAGTAATTTAAAAATCATTGAGACACAGTAGCCTACAGCGTTCATAAACTGTACCTATTAAGTATTACACTTGTGTTAGTCACTTAACATTTCATTTAAAAAAATAAGAAGCTAAACTCTTACATATTTTGCAAATACTTCTAAATTTCCTTCTTATTTACCGTAAAAATGATGGGATCAAACGTCACTTTCAACAAATTTTCGGGAATATGGAAATTTTCAAAATATTTTAGCGTAATTTTACAATATTTCCAGGTCTTTGTGAGGCCGTCGAATCTGATTTACTGCCTCACTGTTACAAACGCGAGGCTTCACATATTTCAGAGGAAAGTTTTTAAGAACGTTGGCACCGGTAGCGGCTGTCTTCAGTCACATATATTTCAGGAATCTTTTGAATATATTAACATAAAATGGTATCATATCAACTTGTTGCAAATCATATACATTCTAAACACAAGCAGTCGGATGTGTACCAGACTGCTAATCGATAGCGAAGGAAATTTGTATCTTTGTGTGTTTAACAGAAACACTTTCTTCATCAAAACATGAAAGTCAGAAAACATTGTGAGTATGTCATCAGAAAATAATGACATTAAAATTGTCCAAATTTGAGTGCATCGTTTTTAAATTTATTTACTAGTCATGTTCACTCATATTCACATTAGACTTCATTGGAAGCGGCGGTAACTGCAATTAATGGTTCCCGCTTGTATCGGAAGTGGTGTTGAAGCAGCGGGATGTAGAAATAACATGACTGAAAGTTGCTCTCGGGACGTGTTCGGAATACCTATTATTGTATTGTTGTTGTTTTGATTGCCGGCACTGCAGCGCGTTTGAGATTTGCATTAGTAATAGCTCTTGACTTACGTCCCTAATAAATTTCCCTTAATTAATAAATTGTTCAACGTTTTAACAAGTTTCATTTGTTCACTAACGCTTGTTGAATTTGAAGCCTAACGATCGTTTTTATTGGCTTCTCAACCAGTAAAGACCGCCTCCTCCAAAGTATCCTGTGTTGGTCAGTAGGCACACCACGTACAGGTGCGGTTGTTTCTATCCCTATGACTCGGTGGAAACCAAGTACCACTGCACTATAGTGTAGTGGAACATGGTTTATACATTTATAATTGACTACTGACAGGCTTTCAATGCAAAATTGCATGTACTAATTACTCTGACCAAACACTATTTGTAATAACACATTCACGTATATTCTCAATGGGCTAGGTAGAGGTGAACTGCACACCCACTTAATGTCTACCTCTCCTTGTTGGTACCACGTTACAGAGGAAAAGCAAGGTAAAATGTTTAAACATTAATTAAATAAAATTTCAGAGGCCAGGACAGATGATAACCATCCACCAATACAAACTCTACACTCCGAGCTTGCACTTTCCACGTCCTGGTAATCCATTCATAGGTAATTTAATGCTTCCACCGTATTTAATATCCTGTACATAATATTGTATTATATTTCCTATATCCGACGATTACGACCGCAATGGCGGTAGAACAGGCGGTCGAATCGTTCGCCCAGCGGGGCCGGAGTGCACCAGAAGAAAAATAAAGTTACATATACGAACTTAGACCTAAATATGTATATCCACGTTACTCGACCGTCTGCATTTAAGTGAAGGTTAGTACTGTAATATGTAAATCCCTTGGGATATTCAAGTCGTTGCCTCCTCATTTGTCACGGCTGCAAAGTGGGCCCTTAGAACCTTAGATGAAGCATCAATTACTTCGCGTTTTGAGAGAATTACTCTAAAAGGTCGCAGGGTCTCACAACCTCTTTAAAGTTGATTGTGTCGTATTAAGTGTCAAGCGTAAGAGATTCCTACTATAAATGAACCATACTTTCATATTCCAATGCTAAGTAATGGCCATTTATTACAATCGGAAATAAATATAAGTTTATGTATAGAAAAAAGTGCAAACACTTATGTAAGTAAATGAATTCCACAAAAAGCACTACTCACGAAGCTCTCAAAAGTTATTTTATCCACATGAAGTTAGGATTTTTATTTATTGTTTTATGCTGAATATAAACTTCATTCAAGTTTCTAATCTTAGAATTTTCAAAAATGTTATTTTTGTCAAACCTTATACCTAACATTTTGAAATATTTAAACAGCAAACATTTTCAAATTGATAAAACAATACATATATTTTGTTTCAATCTCCAATTCTCTTAGCATCAAACAAGGGCAAGGTTTCAATGTCTTCAAAGTTGCCCGCTATGAAGTGGCGCCCCGACATTCATCTGCCGTTAACACATCCGACGGATGCCGCTTGTGAAGTACTTCCTACAATTTCCTTACCAAATGTCGCAGCCTGCCCGAATCTACAACATTCTTGGACTATCTACCTTATGCTGAAAGGCTGAAAGTTTATTTTCGTTTGAATGTTTGATGTTAGAACTGTGTGAAAACGATTTGCCTGGAACTTCATTGCTTTCTTTATGCGCGCGCTCCTCTGAGACACTTTATTGGGGCCCTCTAATGCGTGCTCACGAGACAGAAAAATGACTCTTGTTATGGGAATAATTCTAAAATACGAGCCGTTCGATTACGTATAATGGCTGAAGTATTGCTTAATCTTTATTGCGGTATACTCGTATTTTTAATCATTAAGTATTATTTTTCTTATAATGTAAAAGAACCCTGTTAATACTACTTTGTTTGTGTTGAGTTTAAGTTCCATTTGAATAATTACTATTTAAAAACTAAAGAGATTACAACAAAAAAATCAAGTAATGGGTTTATACGTACGTGGAACTAGTTCACGTGTACGGAACCATCTATTACTTAAATAATTGTTTAGTGAAAAGGTTGTTTAAAATATAATAACTATGAACATTTTAATGTTAATGCTGGATTACCAGTGTCTCGAACAAATCAATCAATGAAAACAGTGGAATCAATTACAACAGTAGCGAAATAGCTTTGACGAACCGTATCGTATATTATTAGCTTGAAAAATTTCTACTCCCGGTCGTCCTGCGCCTGTCCATTTCAACACGGCAATAGGCTCACCACCTATTACTTAGGACATATAACTAGGTATATGGTGAAATGTGGGTGTATACTATGCCTCTGCCTACCCCTTCGGGATAAATGAGTGACTATTTTGTATAAAGATAGGCATGTATTAACATACAGCTAACAGTATACACGTTATACCACACAAATATTGTCCCCGTTTCTATATTTCACTTTACACCATTATTCTATCTTGAAAACATTTTCACACAAAGTTCAGCCATTGCAATAAAAGGGCACAACTAAAAACTACAACGTATCAAACAGTTACCTCAGAATATCCCGACGGAGTACAAAGTTACGACTTCGCACTTACTGAGCCATCCAGGGGATATCAGACATGTTCACTGTCCCAGCCAACTTTAAATATTGCCATGATATTCGGGATTTTATTTTATGGGCAAATAAAGTTATAGTACTATATTCATTACCATTTGGCTGCTGTCCAAAGTTAAATGCACAAACTAACAATGAAACTCTGGTTTAATGAACAGTGTAATGAATATATGGGCAGTATTTTTATGTTACAATATTGCAGGTTTATGTACACACTACTTAGCTGTCTCCAGCAGCTTTGTTTGCGATATACTAAATATGGATTGAGGTACTTACTACTCGTAGTTGCGCTTGACGCTATGCAGAGACGTGCTATCCGAATTATTGGTTATCCTGAGGTGAGGGGACACCTCGAGCCATTAGCGCAGCGAACAACCATAGCGTCCTTGGCTGCCTTCTACTGAATGTATCACGGCGAGGGTTCTGAAGAGCTCTTCAACCTGATCCCACCCTCTCCTTTCCGTTCCCGAACAACGGGTGCGAGGCAGAGGTGCCACTCAAACACAGTAGTGGAGAGAATCTTCGCGAGAACTAAGCGTTTCAAAAGATCGTTCCTCTGTCGAACTATAAAAACCTGGAACGACCTGCCCGTGCTTCCCTCATCCTACAATCCCGGGTTCTTCAAGCGGAGCGTGAAGAGGCACACACAGGGCCGCCAACTTGAGGATCACTGTCAGGAGTCTTACGGACTGTGAGAGTGGCCCCAAATCGCTAGATGCGACGTCAATTTGGCGAGCTTAATTTATATAAAACAAACAGTTTCTGAGATCATAGCGTCAAACAAATAAACGAAATCAATTGGAAACGCTAATTGGAAGTGATTATTTTACTGCACACCTGGAAATATGCTTAACTTAATATCATTTTCATTATTGAACTAAATCGAAAACCTTATCAAGAGTAGAGGTACCCTTAACCGGCGAGCGTTCATGAAAAGTACGAAAACGCTTATAAAAGTTGTACTCGTAATGTCAGGATTTTAGTAAGTGAAAAGCTGTAGTACCTACATTGATAACATAGTCCCTGTTTACCACGATGGGTTAAGGCGTGACGTTATGTATGCAATCCCAAAACCCATATCTAACATTTTAATTATGTATTATTTTATATTTTTAGCAACGCTAGGTATGTGCAAGTGAAATAAATACGAGTAAGCTTCATTCGACAGTATAATAAGACGGCCTACTGGAGCTGGTGTTCTGCTCGGACCTAGACGGTCACTTTTGAAAGGAAATCCGGATTTATACGGCTCAACATTGGCCAACTTTTAGTGCCTTTTGTTAAAAATAATGTAATTTTTATATGAGGCTTCGATACGAAAGGTTTTAAGGATTATATCGTAAAACGAAGAATATGAACGAGGCTCTTGGTTAAAAACGAAGGAGGCTGACGATTTTTATTGATATAATGTAGCTATAGAAAAGGTACTTTCGCTAATACGGTTACGATGACCCTCTGAAAACGTAAAACATAAGACAATGTTTAATACGACGGGCAATCCTACAAAGATACGCAAGCTTGCAGTTCAATTTTCTGTTGATATTAGTGCCTGCTACTCTTGATACAATTAATGAACATTGACACGCATTTACACCATTTTTAACTTTAAAATAAATTGCCTCGGCTGCCAGCAGTAGTTTCCAAACGTGACCTCAAGGTATTTGTGCTCGTTGGATAAGCAGAAGTAACTAATTAACAAAGTTTTTGATTTGAGACAAAGGTTAATGCTAGTCCGTGAAGGTTGTGTATGTGATTTGACAATTTATTTTAATCACGTATGTAAGGGTATTTTGCGTTTAATTTTACGACAGCACTGTTTTATATCCCCGAAAAGCGCGGTAGCAACTTGAAAATTTTATCCAAACACATTCGGTAGACCTGTATGTATTTCGATATTCGAATTTCGATGAATAAGTACTTAGATCTTTTTAATTAACCTACCTAATTTATTTGACCCTTCATCGAAATCGAATAACATTTCATTCCTGCATAATGCATAATTGCATATTAATAGAATATGTTATGTAATCTGTGATATTACTACGTAGAGTTAGCTACGTACGTACCTAGTTGATTTGTTGTGTTGAGTTTTAAATTAATAGATAATGATGGAGAGTAATATTTAAACGATTATACTGTCTGATTCTGATTAAAAATATGTTCTCTTTTGTAACTTTGACTGTAAAAATAAACAAGGTAATTCTACCGTAATTCAAATATAAATTACAATATAATTTTATAAAATCTACCGTATTTTTAGAAGAATTCTACCACCCGATAGGTTTCAGAGTTGGCAACACTGCTTGGAAGAATTCTGTTTATCTAAGCATCTGATCCCGAATGAATATGTAGTTCCGTCTCTTAATTCTTATTACGATAATATTGTACTCTTATCGTATTGAGCCATGATGAATAATAGCCAACGATTCAGGCTTTACTAATAATTTGAAAATAAGTATACACAATGAATAATTTAAGTACACGTTGTGATTGTTGTCTGTACTTACAGGTAGGTAAGCATATTTGATTTCAATTAGGTATGAGGATTTCGGATTACGGAAAAAAATAAAATATTGACTAAGAAATGGAAAATGACTCAGTTTGTAATACCTTTATTTGCTTCCCACGCCACAGATGTCGTTTCCGAATGATGATGTGCCGGAGATTACTTATTTTACAACAGATTCATGCCGCTACGCTTAGTACTTCGTCCAATCCATACATATTTACATAAATATACCGATAGATACTAAATGGCGGTCGCAGCTCCGCTTATGTGGAATTTAGCTCCTCCATGGAAACTTATTCCCCGGATAAAATGTAGATTAGTGTTATTCAAGACTATAATCAATCCATATACCAAATCAGCCAGATCCGTTTAGTCGTTAGAGTGTGAAAGAGTAACAAACATCCACACTTAAAGACAGTCAACATCTACACATCCACACTTCAACATCTACACAGCAAACGTTTGTATTTAGGTATAATATTGGTAAGATACCCCGGTAGAGCAGTGGTTAGGAGTAGGTATATTTGTATATCAAAACGTGAGCCCCGTGTGGCGACTAGGTCCCGTGTTGCGACGGGTAAGGGTCTAACCACATTTATCGACGCGGAATCGGCTTAAGCCGAGTGCGTATCACCACACTACTCGGCGTATCGTCGATCAGCTGTTGCGACGGCTGTTGACATGCGATCGGCAGTCGATTACTCCGAACGTAAGTGAACAGCCGTCTTGACGTCTGTTCACTTACGTTCGGCAGTCAACTCCTCCGGATAGCTGTCGCGAGGGGCAGGTTGTCGTGTCATCACCTCGAAAATATCAAATGCTTTCAGGCCTTTCAGCACAGATTTAACGTGCGCTCTGAGCTGTACGGACGTTTTGGCCTTTTTAAGCATTGCTCATGAATGGAGTTGACGTAGAAGTAGTACATCCTTGTGAAAGCAATGTACTTTCAGCATTCTCTACTCCATCAAAAATTTAATCCTTACTTGAAGTTGTAGTGATCGTGGGAAACTTTTAACGGTGTCTGCCATAGATAAGAAAGATAAGATAAGATTAATCGAAAAATCGATATTTCCAGCCAATAAAATCGATTTTTTAAATCGATACGTAGTTCTGGATCGATACATACATACATACATACATATACTCACGCCTTTATCCCTGAAGGGGTAGGCAGAGGCCAATACCGGCCCACATTTCACCGTGTACAATTCGGTCCCACGTGACAGGTGGTGAGCCCATCGCCGTGTTGAGATGGACCGCTGCCGTCAGAGCCTCGTCCGTTGTTCAGCAGGTGCACGAGCTTGCACGTGAGGTTGACTTGGGCCCGATGGTGTTGGTAGGGCCCCACTACACCCTATCGATACATCACCCTTTAAAATCGACATTCGATTTTTTCGACTCAGTGAATTTGGCTCCACTAGCTTTTTTTTATTTTAGAACTATTTTCTGTACTAATTATCAGTTCTTCGTTAGTTCCTGCTGTTCGAACATTTAAATTGTTTGTTCGTATTTTGTTTATTTATAATTAATAAAACAAATTTTTGTCCTTAGGTTGACCCCCCTTACCATATATTTCTACTTTTAGTACTGAAATCAAAAGAAAATACTGAAATCAATATTTTCCTATTAATTATCATTTGTTCGATCCATAATGAAGTTTAATCGATTACGAATTAGCAATAATATTAATTATTTAATATTTTTAGTTAAAAATACATCGCATGCGCGCACGTCGTATTATATATCACCATCATAATAATGTTTTACATATATGTCCATGTTGTAAACGTGAAAAAATGCTCAAACTCAACTCAAACTCAAAAAAACATTTATTTCGCATAATCCTAATACATAGGCACTTGCGACACGTCAATGAATACAATGCAAATAGTACCACCAGTTCGGAACGCGGCCCGCTTGAGAAGAACTGGCAAGAAACTCGACGGGCTTTTCTTTTTGTGCTCTATTTACAAAAATTTAAACTAAAAATCACAAACTATTGCTTAAGAATGCAGTAGAGCAAGCAGATCATTTCCAGGCTTCCCTGTCAAGCAAATAATCGTCAACTGAATAGTAGCCCCTGCGGTACAATTTACTTTTTATACACTTTTTAAACTTATTTAAGGGCATACTTTTTATTTCATTTGGAAGCCTGTTGTAAAAACGTATACAGTTACCTAGGAAGGAATTACTGACTTTTTTCAGTCTACACTGATGACAAGCAAGGTTATCTTTATGTCGGGTATTTACACTGTGTATATCGCTTAACTTAACGAAACTAGATAGATTCTTTTGCACATACATAAGATTTTCAAAAATATATTGTGATGCTACAGTCAGAATATTTACCTCTTTGAATTTTTCGCGCAGAGAGACCCTTGGACCTAATCTATATATGGCTCTTACGGCTCGTTTTTGTAAAACAAAAATTGAATTTATATCTGCGGCATTACCCCACAGTAGAATACCGTAAGACATAACACTGTGGAAGTAACTGAAATAAACTATTCTAGCTGTATCTACATCACTCAAATGCCTAATCTTTTGTACCGCAAATGCTGCTGAACTTAACCTGCCAGCTAGCTTTTCAATATGTGGACCCCACTGCAATCCAGCATCGACCGTCAACCCTAGGAACGCCGTAGATTTCACAAGTTCCATCTCTCGGCCATTAAGTTGAACATTGGTTTCTGCCTGTGTTACATTGGGCAAGGTAAATTTAATACATTTAGTTTTGTTATCGTTCAGGCTAAGATTATTAGTATTAAACCAATGTACTACTTTCAGGATTGCATTGTTGACATCGTCGTAGTTATCTAGTTGTCTTTTAATTTTAAAAATTAAGAAAGCTCTTTACCACAGCCTTATGAGGGAGATGAATTTTTAATTTAAAATATTAAATAATTAACAATTATTGCTAATTTGTAATCGAACAAACGTCAATAATACATTGTAATGGAAAATTTTAAAAAAGATCGATTTTTTGAAATCGATCTTTTAGACCTCGATTTTTTTGGGAATCGATTCATCAGGTCACGATTCGAATCGATATAAAATCGATCTTTTTCGGAATGAATCGCCATCCCTACTGCAATCGCGAGCGCCAGTGCCACCGCCATCGGTACTCGGCCGTCTCCGGCGCCGTTCGGCTGCCATCGGAGATGAAGGCATGCGTGCGGATCATACGACTGCTACCCAACGCCGATCGGCCGTCTTCGGAGACGAAGACATGTGAGCGGATTATTCGACTGCCGTTCGACCGTGACCGGCGCTGTCCCAGTGCCGTACGGATGCGATCAGCTAACCGGTAAACGGCTAGATTCGCCGTCGGCCGGTGTCGCGCCGCGTCGTCCGCGCCGAGCCGACGCGAATGGTATTAGTAACACCCTTATTGCGTAGACATAAAGGCTTTTTTGACCGGCGTTTGCCGATTCCGCGTCGATAAATGTGGTTAGACCCTAAGAGTACTATATGTCGATACCCCAATACATCCCGAAGGTGTCGTAAGAGACGACTATGACTTTCGCAAAACGATCCATAGCGTAGAGAAGGAAAATTCGAAATGAAACCGGCAGGCTTATTACGTATCTTACAATAGGCAAGCGACAGCGATAATCTCGAGGAAATCGCGCGATAATCGCTGTTTGTTGACTGTTTCGTATTACGTATCAACGATCGTTTTGCCATAGCCAACTAGCGACGGTGCTGCCTCTGTAGGACAATCAGTAAATTAAAAACTGCATTTGTGCTATACTGCGGCAGCGATCTGGCGATAATTTCGTATTACGTATCGTTTTTGACAACCTCCAGGCAGCGATTTCGATATTTTATTAGTGTATGTGTGTACTGAGAGACCACTTTCATTTTTTGCGGATTTTTGCAGTTTAACTAACAATAGTGCTGCGAGCACGTGTTCGGACGCGCTTTCTAACCGATCACTAAGCTTTACAAATATTTTCGCAAATTTTACTACGCACTATTGTTAGTTAAACTGCAAAAATCCGAAAAAATAAAAGTGGTCTCTCAGCACACACATACACTAATGAAATGCCCAACAGATGTGACAGTTCCCAGTTTTCAGTGATCGCCACGTAATTGTTTATGGCGCTAGTTTCGTAGTGATAAGTGCGACGTAGCGATTAGCGAACGATTCGCTATAGAATTTAACATAATACCATTTTTTCCGCCACCAGCGATAAATCGTGCGATGATTGCGCAATGATTGCGCGATTATCGCTGATCGCTGTTTTATACGTAATCAGCCTGCCGGTTCTCAGTAAAATGACAATCGTTAAGCCAAGTTGAAGGCATTATGCGCGGCTTGAAAATTTTCAACTGCGGGTCGCGGTGACCTGCGCCTGTCCAATTCAACCCAGCAATAGGCCGCTCACCGTCCTTACAGAAGCAGGCCCATGACGGCAGCGTGACGTGAGGAACTCACGTACGTCCCCCCCTTAGAAGCGGGATCACACCCGAAACCCCCCAAAGACGCGAGGCCGCGGTGGCGGCCCTAGGTCTGTTGGGAGTCCTGGGATATCCTTCCGAGGGCTTACCCGGGGCTCACAACCATAGGCTGTTGGGCGATACGTGAGGTTTTTTTTTTAGTCGGTAGGAGTCCGGCATAACATTCATGAGGATTTTCCCTCACGTAAAAAAAAACCCAGCAATGGGCTCACCAACTATTACGTGAGACATAAAACTATAAGGGGAAATGTGGGCGTATACTATGCCTCTGCCTACCCCTTCGGGGATAAAAGCGTGACTATATGTAGATATGTATGTAAAACGTGAGTGCGATGCATCGTCTGCTTAATCGTAGCACGTAGAATTTACGTTAAAAGAAGAGGGCTTATGGTTATGATGGAACGGAAAATCGATGTTGACGGTTTTCAATACATACATACATACATATACTCACGCCTTTATCCCCGAAGGGGTAGGCAGAGGCCTATACCGGCCCACATTTCACCGTGTACAATTGACACGGCTCACTTTTAAATCCTTAGTGATTGATCGGTTTTCAATAGATAAGAAGTTATTACCACTGGGTGCGAATTACCCCACAGATATCTTCAGGGCCCTAGCCAACTTTATCTGCAAGTGAAGAAACCTGCTGACGTGGTCAAGGCAAAGAGAATAAGTACTCTAAACAGATCCTGTACCAGAACCATCAGGCCAGGAAAAGTTGAATCACCCTCCCAAAATCGAATTCTGAAGGGCTTTCAACAGTGGAGTTGTAGTGTAATGGATTCATTTGATGGTATACACCCTACGTACATACGTAAACTTATATACATACAATAAATGGTATGTATACTGTGCGGTTTCAGTGCGATAACGGCGCGTGGTTCATTGAATTCGTTCCATTTTACGCACCATTCGCTCATTGCAGTGAACACTCTGCGGTGCAGGTATATTAATGCCTGTGGAATTTTCTTATCATTGATTTTCAGAACTACAGCTTTGACACGGCTCACTTTTAAATCCTTAGTGATTGAATGTTATTTTATTTATATTTTCTGAATTCTTTATTCTCTTTACTAAATGTATCTGAATCATTATTGTGGTTCAGATGTGAAAGCGTAACAGAGTTACTTTCACATTCATTTATTAGTAGGGATTAGTATCTATTGTATTTATTACTAGCTGTACCATCCTAACTCCGCCCTGGCTTACTTAAAACACAACATTGCACTCTACACCTCTAACCCACGCCACCTTCTGTCTGCCACCGTAGTGGTAAAAAAACATTAGATTTATTCAAAATTTAGGTCAACCCCTGGACTGTAAGCTAACAGGGTCAAGCATTTGCACAATTTTTGTCTCAAGAGTTCAACATTTGAGGAAACTCTTATTGGTATCATTTTAATTAAGTCCGTTAGGTACAAGTACGGAATCTCCGCCGTCACCCCCCACTGAGCAATTAATGACCACTCTCCGAGCGACAATGTTGGAGATAATCGAGATAATTGTTTTAATTATTTTCAGGAAGGAACTCGGCACTGACTGATCTATTAATGCACAGCCTAAAACGGATCTACGTAAATCCACTGTAAAAGTATGTTTGTTGTATTTTATTCCTCCTTAGGGGTAGTAACATTGCTTTAATAAAGTTCTAGAAATTTAAACAACCGGAAACCAGTTTCCACAGAGGATTATAGCTCTAGCTGGTAGGTGTCCAGCATAGCATCAATGACAATTTCCACACGTAAAAAAAACGTTATCAGAATTTAAAGTCAACTTTCTATCTTTGTGGTAAAAATATGAGTAGAGACGTAACCGCCACGCCACAAAAAGTAATGAAAACGGTAATCGCAGTAATATCTTTAATAATAACAATAAACAGGCACGCCCATTGAAAGCGAAGTACTAACATTACGGGCGCGGATCGACACATTCAGTGCGGCCGTAAACGTTGGTTATTTTTACACCGTATTTACGAGCACATAAACTTCCGCCGTGTGCGATATCTATACACACTAAACGCCCACCGACGTATACACTCCATTTGTGTTGTACGGGACATGGGGACACCGGGGACAGTAAAACTCCCCGTAAGGACAGATTTAATATTACAGAGGTATTTTTGTTATTGCTTGTACCTTTCTCTGGGCTGTTTCTGTAGATACAGTTTTTCACGTATAATGTGATCCGGACACAAAAATTATATTGCATCACACGGGGATGACTTTATATTAATCGTTTTGACCAACTTAATTTCCTAGTTACGTAGGTACATAATGAGAATTGAGCACGAAATCTTTGAAACTTATTATCTCCACAGTTACAATTCAGGTTATCAAGAGTTTATAGAAATTTGACTCAGATTTCTTCTGGACATTGATGTTTCATAATCATGAGAAGAGCATAATCATTTATTTTATTTGAGAAACATTTGTACATTACAGGTCTTGAAAAATAATTGTTTTACTACAGTTTAGAGTTTAACCATAGTGTTGCAGTTTTAACATGATATTACGACCACTACTAACTGCCTAAACATGAATGCACTTCCATTACACAGAGCTAAAGCGTCTCACAAAACTCATATACGATTTCAGTATTTTCGAAACGAAAAATTGTAATAGAGTTGCATATTCGACGTGAGAGACGTGGTTTTGATATCCTAGTCTCCTAGTATGGAAAATAAAGGGTTCCGCACACGGCGCGCTCACGGTCGAAGGCTCCGTTCAATTTTCCAATTTAAAAAGGCGTAAAGCGCAGCCGGCTGGAGCAGGGGGCGCGCACGATATTGCTTGCACACTATTACGAGTACTACGGACTAGATTTGTGGCTGTGGATTAGCATTGTTTTTTGTGGATTTCGAATTAAGTCATATACCTTTTAAGGTTCTTCATTTGGAAAAGTTCTTTCTATTCTACAAATTCCAAGGATTTCGAGAGTATTCGGCTATAGTCAGTTGAAGGAAACTTTTTGGTTTTGTGAATAGTTAATAGAGTTGATTTTCATTTTGTAGGAATTGTGAGCAGAAATGGAAGAGTAAAAACCGGACAATTGTGAGTTGGACTCGCAAAAGGAGAGTTCCTTATCTAAACATTGCAAAATATGTCACGTTTGGTGTATGGGAGATAAAATATTATATTTTATTTTTAGTATGTAGGTAGGCAATTTATAGTTACAGCGGCAATAGTAATTCATCTTTTGTTTCTAGCTGTCACGGTTCATGATAGACAGCCTGGTGACAGACAGATAGACAGTGGACTCACACTAAATAGGGTCCCGTTTTTACTTTTCAGATACGGAACCCTAAAAATCAAAACTTGGTTTATAAATTCTTAGGGACAATTTGTGACTGAGTATTATATTCGGGAAGTCTGTTCAAAGGGGTGAAAATAATTGGATCCGAATGTTAGTAAAAATCTTTTGCGTAGTGAACTGAAATTCAATAGTCTTATAATATTATTTTTTATGATTGTTAGGAGTTATATTATGGACAGCTTATATTTGAAGACTTTTATAAACAGAGTCTCAAAAATGAAACATTTTTTATTACTCGTGAAGAAGAGACTTGAATAGGTAGAATCATGTAGTTGGCGAAAATAAAATCGTTATAAAATCTGTAGAGAATCATGACAAACAGCTAGTTGAATACATGTCAATACACTTTTTTTATACTATACACTGTCGGCAAAGGGATATCTTGATGTTTCCTTATTCAACCGTTTTTAATATTGTAGGTACATACATAAAACATTTGCTTTGAAAAAGCTTCAAGAAAATCTATATAAAGCGAACACTTTCGAAAACGTTCATTCTTCTACAATTTTCTAGGGGAAAATATTTCAAGATTAAGGGGCCATGTCGATAAGCTTCGACTAGGTGTAATGTAATGGTGGGTTGCACTGACACTTAATCTGTGATGTGAATTTTTTATCAATTTGCTTTATCAATTAATGAATTTTTCGTTTTTGGTTTCATACCAAAATGGTAAAACCGGCATCCTATTCATGAGATGATTCTGTCCGTCTCTGTGTCTGTCAGTATGTCCGTCACGAAAATGTATTTCAGAAACCGTCATAGCTAAAAAGCTGCAATTTTCACAGAAGATGTATTTGTGTTGCCAAAATATAACAACAAATACTAAAATCAAAAACTAATAAAATCACGCATTGGAGCATACGACAAACGTATTTTTTTGCGTTTTTTGATACCTTTTGTTTTTTAAAATTTCCCACTTAGATTAGGCAGTTACAATAAAAAAGACGTGTGGCACTCGGAGACTGCCGCGGTAAAGCTATTACATAGCATTTTTTACCAACTATGCTAGTATAATTATTTCTATACTAGCTGTTACCCGCGACTTCGTCCGCGTGGAAATTATGTTATAAGCAAAGTTTGAACCGTATTCTATTTGAGCCTCTAGGATAAGTCGTAACCAAAATGTGGGAACAAATTTAGGACATCCTCCAACTTACCCGGGGAGTTATGCGCTAGATGGATTTTTTTAACGTGAGGAAAATCCCACATGAATGTACTATGACTCCCACTGACTAAAAACCACACGTATCCTACCTAACAGCCTACGATTGGGAGCCCCGGGTAAGCCCTCTAAAGGATACCCTAGGACTGCGCTAGATGGATAGGAAGAAACCTCATGGTTTTAGTGGGTCCAAGGCCGGTATGACGTACGTGTTTATTAATTAGCCCCTTTAATAATTAATTATAAGAGTAAGTAGTATGGTGAAGCGCGAATACGAAACGTTTTTTAGATTAGGGCCACAGACTGAAAACTTTACGCATAATCGGAAGAGTTAAGACGATAACACTAACGCTAACGGTAGCCAGTAAATGGCAGTCGTTAAACCAAGTTGAAGACCTTATAGATTTAATAATTTCCAAAAGTAGGCAGAACTAACGCCTGTCCATTTCAACACGGCAATGCGGCTCACCACCTATTACGTTACGTGGGACAAATTTAAAAAAGGTAAACATATAATATGCCTCCATACCCCTTTGGGGATAAAGGCGTGACCGTATGCATGTACTTATTATGTTTAAGGTGATTTAATTTATGTACCCATGTCACTGTAGCCAAAGCTCAACATTTTTCAGTAAAGTTGTTTTAAGAATGTTCATTATAAACAACGTTTGTGCGGCGTGTTGGCTTAATCATAAAAGAGCTGCTTAATGGTTATGGCTATTGTAAAATAATTCAGTCCGCGCCGAAGGCGTGGACTGAATTGCTTTAGAATAGACTTAATCTTTAAGCTCTTTTTTGATTAAGCAAACAGGGCAGTTTCACACGCTGCTTGATGAGTCTGATGAAGAAATACCTCTCCTTTCATAGATCTTATGTGACGTAAACGAAGTTGCGAGGGTTAGCTAGTCTATACATAATAGTAAAACTGTTGAGGGTCGAGAGTCTACTGAAGCCGAAAATGAAATTACATTTTTCATGTGTGTCTGTCTGTCTGTATTCCGAATAAGTATCACGCCAAAGTTACTGAATGGATTTAAATGAAACTTAGTACAATCAGAGCTTATAATCCGAGGAAGGTTCTAGGATACTTTTGATCTCGATATTTTGCGCGGTTCCTTTGGGAGAAGGGATGAAAGACAAAACGGGTTTCTTAGTTGTTACTTCTCAATGCGTTTTCGGATTTCAAAAATTTTTTTTTTAGTGTTATAAAGAGAATACTGTAAGGAATGTTTCACACAAGTTTCCATGTTAAAGGTTTTCTAGTTCAGGAATTAGAGACATCCCAACTTTCGCGAAACCTGGAATTCAAGGATCACTTTGAATGTGAGGGTAAATATAAACTGGCGTGTTGGCTTAATGATAAAAGAGCTTAATGAGTAAGGTAACTATTGTAAAATAATTCAGTCCGCGCCGAAGGCGTTCACTCGCGCCCCCTCCTTAAAAGCGGGATCGCACCCGAAACCCCCAAAGACGCGGCATAGCACCCGAACCACCTCTTAGGCGAGGACGCAGTGGCGGCCGTGGGTCTGCTGGGAGTCCTGGGACATCCTTCCGAGGGCTTACCCGGGGCTCCCAACCATAGGCTGTTAGGCGTTACGTGAGGTTTTTTAATTGGTAGGAGTCCGGCATAGCATCCACGATGGATTTTCCTTCACGTTATATAAAAGTATACTACATATTACATGGCTTGTACAATACCTAGTATAGCGTAGCCTGAAATTTGATTTATATTAGTGTGAGCTATGAGATCTAGAAAACTGATAAACTTACTTATTATGTTATATACTAAATGCATATTTAAAAACAAACACGTACTCTAATGAATTTGATTATTGTTCTTTATCAACCCTATAAATTACTACTACGAATCTTTACAGTTAGGTACTTTTGATTGTTGCCCGTAAATACATAAACAAATATATTTTGTGTCTGTCAAGTCGTTAGAATAATTATATAAAAGAATATGAAATATAATTTCATTGACTGCCTCTGTGGCGTAGTCGGTGTAGTGATACCGCCTGTCGCGCCGGACGGCTTGGTTTGATTTCTGGGTTGTTCCAATTAGTTGTGTGATCCACAAATGTTTGTTTCGGAGTTTGGGTGTTTTCTGTGTACTTACCTATAATATGTATGTATTTAGAAATATATAAGTATGTATATCAGTCGTCTGGATATCGTAGCAAACACAGAATTTACTTTTTCTCTATCGGGCCTCCAAGATATTTAGCGTGATAATATGTAACGGGTGTGTAAAACCGATCTCTAACTAATATTCCTGCAACGTTTTAGTTTAATCAATCCACATACTTACATATTTCATTACCCTCTGCCTAGTCCCTAGGATATGTAGCGTGATAATATATAGCCTATTTAAAGATCCTACCTCTAGATTGCTATTCAAATAAAAGATTAATTAAAATTATTCAGCAATTTCTGTATTTTGCAAAAATATACAAACAGATTTTCATTGTTCTCTGCCGAGCTCCTAAAAAATTTAGCGTAAAAATATGTTGTCTGAGTGTAAAACCTATCTCCTACTAATATTCCTGCTACGTTTTAGTTAAATCAATCCAACGGTTTAAACATTTCATTGCTCTCTGCTTAGCCCCTAAGATATGTGGCGTGATAATATATAGCCTATTTTAAGACCACACCTCTAAGTAATATTTGTGCAAAATTTGAACCAATTCTGTTCAGTACTTTTCGAGATCCTTCCGGACAAAGCAAAGCAAACAGACAAACAGACAAACAGACAAAAAAAAATCTAACTATATTTTCAGCTTCGGTATCTTATGTAGAACACCCAGCGAGTATTTTTTTGTTAATATTTCCAATGTACAGTTTTGGCTTTTCTATCAATACTCAATACTCAATACTCAATACATTTATTGCATTCCATAATGTGATAGGTACAGCTGTTTAAATATATCATTGGTTACAATTATGGACCCTGTCGGGCACAGCACAGTTATGCTAGGAGAGAGGAAGAGACTTACTAAAAAGTTGCAACTTATTTGAAAGATCTTATCCTACCAATATTTATATCTTACATAATTCATTCTTAACACTTATCACAATCTCTAATTCAGGCACAATGTTCAAAAGGCAAACTAAACAACAAAAGTTACAATCGAAATTAAAATTCATTATAAATTAGTAAAAGTCAATATAAAGTTATTATCAATTGAAAAAAACAAAATACATAATTAAAATAGATTTAAAATTTTGAATTAATAGATATCAATACTTGTATAATTTATCAATTGTAAAATTAAGATACATAATTAAAGTAGACTATAAATAATTAAAAATCAATGTTGGAATTATCAATTGAAAAGTCAAATATCTAACTCAATTAAAAACAACTCAAATTATACAATTAATATAAAAAAAATGTCAATTTAAAATAAATACAAACATGAAATTACAATTACCCAAATTAAAATAAATAAAATGTCAATAAAATGTATAGGAAATGTCATTTGAAAAGTACAAATATACATATTACGATTAAAATTAAATAAAATGTCTATAAAATAAATCCTATTATTATCCAAACAAGCAATGTTAATTATAGTTAGTTTTAAATTAAATTTCAGGCTCTTATAAATTAAGGTCATCAACAAAGTCAAATTGGGAATACCTAGTTTCTTTTTTTTTTTTTTTTTTTTGTAGTCAAAATGTTATATTAATATTAATTTCATGTCCTTATCATTAAGGAATTCTTCAATAGTGTAATAGCTTTTGTGTATTAGGAAATGTTTTAATTTATTAAGAAAAGGATAGAATCTCTTTTCATTTTTAATGAACTCTGGTAGTTTATTATATATCTTAATAGACATGACCAAGGGGCCTGAAGCATGCATTTTCAGTCTCGAATTTGGTAGATTTAGTCTATCTTTATGCCTTAGTGTGTATCGGTTTTGCTTGCTTTCTCGTGTTGTATAGTGTTCCGGGTATTTACGCACAAATTTGCAGGTTTCAAAGATATAGATATCTGGCAAAGTTAAGACTTTCAAATTTTTGAAGTGGGGTTTACATGAATCTGTCTGTTCGATGTTAACTAATATTCTTATTAATTTCTTTTGCTGGGTAAAAATAGTTGACGCATCAGCACTATTCCCCCACAATACTATGCCGTAGCTTAACCAAGAGTACGCGTATGAGTAATAGGTTACCAGAGCAGTTGCCATGTCGGTAGTTTGTTTTATTTCACGCAGTGCATATGCGAATTTTGCAATGTTTGCTCGAGTTTTGCTAACATGTTTTTTCCAGTTTATATTGGTATCTAACGTTAAACCCAGAAGCTTAAACTCGTTGGTAACTTCCAGCTTTACTCCATCAAAGGCATAGTTTATATTTATTGGGGCCTTTTGGTGAGGATGGAACGGTATTATTTTTGTTTTAGAGTAATTTATTTCTAAATTATGCTCAGTCATCCAGGCTGCTGTCCTTGTTAGGACAGAGTTAAGTTCGAAATTTAGGTTCAAGCCACTGTCACACGAGATTAGCAAGGAGATGTCATCAGCAAACAGTACACAAGGTCCTTCAATGTTTTTAGGCAGATCGTTGATATATATGAGGAACAGTAAGCATCCTATTACGCTACCCTGAGGGATTGAAGCTGTCACATGAGAGTTTCCGGAATGAATCCTCTCTATTTGAGTGGTGGTTTCATTGAAGTACTCAATCTCCACCAGTTGTTTTCTACCCGTTAAGTACGATGTCAGCCACTTATGGGCCGGTCCTCGTATTCCTGTTTTATGTAGTTTATGCAGTAGGAGGTCAAATTGTACTCTGTCATAAGCCTTGGTCATGTCAAGCATAACGCCTATAGCATATTTCTTTTTATTTATAATATCTAGGGCATTTTGAATGTATTTGTAAACTGCCAATATTGTAGATCTGTTTTTTCGAAACCCATTTTGACACTCGTCAAATATTTTGAATTTTTCGCAAAAGGAGTATATTCTATTGCACATTGCCTTTTCGAATATTTTTGAAGCAGTAGGCAGTAGTGCAATAGGGCGGTAGTTACCTGGATCAGTTTTTGAGTTCTTTTTATGAATAGGTTTTATCACGGCCTGTTTCAACTGTTCAGGAAAAACGCCCTCCTCAAATGACTGGTGCAGTAGGAGATAAAAGGGTAAAGTCAGTTCATCTGCGCAAGATTTAAATAGATTAGGTGGTAGTTCATCGATACCATAACCTTTTTTGCTGTTCAGATTTTTTAGAAGTCTATTGACTTCGTAAGGGTCTACAGGGCTGAGGAACATTGTATTTTCCGTATGATGGTAAGCTTTAAGCGAGCTCTGTGGTCCATTTGATCGTTGGGAACTTTTTCCCCCGATTGTCAAAAAGAAGTTATTAAAGTAGTTTGCTATTTGGTCAGGGTCTGTAATTAGGGAATTGTCAACATTTAATTTTATATTTCGGTTTTCTTTTTTACATTTTTTATTGGTCCGCTCATTAATAATGTTCCACATAGTCTTAGTTTTATTATTTGAATTCAATAATCTATTTTTGTAACAAAGCTTTTTGGACGTTGCAACTGTTTTTTTTAATACTTTTTCATATTTTTTATAATATGTATTTATAATGGGATTATTAGTCTTCATAACGAGAAGTTTTAGAAGTCTTTTGTTCCTGCAAGAAAGCTTGATTCCCACAGTTAGCCAGTATTTTTTTGACCGAGGTTTTAATTTCAGTTTTCGTTCTGGTATGCATTTATTTAGAAGTTCTGTTAGCGCATTTTTAAAAGAGTCATAGTTTTCGTTAACGTTTTTGCTTTGTGATAAAATATTGTTCCAGTTTAATTCATTCAGTCTAGTTTTAAAGAATTGGATATTGCTCTCACTGAAAATTCTTGACCTCGTATGCCATGTGATCTGCTTTGATAGATGAGGTAGGTCAAGGTGGATAGCAGTACCGTTGTGATCAGAGAAACCCAATCTTTCTACTGTGGTGTATAATTTAATGTCATCAAAGTTTGTAAATATTAAATCAATACATTTAGAGCTAGTTTTTGTAATGCGTGTCGAGTGTTTTATGTGCTGTGTGAAGTTGAACTCCAACATGAAATCCAGAAATGTCTTAATTTTCTGTTTATTTTCTAAAATGTTAATGTTAAAGTCCCCTCCCAATATTACCTTTGTTTTTGAGTATTTTTTATTTAAGAGTTGCAATGTATGTTTCATCTTATCTAAAAATATTTCTTCCTCTCGCCCATTCCAGTATATACTAATTAATAATATATTCTCTAAGATTAACTTACATGCGCACATCTCTATAACGTACTCCATAGACATATTTTTGATGCATTGAATCTCTTCAAATTCGATGTGTTCACGAAGTAGGATGCACACACCGCCACCCTTGTAGTCGGTACGAAAGTAAGACGATGCCATTTGGTATCCAGTTAATTGTACACAGTCCTGCTTTTCAAATGTCAGCCAGGATTCTGATATACATATAGCCATATAAATTGGGTTTTCTTCTATGAAAGCTTCTAAAATATGGTGTTTATTGCAGATACTTTGCATGTTTTGATAAAGTATTTTAAACTGTGGGTTAATGGTTTCGAAAGGAATGGCTACTGACAGAGTTGCTAGGTACTGATTGGGAAATTAGATTGCTCACACTCGCATTCATAACACTATTTTGGCTGAGTTTTTGGGATTCTTTTGTTGTTGTTTTGTGTTGCGGTTCATCTCTGTAGTATATTGGTTTTCCATCTATAAATAATGTTTTATTGCGAATTATTGCATATTTACCTTCCCTCCGCGCTGCCATCATGTTTTCCCGAAGAAGGTGCCGCTCTCTACGCTGATTTTCGTCCAGGAATTCAGATACAAATAATTTTGTGCCCCGAAAGCACGAGCTGTTGCTTATTATAAACTTTGCCATCCTTTTGCTCAAAAGCTCTATGACCAACGGTCGGCTGCTTTTGGTGCTCTTTCCCATTCTATACATTCCCTCTATGTACCCACTTACATTTAATTCAAGAACATCGTGAAACAGCTGAATCAAACGTTCATGAAGATCATACTCAGTCTCTTTGTGGTATTCCTCGAACCCATATATAACTATTTTCCTACTATAGCTTTCCCGTGTGAAGAATGTAGCTTGAGTAACTTCTGGTAGCGATAAACTCCTTAAATCTTTTTGTAATGTTTCATTTTGTACTTTCAATTCAGCAAGTTCATCTTTTAATAATTTTATCTCCTCAATTCTTTGTTGATTTTGCATCGAAAGAGTCTGAAATTGTTGATCTGTTTCTGCTCTTATTTGACAGATCGCCTTGGTTATCTCTGAGTGAATTGTGCGTTGTAGCTCCATAACTATGAGGGTGTTATTTTCTTTCAGGCGCTGTACTATAACGTCGTTTAAGTTCTGAAGCATATGTTCAGCGGACAATGTATCTCCCAGTAAGCTCATATTTTCTGAGTCCACACTATCGTTTTTAGGGTTCCGTACCCAAAGGGTAAAGAACGGGACCCTATTCATGAGACTTCGCTGTCCGTCTGTCTGTCTGTCTGTCTGTCTGTCTGTCTGTCTGTCTGTCCGTCAGGAGGCTGTATCTCCTGAACGGTGATAGCTAGAGAGTTGAAATTTTCACAGATTATGTGTTTTTGTTGCCGCTATAACAACAAATACTGAAAACAAAAACATAATAATATTTAAGGGGGGCTTCCATACAACAAACGTGTTTTTTAGCGATTTTGTCTTATATATTCGGTAATAAGGTATCCTTCTCAATTTAAATACGTTAGTTAATTTGAACATTTCATCAAGATCATTCATTCCCTTTACACCATGCAAATTAAATGAATACTTTAGGAGGTATAGCACAATCAAATGTTGCTCAATGAAATTAATTTCGTGTCGCCATGATTGAACATTATACGGGTCACATACTAACTTATTTTTCGACTTTCATCGTACATATTTTTTCTGTAAAAAGTGAACAACGCTTTCAGCAGATTTAGGTAGGTGTAATATTTCAAAGGTGGCTATTTCATAGGAAATAGCAAACAAATAGTCCATATTTTAGATTTTTCTCCAGTATAAACAATTTACGTACAAACACACAATTTATATTGTAGACGTAGATATCGTGTTTATAATGTCATCATTTTCAGAATATTGATGACATTTGATGTCATCAATATTCTGAAAAAGAAATTAAACATAGAGTTCACAAACTCTTTTTGAAATATATACTGTACCTACCGTAGAGGATCTATACAAGGATAGTTAACACTATAGAGCAACGCGAACTGTCTAAAGACGCGCCTTGTATAACACTATAGAGCAACGCGAACTGTCTAAAGACGCGCGTTTTATAACACTGTAGACACTGATCTGTATTATTATCACACTGGATAGGTGGCTGTCAAACTAAAGTTATGCCTTCTTAATTCTCGCCATTGTGGCGCTGAAATCAGCAGCGCTGGTTCAGAGAACTAAAATTAGTGATGTGCCAAACTTTCTTGAACTGACGCGTATCGATAGATTTAATTTGAAATGAAAACATTTTTAGTATATATATTTTAAAATTAATTTTGTTTATAATTTGTTTAATATAAGAATATTATCAACTGAAATTACAAATATATTCCCTTTAACTTCTCCAACTAAGCTAAATTGCTTGTGCTAGGAGTGGCCAGGATTCGAACCCGGGTCTTCTCGATCGCAAGATAGTCAGTCTTCTTAACCACTAAGCTACCGACGCTTTAATGAATATTGCTCTTAATAAGGGTGGTTTAAGTTGGTGTCTAGTATACCTACCTAAATGACATAATATTTACCTGCAATTTGGCATACTCGTGACGCAAAATTGCAGGAAAATATTACTTTTGTTGAAGAGATTGAGAGAGGTATTAAGGCACATCTCCACTTGAGCAGCCGCGGGGCGAGCTGCCTCAATCTGAGCGTGCCGCGTGCTGGGGAAATTACATGCATCTCCACTTGGGCCAAATTAATCAGCAACTCGGAAGCGTGCCTCAAGTTGAGCAACGAATTTCTATAGTTTCTTACTAGCTACCATGGGTGACGTATGCCAATTCGCTGCAGCTTTAGTAATAATGAATCCCTACAAAAAGAATAAAAGGCAGACAGACAAAGATGATTGTGCGGTGAACGTGGATCCCATAAGTGTCTGTGGCTTTCATATACTTCAGTTAATTTGATGCATTTATCATTGTCCATTTCACCACGAAGTGAGCGTATATATATCATGCGCCATAGAAATAGAAAGGGAGTTATGTGTAGAAAAAAATAAAAATAAACGTGATTTTATTAATCATTTATTTATTTTACACTTTATTGTAAAACTATGGCACACTAGCGGACGGTATACTATTTATTAACCGGGAAGTTCTTGTGTAATACTTATAATAACATTTAACATCAAAATGATTAGAACACAGACGATCGCTTGAATTTGGAGTTATGGGCTCCCATGTTGCCAAGCCATGCTCCTTCTGATTTTTGGATCAGTTGGAAATCTGCAATAAAATAAACATACATCAATAGAGTAAAAAACATTATGTAGTAAGTATTACCCACACAAGTTAATGTCAGAAAATAAGTTAAATAAATATTACTAATAAGATTTTATTTGGTTGATACCATTATTATATATTGAAGCGCTCGTGGCCCCGCGGACTCAGTGTTCTGTAAATAATCACTGCAATAAGCAACTTTCACTATGGCCAGTTCTTGGATGGGTGACCATTCTGGTGACCACTTTGTTACATTTATTTGAGCGTTTCCGTTCTTCGGAAGGCACGTTAATCAGTTGGTCCCGGTTGTCAGTAAAATGGCAGTCGTTAAGCCATGTTAAAGGCCTTTTAGGGCGGCTTGAAAAATTTCAACAGCGAGCAGTCACAACCTGCGCCTGTCCATCACAACACGGCAATACGGCTCACCAATTGTTACGTGGGACAAATTCTAAAATGGTGAAATGTGGGCATATAGTATGCCTCTGCCTAACCCTTCGGGGATGAAGGCGTGACCATATGTAATGTAAAATGATACCATTCTTAGACATATTTCATAGAAAGAAAAGTTTTCGATCACATCAGGCCATGATCAAGTTTATCGATACGACAACATGGACATCACTAAACGAAATTAAAATCCTATTTTTGTGCTTAAAAATAATTTAATCTCACCTATATTTTTTTCTTATACATATTTTGTAAATAATCAAGCATTTTACATGTAGGTCAGGCTGATTTAATGATAAAAATTACAAAAATTCAACTTACCTGTGAAATCTAATGTTGCTCCCTTTTTTGAAGCTAATTTTGCAAAACACACATTTCACCATGTCTATTGCTTTTTTGTAACCACACAAATCCTCACTAAACTGCACAAAAGTCCTTAAATTACAAAATAATTCGTAATTCCCGGCGCGATACGGGAAGTCATTTGCATGATACGTCAGATTTAGTTCCTTAAACCAACTCTAGAGGCGTTTCAAATCGGCACAAATAATTCGCTGTCATTTGTATGAGACAGCCAATCCAGTGGTAATAATACAGATCAGTGACTGTAGAGCAACGCGAACTGTCTAAAGACGCGCCTTGTATAACACTATAGAGCAACGCGAACTGTCTAAAGACGCGCGTTGTATAACACTATAGAGCAACGCGAACTGTCTAAGGCGCGCGTTGCTCTGTGTTAATAGGTAATGAGGGCAACCGGTAGACGCTTGAAATACTCACAGAATATCGAGCAGTGTATTTTCATAAAAAAATAATAGTTAAAACAAAATGGACCTTTACTGGGACATCCTTTCGAGAGCTTACCCGGGGCTCCCAACCGTAGGCTGTTGGCCGTTACGTGGGGTTTTTTTGTCGGTAGGAGTCCGGCATATCATCCATTAAGGATTTTCCATCTCGTTAAATAAAAAGAAAAAAGGGGGCTCCCATGCAACAAATAGGAACGACTTTTTGTTGTTTTTTGGTACGGAACCCTCCGTGCGGGAGTCCGACTCGCACTTGGCCGGTTATTAGTATTTGTAACTCGCTTTCTGAGGGTGATATTGTTTATTTCTAATGGTGGATTCGGTATAAGGGATGACTCGAGATTCTGCTGTCGTATAGGTGTATTTGTGTTGTCCGCTTTGGGCATTTTACAGCGACATGCTTGGCACTTCCAGGTATTTTTATGTTCTATAGTCATTGTGTTATACCGGTCCCTTGTAACATTCGCACACTGAAGGTCGTAGGTGCATTTGCATAGTGCGCAGATTAAACGGCTTTTATTTTGCATAGTTTGTTTACAACCAGCACATTGAGTCATTTTTATTGATCTGGTTCAGTAATGTTTGTTGCTCAATTTTTTTTTGTTGCGAAAACGCGCCCTCTCTTGGACAACACACCAAAGCCAAGTTAGTGAAGCATTAGTACACGCCAGGCCATACAAAGCTGCGAGTAAAGCGTAAGTTCTTATGATCATGTAGTACCTGAAGTTTGTAACAGATGTCGTTACTGTCGTTTTTTCTTACAACGATGATTTGCAATTTTTGTTATTTTGTTTAAAAAGTGTTGAATTCACTATTGATTTGCACTGCTTCAGTTTAATTTACATACATATACATACATATACTCACGCCTTTATCCCCAAAGGGGTAGGCAGAGGCCTATACCGGCCCACATTTCACCGTGTTCAATTCGGTCCCACGTAACAGGTGGTGAGCCCATCGCCGTGTTGAAATGGACCGCCGCCGTCAGAGCCTCGTCCGTTGTTTAGCAGGTGCACGAGCTTGCACGTGAGGTTGACTTGGGCCCGATGGTGTTGGTAGGGCCCCACTACACCCCTATTGTTGATTATAACACTTTACGTAGATCAATTCGGATTTGAGCACATATTCTGTATTTTTCTCAAACGTCCGTTGGTACTTTTTTGTTTAAAAGTACACAGGTTTCGCTGTTATTTTGTTGTATCCCACACAATTTTCCGATGAATTGGGACACTTAAAGTAAGTATGCACTGTTTCAATTCGTATCTTGCGGTTATTATATTTTTAACTAGCTGTTACCCGCGACTTCGTCCGCGTGGAAATTATGTTATAAGCAAAGTTTGAACCGTATTCTATTTGAGCCTCTAGGATAAGTCGTAACCAAAATGTGGGAACAAATTTAGGACATCCTCCAACTTACCCGGGGAGTTATGCGCTAGATGGATTTTTTTAACGTGAGGAAAATCCCACATGAATGTACTATGACTCCCACTGACTAAAAACCACACGTATCCTACCTAACAGCCTACAATTGGGAGCCCCGGGTAAGCCCTCTAAAGGATACCCTAGGACTGCGCTAGATGGATAGGAAGAGACCTCATGGTTTTAGTGGGTCCAAGGCCGGTATGAAGTACGTGTTTATTATTTAGCCCCTTTAATAATGAATAAAAGAGTAAGTAGTATGGTGAAGCGCGAATACGAAACGTTTGTTAGATTAGGGCCACAGACTGAAAACTTTACGCATAATCGGAAGAGTTGAGACGATAACACTAACGCTAACGGTAGCCAGTAAATGGCAGTCGTTAAACCAAGTTGAAGACCTTATAGATTGCATAATTTTCAAAAGTAGGCAGTACTAACGCCTGTCCATTTCAACACGGCAATGCGGCTCACCACCTATTACGTTACGTGGGACAAATTAAAAAAAGGTAAACATATAATATGCCTCGATACCCCTTTGGGGATAAAGGCGTGACCGTATGCATGTACTTATTATGTTTATGATGATTTAATTTATGTACCTACCCATGTCACTGTAGCCAAAGCTCATCATTTTTAAGTAAAGTTGTTTTAAGAATGTTCATTATAAACAACGTTTGTGTGGCGTGTTGGCTTAATCATAAAAGAGCTGCTTAATGGTTATGGCTATTGTAAAATAATTCAGTCCGCGCCGAAAGCGTGGACTGAATTGCTTTAGAATAGACTTAATCTTTAAGCTCTTTTTTGATTAAGCAAACAGGGCAGTTTCACACGCTAGATGAGTCTGATGAAGAAATACCTCTCCTTTCATAGATCTTATGTGACGTAAACGAAGTTGCGAGGGTTAGCTAGTCTATACGTAAAGTAAAACTGTTGAGGGTCGAGAGTCTACTGAAGCCGAAAATGAAATTACATTTTTCATGTGTGTCTGTCTGTCTGTATTCCGAATAAGTATCACGCCGAAGTTACTGAATGGATTTGAATGAAACTTTACTAAGTTTCGTTCAAATCCATTCAGTAAACCAATCAGAGCTTATAATCCGAGGAAGGTTCTAGGATACTTTTGATCTCGATATTTTGCGCAGTTCCTTTGGGAGAAGGGATGAAAGACAAAACGGTTTTTTAGTTGTTACTTCTCAATGCGTTTTCGGATTCCAAATTTTTTTTTAGTGTTATAAAGGGAATACTGTAAGGAATGTTTCACACAAGTTTCCATGTTAAAGGTTTTCTAGTTCAGGAATTAGAGACAAGGATCCCTTTGAATGTGAGGGTAAATCTAAACTGGCGTCTTGGCTTAAGGATAAAAGAGCTTAATGATTAAGGCTATTGTAAAATAATTCAGTCCGCGCCGAAGGCGTTCACTCATGCCCCCCCCTTAAAAGCGGGATCGCACCCGAAACCCCCAAAGACACGGCATAGCACCCGAACCACCTCCTAGGCGAGGACGCAGTGGCGGCCGTGGGTCTGCTGGGAGTCCTGGGACATCCTTCCGAGGGCTTACCCGGGGCTCCCAACCATAGGCTGTTAGCCCTTCGTCTGTTGGCGTCTGCGTGCGTCGGTACCCGTGTCTGTGGGCGTGTCTGTTACCCCGCGTCCCGCGGCGCGAAAAGTCACTGATCTGTATTATTACCACTGGATTGGCTGTCTCATACAAATGACAGCGAATTATTTGTGCCGATTTGAAACGCCTCTAGAGTTGGTTTAAGGAACTAAATCTGACGTATCATGCAAATGACTTCCCGTATCGCGCCGGGAATTACGAATTATTTTGTAATTTAAGGACTTTTGTGCAGTTTAGTGAGGATTTGTGTGGTTACAAAAAAGCAATAGACATGGTGAAATGTGTGTTTTGCAAAATTAGCTTCAAAAAAGGGAGCAACATTAGATTTCACAGGTAAGTTGAATTTTTGTAATTTTTATCATTAAATCAGCCTGACCTACATGTAAAATGCTTGATTATTTACAAAATATGTATAAGAATAAAATATAGGTGAGATTAAATTATTTTTAAGCACAAAAATAGGATTTTAATTTCGTTTAGTGATGTCCATGTTGTCGTATCGATAAACTTGATCATGGCCTGATGTGATCGAAAACTTTTCTTTCTATGAAATATGTCTAAGAATGGTATCATTTTACATTACATATGGTCACGCCTTCATCCCCGAAGGGTTAGGCAGAGGCATACTATATGCCCACATTTCACCATTTTAGAATTTGTCCCACGTAACAATTGGTGAGCCGTATTGCCGTGTTGTGATGGACAGGCGCAGGTTGTGACTGCTCGCTGTTGAAATTTTTCAAGCCGCCCTAAAAGGCCTTTAACATGGCTTAACGACTGCCATTTTACTGACAACCGGGACCAACTGATTAACGTGCCTTCCGAAGAACGGAAACGCTCAAATAAATGTAACAAAGTGGTCACCAGAATGGTCACCCATCCAAGAACTGGCCATAGTGAAAGTTGCTTATTGCAGTGATTATTTACAGAACACTGAGTCCGCGGGGCCACGAGCGCTTCAATATATAATAATGGTATCAACCAAATAAAATCTTATTAGTAATATTTATTTAACTTATTTTCTGACATTAACTTGTGTGGGTAATACTTACTACATAATGTTTTTTACTCTATTGATGTATGTTTATTTTATTGCAGATTTCCAACTGATCCAAAAATCAGAAGGAGCATGGCTTGGCAACATGGGAGCCCATAACTCCAAATTCAAGCGATCGTCTGTGTTCTAATCATTTTGATGTTAAATGTTATTATAAGTATTACACAAGAACTTCCCGGTTAATAAATAGTATACCGTCCGCTAGTGTGCCATAGTTTTACAATAAAGTGTAAAATAAATAAATGATTAATAAAATCACGTTTATTTTTATTTTTTTCTACACATAACTCCCTTTCTATTTCTATGGCGCATGATATATATACGCTCACTTCGTGGTGAAATGGACAATGATAAATGCATCAAATTAACTGAAGTATATGAAAGCCACAGACACTTATGGGATCCACGTTCACCGCACAATCATCTTTGTCTGTCTGCCTTTTATTCTTTTTGTAGGGATTCATTATTACTAAAGCTGCAGCGAATTGGCATACGTCACCCATGGTAGCTAGTAAGAAACTATAGAAATTCGTTGCTCAACTTGAGGCACGCTTCCGAGTTGCTGATTAATTTGGCCCAAGTGGAGATGCATGTAATTTCCCCAGCACGCGGCACGCTCAGATTGAGGCAGCTCGCCCCGCGGCTGCTCAAGTGGAGATGTGCCTTAATACCTCTCTCAATCTCTTCAACAAAAGTAATATTTTCCTGCAATTTTGCGTCACGAGTATGCCAAATTGCAGGTAAATATTATGTCATTTAGGTAGGTATACTAGACACCAACTTAAACCACCCTTATTAAGAGCAATATTCATTAAAGCGTCGGTAGCTTAGTGGTTAAGAAGACTGACTATCTTGCGATCGAGAAGACCCGGGTTCGAATCCTGGCCACTCCTAGCACAAGCAATTTAGCTTAGTTGGAGAAGTTAAAGGGAATATATTTGTAATTTCAGTTGATAATATTCTTATATTAAACAAATTATAAACAAAATTAATTTTAAAATATATATACTAAAAATGTTTTCATTTCAAATTAAATCTATCGATACGCGTCAGTTCAAGAAAGTTTGGCACATCACTAATTTTAGTTCTCTGAACCAGCGCTGCTGATTTCAGCGCCACAATGGCGAGAATTAAGAAGGCATAACTTTAGTTTGACAGCCACCTATCCAGTGTGATAATAATACAGATCAGTGTCTACAGTGTTATAAAACGCGCGTCTTTAGACAGTTCGCGTTGCTCTATAGTGTTATACAAGGCGCGTCTTTAGACAGTTCGCGTTGCTCTATAGTGTTAACTATCCTTGTATAGATCCTCTACGGTAGGTACAGTATATATTTCAAAAAGAGTTTGTGAACTCTATGTTTAATTTCTTTTTCAGAATATTGATGACATCAAATGTCATCAATATTCTGAAAATGATGACATTATAAACACGATATCTACGTCTACAATATAAATTGTGTGTTTGTACGTAAATTGTTTATACTGGAGAAAAATCTAAAATATGGACTATTTGTTTGCTATTTCCTATGAAATAGCCACCTTTGAAATATTACACCTACCTAAATCTGCTGAAAGCGTTGTTCACTTTTTACAGAAAAAATATGTACGATGAAAGTCGAAAAATAAGTTAGTATGTGACCCGTATAATGTTCAATCATGGCGACACGAAATTAATTTCATTGAGCAACATTTGATTGTGCTATACCTCCTAAAGTATTCATTTAATTTGCATGGTGTAAAGGGAATGAATGATCTTGATGAAATGTTCAAATTAACTAACGTATTTAAATTGAGAAGGATACCTTATTACCGAATATATAAGACAAAATCGCTAAAAAACACGTTTGTTGTATGGAAGCCCCCCTTAAATATTATTATGTTTTTGTTTTCAGTATTTGTTGTTATAGCGGCAACAAAAACACATAATCTGTGAAAATTTCAACTCTCTAGCTATCACCGTTCAGGAGATACAGCCTCCTGACGGACAGACAGACAGACAGACAGACAGACAGACAGACAGACAGACGGACAGCGAAGTCTCATGAATAGGGTCCCGTTCTTTACCCTTTGGGTACGGAACCCTAAAAACGATAGTGTGGACTCAGAAAATATGAGCTTACTGGGAGATACATTGTCCGCTGAACATATGCTTCAGAACTTAAACGACGTTATAGTACAGCGCCTGAAAGAAAATAACACCCTCATAGTTATGGAGCTACAACGCACAATTCACTCAGAGATAACCAAGGCGATCTGTCAAATAAGAGCAGAAACAGATCAACAATTTCAGACTCTTTCGATGCAAAATCAACAAAGAATTGAGGAGATAAAATTATTAAAAGATGAACTTGCTGAATTGAAAGTACAAAATGAAACATTACAAAAAGATTTAAGGAGTTTATCGCTACCAGAAGTTACTCAAGCTACATTCTTCACACGGGAAAGCTATAGTAGGAAAATAGTTATATATGGGTTCGAGGAATACCACAAAGAGACTGAGTATGATCTTCATGAACGTTTGATTCAGCTGTTTCACGATGTTCTTGAATTAAATGTAAGTGGGTACATAGAGGGAATGTATAGAATGGGAAAGAGCACCAAAAGCAGCCGACCGTTGGTCATAGAGCTTTTGAGCAAAAGGATGGCAAAGTTTATAATAAGCAACAGCTCGTGCTTTCGGGGCACAAAATTATTTGTATCTGAATTCCTGGACGAAAATCAGCGTAGAGAGCGGCACCTTCTTCGGGAAAACATGATGGCAGCGCGGAGGGAAGGTAAATATGCAATAATTCGCAATAAAACATTATTTATAGATGGAAAACCAATATACTACAGAGATGAACCGCAACACAAAACAACAACAAAAGAATCCCAAAAACTCAGCCAAAATAGTGTTATGAATGCGAGTGTGAGCAATCTAATTTCCCAATCAGTACCTAGCAACTCTGTCAGTAGCCATTCCTTTCGAAACCATTAACCCACAGTTTAAAATACTTTATCAAAACATGCAAAGTATCTGCAATAAACACCATATTTTAGAAGCTTTCATAGAAGAAAACCCAATTTATATGGCTATATGTATATCAGAATCCTGGCTGACATTTGAAAAGCAGGACTGTGTACAATTAACTGGATACCAAATGGCATCGTCTTACTTTCGTACCGACTACAAGGGTGGCGGTGTGTGCATCCTACTTCGTGAACACATCGAATTTGAAGAGATTCAATGCATCAAAAATATGTCTATGGAGTACGTTATAGAGATGTGCGCATGTAAGTTAATCTTAGAGAATATATTATTAATTAGTATATACTGGAATGGGCGAGAGGAAGAAATATTTTTAGATAAGATGAAACATACATTGCAACTCTTAAATAAAAAATACTCAAAAACAAAGGTAATATTGGGAGGGGACTTTAACATTAACATTTTAGAAAATAAACAGAAAATTAAGACATTTCTGGATTTCATGTTGGAGTTCAACTTCACACAGCACATAAAACACTCGACACGCATTACAAAAACTAGCTCTAAATGTATTGATTTAATATTTACAAACTTTGATGACATTAAATTATACACCACAGTAGAAAGATTGGGTTTCTCTGATCACAACGGTACTGCTATCCACCTTGACCTACCTCATCTATCAAAGCAGATCACATGGCATACGAGGTCAAGAATTTTCAGTGAGAGCAATATCCAATTCTTTAAAACTAGACTGAATGAATTAAACTGGAACAATATTTTATCACAAAGCAAAAACGTTAACGAAAACTATGACTCTTTTAAAAATGCGCTAACAGAACTTCTAAATAAATGCATACCAGAATTGCGAGGGTCAGCTAGTTAAAAGATAAAACAATAGGTTTCTTCTTATCTACTTAAAAACTATTTTTACAAATTTTATGGTAATAATAGACACTCTTTGAAATATGCATGTATGGTATTGCTGTGACTTTTATGACACGTTTAAAGTACATAGGTATGGGATAGATGGCGCTCGCGGCTACGTCAGCGTGAAATTTTCTTCCCGTTTCCCATGGGAACGTACTCCCGGGTTTGGTTATCTTTATAGCAGTATTATATATAAATTAACAAAACAAAAAATAATACTGCATTGGTGATAATAATAATAAAATGTATGTACATAGAGTACTCACTCATTTTCTTTCACAATTTTTCGTGACTTCCTTCATTAATAAATGCACTTTGTTTATTTATATTTAAAACACTTTTTACACAAATTATACGAGTACAGTTCACTGTTGTACATAGATGATGAATACCTATACACCTATAGTCGAATTTTTATTTAGACGAAGTAAATTGACAGCAACTAATGTAATTGACAGCATCGAAATTGTCATTTCACATTAAGAACTCTAAATTCGACCAGCACTCTTAATTCAACTTTGGTCGAGTGGTTAAGACGCGGATCGGTACGCAGAAGGCGCAAGATCGATTCTGGGTACAAGCATCAATTTTTGGATTATTTGACATAATATGCGACTGCAGAGTTCATAATTGACGTAAACAAAAAAAATATGAAGTGCGAGATACACGAACGTGGCCGAAGGTAGCCGAGAGTGTGATTCGTTTTCGTGACACAATTTCTGGATTCGGTCTCCACGCAAGGCCCGCGATAGAAGCTATGCAATAGCTTAAAAATAATAAAATACAGACGAATTGAGAACCTCCTCCTTTTTTGGAAGTCGGTTAATAACGCATTTTAAAATAATTTTACTCACTCTTAATAATCACTCAGTCTATGCCGTATACCTTTTACAAAATGATATATCAAAAATTTTACTTGTGTTTTATTTTAATATTTGAAATTTCTGTAATATTCGGAAAGTTTTTGATTAAGAACTGAGTAAACTTTAGTTAGTGACCCACACAGTGCAATCGCCCTTCTCTAGTTTTTAACACAATTCAGTTCGTCGCCCGTCAGCGTGCACTCCGCGCGATGTGACGTCATTTGTCTGAACACGAGTATCGTGATAGATGGATGGGGCCAGGATTATCGTAGCTTTTGAGTTGGCTTTTTTATTTAAATTTTATTCTGCTGACTATGTAATAAAGTCCACTTTTGGTAAAATTTTAAGTTATAATCTAAGGTAGAAATAGGTTCAATACGCTGTCATTCGACTTTAATGTTATCATTTATTTAATGTGGTAAATAAATATAGCCGTAAGTTGTGCGGTCAGTTCAAAGTTACATCGCCTATTCGATCACGATCTGTCAGAAACGCAATATTTGAGCGGCTGGACATTTGTAATGTTCTTCTTAATTTATAAGTATAATATATGAATTAGGTGTCACATTGTTTGTCCGCGATGAATAACTAAACTACTTATCCGATTTTAATTTTAATCAAATTTGCACACCGTGTATATTTGTGAAAAACCTTCATGTCTTTCTTGGTCATGGCAACACGTGGCATGGTTCTCTGTATTACCATAAAGAAGTAAATTACTAACATTATCGTTCAATAATATCTGTAGTACACAAGTGCTGTTTATACAATACAGCAAACATTTGATCGACGTAAATAATGACTTGTCGCGCCGTTTCATGTGCAAATATCACATTATTTTGAACTTGTAGCGCAATTTGTGTAATTAATGCTTAAAAATTTGATAGGATACCTATAGTTTGTACAAAACTAATTTTTAGACACGCGAGAGAAGCTTTTTAAGTTTAATATCTCGCTTATAAATTATATTATTATCTTTGAAATATTATTAATCATCGTGGAATTTTCAAAAAAAATTGATTAGTCTTTTATTTCAAACTTATTAGTTACTATCGTGATACCTATCTAAGAATCCTTATTAATCAACCATAAACTGCGTCAAAACAGGAGTGGTAGTTTTGGTTTGACACAGTCAAATGTTTACTGCAGCGCCGCGCCGCCCGGTGCGTTGTCACCGTAACATCAATCTAAAAACATGCAACAATCAAACCTAAACCCATAACTGAAAACTGCATCAAAATCAGACTGGTAGCTTTAACGAAAAATGGCAAAATGGATTTGCACACACAACCTCTCACCCCAAACGCATATACCTTCCATCTCCGTTCCGTCGCTGGTAAAAAGATGAACTTTTAAAATTCATCAGTGATGTTGTCGGTGCGTTCATAACACTACGTCACTTCAGATTTATGGGCTGACAATGACGTCACCTCTACAGTCGATGACGTCATACACGGACACCTCCGCGCTCTATAGAGAGCGGTGATTGATGCGCACACTGACTTGACAACTTTTGAGGTGCCTTGTTGTTTTAAAAGAATTTAAATTTGAAAAAAGACATCGTTACTCGTGGTGACTTACTACATTAAAGTCACATGATTTTCATCTCTGGTGATGCTATCGACTCAAATGCTAGAAGTAAGACAAACGTAAGAAAATCTCTACCCGCTTTGTATTTCCTAGTGATAACTCGTAGGTGACGTTAGCTTGGGTACTCTTCGTAAGTACCAACGTCTGTTTGTCTGCCCCGTTTAGATACACAACTGAGAAATTTCACCTGTAAAATAACAGTTACATGACAAAGAAACGAGTACAACCTTAACAAACTCTGTCAATGATCCAGATAGCGCTATAACAGTGGGAGCCACATCCGGATGTATTAACGGATGTGCAGTAACAATATTCTTAATTGTTATGATTACAGCCGAAAGCTCAATGAGTACGACGCGGCACAGAGTTTATTAAAGGGCAGTCGCGACGTTCCTCAGGATAAAGAAGGGGCTTATTGAATGGTTTTCACATTCCTATTAAATATAGGGTATGTGGTAATGAGCGTTGTAGGTAGAGAAGCTGCGGAATTTGGATGTTGAATCATAAAGAGATCTGATAAATTGCTCGACTTTCCCGAACCACCGCCTTTTGGGTCATGCTCATGAATAACGAGGACCCACTTTTTTATACTGCTAAGTTGTCAGACAAGCTTACGGGACCACCCGATGGCAAGTGGTCACCGGAGCCTATGGTCGTTTGCAAAACCTTTTAAGACCCATTTCAAGAATTCCATACTTTGTACATAAGATGAAATAGTTTGACAACATAGAAGCCTTCTTTACTTGACGTTTGCACTGTGACAGTAGCGTTTAATAGATGTGCATACTAGATTTGCATTAACTTGTCGATATTATTGACTGTATGACTAGGAGTAGGTATCTAGGTATACCATGGCAGCATCCCTATTTGGTGAGGTTTTGTGTTTTGGCAATAAACCAATGCTTTTATTGTGAACGTGACTTGTTTTCACTCATAAATATAAAGAACTGGATATAAAACAAATATGTACATAATACGCGTACCATTTATTACATGGTGTCATGGGGCTGTGAGGTAGGTACCGGCGCGGCGCCAAAACGTACATCGCCGGTTAGTTAAGTGAACACGTTTGACAGTAATGTTCAGCAGAACAAAGAATAACACAACGAAGGAAATAGATGATTCGGAAATGAACTACACCTTCTGTTAAATATTAGCCTAATGTCTTCCCGATTTATTTAATAAATCACAGTCAATACCTGCTTTATCACTAGGTAGGAATTCATCTGAATACTACCTGCACCTTTTATGTTTAGCCAGTACCTGCTATTTTACAGTTCGTTCGAGATATTTTATTATAAAGTGAAAAAAGACAACTTGGCCCAGACGGGACTTGAACCCGCAACCTTTGCCTAATTTTTTCACTTTATAATAAAATATTATGAAAAAGTTAGCATACTAATTGCTTTAAATATTAAAATCTATACGTTCGAGAGATACCTACACACTTTGCAGGAGATTGCTCATGGATGCATCTTACATTTTTAAATACAGTTACTTAGTAGGTAACTAAATAAATAGTCTTTAAGAAAGAGCTAATTTAACTGCTTATTTGATTCTAGACAATACATTTTATATGGTACCTACGTAAGTACTACTCACATGAGACATACGAGATCTATGGAATATCGTGGTGTTTTGAACGATACTGCTGTATATTTGTGATTCACGCAAATTGATATAAAACTAAACAATTGTTTTACTAACTATGATATGGCTGGCTGTACAGATGCCAAGGATGCTTGGCTTTCCCAGGTCAAAATTTTCCTATTCATCCAAATTCACAACGGAGCTGGGATGACGCAATTTCCAAATTAACTTTTGACTCGATTTTAAACGCCAGCTTAGGCCCAGATCGTTCAAGATTATTAGCACTCAACAGAAAGGAATCCGGTGATTGGCTAAATGCTTTTCCAACTGCTAACACTGGAACCTGTCTTGAACCGGACACTTTGAGAACGGCAGTTGGCTTGAGACTTGGCGTCCAGCTCTGCGCCCCCCTGTGGTGTTACCGTTGACTCTATGGGACACCATGGACTATCCTGCTTAAAGAGTGCAGGTCGCTTCTCTCGCCACGCTGCGCTTAACGATATCATTCGCCGTGCTCTTGCCACCGTCGTCGGTGTGCCCGCTCTCCCGCTCTCCGCTAGAGCCAAATGGCATTTTTAGGGACGATGGCAAGAGACCGGATGGGATGACCTTAATTCCTTGGGAGATGGGTCGCGTCCTAGTCTGGGATGCTACTTGCGTAGACACATTGGCCCCGTCCCGTCTTCCTAGAACAAAAGAAAAAGCCAGCGCCGCAGCGGAAGCGGCAGAAAGTAAAAACATAACCAAGTATAAAGGTGGGTCTACGCTAGACGAGCCGAGCACGAGCGGAGCACGAGCCGAGTCGCTTTGCTCGCGATGACAAGTGTCGCTCGAGGCTCGTACGTCGGTCCACAATACACGAATTTTGGCTTAGCTCGTGCTCCGCTTGTGCTGGGCTCGTCTAGCGTAGACCTACCTTTTGGGTCCCGGCTCGTCGTACCATTTTATTCCAGTCGGTGTCGAGACTGTCCTTGGGGTCCCAACGCGCATAAATTATTTAAAATTTTGAAGAAGCGTCTTGTGGAGTCCACTGGTGACCTAAGGGCTGGCAGTTATTTCTCCCAACGAACAGGCATCGCCGTTCAAAGGGGGAATGCTGCCAGTCTTTTGGGCACAATGCCACGGGGGCCCTATTTAGATTTAGTTTAGTTTTATTCATTTTGTAAATAGTTATTACGCTTTAATGTACATACCATTTGTCTAATATTTTATTGAATAAATTATTTTTATTTTAATAAAAAATATAAATCTTTCGGTAAAACCATCCTACTTTGTCATTTAGAATGATTTTTTCGGCAAAGGGTGTTAGGCATACTTAAGTCTATGGGCGTAGGTATATTTTTATTTTTTTATGCTTCAACAGTGAGCTTTTTCAAGCACTTTTTTGAAAACAACTTAAACTATAATACCTACTTTATTCCATTCACGAGTTGTTTTGTAAGGTATTGTGTGAAAACTTTCCTTTGTACAAGCAGCCAATGTGCGTCGCCGGTGCTGTGTTCCAACTGGTTCCAACACTGCGGCTTATGGGTGTGCGAAAGTATGTGACTAATGGCTGTTGTACGACTAACTTTGGTGCTGAAAACTGCACTATAAATTATAGAATACAAAGCATTATTGGTTTTCATTTGTACGTTACTTTACGGAACTCCAATTGTCTCCGGTTTTCACATGGAAATCGTGGGTAAGTTTATCGAAAGGGAGACCTCATAATGTCCGCGGGTGCCTACTTATTGGATGTAGGCAGCGCAAAACCAAAAACTGTGGCGGTGTTGATGGAACACTTATGATAATTCAATGAAGTATGTATCTTGTAAAAATTGTAAAATGTAAATATGAATAGAAAAGCTTAGCATAAATCTACCTTGAATTCAATAGGTACTAGATCATAGTTGCGCGTGCACAGCGTTGTTTGACAATCAATCAAATTACATAAATGATTTATTCAATAGCAAGGATTGAAAATTACTCGTTTTTACTATGGTAACAAAGCTGGTTTGAAGTCGTAAAGGCTGACATATATTTGTCACAATCGGGAATGCTGAAGATCAAGACAATACCAAAAATAATGATAATAAAGTCTCTGATAACGGGGAGAGAGCAAGCAGTGAAACTTTTTACAACGCGGTATAGGTATGGATGGAGACAATAATATAAGTAACTAACATTGACTTTATCTTTTAAATCGCCATCAAAAGTACTACGACTGTGCACAGACAGCTGTATAAGAATTATCCGCCATTACATTAATGATGCTATGGAGCCATTTGCTTGGTATAAATGACGTCATTCCGCCAAGAAGGGCCCCGTAACGCTTTGTTATATTATGTAAAGTTAATATTTACGGGTTTTTGGTAGAAAAGGGAAGGAGGTAAGGTAGACACTGAGCATTCACCGTCTTTCACCTAGTACAGGATCGTTAAAAGTTACGTGCTTCATCTCTGAAACACCCCCGATAAGCCATTCTTTATTTTTTGCGAATAAGAATTTATCATTATACCTATCTCTTCATGAAATGTAATATAGGAATCTTGTTTCGACGCAATAGATTACAGGCAGTATAGATATGGCGACAATTGCGAGAGATCTGCGTCCAAAAGGGGACTAATTCATACTGATGTTAAATCAAAAACTTTAGGAGCAAGTTTAAAATAATCAACCGCAATGTGCCTTGTATTTACAATCTCCTGTTCAAAAGGTTGCGCGTTAGCCGAGTACAAAGTTAGTTTAATAAGTTTTGTAACTAAATTGAATTTTATAAGTGGCGCGGGTCGTTTGGTGTGAGTTTACTACGATAGTCGATGTCGTAAAGTACCCACGGCCGGTAAGCTATTGTCTGGAAGTCTGAAAGTTGACGCTCAAACTTTCTATTGATAAACGACTTAAATACTTTTAGTCCCCTATCGTTTGAAATTGTTTAGCTATTGTTACATTTTTCATATCGCACTGACGTGACAATAATAGTTTCTAGAAAGGGATTACTACAATAGTCTATCGAGGTAATATCTTAATAGGTATTCTAAAGAGAAATAATTTGTATGTTTCTAATCGAATCGAACCTCAAATTTCTCAATCGATTTTCTTTTTAATGATAAAGAAAAGATTTCAAAATACCTTTCACCATTAGAAAGACCAGTTTTTCTGAAGTACCATTGGCTTGGATATTAACATGTATCAACATGATGAGGAAGCGGAGTAGTAATGATAAATGTCCACATATCTTACACATGAATTTCTATATTAAATAAAAATAAATAAATAAATAAATGTTTATTGCAAAACTATAAGACAGCATCTTTTCTTTTCTACATACAATTTCAGAAACAATAACACGCCCATGGAGTCAGTATTACAGAATCCGAAATTCGCAAACAATTTCAGTAACCATGATACAATTAAGCCAAAAGATAACAATAAAAATAAATAATTAGGAACTCAATTACAACTCAAGCAGTCACAGCCACATCCGCCACCATACGACAAAGTCAGCGAAACACTGATCTGTATTATAATTACCACTACATATTGTTTGCCACTTTTAATGTATCAACAATATACCTACCCACATTATAATAGCTCAAGCCGTATTAGGTAACATAGTTAATTTGCACCAGATAGCGTGGTATGAAAATATTCCTAAATAAGTAAGAATGTATTTAATCAAAATACATTCCAAACGTATGCCACATTGAGAGAAGATTAACGGCAGCCGGTAATGGCGCGCGCTCAGCTGATTTATTTAATGTTTACATCTTCCTACCTACGCCACTGTTGTGGTTTGTTTAGAAAAAGGGAAGTGGGCTACATGAAGTTGTATTTACAGGTAAAAAGGTTCTAAATATACGTTAGTTGATTATCGCTGGTCAGCTCGTACTAGCTGAATGTATTTTTCAATATTCGGGTTCCTCCCGTATCTTAATCTGATGCGGTTAAGTAACTACTGATATTCCTTCTAGGACTCTTCAGCCATTATAGGCATGCATTGAACTATAAAAACGTCACGTAAACTACAAACCCGTTGGCTGTCAAAATTCTACAGTAATTCAGTAAAAAAAATTGCTTTATGCCCTTTTCATCTGAATAAAATTTAACTGCGTTGCAAACACATTCATCCGTTTTCGTAGTATTTTAAAAAGTAGAAAATGTTGGTCTTATCGTATTATAAAGTTGATTCCAGAAAGCTACCCTAATTAAGAATCTTATCTGGCGAATGTACAAATTCATAATTTTAATGCAGAACCTCCCTTTTTGAAGTAGATAGAGGTGCAAATATGTCTCACAATCAGAATTTTTCTGCAGCAACTGTGAGAGAGAGGAAAATCCGACTACTATTGCCGCCCACGTACTTTGTTTCTTCATTTGGTTCAACTAACTAACTCTAAAACAGGAGCTATAAAGAACCTAGGAAGAGTTCGTTTGGGTACCTACCTAAACTAACTCGACACCCATGCCATCGCGTATTGCCCCAATATGGGTTCTCTGTCAACATTACTTACCACACCACTTATGAAGGCATTGTTCTGTAGACATACATTGTTCAAACACACGGCTAATAGATTGCACCGTGTATCGATAATCCTACATAGTTGGTGTTTCCTACGTGCTGTGGGTTAAAGTATTCTCATGTGGTTTAGCTTAATTGAACCGAGGCTATGAGTTCACAGAATTTAATAATAATACAATCGGTAATTTTTTCATGTAAATGTCTTTGAAAATGCTCGAATTGCCGAAATACTTATTTGTGGATGAGTTTAGACTATCTACATAGCAACGGAATGGTTACTACGATATGGTACTCCTGGGTGTTATAATTTTGGTTCGGATTCCACAATACTTCTTTCCATCAGTTGGGCCGTATTCGCACTTTGATTTTGCAGACATATGCAAAGACAAAGTCAGAAAAAATATCTATTTACTTCGCATGTTCCTAATAAATAGGCACTTGCAAAACAGCTTTGCCTCCTTAGTAGTACTCCACTTCTGCAGGATGTAGACCTGGTGTCTACTATGATACTGATTAGGAGGATGAAATCAAAGTGGAACTATTTGTATTTTCATTTGTCAAGAATCTAGAAGCTATTAAATGAAGCTGAAAAAATAATATAAACATATTTTGAAACGAATACTAATTGAATTTGTATTACGTAAAACTTTTGATTCAGAAGAGGTAACTACAGAGAGATAATTTAAACATAAAATCCCCAACAATATTCAAAGTTTGGTATAAATAATTATAAACTCAATTACCAAACTGTGGCACCTGGTTAAGATAAAGACTTTAAGCTCGAAGTTACGAGCACTTTACAGTGGCTTTGCTATTTCATGTTCTCAACTCAACGTGATAAATACCTACTTGGCTGATTCATCAACGTGGACCATAAACCTCTGGGTGAGGAACGTCAAACTTGGACAGTAGCTTATACAGGCTGATTTATAACTTTCTTAAAACTTCGGAAATCTCTAACTTAAGAAAATTGTGAAAAGATAATAATCATTATAGAATTTAGACTTTGTTTCTAGTTTTTGAAGCTGTGTTTACACAGGAATTACATACTGCCAGAGTGCTAGTTAACATTATTGTGTGGAGGGACCACGACTTTAGCGTGTCGCTCTGCCGATTAAAATGTCCAAAACCCGAAGTGTACAAAGTAACTTCTATACCTGTAACCTGGAACAGAATGTGCGTGATGTTACGTTATTACAGCAGATAAAAATATTCTATCGTTGAATTATTAAAGATCTGCGAATGTCTTTATCAGATCAATAGGAGGTTTAATAGGTATTCTATTGAACCAACACAATAAAAACGTTTCATACATGTAATGGGAAGAAATATATAGAACCTTTATTTTTAATCCCTTGAAAATAGAACCCTGTTTATCCCTGTTAAGGATGTGATTCGTACAAAAATAATCTGAAATGAAACCTGAAAATGTTTAATTGCTAAGAGGTGTGAGACCCCAACATGTTGAACAAATAAAGCGCACGAGACTTACAATAGTTCGGAAATAGAGAACAAATAATGGTGGCGGTTTGTTTGTCTGTTTGTCCCAGCTGTGGCTCGGAACATAATCCAGGTTAAAAAGCCACTGCGAGCCAGTTGGTGTTGGAAGTTCGGCTTATATTGTGTGTTGTAAATATTGGAGCATGTTAGGTTCGTGTGTGAGATAAGTGTAGTGTAGGTAATTGTGTAAGAAGCAGAAACATTTTTGAGCATGAATTGTTGCATTTGCTTTATAAATAAATAAATATTGAAGGACATTTCACACAACGCTATCTGATCACAAAGTAAGCTAGGAATAACCTGCTTGTGTTATGGGTATCAGACCACGGATATTAATACTTATATACTTTTAAATACATACATATTATACATAGAAACACCCAGACTCTCGAGCCAAACATTTATGGGTCACACAAATATTTGTCTCCGGTGGGAATCGAACCCATGACCTCCAGCGCTGCAGGCGGTATCACTACCGACTGCGCCACAGAGGCAGTCATTATGTACTTAAGACAAGCTAGACCGCTATATATTTTTAATCGTCGCGAATATAACCCGAATTATTCAAAAATCTATGCACAAATAATGAGTAAAAATTTGTGAAAATTTAGAAACATGAAGTTCTATTGTGTTGACACCTAAGATATTATAATTAGACCCTTTACCACTAATTTAATACTTTTTGCGGTCAATTTTGCATTAGCTACTTTTGTAAAGTTAAAATTTATTAGTTTATTTCAAAATTATACAAAAGGTCCTGTGTCTAGGGTTTGCCATTTTAAGGGTGTCAAATCATGATCTTTATGTAGTCTAAAAAAGACTCCTTCAAATCAATACTCATTCAGCTTTTACAATCCTTCGTTACAGTAAGTCTTTTCGTCTTAAAATTATCACAACGCTCTTTGTTCATTATTTATTTTAATATTCGTCACTTTCCGAAAAAAGGGTTAAATTATTCATACCTTTGTTAAACATACGCTTTGGCAAAATTTTAACGCAAATTTGAATAACTGAGTGAAGCTCCAAGCGTTTTTATCAATTCGGTAAGGCGACTTCGGCAATCGAGATACTTTCAAATGAATCCTTTCACTCGCCTTTTGACTATGGGAGAACAAAACAAACCACATGGACACTATGTTGAAGTTTTTTTGTATTGTAATATTAATTATGGTGTGAAGATTAATAGATTACGCTAAAATATTTACAATAAAGGTGGAGAATCACAAAGTACCAATGTTGAAGATTGACGTTCCGGTCTTTTTGACCGTGATGTAATAAAGACCGCGTCTGTCCGTCTATGTCTGCGACTGCCCTCTTCGCAAGCAAAGCAAACGAGAGTCGGAGGCAGCTACTTCATGTCCATTACTAGAAAGCGCGCGGCGTGGTTTGAGTGATCCATGGCGGGTAGCCACGGTCTTTTTGCCCTTCCTGTGCGTTGGTAGCATAGGATTCTCTTTGCGTTATCGTTCGCCGTGAAATTGACCGGCCCGGCCCGCCCCGTCTCGTTTGAAAAGCACCTTACTTCCCATCGAGACCAACAATATACCTCTAATGTATTTTATGAAAATGTATTTCCAACGTAGTTTGTAGCTCCTCTTTAGAAACTACTCAGTTAAACTCACAATTTACACGTGAATACAGCGTTTAGTTGGAACAACGGTCATGAAAGTTATTATTCTAATAAAATATCACAAACTACCGCAGTATGGCGAGAAAAAGTGAAAGCGTCTACGTGGCTGGCGAGTCAAACGTGTAAAACCTTGAGTGTGAGTTAAAGTTTATTGTACAGTACTTTTTTTATATTTTTTGCACATTTTTAATACATTATTTTCGTGTGTTCTTAGAATAGGATCACTTAGTATATTTACTCAATATATTTATTTAGATTATGAATATAGAAACACAGCCTAGCCTTTCTTCAGCGCGAGAACTTTTAAGCCCGATACAGGATTGGTAGCGAGAACTTTTATATCGCGATGCAGTATTCTTTGTGCGATTGTTTTTCTATGAAGCTCGTCACACTACACATCGTACGAATATACAAAATAGGACGACATTTAGGAAAGAGCTCCGTGTTTATTTACGAAGCCGCGACGTGGTTAGTATGGTTACTATAAAAGTACCTACAATACAATCATAATTGACTTTTAGCAATTTATGTTGTTTATAATGTGCCGTTCGATAACATGCAATAAATAAGTAAAGAGTAGGTTGATCATCGACCAAACGCGGCGCTAGTTCGATTACAGTATGAATCATTGAGCACACATCGTACGTCTATTGGCGCCCAGAGCATTTCGCAGTTGTTCGTATTCCACATTTAATTTCCACTAACAAGGCATAATTAACGCGTCGACAAAGGTTTATAAAGGTTTCCTATATTGTAGGTATAGCTTGGAATTTATAGAATGTGTTTGTCAAAATGTGCTTTTCAGCAGCTCTAGCTTTGATGCCGGTGACAATGGTTTACTTGGTAATGCGACATTTCACTACAATCTGATCTGGCCTATAGGTACCTACCTACTCAACTTACAAATAATGTAACTATGTTTGTTCGGTGGAATTTTGCAACTCAATTTCGAAGTAAGTAAGATCTTAAACGATTGTCAGATACTGACCAATGTCACTTGTGTTGTTCCACGATATTTATTTATGAAACTGACCGATTTGACCTCACCGCGTTCTCAAAGGTTTGCTAGATGACTGGTCTGGGAATAAATCAGGTCGTATGCTATTGTGCCATCTCTGTGAAATAAAAAAGTGAGTCAAGTTGCCACCACAAAGACGACGGCCGCGTACAGTAAAAATTTTATTACCGCATAAATTACGTGATACGCCACCATAATAATGGAGGCGAAGCACTCTTGAAAAGCGCTCGTTTTGGGCACATTTTATTATAAATTTTGATTCGAGGCTTATTTGACAACAATAAAGTCTCCCATGGATCAGTGAAATGCAAAATTGCAATAAGTAGTAACTGTTTATTTATTATTGAATGAGTCAAATGCGAATTATTAACATTGCTATGTATGAAATCTATAGATACTAATAGATGTTTAAAGAGGAAAGATTTGATTGTTTGTTTGTTTGCAAGAATAGGCTCCGGAACTACTGGACCGATTTGAAAAAATCTTTCACTGTTGGCAAGCTACACTCCTTGCGGTGAACATAGGCTATATTTTATTTCCGTATTCCCATAGGAACGGGAACTACGCGGGTGAGACCGCGTGACGTCCGCTAGTCTTACTTAATATTATAAATGCGAAAGTTTGAGAGTGTGGATGTTTGTTACTCTTTCACGTTAAAGCGTGCTGAACGGATCTGGCTGCAAATCGTTACAGGGGTAGATTTAGGTCTGGAATAACACATAGGCTACTTTCTATCCCGGGAATAAGTTCCCACGGGAAAAAAATCTTACGCGGGCGACGCTGCAGGCATCAGCTAGTAATAAATAAAGTAGGGATTGGTGAGCAAAAGTAGAACAGCCTATAAAGTATTTACGTGAGCAAGAACGAAGAATAAAATTCCAAGTAAGTATCGGTACATAATTTATTCTGTTCAATAGCAGGCAGAATAGTTCGCAGAAGACTAGAAGAGTAAATCCTTCTAAACGGAGAGGGGAGATTGCGAAGCTCATTAGGTACATACATCTCATTACCATCATTACCGACAAACATCTATTTTTGCTTGTATAACTGTCAAAGTATGATTGTAAATAAATGAAACCAAATATTTAGTAGAATTAGCGAAAAATTGTAAATCTATGAGCAGAATGGTTTTATAACTACCGAGCGGAAAGCAATAGCGATCCAACAAAAACAAAATGTGTCTATTGCTTTTTTATGGCGATATACCTACTTTAAAATTCATTTCAGTTTTTAGTATTTCGTTTAAAAACAAATTAAAAGAAAATTTACTCCAGATTAAAGGACTATTGAAAAAGTTTTTCTCAAAAAAGTCGCTTATATTTTCTTATCTTAAAAAAATCTATGATAATATTATCAGCATCCTTAATCCGACTGAGTTATTTTTCTTCCCTCTATAGACTCTCTTCCCATAAGCTTTCTTCCTAAGCCTAACTGTCGCCATGGGAATATTTAGTGGTTTTGTTTTCCGGAAATAGATGGGCTGAACCATTAGTGAACGGAAGTGACGCCATTAAGTTAATTGGCAATTCGCTGGAGAACACTTGCGGCTGCCGTGCTGATAATCATTGATTGTATTTCATTTGGGGGATAAACGACTGTGATAAAAGTGATAGTACCCGATTAGAGCAAAGCTGGAACACTTTTGAAAATGTATTAGAAAAGTTTTTTGAAGTATATAATTGCAAAATAAAAAGATTCAATGGCACTTACCTATCGTTTTAAAACATTTGGAGCACAATTTAAGGTTTAATTCTATTAAAACAACTGATTTAATACTATTTTTGTTGAAAGGACGATAAATTTATTATCAGAAATTAATTTTTTTAACGTGTATTATTCTATCCTAATGATAGAAAAATACACGACTTCACATTAAATTCTACAACATTATTTAGGCCTTACCTAGTTTTTAAAGTACCTGTAGCCCCGCTAACCCCGAATTCCACACAACGATCACGCTGCGGTCAGTTGTGAGAAGGGTCACCATTAGTGGCATTGACAAACGTTTCTGTGCTTTTTAACCGACTTCCAAAAAAGGAGGAGGTTCTCAATTCGTCTGTATTTTAAAGCTTTAGTCTCGTTCTGGTTGCCAGTGGCATGGTAGTCGTTGAACCATGTTGGAGGCAATAGGGTCGTCATCGCGACTGGAAAATGTCCGTTGTTGCTAACATCTATAAACTGTGGTAACCATTTTTAATAATAACATTATCATATTATGCTTGTCTGCTGTAGTTTTGATGGGTATACGACGCCAAATCGAATGCCAAATAATCGAACGTTCAAAATATCGAACGTTTAATATATCAAACGTTCAAAATATCGAAGATTACAATATCAATGTTCGATAATATTAAACGTTCGATATTTCGAACGTTCGAATATTTGTATGTTCGATTATTTGGCATTCGATTTGGCATAGTACACCCGTTTTGATATTTGCTATACGTATCATCTTCTGCGTAAGATAAGATAAGATAACATACGTGGACTGGACAGTATACAGTACAGACGGACGACAACGTCACATGAATAGGGTCCCGTTTTTACAATCGGAATACGGAAACCTAAAAACATAGAGATTATAAACCCTTCAAACAAAAATACCAGTGGCTCTCTGTCTGTGCTAACAGAAATAAACACTTAGCGTCCTTTGAAGTATTTACTTCAAAAAATAATTCAACACTAAATGTCACACAGAAAGTCAACATTCATTAAAGTATCGCAAGAAAGCTTCATCTTCAAGTTTACACAACAAATAAATAGGATGTTTGTGTTAAAAGTTTGGTAACAAAAACCTCGGACCACTTCGACCTGTTGTTTTGTTTAGGATTTGAACAAGGGCCCTCTTCTGTGTCCTTGAGAGCAGTTGATTGGGACAAGTCTTGGGATTTTTTGTTTTAGTATTGCTCGCGGAATTAATGTGAAAGAATTTTTCAAATCGGACCAGTAGTACCGGAGCCTATTCGTTACAAACAAACAAACTAACAAACACACAAAAAACAAATCTTTCCTCTTTATAATATTAGTATAGACTAGCTGATGCCTGCAGCTTCGCCCGCGTAAGATTTTTTTCCCGTGGGAACTTATTCCCGGGATAAAAAGTAGCCTATGTGTTATTCCAGACCTATATCTACCCCTGTACCGATTTTCAGCCAGATCCGTTCAGCCGTTAGAGCGTGAAAGAGTAACAAACATCCACACTCAAAAACTTTCGCATTTATAATATTGTAAGACTAGCGAAGGTCATGCGGTTTTACCCGCGTAGTTCCCGATCCCATGGGAATACGGGAATAAAATATAGCCTAGGTTCACCGCAAGGAGTGTAGCTTGCCAACAGTGAAAGATTTTTTCAAATCGGTCCAGTGTTCCGGAGCCTATTCGTGCAAACAAACAAACAATCAAATCTTTCCTCTTTATAATATCTATTAGTATAGATTTCATACTTAATAGCAATGTTAATAATTCGCATTTGACTCATTCAATAATAAATAAACAGTTAGGTACTTTGGCAATTTGCATTTCACTGATCCATGGGAGGCTTAATTGTTGTCAAATAAGCCTCGAATCAAAATTTATAATAAAATGTGCCCAAAACGAGCGCATTTCAAGAGTGCTTCGCCTCCATTATTATGGTGGCGTATCACGTAATTTATGCGGTAATAAAATTTTTAATGTACGCGGCCGTCGTCTTTGTGGTGGCAACTTGGCTCACTTTTTTATTTCACAGAGATGGCACAATAGCATACGACCTGATTTATTCCCAGAGCAGTCATCTAGCAAACCTTTGAGAACGCGGTGAGGTCAAATCGGTCAGTTTCATAAATAAACTAGCTGATGCCCGCAGCTTCGCCCGCGATGGGCTGTATGTGAAATTTTGCTGAATTTTCTTTGCTATAAACCTCACGGTCGAGACCTTTCCAACGAATGCAAAACCGTGGAAATCGGTTCGTGCGTTCTAAAGTTATAGCGTCAGGAAGGAAAACCCGACTTATTTTTATATAATAGATATCGTGGAACAACACAAGTGACATTGGTCAGTATCTGACAATCGTTTAAGTCCTACTTACTTCGAAATTGTGTTGCAAAATTCCACCCGAACCAACATAGTTACATTATTTGCAAGTTGAGTACCTGTAGGCCTGATCAGATTGTAGTAAAATGCCGCATTACAAAGTAAACCATTGTCACCGGCATCAAAGCTGCTGAAAAGCACATTTTGACAAACACATTCTATAAATGCCAAGCTATACCTACAATAGAGGAAACCTTTATAAACCTTTGTCGACGCGTTAATTATGCCTTGTTGGTGGAAATGTGGAATACGCACAACTGCGAAATGCACTGGACGCCAATAGGCGTGTGCGATGTGTACTCAATGATTCATACTGTAATCGAACTAGCGCCGCGTTTGCCCGATGATCAACCTTCTCTTTACTTATTTATTGCATGTTATCGAACGGCACATTATGAACAACATAAATTGCTAAAAGTCAATTATGATTGTATTGTAGGTACTTTTATAGTAACCATACTAACCACCTCGCGGCTTCGTAAATAAACACGGAGCTCTCTCCTAAATGTCCTCCTATTTTGTATATTCCTACAATGTGTGGTGTGACCAGAGCTTCATAGAAAAACAATCGCACAAAGAATACTGCATCGCGATATAAAAGTTTTCGCTGAAGAAAGGCTAGGCTGTGTTTCTATATTCATAATCTAAATAATATATTGAGAAAATATACTTAGTGATCCTATGCTAAGAACACACGAAAATAATGTATTAAAAATGTGCAAAATATATAAAATAGTACTGCACAATAAACTTTAACTCACACTCAAGGTTTGACACGTTTGACTCGCCAGCCACGCCGCAAAGAGCTTGGCCAGCATTTCCGCTTTCTCTTGGGCCTTGTGAGCCAGTGATCCGTCAGGATAGCGCAGCGGCGGCAGCGAGGGCTTGCAAAAGTTGGCCTGCACGGCTTTGGCCAGTTGCCAGTATCCACGGCTGCCCGTCGGATGTGACGTGAGCTCCTGACCAAGCCGCGTGACGCGCTGGGCGTCCGCTCTCTTGAAGGCTCTCTTACTGGACCTAGTGGCTCTGTTGTACGCTGCCTTGAGGCGGGCCACATTCGGGTCGCGCACAGCTCGAGCCCTGATCTAGGCGCGGTAAGCCGCCTGTTTTTGTTGAACAGCTACGCTGCCGTCCTTAGGAAAAACAACGCAATCGACATTTTTGACGAAATTGAGTTATTAGTATATTCGGAATCACCGAAACGAGATCTACAAGAATCAATTACTCATTTTTTGATATCTTGATTAGTTTTCATTTTATTGTTAAGCATAAACAGCGCAATTAATGCATTTCCAACTTTTTACTAATCATAAGCATCGTAAGCAAACATGCGTTGTTTATGACTCGTATTTTATATGAATTTTAATTAGCCCGTCTTAAGCGGAGTAACGCAGGTGTGTATTTACGATTATTATGACTAGAAAAGTAAAGGAAAAGAAGGTCTATTTCAAAGATTGTTGCTCTTAACAACTAAAAAATAAAAATATTTTGGTTAAAATTTGACTTGTAACTGGAAATTTTAGCAAGAGGTCATAGAAAAAAGTAATTATCACAGTGATCGTTAACAAAGTATTGAATTATAGCAAACTACTTCGGACATTTGATTAATTAATGATGTATTTTAATATTTTATGAAATGATAATGAAAGAAAGAAAGAACAAGTTTTTATTCTACATTAATGCCTAATAATAAAACAATTTCACATTTCAACTTATAGTTTTATGTCCCACGTAATAGGTGGTGATCCACGTAATCTTTAAGCTATTTTATGATTAAGCAAACAAGGCAGTTTTATACGCTGCTTGATGAGCCTGATGAAGAAATACACCTCCTTTCATACACCATGTGTGACGTAAACGAAGTTGCGAGGGTCAGCTAGTGAATTATAAATCAATAAATAATTATAAATTTGATAATGTTACATAGTATTTTAATTAAAATTATAATATATTTTTAATATAATAATACTGACAGGTGCCCTTACGTAGGCGACTCGGTAATGAGCCTCTTTGGTGCTGCTATTCAAAGCTCCCGGGGTTAAAAAGAGACGAATACACTGAGCTCCTAATGTTGTACTACGACAGAAAAACTATATTTTGAATAGCTTAGTTCTATAATAGCAGAAAGGAGGGAAAGAAACGTACCATACGGCCTGGAAGATACAGTTGACACTAGTTCGAAGGCAGGGTTCAATGTACCTAATAGTTTGTGTCATTAAACAATTTATTATAGATTATCATTAGGTATATAGTCTCACTTTGTAGATTTTAATTCACAGTAGTAAAGGATAACCACAGATGTAACGCGAATTGAAATCCTTTATGATATAAGACAGCAAAAATTGACTATAGATATTGCTAGTCGCTTAGTTCTGGCTGGATTTCTTTAATATAATTATAGTAGCACCTCCGTCCGACATGCGTTTTTCTGGGTCGTAAAGGAAACAGAAGGATTAAGTTAAGGAGTTCTTTAAAACACTCGTCTTAATAGATTTCGTAGAATGCAGTCAAAGCTAATAAAGATTTCGTAGGATAATATTTGATATTTGTTTAATTAAGTACGTAAAATTAAACGCATGCGAGCTTCTCTAAAAGAATTTACTAGTCATAATGAACACATTTGCTACGTATAAGTTATAAAATTGGAACATACGTCGAAGTAATCCCATATCTTTACTAGACATAAACATCACAAAATGCATTTACTAGAGATAAATGACGCATCTGCAGCACATGCGTTGATAATGCTTAGTGATTTAGTATTATTGCAGGGAATATTTACTAGCCTTAAACCTTTTTTCTTTATTTTAAATAATGAATAAACTAATTGTATAAATATAGTATCGCACATGCAAAGTTCACATTTCAAGGAATCGAACAAAACAATAAAACTTAGAATATTCCTGTTAGTTTCCGAGAGACAATAAAAAAAACTAAAAAAACTTTAAACGCGATTTACTCGAAAGTTACTTCCAAGCAAGTGCGTTGTTTATCCTTATGACGGCAGTACGGCACACTCACGCCCGAACCAGGGGCGGGCTTTGCGGATGCTGGCGACATCAGTGTATGGAATGTAGTATTCCATACCTAATGTGATTTCACCAGCAACCGCAGAGGCGCTTTCCGATGAAGCCCTCCCTGCAAAGCAGCGCTGACTCCACGGGACGGCTGCAAAGTATTCTCGTAGTCCGTCCCAGTCTGCTGACGAGTAGTGCCACAGTCGCCGCGACACCTCTACTGCCCTTGCAGGGGACGGTACCTGCAGGCGGGCACGCACAACACAGTGGTCGGATGTACCCAGTGGGGCGCTAACCGTCACACTGTACTGTGCTGGATTACTCGTCAGCAGTAAGTCCAGCAGGGCGGGTTCATGGTCTGACCTGTCAGGTATGCGCGTAATCCCGCGTACCACCTGGGTCAGAAGATGGGAGAGTGCGAACGCGTGGGTGGCCCGTCCCGCAGGATCTGTCTTGAGGGACCCCAACCACTCAATGTGGTGACCATTGAAGTCCCCCAGAAAAACCAACTCGGCGTTCGGGAACCGTACCTGCGCGTCATCAGCCCCCTCGCTCAGGTGCTGATACAGCCTCATCATCTCAGCTGTCCCTGTGTGGGATCGATAGACACACACGTAGATCTGACTCATGGAGCCGTGATCTACGTGCAGCCAAAGGACGGAGAGGGAAGGGTCCTCAAGGCAGCGCAGCCGGCGACAGCAAACATCCGCCCTAACGAACGCGCACACCCCGGCTTTTTCTCGAAATAGTTCCTCGATGATATAGCCGGGGTACCTAAGGTACGACTGATCGGCAGGGCGGAGTATTTGCGTCTCCGTTAGGAACATCACAGCTGGCCGTGCCGTCTCTAGATGGTGATGGACGACGTTGAGGTTGGCATGGAGTCCGCGGATGTTAGCGAACTCCACCTCAAACAGTACGTTACTGGGAGTAGTAGCGGCCGCTGTGGTACCTGATTTTCTTTTCTGCACTGCCATGATTGCTGGGAAAGGGAGACGTGAAGACGGAGTGACATTTGCTGCAGCAGTGAGTGACAAGGCGTAGGGGCTAGCTTCATCTATGACTGTGTGGTGAGACGGAAGCCGACCCGCCGGACGGAAGGGCCCCCGTACCCCCCCGAGTGTGGTCGCCGGGGTCCCAGTCCGGTCACCATCCGGCACGACGAACCACATCGGGATTATGCGCGGCCTGGTGGGGCAGCCTCCCAGGGTGGTTAGTCCCAGTTGGGCCCCTATACTATGCCGCGGGCGGCCAGCGGTAAAACCGTTTCTACGGGTCTCCCTGGCCGCCGGGTCGACCCCCGTCAGCCACACTAGAATCCGCTTAGCGCCTACTGGTCCCCCCCTGCTGCATCAAACATCGCCCCGGGCCCGGCTGTGCAGCTGCTGAACCCCGAACGCAACCCAACCGGGGCTGGGTTACTTGGGGGGCTTTTCACAGCTGCACGGTGGTACCCCCCCGGACCAACACTTTGTACCACCTGGCACCCACATAGGAGCCTAGGCCACCATGTGGGTACCTAAATTCGCGGAGCCTCGTTCGTTGGTTAACAGGTGCACCACGTGTAGGTGAGGTCGCTTGGGCCCCCGAAAATTTGGTGGTGGTGGGGCCCCTTACACCCAAAACATAATCATATCACATAATAAGTGACACTATCGCATGGTGTAATTGTATAGAGAGAGTGTTTTTAATAAGCTTTTATTAGGTCGTCGTGTATGTAACTAACAATGTAATGGAATCTAAGGATACTAATTTAACCATCTTCCAAGGATCGTAGCGTCATGAAAATTGGCAGATGTATGTAGTTCTGATGACAATACAATAATATGGTACTGTCAAACTGATATGATGATGGAGCCGGAAGATAGGCCCAGAAAACCAGTGGAATCTAAGGTTGCTAATTTAACTAGCTTCCAAGGATCGTAGGGTCATGAAAATTGGCAGTTGTATGTAGTTCTGATGACAATACAATAATATGGTACTGTCAAACTGATATGATGATGGAGCTGAAAGATAGGCACTGAAACTTCGATGGAAAAAGTGGAATCTAAGGATACTAATTTAACCAGCTTCCAAGGATCGTAGCGTCATGAAAATTGGCAGATGTATGTAGTTCTGATGACAATACAATAATATGGTACTGTCAAACTGATATGATGATGGAGCCGGAAGATAGGCCCAGAAAACCAGTGGAATCTAAGGTTGCTAATTTAACTAGCTTCCAAGGATCGTAGGGTCATGAAAATTGGCAGTTGTATGTAGTTCTGATGACAATACAATAATATGGTACTGTCAAACTGATATGATGATGGAGCTGAAAGATAGGCACTGAAACTTCGATGGAAAAAGTGGAGTTTAAGGTAGCTAATTTAACAAGCTTCCAAGGATCGTAGCGTCATGAAAATTGGCAGCTGTATGTAGTTCTGATGACAATACAATAATATGGTACTGTCGAACTGATCTGATGATGGAGCCGGAAGATATGCACTGGAACTTCATGATGGAATATCGTATTATATCTGTTTTTGGATTCGTCAGAAAAGTCTTGTAATGAAATTTGACCAGGCTTAGGTTTCAAGGTTATAACAAACCTTTTTTTAATTGACTTGTAAAACTATGCAATGGAATCTCAGGTAACTAATTTAAGCCGCTACGATCCTTGGAAGATCCAAGGATCGTAGCGTCATGAAAATTGGCAGATGTTTGTAGTTCTGATAACAATACATTAATATGGTGCTGTCAAACTGATCTGTGATGGAGTCGTAAGATATGAACTGTAACTTCATGATTGAACATCGTATCATAGCTGTGTTTGGATTTGTTAGAAAAGTCGTGTAATGAGCTTAGACCACGATTAGGGTTTAAGGTTATAACAAACCTGTTATACACTCGAGAGCAATGAATCCGGGTCACTTAAAGAATCCTAAAAATCTCGGAAACTAAAAATGCTAGGTTAATGCAATAAATTGTATTTAATAGACAATGTAATACTCCTTAAATGAAGGTATTAAAACTTCTTAGTTATTGTAAAGTTATATCATAAAAAAATCAAATTTGAAAAAGGGCCACTTTCGAAGATGGAACTACGAAATTACAGCATTTGGTGTTGCTTTTGTTTGTAATCTGTCATTTATGTGGGTACATAAACCATGTTGATAGTGCTCTATATTCATTAATCAAGCTGAAATTATGTCGCTTACGCCTGAAGAATGCACCAGAATACTTACAATGCTGGAAACCGGCCGGAGTCAGCGCGATACAGCCAGGACTGTCGGTGTGTCGCTGTCAACAGTACAAAGAGTTCTCCGACGTTACGAAGAAACTGGTTCTAACCTACGCAGACCAGGAACGGGCAGAACCAGGTGTACCACAGCACGAGAAGACCGATACTTGGTGAACACCATGCTTCGAAATCGCTTTCTCACAGGAACTGAACTCACCAATCAGTTTCGACGCCTCGGAGGAAGTAACCCAAGTGCATGGACAGTAAGACGTCGGCTTGCTGAATCTAACTTAAAACCCCTTAGACCTGCAAACGGCCCTAAACTGGAGCGTGGGCATCGTATTTCGAGACTAAGGTATGCCCAGAGCCACGTAAATTGGAGTATTGAAGATTGGTCAAAAGTTATGTTCTCCGACGAATCAAAATTTATGCTCTACAAGCACGATGGAAGACACAGAGTGTATCGAAGACCAGGGGAAAGATTCAAGCAAGCATGCATCGAAGAAAAAGTAGCCTACGGTGGTGGGTCTGTACTTGTGTGGGCCGGAATTTCTTCTGAAAGTCGCACAGAGCTGGTGATCATAGAAAACGGCTCTTTAACTAGCGTAAGATATGTGGAAGAAATCCTCAATGATCACGTTGGTCCATTTATGGTCAATTTAGGTGAGGATGCTATATTTATGCATGACAATGCCCGACCTCATACAGGTAGGATTGTGAATGACTACCTTCAAGAGATGAACATTACTCGTATGGAGTGGCCAGCGCGCAGCCCGGATATCAACCCGATCGAGCATGCTTGGGACGAGCTAGGCAGATGCGTAAAACAACGAAACCCTCCCCCAATCACGCTTCGTGAGCTCAAAATTGCTCTCACAGAGGAATGGGAGAATATTCCCCAAAATCGTATAAGGAACTTGGTGTACAGCATGCCAAACCGCGTAAACGCAGTAATGGAAGCACGAGGAGGCAATACGAAGTATTAAAATTCAAGAAAATCGTAATAAAGTTCAAAAATTTCATGTTTCCTATTTTTGTTTTAACCCTTCAACACACTAAAAAAATATATCGAAAATCGGTAATCGCACGGACCTAGCTCCACCACCCTAAAAATGAAAAAAGATTTCCCATTTCCCAAAAAAAAAATTTTTTCTCACTTACCAGACCAAATTTTTCGTTTCTGCAAACAGCAACCGGATCATTGATAAATTGTTTATTTTACTGTGTATAATAATAAACAATAATGAAAACACATTATATATAATAAAAAAACAAAACACACACGCACACTCGCACTTGGTACACACGCACTCAACAAAAAAAACATTGATTACTCTAGCACCACACCATATTTTACGATCCTGTAATCACCAACCGGATTATTGATATATTGTTTATTTTACTGTGTATAATAATAAATAATAATGCAAACACATTATTTATAATAAAAACACGAAACACACACGTACTACACAAACGCACGCCATCCATGCGCAATCGACTCTCAACTTCAACTGTTCGATTTTTGTAAAAAATTCTGGCCCATTGACGTCATTTTATAAGATTCCAAAAACAAGAAAATGTTATAAACTACACATGCAATAAACCTGTTCATAGAAAAGTAGAACGTAAGAAGGCTAAATTTAAGTTTAAAGTCGTCTGGGTAGGTGCGGCGACCGGTCGCCGCGCGGGGCTTTACGGAAAAGTTTGATTATAATGCGCGGCGACGGGTCGCCGCGAGGAGCTCTAAGGGTTAAGGAGAGATCGGCAGTTTTTTCTTTATGTAATTTTGTGTTAATAAAATGTATGGTGACTCATATTTTTTTTACTTTCATTTAAGGAGTATTACATTGTCTATTAAATACAATTTATTGCATTAACCTATCATTTTTAGTTTCCGAGATTTTTAACATTCTTTAAGTGACCCGGATTCATTGCTCTCGAGTGTATATTGAAGTTAATATTGAGTGTAAATATTGTGTAAATATTGACATAGGTACCTGCAGAAAATGTACATGTATTAGAGTAATAATGAAATATTTTCACATTAGTCGAACTCTGACAAAACACCATGTAATACAGAAATCCCTACTAATATTATAAATGCGAAAATAACTCTGTCTGTCTGTCTGTTACGTTTTCATGCCTAAACCACTAAACCGATTTTGATGAAATTTGTTATAAAGATAGTTTGAGTTTAAGAGAAGGACATAGGTTACTTTTTAACTGACAGCGCGAAAGTAGGGTAATGATTTTATGCGATAACGACTTCTACGCGGATGGAGCCGCAGGGCACATCTAGTTAATGTATAAATATTGTGACTAAAAAGTATAAAATAAATAAATGGTTTAAAAAACCCTAGAAAAATACGCTTTTATAATGCACGAAAAAACCCAAAAATAAATTATGGATCGTTCATGTTGCCTCTATTTCTGGGCTGAAATGTAAACTATGTGCTTTTAGTTATAATATTTGATTATAAAAGCGTGGGGTGCTAAAACAAGAAAGACTTTTTTTTGTAAGCATATTCCTATTAATACTAATCCTTATATAATAAAAATCCTGACAAAAGCTGCATGAGGTCGCACAAGAGCATAACGTTTATGCTGCCAAAGGGAACGCCTTTTCTTTCAGGCAATTAAGTAGATACATGAAGGAATACGTTAACAGTGGCAAAATGTAGAGTTCTTGTTCGAGAACGAGATATCTTTGGTTACCGTTAAAAACCCGTTTGGGGATATATGCGTTTGTATTCCTATTACGTGATCACTACATAATATTGAACTAAATATCTCGGAATGCCGAAACTTTAAGGACCTACCAATGAATTATCTAATAGAGATTCGTAACGGTAATAGGTTTGCTCCTATTACGCGGGCGTCACGAAAAACTGGCAAAAGTGGGTGTTGAAAATGCGTAGGCGTGATTAACTACTTTACTTTTCAAGTAAGTATGTAATGTATTTCAATTAAAGCCTATCATCGTTAATACATTTCCGAAATTTAAAATGATATTAATAATAGTAAAAGCCACAATAGATATATAAAAGCGTGACAGTGTAAATTAATAGTTTAAAAACACGAGAAAAACACGCTTTTATAAATGTGACCTTAGCCTTAATCTGACAAGACATCATGCAGCTTCCGCCAGGAAAGTCTTTCCTGTTCCAGCGCCCCACGCTTTTATAATCAAATATTATAACTAAAAGCACATAGTTTACACTTCAGCCCAGAAATAGAGGCAACATGAACGATCCATAATTTATTTTTGGGTTTTTTCGTGCATTATAAAAGCGTATTTTTCTAGGGTTTTTTAAACCATTTATTTATTTTATTTCAAAATCAACGGGTTCGATTCCTTGCTAGGATGGTCGGTTTTTCAAAAATCTAATGATTAGGTTTAAAGTTTCATCAAAATCGGGCTGATGCCTCCTTTGAGCATTATTCGCTATTCCTTATAGTTTCGGATTTGGCCATCAAGCCCTTTTCAAAAATTCATCCAGTATACATTACCGTTCTAGCACTATCTGTGTCAAGACAATCTGACCTCTTAGTTTAGTGCTTGTTCACATGACTAGTGGTACATTAGCTCTTAGGTAATCTAGTTGACCTGTCTTCTACTGAGCAATTACTGTGTCTAAACTAGTTATCTGATACCAACTTGGCTATACCTACCAATGAGGTCTCTCTAACTGATCCCTTAAGACAGACAGTAGACGTCTATTAGTAAGCCTCCTTAGTTTCAAGGTTGGTTAGGTGCGTGGATCTTACTGTTTCAGGTTGTTAGGTTGGTGTTGTGCTTTCAAAACACCGCGCAATACGAGTATTCCGTGGAACAAAATGTTTATGAAAAGCGTGACTATATCACAAACACGAATGTTTGTATGGTTGGGTGTTTGTTACTCGTTTGAAAGTTTACAATTAGTTAATACATAACATATCTTTTTTATTCCGAACCCCCGTAACGGGTAAAGTTTCACAACGCGGGTGGAGCTGTCGGCAGTAGCTGGTATAATAATAAATATTATTATTGAGTTCGATAATAATAATAAAGATAGTTTAATGATTACGTCAAACCGATGACGCAATGGGCGCCTATATTAAGCTCCACCGCGTCCGTTACGTACCAGGGTGGCGAGGTATACTTAGGTAATAACAAGTTATCAGCGGGTAGATAACGCGGGCTCTTCAGTCTCTCATTCATAATGTCCACCCACCACTTGGTATCGGGACGAGCACAATTATACATTTATTGTGCAAGAAATAGCTAATGGGCGTGGTAGCCAACCTTGCATGATGTAAAATGTTATCTATACCTACTTATAATAAATCTGTAGAAGTAAAAATTCTGTACATTCAAAATATCAAAAAAATAAATAGCAGGGGGTGTTACTAGACCGACACCGAACCCAAAAATGTGATTAAAAAAATTTTTGTCTGTCTGTCTGTTTGTTCAGGCATCACGCAAAAACTACCGGTTCGATTACGATGAAACTTTGTATAATTATTCTTTAATAGCCTGGGCACCACACTGGGTACTTTTTATCCCGGAAAAGTATATAGAATTCAAACCAAACTTAATTTTGCGGTTCGATCCCTAGACCCAAAGTTATTATCAATTATTGCCTAAACGGTTAATGGTACGATAATGAAACTAAGCATGAGCGTTGTTTGTTACAATTTGAAAAAAGTAATTTTAACGTTTTTGCAAATTCCACCTCCAAATGTATAAAAAAGGAGGGTAAAGTTTGTATGGGACAACGTGATTCCTTGGTCCGATCTACTTAAAATTTGGCATATAGCATTATTAACATAATTGATGGAAGACGTGTTTCGTATTTTATTGAAATTTATACTATAACGAACTAAAAAGGGAATGTAAATTATTTTGGGGCCGATTTTCTCCTGAGTTGATATGAATACTCTTTAACTACCTACTCTTATTTTATACTTCTGTTCCCTTTTCCGCATCCCATGGAAACGTAATTCAGTATTTCAGGAATAAAAGGTTTGGTATTAGTAAGATCAAAATCGTCTAAAAACTTGAGCAGTTTAGCTGTCACGGTTCATGAGATACGTCCTAGTGATAGACAGACGACGCTGTCTCCGCTGTCTCCGCAATAGAGTTCCGTTTTTACCTTTTGGGTAATGAACCCTAGAAATTACCTTTCTTGTGTCACTTGGCTTTTACTCTGTCACTGTTACTGTTATCTTGAAGCGTAGTTAAATACTTTTGAAATAAATACACCGTGTGTGTTTTTATTTTTTAATGTGAGGGAAAATCCTTCATGGACGCTATGCCGTCTCCTACAGACTAAAAACCTCACGTAACGCCCAACAGCCTACGGTTGGGAACCCCGGGTAAGCCCTCGGAAGGATGTCCCAGGACAACACAGTGTGTGTATATTGTGTATGTATGTACCGTTAACATAAAAATAAATATAATTCAGAAGAGAAAAGTGTCCGTCACATTGCTCCAAAGTTTTAACATTTGAGTCGATTATAATTTTATTATGATTACAAACAGAAATGATAAACATAATTTGTATGTTATTTATTTTGTTGTTCTCAACGTGAATCAGAGTGAAGCCATGTTATAACAAATAGGTATTTAAACAGCATTTGTTTCATCAGCGACTTCAGTGTACCGACGTTTTTTGTCCTGACTACCAAAGGCACATTGTTATAAACCAAGATGGTTGACTCTTTATGTCACTAAGACTGTAAATAAACTACGAGATGTTCTAGTAGTAGACTACGTCAGACTGACTATAAAGATTGACATTCACAGACCACTTCAAACGCTAACCAGTAATCAGCGAAACCGTTTGGCTAAAGACCCATTTAGGCATTATAGCAGTTATAAAAGGAGTGCCTAGTTGTCGTAGTGTGGACTTCCACCCTTGGAGAGCATCAATTGAAAATGGCCCGCTACAAAAAAGAATTAAAAAAGGTAAAAACCTATTCATTTAATACCTACTACTTTACTGTTCTCACCTTTGGGATAACTCCACGAGGTACTTACTAGACGCGCTTGACGCTATGCAGAGACGTGCTATCCGAATAATTGGTTGTCCTGAGGTGACGGGAGGCCTCGAACCGTTGGCGCAGCGAAGAAACATAACCTTCCTTGCTGCCTTCTATCGAATGTATCACGGCGAATGTTCTGAAGAGCTCTTCAACCTGATCCTACCCTCTCCTTTCCGATCCCGAACCACGCGTGCCGTGCAGAGATACCACTCATACACAGTGGAGAAAATCTTCGCCAAAACAGAGCGTTTCAAAAGATCGTTCCTCTGTCGAACTATAAACACTGCCCGCACACGTATTTCCCTCATCTTACAATCCCAGGTTCTTCAAGAGGAGCGTGAAGAGGCACATCACATGGCCGCCAACTTGAGGACCACTGTCAGAAGTCCCCAATCGCGAGATGCGCTACGGCTTACCATCAGGCTGGTGGCGACGTCAATTTGACGAGCTAAATATATAAAAAAAAAATTAACAAAAAAAACCGACTTCAAACAAAAACTAAAAAATGAAAAATAAACACTTACCACAAAGTAATAGGTAAGTATATTTAGATTTACCAGATATTATTGAATTTAATACTGAAATCAGTGCCAAGGAAAACTATAGGTTTAGGTACATTTTATTAATCTCTCATAGAAATATTGGCACCGACTTCAGTATTACATTCAATAATATCTGGAAAATCTAAATATACTTACCTATTACTTTGTGCTAAGTTAATTTTATTATTCAAGTTAGGTTTTTTTAACCGACTTCCAAAAAAGGAGGAGGTTCTCAATTCGCCTGTTTTTTTTATGTTTGTTACCGGCAAATCGCTTGAAGGAGTTAACCGATTTGGATGATTCTTTTTTTATTTGAAAGCTGGTGCTTCCCATGTGGTCCCATATACAGGAAGTCAGAATCGGATGCTGGGATCCTGGAGAAATCGAAGAAATCCTTCGAATCGAGGGAATTCCTTAACTATTTACAGCAGCTACCTTGTGTTTGGGCTTGATTAATTTGTATTGGGGAGAACAATACCCCTAGAACAATAAATTTTCAGTCTACACGTCACTAAAAATAATGAAAAAAAAATACAGACGAATTGAGAACCTCCTCCTTTTTTGGAAGTCGGTTAAAAATAAAGACAATAGCAAAGCGAATTAGAATGATAAATTCAATTAAGTAAACATTTCGAAATTTCCACATTACTTATTTATTTATTTATTTATTTATTTATAATGCAGGTGCTTGATGCGCTTACAGCTATGCCAAGTCGCACATCAAGCTATTAAAATAAACTATAATTTCTTATTTACATTGATAATAAATAATTGCTAATTAATGAAAATAAACTGCACAGTACTACACAGTATAAATTTACCAATTAATGATAATTATATAAATTACAAATTAATTACTAACATAAATGTCAATTCATTACAAATCATATTATATATATTATTGATTAGTGTATAAAATAATAAAACAAAAAAAATATCAATAATAAATTACAAATTATTAGTACCTACTTAAAAAGACTTATTGGAATAAATAATTATTTATAAAGTATTGGCAAAATAGTGCATGCAGATTGAAATGTACAAATTAATATTTATATAGAATATGTCAACGTTTGGCTCATACGCAATCAGGGCATTAAGCATATTCAAGGCTTGCCTCGTTGGCGCGTACTCAGCGGTCTTGGTTCGCGCCGCAGTCAGCGCGAACAGGCGCCGCGGCCCGTGCGCGATACGCGGCAGCCTTCTGTCCACCGTGAGGAGCCAGCAGCGCGAAAGTGCGCTCGGATTGTCTATCTTATTGTTTAGTAATAAGTAGTAGTGGATCATAATTGAGCACTTGCGTCTAACCTCTAAGGTGTCAATTCCCACCATGCCACCTACAAAGAGAGATGGGTACAGATAAGGATAATAACCGTATATCTTTAGGTATAGAAACCGAGCGAATTTTTTTTGTACTTTTTCCACCATGACAATATATTTAGTTTCATGTGGATCCCACACCACCGAATTGTACTCCAGCTTACTCCTCACAAAAGCATAATATAAGCTAAGGATCGCTTGTCTGTCATCAAATCTCCTAGCCTGCCTCATGACAAAACCGAGACACTTATATGCACGAGCACACTTATCAAATAAATGTTCGTTAAGGGTTAATTTAGTGTCCAGTGTCAAGCCAAGATCGCGGATACTTGTGACTCGCTCCAGAGGTTGTCCATAGATATTGTAGGGGTGGACTATTGGTATATGACGACGAGTAAATGTTGACGTCTTGCATTTGGAAATATTTAGCTCAAGTTCATTGAGTTCGCTCCAAGCCACAACACTCTCTAAGTCCCTCTGGAGCGCCTCACAGTCCGCAATGCTTTCCACACCCAAATAAAGTTTGATGTCGTCAGCAAACATAAGGCATTCAGCCGATCCAACGACATTCGGCAAGTCATTCACCATGATTAAGAAGTGGGTAGGTCCAAGGTTTGAACCCTGACTTACTCCGGAAGTGGTCATATATGGATCTGAACGATGGTAAGATAACTGTACATATTGTTTACGATTTGAGAAATAACTAGCAAAAAAATTTACTAAATTTGGTGTGAAGCCTACACTGGAAAACTTCTTAAGTAAAACACTATTTTGGACACGGTCAAAGGCTTTTTTATAATCCAGATATACCACGTCCACTTGTTTACCACTGTCCATATCCGAAACAGCTTGATCCATGAAGTTAATTAAATTAGAAGAAGTCGATCTACCAGCTCTGAACCCGTGTTGCGAATCACAGAGCTGCGTATTTATTTGGCTGGTGATATCACGGTTCAATATGGACTCGAAGACCTTGCCGAATGCAAACAGAACAGCTATAGGCCTATAGTTTTGTACCTTGGCTTTGGAACCATCCTTGTGTATGGGTGTAACCCTTGACACTTTCCACTTGGCAGGATAGGTACAGGTTTGCAAAGCAAGATTAAATATGAACAGTAAAGGAGACTTAACTGCTTCATAACAATCTTTTATGATGAACGACGGTATGCCGTCGGGTCCTGCTGATGAATGCGCTTTTAATTTTTTGACTGCAAGATATAAGTCATGAGGAGTAACCTTATCAACCGCTATTCGCATCGAACACAGAGAGGACTGCGCTTCCACATTGCTGTTATTAGCAGAAGCCATGGGGTCGTCCGCCAAAAACACAGAGCTAAAGTATTGAGCGAAGGCGTTTGCAGCCTCCCCTCCCATCACTCTAGATCCATTATATTCAAATTCATCTTCGCATTGGTTCCAGACGCGCTGTTCTCTAACAAATTTCCAAAAAAGTTTAGGATTGTGTTTGAGACTTTCTTCAGTATTTTTTATATAATTATTATATGCATGACAAATAACTTCTTTTACACGGATTCTATAAAATTTATACATCTCTCGATTAAATTCTGATTGATTAATTCTAAATTTCTTCAAATGAAAATATTTATTCTTAATATTATTTATAATGTTTGGGGTTTACCAGCCAGGGTACTGGTAGCGCGAGTTAAGTGCGGATTGTTGTTTTTTTAAAGGGACACAACTAACAAAGCAGGATTCCAATAAATAATAGAAGCTATTGACAGCTTTATCTACATCAGTAGCAGAATATACCTGACCCCAGTCTACAGCCGCCAAGGTGGAATATAAAACATGAAAATCGGCCTTGCGAAAGTTCCACTCTGCCACCGATTGCTGGTGACAGTCAGACCGCGTCAACCGCGCACGCGCCGCGGCTGCCGAGCCGTCCCTGGGGCCCGCCTGACGGGCAATACGAACGCTGATCGCCAGCGGGGGATGTAAAGTGTCAGGCTTAACTATTGGTTCCACATCGCCATTCACCTCAATGCACTCACTGCCCAGATTACTCAGCACAAGTCCAGCATTACACCTGATTGATTGTAAATGGGATTGAATTGCTTAAATTTACAGTATGTACACATATATTCAAATTGCATGAGAGTATTTTTGCTACAAGAGTTTAAATTAAAATCACCTAATACTATTGTTTCTAATTTAGGATATTTGGTTACAACATTTTCTAATACCTACTGTAAAACTAGTCGAGTATTTCGTATCATCTGAGCCGGGTGGAATGTAAAAGACACAAACAATAACCTTCCTGTACCTAAAACTAATCAAACCTATAACGATTTCAACTTCGGCTGAATAACAGTCTATATCAGTAATGCGATGAAACGGGTACTCGCTGCGAACCGCCAACAATACACCGCCCCATCCCTCATCGTTAGGACGATCTTGACGTATTACCGTGTAGCCCAGTGGCCAGAACTCCATATCAACGACACCGCTCTTTAGAAATGTTTCAGTTAACGCGTACAAATCCGCACCCCCTGCCAATATAGATGTTTTACATTCATCAAGTTTAGTTCTAAGTCCTCTGACGTTTTGATAAATGAATGCATATTGTGAACACTTAGCTGTTCGTATCGGTCGCTTGCGGCTTACGAAACCCACTACGCCACCGCTTAATGCAAACATCTTTGGGCCAGTGTTCAGACGACATTAACTTTTCAACACATTTAGTAGGCACTGTTAATTTAAAAGATGCATAGTCTCCCCGCGGTTTTAGGCTTTCAACGGAGCAGTTATCAGTAGCACAAATACTGAGCAAATGTGCTGTTACTTGTTCAGCTGTAGTTCCAACTTGGACGTAATACAAGTGTAAATAGCTTTTACGTTCGGCGGCAGATAGTAAACACGAAGTGGACCCCGGGGCGGCCGTGCCACGGGTAATATTTGCAGGCGTCATGCGACGAGACCTCTGGCGACGATTATTTACCTCCGTCCATAAGTCATTAACCGTGCCGTTATCACTGTTCTCTTCATCGCTATGCGCATGAGTCACCGCTATTGCCGGCGACCTTATTCTCATAGGCATAGGGTTCTGCGGGAATTCAAATTGCTGTCGCGGACTAGTAGTAGGAGGCGCGCTATGACTCGTAGACGCTCGGGCAGCATCGGCATCGGTAGGCTTTGCAATCACGTTAGTCGTTGGAGTAGATTGCACTTTAGCTCCTCTCACCGCACGAGTAGATGCGGACAGCGCCGACTGCGCGCGAACGCGCGCCTCACGCATTGGTTGTTGCCGCTGGTGTGGGTTATTCCTACCCTCTTGCGATGCACTCACCGAACCAACTTTTGAGACTATGGAATTAGCACTGTCACCGATCAACTTGTTTATCAGAATATTCTGATTTGATATGGTCTGTTCGAGTGATGATATTTTGCTCTGGAGGTCGAGCACCACTTTGGCAAGATCGCGCACACTATTTTCGATAGATTTTGCTGACATTTCTATTTTATTCGTATGTAAATTACGCACAGTTCTGACAAAGCAAGCGCACCCACACATGCGCACACACACACTTTTACTTTACTTGACCTCTCCAATACACAGCGCGTCTATCATAACGGAGATCAAGCCGTAACATTCAGTCTACTTGACTAATTTTGATTAGGTAAAATAATTACGACAGCTTTTTATCCTTCAGTTCTCTTCTCATAGTCATACAACATACATCCATAAAGTCAGGCCTTTATCCCCGAAGGGGTAGGCAAAAGCATAGTATACGCCCACATTTCACCTTATAGTTTTATGTCCCACGTAATAGGTGGTGAGCCTATTGCCGTGTTGAAATGGACAGGCGCAGGTCACCGCGAACCACAGTTGAAAATTTTTCAAGCCGCCCTTAAGGCCTTTAACTTTTCTTAACGATTATCATTTTACTGACAACCGGGTTCCATTTCGAGTTTTCCTTCTCTAGGCAATGGATCTTTTTGCGAAAGTGTTCCCTTAGTCGCCTCTTACAACATCCTCTTGATATATTGGGGAGGCGACATTTTGTACTCTTACCCGTCGCAATACGGGACGCCGTCGCCACACGGGGCTGTAAAAAAATTGTCAAACAACGTAAGCTAATACACGTTTGAAGTTTGAACTGGGTTGGCTGAACAGCCGCAACTTGTAGAATGTTCAACAAAAAAAACATTTATTTTGTACCGCGTTCATTAAATATTTCGATCAGCTGTTTCTGAAGATATGGCACATAAGTACAAAGGCACAGACAAAAAATTTAAAAATACTTACAATATTTAAAACTGTGCTTAGTGCTTATGTATTTTATAATTTTCGTCTGTGCCTTTGAACTTACAATGCAAACATACATAGTTATACTACAAAAGTCAAGCCTTTATCCTCGAAAGGAGAGGCAGTATACGCACTATACGCCCATATTTCACCATAAAGTTTTATGTCCCACGTGTGGTGGTGAGACTATTGACGTATTGAAATGGACAGCCGCAGGTTGTGACAACCCACACTGACATTTTTCCAGCCTAGGCCTTCAACTTGGGTTTATGATTTTTTTTTTTATACTACTTAGGTGGCAGACAAGCTTACGGTCCACCGGAAGGTTGGTAACCGTAGCCTATAGACGTTTGCAACACCAGAGGCGCTACACACGCGCTGCCGACCCGGGCGCAGGTTGTGACGAACCACAGTTGAAATTTTTCAAGCCGCCCGTAAGGCCTTCAACTTGGCTTAACGACTGTCATTTTACTGACAACCGGGACCAACGGCTTATCGTGCCTTCCGAAGCACGGAAACGCTCGTAAATAAATGTCACAATGTGGTCCACGTGGTGGTCACCCATCCATATCCGGCCATAGTAAATGTTGCTTACTGCAGTGATCGTTTACAGAACACTGAGTCCGCGGGGCCACGAGCGCTTCATGTCCATATTGTCATTTAACTGACAACCGGGTTTCATTTCCAGTTTTTTTCTCTGCGCAATGGATCGTTTCGCGATAGTCGACCCTTAGTCGTAAGAGACGAATATTTGGGTCACGACATTTTGTACTCTTTGCCGTCGCCACACTAGGAACAATAATGATATAATCAATCTGATAATAATCGCTTTTCGTGTTAAAGTTGCTCCTTAACGTTATAGCTCATGACTCATAATATTATTTAGGTATCTTGAGCACAATAATAATAAGTGAATAAATAAATAATGCGGAAGATCCCAAAGGGTGATAGTAGAGACTCACGCACAAGAACTTAAACACGATCAATATTCTTGTTACAGGTACCTACAATGATGCTCCTAGTAATGATGTTGTCATTGGGAATCGCTCCTAGTGAAGCTGACCAGGACCACACATTCACGTGGGTCCAAGAATATGACAACTATGACAATATGGTGGCAATAACTTACTATGCACGAGCCCTTTGCAGTGGAGTGTTGATTAGCCGGTACGCCATAGCCACCACGGCGGTGCCCTTCAAGCATTACAGCATTCAGCACGGACGTGTCACTGTGTGGTACCTGAGGTGTCACGTCGTGAGGATGTACTGGAACGAGAACAAGTGGGATAACATCGCTTATGTCCATTACCACCACGCGTATTACAAGAAAGGCTATCCCACGTTCGGTAAAAACCGAGTGTATGGTCCGCGTCACGACTATGCAATACTCACAACAGAAAGATGTATTCCATATAAAGGAAACTATTGGAAATATCGGCATCCAAGAGTGTGGTCCCTTTGGGACACCATGTCAGCGGTGATAAGCCCGTGGCAATACTTCACGATTGTCGGCCACGGTTTCGTGGACCGGATACACATTGAACAAATGAGGGAGCTGGAGGCGATCGACTATAAGGTGACGTCGGTTTTGGTCGACTGTGACGAATGGATACCTAGGGATTGGGGCTTGTTTATTTGCATTTTGAATATAGAAAATTTCATAGGCATTAACTCCGGGGCTATGTTGGCTCTCAATGGCGCATTTGTCGGGCTAGCTAGTTTTACTTTAACTAGAGGGAACGAAAGTATATTTGTGTTCACCGATGTCAGGAAATATATGTTCAGCAGTTTCACCTCATCCCAACAATCGTCAGATGAAATGTGGACAGCAGACCCTCCAGGCCTTTTAAGTGGCATCTTAGGATAAACTAGTCAAGAAATGAGACTTTGGATAGTCTCTCATATAATATTATTGTTTCATTGCCTAAGGGTTAAACACGCTCTCTATTATACTCGTAGCTGCCGTTTTTTTACCATCAGGTAGGTCATGCGCTTGTCTGCGACTTTATTGGTATAAAAACATCGTCTGTGATTTTAACTGTCTAGCTATCACGGTTCATGAGATACAGCTTGGTGACTCAGTCAAAGGGTTCCGTACCATAGGGGTATAAAACGGGACCTATTCATGGGACTTCGCCGTCCGTCTGACTGTCTGTCACAAGTCAGTATCTGATGAACCGTGATAGCTAGAAAGCTAAAAATTTCACAGATGATGTATTTTGGATGAAAAGAAAGGGGAATTAAGGGGGGCTCCCATACAACAAACGTGTTTTATGCCGTAATAAATTGTTAGCTACGAAGATCGCAAGTGTACGTGCTCGTTTGTATGCGACCGGTGTCTAATGAAATGCTTAAGTGTCGCGTCCCGCAGATTTTAACTATGTAGATAAATTTTAGCAGTTGTCTCTTACAGCGAATAAGTAGTACTTATAGCTATTGAAAGGGGAACTGAAAGGGTACAATGTCATCGGGGTCTTATTTAGATTCAATTTAGATCATTGGTACCAAATATTATGTAAATATGTTTAAATGATAATATAATATTATGCTTTTAAGAAGGTACGTTTCAAATGCGACTGAATAAAACCAATGTAAAGTACGATTTTTAATCTCAGTCAGTAAAATGACAAGTGCAACTGTCACTTACACTGAATTTAGTACTGAATTTTCATTCAGGAAATGTCTTTTTACTGACCGAAATTAATAATCATAGTTTAGATAAGTATATACTTATTTAAATAAACAAAGTTAGGATTTATTCCTTTGTTTTTTTCTTAGTCTTAGCCTTTCTCGACTTCAGAGTCCAGTAATCCCATCCCACCGCCACCGTGCCTAAACAAGGAAGCTGAACAACTTTGACACGTGAAATATTCTGCGGCACGAATCAGTGAATTTGAATAGTTAAAAGTGGTAAACAATTTGTGAGGTTTGAAATAAGTTTTAGCAATTTGGAATCTTGAGTTTGAATCTAATAAGCCGAATACAATTTTTCGGCTTATTAGCACAGTTAATAAGCCGAAAAATGGTATTCGGATTAATAGCACAGTCATTCGTGACAGATCTTCAGATTTCTATTCTATAGGTACATACATGTATAGGTACACAAAGAACACTAGTTAAGTAACCCGCGCGGAAGAAACGCACACCGACGACGTCTGCGTAATGCCGACGAGTGTAGGTACATTGTTAGCATACACTCACTCACACAGTTGCAATTTTTTCATATTAGTAACGACCGAAATAATTATAACCATGCAGTATTGCAGTACTATGTAGGAATTACATATACCTACATAATACAATGTCTTTACTTATTTGAACCACTTACGTAACAGCCAGCGCAGCCTGGTTGGTAAGAGGTGGACTGATTATGCGGATGATCCGAGTTCGAATCCTATTGCTCGGTTACTTTTTGGTGAATTCAGTAAAACTGACCCAAGTTCTTATCCAGACATGCAACTAGTTTTTGATAAATTTACTCTTACTAGATTTTTATTTTGTAAATAGGTTATCTTACATACATACAAATGTTCACTTATCCTTGAAGGAGTAGGCAGGGGCCTTAGAGTATATTTAATATATACTCTAAAGCAGAGGCATATATTATGCACACTCTATAGGTTATCTTTACTAATATTATAAAGAGGAATCAGGCGTTACATGGCGGAAATCCATCCTAAAATGATAACAAAAGGAGGGGAGGGTGGAACTTCCCCCCTCCCCTCCTTTTGTTATCATTTTGTTTGTTTGCATTGAATAGGCCCCAAAGCTACTGAACTGATTTGAAAAATTCTTTCACTGTCGGGAGCCTACACGGTATGTTTTATTCCCGTATTCCCATGGGAACGGGAGCACCGCGGGTGAAACCGCGTGATATCCGCGAGTAAATATAATAAAACAAATACCTTTTACAGAAACGTTTTTATTACATAATCATTCATGTGTCTATAGTGAGTATAATAACCTAAAGTGGTAATTAACCATAATTGTATCGTTTCGCTCGCAATTGTATACCTAGCTCTTAAAGACAACGCCATAAAGTTCTTAATTAAATATTTCATCGACGGACGTGTATTTTATACTTGTAATGTTATTTATAATAGTGTTCATATTATTTATTTATGCACAAAATGCAAGTGGTTATACTTAGGGTTCTAATTTATATATTAACAAGTTTAACCTGTAAACGTATTTATAAAGAATAGTTTTTGTGATTTCACATAGTAAGTTTACTTAAAGTTCACATAAGAATTGTATATAAAAAGCACAGAATATAGAACTAAATGCAGATGACGCTTACCGAACAAGAAATTGAAGTCAAAAAAGTAAATACTAAATCCAAGAGTGAGTACGGCGTAGGCTCTGAATCCTTGATTTTTTTTTTTTTTTTTTTTTTTTTTTTTTCAAAGTCTTTATTGCATAAAAATAATTACATAACATGTAACATCTCCAGTGTAAATTAGATCCTAGAGGTTAACAAAATGAATAGGGTACATTACATTACTCAAAGCTACAATGCTTTTTAAGAATTTATAGGCATTGATATTTATAGGTCGGTAGGATCAGAAAATATCAAGGTACTTACTTAAGTATTACATAAGATTGTCTAAATATATGCAGGCTTTAGTACAGCATTACATTTTTTGCATACCTACTTCATTTACTACTAAACAAAACAAACAAAAACAATTATAGCTACAAACGCTAACTTTATTAAATAAAATAATAATTCAAGCAACCATAAAATATGCAGGTATTAACATAAAAACTATTCAATTGACGATGCAACGAACACAAAAGATCGGTTATTAACAGGCAAACAAGTTTATCAATGGGTGCGCGTAGCAGAGCTGCAGAGGCGGCGCGCCCAGCCAAATCGGTCTGTAATCCGAGGCAGTATGAATGTAAACCGCGCGTACCGCTCCGCAATGCGTAACGTCCCGTGCAGGCTAAGCATGCAGTCTATTCATCGCACTCAAGAAACAAGTGGTGAGGTAACTTGTATCGATTGTATTTATCGATGAATGGAAGATTTTTCTTACGGGTTTTACCTATGTTATTAATATATTTATTTAGGCTCGGTTTACTGTGCAAATAAAACTTTTTAGATTGTTTATAAATGAATTCATTTAAAGTTGGTAGTTTGATTCTAAAATGTAATTTCTTTAGGTTTGTTCGAAAGGGAGTGTTGAATGCGTATTTAAGTGACTTGTTTTGGACGACTTGTAGGCTATTGATGTTGGTAAAGCAAGTACTGCTCCACACTGGGCAAGCGTAAGTGAGACAAGGTCGAATTAATGTGCAGTATAAATTCAATTTAGTTTTACTACTAAGACAGGAACCTCTATTGAGAATAGGACTTAATGCGTTCAATGCTTTCGTGCCTTTAAGTTTTAATTTTTTAGTGTTAACACTCCAGTTAAGCTTATTGTCTAGCATAGTGCCCAAGTATTTAACAGAGTGACTCCATTCGATCTCATGTCCCTCGATTTTGAGGTTTCTGTTAGGGAGCGACCGCTGCCTTGAAAACAAAATCGCTTCCGTTTTTGCAGCATTGATTTTTAATTTCCATTTGTGAAAGTAGGCGGTTAATAGCTCAATCGACAAATTTAAGCGGTCTATTATTAAATCAACATCCACTGAAGATGTAAAAGATGCTGTGTCGTCCGCAAAGCAGGCAAGGCTGGTATGTGGTTGTATTGGCATATCATTAAGGTAAAGTAAAAAGAGTCGGGGGCCAAGGATCGATCCCTGTGGGACGCCAGCAGGGACCGGTCGCGGACCCGAACTTGAATTATTTACGTAAACCTTAAAGGTCCGGTGGTCCAAGTATGATCTGATTAATTTTATCAGTGATATGGGGACACCTGATAGGAGCATCTTGTGAATGAGGGCTTCGTGCCAGACAGTGTCAAATGCTTTTTCGATGTCTAGCAGAAACATGCCTGTTGGTTTGTTCAAATTAAGGTTATATGACACGGTTTCTGCCACTCTAGCCAGCTGATGGGTGGTTGAGTGTCCAGCTCGAAAACCAAACTGTTCGTTCATCAAGATATTTTCTGTCGCTTGATTAAGGCGACAATACACAACTTTTTCAAAAAGTTTGCCTAAGCATGGAAGGAGACTAATTGGCCGGTAACCAGTCGGGTCTAAGGGATCTTTACCAGGCTTATGGATAGCGATCACTTTCGCAACTTTCCAGGCAGTTGGAAAATAATTATTCCGCAAACAGCCGTTGAACACCTTTGTTAGTAGGACGATACATTTACGAGGTAAATGTTTAATGAGCTGGTTCGATATTTCGTCCGGGCCAGCTGCTTTTCCCTTTTTCAGAGTTGATATACACTTGACTAGTTCAGGCGGTCTAACCAATTGGGCACAGTAGTCGTCATCGTTTAGGTTGCCTATAGCATACGAAGAGGTAATAACGTTGGACTGTTCGTTACTGTTCCATTTGTGAGTAAGGACCATGTTATTAGCAAAGCTATCCGCCAAGATTTCACATTTTTCGTTAGCGTTGGAAGTTATCGTGCCGTCATTAGCCTTGAGTGAGGGTGTGAAAGATGTGGGAGTTGTTTTCAGCCCTTTGGCAATCCGCCAAAGGTCTGCGCAGGGATTGTCGACTTTTTTTAATTTACGATTCCAGAGTTCGTCACGGTGGGATTTTAAGGCATCGTTGATATTACGTTGAAGGTGTTTCACTTGAATGTTAAGACTTTTGCGAATGACGCTGTTAGTTTCTTTGGCAGAAATACGACGCAAGTTATTTTTGTACCTAATTTTCCTTTTGATACACCTTGGTAAGGATGTTTCCCAGGGTTTCAAGGTCGTGGTTGGAATAAAAGCATCCCTAGCTGCGACCATGGTGCGTTGGAAGTGTGAAATTACTAAATCGATATCGTTTTTAGATTTATATGTCTCCTTGTCCAGGTAAATGTTGCTATTAAGATACTGCCGGTAACCACTCCAGTCTGCCTTTAGGTAATTTAATTTTTGTATGGGCTTACGGTGGGTCTTGATAGTCAGCCGGACAAACACAGGCAAGTGGTTGGAAGAAAGTGCATACACAGTATCAATAGAGTCAACTGTGTGTACGTTCTTAGATATTACTAAGTCGGGATTTGTGGGTTCACTTTCACCATTATAGTGAACTAGAGTGGGTTCGCTAGGACAATGAATAGAAAATTCGTCATTCAACATTAAATCACATAACATTTTACCGTGGGCATTAGTAGAACCTGGCGACCAATAGGGATGTCTAGCATTTAAGTCACCCATCATTATCACTTTACTGCCTGAGGACATGAGAGCGCTTATATCATTAATAAGCAGCGTCATGTTGGGTGATTGGTATACCGAGTAAATGATGAGGTTTCCGCAGGACAAGTTCAAGGATATCCCTATGGCTTCTAAATTGTGTGTCGGCGGGGTGACTACAATGTTATGTTCTAGATCGTCTCTGACCAGGATTGCCACACCCTGGCCAGAGCCATCTGCACGTCCATCGGCTCTATAGCAAGTAAAGCCTGGAAAACGAAGGGTGAGACGCTTTGTTAGCCTTGTCTCATTGAGTGCGATGATGTCGACATCAAGCTCGCCTACCGCAAGCGACCTTAATTCATTCTGCTTTTTGTGGATGCCATCGGCATTCCAATAAAGTATGCGTAACTCGGAGAAATTAAAAATAATTACCTACATGTGACAGAATAAGTATAACTTTGTCCATAAAAGTCTCACACTTGATGAAATCCTGCTTGAGGGTCTTGATGGTTGAGAGTATTAGCAGCATTTCACTCGTCACTGCATCTCTAGGGGTGTTAGCATTGTTCTCCTTCGACGATACCACTTGCACATTGGCCCGAGGAAGCGGCTGTAGATGGTCGGGTGATTCTGAAGCATAGTGTGGATTTTGCTGCGTGTTGAGCATCTGAGCGTATGTATGGTTCTTGGTATTTGCAGAGGGCTTAATTGGATGAGATTTTGCATTCTTTATGATATCCCGAATTGATTCGCGTTTGGTTTTGATGCGTTCCAAGTACTTTAGCCGCTCTTTGCACTGAGAATAATTGGCTGGATGGTCTTGGTCACAATTGCAGCAACGTACAGATTTGGAAAAGCCTTTGTCAGGGCATTGTGAAGTGGGATGTCCCAGCGAGCATTTAACGCATCTTGCAGGTTTATTGCAGTTCCGGGAGGCATGTCCAAAATTCTGACATCGATAACATTGAGTACAGTTTTTGTTCCCATTTTTGAAGCGCTCAATAGTAATAACGCAGTTCGCTAGATATTTAATTTTTTTGAACTTGGCCATGTCTGTTCCAGTTGGCAGTTGAATTATTATTGGCGGGCATTGGACAGGTTTACTGAGCTTCATAGCTGATGCGGTAGCTCCGGGAAAGCCTAATTCCTCTAATTCTTTAGTTAGGGAATCTATGAGGTTCGCTGGTAATCCTTTGATGACGACCTTTGGTAATTTTTCATCCTTTCTGGAGAAAGTATGGAACGAGATATTTTCACCAAGTAGTCCGGCCTTGATAACTTGGTGTCCATCCGGTGAGTGGCACTGTATCTTAACTCTGTTGTTACCTTTGTATTCAATATGGTACTTCTTATCATACTTGTCGATGGTATCCTTAAGGTTCTGGTGGGTCCAGCTATCAGGAATGTCAATGATGACCGGGGGGACTCCTCTCGGTTGTCTTTTCATGGAAGCATTTTTGTAGGGCTCCGATACTTCATGAGCGGTATCCACTGGGAGACCGCTAAAACGATTTTTAGTGCTAGTCTCACTGTTTATCGGTGTACGCTTTGGGACAGCGATTCTTTTCGGAAAGCTTGATTAATGCCATTATAATTGAAGGCATTATTCACGATAAATGAGAAATCAATAGTTATGTGTGAACAGTGTTTAGAACTGCTGCGTTAATGTAATCACTTTTGGATTTAGTATTTGCTTTCTTGGCCTCACATTCATGCTCACTATGAGTTATCTGCCTTTATATCTATATAATCATTATTAAAAAATAATAAATCTGACAAGCATGGACGAATAACTTCTATAATCCCAAAAATAAAGTCATACTCATAAGTGATATGAATCAACATGTTAGCTAGTCAGAAATCCTGGTATCATGATTTCTAACATCGCAAACAATAACATCACTCACTTATTGGTTACGTAATAATTAATTAGGGTTATGAAACAATAGATTGCGATATACATTTGAAAACCTACATAGTATTAGTTTAATTAAATAGCATTAATAGGGAGTCGGTGCACCATTATTGTCTATCACTGCCTGTAGTCGTCGTCTCATGCTAGCTACCATATTTGAACATATGTTAGTGCCACGGAGCGATTCCCATGTTGAATTTACAACTTTGTCTAAATTTGACTTAGACTTCACCTGCGATGGATCCCAATTGAGCACCATGTGACCCCATAGGTTTTCAATAGGGTTCAAATCAGGACTTTTAGCTGGCCAATTAATAACAGTCAAGTTTTCTTGGATGTTTAACCAATTTCGCACCAGACGTGCGCGATGCACAGCACAATTTATCATGCACGAAATATATATGTTCTTGAGGATAAACCACTCGCACTGTTGGCAGCATAACATCTTTTAAAATATCCAAGTAACCTTGACTAGTATTGCGACCCCTTATTTCAACTAACTCACAGGGCCCCATAGAGGACATCCAACCCCAGTATCCTAATGTAATACGGCCACTAGTCCTGCATGGTAAAATATTTTTTTGAAAATACCGTTCACCTGGTTTTCTTCATAGAAATTTGCGTCCATCCTTATCAGATTTAAAACACTTTTCGTCACTAAATATAACAATATTATTGCACCATTCAAAATTTAAATACTCTCTAGCAAACCGTAATCTGTTTTCACGATGAAGGTCAGACATCAAAATTTTCTTTGCTGGTTTGGCACATCTCAATCCACCTGCACGTAAATGATTGCGGACGCATTGGATGCCGACGTTGTGTCTGGTTGCCGTAGAATGAGTTGGTGTGAAAGGTTCGGCAATGTGCGTGGCCACAATATCTCTGTGCCGCGGATTTGCATCAATATAAGCCAAAGGCAGTGGGCCAGGCCGGTGACGATCAATGCGTCCAGACATCGCATGACGGTGAACCCACAACCGCACAGTTTTTCTCTGTAAACGAAAACAAAATATGATTATTGATTAACCAAAAAAACTGAACACTTGTGAAAATTTTATATAAATATTATTTGACTGCTTACCGATATCATTAGGCGTCTCGCAATTTCTCTAATCGAGACATTTTGCTCGTGCAAAACAATTATTTTTGCTCTTAATAATATTGTTAAATGAGGCATCTTTAATCTTAATAATTAGGTAAGTATTCGTAGTAAGTTAATATTTTGTAGCAAATGGCGTAAAAGCGTCAGGCACAAAGATCGTTAGCTATATACGAATGCTGTAACTAAATAATACCAATGACAAACGGCATTATTATTTTAAGAGGGTATATTAAAGTAAATTCACACCTAATGCAACTTGCTTGGCTTGTTTGAATTTATACTATCTACCCTCCAACTCACATGTTTGAACAAAAATAAAATGTTTACCAAATCTACAATGATTATAAAATAATAAAACCTCAAAATTTTAAAAAGTTTTCGACAATCACTAGAAACGAAAAGTTTAATCATTGAAAAATATCAACAAGCATTTTAAAATCCAAAAAGAGCACGGTTAACTCGATTTGAACTCGGGTCTTCAGAGTCGGCAAACGAGTACTTATGAGCCTTAGCTACGTTAGTTACTACGTCATATTTTCAAAAACGTTAGCTTATTTTATCGCAACACGTTGATTTTTTTAAATGCCTCAAGAAGCGTGTAATCGTAATACAAACGACTTAGCTTACACGTATGTGTGTGTGTGTGTGTGTGTGTGTGTGTGTGTGTAATGTTATACGTCGGCATTATGCTGAGGTCGGTGTGCGTTTCGTTCGCCCGGGATACTTAACTAGTGTTCTTTGTGTACATATTTTGTACAACTGTAGAGGGTCGAGAATAATTATGTGGAAATATTTTTGTTACATGTAAATATTTAGAAAATTTTAACTGTAGGGTTTTCTCTAATAGATACCTACTGAATTCGAAAATGTAATTTAAAAAAATATTGTCTGTTTATCTGTAAGCCTTTTATTCATAAACTATCCCGGTTTTAAAACTCATACTTATAGAATTCGGAACTTATGCGAAACACTTTTTACTTACATGCACCAAGTGCGACGACCTGTAAAAGGTAGCAGGGACTGACTGGATGCGAAAAGCGCAGGACCGTGTATTGTGGCGTAATTTGGGAAAGACCTACGTCCAGCGGCATCGGACTGCTATAGGCTGATTTGATTACAGGCATCGACGTTTCGGACAAGTTATAGCGCCCGTGATCGTGGTTGGACAGTGGCGAGGATCGACAAGAAACATTAAGTTGCACATGCACATAAGTTACTTACTCACTACCTACATCAGGTTTATTTGGGACAGTTTTACGTTCAAGTTCATTAATCACTAAATTCCACTTCCCGAAGAGTCTATAGATATCCATCATCCCAACAATATCGTTTCAGTTCAAGTACAATGAAATTCAATAAGTATAGGTTTAGAATAATAAATTAAATTTTGATGAATTTCAACAACCAAAATTTTTTTTTTATTAAATCAACCTTGTGCGAGTCGAGCTCGCATACCGAGGGTTCCGTCCCTGTCCGTCCAACCAACTGATCGCTCGCCCGTCCCTCCGTCTCGTGAATGCGTGGAGTTATCCCATTATTTATAATGTTCCGCTATAGCACCGTAGGCGTACAGTGCACCGTAGGAACTTTAGCGGAACGTGTCATAATAAACCGGGAATATTTTTACATTTCAATCGTACCAGGCAATACACAAAGTAGGTAATCACATTCCTTACCTGCTTAAATTGTAGTAGACGTTCATACACTCACCGCTCCGCCCAATGGATGGAATCTATTCATTCGCTCAATCATTCACTCCGCTTTCGAGTGGATGCATGCTTTTATGCAGAATTATTGAATTTCTCAATTCAAACAGCGCCAGGTTTTGACACGGAAAACCGGCCAACATCCGTTTGGCAAATATTTATTCGCGTAAGTAAGCGCATTTGCACTTAATCTGTGAGTTTGTGGTTAAAGAATAGATAATTACATAACATTGAATTTTTTCAAAATTCGAAACCGGGAAAAAAGACTGACTAAACGGCATTGAGCCGTTCACACTCCTTTTTTTTCCCCATTTCCTTCATTAGCGAATATTTAGCTATTTGCAGATTCCGTCCATCTGTTCATCCATCCATCCATTCGCTCGCCCGCCCTCCGTCTCGTGAATGCGTGGAGTTACCTATCCCATTACCTATTTAAAATGTTTTACAAACATTCCGCTATAGCACCGTATAGGCGTACCGTGCACCGTAGGTACTTTAGCGGAACGTGTCATAATAAACCGGGAACATTTTTACATTTCAATCGTACCAGGCAATACACAAAGTAGGTAATCACATTCCTTACCTGCTTAAATTGTAGTAGACGTTCATACACTCACCGCTCCGCCCAATGGATGGAATCTATTCATTCGCTCAATCATTCACTCCGCTTTCGAGTGGATGCATGCTTTTATGCAGAATTATTGAATTTCCAAATATTGAAATTCAAATAGCGCCAGGTTTTGACACGGAAAACCGGCCAACATCCATTTGGCAAATATTTATTCGCGAAAGTATGCGCATTTGCACTTAATCTGTGAGTTTGTGGGTACAGAACAGATAATAACATATCGTAGAAATTCATCAAAATTCGAAACCGGGAAAAAAGACTCAGCTAAACGGCATTGAGCCGTTCACACTCCTTTTTTTTTCCCATTTCCTTCATTAGCGAATATTTAGCTATTTACATAAACTTCCTGTTGACTTAGATCAATCAGAAGTAAGTAAAAGACTTTCCTCAGAGACTTGTTCTAACAACAATAATAATTTATCTTCATTGCAAGGATCCTCCAGGCCGTTTGGTAGACATAGGTAGTGCAAATATAGGCGTCGTTGAACGTACGCACATACCTACACACCAAACAATTTTTTACATTTTGCAGAAATTCTATTAGTACAACGTAGATATTACTCTAAGTACCTAAGCACTACATACCTACCTAAGTAAATGCGAAAGATTGTGAAGATGCTTCAATGTTTAATAGTCAACTATGCTTTAGTTAACCCCTTAGTCAATTCGGTGAAACTTTATTCACAGATAGCTGACACCCCGAAAAAATGTCGTTCTCGTTCCCGTACCTACTAATTTCAGTCAGCTCTGTGATGCTGTTAGATCGTGAAAGTGTAACAAATATCTACACACTCAAAACTTCCGTATCTAAACAGATATTAACCGCAGCTCCCCATTACGGCTTCCCATTGCAACTTATCTACGGGATAACAAAAATCTAAAGGTACCTAATAAAATAAGATTATAATGACCTAATTGACCTAGATCGTCACCTCAGTGCTTATTTTGTCCTATCTACCATCGCTCACATTTTACAGTAGAAGCGTTTTTCCTTTATTTTAATTTAAAACCGTTTATTTTCTAGATTTAAAGGTCTTTTTTGATACATGTGTTGCTTACAAATTATTGGATAATTTTTATCTGCAGATCGCAATGAATGAAACCTTATTTCACAGTGTTTATGCAGAGATAGAACAAATAAGCATAAATAAAATTACATACACGGACTTAGAACACTACGTCATTGGAGATAGGACAAAGTGACTCTTTCATTTTTGCGTGCTTATTAATAATGCTATCTTCCAGATTGTTTATACAGGTTGGTGCATATTTCTCCGTAATAGTCATACATAACAAACACAAACGGGTTTAACTTTTAAGTTGAGAATGTTTTGTTAATATTTTTTGCTAACCCTAGAAAAATAACCATATTTTGATGTACATAAAAGATAACCATATGCTTCGGAGAGGCATGGTTTTTAATTATGTATTTTTTTTATGAAATATAGGCCTTTTTTTTTTTTTTTTTTTGTCCTCCTCTGCTGTTTTTTGTCAGGGAACCTGGTGTGCCCTCGAAAGGAGATCCCAGTTACCCTGACCAGCCCTGGCCGCCAAGCTTCGACGGCACCTCGCCTCTATTATTTGTGGGGACCACACCACTTTCTACGTGGAGGAGACGCGTGGTAATTTCCAACGCGCCACCATCTTGAGCCTATATCTGCTAGGGCGACAACCTGCCCAGTGTGTCGCCCTCAGACTCACGCCTATGGAGGACGAAGATCATTGTGTGATCTCCGGCGCCCAGTGCGTCTTCTGCGGTACGGGAGAGAACTGATCCTCTCCCGTTCCTTCTCCGCCGCCTCTTTTGCGAACATCACCTCCTCACAAAACAAGGCGGCGGAGTTCCATACCTGTTCACTGCTGACCATAGCCTGGACCAGGGTCTGCAGCGTAAGATATCCCGGTCCTACTGCCACTACGAGACTACGTCGCTGCTCCATCCACTCAGGGCACTCTGTCAGTGTGTGGATCACAGTATCCTCCGAGCAGCCCAAGCAGTGGTGGCACTCAGGCGTTGGCTCTCGTTGTATCCGATGCAGGTACACACCAAAGCAACCGTGCCCAGTGAGCACCTGCGTCAACCGGTAGGAGAGGCAGCCATGGCGCCTCTCCAGCCATTCCTTCATTATAGGCCTGATCGCCTCAACCACCTCGCGTCCCGCAGTTGGTTGCCCAAGTCGCTCCCTCCACTCCTCCATGACCACCCGACGAAGCTGAGAACGCTGTTCCTCAATTTCCCGTAAAGCAGGTCTCAGGTCCCGCTCCACTGCCTCTCTGTACCATAGATACAGTGCCGCAAGGGCCCTTGCCTCTAAGTCCCATGGAGGTGTGCCGGCTAGGAGACTCGCCGCTTCGAAAGAAACCGTGCGGTATCCTCTTATGATTCTAACGGCCAACAGCCGCAACGGACGTCGCAGTATTGTCGCGTTATTGACCGTTAGATTTCCCGCCCACACTGGGGCTCCGTATAGGGCCATGGACCGCACGATCCCAGTGTAAAGTCTCCTACAGGAGGTGTCGGGTCCCTTTAAGTTAGGAAGCAGCCGTGATAGCGACAACGCTACCCCCTTAAGCTTTGGGGCCAAACTTCGGAAATGCATCCCGAAGTCCCACCGGCCATCGAGTGTAAGCCCCAGATACTTCATATTGGGCTCGATGCCGATGCGTACACCTCCTACAGTAAGACTGGCTCCAGAAGGTGGCTTTCTACGAGGTCCATGGAAGTATAAAGCCTCGGACTTGTGAAGCGCCACCTCAAGTCCAAGTCGCCGGATGCGTTCAACGACTTGGGCAACCCCAGCCGTGGATTTCGTGGTCACCTCGTGGTACGTCTGACCTCGTGCTGTAACAAGCGTGTCATCGGCATAACACGTCACCGTGACGTCTTCCACAAACGTACCACGAAGCACCCAGTCGTAGCCGATGTTCCACAGGAGTGGCCCTAATACAGAGCCCTGTGGAACACCACACGACATATCCCGCCGACCAAAACCAATTCTGCTCTGGTAGATTACAGCTCTCTCAGACAGGTAGGCCCCGACAATTCGGCGGAGGTAGAGTGGGACATTAAGGTAGACGAGTGCCTCCTTGATACAGCTCCAAGGCAAGGTGTTAAAGGCATTGGCAATATCAAGTGATACTGCCAGCACCACCTCACCCCGGGAAACAGCTTCCTTCGCCAGAGTTCTCACGCGCATGATCGCACCGACGGTGGAGCGCCCCTTTCGAAAACCAAATTGGTTGTCTGTCAAATCAGGCCCCACCTCTGTGAGGTGCAGGACGAGGCGCTTAGCTATAATTCGCTCAAAGAGCTTACACACCTCGTCAAGCAACACTATGGGCCGATTATGAAATATAGGCCTTTTGTATTTATTTGCCCACTTATCATAATGTATAGGTGTTGAGCTAATAATAAATGTATACTTTTAGTGTAATTTACTATTTAACTTTTAAGTTGAGAATGTTTTGTTAATATTTTTTGTTAACTCTAGAAAAATAACCATATTTTGATGTACATAAAAGATAACCATATGCTTCGGAGGGGCATGGTTTTTAATTATGTATTTTTTAAATAAAATATAGGCCTTTTGTATTTATTTGCCCACTTATCATAATGTATAGATGATGTGCTAATAATAAATCTATACTTTTAGCGTAATTTACTATTCATTTAATTATAAAACTGAAATAAGAGCCCCTAGAACCATATTAACAGTCTTCTGTTTACTGGAAAATATTATCACCAAATAATACCTTTTTTCCTCGAAATTTGTAATCTTATATTTCAGTAACTAATCAACTGAATATAAAACTAAAAATAAACATCTACATCAAACATTTTATTTCAGTATTAAGAAATTCTTACGGTTCCTAAAAGTTACACAAAAGATAAATTTACGTCTCCAGAGCGTATCACCTGGCCATAACTGCAAAAATTATGATACTTATCGCGAAAAAAGGCCTGACTCAGGATGGTGTGCAGTTGTGCACCGACGGCAGAGCATACCAAAAAGGACAGCTAGATACGCACGCTTATTAGAAAGAGGCGTAGGTTATCTTTCTAGGGAATTATAACTGGAATTGGAAAATAGAAAACAAAACACTTTAGGTTTCAATTACTCTTCTTATTAATATAAGTTTACTGATCGTCTTAGTTCTTTACATAAATACGGAGGGACCCATAAAACACAAAGCAAAAAGTGAAGAAATTGGAACTAAAATTACCTAATTTTGTATCACACGCTTTTGCTTCGTGAATATTGATTGGGCTTACTAACATAACATTTTAGAATTTTACTAACACAACAATAATACATACTTATTTAGGTACAGGTTGAATTGATCTCCCACTTATTTGAAGGCTGCTAAAAACATCATTCTGTTTCAAATTCAAAATGGAATCGTGTGTAAATTAAAAATTACTTGCTGCTCAGTTTGCGGCCGCGTCTCAATACATAGTTTTTCATAACCTGTTTTTTGACATCTATATCTATTTTATAAAAAATTTGTGTGCGTTTAAGTACTTATAAAAACTCAAAATTTACTGAATCGACTAAGTTCAAAATTGAACACGATATACAATAGGATTCAGAGATGGTTTTAGGCTACTTTATACACTTTTATCATAACAGCAATAAGAATAAAACAGCTTTAAAAGGTGATTTTACCAATAGATGGCGCTGGTCATTTTTTTTTAAATTATATTCTGCCAGCTTCAAAACAAAATATTATAGACAACCTATTTAGAAAGTACCTACCAGATTGCTGTTTTTTAAGAAAAGTTTGCTTGCGGCCTCCTTGCTTTCAGAATAATAAAAGAGAATACTTACCTAATAAAGAGGTCAGATATGTTTTGCGTGTTATTTTTGAAGTTAGAGTTTTGGCGCGTTAGGGAAATATTTTTAGAGTGAATTTATTTTTTTGAAGCGTGCGCACGATGTTTTAAAAACTGAATATTGATCACAGATTAGATTTTTTTGTCAAGTGAAGCTTCTATTGATTTGGATGTTAATTGGATTTTCAGAAAGATTTATAGTTTTACATTTTTTTTTTAATGTACCCATCCTTTGGTTTGTTACTCATTTCTCATAGGTACATAAAACCACCATTAAAAAGTCACAGCGAAGCGTGGCAGGGTACCGCTAGTTATATATAAAAATGATTCCTTATTTCCTTGGTCACGGCATCACGCGCAAACTGACTGGCGCAGGCTGGACCGATTTTGCTAATTCTTTTTTTTGTTGTGTTTGTTATTGTCAGAAGAAGGTTCTTCTATAAGAAAAATATATAAAAATGCGCTGAAAATTAGAAAATGTAAGATTATTTAACCTCCAGACAATATTATTTCTAATCTAACTTTACCGCTATGAACAACTTTTTTATTGTAGCATTATAATATTATAATGCTACAATAAAAAAGTTATATACAGGATGGAATTTAAAGACGGTAGTTGGAGGGAAAGTACCCTTAATATTGATAATGGCAAGTTTTGCTGAAAGGAAACATTCCTTGATTTTCGAAATTAAGTAAAACTGCATATAAAGATTTTTGAAAAATCACCTGCTTGAGCCGGGAATCGAACCTAGGAGATGTGAAAAAAACATCCTGTATTTTATGATACCAACCGAAAGAGTCTTTATTATGGAACAATTTCTTTGAAATAACATAGTATCTTAAATTAAAGGAAGACCTAGTAAAATATGTTTTTATTGTAAAGCTTACTCACTATCTAAAGAAATAAAAACAGTCTTATTGAGATTCTTTTCCTTTTTTTGAAGTTGGTTAAAAAAATGTTCTAGTTTCTGTGAATGGAAATATACGTTCTGGTCACTTAAACAAACAACTCCAAAAAAAATAGAAGTTTCTCAATTAGATGTTTTTTTTCTTTAGATAGTGATAGAGCTTTACAATAAAAACATATTTTACTTGATCTTCCTTTATTTTAAGATACTATGTTGTTTCAAAGAAATTGTTCTTTGATAAAGACTCTTTCGGTTGGTATCATAAAATATAGGATGTTTTTTTTCTCATTTCCCAGGTTCGATTCCCGGCTCAAGCAGGTGATTTTTCAAAAATCTTTGAATGCAGTTTTACTAACTATTGAAAATAAAGGAATGTTTCCTTTCAGCAAAACTTGCCATTATCAATATTAAGGGTACTTTCCCTCCAACTACCGTCTTTAAATTCCACCCTGTATATAACTTCAAAAAGGATGTAAAAATACAAAATCGTTTACAAATGAACAAGTTACAATTCTTAATAAATAAAATTAATCTGCGAAATGTATGTAGCGCAACACTTCACAACGGCTGGACTGATTTCGCTAATTCTTTTTTGTGTTTGTCACTGTCAGGAGAAGGATTAAAAAAATGGGTGGAAAATTTTAAATAACTGTATCTAACCCGCTTGAACTGTTAGAAGAAATGGTTTCTATTGCGATTTTGGATCAGGTCGTAGAATTGGAAACTCCAAAATGGGAACCGGGAACAGAAAGACTGACAGGGAACTGGAACCCAGTAACCGAAAACCTGGAACTCTGAACTCGAAACCGGGAGCCCAGAATCTGAAACCGGGAATGGGAACAAGGGACCGGGAACTCAATCCCAAACCGGGAACAAGAAATCGGGAACGGGGGCCGGGCACTCAGAACTCGGAATACCGATTTTTCATAGTTAAGGCAGGACAACGTCTGTCGGGTCAGCTAATTTTGTAATATTTGTCTGAACAAATTTGACGAGGAAAACGCAACAATTTATAGGATTTTGAAATGTTTTTCCGGGGCTACTAAATGATTCTCGTAAAGTTTACAGCCTCAATAGCTAAAAAAATAATATGGCGTCGCGGGCTGTGATTGGTCGCTTGGGTGGACATAGAACACTCAACGTCTCTTGCGATTTAGGATATAGGACAAACATTGAACATATTACAAATAAGCACAACATTTTAATTACAAATGTCGTGACAAAGATAAAATTCAAATTATTTTTTTTTGTTTTAGTAATAAAATGTTTTAAATTTTATTTGACTAACAAGATTGAAATTTTTGTCTTAACAATTCTGCATTTAAACTTCAAATTCGAAAAATTTGGTCGATAGGACAAATAAGCACTGAGGCGACGACATACTAAGATTTAAGAGACAACAAAATATAACCAATTCTTTTTCTTTAAGAATCAATACAATTTGAATCATTACATTAAAAAAAAACAAATAAGGGGACACAATATCAAGCAAGTTTCACTCAAACGATGAAAACAAGCTCAGCCATTTCGTAAGCTAATTATTTATAAATTTTGGCTGTATGGACTCGATCTGTTGCCTACAAAATGCCCGAGTTTATAATACTTTCAGGTCCACTCCCACCACCACCACGCCACCCAATTCCGTTCCGGTGCTCACTTCACTTCATTCGCTTGTCACATTTCATGTCAGTTGTCACATTTCGTACAATTGTATTTTGCATTTGGCATTTTTCTGTTATGATGCGGGTGTAGAATCTTTTACGGTATAAAGTGAAAGAAATTTATTTCAATTAATAAATTAGTGCTGGAAACAAAATTTGCGTGAACTGTGTGTTTTCAATATGTTGGTGTTGTTCGAAACTCCGGCGGGCTACGCTATTTTCAAGGTGAGTTAAACACGTGTTGATTCTAACCTATTCGAAACCAGCTTACAAATTTATTAATATGAATTTACACTTTTGATCAAATAAAATCTGTAATTAAAGTGATCCAGTGAATGTAAATAGCCGACCAGTAGGTATATCTACATGTATTTAAATTATTCGATACAAGTTTTTAAGGCAGGAGCCGGGATGCTTACCGGGACTTGAGATGCATTACATTCATATGCTGTTTTAAGTTATGAAATACATCTCTGTTAAACATTGTTAGGTTAGCTAATTTCTCTCCATGTGTGATTAAACTTAGAAGAAATACATCCATGTTAGACAATGTTGAGCAAAAACAGTCACATTTCATTCTTTAGTATTCAGAAAACTACTGATATGACATCATATCAACTTTATTTTGGTAGGATAACCTATACTAATAGATTGTATGGTTACATCAACTATGTTGTGTGTACATTACAGTGTCTTTATGCTGGTAGGCTGTTACAGTTCATACACAGGACTAAAATGTGTCAATAGGTCCACATGTTCAGCACAGAATGATGTTTGAATGCCACTAGGGCTCCAAATTTCAGCTGCACCCTGTCAGAGCATCAATAGGAATAAATTTTACTCAGAAGATCAATACATAATTGGAAATATCTTTATTGCTGGACTACAGTCAAAACATGATTATTCAGCTGAAAGAATTAGGTACTTACCTAATAGTAATTACTGGAAATCCTGTGATGTACTTTTGAGGCATGCATAGACATTTAGAGGTTGTGGTCAGTCCGAGTCCTGCGTAACAAGAAGTAAATTTTGATAAAGATGTTTCAGTGCTATACTATATTTGTGGAATAATATCTCATTGATTGGGGTATTTTTTGTCCTGAACAAAATTAACTACAGCAGATACACAAGTTTTTTTCAAGCCTTCCTCCTTGGTTCTAAGGCAATTCTGGTCCCTGAGGTAGGGTGCAGGCAGTAAGGGCTCATTCCATGTGTTGGTTTAAATGCTTGTTCAGGTAGTATGTCGCATTAACAAAAAGGACTGTTGAAACATCAATGTTCTGTTATGAATGAATGAATGAATAATAATCTGCAATTAAAATAATAATATTATGTTAGGTTACTTTTTTCATTTAAACCGCTGCAAACTTAAGTTATTGGTGGTATTCCTTTCAAAACTGGACCAAATAATTTTTTGTAGGGATTTAAGAACGTAAATATCAGCACTAGCATTATTTTGGTGCGATGAAAATTTTAAATTTGGGACTTTTTAATCCAATGTGGAGGAAGGGTTGGGAATGTTCCTCCAACACACATACACACATAGGGAAGTACCTCCAACCAGGCAAGATGATCGTGTCTGGCGGGCTGAAGCCCAATTATTAATGTACCTAGACTGTTGTGTTACATTATCACTCATTGCCTCAAAAACATTGATATTGCGATGCAGGACTTCTATTGATTTTAGCTATGTGGTGGTCGCCACAATCTAGTAGAGCAATATTATATTTCATTGAATGTTAAGTTGAAAACTTAGGTAACTATTAATTTGTTTATTATATTACCTATAATGTTTTGTATTTGCTTGCAGCTTTTGGACGAGTCCAAGTTGTCTCAGATAGATGACTTGCATCAGGAATTCAATACGCCAGAGGGAGCTGCCTCAGTGTAAGAATGTTTTCTTTATGATATTCCTTAGTCGCATAACAAAAATCTTAATACTGTTATAGTGGTTTTACAGTTGATTACAATAATTTATAGTCATAAAATAGTGGCAGTATATCTTAAAATGTACTCACTGTTGCTAATTTTGTCAATAGGCAAGTTTCTGTATTTTGCAAAACAGTTCTATCCTTCTTTTGATAAAGTTACATTGAAGATGCATTTGAGACAAAAAGAAAGGCCATCAATATAGTGTTTCATATTATGTAGTTTCTCTTAGTGGCAAAAAATTACATTTTCTTTTTGATAAGTAGGTAAATAAGTAGGTGCTTTACTTTTATATATTTTTGCAGTGTAAAGCTGAAGAATTTCTTCAAGTTCGAAGACACGGCAGAGGCACTCGCAGCTACCACAGCAGCTATTGAAGGCAAACTTTCTAAGTCCTTGAAGAAAGCCCTCAAAAAGTATGTCAGTAAAGATGTACAGGACCAGCTCCTTATTGGAGATGCTAAACTCGGCAGTGCCATTCGAGAAAAGTTTGATTTACAGTGTGTATCAAACAATAATGTACAAGAATTGCTCAGATGTATACGCTCGCAGATGGACAGTCTTTTGGCTGGACTGCCAAAGAAAGAGATGACTGCTATGGCACTCGGTCTGGCTCATTCTCTGTCAAGGTACAAACTGAAGTTCTCCCCAGACAAGATTGACACAATGATTGTCCAGGCTCAGTGTCTATTAGATGACTTAGACAAAGAACTAAATAATTACATTATGAGATGCCGTGAATGGTACGGTTGGCACTTCCCCGAACTTGGCAAAATTATCACAGACAATACATTATTTGTTAAAATAGTCAAATTGATTGGTACCAGGGACAATGCGTCACAGACAGATTTATCAGACATTTTGCCTGAGGATTTAGAGGAGAAAGTAAAAGAAGCAGCTGAAATTTCAATGGGAACAGAAATTTCTGAAGACGATATTTTAAACATACAAAATCTATGTGACGAAATAATCTCTATCACAGACTACAGGACACACTTGACAGACTATCTGAAAGCTAGAATGATGGCTATGGCACCCAATCTTACAGTTCTAATCGGAGAGCATATAGGAGCGAGATTGATCGCTCATGCTGGTTCCCTGATGAACTTGGCCAAACATCCCGCATCAACAGTCCAGATCTTTGGTGCCGAAAAGGCTTTATTTAGAGCTTTAAAAACTAAAAAGGATACACCAAAGTATGGATTAATCTATCATGCAACGTTAGTAGGACAGTGTAGTACTAAGAATAAGGGTAAAATGTCCCGTATGTTGGCTGCAAAAGCTGCTTTGGCGACAAGAGTGGACGCTTTCGGTGAGGATGTGTCATTTGAACTAGGAGTAGAACACAAAGTCAAGTTGGAGAACAAGTTGAGGTTGCTCGAGGAAGGAAATCTAAGGAGAATTAGTGGCACCGGCAAAGCTAAAGCGAAGTTTGAGAAATACCATAGCAAGAGGTGAGTAATTCACATACATACACAACATCTTTATTTATACTGCTGATTGATGGCACTTGGTAGAACTTGGTACTCATATTGAAAACAACACTACTGTTTCACAATATTTATTACTAGCGGACGTCACGCGGTTTCATCCCCATAGTTCCCGTTCCGCGGGAATACGGGAATAAAATATAGCCTATGTTCACCGCAAAAAGTGTAGCTTCCCATCAGTGAAAGAATTTTTCAAATCGGTCTAGTAGTTCTGGAGCCTATTCGTTACAAACAAAAAAAGAAAAAGCAGAAAACAAATCTATCCTCTTTATAATATTAGTATAGATTAAAAACCTGAGTTTCGCCTCACGGCATTTTTAAAGATCTAGATGAAAGCACAAGGCAGTACTGTCTCGAAAACATGTAAAACCTTTTTCGGGTGGGTATTTGAGTAGGTTTAGGGTGCCCACCTTAAGTAAGACACGTTCCTTAGCGCTCACCTTCCACCGTTCACAATGTTCTCACCTCAGCCTAACTAGATTTGGTACCTAACAATGCCTCTTTGGAGATTCGTTTTAGTAAAGCTTAGTTTGTGGACATTTACACAACACTGTCTAGCACAAATTAAGCTAATATAAGCTTGTGCAGCGCTGATAAACATATATATTTCTAAATACACACACATTACACATGGAAAACACCCAAACTCCGAAACAAACATTTAGGAATCGCACAAATATTTGGACTGACCCGGGCATCGGACCTGTGGCTTCAGCGCAGTAGGTGTTTACCCTACCGACTGCATCACCACTGACATACTCTTTCCTCCCCAGCGAGGTGTTCTCGTACCCGGCGGCGGGCGACAGTACGCTGGAGCAGAAGCCCACCAAGCGCGAGCACTCGCCCGACGACGAGGTGGACGGACAGGCCTCTAAGAAGATCAAGCTGGAGGACGGCTCCGGAGATGTGAGTATTGATAGCGTATTACACACCTACTGTATTCGTTTTAGGATACACTACATGAGACTCGTAAATTTATTTACGTCACGTAAAGTGTATGAATGGAGAGGTATTTTTTTAACCAGCCTCATAGGAGCGATTGCCTGTTTGCTTAATCATAAAATAAAATCATAAAATGATTCAGTATACGACGCGACGCGACGTGACACGTGAAATTTTACAATAGCCCTAATCAGCTCTTTTTTCATTAAACCAACCGGGGCCTAAAAAGGCAACACTGTATATACTTAATATGTATTTCAAATTAAATGAATTATTGTTACTGTTATGAAACATACAATGTGGACTTTTTAGGCCTGCAGGTCAGTTCCAACCGCTCCTATGAGTCTGATAAAAAATACCTCTGCTTTCATACACTTTATATGACGTAAACGTAGTTGCGAGGGTCATTTAATCTTAAATATGTATTAAAAAACAAAATTTCAGTGACAATTTTGTACCTATTTTGGCCACGTTGGTATAGTGACGACAATTTTCTCTGTCCGTTCTGGCTGAACTCAAAACCGGTTGCAACAATATTTTACCGGAACTTCACTGGTACGTAATTTAGATAACTGATTTTATAAGGCGGAACTTGGCTACTTATGCTAACTTTGGCGCACGTTAAAATAAATAAAAGGGCTACTTATCATCACGCCCCTACCCAGGGTAGCGAAGGTGCCTCGTTGGTCGTGATTCGTGGGTTCGATTCCCATCTCAGGACAAGAGTCAAAAGACTCTTTTGACTCTACGGAAAAGTGTCACAATATGAGCTCACAGACGCATCAGTTTCTGTTGTAACTGTGACACTATTGAAATTGACATGTACCTGAATTTATAAGATGGTGTACCTAAATGTGTCCCCATCGCGCTACAGTCAACCGTAGGCAGAACAGACAAGAGTGTTTTCACTCCTTTCTCATAGTAATGAAAGAATCAACTCACTGAAAAATAAAACACCCAATGTTTTCTATGTGTTCCTCACTAATTTTTTTACCCGTGCCCATTTAACAGTGGTCTATATATACTGTACTAGCTGACCCGCGCAACTTCGTTTGCGTAATAAATGAAGAACCGCTCGACCGATTTTGTGCAAACTTCACATAAACCATCTACTAAATAGTCTGAACAAAGCGTAAACATTTAGTTTGGGTAGGTAAGCCCGTTCTTGAGTTATAAAATTACAACGAAAAGTGGCATTGATTTTTATATATATAATTATATATATAGATTTATTTGGCCGTGAGACAAAACATACACAAAGAAACCAGTAGTTGTCAAACTTTTTTAGCCGAGGGGGCGAAAAATGTATTGTGTGTTTAATAGATAAATATGTGAAAGTAAAATAAGACTATTGGTAGGCATCTTTGACATGCCGTCTATATTTAGTTTAGTGTGAAAAGTAATCAAAAAATAAACAAGTAATAACATGTTGCTTACATTTTGTCTCACGGCCAAGTAAATACGGTATAGAGTAGAGTTATTTTGGTCAAAATGATGCTCTGAAATAATGCCTACAATATTTACTAATATTTATTACTTTCAACAGGCGCCACCACTCAAAAAGAAGAAAATTAAAGCGGAACCAAAAGAGGAGGAAGAAAGTCAAGAAGTAGACACACCCGCGCCATCTTCTGAAAAGAAAAAGAAGAAAAAGAAAAAGTCTGAGGTCCAACCCGACGATGCGGACCAGACGATAGAAGAACCCCAGAGTGAAAGGAAAAAGAAAAAGAAGCGGCAGTCGGTAGCAGAACAGTTATCTGTATAGCTGTTTTAATAGGAGTTATCTGTAGGATAGCTGTTTTAGGGTTAAGTTAAATGTAACAAATTGTTATAATAAAAATTTATTACAATGTATTGAGTTGTTTATATTTATCCCTACTAATATTATAAATGCGAACCAAAACTTATACTCTGTCTGTCTGTTACGTTTTCACGCGTAAACCGCTGAAGCAATTTAGATGAAATTTGGTACAGAGATAGTTTGAGACCCGCCCTGGGAAGGACATACCGACTGAGCAAAAGGCGAGTAATGATTTTTACGCAGACGAAGCCACGAGGAACAGATAGTATTGTGTAATATACAATACTATCGCTGTGGTAAGTAGCTAGCACAGCGCACCCGCCACAGTCCCAAATGATGCATAAGCTGGTGCTATGGCATCTAGACAACTGGTAAGCTTTATGCATTTCTGAACTGCACCAGCACGGATAGAAAAAGTGGACGACGGCTTGCAGAGAAAACTCGTTAAAATGGCAGTGAGCTGGCCACATCTGCAAAAAGCCAATGAATCCAATAAGTGCTGGTGAGCAGACTACGACTTTGTGCACCTGGAGTAGGACGACCCATAAGCATCCTCGACCTGGAAAAGTGTGTAGAACCGTATTTTGTGACCTTAAAGAGACCTACGTCTTTAGGCTCATTTGATTGATTACCTACAGGCTGTACCACCGCCGAGACAGTCCAGGTTGTATTTTTTGTGAGTACCTATATGTGCCTATTACGATATTTATCTTTCGATAGTGATGTTTATCACCCTTAGATCATCTAACCACAGGATGCGCCTTACTTAAGCATTGTTTTCTGCCATTGCACATGACCATTTGGTCTTTTGGCTTTATAAAAAGCCTGTACATCAGTACATCATTTTATATGATTAAACTAGTATTCATTGTAGTTGACTGTACAATAACAATTAACACACAACAGCCATTACGCGTTTGTCGATTAATACATTTTTAAATGCAATGAAATTTTATATGTTTTTGTGTTTCCCCCTTCACTTGTATGAAAACTGGCAGAATATTTTTGTATGCGGTGGTTCGCAAAGGCTAGTCCCGTGTTATATGGTCTAAGTTATCACCTGACGTTTTTTGAACAAACTTAAACACTAGAATTTTTAGATAGGTAGGTACCTATAAGTCTAAACATTTTTAAGATCTTAAATATCTTACAACCTCCAATACCTGAGGTACACAGGTAATCTGGCGCAAGTTCTTTCAAGGAGTCTGGAACTAAGTAATAAGTTCCACTCAATACTTAATCGACTTTTATTGGAATAGTTGCAGTAACTACCTCAGTAGGTACCTATCTACAATAGGTAGAGTGGAGACACGCAACCTTACTTTTTAGCACCTGTAAATGCGGAATCTTCTAGGTAGGTAGGTACTCTTGAAACAGGTTCGTCAGTAAAGAAATTAAAAAAAACTTATAAAATTTAAATTGTGCCAGAAAGCTTATTATAGCATTGAAGACTTTAGAAGACAAGGCTGCCTGGCAGTAACACGAATTGTTTCTACACAGTAAAAAAACTACGGAAAATAGGTAGGTAGGTACTTATGTATTTACCTATTTATTTACCACTAGCTGACCCTCACGACTTCGTTTGCGTTACATTTTTCATTTTTTTTTTTTTTTATACCACTAAGGTGGCAGACAAGCACACGGCCCACCAGAAGAACCGGTGGTCACCGCAGCCTATGAACGTTTGCAACACCAGAGGCGCCACACTCGCGCTGCCGACCCTGTAAAAACCCTCTTAGACCCCTTTTGAAGAACCCCATACTGTAGGCGTTTGGGAAAACCGAGGCAGGAAGATCATTCCACAACCTAAGCGTGCGCGGAAGAAAACCCCTACCGGATCTAACCGTGCTCAAACGCTCCGGACGCAGGGTGCGAGGATGAAATCCCTGTCTATGGCGAGCGGTGCGATGATAGAAGGTAGCCGTGGGCATCATGTCAAACAATTCCTCGGAGCACATACCATTGTACAGGCGGTAGAACACGCATAAGGAGGCATAGTCTCTCCTGTCGCGAAGAGGTTCCACACCACCTGTCAGTATAGGATCGTTGACAACTCTCACAGCTCGCCTCTGCACCGAGTCAAATGGGCGAAGCTGATATTCAGGTGCCCCCGCCCAGAGGTGACAGCAGTACTCCATGTGTGGCCGCACTTGCGACTTATAGAGAAGCAGTGTTTGCGCCGCAGTAAAGTACCGCCGCGCCCTGTTGAGCACACCGAGCTTCTTGGACGCCAGCCTGGCCTTGTCCTCCAAATGACTGCGGAACTGAACGTCACTGGAGATGTCAACACCAAGGATCCCTATACTTTTAGAGATGGAAAGAGATGTGCCCTGGAATCGTGGCGCTACAGTAATTGGGGCTTTCTTAGCGGTGAAGAAACACGCCTGTGTCTTGGAGTAATTGAACTGGACAAGGTTTTGTCTACCCCAATCGGACACTCTAGTAAGAGTAGCCTCGATTTCAGACACAAGCTGTTCACGACTTTCCTCCACTGCGTCCCGAGAGATACCGGGACGGCCTGTGTAACAAGTGTCCCCTGTACTGTCGTCTGCATAACAATGAATGCCGTCAATAGACAACATGTCATTGATATGCAGCAGAAACAGGGTAGGGGACAACACTGAGCCTTGCGGTACTCCAGCGTTTATGGCCATGCAGTCAGAACAGCTGCCGTCGACAACAGCCCTGATGCTTCTATCGGCCAAAAAGCTGGACACCCATCCGCAAAATCTCTCGGTCAGTCCGTAGGAGGGCAATTTTTTAAGAAGACCACGGTGCCAGACCCGGTCAAAGGCTTTAGAAATGTCGAGGCTCACTGCTAGAGCCTCGCCCTTACTCTCGATAGCCGTCGCCCATCGGTGTGTGAGGCACACGAGAAGATCGCCCGTCGAGCGACCGTGACGGAAACCGTACTGCCGGTCACTGAGCAGGTCGTTTTCCTCAAGGTACCTCAGGAGCTGTGTATTAATTACACGCTCCATCACCTTAGACAATAGTGAGGTGACGGCTATAGGCCTGTAATTGACCGGGTCGGTCCTATCACCCTTCTTGGGCACAGGATGCACATACGCGATCTTCCACGACGCCGGGACTTGTCGCATGGAATAAGAAAGCGAGAAAAGACGTGTAAGTACCGGACACAACTCTGGACCACACTGCTTAAGTACTACCGCGGGTATACCGTCTGGCCCACTCGACTTATGAACGTCCAGAGAACGAAGCTCCCGTCGGACGTCCCGCTGCGTAAATTTAACTTCCGGCATGGAAGTTCCACACCACGGAACGTCCGGCGGCACAGCACCCCCGTCGCTCATGGTCGGGTTAGAGGCAAAGAGAGAACCCAAAAGGTCGGCCTTCTCCCTGGCACTCTGGGCCAGACTACCGTCGGGTCTAAGCAAAGGTGGTAAACCTGACTGACAGAAGTTTCCCTCGGCAGCTTTGGCAAGCGACCAGAATTCACGACTCCCTGAAGGGTACCCTGCTAGCCGCTCACCAATTCTGCCGACGAAATCGAATTTAGCCCTGACAATTGCTCTTTTGCTGGCCCTCGAGGCGGCATTTAATTTGCGTTTCACCTCAGAGATGTTAGGATCTGAATTTGCACGAGCCGTGGTCCAGGCTCTGTAGGCAGATTCTTTCAGCATCAAAGCTTCCCTGCAGAGCCGATTGAACCACGGTAGCTTTTTTGCTACTACAGGGATCCAGCGGTTGGGAATATAGCACTCCATGCCCTCCAAGATCCCCTCAGCGACTGCAGCAGCGCAGGAATCCAGATCGTCTGAGGCAAAACAAAGCCGCCTCCACGGGTACGACGCGAAGAACTCCCGCAGTCCATCCCAGTCTGCTGACTTATAGTGCCACACATGTCGCCACTCCTTGGGCCGAGGTGGTTCAGGCCTTGCGAGAGGCACATGCGCCCGAATGATACAGTGGTCCGACGATCCGAGCGGAGCATCCACTGAGACGTTGTATCCATCCGGACGCGTTGTCAGCAGGAGGTCCAGCAATGCACTATGCTCGTTCTCCTTATCTGGTATCCTCGTATGGGATTTAACCAGTTGGGAGAACCCATAGGTCAGGGCAAATTCGTGTGCAGCGTTCCCCGCAAAGTTGGTCATCCGGGAGCCCAACCAGTCAACATGATGACCGTTGAAGTCCCCCAGAATCACAATCTCCGCAGAAGGATACTGCTCAATCACCTTGTCAGTCGATTGTTGCAGGTGGTCAAAAAGTCGAACTGTGTCCGTGTTACCGCTGTGAGACCTGTACACGCACGCGTAGATCCGAGTGTGGCCCCCGTGATCCACGCGCGCCCATAACGTAGACAGGTCCCTGTCTTCAAGGCTTGTAAGACGGCGACAGCAGACATCATCACGGACGTACATACATACCCCGGCTTTCGGCTTGAAGTTGTACTCAAGCTTATAGCCAGGGTACATTAAGTAGGATGTATCGCCCGGGCATGAAATCTGCGTCTCCGTCAGGAAAAAAAGGGTCGGCTTCGCAGTTTCCAGATGGTGGTGGACTACGTTGAGGTTCTTGTGCATACCTCTGATGTTGCAAAGGTCCATGTAAAGTGTGGACGACGAAGCCGCTGTGTATACTTTTCTTCTTTTTCTTCCTTTAGCCATGTTTTTTTAAAAAAGGGGGTTAAAAAAGTGAAGAGGTGCCTGTGTGCCGGTGGCGCAAGAGACTAAGCGAGACTCTAACTAACCAAAGGCAGACAGAGGTAGTGCGGTAGATTGGCACGGCGTACGGAAGGGCCCCCGGTCCCCCCCCCCCCCCGATGCAGTGGCCGCGTCCACTCCGGTATCCTCCTCCGGCACGACCACAGCACCAGGGACTTTACACAGGCTGCTGGTTCAGCCTCCTGGGGCGGAGATTATGTAATCCCCAGGTTCGGGTTCCGTACAGCCTGCGGGCGGTCAGCGGTCAACCGTTTCACCGGGTCTCCCTGACCGCCGTACCAATATTCCGCGCCTCTATCTGCCAATGGAGACAGATTAAGCCTCTGGTCTCACCGTCACCGGCACAGAGTCACCCCAATGAGCTCTGGATCCCTGCTAACCGACGGAGAACATAACCCAACCGGAGTCAGGTTACTATTACCGCGGTCTTCTGCAGGGCGGAGGTACTGCCCCAGGCGGGCTGCTCACCGAACGGCGTACCGTTATGCCCTTCCTCCTAATGTGGGCTTTTTCGTTAATCCCTAAGATATTGAATCTTAGGGATCTGATTGAAGAAGCCACTACTGTACCCTCAGGGTGTAACGTTAGCTCCATGAGAAGTAACGCATGACCCCTAAACCCCGAGGGGGATAAATTTTATTGCTGCTCAGCTCCTATTCATTGTAGCGTGTTGATATATAGCCTATGACACTCCACAATAACGTAGCTTTCTATTGGTGAAAAATTTCTAAAATCGGTTCAGTAGACCCAGAGATTACCCCTTTACAACGCAACGTTGCCTCTTTATAATATTAGTATAGCTACCTATAGATATAGATTAATTTTGATTGTGAAATGGGCACGCGTTTTTGGCGTTAAATGCAGGTAAACGACTCTAACCTCAAACTTTTTTCTGCATAAACTTAAAAAGTAGGTACATACCTACCTACTTAGGGGACACCGGGGCAAGACGAAGCTCGGGGCAGGACGGGAAGTATGCTTGTGTGCCTAAATGGTGAACATAATAGATCCTAACTCAACGCCATTCGGTCGATATTCAGTCGCGTGAAGTCGCGTCACAAGAGTCCGAGCGGCGTGCGCGTCTTACTTCGTGTTTTGGCTTCACAGCAAACAAAAACTGTTTGTATGGAAATTTTTACGAAGTTTTCTGTTCTCGATCGATGTGCACTAAGGTAAGTGTCAATGCTATTGTAACATTATGCCGCACACTTATTGTAGTAGTAGAAAACTAACAAATTGATATTACTTTTTCTCAGAATTATTTTGTAGTTTAAAATTTGTTGTTATATTTGCAAAATATGTCTGTTGGGGCAAAAAGGTCGGGGCATAACGAGATACTATCCCGTTTTGCCCCATATGTGTTGGTAAAATGTTTCGTATTTTGACCTTTTTAAAATAAAGTTTCTTTTTTGTTTTTAGTTAAAAAGGAACGTAAAGGCTCGATGTAATGAAGATGCTGATTCTGGTACAGGTAATGATTGCGGCAAAAAAAATAGGACGCCTATAAAACAGGATTTGGGAAATGTGGTATATGGTCACTTGACGAAATGTATATACTGCTGCAGACTTCATAACTGCTGAAACAACAAACACCGAGACTTTGACTGCTGACTATTTAAATCTAGCATCTAGCATCCACATCTCAGGTCATAATAACATCGACCTCAACTTCTTCAGAGGCAACCCAAGAAACATCGTCCACTATTATAGCTTACAATGATATTTTTCGGGAACCTACACCACCTGGATCGATTCTCTACCATCTGAAAATCAAAATATGCAGCCCACGCTTTCCAGGTCAGCAATATCAGAAGTGATCCAAGCTGAAGCATTTATTCCAGTACAAAAAGATATTTCTGCTAATCCTGCAGTTGCAGAACTCATGAACAATGAGATTGATGGATGATGAAAATGATTGTCATTGCATTTATTGTGGGTATATATTTATTAACATATGCAAGGGTTAGGCTCATAACTCCTGCGCAGGTGTAGACAATGATGATGAAGTTGCGCATATAATAATATGTGAATGCTGCCAACCAGATTGACATAATACTCATTATGCCCCATATCGTTTCCCATTTTGCCCCGATCATGGGGCAAGACGGAATATTTGACATGTGCCATTTAATTACTACTTGCCAAAAAAATATGTGATTTAGCTCCTTAAAATATTATAATTATGTTAGTTAAAACTATAAGCGTTGTGTTTGTTGTAAGGGAAGTTTAAAAAACAGCCCGATTTTCATTTTATGTCGTTTTTTCTTTTAGGTATCTCATCTTGCCCCGGTCTCCCTACCTAGTTTTTACAGCTTTCAGGGACTGTCGACCTAAATACCTATTAATGGTGTTATTAGTTCAATCGAGACTATCACATGATTACGTGCTATAATAGGGTCTTGACAGACTTCAAATAAAATGAGTCTACAAAGGTTCCGTTTTCTCCTTTTGAGGTGGGTAGGTCCTGAACTCCAAAAATAATAGGTCCCTCCTAAGTACATTTTGATTGAAAGAAGAAAGAAAGAAAGAAAGTAAATAGTTTTATTTAGAACACACACAATGAAATTACAAACAAACAATTTTTTTTTTTTTTATATTCAGCTCGCCAAATTGACGTCGCCACGATGGATAGCCGTGGCGCATCTTGCGATTGGGGGCCACTTCTTACAGCGGTCCTCAAGTTGGCGGCCCTGTGATGTGCCTCTTCACGCTCCTCTTAAAGAACCCGGGGTTGTAGGATGAGGGAAACACGTGTGCGGGCAGGTCGTTCCAAGTTTTTATAGTTCGACAGAGGAACGATCTTTTGAAACGCTCGGTTCTGGCGAAGATTCTCTCCACTGTGTATGAGTGGCATCTCTGCCCGGCACGCGTTGTTCGGGATCGGAAAGGTGATGGTGGGATCAGATTGAAGAGCTCTTCAGAACATTCGCCGTGATACATTCGGTAGAAGGCAGCCAAGGACGCTACGGTTCTTCGCTGCGCCAACGGTTCGAGGCCTCCCGTCACCTCAGGACAACCAATTATTCGGACAGCACGTCTCTGCATAGCGTCAAGTGCGTCCAACAAGTACCTCGCGGAGTCATCCCAGAGGTGAGAACAGTACTCGACGCAGGGACGAATCTGCGTCTTGTACAGCAAACATCTCTGATGTGGCGTGAAGTACCGTCTCACCTTATTTAGGACTCCGAGTTTCCGCGAGGCCAGCCCAATAAAACTCTCTATGTAGTTTTTGTGATTGAGCTCACGCCGGACGTCTATACCGAGAATCTCCAGGTTGTCCTTTAGTGGAACCGTAATGTTCTGAAGAGAGGGTAGGGGTAGGAATGGGGACGTCTTAGCTGTAAACGCACACGCCTGCGTTTTTCTGGCATTGAACTCGACCAGGTTGTCTGAACCCCATTGGGCAATGCGACCCAGGTCCCGGTCGAGATCCGCCACGAGTTGCCGTCTCTTTTCGTCCACGTCACAACGCCCCTCCGCTGGGCGGCCAGAATAGCTCCCATGCAGAGTACTGTCATCCGCATAACAATGAATGCACCCAAGGGACAGCATGTCATTGATATGCAGAAGAAAGAGAGTTGGGGACAATACCGATCCCTGTGGTACCCCGGCATTTACCTGCAAAAAGCAGGAAGCCTGACCACCACAGAGGACCCGTATACGTCGCCCGTGCAGGAAGCTGGCCAACCAGCGGCATAACTGAGGCGATAAACCATATGCCGGCAGCTTGGAAAGAAGCGACGCATGCCATACCCTATCAAAGGCTTTAGCGATGTCTAGGCCAATAGCCAGAGACTCGCCGTGCCTCTCCATAGCCTCACCCCAGGTGTGCGTTACGTACGCTAGGAGGTCACCCGTTGATCGTTTCGGCCTAAAGCCATATTGGCGATCGTTAATTAACGAGTGATCCTCCAGATAGCGCATGAGCTGTTTGTTGATGATTAGCTCGAACACCTTGCAGATGACGGTGGTTACGGCTATGGGACGATAGTTGGCCGGATCCGACCGATCCCCTTTCTTGGGGATCGGCTGGACGTTCGCCTCCTTCCAAGCCTCCGGCACTTCTCCCGACGAATAGGAAAGGCGATACAGGCGTGTTAGCGTTGGAGATAATTCAGCTGCACAATTCTTCAGCACCACTGCCGGAATGCCATCAGGACCACTGGCTTTCCGCGTGTCGAGTGACTGTAGCACCGCTCGCACATCGCACTGCCGGATTTTAATATCCAGCATCGTGGTTCCACAGTTGGCGATAGTGAGAGGTTGCTTGCCACAGTCATCAACCCGGGAATTAGCCGCAAAGAGATTGGCCAGCATTTCCGCTTTCTCTTGGGCCTTGTGAGCCAGTGATCCGTCAGGATAGCGTAGCGGCGGCAGCGAGGGCTTGCAAAAGTTGGCCTGCACGGCTTTGGCCAGTTGCCAGTATCCACGGCTGCCCGTCGGATGAGACGTGAGCTCCTGACCAAGCCGCGTGACGCGCTGGGCGTCCGCTCTCTTGAAGGCCCTCTTACTGGACCTAGTGGCTCTGTTGTACGCTGCCTTGAGTTGGGCCACATTCGGGTCGCGCACAGCCCGAGCCCTGATCCAGGCGCGGTAAGCCGTCTGTTTTTGTTGAACAGCTACGGCGCACTCACGCCCGAACCAGGGGCGGGCTTTGCGGATGCTGGCAACATCAGTGTATGGAATATAGTATTCCATACCTAAAGCTATCTCACCAGCAACCGCAGAGGCGCTTTCCGATGAAGCCCTCCCTGCAAAGCAGCGCTGACTCCACGGGACGGCTGCAAAGTATTCTCGTAGTCCGTCCCAGTCTGCTGACGAGTAGTGCCACAGTCGCCGCGTCACCTCTACTGCCCTTGCAGGAGATGACACCTGCAGGCTGGCACGCACAACACAGTGGTCGGATGTACCCAGTGGGGCGCTAACCGACACACTGTACTGTGCTGGGTAACTCGTCAGCAGTAAGTCCAGCAGGGAGGGTTCATGGTCTGACCTGTCCGGTATGCGCGTAATCCCGCGCACCACTTGGGTCAGACCATGTGAGAGAGCAAACGCGTGGGCGGCCCGTCCCGCTGGATCGGTCACGCGGGACCCCAGCCACTCAGTGTGGTGACCGTTGAAGTCCCCCAGAAAAACCAATTCAGCGTTCGGGAACCGCACCTGCGCGTCGTCAGCCCCCTCGCTGAGGTGCTGAAACAGCCTTGTTATCCCAGCTGTCCCTGAGTGGGATCGATAGACACACACGTAGATCTGACTCATGGAGCCGTGATCTACGTGCAGCCAAAGGACGGAGAGGGAAGGGTCCTCAAGGCAGCGCAGCCGGCGACAGCAAACATCCGCCCTAACAAACGCGCACACCCCAGCTTTTTCTCGAAATAGTTCCTCGATGATATAGCCGGGGTAACTAAGGTACGACTGATCGGCAGGGCGGAGTATTTGCGTCTCCGTTAGGAACATCACAGCTGGCCGTGCCGTCTCCAGATGGTGATGGACGACGTTGAGGTTGGCATGGAGTCCGCGGATGTTAGCGAACTCCACCTCAAACGGAACGTTTCCGGGATTGGTTGCAGCGGCCGCTGTGACACTTCTTTCTCTTTTGTGCGCTGCCATATTTGGGAATTGGAGGGAAGACGTGAAGACGGAGCGACATTTGCTACAGCAGTGAGTGACAAGGCGTGGGGGCTAGCTTCATCTATGACCGTGTGGTGAGACTGAGGCCGACCCGCCGGACGGAAGGGCCCCGTACCCCCCCCCCCTCCCCCACCCCCGACTGTGGTCGCCGGGACCCGAACGCCGGGGGAAAAATCATCTAATCTTAAAAAAAATCATAATAGATGAAGACGACTTTAGACAGCCCTTTCCACACAATGTTTATTTTATTATGTTAAGTAGGTAGGTATATTATACGTCGATTTCTTTTTTAACGTGAGGGAAAATCCCTCATGGAAGCTATGCCGGACTCCTACCGACCAAAAAACCTCACGTAACGCCCAACAGCCTACGGTCAGGAGCCCCGGGTAAGCCCTCGGAAGGATGTCCCAGGACTATAATACCTACGTCGATTGGAGGAAATATGATAGGTAGGTACTTAGATGCTAAAAAAAGCTGCTATGCGATCAAATAGGCTTCCCTACGCATCCTAGCCCCTAATCGGTCTTTCTCTTACATAGTTTCTGGGTGACTGATGATGGCATCCATCTATATCTATTATATTCTCATATTATCAACCAGTAGGTCAACGAATGCTTACCAAAACAATATTAAGTAGGTTCCTACTGAATATTGTTTTGGTAATTGGTAAGCATTCGTTGACCTACTGGTTGATTTGTTTAGCTCAGATGCATGGTGTTCTTAAGACTACTGACCCTCATGGAGTAAATAGGTATTGTAGTAGAGATTAAATCCTTAGCGCAATGCTATTGGAATCGTGGTCTGGAATGTCGATAGGTAATGGCCATAACCTCTTGGTAAGCAGGTTCTATATGGGCATGTAAGGCATATGGTTCACAGAGTAGGTAGATACCTAAATCACCTTAGTTAGGACATTTGTGTTTACGTGCAGACAGTCAACTCGTTCACAAGGATCGCTAATCGTCTGCAGACCGCTGCACCATTTTCAGTAAAGCGGCCGGGCCCAGCACCGGATTGACATAAAATGTTTGCGCTTCACACAAGCGCTTCCGTGCTTCGGAAGACACGTTAAGGTATTGATTGTGGTTGACAGTAACTTGGTAGTGGGAGACGTTGAGCATCTAGCCGCAGTTTGGATTTTTCCGTTTGAACTTTGAACACAACAATAGGTGTACAGAGAGTAACACACAACACACCTTTCCGGTAAGTACCTACCTATAATACCTAAACGACAATAGGCTCATCAGTAAAGTCACGACAATTTTTGGCTACGGTTCATCACGTCGGCGTCGCGTCGCATTCGAACTAAAAATACAAAGAAGTTAGGTAAGCCTATATTTTCGTATATTCGTATTGTCGGTTTAAAAAAACAGTGATATCTAGCACGCGCCAGTCGATAGGTATCAATATAAATAAAAGGTTGTATTTGTCCAAGGGTGGAGCAGGAGGGTCAATCCAGAAAGTAATTCCTTAGCAAAACAGCGTTAAATTAAAACACAACAACCAGTAGGTAGGTACCTAGAGGTACATTGTCTTTTTGCGAACGAGTAATATTGCAACATCGGTATCGGCCGTTGTTTTTGTTCGTTTGCTCCGGAACAAATAGTTCCGTTGGTATTGATTTGAGGGAGATTCCGGAGAACAAAATATTTGATATTCTTTGATAAAAACATTCACAATATGTCAATTGTGTATTTGATTAGTGACAGCAAAGTATGCCAATAAACTAATGCCCTACTTATTTATCATCATCATTTAGGTCATCAAATTTGATTCTTATGCAATAATTTTTTTACGATGTAACATTCCGCTCATGGCCTTGGCCGCGGCTGAACTATAGCGAGTGGAGAGCTTTGTCCACTTCCTTAGACCATCAGCCCCCCATAATGCGTGAAGTCAACCATGAATAAAATTCCTCTTCTTTTGTAAGATTGTCTGCAGTTTGAGTTAAGTTCTATGTAGGTACACCACGGGAGACAAAGGTGATCAGTCTAAGTAAGTACCTACCTACCTTCTTATGACATTAGGTAAAGCTTAACGACCTAGTTTTAAAAAAAGAAGAAGTCAAACGCAATTTTTTATTTCACCGCAGTACTTACCTACCTAATGTTCGCATAAAAGCTTAGCTCAAGTAAGTACTACCTACTACGAACGCTCACAAATCAAATTAGCGACACATCCTGTGCCGATACAACAGCATCGATTACCTCGCCATTTCCTCGGCAAACACGCTACAGAGGGTGCGGAGGTGTCACCCGAAGGCACCACAACGCTGCGCACATTTTTGTGCAAATAAACACCTATTGTTCCCTGTACATCGGCGGCCTTTGTGCCAGGTTTGTGCCGAAATTCATGTGCAGTCATTTGTGTGGAAGTTTCTCGTCGCAGGTGATTGTGATCGGGAAAATTCTTTTAGGCCATAGGTGACTGGTTTACTGAATACTAGTTATCCACTGTTAAGACTATCTTACTTTAGGAGTAACATAGCCCACGAACCGATATTCATCGTGTTACCTCATATAGGTAGGTATCTGAGCCTAACATAATCTCATTTACCTGTTGAACACTACTACCTACTTGCTTAGAATGATTGAAGCCGTTTTTGTAATGGTGTTGAGTTTCCTCCAAAACTCTTGGCTCCCATAAACGCTTTACTGCAAATTGGAGAAAACTCCCGGTACAAGTACCTAAGCCTGCAACTGCACAGGTAAACCGGTAATTTTGTGGAAATGTTTAGTTTGAAAGGATTAATCAAGTTTGAAATAAATCCGGGTAGCCGGTAGGTAAAGGTACTATGTATTTTTTGAAACCAATACGGTTTTGTAAACATTATCCATAAATTTTATTTGTTAAGAGAGTTTTGAGCGTTGTAAAACTTTGTGGTGTAACCAAAGGAGCCGGAGGCAAATAGAATTTTCTTTGAAATGTTTTAAGAGTTTTTATGGGCTCGTTTTGATAGAGATTCCAATTATGATTTTTATAAATTCTGAAGCTTTTGAACTAATCTTGTCTCGGTTAATATTCATATCCCGTGTGGCGACGGAAAAGTGTACAAAATATTGTCACCCCTATTCATCCCAAGGGTGTCGTAGCGACTAAGGGAACACTTTTGCAAGTATTCTCATTGCGCAGGGAAGGCAAACTCGAAAGGAAACCCGGTTGTCAGTAAAATGACAATCGTTAAGCCAAGTTGAAGGCCTTATGGAAGGAAATTGTAGAAGAATGTTGGACGTTTCATCAAACTAAAGCTACTGACAGAAAGTAAGCTTGTAGTACGTAATCTCTTAAACATGTACAAAGGATCCTGCTCTAATATGATATTGATAAATAATTATTGAAGCGCTCGTGGCCCCGCGGACTCAGTGTTCTGTAAACGATCACTGCAGTAAGCAACATTTACTATGGCCGGATACGGATGGGTGACCACCACGTGGACCACTTTGTGGCATTTATTTACGAGCGTTTCCGTGCTTCGGAAGGCACGATAAGCCGTTGGTCCCGGTTGTCAGTAAAATGACAGTCGTTAAGCCAAGTTGAAGGCCTTATGGGCGGCTTGAAAAATTTCAACTGTGGGTCGTCACAACCTGCGCCCGGGTCGGCAGCGCGTGTGTAGCACCTCTGGTGTTGCAAACGTCTATAGGCTACGGTACCAACCTTCCGGTGGGCCGTAAGCTTGTCTGCCACCTAAGTAGTATAAAAAAAAAAATATAAATATTTGTGGACCTTCACACACGACATCATCTAGCCCAAATTAATAAGCTTGGGCTATGGTTTTAGACGACTTTTAAACATACTTATATTTCTAAATAGGTACATACATATTATAGAGAACACACAAAACAAATTAATGGGAATCGAACCCACTAGGTACCTCCGAATTCGTAATCAGGCACACTTAACCAGTGGACCATGAGGCCTGTCATTATTATGGAATGTAATAAAGGCTAGCAAAATATAACATTCCAATCTCGGTTGTTCAAAAGGTGCAATTTATTAATTTATTTCCAGTATTATAAAATGTCCAATAATCAAATAAAAACACATACATGAGAATAGAATGAAATTAAATAAATAGGTCAAATAACTAAACTACTATGTAAACTATTGCCTACTGAACATTCCACCCCCGATCATACCCGGCGCAAAGATGCCCTATACACTTGCTGCGTTGCCGCGCTGGATAGCGACAGCTATCCTTTGTACCAGGTATGACCGGGCGTGACAGTCATGCGTCTTGTCTTGTAGCCTACGGCCTATCTCCGAGGCCAGAGCCTTGGCATCACTCCCCCAACAGCCCATTGTTTCTACGGCTACTGGTACGACCAGATAACGCGACTCCATCTCCGCGTACTTTCGGCGTTTCCTGTAAGCAGCATCTTCCGCTGCGGCCGCCGGTGAGTGGACGGTACGAGCCAAGTGACTGGCGGCGAAAGTGCTAACGCATGTTGCGTCCCACACTAAGCACTTGCCATTCTTCCATGGCACAAGGGTCAGACCGTCCGGTCTCTTGCCGTCTGCGCGGGACAAACCTGGTGGTTCGGGAACACATGGGACCTCAGCCGACACTAGAGCCCGCCGGATTAACTCGTTCAGAGCGTGGTGACGCGGATGCCTGCCCGTGCAGCGACGGCAACTCAAAGCATGATGACCATCGCTCTCCACCATGGTACCGCAGATGCATATGTGAGGTTCACACACCTTGCAGCCCAAGCGGAGAGCCACAGCCACCCGCAGAGAGTCGTCGTCAAACAAAGTTCCTACATGTGGCGAAGGAAGCGCGTGCAGCCAAGCACCGGACTCAGGCTGAGCCACGGCTCTCAATCTGGCGAGGTCTGCTCCCACAGCATCATCTATTAACAAGCTGCAGTTTCGCTTAGCAAGAACATCGCACCATGCACGCTGGACCTGAGAAGAGCTCGGATACAAGCACGGAGCAAGAGCAGACCATGCAGTGATCGCCTCTGACACATAAGGGATCCTGAACCCGTCGCCATTCGAGTGGAGAATAGAAGCAACTAGCCCGGACACCCCATGAGCCGACGCGATAAATGCCGGCAAGCCCACATCCCGAGCACGCCGCACCCCGAGTCCCCCATACCGAACCGGAGAGGCTGCCTGGAGCCACTGTAAGTCGCTAAGGGAAACGTTCAGTATCGACTCTACTGCTTTTCTCAACGAGTCATCGAAAAGGTGGACCTCTTCACTACACAGCCATGTAGGAGCAGTCCGCAAGAAATAATTTATTTTTGGTAAAGGAAAGCACATACGGAGCAAAACCATGGCAACATGTGCTGACAAAGCACCAAGACGCTGTTGAGCGGTAAGAAGCAGTTGCCTCCGGGAAGCAATTGCTCCCGGAACGGCACTGAGGAAGATAGGGGAGCCTAAAAGGAAAAAAGAATTAAAAGAATTAGAAGAAAGGTGCAATTGTCCTCTGACCATACAGAAAATATGTCAGTGTATTCTAATAAAAGATTCCCATATTTGTATTCACAAACCATCCCTAAATAAAATTATGGATTTCGGAGCTATTTGTAATGATATTTTCGTCAACCTATATTATTTAATCTGTGCTATTAGTAATGATATTTTAGACAACGAGGCGAACGAGAGCAATTTCATGAAATGTAGGTATGTGTTATGTACCATAACTGGATGTTATAAATGTTCCAACTAGTAGTTTTACTGTACCTTTAAGTTATAGGTAAGTAGGCGATTTTTTTTGGTCAGAGTCTATACGGATGTCTGTTGTGTAAAGTGAGAAAATAGTGGAATACAAAATTTTCGAATAATAAATTTTCACAACTATTTTTTTAGCTGTAGATCAAACTTTGGTTCATTCACGAACTCTTTTATACAGCGCCATCTAATCAAAAGTAAGCTATGATTAATCTGCTGGTGTTGTGTGTGGATATCAGACACTAAACTTATAATCATTCTTTTTTGTACCTACATGTAAAAACACATAGGTAAAACACTGAAAAACCCAGAGCCTCGAGACAAATATTTATCGATTAGGTACATACATTTTTGTTCAGTGCCTTAAATTTTATAATATTACCTACATTCACCCAAATAATATTTGCAGCTAAGTCCTAGCATTATAATAATAATCTACGTCTTGTCTGCATCTGACAGAGAGACTGGCGCGTAGAACAGCCGGACCTCGACCCCTTTTAGTGCACTTAAACCCCACTCCATGTCGTAAATTTGCGAGATTCAACCCCGGGCATTCTACGGCTAACTTCAACTCAAGCCGCTAATAACTGGATTTTAGATTTAAGTGTTTTTTACATCTTGCTTACTGATAAAAGTTAGAAAGATTTTGATAGTTTTGTTTAAAAAAACTACAGCGGATTTGCGCTAGGTAATACGTATAATATAGAGATAACAATTTTCTCGTACCTAATCGCTAGGCAATCAAGAACAGCTACGCGAAAGTTAAACCTGTAAAATATTTATGGTAACAACTTTGAAATAGGTTACAGTGACTATTTTACCAATAGATAATCTAAATAGTTATATTATGGTTACCCTAGATTTTATGTAGCATAGTAGTTCAGAACTTTTTGAATTAATTATGAATTATTATTAGTTCACCAAGTAGCCTCCCATAAAAATGTATCGCAATGAAGGTTTGATTCCTGTTCGGCTTGTTATTGCAACAACAGCCGTGATATTTACATTGTGACAAACATTCTATCTAAAAGTAGTTTTAGAAAAACATCATGTAGACGGAAATTTGATGGATATGTGTGTGAGTGATATGAACAGCTTATCTATAACAATATATCTGGCGCGTCCGGTCGGGTAATGGGTTCGATGCCGAGTCGTGCGACATGCGGACCGGCCCCTGAAAGATCGATGTGTATTAGCTGTCAGTGTGGCGGCGGTGCATGATGTTTGCTGAAAAAAAACGAGACCGTCATGGTTGAGTGACGTACAAAATTTGAGTTTACGTTTTGTTTTTTTTTTGTTTTTCCAGGGATATCTTTTGTGGATACCACCCTGTATATGAACACTGTGGTTATGTGGGGCTCCCCAAAATTACTATACCCACTAAAACCCTGGAGTGCTCCTTCACGTCGCTATTGTCGGGTCACAGGACCCACAGGTCAGGCAATCGTTCAACTTCTGCAACCCAACAAACGTAGCCTGCGACAGGCTCGACTCTGGAGGGACTAGAAAATATTACCCCTCGAAACTGCACTGACTGCGACCACGGAACACTAGGGGCGCGCCTTAGTTAGTCGCACGGCTGGCATAAAGCTGCCGTGTCGGCGACCACGCGCGCGAGGTTGGCGAGGCGGAAGTGTGAGACCACTCCGCTCTCGCACTGGCAGCGCTTCTCTTTTGCCATTATGACTGCCTCGGCAAAGGAGGCGACGGTGAACCAATTTTCTTCGCTGATTAGCATAGCGGAAGCTATGGTAGACAGCAAAACGACCGGGCGAATTTGAGCCTCTAAAGTAACGCGCTCGCCACTCCACTCTGTACAAAGACGGCGCCATCGCAGTGACGGCACGTTGTGTCAGGCTCAATGCCCACAGATAATTACCGAAACATCCGTGCCCCCTGAGGAGCTGTGTGAGGTGGTAGGTCGGAGAACCGTGCCGCCTTTCTACCCAGGACCACCAACCTGCACCAACTAACCCAGGCCAAGTAACTGCAAACCAAATCGCTCATCAACTCATTTTGAACGGTAAACCAGCGAAACGTATCGCAAAAGTGGCGCGTTCAACCGCACCTAGATCGTCCAACACTATATGCCAGCCATTTACATTAACGGAAATAGTGCACGGTATTCAGTTTCTTAAGTGCGGGAAAGCCTCTGGAGTCGACGACATAACGGTGGAACAAATTCAACACCTTGGCCCACGAGCGGTATCCTGGCTCCTGGCATTATTTAACACCTGCCTAGCGAAAGTAAAGATTCCTAAGCTTTGGAGGAAAGCCAAAGTTATAGCGCTCCTGAAGCCAGGCAAACCTTCTGACGAAGCTAAAAGTTACAGGCCTGTTTCACTGTTGTGTCACACATACAAGCTTTTTGAGAGGCTATTGCTAAACCGCCTAATGCCTGTAGTTGATACCGCACTAATCCCTGAACAAGCTGGTTTCCGCCCTGGTAAGTCTTGCTCCAGCCAAATCCTAAATCTGACTCAATATATTGAGGATGGATTTGAGCTGGGTAAAATTACGGGCGTGTGTCTGGTAGATCTCTCAGCGGCATATGATACTGTGAACGTGAGGCGACTTCTCACAAAAGTTGAAGCCATGACTGCTGATGGTAAGCTGGTGGAGGTACTGGGGAAACTGCTGTACAATCGCCGGTTCCAGGTTCACCTACCTACGGACAAAAGTAGGTGGCGTTGTCAAAGAAACGGGCTCCCCCAGGGAAGTGTCCTCGCACCCATGTTATTTAACATCTTCACCAATGACCAACCCTGTGCCCCAAACACAAAGATGTTTCTGTACGCCGACGACTTGGCGCTGGCGACTCAAACCCAAACTTTCGAGGAAGCCGAAAAACAACTTGGTTCGGCACTGACTGGGTTGGAAAGCTACTATACAGTGAACGGGCTAAAGCCGAACCCGTCCAAAACTCAAGTGTGCGCCTTTCACCTGCGCAACCGGGATGCTGGGCGTCGGCTCAGGGTTGACTGGCTGGGATCCGAGCTGGAGCATTGTTTCAGTCCAAGGTATCTCGGTGTTGCCTTGGATAGGACGTTAAGCTTTAAACCCCACTGCCTGAATACTAGGGCCAAGGTAGGAGCCAGAAACAATCTGCTCCAACGTCTCACAAGCACGGCCTGGGGGGCAGAGCCTAGCATCCTCCGAACATCTGCACTGGCTTTATGCTTCACTGCGGGTGAGTTTGCGTGTCCTGTGTGGCACCAATCAGCCCATGCCAGACAGGTGGATGTGGCTCTGAACGAAACCTGCCGAATTATTACCGGTTGTTTAAAGCCCACTCCCCTTACCATGCTCTACCCACTAGCGGGCATCGCACCACCTTCTACACGACGAACCGCCGCTTGCAGACTAGAGAAGGCAAAACAGGAAACAGACCCCAGACATTGCCTATACGGATACCAACCAACTCAAGTCCGCTTAAAAAGTCGTAAGAGTTTCATGCACAAGACGCAAGCCGCAAGTGAGCAACCCGAGGTGATCAGAACCTCTCTGTGGAAACAGAGACTCCCACCACCGACTGATTTCTTACCACCTAAGGAAAAACTACCTCCCGGACACGACCTCCGATGGCCGGTGTGGAGGTCGCTCAACCGCTTGCGCACTCAGGTGGGCCGGTCTAGACAGAATTTATGCAGGTGGGGAATGCGGGACCCAGGCTTGACCGCATGTGACTGCGGAGCCCCAATGCAGTCCATGTTGCATTTGCTTTCGTGTCCCCTGTGCCCCGTCTCCTGCACTAAGAAGGATCTTAACGAGGCCACTGACAATGCGGTTAAGATGGCAGAGTTTTATGCCCATACTATTTGAAAGTCAATTTAGTGAATCACTGACACGATAGAAGAAGACCCAGGACCACAGAATAAGCCGGATGGCTGAGACGAGCTCGACACTTACTCGTAAAATAGTATTCATAATGGAGTCACAATGGTACAAACTATTTCTCAATCTGTAAAAAATAAAATTATGTAGATAGGTACCCTAGTGTTTTTTTAGTGCGGTTCCTCATGGATGCTATGCAGAACTCCATTCGAATATAACAACTGAAGCGCTTTTTTTTGAAGCGCTCGTGGCCCCGCGGACTCAGTGTTCTGTAAACGATCACTGCAGTAAGCAACATTTACTATGGCCGGATATGGATGGGTGACCACCACGTGGACCACTTTGTGACATTTATTTACGAGCGTTTCCGTGCTTCGGAAGGCACGATAAGCCGTTGGTCCCGGTTGTCGGTAAAATGACAGTCGTTAAGCCAAGTTGAAGGTCTTACGGGCGGCTTGAAAAATTTCAACTGTGGGTCGTCACAACCTGCGCCCGGGTCGGCAGCGCGTGTGTAGCGCCTCTGGTGTTGCAAACGTCTATAGGCTACGGTTACCAACCTTCCGGTGGGCCGTAAGCTTGTCTGCCACCTAAGTAGTATAAAAAAAAAACAACATTGTGCCCAAAGATAACCCCAATGTTATATTTAGTGGTACAACCTCCAACTTGAATTATCATTTTCTTTATTAAACATTAAGCGAATTAAGAGCCACTATCTTTCTCCTAGTTTTAAATAATTGTGTCACGTTTGTAGCGAACGTGATGATTCAATTTGTTTTTCAATGAGCACAGACAAAGCTTGTAATTAAAAGAACTACTTAGATAGGTAAAGAGCCTACCTATCACAGGCTATCTCTCCCCATTGTTAGAACCAATTGTGAAAATATAGCCACTTGAAAGTTTTGGGTCAAAATGATAACATTAACTTGCTGATAAAGTGACAAAAGCTCGTTTAGTTAAATTTTATTATTGTTGTAACATTGCTGGGGTTTATTAAATAGAAGTGTGTTGGAATTGGAGAGGTCGCTGCCGTTCTATTTACTGCTTTCGACTTTACAAAATATGCTTCTCTTGACTGCCTTGGTGGGTCTGTGGTGTGAGTGCAATTGTTGTGGTCTATGGCTCAGTCCTTGGTTGAAACAAATAGATTTTTGTGTTATCAATGCATAGGTGGAATGGCAAAGGTTCTTTCGGGTAAGTACCTTACGTGTCTGTGACGCATTGATTGTATTTACTTGACAACGGCTGTCCAGCAGAAAATGAGGGTGTGTAGAAATAAGTCGCATTTTATGAAAACACCATAACGATCATTGAGATATTATTACTACGTAGTAATAATAACTCTATGATAACAACCTAGTAGTGTCTTTTTCTAATTTTAAAATATAGGGCTCAAAACGCAATTTCTTACGAACTAGGCATTATTATACCCACTAAAGGTACGTTCACACCCAGTTATCACTCAAATGAACCATTACATCAATGTTACACTGATTGCTGACAAACAATATACCTAGCATTAATTGTTGATTGGCGCACATCCGCCTGCGGTCGCGCTCTGAAACTGATCACGTCAAATTAGGGGTACGTTTAAATGATAATATTATGCGCAGTTTGACACTATGTCTGATATTACGATGTGGGTATCGAAATCGTTTACCTGCTTCGGTAGCACAGTTGTAAGATTAAGATTTCTCAAATGTGTATTTCGAAGTTTGAATGGTATCTAAGTATTGCATATTATTAGGTATATTTATAAAATATTACGTTTATCAGTTGCCTTGATCCCGTACCACACGCTTTTATTAGCTACATGTGAGCTATAATGGCAGTTTTTCAATAAATTTATATTTCATTATGGTTATTTTTACTCTATGCAGCTCATAGTACCTATCTGATGTACCTAGATTAATGTTTGCATCGATTACAGGGCGCACGAAAGCACCCACACATCTTCTGTTTACATGATGATACAATTAGGCAGTATATCACGCTTGATCAAATAAAAACAATGGGAGAGAGTCGAGCGGTGAACTGTCACTCTACTTCATAATTATAGTTCAGTGTTTGCACTGTTCTGATCTGTGTAGGGCGTCAGCGCGCGGTAGCTCGCATCTGTGTAACCTATTGCGGGGGGGGGGGGGGGGAGCGCGGCGTCGGCTGATGTTCTTAAAATGGCGATTTCTCATAACTTTTCTATGGCAGCCATATAAAATACTTACCTCACTGGAATCGTTATGAAACAAGCTAATGATAAAATGATAGATAAGACCAGTTCTGCCTTGTAATGTATTACTAATTTCTATTAGAAAAAAGAATTTGTAATTTTTCACCAGTTTTCACTACAAAAATTGTAAAAAAAAAATGTACAATTCCAAATTTTTTTTTTTTAGTTTTTTTAAATACATCCTATTTCACAATGTTCAACAGACACAATACAACTCGTCATACATTTTTTTTTATTTACAAGCTTTTCAAAATACGACTCATTTCGGCGACCCGACCGCCGACCGCCAAAAAAAGGTTAAGTTCATGCCATGATTCTGAGAAAACTGTGCTTCAAGTGGCTTACATTCTTTTTTTATTCGTAAGTATGGTCCTTAAATTTTTTTTACATAGAGTTTTGTTTGACAAACGTGTTTAGTTTATTAGAAATTGAACAATGAACCAAGCACTTAAAAAGAGGCCCAAAAGGGTGGTCGTAACTTTGTTTTCTTTTTTGAATTTTTTTTGTGTATTTTTTTTCATAAAAATTTACAATCTACAGCTACATGACTTTTCCTAATCGATAAACATAAAAAAAGGTGTGCTGGCATACAAATATATTTCAGAAATGAATTATTTGAAATGTGAAAGTATGGCAAAAAATGATCGAGAATTTCGACCAAATTTTACACAAAATTATTGAAATAGATTTTACATTCAATGCTTGAAAACAATAAAAGAATACATAAAAATACATAAAATAACGATAGATTGTCATCATTACAGTATTTATTCTTTGTATTTCATCCAAATGTATGGGCTTGGCGCCGCGCCGCCGTGACGCCGACGGCGCGTAAAAATACAATGAATGTTCGTTGAAAATAACTATTTTAGGTACAAAATCTTTATGAAATACACAATCTACAAATAAAAACTCTAACCTAGTCATGATTTTATTAGGTTTTGAAAGTAAAAAACACCAAACACAAATGTAATTACACGCAACACAGTACCGGTCGTCGTCACTTAGCTGCGCGGAATGGTGCGCGATGGAGGGCACTTTTTAAACGAGAATCATGAGGTGCAGCTGTGACAGACAGACATACAATGTACTACATACTTGTCCCGTTTCTGTCTAAGAACACTCCATAAAAATTTGAACAGGATAGAGATAGTACTATTTGCGCTACAAGACCGCAAACTGTCTGACGGCAAAAGTATCGCTAGGCGATACTTACACAGATGTGAGACATAGCAAGGAATATCAAATGCGATATGTCAACGGTGGCAGTTTTTTAATATTATTATATATTATATTTCATTATGGTTATTTTCACTCTATGCAGCTCATAGTACCTATCTGATGTACCTAGATTAATGTTTGCATCGATTACAGGGCGCACGAAAGCACCAACACATCTTCTGTTTACATGATGATACAATTAGGCAGTATATCACGCTTGATCAAATAAAAACAATGGGGGAGTCGAGCGGTGAACTGTCACTCTACTTCTTAACTATAGTTCAGTGTTTGCACTGTTTATGGCTTAGTCAAAGACCTTGCTTCTAATTATGTATGGCCTGTATTACTTTAATATTAGAAGGTATGATAGTCCATACATACAATCAACATTATGAAACTACTAGATTTTCTTTTGCAAACCTCTGCCAAGTTTGTAGTAGTGGTCGGAAATCGTTGAGAGAGTCCAAACGGAGGCTACCCACAGTGCAACAGCCACAGATATCTTTCTTTTCAAAATACAGTGACACGATCTCTGATATACAGTTGTCATTATAGTAACTATGCCAGGCACTCGTAAGCTAAACAGTCCTTGCAGTGAAATTTCGGCTCTTGCATTCGCTATGAGCAAGGAGTAACTGGGTATCGGATACTGATAGATGCAAATTTTTAATGGACATTGTAAATATCCCGATAAACACGTGAATGTTTAACATTGAAATTTCTCAAAGGTATCTGAAGCGATGAACACTTTTCAGCTATTATTTACTGTTATTAATTTTATTACAACGAAGAGATTTATGGCTTAAAATGTTACACAAAAAGCTTGTATATTTACTTTACCTTCCTCTTTGTTCGGTAAAAACATTTTGTGATAATAAAATAGGTACTACAATAACACCGAAATTCTGATCACAATAGTCCATTAAAGTGATTGCGTTAATTGTGGTACAATCGCAAAAGATAAATGACTGTTTAAACGGGCAAACAGCATCGCTCGCCGGTGAACACACAAAAGGAAGAAAAGACAAAAGACAATGAATACTAAGCGGCAGTAATTAATCGGCAGGCGCTTGTCGATGCGATCAGCAGCTTTTTGTTGCAAATGGAGGATCGATTCTTTGGGTATTTGAGTTCGGGTGCAAGGCATTTATTTGTTTGTCATTTCGAAAACAATAGTGTCAGCAAAGAGTCTTTATTAAAGCTTTTTTTTTTTTTGTTTAACGTGAGGGAAAATCCTCATAGGATGTTATGCCGGACTCTTACCGACTAAAAAACCTCACGCCACGCCCAACAGCCTATGGTTGAGAGCCCCGGGTAAGCCCTCAGGAAGGATGTCCCGTGACGTCTTTATTAAAGCTTAGAGATTTAATAATAATTTAATATTTAAATATTTGTGGACATTTTCACACAACATTGTCCCCAGCCCAAATAAAAAGCTCCAGCCTAAATAAAAAGCCCAAAAAAAGTTAAAATAAGCTTGTGCTATGGGATCAAGACGACTGATAGACATACTTAAATATATATTACATTTATATATTTCTAAATACATCGACACTATACCTAGAAAACACCCAAACTACGAAAGAAATATTTGTGAATCACACAAATATTTGGACCGACCCGGGAATCGGACCCGGAACCTCAGCGCGGCAGGCGGTTACATAACAGAATACGCCACCGTAGCAGTCAAATTGCTTTGAATACTCTACATTTTGTTACTGTATGCAACATAATTTTTCGTAAATCATACAAATAAATTTCGTGCAAAACTCAAGTGGCTCCCAATCCGACTTCGGAGGAATACTCGGATATTGTGTGTCCTATTCAATATCTTGCGCAATCCGTTATGTCCTACCTACTTACGTGAGCGGTTCTCTTTTATGCGTACACCTGATGCTCTTTGTAGAACACATCTTGAAAATCGCCTTACATTCCCTTCTCACAAAACTGATTTTTACTCTTACTCCTTCACTGTTCACGCGGCAAGGCTATGGAATTCTCTCCCACCGAAAATAAGAACTTGTAAAACTGTTTCACTCTTCAAGAAGAAAGTGAAAGAACATTACCTGTTATCTTTAACATAACATTTTATCCTTAGAGATGTTTATGATATTTCTCTGTACTTAAGTATATTTAGATAGTATAATTATATATGTATGTATTTATGTATGTATGCTATTTAAGGTTTATGTATGTTTATTATTCTGCACACACTTATTTACTTTGTCTCTCATTCACATCTCCTCTCTCAGGCCTACTGGAAGAGATTTCATTAGAAATAAGTAGTGCCTTGTAAAATATTCCATATGATTTCTTTTGTTTTTAATTGTGTGTACAAAACCAATAAATAAAAAAAATAAATAAAAAAAAAATTGTATACAGGTTAAGCAGAGGCATGAAGTTACACATTCATCCATTGTTTGTTCTGCCAGACTTTAAAAGGTGTCAAGTATTGATTCAGATTTACTAGACTATTTGTTGAATTACGCCTTTTAAAAAATAAATCGATTCCAGCATCACTGTAATAATGAATTTATTTTCAACTTAACTTGCGATCTTATTATTAAATCGAACTGCAAATAGGCTTTTTAATTTACAGTACACCCCAGTCCCCACTAAACCCTCGTCAAGGGAAGGAACCCTCTTCATACGGAATTGCCAAATTAAGTACACAGTTTTTACAATAATCCGGATGGTTTTCATTTAAAAGCGCAATCATCACATTCGCTAGGCAAACTTAGAATTATCATCTCTATAGCGTTGTGTTCATAGGGTTAAGGTTCAGAATCGTCAGTAATTCCTGGAAGTGTGTATGGTTTGCATGTAAATGAGATGGGAAAGAGCAAAGTAACAAGATCAAATTAAAATTTCCTCCTCCCGTAAAATGCATATGTGTCGCATTATAATATAATACGTAATCTGCTTTGTGAAGTAGGTACATTTGCATATATTTCTATAACTAATTACGAAGAGTGAAAGCTTACAGTATAACTTAGGGAACGTCCCATGGAACTACGTAAAAGAAGGGCTTATTTAATGTGGAACTAATGTCATCCAACGTTAACTTTTTATAGTAAGTAACTCTTCTTAATGATTCCATATAGCGTGACCTTAGTTTAAGGCCATACCCAGGGCTAACGACCTTGAGCATATGGGCGATATGACTCGCCAACATAGAGTAGCGCAACTACAGAGACATCAGAGTAAAAGAACCACGGAAGAAGAAGAAAATAGTAGCGGAAATGCGTTCCTCGCTTCACCAAATAAACTAGAAGACGTGAGACGGTCTCACCCGACTGCCCCTCTCTAAAACGTTTATTGTTTTTTTAATTGTGAAAGTTAAATCCGATTGCCGTTGTCATTTTTGTTTAATTTCAAACTTTGAACAGATGATCCACGTAACCTAGTGACGTAGTTTAATGCAACAGAGTCACAGACAAAGTCTCGTCACGAATTCACAAAGACGAATGTTCATTATATTCTTTGTTTTGTACTTAAATTATTACAAATCCAGACAAGAGGGGTCTTCCACTCGCTTGAAATTTGATTAATACAAAGAAACAAAAATATGTACGTACCTACGTAAGCGTCGTAAACGCAGTTGCGAGGGTTAGCTAGTTATGTATAAATAAGAAGCGCTCGTGGCACTGCAAACAGACTCATTGTTCTGTAAACGGTCACTGTTGTAAGCAACTTTCTCTATGGCCAGTCCTTGGATGGGTGACCATCCATGTGACCACTTAGTGACAGTTATTTGAGCGTTACCGTGCTTCAAAAGGCCGTTTAATGATGGTATGTTGGTCCCGGTAGCCAGTAAAATGACGACCTGCGCCTGTCCATTTCAACACTATATATTATCATTCACTAATAACTAGACGTCATAAAACGTCTTTATCTAAAAAATTCTAGGCGATTTCAATGATGTTTTACTAATTATTTATAATAAATACACAATTTCTGACAAAACCATCTTTTGACACACATCTTGTAGATTTTAAATCTACTTTTGGCTATCATTTTTCGTTTACTAATACCGAAAATAATGTCTTCATTTGCATCTCTTTTTCGCAAACTTTGTCGACTAGTCCCCTTAACTGCTTATAAAGACTAGGAGCCACTAAGTTTGATCAGCAGCCCATATTTTCTAGACTATGAGTCATAAATGCTAAAGCTAGGCTGAGCAAAAAGTGATATTAAGGCCATACCCAGGGCTAACGACCTTGAGCAAATGGGCGATATGACTCGCTAACATAGAGTAGCGCAACTACAGAGACATCAGAGTAAAAGAACCACGGAAGAAGAAGAAAAATAGTAGCGGAAATGCGTTCATCGCTTCACCAAATAAACAAGAAGCGGTGAGACGGTCTCACCCGACTGCCCCTCTCTAAAACGTTTATTGTGAGAGTTCAATCCGATTGACGTTGTCATTTTTGTTTTATTTCAAACTTTGAACAGATGATCCACGTGACCTAGTGACGTAGTTTAATGCAACAGAGTCACAGACTACAGACAAAGTCTCGCCATAAGCCCCTCTGCACTCTATTTTATAGAGAAAGGCGAAAAGTAAATTAAAAACAAAGGAACGTTTGTATTTCAATTTTCCTTTGTTTTTAAGTGTAGTACAAAATACACTGCAAAAAATGTGATTGATCATTACGTAAAACTTAAATGTGACGAATTCACAAAGACGAATGTTCATATACCTATTCATTGTTTTGTACTTAAATTATTACAAATCCAGAAAGGAGGGTCTTCCACTCGCTTAAAATTTTTGTTACTTTTAGAACAAAATTTCATTTCATTTTATTATTACAAACAAACAAAAATAGACGTAAACGCAGTTGCTCGCAACTGCGTTTACGTCTATTTTTGTTTGTTTATGGTCAGGTCAGCTAGTTATGTATAAATAAGAAGCGCTCGTGGTACCGCGGACTCAGTGTTCTGTAAGCGATCACTGTAGTAAGCACATTCACTATGGCCAGTCCTTGGATGGGTGACCATCCATGTGACCACTTTGTGACAGTTATTTGAGCGTCGTTTTCGTGTTTCGGAAGGCACGTTAAGCCGTTGGTCCTGGTTGCCCGTAAAATGGCAGTCGTTAAGCGAAGTTGAAGGCCGTTTTGGCGGCTTGATTAATTTTAACAGCAGGCAGTCACAACCTGCGCCTGTCTATCTCAACACGGCAATACAGCTATTACGTGGGACAAATTCTAAAAAGGTGAAATGTGGGGACATAATAATATGCCTCTGCCTAGGTACCCCTTCGGGGATAAAGGCGTGACCATATTTATGTATGTATGCAACTAGCTGACCCTCACAACTTCGTTTACTATGAAAGGGGAGATATTTCTTCATCAGACTCAGCAAGCGGTGAGTAAAACTGCCCTGTTTGCTTTATCATAATAGAACTTACACGTCGAGGGCGTGGACTGAATTGTTTTAGAATCTATTCTAAAATAATTTATTTCAGTCCACGCCTTGGGCACGGACGAAATATTTAACACTGGACTTAATCATTAAGCTCTTATAATGATAAAGCTAACACGCCGGTTTAGATTTACCCTCACATTCAAAGGAACTCTTGAATTCTAGGTTTCGAGAAGTTGAGATGTCTCTAACTCCTGAAATTCCTCGGATCAATTTTCATTCAAATCAGTAGTTTCAGCGTGATACGTATTCGGAATACAGACGGACATGAAAATTTTAAATTTCATTTTGGCTTAAGTAGGTATCGATTAGAGAACGCGTTCTTTTTTTTAAAATAGCTTCCATATTCAGACTCTCGACCCTCAACAGTTTTATTATTATGTATAGATATAGACTAGCAAGAAACTCGGCGGGCACTCAATTTATTCACTTTTTTACCTTAACCAATTTGCCGGTAGATGGTGCCTACTTGTGGCGACCCACAAGACGTAATAAGCTAAAAGAGTCAATTCTTTCAGCTTAGGTTCAGAGCAGTGTCTCAAAAAAGCAGTGTGTTAATAATAACTATAATATAAGCATTTTCATCAGTTGTCTATATCTCTTAGCACAAGGTTATAATAGCTTAAGTTGTGTGCGAATGTCCACAAATATTTCTTCATTTATTTATATTAAAATGACTAAGTACCGCTTACAATATAAGCATGACTACCTTTCGAAGTAATTTAATAAAACAATACAAAAAATAAGTTGAAATGCATTATATTCTTATGTATTGTGTAACGCGGGCTCTGGCTCTGTTACACGCATTACTCTGTACATGAATGAAAATATAACATTTTACGAGAATATTTTGCAGACCAGAGCGACACACGTCCGTCTAGCAACACGACTCCCCCCGCACTAGTTTTTCGGGCGAGCGCGGGGAAGCAAGCAATGTGATGTATTCTTTGAATACATTATTAGTTATAATTAGTTTAAACTTATACTAATTCAAAATTAAAGAAAACCATTTTAGAGGTCTATGTTTTCTTTAGTCTCTGATATAAATTTTATTATCATTCATTAATAAAAAGATGTCATAAAACGACTTCTTCTAAAAAAATATGGGCTATTTCAATGATGTTTTACTAATTAGTTATAATAAATACACAATTTCTGATAAAACCATCTTTTGACACACATCTTTTACATTTCAAATCTACTTTTGGCTGTCATTTTTCGTATACTAATACCGAGAAGAACGTCTTTATTTGCACCTCTTTTTCGCAAACTTTGTCAACCACTCCCCTTAATGTTTCCAGCTTGTATTGTGACATGGATTTCAGCATTACAGCACTAACTCGTTAACTCGTTCATAAATATTTCTAAACTTTCAAATTTGGTATAGGTACAACCAGTTTTCTGTAAATATATCGTAAATTAAAGTTTAGAGATTTGTAAGAACCTAGTGATACCTACAAAGGATACTCGCTTTTTCATGCTCTACCTATGTTGAATTTTCTAGAGTGTAGTGACATTCGAAGTTGTTCTTATTTATTTTTCTAAATTAATCTCCCGTCTATTAATGGACGTTATTGTATCAGTTTACAACCTTTGCATATTATTTAGGTAGGAACTCGGCCTGTCTGCTTCCCGGGAACGTTTCCTTACAGCGCCATTGCGGATTCCTGCCGGCGTTCGTCTGACAGTTCGGCGCTACGTGATCTAATTAGAGAAGCCTTTCAAAGGCGGCCGAGCAAACATTTGAAGCAAAAGGTTTACGTTGTATTGTTAGGAAGGTGATTTGGATCAAGTTCATGTCAACAATATCCATTTCCTATGTAGATTGAGTATTCAGGATACTACTATTTAGTAAAAGAGGTTTGCTTACCTGACTAGACGTGGGTTGGTTAGATTGAGCTGTTTCTGCAATCTTTTAGTAAATAATTTCAAAATTAATCTTTTAATGTTGTATTATAAAACAAGGAACAAATTACAGCAACTGATATCTAAAAGTTGACATATACCTATTTTAACGGCTTTGACGTTTAAGGACCACTTCTTCTTTAGTCTCTTTCTGGTATTGACTAGTTCTGCATTTGACTACTTCTTGTAATGACTATTTCTATGGACGTCCTTTTCTGGGTTTGACCACTTCCTTATTTGCCCACATCAAGTACAACTTGGTATCAATTAGGTACGTGCTTAGACTATTTAAAAAGGGTACGTGTGATTCTGAAGTAATCAGTAATTACCAGTATCATTATGATTGTTACATATCTACAAAAATATCATCTTGCCATGAGAACAACTCATTAAAGTGTAGCACAGTCCTACCACGCCTATGAACTGTTCATGGCAAGATACTTTTGGTTTCTTGATATTAAATAATAAACACACACTTGAATAAAACTATTGTTTGCAAGGATGTAATAATTATTTATATAATTTTGTCTCTAATTGTCTCTAGGTAATTGTAACAAGCACCAATCAATCAAACATCGTTCAATATAACAAATAATGAACTGTATAGGTATTAAAATACCTACCTTCTTTTAATAAAACTATTTCAAACAAACAGTTATCTTCTTTATTTCAGTATTTTCTATTTTTAGACTACCACATAGACCGATATATTTACCCCTAAAAACTATATTCCGACGACATCGAAGCCTACCATAAAATATCGATACAAAATGAATGACAAACGAAACATAACAGTACGTATTCGATACTTGGAAGATGTCCAAGAACTGAACCACATGACGGAACTACATAATGACCGTTGGAGCTCAGCGAGAGTTTCAGCTCAATTTGCATACAACAATATTAATAACAGTGATGAGCCAGCGGAGATCACAGCACTGTGACTTCTTGTTGTCAAGGAACTCGTTGCGGTGTACCAGTCTGTTATGTAAATGAAGGAAGCGATCCATAATGCCTACCCAATGTTGTGTTTTCCATCTATATTATGTGCTTGCTCGTAAAAATTCTCCCCAAATAAGGTATTTATGAAACAATTGTTTTAAAATTCGGAAGAAAAATGTAACAGGAATTGAGCTTTTTGGTATTGGTGTTATCTAATAATGTTTGTTTTGGAGTGAGTTTAGGTGTTTCCTATGTGTGTTCCTAATGCCAGTAGTACTATACTCTATGACCCCCTAGCCCTAAATGGTTGATCACTACGTCAGAAAAGACAACTTTTACGCTGAGGAAACCTTCTATATGTTTTTGTTAATGTTCTATTTTATAACTATACAACCAGCATTTATTATTCAGGAAGCTTTTCAAATAAGTTAAAAAAATATGACTGACGCATTATACCCACTTCTTACTATGAAATAAAAACATCAACGTGAACCATAACTGCAAGATATAATATTTACGAGATATCAATCTGCAGAAATACGAACGCTTTCAAACCGTAATGAAATCCAAAGCAATCTTAATATTTCACAAAATTCTTCCAGCGCATGAATATTCCCGACACAGTGGGAACGGCGCATCGTCAGACTCTAAGGGCTTAAAATCTCCAAAATTAAAATGGTAATACCTGGAACGACCGGCGGCATATTAAAGAGATACGGGAAAAACCATTTAGCAGCAATTTGCATACACTTTGAGAGATGAGACCCACTCGAGATTGCAGCCCAACTTGTATTTCATTAGTGTGGAACCTCTAAAGGCCTCCAAAGAGAGATATCGGGTAAAGAGCGCTGAAATTGCGTCATGTGCGGACAAGTGGAAAAGGAAAATTCGCATTTGAATACGAATACGCTATACACTTTAATTGTTGCTTATAATTATACTAGAATAGCTTTGGTACTTACTGCCTTATTTTACATGATTAAATTATCATAGAATTCTAATATTGGAATTCAAATTATATCCATAAAACACAATGTAGTAGTTATAGACTTGTAACACTTTATAATTTGCGGTATAATTCTATGGTAGTAGTGTTTTACAAGCAAAAGTAATACCTATGTATTTATACGCTGTACTTATCTTAGATACTTAAAGAATTTTGGACCAGTGCTGTAGGTTTAACCTAATCGTTTTCCGTCTATATTTCTGGTATGTGATCTGCGGACACAGGCAAACGGATATTAGTTTTATCCACCATTGTGCTTACTGTGAAACTGTGGAACTCAGAATATCGTTTGATTCAAGACTACATTCGTGGCAGTGAAAGCTAGGGCATAGTTACAATTATTTATTGTTAATTCTCCAATATACGGTTGCCTGTACGCGACAGGCGAGGGTAGGCGGGAAACATCGTCCCATATCTTACGAGTTACGACTGGGCTCAATTATGTAGAACTAATCCGTGCCTTGAGTTATGCAATTGTGTTCATTTTCAATTGTATATGTATAATGAGTAGCTTAACACAGTACAAAATGAACATAGTTGTAGAAAATTAACACGCATACCATCGCGACTTTGTTTACGTCACATTAGTCTATGAAAGGAGAGATATTTCTTCATCAGACTCCTAGGAGCGTGTAAAGCTGTCCTGTTTGCTTAATCATAAAAGAGCTTAATGATTCTATTTATATGGATTTCTTAATAGCATTATTCAAATTTTCTTCGCGTCTGCCGGCTCCTATGCAGGCTAGGCTACTTCCCCGGCGATACTGGACATCGTTGCATCAAGTCGCATAGCGTATGAGGTTGACCATGAGTCGATCGAGTCACCCACCGATGTACAAATAGGGGTTGCTGTGGTGGCCCCCTTGTTCCGATGGTACCATTTACCGCTCGTTTGTTCTCCACCACCTCTCTCAGAGTGGCCCTCGTTTAGTGTTCAGACTGAAGACCTCTTCATGTGACAGGTTTATACAAAACAACCCTATCACAGGAGGATAGTAAAGTGGCTTAGTGTTTTCCGCAACGTAATAAAAGTATACCTGAACCACCAATCGAACTCGGTGTCTGTCTATCTAAATAAAACATTTTATGTTTTGACAAGTTTATTTTTATATCGGAGTTTGGAGGTTTTTTATGTAGATGATGTAAAGGTTATACGTAATGAGTAAATCAGTATGTTCACTTTGCACAAGCTCCATTTACTTTTCGCTCTTCAAGCGGAGCGTGAAGAGGCACAACATAGAGCCGACAACTTAAATTGAAATAAGTTGACATTAATAATGGAATCAGACGTTACATAGCGAAAGTTCGTGAATGAAAATGAAGGATCAGACCGATTTTCACATCTTATTAACTTATTTTGAAATTGTGAACAACAGCTCATGCGATACGACCGTCATGGGTGATTGTGAAGGGTATGTCGTGATTTGTTATAAAAGTACGAGTTGAATACGTTGGGAACTCATTTGTCGCTAAGCAGTTCGCGTAAAAGTAAAACATAGGTAGACGTATGTCAGCTTCGTTGAGATTGTTAGATGGAGTAACGGATGTCACTACCATGCGGTCATACTGTTTAATAGAGCTATATAATATAAAGTCCTTTAATGTAAAAACCACATTATTCTTACAAAATCAATTTCAAGAGGCGTCAACACTGTTTATGATGGCTTCTAATAGCCCAGCGTGAATTTACGACCCTCCCCTCGGACAAAAAGTTTACGAGTTACGCCCTTAAACAAACGACCAACAAATTTTATGGCTCATGGCTATATTACTGGGCTTGGTTTACGCGATCGTTGGGAGCACTTGGCTGGAGTAAGCTAGTTGAACGGTAATTTGTGGGCAGAGAAAGGGTTATTTAATACCGTATAATATAGTTTGGTAATTATGTTAGGGGTTGACTTTCACCAGCTTTCAGGTATATTATTAGACGACGGTTTTCACTCGTAGCGGTGAAATTGACCGAAGTTCGACTGTGTCTACAGTAAACATGGCTTATTTTGTAATGTGGCGTATATAAAATTACATAGAGGTTCTACCTACAGCTTATTTTCTCCATTCTTTGCCAAACATAATACATTTCGCCCATTATAGAAACAAGCAACCATTTGCTACTACTTGTTGTTGTTGTTGTTACATGTTGTTGAATTTTGCAAGATACCTACGGTATAGTGAAAAACTACCATTAGTTTTTCACTATACCGTAGGTATCTTGCAAAATTCACATTCAGCTTAGATATTGATATCTTCGTGTGAACATGCCGTTACGTTTCCGAATGTGAGGCTTTCATAACCTGCTCTGGTTAGATTATGCTGGCAGTCTGCCAACACAATTAGTGTCATACAATTCGGTACGTCAATGGAGTGTACATAAGAAAGACTCTTAAGTACGTGTGCCCATGTTAGTGACAAAATGGCAGGTATATGAGCTGTTAGAAATCGTTGTATGAAAACACCTTCAGCCAGTTGGTTTGTGACACATTTTATAGATTTTTCTATGTTCAAAGAAGTAACTACATTCTAGTGTCCCGGTGCGAATGTTTGACCTGTTGTTGTTCAAGTTTATCGTCTAGACTTTGACGGAGACGCTATACACCGACCGGGTTACTCTCAGTGTACACCGAAGAAGAAAGAAGTCTTGGTTGAAGAACATCCGAGAGTAGACAAATATTGCCAGCGTTGAGGATCTATTTGGGTTGGTGCAAAATAAGGGAAAGTTTGCTAAGCTGACTGCCGACCTTCAGTGATGGAGAGGCGAAGATGATGATGACATTTTTCTATTTGTATTCTCCATACTTTTTTTTATGTGTGGAAAATCCGTCATGGATGCGATGGATCTTCCGGACTTTTACCGACTAATAAACCAACACGTTCCCTACCGCCTATGGTTTGTAGTCCAGGGTAAGCCCTCGGGAGGATATCCACAGGATTCCCAGCAGTGTACCCATCCTTTATTAATGTTAATAACTGTTACAGATTGAAAATAAAAATACTAATTATTGGTCCTGTATCAAATTGAACTACTGGTCATTAGTATGCTGTGCCATCGTTTCGTGGTCGCTAGTAATAAAACGGTTTGACGATCAAATCATTAGTGATGGCAGCACTCATCACCGCGTCCTGTCGTGTCGCCCAAACGCGACAATAAACGTCTAAGCGCCTATAAATATTTCCAAAGGTAATTCAACTGGTATTATTTTATTTCTTTGTATAATTTATACCCCTTTTATGTGGGAAGTAATTTTGTTTTATGCCTCAGTTATAAGAACAGGCACTTTTGTTGGCGGAACAGAATAGTGCTGTTGTAGCACAGCCTGTTTTAAAGACATGGTCTTAGTGGAGCTGTAAAAGTTAGCTTTAGTTATTAAATAATATCCACCAGCAATTTTAATTACACTTGAGTAAGTTTGTAATAACAAAATCCTATCCCCAGATTTGCCTTGGATAGGTTCATGGTTTCATGTTACAAAGCTATTATTTAGGTTGTTACTAAAACTGCTGATGACCACTATTCTTACGTGATCAGGATAAAGAAATTTACCTCTACCTTTAGGTTTTATCTTTGCCCAAGACTAACCATTACCACCTAAGGACAGCGGGGGTCTGCTCGTCATTATCACAGAAGCAGGCTCAAGACGGTAGCGGTATGTAAGAATTTAATGGACGCCTCACGTCCCAATTAACGAGATAATACCCGATACAAATGGAAAAGAAGCGGAATAACACACTAACCTCTGGCCACCCGCATAGTCAACATCTGCCAAGCTGCAATATCCTTTCACAAAGTGGTCGCGTGGTGGTCGCCGAACCAAAGACCGGCCGACTGCAGTGATTGCCTACAGAACACTTAGTCCGCGGGGCCACATTTCGCTTATGGAGAAAATGAAATCCGTTAAAAGCTCATTGTCTTGGGTCATTGTTCATTGTTTTAACTTAATTTTCCAATGTCACAGCAATATACGAGTCTAGAGTATGGAGGATAGGGTAGGGGTAGGGGGGTAACAAGACGTCTGTAGTGTCACGGAGCGCCACGTCGCATCGCCGCGTCGCGCGTCGTGAGCCAGATAACGCGCAGTACAAACATTTGCATACTGGTGATGCGTTTAAGGGTTTTGTGGAGCCATTAAATCCGCTGGTATAAGATAACCCTCATGGAAGTATTTATGGGTTTAAAAAATCAACAGCAGGGAGTAACAACCTGCGTCTGTTTATTTAAATACTTGAATAGTCTTAAAATGTGAAATATTGGGCACTCTGTCCCACTTTAAGTTCGCATCGTCGCTGCCGCTCCTCGCTCACGTGGGACAGAACTCGCCCAATATTCCACATTTTAAAAATGTAACCTAACCTAACATTATTACAAAAAATAATTTAAAAAATAAAATTTGCTGAAGCTCCCTCCATGTTCATTACTTACCATTTATAACCCACAACGTTTTCTGTAACCAGTTGGGTTCGACTACTTCTAGTTATAAATATTTATGTTATTAATTCATCTTTTCATTATGAGTCCATCAGTATTGCATAGCAAACATGAAATTCGTTAAACAAAGACAATCGTTACAGGTCAATACAATCTGTGACGATTTGACAAAAAACAAATTACGTCATGGAGAATTATTACCGAATACCGCATCATTTGTGGGCCATCGAATTGTGGAAAAACTAATTTATTAATTGGTCTTCTATTGCATGAAAATGGTTTGACATTTAAAAATGTTTATGTATACTCTAAAACTCTACATCAACCAAAGTACATCTTTTTAGAAAAGGTTTTACAACGAGTACCAGGTATCACTCTTCATAAATATCAGACAAATGATGACGTGTTAAAAGTTTCAGATGCAAAACCAAATTCTGTGATTATTTTTGATGATGTAGCTTGTGAAAATCAAAGTAATATGCGTGATTATTTTGCCATGGGAAGACATAAATTGATTGATAGTTTTTATTTAAATCAAACTTATACCAAAATACCTAAACAACTTGTAAGAGATAATGCTAACCTAATTGTGCTTTTTAAGCAAGATGAAGTTAATTTGAAACATGTTTATGAAGAACATGTTAACACCGATATGACATGGTTGAAATCGAGAAATGTGTTCCTTAATATGGAAAGAACCTTTTGATTATGTGGTAATTAATAAAGATTGTTCTAAAAACAATGGTTGCTATAGAAAAACGTTTGACACATTTGTATTATTGGATGAAATTTGAATATTTAAGTAGACTGCAGTCTGTTTATTGTTATTCTTTAATTGATTCTTATTCGATTACCACCTATTTTACATAATGGATAAATCATTGAAAAAACAAATTGTTGATGCGACACAAGCTGTCAAGAAAAAAATACGTAAAATGAAGGATTTTGAAGATAATAATAAGCATGCTCTTGATACAGTTTTTAAACCTGTCACAGAATCTCTCAATTTAATAGCCAACACTAATAACCACTTAGCTCTAACAAAAAAGGAGGAAAAAGTAGAACCCCAAGAACCACAAGACCAAGATATGAAAGAAACAGATGATAGCAGTATTGCTAGTAACGAAACGGAACCCTCATCGGACTCTTCATTTCAGTCATTAGTCGGTACTAATCCAGATGCATCATCTTGGTCGTTATCTTCACAAGTACTATCAGATGTTCCATTTGGTATAAGAAATGAACGTGGAAAGCTAATGTTGGGTTCCTCTAACATAACTATTGGGGATAAAGTTATTACTGTAGCCGGACACAAATACGAAAGTACACCTGGGTTGCGAGAGTTACTGTTAAAAAAAGACATTGATCTGAGCTTGGTTAATGACTGTGACAAGCAAAATTATAAGACAATGTTACTTGTAACGAATGCACATCGTCGTGATTTCGATTCAAAAAAACCAATTAAAAGTAATAAAGGACAAAAATATTTGCAAGTTATTAAACCACTTTTCGATCAAGAAAGTAGAAGTCCAAGTTGTAGACAGAAAGTAGGAAAAGGATTACCTTTAACAAAAATGTGGAAAAAAAACACAGATTTTGTATATTGGGATGATCCCAATGAATTGGTTGATAGATTAAAGTTATTAATTGCTTCTCGAGATGCCGGTAACACAGGACTAGACAATGAAATAATATCTATCATTGAAGAACTACGTGAAAGCAAAATCATTAAATAAATAGATCTACTAATGTTATATGTGTGTCATTTTACTATATACCGTTCAACATAATACACCTTTAATATGAATGTAGACAAATTTGGTCATTATATTCATAAGCGAATGCGGATATCAGAAATACTTGATTTTAATGATAACGCATTAATAAAATCTGATTATGGAGATTATGACTTGAAGACATCGAGGCTAAAAGGTGTTAAACCTCCTCAAGACGCAGATGATGCAGTAAATAAAGCATATGTAGATGAATTGAAAGGTGTACTAGTCAATGACTTACGAAAATTGCAAAGTTCTATTCCAAATAGTGTTCAAAACCACATAGAGAAAGCTTTAAAAACAATAATGTCTGAGATAGAGACTCATTAGGAAAGCAAATTTTACACAAGAAAAGCAGTTGATAGACAATTCAATCTATATTAAAAGATCGAAAAACATAGCCCTTAAAGTTTGTTAAAATGACGAAACAACAAATCGTCAATGAAATACATAAAGCAGCACGAAAAAATTTTCCTCGACGATCTGTAATATTAAAAGGTATTGATGATTTGTGGCAAGCAGATTTAGCTGATATGCAAAACCTAAAAACCTTTAATAAAGGATATAACTATATTTTAATAGTTATTGACTGCTTTTCCAAGTACGTTTGGGTGGAACCATTAAAAACTAAATCCAAACATGATGTCTCTCTTGCATTTGAAAAAATACTTTTTTCTAATCACAGGATACCAAATCATCTGCAAACTGATATGGGTACTGAGTTCTATAATTCTACATTTCAAAAGCTTTTACAGAACTATAATATTAATCACTACTCTACATTTTCAACCAAAAAGGCTTCAATTGTAGAACGAGTTATTAAAACTATTAAAAATAAATTGTACAAATACTTTAGCTTGAACGGACACTATAAGTGGATAGATGGTGGCTTGAACGGTATTGTGAAGACATATAACAACACAAAACATCGTACTATTAAATTTGCACCTGTTAATGTCAATAAGTTTAATGAAACTAACATTAAAAATAATATTACGAATTCCATGATAAAGGTAGTCCAAAAATGTCGTCCAAAGTTTAAAATTGGTGACAAAGTTCGAATTAGTAAGTACAAACATATATTTGAGAAAGGACCCAAGTAGCATTAGAAGCTGTATACAAGCTGTTTGTTAGTTTTTTTTTATACTGTAAGCTGTATGTGTGTGCCGTATAATAGCGGTATAAGCGCTTCTACAGCCCTTAGAAGTGCGAAATTGGCACAAATTATAAAGTTTTTTGCGTTATTGGAGCTGTAGAGTAGCTGTAGAATCAATAGAAAGGCTGTATAAGAAGCTGTACTAAGGCTGTTATTTGGAGTAAAAATAAACTATAATTCTTCAGATAATATCTTATAACTATCTGGTAAGAATACAAATGCTAACTAGGTTTTTTAAAAGAATTATTAAAGTTATAGTGATCTATTTGATTAAATACTTGTGCAAAAAACATTATCAAGGGTAATTTGTAAAATTATAAAATTATTTGTTAAGTAAATAACTAGATATATAATTTACTAGTTGTGGTATCAAAAGTTAATTTGATGTGCAAATCTGAATTTATTGCAAACCTTTGAGTGTTTTCCGGCAAAATATTCGTGCGCCAGCATAATTAGTAAGAAAATAAGAAGAATAATATTAAATATCGGTAAGTAAGTATTTGTTTTTAAGGTTAGAATACAAAAACATATTTATAAATAGATACTAGAGAGCCAATAGTATTTTATAGTAGCTGTTTATCGTGATACGGCTATAGTTAATACATAAATATTGTCAAATCTTTCTGTAATAGTATTTTCAAATATGTTTTGTTTATTATAAAATGGCGTTAATTTATAACAGCCATAACATAATTTGAAGAGCAGTATAATCTCAAAAGCTGTACTACGTAATTAATATATTCTATTATTCAGCGTTTGGTTTTTAATTAGCATAATAAATGAATATTTTTCTTAGATAGGCTAGGCTATTTCGGTTTTCATTTATTATCTATTTAGAGATGCGTAGGTATATTCAAGGAATAAAAACCCTCATAACAATTCTATTCTCTTCAAATTCTCTTCCCCAAATTATTTCATATTTTTTTTTCTAAATTCACAAAGCTTGTTAACTATTATTTTTAAATTTGATGTTTTTTATTATTATTTATTTCTTAGATTTACGAAAGCAAGTCAATATCAAACTTACTTAGAACTAAGAACATAATAAAATATTGAAGCTACTTGAGCGAGCGAGAGTACTGGTTACCTACCTATCTTTATCTCACTCTATTCCACTATTCCGTGATTCCACCAGGCACCAGTCCACACGCGCCACCACCACCACTGCGCCGCGCCGCGCCGCTGTGTGCGCACGTATTATTTATTTTCCTTTACGACTTTAACCTTACGAAAGTACGTGTAAAACAGGTGGTGTTATAAAGTTGTTGTGAGAAATTTAATGAGTGTTGATTATTGATACCTATTTACTTTGTTTTATAGGAAAAAATGCCGTTTAAAATTATTGAAACCATAGAGAAAGGTCAAAAAAGACTTTGTATTGTACCAAGCTCCTGGGAAACAAAAGGGGTGTTAAGGTGGCCGAGAAAACGAATAGATGTTAAGAAATTAGTCAAAGTCGAAAGTTCAGAACCTCAAGATAATTGGTCTACCTCAGTGTGCAGCGTAAAAAGACTATTATCATCCTATGAAGAAGCTACCACAGAGTTAGATCTCATGATCCAGAATAGCGACACAGAGGCTGATAATACGCAGGAAACAACTCGTGAAATCGATATAATTAATGTAAATTTCAACACTTTAGCAGGCCAGTTGGTAAGTACATTTATTATATTACTATTACTACCATCTTCTTAGCTAGGTACACATACCTACACAAATAGGTACCTACCTATTCTTGTCATTCACTTGTTTACCTTTATACCTAAGTAGTGACAATTATAGGTATATAAGCATAAGCATGCTTAGATACCTATTATGATACTCATGCAGGGCGCGGTGGATCGACGTATTAAACTAGATTTGTATGTTGTGTTTGTAGTTATTCGACACACAAAATTATGTTTTAAAAGTTGTGATGGAATGATGGTAAAATATTTTTAGCGTTTCAGCGTTTTCCTTCTGTGAATTGTTTAATAATTTAATAACCAACATCAATCAGTGGTGAGAGTTGGACAATTGAAGCGGCAGCGTCGCTGTCAGCGCGATTTGTGATCTGAGGACTCAGGTTCGAATCCTGAACATGGTACTACCGCCGTGAATCCACTCATAACACAAACACTTAGGCAGCTCTTGCTTTATTACATCAATGCCATACAACATGGTCTTTATAAACTTTTGAACTGATTGCGATGAAATTTGATAATCTTGATATGTAGATAGCTAGAGAGCTGTATTAACACATAATTAAGGCATTTTATCTTGGCTAAACTCTGTGACGCTGCGAGTACGTAGGTACGTTTGGCTGGCTCAGCCTCCCCGGAATTAGCATACCTATGTACTGCTTTTTTTTTTCATTGTACTCCCTACTACCTACTTCTGGAGAAATGTGCAACAAAGGGAGTCAATGGCAAGCAAACGTTTTCAACACGGTACCCTCGTCTCGACTCAATAAAAATGTACTTCCTCTATTAACACGTTAATTTGTTTTGTATGGTTTCAGGTTACTAGTCAACCACAGACATCATCAATACTTCCAGAAGAGACAACTGCTGCCGAATATGTTTTAGAATACATAGAAAATCCTGACTTGGCAACAATTTCAGTTGACAACCATCAAAATGCGTTCGAAACTCAACATAACAATATTGAACAAATTGAAACATATCTAAAATTAATTTTGGAAAATCAAAATAATATTATGCAAAAAATCAATATTCTAGCAGAAAATCAAGAAAAAATATTTCAAAAACTGGCAAGTCAATCAATTCAAATAGACGACGGATTTTCAAATTTTAACCTAAACAAAAATACAGTGGTTAATTTGGGCGAGTCTAACCCAGTCTACAGTGAGCCTTTTTCGGTAAGCCCTATTAATAACATCAAAGAGCTGGAGGAATTTGAGGCACTGTTATCAGATAAAAAACAAAAATATAAACTTTTGCAGCAATATTCTTTTGTATGCTCACAATCAGAAGGCAAAGGAGCAACATGTGCATACAAAATATTGGATATGTTTTTTTCTCGGGAATTCTTGTGTAAATGTTCCTGGACTGGCGGTAGCAGAAACAGTGATGAAGTCAAAATTGGATTAAAGAAATATAAAAACATCCTAAAATTTTACTATGAATTGGTACGTTCGTGGGACAAAACTTATACCACCGAGAGCCATGAAAACTTTTTCAAAATTGTATTAAAAAATTCTGTGAAGAGGAAACTCAGTAAGAATGAAAGAGCTTCCACAAAACGACAAAGAACAAAAAAAACGAATAATAATGTTGCTTCTCCTGGACCGTCGAGTAGAATTACAGATAAAGAAAATCAAGAAAAGAAGGAAACTATAATAGATAAAAGTGTAAAAGAAATAATTAATCAAAATGCGATTGACGAAACCGAAGAAGAGGAGGAGGATTTCCTGTGTTGATGTTGAAAAACAATTCCCATCTTAAGACGATACAAAAGAAAAGTAGATCCTTCGCTCTCGGCTCGTCTTCCTGTCCTTTTGATTTGTCTAAACCGAGAGACTTTTTCGGTAAAACCTATCAATATAACTTCATTCCACGATTATTAATAAGTTTATTGTTGTGATTTTTACATGGTTACTTCAGTTTTTAATCCCTTCGTAGCACACAATCATGGTGCATTATTGATTACCCTATTTTAATTGTTAAGTAATCGCTAATTACTGTTGTTCTTATTTTAATATTTGCTCGTGACTGATTATTCTTACGATGCAATAATATTAGCATATACGCTGACAAAGCTCGTATTAACGTCATTCATGTTGTATACGGTAACTTGCAATGGTGATTTAATTGTTTGCATAACGATTGTTTATCTAGCTTAACTAGATTAAAGAGAAATACGTAATCTCGTGGCTGTGATTGTTTCTAAGACAAAATATCCTATAACTGTTATTGTAGCCTGTTTATTCGTAAATAAAAAAAATATTTTCTCGATGACATGTTTTTATTTCTCTCTTAAACAGTATGCAAAAGGGGTATGAAGTACAACTCACTTTTATGTTCGATACATACAAGTTTACTTTTTATGTCTTGCGGACTAACAATAATTTCTGTTCGCCTGTTAGTTTGTAATTTAGCTTTGTATATATTCAAATATGATGATTTCATCGGTTTTTCAAAAACGTCCATCAAATCTGTTATTTTATAACCATATATTTTAATTTCACTGTTAACGATAGTAATTTTTTTAGTTTCCACAACGTAGTTATTGGTACATAAAAAATATTTATCATGGGGCTTCAATGATATTTTATAATCCTTGAAATGTAGTATCGTTAGTTTCCTGCTATTGGTAGTTATACATGGTTCACGATATGTAAGCTGTTTATTATCTGTGTTATATTCTGAGCTTTCACTAAATCTTTTGGCAACTTGAGCAAGAGGTTTGTTGCCGTTCCTGAGCATCCTCTTGATTACATACAGCTTGTTCTCGAAAGGATAAGCGCTAAATGTATGAAGTGGGCCAAATCGTTTTACTTCATCCGTGACATGCACCAGATTATGAACATTACTCGTGATATAATCTGTTCCGTAAAAATGTTTATAGTTTTCAACAAAATACTCCAGGAGCTGTTTAGCCAAAGGAAGTAAGTGACTATAGTTTTTACTAGAACATATAGTTATACCGCAAAAAAACGTTAGAAAATGTATGAACGTAGCCTGTGATAATACGTTTGGAAGAATAATGATGCTCAAATAAAGCAAGAAAGATCTATATTCAGATGCTTTCAAATGAGTTAAACAGTCTAGTCCTCTCACTGCCCTGTGAATTTCAGAGGGCAATTTGCGGTTAATTAGAAACCTTGCAAGAATATCGTTATCTTTGACACTCCATTTGGTTAAATACTTTCCAAAATTACCATTGCGCCAACCAACAAGTAACCTCTTCATTATTCCTAAGTCAATGAGGTGCAGAGAATCTGCTACCGGGAAATCTTGTATCATATCTATAGGTAGCCGAAGTAAAGGAGAATCTTTTTTATGATGATGTCCATACTTTTTTTCTCGAAATTCTTCATCTGTTCTGGGTCGGCAATTAATTTCAGGAAAAGTTACCGTGTGTGATACATGTGAATACTCTCCTACTGTAGTACATTTTAGGCAACCATGCTTTGCATTAAAATTACATACACCTGAAAGTTACAGGAAGATATATTTTAATATTAATGTACCATAACATAAGGACATAGAAATAGGGATATTAAACGAGATAATTTTAGCATTGGAAGATAGGTAGTTATTTCTTAACAATTCGACAACAATAAGTTTGTAGGTAGCCTACTTATTGAATGATGGATCTCTGAATTCTAGATATACTTAGATATACAAAAGTAAAGTAGGTATTAAAAAAGATAGACTACCTACTTATATAGCTACTAACGATTTTCACAAATTTAGGACATCAATATTTGTATAAATTGTGATTACTGTTACCTTTGATGTAAGCTCTTGCAGGAGAATCACATATAAAGCATCTTATTTCGATGGATACTTTATTTGTGTCAATATATATTCCATGTTTAATTAAATATTCCATTTCTGCTACGAAATCATCTAAATATTGGTTTATTTGAGATGGTTTTCCAACACCATAATAGATTCCAATAACCAACGGTGCTATATCAGGCCTTTCAAATATAGTGCACAAAATTGGCCAAAACTCTTTATTAGAGCTTTTAAATATGGGTAGACCATCAAAATTAAAATTTAAGCTAATTTTAGTTGGTACATTAATCCATTTCTCTAATGTCTTCTTTAGATAATTAGTAAGGCCGTTATGCCAGTATTCACCTTGTTCGATCGTCTTAATATGTATTTCTCTGACAGTTCCTAATATTGTTCTAGAGTCGCGTGGTAATATTCCTGGAAATCTGCTATTTATAATTGAAGTTAAATTATTTAAAGCAACTTGAGATATATTTCTTTCTGTAGCCCATTCTTTTATACGTTGACGAAATAATAGATTTTTTGAAAATTCGTCGTCTTCGTAATTTGAGCTACTTGTGCTGCTGCATAAAGAAATGTTATCTGCTCCCAAAGAATTAACAACATCCACAATATTCTGTTCAACAATATCTCCATTTAATATTTTTACTACGGAACCATCATTGGACGTTGAGCTATGTGGGATTGTCTCAGTGGTTAAATAGTTTTTTTCCTTGGTTAATATTGTTTCACTATCATTACTGTTATTAATGTCAGATTGTTTTATAATCAAATATTCCTTTTCAATCCTTCGCCTGACTGCACCATATCTTTTTCTTTTTTTCCACATTTGTCGTATTCAGAAATATAAATATTCTTAACAGAAATCACAAATCGGTCTGTGACAACTCCGTCATTAATAGCTAGAGACCTAAAGCTGTACTCCAGCTGTTATTTTTTTTTTTAGTTTTATAACACACTCACTGATATCATTCTTAGAACTATAACACTTACAAGAAAATAAAATTACACAATAAAAATAGTTTTATGATGGAGTTGACATAATACCTTTGTACAGCAACTAGTGTCAAGTAATACTATATTAAGAGCTAAAGATTTGAGCTAAGCTTAAAGCTGTACTAAGCAAGTTATTACAAATAAAATACAGCCTGTATGCAGCTTTAAAGATAGAGATAGCTAAGAGTGTCACACAAGTATTGAAGTTTTATAGTATAGTTTTAATATTCTGATAAAACACCCTAAGCTTACGCAGAATCAATAATAATTATTATATACAGCTGAGCTGTATAATAACGGATAAATCATTCTTATAAAGATAATATTTTTTTCTGACTCCTTAGTACATCTCTAAGAGAACTCTAAGTTCTAAATCGGCTGGTATTTTGAAGCTGACGATACCAACGTGCTACTTGGGGATACACTCCTAACTGGTCAACAGAATTATTTACTATAAAAAAGATAAATAACACTGTACCAATAACATATCGCATCGAAGATAATCAAAAACAAGTCATATTAGGAACTTTTTACGAACAAGAGCTTCAAAGGTCGTCCTGTCCTGGTGTCTATTTGATAGAAAAGGTATTAAAAAGAAAGGAAACAAACTGTTTGTAAAATGGTTGGGTTTAAATAACAAAGAGAATAGTTGGATTGATAAGACTGCAATAGTGGAATGAGTTAATTATATAAGTGATATGTATTTTAAAGTATATTCATTATTCTTTGGACGATGCAAGGTGGTGGACTAATAAACAATATCATTAATCATTTACCATTCGAACTACACATACCTGGTTATAACTATTTTGGACCAGGAACAAAGCTTTCGAAACGATTACTACGTGGTGATAAAGGTGTAAATAAGTTAGACGAAGCTTGTATGCATCACGATATTGCATATGCAAACTACACAGACTTGCCTAACCGTCAAAAAGCCGACTTACGTCTTATAGATATGGCTAAGCAAAGACTTAAAGCAAAAGATGCTCGAACAGGGGAAAAGATTAGTTCGTGGATAGTAAACAAAGTTATGAAAGCTAAATTGAAGTCTGGTGCTGGTGTTAAGACCTTTAATAACTTTGTTAAAAAAATAAAAAGAAAACTCAAAAAACTCTCACCTAAAGATGATAAGTCATTAATAAATATAGCTTATATGGTTGCCCGAAAATTAGTTTCATGCATTCCAAAAGTTCGAGTACCTCGAATGATACCTATACCAAAAACTGGAGGCATTCTACCTTTAATCCCAATTTTTGCTGGTTTATCTGCTTTAGGAGCATTAGCTGGTGGTGCAGCTGGTATTGCAAAAACTGTGAATGATTATAAACACGGTCAGAAAAAATTACAAGAAACTGAACGTCATAATAAAACTATGGAGGCTATAGCAATAGGTAAAGGTCTATACATTAAACCGCATAAGCAAGGTCAGGGATTGTTTATAAATCCATCAAAAAACTAATTGATCAGCTACCTAATCGCGCTTTAACTAATATCGATATTCAGAAGTATGGCCATTGTATTCCACATTTTCGAGGAGTTTATATGAAGGATCAGTTACCAAAAACACCTAAACGAATTGAATGTGCTATAGTTAACCTAGATAATTCGAGAAATGATGGAACGCATTGGGTAGCTTATGTTAAAATAAACAATTATTGTGAATATTTTGATAGCTATGGTGATTTAAAACCGCCAAGAGAATTAATGCTATATTTTAAGAACTGTGATGTTCATTATACCTATGATAGATATCAACAATTTAACACAATAGTTTGTGGACATATGTGTTTAAGTTATTTGCAAACTTTTTGGATTAAATACTATAAATCTTTATTATAATTATAATACTTTAAATAAAAATACTATAAATCTTATACCACTCTTTCATTTCCATCATTTGCAAGATGTCACTCACCTTATCGATAACTGGAAACTCATCGGTATTATCTACTTATTATCCAGACACGTTGCCATTAGCTGCGGAGTATGAATGTGCATTATTACATTTCTCTACATATAATTCTATTCCAAATTTTGATAATACAAACAATAAATTATACTATGGTTCTAAAAATGTTATTGAGATACCTGAAGGAACTTATGAATTACAAGATATTAGTGACTATTTAAAAACTGAGATAAAAGATGCATCTATAAAACTCAATTGTAATAACAACACCTTAAAAACTGTGTTATTTTGTACATCAACTATAGATTTTACTAAAGAAGATACATTTGGAAGTTTATTGGGATTTAAAAAGCAGATCTTAGAAGCAAATAAATATCATGTATCAGAGTTTCCAGTAAACATTTTGCCAACGACTGTCATAAGGATTGAATGTGACATAGTTAGCGGTTCTTATATAAACGGTCAATCCAGTCACATCTTACACGAATTTGCACTTAATGTTCCACCTGGATACAGGATTATAGAAATTCCGAAAAACGCAATCTACTTTCCAATAAATCAAACCAATATAAGCTGCATACAGATAAGGTTGTTGGATATAAATAATAACTTAATAAATTTGCGAGGTGAAGAAGTGCAGTTGTATCTACATATCAGAAGAAAACAATGATAGATTATAATAAATATGTGGTACATCCAACTAAAAATAACAGTTCTACTAAAACTATCAAACCAATAAGGCATTTCTTAAAGCGATCGGTTTGTTAAAATGAATATACTAGATGTTTTGTCCACTCCTGCATACAACAACGCTGTGGAAGGAATTGAATTTCACTCTTACAAGCCTTACGTAACAAGTTTCAATAGAAGCGATGAAATCAGGATACCTATTAATCAACAAGACTTGTATATATTACCATCAGCAAGCACTTTGTTTTTGGAAGGAACTGTTGTTGTAAACAAGGGTGGAAATTCGAAGGAAAGAGTCAGTAGCGTTCATTTCACAAACAATAGTCTACTTTACTTGTTTCAAGATATAAGGTATGAGATAAATGGAGTGGAAATAGATAAAATAAAAAACGCTGGTATAACTACCACAATGAAATCATTAATATCAATGAACGAAAACGAGGCTAAAGCATCTAATGCTTGGGGGTGGAATATCGAAGGCATAAATAGTGCAAATGGGGGAAGCTTTTCTGCTTCTATACCCCTCTGTAACATTCTTGGTTTTGCAGAAGATTTCAAGAAAGTAGTGATAAACAGCAAACATGAATTAATATTGTTACGAAGTAATACTAATCTGAACGACCTAAAACTTACCGATGGTGAAACTGTATCAGAGTTTCCAGTAAACATTTTGCCAACGACTGTCATAAGGATTGAATGTGACATAGTTAGCGGTTCCTATATAAACGGTCAATCCAGTCACATCTTACACGAATTTGCACTTAATGTTCCACCTGGATACAGGATTATAGAAATTTCGAAAAACGCAATCTACTTTCCAATAAATCAAACCAATATAAGCTGCATACAGATAAGGTTGTTGGATATAAATAATAACTTAATAAATTTGCGAGGTGAAGAAGTGCAGTTGTATCTACATATCAGAAGAAAACAATGATAGATTATAATAAATATGTGGTACATCCAACTAAAAATAACAGTTCTACTAAAACTATCAAACTCAAACTCTCAAACTCAAACTCTTTATTGCATTCATGTGTGATACAGTTGTTGCATATTAATAGTAGGTACTTACAACATGAAACCCTGTACGGGCACAGCAATGTTAGGCAGGTATACATTACTCGTTTGAAGTAAGTAAATGGTTGTGGTTGTATATGACTACATCAACATCAATCTTTAAATTTTATACATACACTCGAGAGCAATGAATCCGGGTCACTTAAAGAATCCTAAAAATCTCGGAAACTAAAAATGCTAGGTTTATGCAATAAATTGTATTTAATAGACAATGTAATACTCCTTAAATGAAGGTATTAAAACTTCTTAGTTATTGTAAAGTTATATCATAAAAAATCAAATTTGAAAAAGGGCCACTTTCGAAGATGGAACTACGAAATTACAGCATTTGGTGTTGCTTTTGTTTGTAATCTGTCATTTATGTGGGTACATAAACCATGTTGATAGTGCTCTATATTCATTAATCAAGCTGAAATTATGTCGCTTACGCCTGAAGAATGCACCAGAATACTTACAATGCTGGAAACCGGCCGGAGTCAGCGCGATACAGCCAGGACTGTCGGTGTGTCGCTGTCAACAGTACAAAGAGTTCTCCGACGTTACGAAGAAACTGGTTCTAACCTACGCAGACCAGGAACGGGCAGAACCAGGTGTACCACAGCACGAGAAGACCGATACTTGGTGAACACCATGCTTCGAAATCGCTTTCTCACAGGAACTGAACTCACCAATCAGTTTCGACGCCTCGGAGGAAGTAACCCAAGTGCATGGACAGTAAGACGTCGGCTTGCTGAATCTAACTTTAAAACCCTTAGACCTGCAAATGGCCCTAAACTGGAGCGTGGGCATCGTATTTCGAGACTAAGGTATGCCCAGAGCCACGTAAATTGGAGTATTGAAGATTGGTCAAAAGTTATGTTCTCCGACGAATCAAAATTTATGCTCTACAAGCACGATGGAAGACACAGAGTGTATCGAAGACCAGGGGAAAGATTCAAGCAAGCATGCATCGAAGAAAAAGTAGCCTACGGTGGTGGGTCTGTACTTGTGTGGGCCGGAATTTCTTCTGAAAGTCGCACAGAGCTGGTGATCATAGAAAACGGCTCTTTAACTAGCGTAAGATATGTGGAAGAAATCCTCAATGATCACGTTGGTCCATTTATGGTCAATTTAGGTGAGGATGCTATATTTATGCATGACAATGCCCGACCTCATACAAGTAGGATTGTGAATGACTACCTTCAAGAGATGAACATTACTCGTATGGAGTGGCCAGCGCGCAGCCCGGATATCAACCCGATCGAGCATGCTTGGGACGAGCTAGGCAGATGCGTAAAACAACGAAACCCTCCCCCAATCACGCTTCGTGAGCTCAAAATTGCTCTCACAGAGGAATGGGAGAATATTCCCCAAAATCGTATAAGGAACTTGGTGTACAGCATGCCAAACCGCGTAAACGCAGTAATGGAAGCACGAGGAGGCAATACGAAGTATTAAAATTCAAGAAAATCGTAATAAAGTTCAAAAATTTCATGTTTCCTATTTTTGTTTTAAGGAGAGATCAGCAGTTTTTTCTTTATGTAATTTTGTGTTAATAAAATGTATGGTGACTCATATTTTTTTTACTTTCATTTAAGGAGTATTACATTGTCTATTAAATACAATTTATTGCATTAACCTATCATTTTTAGTTTCCGAGATTTTTAACATTCTTTAAGTGACCCGGATTCATTGCTCTCGAGTGTAGTTATTATACTAATTACTTACATTAACATTAACAAAATTAGAAAATTATTTATTTACAATATATTTTTCCAATCAATAACAAATATGTAAGTGACTACTTAGGCACTTAATTGTATTTGAGATCTTAAGTAGGTACTTAGGTACTTACCTATATTAAATTATAAAATAAATAAAAATAAACATTATTTTCTTTTAGGTACTAATTATCGATATTTAAATTCTACATAGGAAATGTAAATAGTTTTGTGGACATTTTCGCAGGTATAAAATGTATAAACAAATAGGTTAGGTATAAAATTACTAAAGTTTATATAATTATGTTTTTATGGTCTAGATTTAGAACAATTATTTAAAATGACATATCATAAACAGTGACTTTCTCTTCAAAAAACTCCTGCAAAGTGTAATAGCATTTTTGAGATAAATATTTTTGTAACTTACTTTTAAATAAGTTATCGCTTTCAAGAGCTTTTAGTGCCTGTGGTACTTTATTGTAAATTTTTATAGACATAAAATATGGGCCTGAGTGGAGCATGGATAGGGTTGACGTGGGTAGTGCCAGTTTGTTTTGGTGCCTAAGATTACGGGGTTGGGTATGATTGTCTTTTCTTAGGGTATATAGCGACATATGTTTTCTGACGTAATTGCTTATTTCTGATATGTATATTGAGGTAAGCGTTAAAACATCCTGCTGTATAAAATGTGGCCTACAACTTTCCATGCCGTCTATATTAGTTAGAATACGTATGCATTTTTTTTGTAGCTTAAATAGTTTCTCGGCGTCAACACTATTTCCCCACAATATGATACCGTAACGGAGCCAGGAGTGGGCATACGCGTAGTATGCAGCTTTTGCTGATTTGAGGTCCGTTGCTTTTTTTAATTCCGAAAGGGCGTAAGTAAATGATGTCAGTTTGCTGTAGATTTTTTGGATATGGGATTTCCAATTAAGAGCTGAGTCAATTGATATACCTAGTAAATTAAATTTGTCTACGCAGTCCATTTGTGTGCTATTGAATGTGTATGTCATATTTAAATTATGTTTTTGGTATGGTTTAAATTGCATTAAATTCGATTTCTTGAGGTTCAGTTCTAAGTTGTGTTCCTTCAGCCATGTGGACATATCGGATAGATTTTTTTGGGTACAGTTTTTAAATTCATCTTCGTTTGAGCATAAAAACACCACAGAAATGTCATCGGCAAACAGGACAGTTTCGAAATTTAGGGTTCTGGGCAAGTCGTTTATGTATATTAAGAATAAGATACACCCGAGCACGCTGCCTTGAGGTATTGATTTTCCAACTTTTGAAATGTTTGACTTAATATTAGCAATCTCTCCAGTTTCGTAATTGTAGTGCTCGATTTCTACATATTGCAGTCGATTATTTAGGTAAGACTTGAACCACTCTAGATTTATGCCGCGTATACCAATTCCGTCTAATTTGTTTAATAATATGTTATATTGGACCATATCATATGCCTTGCTCATGTCAAGGAGGATACCAATCGCGTATTTTTTATTATTTATTATGTCTAAAATCTGGTGAATATATTTATATACAGCATCTATCGTCGATCTCCCCCTTCTGAATCCATATTGGCTCTCATGAAAAATGTTAAATTTTTCACAATATGAATAAAGACGTGTGGTCATAGCAGTTTCAAATATTTTAGAGAATGTCGGTAAAAGTGATATAGGTCGGTAATTTGTACAGTCGGTTGTTAGGCCCTTTTTAGGGTTCCGTACCCAAAGGGTAAAGAACGGGACCCTATTCATGAGACTTCGCTGTCCGTCTGTCTGTCTGTCTGTCTGTCTGTCTGTCTGTCTGTCTGTCTGTCTGTCTGTCCGTCAGGAGGCTGTATCTCATGAACGGTGATAGCTAGAGAGTTGAAAATTTCACAGATTATGTGTTTTGGTTGCCGCTATAACAACAAATACTAAAAACAAAAACATAATAATATTTAAGGGTGGCTCCCATACAACAAACGTGTTTTTTGGCCATTTTATCTTATATATTAGGTAATAAGGTATCCTTCTCAATCTAAATACGATAGTTGGCTTAAACATATCATCAAGCTTATTTATTCCCTTTACACTATGCGAATTAAATGAATACTTTAGAAGATATAGCACAATCAAATATTGCCCAACGAAATTAATTTCGTGTCGCCGTGATTGAACAATATACGGGTCACATACTAATTTATTGTTCGACTTTCCTCGTAAATATTTTTCTTTAAAAAGTGAACAACGCTTTCAGCAGATTACTTAAGGTCGCTGTAATATTTCAAAGATAGCAATTTCGTAGGAAATAATAAACAAAGAGAACGTATTTTATATTTTTCTCCAGTATTAACAATTTACGTACAAACACACAATTCAATACATGCAACGATGTTGTAGGCGTACCGTATTTATAATGTGTCATTCAAATGTCATCAATATTCTGAAAAAGAAATTAAACATAGAGTTCTCAAACTCCTTTGGAAATACATACTGTACCTACCGTAGAGGATCTATAGGAGGATAACAGGATAGTTAACATCATAGAGCAATATTGAAAAACTTCACTTGTACTGTTCCACAACATTTATTATTGTAATACCTAACCGGTTTCGCCTTTCGGCATTCTCAAAGGCTATTTACTTTAATCATAGAGCAACGCGGACTGTGCTATGGTGCTTAACAAACACCATAGAGCAATAAGTACTTGTTTTATAATTAATATGTAGTGTTATTATGTATTATGGGCAACCATTAGACGCTTGAAATACTCACAGAATATCGAGCAGTGTATTTTCATAAAAAATAAATAATTAAAACAAAATGGACATTTACTGGGACATCCTTCCGAGGGCTAACACGGTGCTCCCGACTGTTGGGCGTTACGTGAGGTTTTCAGTCGGTAGGAGTTCGGCATAGCATTTATGAAGAATTTTCCCTCGCGTTAAATAAAAAAAAGAAAATAGTTGGGTCCCATGCAACATTAGACTTTTTTGTTTTTTAGTACGGAACCCTCCGTGCGCGAGTCCGACTCGCACTTGGCCGGTTATTATGGATTGGTTTTATGACGGAGATCTTTAGAGGGTCCGGAACAACTCCTTCTGAAAAGGATTGGTTTATGAGGAAGCTAAGTGGAACAGCTAGTTCATTAACACATTTTTTTATAAGTGTTGGTGGAAGTTGGTCAAAACCAAAACTGCGTTTATTTTTTAAACTAATTATTATCCTCGATATTTCGTATGGGTCTACGGGTTGGATGAAAATCGAGTTTTCAGCTTGTGAATTAGTGGCACGACCCTTCTGTTTACCAGGCTCGCCCCCCACTGACATAAAAAAGTCATTAAAAGCATTTGCTACAATTATAGGGTCTTCCGTTGTATTATTTTTAAAGTTAATTTTTATATTCTTTTTAGGTTTTTTTACTAATTTGTTAGTCCGTTCCTTAATTATCTGCCACATAGTTTTTGTTACATTATCACTTTGTTTTATTCTCTTTATATACTGAACTTTTTTGGACTATAAAACTGTTGTCTTTAGTAATTTTTCATATTTCTTATAATAACTAGTTAAAGTGGGATCACTGTTTTGGGTAATAAAGGTTTTAAGAATACGTTTGTGTTTACATGATATTTTCAAACCTTTTGTTAGCCAGGACTTTTTTATATTATTTTTTAATTTAATTTTGACTTTAGGTATACAATTATTTAATACATTTTCTATGGTTTTGTAGAATGAATCATAGTTCAGATTTACGTTTCTACTACTACTAATTACCGAGTTCCAGTCTATAGTACCTAGAGTTGACTTAAAATAGTCTGTGTTTTTTTCGTTAAATATTCTTTTTATAAGAAACCATAATTTTAGTTCGTTTGTTGTTACGTTGCTAGGCATTGTTACTGAGATTCCCTTATGGTCAGAAATACCATAATCCGCCACAGAAGTAGTAAACCCTTGCATTTTGAAGTTTATAAATATCAAATCTATACACCTGGCACTGGTTTTAGTAATACGGGTATATTCCCGAATACTTTGGTGGAAGTTATAACTTTTCAAAGTGTTCAGTAGTTTTAGACTAGAAGGAGAGATTTTTAATACGTTTGTATTGAAATCTCCTCCGATTATGATATTTTTTTTACTGTATTTAATTGTTAACAATTGCAAGAGCTTTTCAAGAGACGAATAAAATAAATCCGTTTCTCTATTTTCCTGTGGGTAATATAGAAGTATAATAATTAGATTTTGTTGAGGAATTTCTATTGCACTTACTTCAAAGACATACTCGACGGTCAGAGATGTGATATCTTTTCGTTCTATGGCTTCAATATCAACCTGTACAAAGATACAAACTCCGCCACATTTGTAGTACTTCCTATAATAAGAGGATGCAAGACTGTATCCGTCAAGATGTAATAAGTCTCTTTTATCATGTGTGGTCCAAGTTTCTGAGAGGCAGAATATTTCTACATGACCTAGTTCTTCTACGATTGACTGGAGTAGGTGGCGCTTACCTGGAAAGCTACACATGTTCTGGTATATTATTTGCAAGTTACTTACGAAAGGAAGTCTGTGTTGATCTTGGGGTCTGAAATGTCGATTCCATTTTTTTGTTATTCTTTTTAGAATGCACATTTACCTCTGTACTTGTGGATGGTGGTGGTGGTAAGGGCGATTTAGAAGTGGTTTGGGTGGTTAAAGTAATATGGTGGCTATTGTCCTGTGTAATATCGGCGTTTTTGTGTGTTGAAACGTGGCCGTAGGATCCTTTGTACTCTTGGCCGGCAATTAATAATTTATTATTTTTTAGTACAGCATGTTGGCCGTTTCTTCTGGCCTCTAAAAGTACATGCCACTGTAATTTTCGTTCCTGAATGGACTTTTTATCCAAATATTCTGATATAGCTATACCGCTATTTTTAAATAGTGTTTTATTTTGTAGTAAGTGTCGTGCCATTCTTTTGCTCAATAATTCGATCATAATTGGTCTATGGTATCCCCTTTTACCTATTCTCGAGATATCTCCAATGTAACCTTCAAGGTTGATATTTGCTATATTTTTAAATATATGTATTATTTGTGCATGGATAATATTTTCATTTTCATTGTATTGCTCAGTCAGACCAAAGAGTACAATTTTTTTGCAGTTTTCCCCGGATGCACTTGATTTATCTGTGGGATATTCGGCAGTATCATATTCATTTAGGCTAGCAGATTTAAGTTCCCGTAGAGCACACTGGAGAGCTGAATACTCCGACTCTAGGTGGGTTATTTGTTTAGATAAGTCGGTTAAAGATGCTTTTGTATTTTCATAATTCTGAGTGTGGGTGTTAATATTTTGTGAGAATTCATTCCTGAGGCAACACAAAGCTTTTGCGATCTCTGTGTTTATTAAACTTTTAATTTCCAATAGTAAAGATTCTTTATTTTGTTCCAGCTTTCTGTCTAGGATTACTTCAAGTTTCTCGCAAATTGTGTCCCTCGGCGATGATTCAGAGTCAATATTTATACGCTGTGGCGGCCTAGGACTGCAGTAGAACTGTAATGTATCATCCACTATGCTTATTTCATTGTCGGACTGAGCAGAGTCGACTTGGCTCATTGTATTTTTTTTGCGGTATGTTACGTTGCTTAACATCTCTGGTGAGTGAATATTGGTAGATGAGAATTTCAGTTGTGGAGTAGGGGTGCAAATCGGGGTGTTTGTGTTATCCGTTTTTGGCTTATTGCAGTGACAGAGTTGACAAATCCAAGATGATTTCATTTCCATTGACATTTTGCGTAGGAATGTATGAGTCGTGATATTTGCACATATGAGATCATAATTCTTCCGGCATAGTGAACAAGTAAGATACTGTTTAGTAGTAATTTCTTCAAGGCAACCAGCACATTTTAATTCCATTTTGGATTAAAATTTAGAATAACAAATCATTTACATAAACAAAACATTTACCGCCATCTATTGATGTAATTTACGTACTTCTGTAGTTCAGTTCAATATTGGGTCGTCCATTAATCACGTGAGCCTCGAAAGGGGGGGAGGGGGTCTGACAAAAATCACGAAACATCACCAGGGGGGGTGGGGGGTGTAGTGAGATATCACGTGTATTTATTTCGAACAGCAACTTTACAACCCTGAATTTGAGATCACAGTGATTTGTGAACAACAAAACCTACATTACTACATTTTAATACGATATCTGTCTCTATTCCGTGACGCAAACGAAGTTGCGCGGATTAGCTAGAAGTTTGGATAGATAATATCAATAGAGATAGATAAAAAAAAAACTTTGTAGGTAGTTACTAAAAATACACGTGATTCGGCCCAGGGGGGGAGGGGTAATCTGAAACCTCACCAAATATCACCAAGGGGGAGGGGGGGTCCAAAAAATGCCCAAAAAAACCTCACGCGATTAATGGACGGCCCCTAAGACGAGCTCACTCTAGCTAGACGTAGTTCTTAAGATTTCCGATAGATGGCGTTTTCATTAGTTAGTTCTAGTTCTGTCGTCAATTTGTATCCTTTTGACAACTGTTAAAATATAAATTTCAAAACAAGTGCAATGACCTCCAGGCTTTAAAATTGAAAACTGTAACGACATGGAATGGAATTTTTATTGACTTAATATGAATTTAACGTCACCTTTGTGCAGATCTCAATGTAGCATTTTCTCACTGATGCCAATATTATGGGTTTGAGTTATCACTAACACTTGATTGTTTTGCACTGAACTTTTATTTGAGAACTGAAAGTTTCTTCAGACACTTTTTTTTTTATTTTATTTACTCAGTAGTTACTGAACTGAACAGTCGTATAACATTTACACACATTTATTGTCACTTTGGCTATACTATACGTGCGTATTTACGTCTAATTCTTTAACTATTATATTTTTTTACATTTAAATACGCGGAGCTAATGTTTACGTGGCGACAGCGCCATCTACTGACTACTAACCAATAAGAGCTCGGTCTAAAAGGGTTATAAAATTGAATAACAATAATAAAGCATTTCTTAAAGCGATCGGTTTGTTAAAATGAATATACTAGATGTTTTGTCCACTCCTGCATACAACAACGCTGTGGAAGGAATTGAATTTCACTCTTACAAGCCTTACGTAACAAGTTTCAATAGAAGCGATGAAATCAGGATACCTATTAATCAACAAGACTTGTATATATTACCATCAGCAAGCACTTTGTTTTTGGAAGGAACTGTTGTTGTAAACAAGGGTGGAAATTCGAAGGAAAGAGTCAGTAGCGTTCATTTCACAAACAATAGTCTACTTTACTTGTTTCAAGATATAAGGTATGAGATAAACGGAGTGGAAATAGATAAAATAAAAAACGCTGGTATAACTACCACAATGAAATCATTAATATCAATGAACGAAAACGAGGCTAAAGCATCTAATGCTTGGGGATGGATCATCGAAGGCATAAATAGTGCAAATGGGGGAAGCTTTTCTGCTTCTATACCCCTCTGTAACATTCTTGGTTTTGCAGAAGATTTCAAGAAAGTAGTGATAAACAGCAAACATGAATTAATATTGTTACGAAGTAATACTAATCTGAACGTCCTAAAACTTAACGATGGTGAAACTGTAGAAGATATTATTATAAATAAAATAATATGGCGTGTACCACATGTCAAAGTGTCCGATAGGGAAAAAATAAATATGTTAGAACTGTTAGAAAAAGATCGACCACTCCAGATGATATTCAGGAATTGGGATTTATATGAATATCCGGCTTTACCAAAAACTACTAAGCATACTTGGTCCATAAAAACATCGTCGCAAATAGAGAAACCAAGATTTGTTATTATTGGTCTGCAAACAAATAGAAAAAATAATTCTAAATTGGATATGTCTAAGTTTGATCACTGTGATGTTCGTGATGTTAGAGTATACCTAAATTCAACCTACTTCCCTTATGAAAATTTGAATTCAAGTTTCTCGAATAATCGAATTGCTTTAATATATGAACAATATACTAGATTTGCAACAGTCGTATTATGGACGTCGCGCCGAGCCGTTATTAAATGAGAAACAATTTAAAAATATTGCTCCGTTATTTGTAGTAGATTGTTCTAGACAACCAGATAATCTTAAATCAGGTCCTGTTGTGGATGTTAGAGTGGAAATTGAAAGTGATATTGATATACCAGATCAAACTTCAGCATATTGTCTTATATTGAACGACTGTATAATCGAGTATAAGCCATTAAGTAGCATCGTGAGAAAGATATCATGAACAAAAATACTATTATAGTAGATGTTCAGGGTTTTAAAGATCGTTATAATAACTTTATAGTCAAAGAATTAGCTGTAGCTACGTTGGAACATACTCATATATTCTTAATAAAACCTCCTTACCCGTTCTCCTCGCTAACTGATGAAGAAATTTGGTGGATTGAAAGGAATAGAGGTTACCGCTGGAGCGAAGGATATATAGACTACAGAGAATTTTCTAGAATAATCAAACCCTATTTGAAGGAAAAAAAGGTTCTTGTTAAAGGCAGTGAGAAAATTAATTGGGTTCAAGAGCTATGTGGTCATAATAATGTTTCTGACATATGTGAAAATAAAAGTGTTCCTAACTTAAAGACTTTTCGACTGCGTTGATCATAACACTTTATTACGAAAAATAGATCATTATGGTATAAGGGACTCTGCAATGGATCTTGTTGCCTCCTATCTTAAAGATCGAATGCAATATGTTGACATTAATGGAAGTCGGTCCTCTGGAGCTTCTGTAGCTATGGGTGTGCCGCAAGGATCAATTCTAGGACCTTTTTTATTTTTTATTTACATCAACGATTTACCTTTCTATGTACAGAACTTGTGCGATGTTGTTCTATTTGCTGATGATACATCACTTATTTTTAAAGTTGATCGCAATCCAAGTACTTTTGACAACGTAAATAGTGCACTAGCCCAAGTTGTAGATTGGTTCACAACCAATAATTTGCTATTGAACGCTAAAAAGACAAAATGTATTAGATTTACCATGCCCAATGTCAAAAATTATGAAACAAATATAACATTGAACAGTGACACCCTTCATCTTGTAGAATCAACCGTATTCTTGGGGATCACTTTAGATAGTAAATTACAGTGGACTGCCCAAATATCGTGTCTAGCAGCAAAACTCAGTTCGGCGGCTTTTGCCGTTACCAAGATCAGACAGCTCACTGATGTCCAAACAGCCAGGCTGGTTTATTTTAGTTATTTTCATAGCGTCATGTCTTACGGCATTTTGCTGTGGGGCAAGGCAGCAGATATACAAATAATTTTTGTACTTCAGAAAAGAGCTATACGTGCAATTTATAAATTAAATGCTCGAGAATCGCTTAAAGAGAAGTTTAAAGAAATAGGAATTTTAACGGTTGCATCGCAATACATATTTGAGAACATCATGTCTGTTAAAAAGAACATACATCTATATCTTAAGAACAGTGACGTACATTCAATAAATACTAGAAATAAGCATAAATTGATTGGAAAGGTTTTTCGATTACATAAGGTACACGACTCATTCGAAGGACTTGGTGTACGCCTATTCAATAAAATTCCTTTAAATATTATGAACCTTCCTTTATATAGATTCAAAAGGGAAATCAAGACACATCTTATAAAAAGGGCATACTATACTATTGATGACTATTTTAATGATACAGAGACATGGACATGAGTTGCTTGCTCCTCACTTAATTAGGCGCGATTGTAAATGTCGCTTGTGTAGACAAAATTGTTAATCTTTATTGCATGACAAACGAATGTACTAAGACTATTTGAAAAGAGTGGCCGTGAGTTTTCTTGCCAGGTTCTTCCTCACAGGCTCTACCTATTGCTTTGCGAATCTGGCAGTAAATGTAAATGTAGAAGCAAAAATTTTGACGTTCATAAGTGTTACTTTGTAACCTAAATGAATTGAAAAAAAAAAAAAAAAAAAAAAGACTCTTAGTGATCTTTACTGTAAAGATCTATTTTTGTATAATTGTTTTGCTCATAAGAACTATTGTGCTTTAAGGAATGTATTGTGTATTAAACAATGGTGTTTATAAAATGTTTTTTGTATTTCATAAGTTTAATAAACCGAATAAATGTTTTATTACTATACTGTGTTTGTTTTTCATACTATTTCCTACCCAAGTCGAAATTGAAATGAAAAAAAAAATTTAATCATAATACCATTTATTTAATGTCTCAAAAAATTACATTGATCTTAAACCTAACACAATGATATAAAATGACGCGTACAAAATGTTGAAGCGTCAGCAGTACATCTCTAAGTATTAAGGTGATGTATAACTTACTTAAAACTAAAAACACATTAGTTAAAATGATAAGCTATCACCATGAATTTTCTTAGATATTTTCTTAATAATACCTTCAGCCATGTCCATGATTTCATCAACTGTATCATGAACTACGTATTGAGCACTAAGTATCACACTGTCACTATCTTCACAAAACGACAACGAAGGTTTGTCTTTGTCGCTGGTGATGTCCAAGATCTTTATCTGAATTAACTTGACTCCTTTTGGTTGGTTGCTGATTACAAAAGATTTATGAGCTGTCTTTTTAGATTTTCTACAAATAGTTGGTTTTCTCCTTTTTGGTTCAACTTCCGTAGGTGAAAGAGGTAAAATATGTGAGAAGTCAAAGGGGTCTTGAGCGTATTGACAATACCGTCACCATATGCCTCTGCCATTATTTATAATGTATTAATGTTGAGGTATATCTGGTTGGCCTCGTCCTCCTCTGCCACGATCTTCTAACGTTTTAAATATTTGGCTCAGTAATTTCTCTGTTTTATAATATATTTCATCCCACTGCTCGTAAACAATATATTGGGTTTTCACTCTTGTATGTATTTCTACTTCGTTATCTGATGTATCTTCAGCTTCTAATACATCTATTTTAATTACGTATTTTGGAATCCTCCTATTCCTTGTAGCAAAGTAACTGGTTTGAGGTTCAGAGATGCACTGCTGTTGCTACAACATTATTAATTAAAAGACTGCTTTGTGTGAATGTAAAGAGAACAAGTATGAAACTGATTGTAATTATGAGTAAAAGGTGAATTAAATAGAAAAATGACCCGCTAGTGACACATACACTGTACTACGTATTAATTCAAGTTCTGACCTGTTGATTTAGTTTATTTTGCAATAAGTTGTAACGAGATACTCCCTACAAGTTTGCAAGTGTCATCGTTCACTATGACGAACATGTTCAAACATGTCTTAAGAATGATGTTAATGCACATAATTGTAAACGTGTTGTAACGTGAATGATGATGCATACCATCAGGTGTTATGAGGTTGTGACCGTCGCTACCAAGGTCCCAGGTTTTGAAGATTTTTTTCAGTATGTCCAATAGTCTACTACTACTACTAAGTACGTACGTAGTGATATCCTATTTCACATTTCTAAGAAATTTTACTTCGAAGTATGTAACTTAAGACATCATAACATACATGTATGTTATGATGTCTTAAGTTACACATATTTTCACACCTTGTTTACCTAATATAATTTTTTTGCAAGATTGTAGTTTCAAATAGGGTTAGCAGTAAATCGTAAATTACCGTAGTATAATAATTTGCAATACAGTACATGATGAAAATTTATAAGAACCCTTATACCAAAGTAATTAGTATAATTAGTAAGTAAACTAGTAGCATGAAATACAAAAACAAGAATTATGAAGTTGTTTACGTTAAAAAGAATTACTTAGGTACTCATAGATTGCTCTATTAATTCGTATTATTCGTAACTATCATACTTATAGATAATAAGATCCTATTAATACTAAAGATAAATTATCTTTATTACATACATACATACATATGGTCACGCCGTTATCCCCGAAGGGGTAGGCAGAGGCATATTATATGCCCACAATTCACCTTTGTATAATTTGTCCCACGTAATAGGTGGTGAGCCGTATTGCCGTGTGTAAATGGAGAGGCGCAGGTTGTACTCTGCCTGCTGTTGAAATAAAGCCTTCAACTTAGCTTAACGACTGCCATTTTACTGGCAACCGGGACCAACGGCTTAACGTGCCTTCCGAAGCACGGAAACGCTAAAATAAATGTCACGAAGTGATCACATGGATGGTCACCCATCCATGTACCGGCCATAGTGAAAGTTGCTTACTGCAGTGATCGTTTACAGAACACTGAGTCCGCGGGGCCACGAGCGCTTCATTGAGGTATCTTTATTGAGGTATTTTAAATATATAATAAATATTGTACTGTTTGAAATTTGTATTGTTGACAACCTTAATCGCTGTTTAGAATTTCAACATTAACAAAAAAACAAAAGTATCAAAACCGGAGTCAGATACTAGTATAATTGTACTCGTATACCTTGTTAGTGTGACAACCCTGAATATTTCCTGCATTGACTATTTATTAAATATCTTAGTTGATACTTTTTAACAGTTATAATACGTCCAAGGAAAAATGTTCGATTGCTTGTTATTTGTTAATGAATTACACTAATTTCGAATACGACAAGCTATCAGCCTTGTTTTAGCTTATAATCTCATAATTTCAAAAGACTTCCATTACCATTCGAGATGTCTCTTGTGTAATTACTAGCGACGGTCTAAGGTTAATTCCATCCGGCTAGATACATAAGAACTCATCTCCGCTATGGTAACGTCTCTTAGCCTCTTGGTTGTACGTAGTTGCTAATGCGATGAAGCACTAAACGCGCATGTCTATGACGACGACTGCATTAAACGCAAATGTCGATGTCTGACGACTGTGCTATAAGTGTGGAAGCGCAAATGCATACTGCATACATCGTCTCTTAGCCTCTTGGTTGTACGTAGTTGCTAATGCGATGAAGCACTAAACGCGTATGTTTACGACGACGACTGCATTAAACGCAAATGTCGATGTCTGACGACTGTGCTATAAGTGTGAAAGCGCAAATGCATACTGCATACATCGTCTCTTAGCCTCTTGGTTGTACGTAGTTGCTAATGCGATGAAGCACTAAACGCACATGTCTATGACGACGACTGCATTAAACGCAAATGTCGATGTCTGACGACTGTGCTATAAGTGTGGAAGCGCAAATGCATACTGCATACATCGTCTCTTAGCCTCTTCGTTGTACGTAGTTGCTAATGCGATGAAGCACTAAACGCACATGTCTAAGACGACGACTGCATTAAACGTAAATGTCTATGTCTGACGACTGTGCTATAAGTGTGGAACCGCAAATGCATACTGCATGCATCGTGGTTGTACGTAGTTGCTAATGCGATGAAGCACTAAACGCACATGTCTATGACGACGACTGCATTAAACGCAAATGTCGATGTCTGACGACTGTGCTATAAGTGTGAAAGCGCAAATGCGTACTGCATACATCTTGGTTGTACGTAGTTGCTAATGCGATGAAGCACTAAACGCACAAGTCTATGACGACGACTGCATTAAACGCAAATGTCGATGTCTGACGACTGTGCTTTAAGTGTGGAAGCGCAAATGCATACTGCATACATCGTGGTTGTACGTAGTTGCTAATGCGATGAAACACTAAACGCACATGTCTATGACGACGACTGCATTAAACGCAAATGTTGATGTCTGACGACTGTGCTATAAGTGTGGAAGCGCAAATACATACTGCATACATCATGGTTGAACGTAGTTGCTAATGCGATGAAGCACTAAACGCACAAGTTTATGACGACGACTGCATTAAACGCAAATGTCGATGTCTGACGACTGTGCTATAAGTGTGAAAGCGCAAATGCATACTGCATACATCTTGGTTTTACGTAGTTGCTAATGTGATGAAGCACTAAACGCACAAGTCTATGACGACGACTGCATTAAACGCAAATGTCGATGTCTGACGACTGTGCTATAAGTGTGGAAGCGCAAATGCATACTGCGTACATCTTGGTTGTACGTAGTTGCTAATGCGGTGAAGCACTAAACGCACAAGTCTATGACGACGACTGCATTAAACGCAAATATCGATGTTTGACGACTGTGCTATAAGTGTGGAAGCGCAAATGCATACTGCATACATTGTCTCTTAGCCTCTTAGTTGTACGTAGTTGCTAATGCGATGAAGCACTAAACGCACATGTCTATGTCGACGACTGCATAAAACCGCAAATGTCTATGTCTGACGACTGTGCTATAAGTGTGGAAGCGCAAATGCATACTGCATACATCGTGGTTGTACGTAGTTGCTAATGCGATGAAGCTTTATTTTTTAAATAATTTTTATAATAATGTTAGGTTAGGTTACATTTTTAAAATGTGGAATATTGGGCGAGTTCTGTCCCACGTGAGCGAGGAGAGGCGGCGACGATGCGAACTTAAAGTGGGACAGAGTGCCCAATATTTCACTACTAGTCTTACTACCTATTATTACATGTGACAAAATGTAAATGATGCAATTTGGGTCTCTGCTTTCCCCCTCGGATTTACAAGCGTGACTGTTATATAAATCTTTGTATTAAGCAAACTTATAGAAAACTAGCGGTTCCCTGCCACGCTTCGCTGTGACTTTTTAATGGTGGTTTCATGTACCTATGAAAAATGAGTAACAAACCAAAGGATGGGTACATTTCAAAAAAGTTTAATGTTGAGCCGTAACCAAAATTTTAATCTTTCAGAAAATCCAATTAACATCCAAATCAATAGAAGCTTCACTTGGAAATAATATAAAAGTAAAAAATATTTTAAATAACAAGCTTTTATTTTAATGTCCTAAAAAGAAAAAAATTAACTTACTACCCGTTCGCTCTAACTTTGCCGCTGGCATAGAGGCATATACCCGAATGTTTAATTACACGAAGTAAATTGACAGTAGATAATGTCACTTCGTCATAGAAAATAAGCAACATTGTATGAAGAAGTGACATTAGTTGCTGTCAATTTACTTAGTCTTATTAAAAATTCGACTTTAGTATGGAGCCAAACGGCAAAGTTAGAGCGAACGAGCAGTAAAATTGAAAACTTTTACTATCAGCATATAACATAATGATGTTATATGCTGATAGTAAAAGTTTCAAACTGCTATGTCTGGTAATGACCAGACATAGAAGTTTTTGTGGCAAGAATAAACTTCTACGTCTATACATTACACAATTTATATGTTATAAAAGCTTGTTGCGAGATTTGAGTGGTACTCGTATATACTTACAAAGTTAGAAAATTACTATTATATTTTTTAAAAGATTTTTTTAATTTTAATTTATTTTTAAGTTTTTAGTTATCGCGCATGTTCCTCAGTCTGTTCATCTCAGTCAACGCATCGTTATTGCAAGGTCGTTTGCCGGTTAATTTTTAACAATCTAGCTCTTCAATAAGAAGACCTTCTAATGATCTTACCCTACTTAAGGCCACGTAGGTACACCTGACCGGCAGCGAAGAGCTTCGAGCCTAAATATACAACGGCCTGATCAACGGTACTACCCTGCATTTTGTGTACTGTGCAAGCCCTACATAATATAATAGGCAGCATTCTACGTTCTGCAGTGCCGTGACTATATTTTACAGGAAATTGCACAGAATTGGGTTGAATAAGGTGAATACCATCTTAACCGAAGTCTATACGGACGGATGGTATGTCCGTTTCATACATTTCTCCTCTACGAAAGTAGGGCCATATGATTTCTGTAATTTGACCAATAGCACCATTCACCAGACCTCTGGACACATCAACATTGTATCGCAACATTACCTTGGCTCTAACAAATATTTCTAACTCTTTGGGTAGTCCTCCTGTCTTGTTTATGTCGGTTGATATGATATTATTTAAATCCATGATGTAATTTTTTTTAAGTAGAATCTACCAGCCTGTCCTGTGCTATTATTTTGTTAATAATTACACCACAATCTCGGAAATGTTCGAGAACAGTTTTGTTGTGATCATGTACTTGTTGGTTAGTGGGATAAATTCGCAGAGATTTTCTTTGTTGACCTTTATGTTTTTAAGGTTCCTTAGCCAAATGGCAAAAAACGGAACCCTTATACGTCGGTAGGTGGCGCTTGACGTCGCTGGCAGTTCGTAATCTGTTTACTTTTTGTCTAAAAGAATTGCATAGTATAATTGAAGTCAAACTAATGAAATATTGCGTGTAAAGTTATAATAAAAGACAGACAGTGTTATCCAGTAATATATTTTTGTGTGAACTTAATAAATCAAAAAAATTAAAATATGTACAGAGACAGTGATTAGAACCTACCCGATAGTAAAATAAAAGAACACTAAATACGAAATATCAAAGTAATATTATTGTTTTATTGTCACAGTGTGTGGACCAAGGAATAGAGAATATAACTTTCAGTGAGGTATTCAAAAGTTGTAACTCGTACGGCCTGAAACAAGCTTTTTTTTTAATAGTGATAACAACGCCATCTGTTGTCCACTAGAAGTACCACCGGTCTGTTTTGACGGACTATTTTTGGATATATTGGCAGGCAAAGATAATTAAAAATATGGCTGGAAAGTGTGCAGCGTGTGGAAAATTTCTCTCCACAAAGCAGGGTGCAGCATGTTGTAGGTGCAGAAATAGGACTAAAATCAGCAGAGACATTGGCCGGGCGGTTCCTGTGGCGGGTGACGGTGGGGTTGATACGCCCCTCAGTCATCTGGACTCATCAGTGTCTGCGGGCGGTTCGGGAGTCTCTGTTGGGAAGCAGGCCAGCTGTCCGTCGCCTGATCTGGACGTGGGACACCAAATGCAGCTTCTGAGGGCAGAGATTCGGTCGATGAGGGATGATCTCACAATGGAGCTGAGGGAGTTCAGACTTGAGGTGGCGGGTCTTCGGCAGTCACTGGCATCGTGCAGGAAGATGGTTGACTCCCTAGAAAATCGCATAACTTTGATTGAGAACTGTCAGAACACCCAGCCGGTACACGAACTGGAACACACAGTTAATACCTTGAGACTCGAAATTAATGACAGAGAACAAGATCTTCTGCTCTCTGATGTGGAGATCTCAAACCTTCCTGAGTGTGCTGGGGAAAACGTTGTCCATACTGTCGAGCTGGTGGCAAGAAAGATCGGTGTAACGCTGGAAAAAACCGACATAGTGTATGCCGAGCGAGTGGGACCCCGGACAGAGCAGACCCGGGGAGCGGACGGCGCGGCCAGGGGCAGGCGCATTGTGGTGCGGCTGGTGCGGCGCGGGCTGCGCGACGAGCTGCTGAAGAGCGCGCGGGTGAGGCGCGGCGCCACCACCGCTGACCTGGATGGCTTCGAGGGGCCCCCGCGCCGCTTCTATCTCAATGAGAGACTGACAAGGGCCAACAAGCAGATGTTTTTCCTCACACGTCAGACTGCCACACGGTTGGGTTGGAAATATACATGGACAAGGCGGGGCAGAATACTGACAAAGGAAGCTGATGGTAAGCGTACCCATGCCATCCGTTCGGAAGCTGACCTGGAGCGTGTTTTTGGCAAGAATTTTGCCAATACTGTTGATGATTAAGTTGTTTCTCATTGTTTCATTAAAGTTTTATTGTGATGTGGTTGGGTACTTTCATACCTTGATATTTAGTTTAGTTTATATTAGTAGCACAGAGAATAGTTCTGTTACAGAATACATACAGAGAAATATTTACAGTATCTATACAGTGATATGTGTTATTGGCATTTGTGGTAGGCAAAAAGAATCTCAAACAAAATATAATATTAACAGAGTTTTCATACATGTTACTACTTGTAATGATTTTGCTTTGGAATGCCCTAAGTTTGCAAAAGTTGTGAAGTTATTTGTAAATTATATTTACAGAGTTAAAATGTGTGGTACTCCTTGCAATTATTTTACATCAAAATATTATACTATATTCACAGGGTTGTTTACATATTATTATAGTATTTACAGTGTTCATGTACATGAGCATGGTACTGCTTGCGGAGAGTTTGTTTTGAAGTGTCCTAAATTCACAATATTGGTATTATGTACAGACAGCCGGGGCACACATGGTTGGTTCTGTGATCTTTATTATTGTATCTGTAACAGACAACAAATTGCAGTGTTGAATCTGATGGTATGTGACTGTCCGGGTGCGCTTTACAATGTTGAACTCTTTTCCAGTTTTATGTTCGTTGTAGGTATTTTGAATATTGGGCGGCTTATTGAGATAGGATTAAGTAAACAAATAAACATGCAATACCCTAAGAATGGAAGGATTTTTGGTTTATTGATCCTTCTGGCATTGAGTTACACTTGCATACTGTGGATGTTTATACTGTTTAGAGATAGCTTTTTAATAATATTGAATACATTTTTTTGTTGTTTATTGTTATATGTAAAATGATCAAAAATAAGAAATATTTAAAGTTTGGGCTTTTTAATGCGGGGTCGCTTGGGACTAAACAGGATGAGTTCTTGATTGCTATGAATCACCATTCAGTTGACATTATGGCCATCAATGAAACCTGGTTAAAGTTGGGGGAGGATGGGAGAGCTCCTTCAGTACCCGGTTACAAGTTAAGGCATACTCCAAGACCTACAGTGATAAAGGATGGACACGGTGGGGGTGTCGGGTTCTACATAAAAAATGGTATCAGTGTGAGGACCAGAAGTCACCCGGTGGATCCACAAGTGGAGGAGTATTGGCTCTCCTTGACTAGTATGGGTAAAAAAATTCTGATAGGTACAGCATATAGACCACCATGGCTGAGTGAGGATCGGTTCTTGGACAGTTTGACTGCCAGTATCTGTGCATTGGCACCCTATGATCATATTATCCTTTTAGGTGATTTCAACATAAATATGTTGATCCAATGTGCAGTCAATACAAGAAAGCTTCAACAATTCCTACAATACACTGATATGAGTCAGGTGGTAAATGCTCCAACGCATTTCACTGATGGCAAGAGCACTTTAATAGATATTATATGTACAGATATGAATGTTCATAGTGTTACAGTTTCACATGTCCCGGAAGTAGGTAAACATGCAGTTGTGACTTGTCAGTCAACCTTAAAAAAGGTTAAAGAGAAACCCAGGTGGGTGACATACAGACCATTTGGAGACATCTTGCCAGATCTTTTTAATAGTGATATCGGAATGATTCCTTGGCGCCACATGGATTCACAGGTTACTGTTGATGATATGGTGGAGGCCTTGTCCACCTGGGTTGTCCATCTATTTGACATGCATGCCCCTGTGAAGCAAAAGCTGTTCAAGACCAAGAGTACTCCATGGATAACTGACAATGTTAAGTTACTCTTCAGCTTGCGTGACAAAGCGAGGTTAGCTTATCAGAGGACAAAACTGGAGTCAAAAAAACAGTATTGCTTGGAGTTGAAACATCAAGCTGTCGTAGCGTTGCATAATGAGAAGTCAGTTTATTTTTCCAGAAATATAGGCGAACACATTAATAACCCTAAGATTATGTGGAAGAATTTAAAAGATCAGGTACTCCACTCGCATAGGGATTCATGTTTGCCAAGTCACTTCGCCAACCCATGTACCATCAATAAAGCCTTCCTTGATGTGCCAGGGCAGTGTGTGGTGAGTTTATCAAAATTAACATATTATGAACACCATAGGTATAATCCTAGTATTAGTTTTGAACTCAGACCTGTGGATTCATCTATAATTCTAAAAATTCTGAATAACATCAAGACACAGGCTCAGGGTATTGATAGAATCAGTGCGCAGATGTTGGTGCTCACACTACCCGACTCACTAAACACAATCACACAAATAATAAACACATCTATCACAACACACACATATCCCAAGCTGTGGAAGTGCTCTGTAGTTCGGCCTATACCTAAAAATTGTCACCCAAACACCATTAAAGACCTCCGGCCTATCAGTATACTCCCATGCCTTTCGAAGGTGTTGGAAAGGGTGGTGCATATGCAGGTTATGGAGTACCTTGAACAAAATGGTGTTTTACCTGATAAGCAGTCAGGCTTTAGAAAAGGGCGGGGTACTGCTATGGCTTTGTGTGATGTGGTTGGCAACATTTTGGAGGCTAGGGATCGTGGGGAGGGAACAGCTTTGGTACTACTAGACTACTCCCGTGCTTTTGATGCCCTAGATGTTTCACTTTTATTGTCCAAGTTGTCTTTCTATGGTTTTTCATCGGATGCTGTCAAATGGTTTCATAGTTACCTTACAAACCGATCACAGTATGTTGAGATACAAAAAGAGGATGGTTCTGTGATGTCATCATCTCCCCTAGAGGTGACTAGAGGGGTGCCACAGGGATCAATTTTGGGTCCGCTTTTGTTTATTTTATATACTGCAGACATCACAGGTTCCTTTCACCATTGTAAGTTCCATATGTATGCGGATGACACACAATTATATTTATCATTTAAACCCGATGACACACTTGTGGCAGTGTCTAAGATAAATGAAGACCTGGAAAGAGTGTTTCAATGGTCTAAGGAGCACTCACTAATTTTGAATCCCTTAAAGTCTAAATTGATGATACTTGGTAGTAAAAAGCAAATTCAATCCATCTTGCTATGTGATCCTGCCATAATTATAAATGGACAGACAGTGTCTAGGGTTGAAGAGGTCACTAACTTGGGTCTTGTGATGGATCCTCAGCTACAGTTTGAGGGACATATAAATAGGATTGTTAAAAATTGTTTTTATAGGCTGAAAATTCTCTACAATATTCGTGACTTTATAGGGACATCGTTGAGGAAGCAGCTGGTGGACAGTCTCATACTATCAAGATTTAATTATTGTGACATAGTTTATGGCCCATGCTTGCTCGCTAAAACAAAAAATCTCATACAACGCATACAAAATGCATGTGCCCGATACTGCTTTCAGATACCAAAACGTCACCATGTAACCCCTTATATTAATGATAATAATGTACTCAAGATGGAGGCCAGAAGGCGGTTACATCTTGCCACTTTGCTTTTTGATTTATTAAAATATAAGAAACCTAATTATTTATATGATAAAATATGTTTTAGAAAGGATCATTATCCTTACTCAGTCAGGTCTGCAGCCAGTGTGATATCGGTGCCAAGACACAAAACCACTGCTTTCAAAAAGTGTATAAAATATATGGCGATGCGAATCTGGAATGATCTGCCTCCGCCTATCAGGGACCTAAAATCCAAATACAGATTTAAGGTAAGGTACAGGGCTTTTCTCCTACTACATCAAAAGAGTGTGCCTTGAGCTTTGACTTGACTTTACTAAACATACACACATGCCATGTATACTTACCATGGTGTCTGTCCCCTCCACTACATGTCATTCCAGAGTCGCTTCTCTAGGTTGTTGGCACCTGATAATTAGCATCTCTGTGCATCGGGAGATCTTTAGTTAGTGTAAATTCCGCTGGTTGAGACTGACTGTTGCTGTGATGAGCCTGTGATGGGAGTAATGGTGGATTAGGTTGTGAACGTCTCGTGTAAAATAACGAATAACCTTACTTTGTTTAGAATAGTTTTAGTTGCTAGATATTGTTAAGAATTACTTACCACCTCGGCGTGTTGATAATATTTTCCTGCAGTTTGCGATTTTTGCTGATTATATGTAGTGATATTGTGAAACGACATTGTCTGAAGGCGTCAGGTGGCACTCGGGGGTGGATCTGAAAATCAGTTCTGAGGTGGTTGATAGCCATCTCAGTGTATGCTGAGTATCCATCCCTTATTGTGAACACAGCGTACATACTTAATGCAGGGAAACTATAGTATCGACTTCGTAAGAGAAATTGTAATAATAGTTAACCACGTGCGACATTTGCCACGTCAGAAAAATGACACGTTGACAATTAGATGTCATGTCAACAACATGTGGCGGCGGCGATACAGTAGTTTTGTTTTTTCTTATTCATTTATGGATAGGCAAAGACAAAATTGTGGTTGTACATTTTTTATTTTTTTTTATACTTCTCTGATATATGTATTTTTATTGATATTTATTAATTTTGTTAATCAGTTTGTTATCAGTTTTTATGTGCGTTGTGATCACAAATAAACACATTTTCTTTCTTTCTTTCTTTCTTTCTTTCAGAGCCTTTTCAATTGCAAACTTACCAGTTAGTTCTTTGTTTAGTAGATCCATTAAAATAACAAAATGCTCGGATTGAAGTTCAAGGCACGCTTTCGTACGTTGCTCAAACGAACTTCAGTGTTGGTACATTTATCAGTCTATTGCTATCCACGGCTGAACGTTGGCCTCTCTCAAACACTTTGAAAGGGTGAATGATCTTACTCGTTCGCAATGTAATGATGATAAAGTTTAATCTGGCCACATAGGACCTATGTCACCTTGAAATGTACAGTCTGCACGTCACTTTGTAGAACAATTTATTGTGATTCGTAGAACACCATATTTTCATCCAATTCAAAGACCTATATAACAGTTTATTTCTTCGAAAGCTAAATTATTTACAAAGTAAATACCTAACAAATATTTAACACGATCACTTATATACTATTCCGTTAGAACATTTAAAAAAATATTATGTTCTTCGTCCGTATATTTGATGGCCCGACTCAGCTACGACCACTAAGCCCGCCATTCAATGCGCCAGCGATGAGCTTCAGCGCTTTATTTGTGGAGTAAGGGAACCGCCGGCTTTACCGCTGTTCATACAGTATTATGTTATTTATCACTAGGTACTTGATGCTCGTGACTTCGTACTTCGTAGGCATGAAGTTTATTAAGAAGTCGTTTGAAAAGAAACCTAAAACTGCTAACTACCGGACGTCATGCGGTTTTACCCGCGTAGCTCTCGTGGGAATATGTGCTTAATTTATAGCCTATGTTCACCTGGGGTACTTCAGAGATTTTTCAAATTGGTTCTATACTTTCGGAGCATATTTGATGCAAACAAAATCTATTCTCTTTTTATTATAATTTATAAAAATTGTGGATATTAGTTGACGAGCGAACAAAGCGAATGAGAGTCTCCGATGTGACAGTGTAGACAATTTTTCTTTTGTCCGTATGTCTGTGTGTATGACTTCCGGTCTAGAGGACGCATTAATTCTTAACCGATTTACATCAAACTTGGCACACGTGTCTTTGCTTTAAAATACATCTTTCGTCGAGTGATTTTTTTGATAGCGGGGAAAATGGGGGACAAAAGGTGGGGGGGGGGGGAGATTGCGGTCGCGTTATTTATGAACAGATCTTGATAATTTTAGCTGAAACATGAAGGATATGATTGCTCGCAGGTTGTTTTTTTTTCCTGTGTGCTCATGAAGTCTACTCTACTAGCATATACGGTGATAAGCTCACCAAATACAACTACTGAAAAGTGAGTGTACATTTTCTTAAGCCTTCTGCGAAAAGAGTATGCTATGATTACGTTTTATTTATAATCTGGGCACCTTTCAAAGATGGTTTAAACACGAAACACAATTAGTCAAAATAAAAGTGAAAGGTCACGTTTCTTGGAAATACTTTAAATTAGGCTTTACGTAACTAATGGAATCAAGCATTACGTGGCAAAAATCTCTCCTAGGAGGATAATAAAGGGAGTGAAGCGACACCCACCATTAAACATTGATTCCAGTGATTAGGAATACCTATAATGGTCAAAGATTACGACAAATAATACTCATCATCATCAACATCGTCTCAGCCGATTTGACGCCCACTGCTGGGCATACCGAGGCCTCCCCCAAAACTCCTCTAAACTAATAATATTGAAAGGGACAAATTGTGTTGTTGTCGAGCTCATTTGCCATCATGCGTTTGCCTTTTGAGAATGTCCCGTGAGAAGGAGAAGCTAGTGTCGATTTAATATCACATTGTAAATAGGATTATTGCATGTTATTATGTAAGTTCCATAATTAATGCAATTAAAAATCTTATTAATTTTGCACAGATAAATCAGTTTTAGAACATTTGAATAATTCAAATTCACTATTGCTCACAAACTGTAACAAACTTAACGCATCACCCATACATCCACTCTTCTAAAAGCTTCGCTCCGTCCAGTGCTTATGCAAATATCCGTATAATTATGCACATTTTTCGTTTTAAAATCTACATTTTAGACAAAAAAAGGGACCATCCCTGCTTGTATAACTTAGTTTCGTCATATTTCACCGAGGTTACTTTTTATTTTTAAAAGAGGTAGATATGATATAACCGCAAACTCTCATTTTACGAGCCTCAGGGATAATGTTTCCTTACGAAATTAAACGTAAACGTTACAGTCAAACATGCTTCCCTACGTTCATAGACATTTCTTGTTTATTTTATATTTAACAGAAGCATATTACTTGAATGAAAGTTTGGCGGATCCCGGCCTCCAGCGTATTTGATTTAAAGGATACCCCTGCCCTTTGACCTGGAAATAGTAACCCGTTTCTGAATATAATTTAGTTCAAACCCTTTAAGTAGTCCTAACTATGTATTTGTTGAAATTCAGGTGTGTATTTATAAACTGTTCAATAAATAAGTAAATAGTACGGATTTTATATCAGGAATATCGAAATAGGAATACACATTTTCCCAGAGACGCATAAAATATTGTCACAGTTATCACTTACATTACTGATGTAAATTTACATACGGCTCAAAATTGCCATAATTCTTCTTATCCACATATTGTGGAATTACTTTGGCAGATATAACGAATCGTACTTACAAAAATACACTACACAAAAACACATAAAATCAACTTTACGTCCCAGTTTACATCCCGTCATTGATTCGGCGTCACCATCCCTTACGCCATATAACACTGTACTTGCCGCAATCCATCAACGTGATCGGCAAACAGACATTGAATACGGCGCGGCGGCGGCGGTTACCGAACGAGAATATGGGAGATGACACTCCCCTTATGGTGCTGCTGTAGGGTAATAAATTATATTTGATGGTTTATCGTGGAAAAATGTGTTTTATTTATTTCTGGCTTCTAAAATTGACATTAATAACATGTTTAGAACGATCAAAACGATCCATTGCGTAGAGTAGGAAAACTCAAAATGAAAGTCGGTTGTCAGTAAAATGTCAATCCTTAAGCCAAGTTGGGCGGCTTGAAAAATTTCAATTGTTGGTCGTCACTATCGGCGCCTGTCTATTTCAACACGTGAAACATAAAACTATAAGGTGAAATGTGGGCGTATGGTATGCCTCTGCCTACCCCTTCGGCGATAAAGGGGCGACTATATATATGTATGTACGAGTATGTTAGAGATAAATTTGAAAAGCAATAGTATGCTAAGTTGGTAGGTTGTTAGGCAGGAGAGGATATTAGTGGTATCATTTTATACGCACTACGAAAGATGTCTTCAGTAGTTGGTACTTGCAGTCATAGACATATAACACCATAAATATCAGATAATATGGACATTATCTATACTAATACTAGCTGATGCCCGCAGCTCCGCCCGCGTGGAATGTTATTCCCGGTCACAGGGGTATGAAAAATAGATGTTGGCCGATTCTCAGACCTACTCAATATGCTCACAAAATGTCATGAGAATTGGTCAAGCCGTTTCGGAGGAGTATGGCAACGAAAACTGTGACACGAGAATTTTGTATATCTATACTAATATTATAAAGAGGAAAGATTTGTTTTTTGTTTGTTTGTTTGTTTGTTTGTAACGAATAGGCTCCGAAACTACTGGTCCGATTTGAAAAATTCTTTCACTGTTAGGAAGCTACACTCTTTGCGGGTAACATAGGCTATATTTTATTCCCGTATTCCCACGGGAACTACGCGGGTGAAACCGCGTTACGTCCGCTAGTTAGATTATAAAGAGGAAAGATTTGTTTTTTTGTTTGTAACGAATAGGCTCCGGAACTACTGGACCGATTTAAAAAATTCTTTCACTATTGGGAAGCTACACTCTTTGCGGTGAACATAGGCTATATTTTATTCCCGTATTCCCACGGGAACGGGAACTATGCGGGTGAAACCGCGTGACGTCCGCTAGTTTGTTATAATTCTATGCTTGCAGTTACATCGTTTTCGTTTCTTACGAAACTTATCAATCATGTTATCAGTTTCTATCGTATCTTTCGTGACTCGTATGGTCCCACGGGTATAAAGATACCTACGTTATTTACCACCAGTAGGGATACCTGCAGAGTTATCATGTTATAACAATCTGATATTTATGGCTGTAATACAATCACATACTTATTATAAAAGAAGTAAACTCCAGAACGTCGATGTCATCCAATTTTAAAAATGTATTAATGGTACCTACCTAAATAAAACTATTAGGAAAGGAAAATTACACTGAATAACATTAAATAGCTACTTTGATAATACAGTTAATCTGCTGCACATAATACACTGTAAAAGGTTCGAGCAGGAGCGGTTCAGGCAGGAAATATGGGTACCTATATACTTTGCCTCTGCCTGTCCCTTCGTGGATAAATGCGTGACCATACGTATCTATGAATATAAACAACTAAACTGTGCAATAAATTCTTATATCAACTCAAAGCAAGCGCTGACTATGTTTACTTTCATGTGCAACCATGTGACAAAACATCCGTGTTGTCTAAAGAATAAGTATAGAGCTCCATCATTACGAGCGCGGGTTACCTTTGCCGCAGCTCAGCTCAAACACAAAAGTTTTTTAATTCGTGCCAGAGCTGAGTTGTCGGACAAATGCCACGTGGTATGTAAATACGTCCTCCGACCGGTGTTAATGGCCTTTAGCTATGTAGGTATTATTTTGCTCTAGCTACTACAAATATCTTTATTTTCATTTGCGTACGCTTGGGGCTTTGAGAATGTTGGTTAACTTTCATAATATAACATTCACGATTGCAAAGCGTTGTTTTTGACAACAACTACAATAAGTTTGAAAATTTTAATATCTGATGAACTTGGAAAAAAAGGACTGCCGAAATGGGATTTTTTTTATTTTTGAATGAAGAATTAATCATTTTGACAAAAAGCTTTAGTATCTTAGAGGGAACTGCCCATATTTACATTAACATGATTTCCATATTTCAGCTCTGCTGCAAGAGCCACGATCACTGATGTACATAGCGTTTGCAACGGAGCTAATGTATACAATTGTACCTATTTTAAAAGTTTTAAGTATATTACGTTCCAAAGTTGAACACTGAAACAATATCAGTACAACCAAGGGAAAAGCTATCGAAGAATCTTGACGCTAAATCTGCTGACTCACCATTGACCCAAATTCCGCCCTAAACAAATCAAAAAGACTCAGAAATCAAGATTGGCATTATATGGGTACCTTCTATAATGGAAAAACATTGGAAAACGTAAGATGGCAGCTATTTTCCATAATTCGTCCCCTCCCTCATAGCTCTGTCGCCGATCTCATTGTTAAATTGTTTGCCTGAGAATAAACTAGTTATAAAGATTGCCAACAAGTTAGGGTGTTTTCGAAACAAGCTGGAGTTTCAATATAAGTTTGTTAGATTTTGTTCATTATCTATGTTTTTATGTCCAAAATCGTTTAATACTTACTGGAAGTTAAATAATATTTAGTTTGAAAATGCTATAAATTGTAATATTATAAGACTATTCTAAATTACTTTAACACACGTTTAAGGCTGTGGGTTTTCAAACTTAGAACTTACTTTCTTCTGTCTAAGTGAGATTGGTTTTCAACTATAAAACTATTTACTATTATAAATTTAGTGTATAATGCTTGAAAATTTCACAAAGGCATAAAATGAACCTAAGTTATTACAATAAAACTAAGAGTACAATGAAAATACCTACTCTTCTCTAGCATATCTTGAATACTAATTTCCTAACAATAATAAATTAATTTACAGACCCGTCTCATAAACTTTTCTGAGATAATGAAGGTTAAAGTTTGTGATGGTTGTTTAATCATGTACCTGTTCTTGGAACTATGTTTAACTTTTGTTTGTTGTTGATGAATAATGAAGTCTTTACCTATTTTGTCAAAGGGGTTATAAAGTACATTTTATAAGGTCAAGGTCAATGTCAAAGTCTGCGCAGCGCAACGGCCACAGGCTGACCAAAACAAACTTGTTGTTTATAACGCGATAGTTTGAAGAAAAGAAGTAATGCAAGATATCTATTATATAAAAATAAGTCGGGTTTTCCTTCCTGACGCTATAACTTTAGAACGCACGAACCGATTTCCACGGTTTTGCATTCATTGGAAAGGTCTCGGGCTCCGTGAGGTTTATAGCAAAGAAAATCCAGCAAAATTTCACATACAGCGCCATCGCGGGCGAAGCTGCGGGCATCAGCTAGTAAAATTATAATTATCGATCGCCTTGTTTTTCAGTTTCGTGATTATCGCAATAAAAATCAACTTTATTTGGTTTCTTTGTCCGTAACGGTACGGTGGCAGTTTCTTAAAGGTTTTCAAAGGTGAGTGAAACGCAGGGAAACGACACTTCAGTAATTACGGAGTGTCCCGGCTCCGCCCGGGGAGGCGGAGACGGAAAATTAACGCCAGCTGCAGTGTTAACTTTTTTCTATCGAGTGATGCATTGCGTCTGTGAATTAAGATACAGTTTACGAGTAGTTATATTGCCAAGTCTGGAGTATTTTATTCTTTGACAAATTTCAATGAATTGTGTTTAAAAGGTAGCCTATGTGTTATTGGAGACTATAATCTATATCTGTGCCAAAATTTTATCAAATCTGCTCCATCCTTAGAGCTACTTCTAAACTTGCATATTTCTAAAATGGGTAAGAATGAGTACGAAATAAGGATTACATACATATCTACAGTGTACAGTTCAACATGGCAAAACGCTCACCGCTTATTACACCGGACCAATTACAGATGATGAAATGTGGGCGTTAAATATTCCGCAGTCTACTTCTTTGGGAAAACCATGTAATTGTATGTACGGGTGTATATAATTTTATTAAAACAACTTATGAATTACTATTATTAACTGATTTTAATGTTCTTAGACTTAAAGTTTACGCAACGAAAGCATGATTAAGACAAAATAAACATTTTTATTGTGCAATATTGTCATTTAGCATGATTTTTTAAATAAAACCGAAGTGTAACTTAATCAATGACTTATAAGTAATTCAGAACATCACATTTACTTCATTAGCATAATAAATAAATAAAACGGCAGCGAATACAGTTTGTTGTTCAGCAATCGTCGGACCAAGCCCCTTTTAATTGGCTACACTGCTGATGCCGCCCGCCTTAATGAGGAGACTTGCCTTTACATCGCCGACAATGTCAGAATGCATGTTTTGAATCACTGAAAACTCACTGTTTCTATCGACATTATTGTAATAAGGACATCTTAAAATATGCCATAACCATACTATAACCATACTATACTGAACTTAAAATATGCTTTAAGACTATAACCATCTAACCTAACCTAACCAGAACTACTGTAAATCCCTTGTTTTCTTGCCATGATAGACAAACAAACACACTTTTTCTTCTATATTATTAGTGAACCACTCAATTAATTTGTCTCGACACCTACCAGATAGTAGGTACCTACATTTACGTTAATTCATAGTGTCTAATTCTAAAGATTTGCACTATGTCTAAAGTATACCAGATACTGTCAGTTCTTACAACTGACAGTATCTGGTATACTTTTATTAGCTATATTTTTTCTTTATTTTCAGTAAGCACCTGATAGCAGCTACCACACAGTCAACAGTACATGACATCAATGGAGTATTTTTTTTTGTTTTTATTTATTTATTTATTTATTTCATAACAATAAAATATTGTGTTGAAAATCGATAGGTATCGTTAATATTGACTCAGTGTTCTGTATACGATCACTGCAGTGAGCAACTTTCACTATGGCCAGTCCTTGGATGGGTCACCATCCAAGCGACCACTTTGTGACATTTACTTGAGCGTTTCCGTGCTTCAGAAGGCACGTTAAGCCTTAGGTACCGGTTGCCAGTAAGGCGCCTGTCTATCTCAAAACAGCAATACGGCTCACCACCTATTACGTGGGACAAATTCTAAAAAGGTGAAATGTGAGCATATATTTATGCCTCTGCCTACCCCTTCGGGGATAAAGGCGTGACCATATGTATGTATGTATGTTAATATTGAGTATCAAGCAATAATCAAGCAAGTAATCCAGAATGTATTGGTAGACGCAGATAAATAATATTTTATTTTCAAAAAATCCTTTTGTAAAGTATAAACCGAGTTTTGTAAAACATCGAATGTCCTTTCATCAAACGAACTGTTGTCTCATTGGCGCAATAAAAATACCAATTTTGAGGAGAAGGAAAACATTCTTAGGAAATTTCATTCGCGAAATCTCAAACGTCTTCCACTGTTTCTCAGATACACGAAATATACATTATTTACGAGGTATTTACACGGAAAGAGAAACATTGTATCTACATAAACGAATAATGTCTGTCATGCATTTCGCTTTTCCGGCGTAGTAAAGTTTTATTTCAGCTGGATGTACGAAACGTGGGACGTTTGCATTGTTAATGAGCACCTATCTACTAATGAATGCAAAAAAATAAATTGCGATTCAAAATTGTGTTTTTGTGTTTCCTGTTATATATAGCTACTTTTGTCTGACTACCATTCACAGCTGATTGTTGTCTTCGGGCGGTGGGTTCAAGAAAAACGAATTCGTGCAGATATTTCTCTTCATTCAACTCAAAACAGACGGAACGGAACTTGAATCCGTTGCCTATCAAAAGCAACGTTTTGCCACTGAGCCATCGTGTAAACCTTTTTAATTTGAATAAAAAATCAAAGCAAAAGGTTAGCATATTAATTTGCTCCAAACAATCTATAAATACACCGACAGAAGTCCACAGCTCATTAATCTGTAGTTTATACTAATCATATAAAGAGGATTGATTTGATCGTTTGTTTGTTTTGCATCGAATAGGCTCCGAAACTACAGAACCTATTTGAAAAATTTACGGTTTTGAAGCTACACTATTTTCGGTGAACATAGGCTATATTTCCACGGGAACGGTTGAACCGCGGGACGTTCGCTAGCAATATCAAAATTATTAATGTGATTTTGGATAGCATACCTATCACATTTATCAATGACGGGACTTTTAGAGGAAGACGCAACTTGCAATATAACACAAACCTCGTTGGTCTAATATTAAGTATATTCCTGTCTATCGTACCCGTAACTTATATACACATATTTTAAAACATGGTGCCTGTTAAAGTTTGATTACCGACACACTTCAACTCTCTAATATAGAAAGTGGTTGTGTGGGGCGGAGGAAGTTATTAAATTAATACCAGCGAGGAATTAACGCAGCCCGGGGCTCGTTGGAGGAGTGAAACGTTCAGTAATGTAGGAACTTACAGCGATCGAGTGTGCTGCCGATGTGATTAAATAGGGAAAAGCAACGCAAAGCTACTGCTAGGAAGTACTGTATATTTTTGTGTTAAAAGTTGAGCAAGGTATGTAGGTATTTCTTTTTTTAACTTCCTTCATTGATGTGGATGCTATGCCGGACTCATACCGACTGAAAAACCTCACGTAACGCCCAACAGCCTACGGTTGGGAGCCCCGGGTAAGCCCTCGGAAGGATGTCCCAAGACACGGTATGTAGGTAGTAGTGTACGTGCCTACTATCGCTGAGGTCTCGAATTCGAACCCCGGGTCGCACCAAATAAATGGTGACCCGCAAATTTGGAGGTTGGTTTCTACCATAAACTAATCTGTCCAGATTATTTCATTTCTCAATCACTACACCTTACATCTCACATCAAGTTTAATTCTACAATAATAAATAGCATACACCTTGCATAAACTAAACTTTAATAAACATAATCCAGTAACGAGATAATAGTTCACGAATAAAGCACGACTACAGAAAAATCACGCTGAAAATCGTGCTCTAAACAGTATGAAAACAAATAAAGCGACGGAGAATCTAGAAACATATTTTATCCAACCCTTTCATTTAATACCAAACACAGTGCATTTCAAAATGTATTACATTTTATGCTTTTTTAGGCTTTTATTTACTCTAGAGGGAGTATATTGAATACAGTGGAACACCTCGGTATATACTCGTACCTACCTAGTCCAGTCATTATATACATTTGGAAATGCAAATGAACCGAGAAAGCCAAATTTTGGATATTACGTGTGGAGGGGCTAGAAAAGCTTAAGTTCAAATTGTCGACCAAAATAACCTGGTGGGTTTTCCGCCATCTTGAAAAAAGGGTTATATTCAGTTTTTTCATCATAATTCGGTTTCCCGTTGAGATACGAAAATTTAAATGAAAAGTTTTTTGTTGCTCTTTGTACGATCTAAAATTAACGTCTACACATTTTTCACGTATCGATCACCGTTATCGAAATATCGATCCAAAAAGTTACTATGAATAGTTGGCGATTCCACCGCTTTGCAAAATCAATGACAACAAATAAGACGAATAATCTTTCACTACTCCCACCAATGGAAAGCGCAGTCCGTCAACACGTTTTCCGGACATATCTACAGGTACAAACGTGGCTCGGAATTTTCAAAGATCCTCAGGAATGGGGTTGGCGACAGACGAATTACGGGCTTGAACCAAATTGCACCACAGCCGCACCCGCTCCACCTGAACTTTTAAAACTCATTTCGTGCAAATGTAGAGGAAAGTGTGGGGCTGCTTGTGGGTGCAGGAAAGCAGGAATTAGTTGCTCCGTTATTTGCCTGTACTGTAGTGGACAGATATGCAACAATGTTGCCAGAGTCGAGATTTTATTCAACGACGATCACGATGATGATGATTATGTTTTTTCAACCCTCCCAGCATCATTTACTGCGATTCAAGAGTTTTCACGACTCGAAAAGTCTACCGAGGAAGAACTTCTACAGCCAGGACCATCGAAACGGCGAAAAACATGTGAAAAAAATTACCACCTGTAATTATTGTTTTTTGCTGCATAAAAATTATTTTATCAATAATTTTCATGTGTTTGATTTATAATTTGGCTGGTTTATTAATTTATTTGTATTGCAATAATTGCTTGAACAACCATTCATCCATTTTGACGTATGGATACAACCGTGCGAGCGGCTAAATCAAAACCGGGCGAAGCTGCGGGCATCAGCTAGTAAAATTATAATTATCGATCGCCTTGTTTTTCAGTTTCGTGATTATCGCAATAAAAATCAACTTTATTTGGTTTCTTTGTCCGTAACGGTACGGTGGCAGTTTCTTAAAGGTTTTCAAAGGTGAGTGAAACGCAGGGAAACGACACTTCAGTAATTACGGAGTGTCCCGGCTCCGCCCGGGGAGGCGGAGACGGAAAATTAACGCCAGCTGCAGTGTTAACTTTTTTCTATCGAGTGATGCATTGCGTCTGTGAATTAAGATACAGTTTACGAGTAGTTATATTGCCAAGTCTGGAGTATTTTATTCTTTGACAAATTTCAATGAATTGTGTTTAAAAGGTAGCCTATGTGTTATTGGAGACTATAATCTATATCTGTGCCAAAATTTTATCAAATCTGCTCCATCCTTAGAGCTACTTCTAAACTTGCATATTTCTAAAATGGGTAAGAATGAGTACGAAATAAGGATTACATACATATCTACAGTGTACAGTTCAACATGGCAAAACGCTCACCGCTTATTACACCGGACCAATTACAGATGATGAAATGTGGGCGTTAAATATTCCTCAGTCTACTTCTTTGGGAAAACCATGTAATTGTATGTACGGGTGTATATAATTTTATTAAAACAACTTATGAATTACTATTATTAACTGATTTTAATGTTCTTAGACTTAAAGTTTACGCAACGAAAGCATGATTAAGACAAAATAAACATTTTTATTGTGCAATATTGTCATTTAGCATGATTTTTTAAATAAAACCGAAGTGTAACTTAATCAATGACTTATAAGTAATTCAGAACATCACATTTACTTCATTAGCATAATAAATAAATAAAACGGCAGCGAATACAGTTTGTTGTTCAGCAATCGTCGGACCAAGCCCCTTTTAATTGGCTACACTGCTGATGCCGCCCGCCTTAATGAGGAGACTTGCCTTTACATCGCCGACAATGTCAGAATGCATGTTTTGAATCACTGAAAACTCACTGTTTCTATCGACATTATTGTAATAAGGACATCTTAAAATATGCCATAACCATACTATAACCATACTATACTGAACTTAAAATATGCTTTAAGACTATAACCATCTAACCTAACCTAACCAGAACTACTGTAAATCCCTTGTTTTCTTGCCATGATAGACAAACAAACACACTTTTTCTTCTATATTATTAGTGAACCACTCAATTAATTTGTCTCGACACCTACCAGATAGTAGGTACCTACATTTACGTTAATTCATAGTGTCTAATTCTAAAGATTTGCACTATGTCTAAAGTATACCAGATACTGTCAGTTCTTACAACTGACAGTATCTGGTATACTTTTATTAGCTATATTTTTTCTTTATTTTCAGTAAGCACCTGATAGCAGCTACCACACAGTCAACAGTACATGACATCAATGGAGTATTTTTTTTTGTTTTTATTTATTTATTTATTTATTTCATAACAATAAAATATTGTGTTGAAAATCGATAGGTATCGTTAATATTGACTCAGTGTTCTGTATACGATCACTGCAGTGAGCAACTTTCACTATGGCCAGTCCTTGGATGGGTCACCATCCAAGCGACCACTTTGTGACATTTACTTGAGCGTTTCCGTGCTTCAGAAGGCACGTTAAGCCTTAGGTACCGGTTGCCAGTAAGGCGCCTGTCTATCTCAAAACAGCAATACGGCTCACCACCTATTACGTGGGACAAATTCTAAAAAGGTGAAATGTGAGCATATATTTATGCCTCTGCCTACCCCTTCGGGGATAAAGGCGTGACCATATGTATGTATGTATGTTAATATTGAGTATCAAGCAATAATCAAGCAAGTAATCCAGAATGTATTGGTAGACGCAGATAAATAATATTTTATTTTCAAAAAATCCTTTTGTAAAGTATAAACCGAGTTTTGTAAAACATCGAATGTCCTTTCATCAAACGAACTGTTGTCTCATTGGCGCAATAAAAATACCAATTTTGAGGAGAAGGAAAACATTCTTAGGAAATTTCATTCGCGAAATCTCAAACGTCTTCCACTGTTTCTCAGATACACGAAATATACATTATTTACGAGGTATTTACACGGAAAGAGAAACATTGTATCTACATAAACGAATAATGTCTGTCATGCATTTCGCTTTTCCGGCGTAGTAAAGTTTTATTTCAGCTGGATGTACGAAACGTGGGACGTTTGCATTGTTAATGAGCACCTATCTACTAATGAATGCAAAAAAATAAATTGCGATTCAAAATTGTGTTTTTGTGTTTCCTGTTATATATAGCTACTTTTGTCTGACTACCATTCACAGCTGATTGTTGTCTTCGGGCGGTGGGTTCAAGAAAAACGAATTCGTGCAGATATTTCTCTTCATTCAACTCAAAACAGACGGAACGGAACTTGAATCCGTTGCCTATCAAAAGCAACGTTTTGCCACTGAGCCATCGTGTAAACCTTTTTAATTTGAATAAAAAATCAAAGCAAAAGGTTAGCATATTAATTTGCTCCAAACAATCTATAAATACACCGACAGAAGTCCACAGCTCATTAATCTGTAGTTTATACTAATCATATAAAGAGGATTGATTTGATCGTTTGTTTGTTTTGCATCGAATAGGCTCCGAAACTACAGAACCTATTTGAAAAATTTACGGTTTTGAAGCTACACTATTTTCGGTGAACATAGGCTATATTTCCACGGGAACGGTTGAACCGCGGGACGTTCGCTAGCAATATCAAAATTATTAATGTGATTTTGGATAGCATACCTATCACATTTATCAATGACGGGACTTTTAGAGGAAGACGCAACTTGCAATATAACACAAACCTCGTTGGTCTAATATTAAGTATATTCCTGTCTATCGTACCCGTAACTTATATACACATATTTTAAAACATGGTGCCTGTTAAAGTTTGATTACCGACACACTTCAACTCTCTAATATAGAAAGTGGTTGTGTGGGGCGGAGGAAGTTATTAAATTAATACCAGCGAGGAATTAACGCAGCCCGGGGCTCGTTGGAGGAGTGAAACGTTCAGTAATGTAGGAACTTACAGCGATCGAGTGTGCTGCCGATGTGATTAAATAGGGAAAAGCAACGCAAAGCTACTGCTAGGAAGTACTGTATATTTTTGTGTTAAAAGTTGAGCAAGGTATGTAGGTATTTCTTTTTTTAACTTCCTTCATTGATGTGGATGCTATGCCGGACTCATACCGACTGAAAAACCTCACGTAACGCCCAACAGCCTACGGTTGGGAGCCCCGGGTAAGCCCTCGGAAGGATGTCCCAAGACACGGTATGTAGGTAGTAGTGTACGTGCCTACTATCGCTGAGGTCTCGAATTCGAACCCCGGGTCGCACCAAATAAATGGTGACCCGCAAATTTGGAGGTTGGTTTCTACCATAAACTAATCTGTCCAGATTATTTCATTTCTCAATCACTACACCTTACATCTCACATCAAGTTTAATTCTACAATAATAAATAGCATACACCTTGCATAAACTAAACTTTAATAAACATAATCCAGTAACGAGATAATAGTTCACGAATAAAGCACGACTACAGAAAAATCACGCTGAAAATCGTGCTCTAAACAGTATGAAAACAAATAAAGCGACGGAGAATCTAGAAACATATTTTATCCAACCCTTTCATTTAATACCAAACACAGTGCATTTCAAAATGTATTACATTTTATGCTTTTTTAGGCTTTTATTTACTCTAGAGGGAGTATATTGAATACAGTGGAACACCTCGGTATATACTCGTACCTACCTAGTCCAGTCATTATATACATTTGGAAATGCAAATGAACCGAGAAAGCCAAATTTTGGATATTACGTGTGGAGGGGCTAGAAAAGCTTAAGTTCAAATTGTCGACCAAAATAACCTGGTGGGTTTTCCGCCATCTTGAAAAAAGGGTTATATTCAGTTTTTTCATCATAATTCGGTTTCCCGTTGAGATACGAAAATTTAAATGAAAAGTTTTTTGTTGCTCTTTGTACGATCTAAAATTAACGTCTACACATTTTTCACGTATCGATCACCGTTATCGAAATATCGATCCAAAAAGTTACTATGAATAGTTGGCGATTCCACCGCTTTGCAAAATCAATGACAACAAATAAGACGAATAATCTTTCACTACTCCCACCAATGGAAAGCGCAGTCCGTCAACACGTTTTCCGGACATATCTACAGGTACAAACGTGGCTCGGAATTTTCAAAGATCCTCAGGAATGGGGTTGGCGACAGACGAATTACGGGCTTGAACCAAATTGCACCACAGCCGCACCCGCTCCACCTGAACTTTTAAAACTCATTTCGTGCAAATGTAGAGGAAAGTGTGGGGCTGCTTGTGGGTGCAGGAAAGCAGGAATTAGTTGCTCCGTTATTTGCCTGTACTGTAGTGGACAGATATGCAACAATGTTGCCAGAGTCGAGATTTTATTCAACGACGATCACGATGATGATGATTATGTTTTTTCAACCCTCCCAGCATCATTTACTGCGATTCAAGAGTTTTCACGACTCGAAAAGTCTACCGAGGAAGAACTTCTACAGCCAGGACCATCGAAACGGCGAAAAACATGTGAAAAAAATTACCACCTGTAATTATTGTTTTTTGCTGCATAAAAATTATTTTATCAATAATTTTCATGTGTTTGATTTATAATTTGGCTGGTTTATTAATTTATTTGTATTGCAATAATTGCTTGAACAACCATTCATCCATTTTGACGTATGGATACAACCGTGCGAGCGGCTAAATCAAAACCGGGCACAGTCTTACTGACTTTGCGCCGCGCTAGAGGTCGTAATTCTTATCGAAAATAAAAAATAAAAACTAATTTGTAGGTCTGAACACGCTCACCAATTTTCATATGGAAATTTTTCGATATCTTTCACGAGAAAGAAGGAAATAGCTAAAAACAATTTTTTCTCCCCAAATTTATGGCTTTTTGGATCGATATTTCGATAACGGTGATCGATACGTGAAAAATGTGTAGACGTTAATTTTAGATCGTACAAAGAGCAACATAAAACTTTTATTAAAATTTTCGTATCTCAACAGGGAACCGAATTATGATGAAAAAGCTGAATATAACCCTTTTTTCAAGATGGCGGAAAACCCACCAGGTTATTTTGGTCGACAATTTGAACTTAAGCTTTTTTAGCCCCTCCGCACGTAATATCCAAAATTTGGCTTTCTCGGTTCATTTGCATTTCTAACCCGATTTTTTCGACGTAATGACTGGACTATACCGTCGACATTAAGACGCTTTAGCAAAATATGTTTGTTTCAGAGTTTGCGTGTTTCCTATCAATCAATACATATAATAAAATCGTAACAGGTCGCTGTCTGTACATGGAAGATAAATAAGAAAAAATATTATAGGGGGGCTTTATGAACGCAATAGAACCCAAAACAATGATTTTTAAAATTTTTGTCTGTTTGTCTGTATGTCTGTATATCTGTATGTCTGTATATCTGTTTGTCTGTACGGTTGTGCACGCTAATCTCAGTAACCGCTCAGCCGATTGCAATGCGGTTTTTTTTATTGTGTTGAGGTTTGCTCCAGTTAACACTTAGCGTTTGTTTTATGTAAATCGGTTTAGAAATAAAAGAGTTATAACACTTTTAAGAATCAGATATTTTGAAAATTTTAATTGTAGGGGTTTCTTTGATTGTGAGTGAACCTAAACTGGCGTGTTGGCTTAATCATAAAAGAGCTTAATGATTAAGACTATTTGTAAACAATTCAGTCCGCGCCGAAGGCGTGGACTGAATTGTTTTAAAATAGACTTAATCATTAAGCTCTTTTATGATTAAGCAAACAGGGCAGTTTCAGACGCTGCTTGATGACTCTGATGAAGAAATACCTTTCCTTTCATACACCTTATGTGACGTAAACGAAGTTGCGGGCTCAGCTAGTGTTTAATAGTGTTTGTATTCAGAAATGTAAAGACGTGTTTATTGTTGTAGGGCATCGTGTGGTTTTAGTCGGTGGGAGTCCAGCACAGCATCCATGTAGGATTTTCACACGTAATAAAAAAAGGGTGTCTAGAGCATGTAGAATGAACTTATATAAGCTTAATTTGGACTAGTTGATGCTGTGTGAATTCCCGACAGTGAGACTGTTTTAATAAGCCCAAACATGGTAAAGTTGCAGTAATATTCTGAGGAGTTGGGTATTCCGCAGACTTCTCTATGCCGTAGTAAGTTCCAGGTTCCCATCTCGAGGTAAGACTATCAAACTAACAATATACCTACCACAGATAAATCATGCTCTTGAATTTCAGTAAAATCTCATTATTTTCAAATAAGATAGCTGATGATCTTTTTAGATATAGCTAGGAAATATACCTCGATTTCATCGATTTAAAAAAACTCTAAATAATCTAAATCAATACATATAATAAAATCGTAACAGGTCGCTGTCTGTACATGGAAGATAAATAAGAAAAAAATATTATAGGGGGGCTTTATGAACGCAATAGAACCCAAAACAATGATTTTTAGAATTTTTGTCTGTTTGTCTGTATGTCTGTATGTCTGTATATCTGTTTGTCTGTACGGTTGTGCACGCTAATCTCAGTAACCGCTCAACCGATTGCAATGCGGTTTTTTTTATTGTGTTGAGGTTTGCTCCAGCTAACATTTAGCATTTGTTTTATGTAAATCGGTTTAGAAATAAAAGAGTTATAACACTTTTAAGAATCCGATATTTTGAAAATTTTAATTGTAGGGGGTAATTCTTTGAATGTGATTGAACCTAAACTGGCGTGTTGGCTTAATCATAAAAGGTTCAGTTCAGTCCGCGCCGAAGGCGTGGACTGAATTGTTTTAAAATAGACTTAATCATTAAGCTCTTTTATGATTTAGCAAACAGGGCAGTTTCAGACGCTGCTTGATGACTCTGATAAAGAAATACCTTTCCTTTCATACACCTTATGTGACGTAAACGAAGTTGCGGGCTCAGCTAGTAAGTAAATATGCTGTAATACTACACAAGTTCAATATTATTATTTTAATGCCCGTCGTTTTCGTCGGAGGTTAAATTGTCCCATATATTTTATAGATACGCCATTAATCAGCTTGATTTTCGCTACTGTAGGCAAGACGGAAAATACATAACACAGACTGATAAGTACATTTCCCTTGCTGCTGGCTCTGCCGGAGCTGGGTAATACAGGTAGTTTGTGATGCTAATAAAATCGTAAATCCTCGAGCTCGTTGGATCTATAGAACCGTTATCGGAATTCATTGAACTGTGTAAGGCTCTGTAAATATTTGTTACCTTGTTTCGTACATCTGTACATACGAACCGTGTTTTATTCGTAAGTGCATTGAAATGTAACGTTTGTTTATAGAAAGATCTATTAAGTGATACTCTTTTTTAACCGACTTCAAAAACAGGAGGAGGTTCTTAATTCGTCTGTGTGTTCTTTTTATGTATGTTATGCGATAATTCCGTCAATTATAGACGGATTTCAAAATTTATTTTTTTGTTGAATAGAGTTCACTTCTGAGGTGGTCCCAATTTCACCAGGTCAGGATCTGATGTTGAAATCCAGGAGAGATCGAGGGTAACCACAGGAAATTGTATGCCCGCATGGTGTTTTTGTTACGTAATCAAGTCTTACTCAGGTATTCACTTCAGTGTGTCAACATAATTATGATATTGCTGTGCTGATGATGAAGCTAAAGAACTCCTTAACGGTTAGGAGTTGGGAGACAGTCTGCAATTGGTCTATGGAAAGTACTTAGTAGTATGTAGGGCTAACGTGATGCTTGTGAGGTATACTTGAAACAACATCTGATGGTCTTGTGCTGATGATGAAGCTATAGAACTCCTTAACGATTAGGAGTCGAGTCGAGGTTTAACTGGAAAGCCCATATAGGTACCTAGAGCATATGTGTTAAAACTACTTTTAATGCATTGAGTTATTATTAACTGACTTCAAAAAAGGAGGGGGTTCTCAATTCATCTGTATGTTTTTTTTATGTATGTTCACCGATATTTCCGTCAATTATAGACGGATTTCAATTTTTTTTTCTTTCTTGAATAGAGTTTACTTCTGAGGTGGTCCCATTTTAACCAGATCAGGATCTGATGATGGGATCCAGGAGAATTCGAGGGCTACCAATAAAAATTATAGGGACAACTGCGTTTGTTAACTTATTTCAGTGCTTTAATGTTCTACAAGTTAATGAATGTCTGTAGTCGATCTGATGATGGAACCGAAAGACAGTCGAGGGAATTTCTTAACGATTTACAGCAGCTACCTTGTGTTTGGGCTTGATTGATTTGTATTGATGAGAACTTTCACCTAGATAAATATATTTTTCGGTTCACCCGTCACTTAAAATAATGAAAAAAAATAATAATAATTAATAAAAAAATCGACTGCAAACAAATCCTGAAAAATAAAACTTATTTAATAAAATGTTGAAGTTGGTGCCATGAATAATACCTACATAAACCTATGGGTTTACTTGGCGCCGACTTCAATATGATATTGAATAAAATCTGAAAAATCAAAATACATATTAGGTACATACTTTGTGCTAAGTAAATTTTATTTTTCAGGATTTGTTTGAAGTCGGTTTTATTTTTTATTAAAAAAAAAAAAATTACGTACTAGCTGATGCGCGCGGCTTCGCCCTTGTTATATTTGGTTCCCGTTCCCGCTTCCCGTGGGAAATTTTCCCGGGATAAAAAGTAGCCTATGTGCTATTCCTGACTATACTCTATCCCTGTGCCAAATTTCAGCCAGATCCATTCAGCCGTTAGAGCGTGATTGAGTAACAAACATCCAAACATCCAAACATCTTCACAAACTTTCACATCCTACTTCCTACTATCCTACTATCCTACTAATATTATAAATGTGAAAGTTTGTGAAGATGTTTGGATGTTTAGATGTTTGGATGTTTGGATGTTTGTTACTCAATCACGCTCTAACGGCTGAACGGATTGGGCTGAAATTTGGTACAGATATAGCTTATAGTCTGGAATAACACATAGGCTACTTTTCATCCCGGAAGAATGTTCCCACGGAAAGCGGGAACGGGTAACGAATTTCACGCGGGCGAAGCCGCGAGCATCATCTAGTTTATAATATTAGTAGGAAGTAGGAAGTAGGATGGAAGTTATTAAGCTGGCTAGGTTATTTGACTATGCCTATTGTAAAATGACACCAAAGTTAGAGTGATTTTACTTTGACTGTAAAAAGTAGCATTTTATATTGTTCGTGATCTCGTTCCTTCATTTCATGTTTTTTACAATGCCCATTGCTCCAGGGGATGGTCAAATTTTACAGGCGGGATTACGGGATCAAAGTTTAAGCTTTAAAATCTTTTCTTTTCTGTTAAAATGATACATAATAAAAGCTCTAGTTACTTTTTATTCCATTTTAATCTTCCAGTTTAATTAAGATGATCTTTATCAACTTTACATAGCAGATTATATTTATTTGAAAAATGTTACACTAATGCTAGATTAAAAACCAAAAATAATAAGCCAACAAGTTGTCAGGGATGGGAGAAAGATAAATACACACTGGGTACGTATTTGAATACCTAAAATTATAATACCTAAAGTTAAGGGGAGTGGTTGACAAAGTTTGCGAAAAAGAGGTGCAGATAAAGACGTTCTTCTCGGTATTAGTATACGAAAAATGAGAGCCAAAAGTAGATTTGAAATCTACAAGATGTGTTCCAGAAAATGGTTTCATCAGAAATTGTGTATTTATTATAAATAACTAGTAAAACATCACTGAACTAGCCCACAATGTTATAGAAGAAGCCGTTTTATGACATGCATTTATTAATGAATGATAATAAAATTTATATCAAAGACTAAAGAAAACATAGACGTCTAACATGGTTTTCTTCAATTTTAAATTAGTATAAGTTTTAACTAATTATACCTAATAATGTATTCAAAGAATACATCACATTGCTTGCTTCCCCGCGCTCGCCCGAAAATCTAGTGCGGGGGGAGTCGTGTTGCTAGACGGACGTGTGTCGCTCTGGTCTGCAAAATATTCTCGTAAAATGTTATATTTTCATTCATGTACAGAGTAATGCGTGTAACAGAGCCAAGGCCCGAGTTACACAATGCATACTGCATTACATGAGAATATAATGCATTTCAACTTATTTTTCGTATTGATTTATTAAATTACTTCGAAAGATGGTCATGCTTATATTGTAAGCGGTACTTAATCATTTCAATATAATTAAATGAAGAAATATTTGTGGACATTTGCACACAACTTAAGCTATTATAACCTTGTGCTAAGGGATATAGACAACTGATGAAAATACTTTTAATATAGTTATTGCTTACACACTGCTTTTTGAGACACTGCTCTCAACCTAAGCTGAAAGAATTGACTCTTTTAGCTTAGTACGTCTTGTGGGTCGCCACAAGTAGGCACCATCTACCGGCAAATTGGTTAAGGTATAAAAGTGCACAAAGTGAGTGCCCGCCGAGTTTCTTGCTAGTCTATATCTTTACATAATAATAAAACTGTTGAGGGCCGAGAGTCCGAATATGGAAGCTATTTAAAAAAAAAGAACGCGTTCTCTAATCGATACCTACTTAAGCCAAAATGAAATTTAAAATTTTCATGTCCGTCTGTATTACGAATACGTATCACGCCGAAACTACTGATTTGAATGAAAATTGATCCGAGGAAGTCCAGGAGTTAGAGACATCTCAACTTTTCTAAACCTAGAATTCAAGAGTTCCTTTGAATGTGAGGGTAAATCTAAACCTGCGTGTTGCTTTATCATTTTTTTCATTCAAATCGATTCTGTAGTTTCTACGTGATACTTATTTGGGATACAGACAGACAGACAGACATGAAAATTTTAAATTGCATTTTCGGATTCAGTATCGATTAGAGAACATCCTTCAATACAAATTTTCAACAGACTCTCGACCCTCAACAGTTTTATTATAAGTATAGATAATTCAGGCCGCGCCGAGGGCGTGGACTGAATTGTTTTAGAATCTATTCTAAAATTTTCCACGGGGCTTAATCATTAAGCTCTTAACTATTAGAGCTTAATGATTAAGCCCCGTTTTATTATTATGTTTTATTATTATTGAAGGATGTTCTCTAATCAATACTGAAGCCGAAAATGCAATTTAAAATTTTCATGTCCGTCTGTCTGTCTGTATCCCGAATAAGTATCACGTAGAAACTACAGAATCGATTTGAATGAAACTTGGGACAATTAAAACTTATAATCCGAGGAAGGTTCCTGGATACTTTGATTCCAATATTCAGCGAGCTTCCTTTGGGAAAGGGGATGAAAGACAATATGGTTTTTTAGCTTTAATTTCACAATGCGTGGTCCAATTCCAATTTTTTTTTCAGTGTTATAACGGTAGTACTTTAAGGATTGCTTCACAAGTTTCAGTGCTGAGGGTTTTGTAGTTCAGGAATTAGAGATATCTCAACTATCTCAAAACCTATAATTCAAGGGTTCCTTGGAATGTGACGGTAAATCTAAACAGGCGTGTTGGCTGAATCATAAAAGAGCTTAATGATAAAGGCTGTTGTAAAATAATTCAGTCCGCGCCGAAGGTGGGGACTGAATTGTTTTAGAATAAACTTAATCTTTAAGCTCTTTTATGATAAAGCAAACAGGGCCGTTTCACACGCTGCTTGATGAGTCTGATGAAGAAGTGCCTCTCCTTTTGCAAACCTTATGTGACGTAAACGAAGTTGCGAGGGTCAGCTAGTTTTACAATATGCTTAGTCTCAAAATTCGTTTATGATTAAGCAAACAGGGCAGTTTCACCCGCCGGTTGATGAGACTGATGAAGAAATACCTCATGTTTCATACAAGGTGTATCGTGTTCATAAGCGTCGTAAACGAAGTTGTGAGGGTCAGCTAGTTACATACATACATATGGTCACACCTTTATCCCCGAAGAGGTAGGTAGAGGCATATTATTATGTCCCCACGTTTCACCTTTTTAGAATTTGTCTCACGTAATAGGTGGTGAGCCGTATTGCCGTGTTGAGATAGACAGGCGCAGGTTGTGACTGCCTGCTGTTGAAATTGTTCAAGCTGCCAAAAAGGCCTTCAACTTGGCTTAACGATTGCCATTTTACGGGCAACCAGGACTAACGGCTTAACGTGCCTTCCGAAGCACGGAAACGCTTAAATAACTGTCACAAAGTGGTCACATGGATGGTCACCTATCCAAGGACTGGCCATAGTGAAAGTTGTTTACTACAGTGATCGTTTACAGAACACCAAGTCCGCAATGCCACGAGCGCTTCTTATTTATACATATCTAGCTGACCCTCGCAACTCTGCCCTGATAATTGCACTTGCAGTAATCGACATTTTTGAGATTTTCACTTTTTTGCAGAAATGGCATCCTAAGGACATAATCTATACGTAAAAAATATATCTATAACTTTTTTCTATTACAAACGTGTTTTTTAGGTACTATGAAACGCAGTACTTGCACCTAAATGTAACTTGTGCTACAAAAATTTGAAGCATTAAGCATATGCTATAAGTTTATGCAGTACTTGCTACGATTACTGCATAAGCTTGTAGCATAAATTTTTCTGAAACGAATGTTTACTTAGCCAATCGTAGTATTCTACAATCCTGCGTTTACGAGAAGCGAGAGTGAGAGGGAGCTATGTGTGTACGAATACCGCACGGTATAGTGCCGTGTTTCATTTTAGCAAATCAGTGCGTCGACGTCACTCGCTGACGTGACAGTGTGCTCCGCGTGGTTGGTGGTCAAACATTCCAGTATTACGGTAAGTATACCGTAACTCAAACCAACCATGTCATAGTCAAAACCGGAGTAGTTTTGACTATGACAACGATGCATGCTAACATGTGCTAATACGTTTGAACTCGTCAAACGTATTAGCACAAATTAGTTAAATAAATAGTGAAGATGCCACAAATAATTCACTTTAAAAAAGCGCCGAAGAACTAATACAGCACCTTAGTAGCAAAATGTGTTACATATAATCCTTACTGAAGATCTACAGACTCATTTCACTCCTGAGCTGAGCCATGTCTACAAGTTGTTCTGGAGAGTAGTCATAAACCGCCTCGCTGGGAAACTCGACAAGTTCCAGACAAAGAAGTAAGCCGGGTTTCGAAAAGGCTTTAGTACAGTGGACTACATCCATTCTGTTCGGCAAATTGTATGAAGTCCAACTAGCACAATCAGCCGTTGTGTATGGATTTCGTAGACTACTAGAAAGCCTTCGACTCTGTCGAAACCTGGGCAGTCCTAGAAGCTCTGCAGCGGTGTCATCTTGATTGGCGGTATATTGAGGTGTTGAGGGGCTTATATGATACGGTTACCATGACCGTCCAGTTGGAGGATAAGAAGACCAATCCGATAGCGCTGCGCAGAGGTGTGAGACAGGGAGATGTCGTGTCACCTAAGCTCCTCACTAATGCGCTTGGGACGTCTTAAAATCGTTGGCCTGGGATGGAAGGGGCGTGAATATAAGCCAATGACATCGTCATAGTAGCAGAAAAGCTGAAACCTTTTAGCGGGGTGCTGCACAGTTTAAGTGAAGAGTCTCGACGTGTTGGCCTCGGTATAAACTTGAACAAAACCAAGGTCATGTTCAATGAGCATGTCATGCCGGGACCAATAGCTGTCCTAGACTACACTTACCTTGGGCAGGACATTTGAAACGAGTAACCTGGATAAGGAAATAGCGAAAAGGATTTGCTTGGGCTGGGCAGCATTCAGCGAACTGCATCGGGTTTTCTATTCGCCGATACCGCAATGCCTGAAGATGATAGTCTTCAGCCAGAGCATTCTACCAGTTTTGACCTACGCCGCCGAGACGTGGACACTCACAATAGGGCTAGTCCACAGTAGGGGTGTCTCTGAGGGATAAGATCCGAAACGATGTTATCCGTCAGAAAACAAGAGTGGTCGACATAGCTTGCAGAGTATACGTTTCGAAGTGGCTGGCCACATTTGTAGAATAACTGATGCTCGATGGAGCAGGCGTGTTCTGGAGTGGAGACCGCGACTTGGTAAATGTCGGGTAGGACGACCCCTGCCAGAAGGAGCGACGATCTGCACGATTGACGTTGCAGGGATTGACTGGATGCGAAAAGCGCAGGACCGTGTGTTGTGGCGAAATTTGGGAGACGCCTATGTTCAGCAGTGGACTGCTATGGGCTAGATTGATTGATTGACTTTTGAAGTGCCTTTGATTTCGGAAGATTAACTTTTTTTAGTAATTATGAACATGAAAACGAAAGATGAAAACTTTAACATTATATTTAACCTTTTGTTTTACGGTACACCTGTAGTCAGACCAATTTCAGGTAACTTATAAATAACCGAGTTTTGTATAACTCCCCCAAAAGGACTTATCACAGCTAACTCTTATATCTTAACATACGAGGCGTCGCGTATTAGGTAATGTATGGTAGGCTTGTCATGCCTATCTCTGTTATTGAGTTTATTATAGTAAATATAGCTACAATAAAAAAAAAATGCTACTTCCCGATATCCGTCACATTAAAATATGTTACATTATTAAAAAATCTCATAATTGTTTGCATTAAATTTCTTTAAAAACGCAAATATCTGAAAAATCTTTAGGATGCAATTTCTCAAAACTATGATTTTAAGATAACGTAGATAGGTCTGACACGGCAGTACAGTCTGTTTAACTAATACCAGAGGTATGTAATATATTCAATGATTAATAATTACAAACGCAGTACTAAGCACGTGCTAGGTGAGTTTGCAGTAATAAGCACTATTACTGCATGTGATCTTAGTGATACTGTAATGCTCGCAAGCCCAGAAAGTTAATGAAAACGCAGTACTAAGCATTTTATCTAAATAAGATAATAAAATAAGGAAAAAAATATATCAATAGAAAGATCGATTTTTTTACTATTTTTAAGTTACATTTTAAAAGTTATAGCACCGATATTTCTTCCTTAGATATGACGAAATATGTTTTTCGCGTTTATCTCGAAACCGCTATTTTGCAAGTACTGCGTTTGCAATAACGAGGGCAGAACTGCGTTTACGACGCTTACGTACGTACATATTTTTGTTGGTTTGTAATAATAAAATGAAATGAAATTTTGTTTCTTAAAAGGAATAAAAATTTCAAGCGGGTGGAAGACCCCTTATGTCTGTATATAAACGTTTGTTTTTTAATTTACTTTTAGCCTCTCGCTATAAAAGAGATTGCAGGGGGGCTTATGGCGAGACTTTGTCTGTAGTTTGTGACTCTGTTGCATTAAACTACGTCACTAGGTCATCTGTTCAAAGTTTGAACTAAAACAAAAATGACAACATCAATCGGATTGAACTTTCACAATAAATGTTTGAGATAGGGGTAGTCGGGTGAGACTTTCTTGTTTATTTGGTGAAGCCAGGAACGCATTTCCGCTACTATTTTCTTCTTCTTCCGTGGTTCTTTTACTCTGATGTCTCTGTAGTTGCGCTACTCTATGTTGGCGAGTCATATCGCCCATATGCTCAAGGTCGTTAGCCCTGGGTGTGGCCTTAAATAACCTACGTTCAAAATACCTAAAATCTAAAACCAAATGGTTTAAAATACCTAAACCACTAATACCTAAGTACTTAATACCTAAATTTGAAATACCTATTGGACTAATTACCTAATGTTTAAAATGCCTAAAGTTAAAACAACAAAGGTTGATATACCAAATCAGAATTACCGATCTAAAGCAGCCCGCATCCAGTGCTTTAAAAAAAGGGACACTGCCCACCCCGACTCGGATAGGTTAGGTTAGAAGGCTAAGGCGGGAGCGGAGCGGAGCGGAGCTCCCGCATTAGCCTTCGTTGTTATTTTTTTTATAACCACACATACAAGGATTTGGAACTTCAGGATTGGAGCAGACAATCCTTGTATGAGTGGTTATAAAAAAAAGGGATATAATAAACCAAGCCTCAAAAGTTTTTATCGGCCACGGCATTTAGCCTCTCATTTAATAACTAAGCCACGCGAAAATGAAATTGCCTCTAATATACTAATTCGTCCTCTTTAAAACGTCACCTAAATATTCCATTATAAGCATCAAATAAAGATCAACAATTATTTTAACTTGTCTTCCGTGATAATATATTAACACCTAATTTACTAATTCAGCCACATATTTTACATGTCATCATCATTTTATATTTTATAGCTTCAAAACAAGAGCCTCAAAAAACTATAATTTAAGCCTACACAGACAACATCCGTTTTTATATCTTAGCGTGTAAAATAGTTATGTCATATTCATTTTTTTGTGAAAATAGCCACTGCAAGGCTAGACGCAAGTGCACAGGACGACGACAGCGACCGGCCATTAGCATCAATCAGAGACCGCTATTTGATATCATTTTGTAACTAAAGACAGATTACGCTTACCAAACAAGAAAGTGAGCACATGAGTACAAAACTCAAAATTGAGTACATTATAGACTCTCTAGAAGTGAATGATGTCGTCATAAATTTACGATTAAAGAGAAATTTCTCGTTACTCACATTAGGGTTTAGTATTTGCATTCTTGGTCACTCACAGTCTTCACTGTTATCATACATAATGTCACTGACCGAAATCTGTATTATGTCTAGGCATTATAGAGAATACCTGAAACTTTCAGGCAAGGCAATGTATGAAATAACGAGAGTATTGAAGGGTTGTTCGCTGCTTGCAAAGGTTAGGTTAAGTTAGAACAGTTACCACTAACGAGTGAAGGCGAGCGAGCGAAGCGAGCATGCCGCCGAGCGCCAGATGTATTACAGATAAATTTAATATTTTGCTTTTTGTTACAATTTATAATTCCTCGATAGTTTATAATTTTGCGGTACTTATAATTGGGATATAATAAATCGAGCCTCAAAAGTTTTTCTCGGCCACGGCATTTAGCCTCTCATTTAATAACTAAGCCACGCGAAAATGATATAGCCTCTAAGATACTAATTCGTCCTCTTTAAAACGTCACCTGAACATTCCATTATAAGCATCAAATAAAGATCAACAATTATTTTAACTTGTCCTCCGTAATAATATATTAACACCTAATTTACTAATTCAGCCACATATTTTACATGTAATCACCATCTTATATTTTATAGCTTCAAAACAAAAGCCTCAAAAAATTATAATTTAAGCCTCCACAGACAACATCAGTTTTTATAACTTAGCGTATAAAATAGATATATCATATTCTTTTTTCGCGAAAATAGCCACTGTAAGGCTAGACGCGAGTGCACAGGACGACAGCGACCGGCCATTAGCATCAATCAGAGACCGCTATTTGATATCACTTTGTAACTAAAGACAGATTACGCTTACCGAACAAGAGAGTGAGGTTAAGAAAGCAAATACTAAACTCAAAATTGAGTACATTATAGACTCTCTAGAAGTGAATATCGTGAATGTCGTCATAAATTTACGATTAATGAGAAATTACTCGTTACTCACATTTGGGTTAAGAATTTGCATTCTTGGTCACACTTCTTTGTTTGGTATCGGTCTTTACTTCTATAGTCTGTATTACATGCATACATAATGTCACCGACCGAAATCGGTATGATGTCTAGGCATTATAGAGAATACCTGATACTTGCAGGCAAGGCAATGTATGAAATAACGAGAGTATAGAAGGGTTGTTCGCTGCTTGCTAAGGTTAGGTTAGGTTGGAACAGTTACCACTAACGCGTGAAGGCGAGCGAGCGAAGCGAGCATGCCGCTGCAGCGGCCGCCGAGCGCCAGATGTATTACAGATAAATTTAATATTTTACAATATGTTACAATTTATAATTCCTCGATAGTTTATAATTTTGCGGCACCTACTTATAATTTTATGGTGACCCAAGACCTATTTATTTTACACATTACCGGTGGACCAGCAGGTATTCTGTGCAATCCCTAGTAAATTTGTACTGTACAAATTTACTAGGGATATACTAGACAAAGTATGAACAATCATATACTTATTCAAAACATTTCTTAAATTGCTTCGAAGGGGCATCTGGAGTCTGGGGCAGGTATTCTTAAAGCTGTCTACAGCCGGGTAAGGCCGGCGGTGGCTTTGGTATTTAGACAGCTTCAAAATAAGGCCGCCGGCCTTATCCGGCGGGTTCTGTCGCCGGGCCGGGGGCTTTGGTGTGTAGACAGCTTTAGAAGGCAGGTATTGTATAGAATATCTGATTATAAAGACTGCAGGTAACACATAATAATAAATAAAAGTATTTATGCCCCAAAATCTGTCCCATGTTCCCGCGTGAAACGGACAAGCGAGTCCGTTTCAGGACTCTCTTGTCCGTTTCCACCAGATTGCTGAACGACGTGCCTTGCAAAGCAAGGAAACTCTCGCAAATCAAATGTTACAAAGTGGTCAACCATCCGAGCACCAGCAATAGCGGTAGTTGCTTACTGCAGTGATCGTTTACAAAAGACTGAGTTAGTGGCTACAAGTGGTCCTAGCTATTTAGGTAATATTAGTGGCCATAATTTGCTTTTTGGTGGCAATTTTACTTAACTTTGATGATCCATAAATGTTGGACGAGTTACATTTTAAACATGCTGAATTAGGAAATTAGAAGCTATGATATTAATAAATAATGTCCATTTTGATGCCATTTTTTAGTATTTTAGAAGCTTACTGTTTGAATGCATGTTACAAAATTAGATGCTTAAAAATAATCACGATGCTGAATTATATTAACAGTGGCTAATAGAGAGGTTAACTGGTGGCTATAATCTATAAATTCTGACGCTCATTAATTGTGGATGACTTATTAATTTAGGGGGCAAAGTATTTTTACGGAGGCTAAAAATGCTAATAAAAAGAAGGTCGTTTAATTAGCACCCCTTATAATTTTATGGTGACCCAAGGCCTATTTATTTTACACATTACCGGTGGACCAGCAGGTATTCTATGCAATCTCTAGGAATTTTTTACAGTACTATTCAAAGTATGAACAATCATAATATACTTATTCAAAACATTTCTTAAATTACTTGGAAGGGGCATCTGGAGTCTGGGGCAGGTATTCCTTAGAATGCAGGTATTGTATAGAATATCTGATTATTAAGACTGCAGGTAACACATAATAATAGATAAAAGCATTTATGCCCGAAGATCTGTCCCATGTTCCCGTGTGGAACGGACAAGCGAGTCCGTTTCAGGACTCGCTTGTCCGTTTCCACCCGATTGTGACACCCCACACAGTTGGCTGAAAGTGCCTTGCAAAGCAAGGAAACTCTCGCAAATCAAATGTTACAAAGTGGTAACCCATTTGAGCACCAGCAATAGCGGTAGTTGCTAACTGCAGTGATCGTTTACAAGGACTGAGTTAGTGGCTACAAGTGGTCTTAGCTATTTAGGTAATATTAGTGGCCATAATTTGCTTTTTGATGGCAATTTTACTTAACTTTGATGATCCATTAATGGGGGACGAGTTACATTTTAAACATGCTGAATCAGGAAATTAGAAGCTATGATATTAATAAATAATGTCCATTTTGATGCCATTTTTTAGTATTTTAGAAGCTTACTGTTTGAATGCATGTTACAAAATTAGATGCTAAAAAATAATCACGATGCTGAATTATATTAACAGTGGCTAATAGAGAAGTTAACTGGTGGCTATAATCTATAAATTCCGACGCTTATTAATTGTGGCTGACTTATCAGCAGTCCGTTAATCTTCGTGACAGAGCTAGCGCACTTACCGAAATAAGGGAACAAAAGTTGTGTAATTTATGCACTACCCGCACACACCATACATGATGGATTTCATAGTTTACTCGTAAATCTGTTCGTAATAAATAAATTTAAATTTATTTGTTTATTTATTTATTTACTTTCTTATTGCAATTGTAAAACACCTCCAACCATGGAAGTGGCTCTCAATATGTTAATATTGCTATTGGCAACGAATTCATACGTACATAGAAGGACAGTTCTTAAGAATATTTTGAAACTATTTTGTTGGGGTCATGTCCCCAACTAGCGTAGTTGCCGGATATAGGCGCTGTTTCTCCTACTATGGTATTAAAGAGTAGGAGAGAGATGACTGCCGCACTGCTACTGCCACCTCACCGCCACCGCCGCCCAGCAACAGTTTGAGTCGCTGGTAGTTTATCTTCAGAGCGGTTCTATGAACTGTTCCTTTATGTACTTGTAAGTCGTTACTTTGAGTTTACATAATAAAATTATAAACTTGAATAAGCTACCCTCTCCCTCGTCCATTCATACGACTTTTTGATATAACGTGATAAAGTATCAACGTCTAAACTACCTACCCGATATCAAATTACATCAATGTCTAGTATGTCATCTGTACGCCCGCCAAACAACTATTGTTATGAGCGCTATTTCTTTTATCGTAAATCGCCACGAGACGCCATTCAAATTGTCATAAAACATTCACAAACGCTTGACATCTTTCTAAATAAAAGATGCAAATCACAATATACCGATTCTTTTCATTTATCTTTTGAGAAGATAAGTCGATAAGCTTTTTGTCCAAATATTTTTTAAATAGCATCTTTAAAGATAGATTGTGCACGTAAATTTTATTTAGTTCTTTGTACCATGCATTTAAAGTTGATCATTTGTACTACAAAGATTTCACCTGAGTCGATTTGGTTCCTTTTCAAGTTGAAATTTCATTATTTTGTGTCATCTATGCGAGAGTGTCATCTAAGAAATATTATTCTTTTGAATATCGGCATCTGTAGGTGCCAGACTGCTTCATATTTCAAATATTTGATTTCAAGATTTTTTTCTGATTAATGATAGGTACTGTCGATTAATAGCACTTGATGGAACTTGCTACACATATTTAAAAACTTTGCTTGTACTGTTATACAATATTTATCTAATACCTAACCGGTGTCGCCTTACGGTATTCTCAAAGGCTATTTAGATCATTATTACACTTCGAAAACACCTATCTATAAACTATCTTAATTAATCCGTGATCTATTTCAATAAAAATTGGTAATATTACGCTTCTCAAAAAATTTCCACAAAAAATCGAATGAACATTTAACTCGCAATTGTGTGATGAAAGTTGATAATTTGCTTTTGGCTGGCAGGTTAATGGAAAACTTTGACAATCCTCTGTGTCGGTTGAGAGGTATAAAGAACTTTAAATTAAACTGTCATTGTCATGCTCGAGTGCCACTGTGCCCATACGGGGTTTACGCACCATTTTCCGTTACTCACTGAGATTTGTGTTGATTTATTAAAAAACTATCTGATCCACTTGAATATTTACTGTTTTATTTTCAGGATTTCGTATTCAAATGAATTAACCCGACAGGGTTAATACGGTTACTGAGACTCCGGTGTATGTATATCTGTTTGCCGGTCTATCACTGTCCATATATCTGACTGCCTCTGTGGCGCGGTCGGTAGTGATACCGCCTGCGGCGCTGGAGGTCGTGGGTTCGATTCCCACCGGAGACAAATATTTGTGTGACCCATAAATGTTTGTCTCAAGAGTCTGGGTGTTTCTATGTATAATATGTATGTATTTAGAAGTATATAAGTATTAATATCCGTGGTCTGATACCCATAACACAAGCAGGTTATTCCTAGCTTACTTTGGGATCAGATAGCGTTGTGTGAGATGTCCGTGAATATTTATTTATTTATTTATATCTCATGAACCGTGAAGAACCGCCAGCTGAAATTTTCACAAATGTTGTATTTCTTTTAAATTAATACAATGTCTTCAACGACTAATGATATTGGACTCCATCTTTTGCAGAAATGAATTAAAAAGATCGTATTATATACATGGCTGTATTTACAATAAGGCATGTAAATATGGAATTAAAATTATTACTGCTACGCTCTCTTGAGTAGTATCAATGTGATACTAGCATATGTATGAGTACTACAGCATAAATAGAAGATTTTTTTCGGATGTCTATTTCTAGAGTTTATTAGTAAGAAGTAAATTTATCCCTTTTTGATGTTATTGAGTTGTTGTATAAACGTAGAGGAAACAAAATAAATAACGTTAAGAATGTACAGTAGAGTAATTCTGAGAATCTCGCAATACGGCGGAGGGATCAAAGGATTGGAGTTTGGTCGGACTACAATACTTTACCCTTGTTGTGAACTAACTTGGAGTTGGTGGTTGACAATAATATTGGCAGATCGTGCGTGACATTGTTGAGTTTGATCAGTCTAACTTGACAAGTCTTAACCTACGAAAAGAAACATATTTTATTGTACAAAATCGGTGACAAGCTACCAGTGGCTCCCGGCCGAAGTCTGTGGTAGAGCAGCGTGAATTATCGTCAGTTAGAGTTAAAAAAGTAATCGTTAAATCAAAAATAATAATACAAAAAATCACAAGCTATCAAATTACAATTGATAGCTACATTGGTATTTCTGCTTATTTTCGTTTCATGTCTGGAACTCTTTACTTTATTTTTACAAAATTCATGTAATTTCCCTAACATTTACAACTCAAGTCAAATAAATTAATCCGTGTTGGCACACACATTCTGCTTATTCAACATGATGAGATTTATGTTCTCTTTAAATTAAGGAAATCGTATCCAAAGAATATTAAAACCATTCGTTTGCCTTCAATCCAAGAAGTTCACATTTCACCGGAGTTGCCTCCCCAGGGATGGCTCGTCATCGTCATAATATATTGAAACAACCCACAAGCTGTGAAAGTAATAATCTTTTCAAATATTTCTAAAGTAAATTACTTATCAAACACAAGGAAAATATACGTGATCGAAGTTGCGAAGTCAGGAGGGGAACGTTTAAATACGAGTATGTACTAAACAGTAAACTTTCTTCATTCTTATCTTTATCATTATTACACTTCGAACACACCTGTCTATAAACTATCGTAGGATTTGATTTTTTTCCGCACTAAATAAAGGCTACTAAAAGCATAATTCAACCAGTGATAAAGTCGCTCGAAGTGACGTAGACGTGTCTAAAAGCCCGCGTAGCCCACAAATTTGGAGCAATGTAAATCTGTTCAATACATATTTAAACTCTCCCCTCCAGACCTCGCAACGTCGATCACGTATGTTTTCCTTGTGTTTGATAAGTAATTTACTTCAGAAATATTTGAAAAGATTATTACTTTCACAGCTTGTGGGTTGTTTCAATATATTATGACGATGACGAGACATCCCTGGGGAGGCAACTCCGGTGAAATGTGAACTTCTTGGATTGAAGGCAAACGAATGGTTTTAATATTCTTTGGATACGATTTCCTTAATTTAAAGAGAACATAAATCTCATCATATTGAATAAGCAGAATGTGTGTGCCAACACGGATTAATTTATTTGACTTGAGTTGTAAATCTTAAGGAAATTACATGAATTTTGTAAAAATAAAGTAAAGAGTTCCAGACATGAAACGAAAATAAGCAGAAATACCAATGTACCTATCAATTGTAATTTGATAGCTTGTGATTTTCTGTATTGTTATTTTTGATTAAACGATTACTTTTTTAACTCTAACTGACGATAATTCACGCTGCTCTACCACAGACTTCGGCCGGGAGCCACTGGTAGCTTGTCACCGATTTTGTACAATAAAATATGTTTCTTTTCGTAGGTTAAGTCTTGTCAAGTTAGACTGATCAAACTCAACAATGTCACGCACGATCTGCCAATATTATTGTCAACCACCAACTCCAAGTTAGTTCACAACAAGGGTAAAGTATTGTAGTCCGACCAAACTCCAATCCTTTGATCCCTCCGCCGTATTGCGAGATTCTCAGAATTACTCTACTGTACATTCTTAACGTTATTTATTTTGTTTCCTCTACGTTTATACAACAACTCAATAACATCAAAAAGGGATAAATTTACTTCTTACTGATAAACTCTAGAAATAGACATCCGAAAAAAATCTTCTATTTATGCTGTAGTACTCATACATATGCTAGTATCACATTGATACTACTCAAGAGAGCGTAGCAGTAATAATTTTAATTCCATATTTACATGCCTTATTGTAAATACAGGCATGTATATAATACGATCTTTTTAATTCGTTTCTGCAAAAGATGGAGTCCAATATCATTAGTCGTTGAAGACATTGTATTAATTTAAAAGAAATACAACATTTGTGAAAATTTCAGCTGGCGGTTCTTCACGGTTCATGAGATATGGACAGTGATAGACCGGCAAACAGATATACATACACCGGAGTCTCAGTAACCGTATTAACCCTGTCGGGTTAATTCATTTGAATACGAAATCCTGAAAATAAAACAGTAAATATTCAAGTGGTTCAGATAGTTTTTTAATAAATCAACACAAATCTCAGTGAGTAACGGAAAATGGTGCGTAAACCCCGTATGGGCACAGTGGCACTCGAGCATGACAATGACAGTTTAATTTAAAGTTCTTTATACCTCTCAACCGACACAGAGGATTGTCAAAGTTTTCCATTAACCTGCCAGCCAAAAGCAAATTATCAACTTTCATCACACAATTGCGAGTTAAATGTTCATTCGATTTTTTGTGGAAATTTTTTGAGAAGCGTAATATAACCAATTTTTATTGAAATAGATCACGAATTAATTTGTGGCAAGTGGTGTGTTATTTTATACTTCTAATACAGCGTGATTGGATGTGTGTATAAGATTTTCTGTTCCTTATAAGTAGACACTTAAATGAAAATTTACGTAGTTAGGTATATAATTCTGGTACATAGTTTATAAAATGCTATCAGAAAACTATTTCGCTAAATATGAAATGAAATTAGCATGCATTAACGGTATTTAATTTTTATTATTCCTACTCTTCACGATACTCAATATTATGAGGTTTTAAAACTATGTTTTCTTGTAGTTGAAGTTATTTGAATTTAACACGAATTACAGAGTATAAACTTAGTGTAATCAGTGTAGTATTAATACATTTTTTTTATAATTTGATGTTATTTGATAAGTTGAATGTAACGTTACTATTAGAAACACTGTTGTAAAGTCGTGAAATATAGTTATCGTATAGGTAATTAAGTTCCAATATAGCGCAATAATAATAACATTCGGAGCACGTCCTTGTTGAAAGGAATTTTATTGATTAAAAATTTTAAGTTGTACAGTTACAAAGAGTAATCAGTGGCCACGATTAGAATACTCTCTATTGTTGGAACTGTTTTCATCATCGACGACACAGACTAATGTAACAAATTTTTCTGGCAGCTAAATTATGTATGAGAGAAATTATGAAATTATGTACGACATTTCGATCGATATTCTCGTTCATTTAGTATCTTTTATTGTCAATATCTTTCTATTCTTTTCCAAAATGTTTAGTTAGGTTGTCTGATTTCCAGAAACGTTAAAAGAAGTTAAGTGACACATCTAACCAGAGTGTATATGTATCTTTCTCTATGGTTACGGTAATGTTTGGTTTGGTGCGCCATCCTACGAATTGGATTTCACCAGTCTTGGTCACGGGTTTTGCTCACTAATTCCTATTTCGTTTTCGACTTCATCGATTCCAGTTTTCGTTTAGGTCGTCATCAGAATGCCATTAAATAGAGTAAATGGGATATTCTTAATCGTATCCTTTAAGCTTGTGTGTGCTGAGTTTTTCACAGCGTCAGATGAAGTTGGATACTTGTTGGCAACTCGCAAACAAGTTATAAACGACCTATCTACCTATATCAACACAGAAAAGAAGACTCTTACGTTATTAAAAAGGTAAGAATCTCTGAAATGTCAGTTATTTGATTTATGTGTTGTGTTTACTGTAATGATTCAGTTCCAAATTTCAGGTACTTACAACTTTTTCGAAAGGAATACGAACTACTCGCAAAAGATGTTTCGAACTACTTACATAATCCTTTGAATGCATTCGTTTTAATTAAAAGACTAACAACTGATCTTAAACTTGCCAGAGATGTTATCTTATCAGGCAAGTCTCAATTCCAACTTTTTAATGTAGATTGTCAAATGACTTCTGCGTTTTAAAGTTTCAAATAGTATTAAAACTTTAATTTTACTTTAATCTTGTAGAAGAGAACGTGATAATAGAACATCAGGGGTTGCAATACCCTAACCTGACAGATTTAGTTGGTGCTGTGAAGGGACTTACGGTGTTGCAAGAAGCGTATCAGATGGAAGTAAAGGACATCGCCCGGGGGAACTTAAGCGGATTTTATTCTGGGTACATTATGACATGTAACCTACTTTTATACTATTTTAGGTCTGCCTATTTTTTGCTAATAGTGAAAGTTTCTTTATCGGTGTATATATAAATGACCAGTGGATGCTTGCGGCTTCAGAATTTATCCTTGTACGTACCAATGTCAGCTATGTGTCAGCAAAAACTAAATTCAGTTTTCATTTGGTATACAGTATGCCGATGACAGCAAGTGACTGCTATGAGCTAGGGCGGATACTGTTCAATGAACTGGATCCCGAGACAGCTACCGCGTGGATGGAAGAAGCTTTGAATATATACCAGATGGAAAAGTTTCCGTACCTGTTTAAGGAAGTGGATATAATGGAATTTGTTAGTTATGGACATAGTATGTTAGGTAATGGAAAGTATGCATTCATTTTCTCTTTTTCTAGTATTCTTTCTTATTTATTTGCTTACAAGTAACAAGATCACAAAAGAGACTGTAACAATGAGGAGCCTAAGATCAGTACTTATGTTATGTACTGTTGTAGCTTAGCCGTAGGTCTGTTGGGAGTTCTGGGGCATCCTTCCGAGGGCTTACCCGTGGCTCCCAACCGTAGTCTGTTAGGCAGGATATGTGTGGTTTTTAGTAGTTATATAATATGAGTCTACCTACTTGTTCAAGTCAAGGGGCCGTCCACGCGAGCGAGAAAATCGCGGTAGCTTCGTTCCACGTACTTCTTTACACTGTCTGTGAAGACACGGCGATATTATCGCGACAAGAGAATCTATGGAAATAATGTAGATTGTAGGTAGGTAGGTACATATATACATATGGAAATATAGCAAACATGTAGGACTTTCCTCACGTTAAAAAAAACTGTTCAAGCTTTGTATTGTACCACAAAATGCTTTTGCTTCCACAAATGCCCGCGGGGCGCATTCCCTAAACCTGTTGATTCAGGGTTTGCGCCCTGCCCACGGGCATTTATGGCTACGATGCCGTCCATCTATTGAATTTCAAATACTTGCATTTATAACATCTAACAAGGATATTTGAGTTCTGTACTCCAAAATTTTGTTTTGGATTAGTGCGACCACAAAGAAAAAGACTAGTCTAGATCATACAAATCTAACTATTTTAATCAATATTCTCCAGGAAACTCTAAAACTGCTTTGCGGTGGACCAAAAAAATACTAACTATTGATCCGAAGCATTCACGAGCGAAGCGTAGTGTAATACGTTATCAAAATGAAATTAATGAAACAGAAAAGAAGTTAAAAGAAATAAAAAAAGTAAATGAGAAAATGTTTGGAAATGATGGTATAAATGAAGAAAATGAACAGCTAACAGAAAATGATGTAAGTTAGTGGGTGATAAGTAATTAAATAAATATTGACTCCGCCATAATTGAAGCCTGTACATTGTTGTATTTTTGATTGCACAGGAATTTCAAATGCTCACGAGTAATGACATATCGGAGTCAGATCAGCACAAAGCAGATTCCTATCACGCGATGTGTCGAGGTGATCTTGTCATGCCCATACATATTGCTAGCAGGTAACTCTGTTTTGGTATAAACATTAAAATTAAATTAATGAAAAAACACAAAATATGAGATAATAGTAAACTATGTATGTATGTAACGAGAAAGCGAAATCTGAAAAATACTTTAGTACTTAAATATTATATGACTTCCAGATTAACATGTCGTTACCTAAAACAAAATCATCCGTTTTTAATAATGGCTCCCATGAAAGTTGAAATACTGTATGTCGACCCTGATATAGTATTGTATCACGATGTACTGAGTGATGCTGAAGTCGAAGGGCTGATAAATCTTGCCAAGCCACGGGTGAGTCGTATTTTGAGTGGCTCTACTTTCTAGGTGTATTAATAACTAGAAGATGCTTGCTGCTTCGCTCGCATAGAATTTCATTCCCATTTTTGCTTAAATGAGATGACGTTTCAGCATTAAAAATTTTCTTAGTTATTTCAGAATATACAATCATACCCATGTACCAAATTTTAGCCAGATCCGTTCGAAAGCTAGAGCGTGATTGAATATAAAGTATCAAAACATCTTTACAAACTTTCAAAATAACAATCCTCGTATAAGTTAACTAGTTCATTATTTTTTATTATGTAAGTAGGTATGTGTATCTCAAGAGCTGAATATCTTTTTTTCTATCTAATAGCCTATGTAATTCTTTGATATCTAAAATATTGTACATTCGCCTACGGGTTACACCCCTGTCCATCGCCTACTTCACCACCGCTGAAGACCAAAAAGCCGACAATAAAGTGAAATGAAAAATGAAACACAACTACACAGGAAACGACATAAATGGGAAAAGATATAGGTATAACTAGCTGACCCGGGCAACTTTGTTTGCGTCTTATAAGAGAGAGAGAGAGAGAGAGAGACAGAGAGAAAGAGCGCTATTATTTTGATATCATGTTTCCCGTCATTTACCCCCGTTGCATTTACTCCCGCCGCGTCGCTACTATTCATTATTTTAGAAATAATTAACGTTACTGTGATCGAAAACCTCCCATAGACGCGAGATAGCACCCAAACCCACTTAGGTAAGGCCATAGTGGTAGCCGTCTGTTGAAAGTCCTGGGTTGACTACCGAGGGCTTCCCTGGGGCTCCCAACCGTAGGCTGTTAAGCAGGATACATGTGGTTCTTAGTCTTTAAGAGTCCGGTATAGCATATACTCGTATGTAGGAAATTCCTCACTTTAAAAAAATGTAACTGTGAGCGAACCTTAAAAGATAAATAAATGAATAGGTATTGTGTTTTAGAACTTTTTTAGAGAAACAATTTTGTAATAAATTATTTTTATGTAACTTCAACCATTTACGCAGAGGCGCAACGGATAGGTACTCTAACTTGCTATTGCTGCACCGCTCCTATTAATCTTAGCATTATGTTATGAAGCCTTAAGCCATTCTCAATAAATGTACCTACTTACTATCGAACAGTTAAAGAGTTTTTGAAACCCTACCAGTAGTTTCAGTAAGGCTTGCCTTGGTATGATGAGATCATGGTCCCTTTGCAGCGTGTAGTGTGTCCAATCCAGCTACAATTCCGACGATTGATCTGTTGGTGGATAGAGGTCTCACTGCAGCGTTCTAATAGGCTTACGTTGGTGATTTTCTCGGGACCGTATATACCGAGGATCCGTTGAAGGCAGCGGTTGACGAAGACTTGTAGCTGGTAGCTGGTGCAAAATGTCTTTAGTGTCCTTCCATGTCTCGCATCCGCATAGCAGTTAGCAGTACAGTTTTAACTTTTACTTTGTTTTGAGTTTCCCTTAACAGGTTGTTCTAAACTTGGCGAGTCTCGAAATGATGTAGGGTACTCTTCTATCCCATCAGTTTCTGACACACCACTCCCGAGGTACGTGAATTAGTGCCTCCACCCATCTCCTGCGTCTGTCGATTTTATTTTCATTCCAGCCATTCGCTGCCTCATCCTGCACGTTGTCCTGCAGACATGCATGACGGCGTGTGTGTGCCTCAGCAGGCACAGGTCATCGGCGTCATTTAAATCCTCCAGGATATCAGCATAGTCCCCATTCTATGCCGCGCCGCTTGTTCTTTGCGGTATTCAGCATTATATCATCTATTTTCTATGGATGGTTGTTAACTATCCTGTTATCTTCATAACGATTCTCTAAGGTAGGTACAGTATGTATTTTCAAAAGAGTTTGTGAACTCTATGTTTAATTTCTTTTACAGAATATTGATGACATTTGATTGATGTCATTTTATACACGTTACGTCTACTACATTGATAAGTACATGTAATAAAATTCTAACATGCCGTGTTTGTATGTAAATTGTTTATACTGAGGAAAGTTCTATACTGAGGAATAGCTTTAATCATTAAGCTCTATTTTGATTAAGCAAACAGGACAGATCACATGCTACTTGATGAGTATGATTAATAAATACATCTAATTTCGTAGATCTTATGTGACGTAAACAAAGTTGCGAGGGTCAGCTAGTTAAAAGATAAAACAATAGGTTTCTTCTTACCTACTTAAAAACTATTTTCACAAATTTTATGGTAATAATAGATATTCTTTCAAATGTGCATTTATGGTATTGTTGTGACTTTTATAACACATTTAAAGTACATAGGTATGGGATAGTTAGCGCTCGCGGCTACGTCATCGTGAAATTTTACTTCCCGCTTCCCATGGAAGCGTACTCCCGGAATAAAAAGTAGCCTATGTGTTATTTCAGACTATTATGTATTTCTGTACCAATTTTCAGCCCGATCTGTTCAGCCGTTTGAGCGTGAAGGAGTAACAAACATCTACCCTCACAAACATTCGCATTTATAATATTAGTAAGATGTGCAAATTCGAAAAGTTATGTTTCTCACTATTTATGCTATTTTAACCCTAGAACCGTACCCTGGGGTACAACTGAAAAAAATAATAATATTGGCTAACTTTTTTGTTTTAAAACGGATCTTTTCGCACCTCTGCGTATTTACGAGGGGCGTGCGATCGTGGCAAGCCTGAGTGGAGTACTACAGGACCCCTGGGTATGCATCTACAATTCTACAAAATGCATGCACAAATAAGTATTGGCGGTATTTTAAAGAACCGGCCAAGTGCGAGTCGGACTCCCGCACGGAGGGTTCCGTACCAAATAACAACAAAAAGTCGTACATACCTATTTGTTGCATGGGAGCCCCCCTTTTTTCTTTTTATTTAACGAGATGGAAAATCCTTAATGGATGATATGCCGGACTCCTACCGACTAATAAACCCCACGTAACGGCCAACAGCCTACGGTTGGGAGCCCCGGGTAAGCTCTCGAAAGGATGTCCCAGTAAAGGTCCATTTTGTTTTAATTATTATTTTTTTATGAAAATACACTGCTCGATATTCTGTGAGTATTTCAGGCGTCTACTGGTTACCCTCATTACCTATTAACACAGAGCAACGCGCGCATTAGACAGTTCGCGTTGCTCTATAGTGTTAACTATCCTTGTATAGATCCTCTACGGTAGGTACAGTATACAGGGGAAACTGGGGATACTTGATCCTTACGGGAGACTTGGTACACAAGATTTACAGAACTTGTATAAGCCGTATTTAGTTTTATAGTGGCAATATCGATTGTATATGGTACCCGATAACTTTCTAAAGATGGTACATTTATCGCATTTGACACTTTGGCAAACGGCGGGCGAGTAAGTAATTGTTGCGGCAGAAAGAAAATTTTGGTGAGTTTTTATTTTGACTAAACATTTATTTAAAATAGGACTTTTAAGTGTGTATGCATTTAATATGAGCCATTATCTATATTATTAGCCATTCTTTACGTAATAAAGTGGTAATATTATAGACATTTGAAAATATTTTTGTTTATAACGTGAAATAACTCAGGGTATACTTGGTACACTTTATTATGGGAGATTTGATCCACCTGGCTCAAGTGTCCCCTACGTTATTTTTTTTCAATTCATTGCAGAATAATATGTTAAGAGCCTACAAAACCAGAGAAGGTGCCCGAAAAATGGTGCCAGGGTACGAAAATAAAGCTAGTCCATGCCCTTAAAGTTGCACAGCGAGCAATGGAACTAGCTATGCTATGGATGTCTCTGAGGGATAAAATCCGGAACGATGTTCTCCGTAAGAGAACCAGAGTGGTCGACACAGCTCGCAGAAGCAAGCGTATTGAAATGGAAGTGGGCTGGCCACATCTCTGTAGGATCCCCCTGTTGATCCGCCAGGATCAGGCCATCCAGACCGGGGGGATCAAGTCTTACGTATATACGGGACACATGGTACGATTTCTTATTATTGATTTTAGTCAAATAACTACTAAATTTAGATATTCATATCTTTGGCTCTTACAGCAATTAATAAGCAAATAATTTTCACGTGTTTAGTACCAACGGTTTTTTAAACGGATACTCAATATAGAAATTAGGGATAAAAAACAAAAGGGGGATCAAGTGTCCCCAGTTTCCCATATACTTATTTCAAAAAGAGTTTGTGAACTCTTATGTTTAATTTCATTTTCAGAATATTGATGATATCAAATGTCGTCAATATTCTGAAAATGATAACATTATAAACACGATATCTACGTCTACAACATAAATTGTGTGTTTGTACGTAAATTGTTTATACTGGAGACAAATCTAAAATATGGACTGTTTGCTATTTCCTATAAAATAGCTATCTTTGAAATACACTCGAGAGCAATGAATCCGGGTCACTTAAAGAATGTTAAAAATCTCGGAAACTAAAAATGATAGGTTAAGGGGACTAGTCGACAAAGTTTGCGAAAAAGAGGTGCAAATGAAGACATTGTTGTCGGTATTAGTAAACGAAAAATGATAGCCAAAAGTAGATTTAAAATCTACAAGATGTGTGTCAAAAGATGGTTTTGTCAGAAATTGTGTATTTATTATAAATAATTAGTAAAACATCATTGAAATCGCCTAGAACTTTTTAGATAAAGACGTTTTATGACGTCTAGTTATAAATGAATGATAATAAAATTTATATCAAAGACTAAAGAAAACATAGACCTCTAAAATGGTTTTCTTCAATTTGGAATAAGTGTAAATTTAAACTAATTATGACTAATAATGCATTCAACGTATACTTCAAGTTGCTTGCATCCCCGCGCTCGCCTGAAAATCTAGTGCGGGGGGAGTCGTGTTGCTAGACGGACGTGTGTCGCTCTGGTCTGCAAAATATTCTCGTAAAATGTTATATTTTCATTCATTTACAGAGTAAAGCGTGTAACAGAGCCCGAGTTACACAATGCATACTACATTGCATGAAAATATAATGCATTTCAACTTATTTTATGTATTGTTTTATTAAATTACTTCGAAAGGTAGTCATGCTAATATTGTAAGCGGTACTTAATCATTTCAAAATAAATAAATGACGAAATATTTGTGGACATTCTCACACAACTTAAGCTATTATAAACCTTGTGTTAAGAGATATAGACAACTGATGAAAATACTTACTTATATTACAGTTATTATTAACACACTGCTTTTTTGAGACACTGCTCTCGACCGTCAATTCTTTCAACTTATTACGTCTTGGGGCGACGTAGGCACCATCTACTAGCAACTTGGTTAAGGTAATAAAGTGAAAGAATTGACGGTCAAGAGCAGTGCCTAAGTGGTCCAAAGGTAAGGGCGTCTGGTCCGGCAAACCAGAAGACGCTGGTTCGAATCCTGCTTGGGACCAAAAATTGTATACAATTATTTTCCAGCAGCCAAAGAATATTTCCAGACTTCCTTGTCTAGGAAGTCTGGAAATGATCTGCTGGCTCAGTTGGATTCTCAAACAATGTGTTATTATTTTTTAAGTCTATAGGTATTATAGTAAGTAGAGCACTAAAAAGAATAGCCCGCCGAGTTTCTTGCTAGTCTATGTCTATACATAATAATAAAACTGTTGAGGGTCGAGAGTCTGAACATAGAAGCTATTTAAAAAAAAAATAGATGATAAGATAATCATTGATTTTATAGTAGCCCCTGCACTTTTAATTTCGTCTGATAGCCTGTTGTAAAAGCGTATACAGTTACCCATGAAAGAATTGCTGGTTTTGTGCAATCTGCTATGAAAATCATTTAAGAGCAATTAAGAGAAAATTTATCATAGCTTAATGATTAAGGCTAGTGTTAAATATTTCAACCGCGCCGAAGACGTGGACTAAAATTAATTATTTAGAATAGATTCTAAAACAATTCAATCCACGCCCTCGGCGCGGCCTGAATTATTTTACAATATGCTAAATCTTTAAGTTCTTCTATGATTAAGCAAACAGGGCAGTTTCACCCGCCGCTTGATGAGTCTGATGAAGAAATACCTCCCCTTTCATACACCTTAAGCGTCGTAAACGAAGTTGTGAGGGTCAGATAGTTACATATATACATACAATAGCTGACCCACACAACTTCGTTTGCGTCACATGAGAGTGAGTAAGAGAGTGGTACCTATTGTATTAATACTTTAAGTAATATAGTCCCGTCGCATTTATTCCTGTCGCGCTTACTCCCGTCGCGTGTCTTATATTTATTAGAGAGGTAGATAATAATATTTAAAGTGATATAATTTTTCTCACGTCGCTTTTATTCATCCATTAGAGTTGACCCCCACAACTTTGTTAAAGTGATATAATGTTTCCCGTCGCATTTATTTTTGTCCGTTTTTGGTACGGAACTCATCGTGTGCGAGTCCGACTCGCACTTGGCCGGTATTATCTTTCATCAGTTGACATCGTGTGCGAGTCCGACTCGCACTTGGCCGGTATTATCTTTCATCAGTTGACTGGCTACTACTGCAGAAAACGTTTACTTCCGTCGTCGCGTCGAGTTGCGTCGCTCATGTTTTAATAATAATTTAGAGGGTTATTGTAAGTGAACCTAAAAGATAGGCATATGCTGTGCAGGTCTTTTTTTTAATTTTTTGAAAAGGAAAAAAATTGTAGTACCCTATTTTTACATAACTTTAACCATTTACGCAACGTACTCAATGGAAGCTCTCAAATTTTCCCCGTTCAGAAAACATTATTCATGGCTGCTCCGCTCCTATTTGTCTTAACGTAATGTTATTAGCCATTAGCCATCCTCAATAAATGTACTTTAAAACTCTGAAATTATTTTTGAAATTGAACTGGTAGTTCCTTAGATCCTAGCGTTCAACCAAACAAACAAACTCTTCCGCTTTATAATATTAGTATGGATTATGGTCACGCCTTTATCCCCGAAGGGGTAGGCAATATTATTATGCTCCTACACTTCACCTTTTTAGAATTTGTCCTACGTAATAGGTGGTGAGCCGTATTGCCGTGTTGGACAGGCGCAGGTCGTCATTTTACTGGCTACCGGGACCAATGACTTATAATTAAACGGCCTTTTGAAGCACGGTAACGCTCAAATAACTGTCACTAAGTGGTCACATGGATGGTCACCCATCCAAGGACTGGCCATAGAGAAAGTTGCTTACAACAGTGACCGTTTACAGAACAATGAGTCTGTCTGCAGTGCCACGAGCGCTTCTTATTTATACATAACTAGCTAACCCTCGCAACTGCGTTTACGACGCTTACGTAGGTACGTACATATTTTTGTTTGTTTGTATTAATCAAATTTCAAGCGAGTGGAAGACCCCTCTTGTCTGGATTTGTAATAATTTAAATACAAAACCAAGAATATAATGAACATTCGTCTTTGTGAATTCGTGACGAGACTTTGTCTGTGACTCTGTTGCATTAAACTACGTCACTAGGTTAGGTTACGTGGATAATCTGTTCAAAGTTTGATATTAAACAAAAATGACAACGGCAATCGGATTGAACTTTCACAATAAACGTTTAAGAGAGGGGCAGTCGGGTGAGACCGTCTCACGGCTTCTTGTTTATTTGGTGAAGCGAGAAACGCATTTCCGCTACTATTTTCTTCTTCTTCCGTGGTTCTTTTACTCTGATGTCTCTGTAGTTGCGCTACTCTATGTTGGCGAGTCATATCGCCCATATGCTCAAGGTCGTTAGCCCTGGGTATGGCCTTAATGCAATAAATTGTATTTAATAGACAATGTAATACTCCTTAAATGAAAGTAAAAAAAATATGAGTCACCATACATTTTATTAACACAAAATTACATAAAGAAAAAACTGCCGATCTCTCCTTAAAACAAAAATAGGAAACATGAAATTTTTGAACTTTATTACGATTTTCTTGAATTTTAATACTTCGTATTGTCTCCTCGTGCTTCCATTACTGCGTTTACGCGGTTTGGCATGCTGTACACCAAGTTCCTTATACGATTTTGGGGAATATTCTCCCATTCCTCTGTGAGAGCAATTTTGAGCTCACGAAGCGTGATTGGGGGAGGGTTTCGTTGTTTTACGCATCTGCCTAGCTCGTCCCAAGCATGCTCGATCGGGTTGATATCCGGGCTGCGCGCTGGCCACTCCATACGAGTAATGTTCATCTCTTGAAGGTAGTCATTCACAATCCTACCTGTATGAGGTCGGGCATTGTCATGCATAAATATAGCATCCTCACCTAAATTGACCATAAATGGACCAACGTGATCATTGAGGATTTCTTCCACATATCTTACGCTAGTTAAAGAGCCGTTTTCTATGATCACCAGCTCTGTGCGACTTTCAGAAGAAATTCCGGCCCACACAAGTACAGACCCACCACCGTAGGCTACTTTTTCTTCGATGCATGCTTGCTTGAATCTTTCCCCTGGTCTTCGATACACTCTGTGTCTTCCATCGTGCTTGTAGAGCATAAATTTTGATTCGTCGGAGAACATAACTTTTGACCAATCTTCAATACTCCAATTTACGTGGCTCTGGGCATACCTTAGTCTCGAAATACGATACCCACGCTCCAGTTTAGGGCCGTTTGCAGGTCTAAGGGGTTTTAAGTTAGATTCAGCAAGCCGACGTCTTACTGTCCATGCACTTGGGTTACTTCCTCCGAGGCGTCGAAACTGATTGGTGAGTTCAGTTCCTGTGAGAAAGCGATTTCGAAGCATGGTGTTCACCAAGTATCGGTCTTCTCGTGCTGTGGTACACCTGGTTCTGCCCGTTCCTGGTCTGCGTAGGTTAGAACCAGTTTCTTCGTAACGTCGGAGAACTCTTTGTACTGTTGACAGCGACACACCGACAGTCCTGGCTGTATCGCGCTGACTCCGGCCGGTTTCCAGCATTGTAAGTATTCTGGTGCATTCTTCAGGCGTAAGCGACATAATTTCAGCTTGATTAATGAATATAGAGCACTATCAACATGGTTTATGTACCCACATAAATGACAGATTACAAACAAAAGCAACACCAAATGCTGTAATTTCGTAGTTCCATCTTCGAAAGTGGCCCTTTTTCAAATTTGATTTTTTTATGATATAACTTTACAATAACTAAGAAGTTTTAATACCTTCATTTAAGGAGTATTACATTGTCTATTAAATACAATTTATTGCATTAACCTAGCATTTTTAGTTTCCGAGATTTTTAGGATTCTTTAAGTGACCCGGATTCATTGCTCTCGAGTGTATTACACCTCCCTAAAGTAATCTGCTGAAAGCGTTGTTCACTTTTTAAAGAAAAAATATGTCCGATGAATGTCGAAACATAAGTTAGTATGTGACCCGTAAAATGTTCAATCATGGCGACACGAAATTAATTTCATTGAGCAACATTTGATTGTGCTTTACCTCCTAAAGTATTCATTTAATTTGCATGGTGTAATGGAAATGAATGATCTTGATGAAATGTTCAAATTAACTAACGTATTTAAATTGAGAAGGATACCTCATTACCGAATATATAAGACAAAATCGCTAAAAAACACGTTTGTTGTATGGAAGCCCCCCTTAAATATTAATATGTGTTTGTTTTCAGTATTTGTTGTTATAGCGGCAACAAAAACACATAATCTGTGAAAATTTCAACTCTCTAGCTATCACCGTTCATGAGATACAGCCTCCTGACAGATAGACAGACAGACAGACAGACAGACAGACAGACAGACAGACAGACGGACAGCGAAGTCTCATGAATAGGGTCCCGTTCTTTACCCTTTGGGTACGGAACCCTAAAAAGCACCACCTTCTAGTGCTCCATCCTCTTCAGATTCAAAATCTGGTAGATGTTCCTTTTGTCCCAGGTCAAAAGACCGCAAATTAAGCACTCGATGTGAAAAATGTAAAAATTTTATATGTTTAGAGCACCAACAGAAGATTTGCCAAAACTGTTAATATAAGTTTGGTAATTTTTTGTTTTATTATGTAACGTGAGACTGAAATAAGTGCCATAAAAGTCTATGTATGTTGATTATATTAATAAATGTCTATTCTTATGAAAAAAATGTTTTCTTTAACGGGGTACACTAGTACCCCTGGGTACTATTATTTAAAGTCTATGATGGGTACGGTTCTAGGGTAAATTATTAAAACCACATTTTATCTGGACAGCTTCGTCGCTCAGTGGTCGAAGATGAAGTGACAGGAGCGCCGATACCATCCGACGAGCGCATTAGCAAGACGTCCGTGAAGTTAGCATCTCAGATGTTGGCATCTCACAAATAAAGTCAATATATAGTGGCATCCAGCATAGTTCTACAGTTCTAGACCGGTTTCAAAAATAGTTCAGTCGATTAAATCATTAAAATCGAGATTTTAAAAAATGAGATGCTAACTTCACAAACTCATCATAGCATCTCATAGTATTAAGCGAGACTGAGTAAAAAAAAGTTAATATTTGGTGAGTTCTATACCATAGGCATGTACCATCAATAGTTCTGGCGTCTACCACCTTACAAAAATTTTTTATTTACATTTTTCTTTCAATCTTTACATAAAAAGACAAATTTCACCATACTACAGTGAGATGCTACCCTTTTTTTTAAAGTTCTGACTCAGAAGAAAAATAATGATGATACAAAATACTTCTACCTACCCATTGCAAAAGAGTTCCGGTGTCTACCACCTTCAGTTTTTTTTTCAGGATTTTTTTCATAAAAATTTGCTTAAAAAGTGACATGCTCCCATACTATAGTGAGATGCAAGCCTTTTCTTATTGAGTTCTGACTCAGATAACGTGTATAGATAATAAAAAACACTTCTACCTACACATTGCGAAAGTGTTCCGGTGTCTACCACCTTCAGTTTTTTTTTTTCAGGATTTTTTTCGTAAACATTTGCTTAAAAAGTGACATGCTCCCATACTATGGTGAGATGCTAGCCTGTTTTTTAGAGTTCTGACTCAGAAAAAGTGTTTAAATAGTAGGAAACACTTCTACCTACACAATGCAAAGGAGTTCTGGTGTCTACCACCTTCAGTTTTTTTTTCAGGATTTTTTTCGTAAACATTTGCTTAAAAAGTGACATATGCTCCCATACTATGGTGAGATGCTAGCCTTATTTTGAGAGTTTTAACTCAGAAGAAGTATTTAAATGGTAATAAACACTTTTATCTACGCATTGCAAAGGAGTTCTGGTGTCTACAAATTTCAGTTTTTTTTTCAGGATTTTTTTCGTAAACATTTGCTTAAAAAGTGACATGCTCCCATACTATGGTGAGATGCTAGCCTTTTGTTGGTAGTTCTGTCTCAGAAGAAGTGTTTAAATGGTAGAAAACACTTTTACCTACACAATGCAAAGGAGTTCTGGTGTCTACCACCTTCAGTTTTTTTTTCAGGATTTTTTTCGTAAACATTTGCTTGAAAAGTGACATGCTCCCATACTATGGTGAGATGCTAGCCTTTTTTTGAGAGTTCTGGCACAGAAGAAGTGTTTAAATGGTAGAAAACACGTTTACCTACACATTGCAAAAGAGTTCCGGTGTCTACCATATTCAGTTTTTTTTTCAGGATTTTTTTCGTAAACATTTGCTTAAAAAGTGACATGCTCCCATACTATGGTAGGATGCTAGCCTTTTTTTGAGAGTTCTGATTCAGAAGAAGTGTTTAAATAGTAGAAAACATTTCTACCTACACAACGCAGAGGAGTTCTGGTGTCTACCACCTTCAGTTTATTTTTCAGGATTTTTTCGTAAACATTTGTTTAAAAAGTGACATGCTCCCATACTATGGTGAGATGCTGGCCTTTTTTTGAGAGTTCTGACTCAGAAGAAGTGTTTAAATGGTAGAAAACACGTTTGCCTACACATTGCAAAAGAGTTCCGGTGTCTACCATTTTGAGTTTTTTTTTCAGGATTTTTTTCGTAAACATTTGTTAAAAAGTGACATGCTCCCATACTATGGTGAGATGCTAGCCTTTTTTTGAGAGTTCTGATTCAGAAAAAGTGTTTAAATGGTAGAAAGCACTTTTAACTACACATTGCAAAAGAGTTCTGGTGTCTACCATTTTCAGTCTTTTTTTCAGGATTTTTTTCGTAAACATTTGCTTAAAAAGTGACATGCTCCCATACTATGGTGAGATGCTAGCCTTTTTTTGAGAGTTCTGACTCAGAAGAAGTGTTTAAATGGTAGAAAACACTTCTGTCTAGACATTGCAAAGGAGTATTGGTGTCTACAACCTTCAGTTTTTATTTCAGGATTTTTTTCGTAAAAATTTTCTTAAAAATTGACATGCTCCCATACTATGGTGAGATGCTAGCCTTTTGTTGGTAGTTCTGTCTCAGAAGAAGTGTTTAAATGGTAGAAAACACTTTTACCTACACAATGCAAAGGAGTTCTGGTGTCTACCACCTTAAGTTTTTTTTTCAGGATTTTTTTGTAAACATTTGCTTAAAAAGTGACATGCTCCAATACTATTGTGAGATGCTAGCCTTTTTTTGAGAGTTCTGGCACAGAAGAAGTGTTTATATGGTAGAAAACACGTTTGCCTACACATTGCAAAAGAGTTCCGGTGTCTACCATTCTGAGATTTTTTTCAGGATTTTTTTCATAAACATTTGCTTAAAAAGTGACATGCTCCCATACTATGGTGAGATGCTAGCCTTTTTTTGAGAGTTCTGATTCAGAAAAAGTGTATAAATGGTAAAAAGCTCTTTTAACTATACATTGCAAAAGAGTTCCGGTGTCTACCATTTTCAGTTTTTTTTTCAGGATTTTTTTCGTAAACATTTGCTTAAAAAGTGACATATGCTCCCATACTATGGTGAGATGCTAGCCTTATTTTGAGAGTTCTGACTCAGAAGAAGTGTTAAAATGGTAAAAAACACTTTTATCTACGCACTGCAAAGGAGTTCTGGTGTCTACAACCTTCAGTTTTTTTTTCAGGATTTTTTTTGTAAACATTTGCTTAAAAAGTGACGTGCTCCCATACTATGGTAAGATCCTAGCCTTTTGTTGGTAGTTCTGTCTCAGAAGAAGTGTTTAAATGGTAGAAAACACGTTTGCCTACACATTGCAAAAGAGTTCCGGTGTCTACCATTTTGAGTTTTTTTTTTCAGGATTTTTTTCGAAATATTTGCTTAAAAAGTGACATGCTCCCATACTATGGTGAGATGCTGGCCTTTTTTTGAGAGTTCTGACTCCGAAGAAGTGTTTATATTGTAGAAAACACGTTTGCCTACACATTGCAAAAGAGTTCCGGTGTCTACCATTTTGAGTTTTTTTTTCAGGATTTTTTTCGTAAACATTTGTTTAAAAAGTGACATGCTCCCATACTATGGTGAGATGCTAGCCTTTTTTTGAGAGTTCTGATTCAGAAAAAGTGTTTAAATGGTAGAAAGCACTTTTAACTACACATTGGAAAAGAGTTCTGGTGTCTACCTTTTTCAGTTTTTTTTCAGGATTTTTTTCGTAAACATTTGCTTAAAAAGTGACATGCTCCCATACTATGGTGAGATGCTGGCCTTTTTTTGAGAGTTCTGACTCAGAAGAAGTGTTTATATGGTAGAAAACACGTTTGCCTACACATTGCAAAAGAGTTACGGTGTCTACCATTTTGAGTTTTTTTTTCAGGATTGTTTTCGTAAGCATTTGCTTAAAAAGTGACATGCTCCCATACTATGGTGAGATGCTAGCCTTTTTTTGAGAGTTCTGATTCAGAAGAAGTGTTTAAATAGTAGAAAACATTTCTACCTACACAATGCAGAGGAGTTCTGGTGTCTACCACCTTCAGTTTTTTTTTTCAGGATTTTTTCGTAAACATTTGCTTAAAAAGTGACATGCTCCCATACTATGGTGAGATGCTAGCCTTTTTTTGAGAGTTCTGGCACAGAAGAAGTGTTTAAATGGTAGAAAACACGTTTGCCTACACATTGCAAAAGAGTTCTGGTGTCTACCATTCTGAGTTTTTTTTTTTCAGGATTTTTTTCGTAAACATTTGCTTAAAAAGTGACATGCTCCCATACTATGGTGAAATGCTAGCCTTTTTTTGAGAGTTCTGATTCAGAAAAAGTGTATAAATGGTAAAAAGCTCTTTTAACTATACATTGCAAAAGAGTTCCGGTGTCTACCATTTTCAGTTTTTTTTATTTCAGGATTTTTTCGTAAAAATTTTCTTAAAAATTGACATGCTCCCATACTATGGTGAGATGCTAGCCTTTTGTTGGTAGTTCTGTCTCAGAAGAAGTGTTTGAATGGTAGAAAACACTTTTACCTACACAATGCAAAGGAGTTCTGGTGTCTACCACCTTAAGTTTTTTTTTCAGGATTTTTTCGTAAACATTTGCTTAAAAAGTGACATGCTCCCATACTATGGTGAGATGCTAGCCTTTTTTTGAGAGTTCTGGCACAGAAGAAGTGTTTAAATGGTAGAAAACACGTTTGCCTACACATTGCAAAAGAGTTCTGGTGTCTACCATTCTGAGTTTTTTTTGCAGGATTTTTTTCGTAAACATTTGCTTAAAAATTGATATGCTCCCATACTATGGTGAGATGCTGGCCTTTTTTTGAGAGTTCTGACTCAGAAGAAGTGTTTAAATGGTAGAAAACACGTTTGCCTACACATTGCAAAAGAGTTCCGGTGTCTACCATTTTGAGTTTTTTTTTCAGGATTTTTTTCGTAAACATTTGCTTAAAAAGTGACATAGCTCCCATACTATGGTGAGATGCTAGCCTTTTTTTGAGAGTTCTGACTCAGAAGAAGTGTTTAAATGGTAGAAAACACGTTTGCCTACACATTGCAAAAGAGTTCCGGTGTCTACCATTTTGAGTTTTTTTTTCAGGATTTTTTTCGTAAACATTTGCTTAAAAAGTGACATGCTTCAATACTATGGTGAGATGCTAGCCTTTTTTTGAGAGTTCTGATTCAGAAAAAAAATTTAAATGGTAGAAAGCACTTTTAACTACACATTGCAAAAGAGTTCTGGTGTCTACCATTTCAGTTTTTTTTTTCAGGATTTTTTTCGTAAACATTTGCTTAAAAAGTGCCATATGCTCCCATACTATGGTGAGATGCTAGCCTTTTTTTGAAAGTTCTGACTCAGTTGAAGTGTTTTAATGGTGAAAAACACTTTTACCTACACATTGCAAAAGAGTTCCGGTGTCTACCACCTTCAGTTTTTTTTTCAGGATTTTTTCGTAAACATTTGCTTTAAAAGTGACATGCTCCCATACTATGGTGAGATGCTAGCCTTTTGTTAGTAGTTCTGTCTCAGAAGAAGTGATTAAATGGTAGAAAACACTTTTACCTACACAATGCAAAGGAGTTCTGGTGTCTACCATTCTGAGTTTTTTTTTGCAGGATTTTTTTCGTAAACATTTGCTTAAAAAGTGATATGCTCCAATACTATGGTGAGATGCTGGCCTTTTTTTGAGAGTTCTGGCACAGAAGAAGTGTTTAAATGGTAGAAAACACGTTTGCCTACACATTGAAAAAGAGTTCTGGTGTCTACCATTCTGAGTTTTTTTTTGCAGGATTTTTTTCGTAAACATTTGCTTAAAAAGTGATATGCTCCCATACTATGGTGAGATGCTGGCCTTTTTTTGAGAGTTCTGACTCAGAAGAAGTGTTTAAATGGTAGAAAACACGTTTGCCTACACATTGCAAAAGAGTTCCGGTGTCTACCATTTTGAGTTTTTTTTTCAGGATTTTTTTCGTAAACATTTGCTTAAAAAGTGACATAGCTCCCATACTATGGTGAGATGCTAGCCTTTTTTTGAGAGTTCTGACTCAGAAGAAGTGTTTAAATGGTAGAAAACACGTTTGCCTACACATTGCAAAAGAGTTCCGGTGTCTACCATTTTGAGATTTTTTTTCAGGATTTTTTTCGTAAACATTTGCTTAAAAAGTGACATGCTTCAATACTATGGTGAGATGCTAGCCTTTTTTTGAGAGTTCTGATTCAGAAAAAAAATTTAAATGGTAGAAAGCACTTTTAACTACACATTGCAAAAGAGTTCTGGTGTCTACCATTTCAGTTTTTTTTTTCAGGATTTTTTTCGTAAACATTTGCTTAAAAAGTGCCATATGCTCCCATACTATGGTGAGATGCTAGCCTTTTTTTGAAAGTTCTGACTCAGTTGAAGTGTTTTAATGGTGAAAAACACTTTTACCTACACATTGCAAAAGAGTTCCGGTGTCTACCACCTTCAGTTTTTTTTTCAGGATTTTTTCGTAAACATTTGCTTTAAAAGTGACATGCTCCCATACTATGGTGAGATGCTAGCCTTTTGTTAGTAGTTCTGTCTCAGAAGAAGTGATTAAATGGTAGAAAACACTTTTACCTACACAATGCAAAGGAGTTCTGGTGTCTACCACCTTCAGTTTTTTTTTCAGGATTTTTTTCGTAAAAATTTGCTTAAAAAGTGACATGCTCCCATACTATAGTGAGATGTTAGCTGTTTCTTATTGAGTTCTGACTCAGATAACGTGTATAGATAATAAAAAACACTTCTACTTACACATTGCGAAAGAGTTCCGGTGTCTACCACCTTCAGTTTTTTTTTTCAGGATTTTTTTCGTATACATTTGTTAAAAAGTGACATGCTCCCATACTATGGTGAGATGCTAGCCTTTTTTTGAGAGTTCTGATTCAGAAAAAGTGTTTAAATGGTAGAAAGCACTTTTAACTACACATTGCAAAAGAGTTCTGGTGTCTACCATTTTCAGTTTTTTTTCAGGATTTTTTTCGTAAACATTTGCTTAAAAAGTGACATGCTCCCATACTATGGTGAGATGCTAGCCTTTTTTTGAGAGTTCTGACTCAGAAGAAGTGTTTAAATGGTAGAAAACACTTCTGTCTAGACATTGCAAAGGAGTATTGGTGTCTACAACCTTCAGTTTTTATTTCAGGATTTTTTTCGTAAACATTTGCTTAAAAAGTGCCATATGCTCCCATACTATGGTGAGATGCTAGCCTTTTTTTGAGAGTTCTGACTCAGAAGAAGTGTTTAAATGGTAGAAAACACTTTTACCTACACATTGCAAAAGAGTTCCGGTGTCTACCACCTTCAGTTTTTTTTTCAGGATTTTTTTCGTAAACATTTGCTTTAAAAGTGACATGCTCCCATACTATGGTGAGATGCTAGCCTTTTGTTAGTAGTTCTGTCTCAGAAGAAGTGATTAAATGGTAGAAAACACTTTTACCTACACAATGCAAAGGAGTTCTGGTGTCTACCACCTTCAGTTTTTTTTTTCAGGATTTTTTTCGTAAAAATTTGCTTAAAAAGTGACATGCTCCCATACTATAGTGAGATGTTAGCTTTTTCTTATTGAGTTCTGACTCAGATAACGTGTATAGATAATAAAAAACACTTCTACTTACACATTGCGAAAGAGTTCCGGTGTCTACCACCTTCAGTTTTTTTTTCAGGATTTTTTTCGTAAACTTTTGCTTAAAAAGTGATATGCTCCCATACTATGGTGAGATGCTGGCCTTTTTTTGAGAGTTCTGACTCAGAAGAAGTGTTAAAATGGTAAAAAACACTTTTATCTACGCACTGCAAAGGAGTTCTGGTGTCTACAACCTTCAGTTTTTTTTTCAGGATTTTTTTTGTAAACATTTGCTTAAAAAGTGACGTGCTCCCATACTATGGTAAGATCCTAGCCTTTTGTTGGTAGTTCTGTCTCAGAAGAAGTGTTTAAATGGTAGATAACACGTTTGCCTACACATTGCAAAAGAGTTCCGGTGTCTACCATTTTGAGTTTTTTTTTTCAGGATTTTTTTCGAAATATTTGCTTAAAAAGTGACATGCTCCCATACTATGGTGAGATGCTGGCCTTTTTTTGAGAGTTCTGACTCAGAAGAAGTGTTTATATTGTAGAAAACACGTTTGCCTACACATTGCAAAAGAGTTCCGGTGTCTACCATTTTGAGTTTTTTTTTCAGGATTTTTTTCGTAAACATTTGTTTAAAAAGTGACATGCTCCCATACTATGGTGAGATGCTAGCCTTTTTTTGAGAGTTCTGATTCAGAAAAAGTGTTTAAATGGTAGAAAGCACTTTTAACTACACATTGGAAAAGAGTTCTGGTGTCTACCTTTTTCAGTTTTTTTTCAGGATTTTTTTCGTAAACATTTGCTTAAAAAGTGACATGCTCCCATACTATGGTGAGATGCTGGCCTTTTTTTGAGAGTTCTGACTCAGAAGAAGTGTTTATATGGTAGAAAACACGTTTGCCTACACATTGCAAAAGAGTTCCGGTGTCTACCATTTTGAGTTTTTTTTTCAGGATTGTTTTCGTAAGCATTTGCTTAAAAAGTGACATGCTCCCATACTATGGTGAGATGCTAGCCTTTTTTTGAGAGTTCTGATTCAGAAGAAGTGTTTAAATAGTAGAAAACATTTCTACCTACACAATGCAGAGGAGTTCTGGTGTCTACCACCTTCAGTTTTTTTTTTCAGGATTTTTTCGTAAACATTTGCTTAAAAAGTGACATGCTCCCATACTATGGTGAGATGCTAGCCTTTTTTTGAGAGTTCTGGCACAGAAGAAGTGTTTAAATGGTAGAAAACACGTTTGCCTACACATTGCAAAAGAGTTCTGGTGTCTACCATTCTGAGTTTTTTTTTTCAGGATTTTTTTCGTAAACATTTGCTTAAAAAGTGACATGCTCCCGTACTATGGTGAAATGCTAGCCTTTTTTTGAGAGTTCTGATTCAGAAAAAGTGTATAAATGGTAAAAAGCTCTTTTAACTATACATTGCAAAAGAGTTCCGGTGTCTCTCATTTTCAGTCTTTTTTTCAGGATTTTTTTCGTAAACATTTGCTCAAAAAGTGATATGCTCCCATTCTATGGTGAGATGCTAGCCTTTTTTTGAGAGTTCTGACTCAGTTGAAGTGTTTTAATAGTGAAAAACACTTTTACCTACACATTGCAAAAGAGTTCCGGTGTCTACCACCTTCAGTTTTTTTTCAGGATTTTTTTCGTTAACATTTGCTTATAAAGTGACATGCTCCCAAACTATGTTGAGATGCTGGCCTTTTTTTGAGAGTTCTGACTCAGAAGAAGTGTTTAAATGGTAGAAAACACTTATACCTACACAATGCAAAAGAGTTCCGGTGTCTACCACCTTAAGTTTTTTTTCAGGATTTTTTTCGTAAACATTTGCTTAAAAAGTGACATGCTCCCATACTATGGTGAGATGCTGGCCTTCTTTTGAGAGTTCTGACTCAGAAGAAGTGTTTAAATGGTAGAAAACACGTTTGCCTACACATTGCAAAAGAGTTCCGGTGTCTACCATTTTTAGTTTTTTTTTCAGGATTTTTTTCGTAAACATTTGCTTGAAAAGTGACATGCTCCCATACTATGGTGAGATGCTAGCCTTTTTTTGAGAGTTCTGGCACAGAAGAAGTGTTTAAATGATAGAAAACACGTTTGCCTACACATTGCAAAAGAGTTCCGGTGTCTACCATTTTCAGTTTTTTTTCCGCGGCAGCATAAGTCTATCTCTTTAGGTTCGATCACAATAACCTAATTTGTCTGTTTTTTAAAGTTCGCTCACAATATTATAAAACTGAAGACTTAGTTTGTCCTAGGATCTCAGAAACTACTGGTTGCATTTCGAAAATTATTTTACAGTTTAATAGGCCATTTATTGAGGATGGCTAATGGCGATATAAAATCACGCGAATGCAATAGGAGCGGAGTATTTATTTATTTATTTATTTTATTTATTTATTTAATATTAAGAAAGCTTACAGACTAATAAAATAAATTGAATATACAATTAATATTATCAGATCGCTAATAACAAGCTTCCACATATAGATTATACTTAATATCGATGTATGCTTGAAATTACAACAGTAACAACACAAAACCAAACAACAAAAAAAACAATAATAACAGTAACACGAATCAAAGGAGACGCCACAATTCAATTACCTTAACACTGTCATATCCTTGTCAATCACTCGGTAAAATCAAAGTAGGAGTCCGCCAATCGTCGTCTAATTGTCGCTACACTGGTGTTGAACAGGTCTATGTTAAATTGCCGCGGAAGCTCATTGAACCGGGATACACTTCTAACAGAGAACGCATTTGCCCTGTAGTTTGTAGCAACCATCGGAACATCTAATATCGGTCGCTGACGAAGGCCTAATATATTTGTACGCAGAGACACATTGGCCAAAAGCTGCGGGCAGTCAATTTTACTATTTGCAACCTTGAGTAGGTAGCAGATATCACCAACATTGCGTCTCACCTCTAAAGGTAAGAAGTGGTATCTATGGCAACGATGATCATAGTCAATTGAATATTGCTGGGCCCTATAGTCAAGGCAACGCAGAAATTTCCTTTGAACGCCCTCAATCCGGGACTTATATATCTCATATTGAGGGTTCCAGACCTGCGATGCATACTCTAAATGGCTTCGCACAAACGAGCAATATAGAATTTTTACAGGCTTTAGAGACTGAAAACCGGTAGTAGCTCGCAATATAAATCCGAGGGCCTTAGATGCTTTTTTAACGATACTACTGACGTGTTGATCGAAAAGAAGCCCACTGTCCAGTACGATTCCCAGATCCCGAACACTGTCCACTGTACCAATTATTTTATTATTAAGAACGTATTTATAATTTATTAGAGATGTGCGACGTGAGAATGTTACGTGATAGCATTTAGAAATATTTAAATGGAGCTTGTTTCGATGACAGTACCTCTCAAACCTACGCAAGTCATCCTGTAGCTCGTGAGCATCAGAAATGTCCTGCACAACTTTATGAATTTTCATGTCATCGGCGTAAAGCAAGATATACGAATGATGAAAACACTGTTTGACATCTGCAATAAAGAGTGTAAACAATAGAGGTCCAAGAATGGAGCCTTGTGGAACACCAGATGGAACAGAACTCCAAACAGAAGCATAGCCCTGAAGGACCACAGCCTGTGTTCTATTTTCTATATATGAGGAAAGCCATCGATACAGGTCTCCGTGTATCCCAGCAAGCATTAACTTGTCGAGAAGTACTCGATGGTCTATACGGTCAAAACACTTGCTGTAGTCCGTATAAACTACGTCGGCCTGTCCTTGTGTCATGCCATTTGTAATGAACTCATGTGACAGTAGTAAATTAGATGTAGTGGAGCGGTTTCTAACAAAGCCGTGCTGCTCATCTCCAATGCTAGACTTGAGGGCCGTGTACACGTCAGTGTGGACAATACGTTCCAGCACCTTCGAAAACAGGCATATTTTCGATATGGGTCGATAATTTTCTATATTAGCTTGTTCACCTTTTTTATGTACCGGGGTTACGAATGCAGACTTCCAAATCTGCGGAACTATGCCTTCAGAGAGAGAACGACTAAATAAAATACACAAAGGCTTAGCAAGACTGTCGGCACAATTGATTATAAATATTGGAGGTATTTCATCAGGTCCACCTGACTTGGTGATATCCAATGATTTGAGTAGTTTTAATACGCGTATGTGATTAATGTCAACTGTGCTTACCGATAATGCAGTATTACTATCATTTTCAGCGGCAGTGTATGTAGTTGGTTCAGGTGCTAAGAAGGTGGAGTGAAAAAAGCTAGCAAATAGGTTGCTAATATCCTCTCCCGTGCTAACCGTAGTATCACGGTAGTACATCACTTTTGGAAATGTGCCAGAGCTTTGTTTACTTTTCACGTATGTCCAAAACGTTTTTGGATTTCTTACAATGGAATCCTCAATATATTTTAGATATTTAATGTGACAAGTTTTTTCCAAATTAGCCGCCCTACTTCGTAGCGTAGAAAACGAATTATAATCGGATACATTTTTATATTTTTTATATTTTTTGTGGAATTTATGTTTTTCCCTAATAACTTTTATTAGTGCACGGGTGTACCAAGGCGGATAAGATGATTTCTTTAAAGACTTAATTGGGATATGTTTGTCACGCAGCTCGTAAAGTAAACTATAGAATTTAGTCAAAGCATCCTCTAAAGTAGATGCGTATAATAGCTGAGGCCAATTTACCAAATCAAGTTCACACTTAATAGCCTCATAATCACCCTTTGAGAAGATATAGCGCGGCGTAGGCTTGTCAATGAGTTTGAATATTTCAATAAAGTTAGTCTTAATAATTATGGGCTTGTGATGCGAATCAATAGGGTGTACCAATGGCTCTTCACTTCCCGTGACCGACACACAATCATTACAAAATACTAAATCCAGAATTCTGCCTTTTTCATTACGCTCACCATTATACTGCGACCATTTAAACCCTTTTTCTGAATCAGAACTTTCAAAAAAAGGCTAGCATCTCACCATAGTATGGGAGCATGTCACTTTTTAAGCACATGTTTACGAAAAAAATCCTGAAAAAAAAAACTGAAGGTGGTAGACACCGGAACTCTTTCGCAATGTGTAAGTAGAAGTGTTTTTTATTATCTATACACGTTATCTGAGTCAGAACTCAATAAGAAAAAGCTAACATCTCACTATAGTATGGGAGCATGTCACTTTTTAAGCAAATTTTTACGAAAAAAATCCTGAAAAAAAAAACTGAAGGTGGTAGACACCAGAACTCCTTTGCATTGTGTAGGTAAAAGTGTTTTCTACCATTTAATCACTTCTTCTGAGACAGAACTACTAACAAAAGGCTAGCATCTCACCATAGTATGGGAGCATGACACTTTTTAAGCAAATGTTTACGAAAAAAATCCTGAAAAAAAAACTGAAAATGGTAGACACCGGAACTCTTTAGCAATGTGTAGGCAAACGTGTTTTCTACCATTTAAACACTTCTTCTGTGCCAGAACTCTCAAAAAAAGGCTAGCATCTCACCATAGTATGGGAGCATGTCACTTTTCAAGCAAATGTTTACGAAAAAAATCCTGAAAAAAAAACTGAAGGTGGTAGACACCAGAACTCCTTTGCATTGTGTAGGTAAAAGTGTTTTTTACCATTTAAACATTTCTTCTGAGACAGAACTACCAACAAAAGGCTAGCATCTCACCATAGTATGGGAGCATGTCACTTTATAAGCAAATGTTAACAACAAAAATCCTTAAAAAAAACTGAATGTGGTAGACACCAGAACTCCTTTGCATTGTGTAGGTAGAAGTGTTTTCTACTATTTAAACACTTCTTCTGAGTCAGAACTCTCAAAAAAAGGCCAGCATTTCACCATAGTATGGGAGCATATGTCACTTTTTAAGCAAATGTTTACGAAAAAAATCCTGAAAAAAAAACTGAAAATGGTAGACACCAGAACTCTTTTGCAATGTGTAGATAAAAGTGCTTTCTACCATTTAAACACTTTTTCTGAATCAGAACTCTCAAAAAAAGGCTAGCATCTCACCATAGTATGGGAGCATGTCACTTTTTAAGCAAATGTTTACAAAAAAAATCCTGAAAAAAAAACTGAAAATGGTAGACACCGGAACTCTTTTGCAATGTGTAGGCAAACGTGTTTTCTACCATTTAAAGACTTCTTCTGTGCCAGAACTCTCAAAAAAAGGCTAGCATCTCACCATAGTATGGGAGCATGTCACTTTTTAAGCACATGTTTACGAAAAAAATCCTGAAAAAAAAACTGAAAATGGTAGACACCGGAACTCTTTTGCAATGCGTAGATAAAAGTTTTTTTTACCATTCAAACATTTCTACTGAGTCAGAACTCTCAAAAAAAGGCATGCATCTCACCATAGTATGGGAGCATGTCACTTTTTAAGCAAATGTTTACGAAAAAAATCCTGAAAAAAAAACTGAAGTTGGTAGATACCAGAACTCTTTTGCAATGTGTAGATAAAAGTGCTTTCTACCATTTAAACCCTTTTTCTGAATCAGAACTTTCAAAAAAAGGCTAGCATCTCACCATAGTATGGGAGCATGTCACTTTTTAACCCTTAAATTCATAGTGTAGGATTTAGACTACACAATATTCTGATGCCTGAATGTCATCACGCTTTTGTCTTAAAATTATTTTTTATTATTTCTTGTCTATCGAAAACAGGTCTATTTTTAAATATTTTATGTTTACAGTACTGTTTTTTATTTTTAACTTGAATTTGATTGCTAAAACTTTTTGGCCGCCCGCGATTTGCAAAAGTTGTAATTCAATTTATTTAGTAAACTTTTTTTTTGAAAATTTCAAGGTAAGTTGTCATGTTTCATTTTTACTTTTATTCTTTAAAATGTTCAATATTGAGTGTTATTAGTAAAAGTTTCAATTGTATTAGGAATGACCACAAATCTTGGAATTTTGTTCTGTAGGACTTATCCTACACTATGCATTCAGTACTAAGTAGAGTAATGTATGAGATATTTGTAATAGAGGTAGAAATTATATATTTCAGATGTCTAATTGATGATGGACTGGTTTTGATGACCAAATAAGCTCCTACGTAGCTGTCTTCAATGACAATGAATCAGAAGATGGTGCTGAAAAAGATTTCAGTGAGGGAAATGATGAAGAGGAGCAGGTTTATTATAGGGACTGAGTGTCGAGTTTTGAATCTGAAGAGGCTGTAGATGGTCCTTTGGAAGACGAATCTCTTGGTACTGATGTAGACCATAGTGCAGAGGATCCCACCTAACTGGCGTAGATCTCATGGGGCAGTTATATAGGAAAATATCACAAATTCATAAGAGTAGAAAGTAGTACATGCGATTGTTTCATGGCCTTGTAGACCACTACCGCCCTACAGTTTACTGTTGGGAGCTCCGGGCAAGCCCTCGGAAGGATGTAGCAGGACTCCCAACAGACCTACGGCTACCACTGCGGCCTCGCCACCACTGTGGGTGGTTCGGGTGCTATCCCGCGTCTTTGGGGGATTTCGGGTGTCATCTTGCTTCTTAGCGTGATGACACCCGAAAACGATGCGTGAATCCCTCACGTTACGCTACCGTCATGGGCCTGCTTCTGTAAGGACGGTGAGCAGCCCCCTCACCGTCCTTAGGCCCCCGGTCATGGAGGCCGATAGTCTTGGGCGAGGACACGTCGGCGGCACCCTCGCCATCGCCGACTGCGGAGCTCGGGTGGGAGAGTCCACTCGCGCTCCCTTCCCGCCGTCTCTTTCACAAGCATGACCTGCTCGCAGAAAGAGGCGGCGCAGTTCCACTTACCCTCGCTGGAGATCATGGCTCGCGCTATGGTCTCGAGCGCAAGAGTGTCCACGTCCAGAACTTGAATGGATACCTTTCGTCTTGAAGTAGCTGAAACCTTATACTTTTTGAGAAAAAAAAAAACTGGTAGACCCAGTCCTTCTTTAGAACAGGAAATACGGTGCTTTCCTAAAAAAGGAAGAACGGTGTTCCCCTGGTTTTACCATCAGAAGATATTAGTTTAGATGAAGATTTTGCTTTTCTGGCCATTTTTTTGATAAAAGTAACATGTAAAATGCCTATGTTCTGGTTTTACCCAAACCATATAATTTTTTTTAAATTTCTCTACCTTACATTATGAGAAAAAACTGATTTAGGAAATACCATAATAAACTAATAAAACACGTAATCTAATTGTTTCAATTTTGAAGAAAACCACGCGACATATACACCTACTTACATACATACTCTTTTTAGTTGGAGTGCATAATGTAGGCTACATCCTACACAGACAAAATGAGGGATTTAATGGACTAAACCTTCTTCGATATTTTTTTATTATTTTTCCAGTAATTTCTGTACTCTTGAGATAATACGTATATTTTTTTCGATGAAAAATTAAAAATCATGCATTTAAGGGTTAAGCACATGTTTACGAAAAAAATCCTGAAAAAAAAAACTGAAGGTGGTAGACACCAGAACTCTTTCGCAATGTGTAAGTAGAAGTGTTTTTTATTATCTATACACGTTATCTGAGTCAGAACTCAATAAGAAAAAGCTAACATCTCACTATAGTATGGGAGCATGTCACTTTTTAAGCAAATTTTTACGAAAAAAATCCTGAAAAAAAAAACTGAAGGTGGTAGACACCAGAACTCCTTTGCATTGTGTAGGTAAAAGTGTTTTCTACCATTTAATCACTTCTTCTGAGACAGAACTACTAACAAAAGACTAGCATCTCACCATAGTATGGGAGCATGTCACTTTTTAAGCAAATGTTTACGAAAAAAATCCTGAAAAAAAAACTGAAGGTGGTAGACACCGGAACTCTTTTGCAATGTGTAGGTAAAAGTGTTTTTCACCATTAAAACACTTCAACTGAGTCAGAACTCTCAAAAAAAGGCTAGCATCTCACCATAGTATGGGAGCATGTCACTTTTTAAGCAAATGTTTACGAAAAAAATCCTGAAAAAAAAACTGAAGGTGGTAGACACCGGAACTCTTTTGCATTATGTAGGTAAAAGTGTTTTCTACCATTTAAACACTTCGTCTGAGTTAGAACTACCAACAAAAGGCTAGCATCTCACCATAGTATGGGAGCATGTCACTTTATAAGCAAATGTTAACGAAAAAAATCCTGAAAAAAAAAATCAAAATGGTAGACACCAGAACTCTTTTGCAATGTGTAGTTAAAAGTGTTTTCTACCATTTATTTTTTTTTTCTGAATCAGAACTCTCAAAAAAAGGCTAGCATCTCACCATAGTATTGAAGCATGTCACTTTTTAAGCAAATGTTTACGATAAAAATCCTGAAAAAAAAACTCAAAATGGTAGACACCGGAACTCTTTTGCAATGTGTAGGCAAACGTGTTTTCTACCATTTAAACACTTCTTCTGAGTCAGAACTCTCAAAAAAAGGCCAGCATCTCACCATAGTATGGGAGCATATCACTTTTTAAGCAAAAGTTTACGAAAAAAATCCTGAAAAAAAAACTGAAGGTGGTAGACACCAGAACTCCTCTGCATTGTGTAGGTAGAAATGTTTTCTACTATTTAAACACTTCTTCTGAGTCAGAACTCTAAAAAACAGGCTAGCATCTCACCATAGTATGGGAGCATGTCACTTTTTAAGCAAATGTTTACGAAAAAATCCTGAAAAAAAAACTTAAGGTGGTAGACACCAGAACTCGTTTGCATTGTGTAGGTAAAAGTGTTTTCTACCATTCAAACACTTCTTCTGAGACAGAACTACCAACAAAAGGCTAGCATCTCACCATAGTATGGGAGCATGTCAATTTTTAAGAAAATATTTACGAAAAAAATCCTGAAATAAAAAAAACTGAAAATGGTAGACACCGGAACTCTTTTGCAATGTATAGTTAAAAGAGCTTTTTACCATTTATACACTTTTTCTGAATCAGAACTCTCAAAAAAAGGCTAGCATTTCACCATAGTATGGGAGCATGTCACTTTTTAAGCAAATGTTTACGAAAAAAATCCTGAAAAAAAAACTCAGAATGGTAGACACCAGAACTCTTTTGCAATGTGTAGGCAAACGTGTTTTCTACCATTTAAACACTTCTTCTGTGCCAGAACTCTCAAAAAAAGGCTAGCATCTCACCATAGTATGGGAGCATGTCACTTTTTAAGCGAATGTTTACGAAAAAATCCTGAAAAAAAAAACTGAAGGTGGTAGACACCAGAACTCCTCTGCATTGTGTAGGTAGAAATGTTTTCTACTATTTAAACACTTTTTCTGAATCAGAACTCTCAAAAAAAGGCTAGCATCTCACCATAGTATGGGAGCATGTCACTTTTTAAGCAAATGCTTACGAAAACAATCCTGAAAAAAAAACTCAGAATGGTAGACACCAGAACTCTTTTGCAATGTGTAGGCAAACGTGTTTTCTACCATTTAAACACTTCTTCTGTGCCAGAACTCTCAAAAAAAGGCTAGCATCTCACCATAGTATGGGAGCATATGTCACTTTTTAAGCAAATGTTTACGAAAAAAATCCTGAAAAAAAAACTCAAAATGTTAGACACCGGAATTCTTTTGCAATGTGTAGGCAAACGTGTTTTCTACCATTTAAACACTTCTTCTGAGTCAGAACTCTCAAAAAAAGGCCAGCATCTCACCATAGTATGGGAGCATATCACTTTTTAAGCAAATGTTTACGAAAAAAATCCTGAAAAAAAAACTCAGAATGGTAGACACCAGAACTCTTTTGCAATGTGTAGGCAAACGTGTTTTCTACCATTTAAACACTTCTTCTGTGCCAGAACTCTCAAAAAAAGGCTAGCATCTCACCATAGTATGGGAGCATGTCACTTTTTAAGCAAATGTTTACGAAAAAATCCTGAAAAAAAAACTTAAGGTGGTAGACACCAGAACTCCTTTGCATTGTGTAGGTAAAAGTGTTTTCTACCATTCAAACACTTCTTCTGAGACAGAACTACCAACAAAAGGCTAGCATCTCACCATAGTATGGGAGCATGTCAATTTTTAAGAAAATTTTTACGAAAAAAATCCTGAAATAAAAAAAACTGAAAATGGTAGACACCGGAACTCTTTTGCAATGTATAGTTAAAAGAGCTTTTTACCATTTATACACTTTTTCTGAATCAGAACTCTCAAAAAAAGGCTAGCATTTCACCATAGTATGGGAGCATGTCACTTTTTAAGCAAATGTTTACGAAAAAAATCCTGAAAAAAAAAACTCAGAATGGTAGACACCAGAACTCTTTTGCAATGTGTAGGCAAACGTGTTTTCTACCATTTAAACACTTCTTCTGTGCCAGAACTCTCAAAAAAAGGCTAGCATCTCACCATAGTATGGGAGCATGTCACTTTTTAAGCAAATGTTTACGAAAAAATCCTGAAAAAAAAAACTGAAGGTGGTAGACACCAGAACTCCTCTGCATTGTGTAGGTAGAAATGTTTTCTACTACTTAAACACTTCTTCTGAATCAGAACTCTCAAAAAAAGGCTAGCATCTCACCATAGTATGGGAGCATGTCACTTTTTAAGCTAATGCTTACGAAAACAATCCTGAAAAAAAAACTCAAAATGGTAGACACCGGAACTCTTTTGCAATGTGTAGGCAAACGTGTTTTCTACCATTTAAACACTTCTTCTGAGTCAGAACTCTCAAAAAAAGGCCAGCATCTCACCATAGTATGTGAGCATATCACTTTTTAAGCAAAAGTTTACGAAAAAAATCCTGAAAAAAAAACTGAAGGTGGTAGACACCAGAACTCCTCTGCATTGTGTAGGTAGAAATGTTTTCTACTATTTAAACACTTCTTCTGAGTCAGAACTCTAAAAAACAGGCTAGCATCTCACCATAGTATGGGAGCATGTCACTTTTTAAGCAAATATTTCGAAAAAAATCCTGAAAAAAAAACTCAAAATGGTAGACACCGGAACTCTTTTGCAATGTGTAGGCAAACGTGTTTTCTACCATTTAAACACTTCTTCTGAGTCAGAACTCTCAAAAAAAGGCCAGCATCTCACCATAGTATGGGAGCATATCACTTTTTAAGCAAATGTTTACAAAAAAAATCCTGAAAAAAAAACTCAGAATGGTAGACACCAGAACTCTTTTGCAATGTGTAGGCAAACGTGTTTTCTACCATTTAAACACTTCTTCTGTGCCAGAACTCTCAAAAAAAGGCTAGCATCTCACCATAGTATGGGAGCATGTCACTTTTTAAGCAAATGTTTACGAAAAAATCCTGAAAAAAAAACTTAAGGTGGTAGACACCAGAACTCCTTTGCATTGTGTAGGTAAAAGTGTTTTCTACCATTCAAACACTTCTTCTGAGACAGAACTACCAACAAAAGGCTAGCATCTCACCATAGTATGGGAGCATGTCAATTTTTAAGAAAATTTTTACGAAAAAAATCCTGAAATAAAAAAAACTGAAAATGGTAGACACCGGAACTCTTTTGCAATGTATAGTTAAAAGAGCTTTTTACCATTTATACACTTTTTCTGAATCAGAACTCTCAAAAAAAGGCTAGCATTTCACCATAGTATGGGAGCATGTCACTTTTTAAGCAAATGTTTACGAAAAAAATCCTGAAAAAAAAAACTCAGAATGGTAGACACCAGAACTCTTTTGCAATGTGTAGGCAAACGTGTTTTCTACCATTTAAACACTTCTTCTGTGCCAGAACTCTCAAAAAAAGGCTAGCATCTCACCATAGTATGGGAGCATGTCACTTTTTAAGCAAATGTTTACGAAAAAATCCTGAAAAAAAAAACTGAAGGTGGTAGACACCAGAACTCCTCTGCATTGTGTAGGTAGAAATGTTTTCTACTACTTAAACACTTCTTCTGAATCAGAACTCTCAAAAAAAGGCTAGCATCTCACCATAGTATGGGAGCATGTCACTTTTTAAGCTAATGCTTACGAAAACAATCCTGAAAAAAAAACTCAAAATGGTAGACACCGGAACTCTTTTGCAATGTGTAGGCAAACGTGTTTTCTACCATTTAAACACTTCTTCTGAGTCAGAACTCTCAAAAAAAGGCCAGCATCTCACCATAGTATGTGAGCATATCACTTTTTAAGCAAAAGTTTACGAAAAAAATCCTGAAAAAAAAACTGAAGGTGGTAGACACCAGAACTCCTCTGCATTGTGTAGGTAGAAATGTTTTCTACTATTTAAACACTTCTTCTGAGTCAGAACTCTAAAAAACAGGCTAGCATCTCACCATAGTATGGGAGCATGTCACTTTTTAAGCAAATATTTCGAAAAAAATCCTGAAAAAAAAACTCAAAATGGTAGACACCGGAACTCTTTTGCAATGTGTAGGCAAACGTGTTTTCTACCATTTAAACACTTCTTCTGAGTCAGAACTCTCAAAAAAAGGCCAGCATCTCACCATAGTATGGGAGCATATCACTTTTTAAGCAAATGTTTACAAAAAAAATCCTGAAAAAAAAACTCAGAATGGTAGACACCAGAACTCTTTTGCAATGTGTAGGCAAACGTGTTTTCTACCATTTAAACACTTCTTCTGTGCCAGAACTCTCAAAAAAAGGCTAGCATCTCACCATAGTATGGGAGCATGTCACTTTTTAAGCAAATGTTTACGAAAAAATCCTGAAAAAAAAACTTAAGGTGGTAGACACCAGAACTCGTTTGCATTGTGTAGGTAAAAGTGTTTTCTACCATTCAAACACTTCTTCTGAGACAGAACTACCAACAAAAGGCTAGCATCTCACCATAGTATGGGAGCATGTCAATTTTTAAGAAAATATTTACGAAAAAAATCCTGAAATAAAAAAAACTGAAAATGGTAGACACCGGAACTCTTTTGCAATGTATAGTTAAAAGAGCTTTTTACCATTTATACACTTTTTCTGAATCAGAACTCTCAAAAAAAGGCTAGCATTTCACCATAGTATGGGAGCATGTCACTTTTTAAGCAAATGTTTACGAAAAAAATCCTGAAAAAAAAACTCAGAATGGTAGACACCAGAACTCTTTTGCAATGTGTAGGCAAACGTGTTTTCTACCATTTAAACACTTCTTCTGTGCCAGAACTCTCAAAAAAAGGCTAGCATCTCACCATAGTATGGGAGCATGTCACTTTTTAAGCGAATGTTTACGAAAAAATCCTGAAAAAAAAAACTGAAGGTGGTAGACACCAGAACTCCTCTGCATTGTGTAGGTAGAAATGTTTTCTACTATTTAAACACTTTTTCTGAATCAGAACTCTCAAAAAAAGGCTAGCATCTCACCATAGTATGGGAGCATGTCACTTTTTAAGCAAATGCTTACGAAAACAATCCTGAAAAAAAAACTGAAGGTGGTAGACACCGGAACTCTTTTGCATTATGTAGGTAAAAGTGTTTTCTACCATTTAAACACTTCGTCTGAGTTAGAACTACCAACAAAAGGCTAGCATCTCACCATAGTATGGGAGCATGTCACTTTATAAGCAAATGTTAACGAAAAAAATTCTGAAAAAAAAAATCAAAATGGTAGACCTCTTTTGCAATGTGTAGGCAAACTTTGCATTATTTAGGTAAAAGTGTTTTCTACTATTTAAACACTTCTTCTGAGACAGAACTACCAACAAACGGCTAGCATCTCACCATAGTATGGGAGCATGACACTTTTTAAGCAAATGTTTACGAAAAAATCCTGAAAAAAAAACTGAAGGTGGTAGACACCAGAACTCCTTTGCAATGTCTAGATAGAAGTGTTTTCTACTATTTAACCTCTTCTTCTAAATCAGAACTCTCAAAAAAAGGCTAGCATCTCACCATAGTATGGGAGCATATGGCACTTTTTAAGCAAATGTTTACGAAAAAAATCCTGAAAAAAAAAACTGAAATGGTAGACACCAGAACTCTTTTGCAATGTGTAGTTAAAAGTGCTTTCTACCATTTAAATTTTTTTTCTGAATCAGAACTCTCAAAAAAAGGCTAGCATCTCACCATAGTATTGAAGCATGTCACTTTTTAAGCAAATTTTTACGAAAAAAATCCTGAAAAAAAAAACTCAAAATGGTAGACACCGGAACTCTTTTGCAATGTGTAGGCAAACGTGTTTTCTACCATTTAAACACTTCTTCTGAGTCAGAACTCTTAAAAAAAGGCCAGCATCTCACCATAGTATGGGAGCATATCACTTTTTAAGCAAAAGTTTACGAAAAAAATCCTGAAAAAAAAACTGAAGGTGGTAGACACCAGAACTCCTCTGCATTGTGTAGGTAGAAATGTTTTCTACTATTTAAACACTTCTTCTGAGTCAGAACTCTAAAAAATAGGCTAGCATCTCACCATAGTATGGGAGCATGTCACTTTTTAAGCAAATATTTCGAAAAAAATCCTGAAAAAAAAACTCAAAATGGTAGACACCGGAACTCTTTTGCAATGTGTAGGCAAACGTGTTTTCTACCATTAAAACACTTCTTCTGAGACAGAACTACCAACAAAAGGCTAGCATCTCATCATAGTATGGGAGCATATGTCACTTTTTAAGCAAATGTTTACGAAAAAAATCCTGAAAAAAAAACTCAAAATGTTAGACACCGGAACTCTTTTGCAATGTGTAGGCAAACGTGTTTTCTACCATTTAAACACTTCTTCTGAGTCAGAACTCTCAAAAAAAGGCCAGCATCTCACCATAGTATGGGAGCATATCACTTTTTAAGCAAATGTTTACGAAAAAAATCCTGAAAAAAAAACTCAGAATGGTAGACACCAGAACTCTTTTGCAATGTGTAGGCAAACGTGTTTTCTACCATTTAAACACTTCTTCTGTGCCAGAACTCTCAAAAAAAGGCTAGCATCTCACCATAGTATGGGAGCATGTCACTTTTTAAGCAAATGTTTACGAAAAAATCCTGAAAAAAAAACTTAAGGTGGTAGACACCAGAACTCCTTTGCATTGTGTAGGTAAAAGTGTTTTCTACCATTCAAACACTTCTTCTGAGACAGAACTACCAACAAAAGGCTAGCATCTCACCATAGTATGGGAGCATGTCAATTTTTAAGAAAATTTTTACGAAAAAAATCCTGAAATAAAAAAAACTGAAAATGGTAGACACCGGAACTCTTTTGCAATGTATAGTTAAAAGAGCTTTTTACCATTTATACACTTTTTCTGAATCAGAACTCTCAAAAAAAGGCTAGCATTTCACCATAGTATGGGAGCATGTCACTTTTTAAGCAAATGTTTACGAAAAAAATCCTGAAAAAAAAACTCAGAATGGTAGACACCAGAACTCTTTTGCAATGTGTAGGCAAACGTGTTTTCTACCATTTAAACACTTCTTCTGTGCCAGAACTCTCAAAAAAAGGCTAGCATCTCACCATAGTATGGGAGCATGTCACTTTTTAAGCAAATGTTTACGAAAAAATCCTGAAAAAAAAAACTGAAGGTGGTAGACACCAGAACTCCTCTGCATTGTGTAGGTAGAAATGTTTTCTACTACTTAAACACTTCTTCTGAATCAGAACTCTCAAAAAAAGGCTAGCATCTCACCATAGTATGGGAGCATGTCACTTTTTAAGCTAATGCTTACGAAAACAATCCTGAAAAAAAAACTCAAAATGGTAGACACCGGAACTCTTTTGCAATGTGTAGGCAAACGTGTTTTCTACCATATAAACACTTCTTCTGAGTCAGAACTCTCAAAAAAAGGCCAGCATCTCACCATAGTATGGGAGCATGTCACTTTTTAAGCAAATGTTTACGAAAAAAATCCTGAAAAAAAACTGAAAAAGGTAGACACCAGAACTCTTTTCCAATGTGTAGTTAAAAGTGCTTTCTACCATTTAAACACTTTTTCTGAATCAGAACTCTCAAAAAAAGGCTAGCATCTCACCATAGTATGGGAGATTGTCACTTTTTAAACAAATGTTTACGAAAAAAATCCTGAAAAAAAAACTCAAAATGGTAGACACCGGAACTCTTTTGCAATGTGTAGGCAAACGTGTTTTCTACAATATAAACACTTCTTCTGAGTCAGAACTCTCAAAAAAAGGCCAGCATCTCACCATAGTATGGGAGCATGTCACTTTTTAAGCAAATATTTCGAAAAAAATCCTGAAAAAAAAAACTCAAAATGGTAGACACCGGAACTCTTTTGCAATGTGTAGGCAAACGTGTTTTCTACCATTTAAACACTTCTTCTGAGACAGAACTACCAACAAAAGGCTAGGATCTTACCATAGTATGGGAGCACGTCACTTTTTAAGCAAATGTTTACAAAAAAAATCCTGAAAAAAAAACTGAAGGTTGTAGACACCAGAACTCCTTTGCAGTGCGTAGATAAAAGTGTTTTTTACCATTTTAACACTTCTTCTGAGTCAGAACTCTCAAAATAAGGCTAGCATCTCACCATAGTATGGGAGCATATTTCACTTTTTAAGCAAATGTTTACGAAAAAAATCCTGAAAAAAAAACTGAAAATGGTAGACACCGGAACTCTTTTGCAATGTATAGTTAAAAGAGCTTTTTACCATTTATACACTTTTTCTGAATCAGAACTCTCAAAAAAAGGCTAGCATCTCACCATAGTATGGGAGCATGTCACTTTTTAAGCAAATGTTTACGAAAAAAATCCTGAAAAAAATCTCAGAATGGTAGACACCGGAACTCTTTTGCAATGTGTAGGCAAACGTGTTTTCTACCATTTAAACACTTCTTCTGTGCCAGAACTCTCAAAAAAAGGCTAGCATCTCACAATAGTATTGGAGCATGTCACTTTTTAAGCAAATGTTTACGAAAAAATCCTGAAAAAAAAACTTTAGGTGGTAGACACCAGAACTCCTTTGCATTGTGTAGGCAAACGTGTTTTCTACCATTTAAACACTTCTTCTGAGTCAGAACTCTCAAAAAAAGGCTAGCATCTCACCATAGTATGGGAGCATGTCACTTTTTAAGCAAATGTTTACGAAAAAAATCCTGAAAAAAAGACTGAAAATGGTAGACACCAGAACTCTTTTGCAATGTGTAGTTAAAAGTGCTTTCTACCATTTAAACACTTTTTCTGAATCAGAACTCTCAAAAAAAGGCTAGCATCTCACCATAGTATGGGAGCATGTCACTTTTTAAACAAATGTTTACGAAAAAAATCCTGAAAAAAAAACTCAAAATGGTAGACACCGGAACTCTTTTGCAATGTGTAGGCAAACGTGTTTTCTACAATATAAACACTTCTTCTGAGTCAGAACTCTCAAAAAAAGGCCAGCATCTCACCATAGTATGGGAGCTTGTCACTTTTTAAGCAAATATTTCGAAAAAAATCCTGAAAAAAAAAACTCAAAATGGTAGACACCGGAACTCTTTTGCAATGTGTAGGCAAACGTGTTTTCTACCATTTAAACACTTCTTCTGAGACAGAACTACCAACAAAAGGCTAGGATCTTACCATAGTATGGGAGCACGTCACTTTTTAAGCAAATGTTTACAAAAAAAATCCTGAAAAAAAAACTGAAGGTTGTAGACACCAGAACTCCTTTGCAGTGCGTAGATAAAAGTGTTTTTTACCATTTTAACACTTCTGCTGAGTCAGAACTCTCAAAATAAGGCTAGCATCTCACCATAGTATGGGAGCATATTTCACTTTTTAAGCAAATGTTTACGAAAAAAATCCTGAAAAAAAAACTGAAAATGGTAGACACCGGAACTCTTTTGCAATGTATAGTTAAAAGAGCTTTTTACCATTTATATACTTTTTCTGAATCAGAACTCTCAAAAAAAGGCTAGCATCTCACCATAGTATGGGAGCATGTCACTTTTTAAGCAAATGTTTACGAAAAAAATCCTGAAAAAAAAAAACTGAAGGTGGTAGACACCGGAACACTTTCGCAATGTGTAGGTAGAAGTGTTTTTTATTATCTATACACGTTATCTGAGTCAGAACTCAATAAGAAAAGGCTTGCATCTCACTATAGTATGGGAGCATGTCACTTTTTAAGCAAATTTTTATGAAAAAAATCCTGAAAAAAAAACTGAAGGTGGTAGACACCGGAACTCTTTTGCAATGGGTAGGTAGAAGTATTTTGTATCATCATTATTTTTCTTTTGAGTCAGAACTTTAAAAAAAAGGGTAGCATCTCACTGTAGTATGGTGAAATTTGTCTTTTTATGTAAAGATTGAAAGAAAAATGTCAATAAAAAATTTTTGTAAGGTGGTAGACGCCAGAACTATTGATGGTACATGCCTATGGTATAGAACTCACCAAATATAAACTTTTTTTTACCCAGTCTCGCTTAATACTATGAGATGCTATGATGAGTTTGTGAAGTTAGCATCTCATTTTTTAAAATCTCGATTTTAATGATTTAATCGACTGAACTATTTTTGAAACCGGTCTAGAACTGTAGAACTATGCTGGATGCCACTATATATTGACTTTATTTGTGAGATGCCAACATTTGAGATGCTAACTTCACGGACGTATTAGCAAGTCGGTCACATTGATGGACGTGTTCTCCACCACTCTGAGGCGCGTCTCTCACAGGGCGATGTTGATGACTGGCTTGAGCATGGCGAGCACTCCGTACACACAAGTCGCCAACTACGGGATTGGGGGATTCTATTTGCCGCACCATGACTTTATAAAAGTAAATTTAAGTATGAGTCGCCCTACACTTACTAATCATGAAAATTTGTTAGTGTAGAGCGACTAATAATAATGCATCTGTCTACCTGGAATATTGTTACAAAAATGTATTTATCGATTATAGCGGAACAAACTGTTTCCTCGTTGTTGCAGTGCGGTCCTTGACTGTATTTAATTGGAAGGTGAACGTCCTGAAGAGCTTCTCAACTTAATCCCACCCTCCATATTTTGATTCTCAATAACACATGTAAGGAAGTAGTACTGCCTTAGCACCTAGAACATCGTTTCAATGCAAGTGACCGAACCGAAAGTACGCGAAAAAAGAATTTTAAACTATACCATAGAAACTTGTATTTATTTACCACCGACCACTAAATATTCATTTACTTTCGTCCTCTTACAACCCAACGTTCTTTAAAGAAAAAACGAAGACATGCTGTCAACCTGAGAGCCACTTTTACTGGTGATTCCAGCTGTAATAGTGAATTCAGTCTTTGGAGGTTGTAATGATTACTCATCAGGCGGGTAGCGTCTGTAGACAGACTTAATATAAAAGTGTAAGAGAAGGGTTATCTAAAGTGTTACTTTACAAAACTATGTTTTTACTTCATAGGTTGATAACAATACATACACGGCAGCAGGCGGGAAAAGAATTGCTACAGTACTGTTTTACGTAAGTAAATAAATTACCTAAATAAGTAAATATTTGTGGAGATTCTCACACGACATCATCTAGCTCAAATGAAGCTAATAAACTTGTGCTATGAGATCTAGACGACTGATAGACATACTCGTTGACCGAGCGGGCGAAGCGAACAAAAGTCTCTGATGTGTGTGTCAGTTCCGGTCGAGAGGACACATTTCTTTACCGATTTTCACCAAACTTGGCACACGTGTTCTTTGACTTAAAATACAACTTATATTTGAATATTGCTCTACTAAATGCGCCCTGAGGCCGCACGTACGACACATGATGTGAAATAAATTTCTGAAGGCCGTAGAGTTACTTAGTTTACCTACAGATATTATCGAAGTTACGTAACTGAAGAGACCGTATTCTTAGCATTCCATTGATTCTCCGTGCGGGCGCCGGGTCCATAGCGTGGCACAGGGGGGAACACCCCGACGGCGTCTGGGACTTGCGACCCATTCGAGTAGGTTTAGGGTGGCCACCTTACTATGCGCATAAACGATCACCTTCCACCGTCAACAATGTTCCCCCCCCTGCCCAACCAGATTTGGTAAGATCCTATATATATATATACTCGTTTTAGTAAAGAGCTTACTAAAACTCTTGGCAATCCAAGGTCCTTAAATAAATTATACAATGATTTAGCTGGAATTCCCCTTGCTCCTACTTCTACGGCATAGAGTTTAACCACATAGCCATTTTTGGTTAACTCATTGGTCAAGTCAAAGTATTTATTTGTCTTCATGGCGTGGTCCTTCGGTATGTTGGTCTCCCACGGCACCGTCAGCTCCACGAGCACCGCACGCCTGTGTATCCTCGAAAACAGGAATATGTCGGGTCTGGATGACGAGGCACATACATCCTCCGGGATTTTGTAGTTTTTTTCATACGTGTCTGAGAGTATAGTCCAATCGGCGGCAGCCATTAAAATTGAGTGTGGCTTTTGAGGTACTTTCTTTGAACAGCCTTCCTTTACAAACGCAATGTCATTTCTTTTGTTTGTGGTTAATCCCTTTTTTGCTCTCGCTAACGCCAAACTGACAGCCTCACGTATGATTTCCAATACCCTATCGTGTCGGCGTGAGTAAATGACCCCGGTCTAGTAACGTCCTACAACCTACCAGCAGGTGCCTAGCAGTTCCAATCGCTTCTCCACATGCATTACATGTTTTATCTGTGGCTTTCCCCCACCTGACCAGATTACTTGGGTCGGGGAGGGTCAATTGAAACGCGTTCAGGTAGAACTTAAGCAAAGCCGGCGACCAGTGGTACAATAAGGTATGCCACTGCAAGGCCATGGGAATACAAAATTCATAATATCAAGCCTTCAGTTCCGTAGCTTCGATAACGTGTTCGTGCGAACATAAAGGCTACCAAATTACAGGCATGATAAGTTTTAACATCTTTAAAACAAAAGACAACTTCAGAAGTAATGGCTGACTATAGCAATAAAAATACCTACGACTTATTGAATAGGCAGCAACTAACATATTAAAAGGTAAAGTCTACCTTCCCCCAGTTCTATTTTGATTACCTACGTTATAATCAGTATTTAGTGTTTTAATTTTAAAATTTCTCTTGTTCTCCATCTCTTGGTAGAATATGTGTGGAAAATTTGCCACACTCCTACACTATTAAAAGATGAAGAAGTAAGTTTAATTGTTTAATCAAATGCCTATCTGCTATAGAATATTATTCTCTATCTTATCTGCTATTATATGTGTTATTTCTATCGCAGCTGTCGGATGTGCCCCAAGGTGGTGCTACAATATTCTCCAAACTCGGTGTGAGAGTCCCGCCAGTGAAGGGAGCCGCTGTCTCCTGGTACAACCTGCACCCTTCTGGGGAAGGGAACTACGCTCTGATTCATGCTGGTTGCCCTGTACTGCGTGGATCGAAATGGGGTAAATATATTGAATGTTTAATTTAAAAAGTTGTCTACCTTTATTATGAGGGGCTTTCTACACATCTCATTTCTTAGCGTTTCTCAGTCTGCCAAGAGGCAGACTGAGAAACGCTAAGAAATGAGATGTGTAGGTGTACAGATTTTTTTGATAAATATTTCTAGAATGGTGTGCTACTTCAATCATCTGCTACTGCGACGGAAAACAGTAAAAATGTTGTTACCCGAATTTATCCCGAGAGTGTTATAAGAGGCGACTAAGGGAACACTTTCGCAATAGGATCTATCGCGTGGAAAAGAAAACTCAAAATGAAACCCGGTTGTCTGTGAAATGACCAAGTCGAAGGTCGGTTTGAAAAATTACAACTGTAGGTGGTCCAACTTACGCCTTTGAATTTCAACACTGCAATAGGCTCACCACCTATTACGTGGGACATAAAACTATAAGGTAAAATGTGGGCGTACACTATACACTGCCTACGCCTTCTATGTATACGATGTTGATTAGTATCTTACATTATATCCTATTACGTACATTATTCCTTGTGTAACTAGTAGTCCTTGCAATTAGCTTGAGTTGTAATACATAGTGTATTACCTATGTGTATCTAACAGTGGCGACCAAATGGATCCTTCAAGGTGGGCAGGAACTGTTAAAGCCCTGCAACTTACACCGTGAACCGGAGGGCTTCATTAAGAAAATTTCTTCTCCAATAGAGAAGGCAAAAAGGTTTATAATATTTAATTTCTTAGTGATTCTGAGTTATTTAATACTGCCAACATTCTATTTATTAGTCACTAGCGGACGTCACGCAGTTTCACCCGCGTAGTTCCCGTTCCCATGGGTATACGGAAATAGATATAGCCTATGTGTAGCGCAAAGAGTGTAGCTTCCCAACAGTGAAAGATTTTTTGAAATCGGTTCAGTAGTTTCGAAGCCTATTCGATACAAACAAACAAGCAATATGCAAGCAATCAAATTTTTCCTCTTTATAATATTACTAGAGGGCCAGGCCACGCGTTGCTGTGGCTAAGCTTTTTCTAACCCGGTACACCCGGCCATAGCCACATAGGCTTTTCACAAAAAAAACTGTCCTATCTCTCATGTTGGATCAAACTGCACACGGTGTGCAAATTTGGTTAAAATCGGTTAAGTAGTTTAGAAGTCCATCGCGGACAAACATCGTGACAGGAGATTTATATATATTAAGATAGTATAGACTAGCGGAGGTCTTATGCGGAGGGAATATGGGAATAATATATAGCCTGTTACCTGGATATAAGTAGTGTAGTTTCCCAACAGTGAACGAATTTTTCAAATCGGTCCACTAGTTTCAAAGACTAAATGTAAACAAACGTACACAAACACAAACGGAATAGATTTGTGTTTGTATAATTCTTTCTATTATTGGTACAGATAACGTCCATTATGCTATTAACTTATACGACGATGTGCTCACCACCTATTACGTGGGACAAATACAAATGATAAAATGTGGGTATTATATAATATGCCTCTGCCTAGTCTGCCAAGCAAACAGTATAATGTCGCGTGAGCTTGTACCTATATCATTGTCTCTTGTAATTAGTTTTTCTATCTTAAGTGTTTGCTATACTTGGCTTTTACAAATAGTTATGTTGCATAGGGACAGAATATTATATGAAGAAAGAGCCGAGCCACGGGACAAGGGAACGAGAAAACAGAAAAAACGACGTGACACCAACTATGATATACCTAAATAAATTACCTAAGTATACAACTATTGTCTTTTTCATACTACTAATAGGTGGCAAACAAGTTTACAGTCCACCTGATGGTTAGTCACCGTAACCTAGGGCGTTTACTACTGCGCTGTCGAAGGGCCGAGCAAGGAACAGGTTATTACGACCCATTAGGTCTTCACCTTGGCTAACTACTGTCATGATTCTCATTGACAACAGAGACCAATGGCTTAAACAGCCTTACGAAGAACGGAAACGCCCGCAAATAAATGTTGCGAAATGGGCATGTGGTCGTCACCAGTCCAAGGAGCAGCCACAGTTATAGTTGCTTACTGCAGTGATCCTTTACAGAACACAGAGCCAGCGAGGCCACGAGTGCTTCAACTGCTGCAGATTTTTGCCGTTTTTATTTCACAGATAGCGATCTTTATTTTCTAAAATGCCCGTACTTCAAAGAAATGTTCATCGTAGAATTCGTCTCTCTGAACATCGTACACAGGTACTTAAATTCAAAATCTACTAAACTGATCTTAACCCAGTTTCCAACAAACTACATGAAAAAAATACCCGAGTATTTATTTTTTCAGTCTTAAGATTCATTTCAAAGACAGTACAAAACCTGATAAAATGTTAAATATACATCACATTACAAAAACGCTAATTAGGGTTGAAAACAAGCTAAACTATTTAAAAAAAATACTTGTCCCTCTCATCAAAGTAACCAAGCAATACAATCAGTGCACCTAGCTACCAGTATGTAGGTTCTACAGAGAGCAGGTTCGAGTCAGGCTAATGCAGTTTAATGTCCGAGGCTTTGCACCGCGCGCTCTGTTGTAGGGACGGCAGTATGTAATAGGGCAATAATAGTAGGTCTTCGCTAGTTCATTCTCTTTATTTATATGCAAGTAGGTAAGCAATATTACATGAGTAAATGTTGTCAATTCTAGCGATAGTAGTAGCACTAATCTTACTGATCCCTTAATCTTGGAACGACGCGGCGACGGCGACGCGTTGACACTATCATGACTTTCCATCACGTTTTACATCACATCACGAATTACATTAAAATTACAATTTTCGTTTTCTTATTCGAGTTTAAGGAGTTTAGTAGATGACAGTTTCTTTGTATAAAATCGAAAGAATGGCAACATTATTTAAGACCTGCCACTCATTGTGGTGAAAATTATATTGAAAAGCTAAAATTTCATAACGTGCATGCCAGAGTTAGCTCACAGCAAATTTCGATCGCGCTGCCAACAGTGGGATTAGTTTAGCTCTGAACTTTTACCGAACTACTTAACACTTATACGCTAGATTGATTGGATATTATGAAGTGCATTGGCAGCTTCGGATATAGTAAATAATTTACTTTTAATAAATCTGTAAAATTAAAAATAGAGTAGGAAGTATATTCATGAACTTTTGCATATTTCTGACTACATTGTACTACTGAAAGATAGTAAGTAAATGAATGCGATGAGAAGAGCAAGCCTGTCGAGTTACTACTTAATTACTGAACTACGATTTTGTCACTTTTCAGTCAATGAAATTGATCTTTACTCACTTCCATTTTCTTCTTCGTTAGTGTAAGACATTCCATTGGGTGATCAACATAGTAACATAAAAAATGTATTACTGATATTGATTGCGCTTAATATCTTTGACTTCAATTCCAAATGTACTTCTTAATTCTCCAGAATATTTCCAAACAGTGGATCTAAAATACATATCTACTAGTAGCACTCTGGTATTCATTATACTGGGTGCAATGCATAGTATGTAGTAATTATTATGTGTAGCAGACACCTTGATAAAAAGATCGACCTACATACGAAGCTCTATTAATTGAAAACAAAAGCCTTTTTTCCGTCGTTTACACATAAACCGTCGAGTTTAAATTTAAACAAAGCTTATTTCCTCGGTTGTTTTCATTTATCCGCTATATTTAAAAACCCATTTGTTATTAAAGCTGGTGTTTCGCTGTCGGATATTCGCTATAGCGCGCAGCCGGCGCAGCACGACGCGACGCTCCCGAACGCCAAAAATCTGGATAAGCTTTACACTGGTTAAATTTTTATGTGGGTACCGGGTGCTATTCGGTACACAATAATGTTCCAATTCTGTTCGCTTTTACGAGGATTGTTTGTGACAATAGGCGCCGGACAATAGGTATACTCTAGTTTGTGAATCATTTTGTTCCCTCCACAAAAACTAGGCTAATATTAGTTTATACGCAAAATTTGGTCACAATGTAGGTGGTTGCCCACTATTCTATTTGATATAGCAATCTCATCTCAATTATGGTTGACATTAACGACCTGTAAAAAAATATATAATAAAATGTCTTTTAAATAGGTATATTGAGTCAGATAGGTCTATAACTTAGTTACAGAGTACATAGTTTGACAATAATCTCCTCGAAATCGAATGATCAAGTATTGTCTTTAAATAGTTCTAATAGCAAACTGTACCTACCTAAAACGCATTATTGTATCTATCATCCCTATACTATTCCAACATTAGAAGTGAACGGTACCCCCAGTAACGTTTCGACAGGATACAGCTTAAAAGCTTTTTATAAACAACGAGCCAGTTAAACCACAAGTTGTCTGCACATTACTTCTGCTAATGCACCACGCTTAAATCTTGCTCCGCCGTATCTTTAAGATAAAAGTGGACGTAAGCGTATTTAATAGGTACAACAAATCTGGTCATTATTTTGATGCCAGCTGAAGATAGTTGCTGTATAGAGGTAGGGGGGTAAGTACTGTCATAATTTTATCGCATTTTTAATGGCATATTGCAAAAACCGTAAGTAAGTATACTACGTATAAATAAGAATGCTAATACTTGTCACATACTACGTAATTTAAGCATTTGAGCTGCAGTTAGTATACACTAAATATAGTGCTTCGCATACTGCACTAATACAGGAATCGTAACTGGCATGTTGAACGATTCGCTTGAACAGCCATGAAATAGATAAATACGCGCATTACATACATTTTAACGGTTTTAGGAAATTTATTATTCGCTAGCTTTCTTAGTGCATGTCTATGTCACAATGACTTCCCAATCAAGCCCATTCAGCAGGTTGAGCTTAGCGCTGATGAACTAAGTCAGTCAACAGAGTAATACCAATCGGTTTGTTGCTATCCCAAAGGTGTGAGTAAGTAAATCTACTTCACCCTGAAACTCATCGGGCACAAAACTAGCTGATGTTACATTTTCAAGTACCTATATTACTTAAACAGTGAACGTTGTCCTCGCAGAACCCTTAAACGCAGCGTCTGTATGCAAATGTTGAGGCTGCGCGTTATCTGGCTCACAACGACTACGCGGCACTACACACGTCTTGATACAACCGCAACCCTTCCCCACACCCTTCACGCTAATCTTTACGCAAATGTTACAGTACCACATACAGATTAGACGAAACTACGACGTCACAAAGAAATATAAATCTAATCCACTCATTCTGAAGTGACATTCTGAAGCTGTCTTATAAAACCAAAAGTATAACTAATTTTAGCAATCCTCTTTCTAAAGAGAAATGGCGCTGAAAAATTATCCTGCCTGCACCGAGAGAAATTACTGTAAACTACTCGCCTCGAAACTGTAAAGAAATTAGAACTTAGCGCACGGTATAATCCCACTATAAATGAGCATTACCCAAATCAAAAGGTTATGTTTCAAAAGAGCTTTCTAAAGTATACTGGTAGCTCCAGTCGTGAACTTTATATAAAACCAAGATTTTATGTGGAAAAGATTGACACTACGCGTCGTCGCGACGAATACAAATGGAAATTTTGTGAGCATTCAAAAGTTGACGACCTTTTTTGTTTGACCTAGTATTAATAAATTCGTCTATTTAATGTGCATTTATACTCACAGAAAGAAGTAACTACAAGAAAAATATGTTGCAATTGGACATTTCTAAGAAAGAAACGTCTTGAAAACTTTCTTCCAAAATAGTTTAAGGGGCTAGTCCGCAAAAAATGCACTTAGGATTTTGGAAATATTCAAGAACTCACTTCATCAAATGACACTAAATAGGAACCTTAAATTCTTAATAGATCTAACTACAATAACACCGTGCGCTTTTAACAAAATAATTATTTACATTAGACAAAACCTCTCAAAGTTATTAAAAATCATCGAAATAGTAGAAATAATCAAATTGACAAAGGTAAATTTCGATGGTTTTCAGAGGTTTTTTCGCAAGTAAATAATTTTTGTTAATGTAGTCTCATCTATTAAGAATTTAAGGTTCCATTTTAGTGTCATTTAATGAAGTAAGTTCTTGAAAATTTCCAAAATCCTAAATGTCTTTTTGTGCATTTTGCGGACGCCCCCCTTAATTTTTACTTTGCAAATGAAAACATAGCTTGCTATTTTTATGCAAGCAAGTAATCGGTAAGTAGATATAATTGATTTTTTAATCACAGAAATAATTGTTTTTAGTGCGAAGACAAGCCCCAAGCCTATATCAAATGCTTTATTACTTCGTTTCTACATTTTATTCGACACGTTAAAAGTAACATGCGAGAGAAACAGCGTCCTCAGCTAGTTTTCATTACAATTAACCCCGTTTATGTAACCAACTTCGCTCCATCACACCGCAAGAAAACCTTTTTTATTGAAACTTCCAGTTCGAACAAACTTGTGAATAATTAATGTGAATTTTTCCACTTAGTTGCGCAGTTTGAATAGTTCCAACATTCGCGTCGTGAGTGCGTGCGCCTGACAACATGACTTATGATGCTGTGCAGCTGGACCGAGAGCTTTTTTATATAGCTTTGCCTGGAGTACGTGTTAATTATTCGGACTGCCAGGCCAACGAACTGACAAGGGTACCCAGGCTAGTAAAGAATTTAAAATGTATTGCACGGAATTTATTTTTCATTTGTGTTTTATAACCGACTAAGGATCGTCTTTCGTTCTTGCGGTTTATATAGAAAGTAGTTTGTACTGCGTCAGACATTTTTAGAGTTATTGTACAGTCGCGGAATGAAAAGGTTGACCAGTTTTGAAAGAAATTCATTTACGTGTTGCAAGCACATGTTACCTTTTTAAACTGTGTGACAGACGAGACTACTGTATTTAGAATTAATGTTTAACTGTTTGACAACAAAGTTCAAATTTACTTAAGACCAATTTTTCTTGACTATGTAAAAGTGAACTAAAACCTTTTTATTAGTTTGAAGTTAGATAAATCTAATGATTACATCCTCTTTGCATAATGATGATTAAAACTATACTACCCGTTCGCTCTAACTTTGCCGCTGGCGTAGAGGCGTATACCCGAATTGTTAATTAGACGAAGTAAATTGACAGTAGCTAATGTCACTTCGTCATAGAAAATACGCAACATTGTATGAAGAAGTGACATTAGTTGCTGTCATTTACTTCGTCTAATTAAAAATTCGACTTTAGTATGGAGCCGAGCGGCAAAGTTAGAGCGAACGAGCAATAACTATGATTTAACAGCTCCTGTCATTGTTATCATTCATTAATATTTTTTCTTGTATTCAATTCATCATAATATTTACGATTTCCCTGAGATCAATTTTGTTTAAGACAATTCTCGCACGCACACCGCTCGTATTGTGAGTGAATGGTTTGACCGGCACCGTGATATAGTAAAAATAAACTGGCCAGCAAAATCTGCAGATATAAATCCGATAGAGAACCTATGGGCTTTAATGGTTCAGCGTTGGGAGAACAGAAACGAAAGGACCAACGAAGCCCTAGAAAACCACTGCCAAATGATCTGGGAAGAAATGAGAGGAACAAACCAACGCTCCCGCCTTGTGGATTCCATGAGAAATAGGTTGCAATGTGTCATTGATGCTCGTGGCGGCTATATCTCTTATTAAACAGTACTATTCAGCTATTTTTTATTTTCGATTATTATATATTTTCACAGAAGCTATTATTTGTTTGGTTGAAATATAATCATGTTTCATTTCATTTCATTTCATTTATTTCTAATGCATCAAATATGGTACAAAGGCAGGTGTTACAAATTTATAATAAGTTCAACATATTTGGCCGTTTTAGAGCATGCAATTTAGACTATAGGTACCTAAAAAATGCGAATACAAATTAAAAAAAACAATAAAATTACAGCTAATGTCAATTACACGGGACACACATTACTTCAGTAGGTACCTACATATAATTCATATAATTTAATTTATAATTAACATATAATAATAAGTCAAATTTAATAAGCATGTCCAATCATAAGAGATCCATCAAATCATTACAGATGTCAAATTTGAGACATTATAAATAAAATGTTACAAATAATAATTAAGTTACATACAGTATTTATCAGAAGAAATTTATCATAACGATTTGTCATTTATGTACTCATCAACAGAGTAATAGCACTTATTTAGTAGAATACTCTTTACTTTTGTTTTAAATACTTCATAAATCTCTATCTGTAAAACTGATCTTGGCAAGTGATTATATAGTCTCGGTGCCATACAGAATATACTATTATTAAGATATGATGTGGTATTTGCCGGAAAAGATATCTTAAAATTATTTCTCTTGCTATAGAGTTTACAAAACAGGTGCATATTCTTTTTTACAAATGACACAACTTCTAAAATATATATACAAGGCAGAGTCAAAATTTTAAGTCTAAAAAAGTAGTCTTTGCAACTATCTGTAGGTTTTAGGTTACATATGGCCCGAACACATCTCTTCTGTGATTTGAATATACACTCAACGTTTACAGAATTACCCCAGAATATAACGCCGTAGGTCAACATCGGATATACATATCCATAGTATGCCGTCACAACTGTAGATGGATTTGCTATTTTGCTCAGCATATAAAGGGAATACGAGTGTTGACTAATTTTGGAACATAGGGTTTCGATATGAAATGAATGTTATTAGCATTCAATTCGTTTTATATCAATGTTCTGCTCCAAAAAAACAATGTTTAAAATTTTGCGGCCCTTTTTTCTCCTTTGTGAAAAAACTGAAGAATGAATGAGATAGGTAATTAGTTATTTTTTTATTTGTCTCCTTTCCGAAATGCAAGGTGAGGAATTTTTATTATGGACGTATCTGTGGGCCATAGAGTCGTTAATATTGAGGGGTCATGTAGTGAAATGACATTCATTAAGACGGAAATGTCATACACATACTCGGTCGATAAAACAGATACTGATAACATACTGAGCAAGCAAAAACAGATCTTAAGGTGGTCAACCTTTTCATTCCGCGACTGTACAGTTGCGGAATTAAAAGAGAATAAGTACAAGTGGAGAGGTAGATACAAAAAGTTGTGATTAGATTTCGGTGTTTACACCTAAACGCTGGTGGCCCCGTGGACTCAGAGTTCTGTTCACTGTAGTAAGCAACTTTCACTATGACCAGTCTGGGATGGGTAACTAACCTTGTGACCACTTTGTGACATTTATTTCCGATCGTTTCCGTGCTTCGGAAGGTACGTTAAGCCATTGGTCCTGGTTGTCAGTAATATGACTGTCGTTAAGCCACGTTGAAGGCTTTATGGACGGCTTGATTTTCAGCTGTGTAGAGTTTCTAGTGCTGCTAACATCCATAGCCTACGGTCACCAACCATTAGGTGGGCCGTAAGCTTGTATGCCACCTCAGTAGTATAAAAAATCTACATTCAAGACCGAAATAGCACGATTTAATAAATCAAAGTGCGGATTAATTCTTAACCCCAGCCGTAAGATATGGGACGATGCGTCACGCCTACTATCGCCCATCGTGAGCAGGCCTTCGCGAGAACGTACTATAAATTGTAAATGGTGCTTAGCTTCTATTGAAAGAAACCAAATAAATTCAAAACCTTGACCTCTTGTCCTTATCTCTGCTGTTAGATATGTGTTTATGTGTTTGGTGATTATTGAGCAATACAACATTATATCCGTCTCATGTGTGTGATTATTTGCTTTACCTTTTTTCATGTCCTAAGCAAGCAATGGATAACTAAGTCTGTGTCAGGCTTAGTAGATAAAAACTTGAAGAGTGCCACAGGTAACTATTTATCTCAGAGCATACATACATACAACCACGCCTATATCCCTGAAGTAGTAAGTCTATTATCGTGTGAAAATGTCCATTTCAACACAAAAATTAGGCGCAGGTTGTGACTGCCCACTATTGTATGTTTCAAAACATAAGGCATTCAACTTTGCATACTTACCGACTGATAGAAATATCATAAAGTGGTCACTTATTTCAGTAGTAGCCACAGCGATAGTTATTTAGGGCAGGGATCGTTTATATTATCGTTAGAACATTGTGACAGTGGGACTACGAGCGTCTATCCCGCAGAACATCTGTTATGTTCATGAGAAACACATCTAAGTTTCAACCAAATTTCACGCCAAGTGAGCTGGAGGCGCTCTCTTGTTGTAAATAAACCACAATAAAGAGCTATTTAGATGTCTGTCTGATATACAATATAATCTTTAAAATCACAAAATATTAGATTGCTTTCAAGCTGTAATACTGGAGTATACTTAAAACAAGGATGGATCCTTGTTTTAAGAAACAAAGTATCAATACAAACTACATAAAACCAAATAATACTACAATAAGCAAAAACAGCGTTACAGAGCCGCCGACTGGTAGCTAAACAAAAACTTGTATCAAGTTCAAGTAATCAAAAGGCAACCCGGCCATTGCTATAAGTCCCTAAACTCAATCCCATACTTTGTGAACCCGCACTGTAAATTACAAAAAATACTTGAACAATATACCTACATAAATTATTTTGATACAAATTAAATTGAAGTTGTGGTAAAACCAAAAACCTTTGAAACCGGTCCTGGCTAGGGTGACAACAATTTGAGCTTGAAAATATTTATATTGCTTTCAAGATCGTTTTGAACATTGAACTTTTTTTCACGCGGATGTAGTCCACAATAGTATAATGGTACATTTAATAAGGAAAAAGGGAAGAAATGGGAAATATTAGAAAATTTTGGTAATAAATTACTATTACAATAATTTAGAGAGGTAACAACTCGCCCACTGACCAAGCTTGTGGCCTAATCTGTGACTCGTTGGAGACGAGGTGGAACACCGCGGTGGTTGAGTGAGCAGTCTTCTGTGTCACACAAAGGTTCCTGCTCCTCCCCCCGCCGAGTGACGAGAACGTAAAAGCATTCCACAATGTAGAAAATAAAATACTTTTTACTATGTTATTTTCTCTTTTATAATTTTTTAAATGTTGCATTTCTAAACGTTTAAATCTCCAAAGTCTAGCAACAATCTAGTTGATCTGAATACATTATCGTACACTGTTAGCATACAACTGAGCAAAATACGCGCTTGTCCACATTTGCCTAAATAGTTGGAATTCCCAGCTCTAAAAGGGTTTGTTCGCAGTTGTCTCGTCTATAGGGGTTAAGTTGAAGTATAATTACGAGGTGAACTCATTATCTTGCTTGACAGACGACGAACAAAACTCCACAATTAATGTACAGAACAGATTTAATAAAGTTCCTGAGGATATACAGATTATTTAGCGTTTAGTTAATAATTTCGGAGGTTTTTAATGAATAGTTAATAATTTCGGAGGTTTTTAATGAAAAGGCGTCCCTTGTGAAGTCTATCTTCACAACAGACGAATATCTACAACATTTCCATAAACTTTTGTTGACTAAAAATAATCTGATTACTATGTTAGGGTTCAAGGTGTCGAATAAATATTTTTTTTTTTTTTTTTTTTTTTATATTCAGCTCGCCAAATTGACGTCGCCACGATGGATAGCCGTGGCGCATCTTGCGATTGGGGGCCACTTCTTACAGCGGTCCTCAAGTTGGCGGCCCTGTGATGTGCCTCTTCACGCTCCTCTTAAAGAACCCGGGGTTGTAAGATGAGGGAAACACGTGTGCGGGCAGGTCGTTCCAAGTTTTTATAGTTCGACAGAGGAACGATCTTTTGAAACGCTCGGTTCTGGCGAAGATTCTCTCCACTGTGAATGAGTGGCATCTCTGCCCGGCACGCGTTGTTCGGGATCGGAAAGGTGATGGTGGGATCAGATTGAAGAGCTCTTCAGAACACTCGCCGTGATACATTCGGTAGAAGGCAGCCAAGGACGCTACAGTTCTTCGCTGCGCCAACGGTTCGAGGCCTCCCGTCACCTCAGGACAACCAATTATTCGGACAGCACGTCTCTGCATAGCGTCAAGTGCGTCCAACAAGTACCTCGCGGAGTCATCCCAGAGGTGAGAATTTAAAGATAAATCAAAGTTAATCAACCAAATCTTTTATTTTGAACAGTATTTAATGTTTCATCTATTTTGAAGAATCTTTGTTGTTTTCATAATGTGACAAAAAAATTCTAACTATATGAATTTTAGCTTAGGTCTAAAAATGTAAAGATTCAACTAGCTAAGCATAGTTGGCAATTATTAGTCGCCTTGATCACATTCAACTTAAAAATTTACTAAGTACTTCTGTCTACTGTTTGTTTAAATATGAACTTTGAGGTATTAGAAACACAAGATGAACTGCACTCTCGAGTGGGTCACTTCTTTACACAGAGTATTTAATTCATAATTATCTTGAATATGCCCGCTCTCGTTTCAGGCTTTAACGTTTTAATTTTGGATATTTTCAGTCTAAGCACATTGCGACTATGCTATCGACTAAGTAAAGAGTATGCATGTTGAGGAGATTTCACAGAAATTATTTTATGATTGCAAAGCGTTCATATTTCAGATATTTTGTGCTTCAGCATACGCTTGCTATTGATATTTTCTGTCTACAATTTTTACCATCGTTGTATGTCAGAAGTAAATTAACACAATCCAAAGACACAGAGTATAATAAGATTTTAAAAATAAACTACGCTTTAAAAACTAGTTATATGAATGATGTGCATTCATATAACTAGTTTTTAAAGCGTGTTTTTATTTTTTAATGATGTGCATTCATATAACTAGTTTTTAAAGCGTAGTTTATTTTTAAAATGTATGCTTTAAAAAATCTAACCTAAAACAATGACTAACAACTCCGAAATTGAATTCTTGATTTATTCTTGGGATTTTTTTTATAAGTCGTTTTGGGTCAATATTGACCCCGTGGGCATATAATAATATGCCTACGGGATCGTAATATTATTATGGGTTAAGCCGTTGATCCGTGCTGACCTGCCTGTCATTAAACCAATTCGAGAGTTTTATAAAAGGCTTAAAACATTAACAATATTCGCCTACTCTTTTTTACACGGCAATAGGAACAAAATGAATAATAGCGAAATGTGGGCGTACAACATAACTCTGTCTACTCCTTTGTGGACAACAGGGTGATCATAATAATGTTCTTTTTAATTTCTTTAAGCTATTTTATTCCCCAGCGCGTGAAAAGATTGAAATGGAGACGAATTCTAGGTCATCTTACACAATAGTCATTTATTTGAGAGGACGCCCGCCCCAATTTTCGTAATTCGCGAAATAACGGATTGCAAAACGTTTAGGAAGATGGAGTGATAATCTTTTTCAACAAAATCTGTGAAAAATAATGGTTTTAGAATTTTCTCTAAAGCTGATCGCACATTTGTCAGCACCGTACGCGCCGCACGCGCCGTACGCGCCGCATTTCCTGATAGCCTCGCACATACGCGCCGTACGCGCCGTAAGCAAATCTTTGGTATTGCCAACTATTTTTGCAGTTTCTTTTACCTCTGATGTAAACAAACACACGTTGTGAAACGGTACAGTAAGTGGTATTGTGACAGTGAGCTATGGAAGAAATTGTTGTCATAGCCTGCTTATTGGCGGAGGGAGAATAAAATGAAAAGAGTAAATATTTCTTTTAAAAATACAAATCGCTAGTTTATAAAAGATCAAATAAAGTTCCGTTTATTTAAATTCATTTTCTTAGAAATATTAAGAAATTTCTCTTTGCATTTTCCTGATCTCGCCGTATCCCAGTAATAGTTCCATTGCGTAGTTCCATGGAACTGTTATCTTATTTTGTTATGTCCTAGTAGTTCCATTACACGAATAAAAGTACAGCTAAGTAGTGAATTAATTACTTATAGAATTCGGGACTTCACGCGAAACACATTTACTTACATTTTCACACCGACGTTTCGAGCACGTTGCAGCGCCCGTGGTCACGGTTGGACTAGGCGAGAATCGACGAAAACCATGAAGTAACTTCTTGCCAAACTACCCTCCGCTATTGTCACAACGAAGGATAAGGCCGGCGACACACTACACTCACTACGTCAGTTCTAATTGGCACAGTTTTACGTTCAAGTTTACTAATCACTGCATTCCACATCCCGGAGAGCTTATATCCATCATCCCTATTGAAATTTTTGTGTTTTTTAATTTCAATGGCTTCACGCACCATACGTGGATAATAGTGGCGATCAGTGGAGAGGACTTTTGGTTGGTGAAGTTCGATCCAGTGATTACTGCCCGTATCGAGGTGTTCTGCTATTGCCGATTTGTTAAACTGACGATTTTTTACAGCTGCAATGTGTTCTTTGACCCTTTTCGCGATGGTCCGCTTGGTTTGGCCTATGTAGGAACTACCGCAGCTGCAATCCACTTTGTAGACACCTGGTGTTTGCAGAGGAATGACGTCCTTTGGTGTTCGTACGTACCTAGCTACCTTTGTTAACGGTTTAAAAATCGTCCGTATGGAGAACCGCCGTAAACACGATCCGATCTTGTCCGTTATTCCCTTTATATACGGCATATAAGCTGGTTGACGTTCCACCCCCGGCTTCACTTTCCTCGGTGCACGTCGTGTCTTCCTACTACTCGCTACGTACCCATTCATCTTGAGTATCTCCTGAACATAGTCCAACTCCTGCTGTAAATGTTCAGGGTCGCAGAGGTCATTAGCTCGTTTGATTTGTTTTACCGAGTATCTCAACTCATTACATGTGAAAACACAATTTACCTATGAGATTGAGAACAACAGGTCGTTGTCTTTCCTTGACGTCAAATTAATGGTGAGAGCAGATGGTTCCTTGGCCCACACTGTGTATCGCAAACCCACTCACACAAATAGATACCTGCACGCCTCCTCGCATCATCACCCACTTCATCTCAAATCAGTCAGCGCGACGCTCGTCAAACGAGCTAATGACCTCTGCGACCCTGAACATTTACAGCAGGAGTTGGACTATGTTCAGGAGATACTCAAGATGAATGGGTACGTAGCGAGTAGTAGGAAGACACGACGTGCACCGAGGAAAGTGAAGCCGGGGGTGGAACGTCAACCAGCTTATATGCCGTATATAAAGGGAATAACGGACAAGATCGGATCGTGTTTACGGCGGTTCTCCATACGGACGATTTTTAAACCGTTAACAAAGGTAGCTAGGTACGTACGAACACCAAAGGACGTCATTCCTCTGCAAACACCAGGTGTCTACAAAGTGGATTGCAGCTGCGGTAGTTCCTACATAGGCCAAACCAAGCGGACCATCGCGGAAAGGGTCAAAGAACACATTGCAGCTGTAAAAAATCGTCAGTTTAACAAATCGGCAATAGCAGAACACCTCGATACGGGCAGTAATCACTGGATCGAACTTCACCAACCAAAAGTCCTCTCCACTGATCGCCACTATTATCCACGTATGGTGCGTGAAGCCATTGAAATTAAAAAACACAAAAATTTCAATAGGGATGATGGATATAAGCTCTCCGGGATGTGGAATGCAGTGATTAGTAAACTTGAACGTAAAACTGTGCCAATTAGAACTGACGTAGTGAGTGTAGTGTGTCGCCGGCCTTATCCTTCGTTGTGACAATAGCGGAGGGTAGTTTGGCAAGAAGTTACTTCATGGTTTTCGTCGATTCTCGCCTAGTCCAACCGTGACCACGGGCGCTGCAACGTGCTCGAAACGTCGGTGTGAAAATGTAAGTAAATGTGTTTCGCGTGAAGTCCCGAATTCTATAAGTATGAGTGTAGAAAACCGCGATAGTTTAAAAATAACATTAGTGAATTAATTATCATATAGGTAGCAAATGGAGATCGAAAAAACAAATTAAGATCGGCAAAACAAATGAAGATCGGCGAAACAAATGAAGATCGACAAAATAAATGACAGTCGGATAAACTAATGACGATCGGCAAAACAAATGACAGTCGAATAAATAAATGACAAACGGCAAAACAAATGACGACCGGCAAAACAAATGACGGTTGGTTAAACAAATGACGATGTAAGAATCATATGCAGATTAATAAAACAGAAGACTATAAGCATATTATGCATAATATTATGCATGCTCATAGGTTGAAATTTGCTTGCACCATTTTTTTGTAATCTAGATGCTATAACCATTCAAAAAAATAGGTGCAAGCAATTCTCGACCTTATGAACATGAATAATATTTATTTAATTTTTACATATTCGTGATCAGTGAAGTCTATTAACGCCTAAAAACACGATTTGAGAGAAAAGTCATTAAGGTCGAGATTTCCTTGCACCTATTTTTTTGAATGGTTATAGCATCTAGATTACAAAATATGGCTTCAAGTATTTTTTGATCTTATCAAATTGCTTATAGTCTTTTGTTTTATTGATCTGCATATGTTTTTCGACCGTCGCGTCGTTATTTTGCCGGTCGTCATTTGTTTATCCGGCCGTCATTTGTTTTGTCGATTTTCATTTTGTTTTGTCGATCTTTATTTGTTTTGCCGATCTTCATTTCTTTATTCGAGCGTCATTTGTTTTGTCGATCTTCATTTGCAAATAAAAATAGAATATTAAAGGATTTCAACATTGCAAATAAATGGGTGAATGTTATTGTGATTGTAACTGTACCGGAACTATTGGGATTAATTTTCTCGTGTATAAAAATTAGTTGTTCCATATAACTACTGGGACAAAAAATCCCAGTAGTTCCATCATGGAACCACGCAATGGAATCTCAGTATAAAATCATCAGAATGTTATTCGGATGCCTACCGCATTTCACGAAATGCGGCGCGTACGGTGCGGGTGTAATGTGCGAGGTTCCATACAATTTCATACAACGAATTCTAAAATGCGGCGCGTACGGCGCGTGCGGCGCGTACGGAGCTGACAAATGTGCGAGCAGCAATAATACGTTCATCATTGAAACGTTAGTGCTAGTTGATTAAGGTAATAAATAGATCATCTTGAATACTCAATCTACTACATTACACGGATATTGTTGACAAAGCGTGCTTCCTAAAATCACCTTTCTAACAATACCTACAACGTAAACCGTTAGCTATAAATATTTGCTCGGCCGCCTTTGAAAGGCTTGTCTAATTAGATCACGTAGCGCCGAACTGTCAGACGAACGCCGGCAGGAATCCGCAATGGCGCTGTAAGGAAACGTTCCCGGGAAGCAGACAAGCTGAGTTCCTACTTAAATATAAATAAATATAATACATGTTTTTAACTGAAATTTCAGCTACATAATAAGGAAACATTCCTCTCTTCTGTTCACGATCTAAGGGAAAAGAATAAAAGAAAGACAACAATAGAAAAATAAAACAAGTTACGCCTGCATAGGAATACGAACTTCCACCTATAAGTAAGTGGTCTCCGTAGCCTATGAACGTTTGCAATACCTGATCCTACCATGAACGATATTCCTAAGATCCCTTTTCATTATTATTCCCAAATACGTTCCTTATTAACATGAGACACATAATACAGGTTTCAAGAGGCGGAAATTAATTTAATTTGATCTTGTGCCTCTACCCATCTCACTTGTAAGTAAACCATACAAAACTCTTTACACAGTTATGAGCTTTACGGTCATATAATTAACAGTTAGCTGGGAGGTACGTTTATACTGGTCCAGTGCGGATGATGATTGCTCGTCTAAATAGAAACCATCCAGATTACTGTAAAAACTGTGTACTTAATTTAGAAAATTTATTTGAAGAGGGTTTCTCGCTTTGAGGTACTTAAAACGCCCAGAAGACTTTAAATTATACTGGGGACCTAGCGCGTTTTCACCCGTTTGGTTTTAGTTCCCGTGGGAATACGGGGAGAAAATGTATGTAATGTCACACGTGGATAGAGAAGCTCTCCCACAGTGAAAGCATTTTTAAAATCAGTTCATTACTTTTTTTTTATACCACTAAGGTGGCACCCAGGCTTGCGGCCCACCAGAAGAACGTTTGCAACACCATAGGTACTCACGCTGCCGACCCTGTAAAAACCTTCTTAGACCACTTAGTATTAATTTATAGTCGTTCTGGACCAGAGAGGGGGTTACTCGGAATCAATAATGGAACCATTTCGGAGTGTCAAAACAGCTGTGCAGGTTATAATAAAAAAATGACTTCTATGTAATCTTTATCACTCGTTCGAGTTGAAACATTAGTAGCGCTTTGATTATTCATTGAACTTTTCAATGAATGAAACTCCGAAACCCATAGGTACCTACGCCGCGGCGCGTGCTTCCATGTGATCAGTTCATTGACCGAATGCATCGTTTCGATAATAATAGGTATTTAGATAATAATAAAGGACTCCAATTTCTCCTTCATACTTTACGCGGGCTTAGGACCGTCGGAAATACTTTAATATTGTTCTATTTTACGGTGAATTAATAAGGTTTATGTAGGTAATAATAATGAAAATAAACACGAACAAATAGGGAGTATTTCCGGCGTATTTAAAAAATTGGAGCTATTTACAAAATAATCAACTCAAATACCTAGACCTACCTATTCACAGTTTATTTACACTTCCCTGTACCTTAGCAACTGCTCAAAATGGAGTCCAGAACGTTCGATACACAAACGGGCACGTTTTAGGCTATTGTCTTTTAGTTTATTCAATGTGTCTCTGTCACTTTTCACTATTTCAAAGGCGTCCACTATCGCACTGCGTAATTCATCACGAGATTCGTACTCTCGAGTGTAAACTAATCGTTTTATTTCCGACCACAAATAAAAGTCGATCGCGACGACAATACTGCGCGCGAGTTATAGTCGAACTGCGCGCCGCGGTCGCCGGTCGGCGGCGCGGTCGGCCGAACGTATTTACCTACCTACAAGAGACGTAACTAGTCGAGTACCTACCGACGTTACTTGGCAACGAGTCCACGTGGACCGATGCGTTCATGCGTTGTGATTGGTCGAATTTTCCCGGCGCGGTGACTCTTCTAACTGATTGGAACGTTAGACATTGAATGAAAAATTGTAGTTGAAAATCGTAGTAAACGTATTTCGTGAAATTTAAAGGAATAACCAGGTGTTCTCGTTTTGATTTTGGCAAACGATGTAGATTTTGACATTTTCGTAATTTTTTATTGTTGATTTTCAAATTGACAGTGCCGATCGGTTCTGTTATCGAAACTGGGCCTAAACCTTTCCGTTCCAAAACGACTATAAATTCAACCAGTATTAGTGAAGATTAACGACTACCAAATAAACTCTAAATATGTAATAGGTATCGTTCTCAATAAAGGAGCGACGCATCACAATAATTTACGTAGACAGACAGTAGTATCCCACAGCATAGAAACTCTACGAATTGTACATTAATGTGAGCGGACGCGGGGGTTTCTTCCAACTCTGGGTAATTGTTATAATAATGGCGTCCCCGGAATGTTATCGTGGCAATGAAATTGAACCAAACGAACCATTGCTGACTTTACCGGGAAGTAAGCGTATCCATTCTGACCCGGCACTGGAGTGGAAACATTCACCTAACTGTTTCAAGAACAATCCAATGAAAATTTGCAGATTAGGTGTAAATTGTGTGACTCGCCAAGGTCTGTTCTTGAAACATAGAAGTAAGGTAGGTAGACGTGATGTTCCAATAGTGATCGAGCTATGTTAACAAATAAGAATTTTCCTCTATATAAATTCAAAGTGGCATTAAATTACGACACATCTCTTGAAAAGGTATATCGTTTCATCTTCTTTTGATAAAATTCCACTTTTGTCAAACATCTTAATACATTACTTGTCAAAATATCTTTTGATTAGATATCGGCCTGTGACAGGGACAGGTAAGTAAATACATTATTTGTCAAAGACCCAGACGTTGTATAGAATTTAGTTTCAAAAGATACATAATTAATTAATCAAATTGATCGGAAACTCGAAATCGTATGGCTGCTCTTGTAACACAAAAATGAAACTTCGGAAATTCTCACATAGTAATTGATAAATTTGCCAGATTTAAATTGCCTTTGGAAAGGGTTTATACATCATAACACTGAGAATCGTCAACTGTGACAATTAGATGGAAGTTTTTTCCTTCCAATCCAACCCTCTCCCAAAGGAACAAACTTCCATCCAATTGTCACAGTTGACGATTCTCAGTGTTATGATGTATAAACCCTCTCCCAAAGGCAATTTAAATCTGGCAAATTTATCTTCTTATACTATAGGACACAGTTAAACGCATACTCTCTAGTTGGAATACGCTTTGGTATCACATCAAAATGACATATAAATATTCATGAAACCCCTCCGCTATCCATTAGACGTACTCGCCATTCCTCACGATTGACGAAAATGTCATTATTAATAGCTAGCAAAAAGCCTATTTTTCATTTGGGGACGGTTTATGAATAAAAATGTACGGGTATCTTTTATTGGAATGAAATGAATATTTTTGGTGAGGTCAAAGCAAATTTTGATTTTTGATGGACTGAGGGTTAGCGCAGTATTTTGTTTGTGTGGATCATTTATTTTTATGAGGTTTGAATATTTTATTTTGCAAGGCTTTGTTTTAATGAACTACGCATTTTACGACTGATACTTGGATTGTTCTTAAAAGTTGTATAATGCTGAAGAATGATGCAGAGCTGAAACAAACCTCTTTTCCCGCTCCTTTTACATTTTGATAATAATATTATTTATTTTCTTTGCTACAATAACAAGGCGCAAGCTGCTGAAAAGCAGTGCGAAAATATTGATCTATTATTTACTGTCGTGAGAGATTGGATCGAACAAAGTAATATATTTGTACAGTTAGTTCACAAAATATAAATTTTAGTTGACCAGTTTCTTGTTAAAAGGGAACAAACAGTTGAAACTTTATGACCCCCTATAAACAGTGTCCGCTCTTACACAACTTGTAGAGAAACCAAACCCAACAATTTATCAAAGTACATAACTGAGAACACCCATCGTGTGGTATTCCAACAACAACTGACCAATGTTAAAATATACTCTATAACTATAGTACACAAAGTTGTCCATGCCATACCTTCTCCAATCCTTTCGGCCCCCTTAGCATCAAAATTACCAACGAAACCCAAAGCAGCTAATTTACAGATATAGTATGGATAGTTGGCAACAGCTGTGTACTCAATAGATGATACGCTTTGAACTCGATAACTTTGTAACTACTTTCCGGTGTCAGTTGTTACTCAATGTAAAGGATGGTTCAAACTTATGCTCTGTCGTCGGATATTTTAGTTACACTCAATTTCTTGGTTCGTATATCACCGCCAACCTCCAACTTTCATACCAATATTCTGGAGTATAGAAGTGAGTGTAGGGATAGATCACACATTGGCTAACGGACGAGGGTTTGACACACGTGTTTAACGATGCCGAGAAAAAGTCAAATCACATCTGCCTCTAGCAACCAATCGAATGAGATCCGGATTCGAAATTGTAGATTGCAAATCTAAAATCCACGCTAATTACAGCAAGAAAATGTTTGACCTTTAACAAGGCGGGCCTTTTTACCTGCCATTGCACTGCAATAAAAATTAAATTTGATAAGAACTTCAGAATTTTCAAACCTTAATAGATTAACCTTTAATCTCCATTAAAAAGAGACCATACAAACTCTTCAACATTTTTTCAAGAAAACTTCATTCGGCTCCTTCGGTTACAGCGCAAAGTTTAAGAGGCCGTACAATTTCGCATACTTAACGTCTTAAATCAATACGCAGAGAAATAATTCGCATAAGGAAAACGTGTAGGTATACATTGGTTTGATTATATTGAAATTTATTATTTCAAACATTTTGAAACGAAGTAATTTTGGAGGCAAGTGACGAGACGGTCTCCTGGAATATTTTGCAAAATCTTCAAAGCAGAAGTATTACAAAAGGACTCGAATGTGGCATTGATGGTAACATTCGACTAATTTTATAGAGAAAGCAGAGTTAATACTTAGAGACGGGCCACTCACAGTAGAAAGAAAGAAAGAAAGAAAAAGTTTTTATTCCACATTGATTGACATAAAAAAAAAATATAAAAATAAACTAAAATACCTAAAAAAAAACACTATTTAAAATTTACTAAATATAAGCATGTGGAACAATGGCCGTCTCTCAGCTTAATGCTGTATGCGTGTGGTGCACGCATACAACGCTGGTTTTCAGAGACGGCCTGACGGTTTGCATAATAATAGTAAATATTCAATAAAATTGCCGTCACTTATTGTATGAATAAAATTAAATATAAATACTGAGAAAAAAGAAAAAAACAAACTGTTGAGCCCTCGCCTTGGATCCCACTGAAGCGTCACTCACGATGATTCAAAATAAAACCACCAGATGGCGTACCAAACTATATTACAATAACAATATCGCTCCCTTAATATTATAAGGGCACAATTCGAAATTTAGAGGTTTTGAGTTTTTGTGTTATATGGGCTCAATAACAACTATTCTATCACTTGACCTTGACAGAAAGAGAAAAAAATGAAATACAGCTATAGTGCCTCTTTCACACTACTCTCTTCCGCACCCCCGCCTTTCCGCTAGAGAGGCCTAACCAGTAAGGTGCCGTTACTTGATAACCCCGAACCGCCGGTCGTGTTGTTCGAATTGGAATTTTGCCTTTTTATTACTAAATAACGGGCAAGTATTGCTTTATTTTTTAGTACTAGACAGGTTGAACTAGAGTTAGGCTCCTTTATCACCAAAATTTATTAGAATATGTCATTTTAAATCAAATTAGCTCTTTATTTTACAACAAAATTTAGTTTTTTCTATGTTAATCTCAAAGTCATTCTTTTTTTTACAAAATTGGATTCAAGAATTGTGTTTACTTTTATGGTTAGTTCTTTACACGATGCAAAATGTGTAATCAAATTTTGAATTGCCTTCATAATCTCCGGTATGGTTAGCTTAACAAAAAGTAATTATTGGTTAAGTAGGTGTGAAGTTTGTATATAGGGTAAGTAGCTGTAAAATAGATTCAGTTGTTATTTCTATTATTAACAGAAACATGACGTTGCGGTCGCATAACATTTTAAACTAACTTAATCTGCCAGAACTACAAGTTGAGTAACAAAATGAATCGACTAAGGATCAGAAAGTAAGTTTTTGTATTGTAATCTTTCTGGCTAAATCCTTAACTTTAACATACTTTTTATACAGTCAGTTCACCCGAATCTTATTTCAGATTAGGTGTAAGTAATGTTTAGCATCTAATCGTATAATTTATGTTTTAGGTTGGTACTGGACGCGTTTCAGAAAATACACAACTGTTAGTCGCGTTGTCTGGATCATTGACTGCTTTTATTGGAACACCGTCGAAGCGCTCAAGCAGAACATTTTTCAGTAGTTCCAGCTCATCTTCAAGTTCCGACAGCGGTACTTTGACGAGTACAACTTCTAGTAGCCGCCAATCCTCGCGAGAATGTTTCCTAATAACTCGAGCGTATCCTATTTTTCAAATTAATGTTATACCCTCGGATTAGCAACCGCGTACTCCTCGAGGACAATCTACATACGTCTCCCTTGTTACTGGCACTTCAAAATCTTTAACCCACAGCTATGCCAATAACAACGATTCGCGCTCCTGGATTATCGCATTTCACCAGTTAATTCTGCAGAGAGTGATACTGAGGCAGTGATAATGGTACAACCTATAATGCAGAACCAGAAGCCTAACAGCGTTCTTTGAGCTCATCATCAAATACTTAATCTTTTAATTTAAATTACATTAACTAGAACTTTAACGAGAAAACGAAAAGCTTATCATCAACAAAAAGCTCATGCCTCGAGCATCACCCGCTACTCAATGATCGACAATACGGCTTTAGGCCAAAGCGGTCTAGCTAGGGTGACCTCCTGGCGTACGTGACGCATGTTTGGGGTGAGGCTATGGAGAGGCACGGCGAGTCGTTGGCTATAAGCCTCGATCGATATCGCGAAAGCCTTCGACAGAGTATGGCACGCGTCGCTGCTTTCCAAGCTTCCGGCTCCCAATTTTGCAGCTGGATGACCAGTTTTCTGCATGGACGATGAATACGGGTCCTCTGTGACGGCCAGGCTTCCTGATTTATGCAGGTTAATGCCAGGGTACCACAGGGATCTGTGTTGTTCCCAACTCTCTTTCTTCTGCATATCAATGACATGCTATCCCGCGGGAGGATTCATTGCTATGTAAACGAAAGCACTCTGCACGAAAGTTACTTGGCCTGTCCATCGGCAGGGAGATTCGACATTGTGGAGAAGAGACGGCAACTTGTGGCTGATCTTGACGGGGTCCTGGACCGCATTTCCAAATGGGAATCCGAAAACCTGGTTGAGTTCAATGCCCGTAAAACACTGGCGTTTGCGTTTACAGCAAAAATCTATTTTCCTGCCCTTACCCTCTCTTCAGAATACAACGATCTCCCTTGGGGACAATCTGGACATCCTTGGCATAGACGTCCGGCCCGAGCTCAATCCAGCTCAAAAAATAAGCGAAACTTAGGAGAACAATTCATTTCTAATTTTACTAAGAAACTTGTTCCTGCTAGAGAAATGAAACCACCATGCTCTCAAAAATATAGACTTAAATGTAGCGATAAACTTGACCACCACAAAAGGATGAAATATTTCAAATCTTTTAGACTGTTAATTTTACTAAAGTTGCTGATACTCATGGCATAAGAAAAAATAATTAAAAAGGTTTTGTTTATAATTAAAAATTTTATGGTCAAATTATTAATAGGAAAAAGGAGAGGGTGTCTGTAATTTTTGCAAAGTTCCTACTTGATTTATTATTACGTGCAATTTTGTAACTTTTTGTTGTTATTTATAGTTTTGTTTTTGAAACTTTTTGGAGTAAGTAATATAAAGGTTGTCTGGTAGAAATTGCTTTTTAGTGATAAGGCCGCCCATTGTACATCTTCTTGCACTGTATTTATGTACCATAATTGTATTTACTTGGCGTACAATAAAGTGTAAAATAAATAAGTAAATAAATAAATATAAAGTTTAATTTGCGAATTTTTAGAAGTTCCTAATTTACCTAATAATATCTGCAATTTTCTTACTTTGTGGAGTAATGTTAAGTTAGGTTTTTTATTTTTTTGGAATTTTCCACTATATTTAATAAATATTATGTGCCATTTGGTAACTTTTGAATTATTATAATTTTTCATAAAAACAATTTTTTGTGGTATTTTCATTTTCCAATAAGGCACTTTTACCTATATGTAATAGGTTATATTGCGTGATAAAGCATTATTTTGTGATACTCTTCATAATATTGATTATTTTTAAGCCTTAGAAAGGCACATTCCAAACATTGCCTATAAATCTAAAATAAAATTAATGTTAAAGAGGCCTAAGTCGGAAGAGTTTTAAATAAAGAATTTATTTGTACTTAAATATATTTTCTTTCTTATATTTTAATTAAGAATACTGTAGTACATTTAATGTAGTCTACGTAAAAAAATAATGAAAGCCATAGCATTTTAAATTATGATGTTATGGATAATAGAGTAGAACTATCGGGTTCTCTGACGCTTAAAACACGTTTTCCCAAAAGTTTGTATTTTTGAGATAGGCCTTTACTTTATTGAGGGAGCGATATGTGACTAATGGTTGGAGATTTAATTATACAAAAAATATACTCTTATTGTATCAAGGTAACGAAACCATATCGTGATTCAAAAAATAGGCACAACGCCATCTATCGAGGTTTGGCTAAAACTTTTATGTAAACATAATTTGCTTCTTAACACAAACACAAAAAGGCATGTAGCCAAACACTAGTCTAACTTTTTTAGAGATGGCAACCCCAACGCACTTCCGTCTCCGAGACGCCGTACGTAGTAACTACGTAGTAACTATTTAGTAATCTGTGGAGACGCGACGCCAGGCCGAGAAGCTTTGCTTGTATTGTTTGTTCTGTTTGACAAGTGATGGAAAACACAGACATCTCACTTTTGAACACTTTGAGTTAGCATTTCGTGAAATTATAAAAGAAAAATGTGTTTTACGCCTGTTTCATATATCATGCCGTGTTCGTGCTGACCATCAAAGTAGATTCAACTAATGTTCAACACACGAGTCACATGAAATATTCACTGTTTATTGACACGCATGCATACGATATCAACTAACATAAATCTAATTAACTTGACCTAGTCCATAGTCTGTTGGATATTTCACTGTCCCCATTATATTATAAGGCAAATTCAATTCCAACCACCTGAGATCGAAAGTCAACATAGTTATGTAGGAAATTCCCGCTCACAATCACAGACACTGCAAACTTTCCAACACAAGTGAGCGCGCATGCAATCCAGCACATTACGACATCGACACAGGGCACCGACCACAGACAATACAAACTAATAGAAAACGCTTCACCGGGGTTACTGAGCATTCACCGACGTTAAGTATTGAGACTACCATACCGGCCGACCCCTTTCTATCTCGCTCTGTCATCAAATCATGCGTAATATTAACGTCGTACGACAATAGTTGTCAGGGCGCGGCCTTCAAGATGTCAATAGTTACTAGTCAACGTCTTACCCCACTCTGCTAATACTTAGCGATTACGTTCTCATAGAGGAGTTAGCGAAAGCGTTCTCTGTTAGCTTGTATTGTCTGTGGCGCCGACATATTGGGAACAACGGTGTGTTTATTTGCAGAAAAATGTACTCATCGCCTTGTTGCCTCCGGCGCCACCTTGCTCCACCCCGCGTGGCGTGTTTGTGCCAAATGACAAGGTAATCGATGACGTTGTATCGGAACACGACGTGTCACTAATTTAATGTGTGACAGCTTAGTAATAACTTTGAGTTCTTTGGAAACAGCATTGCAATTGCTGCAGGTCAGGAAAGGTTTTGTAAAATGTAAAGGTTTTATAAAGGCGAATTTGATGGTGTACCTATTTAAGTTATCGCTATAACAACAAATCGGTACTAAAACATCAACAAGAGCATGTTTTTTAATTTTGCTGTTTTTGAAAGAATTCTATCAACGTGTTATATTATTCTTCATAATATGTAAAAGTAACAAAAAAGAAATTCGCGGGAAATAATTCAACAAGTACGTCGGCTCATAAACAAAACGTAAACATCGCCTCGACAATATTATAAATAATCTATACATTATATTAGTTGCGGGTCTTTTTCGCGTAAACAATTCAAACCGCGAAAAAGACCCGCAACTAATATAATGTGTAGTGCAAGTCGTGTGAGTTTAAAAACATTATAAATAATCTAATATTTCTTTCATTTAGCTCCACCACTGTACAAGGTACCTACGTACGTACGTACGTGTTATTGGTACCTACGTACTGTACGCGGTGAAAAATTGGCATTTATATTCTATTCAAATAATATTTTTTGTATCTTCATAGATCTCAAAGAGATAATCTTACTAATATTATAAATGCGAATGTTTGTGAGTGTGGATGTTTGTTACTCTTTCACGCTTAAATGGCTGAACGGATCGAGCTGAAATTTGATACAGGGATACGTTATAGTCTGGAATAACATATAGGCTACTTTTTATTCCGGGAATAAGTTCCCACGGGAAGCGGGAACTTTTACGTGGGCGAAGCTGCGGGCATCAGCTAGTATTATAAATGCCGCGCTTTGTGGGTGGCAAATTATAAGTGTTATTTAGGCTGTGTAAGTGTAATTACCCATTATTGATGGTAGCACAATAGCTACCATCAATACTGGGTACTAACATTTTATTTAACATGTCATACTTTCGAAGTACGTGAACCACACGAATATACCTATGCTTATGCCTTATGTCAGTCAATGAGCTCAAAACTGCGACGACTGAGATTCTTGAACCTGCGAAATTTGATTCGAAATGTTTTCTACGACTTCGTAAAACAAACATTTTCAAATATTTCTACTCCCTTCAAGGGATCCCATTCACGGATGCATGTATGTAAAGCTTCTTATTATTATATTATAGTTTTCTTATACTGTGGCGGTATATTGAGATTTAAGACCATTTTTAAAAGTTGTAGAACAGTGATATTCTTTCGTCCATGTTCATGAAATCTTCTGTAAGACAAGTCATTATTACATTTCAATTATCCCTGTATTATGTAGGTATCGCGTGTTGTGTTTTAATTTCATGCTGTTTGGCTTAGGAATTACTTGCCACGTCGACCTCCCGCTTTTGAAAATTCAACCATTTATTGCTGAACAGAGATTGTTTGTTTTTGATACGTTCATATTTATTTAATTTTATTGGTATTTAAATAGGTATACTGGTAACAGAGGTGTGGAGAAATTCTACTTTTGATTAAAATGTTGATGAGTTGTGAAGGGATTAACCTATCTTATTGGATTGTCACACATTACTTTACACATTTGATTTTGTGTTTTCTAAAATGTATAGCAAAACAGTAAGTTGGGTTTTCGAGTCGTTTTTTTTTACGTTTAATTTAGTTCTTCAAAGGATCGAATTTAAAATATTTATGTTCATGAGAAACATTGTGGTTTTTAATGACTGTTATTCTCCCATTGTATGGTTGTCTGCCTACTTGAAGGCAACTGATTAAGTTTTAGATATTGAAGGTAAAGAATCGATTAAAACTTTATCTTTATCTTTACCTACACGAATGAAAAGCTCATTTCAAAAAATATTATTACTGTACAATTTATTTGTCTTCTTATCTTGTCTTAATATTTATTACAGATATTTACGTATTGATGCTCAGCTATCGTTCTAGTCGGTATCAACCACGCAGTCTTAAGCACGGTTCCTATTGCGAAAGCGTAATTTGCGGGAAATAGTTTACGTTTAAACCACAAAGTGTTTGGTCTGTACATTAACATTTATTATGTCAAAAGTTAGTGTAAACAACTTTGAGAATGCTATAACAGCGAAACCGGTCAGGTATTATTAAAATCATAATAAAAGTTGTGAAATAGTACAAGTGAGTGAGTTTTCATAATGTATTATAACAAGTTCCATCAACTGCCAACAATCAAAAGTATAAAGGATGTTTGGTCTGTCGATATTCACTGCAATAAGAAAATGAGAGAAAACATTAGAATAGTGTATTTCTGTTCTTCAGTCCTTTCGACCCGCCCATGATGGAAACTGGATTTTAAGCTAGAAATGTCAATATGGCGTTAAAAAAGAAACTTGCAAAAGTCAACATTCGTCTGAAACCGAAAGAGTTCATTATTTATTCAGCAATCACTAGTATAATGAGATAAAAACCCTAAAAAGGGAAGAAAATATTCACCAACATTGCTAATTAGAAATGTAATATTACTTGTGTACAGTTAGGTCATATTGTTTCAAATATTTGTTTCTTTTGTTTTGGTATTAACCTTTTCCTTGCTCAAGAGAATGTTCAAAAGATTTATGCTCCCTTTGTTGCTGTTGTCTGGAGATATTTATTACTTCAGCAGAGCACGTGTGACCTTGCAGTAGCCACGTCGCTATGTAATCTTTTCATTGCTGACTTGAGACAACTTGTTTTCTCTCAAATGTGTGTATTATTAAAATTACGGGGTGATCTACTCACCTATCAGTGTGCAGTCGAAACCCTCTTACCTAGAAACTTGATCATTTTAGGATAATCTATATATCCTTATAATGTTGGCCCCCACTATTAAAGCGTTTCTAAAATCTCCACCCCTATAGGAGTAAAGCTGCCCGGACAGGCAATTCACAGACCGGATATAAAGCGGCTGTGGTTTCCGCTCAACCGAGATACTATTTAAGTTTATAATTAGCCCATGAACCTCATAGACAATCTAAAGCCCCATATGGTACAGTAAACCTCTGATAAAGTGTATTGAGGAGAAGAACAAGTACCATAAACTATTTAAGAAATTCAATAACCCGCGTGATTACGATGTCTTCTCCTTATTACGTTCTAGAGCCAAGAAAATGATTGGTCGGTGTTATGAGAGTTACGTCGCGTCAATCGAGGGGTCTTTAACAGATAATATAAAGGGTTTTTGGAAGTTTGTTAATAACAGGAAGGGACGTGTCTCAATTCCAAATGTAATGCATTCTGAAAGTGGTTCCTCTTCGACTGGATCAGGTGTTTGTGAGCTTTTTTCGCAATGTTTTGCCTCAGTGTTTGACTCCAATCAAACATCCTCTGCCATGTTTAGTGACAACCTTAAGTCAGTTGAGAACAATAATCTGGACCCTATTTTTTATATCAATATAACCGACAGCGACATTCTAGCAAAGATCAAACAGCTTGATGCCGGTAAAGGGGCAGGTCCTGACCAAATACCCCCTTCTTTTGTCAAGCAATGCGGCCGAGAGCTGTGCATGCCTTTGAAAATTTTATTTAATAAATCCCTCATGGATGGAGCCTTTCCCTCTCGATGGAAGATAGCTCACATTGTTCCCATTTTTAAAAGCGGCGATAAGTCTCGGTGTGAAAATTATAGACCCATAAGTATCTTGTCCTGTTTTGCAAAGATCTTCGAATCTCTGGTACATGCACAGCTGTACAACCATTTTAGGCCCATAATATCTGAAAATCAACACGGTTTCGTGAAGGGAAGGTCAACAATAACTAACCTTTTAGTTTACAAAAACTACTTGTGTAAAAGCTTTGCTGTGCGGGGGCAGGTTGACTCAGTCTATACAGATTTCTCCAAAGCCTTCGACAAGGTTAATCATAGATTACTTTGCAGTAAACTCGCTGCGTATGGTGTGCACGGTAGTCTTTTTCGTTGGTTGTCCTCTTATTTGATTAACAGAAGTCAGTTGGTGGCCTTGAGAGGATATATTTCTTCTCCTGTTGGTGTGCCATCTGGGGTACCTCAGGGGTCGCATTTGGGGCCGTTGTTGTTTGTAGTGTTTATTAACGATCTCGTAAAGAATATATCTTGTGAACATCTTTTATACGCTGACGACTTAAAGATCTATAAAGCGATAGCCTCTCCTGATGACTGCAATCTCTTGCAGAGTGATCTCGTAGCTGTCTCTCATTGGTGTAAAAGTAATTTGATGTCCCTTAATATTGCCAAATGCTCCGTCGTTACTTTTACTAATAAGCGTCATAGGATCGTTGTCGATTACGCAATTGATGGACAGGTCCTGAGGAGATCCAATGTCATTAAAGATCTTGGGATTATTTTCGACGATAAACTTAGCTTTCGAGACCATTACCATCACGTAGTGATGAGATCTAATCAACTTGTTGGGTTTATTGCGAGGACTGCTAGGGATTTTAAGGGTGCTTGTTCTTTTCTCTACCTATACTACACACTCGTGAGAAGCATATTGGAATACGGCTGCCCAATATGGTCTCCACATTACAATGTTCACATTGAAAATATAGAAAGGGTGCAGAGAAGGTGTCTGCGGATATTATGTTACCGTCAGCACTTGGGGCGCAACATTATCGATTACGATGCGCGTCTGATTAGATTTAACGTGCAAAGGTTGGAAGTACGCAGGCGGTACTTTGATTTTATTTGCCTCTATAAAATAATTCACTCAATTCTTGATGTACCTAATTTGCTTGCTCAATTGACCTTTAATATCAGATACAGCGCTCGTAGATCCAACCAAACGGGACTTTTTGCCTTACAAGTCTATAAAAATAATACTTCTTTTTACAACCCTATAGTTCGTATGGCGCGTCAGTGTAACGAAATCGCCAGGGATAATCCAGCCTTCGATATCTTTGTACCTAAATTGAATTTGTTTGTTAGAGCGGTAAAGCAACTTCTAAATCAACTGTAGTTTTGAAGTCCATCCTGTCTAATGTGTCAAAATTGTAAACTATTTTTATATGTGTTATTGTGAGTAACTCCTTCATATTTAATTCATTTGTACACGCGTTCTTGTGGAATGCAACCTAGGCTCTAATCCTACTGCTTTGTATTATTATATTTTTTATTGGTTGTAATCTGTTACGTGTGATAAATAAATAAAATAAAATAAAATAAAATAAAATAAAGCCAGACAATAATAAAAATGTTCAACATAACTACTCAAAATATTCTTTTATCTACTCTGATACTATAATACAAAGATTATAAAATTGAAATCAATACTCTTAAGACAAACATTACGCACAGGCCAAAAAAAAAGTTTTATTACGATGCAGGTCTTGTATGGACACCTATATCATAATAAAACTTTTTAATCATTACGATACACCATAAACAATCTCCAGCTGGAAAAAGAAGTTTGAACCTCTACTTTAAAAAAAAAATTGTGTCTCCGCAGCCTAAAAAAAAAAGAAACACGCATGCGCAATCGATGTTTGCGCCATTGCGCCAACATTTTACATTTAAATTTAACAAAGTTTGGTTTTGTTTGTAAAATAAATTAGTTTTTGTGTAAAAACATGTCTTAAAGCGAGGATTCGACACCAGACATTCTGGAAACTGCGTCAAACATGACCATGAACCTGTTACCGGCGAAATCAAGGAGCAACTATATATCACAACAAAATGAAATCAGGTATTATAGTATGAGAGTAGATAAAGTAGTGTATGACACTGTATATAACTTGGTCTTATAACACTCGTGTGATACTATAAAAAAACTCGCCTACGGCTCGTTTTTTTAAAACACACTCGTGTTATAAGAACCCTTATTATGCAACAGTGTCATAAACTACTATTATTAGTTAGAAAAGTATAATTACTATAACCTAGCGGACCACCTGCGTAGTTCTCGTTCCTGTGGGAGTACAGGAGGTTTACTAATGTTTGCCATAATTTAAAATGCCATAATTTCATATGCCATACTGGTATTTGCCATAATGTCATTAGATATAACGCTTCAGTTGCCATAATCGTGAAATGACATAAAATAATTTAAATCTATAAATGTATTTGCCATAATTTTCGTTTTCAATAATGTCATTTTCCATAACTTTTATTCACCATAATATAAATAAAAATAATGTATACGACACAGATCTTTTATTAACAATTAAACCTAAAACTAAACCTCATATGGCGTCTCTAGCTAACTAAGCTCGACGGAGCCCCGCTTTGCGGGGCTGCTACTTCTGGGTGGTTTAAAAAAAAACCACGAAGACTAAGGCGGGAGCCCCGCTTCGCTTCGCTCCCACCTTAGTCTTCTAACCTAACCTATCCGAGTCGGATTGCACTGAGTCGGGGTGTTAACGATAAATAATTTCGACCTTACAATATTATGCATTATTTTCATAATTATATCAAATTTTGATTATGTCAAGAGTCGATTATGAGATGTGTTACATATGGAAACTAATTATTATGAGAAACGTTGTTATAGAAAGTCATTTTATGGCAAATAAAAGTTATGACTGTTGAGTTGTTAAGGCAAACGTTATTAGTATAAATGATAATGGTGCAAGTAAATATTATGATCGAGGATGATTATGGCAAACAATAATAGTGCAAATGAATTTATGGAAAACGGGAGAAGACCAGTACAGGAACGAAATATAGAATATTACTTGGGGATAGTGTAGCTTTCCAATAATGAAAGAATATTTCAAATCGGTTCAGTAGTTTCGGAGCCTTTTCAATGTAAACAAACAAACAATTAAATCTTTCCTCTTTATAACATTAGTATAGAAAAGTATATATAGCGGCAACAGAAATACATCATCTGTGAAAAGTTCAGCTCTCTAGCTGTTACGGTTACTGAGATACAGCCTCGTGACGGACAGATAGACAGACAAACGGCGAGGTCTCATGAAAAGGGTCCCGTTTTTTACCTTTTGAGCACGAAGTATTAACGAGTGTAGGCAGTAGAGTCACGTGTGCAAGTATTGCACACTACTAAATCTACAGCTTGTATATGTGTGTACACCTCTCTCTGCATTGTTTTCGTTAGAGCCCTAGCCTACCCTTGCACACACACTGGAAACTCTGAAGAAAGGCGCCCTGGGAAAGAGTCCTCTGCAAGCTCCCTCTGAGTAAGTTGGTGAGTAACTTACTAGCTAATAAAGTGGTTACAAATTTGGCGCCCAACGTGGGGCAAGACTCTGAGAACTACTCTGCGGTAGTCTCAGTCTAGTGTGTGTGCATAGGTGGTTACCTCTGGCGAAACCATTCTGGAATATCGTCCGAGACGCTCCAGGACGTTAATTGGTGGTGCTAACAGCTAAGCACAAAATTATGACTTTCGTCTTCTTCCAGCTACCTACCATCTTTGGCTGGAAAAGACACTAAATTCTAAATTTTAAAAATAGCTGTGATTTTGGAAAAACTTTTTGATTTTATTTGGCATACCCACTTTTTTTTCTTATTGTGTTTTTTTTTCTTTTTTTATGTTCTTTTTTTCTTTTTTATGGTGCACACATTTATTTATCATTAGTGTATTAGTGTATATTATTCTATAGCTTTACCTTGTAGGGTACACTTGGTAAACTTCTCACTGTGTAAACTTAGTGAATTTCACTCTGTGTAATTATAAACTTTGTTGAAGGTGTGTAGATACCTTGAAATTTAATTATTAACCTGAACTGTGTTATCAGAAAATTTAGAAACTTTTCTCTCTTAGTATACCCTTAATCTTTGTTAAATTCTAAAAGTCAATTTGAAACATAATTACCTAACTTAGTACACTTTGTTGTAACTCAATTTACATTTTTACTTTGTAATTGATCCCTATCTGTGCCATTTTATCTTTATAATTGTTGTAAGTAAATGTTTACATAATGGCACAGATGAAAAAATATATTAATTATTTAAGAAAGGATGAACTTGCTAACGAGCTGTCCCACATGGGAATTTCAGTGGAACCGTAAACGTCAGTGTCTGGCCTTCGGGGTGAGCTGAGAACCGCACACCGACTCGTCCGTCGGGGTAGCATCAAAGCGAGTGCTCCGGTACCCGCTGATGCATCGGCTGAGCTCTCGATCTGCCTTCCAAAAGTCTCCGAGCTGGAGGAGGCTATTCAGTCAGGTGACATCTTCATTAATAAGGGTAGTCGTCTTAGGGTGTCTATCAGAGCCAACTACTTATTGAGTAGGTTAGCTCGTTGTGGTCTGGATTGCCCCGACCTGGTGGAAATTCGTGGTAGGCTAGTGAAGATCATTGCTAGGGCTGAACCCGGTAGTAATTCTGAATCCGAGGGTTCGGATGATGATGGTGATGATCCTTCGTGTCGTGACCAGGTGGAATATACTTCACCAGTAGTGAGAGAGGACCGCTCGGTGCGAGCTAGTTCAAGTAGGAATAGTTCTACATGTAACATAGTGTATAAAGAACGTCCCCTTAACTTATGTTCATTTAATCTAAAATATGATGGTTCTACTTGTGTACGTGTGTTTTTAGAGAGATTAGAGGAACTTAGATGTGCTCGGGAGGTTACTAAGCCTAGACTCCTTATGGCTTTCTCCGACCTGTTGGATGGACCGGCTTTGTCTTGGTTCCGTACAAACAAAGCTAACTTCATCTCATATGAGGATCTTATTAGTGAGCTTAGAGATACCTTCGATATTCCTGATTATGATTATCGCCTCAGGAACGAGATAAGACAGCGTACACAAGCCCGCTCTGAGTCCTTGGTTAACTATATATGTACAATGCAAGCCATGTTTTCAAGGTTGTCATGTAAGATGCCCAGTGAGGAACAGCTGGACATTCTCATGCACAACATTAGACCTGACTACATGAAGGAACTGGCCTTGCATGATGTCAACTCTGTAGATGACTTGAGACGTTTGGGTAAGCGCTTGGAGCTTGCGCGTACTAGGGCAGACGCTTTCCATGAGCCTGCTCTTGACAAGTTTGAGATTTCATCTGACTTACACCAGCTTAAGAACAAAGGTGTACAAAAGCCCGCTAAGCAGGTGTCTGCAGTGGAGACGCCGGTTACCCCCCACGATCGCAAATGCTTTCGTTGCGGCGGGGGCGGTCACACTGCATACAGCTGCACACAGTCAAGGGAGCTGGTGTGTTTCCGGTGTGGTCTCAAAGGAGTCAAGACCCCAGACTGCTCACACTGTACTAGCAAGTCAAAAAACGCGTAGGCCAGGGCCTTATTAGGAACTCTGTGCATTACTCTGTATCTGAGTCTATTTCTGATAAGGTCCTGTTTCCTAAACGGGATAGTGACATTAGACCGTATCTAGTTGTTTAGGTTTTAAATTTAAATGTCTTAGGCCTTCTAGATTCCGGTGCTTCCTGCTCTATATTAGGTAAGGGAGCGCACCGCATCTTCTTGGAACTGGGTTTTGATCTTGAGAGTATCAATCCTACTTTTCGTATTACAACTGCAGACAGCTCTCACTTGCAATGTCTGGGTTGTATCTCTTTGCCAATTGAGTACAATTCGGTTGTCCGAGTTGTCAAGTTCTATGTTGTCCCAGGCATAACCACCTCCATGATATTTGGTGTGGATTTCTGGCAACAATTTAAGTTAAGTGATAAGTTAATTTTACAAAATATTAGTCTTGATAGCTTTAGTGATAATAATCCTATAGAGTCTGTGTCCCTTAACGGTGGCCTCGAGGCCACTGTTAAGGGACACAGAACACTGAACTTGAACACTGATAAGGTGGCTTTAGGTCGGACCTCACTTGTGCACCATGTCATTGACACTGGTGACAGCAAGCCGATCAAGCAGCGTTATTATCCGCTCTCTCCCCTTAAACAGAAGGCCCTGGAAGCCGAACTGGACCGAATGCTGGAGATGGGAGTAGAGTCCCCGTCTCAATCCGCGTGGAACTCTCCAGTGGTCATGGTGGAGAAGGCAAACGGTGACCTCAGATTGTGCTTGGACTCTCGCAAGCTGAACTCTGTGTCAAAGAGTGACGCCTACCCCTTACCCTATATCAATCAAATCTTGGACCACCTTAATAACGCTAAGTATTTAACTTCTGTAGATTTGAGTGCGGCTTACTGGCAGATTCCATTTGACTCACCCCAGTCTGCTGAGAAGACTGCTTTTACGGTTTCCCGGAGAGGATTATTCCAATACAATTCGATGTGCTTCGGGCTTGTCGGGGCTAGTGCCACGATGCAACGCCTGATGGACCGTCTGTTTGGCCCCGAGTTCGACAATAAGGTATTTGCGTTTCAGGACGACATAGTCTGTGTGTCCAGCACCTTTGAGGAGCATGTAAAGCTCTTACATAGAGTCTATCAGAAACTCAAGGATGCTGGCCTAACTATTAATATGAAAAAATCTCACTTTTGTCGGAGTGAACTCAAATACCTGGGGTATTATGTGGACAAACATGGCCTACGGACAGACCCGGGTAAAGTTGAGGTTATCCTCAACTATCCCACCCCTTCTAACCCTAAGGAGGTTAAGAGATTTCTGGGAATGGCCGGCTGGTATCGTCGCTTTGTTAACAACTTCTCTAAGATTAGTAAACCTCTGTGCAAACTGACATCTAAAAACTTTAAGTTTGAATGGACCCCTGAGGCTGAACAGGCCTTTAACCTGCTAAAGTCAGCCTTGGTCTCTGCCCCTATATTAAAAATGCCTAACTTTGAGCTGCCCTTCCGCATTCTTAGTGACGCGTCAGCTTACTCAGTTGCTGCTGTACTGACACAAACTCACGATGGTGTTGAGCACCCTATCGCCTATTGTAGCCGTTCTCTCAACAAGAACGAGGTGAACTACAGCACAACTGAGCGAGAACTTCTGGCCGTGATTTTCGCTTTGGAACAATTTCGACAGTACGTCGAAGGCCAAAAATGTACGGTCGTCACGGATCATTCATCTCTTCTGTGGTTCCATAAGCTAAAAAATCCCACGGGTCGTCTAGCACGTTGGAGCATGAGGCTCAGTCAATTCGATTTTGACATAGAGCATCGAAAAGGTAAAGACCACGTTGTACCTGATGCTCTGTCTCGTATCAAAATTGATTCCCTCGATGCAGTACCCACTAAAGACCCGTGGTATGACCACACCATGAATAGTGTTCATAAGAACCCTAGGAAGTCACCAAATTATGACATTCGTGACAACCTTCTATATAGGTTAATAAATATTCTTTGACTTCAGACTTTGACTGGAAGCTGGTGGTACCTCAGGAGGATCGCTTGCCCCTGCTCTCTAAGTACCACGATGACACACTTAGTGCCCATGGTGGCGTTTGGAAGACACATAAAAGGTTAGCCCTAAATTATTACTGGCCCAAGATGTACGAGGACGTCAAAGAATATGTTGGGAATTGCGAAACATGCAAGCAGTACAAACCCGTAAATACGTCTCGTCCCGGCCATTAGGCCGGGACGAGACGTATTTAACCTAAATTTAATCCCTAAATTTAGAAACCCGCTTCGGGCTACCCATTAGGGTAGCCCGAAGCGGGTTTCGAAGCCATTCGAAGCTATCTCTGTCGATCTGCTTGGTCCCTTTCCCACTTCGAGCAATAGAAACGTACACCTGATCGTGGTCTCCGACTACTTTAGCAAATACGTCATGTTGTGCCCTGTTCGGGTTGCCACAGGCGCTGTAGTCGCGAGGTTCATAGAGAAGTGTGTGTTTCTCGTGCACGGAGTCTGCAAGACTATTTACATGGATAATGGTCCTCAGTTTGTGAGTAAGCCATTTAAAGATCTGTTAGCTAAATACAATGTACCTAATATATATTATAACCCTAGGTATCATGCCCAAACTAATCAGGCGGAACGAGCTATTCGTAATGTTGTTCAAGCGATCTCATGCTATGTGAAGTCACAACACAAGTCATGGGATTCGTTCTTGGTTGAGATACAGTGCGTTTTAAACACTGCAGTTAACGAAGCAACTCGTTTCACCCCTTACTTCTTGGTACATGGTAGGGAGTTTATTGGAGATGGAGTGTTGTACAGGCAGACAGATATTGCGTGCCACCCTGCTTCAGTCTCTGTAGACGATCCATCAGCCTTCGGTGTCAAGCTGAGAGAAATACAACGCATAAACGACCAGGTGAGGAAACATTTGAATGTTGCCCACCAGCGTAATGAGAAGTATTACAACCTCAGAAAAAGGCATGTGGAGCTGAAAGTGGGACAGATAGTTTACAAACGCACGTTCTACCTGTCAAACAAGGCCAAGAACTTTACTTCTAAGCTAGCCCCTAAGTTCCTTAAATGTGTGGTGACTGCTAAACGATCCCCTTTAGTATATAGGCTGTCGGATCTGGACGGTAGGGATCTTGGGGAGTACCATATCAAGGACATCCTGAAGTATCAGGAGGAGTCGTCTCCAATACCTAACGTAACTACATAGTACTGTTTCTCTAGTTTATTAAACGAGTGCTATGTAATCATTATGTAAGACTATTTTAATCTTTTGTTTGTATTTCTATGTGTGTACGTGACTTCAAATTGTCACGTTGTAGTTTCTTCTATGCACCGCACCGAGCGTTTTTCTCTCATTCGCTCTACAATATTCTGAGAGCTTGTGTAGTGTTAGGGTATCAGCAGCGAGTAAAGGGAGCATTCGTTTTCTATGAAGGGCATTAGACTCTAGTTACTTAGCCTATCCGGTACACGAGTCAGTGTCTAGTTAGGTGTATAGGAGGATCTTTTTTTGTTATTGTAATGGTAGCAGTCAGCTTGGGGTTGAAGGACCTAGTTTATTAGTCAGTACTTTTCTGTTTTCTTTATTGGGTATTTCCAGCGTGTCATATCCGCAGGAAATACTATTAAGGGGGGGTGGTTGTAACATTTATTTTTGATGTGTGTCAATATCTGGTCTCCGGCTTGACAATAATAATTGAACGTGCACGGGCAACAAGGAGTTGTCTATGGTGACAGGTGGTCTAGGAGATTCTTTTTTGATTCTCTTTGGTTGTTGGAAGGACAAACGAGGTCATTTGACAAAAAAGATTTTTGGTTATTGGATAGCTTTGGTGATATGATACTATTTGAGCTATATAAGTTTTTATGAGTCATTCTAGTTCATGTTTTTCTTTGAAGTTCTGTGTAAGATAACATCACCCAGACAACTGGTAACTTGCACTTTTCTGTCTGCAAGGCAGTTCGATCGTCGTCTATCGTGCTGTCAGCGGCTTAATTCGTTGTTCTTTTACAACAGGGTTTTTTACTACGGGGCTAGAGTGGCTAGTCGTGGTTGCCTGTGCCACGTCTACAAGTTCGTGGACGGCGCGAGGTGCGACGTCGTGGTATCGCGGACTGCACTATCATCACACTTAGAGGAACCTGCCGTCATCACCTGGCAGTAATTATCTACATCCGGCATTGACAACATCCGGAGTCGCTCTCACCCACCACGAAGGCCAGTACACTATCAGTTTAAAATTCATAACCTGTAGTTTTTACTTACGACTGCGTAGATCACTTGAGTGGTACCTGCTAGTGTGTCTAGAATATCTAGTTTATATATGTCTATTACTGTATAAATTCTACCGTTTGTCTCTGTGGCTCTGAGAACCGTTTAAATATATGTGTGTACACCTCTCTCTGCATTATTTCGTTAGAGCCCTAGCCTACCCTTGCACACACACTGGAAACTCTGAAGAAAGGCGCCCTGGGAAAGAGTCCTCTGCAAGCTCCCTCTGAGTAAGTTGGTGAGTAACTTACTAGCTAATAAAGTGGTTACAAGTTGAACGTAATAGTTGCAGGTTTCTTGGAACAATTTATTGCTTTACGGTTGTAAAAAGGTTGCGTCAAATTAAGTGAATTGAAGATCGTCAATGTTTTATGCTTTAATAAATGTTACGGTACTTTTGGTTGATGGCTGAGAATGTTGGGACGTTTAGCTATACTCAAAGGGTATTTTAGTATTTAGCAGACACCCGTTTGATAATGAATGACCACTATACCAATTAAGGTAGATTATGTCATCATATTTCTGTTGATACTTTGGTATACCTATTAAAACACTATAACATTTACATTACAACGTAACTAGGGGTCCGTGGAGGTTTTGAAAATGATACAATGGTTCAACTCCAACAATGTAATCACTTCATATAAAATTTTGACCTCATCTGTACAACAAAAAACTATAATATTAATATTTTCAGTGCAACGAAACCATACCGCGATTCTATTTTTGGTACATCGCCATCTAGTTGCGATAGGTAAACTAATATTAATAAACTTTGCTATATTATAGTATACATATTTGTTTAATCAAGCTAGGCGCTAACATAGTGTATTTAAGATCTTAACGAATCCATTTAATAAAACTTGCGACTTGAAACATGGACAATCAAACTTACTTTGAAATTTTATTATAATGATAAAAGTATGGATATTAATAAATGCAAATACATTTTGTTACAATATAATTTTGATGTAGGTTTAGGTAGAGGTTTCATTTTTAAGATCTCTAAGCAACTATTTTTTCAGAAGACGTCACTTGACCTACCTCAAAACCACACATCGACAGTTTCCAAAACTTCTAGCCCTACGAGAATAAGCTAGTACGGGGCTCAATACGGGTAGTTTCATACAATTTCAGTTTAAAGTCGAAACTTCCTACGGATTACAATAACTCGAAGAGCGTGTTCGGTAAGTTAAGAAGTATGTACTTCGGTTTCAACTTCTCTCAAATGTGCTCAACATTACTCAAGTTTTCAGTAAGTTAACTTGACACTACATCTTGCTGTTTCATGTTATCCGCATCCGAATTTACAAATAAATTTTCCTTAAAATATAATTTCAAAGAGAGTTATTGCAATAAAGTTATGTATGTAGATATATTTCCTTATTTTTAATTTACACTTAAAAATATCATCAAGTTAGTTCCTATAAGGCCTGCTTTATACAAACCCAACTGTTGTTTAATAATAAATGCGCAGTGAGGTAGCACCGCGTGACGTCACAGTGACGTACGTGCTGCTTTATTCACTTGTGCGTTTAAAGTGCGGGACAATGATTGACTGAGCGCGGCTTACATTCGAGAAACATACGGACACAGTTAGGTTTATTAATTTACTATTCTGCAGTCTTAACTTTGAAATACTTGTTTATTGTTGCGTATCATCAAATGACGTTTGCCTGCCAAAATGTAACTCATGTTAACCCTCAATCTAAAGGTGGTTGTTACAGCCCCAAGCACTGATGACTTACTAATAAGTATTTCTAAGAAGAAAAACATTTGCACGTAAAAACCTTCGATATTAATTGGTATAGCCGAAAAAAGTTTTTGTTATGATTCTGTCAACTGTACAGGGTGGAAACTTCGAGAAGATACTCCCTAGATCTTGGAAATAAGTTTCCATGGGAGGCAGGAGTGGGAACAAAATTCACGCAGGCAAAGTTGCGGGCATCAACTAGTAATATGCAGTGTATTGTAGTGATTCTCGATCATATAAAATCCCCACACATTCAACATCTCAGATTGTACTACTTACAACATGATGAATGTTCTTCATATGCAAACAAAAATTTATCGAAATTATATTAAAGCCATTCGTTTGCCTAGGTTCATAACTCGCCTCGCACAGGCCCCAGGGATGGCACATCGTAAATATTGAAACAACGTACAAGTAACAAAAGTAATAATCTTTTCAAATATTTCAAAAGTAAATTACATATCAAATGGAAGTAAAATACGGGACTCAGGCCACGGGACTTGTTCGGGAGCGAAGGGGGAGGAGGGTTGTATTCAGTACAGGTTTGTGTAGCCCCTGATTTGTGTGCTACGTGAGCGTCTACAGACGATCTACACCGCTACGAGCCGCGCTACGACGAAGGCCGTGCGCTCGGTTTAATTACGACTTGTTTATAAAAGGCTTCAATGGAGGATAATTATTTTTATTCGCTGACTGGTATAATAAGAGGCTGTAGCGCTGCGGGTAAAAATGGCAATTCATTTAAGTAAACGTTTTTGAGATAACGAATTAAAACGAACAAATTCGTTTAAGTAGTAGAACATTATAACTGGCAAATTCGAAAATATAAAAGAAGAGTATTTATAGAACCAGAATACAAGATTATTGCACTGTGTAATGTGCATACACAAACGAACTACTGAGGAACTTTTAAGAGTCTCGTCCTCATGTTCGCGTTGTAGACCTCATCTCCAAGGACCTACTCTCTCAACTTATATGGTAAACTATTATACTGAAGTGGCTCCGATTTGCCTTGTGTGATACTAGGTTACAATATCCTTGACCGATGCACAAAACTTCTAGAATCACCTCTATGGCTTTCTGGTAATAAAATATAAAAATGGTTTAAAATGTGTAATATTCAGACAATCGCAATCGCAGTTAAACAATTTATCTGCGTACGTTATTGAGAGATAAAAAGATTACACGAGTACGCAGGAAAGGTTTGGTATCTTGTGATTTGTATCTTTTATTTAGGATGAACTCAAGCGCTTGTAAATGTTTTATGACGATCTCAAATTTACGTTTCGTAGGGAGACATTTTTGAGGAGGGTGAGGAAGAATCTTGGGAACGTTGTTGAATTCAGTATAGGGTTTTACCTGCACGAGTATATGAGACTTCCTTGAAAGAATTATCTTCATAAGTTCACCTCTAATACGTGTACTATGTGACATTAATAAAATTATTAAAATACTAACTAACGCCCATAGATTTTCCTGCGTAAAATTGCGCAACCTCATCTTATCCGCTTATCTTTGTAATTTTAGACAACGTTTCTTTGTGAATACTTACTGTATAAGGATAGCTGACGTGGGACCCAACGCTCCCTACAGGAGACTGTACCTGGGGATCGTGCGAAGTATGGCCCTATACGGGGCCCCCGTTTGGGCGGAGACCCTGACGGCCATCAATGTGGCCAGACTGCTGAGCCCACAAAGGGCGATGGCCGTCAGGGTGATAAGGGGATACCACACGATCTCAGGTGAGGCGGCATGTCTCTTAGTGTAATTTACATTTTGTTAATGCAAACATCTAACAGTAATCATAAACACTGTACACTGCACGTTTATAAATACTTGTATACACCCAACAAACTGTATCTACGGTACAATTTATTACTCGAGAACTATCTCCGTATCTGATATTGTATTCACAGACAGAAACACTTACTGTTTTCTTATTGTTGACGGTGCGTGGCATGAATAATTCATCGCATATATCACTCGTCGGTTCTTCCACTCAAGCAGATACCTGTCTGAGTGTTATAATGTGAGTGAGCACGTACTACGTGCTGATAGCGTTAGTGATGCCTCCACTACAGGCGCACTACGCATAAATGTCTCTGCAAATATATGATTCAGTAATAGACGGTTTAAGTGTAAGCATAATGAATTAACTGTGTAAGTTTTATTAGACAATTTATGTGACTGATATTATAAATGCGACTGTTTGTGAGTGTAGATGTGTGGATGTTTGCAGATGTCTCGATTTGTAACTCTTTCACGTTCTAACGGCATAATGAATCTGACTGAAATTACGTACAGAGATATGGTTTCGAATAACAAGCTACTTTTTATCTCAGAAATAAGTCCCCATAGAAAGTGGGAAAGGTAATAAAATTCCACGCGGGTCAAGCCGTGGGTGCCAACTAGTGCTTATTATAGATGAGTACACTCTATGAACGTACTGGGTTTAGTGGTCATCTTAAAATCGCTAAGAATACCGAGATGTGAAACCAATCATGTTTCCAAAGTAAATGTAGTGATCATGACGGTACAAGTGTGGATTTAGTCATTGTGCGCAGCAAGTTCCATTAAGTGCCATCGACCAACAGTATACAAATTGTAATCTATTAGCCTGTATTACAGTTGATAGAATTGGTTTACTGAATTTACGAATGCATTATTCAAGATTTTTGCTAAATATGCAAGCAGACAATGTTAGACGTTTGCATTTTGCGTGTCTTGCCAAATTGTTGAGTTTCTAACATTCTTCTACCTATATTTAAATGATAACATTAGAAGCCTGAATATTCGGGGGCTAAGAATGTTTGCTCAAAATAATATCTCAGTACACGTACTGGTACTTATTATAAAGTGTAGTATGTGTTATTAGGTTTTAAGGCTAGACTAGCTGAGTAACCCAACCTAAAATAATTTAGTTACGAGGCCGACATTTTGAAACGCCCTATAACGGGTCCACGCATAGCTGTTAAAGTTTGGAACTCACGGCTGCGAGGGACCGTCGCTCGTTTGACGGTAAATTATTAAGTTAATATCTGGTTTGTTATGTGATCATATTAACAAGACACCGTCATGTTAATATGTCCATTATTATTAAGTAATTAAGGTTTTGTAAAACTAATTTTCCATGAAGTTATGTCGAGTAGTGTTGGTTTATTGATGCCACTCTCGTTTTGTTGTACAACCAAATTAACAAGCATCTTTATTACTTTAGCGAAATTGTTCGTTAGCTTGTCATCTCAACTGATTGACATGCACACGGGCATAAGCATTCCACAAGGATCAAATACTCTATTATTTGATCCTTTTCTATACTTCACTTTGAGGTTTCCTTTTCTAAGTATTTTTTTTTACACCACTGATGTGGCAAACAAGCATACGGCCCACTTGTTGTACTAGTGGTCACCGTAACCTATGGACGTTTGTAACAGCAGCGCGCTGCCGACCCTTGCACTTTAAATAATAGTGCACTTTTAAAATTTCATACAAAAATGTTGGTCCATAAACAAAGATGCATGCCTTTTTTACGTGTGGAAATTCCTAAAACCACACGTACACTACCACTGCCTGCGCTCGGGAGCCCCGGGTGAGCCCTCGGCAGGATGTCCCAGGCTCCCAGGATAAAAACTCGGAATAAAGCGGTGGTGACACATGTCCTTGCTAACTTAGTAACCTTTAACACTAAATATTAATAGCATACACTTTGAAGAATACTATCTCTGATAACTGTACACCATTTCTAAAACAATAACACACAAAATTACAACTAAAGGTACGATTTCGTTCAATAGTCAGCACTTATTAGCGGGAGGCTTATCACGCGTTCCGCCAATGAATCACATCCTTAACACACCCGATCGGTGTAAGGTTCTCCATTATGATATATTTGGCGCGTTCGACGAGCCCCAGCTCCGGCCGCGCTAATATCCCGCTGCTATTAATTCAATAAGTTTACCCCTATCCACTCGACCACACACATTAGTATTGGGAAAAGTGCTTGTAATCCAAGTCTGATATGTGTGCCAACATACGTATAGAGATGACAGATCATATTTTTGGCATTTTGTGATGTATGATTCATAAACCTGTAAGGTGCAATTTCAACGGTAAACATATAAATAAATAAAAGAGTCATTAACACGATAATCAAGCGTATGATCTAAATACAGATGATCAAAGATATTTTTGTAATACTCGTACATAGTTAAATTGACTATTGAGATACTATTTAGGGTCGGCAGCGCGAGTGTGGCACCTCTGGTGTTGCAAAGGTTTATAGGCTGCGGTGACCACCGGTCCTTCTGGTGGGCCGTATGCTTGTCTGCCACTTTAGTGGTTTAAAAATAAAAAAAAATAAAAAAATTGCAAGAACGTTGAACTTTGAAAACACTTATGCATCCAAATTGTCGCTTCATTCATTGTAGGTACACATTAACAATTTACTAATACTACACATTAGGAAACGGTTAACAGTTTCCAACATTCAGCTAAAATCTAGCTAAAATACAACTTGAATGCACGCCTGCCGTTATTCGTTTATGTAGATCAACGTTTTCTTTACCTGTAAATATTTCTCGTAAATGTATTTATTGTATATCTTATAAACATATACACACGTTTGAGATATTGCGAATATAAAACGCCTATATTTATGTAAAATAGGGGGCTTATTCGTAACGTATCATATTATTAAATACAGTCGATGTCACGCGATTATACCCGCTTGGTTCCTGTTCCTGTGGGAATGTGTAAATAAAATATAGCCTCTGTAACGTTGGCAAATCACACAAATTCCGATAAAAATATGTTACAAAAATCGTACAAATATTAAATTTGTTCCCACCTGGGACTAACTCTTGACACCTTTGTATTCGCATCGCAATGTCGTATCGCATGAACTAATGCACTGCATCATGGAGATAAACAGAAGGGTCAATAGTATTGTATGTAGGTACGTTTTCTTTTTTACCCAAGAAACATTATTCAGTAAATAGATTAGGTATATGATCAGCGATTATTCTTTTAAAATGTAATAAACTAAGTTTGTTTATTCGTTTGCAATGAATAGGCTTCTAAATTACTGAGCTGATTTGTAAATATCTTTTACTTCAACAGTGAGCTACTCTATCCCCGGGTGACATAGGCTATACTTTATTCCCGTATTTCCACGGGACGGGAACTACGCGGGTAAAACCGCACGACGTCTGCTAGTTCTCTATAACTATAGTACAGTATAATATAATTCTGCACTCCATACCTTCTCCAGTTATTTCTGTTCCCGCAGCACCAAAATTACTATGAAACCCACGGCTGCTTATTTACAGATATAGTTTGCATAGTTTGCAATAGCTGTGTACTCAATAGATGATACGCTTTTAATTCGATAACTTGATAACTACGATGTCTACTGTTACTCAAAATAAAGGAAGTTTTAAACATATGATCTGTCATTTCTTAGTTGACCTATACCACCAGCCACCAACTTACATAACAATATTTAGAAGTACAGAGTGAGTGTAAAAGGCTTCGGATCACACATTGAATTACAGACGAGTGTTTGACTCACATCTCATCATAATTTCAAGCGCGTTCTACAGCTATAAATTGCGAACTTCCTTTTAGAAACTAACTTTGCCTATACTATATAATCCAGTAACGAGATAAAAGTTCACAAAAAAAAATCACGCTCGAAGCCATGCTCTAAACAGTATGAAAACAAATAAAGTGAGGGTGAATCTAGTAACGTATTTTATCCAGCCCTTTCATTTGATACTAAACACAGTGCTTTTCAAAATATTTTACTTTATTTTTTACTTTTTTGGGCTTTTATTTATGTAGAGGGCGTTTATTGAATACAATGGAACGCCTATATACCTACCGTCGACAATAAGATGCTTTTTCATTCGCATTCGTACTTCATATCTATAGCTTGAAACCATCTCGATCACGTTGGTTTTTTAACAAAAAACCGTGTCAAAATTAGTCGATATTATAATACCACAGACAGGTTTAACATAAAACGCCCATCGTTTTCGTCGGGGGTTAAAACGTCCCATATATTTAATTGATACGCCATTAATCAGCTGTTTGCTACTGTAGGCAAGACGGAAAATGCATAACACAGACTGATATGTACATTTCCCTTGCTGCTGGCTCTGCCGGAGCTGGGAAATACAGGTAGTTTGTGATGCTAATAAAATCATAAATCCTCGAGCTCGTTGGATCTATAGAGAGATAAAGCCGCTATCGGAATTCATTCAACTGTGAAAGGCTCTGTAAATATTTGTTACCTTGTTTCGTACATTTGTAGTATTTGTACACAGTACGAGCCTTGCTTTATTCGTAAGTGCATAGAATATGTTTACAGGAAGTTCAATTAGGCAATTAGAAGGAAACACTCGTGGCCCCGCGGACTCAGTGTTCTGTAAACGAAAACTGGCCAGAGTGAAAGTTGCTTACTGCAGTGAGCAGTAAGCAAGCCGGTCCTTGGATGGGGGACTATCAATGTGACCACTTTGTGACATTTTATTTGAGCATTTCCGTGCTTCGGAAGGCACGTTAAGCCGTTAGTCCCGGTTGCCAGTACAGTCGTTAAGGCCTTTAAAGGCGGCCTGAAAATTTTCAACTGCAGGCTGTCACAACCTGAGCCTGTCCACATTTCAACACAGCAATACCGCTCACCATTTATTTCGTGGGACATATTATAAAAAGGTGCAAAATGGGCCTATAATATTTGTCTCTGCCTACTCCTTCGGGAATAAAGGCGTGGCCATATGTATGTATGTAATTAGGCGATACTTCTTTTACGTGTGAAAATCTCCATGAATACCGTGCCTGACTTGAACCGACTAAACCATTCGAACTGCTAGTTATTGGGTTTGATAGGTTAAATATTTTGACTATACCTATCGTAAAACGACTGCAAGTGGAGGAAGTTCCACCAAAGTTGGAGTTATTTCACTTTCACATTCAAATACATATTAACATTTTATATTGTTTGCAATCTCGTTCTTTTATTTAAATTTTTTTTACAATCCCTAATGCCTCAGGGGATGGTCAAATTTCACAGACGGGATCACGGAACTAAAGTTTGAATTTTAAAAGCTTTACTCTTCTGTTATAATGATACATAATACAAACTCTTGTTACTTTTTATTTTACAGTTAAATTAAGATCTTTATCATCTTTAGATAGCAGGTTATATATTTTATATGAAAAGTGTTACACTGATGCTAGATTCAAAAACAATATGGCAACTAAAATGCTAAAACATTGACGTCGTTAAAGTTTCAATCAAATAGAGAAACTTAGTCGGTTAATAAATCGGCGAATTTACTAAAACTTGCCACAATATATATTAGCCAAATTGTATTATCCATAAATGATATTATCAAAGCAATTTTGCATGGTTTTCTGTATAAAAATATGCTTTCAACATAATAACACGCAGCAGTCCGTTAATCTTCGTGACAGAGCTAGCGCACTTACCGAAATAAGGGAACAAAAGTTGTGTAATTTATGCACTACCCGCACACACCATACATGATGGATTTCACAGTTTACTCGTAAATCTGTTCGTAGTTACACAATAGTTGGATATAAAGTAACTAATGTGGAACTGCTTGCCAAGTAGACTCACAACCAGAGGAACGAGATCACATTATGCAGCTTTATTTCGAGGTACTGTTTTTGTCGGAACACTTCGAATTACTTTTTTCGTTGGAAATCCTTATAGATGCCACGCCAGACTCCTACCAGCTAAATTTTAGAACTATACTGTGCTCTTGCATCTACCTACGATCGGGAAGTCCTCAGGGCGCCCTACACACATTTCAGATAACTTGGATCGTAGTGCTTTGTTGCTAATTTTTACCAATTCAAAGCTCAAATTAACAGTGCTATGATAAACTGATATTCATAATTTAGGAGATAAAACTTTCTTCAATTTTAAAGACAAAGAAAAAATTGTATCCATAAAATATTGTTGGACATTCTCACACAACATTATCTAGCCCAAATTAAGCTAATATAAGCTGGTGCTATAGCATCTAGGCAAATAATAATCATATCAGACTGGTGGCGACGTCAATTTGGCGTGCTGAATATAAAAATAAAAAAGACTTTTGTTGAGGTCATGTCCCCAACTAGCGTAGTTGCCGGACATACGTGCTGTTTCTCCTACTATGGTATTAAAGAGTAGGAGAGAGATGACTGCCGCACTGCAACTGCCACGCCACCGCCACCGCCACCGCCGCCCAGCAACAGTTTGAGTCGCTGGTAGTTTATCTTCAGAGCGGTTCTATGAACTGTTCCTATATGTACTTGTAATTTGTTACTTTGAGTTTACATAAAAAAATTATAAACGTGAATAAGCTACCCTCTCACTCGTCCCTTCATACGACTTTTTCATATAACGCGTTAGTAAATCAACGTCTAAACTACCTACCCGTTTATCTGATTACATCAATGTCTGTATGTCATCTGTACGCCCGCCAAACAACTATTGTTATGAGCGCCATTTCTTTTATCGCAAATCGCCATGAGACGCCATTCAAATTGTCATAAAACATTCACAAACACTTGACATCTTTCTAAATGAAAGATGCAAATCACAATATACCGAATCTTTTCATTTATCTTTTGAGAACATAAGTCGATAAGCTTTTTCCTCGAAATATTTTTTAAAAACATCTTTAAAGATAGATTGTGCACGTGGATATTATTTTGTTCTTTGTGTCATGCTTTTAAAGTTGATCATTTGCGCTACAAAGATTTCACCTGAGTCGATTTGGTTCCTTTTCAAGTTGAAATTTCATTATTTTGTATCATCTATGCGAGAGTGACATCTAAGAAATACTATTATTTTGAATATCGGTATCTGTAGGTGCCAGACTGCTTGATATTCCAAATATTTGATTTCAAGATTTTTTCTGATAGGTACTGTCGATTGAAAGCACTTGATGAAACTTGCTACACATATTGAAAAACTTCGCTTGTAGTGTTCCACAATATTTATGTAATACCTAAACGGTTTCGCCTTACGGTCTTCTCAAAGGCAATCAAGATCTTTTTTTTTAATAATAATATTTCTTCATTCTTATCTTCATCATTACTACACTTCGAACACACCTATCTATAAACTATCTTATGATTTGATTTTTTTCCGCACTAAATAAAGGCTACCAAAAGCGTAATTAAACCAGTCATAAAGTCGCTCGAAGGAAAGTGAGACGTCTCTAAAATCCCACGTACTCCTAGCCCACAAATTTGATGGCCGGGCCGGTGGAACTTCGGACATCACTTCCGAAGTTTGGTCCCAAAACTGAGGGGAGCATCAGCCGCACTGGCGCGACTGATGCCCAACATCAGGGGACCCAACGCTCCCTACAGGAGACTGTACCTGGGGATCGTGCGAAGCATGGTTCTATACGGAGCTCCTGTATGGGCGGAGAACCTGACGGCCAGCAATGTGGCTAGATTGATGAGCCCGCAGAGAGCGATGGCCATCAGGGTGATAAGGGGATACCGCACGATCTCCGGTGAGGCGGCATGTCTCCTAGCCGGGACCCCTCCATGGGACCTGGAAGCGAGAGATCTTGCGTCACTGTTCAGATGGCGCAAGGAGGCGCTGGAGAGGGGCAAAAGGCCCGCTTTTCGAGAAATCGAGGCCCCTACTCCAACAGGAAACCGTGGAGACATGGAAGGTGCAATTTGAGCAACCAAAAAGGGGATTCGCCACAATCGTGGCCGTCAGACCGGTCATAGACGAGTGGCTGGAGAGGAGACACGGTGCTCTTTCCTACTGGTTGACACAGATGCTTGCCGGGCACGGTAGCTCCGGTAGGTATCTGTGGCGAAAACACCGGGAAACCACGGCCGAGTGTCAGCACTGCGAGGACCGCAGCGATGACCGGCGCTCCACACACTGGTGGAGTGCACGGCGTGGGCGCAAGAGCGCCAGGTCCTCGTAGTGGTTCTGGACGTGGACACTCTCTCGCTTGAGACCATGGTGCGAGCCATGCTCTCCAGCGGGAGTAAGTGGGACTGCGCCGCCTCCTTCTGCGAGCAGGTCATGCTCGTGAAAGAGGCGGCGGGACGGGTACGGGAGAGAACTCTCCCACCCGAGTTCCGCAGTCTGCCGCCGACTTCGGACTGGGCGCGGCGAGGCGCAAAGAGTGTAGCTTCCCAACAGTGAACGAATTTTTCAAATCGTTCCATTAGTTTCAAAGACTAAATGTAAACAAACGTACACATACACAATTGGGATAGATTTGTGTTTGTATAATTTTCTGTATTATTGGTACAGATAACGTACATTATGATGTTAACTTATACGACGATGTGCTCACCACCTATTACGTGGGACAAATACAAATGATAAAATGTGGGTATTATATAATATGCCTCTGCCTAGCCTGCCAAGCAAACAGTATAATGTCGTGTGAGCTTGTACCTATATCATTGTCTCCTGTAATTAGTTTTTCTATCTTGAGTGTTTGCTATACTTGGCTTGTACTAATAGTTATGTTGCATAGGGACAGAATATTATATGAAGAAAGAGCCGAGCCACGGGACAAGGGAACGAGAAAACAGACAAAACGACGTGACACCAGCTATGCTATTTCTAAATAAATTACCTGAGTATACAACTATTGTCTTTTTTACTACTAATAGGTGGCAAACAAGTTTACAGCCCACGTGCCGGGCCGAGCAAGGAGCAGGTTATGACGACCCGTTAGGCCTTCAACTTGGCTATCGACTATCATGATTGTCATGGACAACAGAGACCAATGGCTTAAGCTGCCTTACGAAGAACGGAAACGCTCGCAAATAAATGTTGCAAAATGCGCACGTGGTCGTCACCAGTCCAAGGAGCAGCCACAGTAATAGTTGCTTACTGCAGTGATCGTTTACAGAACACTGAGCCAGCGAGGCCACGAGCGCTAGACCTAACTGCTGCAGATGTTTCCGTCCTCTTTTCACAAATACCGAATATTATTTTCTACAATACCTACCCTACCCATACATAAAAGAAATGTTAATCGCCGAAGTCGTCTCTCTGAACATAATACATAATACATACTTAAATTTAAAAAATGACTACACTGATCTTAACCCAGTTTCCACCAAACTACAAGAAAAAGATTACCGATTATTTATTGACTGTTATAAGTTTTAGTACGAAAACAATTGGAAAAATGTTAAATCTACATCACATAACAAAACCGCTAATTAGAGTCGAAAACAAGCTAAACCATTTAAAAAAAAATACTTGCTCCTCTCATCAAAGTAACCAAGCAATACAATCAGTGTACTGTTATTAGAAACAGCTTGTACTAGCTAGCTGTATGTACGTCATACAGAGAGCAGGTTCGAGTCAGGCTAATGCAGTTTAATGGCCGAGGCTTTGCACCGCGCGCTCTGTTGTAGGGACGGCTGTATGTAATAGGGCAATAATAGTACCTCTCCGCTAGTTCATTATCTGCATTTAAAAGGAAGTAAGCAATATTAGATTAGTCATAATTGTGGAGAACGTGGACTGTATTATATACTATCTTCGATGCTGGAACCTGGGCGAGGCTTGGTGACCACAATAAAAACGATGATTTCACTTTATTAATTTATTGCGAACACAAGAACTTTGCAACACGTCAGCCATTGCAGGCGTACCAAATTCGAGAGAGTGAGAGAGAGATGTATGACAGAGACAGAGTGAATGAATAGAATGAACCTTTTGTTGGTGTTGCCAACATGGTGCCCACTTATGAGGCTAACAACCATTTAAACTGTTGTTTACAACATAAATAATTGTACTGTTTCCTATTTTCTAACACCCTACCTTACACATATTATACATACTTTTGTACACTAAAGTTAACACTAATTTAAGCTAACCTCATTTGTAATGATAGAAAACTTACATTATTAATATGAAAATGTTTAACCAAACAAGAAGCAAAACAAACCTAAAGTTTAGTTAATACAATGATAAGTTGAATTGAAGCTTCTTAAAAACCATTAGGACGTGCATACATCTTAATTAGAGTAGGTACATAAAAGATTTTATGCAAAGTTTTTCAGCCTCACAATAGTAAACAGATACATTAATTTACACTCAGTTAAACAACCTTAACGACTAAATTAACTTACTCGCTACTATTATCATTAAAAGGCAGAATACAGATACTTGATAAGGATCGAGTATAGGTTTTTCCATTCGGGATTTGTAAATTTAACGCTCTAACCTTGCCATCTTTTCCAGGAAAAACCTTTACAACTCTTGCCATTGGCCAAAATAAAGGTGGCGCATTTGGATCCTTTAAAATTACTAACATGCCCTCAGTTACATTGGGTAAATCATCTCGCCACTTAGGCCTATTTTGCAAAGTATTTAAATAATATTTGTGCCATACATTCCAAAATTGTTGAGTCAATTTATTACACAATTGCCAATACTTAAGGCTATTTATAGGTTCATCAACAACATTGTTTTCAGGATAGGCAACCATAGAGGTTCCTATCAAAAAATGACCAGGAGTGAGGTAACTAAAATCGGCACTATCGGCAGACATAGGTAACAAAGGCCTAGAGTTCAATACAGCCTCAATTTGAGCCAGGACAGTGTTTAATTGTTCATAGGTTAATAACGATTTTAATACAATCCGTTTCAAATGAAATTTCATGCTTTTCACAGCTGCCTCTGCAAGCCCAGCAAACACTGGTGAATAACTTGGAGTAAAATGAAATTTTATGCTTTGTTGCAAAGCATACTCTTGTACCAGTGTTTGATGACTGGCAGAAGCGTGCAGCTTATACAATTCAGCCAACTGGTTGCTTGCCCCTCTAAAGCACCCGCCGTTGTCGCAAAAGACTTCACTGGGTAACCCACGACGAGAGATAAATCGTTTAAAACAGGCTAAAAACGAGTCAGTTGACAAATCTGAAGAAAGTTCGAGGTGAACGGCTTTAGTAACAAAACAAACTAAAATACAAACGTAACCTTTAGAAATTATGGCGCGCCTTAATCGAGAATTTTTGATATCTACGGGGCCAGCAAAGTCTATTCCGACCCTTTCAAACGGTCGGGCGGCAGTTATGCGCTGCTGAGGCAAGGAACCCATTAGCTGCTTTGCAGTGCTGGCCTTTAATCTGAAACACGTAATACATTTGTGTGTTATCTTTTTTACTTCTCTTACACCATTCATAATCCAATATTTTTGGGTTAAATGAGCCAGCATCAACTTAGGTGCGGCATGTAACAGTCTTAAATGCTCATGACTTATGATAAGTTCAGTTATAAATGAACCTTTTGGTAATATAATTGGATGTTTTTGGGCAAATGAAAAATCTGTATTTTGAAGGCGACCCCCAACTCTAACTAGACCCTGACTATCTAAGAAGGGATGTAATGGTTTTAAGGGACCCTTAACATTCTTACTATCTATTAAAGCCTTTATTTCATCCTTAAAACAAATATATTGTTCATTTTTAATTATTAGCATTAATGCTTGTTGTAATTCGGAACTATGAAGAAAATAATCTAATATCTTATTGTTGCTTGGTCTGAGATTGTGTATGAATCTTAATACGTATGCCATTATTCTAATAACCTTGTTAAGATTAGAAAATCTAGTTAAAAATTTGAAACAGTTCTGATCACTTTGAACAATCAAAGAAACCGCTGAATTAGGACCAACCTTCAGCTCAGGTAAGTCAACAGGCAATGCCACATCCTCACCAATTCCCTCACAGGAATAAGTAGGAGACTGCAAAAATGAGGGCCCGTGCCACCAGAGAGTGCAAGTGGATAGTTCACAGGGATCTACTCCTCTACTAATTAAATCAGCAGGGTTTTCCTGTGACCTTACATAATGCCAACTCCAAGCTGATGATTTTTTTTTAATTACTTTTACTCTATTGGCAACGTAAGGTAACAATCTTGTTATTTCTATCTTTAGCCAAGCTAACACTACCTTTGAATCGGAATATAATATTACACTGTCAATTTTCACCTTTACCTTTAGAATATTATAGACTCTGTCAATTAATATACAAAGTAAATGAGCAGCATTTAATTCTAATCTCGGTACAGATAATTTTTTACTGACAGGATTGACTCGCGACTTGGAACAGAGTAACGATACCGTTACCTCGCCTGACCCATTGACTACCCGTAGATATACACAACATCCATAGCCAATGGTGCTGGAAGCATCAGCGAAACCAATCAACTGCACTGAGACAGACTCCGGAATTGAAACATTTCTAGTTAATTCAATGACATGCATTTTAGCTAAACTTTCAATAAAATGAAGCCAATCCACTCTGATGCGTTCAGGTGCAGTGTCATTCCAGCCTATATTTTCTGCCCAAAGTCTTTGCATTATTGCCTTAGCCTTAATAACTATTGGACTAATAAAACCCATGGGATCATAGAAACGTGCTATGGAGCTTAAAATATCCCTTTTTGTAGGTCTATCAGTAGTAGGTAAAGCAGGACATCCAATTTTAAAGCAATCTTGTTTCATGTCAACTGTTAATCCCAAAGCTTTCATGCTACATTCCTGTTTTTGTAAGTCAAGCTCATCAAACTGCCTTTGAGAAATTGGAATATCATCAAGTATTGAGGGTGAGTTTGAAGCCCATTTGTGAGTATTAAAATTCCCCAAGCTAAGCAATTCTTGTAACTGTTTTCTTGCATCTAACATAGTATTTAGATTAGAATCTGCATAAAGCACATCGTCAACATAACAGTTATTGAGTAATATAATAGCTCCTAATGGATAATCCTTTCCAAACCTTATTGCAAGCTCTTTTAGGCAACGTGTAGCTAGGTAAGCTGAACTTTTCAAACCATAAGTAACAGTTTTTAAGCGTAGGCATTTGATTTCTTCTTCAGTGTTATCACGAAAAAGAATATTTTGTAGTGATTTAAATTGAGGGTTAAGCATCACACATCTGTACATTTTTTGAATATCGGTTGAAAAGGTATAATCTCCAAAGCGAAATAAGAGTACAATATCAAAAAGCTCCTTTTGTACTGGAGGCCCATTCAACATTAAATCATTAAGTGAGACTTTCTTTTTTGTTTGCATGGAGGCATCGAATACTGCCCTAACCTTAGTGGTTTTACTGCTTTCATTAATGACAGCATGATGCGGTAAAAAATACACAGCATCCTTATTTAAATCATAAGAATTAAGCTCAACATATTCAGCGTGACCCAATGTTACAAACTCATTAATAGTTTTGTTATATTCAGTTTGTAAACTTGAATTCTTCTGTAACTTTTTCTCTAAGTTAAGAAACCTATGATAGGCAGAATCAAATGAGTTACCAAGTGTATTATTTACATCCTCTATTGGCACCTTTAAAGGCATATCAACATAAAATGTTTTATTTACAAGTTGTACTGAATCTTGAAAAATACTCTCAGCGAGCTCATGTTCAGTTAAAGTTTCATTAAATGTTTCTGGGACTTGTTCCACCTTCCAAAAGCGTGATACAGTTGCATTAATATTAGAATCGCATGTTAAGCAAAGCAAAGAGGTTACCTTAGTGTTAGAGGCCTGCTGTGCAGGCAACCCTCCCGCTACAACATGTCCAAACCTTGTGTTTATAAATTGAGGTTGCGTTATATTTGCATTCTCAGGCGGCAACAGCACCTGGAAAACCACATCCGCACCGATTAACAAATCTATTTCAGATGGTGTGTGGTAATTCACATCCGCCAGTACAATATTGGCAGGGATTTTCATTTTAGAAGTATCTATCCTGCTATGGGGGAGTTTACAAGTTATTTTCTTAACCACCTGACAATTTAATGAAGTTTTGTAATCGGATGTTAATGAACACAAGTCCACCGGCACAGAAAACATGGAAGTATGGTTTGAATTTGTGATTCCTATTATATTTAACGTATTTCGAATAGGAGCCAATTTTAATTTCTCGACAACGCTACTTGTTATCATAGATACTTGAGAAGCTGAATCGAGGATAGCCTTCACATGAACTTCAAGGTTATCCTTGCCCATAAGTTTGACAATAGCTGTGGGAAGTAAAATATCATTAAATGTGTTACCTGACATTAATGTTACAGGTGACGGTGATGGTACGTAATGTACGAGTGAGTTGTGAGATTTCTTGCACTCACCGCACTTGAAATGGAATCTACATTTCTTTTCATGTTGATTTAAACATACCTGGCATAACTTTTTATCTTGAACGAACTCGAATCGCTCTTTAGCAGATAAGCATTTGAAAGTTTTACAACTATACAATTTGTGATCATTAGCGTTACAATAAAAACATGGTTTGTTACCTGATGAGGTAGATGTTATGTTGACAACTGCCTTCTTGGGCGGGGCCACGGGTTCAGAATTCTCTAGAGCCAAAGCCCTTTTCTCGAGGAACTCCAAAAACTGCTGGACTGAAGGATCTGTCCCATCATCTCGCTCCAACTGGTAGGCCCGCGAAGTGTAGGTATCTAGTTTACGCAATAAGACACATAACACAATCTCATCCCAATATTCAACTTTGGAACCTAAATTTTTTAATGCACTAAGTATTTGCTTTATCTGGGATACAAAATCCCTTAAATTTTGTGGGGAAGACCTTGACAAACTCTTTATATCCAATAAAGAATAAATATGCTCATTGTCGATAATATACTTATTGTTATACCTCTCATCTAATAACCTAAGGGCTTCTGGATAACTTTCACTAGCGAGTGGAAGGTTTTTTATTAAATCAAGTGGTTCATTTTTTAGAAATGACCTTAAGTAGTAAAGCTTAGCGACATTATCTAAGTTTACATCTTTATTTATTACCGATTTGAATAGGTTTATAAATGGTGTATAGTCACTGTACTTACCAGTAAAACATGCAATTTGTATCGCAGGTAAACGTATCTTATTATTATTGGAAACCTTTTCCTGTACAACTTGAGTATGGTGTTGTTTTTTGTCGATTTCGACATTCAACACAGAAATTAAGTTATAATACTTTTCTTCAATTTCACTGTAATTCTCTGCATCACTAGGATCTAATGCCAAAATCATCTTATTATATTCGTCATACTCAGCAAATGATTTACATAAACGGTCCCTCTTGACGACTAAACTTTCGTAATTATCGTTTGTAATATTCTGAAGGGACAGTCTGGTTATACTGCCTTTAATGTATCCTCTTCCAGAGACAAGCTTTTTTATCTCGGACATAGTGCAGCCCTATACAATATACTTTATAGAAACTTATGGCACTACTAGTAAACACTAAAGTCACTATGTAAAACCTTCTCTTGAAGATGAAACTTGAAAAGTAATCGTTTGTAAAATTCACTGCGCAAGATGGCGAACGACGCCACGAATCGCTTACGCAACAATTGAAGTGAACGGCGACCGAATGACGTGACGTTTGAACACAACGCAGGCCGCTGATTGGCGGATCGACCGAGCTGACCACGCCGCGACGACCGCTGATTGGCGAACTCGTCAAATCTTGAACCAACTGTATCCGGTTACACCGTCTTGTATCAATTTCGTATCTTCTTTATTATTACTGCAAATGGAAATTTCCTCTTCGTTGCAGGTTGAAAAAATATTTTTATGCTTCTCGAACCTCGTGGATGCCGCAGAAAGCCGCTTGCTTATCTCCGTAACAAATGTAGTAAAACCTCGAATGCCGCGAAGCGTCGTTGCCGCCACACTCGTTGCCTCGTCACCACTATGCGGCTCGAATGGACCAAAATGTGGAGAACGTGGACTGTATTTTATACTCTTCGATGCTGGAACCTGGGCGAGGCTTGGTGACCACAATAAAAACGATGATTTCACTTTACTAATTTATTGCAAACACAAGAAGTTTTTCAACACGTCAGCCATTGCAGGCGTACCAAATTCGAGAGAGTGAGAGAGAGATGTATGACAGAGACAGAGTGAATGAATAGAATGAACCTTTTGTTGGTGTTGCCAACAATAATGTTTTACATTCTAGCTCTAATAGTGGCACTAAATCTTACTAATCCTTAATCTTAGAACTACGCGGTGACACCATGACATCGTGATTTTCCATTAATTTTTAAACAACTTACACGAATTACATTAAAATTTAAAGTTTTCATTTTCCTATTTGAGTTTAAAGAGTTTAGAGATGATAGTTGGTCTGTATATAAAAAAAAGTGTGTGCGTGTAACCTTTACCCGCGATTGAAGTAAAACTTATTTGCCATTGACGGCATCAAATGTTACATTAATATCATTTATTCGAATTTTGAATCGCGGAATGTACGTTTCCGCTATTCAAAATTCGAAAAGTAAGCGTAACTTCGATCAGAAAACAAATTTGAGTTACTCCCTACTCGCGCTTAAAGAAGTTTTACTTCAAACATGGCAAAATAATTAATACTTGCTACTAACCATAAGGACAGCAAAATTAAATTGAAGGGCTAAAATTTCATAATATACCTACATGCCAGAGTGAGCTCACAGCGAATTTCGATCGCGCTGCTAACAGTTGGATTACCCCTGAACTTTTACCGAACTACTTAACACTTATTATGCTATATTTATGGGATATTATGAAGTGCATTGGCAGCTTCGGATATAGTTCACCATTGACTTCAAATAAATCTGTAAAATAGAAACAAAGTAGGAAGTATTTTAATGAACTTTTGAATATTTATGACTACATTGTACTTCTGAAAGGTAGTAAGTAAATGACTGCGAGGAGAAGAGCAACCCTGTCGATTTACTACTTCATTACTGACCTACGATTTCGTCACTTTCCAGTCAATGAAATTGATCTTTATTGTTTCCTTCTTCGTTTGTGGAAGACTTTCCATCAGGTGATCAGCACAGTATCATAAAAAAGTGTTACTTGCATGCGCCTAATATCTTTGACTTCAATTCAAAATTATACCTACCCCTTAATACTCCAGAATATTTCCAAACAGTGAAACCAAAATATATGCTAGTAGCACACTGGTATTCATTATACTGAGTGCAATGCATAGTAGTATCAAGTGCAGCAGACACGATGACCAAAAGATCAACATACCTACATACGAAACTCTGTTTATTGAAAACTAAAGCCATTTTTCCGTTGGTTACCACATAAACCGTCGAGTTTAAATTTAAACAAAGCTTATTTCCTCGGTTGTTTTCATTTATCCGCTATATTTAAAAACCCATTTGTTATTAAAGCTGGTGTTTCGCTGTCGGATATTCGCTATAGCGCGCAGCCGGCGCAGCGCGACGCGATGCTCCCGAACGCTAAAAATCTGGATAAGCTTTGCACTGGTTAAACTTTTATGTGGGTACCGGGTGCTATTCGGTGCACAATAATGTTCCAATTCTGTCCACTTTTACGAGGATTGTTTGTGACAATAGGCGCCGGACAATACGTATACTCTATGTTTGTGAATCATTTTGTTCCCTCCGCAAAAACTAGACTAATATTAGTTTAAACGTAATTTTTTTTAACAACGTAGGCGATAGTCCACCATTCTGTTTTCATATACCAATCTCATCTCAATTATGGCGACATTAACAGCCTGTGAAAAAAATATAAACTAAGATGGCTTTGGAATAGGTATATTGAGTCAGTAAAATAATAGTTCTATAACTTAACAACAGAGTAAATTGTTTGATATAATTATCTCCTTGAAATCGAATGATCTAGTATTGTCTTATAATAGCAAACTGTGCTTACCTAAAACATAATATTGTATAATCCCTGCGTTACTATACCAACATTAGAAGTGAACGGTACCTCCAGTAACGTTTCCACAGGATACAGCTTAAAAGCTTTTTATAAACAACGAGCCGGTTAAACTACGAGCTCTCTGCGCATTACTTCTGCTAATGCACCACGCTTAAATCTTGCTCCGCAGCCGCGCCGCCGCGCCGTATCTTCAAGATAAAAGTAGATGTAAGCGTATTTAATACAACAAATCTCGTCATAATTATGATGCCTGTTGAAAATAGTTGCTGTGTAGAGCTAGGGGGGTAAGTAGTGTCATAATTTAATTGCATTATTTAAACAGCGTAAGTATACCTACTGTGTACAAAAAAGAATGTTAATTTTAGTTACATACTACGTATTTTGAGCGTTTCAGCTGCAGTAAGTATACACTTTAAGGTACTACGCTTACTCCACTAATACAAGACTCGTGGCTGGCATGTTAAACGATTGGTTTGAATGAATATTGTTAATTGTAGAGTCATATATAAATAGATTGAAGTGCACACATATACATAGGTACATTTCTAATGGTTTTAGAAAATTAATTAATTGCTAGCTTTCTTAGTGCAAGTCTATGTCTCAATGACTATGTGCCAATCAAGTTTCTTCTGCAGGTTGAGCTTAGCGTTAATGAACTAAGTCAGTGAAGAGAAATACCAATCAAATCCTTGCTATACCAATAGTGTGAGTAAGTGAAACAACACTGCTGATGTTACATTTTCAAGCATTTTACTTAAACAGTAAATGTTGTCCTCACAGAACCCTTAAACGCAGCGTCTGTATGCAAATGTTGAGGCTGCGCGTTATCTGGCTCACGACAACGCGGCACTACACACGTCTTGATACAACCGCAACCCTTCCCCGCACCCTTTACTCTAAACTTTACGCAAATGTTACGGTATCACATACAGAGTAGGCGAAACTATGACGTCACTAAGAAAAATAATTCGCGTTTACCTATGGAAAATGTCGATCATTTACGCACTAATAAGAAAAGAAAGCTGTCTTTTAAAACTAAAGATATGACTAATTTTAGCAATCGTCTTTCTAAAGAGAAGCAAAATGGCGCTAAAAACTATCCTGCCCCGAAAAATGACTGTAAACTACTCGCCTCGAAACTGTAAAGAAATTAGAACTTAGCACACGGTATAATCCCACTATTCAAATGAGCATTACCCAAATCAAAAGGTTATGTTTTAAAAGAGCTTTCTGAAGTATACTGCTAGCTCGAGTCGTGAACTTTATATAAAACCAAGATTTTATGTGGAAAAGATTGACACTACGCGTCGTTGCGACGAATACAAATGGAAATTTTGTGAGCATTCAAAAGTTGACGACCTTTTTGTTTGACCTAGTATTAATAAATTCGTCTATTTTATGTGCATTTATACTTACAGAAAGAAGTGATTACAAGAAAAATATGTAGCAATTGGACATTTCTAAGAAAGAAACGTCTTGAAAACTTTCTTCCAAAATAGTTAAATTTTTACTTTGCAAATGAAAACATAGCTTCCTATTTTTATGCAAGCAAGTAATCGGTAAGTAGATATAATTGTTGGATTTCTACATTTTTTAATCACAGAAATAATTGTTTTTAGTGCGAAGACAAGCCCCCGCAAGCCTATATCAAATGCTTTATTACTACGTTTCTACATTTTATTCGACACGTTAAAAGTAACATGCGAGGGAAACAGCGACCTCAGCTAGTTAGGGTTTCGTAGCCAAATGGCAAAAACGGAACCCTTATAGATTCGTCATGTCTGTCTGTCTGTCTGTCCGTCCGTGTGTCACAGCCACTTTTCTCCGAAACTGTAAGGCCTATGCTATTGAAACTTGGTAACTAGATGTATTCTGTGAACCGCATTAAGATTCTTATATAAAACTAGAAAAAAAGCAATAAATTTTGGGGGTCCCCATACTCAGAACTGAAACTCAAAATTTATTTTTTCATCAAATCCATACGTGTGGGGTATCTATAGACAGGTCTTCAAAAATGCTATTGAGGTTCCTAAAATAATTTTTTTCTACAGTGAATAGTTTGCGCAAGAGACACTTCCAAAGTGGAAATATGTGTGTCCCCCCCCCCCCCCCCTCTAACTTCTAAACTAAGAGAATGATAAATCTAAAAAAAATGTATGATGTACATTGCCATATAAACTACCAACGAAAATTGGTTTAAACGAGATAGAGCTGGTAGTTTTTTTTTAATACGTCATAAACCGCAATTTTCGGTTAGGAAAATCACTACCACTGCGAACGTGTTAAAACATCAATCCAAGTTACAACGAACTGTAAGAACTTTTATATTATGTTACTTGCTGCTACGAAACCCTTCATGGGCGAGTCCAACTCGCACTTGGTCGGTTTATTTTCATTACAATTAACCCCGTTTACGTAATCCAACTCTGCTCCATCACACCGCAAGAAAACCTTTTTTATTGAAACTTCCAGTTCGAACCAACTTGTGAATAATGAATGTGAATTTTTCCACTTAGTTGCGCAGTTTGAATAATTCCAGCATTCGCGTCGTGAGTGCGTGCGTCTGACAACATGACTTATGATGCTGTGCAGCTGGACCGAGAGCTTTTTTATATATAGCTTTGTCTGGAGTACGTGTTAATAAATCGGACTGCCAGGCCAGCGGACTGACAAGGGTACCCAGGTTAGTAAAGAATTTAAAATGTGCCGCACGGAATTTATTTTTGATTTGTATTTATTAACCGACTAAGGATCGTCTTTAGTTCTTGCGGATTTTAGAAGGGATTAATAAATAGTTAATATTTCGTCAGACATTTAGAGTTATTGTCATGATCACCTTCAACAAATCCTAACGCAGTTGGGGGATTAAATGAGAATATACAAGGAGAGAGGTAAATACAAAATGTTGTGATTAGATTTTGGTGTATTCACCACAACGCTCGTGGCCCCACGGACTCAGAGTTTTGTAAACGTTCACTGTAGTCAGCAACTTTCGCTATGGCCGGTCTTGAAAGGGTGACCACTTTGTGACATTTATTTCAGAACGTTTCCGTGCTTCGGAATGCAGGTTAAGCCGTCGGTCCCGGTTGTCAGTAATATGAATGTCGTTAAGCCACGTTGAAGGCCTTAGGCTTAAAAATTTTCAACTGTGGATCGTCAATCGTAAGCGCTTCTGGTGCTGGAAACGTTCATGGGCTACGGTCTTGTCTGCCACCTCAGTAGTATATAAAAAGAAATCAACATTCAAGACTGAAATAGCACAATTTCATAAATCAAAGTGCGGATTAATTCTGCATAATTAAACCCAGCCGTAAGATATGGGACGATGCGTCACGCCTACTATCGCCCGTCGTGAACAGGCCTTCACGAGAACGTACAATAAACTGTAACGGGCGCTTAGCTTTTATTGAAAGAAACCAAATGAATTCCAAACCTTGAACTCTTGTCCTTACTTCTACTGTTTTGTGTTTAGTGAGTATTGAACAACACAACATTATACCTGTCTTATTGTGTGTGATTATTTGCTTTTTCTTCTTCCACGTCCTAAGCAAGCAATGGATAGCTCTGTCTGTGACAGGCTTGGTAGATATAGATTTGAAGCGGTACAGGTAAATAGGTAATATAGGTAACTTTTTATATCGGAACATACATACATATAACCACGCCAATATCCCTGAAGTAGTAAGTCTATTATCGTGTGGAAATGTCCATTTCAACACTACAATTAGGCGCAGGTAGTGACTGCCCACTGTTGTATGTTTCAAAACAAGGCATGCAACTTTGCATACCGACTGATAGAAATATCATAAAGTGGTCACTCATCTCAGTAGTAGCCACAGCGATAGTTGCTTAGGGCAGTGATCGATATATATTATCGTTAGAACAATGTGTCAGTGGGGCTACGAGTGTCTATCCCGCAAAACATCTGTTATTTTCATGCGAAACACATTTACGTTTTAACCAAATTTCACGCTCAGTGAACTGAGGACGCTCCCTTGTTGTAAACAAACCACAATAAGGAGATATTTAGATGTCTGTCTGATATAAAGTATAATCTCTAAAATTTATAAAGAAGATCACTTCAAAAATTCGATTGCTTTCAAGTTTACAACTACCAGACACTGCATTTTTGTTTACAAAACAAAGTATCAATACAAACTAGATAAAACCAAATAATACTACAATAAACAAAAACAGCGTTTCAGAGCCGCCGACTGGTAGCTAAACAAAAACTTGTATCAAGTTCAAGTAATCAAAAGGCAACCCGGCCATTGCTACATAATTTATGGTTACTTTAGTCCCTAAACTCAATCCCATACTTTGTGAACCCGCACTGTAAATTACAAAAAATACTTGAACAATATACCTACATAAATTATTTTGATACAAATTAAATTGAAGTTGTGGTAGAACCAAAAACCTTTGAAACCGGTCCTGGCTAGGGTGACAACAATATGAGCCTGAAAATATTTATAAGACAATTTTGAACATTGAAGTGTGTAGTGTATTGTGTAGCTCGCTGTAGTATAATGGTACATTTAATAAGGGAAAGGGGACGAAATGGAAAATATTATAAAATAAATTAATATTACAATAATTCAGAGAGGTAACAACTCGACCCACCTCGCGTACTCGATTTGCCAACTCGTAGTGACCAAGCTTGTGGCCTAAGCTGCTACTCGGTGGAGACGAGGTGGAACACCGCGGTGGTTGGGTGGGCAGTCTTGTTTGTCATACAAAGGTGCCCTGTTCCTCCCGCCACAGTGTGGCGAAAACGTAAAAGCATTCCACGAAGCAGAAATAAAAAAAAATGTATATTATGTTATTTTGTGTTTAGTAATTTTTTTAATGCTTCCTTTAAAAAAATTCAAATCTCAAAGTCTAGCAACGACCTAGTTGATCTGAATACATTGTCGTACACTGTTGGCACACAATTAAACAAGATCAAGTTAATACTGTACTGAATGATATGTGACCGGCGTTAGCAAAATACGCGCCTGTCCACTTTTGCCTAGATAGTTGGAGTTCCCAGCTCTAAAAGGGTTTGTTCGCAGTTGTCTCATCTATAGGGGTTAAGTTTAAGTATAATTACGAGGTGAACTCATTATCTTGCTCGGCAAACGACGAACAAAACTCCACAATTAATGTACAGAACAGATTTTATAAGTTTCTGAGAATATACAAATTATTTAGCATTTAGTTAATCATTTCGGAGGTTTTTAATGAATAGGCGTCCCTTGTGGAGTCTATCTTCTCAGCGGACGGATACTACATACAACATTGTTTTAAACTTTGGTTGTAAATTAATCTGTTTACAACACAAACTTTATTAATAACTTGCAATCATTACTGTGACCAAGCAACTTCTACATTGTGTCCGTCAGTACCTCCGCAATGTTCAAAGATAATTTCATATTTCGTTGCATTTGTAATTTCCAAATCACCGTAGTGTATTCCATAGCGTTGGTCGGATTGCTCCTTTGTAGCTGGCAGCTGCAAGGTGTCGGATAAATAATTAAGATAAATCAAAGTTAATCAACCAAATCTTTTATGTTTAACATTTTTGTGCTAACTTTAAAGAAATTAAATTTAAACAAATTTTCAAAAAAAAAAATTTTAGCTTAGGTCGCAAAAAATGTATAGGTTCAACTAGCAAAGCATAGTTGGCAATTATTCGTCGCCTTGATCACTTTCAATTTCAAAATTTACTAAGTACTTCACTTTACTTTTCATTTAATTATTAATTTTGAGGCATTTAAAATTCAAGATGAACTGTCCGTTCTCGTTTCAGGCATTACCAATTTAATTTCGGATGTTTCCAGTCTAAGCGCACTACGACTATGCTATCGACTAAGTAAAGAGTATTCATGTTGAGGAGATTTTTTTTTTTTTTTTTTTTTTATATTCAGCTCGCCAAATTGACGTCGCCACGATGGATAGCCGTGGCGCATCTTGCGATTGGGGGCCACTTCTTACAGCGGTCCTCAAGTTGGCGGCCCTGTGATGTGCCTCTTCACGCTCCTCTTAAAGAACCCGGGGTTGTAAGATGAGGGAAACACGTGTGCGGGCAGGTCGTTCCAAGTTTTTATAGTTCGACAGAGGAACGATCTTTTGAAACGCTCGGTTCTGGCGAAGATTCTCTCCACTGTGTATGAGTGGCATCTCTGCCCGGCACGCGTTGTTCGGGATCGGAAAGGTGATGGTGGGATCAGATTGAAGAGCTCTTCAGAACATTCGCCGTGATACATTCGGTAGAAGGCAGCCAAGGACGATCCGGTTCTTCGCTGCGCCAACGGTTCGAGGCCTCCCGTCACCTCAGGACAACCAATTATTCGGACAGCACGTCTCTGTATAGCGTCAAGTGCGTCCAACAAGTACCTCGCGGAGTCATCCCAGAGGTGAGAACAGTACTCGACGCAGGGACGAATCTGCGTCTTGTACAGCAAACATCTCTGATGTGGCGTGAAGTACCGTCTCACCTTATTTAGGACTCCGAGTTTCCGCGAGGCCAGCCCAATACAACTCTCTATGTAGTTTTTGTGATTGAGCTCACGCCGGACGTCTATACCGAGAATCTCCAGGTTGTCCTTTAGTGGAACCGTAATGTTCTGAAGAGAGGGTAGGGGTAGGAATGGGGACTTCTTAGCTGTAAACGCACACGCCTGCGTTTTTCTGGCATTGAACTCGACCAGGTTGTCTGAACCCCATTGGGCAATGCGACCCAGGTCCCGGTCGAGATCCGCCACGAGTTGCCGTCTCTTTTCGTCCACGTCACAACGCCCCTCCGCTGGGCGGCCAGAATAGCTCCCATGCAGAGTACTGTCATCCGCATAACAATGAATGCACCCAAGGGACAGCATAGATTTCACCAAAATTATTTTATGATTGCAAAGCGTTCATATTTCAGATATTTTGTGCTTCAGTTTACGCTTGCTATTGATATTGATATTTTCAGTCAACAATTTTTGCCATCGTCGTATGTCAGAAGTAAATTAACACAATCCAAAGACACAATTTAATAACATTTTTAAAATAAACTACGCTTTAAAAATAAGTAAATGAATAATGTACAATTCAACGTAAAAAAATGTCAGGCTGACATCTTGATTTAATCTTAAGTTAATTAAAGTTTTTTTTAAAAGTAGTTTTGGGTCAATATTGATCCCGTGGACAAATAATAATATGCCCACGGGTCATAATATTATTATGGGTTAAGCCGTTGATCCGGGATGACCTGGCTGTCATTAAGCTAGTTCGAAAGTTTTATAAAAGGCTTGAAACTTTAACAATCTCTGCCTACTCTTTTCCACACGGCAATAGGAACAAAATAAATAATAGCGAAATGTGGGTGTACAACATGACTCTGTCTACTCCTTTGGGGACAACAGCGTGATCATAATAATGTTCTTTTTAATTTCATTAAGGTATTTTATTCCCCATCGCGTGAAAAGATTGAAATGGAGACGAATTCTAGGTCATCTTACACAATAGTCATTTATTTGAGAGGACGTCCGCCCCAATTTTCGTAATTCGCGATTTAATGGATTGCAAAACATTTAGGAAGATGGAGTGATAATCTTTTTCAACAAAATCTGTGAAAAATAATGGTTTTAGAATTTGTCTCTAATACGTTCATCATTGAAACGTTAGTGCTAGTTGATTAAGGTAATGCATAGATCATCTTGAATACTCGAATACATTACACGGATTTTGTTGACAAAGCGTGCTTTCTAAAATCACCTATTTAACAATACAACGTAAACCTTTAGCTATAAATATTTGCTTGGCCGCCTTTAAAAGGCTTCTCTAATTAGATTACGTAGCGCCGAACTGTCAGACGAACACCGGCAGGAATCCGCAATGACGCTGTAAGGAAACGTTTCCGGGAAGCAGACAAGCTGAGTTCCTACTTAAATATAAATAAATATGAAAAAAGTTTTGAACTGAAATGACAGCTACATAATAAGGAAACATTCCTCTCTTTTGTTCACGATCTAAGTGCGAGGCCGCATTTGCGTTTTTCCGCGGCGGTTTCTGACCTCAAAATGTCATCAAACTGTCAAAATCAATGAAATCAAGTCAATGTTTTGACATTTTGAGGTTAGAAACCGCCGCGATAACCGCAAGTGCGGCCTCGCCCTAAGGGAAAAGAATAAAAGAAAGACAACAACAGAAAAATAAAACAAGTTACGCCTGCATAGGAATAGGAACTCCACCAATAAGTAAGTGGTCTCCGTAGCCTATGAACGTTTGCAATACCTTATCCTACCATGAACGATATGTCTAAGATTTCATTATTATTCCCGAACTAGCTGACCCTCGCAACTTCGTTTACGTCACATATGGTGTATGAAAGAAGGTGTATTTTTTCATCAGACTCATCAAGCAGCGTATGAAACTGCCCTGTTTGCTTAATCATAAAAGAGCTTAAAGATTAAGTCTATTCTAAAACATTTCAACCCACGCCTCCGGCGTGGACTGAATCATTTTACAATAACCTTAATCATTAAGCTTTTTTGTGATGAAACCAACACGCCAGTTTAGATTTCCCCTTACATTCAAAGCAACCCTTTAATTCTAGGTTTTGCGAAAGTTGAGATGTCTCTAATTCCTGAACTACAAAACCCTCAATATTGAAACTCGTGTAAAACAATTCCTAAAGTACTCCCTTTACGACACTGAATTTTTTTTTGGAATCGGACCACGCACTTGGAACTTACGATGAAAAAACCGTATCCTATCATCCCCTCTCCCAAGGAACCGCGCAAAATATCGGGATCAAAAGTATCCTAGAACGTTCCTGGGATCATAAGCTCGGATTGTACCAAGTTTCATTCAAATCGATTTAGTAGTTTTGGCGTGATACTTATTCGGGATACAGACAGACAGACATGAAAAATTAAAATTACATTTTCGGCTTCAGTATCGATTAGAGAACGCCCTACAATTAAAATTTTCAAAATATCTTCCATGTACAGACTCTCGACCCTAAACAGTTTTATTATAAGTAGTATAGATACGTTCCTTATTAACATGAGACACACAATACAGGTTACAAAAGGCGGAAATTATTTTAATTTGATCTTGTTACTCTGCCTCTACCCATCTCATTTGTAAGTAAACCATACAAAACTCTTCACGCAGTTATAAGTATTACTAACTAACTAACTAACTATCTTCACGCCAAATCCCTTGCGGGGTAGGCAGAAAGAACCGAGCGCCACACGGCACGGTCCATACACACCTCACTTGCTTCTTCAACTTTCATTTTTCTTTTCATGCATGCACGTCGGTTCCTACGGCTCTTGACACCACCTTCAACTAACACACGATTAATTTGGTCGTGGTAGGTGTGTCGTGGCCTTCCCCGACTCCTACGTCCATCCACTTTCGCGTTGTATATCTGTTTTGTCATTCTTTCATCTCCCATTCGTTCCACATGCCCGAACCATCGTAGCATGCCCTTCCTTACTTTAACACCGACACTCTCTTTCAGACCAACTCTCTTTCTTACATCTTCATTCCGAACGCGATCTGCGAGCGTTACTCCGCAGATTTTGCGTAGCGCGCGCATCTCGACCGCGTTTATTCTACTTTCATGCGTTTCCTGCCATACCCAACTCTCGCTTCCATACGTTAGCGTAGGTATCAGCACCGCATTGTGTACTGCGAGCTGGGCCTTTTGAATTAAGCCCTTGGTACCTAAAAGTTTGCCTAACGCTCCATTCACACTATTGCCCGCAGTTACCCTCTTTTCTACATCAGCGGTGTACCGTCCATCCCTGCTAAATGCACATCCAAGATATACAAACTCATCCACCTGTTCCAGCACTACATCATTTACAGTTATCCTGGCGTTCGTTCTGTCCTCTTCTCTTTCGAATACCATCACTTTCGTTTTAGTCGCGTTCAAATGTAAGCCTCTCATTAGACAATCATCTTTCATTGTTGTGACTAGTGACTGTAGTTCTGATGGCGATTCGGCTATGAGCACGGCATCATCTGCATACAGCAAACAGTTCACAAGTAAGTCACCCATTCGCAATCCAACATTCATCGATCTTACTCTCTTAAGACAATCGTCCAGGTACAGGACAAACAGCAGAGCCGACAGCACGCAGCCCTGTCTGACGCCAATGTTGACGTCAAACCAGGGAGACAGGCTGCCGCCTACCCGCACACATGCCGTACACATAGTATATACACATAGTATATATACAAGTATTACAGTCATATAATTAACAGTTAGCTAGGAGGTACGTTTATACTGGTCCAGTGCGGATGATGATTGCGCGCTTAAATGAAAACCATCCAGATTATGGTAAAAAATGTGTACTTTATTAAGAAAAATTATTTGAAGAGGGTTTCTCGCTTTGACGAGGGTATTGCTGTTCATTTCATTTCGCAACATTTGTTGTATATTAAATAGATTAACTGTTTATTATTTTTGTCCAATAGAAAGTTAATCAGAACCAACAAAACAGTAGAAGTAGTAGAATAAAGTAATGTCGATGAACTAGATATCGTATGTAAGTACCTTTCTGACATAGACGCCTATGTGTAACTGGTGAAAACAGTTCTATTACGAATAGAATTGCTCGATCAAATTTTAGCTTTTCACCTACATGAATTCTGTGCTAAACTTCAAGGCTTTTAATATTCACGAGAATAACTCTGATATCATGAAACCATCTGAATTGCATTCATTCTAAAATAGCTTCGATTGCATGCAAACCTTTAATTTCCAGCCCGACACTTTTATAATGGCCTGCTGGAAAAATTGTTTAGGTTTTATATTCGGTATTGATGAAAGCAACTGCGAATTGACTTCATTATCTCTCTAATCTATAATAGATTTTACTTCTACCACATTTGGGTATAAACCTACGGTTCTGTATACGGTCCAAGATCTCAAAATTATGCAAATCTACGTTTCTTTAAAACACTTATTACAATATATTTCGTTTACAAGATTTATTATAAATTTCGTTTTCGTTCCTTATTACAATATCTACTAAAATTCGCAAGCCTGCGGGTGGAAGATGGAGAAACTCGTGTAATGTAACACCACTTGATAGATAAATAAAATAATGCATTGTTTCAGGTGTTACTACTACCACATCTGGGTAAAAAACCAATGAGTAGGTAGTAATAACTCAATGGTAAAAACCTACAGTTCTGTATGCGGTCGAATGGTTTTTTAATTACGCAGATTTACGTTTCTTGACAATACATTATACTACATTACAAGACTCGAATAATAGAAGCCGCTTAATAAAGTTTGCTTCATAAAAAATAATTAGAATACCAAACTTGTGCCATTTAACCGCACAAAATTCATGGTACAGTGAGCGATTAAGCCTTTATTTACTTCCGATTAAAAGTTGATGAGAAAAAATTACATCGTTAAAACTTTTAATAAACCTGCACTCGAAACTAAGTCTGCTCTGATTAAATTAGTAGAAGCTCGTTCCGGGTACAGCCAGCGTCGGTGTTTCATTAAAATATACACTAAATATTTTATAACTTCCAAGAAACCTAAGTGTAGGTACCTGTAGTATGGGTAATTTAAGGGTACTAAGTGATCAAAGTGGACCTCTGGCTTTGAAACGGGGGCTTAGGACATTATAACTGGGAAGCAGCGGTATTTTAGTGGTACCTTACCACTACATTCCGTTCTCGTTACCTGTTTTATATATTACGAGTATATATACCTACCAGTGGTAAAATCGTTTTGCAAAAATGTTCCCTTAGTCGCCTCTTACGACACCTTCGGGATGAATTTGGGTTATATAACATAACAATATAAGGACAATATAAGGTAAAGTTAGTAGTAATAGTTGCAATGAACATTTCTGCCATATACCCCTTCTGAAGGCTTTGATAAACTGATTATGAAGTACTGCAAAATTGAGTAACATAATTAACCGAACGGTCGCGAAGTGGTAAACTGCCGCTGCTGAGGTCTCCCAGAAGAAAGAAAGAAAGAAAGAAAAAGCATTTAATTTTGTTCACAGAATGGACATACAGAAATAATTAAAACTAAGTAGATATTCAAAATAAAAGTGCAATAATACATAGTAGGATATTAAGATTCCATAAAACGACACCCGAAACTAATTGAACATTATACCCATAGTAATAACAAAACAAACCCAAACCAAAACTGAAATAAACATAAAAAAGAAAAACAATAGAAAATATGAATAAATAAACCACATGAAGTACAGGTAACCGCAAAGACGGGTAACCCTATCTATTTCCGTGCCCATTCCATGCAAAATTGGGCTCTCCCTCAGCATATGCTGTCAATTTGCATTGACACCGCTGATTTTCTGAGAGTGCCGAGTGTCGAAGGCGCCACTACCCACTGTCGTTCTATGAAGAGGATCCAAAAATACATAAAGTGTTGTGGGGAAATTATATTACCCATTCAATAACAAATACTTAGATATGTGTTTATATAATTAAATATCATACAGCAAACAAAATAAAAAAAATAAAAAAAACACAGTAAATATAATCCTTAAACTAATATATATTAAAACGTAGTGAGTGTTATGTGACAAGATTAAACCATCAACACGCAATAAATCCCCACCCGTTCAGCTGAACCAGACCATGTAAGTATTTTACATTTAAAAAGTTACTAGTAAAAATTTAGTTTGACAGATTTTTACAAACTCATCACCCCAATGCAAACGAAATATTGTGGAATATATAGAAACTATTTAAACACCTATGATATGCACTGTTATTATCTATAACTTTTTCATTTTAAGTTGCTCCATTAAGTAATTACGTCTTAAGTGTATGATGAATGTTTTTTTTGTTTTTAGGTTACGCATAGGAGGAGAAAGGACGTTCCAACAGTGCGTTGCTGCATGCCTAAAACAGCCCCGGAAAGCGAAAGAGAGGCGGCACCACTGTTCTTCGGCTGTATCGCTCCTTCTCGTGCCTCCAACTGAGCCTGTCGTACAGATAAGTAGGTCTTTTAGTTGTAACTACTCCAAACATTAGACTGGCCAGATGCAGTTTTCTCCTGGCTGCCATCCTCAATAGCTTCAGATTATTGATATATGGTGTAATATGGCTCCTCCTAGGGACATTGACACAGAAACGGACACAGGCATTCTGTACCCTCTGAATTAGATTTTCCGTCCGTTTGAGAATACAAGGACCGTAAACTGTGTCGCAGTAGTTAAATTTGGACAGTATCAGACTGTCCACCAGCAGCTTACGGAGAGGCACAGTCAGGTACTGTCTTACATTATACAGCACCTTTAATTTGTAGAAACAGCTGCTTACGACTCTGTTTATATGACTCTCAAAACACAGCCCCGAGTCAATCGTGAGCCCAAGATTGGTGACAGTCTCAACCCTCTCAATCATCTCCCCCTTTAGCAGAACCTTTGGGTCTAGTTCTAGTATAGTTTTTATCTGTTGTTTCGATCCCAGTACTATGAACTTCGACTTAGTAGGGTTCAGCACCAGTGAGTTATTCTCCGCCCACCCTACCACTGTCCTCAGATCAGCATTTATTTCATCAACTGCCGATGCTGTTTCAGAGGGTTTGAAGGATTTGTAGACTTGAATATCATCCGCATAAATGTGAAATTTACAGTTTTTGAAAATAGTCGTTACATCTGCACTGTATAGAATAAACAGCAGTGGGCCTAGTATTGAGCCCTGCGGTACACCTCCGGGTACGGGGCCAGGAGGTGATCGAACCCTAGTTCCATCATCATTCTGTATTTCAACACTCTGCGTCCTGCCCATGAGGTAGCTGTGAAACCACTGCACTGTTTGTCTGGTAAACCCGTAGTAGGACAGCTTTGACAGTAGCAGCGTAAGATTTATTGCATCGAAAGCTCGAGAAAAATCAAGCAGTACCAAAATAGTACCACTCCCAACATCCCTAGCCTCCAGTACATTTCCGATTACATCCGACAATGCAGTAGTCGTGCCACGACCCTTCCTGAAACCAGATTGAACCTCGGGTAATAGATGATTTTCCTCCAAATACTCCATAATTTGTTGGATAAGGAAGCCTGGAAATGACCTACTCTGCTGGATTCTCAAAAAAATTGTTAAAATGTCTAGTTTTTAGATTCTTTAAAATTGTAAATAGAGCAAAAAAAAGAACAACCCGCTGAGTTTCTTGCCAGTTCTTCTCAGGTGGGTCGCGTTGTGAACTGGTGGTAGAGTTTTTGTTTTGTATTCTGGACGTTTTGCAAGCGCATCTGTATAATGCCTATGTGAAATAAATATATTTTTGATTTGATTTGATTTGACATAACCTGTCTGTACACCACACGCTCCAGGACCTTCGAAAGACAGGGAAGGATACTTATGGGTCTCAGGTCTCTATAATGCAATGGATTGTTTTTTTTTACATGTCGCCACAAATCTGGGAATGTTTGAGTCTCCAATGATGCATTTACAATGTCGGTTATGGCTTGTAGAGTGGCCGGCAGGGTCAGAGACAGCATCTCCTGGCTAATCTCATCCACGCCCTGAGCATTCGTTTGGATATCATTTACAATTTTGAGCACTGTTTCAGTTGATACTGGATGTAGATTAAATTGACATGGGGTACACCTGTTGAACTCAAAAAATGTAAGTTGAGATATAGATACCTCACAAGAGCCCGGTACGTTTAGGAAAGCCCGGTTAATAGCATCCGGGTCCCTCAAGTGACTCGGAAGCACTGTCTCCTTATGATCCGGAAGAATATCTGATTTTAAGTTTCGCCACAAGCGTCTAGGGTTGTGCATTTGTTTATTTACATTTGTTTGAAAATATGCTGATTTTTCTCTTTGCAAGGACTCACTGGCCACACGTTTCAGCTGTAAATAATAGTTACGGTGCCCTACCAAGTTAGTGTTGTGATATCTATTCCTAGCCTTATCCCGCAGTCTGAACATCAGGCGGATGTTGTCAGTAATCCATGGAGTTGGACGGTCCTTGAATAATTGTGACTTTTGAGGAGCATGCAGATCAAATAAGAGCACTATACAGGGTCATTTGTAAAACACCAGCAACCTGCCAGGGTTGGATTGTTAACACCATCAGCAACAACATTTGGTCTACCACTTCCAAGATGCCCCAATACACTGAACACAAAAACACAAAAAGCATTTTTCAACTTTGTATCATTATTTCCATACTGTCGTGATATTCATAGTCTATGTTTCATTCATAAATGAAAGATAGCGCTACACCAAGCTACACGCTCGCGTCTTTCAATAATACCTACAAATGGACTCCGGCATAAAATAACCATCAATAACTTGACATCAATAAATGTGTACCTACGTGTCGATACACACACACGTGCAAGGAAAACAGGCACACTGAAGCTACTTTCATTTATGTTTTGTTAAAACATGAATGACTGGCCGTCTCCTGAGCCCATAATAGGCTACGGAGACGTTAAAGCGACTTGAGTCAAGTCATGTGTACAGACCATGTGTACATACACGTCGATGTACACACACGTGCGAAGAAAGCATGCACTCTGAAGCTACTTTCATTCATATTTCAACAGACTTGACTCGTGCCACTTGACCGTCTTAAGAGCACATTATGCCAACTTCAGATGTACTTACACCTCACACGTTTTAAGTTCTCTGACGTTTTGTTCGCCACATATTGTTCGATAACGTTCAAACCAAGTAACAAGTAATGTAACTCTTTTTATTTAGTTACTAGGTACCTACACCAAATAATTTGCTGGTTTATTCAATTACTGCCGTGTCCTGTAGGCAGTTTACAATGTAGGTAGGTAATCCACAATCCCTTCAAACGTTATAAGGTTTAGGACTAGCTACATTAAATGATTAAAATGAATATTTACGTATCTAAAACTTTGTGACATACCTATGTAATCATTCAGTAACGTAGTGGAACATTGACCGGTTCGTGCTGTATCATACGTGTTGCTCGTTTGCTGTAAGTTTGCCGCTGTCCTAGAGGCGGGTGTAGAGGAGTAGTATGGGAGGTGACCGGCAAACTTAGAGCAAACGGGTAGTACTTGCTGCTGGATTCACTTCGAAAACTCGAGCGTTTTTGTGGATGACCACTAAGCACATAATACTAATATCGTGATCAGGTCATCACTAACGAATTGTCCGTTATCTCGTAGTCACTGTTTAGCGAATAACATCATGTCACAGCTTGGTGTACGTAAATTCGGAAACCTTATTCATATTGGCGGTAAGTTTCCGTCACATAGTTATCACTCCAAGCAAACATTCTCACTATTTTCGTGTACTGAAATACTATTACACTGTTACATGCATAAAGTTACGTACGATACATCGATCGATCGACGCGGCGGGTACGCCGGCACCGGGCGGTGGCGATCAAAGAACATACTACCCGTTCGCTCTAACTTTGCCGCTGGCGTAGAGGCGTATACCCGAATTGTTAATTAGACGAAGTAAATTGACAGTAGCTAATGTCACTCCGTCATAGAAAATACGCAACATTGTATGAAGAAGTGACATTAGTTGCTGTCAATTTACTTTGTCTAATTAAAAATTCGACTTTATTAAGGAGCCGAGCGGCAAAGTTAGAGCGAACGAGCAGTAGATGACGTATGTCGCGCGCGCATGCTCACGGCCGACTGAGTGGCGCAATTAGGTCAAGTCCTTGAAGTTCGCACCCCCCGCGGCCCTGCCCCACACCTTGCACTTACAAATTTGTACGAGTTTGTTTACGTCGCAATCTTTGGGAAGGGCATAGTATAAAATATTTAACCACTACATTAGATTAATATTTTTTTTGTATGAAAAAAACATGAAACGAATTATCAATAATGGTGTATCTCCAAAAACACCTCCAGATTGAGCCAAGGTGGACGATAGGCTGTACCGATCAGCAAAGTTTTTCCTAAAGCACTAGTGGAGATCCACATTTGTTCCACATTAGGATTTACTGGGTGCTCCCTGGTTCTGGCACTTATACCCGTTTTAATGTAAAAGGCCACTCCACCACCACGGCCCTTTTTTATATTCATCGGCCTGGGTACATGTCTGAGCCTATACCCCTGCACCGTTGGAGCCCTTCCTTCCTGGTCCTCCTTGAGCCACGTCTCATTAATAGCCATAATATCTACAGCATGATTCAGCATGGCCACCCTAAACTCCTCATGCTGCAGTTGAAAGAGAGCCTGTATTTAATAATCCGAATTTCAGATGTTTCCCGCTTAGCATGGAAATGGTGTCCCCCTATAACAACCACCAAATGCATAAGTAAATTTGTAGTGGGGATTATGAATACTGAGCTGCAGGCTATGATTGACATCAATGTTTCTCTTTGTGGAGCAATATGTTTCATATTTAAGTGTTTTGCATAGTGTTAATCTGATTATTATCAAAAAAATGAATGAATAGAGTGTGTTTATACACCGTGTTATTCTCAGAGGAATTTGAGTTGTAATATATTGAATATATATAAAAAATGTGTATAATATAAGCCTAGATATTGTATATACATAGTGTGGGCCTCCTAGTGGCAAATACAATACTATAAATGTACACAGCCTCCAACCGGGGCACATTTTGACAGACTAACCAGGTCTATGAATATTATTTATTTTGTTATTAAATGGTGTATTACAATTATGTCCTATACGCATATACTCGTAAGTTCCGTAACCTATATATTTCTAGAAAATTGCAAAAACGTGGCAACCCTGAAATAATGCGCGCGACGCCGTCTTTGCGGTACCCATCCCCATATCCTAAAATCATACCAAAGAAGTACATATAAAAAATAATGAGTTCCAAACACAGGTAGCAAAGAAAATCACTGTGAGGTGGATCGCCCTTCAAAGAGAGTGTGTAGATCCGTCTCAGATCTGATGCGATGCGTTGGATCGCCGGGTCTCCTGCAGGTGAGGACATGTCCCCGCTTGGTCCACACGAACCTCCAGCCCGCCGCGCCGGCAGCCTCCCGCACCGTGCGAAACAACTGCCTATTGGTGCGCGTGAGACGCTGATTAACGTAGAATCGGCGCGGCGGCGCGACACCCGCCACGCTCCCCGTGGTGGCCGTGCGGCGCACGCGGGCGCTCCGCAGCAACTCGTCGCGAACGTCGCGGCGCGCCAGGCGCGCCACGAGCACACGCGGGCGCGCCTCGCGGGGCCCCTGCGGGCTGGTGGCGTCGAGCGCTCGCCGCCCCACCCGCTCCACGCTGACCACGTCGCGCTCGTCCAGGGCGACGCCCAGCTTGGCGCCGAGTGACTTGAGGAGGTGGACCGGGTTCTCCCCGGGCTGCTCCGGCACGTTGGATATTTCCACGTCGTTGGCGAGGAGCTCCTGGTCTCTATCATTAAGCTCGCGTCTGAGATTATCAACGGTAAGCTCAAGAGACCCCGCTCCGGCGGTGCCTTCTAGCGCCTGCAGTTTTTCTTCGATTCCGTCGATGCGCGTATTGCATACTTGCACAGACTCCTTTATGGCATTTATCTCAAGCTCCATTTGCCTTTGGAATTTGTTCACGCCTTAATTTCTTTCAATAATAAACTGAATTCTCGGCCTCCGAATCCCTCTTGCGCTCCATCGCTCGTTCGAGAAAGTATGAGCCGATCGGGGGACACAGGAGCAGAGTCCGAGTCGCTCACCCTACTGATATCAGGGTGGGTCCCACGGACGGGAGTTTCATCGTTTCTCTGCTTAGCAACAGACGGTCGTTTGCATTCAGGGCAACACCAGTCCGAAGGGACACTGTCCCTAGCAAGTATGCCCACACAAGCCCTATGATATTGGTTAACAAATTTTCTACACTTCGCAGACTTTCCAGTTTCCGCTTGCGATATAAAACGGCCACAGCCTCCGCACTTAATCATCTTGTATAGAATATTTCACTGTTTATTTATACCCAAACTAATTAAAAGCTTGTATTATATCGCTATTCCACAACAGATGGCGCTGCTAACCGACGCGATTCAGCACTGCCCAGTGACGTCAAAGATGCGTGCCCAGCCACTCGATAACAGATGTCGTGTGAAATATTATGCGCCATTTTCAAACAAGCGAAATATAAATTTACTACCGCCCTCAATGTTCACAAAATCAATCTTTATTTTTAATTTTAGCGAATATTATTTCACAGGAATGTTTTCAACTTAACTCTCTGCATCCACAAAATGTCTAAATGTTTGATGTAAGTAAGTAATATCAACTTGTAAACTGTAGGACCACTCTGACCTCAAAAAAGTTCCTTCACTGTATACGTACTTCTTACTTTTTGTTTTGATATAAATGTATTTTCCAACTCTGCGATTTATTTATTGTATACTTCAAGGCACTTTGTTCACGATTCTTCACTTTATTATCGAAATTAAATACACTATATATTTTTAAATAGCTTTTTTTACGCACAACCTTATACACACGTCTAACATAGATGGTGGCGCCATCTACCTAATATACTAATAAAGACCGCGTCTGCCTGTCGATGTCCGCGACTGCCCGCACCGCGAACGCAACGCACACGACGGGCGGAGGCAGTCAGTTCACGACGTTCGTTCTAGCGAAGAGCTACAGTTTGGGTGTTTGCTGTGTATAAGAGGTATATAGGTAGTTATATATGTATAAAGTAAATAATATTGTTGACAATCTCACACGACAGCGTCTGGACCAAATTAGATATGTTTATAGAGTGATATAAGTAGATACTACTTACGTGGAAAACAAGCACATGAACTACCCAATCGCTAGGTTCACAGTACCGTGCCCTGTTTGTGTTCCCGCAGTCAATGAAACGAAAACGCACAATCATTGGCCACTGGTGATGACAACTTTCAACCGCCCAGAAGACTTTAAATTATACTGCCGGACCTAGCGCATTTTCATCCCTTTAGTTTCAGTTCCCATGGGAATACAGGGAGAAAATATATGTAATGTCATCCGTGGATAGAGAAGCTCTTCCACAGTGAAAGCATATTTAAAATCAGTTCATTAGTTTTATTTATACCACTAAGGTGGCAGCCAGGCTTACGGCCCACCACAAGGACTGGAGGTCACTGCAGCCTATGAACGTTTGCTGCACCATAGGTACTCACGCTGCCGACCCTGTAAAAACCTTCTTAGAACCCTTAGTTTCGGGGCCTATTCGATGTAAACATTCAAATATTTCCTCTTTATTATATTAGTGTAGATTAACGACTAACAAATAAACTAAAAATATGTAAAAGGGATCGTTCTCAATAAAGGAGCGCCGTATCACAATTTACGTAGACAGACGGTAGTACCCAACAGCATAGAAACTCTACAAATTGTACATTAATGTGAGTGAACGCGGGGGTTCTTCCAACTCTGGGTAATTGTTATAACAATGGCGTCCCCGGAATGTTATCGTGGCAGTGAAATTAAACCAAACGAACCATTGCTCACTTTACCGGGAAGTAAGTGTATCCATTCTGATCCCGGCACTGGAGTGGAAGCATTCACACAATTGTTTCAGGAACAATCAAATGAAAATGGGTAGAGTAGGTGTGAACTTTGGGATTCGCCAATGTCTGTTTATTGAAACATAGAAGGCAGGTAGATATACGTTACGTTACAATGGTGATCGATATTTGCATAAAAATAATAACCATAAAATATTTTGGCATATGGTAATTTAGACTAATGATATTTATGCATAATTTTGCTATCCATAACACATTTAGCATAATTGTCTTAACCCTCGATCACTCGCGCGGTTTTTAGCCTCGTCAGCACTCGCGGGGTGTTGTGGCCACCCCACATACATAAAGTGAATTTATGTAAATATATAAACAGTTACTGGTATTAAACCAGCATTTTATTATTGTGTGTTGTATGACGTATGTAAATAAAAAACCTAAATTTAATAATCAACTTTATTACTGTTCTACAAAACATTTATCATAATCAGCCTTTTTTTGCATAACATTGAGATCTTTCCTCAATCTTATAAAAAAAATAATCTTCTTTTATTTTAACATAAGCTTTCTCGTTAAAAATAAAAAATACAAGAATTAATTAACAAAATTAAATTAAAAATCTCATTTTTCGTGACAAGAACTACAAATTACCTTCATGTGTTTTTGACACATGGTTCGTTTGCAAAAATTACAGTGAATCAACGTTTTGATGTCTTTAGAGCGTGGACAAACTATACAGCGCTGCTTTTTTGTTGGTGACGATCCTTCCGTGCTTGGTCCAGGAGCAATAAACATCCTCTTGAGTGCTTTCGGTGCCAACTCATCTGAAAATAAAAAAAATGAGAATATGTTACATACGAACACAGAAAGGTAAATAAAAGTATGTATAAACAAAATACTATTACAAACATGCTTACAAATACGTCAATTTACATTTATTACAGTAAATACCGGCATAATAAACAATTTACATTTACAAAATAATTGAAATCACGTACCTTGCTGATAAAGTAACCTCTGTAAAAGTATAACACGAGCACTCGCGGGGTGTCGTGACCACCCCAGACAAACTTTGACACGTCCTCACGCTGCGAGCATTTGCGCCACACACCCCTCTCATCCCGGGTCGACACGTTTAAAGGTCACTTGAAGGTACTGAGACGAACAAATGCGTAACTAAAGAAATTATCAGTAATTTTTACGTTTAAAAATGCGCGGGGTGCCTACAACACCCCGCGCGAGTGATCGAGGGTTAATCGTAAATAACATTATATGCTAATGTTATTTATGATTATCATATTCAGGCACAAAATTTATAAGCATAGCTTTATAAAGGCATACAAGTATCAAACTATAATGAAAAACTTATGTAAAATAATTAAATTGGCGGCTTAGGGGTGGCCCAAGGGCCACCTCCGCTGCACCTAAACCTACTTTGACACTATATAATGTAGGAAATACTGGTATATACTATTAGGCGACTGTACACTATGCCTAAAACTATTGTGCAAATTATAACTATGCATAAATATATTAGACCTAAATATAATTATTCCGCATTACAATGCTGCTAAAAATCAATTATGACCAAGTATAATTATGCCAAAAAAAGTATGACAAATTAATTGTGCCAAATCATTTTAGGAACAAATACATTATGTTTACGAAAGCTATCCCGTGATCGAACTATGTTGATAAATAAGAGTTTATCAATTCATAAATTCAAAGTGGCATTACGACATGTGTCTAGAAAAGGTATATCGTTTCATTTTCTTTTGATTGAATTCTACTCGTACTTTTGTCAAACATGTTAATACATCACTTGTCAAAATATTTTTCAAAGACCCAGACGTTGTATAGAATAACGTTTCAAAAGATACATTTTTACCGAATTAATCGAAAACTCGTAATTGTATGGCTGCTCTTGTAGCACAAAAATTAAGCTTTGAAAATTCTCTCATAGCAGTTCGTTAAAGAACAAACTTCCATCTAATTGTCACAGTACACGATTTTCAGTGTTATAATGTATAAATCCTCTCCAAAAGGCAATTTAAATCTGGCAAATTTATTTTCTTATACTAGGACACAGTAAAATGCATACCTACTCTCTAGTTGGAATACGCTTTGGTATCACATCAAAATGACATAAATATTCATGAAACCCCTCCGCTATTCATTAGACGGACTCGCCATTCGTCACGATTGACGAAAATGTCATTATTAATACCTAGCAAAAAGCCTATTTTTAATTTGGGGACGGTTATGAATAAAAATGTACGGGTATCTTTTATTGGACTGAAAAGATTATTTTTGGTGAGGTCAAAGGAAATTTTGATTTTTGACGGCCTGAGGGTTAGCGCAGTATTTTGTTTGTGTCGATCATTTATTTTTTATGAGATTTGAATATTTTATTTTTCAAGGCTTTGTTTTAATGAACTACGCATTTTACGACTGATACTTGGATTGTTCTTAAAAGTTGTATAATGCAGAAGAATGATACAGAGCTGAAACAAACCTCTTTCTCGCTCCTTTACAATATGATAATAATATCATTTGTTTGCTAGTTTTATGACAGTGATGTTTAACAGGAGTGCCCATCTATCGTCATGTAAATTCCTACATTAAACTTTACACCTGATCCTACATTAAGAAGGCGCAAGCTGCTGAGAGATTGGATCGAACAAAGTAATTTATATTTGTACAGCTACTTCACAAAATATAAATTTTAGTGGACCAGTTTCTTGTTAAAAGGGAACAAATAGTTGAAACTTTATGTCCCCCTATAAACAGTGTCCGCTCTTACACAACTTGTGGAGAAACCAAACCCGAAAAACATTGTCCACGCCATACCTTCTCCAATCCTTTCGGCCCCTGTAGCATCAAAATTACCAACGAAACCCAAAGCAGCTAATTTACAGATAGTTCAAATAGTTGGCACCAGCTGTGTACTCAGTAGATGATACGCTTTGAACTCGATAACTTTGTAACTACTTTCCGGTGTCTACGGTACCTACTCATGGTAAAGGATGTTTTAAACTTATGCTCTGTCGGCGGATATTTTAGTTACACTCAATTTCTTGGTCCGTATATCACCGCCAAACTCCAACTTTCATAACAATATTCCTTAGTATAGAAGTGTAAGGGTAGATTACACATTGGCTAACGGACGAGGGTTTGACACACGTGTTTAACGACGACGCCGAAAAAAAGTCAAATCACATCTGCCTCTAGCAACCAATCGAATGAGATACGGATTCAAAATGTAGATTGCAAATCTGAAATCCACGCTAATTTGAGCAAGAAAATGTTTGACTTTAGGCGAGGCGGGCCTTTTTACCTGCCATTGCCCTGCAATAAAAAATAATTTGATAAGAATTTTGAAACCATAATAGATTAAACCTACTAATCTCAAAGACTTCTATATAAAATGAGTTAGACATGCCCAACGCACCGATTTTTGAAACCTATAAACTGCGCTAATTAGCAGCGTTGTTCGCACTGTTGTGAGTCAAAACTTCGAGAGTAGGTACTCGAATTGCAATTGGAGTCCATACGCCTTCTCTTTTACTCTTGTTCTATCCGTATATTGCTATTGTGTGTGGTGACAATTACGTAAATAGTATTTATAAGTGAGTGTAGTCTTAGCAATGTGGGTGTTTGAGGATTGCTTTTGAAATCTCGCTTGTTAGAGTTTTTTTTTTTTTTTTTTTTGACGCGGGGAACGCATTGACGCGCCTTCATCCCAGCTTCAGGGGCAGCTGGGATGGTGTGTGGGACTCCCGGCCCGGTCCGGAATGGACCGTCCTACCCACTAAACCCCGCGGTGTTCCTCCTCACCCTTTAGCCGGGCCGAGGGATATCAAAAGATTATTCACGTCGACCCGGCTAGGGGCGCCCCGTTAATTCGGAGCTCTCCTCGGGGGAGCCAGATGGGCGGCTCCCCAAAGCTCTCTAAGGAGCTGAAAAAACCACGCCTGCACCGCTCTCGAGCGCCCCTCTGTCATAGAGGAGTCAGAGAGCGGCTGGCGCAGGCGTGCGCTAATGGGCACCCCCGGAACACGGGGAAGGTGCCCACCGCCATGTGACCGTTGGAGGGCGGGGTCCCCCAACCTTACGCCCTCGGTCATGAAACAATCGGGGGACGTGCGCTAGCTCCTAGCGCAGGCGCCCCCAAACTGCATGACAGGGCGGGAGCATTTACCCAAACTCCCGCCCTTCCATGCAGTGCCTCTCATACTTCGCCACTATCGCCTCGCCAGCAAATGTGGTGGAGCGACAGCAGCAACACGATACAATCGGGGGCGCGCAGTGAACTCCTTACTGCGCCGCCCCCGAACTGCACGGCGAAGCGGGAGTATTTTCCATTACTCCCGCTCCCCCGCGCCTCCCTCTTTGCCGCCATCACCTCGTCAACTGACGAGGCAATAGCGGCCCAGCACTGCTGCTGCCGACCGTGTTGCTACTCACGGCCGGCAGCAACACACACCACCGAGCACCCCACAGGTGGGCTGCTCCCGCCTCGGCCGGAATTTGCCAGAGTAGCATCACTCCCCCACAGAGGAAGGGGAGTGGTCGCTACTCCGTTGCCCAGAATGCACCACGAGGAGGACCCGACCCATTGGGGTCCCGAAGATGTTAGCAGGACCCCGCATCCCCGCTTGTTAGAGTACGGCGCGTCTACCTCAGTTTATATAGAAGTCTTTGACTAATCTCCATTAAAAGGAGACCATACAAACTCTTCAAAATTTTTTCAAGAAAATTTCATCCACCTCCTTCGGTTACAGCGCAAAGTTTAAGAGGCCGTACAATTTAGCATACTTAACGTATAAAATCAATACGTAGAGAAATAATTCGCACAAGGAAAACGTGTACATTGGTTTGATTATATTGAAATTTATTATTTGAGATATTTAGAAACGGAGTAATTTTGGAGGCGAGTGACGAGACGGTCTCCTGGAATATTATACTTTAAAGCAGAAGTGTTGCAAAAGGACTTCAATGTGGCATTGATGGTGACATTCGACTTGTTTAAAAGAGAAAGCAGAGTTATTACAGCTGACGTAGAAACGGGCGACTCACAGCATATTCAACAATTATTTAACACACGAGTCACATAAAATATTCACAGTTTCTTGCCATGCATACATACGATATTAACTAACCTAAATTTAATAAATTTTACTATTCCATATGTCGCGTGATAGGTGGGTCAGCCACCTTATCAAGTGCAATTATAGGTATATTTACCAGGGAGATAAATATGAACGATGTGGTAGTAGTAGAACTGCAGTTATCTGCGTTTATTCTTCAGCGAATCGATATATTACAATAACAACATCGGACTTTCGTCCCTTTAATCAATTAACGAGAGAGGTTTCTTAGTCCTGGACCACCAGTCCCAGTGATGTGCACAGATGGAGAGTGTCAACATCACCTGAAGAGCCGCAGGCCGGAGTGAGAGCCCGTCGCCGTCGCGCAGCTGTTTTTATAGGCACCGGTAGAGGAGGCTGCGCGGGGCGAGGGTGCGGGGACGCGCGCCTCGCACGATGCTCGCGCGTGAAGGTGGCGTGACATGACGTCATCGTCACACATAGCCTGTTGGATAATTCACCGTCTCTATTTTATTACAAGGCGAATTCAATTCCAACCACCTGAGATCGAAAGTCAATATAGTTATGAAGGAAATTCCCGCTCACAATCAAAGACACTGCAAACTTTTCCACACAAGTGAGCGCGCATGAAATCCAACACATCACGACAGCGACACAGGGCGCCGATCACAGACAATACAACCTAAAAGATAACACTTTGCCTGGCAAACTTAGCACGTACCGATGTTCAGTATTGAGACTTCCATACCGGCCAGCCCCTTTCTGTCTCGCTCTGTCATCTAATCAGTCGTAATATAACACAAAGATGTTCAGTGTTACTCACCAACTAGCGCGAGGTAGCTATGCAGAGAACTCTTTCCCAGGGCGCCTTACTACAGAGATTCCAGTGTGCGTGCAAAGGTAGGCTAGGGCTCTCACGAAAACAGCCAGGTAGGGTGTACACACATATATTTATATAACACACAGTACACTACAGAGACAATGAGATTACATAGATACAGAAAGCACAGACATACATAAAAATATTGCGGGTTTAGGTACTACTAGTACAGCACTACACTAAATCAGCGTGAGGAAGTAACTTAGGCGGCTAGATTACATGTATAAGTAGCTGACAAGTACTGGCCTTCGTTGTGGGTGAGAGCGACTCCGTATGTTGTAAATGCCGGGTGTAGACGGCGAGCTTCTTACACATGCACCCTGCTCGCGCAGTCCACGTATGATTGGGGTGTGGCTTCTCCCACTATACAGTGGCAACCTCCAGCCCCTAATAAGCGACCCTGTCACGAAACAGACAACTAAATAAGTCGCTGACCACGTGACAGACGAAGATTGACATGGTTTGCAAAAGAAGAAGTGACTCACCAGTTTTCTGGGTAAAATGTAGCAAGAAGAAATGCAGCAACCCAATCACAGCCTGTTAGGTTATGCGAAGTAACGAATAATCGCGCTTGAGCGAAAACTGATTCGCGGCACAGACTCAGAGCAAAAAGCCCAAGGACCTCCAACTACCCCAAAGCAGGTCCCCGGTCAAAGTCAGTCTTCGCGAAAAATCTTAACAAAACCTGTTCCTTTAAATGCAAAATCATCGGGTGCCGTAGACAAAACCTGTCACTTGTGTCAAAGGAAAACCACAGATAAAAAAAACCAGCGATGAATTGATTAAGGGCGGCTGTACACATTGTCAAGCCCGAGACCAGATTGCTACACATAAAAAAATAAATGCTACAACCACCCCCCCCCCCCCCCCCGTAATAGTATTTCCTGCGGATATGACACGCTGGAAATACACAATAAAGAAAACAGAAAAGTACTGACTAATAAACAAAGACAACCAGCTAGGTCCTTCAACCCCAAGCTGACTGCTACCATTACAATAACAAAGAAAGATCCTCCTATACACCTAACTAGACACTGACTCGTGTACCGGACAGGCTAAGTAACTAGAGTCTAATGCCCTTCATAGAAAACGAATGCTCCCTTTACTCGCTGCTGATACCCTAACACTACCCAAGCTCTCAGGATATTGTAGAGTACTGAAGAGCGAATGAGAGAAAAACGCTCGGTGCGGTGCATAGAAGAAACTACAACGTGACAATTTGAAGTCACGTACACACATAGAAATACAAACAAAAGATTAAAATAGTCTTACATAATGATCACATAGCACTGGTTTAATAAACTAGGTACTCCCCAAGATCCCTACCGTCCAGATCTGACAGCCTATATACTAAAGGGGATCGTTTAGCAGTCACCACACATTTAAGGAACTTAGGGGCTAGCTTAGAAGTAAAGTTCTTGGCCTTGTTTGACAGGTAGAACGTGCGTTTGTAAACTATCTGTCCCACTTTCAGCTCCACATGCCTTTTTCTGAGGTTGTAATACTTCTCATTACGCTGGTGGGCAACATTCAAATGTTTCCTCACCTGGTCGTACATGCGTTGTATTTCTCTCAGCTTGACACCGAAGGCTGATGGATCGTCTACAGAGACTGAAGCAGGGTGGCACGCAATATCTGTCTGCCTGTATAGCACTCCATCTCCAATAAACTCCCTACCATGTACCAAAAAGTAAGGGGTGAAACGAGTTGCTTCGTTAGCTGCAGTGTTTAAAGCGCACTGTATCTCAACCAAGAATGAATCCCATGACTTGTGTTGTGACTTCACATAGCATGAGATCGCTTGAACAACATTACGAATAGCTCGTTCCGCCTGATTAGTTTGGGCATGATACCTAGGGTTATAATATATATTAGGTACATTGTATTTAGCTAACAGACCTTTAAATGGCTTACTCACAAACTGAGGGCCATTATCCATGTAAATAGTCTTGCAGACTCCGTGCACGAGAAACACACTCTTCTCTATGAATCTCGCGACTACAGCGCCTGTGGCAACCCGAACAGGGCACAACATGACGTATTTGCTAAAGTAGTTGGAGACCACGATCAGGTGTACGTTTCTATTGCTCAAAGTGGGAAAGGGACCAAGCAGATCGACAGAGATAGCTTCGAATGGCTTCGAAACCCGCTTCGGGCTACCCATTAGGCCGGGACGAGACGTATTTACGGGTTTGTACTGCTTGCATGTTTTGCAATTCCCAACATATTCTTTGACGTCCTCGTACATCTTGGGCCAGTAATAATTCAGGGCTAACCTTTTATGCGTCTTCCAAACGCCACCATGGGCACTAAGTGTGTCATCGTGGTACTTCGAGAGCAGGGGCAAGCGATCCTCCTGAGGTACCACCAGCTTCCAGTCAAAGTCAAAGAATATTTATTTTTAGTTAACCTATATAGAAGGTTGTCACGAATGTCATAATTTGGTGACTTTCTGGGGTTCTTCCGAACACTATTCGTGGTGTGGTCATACCACGGGTCTTTAGTGGGAACTGCATCGTGAGAATCAATCTTGATGCGTGACAGAGCATCAGGTACAACGTGGTCTTTACCTTTTCGATGCTCTATGTCAAAGTCGAATTGACTGAGCCTCATACTACTCCAACGTGCTAGACGACCCGTGGGATTTTTCAGTTTATGGAACCACAGAAGAGATGAATGATCCGTGACGACCGTACATTTTTGGCCTTCGACGTACTGTCGAAATTGTTCCAATGCGAAGATCACGGCCAGAAGTTCTCGTTCAGTTGTGCTGTAGTTCACCTCGTTCTTGTTGAGAGAACGGCTACAGTAGGCGATAGGGTGCTCAACACCATCGTGAGTTTGTGTCAGTACAGCAGCAACTGAGTAAGCTGACGCGTCACTAAGAATGCGGAAGGGCATCTCAAAGTTAGGCATTTTTAATATAGGGGCAGAAACCAAGGCTGACTTTAGCAGGTTAAAGGACTGTTCAGCCTCAGGGGTCCATTCGAACTTAAGGTTCGTAGAAGTCAGTTTGCACAGAGGTTTACTAATCTTAGAGAAGTTGTTAACAAAGCGACGATACCAGCCGGCCATTCCCAGAAATCTCTTAACCTCCTTAGGGTTAGAAGGGGTGGGATAGTTGAAGATAACCTCAACTTTACCCGGGTCTGTCCGTAGGCCATGTTTGTCCACATAATACCCCAGGTATTTGAGTTCACTCCGACAAATGTGGGATTTTTTCATGTTAATTGTTAGGCCAGCATCCTTGAGTTGCTGATAGACTCTATGTAAGAGCTCTACATGCTCCTCAAAGGTGCTGAACACACAGACTATGTCATCCTGAAACGCAAATACCTTGTTGTCGAACTCGGGACCAAACAGACGGTCCATGAGGCGTTGCATCGTGGCAGAAGCACATGGAATTGTAGTGGAACAATCCTCTCCGGGGAACCGAAAAGCAGTCTTCTCAGCAGACTGGAGTGAGTCGAACGGAATCTGCCAGTAGGCCGCACTCAGATCTACAGAGGTTAAATACTTAGCATTATTAAGATGGTCCAAGATTTGATTGATATAGGGTAAGGGGTAGGCGTCATTCTTTGACACAGAGTTCAGCTTGCGAGAGTCCAAGCACAATCTGAGGTCGCCGTGCGCCTTCTCCACCATGACCACTGGAGAGTTCCACGCGGACTGAGACGGGGACACTACTCCCATCTCCAGCATTCGGTCCAGCTCGGCTTCCAGGGCCCTCTGTTTAAGGGGAGAGAGCGGATAATAACGCTGCTTGATCGGCTTGCTGTCACCAGTGTCAATGACATGGTGCACAAGTGAGGTCCGACCTAAACCCACCTTATCAGTGTTCAATGAGTCGAATTTTTCAATGACCTCGTTTGTTTTTCGACACATTTGTTTAGTTGTCAGGTTGTCGTAATCCTCGAGGCCACCGTTAAGGGACACAGACTCTATAGGATTATTATCACTAAAACTATCAAGGCTAATATTTTGTAAAATTAATTTATCACTTAACTTAAATTGTTGCCAGAAATCCACACCAAATATCATGGAGGTGGTTATTCCTGGGACAACATAGAACTTGACAACTCGGATAACCGAATTGTACTCAATTGGCAAAGAGATACAACCCAGACATTGCAAGTGAGTGCTGTCTGCAGTTGTAATACGAAAAGTAGGATTGATACTCACAAGATCAAAACCCAGTTCCAAGAAGATGCGGTGCGCTCCCTTACCTAGTATAGAGCAGGAGGCACCGGAATCTAGAAGGCCTAAGACATTTAAATTTAAAACCTTAACAACTAGATACGGTGTAATGTCACTATCCCGTTTAGGAAACCGGACCTTATCAGAAATAGACTCAGATACAGAGTAGTGCATAGAGTTCCTAACAAGGCCCTGGCCTACGCGTTTTTTGGCTTGCCAGCACATTGTGAGCAGTCTGGGGTCTTGACTCCTTTGAGACCACACCGCAAACACACCAGCTCTCTTGACTGTGTGCAGCTGTATGCAGCGTGTCCGCCCCCGCCACAACGAAAGCATTTGCATTTGTGGGAGGTAGTCGGCGTCTCCACTGCAGACACCTGGTTGGTGGGCTTCTGTATTGTGCATGAGACTGTCCAGCTGCTCTTCACTGGGCATCTTACATGACAACCTTGAGAACATGGCTTGCATTGTACATATATAGTTAACTAAGGACTCAGAGCGGGCTTGTGTACGTTGTCTTATCTCATTCCTGAGGCGGTAATCATAATCAGGAGTATCAAAGGTATCTCTAAGCTCACTAATAAGATCCTCATATGAGATGAAGTTAGCTTTGTTTGTACGGAACCAAGACAAAGCCGGTCCATCCAACAGGTCGGAGAAAGCCATAAGGAGTCTAGGCTTAGTAACCTCCCGAGCACATCTAAGTTCCTCTGATCCCTCTAAAAACACACGTACACAAGTAGAACCATCATATTTTAAATTAAATGAACATAAGTTAAGGGGACGTTCTTTATACACTATGTTACATGTAGAACTATTCCTACTTGAACTAGCTCGCACCGAGCGGTCCTCTCTCACTACTGGTGAAGTATACTCCACCTGGTCACGACACGAAGGATCATCACCATCATCATCCGAACCCTCGGATTCAGAATTACTACCGGGTTCAGCCCTAGCAATGATCTTCACTAGCCTACCACGAATTTCCACCAGGTCAGGGCAATCCAAACCACAACGCGCCAACCTAGTTAGCAGATAGTTTGCTCTGACAGTTATCATTAAGCGAGAGTTATTATTAGATAGAAACTCACCTGACTGAAGAGCCTCCTCCAACTCGGAGACCTTCGGAAGGCAGGTCGAGAGCTCAGCCGATGCATCAGCGGGTACCGGAGCCCTCGCTTTGATGCTTCCCCGACGGACAAGTCGGTGTGCCGTTCTCAGCTCACCCCGAAGACCAGTCACCGTCGCATCCGGTTCCACTGAAATTCCCATGTGGGACAGCTCGTTAGCAAGTTCATCCTTTCTTAAATAATTAACATACTTTTGCATCTGTGCCATTATGTAAAAGTTTAATTACAAAAGTTTTAATAATGTAAATGACACAGATGGGGTTCAAATACCAAGTAAAGAATATAAATTAAGTTTCACCAAGTGTATAATAACTAAGGTTTTAAATTAATATTTAGAATTTTAACAAAATTACAAGCTGACTAAAAGAGTTTAAAGTTTATAAAGTTTCTGAGAGCAAGGTTCAGGTTAATATTTAACTTGCAAGGTACCTACATACCTTTAAAAAAAAATTATAATTATACAGAGTGAAATTCACTAAGTTTACACAGTGAGAAATTTACCAAGTTTATCTAACAAGGTAAAGCTATAGAATAATAAATATTAATCTATACTAATATTATATTATAATAAATATAGGTGTGCACCATAAAAAAGAAAAAAAAAGAACATAAAAAAGAAAAGAAACACAATAAGAAAAGATGTGGGTATGCCAAATAAAATCAAAAAGTCTTTCCAAAATCACAGCTAATTTTAAATTTTTTGAATTTAGAATTTAGTGTCTTTTCCAGCCAAAGATGTAGGTAGCTGGAAGAAGACGAAAGGGATAATTTTGGGCTTAGCTGTTAGCACCACCAATTAACGTCCTGGAGCGTCTCGGACGAGACACCAGGATGGTTTCGCCAGAGGTAACCACCTATGCACACACACTAGACTGAGGCTACCGCAGAGTAGACCCAGAGATTAGCCACTACGTTGGGAGCCAATTTATAACACAAAGATGTTCAGTGTTACTCACCAACTAGCGCGAGGTAACTATGCAGAGAACTCTTTCCCAGGGCGCCTTACTACAGAGATTCCAGTGTGCGTGCAAGGGTAGGCTAGGGCTCTCACGAAAACAGCCAGGTAGGGTGTACACACATATATTTATATAACACACAGTACACTACAGAGACAATGAGATTACATAGATACAGAAAGCACAGACATACATAAAAATATTACGGGTTTAGGTACTACTAGTACAGCACTACACTAAATCAGCGTGAGGAAGTAACTTAGGCGGCTAGATTACATGTATAAGTAGCTGACAAGTACTGGCCTTCGTTGTGGGTGAGAGCGACTCCGTATGTTGTAAATGCCGGGTGTAGACGGCGAGCTTCTTACACATGCACCCTGCTCGCGCAGTCCACGTATGATTGGGGTGTGGCTTCTCCCACTATACAGTGGCAACCTCCAGATCCTAATAAGCGCCCCTGTCACGAAACAGACAACTAAATAAGTCACTGACCACGTGACAGACGAAGATTGACATGGTTTGCAAAAGAAGAAGTGACTCACCAGTTTTCTGGATAAAATGTAGCAAGAAGAAATGCAGCAACCCAATCACAGCCTGTTAGGTTATGCGAAGTAACGAATAATCGCGCTTGAGCGAAAACTGATTCGCGGCACAGACTCAGAGCAAAAAGCCCAAGGACCTCCAACTACCCCAAAGCAGGTCCCCGGTCAAAGTCAGTCTTCGCGAAAAATCTTAACAAAACCTGTTCCTTTAAATGCAAAATCATCGGGTGCCGTAGACAAAACCTGTCACTTGTGTCAAAGGAAAACCACAGATAAAAAAAACCAGCGATGAATTGATTAAGGGCGGCTGTACACATTGTCAAGCCCGAGACCAGATTGCTACACATAAAAAAATAAATGCTACAGTAATATTAACGTCGTACGACTGTAGTTGTCAGGGTGCGGCCTTCAAGATGCCAGTAGTAACTAGTCAACTTCTCCCCGCACCCTTCCAATACTTAGCGATTACGTTCTCATAGCGGAGTTAGCGAAAGCGTTCTCTGTTAGCTTGTATTGTCTGTGGCGCCGACATATTGGGAACAACGGTGTGTTTATTTGCAAAAAAATGTGCTCATCGCCTTGTTGCCTCCGGCGCCACCTTGCTCCACCCCGCGTGGCGTGTTTGTGCCAAATGACAAGGTAATCGATGGCGTAGTATCGGAACACGACGTTTCACTAATTTAATGTGTGAGAGCTTCACGATAATTTTGAGTTCTTCGGAAACAGCATTGCTGCGGGTCAGGAAAAGTTTTGTAAAATATAAGGGTAATATAAAGGCGATTTCTTCTTTATTAGAGTTCCGTCTAGCCCGTTAGATAGACTCCAGTATTTGTCCATCTGTCTGTCACCAGGCTGAAAGTATCTCATGAACAGAGATTCCTAAAAGGTTGAGATGTATTTCAGTTACCGCTATAACAACTAAATGTCGTTTTTAGGGTTTCGTAGCCAAATGGCAAAAACGGAACCCTTATAGATTCGTCATGTCTGTCTGTCTGTCCGTCCGTGTGTCACAGCCACTTTTCTGCGAAACTATACGGCCTATGCTATTGAAACTTGGTAACTAGATGTATTCTGTGAACCGCATTAAGATTCTTATATAACACTAGAAAAAAGCAGTCAATTTTGGGGGTACCCATACGCAGAACTGAAACTCAAAAATTTTTTTTTCATCAAACTCATTCTTGTGGGGTATCTATAGATAGGTCTTCTAAAATGCTGTTGAGGTTTCTAACATCATTTTTTTCTCAAGTGAATAGTTTGCGCAAGAGGAACTTCCAAAGTCAAAAAATGAGTGTCCCCCCCCCCTACCCCCAAAATATATTTTATGATGTACATTGCCATAAAAACTACCAACGAAAATTGGTTTGAACGAGATAGAGCTGGTAGTTTTTTTTAAAAACGTCATAAACCGCAATTTTCGGTTACAAAAATCACTACCACTGCGAACGTGTTAAAACATCAATCAAAGTTACAACGAACTATAAGAACTTTTATATTATGTTACTTGCTGCTACGAAACCCTTCATGGGCGAGTCCAACTCGCACTTGGCCGGTTTATTTTTATTTGCTGTTTTTTGGGTAGCCTTCGCGATCTCGCGCGAATTTTCAATAACGAAAAACTTCTATCCAAGGACTAATACTTATTTAAATAAAATATCAATGTATTTTTCATAATTTTCATTTGTAAGTCCGCGCCGAAGGCGTGGACTGAATTGTTTTAAAATAGTCTTAATCATTAAGCTCTTTTATGATTAAGCCAACACGCCAGTTTAGATTTACCCACTTTTAGATTCATAAGTCTATGTAAGATTCTTTAAAGTGATATAACTTTTTTATTTATAAACCGATTGACATTAAATAAACACTAAATGTTAAGCGGGGCTAACTTTAACACAATAAAGAAAACCGCATTGCAATCGGTTAAGCGGTTGCTGAGATTAGCGTGTACAAACGTACAGACAAACAGACATACAGACAAACAGACAAAAATTCTAAAAATAATTGTTTTGGGTTCTATTGCGTTCATAAAACCCCCCTATAATATTTTTTCTCATTTATCGTTCATGTACAGACAGTGACCTGTTACGATTTTATTATATGTATTGATGATGATTGATGATTGATGATATTGATTGATGATAATGTCTTATGTCAGTCAATGAGCTCAAAACTGCGACGACTGAGATTCTTGTTTATTCAAAATGTTATCTACGCCATAGTCAAACAAAATTTGTCAAATATTTCTACTCCCTTCAAGGGATCCCATGTAAAGCTTTATATTATTATATTATAGTTGTGTTATACTGTGGCGATATGTTGAGATTTAAAACCATTTTTTTTAAAGTTGTAGAACAGTGATATTCTTTTGTCCATGTTCATGAAATCTTCCGTACGACAAGTCATTATTACATTTCAATTATCCCTGTATATGTAGGTATCGCGTGTTGTGTTTTAATTTCACGCTGTTTGGCTTAGGAAATACTTGCCACGTCGACCTCTCGCTTTTGAAAATTTAACCATAAATATTGCGGAAAAGAGATTGCTTGTTTTTGATATGTTCAAAGGACATCATTCATTTTGGACCAAAAACTGAAAGTGCCGGCCAGAAAAAGAAAATGTGATATTCGCATAGAACACACAATTTCTAGCAAAAAATACTACTACATTAACCCTGTGCGTGCTATGGTTTTTTTGTTACATGCTTTTAAAATTCGTGAAAAATGTTATTTCGAAGGTGTCATTCTAATTGATATGAGCAGTTGAAAAGTGATTTATTTTATTAATTATGTCTTTCAGCACACATAATAAGCACACATACATATAATTATACCTGTTTCTCCGAAGGGTGAGGCAGAGGCATATTTTATGCCCAATTTTGATTTCTCGTTCCTACATAAAGGAGCATGTAAAATAAAGATAAACAGTATTTTATTTCGACAGAGTCAAAGGCCTTCCTGTAGTCCACAAAAGCCATACACAGCGGCTGATTGTACTCGTTTGTTTTCTGTACAATCTGCCGTACAGTACGGATGTGGTCCATGGTTCTGAAGCCTTTTTGAAATCCGGCTTGCTCCTTTGGCTGAAACTCGTCGAGCCTTCCGGCGAGGCGGTTTGTGACTACTCTCGAGAACAACTTGTAAACATGGCTCAGGAGCAAGATGGGTCTGTAATTCCTCAGCAAAGTCTTATCACCTTTCTTGAAGAACAGAGCCACCGCACTTCCGCTCCACGCTTCAGGTGTTTGTCCCTGTTGGAGGACGGAATAAACAAACTCGTCAGTTCGTTGAGAACCGGAGCCTTCAGTAGTTCAGTTGTAATTCCATCCTCCCCAGGGGACTTGTTGTTTTTAAGTTGCCCGTAAGCCGCCCTCACCTCGCCCTGACCGATGTCCGGAATGTCCTCACTATAGTGGAGCGATAGTGGGACTCGGTGGTCACAATCAGTAGGGTCCTACTCGTCGGCCTTTTTGTCCGTGATGCATACAGGTCTCTGTAAAAGCTCTTAATTTCCTCGAGAATCTCGAACCTTGAGGTCACAGTTCTGCCATCCGCTGTTTTCAGTTTCATCAGACGGGGTCTTCCAAGCTGTTGGGCAAATACTTTGGTACCCCTGTTCTGCTCGATTGCTGCCTCGACGATGCTGGTGTTATAGCGTCTAAGGTCGCGTCGTATCAGCTTTCGGACTCTGAGATTTAGATCCCGCTGGTCTGACGAAGACGAGTGCGCAGATGGCGTTTCCCGTCTTATTCTCATAAGTTCGAGAGTCTCGGGCGAGAGCTTAGAGCACCTGTTATTGCTTTTTCCGGACAAAAACCTTCGGGACACTTGCTGTAGCGTCCTGACCACATTCTCGGCCTTATCGTGAATATTGCCAGTGGTTTCCAGCAGATCAAAACGATTTTGAAGTTCTAACTGGAACCTCTCAGCCCCTTAGGCTAACTGGAGCGCGGTAGGTAGGCTTCATCATACGGGCCCTTTCAGCTCGGAAGTCCAAATTCAGATATGCTCTTAGAAGTCGGTGATCACCACCGGTATTAAACCTGTTAACCACAGAGACATCTCTGAATATAGACTTCCTGTCCGTCATGATGAAGTCTATCTCGTTCCTTGTGACCTTGTCGGGGCATCGCCCAGTCCATTTTCTGTGGGGCTTCTTCTTAAAGAAAGAGTTCATCAAGAAGAGCCCCTGAGACTCAAGAAAACAGACAAGCATATGGCCCCGGTCATATCTGCGCACTGCGCACTACACCAAAGGGGACGATCTTCGTTTGGCCGCGTTCTTGTACTCCCACTTTGGCATTGAAGTCCCCCATCACAACGCTGTAGTGAGTCTTGGCAGTACCATGTAGTGCTTTTGCTATGTCCTCGTACACGGTCTCAACTGCCTCGACAGTGCTTTTCGAGGTCGGGGCGTACACTTGTATCACCTTCAAGGGTGTACCTGTTGGTGAGTCTCAGTATTAAGTACGCTACCCGAGGCGAAACACTGCTGATCTCCACAAAGCTGCTAACAAGGTCCTTTTTCACCATAAAGCCAATCCCGCCCTCGGAAGAATGTCTTCCGTCACCTTCCCGAAAGTAAAACAGGTCGCCTCATGCAAGGGTTAGCGTGTCCTCCCCCTTTCTTCGGGCCTCGCACAATACTGGATGTGCCAGTTAATACGACCTAGTTCTACCTCGAGTTCGGTGAGCCGCTCGTCCAGGCGCAGAGTAGTTCCATTAAACGTAGCCAGGGTTAGTTTTGTATGGCAGCCTCCCGTGACTTGGAGATTCTTAGCACCCCCCCTCCCGCCATCACTCCGACCGCTGCCGTGATCGGGAACAGCGGGAGTGCCGGGAACTGGGGGCTTTTGTTTTGTTGTGTGTATCATAGGAGGATATTTGGCCTTACTGTATCACGCTGGCCAGACGGGTTGGTATAGATAGGGTTTAGTTTCGAATTTTCCTTTTCTGTGCGCCATGACCTCATCCGTTTATCAGCAGGTGCACCACTCGCAGGTGAGGCTGGCTTGGACCCCGGTGTTGGTGGTAGGGCCCCATCGCACACATCGGGCTTCGGGAGGTGGCGGGGTGATTTGCCAGGTACCTGTCGCTTGAGCCTGGGGGGAAGCGCGCGCGGCACCTTTGTCTCAAGTTTTTTGAAACAAGTTTGAACTTGTTGTGAATCGTTACGTACGTTTTGTTTGTGCGTAGGTACGTAGATAATTAGTAAAATGATAATTCTTTCTTATTACAATAGAATAACGTAAAAACAAATCACTATTCAAGTGATGAAATGTATCAAAATACATCATCAAAATAACATTTTTCTCGTATTTTAAAAGCATGTAACAACAAAACCATAGCACGCACAGGGTTAATGTAGTAGTATTTTTTGCTAGAAATTGTGTGTTCTATGCGAATATTACATTCTTTTTTTCTGGCCGGCACTTTCAAAATTGGCCCAAAAATGTATGAAACGTGAATGATCTCCTTTATTTAATTTTATTGGTATTTAAATAGGTATACTGGGAACAGAGGTGTGGAGAAATTCTAATTTTGATTAAAATGTTGATGAGTTGTGAAGGGATTAACCTATCCTATTGTATTGTCAGACATTACTTTACACATTTGATTTTGTGATATCAGAAAATTGTAGCAAAACAGTAAGTTGGGTTTACGAGTCGTTTTTTTTTCATTCAATTTAGTTCTTCAAAGAATCGAATTTAATATTTATGTTCATGAGAAAAATTGTGCTTTTTAATGACAATTACTCTTCCATTGTATGGTTGTCTGGCTACTTGAAGGCAACTGTTTAAGTTTTAGAGATTGAAGGTAAAGAATCGATTAAAACTTTATCTTTAGGTACCTACACCAATTAAAAGCTCATTTCAAAAATTATTATTATTGTACAATTTATTACAGATATTTATGGTCCGTTGCTCAGAGGGGCCGGCGTAACGTGTTACGCCGACGACACCCTCGTTACGGCGCGGGGAGCAACGCACCGTGACGCGGCACTAAAGGCCACGGCATGGGCTGCTCAAGTCGTGGGTCGGATTCGGCGGCTGGGTCTCGAGGTCGATCTTCACAAATCCGAGGCTCTGTGCTTCCACGGACCTCGGATGGGGCCACCTGCGGGATCCAGCCTACAGGTAGGGGGCGTCAGCATCGGCATCGAGCCCTCGATGAAGTATCTGGGGCTCGTACTCGATGGCCGGTGAAAATTCGGACATCACTTCCGACGTTTGGTCCCAAAACTGAGGGGAGCATCAGCCGCACTGGCGCGGCTGATGCCCAACATCAGGGGACCCAACGCTCCCTACAGAAGACTGTACCTGGGGATCGTGCGAAGCATGGCTCTATACGGAGCTCCTGTATGGGCGGAAACCCTGACGGCCAGCAATGTGGCTAGATTGCTGAGCCCGCAGAGAGCGATGGCCATCAGGGTGATAAGGGGATACCGCACGATCTCCGGTGAGGCGGCATGTCTCCTAGCCGGGACCCCTCCATGGGACCTGTAAGCGAGAGCCCTTGCGTCACTGTTCAGATGGCGCAAGGAGGCGCTGGAGCGGGACCAAAGGCCCGCTTATCGAGAAATCGAGGCCCAGCGGTCCATACTCCACCAGGAAACCGTGGAGATATGGAAGGTACGACTTGAGCAACCAAAGGGGGGATTCGCCACAATCGCGGCCGTCAGACCGGTCATGGACGAGTGGCTGGAGAGGAGACACGGTGCTCTCTCCTACCGGTTGACACAGATGCTTGCCGGGCACGGTAGCTTCGGTAGGTATCTGTGGCGAAAACACCGGGAAACCACGGCCGAGTGTCAGCACTGCGAGGACCGCAGCGATGACACGGCGCTCCACACGCTTGTGGAGTGCACGGCGTGGGCGCAACAGCGCCAGGTCCTCGTAGTGGGGCTGGCTCTCGCTCGAGACTATGGCGCGAGCCATGCTCTCCAGCGGGAGTAAGTGGGACTGCGCCGCCTCCTTCTGCGAGCAGGTCATGCTCGTGAAGGAGGCGGCGGGACGGGTACGGGAGAGAACTCTCCCACCCGAGTTCCGCAGTCGGCGGCCTGGGCGCCGCCGACGTGTCTTCGCCGAGGAGTATCGGCCACCATGACCGGGAGCCTGAGGACGGTGAGAGGGCGGCTCACCGTCCTTACAGAAGCAGGCCCATGACGGCAGCGTGACGTGAGCAACCCACGCACGCCCCCCGTTGGAAGCGGGATCACACCCGAAACCCCCCATAGACGCGGGATAGCACCCGAACCACCCCCCGGGCGAGGCCGCACTGGCGGCCGTGGGTCTGTTGTGAGTCCCGGGACATCCTTCGGAGGGCTTACCCGGGACTCCCAACCACAGGCTGTTAGGCGTTACGTGAGGTTTTTTAGTCGGTAAGAGTCCGGCGTAACATCCACTGAGGATTTTCAATTTTAGGAAAAAAAAAATTACAGATATTTACGTATTGATGCTCAGCTATCGTTCTAGTTGGTATCAACCACGCAGTCTTAAACCCGGTTCCTATTGCGAAAGCGTAATTTGCGGGAAATAGTTTACGTTTAAACCACAAAGTGTCTGGTCTGTCGATATCCACTGCAAAAAGACAATGAGAGAAAGCATTAGAATAGTATCTTTCTGTTCCTTCAGTCCTTTCGACCCGCCCATGATGGAAACTGGATTTTAAGCTAGAAATGTCAATACGACGTTGAAAAAGAAACAAGCGATATTCAACATTCGTCTTAAAACTAAAGAGTTCATTATTTATTCAGCAATCACTAGTATAATGAGATTAAAACTCTAAAAAGGGGAGAAAATATTATAAATATTCACCAACACTGCTAATTAGAAATGTATTATTACTTGTGTACAGTTAGGTCGCATTGTTTGTTCAAAAGATTTATGTTCCATTTGTTGACTATTTTGACCTACTCATGCCATAGGCATTAATGCGCATTTAAACCTTCTTACCTAGAAACTTGATCCTTATAATGTTGGCCCCCACTATGAAAGCGTTTGTCAAAACTCCACCACTATAGGAGTAAAATACGGGGTAGAATATTTTCGAAAATACCACGGGTGGAGGAGGGAAGTAGCTAGTCAAAATAATTATATCATAACATCCCCTCAATAAACTGACAGCGTGGTTTTTAGATATTTTTCGATAGCGGACCTCCTGATATAAACTTTTCACAAGAGAACCCCTTCTTTTTTTTTTTATAAATGTCATCATTTCAATTCTTAAAACATTTTTGAATAGGCTTTTTGTAGTTCACAGTAGCTCAGACCATAATGTAGAACGACTTTTGTCAATGAATTTTGTCTTTATTCACTCAAATTATAAAACCCGCATGAATAGCCTAACATTTTACCTATAATATTAATAATAGTTATTAGAACACAATACTATAACAAATACTATTGTCCTAGTGCGGTCTTTACTAACCGGACGCTGCCCGGACAGGCAATTCGCAGACCGGAAATAAAGCGGTTGTGGTTTCCGCTCAACCGAGACACAATTTAAGTTTATAAATAGCCCTTGAACCTCATAGACAATATACAGCCCTTACAGTAAGAGTAATTTCCACAAAGTTAGTCAAAATATTCTTTTAATAGGTTGAAAAGTATAATTAATTATAGACTGCGGAGAGCGGACCACATGCGGTTTCACCCGCGTAGTTCTCGTTACTGTGGGAATACAGGAATAAATTATAGCATACCTATTAACCGGGAACAGTGCAGCTTCACATCAGTGCAAGAATTTTTAAATTCGATTCATTAGTATCGGAGCCTTTTTTTTTTTTTTTTTTTTTTTTAACGTGAGGGAAAATCCTCCTAGGATGCTATGCCGGACTCTTACCGACTAAAAAACCTCACGTAACGCCCTACAGCCTATGGTTGAGAGCCCCGGGTAAGCCCTCAGGAAGGATGTCCCGTGACTCCCAACAGACCTACGGCCGCCACTGCGGCCTCGCCCAGGGGGTGGTTCGGGTGCAATCCCGCGTCTATAGGGGGTTTCGGGTGTGACCCCGCTTCTAAGGGGGGGCGTGCGTGAGTTGCTCACGTCACGCTGCCGTCATAGGCCTGCTTCTGTAAGGACGGTGAGCGGCCCTCTCACCGTCCTCAGACCCCCGGTCATGGAGGCCGATAGTCCTCGGCGAAGACACGTCGGCGGCGCCCAGGGCGCCGACTGCGGAACTCGGGTGGGAGAGTTCTCTCCCGCACCCGGCCCGCCGCCTCCTTCGCGAGCATGACCTGCTCGCAGAAAGAGGCGGCGCAGTCCCACTTACTCCCGCTGGAGAGCATGGCTCGCACCATGGCCTCGAGCGAGAGAGTGTCCACGCCCAGACCCACTACGAGGACCTGGCGCTGTTGTGCCCACGCCGTGCACTCCACCAGAGTGTGGAGCATAGTATCGGAGCCTATGCAATGCAAACAAACAAACAATCAAATCTTTCCTCTTTGTAATAATAAAAGTATAGATAGTCAAACTAGTGTGTGCGTTGCAATTGTTTGCCCTACAAACTATAGCAATATAGGACGTGCTATTATAGGTTTTTGTTAACTGTTCTTGAACCAACAAAAATCTATACTAATATTATAAAACTGAAGAGTTTGTTTGCGTGTTTGTTTGTTTGTTTGTATGGTTGAACGCTAGGATCTCAGGAACTACTTGTTGGATTTCAAAAATTCTTTCACGGTTTGATAGTCCGTTTATTAAGGATGGCTATAGGCTATATAACATCACGCTAAGACGAATAGGAGCAAAGCAGCAATCAATAATGTTTCGAAAACGGGGAATATTTTTTACCGCCTGAGAGCTTCCGATGCGTACGCTGCGTAAATAGTTAAAGATACGTAAAAATTGTGTATTACAATTTTGTTTCGCTTAAAAAGTTCTAAAAAAAAGTCCGCGACAGCATATGTCTATCTCTTAAGGTTCGCTCACAAGAACCTAATTTGTCTGTTTCTTAAGGTTCGCTCACAATATTATAAAACTGAAAAGTTTGTTTGTCTTAGGATCTCAGAAACTACTGGTTGCATTTCAAAAATTATTTTACAGTTTAATATAGTACATTTATTGAGGATGGCTAATGGCGATATAAGATCGCTAATGCGAATAGGAGCGGAGCAGACATAAATAATGTTTCGAGAACGGGAAAAATTTATTTCTTTTGAGAGCTTCCACTGCGTACATTGCGTAAATGGTTAAAGTTACGTGAAAATTTTGTATTATAAGAATGTTCCCCTTTAAAAGTTACAAAAAATGTCGTCAACAGCATATGCCTATCTTTTAAGGTTCACTTACAATAACCCCTTTTAATAAGTTTTGAAGTATGAGCGACGCGACGGGAGTAGGTAAACAGGGTCTGCAGTGATCGCCAATCAACTGAACGATAAAAACTGGCCAAGTGCGAGTCGGACACAAATGAGTTCCGTACAAAAAAAAAGGACGATGAAAGTAAATGCAACGGGAAACATTATATCACTTTAGTACATATTTATACCACACCTCTCTCCTTCTCAATATCATTGATGCAAACGAAGTTGTGCGGGTCAGCTCTAATGAATATAAGCGACGCGACGGGAGTAAGTGCGAAGGGAAACATTATATCACCTTAAATATTAATACTACACCTCTCTCTTTCTCGCTCATGTGACGCAAACGAAGTTGTGCGGGTCAGCTCTCATGTATATAAGCGACGCGACGGGACTAGGCGCGACGAGAGTAAATGCGACGGGAAACATTATAATTAATACCATACCTCTCTTTTTCTAACTCTCATGTGCCGCAAACGAAGTTGCGCGGGTCAGCTAGTATAAGAATATAAAAAAAATGCCGTGTGCAACCAAGTGCAAGTCGAACTCGCGCACGGAGGCTTCTGTACCAAAAACCAGCAAAAATCACGTTTTTGTATGGGAGCCCCCCTTAATCCCGCCTTTTTCTGATTTTACTATTTGTTGCCAAAACAAAAATACAGCATCTCTGAAAATTTCAGCTCTCTAGCTGTCACGGTTCCTGAAATACAGCCTGGTGAGGGATAGACAGACAAACAGACGAGCGGCGAAGTCTCATGAAAAGGCTACAGGTGGGAGTAGACGCCATTTTTTACCTTTCGGGTACGGAACCCTAAAAATCGAGTCTAGTGATTTACCCAATGTCTATAAATCCCTATAATAATATGTATGTGTATCAATCGACGTCTCCTCACCCCTTCACCTGTATACGATTGAGTCAGTTCTTGTATCGCTAGCAGTACGTCGCTTGTATTAATTGATAATGGATTGTAATAGATTTTCTAGATTGTTCAGTGAATATCGTTTATTATTGTATTACTAAAAGTAATTCAAAGATGCGAATTGTTTTGAAATAAAAATTATGTAAATCATAATTCAGTGATCAAATGCTTTGGTTTGCCTGGGAACTGGTGTATATTTATGAATTCGTACATACGAAAGTTACGACGTGGGTTTTTTACTAAGCAGACACTGCTGTAGTCCAAAAACTGATCTAATAAGAATCATTTTTTTCCGAGTTAATGACATCATAAGATTCAATACTGGAAAAACACTGTAAAACGGTGAATAGTTCTACAATTGTAGCTCTTCGCTAGTTCCTCACAAACTGCATTACGAGTAGTCCAATAAAAGTCGATTAGATATTGAGTTGAACGTAATAGTTGCAGGTTCCTTGGAACAATTTATTGCTTTACGGTCGTAAAGAGGTTGCGTCAAATTAAGTGAATTGAAGATCGTCAATGTTTTATGCTTTCATAAATGTTACGGTACTTTTGGTTGATGGTTGGGAACGTTTAGTTATAACTCAAAACGTACTTTAGCAGATGTCCGTTTGATATTGAATGACCATTAAAGATAGAAATTGAAGTAGATTACGAACTGAAATTCAAAAACTTTTGTTGATACTTTGGTTTGCTACAAAAACATTATGAATAATGCATTGAAGATCTAAACCATGATTGATGACACTTGGTGCAATTTGCTGCACATATTAAAAACAACATTTGTACTGTTCCACAATATTTATTATTGTAAACCAGACCGGTTTCGCCTCACGCCATTTTCAAAGGTCCAGATGAAAGAACAAGGCAGTACCAAGGTACTGCCTTGTCATTCTATCTAAATTAATCCATTAAATTAAATTTGTGAACTAAAACACGAAGAAAAAATTTTACTTTGACATTGTTATGATGCTAAAAGTATTGATTTTAATAATTTAAAAAAATATGTTGCTATAATTATTTAGATATGTCAGGGTTACTAAGCTCACTCAGCAAACTTTTTTTCAGGGGTCTTCACATGACCTACCTCAAAACTTTTTGAAATTTCTAGCCCTACGAGAATAAAGATGGTACTGGGCTCAATACGAGCAGTTTCATACAATTTCAGTTTAAAGTCGAACCAAATGTCGTTGTAAACTATGTTGGAAACTTCCTACGTATTACAATAACTCGAAGAGCTTGTTCGGTAAGTTAGGTGTATGTACTTCGGTTTCAACTTCTCTCAAATATGCTCAACATTACTCAAGTTTTCAGTAAGTTAACTTGACACTACATCTTGCTGTTTCATGTTATCCGCATCCGAATTTACAAATACATTTTCCTTTAAATATAATTTCAAAGATGTAGCAATAAAGTTATGTATGTAGATATATTTCCTTATTTTTAATTTACGCTTAAAAAATATCATAAGGTTAGTTCCTATAAGGCCTGCTTTATACAAACCCAACGGTTGTCTATACCTATAATAAAACGGTAAAGTGAAGGCTAGATGACATTCATATATAATTCTTCAGGTAGGCAAACGCTAGCTCGAATTTTAATCGATAAGTGCCATCTCTTGATCATTTTTTGTACTGAAATCTTAAAATTATTTTTTTATATTCATGATTAATTATGTATTTATTTACACAAGCATGTGCACAAAAAATAATAATAATTTATACGATTGCTTGGATGTATAATAAACTATAAAAAATCATCAATTACTATGTCTTATCTATCCATCTATCTTTAAATATTAATAAAATGATAGAAAATACAAAACTGTATATTAAATATTTAAAACAGAAGCTTGCTGGATGTTCCACAGAAGATACCGTAGCCAAAAATGCAATCAGTAAATTTTTGTCTGTCTGTCTGTCTGTATGTTCCTTATAGAAACAAAAACTACTCGACAGATTTTAACGAAAATTGATACAAATTATTCTTTATACTCCTGGGCAGGTTATAGTGTACTTTTCATCACGCTAAATCAATAGGAGCAGAGTAGTGAAGGTAAATTTTGGGAAAACGGGAGAAATTACTCCATTTTTTAAGCTTGCGTCGCGTGTGCAGCCTTAATGGTTAAAGTTACATAGAAATCATGTATGACGGAAATACATATTCGTATTCTACATAAAATTGTCTAAAAAATATCCTATGTCTATCTTTTATGGTTGACTCACAATATAACGCGTAACTCCTGATAGCTTAGCAGTTCGGAGCATTCTGATTATATTTGTTTACGCTTACGTTTATAATACTCTCACTCATCCCTAATTTAAAAAAAATAACATTATTACCTATTCAATAAAAAAAGAATCATAGAAATCGGTATAGAAACACCAAACTTATATAAGCCATCGATCGCACCGTCGCACGTAAATACTGAATCATGCTATAAGGATTATTTTTGAGATTATTATTACATCTTATTACATACAGTGCGAGGACCAACATCATTTTGTAGATTTGAGAAAAGTAGACGATGTTGTTATTGACATTCCGATTATTCTGCTCCGAAATTTAAGACCACCACAACTTTGCAATGGAACTCGGCTTAAAGTAACCCAGTTGCAACAAAATCTAATCGATGCTCAAATTTTAACAGGTTGCGGTGCAGGAGAAACCATCTTTATTCCCAGAAATCCCATAATACCAAATAATTTTCCATTCCAATTTAAAAGAACGCAATTCCCAGTATCGGTGTTGTGCAATGACAATAAATAAGGCTCAAGGGCAGACTTTTCGTGTTGCTGGAGTAGATCTCGGTGTCAGTTGTTTTCACATGGTCAGTTATATGTCTCTCTTTCCCGGGTTAGCAGTTCTAGAAATCTTTATGTTCATGGGCCGGACGGGTCAACTTTCAACGTAGTTTACCAGGAAGCTTTGCGCTGAAGTATTTTCATTATATATGTACTTAAGCCTCATGTGAAAGTGATCTAAACAATATTACCAACACATTAACATAATAACATACAAGGAGTTACACGCTGATGGTCTTGGGGCACAGCTATCTATTTATTTATACTTATAATAAAACTGTTGAGGGTCGAGAGTCTGTACATGGAAGATATTTTGAAAATTTAAGTTGTAAGGTGTTCTATAATCGATTCTGAAGCCGAATATGTAATTTAAAATTTTCATGTCTGTCTGTCTGTCTGTCTGTCTGTCTGTCTGTCTGTCTGTCTGTCTGTATCCCGAATAAGTATCACGCCGAAACTACTAAACCGATTTGAATGATACTTGGTACACTCCGAGTTTATAGTCCGAGGAAGGTTCTTGGATACTTTTGATCCCGATATTTTGCGCGGTTCCTGCGGGAGATGGGATGAAAGATAAAATGGTTTTTCAGCTGTAAGTTCTCACCGCGTGGTCCGATTTCAAATATTTTTTTAGTGTCAGAAAGAGAATGTTTTTAACATTGTTCTACACAAGTTTCATTATTGAGAGTTTCGTAGTTCAGAAATTAGAGGCGTCTCAACTTTTCGAATTCAAGGGTTTCTTTGAATGTGAGGGTAAATCTAAACTGACGTGTTGGCTTAATCATAAAAGAGCTTAATGATTAAGGCTATTGGATTATTTAGAATGGACTTTATCTTTAAGCTCTTTTATGATTAAGCAAACAGGGCAGTTTCATACGCGCCCTTAAGTCTGTTGAAAATATACCTGTCCTTTCATACACCTTATGTGGCGTAAACGAAGTTGCGAGGGTCAGCTAGTTTAATAATAAATGCGCAGTGAGGTAGCACCGCGTGACGTCACAGTGACGTACGCGCTGTTTTATTCACTTGTGCGTTTGAAGTGCGGGATAATGATTGACAGAGCTCGGCTTACATTCGAGAAACATACGGACATAGTTAGGTTTATTAATTTACTTTTCTGCACTTGGAACTTTGAAATACTTGTTTGTTGTTGCGTATCATCAAATGACGTTTGCCTGCCAAAATGTAACTCATGTTAACCCTCAATATGAAGGTGGTTGTTACAGCCCCAAGCACTGATGACTTACTAATAAGTATTTCTAAGAAGAAAAACATTTGCACGAAAAAACCTTCGATATTAATTGGTATAGCCGAGAAAAGTTGTTGTTATGATTCTGTCAACTGTACAGGGTGGAAACTTCGAGGAGTACCTCCCGAAGTTTATACAGTTGACAGAATCATAGGGTCGCGTTGTGAACTGGTGGTAGTTTTGTATTATATTCTGGACGTTTTACAAGCGCATCTGTATAATGCCTATGTGAAATTGATGTTAGGTCCCGGAATAAGTTCCCATGGGAAGCGGGAATAAAATTTCATGCGGGCAACGTTGCGGGCATCAACTAGTAATATGCAGTGCATTGTAGTGATTCTCGATTATATAAAGTCCCCACAATTCAACATCTCAGATTGTACTACATACTTACAACATGATGAATGTTCTTCATATACAAACAAAAATTTATCGAAATTATATTAAACCCATTCGTTTGCCTAGGTTCATAACTCGCCCCGCACAGGCCCCAGGGATGGCACATCGTAAATATTGAAACAACGTACAAGTAACAAAAGTAATAATCTTTTCAAATATTTCAAAAGTACATTACATATCAAATGGAAGGAAAATACGTGACTCGGGCCACGGGACTTGTTCGGGAGCGAAGGGGGAGGTGGGTTGTATTCAGTACAGATTTGTGTAGCCCCTGATTTGTGTGCTACGTGAGCGTCTACAGACGGTCTACGCCGCTACGAGCCGCGCTACGACGAAGGCCGTGCGCTACGCTCGGTTTAATTACGACTTGTTTATAAAAGGCTTCAATGGAGGATAATTATTTTTATTCGCTGACTGGTATAATAAGAGGCTGTAGCACTGCGAGTAAAAATGGCAATTCATTTAAATACGCGCTTCGGAGATAACGAAATAAACGAACAAATTTGTTTAGGTAGTAGAACATTAGAACTGGCAAGTTCTAAAATATAGGAGAAGAGTATATATAGATCCAGATTCAAAGCTGATTGCACTGTCAGAGTTTGAATGTGAGTGTGGTAACGTGCATACACAAAGGAACTACTGAGGAACTTTTAAGAGTCTCGTCCTCGTGTTCGCCACGTGTTGTAGATCTCAACTCTAACGACCTACTCTCTTAACTGATATACCTATATAAAACTTTTATGCTGAAGTGACTCCGATTTGCATTTTTAGTAAATGCTAACAATCTCCTTGACTAAACCCCAAAACTTCTAGAATCACCTCTGTGGCTTTCTGGTAGTAAACTATTGTTTAAAACATGTAATATTCAGAAAATAGTACAATCAAACAGTTCATCTTCTTACGTTATTGAGAGATATCTTGTGATTTGTATCTTTTATTTAGAAGGAACTCAAGTGCTTGTAAATGTTTTATGACGATCTCAATATTACGTTTTGTAGGGAGACAATTTATAGGAGTGTGAGGAACAATCTTTGAAATATTGTTGAATTCAGTATAAAGTTTTACCTGCTCGAATAAATGAGACATCCTTGAAAGAATCATCTTCATCAATTCACTTCTAATACCTGCAATAAGTGACTTTATCAAAATTTTTCAAATACTAATTGACGCCCATAGATTTATCTGCGTATCCAACCTCATCTCATTCGCTTATTGACGCAATTTTAAACAACGTTTCTTTGTGAAAGCTTTCGGTAAGTATAAGAGTAGCTTACCTGGAAATATTTCCAATTTCTAGGTCTAAGGGCTGGGCGTTGATAAGTTTGTGAGGTATGTAGTGTTATGTTTATAAATATTGATTATCACCGTGTAACTTACATTATTGGTAATGCAACATCTTACAGTAATCATAAACACTGTGCGCTGCACATTTATAAATACACCTAATAAACTGCATCTACGGTACAATTTATTACTCGAGAACTATCTTCGTATCTGATATTGTATTCACAGACAGAAACACTTACTGTTTTCTTATTGTTGACGGTGCGTGGCATAAATAATTCATCGCATATATCACTCTTCGGTTCTTCCACTCAAGCAGATACCTGTCTGAGTGTTATAATGTGAGTGAGTACGTACTACGTGCTGATAGTGTGAGTGATGCCTCCACTACACGCGATCTACACATAAATGTCTCTGCAAATATATGATTCAGTAATAGACGGTTTAAGTGTAAGCATAATGAATTAACTGAGTAAGGTTTATTAGGCAATATTTGGATAAATTTATGTGACTGATATTATAAATGCGACTGTTTGTGAGTGTAGATGTGTACACATATCAAGATATTTGTAACACTTTCACGCTGTAACGACATAATAGATCTGACTGAAATTTCGAACAGAGATAGAATTTGGAAGAACAGGCTTGTTTTAATCTCGGAAATAACTTCCTATGGAAAGTGGGAACGGGATTAAAATTCCACGCAGGTCAAGCCGTGGGTGCCAACTAGTGTGTTTTAAAGATGATTCACTCTATGAGCGCACTAGGTTCAGACGTCATTTTAAAATCGCTAAGAATACCGAGAGGTAAACCAGTCATGTTAACAAAGTAAATGTAGTGATCATGACATACAGTACAAGTGTGGATTTAGTAATTACATATGTGTAGCAAGTTCCATTAAGTGCCATCGACCAACAGTATACAAATTCTAATCTATTAGCCTGTATTACAGTGGGTAGAATTGGTTTACTGAATTTACGAATGCATTATTCAAGATTTTTGCTAAGTATGCAAGCCGACAATGTTAGACGTTTGCATTTTGCGTGTCTTTCCAATTTGTTGAGTTTCTAACATTCTCCTACCTATACTTAAATGTTAACATTAGAAGCCTGAATATTCGGTGGCTAAGAATGTTTGCTCAAAATAATATCTCAGTACACGTACTGGAATTATAAAGTGTAGTATGTGTTATTAGGTTGTGAGGCTAGACTAGCTGAGTAACCCAACCTAAAATAATTTAGTTACGAGGCCGACATTTTGAAACAACTGCTAAACGCCCTATATCGGGTCCACGCATAGCTGTTAAAGTTTGGAACTCAAGGCTACGAGGGACCGTCGCTCGTTTGACGCTAAATTATTAAGTTAATGTCTGGTTTGTTATGTGATCATATTAACAAGACACCGTCATGTTATATTGAACTCCATGAACATAAATTACGGTTTTGTAAAACTACTTTTCCGTGATGTTATGTCGAATAGTCTTGGTTTATTGATGTCAGCTTATTTTGTTGTAGTAGTGAACTTACAAACAGAATTAGCAGCATAGATATTCCCCAAGGATCAAATAATCCATTATTCGTTTTTCTATATTTTACTTCGAGGTTTCTTTTTCTAATTAATTTCACTTTTACAACTTGTTATAAAAAATTGATGAAAGAAAAATGCATAGGTACCTTTTTCACGTGTGGTAATTCCTCATGGATGCTATGTCAGACTTCTGCCGACTAGAACCACACGTGCACTACCACTGCCTGCGCTCGGCCTCGGGAGCCCCGGGTGAGCCCTCGGCAGGATGTCCCAGGATAAGAACTCGGTAGAGAGCGTCGGTGTCACATGTTCCACTTTGAAGAAGATTATCTCCGATAACTATACACCATTTCTAAATCAGTAACACACAACCACTAAAGGTACTAGTCAGCACTTATTAGCGAGAGGCTTATTACGCTTTCCGCTAATAAATCATATCCTTAACACACCCGATCGGTGTAAGGTTCTCCATTATGATATATTTGGCGCGTTCGACGAGCCCCGGCCGCGCTAATATCCCGCTGCTATTAATTCAATAAGTTTACCCCTATCCACTCGACCACACATATTAGTATTGTGAAAAGTGCTTGTAATCCAAGTCTGATATGTGTGCCAACATACGTATAGAGATGACAGATCATATTTTAGGCATTTTGTGATGTATGATTCATAAACCTGTAAGGTACATTTTCAACGGTAAACATATAAATAAATAAAAGAGTCATTAACACGATAATCAACAAGTATGATCTAAATACAGACGATCAAAGATATTTTGTAATAGGTACATAGAGTTAAATTGTAAGAACGACGAACTTTGAAAACACTATTGCATCCAATTTGTCGTAGGTCGCAATTCATTGTAGGTACACATTAACAATGCAAACGGTTAAAAGTTTCCAACATTCAGCTAAAATAAAACTTCCTCACGACAAATAACTGAATGCACGCCTGCCGTTATTTCTTTATGTAGATCAACGTTTTTCTTTACCTGTAAATATTTATCGTAAATGTATTTTTTGTATATCTTATAAACATGACGATTGACGAGATGTTGCAAATATAAAACGCCTATATTTATGTAAAACACGGGGCTTGTTCGCAACGTATCATATTATTAAATACAGTCGATGTCACGCGATTTCACCCGCATAGTTCCTGTTCCTGTGGGAATATGAAAATAAAATATAGCCTGTGTTACCCGGGGAAAAGCATCCTTATTCAGATACAAAAATATGTTGTAAAGATTGTACAAATATTTGTTTTGATCATGGGTTAGAACCTGTCACATCGCAATGTCGCACACATTAATGCATCACTGAGGAATACAGAAGGGTATATAATTATAACAGTATTCTGTATAGTGGGTATGTAAACCAATTCTCTTCTATTCTAGAAACATTTTTTTTTAACCTGAGGGAAAATCCTGCATGGATGTTATGCCGGACTCCTGCCGACTAAAAAACCTCGCGTATCCTGCCTAACAGCCTACGGTTGTGAGTCCCGGGTAAGTCCTCAGATGGATTCCCCAGGACTCCCAACAGACCTACGGCTACCACCCAGGGGTTCGGGTGCGGGAGCGGAGAAACATTATTCGGTAAAGGTTCGCTGTTATACATGTATGTGATAAAATTTAATATTGGTAAGTACTCTGTAAAGATGATCTATATATCTTGGTTTTAGCCCCTCTCTATAAAATAGAGTGCAGAGGGGCTTATGTCGAGACTTTGTCTGTAGTCTGTGACTCTGTTGCATTAAACTACGTCACTAGGTCACGTGGATCATCTGTTTAAAGTTTGAATTAAAACAAAAATGACAACGTCAATCGGATTGAACTTTCACAATAAACTTTTTAGAGAGGGGAAGTCTGGTGAGAACAGTCTCACGGCTTTATTGTTTTAATCGAGTGAGGTATTTCATATCAAAATTGAAAGTACATAGGTAAAGACGCCAACTCAAGTTAAAACTCCAGCTTGTTTGAAAATAAATTCTAGCATGTTGAAAAACTTAATAACCATTTTATAATGTTTGATAATAATATAGATCAGGGCTGGCACCAAAGGAAGCGCGAGATTGCAAATTATGTAAAATAGCCACCATCTTACGTTACCCGCTGTTTTTCCATTATAGAATGTAAAGTTACAATTCTATAATGTGCCAATCCTCAGGTTTTTCGAGTTCTGCATAATTTCTTGAGATTTAGTCTGGCACTGGATGAGCAACCAATCTGAAAAGCTAAATTATAAAACTGGCTTTTTGTTTGGAGTCCAATTAGGGGTCCGTATCCAAAGAGCAAACATTTTGTCGTTCGTCTGTCCGTCTGACTGTCACCAGGCTGTATCTCACAAAGTGTGATAACTAGACAGCTGAAATTTTTACAGAAGATGTATTTCTGTTGCCGCCTAAATGAAAATCTCTAAAAATATATCTCTTTTACAACAAACGAGACTGTGTGCCGTACTTTTTTGGTACGTAACGCTCGGTAAGCGAGCTGACTCACTCTTGGCCAGTTATTTACTTTTTGACATTTTTGACAATTGACAAATGCATGCATATTTTTTTTCCCCGAAGTGGAATTAATTTAGCCGTATTTCATACCTAATAGGCGAGGAGCCTAGGTGCCAGGATCATTGGTCAATAGATTAGAACCACAGAAATCAGAAAAAGATATCTGTGATTAGAATCTAACCGTATCATGTCCAAACTAGGGTCAAAGGATGATAATGACCGATGTCATTAAGTGATGAGGGTAATGGCTAATCTCTTATGAATCTAATCAAAACAATTGTTAAAATAGACGGAGATATCTTGTTAAATTTTCCAAGTGTCTCCTAATATATTATAGTCTGCAGATATGTTTTATTTGTTTTATCTTGCTCACGGCCGTAACCAATATAGCTTAAAAAATTAAAAATTTTAATACTGGTCCAGAAACTAAAGCACAAACGCATAAATAAGTAACATTTTTGCACAAATTTACAAAATGTGAATTGAAAAAAGCTAAAAGTGGTCGAATATGAGTAACATTCCTGTCAGACTTAGTCATCAGACTAAGTTTCAACTTTATTAATACCTTCAAGTCCATTGACGTTGAGAGGTTGATGATGGCGTCATGTATCTAAATAACTGAAGTTTACGCTCGTCAATCAAAACTGCTGCACCGCAGAGACAAACAAACGCTCAAAGTAACATAAAACTTAAACTTGTACAATAATAATAACCCAAAATCGTCTCTTTCGTAAGCAATTTCCTGTATTCACATGTCTTTCAAACGGGAACACCCAAAAATTCCGAAATATGTTTTTCCGAATTTCAATATTCCGATGTTCAAAATTCCGAAGATTATAATTCCTAAGAAACAAAGCTCCGAATATTCAAAAGGACGATATTCATTTATCCGAAAGTCATAAGTACGAATTTTTATTTTTCCTTATTTCATAAGTACGAATAATCAAAAGACCGGACTGTTATTTTCCCGAAAAACATTATTCAGAATTTCAAATATCCGAAAATTCACTGTTTAAGTTTTTTTAATAAAGTACGGTCAAGTCTAACTACCAAAGATATTATTTCCAAGTGAGTGGAAGGCAAACGAAAAAACAAAAAAAAAAAACCACGATGGCTAAGGCCGGAGCTCCGCTCCGCTTCGCTTTCGCCTTAGCCTTCTAATCTAACCTATCCGAGTCGAGGTGTTAACCATAATAAGTGAATGGTTAACACCCCGACTCAGAGTACCCCGACTCGGATAGGTTAGGTTAGAAGGCTAAGGCGGGAGCGAAGCGGAGCGGAGCTCCCGCCTTAGCCTTCGTGGTTATTTTTTTTGTTTTGTCGTTTGCCTTCCACTCACTTGGAAATAATATCTTTATTAAAAAAACGGGTGGAATCGGGAACATAAATAATCGTCTTTAATGATAAGTTTTCGGGTTAAAACAGGAACGGGTGGAAACGACATTCACCCTTCGTATTTATGATATTTCGGATTTTTGATAATCGGAGTTCGTATTTATAATATGACGGATTTTTAATGATTCGGAATTCAACGGTTCGGTTTCTTGAAATTCGGCATTCTGACAGTCGGAATTGTAAACATTCGGAGTTTTAAAATTATGACTTTTGAGGAAAAGGATTTATGAAACATCGGATTTTTGACTTTCGGGATTTCGAATGATTCGGACTTATGAAATTCGGAATTATGAAATTCGTGATTGTGACTTTCGGAATTAAGTTTTTCGTATTAATGTAGTGTACCCCTTTCAAACAGTATTATAATAGATGAAACCTTATATAGGAGACAGAGAGCTGAATTTTCAATAACATGTGTCACGATATGATAATATTCAAGTGAATATTAACGCCGGGCTAATGGAGTAATGGCACTCGTACATATGAATAATTCACGTATCGAATTAAAGCGAACCAACTTTTGTTCTGTGTACACAGGAATTTAAAACTTTTCTGAGGGTACAGGGAGGAACGGGTGGATTCAGGGACAATTTTCGTACAAAATATCGGAACATACGGGACGAAAAGTTGATCGGTCACTGCCCGTTTGATTTGTTATTATAGGTAACTTGACAGAGAGATAACTTGTAGCGATAATGTTATCCACTGCTTTGCTTCTTGCACGGATTTTAAATACCTAGTCTTAGTTTTATTTACCTGGCGGGGTATTCGAGTAGTTATTAATAAATAATTAAAACATATTGAATCCTTTACTTCCAATAAAGATTTTTACATTTTAATTTTCCAAGAGAAACGTAACATTCAAGGATGAAATCAAGTACTGAAATTACTGAAATTTGTATTCAAATCTTTGCACTTTCAAAAAATAAAACACATTATTTAACTCCATTCATGAAAAATATATTATTGAAAGTTTAGTATGATTTTTGACTAACAACTTGAAACGGTGAAAAATCGTGTTTTTCAAAGCACGAATACATTAGTCTATGTATGGAAATGCTACAAAGCGGCCATAGAGTAAGTGTAACACAGTGGTCGTTTACAGAACGCAAAATTAGTAAGTTAAAAGGTTGTCTGCTTTAGCAAAATAATGCCTCAGCCTTACTTTATAAGTGTTTAATGGTAACGACCAAAATTTGTCTTCGTATGTTTACACCAGAATTGTGTGAAATATAATGTGACGTGGTTATGTCAAGAGGAGCGATGAAATTAGATGCGCGTCGAGGGTTTCAAGAGGCGACACGTTTTACGCCTAGAGAGTTCCGGGTGGGCGCCTGCAGGGGCGGTGCATTGTGTGGTATCCTTACCGGGTTAGTGAAACGAGTTAATCTTCTCCTGACTGATAGATAGGTAGAGGTAGACATTTTTTTATAACAAAAAATGAAAATGAAAAATAAATAAAAATAACTATTCATACGGTCCCAAATATTCACTTATGAACGTCAGAATGATCGCTTCTAGCCAGATTATATAGGTAGAGCCGAAGAGAAAAGAAACGTGCAATAAAACTTACGGCCACACTTTTTCTTTTATTTTTTTTTTATAAATATTTTGGTAAATTTTCACACAATGCATTGCGGTATGGGCTTTTTTTGTTTTACGTGAGGGAAAATCCTCATGGATGTTATGCCGAACTCCTATCGACTAAAAAACCTTACGTGTCCCGCTAACAGCCTACGGTTGGGAGCCCCGGGTAAGCCCTCGGAAGGATACCCCAGGACTCCCAACATACTTACGGCTACCACTGCACTAGGTGAGGCACCTAGAGGGGTTTCGGGTGCTATCCCACGTCTTTTGGGGATTTTCGGGTGTTTTCCCGCTCCTTAGAGGGGGCGTGCGTGAATCTCTCATGTCACGCTGCCGTCTAGGTTTTGCTTCTGTAACCGTCCTCAGGCCCCCGGCGAGGACACGTCGGTGGCGCGGGTGGGAGAGTCAACTCCCGCTCTCTACCCGCCGCCTCCTTCACGAGCATGACCTGCTCGCAGAAAGAGGCTGCGCAGTTCCACTTACTCCCGCTGGAGATCATGGCTCGCACCATGGTCTCCAGCGAGAGAGTGTCCACGTCCAGTCCTGCTACGAGGACCTGGCGCTGTTGTGCCCACGCCGTGCATTCCACCAGTATGTGGAGCGCTGTGTCCTCGTTGCACTCCTCGCAGTGCTGGCACACGGCCGTGATTTCCCAGCGTCTTCGCCACAGATACTTACCGAAGCTCCCGTGCCCGATAAGTATCTGTGACAACCGGTGTGGTCTGGGCTTGTGCAATTCTAGAGAACTGAAACTATACACTGTATACCTACAACATTAAGCATGTTTGTACAGTGAAAACATGCAAATTCCGAAAATTAACATTATGGAATTTACAAAATAGGTATTTGTTCTGACCTGGGGTTCGAACTACAGTTCTCAGCACATAGGTAGTCACTATGAATAATTACCTATATTATACACACAGCTACCACTTTTCTACGATGTGTAGGCAGAGGCATATTATACGTCCCATTTTTTACTACTTATCCACGTATTAAGTAGTGAGCCTATTACCATGTTGAAATGAGGAATCTTCCTCATTTCAACATGGTAATAAAACCAACCAACATGGTAAAAGATCCAACAACGCGTGATTGGAAATGCCGGAAGCAGTCACCCATCTCAGCGCCTCTAAGCGTAGTGTAAGATGTATGCTTCGATCGCTTACAGCCACTGAGTAATTAGGGCTACGAGGAGAGAGATCATTATAGAACGGTGATTATAAATTTCATTATTTTACTAACTATTATTTTACAAATACATATGGTCACCCGTTTATCGCCGAAGAGGTAAGCAGAGGCAAATTATACGGCCCCACACATTTTTAGGTAGTCTCTGTGCCACGTAATAAGTGGTAAGCCGTATTGCCGTGTTATAGTGGACAGGCGCAGGTTGTGACTACCTGCTGTTTAAAATTTTCAAGCCATCCACAAGGCGTTAAATTTCGTTTAACGACTGCCATTTTACTAGCAACTGGGTTCAATGGCTTAACGTGCTATCAGAACCATGGAATTGCGTGCAAATAAAATGTCATAAAGTAGAACATTGAGTCTGCGGGGTCACGAGCGCTTCACCGTTTATCATTCTGTTTTAGAAACAACACAACAGCTCACTTTGTTCCAATTCCTTTTTAGGGTTCTATGCCCAAAGAGCATAAACAGAACCCTATTATTAGAACTCCAATGTTCGTTTGTTTGTTTGTCACCAGACTGTATCTAATGAACCGTGATAGCTAGACTGGTGTGACAATAAACTTTTTAGAGAGGGGAAGTCTGGTGAGAACAGTCTCACGGCTTTATTGTTTTAATCGAGTGAGGTATTTCATATCAAAATTGAAAGTACATAGGTAAAGACGCCAACTCAAGTTAAAACTCCAGCTTGTTTGAAAATAAATTCTAGCATGTTGAAAAACTTAATAACCATTTTATAATGTTTGATAATAATATAGATCAGGGCTGGCACCAAAGGAAGCGCGAGATTGCAAATTATGTAAAATAGCCACCATCTTACGTTACCCGCTGTTTTTCCATTATAGAATGTAAAGTTACAATTCTATAATGTGCCAATCCTCAGGTTTTTCGAGTTCTGCATAATTTCTTGAGATTTAGTCTGGCACTGGATGAGCAACCAATCTGAAAAGCTAAATTATAAAACTGGCTTTTTGTTTGGAGTCCAATTAGGGGTCCGTATCCAAAGAGCAAACATTTTGTCGTTCGTCTGTCCGTCTGACTGTCACCAGGCTGTATCTCACAAAGTGTGATAACTAGACAGCTGAAATTTTTACAGAAGATGTATTTCTGTTGCCGCCTAAATGAAAATCTCTAAAAATATATCTCTTTTACAACAAACGAGACTGTGTGCCGTACTTTTTTGGTACGTAACGCTCGGTAAGCGAGCTGACTCACTCTTGGCCAGTTATTTACTTTTTGACATTTTTGACAATTGACAAATGCATGCATATTTTTTTTCCCCGAAGTGGAATTAATTTAGCCGTATTTCATACCTAATAGGCGAGGAGCCTAGGTGCCAGGATCATTGGTCAATAGATTAGAACCACAGAAATCAGAAAAAGATATCTGTGATTAGAATCTAACCGTATCATGTCCAAACTAGGGTCAAAGGATGATAATGACCGATGTCATTAAGTGATGAGGGTAATGGCTAATCTCTTATGAATCTAATCAAAACAATTGTTAAAATAGACGGAGATATCTTGTTAAATTTTCCAAGTGTCTCCTAATATATTATAGTCTGCAGATATGTTTTATTTGTTTTATCTTGCTCACGGCCGTAACCAATATAGCTTAAAAAATTAAAAATTTTAATACTGGTCCAGAAACTAAAGCACAAACGCATAAATAAGTAACATTTTTGCACAAATTTACAAAATGTGAATTGAAAAAAGCTAAAAGTGGTCGAATATGAGTAACATTCCTGTCAGACTTAGTCATCAGACTAAGTTTCAACTTTATTAATACCTTCAAGTCCATTGACGTTGAGAGGTTGATGATGGCGTCATGTATCTAAATAACTGAAGTTTACGCTCGTCAATCAAAACTGCTGCACCGCAGAGACAAACAAACGCTCAAAGTAACATAAAACTTAAACTTGTACAATAATAATAACCCAAAATCGTCTCTTTCGTAAGCAATTTCCTGTATTCACATGTCTTTCAAACGGGAACACCCAAAAATTCCGAAATATGTTTTTCCGAATTTCAATATTCCGATGTTCAAAATTCCGAAGATTATAATTCCTAAGAAACAAAGCTCCGAATATTCAAAAGGACGATATTCATTTATCCGAAAGTCATAAGTACGAATTTTTATTTTTCCTTATCTCATAAGTACGAATAATCAAAAGACCGGACTGTTATTTTCCCGAAAAACATTATTCAGAATTTAGAGCCTATTACCATGTTGAAATGAGGAATCTTCCTCATTTCAACATGGTAATAAAACCAACCAACATGGTAAAAGATCCAACAACGCGTGATTGGAAATGCCGGAAGCAGTCACCCATCTCAGCGCCTCTAAGCGTAGTGTAAGATGTATGCTTCGATCGCTTACAGCCACTGAGTAATTAGGGCTACGAGGAGAGAGATCATTATAGAACGGTGATTATAAATTTCATTATTTTACTAACTATTATTTTACAAATACATATGGTCACCCGTTTATCGCCGAAGAGGTAAGCAGAGGCAAATTATACGGCCCCACACATTTTTAGGTAGTCTCTGTGCCACGTAATAAGTGGTAAGCCGTATTGCCGTGTTATAGTGGACAGGCGCAGGTTGTGACTACCTGCTGTTTAAAATTTTCAAGCCATCCACAAGGCGTTAAATTTCGTTTAACGACTGCCATTTTACTAGCAACTGGGTTCAATGGCTTAACGTGCTATCAGAACCATGGAATTGCGTGCAAATAAAATGTCATAAAGTAGAACATTGAGTCTGCGGGGTCACGAGCGCTTCACCGTTTATCATTCTGTTTTAGAAACAACACAACAGCTCACTTTGTTCCAATTCCTTTTTAGGGTTCTATGCCCAAAGAGCATAAACAGAACCCTATTATTAGAACTCCAATGTTCGTTTGTTTGTTTGTCACCAGACTGTATCTAATGAACCGTGATAGCTAGACTGGTGTAATTTAAAACAGATGATAATATTTCTGTCTTTTACAACATTTTTTTTTATATGAGCGCGCTCAAACGAGTGACAAAGTTTTTCATCAATTAGGTTGCCTGCTTATCGGTTTAAATTATTTTCTACATTATTGATAACTAGGCTACATTATTATCATTGCCCATTAATATTTTATTTACATTATTATCATTACTTACTGTCATCAATCAATTAATTAACTAGTAACAAATATAGTAACTCATTAGTTGTTTTAAAAAACCTCTGCTAAATTATTTTCTGTTGCCTGCAACTAAAGTCCATAATTTATCCATTCTTCTAAAAATATCGCCAAGTCGTGTACTTTATGCAAATATCCGTATAATTTTGCACATTTTCATTTTAAAATGAACATTTTCCAACTAAAAATTAGTGCACGTCCGATCCCTGTTGTATAAATTATGTTTGACTTGGGTTTACTTTTTATTTTTATAAGAAGCAGATATAATGACGTAACTTCCGGTTTAAGAGCTTTTTAACAATTTGTTTTTTTATTGAAATTATACGTTAACTTTTTTAAGCACACGCAGGGGTCATAATTTCTTTTTACTTTTATTTTTTTAGGTATTTAACTTAAAAGGTCTTTAACGTGAGTCTTTAGAGTTAAACGTAATATTTTATCATGTGTGTATGTCATGTCCGTTCCTTCGTAATGCCGGTGGTAAGCCGACAACAATCACAAAGTGGTATGTATGGTGAGAATAGGACAGATAGACGTTTTCCTTATGGCGTTGCAACTATACCTACTGTTGTCTAGGGCCTCGGTTCCCAAACTGGGTTCCGCGGAACCTAGGGGTTCCGTGGAGTAGGCATCAGGGTTCCGCCAAAATTATGTTGAAAAACGCTAAACATGTGATGAGTAAAACTCCATTAGTTAAATCTTAAACTTCTATTGTAGGGATAATCACCATCTATTTTCGTAGAGAGATATAAACTTCTTCTAAGAAAACGCGTTAGAGTTATGAATGAAAGGAAATCTATTACAACTGAACATTTGGTAGATCTAAAATCTATGTCCGATTACTATCCTGAAAATAACAATGAGTGTAAGGGGTACACAATCCATGTAAGTATTATAAAAAGAACAGACAGAGGCGCTGATTTTCGGCAGTGTTATTTTCACGCTGTGGTTTTCGCAGTGTTGGCCCTCGGCCGTGATCTCCCAGTGTATTCGTCACAGATACTTACCCAAGCACCCGAACGCTGGTAATTATCTGTGACAACCGACTGTAGAAATTGTCATGACTTCTCTATAGCCACGCGTTCATAACCGGATTTATCCCCCCGATTGTGGCGAACCTTCGTTGTTAATGTCGGACCTTCCAAGTCTTCATGAGTTCTTGGCGGACCTAGAATCCGAAACTCGATTTCATGAGGCGCAGGCCATTGCCCCGCTCCAGCGCCTCCTTGCACCATAAAAGACAACAAAGCAAGGACCCGCGTTTTCAAGTCTCATGGAGAGGTTGCGACATGTCCCATCAACGGCAATCGTGCAGGGCCCTTATGTCACTCTGACGGTCAACAGCTTCTTCGGGGTCTCTAGTCATATTATAGGAACTCAGGGTCTTCGCCGAAATAGGTGCGTACTGTATTGTCAAAGCTGATCTTTCCGAGAGGGGTATAACCGAGTTGGCTAAAGCTGGGACGGAGAGATCTCAGGCTCAAGAAGTGAGTCGCCAACACGCGGGGTAGTACCCGAACCATCGACGGTTAAGGTGCGGTTAAACAGCCCGCTGTAACACGAGCCGCACCGCGCTGCACAATCCGTGTAGGCGCGGCTCGGCTTAATTCGGACGCAAGCCTGCTCGTTTAAACGACGCGGGGTAGCACGATCATACGCGAGCCGAGCCGTCCGTGAAGATGCGGCACACATCTTGCTGTTGAACCGCGCTGTTCTTCTTTTTCTTTAATCCTTCCACAGATATACGTCCCTCACAGAACTTAGTTTTTATTCTTGTCCAAGCATCGTGCACATTGTTGCGATTTTTGTGACCTGGATCTTTTGCGTTCCATATGGCTGGTTTCTCTTCATATTAATATAGTTCAATGAAGAGTTGAACATTTTCATGATTTATGATGTCGCTCGGCGGGGTTCCATAAAATAAAAGGTATTCGGCTAGGGTTCCGTTGTCTTTAAAGTTTAGGAAGCCCTGGTCTAGGGAAGTCCCTGACGGGCGTGTTTATTGTGAAAGCTGTGCGATTATTTTTTTATTATCTTTTCATGACATTCCTCGGAATCTCTGATGCTTCATTTAAAAAAGGTGTACTAACTTATTTATATTAATAATTATTGAAAACGTTCATAATGTGAATCCGGATTTTAGTCTCTTTAGCAACAGATCTGCTATTCTAGTGTACTAGCTGACGTCACGTGATTTCACCCGCGTAACTCACCGTTCCCGTCGGAATATGGGAATAAAATATAGCCTACGTTTACCGAGGATAGTTTAGCTTCCCATCAGTAAAACAATTTTTCCAATCGGTTCAGTAGTTTCGCAGTCTATTTGATGAATACAAACAATCAAATCTTTCCTCTTTATAATATTATTAGTTTAATAATACAAGAAATTATTTGTAGTCGAAAACATATCACTGCTAAAAGGCCACTGAAAAATTGTGCGACATTTTTTGGCAAATACATTTTTTAAATGTTTCGAAAGCTGGTTCACCCGAATGCATAAATGCATTTGGGTTGAAAGGGAATACTTCGAAAGCCTCTAAATTCTTAAATATTTTTGTAACACATAACGATTGTTAGGTTTCATCTGGCAAAGCGCTTTAGTGTCAAAAACGTTCCTGTTTGCTCGAGAGTACGAACAGAACTTCAACAACCTAGAACAGGCTACCTTTGTCGTAGTTACTCAAACACAAAAGTTTTTTAATCCGCGCCAGTGCTGAGTTTGTCAGACAAATGCCAGGTGGTACGTAAATACAGCGGCCCACCGATGTTAAAGGCTTGCCTTGCACCCTCTAGCGCGGATTAACATTATTTTGGTTTGAGTCAAAGATTGCGAATTTGGTATTTCACGGAAAGGGATTTCGTGTGTATATTAACTTGTTGCTTATACAGTGTTACTAGCCATGAGTGATCAGAGTTTGTTACTGCTTATATATTTTTAACTATCACTTTCTTAGGAGGCATATGTTTATTTTAATAGTTTTAGATTTGTATACCTTTGTGTATAAGATGAAGATAGTCATAGTCATATCTTTATTGCCAACCAAGTGTATAATAAAGGTCTTAATATAATATAATTGACACAAGTTAGTTGCCCTTTTCAGGCATTGCAAAATGGTAAGTACATATTTTTGTTTGAAAGGTAGTTACTTCTGATCAAACATTTTCGTAACATTATATTACAATAATAATTTAATATATAACATGTAGGTAGGTAACTATAATTATATCGGGCCGACATATATTTATTACAATATTTATATATAAAATTTATATCATCCTAATCCTGATATACAACTATAATAGCATCACCTTACTTCATACATTATAATAAGGTACGCTTTTTCCTGGAAGCGGTAGAAAGAGGCATAATGTACAGGCGGGGAATATATTGCAGTGATGAAATGGCAATCGCAGATTGTGGCTAACTGCTGACGAAAAATTTCAAAACACCCGCCCTTTAGATTAGCCCTTCAATTTAACACTTATCAGGTAGCGTAATAAAATATTAGTTGAACTAAAAGTTACCTCACCAAAGAGGAAGCTTCAAAAATTATTGATAGATCAACGTCAAGTAAAGTAACAAACCATAGCTTGCTCTTGGAACCGGCTTTCTTAAAAGTATGCGCTCGGTAGAAAATCGGCTTCACCAGGGTTATGGATCCTATATCGTGACGTCATCTAGGTAGATGCATCGTTTAAATCAACTTCAGAAATTTTGTAGCTTGATGATTCTGGGAGAGTATGATGTTCTATGTATATTTCTGATCACAATTACTAGTACCTATTTTCACATAAAATAACAATGCTAACGTTAGAAAATCAGAAGTAGGATTAAAAATGTCTAAATAATAAGGAGGGAAACAATTACTTTGATTCATTTTTACCAAACAGTAACATCACCGCCAGCAAGCCGAATTAATAAAAAGTCTTTGTCGCATATCTTTCTCACGATTTTTTGTAACAAAGATATTCCACGTAAAGCGAGGCGTCAAATGAATAATACAACGAACAGGCTCATTGTGATATTCAATGTATACCATTAAAATAAGCTTTGTAGAAACATCGGGAAACAAACGCTCTCTAGCTTTAAGTATTATTATGAAATATGTTTAAAGCAATATTTTGAGAGTGAAAGAGAGCCGCTGCCAATTAAATTGAATACGTTTTGTTCTTAATTATCTGTAAAATATGTTTAAAAGATAATATATGTTTAAATAAAATAAAATTCATCAACTGCTGGATGTTATACTATAAAAAGATCATGCATCGTGATAGAAAATTCAATTCAGTACTTAACCATTTATTTATTTTAAATATGGTTGGTTACATGTCTTATTTACATAAAAGATACAGCATATTCTGCCACAGGGCGTGCAAATAGGTAATTAGTAATTGCCTAACAGTTGCGTAGTAACTATTTAGTAATCTGTGCTAACAGTGAATCTGTCTAACTGTTGATTCTGTCCTTCTGAACGTTTTTATGATTTACATTTACATACAAGCCAACGAGGAAAAATCCAGTTGTTCCATTGTATGTAGTATCTATGTGTCAATTTAAACTAATCCTATATAAAAAAATTCTTGTGTCACAATGTTCGTTCCCGTACTCCTCCGAAACGGCTTGACCGATTCTCATGAAATTTTGTGAGCATATTGAGTAGGTCTGAGAATCGATCCCCTAAGTGACCGGGAATAACATTCCACGCGGGCGGAGCCGTGGGCATCAGCTAGTTATTTATATATTTAAAATAGAATGGTAACATTTTCAATAGAATGGTAAAATAGTATTTTCAAGAAATATTACTTTTTTTTAGTATTTTCAAGAAATATTACTTTTGGGTAGATCCGACTCATACGAGTACATAAGTACGTTATAGTAACGCCTATATCCTCGATGGAGTATCCACACGTTCTGGCTGCGGTTTATTTGCTCCTGTTGCCGTCACCAGGCACTAAGAGGGCTTGCCTGGGGTTCCCAACCGTAGGCAGTAGGTAAGGAACGTTTGGTTTTTAGTCGGAAAGAATCATCATTTGGTTATCTATACCTCGTTACTAATATCATAAAGAGGAAAGATTTTTGATTGTTTGTTTGTTTGTTTGCATCGAATAGGCTCCGGTTGAAACCGCGTGACGTCCGCTAGTCTGAACTAAATATTTAAATAGCCAGGGCAAATGTTACATACATATATATAGTTAGGCCTTTATCCCCGAAGGGGTAGGCAAAGGCATAGTATACGCCCACATTTCTCCTTTTAGTTTTATGTCCCAAGTAATAGGTGGTGAGCCTATTGCCGTGTTGAAATTGACAGGCGCAGGGTGTGACGACCTACAATTGACATTTTTCAAGCCGCTCAAATAAGGCCTATGTAACATCTGCATTTTATATTAACCTGGCCCATGTTACTATAAAATGAAGATGTTACTATAAAATATACCTAAATAAAATCTCCGCGCCTCGGTGTAAATTGGTAATTATTTGTCATTTGTTCAAACGGTTTTACATTATATTAACAAATTATTGTTGATTTACTAAAGTTGATTTTGTTCCACAATGTTTAATATTATAACTCTGCGATTGATAATAATAAATATGTTGGAACAGAACAAGTGTCGTTTTTAATATGTGCAACAAGTTCCACCAAGTGCCATCAATCAACAGTATAAATAATAATTATAGTCCTTTTACAGGTTGAGATTGAAAGTCCCGTCTCAGAGGCTGGTTATTTCCCAAGTAAACAGTATATTGCTCGTGGAGTGCAATTTCAGCGGTTTTCTTGTCTATTTCACGTAGATATAGGCGAGTTATCGTGGCAGCTAATAACGGGCTAAGTGCGGCTGGTATTGCATGGTTCATATCTTTGGTTTATTGTGCAGCGGTATTACTTGTAGTTCTTTATGCAAGTGTTGAAACGGTAAACAATTCTATTGTGTGTTATCTAATATTTATTCATAAAGGTAAGTTTTCTTTGTGTTAGGGAATAATATAGGTACTTAGTAATTTAAGTTGATAATAAAATATAATTCGGACTTATTATCATTATGTCTAGATCCCATGGCACAAGTTTATATTAGTTTAATTAGGGCTAGATGATGTGTGTGAGAATTTCCTCAAATATTTACTACTTATATAATTTTGTTCTGACACGGTCATTGTCTACTATATATTACTATTAATTACAAGATATTTACCATGTTTTATTGATACTACTTTTTAGTGCATTTGCGACCATGCCGCTGGCAATCTTCCAAAATTTGCCGTAAATAATAATAATTTCTATAAACATAACAAAGTCAAAATATTTTATATTAATCTAAGAAGTTCGTATTAAATATCTAACGGCATAATGTAGCTGTGGCGGCCGCCACATAGCTAAGACAAAATAGAAATCCTACATCGCGATATGAAAGTTCTCACAACGAAGATTACATAAATCCTGCATCGTGATATCAGAACTCTCACGGCGATGAATGATAACATCAAATATGAACTAAAAGTCCAACATCAACCGTTGCGCATCAGCCCGCCAGGCGCGTTCACCTAGCCTAGTCGGAGGATCCTCCCTTTATGTGTTGGAGGAACATTCTCACACCTTCCTCCACAATGGTGACCCCGACGTGATTGAAAGCAGCCTTCACGAAGCAGATCAATAGCAGCATCATCATCGCCACCTTTACAGCATTCCAGTATGCCCGGAAAATCAGTCTCAGCCAGCCAGCATCTACGGCCTCATCAGGGATACCACAAGCTAGCAGCGACCGCTTCAGCCTGGTTAACGTCTTCGGCCATATCAGCGTCTAGGCACTGACCACTGCACTACGGTAGGTACTTGTAAGAAGAGCGCATCTCTCCCGTCTACGCAGCAGCCTACCACTAAGCATTGAACCGCCCCGACTCACTGAGGGTGCGAGGCGTTTGATTCTACGCACTGGAATCAGCGACACACGATTTCGCTTCAAAGGAATCAGAGGCACACAGTTCTCATGCACTGGAACTAGCGGAGTACTGTTTCAACTAAATGGAACTACACGAACTGGCACCGGCGCAACTTACAACAGGCTACAAGACGTCATCATACTCGCAATAGACCTCCGCTCTCGGAGGGGAGTGATGTGGCGGCCGTCACATAGCGAAGACAAAATAGAAATCCTACATCGCGATATGAAAGTCCTCACAACGAAGATTAGATAAATTATGCATCGCGTTATCAGAACTCTCACGGTGATGATAACATCAACGATGAACCAACAGTCCAATATCAACCGTTGGGCCGCGGCCCGCCAGGCGCGGTCACCTAGCTTTGTCGGAGGATCCTCCCTTTGTGTGTTGGAGGAACATTCTCACACCTTCCTCCACATAGCCTTAATAAACGTTTAGACTCACGAACACTTTCCTTTTTTTAGTGGGATTGCTCGGCACCGGAAAATGAATATTCATTTTAGTTGTTTTTTGTTGCTGAAAAGTTCAAGAAAATTTCCCTGTCCAAATAGGATTTTTTTTTGTTATTTTAATACTTCACCTAATTTTGTATTACTCACATAATACTTTCTCACATATACCTATACATTCGCAAACATGACTCAGTAGGTACCTACCTCAAAACATAAATCTCAACATTTCTGATCACCTCTTTAAAATTTATTACAATGTTTTGTGCTACTTTAATCTAAAACGTCGTTAATTTTCACCCATTCTCTTCCAGAGCAAGTGTGAATATAATTTCATAACCTTAATAACTGAACGAGGAAATAATTCTGTTTAAAAATTTGGATCCCGTGTAATTAGAGATCCTGTAATTAAGTCGGATCCTGCATAATCCCGGTAATTCTAATACCGGGAATGCCTGCTACTCACCGTATTATGCGTACAACTTTTTATTAATTAATTTTATTTTTTGATGGGGAATTTAATTAATTTGAGGGACGCTCGGTGAAAATGAATAGTGAGCACTCGAATAAGGAAAGTTATTCTCATAATTATATGCTCTTGACAAAGGATGAGTACTATCTAATTATATACATAGTACCTAAATGTTTCCAAGACTATACACATTATGTTGCAGAGATATTACATTCCCATTTTTCTTAATAAATAATTTTTAGTACTTATCGTGTCACAAAATCTACTCTCAACTCCATACTAAGATTTAAATTCTAGACCAACAGTTTTTGTGGTAAGTGCTCACCAAAGTACTCCATAGATTTTACGATTTCTCATTCAATCGTTCAATGAAATAAAAATAATGAAACTTATTATAAATAACTAGCTTGAAAAATTTCAACTACATGTCGCGGCGACCTGCGCCTGACCATTTCAACACGGCAATAGGCTCTCCACCTATAACGTGGATATATTCACGGACATTTCACACAACGCTATCTGATCCCAAAGTAAGCTAGGAATAACCTGCTTGTGTTATAGGTATCAGACCACGGATATTAATACTTATATACTTTTAAATACATACATATTATACATAGATACAACTAAAACTATAAGGTGAAATTTGGGCGTATACTTTGTCTCTGCCTACCCCTATGAGGATGAAGGCGTGATTATATATATGTATGTACGTATAACTAGCTTATGTTCGCGACGATCGCCCGCTTGGAATTCTATTGACACAAATATAAAAAATCTTTATTCATACAGGTCACAATGTCACGCTATGAACATCCAAATGATTGCTTCTACATTTACGTTTACTGTTTTCGTTCCCGCATCCCATGGGAACATAAGTAGGTACTCCAGGGATTAAAAGTAGGGTTTAAAGACAAGAGCGTGATTATTTTTAAAGGTCATAGAATTTAGGAAATCGTAATTACAACTATTAAAAAATCTCAAAGAATTTAATGTACTTAAGGCTTTGTCCTTCATTTTACCTATTGGGGGTAAGATTGGATTTAAACATCAAAAGTTTACTTCAAAGAAAAGATTATTAAATTGACGTTTGATGTGGCCAAAGTATAACCAAATTAAAATATTATTAAGAAACTTTTTATCCTACCATTTTGAATGAAAGGAAAGTAATTGCCAGTTAGAAAAATATTATTTTTCTGAATAAATATGCTGAAAAAGAACTTTTCAACATTCTAACATAAAAAAATGTTTCATAATGATAATTACCTACTCTAGGCTTGCATATTCATAAGAACAATAAAATAATTTATTTAACATTCTAATTTTAAAACTAGTCGATGCCCGCGACTCCGTCCTCGTGGATGTCGGATATCGCCAAAGCTAAAAGAATGGAGTTCGCAGGGAAATTCTTTCTTGATAAATCTATTTTCGTTCATAGCTGCGCTTCTACCTAACCAAATGCAATAAAACATACGTCAGATTTTAAATCTGACCAAGATCTTTAATAAAAAATAAACCGCGTCAAATCCGTTCACTAATTTATGCGTCCATCGCGAATAAACATCATACACAAACAGACAAGGATTCCAAAAAAAAAAAAATTTTGCATTCAGTAGCGTTTAATAAAAAAACATAACATAACCCTAATATAACATAACCTATATTGTTAAATATCTCGACTGTATATACACGACCATTTACAAGTATAGATTTAAGTAACCTTTTACCACAGTAGTTAATAGTTAGTAGTAGTTTTACAATAAGAAACTGACATGTTTTATGGCAACATCTACACAATAGTAGGGGAGCCCACGATGCTAAATGGGGATTTACTCGAGCGTCGTAGAGACCTATTGGGATGCAAAGCTTAAATGATATGAAGAAAAAAATGTTATATGATATATACCTTTACATCGGTGGGGGAAGCGGCTATAGATTTTTAAATATGTAAAAAAAAACTGTTGCATGGACATCCTCGAGTGCGTCAGATATTGATAGCATCAATTCCCTACGTATTTTTAATAATGTACGTATGTTAATCTGATCGTTAGCATGATGCGGGTGGTTGTATTTAAGGGTTGAAAATGAAAAAAAAAAAAAATATTCGAGCGCGTCAGATTTTCTAAGGGAGTGTTAAGTGCACCAAAAAAAAGCTCTCATTCACTAATCTGACGATTTCGATGGGACGCAAACTCGCGGCCATTTTCATAATGTGCAAAAAAAATTCGCTATTTTGAAATACTCAAGCGCGTCAGATTAAGATATATATGGTTCATCTTTATGTTCTTAACGTACTGTCTCATAATCTGGCAATTATCTAGAGGGATTGGCCTGATCTGACAAAAAAAAATTAGAAAAACGGTTCACCTTAAAGGCCATCCCTGCAACTTCCCGCTAATTCCATTCCTGGGCTCTTAAAATTGTACTTATGACATTTTTGAGCTCAAAATAGAATTTATGTGATATTTTGAGCTGGCTGAGTTCAAAGAAATAATATTTCTATGCATTTGAGCTCTCTCAGCTCGAAAATCTGATAGAAGTTTCATAGAACATTATTTTTGGAATTTTCAAACCGCAATAACTTTTGAATGGATAACCGATTTTCACGCGGTTGGCGGCATTCGACGCAGTTTTATCATCCTCATAAGTAATTTTGCAATTTTAATTGATCGAACCACAAATTTCGAAGTATCCCGAAAAAACACTTTTTCGGGTTTCTTTCGTTCACGATATCTCTCGAACGAATCAACCGCTTTTGACCAGCTTGGTGGCGATCGACGCAAGTACAATCGCAAACAAAAGTACTAAGCCTAAAAATTCATTTTATCGATGCTGTTGCGTAATTTCCAGGACATAGATGTGAATAGGTTAATATTAATTCTATACTATTATTAAAAGTAAGTAGTAGTAGTAGTACGAACGAAGTTCGTAGACGCAAAGATATTTGGCGCATAGTGTAACTTTATCGACAAATTTTTGTTATTTCGGCTTGCGGAAATCGTCAGATTATATATTTTTCATTATTCTTGAATTATTTCCTTCAAAATAAAAAAAAAATTAGCTACGCTCGAGAATGTCGAGATGACGTTTTTTTTTACAACTTTGTTGCCCTCCCCTTTTTGTACGTCACTCTCAAATTGTCAGATTAGTGGAATATACACTTTTTAGGATGTAATTAACTCACCCTACCTTAATCTGACGCGCTCGAGAATTTCTGATGGTCAATTTTTTTTACTAATCTGATCCTGTATCCTTCACGGGCGGCCTTATATATGGGCCTCATGTTTTGTGGAGGTACTTAACCGGGTACAAGGTATCCCCGTGTATATTAATCTGTCGCGCTTTAGTAAATCCCGAAATCCCTTCATGGGCTCCCCTACTACAATCTTCCATACATAAAAAACGGTATGGATGATATATAGGAAAATACGTTTATCAATACTGTCCTTGTGTCTATATTTTCTATTAAAATGTTTATCATAAATTTCAGAAACTTCAATATTCACGTAATATAATTTACAATCCAAACAGTGTTAGTGTCGCGTGTCAAAATAGCGGTGTAACTTTGCATGTTCAAAGCAGTAGTGACGTGGTCGAGGCGAGCGCGTTGCAAGGACGGTTTTATTAAAATTTTAGCGAAGCAAACACGAGGGGAGAGTGAGCTCACAGGCTTTTTGGGCTATTGACACACGCTTTTTGCTTAGAAAAGTTGGCTAATGGTGTTTAGCTTGGTGTGATGCTTTATAGCCCGCTTTTAATGCTTCATTAAAACGGTTAGTTACAAAGTTTTATTAGTTTGCATTTTGGGCTCGGGTTACACGAAACTGTAACAGTTTTGTTTCCATTTTACAGCTTTTTTAGGTGATATTATCAAATCGGTTTTTAATGAATTGGACTTTGTTATTATAGCACGATGTACAAGTTTGGATTATTAAAATTATTAGAAAACGGGAACTGTAAGATAACGTTTAAGCAATTAAAGCTTACGTGTATTTCCGTGGGAATAAAATGTTTCTCTGTGATAAAATGTAGCCTTTGGCAATTTTCACGATAATGAGTTATTACGCCCAGAAAACCCCACCAAAATGTCAAAAGAAATCACGACTTTTATATATATTTTGTTGTTGTTACCAGGTTTATTCTCACAGGTGTCAAGTGCTAGTTCGTATCTTACACCTACAGATCGTTAAATACATTAGTAGGTATATCTTTCTTAGCGAAAACAAGTACGGCAGGCTGATTACGTATAAAACAGCGATCAGCGATAATCGCGCAATCATTGCGCAATCATCGCGCGATTTATCGCTGGTCGCGGAAAAAATGGTATTACGTTAAATTCTATAGCGAATCGTTCGCTAATCGCTACGTCGCACTTATCACTACGAAACTAGCGCCATAAACAATTACGTGGCGATAACTGAAAACTGGGAACTGTCACATCTGTTGGGCATTTCATTAGTGTATGTGTGTGCTGAGAGACCACTTTTATTGTTTCAGATTTTTGCAGTTTAACTAACAATAGTGCATAGTAAAAGTTGCGAAAATATTTGTAAAGCTTAGTGATCGGTTAGAAAGCGCGTCCGAACACGTACTCGCAGCACTATTGTTAGTTAAACTGCAAAAATCCGCAAAAAATGAAAGTGGTCTCTCAGTACACACATACACTAATAAAATATCGAAATCGCTGCCTGGAGGTTGTCAAAAACGATACGTAATACGAAATTATCGCCAGATCGCTGCCGCAGTATAGCACAAATGCACTTTTTAATTTACTGATTGTCCTACAGAGGCAGCACCGTCGCTAGTTGGCTATGGCAAAACGATCGTTGATACGTAATACGAAACAGTCAACAAACAGCGATTATCGCGCGATTTCCGCGAGATTATCGCTATCGCTTGCCTATTGTAACATACGTAATAAGCCTGGTGCAAGGTGAAATTTAACTTGTCTAAATTATATTGACCTGCCTTCCATACTTGTAGCAGGCCCTACCGACTACCAGGAGTCGTGGGGCATCATTCCGAGGGCCTACCCGGTTGAAGACAGTTGTAGAACACCGTGTGGTTTTAATCGGTAGTATTCCGGCATAGCACAGCATTTCACACCTAAAAGAGCAGGTCCTGCTGAATAAATTTGAAGAAAACCTATAAACTGAATCAAAGCCTTGGTTCCCTTTTATCAAAATGTAGTCTACTTACCTTTCAACTTTTATAAGGTGACGATATTCAAATATCGTTTTCATTTATTGCATATTTTTTTTTATCATCAAACAAAGCTTGATAGCCAATTTTTGAAATGCAAATTCATAACTTTTCATTCAGTCGGTCGTAAAAGGTGGCTTTTTTCGTTCAATAGAGTTGAATAAGTGAATAAGCGTTGGAGTGCCACAAACGGCTCCAATTATTCGTAACAGCCGCGAAAACTTGCAAAGGCGAGCATTAAAACATCCAGCGGTATGAATAAAGTGGATTTAATTAAACGTAGTTAGGACGTATACTTTTTTTTTCATTACCTAGGAAAAATAGATGCAGAAATCGCCTGGCATGGGGCCAAAAATCTGTATAGTTATAAAACCTGGTCCATTTATTGATGGAACTCTGTAGTGATTTGACATCCTACAATTATTTACGACAGAAGTATTGAAACTGCATAACTAGCTCAGTCTTATATAAAGAGAAAATGTAGGCTATGATAATAGTGACCAGGGTGTTACCGTACAGAAATAATGTACCATTTAAATCAGACACAGGTATCTTTCTGTGGGGCAACAATTTAGTTATTAGGGGCTGCCCTGGCGCTGCAGTGCGTCGGGGATGTTCACGCAGGCCCGAGTAGATTGTTTTTATGCAACAATACAGAAACGCGCCGCCTCCCTCGTCTGCAGAGTCAGGGCTAGCTCTAACTCCCTTCTGAAAATTATCGCGGACCTTGTAGATTGTGCATACATTAATCACTGTTGTGCAAGACACGTAAATACTAACACTTAGCATTAAGAGAAAAGTGTATTTTACTAACAAAATATGAGTGTGGTTGCTCGAAATAAAAGTTAATTTATTTATTTATTAGCGTATTTAACATTATCGTATAGTTATTAAGGTGAAATTTGGTCGAATACTATGCCTCTGCTTACCCCTTCGGGGATAAAGGCGTAACATGTATGTATGTACTAGCTGACCCGCGCAACTTCGTTTGCGGCACATAAGAGTTAGAAAAAGAGAGGTATGGTATTAATATTTTGAGTAATATAATGTTTCCCGTCGCATTTACTCTCGTCGCGCCTAGTCCCGTCGCGTCGCTTATATTCATTAGAGCTGACCCGCACAACTTCGTTTGCATCACATGAGATTGAGAAGGAGAGAGGTGTGGTATAAATATGTAAAGTGATATAATGTTTTCCGCTGCATTTACTTCAACCCGTCCTTTTTTTGGTACGGAACTCATGTGTGTCCGACTCGCACTTGGCCGGTTTTAATCATTCAGTTGATTGGCTACCACTTCAGACCATGTTTACCTACTCCCGTCGCGTCGCTCATACTTCAAAACTTATTAAAAGAGGTTATTGTAAGTGAACCTTAAGAGATAGGCATATGCTGTTGACGACATTTTTTTGAAACTTTTTAAGAGGAACATTTTTGTAATACAAAATTTTCATGTAACTTGAACCATTTACGCAACGTACGCAGTGGAAGTTCGCAAAAGAAATAAATTTTCCCCGTTCTCGAAACATTATTTATGGCTGCTCCGCTCCTATTCGCATTAGCGTGATTTTATATCGCCATAACCCATCCTCAATAAATGTACTATTAAACTGTAAAATAATTTTCGAAATGCAAACAGTAGTTTCTGAGATCCTAGGACAAACAAACTCTTCAGTTTTATAATATTGTGAGCGAACCTTAAGAAACAGACAAATTAGGTTATTGTGAGCGAACCTTAAGAGATAGACATATGCTGCGTCGGACTTTTTTTTAGAACTTTTTAAGAGAAACAAAATTGTTGTACACAATTTTTACGTATCTTTAACTATTTACGCAGCGTACGCCTCGGAAGCTCTCAGGCGGTAAAAAATATTCCCCGTTTTCGAAACATTATTGATTGCTGCTTTGCCCCTATTCTTCTTAGCGTGATGTTATACAGCCTATAGCCATCCTCAATAAATGGACTATCAAACTGTGAAAGAATTTTTGAAATCCAACCAGTAGTTCCTGAGATCCTAGCGTTCAACCATACAAACAAACAAACAAACAAACTCTTCAGCTTTATAATATTAGTATAGATATAGATTAATTGCATTATTAGTGCGCTGTTTTTTACCGGCTCTGTCTGATTTTATACCGAACAGCGTAAACCAGTTGTAACTGCAACCGGTTGCCGCTATTACATCATTAATTATTATTGTTATATCTACAGCTTAGACCAGTTTGAAATGGTCTAAGATCTCCAGCCATTTCTAATTCGGTTGAAGAGTATTGAGGACCTCACGTTTTACTATTATAATCGGCGTGTTGTGTATATTTTTGGGTATCAATATAGTTACACGATAAACGTGGAGCACATTGTTATCAAGCTATTAATAAATGATACTGCTGTGTGTTGTATAACAACTACATTATCTTTATTGTAGCTACGACTGATATTCTGTTACTTTGGACAGAGATAACGTATAGACGAGGACGTTTAGGTTATTTCGAATTTATTTTGGTAAGTATTTTTATTTTTACCACGAGTACCTACTGTTTGTCCAAAATGTATATGTATAAGGTAGTTCATAATTTCATATCTGCAATAATTAGAGTAAATAATTCCATAAATCATTGATTCATATAGGTACGCGTACGCTAGTTTTTGTGGATAAATCGGAATACGTATTTTGATGAGGCCGCCTTGACGAAGTACCTTGAAAAACTGTAAAGTCTCATAAGAGTAAATTATTTATTATTTATTGCAATGCCTGCATTTGCGAATTACATAAAAGATTATTATCATACTATCAGTTGGCAAAACTAATAACAATAATGATAATACCACGTACATTTCATTTCACTATCTATGCTCTGATAGGAGAAACCACCTCGCTCGTTATACAAACAATTTAAAACAATAAAGCGACGATAACAACACTCACTTGTTTATACTATGGTTTTAGGTTCAATAGCTAAGGATACATTGGCAAATCTAAAACTAAAGCATTAGGTTCAATTTAAAAAAAATTGTAGGTTACAAATCATTGTCAATAAGATGACTACTTAATATTTTTGCCACACATGTTGTGCATACTTGCTTTTTATGAATTTGTTGATTTTGTCAGTCTGGTTGTCATAGCAATCCAACAGGCTGACAACGTCAACAAATTCAAACTCAAATATTTCGGTGTTATCAACATATTCAAATATTTGGTTGGCGTCATCGCCAACCAAATATTTCATATTGATAGCATTGCAAGAAAGTCTCGATACAGTACTTCTTAAGTTGACAGTTTCAAAATTACTCCATTTGTAGGCTAATACATTGTTTTACTAATAAATGCAAAATTGTTATTATTATTATGAATGGCTAAAATAATATAGTATCAACAGGCAGTCTTCAGTACAAATTCAATATTGCAGCCAAGATGACTAAAGTCGCGGTGGTCACAGGTTCTAATAAAGGTATTGGCTTCGCGATCGTCAAAGGTCTGTTGAAAAGATTTGACGGAGTAGTGTACCTTACATCACGAGATGAAGAAAGAGGTAAAGCGGCAGTCAAGGACCTGAATGAGCTGGGTTTGAACCCAGAATATCATCAACTCGATGTCGTGGATAGAGAAAGTATCATCAAATTCAAAAATCACATTGAAGAAAAGTTTGGAGGCATTGATGTACTTATTAACAATGCCGCAGTGTCAAACGGTCCATCATTGCACAACAATTACGAGGAATCTAAATATGTTGTTGATATAAACTATTATAGCATCTTAGCTATCGAGGAGCTACTATTTCCTTTAGTGAGAGACAATGGACGTATTTTGAATATTTCCAGTGATTGTGGTCATCTTAGCAATGTAAGAAATGAAAATTGGATAAAGAGGTTGTCAAGCAAGGATTTAACCGTGAAAGATATTAACGAGTTTGTCGAATGGTTTTTGCAAGAGACAAAAAATGGAACGTTTAATAAGAACGATTTAGCTGACGAGGGAACGGCAGCTGCTTACAGAGTAGCAAAAGTAGCATTGAGTGCTGTTACTATGATACAGCAAAAAGATTTACAATCAAGAAATATTTCAATCAACTCCATGCATCCAGGTTTGGTAAAAACTGATATGACTTTTGGTATTGGTTTCTTGGATACAGACCAGGCTGCATTAACTCCTATATACCTGGTTTTGGATGCTCCTGAAAATCTTAAAGGTGCTTATGTATGGTACGATAGAAAAGTACTGGATTGGTATGATTATAAGGCAGATTACTACTTTAAAATTAAAACTTTAAAAAATAAGTATTGAAAATTATTATTATGTAAGAAAATAGACTGTATTAAATGTAAATAAAAAAAACAGCAAATACCTAATATTGTTTTATCCTTACTTATATTCTTATAAGCGACAGTTTGTATGTATGGATGTACGAATGTTTGATTGCAGCCCCTTCGCGGGAAGTGAAATTAGCCTCCTTATGAGTATTCTACGGCCTACTGTACAATGTATTGTGCTCCAAGGACTTGTTCTTATTATCTCTCTACTTGCCACAAAGAATGTGTTCATGCTAAGCGTTCGAGAATGATTAAGTCCGATAGAGACTTTCTTCCGTGCACGCTTAAATAACCGGTACCTTTCACAATCTATTATTTAAGCGTGCGTGGGGAAAATCTAGGCATTGAGATTTCCCAAACGTCTAGAGTATGAGGTTTTTCAAAGGGATCTTAGAAGGTTCTTACAGATTCAGCAGCGCGACAGTAACAAGCGCAGGTTGCATCAATGGCAATTAAACTTCCAAACCTCCTATAGGCCATCAACATGGTTTGACGACTTTCATGCTACTGGCAACCGGGATTAACAGCTGAACGTACCTTCCGAAGCACCTTAACATTTCTTGGCATCGCAGTCCTCATGTGGCAGTGTCCACAGAAGACTGGCATCCTGACCAAGTTGTATCAATCATCCTATTAATAGCAGTCCAGAGTCTGACTGAGGCCTCTCGCAGTCCTCACCACATTACGCGGTCCTGAATCACGTAGTATGGCAATGCTTAATCTCAGTTCCAAATAGAAGCCAGACTTCTGGTCACGAGTAGTGTCAAACATACTTAGTAACACAAAATCCGATCAAGTAAAGTCGAACGCGCGCACGGGGTTACCTATCAAAAAAGGGCATAAAATATCACGTTTGTTGTATGAGGCCCCACTTAGCTCCCTTTATTTCAGACTTTAGTGTTATTTGTTGTTAAAGCGCCAACATACATCATCTGTGAAAATTTCAGCTCACTCGCTAACACGTTTCCTCAGATACAGCCTTGTGAAGGACGGCAAAGTAACGTGGATAGGGTACTGTTTTTACCCTTTGGGTGCGGCACGGTACCCTAAAAAACGTAAACTTGGTATCATTTTATCTAACTTTAAATTATTTCTTGGATCAAATTTCAGTCAAATTTAGAGCGCACGTGAAAGAGTAACAAACATCCAGACACAAACATCATCACGTCCTGAAATTCCCACATGTACGCATCCACGACTACAAACTTCGGCATTTTTTAACGGTTTTTAAACGGTTTTATTTTTTTTTTTTATTTTTTCTCTCACCCCGTTTGTTTTATTATTTATTCTTGGGTCAAATTTAGTAATTCAAATTTCACCCTCTTCCTGTCAACCGATTAATCTAAAATTTTGTATACACTTTGGATTTTGATGACAATACAATTATGTTAAAGTTTATTCATTATCTTTATAAATTCAAGATGGCCGCCGCTACAAAATAGCGGATAATTTATTTATTATTAATCACATCAATATGGGTATCAAATGAAAGGGCTCAACAAGCAGAATACAATATACTATAAAAATTGAAATCCAAGATGGCGGCCGCTACAAAATGGCGGCTAACGTAGGTTTTATCAATATGGGCATCAAATGAAAGGTCTCAACAAGCAGAATACAATATACTATAAAAAATTGAAATCCAAGATGGCGGCCTCTAAAAAATGGCGGATAACTTAGGTTTTATCAATCCCATCAACATGGGTATCAAATGAAAGGTCTCAACAAGTAGAATACAATTTACTATGCAAAATTGAAATCTAAGATGGCTGCCGCTACCAAATGGCTGATAAAATTTTTTTAACAATCCCACCAATATGGGTATCAAATAAAAGGGCTTGACAAGAAGAATACAATGCACCATACAACCTCAATATTCAAGATGGGCGCAGCCACTAAATGGCGTATAATAATAAGATTTAAATTTAGAAACTGAATCTGTAATTTAGGTATCTGATTAATCCAGCCTGAATCCACCACCCAAGTCAAGATTTTGTATCGTGTTGAGGACTGTGTTTCGTTAGGGTGGCTAAAAATGATACGTCGTTAGCGGTACACCACCCAAGTTAAGGTGAAAGGTTAAAACGCGCCGAGAACTGTATGGCATTAGGGTGGATAAAAATGATATGTCGTTAGTGTTTTCCCCTCAAGACTCAGGCGCATCTTGTTGTACATAGCCTTGCCCCTTTATTTACTTTTCGGTGATCTTTTACAACTGCCTCCTATAAAACGATCAGGAACACCTGTTTTCAAACAGCCAGAACATCTTCAACCAGCTACACATCTCTGGCGTTTATTCACGCTGTGTGAATTAACTGAAAATATGCGTCAGCAAGGTGACCAGACTTTTATTGATATTTTGAATGCTTTGAGAGTCGGCGAGCTAACAACCCAACATTTTAGTATTTTAATGGGAAGACTTCTTCAAGACACGAGTGATGAGTTTGCAATAGACAAAGCGTTAAGGGTATACCCCACAAATCAACAAGTTAACGACCACAACTCCGCTGTATTGAATTTTAGTACACGCTACACGACATGCAGACAATATGGATATAGCTACTATAATACCAGCTGATATCAACAAAACTGGGGGTTTACCAGCGGAACTGGAAATATTTGTGGGGCAAAAGTCATGCTACGGTCCAATATTGACGTTTCAAAGGGATTAGTAAATGGCGCTATAGGCTACATCAACGAAATCGTTTGGCCTCAATTTCGTCGAACTCAGATGTATGCAACAGATGTACCTTCCATCCGAATTGATTTCGCAAGAGACGGAGTACATCTTATACACCCGAAAGCTATACAGTTTCCAGCTAAGTACAATTACGGGACGGCTGAAAGAAGAATGTTGCCTTTAATACTATCATGGGCTTCTACAATACATAAAATGCAGGGCAGCACTGTGGATCACGCAGTCGTATACTTAGGTGCGAAACTGTTTGAAGAAGGTCAAGCCTACGTGGCTCTTAGTAGAGTAAGATCTTTGCAGGGACTACGTATAGAGAAGTTGGACTGCAATAAACTAACGGGCAAGAAACCTTGCAATAATGAAGCACTAAATGAATTAAACAGAATGCGAAATAAAAACTAAAAACTAGAAAATAAAAATAGGTAAAAAAACTTTTTAAGTTAAACGGTTTTATGTTAAACATACATTGCAATGTTTAAGATAAATGTACTAAAAACCAAAAAATAATAAAATAGATACAGACGTGGGAATTATAAACATATGCATAGACTAGACTAAAATAAAACCGTGGGGCACGTCAATTGTCTACAAATTATGTGCGATAGAAGAATCGTTTAATTCGTCGTTAGGCAGTTGGCCCGCAGACGGTGAGGAAATTACTCACTATTTTCTTGCTCATGGAAATTACAATAGTTATACACTCCATGTAAATAAAAGAAATGTTTCAACTAGTTTATCGTTGGACATTCACACTGCTGGCTGGCGAGGAATCGTTTCACTGCTCGTAGTTTGTCTTTAATCGACAAAACATATGATAAAAGTACTACTCGCTCACCACTATGAAACCGCGAAAACTCGCTTATAATCGAGCTTGCTAGCTTGTTTCCACATTCTAGCCGTACTTATCACACGCCCATAGTTATCGGTTGAACAACTGCCTAATTATAGTGTAACATTACAAAATAAACATTTTAATCAACGATTGTAGACAATTGACGTGCCCCACGGTTTTATTTTAGTCTAGTCTATGCATATCTTTATAATTCCCACGTCTGTATCTATTTTATTATTTTTTGGTTTTTAGTACATTTATCTTAAACATTGCAATGTATGTTTAACATAAAACCGTTTAACTTAAAAAGTTTTTTTACCTATTTTTATTAATATAGTAAGTTTATGAAAGTAATGATATAAAAAATTATATCATATTATGATTACTTATTCATAAATGTTGGTGTCATGCGTTTACTGTATGAACATTCCATGTCACTTTTCACCAGTTTTAAACTATAACTGGTAACTATAACTGGTATATTTATAGTACCAATGTAGTACCAGTGAGTACGTGGTTTTCTTTTTAAAACAACTGTTTAATTTTGTAAGTCTAAGCGGTTGAATTTTATGATCTTCAAGAATTAAAAAAAAAATGAATAAATATTTGCGGACATTGTCACACAACATCATCTAGCCCAAATTAACCTTATTCCTATGAGTGTATGAGTTATGGGTTCTAGGCGACTGATAAATCTTATTAATATTATAAAGGCGAAAGTTGTGACTGTGGATGTGTGGATGTTTGTTGCTCTTTCGCGCTCTAACGGCTGAACGGATCTGGCTGAAACTTGGTTGATTACCCTCCACCTCCCATGGTCATTCCAGCCTCACGCAGCGTACTGACCTAATCATATGAGAGCGTCCGTTGCGGTCTGCTTAAATGTCAAACTGATCTGATAATGGAGCCGGAAGATATGCGCTGGAACTTTATGATGGAACATCGTATCATAGCTGTGTTTGGATTTTTAGAAAAGTCTTGTAATGAACTTTGATCACGAGTAGGTTTAAAGGTTATAACAGACATATTATATATTGAAGTAGGTAAATATTGAGTGTAAATATTGACAAAGGTGCCTGCATAAATTGTTAAAACCTGTACAAAGAGAGTGTAAATAGAATAATAATTATATATCTATATACGATGTGTACGAATTTTAATGAAATTTGGTATAAAGTAAATAGGACACAGACTACCTACTTTTTAGTAGGTAATGATTTTACACGATTACGACTTCTACGCGGATGAAGCCACGGGGAACAGCTTGTAAATGTATAAATATTAAAAATATTTCATTATTAAAGATTAAAAGTATTAAATAAATAAAAAGTTTAAAAACCCCTAGAAAAACACGCTTTTATAAATGCACGTAAAAACAAAAAATAAATTATGGGCCGTTCAAGTTAAATTTCTACGCTGAAGCGTAAACTATGTGCTTCCTTTAATTATAATATTTGATTTTAAAAGCGTGGGGCGCTGTAATAGGAAAGCCTTTTTTGTAAGCAAATACCTACTAATACTAACATCCTGGCGGACGCTGCATGAGGTCGCACGAGAGCATAACGCAGCCAAAGGGAACGCCTCCTCTTTCCAGCAATTAAGTACATAAAGGAAATGCGTCAACAGTGGCAAAATGTAGAGTTCTTGTTCGAAGACGAGATATCTTTGGTTACCTTTGAAAACCCACACGGGGATATATGCGTTTGTATTTGTATCACTTGTTTACCATGAATGTGACCTTAACCCTAATCTGACAATACATCATGCAGGAACAGAAACCAGGAAAGTCTTTCTTGTCCAGCGCCCCACGCTTTTATAATCCAATATTATAATGAAAAGCAAATACTTTAGGTACACTTCAGCGCAGAAATTTAACTTAAACAATCCATAATTTATTTTTGTGTTTTTACGTGCATTTATAAAAAGCGTGTTTTTCTAGGGTTTTTTAAACTATTCATTTATTGAGATTGTAGATAGCATGCAACATAGTCTTTCTGACGTCGCCGTATAAGCCACATTCCCTGAGTGCGTGATCTCGGCCTTCCTCTTCACCATCACCACAGAGGTAGTGTGCAGTGTCACAAAGGCCTAACTTGTGTAGGCGTTGCCTGAAGCAACCATGCGGCATGAAGCTGCGAAACGGCGAAGTCTGATTCGATCCAACGAAACTGTAGCGTCACAACAACATCTAGGAAGAAGCTGTAGAGGTCGCGACCGTCCGTACTGGTCTCCCACCGATCCTGCCAAAGGGAAACGATCTCACCTCTAATGCGGGCTTGAAGTTGCTTCACCTCCACTTGGCCAGTTGGTACAGAGATAGATTATGGTCTAGAATAACACATAGACCACTTTTTATCCCGGAAATTAGGTCCTACGAATAGCAGGAACGGGAGCAAATTTTACGCGGGCGAAGCTGCGGGTATCAGCTAGTATACTTATACATATTTAAAAAGGTACATCTTTAATTTAGATAAATTACTCCTCGACACAGAAAAAATCAATGCGCTCATCACACAAAGAGATTATTTTGTCCTGGGTGGGAATGGAACCCACGACCTTCGAATACGTAGTTAGGCATAGGTACTAACCACTGGACCACGAGAGGCTATCAGAATTAAATCACTTTATTTAGTGCTCTTCTTTTCTCGCATTTTTTATAATGTCTTATTTAATCGCAGTGACTTAATCTCTGGCATATGTTGCACTCTGCTCTATACAGATTAAATAATAGTGATTAAGTAGGGAGTTTGTCAGGACTGGGAGTCACACAAAAAGCCGCCCGGATGCCCACGCAGCGTAGATAGCAAAAAAATGCATACCTATAGCTAAAATACATATCAGATAAGCAATGACAAATGAATGAACAAACATCTGAGGTCAACGATCGGTCTAGAACGACAAGTCACTGTTGATTGCCAGTATAGTTTATGTTCTCATTCGCTGCAGTGCATTGCGTTATAATTAATTGTTAAAATTATAAGGCTGACAGTCCAAGTCAATCAGTTGTAATAAGTTTACCAGTGTAATTCATTTTGATTTTAATTATATTTATTAATAAATTCAATATCAGAGAATCAATTTAATTGGTAAGTAGATATGTAAATAAGGCTTAGTGCCGATAAAGTTTATTTGTGAAAAATGTAATGATCTTCATTATAATGTATTTTGCTGACAGGATTCTGAACATGAACGTGACAAAAGTAGCAGTTGTAACCGGCTCCAATAAAGGCATTGGATTCGCTATAGTCAAGGGTCTTCTAAAACGATTCGATGGAGTCGTTTATCTCACTTCACGAGATATTGAAAGAGGTAAGACTGCTGTAGAAAAACTAAATGAGTTGGGTTTCCACCCAGAATATCATCAGCTTGATGTCACCGATAGAGAAAGTGTCATTAAATTTAGAGATCACATCAAAGAAAAACATGGTGGTATTGACATACTTATCAATAATGCGGCCATTGCGAATACTGTCAACCTGTATAATTCTTACGAAGAATGCAAGAATGTTATCGATATTAACTATTACAGCATTTTGACCATTCAAGAACTAATATACCCATTAATGAGGGACAACGGGAGGATTTTAAACATTTCCAGTGATTGCGGTCATTTGAGCAATGTAAAAAATGAATACTGGATAACAAAGCTCTCAAATGAAGATTTGAAAGTCGCTGATATAAATGAATTTGTGAACTGGTTTCTGGAAGAAATGAGAAATAACACTTTTAACTATGAAAATTTAGCTGACCAGGGAACGATAGCTCCATACAGAATATCAAAGGTAGCTTTAAGTGCTATCACGCGAGTGCAACAAAAAGATCTGGAATCTAGAAACATATCCGTGAATTCTATGCATCCTGGACTGGTAAAAACAGACATGACTTCTTGGATTGGGTTTTATAATACAGATCAGGCTGCAGAAACACCCATATACTTGGTACTGGACGCCTCCCAGAGCCTTAAAGGTGCATACATTTGGTATGACGGCAAAGTACTGGATTGGTTTGATGCTAAAGCTGATTACTATTTTAAAAGCAAAACATTGGTAGTTTAAACTGAGATCTAATAATTTAAAGTGTAGTTAAACCTAACAAAAATGTAATGATTGATATAATATTATTACTACCTCTGTGGCGCAGTCGGTAGTGATACCGCCTGCGGCGCTGGAGGTCGTGGGTTCGATTCCCACCGGAGACAAATATTTGTGTGACCCATAAATGTTTGTCTCAAGAGTCTGGGTGTTTCTATGTATAATTATGTATGTATTTAAAAGTATATAAGTATAAATATCCGTGGTCTGATACCCATAACACAAGCAGGTTATTCCTAGCTTACTTTGGGATCAGATAGCGTTGTGTGAAATGTCCGTGAATATTTATTTATTTATTTATTTACTAACAACATTTTTGCCTGTGTTCGTTATTTTGTGAGACCAATAACATTTATCTTCATTAAAATATTGCCTGTAAAAATTGCACTTAACTACCAATAAGGTCTATTGCACACTTTGAACCTGTAAAATTACATTTAAATGTATTGAAATGTATTATCCTACTATCCTACTAATATTATAAATGTGAAAGTTTGTGAAGATGTTTGGATGTTTGTTACTCAATCACGCTCTAACGGCTGAATGGATCTGGCTGAAATTTGGTACAGAGATAGCTTATAGTCTGGAATAACACATAGGCTACTTTTTATCCCGGGAATATGTTTCCACGGGAAGCGGTACCGGGTACCAAATTTCACGCGGGCGAGGCCTCGCGCATCAGCTAGTAATTATTATATATTCAAGTATAAATTAAGTGGTGCACAATAAAGATTCTTACAAATTATTTATTTTCAGAATTAATATAAAGACATTCACATAGTCACGCCATTATCCCCGAAGGGGTAGGCAGAGGTATAGTATACGCCCACCTTATAGTTTTATGTCCTACGTAATAGGTGGTGAGCCTATTGCCGTGTTGAAATGGACAGGCGCAGGGCGCCGCGACCTGCAGTGGAAATTTTTCAAGCCGCTCATAAGGCCTTCAACTTGGCTTAACGATTGTGAATTTACTGACAACCAGGGTTAATTTTGAGATTTCCTTCTCTACGCAATGGAGCTTTTTTGCAAAAGTCTTCCCTTGCTTGCCTCTAACGACACCCACGGAATGTATTGGGGTGGCGACATTTTGTACTCTTACCCGTCGCAACACGGGAACCCGTCGCCGTACGGGACCCAGAATTAATATAATTAAGCAAAAGTGCCCAGGTTGACATTAATATTATAAAAAGTGTTGCTGAAGGTTAAAGTTAGATCTTGAAATGTCATAGACAATAATAACACTGATACAAAAATAGGGACGAGGTGACGTAGGAAGAGCTACGGTACAATGTGGTTTAGACAGTTACAAGGACTACATCAGGTGGACGGCATTTTCATGTTTTTCGTTAGACACTGCTTTAAGTTGAGGCTTCAAAGTTTGAGCTTCAGCGATAAGAAGCCATTTTTTGTAATCTTTGTAAAAAGATACAATTAAATTTAATATGAAACATTAGTACCCCACTTACTCAGAGTTTTATAAACGACAAGCGGACGTCACGCGGTTTCACCCGCGTAGTTCCCGTTCCCGTGGGAATACGGGAATAAAATATAGCCTATGTTGCCCGCAAAGAGTGTAGCTTCCCAACAGTGAAAGAATTTTTCGAATCGGACCAGTAGTTCCGGAGCCTATTTGTTACAAACAAACAAACAAACAAAAAAAACAAATCTTTCCTCTTTATAATATTAGTATAGACTAGCGGACGTCACGGGGGTGCACCAACGTATCTCTCGGTTTCGTAGGAATACGAAAATAATAGTAGTTTCGGAGCCTTTTCAATGCAAACAAACAATCAAATCTTTCCTGTTTATAATATTAGTATAGATCACGTTAAGCGTCAATAATGCTATGTGATCTGTACTGTATTTAACAGCGTTTGGGTGCTTGAGAAGGCACGCAAGGTTGTTCAACCCGAGCTGCTAGTACTATTTATATCGATGACTAACAAAATTCAACCTATTCGACACTGTAGGTAAAAAATACTGACATAGGTATCAGATTAATGTAAAAGATGATGTAACTTGTTCCGTCCAAATTTTGGAAGTCGTCTGAAAGCCTTCAACTTGGCCTAACGACTGCTATTTTATTGGCAACATGGACCAATGGCTTAACGTGCCTTCCGAAGCACGGAAACGCTCAAATAAATGTCACAAAGTGGTCACATGGATGGTCAGCCATCCAAGGACTGGCCATGGTGAAAGTAGCTTACTGCAGTGATCGTTTACAGAACACTGAGTCCGCGGGGCCAGGAGTGCTTCCTTTATTTTGTAAGTTTACTAAATATACTTAGTTCTGTAGGTTTGCTAAATATGTAACTCTCTCTATCTCTCGAGCTATGGTTTTCAAAGGGAACTGGGCTTTACCCGTTTAACAAACATGTCCTATTCTGTGACCCACTTCTCACCTTTTCGTGATGTTTCCTATTACCTTCTTAGTATGCTACTGAGAATGTGAAGACTAATTCAAAGATTTATATAAATTTATGCAGCTGTTCTCGAATTATAAAACTGGACTTTGTATTTTTATATAAAAGTATATAGATTACACAGGCCCTGACACACTATCGTACAAGAAAAAACATTTTACAGGTACATATTACCATTATCTTAAGGCTAACATATGACGAAGTCAGCCTTTCTCGCTAATCTCTTTCACATTGTGCCACAATGGAACGGTACCAATAATCACATCGTGTCTGTTTCTAGAGCGCCTTCCACGGAAGACGAAGGGCCGCTCCTTCGACATGTTAGTGTATAACCGTTAAGTACATAGTTGTGACAAGAACATATTGATATATTGGCTTACGATTGAAAATAAAAGGTATTCTTTTTAGTTTACTGTGGTTATAGATAAAGATAGTTTCTTCTGTCATACCTACCTAATGTGATTGTAATCAGCATTTTCTGGATAATTGCATTGTTAAACCTTTCAATTTATTTCAATTTTCCTACAAATGTTCAAAAAAACACCATTGTACTAATACTACTCATTTAGCTCAATGGTCAGTCCTTAGATTGGTGACCAATGTAGAGCATAATAATAATATTTATTTCAAAATTGTTTACAAAAGGATTACAATGTAGGCTTATATCTATTTTATAAAATCTTAAAGTATATATCTCTAGAATGCAGTTAATTTACAATTTTCCACGAAATTTAGCGAATGGTCAGTCAGTAATGCTATTTGGTTCCATTGTATAGTAGCGCTTTATCTGATCTAGGTTTTAAAAAAACCTGTGTTTCAGACTACACCTGTTCTGTTTTTTTTTTTTACATTTCAAGTATCTAAGTTATAATAGGATGTCTGACGTGTAACAGTTCCAGAATACAAGTCTAAAGTAAATAAAATAAAATAAAATTAATAGTTAATAGTAAATAATAATAATTATGCTAATAATTATGCTTATAATTATGCTATGCTATATATATGCTATGCTATGCTATGCTATGCTATAAAATGTGACCATCCATGTGACCACTTAGTGAGTTAGTGACATTTATTTGAGCGTTTCCGTGTTTCGGAAGACACGTTAAGCCGTTGGTCCCGGTTGCTAGTAAAATGGCAGTCTTTAAGCCAAGTTGACGGCTATTATGTGGGCCGCTTGAAAAAATTTAACAGCAGGCAGTCACAACCTGCGCCTATACACGGCAATACGGGTCACCACCTATTACGTGGGACAAATTCTAAAAAAAATATGAAATGCAGGCGTCTCATATGCCTTTGCCTACATCTCCCGAGATAAGGGCGTGACAGTAGGTATGTATGTAGGTAGCTCAATGGTGTACGTAAACATTATAATCATGTATTGTTAATTGAAAGGAACCCACTAACATAAAATTGTAAACGCCGACGCGACAGGCGCAGGTTGTGACTCTGCGCTGTTGAAAATTTTAAAGCCGCCTATAAAGGCTTTCAACTTGGCTTAACGACTGCCATTTTACTGGCAACCGAGACCAACGGCTTAACGTGCCTTCCGAAGCACGAAAACGCTCTCAAATGAATGTTATAAAGTGGTCATGAGGTGGTCACCCATTCATAACCGGCCATAGTAAATGGTGCTTACTACAGTGATCGTTTACGTAATACTGAGTCCGAGGGCCACGAGCGCTACATTGCGCGAATTGATCTATTGTAGCAAACATGATAATAGTGCCTCTGCCTTGCCCTTTAGGCAAACGGCGTGATATAATATTCATTATGAAGAACTTTCGTAACTTTATTGGTATCAATATTCTGGCCTAAAACAAAAACATCTCTGTACGGTGCCCTGTTTCAGCCTTGTTATCTGAATTCCAATTAATCAAGGTGGTTTTTAGATAAAGCCAGCTCCTAGAAATACCGTTAGTGGTATAAAAATACTAACAGCAGTTTCAGCTATCCAATGACGTTTCCATTCTGTCTCTGTACTTATTTACATAAGCTCTAAAGACGTCTACTATCTTCATAAAATAGAGGTATTTACATAACTAATCTTATTCATACGCTGGTTTTGTCACAGTTCATAATTTTTTATAGTATATGTGATTAGAGGCGATGGTGATGATTTTTAAATTTGAATACGTTGTCATTTTGGGAATTAAAATCTGCTCCTTTACCGAGCAGAGTATTAATCCGTTAGCATACTTATAATGATCATCCTTCTCTATTAATGGGCTTTAATCTTAATATATTCGTGAGTAGTTAGGTACCGAGATTGCGCATTCAAAAAGCTTTATCATGACTTTGTTACGTTATATAGGTTGTACCAGAGTTTAATATACATTTATACTATGTTGTACAATTTATCAGCAACATAATACGTATACACACGTATGAAAAGCTGGAGCTTTCAGGAAAGGAGAGAGAAATAACAAGATAGAATTTAACATATAAGAAATTAATAATTTATTGGAAATAGATTTTAAAACTCGGGGTCGTGGTTCGTGATCGGGCAGCAAGGGCTTTACGATTTCCGATAGTTCCTCAGGGTTTGACTTATCTTGGTGGCTCCAGGATGTTGACGCAGTCCGCCAGGTAGCCGTGCCGTCCACAAATTCGGCTGGCACGGTATTTTCAACCCGTAGGGTGGATGCTCGCTCGTAGAACTCGAAGGGTGGATTTTACCAATCCGTAGGGTAGAAGGTTTCTTCGAACCCGTAGGGTGAACGTTGACAACCCGTAGGGTGGACCCTGGAATGTTCCAGAAGACGGGTTAGCTGGAACCCTTTTTCCCGCCCATTGCTAAGACAGCCGACCACTGTTAAACCATTTGGGAGTCGGTTGCCTTACAATGTTTGGTTCTATCCTAAGTTTACAGAGACCTTTTTTTCACACCCCTGTAATCTACCCTCCCATAACAGGGTTGACCAACAGCCGTTAATTTTCACTATTTTAAAATCTAGATTACATTATAATTAATTTGACTCACCCAATGATGGGGTCTTCTGTCTAGAGCTATTTGCTCCTTATACTTGACAAATATTTACGAGGATATTTGCGATGATATAAACGATGATTTTCAAACTGGTGTATGGCTCACAATTTCCAATGACACTGATACGTCCGTGATCTATTTTAAATATTAATCTGGCGGTCCTCCTGCATTGACGCAATGCTTTATATATTATTGAAATAGCGCCTCTAGTGGCACCACTCGAAACTACTCAATCGTCAAGACCGCATCCCTGCCTATAGCTTCCGTCGTTGCGACACTTACTCGGTAGATGGCGCTTTCATTTATTGATCTAAGTTTTCATTTTAAAACCCCTAATGTTGAACCCCTATTTGCACCCGTTGTTTCACAACGTTACATACTCCCCCTCCCCGGTGAGCGTTTGACGTACCCTAACGCGTCAAATGCTGCGTTCGTCCTCGAACGCCCCTAACATAATACCTACTACTCGTCTATGTGTGTGTGTATGTTAGTGTGTTGTGTGAATGAGGTGATGCTGGGTGTAGCGAAGAGTCGGCCTTAACTTTAATGAAACCAACTCGCAGGATGTATTTAGGTGATTCTGAAGAATCTTATTGGACAGAAAGAGAAAAGACGTATTTAAGGCTTTGGGTTGAAGGTTCAGGTAATACGCACCGCCTGAAAGTGGGGTGTGTATAATAAGGCTTTTTGCTGAAGGCTGGGATTTATACAACCGTCCCAGAGAAGAACATCCTACTAGGGCTCGTGTAACACTTCCGACTCATAGGATGGACTATCCCCCAGGGCAAGCCTCTAGCTTCCGAGTGGTAGGAGTAGCCATATGACGACAATAACATAACGGTGATTTACACCTACGACTGTTAGGGCAAGACAAATGCTGCCAAATAACAGTCCACCATAATTCTGTTCGGGTAAGACTCTTGCTTCCTCGTAACAGTAATAAACCTAAACCATAAATCTGTTCGGGTAAGCTTCATGCTTCCCCGAAACAGTAATAAACCTACACCATAAATCTGTTAGGGCACTACCATGCTGCCAACTAACAGTAACCGACGAACTCTGTTAGGGATAGACCCATGCTTCCAACTAACAGAAAACTCCCAACTAAACCAAGAAACAGAAAAGTGATAGAAAATAATTTACTTGCAGAATCCTCCGTGATGCTAGTTAACCCCTATGTCCCCATGACGAACACGGCATGTGTTTGTCACGTTGTTCTGTGTACTTATTTGAAAGTCGTGTGTAGTGTGTAGTGTGTAGTGTCCCTAACTAATTACTAGGCTATTTAGCCCTTTAACCAAATAAAATAAAAAAAACTAAGTGCTTATTCGCAATCTTAGTAGCAATAACAAAGCTAAGTGCTTATTCGCAACTTTAGTAGAAGAATGTTGACTATGACTATTAACCCTATTAATGTCATCCCAATAACCAACGAAGATAAATGATCTTTGGCCATTATGCCAAATATCTAAAAAATATATGGTGCCCTTGTTTGCCGCCATGGTAGTGTAAAGTGTATTGAAATAACTAATATGTATATATGTACGTATGAAATCTCCCCTGTGCAAGTTTTTGTTTTGTTTGCGCGTAAGCTGCTGACGTAATCGTGTTGATGCAAACGTGTTATTTATCGTTGCATCTAAGGCCAGTGTCACACTACATTCCATGCTATATAATCACCCGTCAGCTTTGGTCGGGAACCAAAACTTAGGACCTTTGAGTCACTTTGTCTAATTTACGAAAGTGACTCGCCTGTAACTAGTTTGACTCCTACTTCCGCCTTTGAGAGTCACACACCATGAAATGCAAGTGTCACTATGTAAACAAACAAAAAAAAAAACTGCTTACCAAGTGTTGGGAATTGTGTGTGAAGATAAGTGTGATGAATATGTGATGACTATATCCTACTTATTTATTATGTAATTGTAATTGTGAAACTTCCGTATGATCATATGTATGCGTGTAACATGACACGAAATGTGGTACCTATATGTGCCACCTAAGTACTAAAATTATATGACGGTGTGCTAACACTCTTATATTTTTCCAAAAAATAATTATCAAAAACACTATTGTGTTACTGTACTGATGTACTATATAAACTATTAGCAAACGCGTCTTAGCGCAGTGTGTTACGGCCTTTACCGTTATCTGCATTCGTACACACATCGTTGAGGAATGTTTATGTTATTCGTCTCACCGATGCAATGGACGATACCGGATGTTGTTTTATGTCTTTGACGTGCCAACTTCCTAGGTTTGTTCCTGTCATATCTTCCAGGATATAGACCAAATTTGATAACTTTTCCTTGACCCTACATTTGATAAATTTGGGGGCCAGTTTTTTGGAAAAGTATGCGTCTTTATCACTTTGGGAATCGCATTTTTTCCACACTATGTCGCCTACTTCGAATTGTGCGTGTCGGTGTCTCGTGTTGTAATGGTGTGCGTACTTTAGATGGCTACGCCAGAGGTTCTCTTGTGCTGTGTTGAACACCTCTGCGAGATATCCTAGGTTCTCCGCGTATATGTTTCTAGGCAATAGGTTGAGTTCACTTGGGTCATCATTTTGTAAGTAATGTGACCCGCATGTTACCAATTCCCTACCATGAACCAAATATGCTGGTGTGTAACCGGTGGACGCGTTGATCGAGTTGTTGATCGCAAATTGGATTTTTGGGATATGTATGTCCCATGATCGATGGTCATTATTGGTAAAAATTGATATGGCTGTCATTATTGTTTTGTTGTACCGTTCTACGGTATTTACTTGGGGTGTGTATTTAGGTGTGAAGTTGATGTTGGGAATTTTATATTTTGTAAATAATGTGTTCAACTCTTTACTTATGAATTGGACACCGTTATCCATTAATACCGTTTGTGGTATGCCATGTACCATGAAAACATTGTCCTCTAGTATTTTGGCTATTGGTTCTGCGGTAGCTCTGCGCAGTGGGAAGATTAAACAGTATTTAGAGAAACAACACGTGACGACGAGAATGTATACGTGTTGTTTTTTAGAGACCGGTAAGGGTCCTACTAGATCAGTCGAAATTGTCTGAAACGGGCGAGAGCACTGTTTGGGACGTCCCATTTTACCGATGGATGCTTGAGTGTCATGTTTGTGTGCTTTGCACTTTTCACAAGATGACACATAGCTTACCGTGTCCTTATATAACCCCGGCCAGTAATACCGTAACTTTATTCTATGGTATGTTTTAAAAATACCGAAGTGTCCGGCTGTAGGTGAGTCATGGTTTTCTCGAAATACTGCGTTTCTCGCTTCGGGTGGTACCACCGTTTTCCACTCGAACTCATTGTTTACAAAGTCCTTTATGTCAGTTCGTCTGTATAGTACGTCGTTCTCTATTTTGAAGTTGGGGTATGCCTGCGGTAAGCTAGTCACGCCGTTGCATATTTTAATGAACCATTCGTCCTTGCTGTCGGTGACTTTGCATTGTTTCGTGGATATGGTAGATACTGGTACAGCTCGTGACAATGCGTCTGGTATGATGTTGTCTTTGCCCTTCCTGTGCTTTAACTCGAAGTTGAAGCAGCTAAGCCGTATGCCCCAACGAGCTAACCGGCCGGTTGGATTGTTCAATGATATAAACCATTTTAGTGCCGAATGGTCAGTATACACCGTGAATTTGTGACCATTGTCTAGGTAGCATCTCCAATGTTCTAATGCGGTTATCACCGCCAAGCATTCTCGTTCTGTTACACTATAATTCTTTTCCGGCCCGCTCAGTGACCGACTCATATATGCTATAGGGTGTTCTACTCCCTCGTGTAGTTGTGTTAACATGGCACCAATGCCAAAGTTGCTTGCGTCTGTGTGTACCTGAAATGGTTCATCGTATTTTGGACATTTTAGTACCGGGCTTTTTATTAAATGTGCTTTTAATTCCATGAACGCCCTTTCCGCCTCTGTGTTCCAATGAAAAGCCGGGGCTCCTTTCTTAGTTGTAGTGAGTTTGTTAAGAAGTGCAGCAATCGTACTGAAGTTGGGTATAAACCGTCTGTACCATGACGCAGTGCCTAAGAACCTCTTAACGTCCTTTTTTGTTGTTGGTACCGGGAATTTCAAGATTGAGTTGACTTTCTCCGGATCTGTTCTGAGACCCAGACCATCCACAATGTACCCCAGGAACTTTAGCCTGTCCTTGAAGAAGTTAGATTTCTCCAGATTGATGGTTAGATTTGCCCTTTTTAATATTTGTTGAACTCTTGAAATGAGTGACACATGTTCTTCGAATGTAGATGACGCTATCACTATGTCGTCTATGTAACAGAACACCTTGTTTTGAAACTGTGGCCCAAATAGATTGTCCATTAGTCTTTGTTGTGAGCTGCTTGAGTTGCTTAGTCCAAATGGTAAAACCTTGTAATGGTAAGCTCCTCGTCCTGGGATGAAGAAGGCTGTTTTTTCCCGGTCTTTTGGTGATAAAGGAATTTGCCAGAAGGCTTTGGAGAGATCCAGTGTTGTTAGATACTTCACTTCTCTTAAGTTGTCTAATATCTCTGATATGTATGGCAGGCTGTATGCGTCCTTTTTTGTGACTGCATTGAGCTTGCGACTGTCTAGGCAGAAACGGGGCTTGCCGTCTTTTTTATTCACGATTAGTACGGGGCTTGACCAAGGGCTCTGACTAGGCTCGATGACGTCAGCCTTTAGCATCTCGTCTACTTGTTCTGATACTATTCGCGTTTTTTCAGGGGACATTCTATAGGTTCGTTGTTTGATTGGCTTGCTGTCTCCCGTATCTATGGTGTGTTCTATAAGATGTGTTCTGCCTAGCCCTACTTTCTCATATGATATTTCGGCACATTTGGATATCATTTTTTCTGCTATTAAGCGTTGTTGTTGCGTGAGACTACGCCAGTCATACAGTTTGTTTTGCTCTTCGGATATTACTGACAATTTAGGGTCATCGTCCACTGATATGGGTATATGTCCGAAGTACTTGGGACATAGGTTAAATCTGAGCCAGAAATCTATACCTAAAATTAGGTTTGTGGTTATGTTAGGCACTATATACGCCGTAATTATGTGAGTTCTGTCTTCGAATTTGATGGGTAATTTTACCTTTCCTTGTACAACGGTTGTGTGTCCGCCGGCCGTTGTAACCGTTGTACTTATGTCTTCCTCTATCTTATATCCTATATTTTGTAACACTCTGTGTGAGTTGTTACCTAAAATTGTGATTGCGGCTCCTGTGTCCAACAATCCATATGCAACTAACTGTGGGTTTGACATGATTGTTATTTTGGCGTAAGGCCTGGGGTCATTTGTAGGTAATGGGGAGAGTATAGAAGATTCCTTCTGAACTGTAAGTTCGTTTTCTTGATTTTGAAGGGCTTTCTCAGCGACCCCGTCTTGCTGATTCAGACTTCCATATCTCCCTCTTAGTTTTCCGAATTATTACGGCGACCTTGAGTGGCTGATTTATTGAAGTTATGAGTGAAGTTTTTGTTGTGGTATGTGTATCTGTGTGCTTGATCTGGTTGTACATTACACGATGTGCATTCTGTAGCCCTTACTCCTTTTCTTCCACATTTGTAACAATATGGCTCCTTACTATTTCGACATGCCATTGTCGAGTGGTATCTGGACCCGCACTTTGAACATGGCAGTGTGTCTTCCGATGTTGTCGTCGCCACAGTGTTTTGCGATCTGAAGTTACGACTGTCGCGGCTGTAACCTGTGCTGTAAGCGTTACTGGTCCCGTAGGTATTGTTCGCCATTCTGCTGCTTGGGAAGTTACGGCCGTTTCTGTTGAAGTTGTTGTAACTTTGCCCTGTAGATGTTGAGGTCTTGCTCGCAGTCTTCCTGCTTGTGAATGCGAATTCCGCTGCTACCATCCCTTCAGATGCTGTTGGAGGCTCTGTAAAGAACGCTCTGCGTGCCACCATGTCTTCATGTTTTCTACATATTTTCTTTAAATGTTCCAATGAGACTATGTCTCCATTGGTTGCCAGGATGGTGTCGTAGACTGGTCTGATGTTGTTTAAGATGATGTGTAGCTTTTCCGTTTCAGACACCTTGTTGCTTAGTCGAGCAAACATTCCATCCATAATGGCCAGGTACACTACTATGCCTTCTCCGTTTCCTTGAGTGCGTTGTCGAATCTCCTGCCATAGCCGGTTTTCGTAGTTACTGACTCCGAAATCCTGTATTAGCGCATTCGTTAGATCTTGCCAACACACAAATTTATCGCGATTACTGCGGTACCAATGCCTAGCGTTGCCGGTGAATAATTCAGAGGCTGCTGTTAACAATCTCTTGTCGTCGATTTCTCGGGCTTGTTTAAAGTCTTCCACCCGTTCAATGAAAGAGTGTACCTGCGAATTACCGTCGTATCTAAATTTGGAAAGTTCCGTAAGAGAGCATCGCTCATATTTTACGGGAAAGCTTGAAAAGTGACTCTCTTTCCGGTTGTTGCTATTTGCTTTCTCTTTAATGTCCGCGAGGGTGTCTGCCTCCTGCGCCTCATTGGTAGGGGCAGCAATGCTCTCGTCCGCATCATCAAATTCGCTGGTGTTTGATGCATGCGAATAACTTTCGGATATGGCTTTCAATCTCTTGTATGTAGTTTTGAAAGTGAGATGAAAGTCGTCGTATCTTTCTTTTAGATCAGACTCCTCTGGGGGAATGATTCTAGCAAACCTAGACTCCATGTGAGCGCATAAAGCTTTGGAGCTAGCCAGTAATGACAGTTTGTACTTGTCCTGAAGGGACGCCACGTTCCTCTCCAACACGGCCAGCGAGGAGTACAACCCTACTAAGTCTTCCTCCAAATCCAAAGGGGAGACCTGTAAGTCCTCTTCGTCCGTGGTTATCTTTAGTTTTTTAATTTGTTGCCTGAGGGCTGCCACCGTTGAACCAGGTTCCTCTCCCCGGATCTTAACTTCATATGCAAGTTCCGCTTTTGGAAGCGATGTGAAATTTGATTTGAATGCCATTGTACTGACTATTTCAATTACTATTGCCGGGAATCTTTAGTGATGATGATTATTTACCAATGTATAGTGTATTTATCTGCTACTTATTTTATAAGAAAAGTTAATTTTATGTAAACAACGAATGTTCGCTATATTCGCTAACGAATTCTGTTGTAGTGAACGACGGCCCTTATCGTTGTCTGTTTACGTATTGTTGAATGTTAAGGAATGTGAATATTTTTCGACCCACCCTCGGAATAACGAAAAATAAATTCTACTTTTTAGGGTTCGTTGAACCGAATTATAAATTGAACCTTTGTAAAACTTAGTATTTGCTTTAGGAAATACTTAAGTTTGGAAATATTACCTTTTAGGGTTCCTTCACTCAATTAATAGATTGGACCCTTCTAGAAATTAATTGTCTGTCTGTCTGTCTCTGTTTGAATATGACCTAACCAGAAGTAGTAAGTGGTGAAAGTGAGGTGTATGATGATAGGTTGATGAAGTTAGCTAAATGTTTGACTGTTTTAATGGATTGATGCAAGTTTTGACCTTAATCTGTTTTTAATTAAATGTAACAATTCCCACGAACGTAATAAGAGTTAATTGTATGTTAACTCGTACCAATTATTATTTTTTTTTAAATCGTTCCTTACTACTACGGAACCCTTAATTATTACGAACTGTGTCAAAGACGATTCGCACTTGGACGGTTCTTGAAATGAACTATATAGTAGTAACCAACCTTTTATGTAAATTGTTCCTCACCACTACGGAACCCTCGAATATTTCGAATTGTTTGAAAAACCGATTCGTACTTGGACGTTTCTGGAAATATTTTGTATCAGACTGTTGGTGTCCGGAGTGTATTTTATTCAATTCCACCCACAGTTTGTGTGGAAAAAAAAATTTCTTCTACTATCGAGCTAGTAATTCAACTTACTCGTAAACGTTATGAAAGCAACATCTGCCGTTGTTTATTCAGAACACGAATCAAAGTTATTAGCTTACAATTGTTTTTGGCAAGAATGTTTTCACTGCGTGATCTACGTTTGGAATGTTTTTTCTTACAGTTGTATTTCAGTGTATCAGAATTCTACGTAATTCGAAAAGTGAAACAATTATAATTCTTTTATAATTTACGTGAAGTGCAATTCGTAAAATCTTTGTTCTAGCGTTTTACTAGAGTGAAATTTCAATAGGGATTGTTACCCAGAAGTGTGATTATCGGCTGTTGGTCTCGCTGTAAATTCACATATAGGAAATACCAAAATAATACACAACTTGAGGCGGTTTGACGCCGTAAAAAAATAAAAATTGTGGTGGTGACTTCCTGTGACTACTTTTTACGATGAATATAGGCAATACAACTCACTTACGAAAATTAATGTAAGCGTTTCAAATTAGAAGTTTTACTTCAGACTTTAACAAAGTACTATTTAAAATTGACACAAAACAAAAAAACTTTTACTTTAAATTTAATTAAAAATTTTTCCACCATAAAATAAATACGTGAGGGTGTGAAAAATAAATTGGGGACCGTTAAAATTTGGAAAATTACAATATTTACGTTGAGAAAATTTCAAATTTTGCCTTGTTCTTGAGTTTGCCGAAATCTGTCTAAAATTAATAAAAAACACACAAAATAAGCCGGAAAGAACAAGTTGGCAGCAGAGGTCAGGAGAGCCAAATTCCTGGGTAGTTGTTAATTTGAGGGAAACTACCCCGCTAACGGGCACTCTTAAGACTATTTTACACAAATTGAATATCTTATAATTATGACCTCCCGACTCCCGTCGGAAATCGCTTTCTCGCTACCCGAAACCACGATATGGGCGCCACTGAAAAGCTGGAGCTTTCAGGAAAGGAGAGAGAAATAACAAGATAGAATTTAACATATAAGAAATTAATAATTTATTGGAAATAGATTTTAAAACTCGGGGTCGTGGTTCGTGATCGGGCAGCAAGGGCTTTACGATTTCCGATAGTTCCTCAGGGTTCGACTTATCTTGGTGGCTCCAGGATGTTGACGCAGTCCGCCAGGTAGCCGTGCCGTCCATAAATTCGGCTGGCACGGTATTTTCAACCCGTAGGGTGGATGCTCGCTCGTAGAACTCGAAGGGTGGATTTTACCAATCCGTAGGGTAGAAGGTTTCTTCGAACTCGTAGGGTGAACGTTGACAACCCGTAGGGTGGACCCTGGAATGTTCCAGAAGACGGGTTAGCTGGAACCCTTTTTCCCGCCCATTGCTAAGACAGCCGACCACTGTTAAACCATTTGGGAGTCGGTTGCCTTACAATGTTTGGTTCTATCCTAAGTTTACAGAGACCTTTTTTTCACACCCCTGTAATCTACCCTCCCATAACAGGGTTGACCAACAGCCGTTAATTTTCACTATTTTAAAATCTAGATTACATTATAATTAATTTGACTCACCCAATGATGGGGTCTTCTGTCTAGAGCTATTTGCTCCTTATACTTGACAAATATTTACGAGGATATTTGCGATGATATAAACGATGATTTTCAAACTGGTGTATGGCTCACAATTTCCAATGACACTGATACGTCCGTGATCTATTTTAAATATTAATCTGGCGGTCCTCCTGCATTGACGCAATGCTTTATATATTATTGAAATAGCGCCTCTAGTGGCACCACTCGAAACTACTCAATCGTCAAGACCGCATCCCTGCCTATAGCTTCCGTCGTTGCGACACTTACTCGGTAGATGGCGCTTTCATTTATTGATCTAAGTTTTCATTTTAAAACCCCTAATGTTGAACCCCTATTTGCACCCGTTGTTTCACAACGTTACACGTATTATATCATAAAAGAACGAGACTGAGAAATAGTCTTTAGAAGGAGACATCTGTTAGGACTGAGTCGATATCTGAATTGCGTACAATAACATTCATAAACTCAACAAAAAATTAACCAATAGTAATTGATGTTTTAGACATCATGAACGTTTGATGCAGTTGCCCTTAATGGGGTTGGGCGGTCTTGTTATCAGCTACTAGAACTCCCGGCTAAGCTGAGATGAGTTCTATCAAATGAAATTGTTTTTGAGATCAGCTTGAACTGTCGATAAGATAAAAGACAAATAAGTTTAATTTAAAATCATATTATTATAATGAAAAGCACTTCAGTTTCAATTCCTCTCTACCCGAATTTCATTTTAATTTTACGAGTATGCAACTGCATAAACCCTGTGAAGTTTTTCTTTGTACAATCATATAATTATATGAGTTTTATGCAATTGAATTGGACTGGACGAGTTAAATTCATACAATATAATTGAATAAAGAAATGCACAGACCGTTGGATTCGGTATTCATGTGTTTAAATTAAAACATTGTATGAAATACTATAGTATTGTTGGGGTTATAATTATGTAATCACAAAAATTACAATATCCTCTTAATCTGCCAAAAACTCATTCGTAGGGGGGCACGTTTTTTCCCCCTCGCTTCGTCACCATCACGTTGCTGGCAAATGAGGTGACGCCAACGGCTGCCCAACCTGTTTGCTATCGATCGTGGGTCATCCCATGGCCGACAGTGAGCCACTCTAGGTAGCGATTCGACCGGCAGTAGCCGGGTGCCCACGCGACTTACCAGCGGTTATGCTTTCACTCTGCACGAGCATGCCCGAAGAATGAAAAGAAGGAGAACTACCTAACGTGGGGATTTAACGGCTTGCACCCCTTGGTCAACACTTTACCGGATGTACCATTTGCAGTTGAGGGTAGCTTGGCAATCTCGGTACATCTCAAATGATCAGATAAAAACTTTGCTACCCATGTTTAACATTTATATTTTTGTTACCTCAAAATACGTACTTATTAAGCATACGGTAAGAAGTTGCTAACCATTTACACTTTATTTCCTTCAAGTCAGTTCGCCAGTTTATACAGCATCAGCGTTCGTTATTGACCTGACACTAATATATCAGCACTCGCCGGCCGACAGGTCACGTCTAGCCACTATGAGCAGTCCCATCACCAAAGATTGTGCACTAAGTAAGAACCGTATGATTAAAAGAATAGAGATAGTTTTCCTTTGCTCGGAAATAGTATAAATAGATAGGTCCTAGGTTGGATTCAAGCCGCGTACAGCTAAAGGCGTCTAAACTTATTAACTGAACACGTACTGGGTGTGCAAGTATCGATTGTACAGTGGAATGTTTAAGAAAAAATGTTGAAAAACTATCATCTCGAATACAAAAAATAAAACCGGCTAATTTTAAGTGTTCCTGAGATGTCTATTTCTTTTAAATTCAAAAGTTTATTTTTTAATTTATTAGTAGATTAATTTACTAACTTGGTAAATCTGACTGTTTTTCATTTCACCATTCATGAATTTTTTCACCAATCTAAGATATAATTTTTGTACATTATTATGTATTTTAAATCCTCACACATAAACAGAACGACACCTCATATCATGGGTAAACAAAACAAGAAATAATTCGTTACCATAAAAACATTTTCAAGATATTTTTTTACTAACAAAATAGGTAAGTACCTACGTGATGCACTGTACTGTGACTTACATAATGACCTAAACCCTTTGAGTATAAATTAGTAGTGTAGATGTACTCTAAGCGTAAACCTAAATACGGCTTCCCATTACTAGCTCAGAGAGAGAGAGAGAGCTGTGTCAACAGCGGACCAACATACAAACGAACAGACACAGTGTTTTCTCATTCATTACAGAACCCCAAATCTTGAATAGAGTCTTAGACAAACTTTGTAATAAAAGAATAATACATAACAGCTTGCCCAAGGAAACTTCATTTCACTTGGAATGTTTTGTTATTTTCTTTACGTACCTACTTATTAAAATTTTAATAAAATGCCTTTTGTGTGTAAAAAGTTGAGTAAGTAATTGTTTACGCAGTGAATTTCAAGTGAGTCTTGAACGTGTTTCGTATTGCCTGCAGTCACGTAATGAATTAATTTCTAGCTATTCAAGACTGTGTGGCGCACTGCAGCTAGATTGATATCTTAAGTCGCACTTACAGTTTATTTACGAATTCGGATAAGAACTTTTAAAATCACATATACTAGCAGCGCTTTTTACCTTTGTTTGGTTTTCTTTTTCCCCTCACCTTGTGTGCATTCACACTGACGCAGTATTATGGATAGATACATTAGAAATTGCTTACAATGAGGTTTACCATTTACCTACCATAATTACAGTATGTATTTACACAGCTACATAAAATGCGAGCTAAGTTTGGAGGAGTTTAATGCCCAGCAGGGTCGTCAATTGACTGATAATAATAATATGACTAATATGGTTAACCATCGCAGAACTAAAAGTGATCGATAAAGCTCGTCAAGTATACTCGCTAAAGCGGGAATGAGTTGGCCATATCCGTTGAACAATTGATGAGCAATACAACATTCGAGTGGAGCCTGCGTAGGGATCGACAAATGTAATTAATAGTATGCTCCAGAAGAAACGATGATATTGATAGTAGCACGGAGGCACTGGATGCGTAAGTACCAGGACCTAAAAGCAGCAGTAGAAAGAAAGAAAGAAAAATAGACCAAGGTTTGTCATCTACACAGTTCTGTATAAGGTCGAGTCTTGTAATTGCAACTATCTGGTAATTGCAACTAATTTAAATAACTCCATCTATCATCACTGTTTCGAACCGTGACAAGTGTTATATTGTTCTTCGATCCTAATGCTAATAAATAAATAAAGATGACACTGATAGCCATTGAACTGTGAGAATGACATGACTTTTTGTCAAACCGTCGTCATTTTGCTTGGAGTGACGTGGCGTGCACGCAGTTTCTAAATTAGCATGTATTGCTTTTTCTTTGTGGTTTTTGGTAGGTTTCTACATAAGGGAGTGATTATCTAGCACGGTAAGTTCTTTTTTACGTATTTGTTATATTCCATGATAAATCTAGCTAAAATTATGAGTTCAGTTACATTTACCAGACTAAAAATCAAAAGTCAGGTTATTGCAACTATTTTTTATTCTTAAGGTTAGTTGCAATTATCTGACCGCTTTTGTATGAAGTATGATAATGCCAGTAATGCGACAGTGAAAGTGTGTACTACGATAAAAATATTTTATCGAAAGATTTACCTACCGTTCATACTAGTGTTCACCTTCAAAAATTAGCCCTTTGTGACAAATTTATAAATTGAACTAGCTGATGCCCGCAGCTTCGCCCGCGATGGCGCTGTATGTGAAATTTTGCTGAATTTTCTTTGCTATAAACCTCACGGAGCCCAAGACCTTTCCAACGAATGCAAAACCGTGGAAATCGGTTCGTGCGTTCTGGAGTTATAGCGTCAGGAAGGAAAACCCGACTTATTTTTATATAGTAGATTAATAAATTATTTAAATTATTTATTTTCAGGGTAACTCGGTATTTAATAAATGGAATTCTTCTTAATGTACTACACATTAAATAATCACCTTGGTTTATTCAATGTGTAGTACATTAGGTAGTACGTATGAAGTGATTATTTTAAGTTTCGTTAATTCAAATATTTTTTTTTTAAGGAGTAAAATTAAATACATTTATTGGTAAAAATTACAGAGAAACATAATTATTACATATCTATATTTACATTATTACTATCTAAACTAAACCTAAATAAGGCCCCCGTGGCATTGTGCCCAAAAGACTAGCAGCATTCCCCCTTTGAATAGCAATACCTATTCGTTGAGCGAGAAAACTGCCAGCCCTTGGGTCACCAGTTGACTCCACACGGCGCTTTTGCAAATTCTTGAAAAATTTTTGCGCATTGGGACCCCATGGACCTAGGGTCTCGACACCGACTGGACAAAAACGATACGAAGGGTCTCGCCCTTATATTTATTAATTTTAATATTTTCAGCCGCTTCCGCTGCTGCACTGGCTTTTAATTTTGTTTTAGGAAGATGGGACGGGGCTAGAGTGTCAACACAAGTTGCATCCCACACCAGGACCCGACCCATCTCCCACGGTATCAAAGTTATACCATCCGGTCTCTTGCCATCGTCCCTGAAAACGCCGTTTGGCTCTAAGAGCGCAGGCACATTGGCGGTGGCAAGAGCACGGCGGATGATGTTGTTCAGCGCAGCGTGGCGTGAGAAGCGGCCTGCGCTCTTTAAACATGAAAGACCATGATGCCCCAAAGTGTCAACGTTAAAACCGCAGGGGCATCGATGTGGAGCGCAAAGCGTGACGCCAAGTCTCAAACCAACTGAAATTCTTAGGATGTCCGGTTCCAAAAAAGTTCCGGTGTTGGCTATAGGGAAAGCTTTCAACCAATCACCGGATTCCTTTCTACTGAGCGCTAATAATCTGGCCCGATCCGGGCCTAAGCTAGCACTTAGCAAGGAGTCAAAGGTTAATTTAGATTTAGCGTCGTCCCAGCTCCGTTGTTAATTTGGATGGGTGGGTAAATTTTGTCCCGGACAAGCCATTAGCCAAGCATTCTTGGCATCTGTAAGGCCAGTCGTCTCATAGTCTGTAAGACAATTCGTCAGAATTTTACCTACGAGACTTGACGTGGCATGTACAGATGACAAAAAGGCTGGCAAAGCCACACTAGAAATTTTGCGGATCCCTAGCCCACTATATTTAATGGGAAGAGATGCCTGGGTCCAAGATTGTTCGCTCAGTTGTATATTGAGAATTGATTCCAAAGAAGATTTGATTAGCGAATCAATAGAAAATAAATGACTTTGATGTTTCCAAAAAGGACAACAGCGAAGCAAATAAATAGATTTGGGAACAAACATACAAAATTTCAGAATTGTGATTGCGTAATGTGAACTAATAGAATGTAGCCGATCTACATTGGATGCAAATTTTGAAATTTTTTGTGCTATTAATTCGGGAATAGCATCTTCAAATATAGGGGACCCTAGGAGGTAAAGATTCTCTCTGCTAACAATTTTAATATTCGGACATAGAGAATTGAATTTTTCAACGAGTTCCAAATTGTTGTGATTATGATGAATATATAATTCACACTTATTAAAATTTTATTCCAAACCAATTAAATGAAATTTATTTTTAATTTCTATAAGATCTGACAGAACAGAAACTGCATCACCTCCGAGAGTCCCGTCATCTAAATACCAGACGTTAAATTTTGACTTTAAATTTTGAATGATGGGGTTAATGGCTAGGCTGAAAATGGCTGGTCCGAGGGGATCACCCTGCTGGCAACCGACTTCAGAAGAAAGTTCGTTGCATTTATACATTAATTTGGAAGGTTCGTGATAACAGTTAAGTAAATAGTTATAAATTTCAGGAACATTGCTTCTAATTTCTGACAGCAGGATGTCACGGTTTACCGAATTAAAAGCATTTTTGACATCAATTTTTAGCAAAACCTCACACTCACTTTTATTAAGGTAGGTGCGTAAAGCGTGGACCGCCGCTTCACACCCACCTTTGGTACCAAACCCTAATTGAGTAGGTTCAAATTTTTGTTGCAATTTTGACAAGCTGTAACGGACAGAAATTTTGGATGCCAAACGCCTAAAAGTGGACCCAACAGCAATAGGACGGACTCCTCCATCTTTTTTAGTGAGGGCAATGAGATTAGCTCCATAGATAACAGGAGCGATCTCAGGGTTAATGTTTTTTTTTTTTTTTTTTTTTTTTTTTTTTTGTCCGTCCACCATGGGTGGCCGGGTGTGTGCCTTACTAACCCCCGATATCCATTATTCGGAGACTTTCCTAGACTAACCATTCATACCAGTTCTCGCTATTAATTGTTCACTTGCATTCCGCATACCTGTTCATTCTTTCACACAACCTTTCATACTTTTACAGGTGGGGCGCCTGCTATTCTTACTGCTAATCATTTTATTTCTTGTTTCTTATTTTCTATATAGGGTAAATAATTTTAGTCCACCTCTCTCCTCTTTTTTGTTTTTGTCATTTTTGTCTTTTCTTTTCTTAATCTTTCTTACACATTTTTTATTACAATTCTTATTTCTATGTACTAGTATTATGTACTAACAATTTTCTTATTTACTATTTTTATTATATCTAATTACATAGTTTTGTTCTAGTTTCTAAGACATTGGTGTTCTTAAGTTTTTATCACCACTGAGCGGTTGTGGCTTCTCTTTAATAATAACTATTATACTTAACAATATCTGTGCTCTATTACTGAGCTTACTTTTATTTTGGTTACATGTTAGCTTTACTTATATTATACATTTCCTTTTTATTTAATTGCTGTTGTTAAATACATGTATCATAATTCTATAATTATGTTACTGTAATTACATTTATTCTGCTTTATTTCTGGTATTGACTGCTTGACAGATTGCTGTACAATATTTAAGGAACCTATCTCTGTGTTTACCTTTAATAATAACTTTTAAGTTTTCTAGATTTACAGGTAGATCTATTTCCTGTTCGACATCAAACCTCTGCCTTGCATAGATCGGGCATTCCACCAACAGGTGAGGGATGGTCTCCTCTACCTGGGGGTCACAGCCACACGATGGGTCGTCCTTGCATCTGAAGCGATTCAGATACTCAGCAAACCCACCGTGCCCTGTCAGAACCTGAGTTGTGAGTCTGTTTGGAGTGAACTTCCTAATAGTGCTGTACGCATCCACCGCACTTGGGAAGAAGAGCCTTGTGATCGAGGCGGTGTCGCCAGACTCGTACCGCCGGCCCCACTCGCCAAGCGTATCCATTCGGATACTTCGCTTCACGAATGAGACCGGGCACAGGTCGTAATCTGGTGCCCGCCTCGACCGCAAGGCTGCCTCTTTGGCCAGTTGGTCCGCCCTCTCATTTCCCTCCATCCCCACGTGTGCCTTTATCCAGAACAAATTGACTAATTTGTCTGCCAGAATACAGTTTCTGAGATTATTTCGGGCTTCAACAGCGAGGGGATGGAGGCAATTGGGATTTGTGACCGTCTGGAGTGCTGCGGTCGAGTCGCTGAACACCCCAAAGGTTTTCGCGCTGTGCTTGCAAATCGTCCTCGTCGCTTCACATATGGCCAGCAGTTCGGCCTGGTAAACAGTGCAATATGACGGCAAGGCAAGCTTGCGGGCTCTTGTCTCGGCTCCATCTTTCCATATCGTCACTGGAAAGCCAATAATACTAAAGCGCCAAAAGGTCATTTTACAGGAGAGCGAATTAAAGTTTTTTTTTTCAGAAAATTATTCATAACTTTTTCTAATTTAGTAACTGACGTACAGTAAAGGCAAATATATTATTGTTACACTATTTCCTATGTTCTGGAATCAATATATTTTGCACAATTTGCTTGATTCAAGAGATAGCTGTCGCTTAAGTACAAATGCTCTGTACACTTGGTAATGAAAAAGTACTTATCTTATTCATTATTTTAAGGTATGGTGATCGAAAATTACTGACAACTCTTATTCTTTCAAAAGTATGCATGGAAAAAGTACTAACACGCATTACAGGTGGATATAGTCTCAGGATAATAATACTAAAACACTACAATATGTCAAAGGACTGCACGGTAAAGCGATGTATAGAGTTATTTGTTGGGATCATTGCTATGCCAAAAATACTTAATAATAAGATTGATCGTTCTAATTTGAATTTATTTTTCTTAACAGACATTATCAATAGAAAGTAAATCTTAATAATTGCACTAGTTGCAAACAAAATAATTGAGAATACTTACTAATTCAATCAATGAAATGGGCCTTATTCTTGACTGCTACTTTAGCTGTATGAAAAAATAAACATGGTAGAAAAGAAATTAGCTATAAAAATACATATGCATTCCCGAATAAACACTTAGTTCACTTTATATTAGTTAGAACTACGAACTACGGAGAGGGTGGGATCAGGTTGAATAGCTCTTCAGAACATTCGCCGTGTTACATTCGGTAGAAGGCAGCCAAAGACGCTATGGTTCTTCACGGCGCTAACGGCTCGAGGCCTCCCGTCTCCTCAGGACAACCACATCTCTGCACAGCGTCAAGTGCGTCTAGTAAATACCTCGCGGAGTTATCCCAAAGGTGACAACATTATTCGAAGAAGGGGTGAATCTGCGTCTTACATACAAACATCTCTGGTGTGGCGTGAATTACCGCCTCGCCTTATTGAGGCCAGCCCAATATTATACAACTCTCTACGTCGTTTTTGTGATTGTGCTCACGCCGGACGTATATACCGAGGATCTCCAGGTTGTTTTTTAGTAGAACCGTAATGTTCTGAAAAGAGGGTAGGGGTAGGAATGGGAATTTAGCTGTAAACGCACACGCTTGCGTTTTTCTGGCATTGAACTCGACCAGGTTGTCTGAACCCATTGGGTAATGCGACCCAGGTTCCGGTCGAGATCCGCCACGAGTTGCCGTCTCTTTTCCTCCACGTTGCGTTGCCCATCCGCTGGAAGGCCGGAATAGCTCCCATGCAGAGTACACGTCCGCATAACGATGAATGCACCCAAGGGACAGCATGTCGTTGATATGCAGGAAAAAGAGAGTTGGAGATAATACCGATCCCTGTAGTACTCTGGTATTGACCTGCAAAAAGCAGGAAGCCTGGCCAACACAGAGAACCCGTATAGGTTGCCCGTGCAGGAAGCTGGCCAACCAGCGTTATAACTGAGGTGATAGACCATAAGCCGGCAGCTTGGAAAGAAGCGGCGCAAGCCATACTCTATCATAGACTTTAGCGATGCCTGGGCTAACAGCCAGGGATTCGCTGTGTCTCTCCATAGCCTCACCACAAGTGTGTGTTATGTACGCCAGGAGATCACTCATTGATCGTTTTGGCCTAAAGCCACTAGTACTACTAGTAGGCTTGTATCCTAGCAGGGAAACACAAGTACGACTGATCGTCAGGGTGGCATATTTGCATCTACGTTAGGAACATCACAGCTAGCTGTATCTGTATCGTCTTTAGATGGTGAAGGACGATGTCGAGGTTGGCCTGGAGTCCGCGGATGTTTTCGAGCTCCACCTCGAACAGAGCGTTTCGGGGATTAGACGCAGCGGCCACTGTGATACCTCTTTTTCTTTTTTGCGCTGCCATGATATTTGGGAAATGAAGGGAGACGTGAAGACGGTGCGATATTTGCTAAAGCAGTTAGTGACAAAGCGTATGGATTAGCTTCATCTATGGCTGTGTGGTGTGGTGAGATGGAAGCCGACCCGCGTTTCTACGGATCATGACCGCCGTTCGACCACCGTCAGCTACACTAGAATCCACTTAGCGCCTACTGTTCCCCCTCCCTGCTACATCATACTGTGCAACTGCTGAACCCCGAACGCAACCCAATCGGGGTTAGGTTACTTGGGGGGCTTTTTACAGCTGCACGGTGGTTCCTAAATAAATACGCGGAGCCTCGTTAGTTGCAAACAGGTGCACCTCATGCAGGTGAGGTCGCTTCGTCGAACACCATCTGAGCTTATGATCCGAGGACGGTTCTAGGATACTTCTTTTGATCTCGATATTTTAAACGGGTTCCTGTGGGAGAGGGGATGAAAGAGAAAATGATTTTTCAATTTCCAACGCGTGATCCGAGTTCAAATATTTACTGCCATCTGACCTCCACAACCAAATTGGCGAAATCAAAGTTCTGTAGTTAGACTAAGGTCCGACCTTTGAGGGCTCCAACTACCCGTAACGACTGCCATAGGTGTTGTATGGCAACCCACCTGGATGGTATGCGGACCATAGGGTAGAACCTGGACCGACAGCTTGACGTGCTCTTCGAGGCACTACCAAACCAATTCAAATACTCGTATTCATGCACATAATTATTTGCACTAAGCGGGTATCGAATCCGCGCCTCCTGCGTAGCGGCTGCGTTCACTACCGCTACGCCACAGAGGCTGTTAAATAAAAATATTATAGGGAATTAAATAAAGAAATGCTTGTCAGAATAAAATTCGAAATATAATAATTAATTATCATAAGTTTAGTGTGATCGCGTTTTATATTGTAGCGTACTGGTATAGTGTTCTAAAATGCATAAATAATAGATACCGATTAGTTATGCATTTTAGAACAAAATGCCAGTACGATATTATCATGCATTTGTGCCAAAAAAGTAGTAAGAAAACAATTAGTAAGTATTCTGGTAATTGCCCATAACAGTATTAATATAGAATAGAATAGAATATGCAGGGTTTAAAATGTACAATGGGCGGCCTTATCGCTAAGTGCGATTTCCTCCAGGCAACCTTATAATTACTACACCAATGATAATAATTATCTGGGTAATAATATATTGTCTTTTACATGCGTATCTTACAGGGTGTCTTGGACATTTATGGCACAAGGAAATTTTTTGTAAGTATTAATAATGATAAATTTTAGGAACTATGTTAGATTTAGGTACAAAGTTTCGACGAATCATGGTATTTCTTCTTTAAAATGGGCAATCAAGTTTTATACATTGGTTTAAGTTATAGATTTTTTTGTTATTTCTATTTCTTCAATTAGACCATATTTTGCCATTGTAAATTTTATTGCTATTTTCTGTGGGTCAGATTTCTTAAAAGTTGCAGTACGTACGTATAGTAAATAAGGTAATACTTATAAATAAGTTACAAGAAATTGGGCTCTAATTTCATGCTCAAGAAAAAAACAACTATTTAAAATTAATTTACTTACCTAGTCTTAAACTCTTGAATAATCTGAACAATTCACTCTGCGGCGGATAATCATAAGTACTTATCGAATCGTAATCAGAACGAAATATAATTTGAAAAGACTTAACGGAATATTTTTTTAAGTTTTTGACCTAACTAAATGCTAAACGAACCATTAATATTTTGTCTACTAGAATTGTCGATACTTAATAAAATATTTACTCAATTTTATTGAATGTAAAATATTCTAAATAGATACTCAAATACTTATATATGTAAGGCAAAATTACTAAAACCGTTCCCCATCAAAACAGCACGTAGACAAAATATACTAAAGCGCCATGCTAATCAGCTTCTACGTAAAGCAAATTTACTTTGCTACGTTATCAACTAGTAGTTACGGCCGGCAAAAAATACTAAAGCGACATCAATGATTCAACATCAGTATTTTAAGTTGCTAAACAAGTTTTAATTAGCTGGTGTCAGAGCATGAAAAAAACTGAAGTGACAACTACTAAAAATTAATCATAACTTGTACTACGTAAGTATTTGTCACAAATTCAAAATGATGAAAAATCTCCTTATTTTGGAGTGCTAAAGCGCCAAAAAAGTGCTCAGATCAATACAAAACCTAGACCAATCGACGCAGAAAAAAAAATCCTTTCCAACGATATATATAACTCATTTTGGCCAAAATGGCGCTTTAGTATTATTGGCTTTCCAGTGACGATATGGAGAGTGCAGCTCCGACTTTGCCCGCAATCTTGCTGCCGTCAGTAAAGATGTTAATTTCAGATTGACTGTTCTGGTCTAACTGTTCTGTGTTTTCCAGGTTAACGAACTGCAGGCGCATATGCTCCGCGGGGTGAGGATTTTGTGCAAACGGAAGCATTCGCTCGGTCTCCCTCCCAGCCAATTCTGGCAGTGAATCGCCTCTTTTTACTCTGTACAGTCTCGCTGCCTCCTTGATTCGCAGATCAAGGGGGAGTATACCCGCTAGTATCAATGCCGAGTTGAGGGAGACCGTGTGATATGCTTTGCAGATCTTCTGCGCAAAGCTCCGCTGTATAAATTTGAGCCTCTTTTGGATGCCCTTCTTCTCGACCGCAGGTGCCCATGCGCTGGCTGCGTACATCACTATCGGTTCCACGGTTGCTGTGTAGATGGTATGTATTATTTCTGGCTGTAGCCCCCAGCTTGTTTTTGCGGCTCTAGTTAACTGTTTATAGATGTTTGTTACCCTACTGCACACGCTCTCTACGTGTGCGTTAAATGTAAGTTTCTTATCAATTATTAGGCCTAATAGTTTGATTTGGTCTGATGTGCCAATGTCGACCCCGCCCATGACAAGCCGTGGTGTGTCGTACTCCAATTTTCTGGTAATTACCATGGCATTTGTCTTATGCGGGGCAAACTTCAACTTGTTTTTGTCACCCCACGACTTGACATGCGCGAGGGCGGCATTGGCGCGCCGTTCAATTTCCTCACCCGTGTCGCCATGAAGGACTAATACGACGTCGTCGGCGAACGCCTGTACGTACTCTTACTCTTTTTCTTCGAGGCTTTTTAGTAGTGGGTCCAAGAGCAAGTTCCAGAGGATTGGGCCGCCGATAGAGCCCTGGACGCAGCCCTTTCTTGTCCTAGTCGAATGTTCCTTGCCGGCATACCTAACGTGGACCCGCCGATCTTCCAGGTAGCTGTTCACCATTTGTCGAATGTTCTCCGGGCACTTTTCTTCCACAAGCCTCATCCTAATCGCCGGCCACCAAGCGCTATCGAAGGCGCCCTCTATATCTAAGGACACAAGTGTTATGATTTGTTTCAGTCCTAGTTTTCCCCTGATGTGCTGGGTTAAGGTATAGAGGGCGTCTTCGCAGCTCCTTTGCGGCATGAATCCGTATTGATGGGGACTGATTCTGGAGTGGAGATGGTGACGAAGCCTCGTCATAAGCATCTTCTCCAGAATCTTCCCCATCACCGGTAGAAGGCCTATTGGCCTGTACGACTTCGGATGGGCGTAACTGTCCTTCCCGGGTTTGCGTAGTGCGACCACTGTTGCTTCCTTCCACTTCTTCGGGAAGTACTGTAGTGTAAGGCATTTGTTCGCCAGGCAAAGGAACAATTCGGGTTCATTTCTGATGGCGTGGCTACAAATATCCGCCGTAAATCCGTCGGCTCCCGGTGCTTTCTTCGGATTAAAGGAGTCCACTGCTCTTTCGAGCTCGACCATGGTGAACGCGGGGTCCTGCGGTTCCCCACAGTTCCCCCCGGCCACCACCACCGAGCTCTCCCTTACTCCTTTTTGTTCTGCCGTATCATCCGCTTCTATGTCATCCGGGTAAAATGTTTCGGCTAAAACCTTGGCAGAACCCTCTTCATTTTGAGCCACGCCATTCACTTCCAGGAGTACGTCCTCAGCTCTACCCGCGGTACGTCCAATCACTCTATAAATTCCCTCCCACATGCCTTCTCGATCTTGCTTGCGGCAGAAGTCTTTCCAAGACGCTATTTTTGCCCTCTTGATTTCGGTCTCGTATCGCTCCTTGCACTCCAGGTACTCACCAACCACTGTCGCTCTGCGGATCGATGCAGCACACCTGATACGGCGCCTCCTGATGGTGACTTCCTTCTTCATCTGAGCCAGCTCTTCACTCCACCACGGGACAGATAACCTTTGGCATTTGGTCTTCTCGGGGATGGCGCGACAACACGCTTCAGTGATGGCTTTGGTAAGCTCATTAACGGCTTCGTCAATATGTGGCTTGGATGATATGCCATTTATTCCCTCTGCTGTCAATTGGTTTTGTGCTTAGATGTTGGTTAGCTCATCGTTGAAATCCGCCCATTTAGCCTTCCGCGTATTGTACTTTCGCGTGGTACGATTTATATCCATGCCCCTCGACCGTCTGAGTTTAATACCAAAGGTTACTCCGTTGTGGTCCGAGCTGGTCAGGTTCTCCTCCACTCTCCAGTTCACCACCAGGTCTAGCATACTTGCCGTACAGATGGTGATGTCGACATGGCTTTGGAATCTTCGACCGTCTCTGTACGTGTCAAAGGTTGGAGTGTTTCCTGTGTTGAGTACCTGGAGGCCCATCCGGTCAATCATTTCGAGCATCTCTTTGCCTCGTAAATCTGTGGACTTGCTGCTCCACCACGTGTTCCAGGCATTCCCGTCCCCTCCCATGATCAACTTCCCCAGTCCAGGATTGGCTGCAATGGTCTTTAGTTTGCTCAGGTACGGACCTATAGGTTGACTCGGCTCGAGGTAGAAAGAGGCCAGTGTGAGCTCCCATGCGCTGGTTCTTAGTCCCACCACTACGATGTTGTTAGTGGTGTACATAGGGTATTGGATGATGTCAATGTGTGGGTCAAATACGGCTATACGGCTACCGATGAGGTGCTTACCTGCATCACCCACACAGTGAGAGGTTAGGTCTATTTAAATAATTATTAATGTACGATGTTGTGTTTGATTACATAAACATCGGTACAACAAGTGTATTCCTGATTTTTTATTCTGCTACCCAGTCGATAAAATCACAACATTATTCCCAGCACTATTTGTAGGTAAATAGTTGCAATTACCCGTCCCATGGCTAAAAAGTGATTTAGTGCAAAACTAAACGTTATTTCCATGGCTTAGATATCAAAATCTTCTGAAATATTGAACAAGGCACATTTTTTTCAATTTAACGGTAGTAGCGTCTATAGAAAAAAAGAGCGATTAGTTGCAATTACCAGTCAGGATCGGTAATTGTAACTATTTGTGCCTGTGTCAGAAATTCTTAAAATAGATTTTTATTCTTCAAAGCTTTTCTTTATATAAGACGATGATACAAATCTACATAAAATTTACTTAATAACATATCTTTGAAAAAAAGCATTTTGCTTATGAATATGCAAATATCAAGCGGTGACGTTTGACTCCGATATTTTTAGTTGGAATTACAAGACTCTACCTTAGTCGAAAGAAAGTCTATTCATGTATAATTGTAAGTAAGTATATTTATGTATAATCGAAATCTTTTAACGCTATTTATAGGCAGGTAGGTACATTTATTTATCATAAAGTAACAACATTATTCTAAGGAAACCAAATAAAAAACAATTACCACCACTAGTTGCAAACGAGAGCAAAGAATTCAAACACGAACAATCGAGTCCCACAAACCAGTTTGTATATTTGTACCGCCCAACTATGCTCGTATATCTTGGTACACCAATAAAGAATCACACGAGCATAGTCAATTTCAATTCCTAACAAATAACGGTTGCGACATAAATAGATTGTGTAGGTAATATCAAGCGGAACAAAAGCGGGCTTTGTACATTATTGATACGGGGCGAAGCAAAGTGGGGCCATTTTTCATCTGGGTTCCGAGTCATCATAAATATGTGAACACAGTTGTTTGTCACTTTATGGTCCTACTTATCGTTATTGTTTGACGGAAATGTGTCGACTTGTGCCGAATTATTGTCAAAAAAACATAAAAGAAAGTTATCCTCCTTTGTCATGCCAAGGATCTCAGAGGTTTTTGCGAAAAAAAGTTTACAACTTCAGAGTGAAAACTGAATATGCCCTTGGGGCTGAACTTGGAATTACTGAAACCGTTAGCATAAAAGGTAAGTAACTTTTCGCTGTATCATTGTAATATAATTTTTTACATTAAATATAGATTTCTTATAATATAGGTAGTATGTAGAATCTAAAAGTTACTTTATAATGATTTGTATTGGTTGGATTGATTGGTATTTGATGACACTAATGACTGGTATTTGAACTTTATTGTGACATTACTCACAGAGGTTACAGTCACAGTTTATGACATAATGCCGTACGCTTGTATATATAATATTCTTAATTTAAAGGCTTTGTCCTAAGATTGCTATCGACGCTCAGACAAAACTACTAAAGGTGGAAATTATGATGCTTGGACAACTTTTTTTATGACGTAGAGACTCATTAAGGAGGGATTTTTGAAAAGTCTTTCCCTAAGAGTGTAAAACGAAGTGGAAAAAGAGGAAACCAATGTATGAAAAGAAATGAAAATATTTAGCTTCTCGTGCAATGACAAAGTCCAGCTGTTTAGTGTGACCAACAGCACAGAATAAATAATTGTGCAAAGGGATTCTTTAAAAAGGTATTTTTTAATTTTATCTATTGTAGCAATCTGCCAACCAACGCACAGGTCAAACGAATTAGCGGTAAATATGGAAATTGAAAAATTATGACTAAGTTACTGCCTAAGAATAGTTGAAACCTTTTTACCCGTAGGCTGGTTTTAGAGTCACGCTGACCGTTGGCGCTGACAGCCAAAGTAAAATGTATGAACTTATAGGAAGCATTTTAGAATAACGCGTAGCTATCACGCGTGTGTTGGTCAGCGCTGTCGGGTCAGCGTCCGAACGCGTCGCGCGTCGGCGCCGCGTAGCTGCCGGCGCTGAACAACGCACGCGCGCCTCTCTTATTAAAATAGTAGCATGATACTGAAAAGTCTCACGCTGACGAGCTACGCGCTGAGCTGTCAGCGCCGATGGTCAGCCTGACTCTGAAACCAGCCTTAATCAACCTCAACCGGCGTTCTAAGTGTATTGCGAGTGAAGCCGCGGGCTGAAGCGAAATAATAACTTATTATAATAAGAAATTATAACTTATTATAATGCATAATTATTTTATTTTTATGCTGGGTCAAGGATCACATTCCAAAGCAATCAACATGATAGAATCGTTGTCAAAGAAAAAAAAAGCATTCTTAAATTGAAAAAATACGAAGAAAGAACCTAGCTAATTTTTATGAAAATTGATGTAAACAATATTTTTAAAGCAACTCTCGCAACAAATCGTCAAACTTTGCGAGTTATATCCAAAAAGTATTTTAGCTCTTATACTTTTCAAGCCATGTTGCGAACTTAAAGCCTTGCTCTACCTCTCATATACCTCTGTGGGGGACATCTGGGAAAGGGAAAACTTCGTTAGCATTTCATAACAAGTTTACACCCTCTTTGGAACTGACTCCTTGCGACCCAAATCTTCGAAGGGATGAAATCGTAAGAATATAAAATTAGAGAATTTTTTATCAAGTATTAAACAGACGCTGCTTTCAATATTGTTAAGTTATTAGTTTTGTGTCATTGGGTTTTATCTATGTACAGTATTTCTCTATTGTTTGGTATACGCAATGTGAATAAGCTGTTGACATAGCATTCCTTGTTCCCATCTGCCAAAGGAGGTCTTTGTTTGTCCACTTGTTGGCTCGCTCACAGTATGAATTAATTTAACTTGAATGCCATTTTGATATATGTGAGAGATAATGGGTATGTGAGGCTGCGAATAACTTACTTATTATTTATTTATTTTTTATACATTATGCTAGTAAAAGTTTATATAAAAACTTTTAGTAGCACAAATAACATAGTGTGATGAATACAAGGAGGTAATAAAACAATCGTTATAAATTAATAGTTTAAGCTAGTTGTAAAGCAATGTCATGTTTTCTATTATCACGGAACAGATAAATCATAAATTGTCATTCTCATGGTAGACTTTTGGGTACCTACTGAGTCCTAATTGTAATATGACACGACGTACAGTTTGAAGTATCAATCATCTTCATATTTTAAAATGAGAACGCCTCAGTCCGTGCCAATCCACAGATATTGAAATCTGATAAGGCCGGTCTTGAAAATCTTCAATTACATAAGTAAAGATCTATTTACTATCTGGGGGCACGGCAATGCCCCCGCCAAGTCGAGCAGAAAAGCGGCACGACCGAATCTGTTTTCGAACTAGTTGAGGCCATTTTCGACCCATAATTGAATACGAGTGGAATTTAGATGTTAATTTAAAACGTTTGTGGATTTTGATTGGTACTTTTGGCTTTTATGTGTCTAAAGGTGTTAAAAAACAGTCCACTCGACGAATTAGGAAATATAAAAATATAAAAATCGATAGTGGTAAGGCAGTTTATCTATAATATGATAACATTCAAACAAACAAACAAACTCTTCAGCTTTATAATATTAGTATGGATAGGTTTCGGCAACGCACGCATGGTCCTAAAAGCGATTCATGTGGAGCTCGACGAAAATTTAGGTATAATTTTGGACCAAAAATTTAAAAGGTGAAAAGTTAATGTTTGAAAATTTAACGAGTGAAAATTTAATTTGATGATTTATTGTCTCAATGCTTAAACTAGTACCTTTTAATAGGTTTATTAAATAATTTATATTCTATTGCAATATGAAACGCTCGTAGCCCAGCCGATTCAGAGTTCTGCATACGATAATAGACTGCAGTAAGCAACTTTCGCTATGACTGGTCCTCGGAAGTGTGAGTGTGACCACGTTGTGACATTTCATTAGCGAGCGTTTCTCTGCTTCGTAGGGCACGTTAGGTCTTAGGTTCCGGTTGCCAGTAATATGGCAGGCGTTAATCCTAGCCGAAGGCTTTACGGACACGGCTTGAAATTTTGCAGCAATATGCTCATGTCCATTTCAAGACGACACCTATTACGTGGCTCAACACCTATTACGTGGGACAAAAACCTTTAAGATGAAATGTGACCGTATAGGTACTGGTCCTTTGCGTATACCTTCGGTTATTAAGGTAAATATACATGGCATATCAATCAGATCAGTGGTGACTGTTACAACTTACTGCTGAAAGTAGGCATCTCATCTAGAATATACCACTCAAGTTCTCCCTAAATCAGAGGTACGCCTACTATACATAAATATAGCATGACATATATTGTTTAGTAATTGTTGTTACTGAATTGTATTCCGTCCAGTGACTACGTTTAGTGCTTACTGTGAAATATTAGGCATCAAAGAAGATTTTGTACAGCGCGTTTAACCTCGTGAAATTTAAATACTTTACATGTGTATCAATGAGTACTTACGTGATCCCTTTTTATTAAATGTAGACCGTAAGTAAGATACCGTTAGTCATTAGCGAGATGCAATTCTGAGGGTCACTGTCAACAGCTTTTACGGCAGCTAGAATGACCCTCCACTTTTAAATGTTGCTAAATATAATAGAATATTAGCGAATGTTTAATACTTCTTTCACGCTATATTTTATAGGCTAGGTTTGGAATTCTTTTGGAATGTATATATCTTACTCGTAATTTACTTGTAGTGAAAAAAATCTAGAGGGATCTACAACACATTAATTTTTTTATCTGACTGTAACATAAAGATATAGAGTTGAGAGATATACACCAATTCATAATTGCTTCTCGTAACCAAACAAAATTTACCCCAGGATTTAAGGCTTAATTGTTGGAAGCAACCACCTTGAGAGCTCAGATGATGAAGAAATTATATCTTATTAAATGTCAGTAATATAATGAATGGCTATGACGAAGCGGCATAAATAAAGATTAAAAAAAAACGGTCAGTGGTGATAAAATGTGCATAAATTATCCAGAGTAACGTGTTTTATCCTTTACCTTCAACAGCATTCAACCCTATGATTTGTCTAGTTACGAAAACGTTGAGGTCTTAACATTTACATAACAATTTGTCAAACCCAACTTACCCTCACAATCCCAGTTAACGCCATCGGACACACACTTTGTTAAACAAAGAGTTCTTCCTTTACACTTATGAATAAGTACATAATATATTTATTGTACTAATAATACGGTATGCAGTACTAGGGCATGGAATGGAACAATTACTAAGTTCATTATAAAACTGCCTCATCATAGGTCTACTTAGATTCATCACACATCAGCCCACGAAGGTAACGCCCCACCCACGTACCTCATAATAACATTCCTAAATGAATTCCATCTTCCTTCCTAACATAGCACATTATTTACGGGCCCCGTGACGTCACGCCTTGCATAATTCAGCCTGTGACTAACTTGCTCACAACGGCGCGCGGCGTCAGGTGGAGCGGAAAATAACTTTACTTGACGAAACAGTATGTGGATGCCCTAAATACCTTATTGGAAACTTATGCGTAGAAGGAATGGAGTTGTACCTACCGTGGAATAAGTGGTGTGTTGAGTCATTAAGTGTCCTTTAAGTGAGCATATCGGTCAAAGGAAGACGCAAGGTAACGGTCTGTTTGTTGACCACGAGACGTCGATACAATTTTACGGGTCGTTACATTCAAATCATTTCGACAAATCCAAATAATCATTCATTTGTTCATGATTTGTTCGGTGGAGCATCCGATAGTGTAGCCTACTGCCGCTCTGAGGTCTTGGGTACGAACCCCGGGTCGGTCTAAAAATGTGTGCAATACACATAATTTTTTTTTGGATTTCAAATTTGTTTTGGAGTATTCCTGAATTATGTAAAGACAGTACAGACCTTTGCTTCTAGTGATCACAGTATCTGACTACAAAACTGCAGGTTGTGGTAACAATTCCCACTCAGAACTTAACTACCTATTTCTGTACCTACATAATGTGATGATTGTCTGCAGGGTAAGTTTTAAAAAAGCCATACTAGTAATTATACATATTTGGATTACAAAATACATTTGACCATGTTTACCAGTTAGTAGGTATCAATTTAGTTTTGTTTTATACCTATGCATGGGCAAACATTGTTTGCAGTTCCTGTGAATGTTTTAACTACAAATCGTTCAAAGAAAATGTCAAGTGACAATTTTGTGTTTTCCAACAAACTTCATTGTTTTGTAAGTCAGCCACCTGCACTATAAAAAACATGATAAAAAAAACACACAGAGATTTATATTGTTCGTTTATCAAAATGGAGAAAGAGAAAGGGCATGGAGAGAGAGAATACGATGAATATGAAAGTCACATGCGGGTTTTAATGTGCTGATGTGCCCTGTTGTGTGAATGTTTGAGATTGCATACTATATTCGCTTTAGATGTAAAACTTTGATAAGATAAATTATTATATTTTCATGAAAGTGTAGAACAACGTTACGTAAACTTTCAATTATGTAGATCTCGGTTGTAACATAAATAGTATCGAACTACCTAAAAACTGCCACCAACTTTTTTAATATCATTACATTTATTAGCAACTTACAGTTTCAGCTTGATACCTCCTCGCTCAGAGTTTCAGCTTTGGCAATAAGTTAATGTACAAGTTGAGTGTTCTATTCTCACTTCTCAGCGAAATAACTTCAATCAATGGAACATGTAAATCTTTATGGTTGACGGTGTGAGTCATGAAATTTTGGATAGTATAGCCAAACGTTTACTGACGTAGTTGCTCAAGTTTTGGCAGCCAACTTTATAAAGTTCAAAGATCAGCTGTCTTGTTACCAATTCATACGAGTAAAAAATTGCGGGTAGTCAAAAGATAAACACAAAGTTTTTTTCTCTCCACAAATTATTTAATGTTTTAATTGTTATTTTTATAAATTAATAAACTTACATGGTACACAAGTACTGCTAAGTGTTTATTCTGCCGGATATCATAAGTTTCCTACAACAATTTCATACAAAAACACATCAATTGACACTTCACTATGGACGCTATGCAGAGCAATATTAACAGCCTAAGGGAAGGTCTCAATAAAAGAATGGAGGAATTTGAGACACGGCAGGAGCGGCTGACACCAAGTAAGTCGGTGAGTGTGACCACATTGGCCACTGAGTTCACTGCTTTCAGAGCATTTGTTACTGAAACTCTAAAACTGCTTCAACAACAGATGGATGCATTGGCTAAAGTCATGGATAACATGGAGATGCAGAGGCGTCGCAAAATCCTGCTACTGCATGGTGTTTGTGAGGCAGATGATGAGGAGCCCACAAATACACTGGTCACCATAGTTAAACAGCGCTTTAACATCACAGATTTTTGTGCCAGCAACATAAGGCGGTGTCAACGGTTGGGACGTCCCACTTCAAATAAGAAGCCTAGGCCCCTACTTTTTAAGCTCCATGATACAGATCTGAGGGATAAAATATGGTTTTCCAAAACCAAGCTGAAGGGCTCTGGAATCACTTTGTCCGAATTCCTCACAAAGTCCAGGCATGACTTATTCATGGCGGCCCGTGAGAAGCTGGGAGTCAAAAAATGCTGGACCAAAGACGGGTCTGTCTTCGTGCTGGCGGCGGATAACGTGCGGCGACGTGTGGAGACACTTGCTGAGCTCCAAACCATCTGTGTCCTGCCATCAAAGGCCACGGCCACCACGTCTAAGGCAGCTGCCACGAAGTCCAAACGCACTGTGGCTTCAAAACAAAAGTGAAGTTGATCTTCAGGGTGCGCAGTTCATGTACATTCACGTAGCATTGTTGTTTGGTAATATCTATCGTTCATTTCTCTTCTGTTACATGTGAATGTGACCGATAAATAATGTACTGTTGGCGTGTCTTGTGTCCTGGGATTTCTGTTTCGGTGTAATTCATGACTGTCTTCCTTTGCTACATATCTTTAGTTTGGTAAACAAAATCCATTGTGTAAAGTAATATTATAATGGGACTGGAACAAGTTGCAATCACAACACACATCAATACCTGCCACTGTCACTCACCTGTCATGTCATAAAGTTTTTTTTTTTTTTGTTGTTGTTGGTTTTTAGTTCTTGAAACACGAAGGCAATAAAATTATACTGCCAACTTTTTTGGCACTATGGCATATCTGCCAATGTTTAGGTGTGTCTTGTGTTTCGGTAAGACTGGGTATGGCTAATTTAGGGAATGCCTGAACTGTGCAAACTGCTTATTTTCTTGTGATATTGTTTACTTGTATCTCTTATTTTAATTATTTATATTTACTCTATTGAAATTGAAACGTAACCGGCAGATGAATAATGGTTATAATTTAGTATTAGCGCATCTATTTTTGTTATATTATAATATTTACCTATTTATATATATTTAATATTAGTATTTTGTTATATCTTCATTTATGTCTATGTCAGACTTTGGTACCAACACGAACACTATTGATGATTATTTTTCCGCTTGTAGTTCTCACGATGAACCCTCACTGGCTAATTTTATCGCATCTCGATTCTCCGATGTTCCTGAGAATTTCAACGCAGTGCACATAAATGCCCAAAGTATTCCGGCTCATATCACGAGTATGCTGGCATCCTTTGACTGTACACATTTACATGCCATACTCATCTCTGAGACATGGTTAAATCCTTGTCTGCCTTCAACGGCTTATTCTCTCCCAGGGTTCAACCTCATTCGACATGATCGCGGACCAGCTGGTTATGGTGGGGTGGCAATTTACCTACGTAATCACCTTTCTTACGCTGTTATTGATACTTCGCCGCAGCCGCCTCCACGACTCGCCGGCGAGCATTTGTTCCTTGAGGTTGATCTTCTCCACACTAAGTTACTCCTTGGAGTCTATTATGGTCCTTCTTCCAACATTAACTATTTTACTTCTTTCGAAATACTTCTGGAAACCCTCATTCCCAATTACAGTCAAACTATAATCATGGGTGACTTTAATACTTGTCTTCTCAAAAATGACTCTCGCTCTACTACTTTCCAATCCATTACACAATCTTGTAATCTCTCAATTCTTCCTTCCAGTGCCACACATCACTGTCCAAACCATCCTCCTAGCTTGCTCGATCTTATTATTGTTTCCTCTCTTGATAGAGTGGTAAGGCATGGTCAGAGAACGGCTGATGAGTTTTCTTTTCATGACCTAATATTTCTATCCTATCGCCTTCGTACTCCCAAACCTAAACCCAAATTTCTGCTTCACCGCAATTTTGGTCGTATTAATTTCGAGGATTTGCGCAGCGATGCTGAAGGAATTGACTGGGCGCCGTTGCTCTCTTCCGTCTGCATTGATGAGAAAATAAATTTATTCACATCCCATTTAATTTCGCTGTATGATGTCCACGCGCCGATTCGCAGAATAAAGGTGAAACATGGGCCATCGCCTTGGCTTACCGCAGAAATCAAGGCACTCATCTCAAAAAAAGCTACAGCCAAGTCCAAATATAAGAGACGGCCTACGGCCACTAACTGGGAAAATTATGTTCTGATTAGAAACCACTGCAGTAAGGTGTGTAGGAATGCACAACGCCAACATATCCACAACTCTGTCCAAGACGGAGATCCAGCTAAGGTCTGGAAATTTCTAAAATCTTTGGGAGTTGGTAAATCTCGTCAAGATTCTGTTTCCAAAAGTCATAACTTAACTTCACTCAATAAATTTTTCACTGCGATCTCCACTTTTAATATGGAAACCAAATCAAACACGCTTAAACATCTTTCAACTGTAGCCACTCCCAACTGTGCTCCATTCGTCTTTAATCAATTCACTACTTGTGATGTTAAGAAGAGTATATTGTCCATTAGTTCAAATGCCGTAGGTACCGACTGTCTTAGCCGTAAAATGATTATTCCCATTATTGATCAAATCCTTCCTATCCTCTGCCATATCCTAAACTTCTCTATAACTCATGGCGTCTTTCCGAAAACTTGGAAAGATGCACAAATTATCCCTATTCCCAAGAAATCCAACCCTTCTTCGTTTTCTGACTATCGCCCTATCTCTATCCTGCCATTCCTGTCTAAGGTTCTGGAACGACTGGTCCACACTCAGCTCACTAATTTCCTTTCACAAAACCAACTGTTAAACCCTTTCCAATCAGGGTTTCGTGCTGGACATAGTACTACCACGACCTTATTACATATTACGGAGGACATAAGAGCGGGTATGGAGAAGGGCAAGCTGACAGTTTTAGCTCTGCTAGACTTCAGCAATGCTTTTAACACGGTAGACTTTGATATCTTGATCGGTACATTATGCTCACTTAATATATCTCCAATGGTGATTGATTGGTTTCGTAGTTACCTGATTGGCCGTCGGCAGCGTATTAGTGTTGAAGATACCTGTTCTTCTTGGTGTAATACGTATGCTGGGGTGCCACAGGGTGGCGTTTTGTCTCCTTTACTTTTCACAGTTTTTATAAACTCCATCACTAAGGACTTATCTTCTTCCTACCACCTATACGCAGATGACCTCCAAATCTATTCCCAAGCTTCACTGGATACCTTGAGTGTAGCTATAGGCAATATTAATGCGGACATAGACATAATTTGTAGATGGAGTGAATCTCACGGAGTGAGGGTAAATCCGACCAAGACTCAGGCCATAATAGTCGGCAGCCCTTGGATGACTTCTAGAATTGATTGGACGATGACTCAAAAAGTTATATGTAATGGAACTGAAATAGCTTACAGTAACGCTGTTAAAAATCTAGGTGTACTTATGGACTCATGTTTGTCTTGGGGTCCTCAATTGCAGGAGCTAAGACGCAAATTATTTGCTGCATCGGGGTCCATGCGCAGACTGAGAAATTTTCTGCCAATTACGACTAAAATTGCGCTTGTTCAATCACTTCTATTTCCTATCCTTGATTATGCCGATGTCAGCTACCTAGATCTCACCGAAGACCAACTAAATAAACTTGAGAGACTCCAGAATTACTGTATTAGATTCATATTTGGATTGCGCAAATATGATCACGTCTCTGAATATCGCAAAAGACTCAAGTGGTTACCTATCCGCCTTCGCCGGAATGCTCATATCCTATCCATATTACATAGTATTCTTTTTAACCCTGTTGCTCCATCATACCTAAAGAGACGCTTTAATTTTTTGAAAGTCTCGCACTCCAGAAATTTACGATCATCGGAGAATTTGAGGTTGAAAATGCCCGGCCACATGACTAATTTTATGGACAAGTCGTTCACTGTCCAAGCGGTTCGCTTGTGGAATACACTGCCAGTAACGATCCGACTGGCGAAATCATCACAAAGTTTCAAGACATTAGTTATAAATTATTATCTCCGTGTCAATGACAACATATAACTAGCATATCTCTTAGAATACCAGAATGGTATAATTATTTTAGTATGTATTTATTATTATTATTAGAATGAATATGTATTATGGTACCTATATGTATATACTTGTATGTGTATTATATATATGGGATTATATATGTATTATATGTATAAGATTATGTATGTATTATATATATGAGATTATATATGTATATATATATCTATGTGTATGTACCTAAATGTATATATTTATAAATATAGGTATTTATTTGGTGTTTTAATTTATATTTAGAATTAGGTAATAATGTACATCAAACTGCCCTACATTATTCTCACTACAGACTCCATTCTAGGTTGCCTGTAAGAGATTGCCTTGTGCGATAAGGCCACCAATTGTTATACCAATAAGTTAAAATTAAGCGACTCAAGTGTATTTCCTGGTGTGCAATAAAGAGTTTTTTATGTTTATGTTTTAGAAAAGTTCATATACAAAGTATGATTATGTCAACTAGAAAGTAAGTACTCGTAATAACTTATGTTCTAGTTAAAGGACAATCAGAATTTTACTGTAAGCCTTCAAGTTAGTTTTGGTTGGTTACTGTACTCAAGCTATATTATACTGAAAATGATGTATATTATAAAGTTGCCAATGTTTTAGTCACCCCATTTGTTCTTTAGAGGCCTCTACTATATACTAGTGTGAACGGCTTCATGACGTTCTCCGACCCGAGCTTATAAATACGTATTGTATAGCCAGCTAAGTAAATAACATTAGATTTAAATACATTTCTTGCAAGTCTACAATGGGCGGCCTCTTAGCTAACAGTGATTTTCACAAGGAAACTTTCCCCCATATTCTGTCAGAATGACAAATGAAATGCAGCTGTTTAGTGGCCTCGTCTGCTTCTGTTACTGCTCCTTGTGTGCTGTATTTTTCAACAACATATCTTCAATGTATTTCATTTAAACTAGCTACTTACAGTAGGTAGTAGTAGTACTATCAGCTTCCATTGTCTCCTAATAACAAACAGTTTAGTCAGACATTATAACTGAATTGTATAAATTTTTAATCGAAGACCAAAACAGTCGTATTACTTTCAGTTTATGTTAATCATTCGATTTAAAGTTTGAATTTCTACAAAATTTATTATATTGGAATAATAACAAAGACAATGAAGCCTTTAAGCTCAAAGCTTTAACTTCTCTAAATTTACCGCCTGAAATATGAGCATCAACAATTATTGATTACACGTCAAACTTTGAGATATTAGCCGCGGGTGAGCTTAAGTCTGAAGTTTCAATAATAAACGCTTATTGTTAAAACATTGATTAATATAGCCCATAGAGCAACATGGCTCCGTTAAAAGATGCATTTATACGTATATTCGATGTATAATTGTCTGTCGTATGTTGCGGGGGGAAATCATATTCTTATATGCCACTGAGAGTCAATTTAAACAATGCATTGATAATTTCAGGCATTATAATATAAATATTTTTTTCTGGTCGCTTGAACTTGTTAATTGAAAGAGTCACTCCCCGCCCGATCAAAGTCATAGGCCGCGGGGCTCTATAGTAAAGCGTTGCCTTATGCAATATATCACCACTTTCAGTCTACGTGACTGTGTAACGCACGACGACAGACTATATCGAAATTATTCGCAAGTTATGGTAATTGATCTGCAGTACCGGATATTATCAGTTAATCCCATACACTTAACACTGAATATGAGCGTTTATTATGGATTGTTTGTACTTGTAATATTATCCCGATTAGATTTATTAGTTGTTAGAGATTTTTCAAGGAATTCGTCAGGTTCAGAAATAAGTATTTTAGGACAGTAGGTACAATGGCACTGTTCAATATGTGCAGTATTCTGTTTCACCAAGTCTTATAAATAGTTCCTTCCTCTTGTAGCACTTGAACTGCCTAATTTCCAAAATACCTCAGACCTAACATCACCTCAGAGTTATCAAAAATTCATCATTTCACGAGTTTAGTTTTTACGATATAATATTTCTTTCGTTTGCTTGTAAATTATTTTATTAAAGGCAAAAGATTAAAATATTTGGCAAAACCTTTAAATAAGTTTAATAATCACGATTTCACTTAGATTTAAACGAAGTTCTAGGCTCTAACGCTTCAGAAGTTTATGTGATAACTCGAATAACTAACTCTAACTTTGAAAACTTCAGATAACAATTTCTGAGGAGTACGAAGTTTCGAAGGTGTTGCCAACTCCTCAAATAAGTGTAATGTAGATCACTATAAATATAATATTCACGATCTAGCGCTGGAAGATTTTCTGTAATATCCATTAACATACTTTGGTTTAGTTTTGAATTCTCCAGTATTCCTATTCACCCGTATTGCTGACTGTCTGTCGGCAATATTTTGTAAATCTATGTTGATATGTTTTGTATTTTGTTCAAATAAAAGGATGTGAAAAAAGTACATTATGTAATGTTCCTCTATCACTTGAGTCTGACACGATTTCTTTTGTCTTACAAAGTCAAGTTACTGCACTGCACACATTACCGCCATTGCAGATCTCGTGGTAGTTCCAGAGACATGTAACCAATTTGTTGAAACTGCACACAGACACACATAAATTACATGCCATTTTCTTGCTTGGCTGCAGCAAGAAAATGACATGTAATTTATGTTACGAAGTTCGATTCCATATTATCCCATCGTCTCGGTCAATTCGCTAAAATAGCGAATTGAAAAAATGCCGTAAACGTTCACTTCGCTAAAATAGCGATCTCGTTTTCGCCAATTCTTGCCGCGTTCATAGAATTCCACTCACTGTGTCTATCTTGCTCAAAGTTATCGGGTACTTTAGATCCATATAATAATTATGATTTATAAGGTCCGTCAGAAATTCTCCTGTCTCACACTAAGCTCAATTGCTGCCCCCACAATAGTATAATCAAGTAATCAACTGCAATCCAATAACTTAAAAAGAAACCAGTAGTAGCGGTTCAGATTTTCTCTACTCTTTATTTTCTCATTTGCGTCTGTTTCTTTACCTATGTGAATTCTACGTAGGCAATAACATTATTGATTTTGTAAGTGTTATACTAGCACTATATTTCATTAGCCAATTACTATTACTTAGTAATTGAGTAATGAAATATAGCCATGAGCAATATCTTATATTTTCGAGGTAGAATAAATGTTTGGTGTTTAACTTGTAACAATGTTGGCATGAGCGAGTCTTAATTCCCTGTCTTAATTAATATGATATTGTACGGCAAAGTTAGAGTATAAAAATTATGAGGTCTACTGTCATAAATTAATTGTAAAATGAATCAAACCTTACGTATTATACAATTTGTACTTTGTAAGTCTACTTTAAGCTCTCTTCAGTACCAATAGATATTGTACTTACGATTAAAAGCGAGATGTAGCGATCTTGTTATGGCGAGCGGAGTAGTGAAATGCACTAAAGGCACTCTCTAGAGAATCAGGGCAGTATATGTATCCAGCAGCAGCAATGTGTTGTCATATGTGACCAAGAAAGCATTTTTGCCTTTCTTTGGGTCCATGAATTCATGCTTACGAAAGTAATTTTTCTGTGCAATGTACCATTTATTTAAAGTGTGCAATTTTAGGAAGGTTAGTTTTCTGGGTATATTCTGCTTTATTATTACCCATTTAGGAGTTAAGGGATTGTCTTTTGGACAAGACCTATTCCCAGCCCCAGGTCCCAAGCTGTAGCGGAGTGCGGTGTAGTTTTAATCATTTCAAGTCCATCATAGCCACTTCACTGTAACTATACGATTTTTTAATAGTTACAGGGGAGTATCAATATTAGATGTTTATATTTTATAAATAATATAACATGTCGTATAAACACTTAGCTAAACAAGCTCGGGTCATAAGCATCCAAATAAAAATCTCATTTGCAAAAGTGGTTCGTGAATGACGGAGTTATTAAGAAACAAACATTATTATAAATAAACATCATAATACTCGTTTTGAGAGTTGAGAATAACAGCGAAACTAGCACTGTATTCAGTAACTGTAACAGCCTTATTGTCACTCATTAATTCACAAAAGTTTTCCACAAACAAGTTTCAGTACATAATAGATGACTGTTTATATACTCAAGACTAAGTTAATCAGAAGTAACAAGAATAACAACTGCTCGCGGGCTGGGCTACTCACGAACGAACTTAGGTAACTCATCACAAGCAGCATTGCGCGATTTGATTGATGATGCCGCCTCCTTCCTATCTACCTTCACTATATTCAAAGCTGATTATAAATTAACTGCAATCTATAGTAAAATGTTGAGAGCAAAATTCAATGGTAATTGTTCCAGGGTTCCGTGCTGGTTGGTCCCTCTCAACACCTTTTGTTGGTAAATTTAATAAAACCCGCAATTTGTTCTCGCCGTATGCGACCGGAATAATCAAAGTTTAAATGTCTTTGGATTGTTTGTTGCAAGGAGTGATTAGTTTTTCCCTCAGAACTCTTACTCAAAATGAAATTCATAACAAATCCGATTATTTGAGATTGAGGATGAGTAAAAGAGATATTGAAATAGAATTTTACAAATACCGATTCACATTTTGATAGGTTTTATATAATTTTAATTGACATAGATAGTTCGTAAGATTATTTCAAGACCAATTTCAAGACTCCAAATAAAGCCAGTAGCTAATAGGATGATTTTTGATTTAAAATTAAATCTTTGCAACACTTTTAATACAAACTGTCTGAAAACAATTGATCATACTAGTAGCTGTAGATAGGTACTCCAGTCATAGCTGGGTTGGGCATTTTGTATTTACCCTTACAAAATCTACTTAATGCCCAGTTGGATAGCGACTTCTTTCATGTCCTGAATAGAAACGAATTCAGCTTTGAAAACAAATATAATAAAAAGATAAAAGTAATCGTGTAGGATAAAAACCTGACCGATAAAAATACAGTTTCAAAGATACTTAAGTTAGTCACATGTCTAACAAAATAAAAATGGGATTGAAAATGTCCATTTGATGTGAATAAAACCTTTTTGCTTTTACCCTTGTTAGGAAAAATATTAATAAATAAAGCATTCTTTGTATTCACAAGTCCCTCACTTAAAGAGAAATGTAAATACGATTGGAATAAATAATCTCATAACAATTAATATTACCCTCAAGTGAGCTCGCAATTATTTCTCGGTTCAAGTATTAGACTGGCCTAGTTGGCCTAGTGGCAAAGATAATATAATAGTAGTACACACTAGTGGTTAGTGTACCTTGGTATCTGTTCACGTGAGCGATGACAAAGGGTTCGATTGTCACTTAACACAAATCTACTTTCTGTGTTATTACTTTTAATATTTATTGCTATTATTATGTATTATATAAGTAAAATAAAAAGCTTTTTTCTTTTCTAAAATCATCAAATCTTTGAGTATTGGTTTGCACTGCGTCTGGGTGTAATTTACCCTTTTTTTTAAATCCTCATGAGTACCCAGTATTCGAATCTCTGAACCTGCCTGTGTGCCAATGCGGTACAAAGTTCACGCTAAAAGACGATTAAGGGAACTTTCGCCAAAGTAGGAACTTATTGCGTAGATACAGAAGGGAAACTCGAAATTTAATACAACCCTATACCAACAGGTTTGGCCAGCGGGTAAGGTAAATATACACCCAAAACTGGATTGTGTGTCAGGACAAGTCCCAGGTGTATCAGTGGCGGCCAAAATAATGATGTAGCGTAGGGGTACTAAGAATTCCCAGCAGATATCCGGCCATTCAAGATTTTTGGTAAGGTTTAAATTCAGAATTTTCCGAATGTAATGTTAATCAAAAGGTTTATTTTAGGATATTTGTATAACTTTCGTGGACGCATTTATCTTTTTTCCTTTGAAATGAATTATGGAGTGAGATTGCGTTTGCGAGTCAGGGCCTGTAACGTTCACCGACATTTTATTATCATAACGCTCGGGTAATTTATCAAATTTTTTAAAGATATTTTATCTTCACAGAAAAGTTTGGATACTGATAATGAAGGTAGGGTCCACAGTGGCGGAAGGAGTGCTGCATAATAGAGATCAGCAAAAAATATTTTGACGCGCGACTTTGAGCTTAAAAAGTTTGATAAAAGTCGACCCGCGGTCTCTGATCTTTAGTTCGAGATTAATAAAATTACAATCTCATTTTACATTAAGTTAACGGAGCCTTAGAAGTCTATTGTTTGTAAGCTAGAACCATTAATAGTCACACATTTGTCCCCAAACGGGTAGGCAGAGGTATGCTCTACGCCCACATTCCACATTTTGCATCATGTCCTACATGAATGGGTGGCGAGCCTTTTATAGCAGTGTTGCTGCTACGACTTGAAAGGATGCGCTCGTGGCTCAGCCGACTCAGTGTTTTGTAAACGATCACTGCAGTAACCATCTTTCGCTATGGTCGGTTCATGGATGGGTGACCACTACTGGGAAAAGCGGCTTACGTGCCTTCCGGAGGACGAAAACGCTCGTAAGACTCTAATCTCAGGGCCAGCTCGCCATAGAGCGTGGAACGTTAATCCGAAACTCATTTGTTCGAATAATCTGTTGACAGAATCATTTTTGGCAGACGTGTCCTTTCATAGAAAGCACGGTTGGCAGGAATCACTACTTGTAGAAAACACGGTTCGCCGAAAAATTCTTCCATAGAAAGCACGGTTGACAGAAATCACTACTCGTAGAAAACACGGTTCGCCGAAGAATTCTTCCATAGAAAGCACGGTTGGCAGAAATCACTATTCGTAGAAAGCACGGTTCGCTGAAGTATTGGTTGATAGAATCATTGTTGCACAGATGTCATGATTGTTCGAAAGCACTGTAGGCAGAAACCTCTGTACATAGATAGCACGGTTCGCCGAATTAATTGTTAATAGAATCATTATTCATACAAGTCTTGATTGTGCAATAATGATTCTGTCAACCAATACTTCGGCGAACCATGCTTTCTAAGAATAGTGATTTCTGCCAACCGTGCTTTCTATGAAAGGAGATGTCTACCAAAAATGATTCTGTCTACAGATTATTGGTACAAACGAGTTTCGGATTAACGTTCCAGGCATAATGTAAAATGCTTAACGCATTGAACAACTGAGTTAGAGGGCCTACATACATACATAATAGTCACGCCTTATCCCTGATGGGGTAGGTAGAGGTATAGTAGGTATACGCTTACATTTCACCTTATAGCTTTATGTCACACGTAATTGGTGATGAGCCTATCGCCGTGTTGCAATGGACAGATGGCCTACGAGGTTTTTTTTTTATATTCGGCTCGCCAAATTGACGTCGCCACCAGCCTGATAGAAAGCCGTGGCGCATCTAGAGATTGGGGGCCACTTCTTACGGTGGTCCTCAAGTCGGCGGCCCTGTGATGTGCCTCTTCATGCTCCTCTTAAAGAACCTGGGATTTATTTTACAATTTTCTAAAATAATTAAATGATTTGCTATTGTAACTTTTTCTTTCTATCAAGGACATTTTAATTTATTTGTGGGTACAATGTGAATTTAAAGAAGATATTTGAAAAATATTTATGTAATTTGCCATTTTTAAATAATGAAGAGATAGTTGATTAAAAGTATATCTTGAAAAATACACATTAAATTTTCTTCTAGATTCAAACGAAGTTACGCTATGTAAAGGTGAATGAATGTTTTTATTTATTTTATAAGATTTTGCTTACTTTGCTAGTTCACGAAGAGCTGAATTCTTCTTCTTGAAATAACAGACTCTTTACATTAAAATATTTCATATCTCAGCTTCAAGATTTATTTTATTGTTAAATAAACTTTTGGTTTGATATTAAATAATTGTTCATTGTGAAAAGTTACAATAAAATTGCTAGTTATAAAATCAACTGTACCTACCTTGTTTTTTTATCTGCTTCGATGGCGCAGTGGTAAGGGTACGCACTGCAGCCTGCTGTCGTGTTGAGGTTCCGGGTACGATTCCCGAGTCGAGTTAAATATCTATCTGAAACGTCATTTTTGTTGTGGAGTTTGAGTGTTTTCTTTATATCACGATGTACGTGTTGACAAATATAATAAGTATGTTTATCAATCGTCGAGATTCCATAGCACAAGCTTTTATTAGATTATCTATAGGATTCGGTGATGTTATGTGAAAATGGATTTTTTTTTTTTGGGATTTTTAGGAACAATAAAACTAGTTATCAGGAAAAATGGTCTTTATTAAACCTCTTCTCGTAGATGATAAAATCATCAAAGTTCACAGAATATGCACGATTCTCTAATATTTACAACGTTTTATACTATTTGTAGATTATTTACAGAATTAGTCATACAGTTTTATTTCACAATCATGAAAATTATCTATTAATTATTTTTATTTCAGTATATACACATAATAGTAACATATTATATCTTTAAGGTTCATTGTAAAAATAGACAGATCACAACTCAAAGTTAATGTCGTTATACAATTATATAATATCATCTATAACATAACAGAAACATTTGATAACAGATTCGTCTAAACACTGAAGTCTACTTATAGTAAGTCAACAGAAATGGAAATAACACTACACCAGTATTTGGTCAGGAGGTAGATACATAAACGACAGACGCCGACTGAGCAATGGCGGACCTTAGCGTATGTCGCGTAACCATTGCGGGAATATTTCACAACTAGAATATCGGTGGACTGTTCGAAATGTCCATGTATTTCGAAACTAATAGAGATATCGAGTTTGGATACATCGCTTATATTACCTATATAAACGTACACATGTCGTAGACTGTGTTCCGATGATGTAAATCAACAGAGCGAATATATCGCTCAACCGAGTTTATCTCCTAAACGTTCACTGGAACGGAAACTTGCCGGGACGAAGACCCAGCGGTCGTCTTCATTCCGTATGTAGAACTAATTACGTCACCATTAATCACTCTGGAGCGAATCGCTTAGTCATTAGATATACTTAGTACACAAGTCACACATTCATAGCTTTTATTTATATAAGAAGTTGCGTCTTGTCGTCTAAGCTATGAATTATTATGATCGTTCACAATCTTCAAAATGTACCTAACACTTTTTAAATGAAACTAAACCCTAAAAATAACGCTGTCGTATAATTCACATCACTTTCAGGTTCTTGAATAGATAGGCCAGGTACCTAACGAACGAAGGTTTAGAACTCTTCTAAACAGATATCTCTTGAATCTGGACGCGTTTCTTCGGAGGCTGTGCGCCCGTACCCGGCCTCTCTTTTAGTTCTGACTCGCAGCTGCGCTGTGGAAATTGAACGATATGTAAATTGATTATTATACGTAGTCACATATTTATTTTTTGAGGGATAGGCAGACGCATAATACGCAGACATTTTAAAAATTGAATTTTGTCAGCAATAACCTCACCACCTATTACGTGATACGTGGTGAGCCTACTGCTGAGTTGATTTGGACAGAAGCAGGTTGGAGCTACCATGATAATTATATCTAGTATATAATCACGATTGGAAGAAAGCTGATTGAGTTTATTGCAATTAATGCTTATGTATGTGTAGAATTTATAATAAGCACAACGAATTTTGATTATTTAATAGGGGTGGGAACTTTCTATAATATCAAAACACAGCTCATATTATAAATTCGTGAGTATGTGGTATGAGTAGCTCACAATATGATTACCTTGAGGGTACTCTTCCGTGGCGAGGTGATGGAGACGGGCTCGTTGCTGAGGGAGCCACAGCCGCGACTGTTGCAGCTACCTGTGACCAAAATGGGAGTTGCTTTAAACAGTCAAATAATGTCTTACTCTGGGATGGAATTAATTGATACCCTAACATTCGCCCAAGACTATCGGCCTCCATGATCGGGGATCTGAGGACGGTGAGAGGGCTGCTTACCATCCTTACAGAAGTAGGTCCATGATGGCAGCGTGACGTGAGGGATTTAGCCACCCCCCGCCCCCCTAAGAAGCGGGATGACACCCGAAGACCCCCTAAAGAAGCAGGATTGCACCCGAACCACCCCCTAGGCGAGGCCGCAGTGGTAGGCCGTAGGTATGTAGGGAGTCTTGGGACATCCTTCCGAGGGCTTACCCGGGGCTCCCAACTGTAGGCTGTTGCGCGTTACGTGAGGTTTTTTTAGTCGGTTGGAGTCCGGCCTAGCGTCCATGAAGGAATTTCCCTCACAATAAAAAAAAGTAGTTGCAGGCTGTTTCAGTAAGATCAGTTTCAATTAGGTATATTAGACTGAGCCAACCTAAGCGTTTGGACGAATCAGAGATAATGCACTGTGTATTTTTAACTGTTTATTTTTAACAGTTTCATACATAATGTATAATAATATATCGTTTCAAATTCGTACCCCGTCCGGATCATGTATACACGGTACGCTCTGACCATGTAATTGATATCATTGATATTGTAGTAGGTTTTAAAACAATAATTGATAATTAAAATGATAATAGATACTGTAAATGAGCTCATTTTATATTGAAAGGTAATATGGGTGAAACTTTATAAATGGCTCACGTTCTGATAAGCTGTACTTTTCTGTTGTCCTAAAGCTATAAAACCAACCAAGAAACTGGGAGTCTTTACGTAGCTTCGCTTTGAATAAAACATAATGTGCGTGATAAGAAGAATTGAAAGCCGCGAAAGCAATATCACGCGCCTCGGTATCAGTGTATACGGCACATTACACTTCTATTTAAATTTATATACCTACAGTATCTGATGTAAACCATGACCCAAAATCGGTGACATGTATTCCCAATTGTGGCTTACTGCTTTGCCTGTGACATACTACGAAACCCCACATACAACCCCATACATGTCCGTACCAACAATAATAATGCATGACAATAAGACATATTTCTGATATTATTTATTACTGCTTTCTGATATTATTTATTACTGCTCGAGTTCGTCGATTATAAACAAACCATTATTTTCATCTTTATGATGTCAGTACCTACAGATTATAAAATTCACAATGCGACACAATTTTGCAGTCAATAGATCAACTCATAAAATAGCAGTTACTCCAGTCACAGAAATAACGATGTGTCTCAGCAGAGATTGCGAACGTCGCTTCAGAAAATAAATTCGCTATTTAAATAAAAGACGACCATTTTAATATTCGAAGAGAAATCTTCAAGTTTCTAGTAGATTTGAAGCAGGGAGTGCAGGAGATTGTGGCTGGAAACGATCTCGTATGCGTTAGATAAATCGTAGCGAACGTCTCTAATAAATTTAGTGGCTGTCGTTGGCTCCGCTGGGACACCGAGATCCTCGTAACCGTCTATCGGAACTGAGCAAACGAGACTATTGTTCAACAACAACTGCAACACAGCTTTACGATACGTTATTTACTTTATTGTTTGACGTATTTGCTTTATCTTTTCCATCATTACGTAATGATGGCAAAGATAAAGCAAATACGTCAAACAATAAAGTAAAGAGAAAATTAATTGCAGAAAGTAGGGAAATGTTATGTAAGATAATACTAAGGGATAATAAGTGCTTCTAGCTTTATTGAAATGAAAAGAAGCAGTAGTATTTAAATTTGAAATTCATCAAACCACCAATTTTCAACTGTGCTTTAGAATTGCAATGTAACTGGCAGCCTACACCAAGAGATAACCATGTCACGAATGATCACGGAGCAGCAGTGGCAAGCGTCATGTTTCTCGGTAGTGCACCAGCAACAGTGCCGAATTCTCAGATACATTAGTGACCATGGAAGTTTACACAGTTTATTCTTTATAAATGCTCTGTATATTCAAAAGATATATCAAGCTGTTTAGATCTACCAACCCCTCGTAAAACACCTTGGTTATATCTGGTTATGTTATACAAATTTAATCAATTGTTACAGAGGAGTAAAAAGTAAAATATAGAGCACCGTAAGCTCCGCCATTACGACCGTCAGGGGAGTTTCATTACTGCACCCTTGCCGTCAATATCCCGTCCAGCAAACTTATCACCGACCCTACCATGAATAACAAAGTATTTACATATAACTCGCACTATAATTTTAGAGCCTCGGAAAGGCGCGTAAGGAGTGAACTAGTTTGTGGTGCATGATGTCACCTTCTTGTTATTTAAGTATTTATCAGAGATGTCTGTGAGCTTACATTACGCATTATTTTAAATTAATGATCAGTGTTGACTTTAATACCTATGCATGGAAGTGTCAACGAAAATTAGTACTTCGTTTTTAATACCTCACTAAAGCAATGTGAAAAGTATATTTCCAAGGCTTAATTTATAAACCAAGGGAGTGATAACAAATACTAAAATATTTTTGTTATAAATTTATATTACTTCCCAAACTGTAACACATAATTGATTTATGGCTGCAAAAGCATTTGAACATTGATTTGAAGTTAGAATTAATAACTCAAATGGAATATTATTACACTCATTTGAATATCCCACAGGAACATTTAACTGTAATACAAAGTGTCACATATCTATTATGTATGCCAAGTTCCAACCTAATCGGTCCCACCTGTAACTATGAAATAGATTATGCGTGTGGCATTCTATTTTTGCAAGAATTAATAGTTTTGTTTATTCACGAACAATGTCTCTAGATGTTATAAACAACATGTTTTCTTTTTATTTCATCACTAATTTTGGAGATAACAGAGTGCAAAAGTGTATCTTATTGTTTAGTAGCGAAGATGTCTGGCTGACAGCTACGCCAGTTTGCTAGTAGTTACACGCAACGTTGACATGTCTCGTTTGAATACGATTGCGTGCGTCACTGTGCGTCATCCAGCTGTCCACAACTGGAGGGAGGAGTGGACAAATATCTGAGACCAGTAGTTGGGTTATGTTGCACACAGACTTCCGATAGTTTCTTTGTGCAACATAATCCATCCGGTGGTCTAGGAATCTTAACGTGGGAACATGGGCGCAGCTCTCTATTAGAGGAACTAAGAAGACAGTGTTGTTTTATGTCGTGATGTGTCGTGTTGCAAATCACCTTCTTTGATCGAAACAAAATAAATAATTTTATAATGTTTTCATTATTTGTCAGGTCCGTGATTTTACGACAAAATGTACAAAATAGTGCGTGTTTACTTGGATCTCGATTGTAACGTGTTATGATTTTTACTTTACAATATTATGTTCGAAGAAGAAATATATGAGTTTGTTCAGTTTGAATGTGGCAGTTTTGAGGTATATATGTATCAAAAGTACCACATTCAGACAGCATACGCTATACTATATATACGCATATATTGTTTTTACAAGATAGGTATACAAGATTTGGATAAAATTTAAGCAATTGAAGTATTTGAAGTAAATAACATTGTTAAGTATTATATTTTAAAATTATATCATGTTTAATGAAAATTAACTCACTTTATGCTATTCCATTTTTCAGTTAAAAGTATCAAAGGATTTATCATGTTTTGTGTTTTATTTAACCTAAATTTTGGGCGCTCGTGGCCCTGCGGACCCAATTTTCTGTAAACTAGCAACGTTTACTATGGCCGGTCATGGATGGGTGTGTCTTCGTGCTTTGAAAGGCACCTAAAGGCGTTGATCCCGGTGACCAGTAAAATGGCAGACGTTAAGCCTAGTTGGCTTTTATGGGCGACTTGAAAATTTCAACAGCGGGCAGTCACAGCCTGCGCTTGTCCAAACTCAAACGTTGCACAAAATCTAAAAAGTGAAAGATGGGCATATAATATGTCTCTACCTACCCTTTCGGCGTTAAAAGGCGCGATGATACGTATGTATTAAACCATTTTTAAAAGAGAAAATGATATTTATGGTAAATTTTAATGTAGTCTGTTTATTGGTTTATTTTTAGCGCGATTTCCCATCTAGGTGGGATGGCCGGGTGGGGTAGGTGGAAGCCGTATTATACATACAACATTATATTATGAGTAAAAACCGGCCAAGTGCAAGTCGATTCGCGCGGGGGGTTCCGTACCAAAAAACGGTAAAAAATCACGTTTGTTGTATGGAAGCCCCTCTTAATCCCCCCTTTTTCTGAAATTAGTATTTTTTGTTATAGCGGCAACAGAAATAAACTTAAATATATTTCTGCTCTCTAGCTATCATGGTACTTGGGATACAGCCTTGAGACGGACAGACAGACAGACGGACATCTAAGTCCCATATATTCCCCTTCGGGTACAGAATCCTAAAAGCTAACGTTAAAAAATCATTTATAAAACAAGGAGTCCCTCATTCTTGGGTAAAATCTTCATTTATCAAACTCGTCTGCTCAATCTGCCGTCGCCAACATTCGCAGCTGTGCCCTTATCTTAATATACACATGAGGACAGCTTAACGGATTTGCGAGCGACCTTTGAACCCTCTATACCAGATGTTGTGAGCGTCTCGGAGGCTCTGAATTACTGTGCTCCTAAGTTGATAGTGATTATGGAATATTTGTGACGACTAAGACAAAATTACAAGATAATGCTAGGTTTTCAAACATTTTAGGGTTACAAACATTTACTCACAAAGGGTAAACAGAGACATATAATACGTCCAAATTTCACCAACCATAGATATTTCATCCCACAGTCATCCATATAGGTAGCGAGTTAATTGCTTTCATCATTGAATTGAATACAATTTTCGCAGATGTTGGTTTTTTTTTTTTTGAGTGAGGGAAAATCCTCGTAGGATGCTATGCCGGACTCTTAACGACTAAAAAACCTCACGTAACGCCCAACAGCCTATGGTTGAGAGCCCCGGGTAAGCCCTCAGGAAGGATGTCCCGTGACTCCCAACAGTCGCAGATGTTGGCTACAAGTCGTTGAAATTTTCAAGCCGCTTAGGTAAAGGCCTCCAGCATTGCTTATTAACGACTATCGAGTTATTGGCAACCGAAACCGAAAATCGGTGTCGGTTGCCAATAAGTCGATAGTCGATTTAGCATTATGTGACACGGTTAAATAAATTTATCACCTATTACATGGGACTAAACTAAGAAACACGGTTAGATCCGATAGGTGTTTTCTTCAGCGCACGCTTAGATTGTGGAATGCTCTCCCTGCCTCAATTTTCCCAAGCGTCTACAGTATGGGGTTCTTCGTAAGGGGCCTTTGAAGGATTTAACGTTGCACACATTCATGGACTCAACAGTCCTTCTAGTGGGCTTAAGCTTGTTTTCCACCGTAATGGTATAAAAAAAAGGGGAATATAAAGGCGTGACCATGTGTATGTACCTATGTATGTATTTAGTGATATAATTTTTATTAAAATAATTATTGACTACTGTTTTAGTTTTCAGTTCACAGAAATCGGAGTTTAAGCGCGGCCGATAAGCAAATGAAATACAGGACGTCGTGCGTGACTACCCTTATATATATTTTGTAATAGAATTCAGTCCCGAGGGATGAAGATAGACGCTTTCGGCTGAGCTGTTGTGTTGTGGTTAGGGATTAGATTCCTACAAAGGGCATTTGATGGGAGCCCACAATCTCTTTAAGCCCTTTTTGGTTAAAATGTGGACAAGGTCTCATGAATAAACATTGGGAGGTTTTGTTCTTTATTTAACTGAAGTGTAAGGCTTAGGCATACAATTTATTTCAGCTTTAGCCATATATTTTCTTGCATCTTACTAACAAATAGCTCTTGCTCATATAAATGCTACTATTGTCGAAATTCAAATCCTGCTTAGTATTATAAAGGAAACATTTAAGTGGTCACCAAAATGGAATAATGTTCACCAAAATGGATTAATTAATTTTGACACCAAAAACTCCAGTTCTAATTTGCCTTAGTGTAACCAAGGTTAGGTTAAGTTGGAACTGTGACCATTGACGCGCGAAGGTGAGCAAGCGAAGCGAGCTTGCGCGGCAGTGGTCGCCGAGCGCCAAAACCTATTGGTATTATTTATACTTAGTAGGTAATCACAAGCCTATTATAAATGTCAAAGTTTGTGAAGATATTTGTTACTCAATCACGCTTATAACGACTGAAATTCGATACAGAGATAGGTTGTAGTTTGGAGTAACTCATAGGCTGCATTTTATCTCGGGAAAAGGTTCCCATGGAAAGCGGGAACCAGAAGAGAAATCATCATCTAGTTGTGTATAAATTTTACTTTGCAATGAAAAATGGTTATTTTAAAACACGAGGAAATAGAAAACCGTTCCCCTTTCAAAGTTTTATTTCTATACACAGTACATAGATATAAGTATATCTCGTTCTTGTTGTTTATCAAAACACAAAAACATAAGAGCCACTTCACGCGATTGACGCGTGTCATTGGTTTAGAGAGATAAGCACTTGACACCACTTCGGAGAGTTTTCTTCCGCGGTGAATAAAATAACATTCTACGTTTATGATTATTGACGTTTATGTTTTGACACGCTCGGAGTGGTCTTAGACAGTAATCCCTTCTAACATAGAGAAGAGAAAGGAAGGCTGCTACTTTTCAAGCCTGAACCACTGAACTGATTATCATGGAATCCGCTGCAGAGATGGTATGGAACTTGGAAAATGACATAGACTACTGATAATCTTAGGAACAAAGTTCTAATCTATCTGAATCCTGTAACAAACAGGGACGAAAAAAAATCACCTCGCGGGCAGAGGTTCGTTACCAGTCTTACTTGTACTACAAAAAATTGTCACTAAAATTTTATAAAACGTTTTATCTATACATATAATAAAATGATAGAAAAGTCAAAACTGTACATTAGAAATATTAAAAAAAAAATACTCGCTGGGTGTTCAGCATAAGATACCGAAGCCGAAAATATAGTTAGAAAAATTTTTGTCTGTTTGTCTGTTTGTCTGTTTATCTGTTTGTCTGTTTGTCTGTTTGCTTTCGCTTTGTCCGGAAGGATCTCGAAAAGTACTCAATAGATTTGATTCAAATTTTGCCCAAATATTACCTAGGGGTAGGGTCTTAAAATAGGCTATATATTATCACGCTACATATCCTAGGGGCTAAGCAGAGAGCAATCAAATTGGCATTGTAACAATTTTCACGCGTACGAAGTCGCGGGCAACAGCTAGTGTTAATATAAAAAGAAATTGTAACGTTTGTTTGTACCTACTGATAAAATAACATTAATTGCACGTTTAAATTTAGTACTTGAAACATGAAAAAATGGTGGAAAGCGCTTGGACGTCACAAAAGGTGAGGGTGGAGCGCAAAAGAATGTTCCGCATTCAAAACAGGATCATCACACTCTCGGATAAGCGGTTCCGTACCCAGAGGATTAAACGGGCCCTGTTACTGACACTATGCTGTCCGTCTCTCTTAAGTCTGTAGGTCACCTGGTTGCTATCGTGGTTCACAAGATACAACCAAAAATGAATATTATAATTTCACAGATAATGTATTTCTGTTGCCGTTATAACAACAAATTACATTAAAAAAAAAAACATATTTAATGGGGTTTCCATACTTTTGCTGTTTTTCGGTTCGGACTCTCCCTCCGACCAGAACTTGGCTGACCAAATTCCGGTCGGAGGGTTGACTCCGAACAAAACTGATTTTGTTCACACAACAGCCAATGCTGAGCCAGTATAGGTACCTTCTCGCCTCGGCCTCCGCTGGCGCGCCCGGCGGCGGCCGCGCTGCAGGTAGATGCCGGCGAACACCAGCACGTTGAGCGCCAGCAGGAAGCAGCCCGCGCCCACCGTCACGCCCAGCGCCACCGTGTAGCTGCACACACATACACAATATACGTCCATGAGTTTTGCGTTGTGGAAATTTCAGAATGGAACGTCCATCCAGCCGGGAAAGCTACATAACCTTCTTAGTTATTGAGGACACGCAAAACTGACAAAACTGATTTAAAAATGTACCTATTTCGTTACTGTAAAATCAAAATACGCATTTAAAAGTGTTGAAATATTTCCGGACACACATAATGACGTGTGAATTATTAAGTATTACTCGTAAACTTGTCTTATAGAGATAGTTTTATATTTTTCTTTACTCGGTTCACTTTTTTTTATCGTGAAGAGTAATAGTAAAAAACTAAAAATTTCGTCGGAAATATTACCAGCAGAACTAAAATAATAATATATTATTTTGTTCAAAAAAAAACTAAAATATCTCGAGAAAATGCGAATTAACTAATTGCTAAGAATTATAAGATAGATGTCTTAGTAACATTAACTTCAAATAATCAACTCCTCCAAAAATAGTAATATCGTGAGATCTGGTTGAAATATAGCGTTCATTACTCGCGGAGTGACGCTTAGTCCGGTTAATTCAGCCCAAGTTCGGCGTCATCCATTACCATTATCAGCCGTATCCAGTTGTCTGGGGAAAAAAGCGCCCCTGAGAAATGGGCCGGGCATTAAGACATTATTTGCGAGACAAAGAGGACAGAATCCGGGGAGGTAAACAGGTAAGTAAACACATTAGTAAGATTACGGTGCTCGCTACAAAATGCTAACATCAATCTTGTTTAGTCATCGTGGCGGGCGGCGCGGTGCAGAGGACTGAACTGACTTGAACCTACTTTCTGACTACAGAGTGACTCCTCCAGTATTTGCTTGTTGGGGGACGTCTCCATGGTCCTTTATTAAAGCATGTTTCCTATTGACAAGTGTCATTTTGATTCCAGTTTTATTTCATCTCAAAGTTTTTACCTACAAAATCTTTCTTTCATTATTATAATAGCACTAAAGAAACACTTCCTCAATGTATCTACTTTTTTATCAGCTCTATGTTTTAAGACCCTAGAAAGATAATCTACGTCAAAATGACTCCGTGTGTTTCGAAATATTGCTGTCTCGCTATAATTCGCGCGAATCGGGCGCAGTGCTTTACAGAAATTTCAGTCGCCGGGCGGAGCTATCGAGTGGCGGTCCCAACACCGAAGTAAATATTCCCGTTTTCGCAATACATCAGGTGTTGGAGTCAAAATGACGTATGATTATCTTTCACTTTTTTAACGTCAACATAACATTGACATGTGCCTGAGCTACCTCTAATCGATCTCCGTAGATTTAAGTGTTAAAATCTATAGAGTCTATTGTTTCAAACTAACAGTATTACTGGAAATGACTGATTAGCCTAAAAAATGTGATTTCCTAATTATAGCAGAAGTTCCTATGTTTTGTTACTTTAAAAAGATAGCCATTATGTTTCGTTACTATTTTGAATATTTAATGAACGGTTCTTATATATAATTACTAGCTGATGCACGCGGCTCCGCCCGCGTGGAATGTTATTCCCGGTCACAGGGGTATGAAAAATAGATGTTGGCCGATTCTCAGACCTACTCAATATGCTCACAAAATTTCATGAGAATCGGTCAAGCCGTTTCGGAGGAGTATGGCAGCGAAAACTGTGACACGAGAATTTTTTATATTAGACTAGCTGATGCCCACGGCTCCGCCCGCGTGGAATGTTATACCCGGTTCCCAGTCACTTAGGAGTATGAAAAATAGATGTTGGCCGATTCTCAGACCTACTCAATATTCTCACAAAATTTCATGAGAATCGGTCAAGCCGTTTCGGAGGAGTATGGCAACGAAAACTGTGACACGAGAATTTTATATATTAGATTTTGTATTTTTATTCAAACTGATATGGGAAATACATACACACCATATTTTATTAAATTAAGTAAATAATCTTTGAAATAATAGCCATTCAAAACTGAGGAGTAATTTTGACGTATGATTAGCTTTTCCGTACATCTAAATAAGATTATCTTTCTAGGGTTAAGGTAAAATTTTTGTTATTGACGAATCCAAATGCACCCCATCTACATTACCAAGTCAACGTGAACTTCTAACAAAACAAAAAAAAAATAGTGATAATAATACAGCAACTGAAAGCATCGCAAGCTTTCAACCTTACACTTTACAGTTGAAATGATGTGGTCTTCAAAACACATTTGTAAGCAATTTCTTCACTTCGTCACTACACAGGTGAGGCCATTTGTAAAGAACCCTACATTTTATTTGAAGATTCAGTCCGCGCCCGAAAGATACACAATTTCACTTCTCGAGCCAAATTCTTTTCGTGTCACCCTATAGGTACCGGTTTAATATATAAAACTTGGTTACGTATTTTGTGCAGCTTTTGAAGTTCCCTCAATGTCGGTCCTTTCACGACTCGTGTAAAAGCTTTGCAGCAAGTAATTTTGTCCCGTAATTGGGTTGAGTATTTCATATCATGTTGTTTTGCCTCTGGGTACTCTAATATACCTATATTGTTCGATTCATTTCTTTGGTTTGGTTCCTATTGAGATAAGTATACGTACAATAAAGAGTAAAATAAATAATAAATAAAATATTTTAACCATGTTCAAATATGACGACATGAAAACTCTAGAATAATATACCTATAAAACATTTCAGTTATTTGCATTGATATGTTACTACAATGTGTTTTTCGAATATATGTCAGCTTTTAAATTTAACTTTCCTTACCTACAATAATTTTCGATATGCAATGGAGTCTACTTGCGTCGGTATTCATATTTTGTAAATCATGAATGTGTACTATATTTAAGAAACCACTGAATCTGTATATAATATATGTATTACTTTGTCTTTTAGTTCAACAAAGAACATTATTAATCTACAGCTTTATTCATTACGTTCATTAACGTAGATTACGTTAAGGTACCAAGTAAAATAATAAATAACTTGTACCAGTGACACTCAGATAGTGTTGATTGAAGATAAAACTTGAACAATACAGAATTAGGCAAGTACGTGTAATTGTTTGCACCATCATTTTTTTTTTTCAAAATCCAGATACGTATTCCAAAATTTGAGATCCGGTTCAAAATCGGAATCATTTTCTCGAACAGTTGGAGCCGATTACAGGTATCGAAGTGTCGGTCGGTCGCGATTTCAAGAATTTGGTCGAAGTACAAAAATACCCTAAAATTTTTTGCTTTTATAAATATTTAGTTACTTAGTTTGTTAGTTAGTTATAGGTACTACATTGCAACACCAAAAATACATTTTACAAACATTAGCAATGTTATACATAATTGGTTTTACACTTGGCGGCCTTATCGCACAGAGGCAATTTTTTACAGGCAACCTTAGGATGGAGTTTTTGTTACTGTGTAAGAAATAAATTTGGGGCAGAATGGCATTACACATAAGTATAAAAACTTTCGTAATTAGATAAATAACATTCAAATATGTGTTTTAATATAATGTTTGAATATTTTGGATATTAAATATTATTTATTGAAAAATAAGTATTTAACTAGATAGTGTAAGGTACCTGTAATACTGTGAATCCACGGTAGTCAAGGAGTGCTCTATGGGCGAGGGCTGCGGCGCCGGCAGCGCGGACAGCGCGGGCCGCGGCGACGGCGAGGGCTCGCACTCCTCCGCCTCCGAGGCGTCCTCCTCGGGTTCCGCACTGTCGTCGTCGTCCTCCAGGGTTGTAGTTGTGGTGTACAGCTCGGGGAATATTTCACCTTGGACAAGCGAAACTACATTTGAAATCTTCAAAGCTGAGAACTGTTAAGTACCTAACATGCTGACGTCCGCGGCTCCACCCGCGTCGTACTCTATTCCCGTTTCCGCTTACCCTGGAAACCTATTCCCAAAAAGTAACCAAATTTCGACCAGATCCGTCGTCTTTAACCAATCCAGCTGTTACAGCGTGAAATAATAACAAAAATCTAGACACTAGATGTCTAAATTTTTGACACCCAGACACCTACTCATCCACACTCACAGACTTTTGTATTATTAGAATATCTTGGAAATCGTAACGGTTTCGTACTATTTCAATTACATTTCCCTAGAATTTGCATCCGTTCTGATGCTGTGTCTTCCGCATCAAGCCATTCCCTGCGACCTTTTTCAGATCGTCGTTTCTTCTGACGGGGGCGAACTCATCCTATTCCATGTGCGTCAAAATTATTTTACTTGCATAAAAATATGCAACAACTATTACTACTAAATTAGAGTCGCATGCGTTGAAGACATTAAGTTATAGTATATACCTAACATGTTAAGCTTTCATGAAATGTTAATAAGGTAAAATAAATATAAAAAAAAGGTTACGACCTCGTTTAATTATTTCAATTTCATTGACATTCTCACTGTACCTAACCCAAAGGTGATTTGTTTTGTTATTTTATTGAGTACTAGCTTTAATCACGCAACATTATTTATTTATACATCTTTATTAAAAGCAGCTTATTATTACCACTAGTAATAATAAATTATTCGCATAAATTCTTTTGATACTGACCGCATGTTTTTTGTTTTCATCAACACGTTTTTTTTTTCAATAAACCTTATGATCAATTTCTGAAAAAAAGAAAATCTCTTTGAAGTCACAGCTTTTACAATTAATTTGCAACTTCGAAATGATCAAAAGTATTTTTCGAAAAATGACCACCTGTATGACCCGTAGAACGGGAATATATTTGATGTCTTCTAAACGTAAGATTTACAGTAGACGTTGTATAAAATAGAGCAGTTTAATCAAGCAGCCTTCCAGTGAGCTGTCAATACAAAATCAAAGGCTTCAGGTAGGCCCACTAAGGCACGGACAATACAAGAAACCGATCTTCTAGTTATCAAAGGGTAGTAATGAATAGTTGTTGGCACAAAGCCGCGGTTCTAAGTTGTGCCTGCTCCTACAAAGGGCGATTGTGGAGGCTCTCGCCTTTAGGCCTTTTGTTTGGTAGGGTTGAACGCAACAGCGATGGCTCTAGGTTTGTAGCTAAATCGTGTTTCCTGCACTAAACTGTTAAGCTTACAAGGCTATAGTTGAGTTTATTGATGTTTTATTTAATATAGTAAACAACTTTATTATTTTACTAGCTGACCCTCGTAACGTTAATAATCAGACTCATAGGGCCGCATGACACTGCCCTGTTTGCTTTGTCATAAAAGAGTTTGAGGATTAATCCATTATAAAACAAGCACGCCAGTTTAGTTAATACCCTTACATTCAAAGGAACCACTGAATTCTAGCTTTAGCGAAAGTTAAGATATTTCTAATTTCTGATCTCTCAATGTTGAAACTTGTGTGGAACAATACTTAAAGTACATACTCCTTTTCTGACATCAAAAAGTATTGGAAATTGAACCACGCGGTGAGAAATTACAACTGAAAAATCATTGTGTCTTTCATTCCCTCTCCGAAAGGAACCGCACAAAATATCGGAATCAAAATTATCCTCGAACCTTCCTCGAATCATAAGCTCAGATTGTGCTAGTTATCATTCAATTTGATTCAGTAATTTCGGTGTGACACTTGTTCGGGATACAGACAGACAAAACATTATTAAATTACATTTTCGGCTTCAGTATCGATTAGAGAATCCATTTTTTTTTGTAAATATCTTTCATGTACAGATTCTCGACCATCTACACTTGAGATATAAATAATAGTTAACGATGTTTATAGAAAAATATTTTACTGGCTTGGTTTAGTTGTAGTTGTGTAGGCGACTGCCGACATTAGATATCGGGTTCGCATCCAGCAATAACAAACTTTTGTTCGAGATGACGCTATGTAACGAATATTATATATTTGTTTTATTCTTGAAATTTCAAGACTATTTTCCAACAACAAGAAGTTAGTATTTACCCCGGAATGTATTGCTCCTACCGATGTAACGACCTTTTATCGATCCTTTGAGTATTATATGTTAATGATAATGAAACAGTTTATGCTTAGCAGTTTACCAGCTGATTCATATAATGTGCATGGAGATAAACAGCTAGTTATAACTTTACTTCTTGTACTTCTAATTTGTATACTTAAGATTAGAATTTTATACAAGTAATAAATAATACTGTTCTCGTTCCGATTAAGGGTGTACGTGCTAATTCCAGACTAAAAACCTATCCTTGTACCAAACTTCATCCAAATTTTTTGTCGTTAGACCATGATTGAGAAACAAACATGAAAAATCTTTACAAATAAATAAATATTCACGTAAAATAAAAACAAACTTTCATTATGAATAGTTATTAAGTAGGATAGGGTTTGAGAAGGACATACTATAAGATATTTAATGGGAAAAACTTATGCGCTAACCCTAGCGGTAGCTCGGAAGTGGGACAGGGAATCTGCAGCAAACATTCCGCAGAGTGTCACCCGCACCCGCGCGCAGTCGAAGCGCACTTATCGACAGCTAACCCTCGGCCGAGCTGTGTCCTATTTACTTGTTGTGTTATCATGTTTACTGACATTTCTTACACGCTGCAAATAGATTAGTTTCTTAGTCGTATATCTCTCTTTGCTTAACTATACGTTGCAAAATTATCATTTAATTGTGATTGAACAAAAGTTGATTGAAGTGATTCTCACAGTCTCCAAAACTATTGATAGTGGCCTTCAAGTTGTTTGAAACAGGAGGGAACCAAGTGCGTGGGCAAGTCACTTGTCGTTTCGAAGCTTTATGACCGTCAGAGAAACGATCTTTAGAATCGCTCAATTATCTGCAGGTCTTCGTCATTTTATACTAAATACTCATGAAGTTTGTTCTCATGAGTTCTGTGAAGTCATAAGCTTTAATTGTTATGCCTACTCATCAGTCTAGTATCTAGACATGCGGCAGCGTGTAAAGTAAGTTCAAGCAAAGGAACTGGCAAGCCAGCGCCAAGTGTAATATAACACGAACCACTTGGTGCCACTTTTGACCCTTCTATAACTCAAAACTTCTTTAACGTAAACACATAAAACTACGTGTGTTTAATTATATCCATAAGGTCATCTAGAAGTCCAAATTTCATGAAGCTAGTTCAAACGGTTATAAATATATCAAAATTCGTAAATTTTAGCACTGACTGACTGACTGACATATAGTACCTAAATCTAACCTACTTCCAGATGACCTAAAAAGATGAAATTAGGAATCCAGCTTGGTAATTGTATTTAAGCGTAAGAAAAGATCTAAAAAAAAGTTAAAATATAGGGGGGTCCCCATACATTAGATTTGACATGGCCAGTTTTTAAAAGAACTATACGTTGAATACTTACGTACTTTAAATTATAAAATAACTGATGTAATGGAAACTGGCCAAGTCAAATTTTATCTACTTTAAGATCTCACATTTTTTTTGTAATGTTATTTTGTTCCTATAATATTTGGATTTTGCGTAGAACTTGGCACTTATTTAGATCTCCATTCTTTTTGCGGCGAAGCCCATATTATAGCCAAGCATAATTTTTGTATTGAACTTGGCTCTTCTTTTTACATTTATGTTTTTGATGGGATCATAACAAAGGATCATAATTATTATCACCATAAATAGTTCCAATAGGTGTTTAAGCATTCGTTACGAAACGGAAAGGTAGGAAGAGATTGGATTCCGGTATTCTCAAATTAGATCGTGTTTAGTAGATTCTTCCTGTTACAGGTAGGGTGGGAATTACTTTGTAACCTCACTACCAATACCTTTGACTCGGGAAAATCAAAGCGTACATTGTGTACATGGGTATGTTAACTCTGTGTTTGTGAGAAAAGTATCTTAGCAAAAAGCTTTAAATGAATTATTTGTTTTTGAATTAAGTTTCATACAAAATGCGCTTTTCGATGTTTAAGTTTATTTTACCAAGCAACATTATAATCGTGTCGTAACTTTAGCTACTCGTAAAACTATTTCATAGGGTATTATATAGAGGACGAAATGTTTATTGCGAGTTAGTGTAGTTTAGAAGTTTGGTGCGTAGGCAGGTGGGGCCGGGTGTGACCGCAGGCTGTGCGTTACAAACGTGTAACTAAAGTTCAAAGCCCTTTTGTAACTTAATACGGTAGCCACGATCACGCTTCGAATAGTTAATAATCATCGAACAAGTACAAATAGCAATGCTAAAGGTCATTTTGGTGTAACTTGAAACAGGAATTAGTTAATATTTAATATCGATTACACCCAAACTCAAAACATTGAAACGCTCGTAGCCCCGTGGATTTAGTGTTGCTTTGCACCGTGTGCTGCGGTATTATAAGGTAGTAGGGTCGAATCTTGTATGTCTATCTCACTGTTAGCTCCACACGAGTAAGCCTGACGGCAGTTCTAAATGTACAAAGCAGGAGAGTCCGCTATGGTGGACAAAATCTGTGTCGGGAGCTCCGGGATTATCCTTCCAAGGACTTACCCGGGTTCCTGGCCTTAGACAGATGGCAAGGCAATGCGTGGTTTTAATCGGGCAAAGTACGGCATGACATCCATGAGGGTTTTTACACAAAAAAACAAAACGTACAGAGCAGGCCTACGACAGCTACGACGACAGTTGCAACGCGGCTCCGTGCAAGTGTAGAGCACGAGTTATAGTTTATGTAGCAAGCTAAACCTTGTCATATCTCACAGAAAATATCTGAATAATTTAGAGATAATTTTGAAAAGCAATTAGTATGCTGACTCAATCACAATTTTTTTTTTAAGATCAAAAAAAAATTGTTATTGAGTCAGCATACTAGTTGCTTTTCAAAATTATCTCTAATGTTTGGGCAGGTATCATCGCAAGTCGAATGAATATATAGGTGCAATTCTATACATTCGAGCCGTGCAACTTAACTAAGTTGCCGGTAGATGGTGCCTACGTCGCCCCAAGACGTAATAAAGTGAAAGAATTGACGGTCGAGAGCAGTGTCTCGGTGGTCTAATGGTTAGGGCGTCTGGTCCGGCAAACCAGAAGACGCAGGTTCGAATCCTGCTCGAGACCTAAATTTTTTCACATTAAAATTTGTGATCTGAATAATTTAACTGTAAACGACGATATTTTACAATCCATATCTTTATGACCATTATATTGGCCAAGTAGAGAGCATAATATTGGTTCAATAATCATCCTTTGAATTGCGAGGTATAAAAGGTTTGCTTGCGCCTCTGTTCGTTGGTAAACAAAAGGACAGAGACGCCTCTATTTATATGCCTTAGAATATTGTTTTCCAAAGAACTTAATGAATGTCTTAACTAAAATAATATAGGTGGCATGTAAATTGGCTCTAGTATTAAATTTTGTACACGATTTATTTCACAAGTTTGCGTTCCATTGAGCTGGTCCGTGACAAAGGGCACATTGTTCCTCCGGAGCTCGCGATTCTTTGGATTCCCTTCATTAAGGCGGAATGTGGCCGCAAGCACGCGGTAATTAATAACAACCCCATCTACCCTGGGAACACACCCGGATCGATTTATTCTTATTCGTGGCGCCTCCAGTCACATTAGTCATGCGGGGTAAATACTCTAGTGACGGTTGCTATGTTTCACATTTAGGTAGCTTTGTTTTCATACTGTTCGGTGTCCTTAGCTTAAATTATGTTTGATTAATAGCATAATTCGGTAAGTCGCAAAATAGAAATAAACAAATTTAGTTTATTAAAATTTTTATTTTTATGGTAGTTTTAGCTTAATTTAATTTATTTTATTATTAGTTAGATTTATTCTGTAAGTATTAAATCCGAATATAAACATTAGTAGCAAAGGGTTAGATAGAAAGAAGGAGATAAAGTCAGCTTGAAAAAGAAACTGAATCTGCAAATATCTCTGACTATAAACTGTTGTTACAAACTTGATCTTTTTTTCAAACCCGAAAAATATAATAGGACAAGCGTCAAATTAACCCCTACAGAAGTTAACATTGATATGTTCAGAGTAGAAAGTAATTTGAGTGACAAATCCGCTTCAATTAATACAAACTCGTGCGAGTTATTGAGTACGCAGTGGCGTGACGTCCGGGCCGCGAGTCAGCTCACGGCGGCGGGGCGGCGCGGCAGTTCCCTCCGTAGTGTTTCAGCCGCTTATAATGGGCGAGGGAAGCGGTTAATGAGCGTGTTCCGTTTCGCGCCACACCAGGAAACTTCACTAATGGCACAGGATAATAAGGCATGCTCAATTTAACCACCGGTAGACGTTACCGATTTGCCTGCCATTATAGCTACGGTCGAGATTGGCTCTCTATTCACGAAAGTCTTAAAGATTCCAGTCAGGCCTTGAATTAGTAATTGGTATTCCAATTTGATTTATACGTTAAAACTTGCACAGATTGGGCAATATCGATTTGGCAAATTCGGCTTTAGGCGCAAGCTACTGCGCGCGGTAAACTGTAGTTCTTGCCAAGATGTTATGACGAGTTAAGGATTTAAGAATAAGAATAAGAATACTGTTTTAATGTTACTTGCCAAAATAACTGTTTTAATAGTGAAACAAAATGTGTGTTAAATAATACATTCAGTTTGTACATCTTTGATGTAAGTTTTTGTTTCTTAAACAACTAATATACATTACATAATAACCTTAAAGCGCTTAGCAGACCTTTTGCCCGCTAAGTAATACAGACCACGTCTGTCCGTCGATGCCCACGACTGACCTTACCGCGAAAATGTGTGTCCGGTGGGCCGGTCTTTTTGCCCTTCACGTGCGTTAGTATTAAAAGACTCCTTTAGCGCTATTTTTCGCGGTGAAATTTACCGGCCCAGCCATTCGTTTGCAAAGCGCCTTAAAGTTGTGCTATAGTTGTCACTTCAATCAAAGGTGTGGAACACTCACCTGCAAACATCTCGGGATGAACGGATCGGAACTGGTGGTGTCGGGGCGCAGCTCCCGGCCTGTGCAGCTGAGGAATCAAGTGTAGCCAGAGCGCCATCTTGTGACCGCGGTAGTGAGATTTCACTCGCAGTTTAGTACCTGCACAAACAATTTGTGTCATCAATAAAGTGACAAAAGTACCTTAGCTAGACATTTTCAGTGAGGCATTATCAAAAATCTAATTCTAAGTCACTGTACCATAAAATTACACATCATACCAGCCGTTCAATCAGTTGTGAGGATTAAAAAAAAGTTCGCTAGCTCTCCTAGGGAAAGGGAGGAATGTGGGAAAACACGCACACTGGGAGGGCGGGGTCGTAAAAATAACGAGTTTGTGCACAATACGGCCCCAACTTCGAATGGAGTTTTATCTGATTAACTTTATACCGCGAGATTTTCAGATCTGGGGGCAATTCTCAACCGTGCGACTTGAAACCGTAGACGAAAATGTAATACTGAAATAAATTCGGTGAAATGTCTTTTATCTCCTGATTTGTCCCCACGCCATTGGACTGATGACATTTCATAATTTTTGGCGGCATTTGGTTTTCTATGTCAGGTTATTCAAATAGATTGACACGATACTGAATCGACTTACAATTCAGAGAGAATTTTCTTCTTTCGTAATAAAATTGACCCTTTTATGTTTATTTTCTTTAGCTGAATAGATAGGAAACCGGTTTCAAATATCTTATTGAATTGTAAGTAGGTTCAATCAGTCAATTCAATCAGCCTATTTCTGTATCTACACTGTTAAACGTAGGCCTCTTCCAATTTTGTGTCAAAAGGTTACTCTTTTGTTTAAACACTATTTGACATAATGTTTCTATCATAGAGAATATATAATGTTGTTTATAAAGTATTGTAATACTTTAATAAAATTGGCATCGGCTTCATAAGTAATATTTGCTGTGCAAGCGGTTACTAGTACAATGGAAGTTTAAAATTTGAACACTCGTAGTATCTCGAGCCAAAACAACTACCTACTTATATTGATCTTCTTTTCAAAGACATATAGTCGGTAAAATACCTGCTATACCTTTAGTCGTATGAACCTTGAGATTTATATTCACCGAGCTTAGTTTTTGTAAAAGTTTAGGCGGCATAATGTGCGTGCGCTCACACTTGATTGATTGATTAATCAGTTCACAGCGCGGCTCGCCTGTGTAGATTTGGTAACAAACTTGGCGGGCTATTCTTTATAGTTCACAAGTAAGTACCTATATTGAAACTAGATAAAACCTAATTTGAGGCTCCATCAAGATTTCCATGGCCTGAACGAAACTCAGCTGCTGACAATGCAGTTGATGATGAGCAGCCCTTTAAAGCCATGTTTTGAAACAAATGGGAATAAAATAAGACGTTAAAACCTTACCTATACTTAAATATTGTTGCGTATTCATTTCATATTTTGGCCAAGTGGTCCCTTCATGATGTCGTTCATCTATCCTTGGAGTAGGGTCTCCAGTTTTGGCGAAAGCGGCTAACAAAGAGACTGACATCTCAGCAACTGCGACATCGCCTCGCGAATAGTTGCGTGGAGCGAACTGTGTGCCTCCGACCAATGGGAGACCGAGGAAGTACGGCAAAAGTTCGCTGGATATACTGCCCAAACGCTGTGGAAACATGGTCACACTTAGATAGGGACAATTTCAACAAACAAAAAAAGAATGAAGTAGGTTACTTAGAGCTACTGAGTCTCTCGTCAATGTATTGCCATAAATAAATAAAAGATTTTTAAGTGTTTGAACCTTAGACCATTAAATCAATGTAAATACCTAAAGAACAATAAATTATATTTTATGAAACCAAGTGATGGATACCTACCTAATTTTGTTGAACAGTTATAAAACGGGCCTAATTCTTGTGATACAGGTTTAGCTATTTCAGTAACGTGAAAAATATGAAAAAGTATCCCTGTAACGTGATAAATAATATAATACCTATTTCAAACCTTATTTGTCGAAACAGCTTTGCATAAATTTAGAAATTAATTTTAAACAAATAGGTTCATGATACTTTCCTCAAAACCTGAAGCGGCGATATCATTTTATAAATTTGTACCTCTGACATTGTATAAGAGCCCATTAGCATTTTATTTGCATTTCTAATTTACTGGTGTACTTCCGCAAATTTAATTAAAAAGCAACACATTTTTTTTTGACAATTATAATGAACTTGGAGAGCTTCATTACCGACCCTGCTTTAAAACACAAGTTGGTGAAAACATAGACATGCAAAATTGTTAGTAAGCCCAGCCTATGTGATTCTCCATAATGAGTGAAAGAAGTGCCACTTGGTGATTTAAAAGGACCACTATAACAGATTTACCACTCCTTAAACTAGATTAAAATGTGAACAGCATGCCTACATCTACGTTTCCTGAATTCAATACGATTTGTATTGTCCAACATAATATTTCCGTGTATATGCTTGGGCTTAGAACATGTACCCACCTGAGGGTAATCCACGTCCTTGCTCTGGTGCGCGAAGTGCGCGAAGTACGTCCTGGCGCCGCGGCGCGCGTGCAGCTGCGCCAGGCGGAGCGCGGGCGCGGCGCCGGCCGCGTCGCTGAGCGCCTCGAGCGTGGCGTCGCGGATGTTGATGGGGTGCTGGATGGGCTTCTCCCAGTCCGTGTACTCGTTGCGCACGGCCGCGAAGATCTCGTTGCGGTGGTAGCGGTACACGTTGCGCACGTACGTGCGGAGCACGCGGTTCCTAACGGAAATAGAGTAGACTAGACTACAGCGTCCAGACAGAAAACCCTATGGTACGGTTTGCAGGTGGCAAGCAGGATATAAATTTTATTTATTTATCTTGACTGTGATACCCATAGATGAGTTCGTAACATTAAGAAGAAAACGATAAGTAAACTTCATTAGTACCTGTGCTCTTCCTCGAATCCATGTCTAATATCCTCCTCACTAAAGAACTGGTAGCTCTCCGTGGTCGCCACCACCACCGCCAGCGCGCAGTCCAGGAAGGTGTCGCTCGCGTGCAGCGCCCGCGTGGGGCTCGCGGCGTGGCCGGGCGCCGCCGCCGGCGCCTCGGAGAGAGGCACGGAGGGCGCCCAGCCCGCGAGGAAGCGCGCCCGCGGGGCCTCCACCGCGAGCAGGGCAGCGAGGGGACGCGTGCGGATACACTCCACAAACCTGACGTATTTGGCATTTATTAAGAGTTTTACTATAAATACATACATACATGTCTTATTAATTATCCAGCCACAGTAACAGCAATAATAGTTTACAGATTAAAAGAAGCTACAAGTAATTACTGTTTTGAATTTTATCAAAATAGGGAACACAACGATTTTACTGTCTGTTGAATGGTATGTAATTCAAACTTAATCCTTACCAATTCTCATCATTAGAAGATTCTGGTGTACACCGCAGAGCTTGTGCTGTGTGTTCCCTCGACAGTGCTGCGTCCGGCGCTAACGCTGTAGGACTTAGTGCTGACCCACTTAGAAGTAATACTCTGGATATGAGACCTAGGGAACAATTACTAATGTTATGCTAATTTAGATTCTTTCTGCGGTCAATTTCAAAACGCTAACAACATTATTTTATATGCTCGCAGTTTAAATATAGGTACAGATAGTTATCAGATGCTATCATAGAGATTAAAACTTTATAGGCATCCTGCATTTTAGTCATTGACTTTAGGCAATTTGCTTCATAGGCATCGTGCAATTTAGGTACTTCGCTCAAAAGGGTGAAATTACAGCACTGTAACAAAAAAATAATGAGTGATCTCAAACTGACATAAGCTATGTCAGTTTGAGATCACTCATTATTTCAATTCAAGTGAACTTAGGACATAGGTATATACAAAGAAATAGCTTAACAATCAGATTATCAAGGCAGATGACATCCTTGTTCGGTAAGCGTCATCTGCATTTAGTTGTATAATCTGAGGGTTACCGGTTACCACACACCTTTACAGTCGGGCATCATGAGCAGCGCGTTGACGAGCGCCGCGGCGGCGCCGTGCCCCGCCAGCGTGACGCGCTGTGGGTCGCCGCCGAACGCGCCCACGTTGCGCCGCACCCACGCCAGCGCCGCCGCCACGTCCAGCAGCGCCGCGCCACCCGCCTGATGCACCGGGTCCGACTTCACGCCCGGAGTTAAGTAACCTGTGTGTTAACGTTGGTGTGAGGCCAATATATCACTAAATGAGTGGTCCTCAAAGTTTACTGCATTCCGACAGTCCGGTCCATCCAACAAAAATCCAATGTCTTAGTGGACAAACTTTTCGCAAGTCGTGGGATTGCTCCATCCCATATTTTAAGGTCTAATCAATACATATTTGCCTTCCTATAGATTTGGAAAAACTGATCTAGATGAACGAAGATGTGGCACTCACCTAACAAACCTATCCTATAGTTGAGTGTGACGAGCAGCAGGTGCGCGCGCGCCGCCAGCACGGCCGCGTCGAGCGCGTTGGCGGAGCCCCACTCGTGCAACGCGCTGCCCGCCCACACCACCACTGCGTAAGGCGCTTCCACGCCGCGCGCGCCTGCCCGACCAACATACTCACTTTGGGAACACGACGCAACAATCTCAACAATAATCAATATTAAATCAACTATGATTAAACGGAAGCGCTGGTCCTGCGTAATCAATGTTCTTTAGATGACTCGCTATGCATCTTTCGCTAATGCCACAACTTGGTGACCACTATGCCACATTTTTTTCACGAGCATTGGTCGTCGTGTTTCAGAAATCACATTAAGGCGATAGTAGCATCACCGTCGTTAAACTACATTGAAAGTCGTATGGGCGACTTGAAAATCTAGCGGGTTACAACCTACGCCAGTCATTTTCAACGCGGGAATGACCACTACCGATTACGCAGGATAAAAACTAAAAATGTGAAAGGTAAATCAGTCGGTACTCACCGCTACCGGGCACATAAATGTTGAGGTACAGACAGTCTTCGCTCTGGTTGGCGAGGAGGGGCAGCGTCGCTTTCAACTCGTTGTACACTCCTAGTGGCATCTTCGATAATGCCGCACTTCTACAAGTTATTGCTTCGTTTTATTGTTGTTCAAATTGCTTAAAGCGCAATAAGAAATTTTCACCTCATAACTTACTTGTTGGATATGTCGGGGTAGCGCTGCGGACAGACGGGCGCGAAGGCGTCGGCGAGCCTGGTGCCAGACCAGCTCGGGGCGGGCGGCGGCGGCGCCAGGCGAGCGGGCGCGCCGGCGTACGGGACCCCGAGGAACACCTCCACGGGCTCCAGGCGGCGGGATGCTGGCTCCACTATTATGCCGCGGATAGCACCTACAAACGTTTCCTAAATGATGACTATCTGAAGCACTCTTGTCAGTGCAGATTACCCTTCAACACAATCTTTATTATTATAGAATTTTTCAAATATTGTCTGTCTTTGGCATCATTGCTACACAGTTATGATGCCACAGATTAGTTTCACAAGTGTCACAGGTGAAATTATAACAACCCAGGTTTTAAATCGGGTTTCTTTATCCGAATTGTTAAATAAACTGTAACGACAATTTTTGGAATCGTGAGGTTGATTTGATTTCCCGTTATCTAGCAATGTAGCTACTACAGATATCAGAAAAGAGGCAGCGACATAAAACATGTACGGATAGATAAATTCTAAACATCTCTATCATGTACTAAAATCTCTCGTGTATCGGGATATCCACCATTTATCCCATTCGCCAGCAAACCCTTCGAACAATAATTAATTTAATCTCGTATTTCGCCATTGCGTCTAACACGACATCATTCAGAAACCGTGTTCCCGGCTTGTAGGCGCGCGTACATCGGCCCTGATTAGATTGTCCCATGATCCTGCGGAATTAAACAGAGACTTCCCGGCTCACGTGGGCCGTACGTAGAAACGTCATGGATTACTTTGGATAAAGGTAATCCAACGGTTGTTCTGTACCGTATTATAAAATTGAGGTAATGTACATACCTATCATAGCGGCTGTTTTGTGTATTTAATTACGGGAAAGGAATATCGGATACATTTTCAAATAAATGCTATTAGCTTACGTAATGCTTTTTGCGTGGACCAAGCCGATTTCGAGGTCATATTTATATCTAAATAAAATAAATTAGAAGACCCATCTGCCTAAATAGTATATTTATTTCCGTATTTCGGAGTATAACGTGGCCATCATTTTAAGTTTTTAGGGTTCCGTGCCCAAAGGGTAAAAACGGGACCCCATTCATGAGACTTCGCTGTCAGTTTGTCTAACTGTCTATCTGTCTATCTGTTTTAACATCACGAGGCTGTATCTCAGGAACCATCATAGCAGCTGAAATTTTCACATATATTTTACATTGCCATCATCAATTAACAGACAGCTCGCTTTCAGCGAGCTTACCGCCGTCAGACTGCTCGGGAGTGGACGCCTCGCTGGGCGTGCGTTGTAGACGAGCGGTCGGCGCGGTGCCCGCGCACTTACTGCTAGCAGTCGCCGCACCGGCACCGATCGCGAATATCGTCTATTGCGAAAGGCGAGAGCGGTCGGCGGGTGGACAGCTGGCCGTCTGCTAGCTGTCGCCGTGTGGACTGCTGGGTGCGTGCTAGCTGTCGCCGCGTAGACTGCGAGCAGTAGTCTTCTTTTAGAGCAGTGTTGGCTGGGAGCGGTGTTGGAGCGGGGTCGTTAAAGTGGGCTATGACCTTTATTCTTATAATTTTCCCCTCCCATACGACAAACGTGATTATTTCCGTTTTTTTGGGACTTGTACTTTTTGCCCACCAATTTTGAGAGAAGAGCTGTTTTAAATTTCTCCATGACCAATGAGATCTTTTGGCTGGTTCAGATACCGGACAAAAAGAAAAGTGGAGTTCGCGCCGGGATGATTACACCATCCCAGTACAATGCGATGACAGTTCTTTACGGGTGACATCTATTTCATTACAAACATTCCTTGGCCCACAGTGAAAAAAACTCGTCAGCAACTTGTGACTCAAAACGAGACTACTCTCAAAGAGTGTCCGATTGCGGTAGGTAGTCAAAATGTTCACCAATTTGTACAGGATGTGCTCTGACTGAACAGTTGATAGAAGTATGTCATCCACTGCCGTCTACCATCTTACATCTTCATTATTAACGAACATAATTATATCCGTAATTGAACCTTAATTCTTTGGATATACAACAATCATATTTAACTTATTTGCGATTGCATCTGTGACCCGCGTGCACTAAACCGTACTTACACTTTATTCTGCCTTCAGCATCTACTCTAGTGAACTTTTCATAACAAGAACGTTAGGCGGTGTCATTTTACACGTCGTAAAATAAAACTACTGCCAGGAGTTCTGCGACATTATTTCTGGAGGACTCCCGGCCGTAGCTAGTTGTGGTTTCAGCCGGTAGGAGACCGGCATAAAAAATACGTAAAAAAAGACCTTCAAGTCATATCTCTGTAATGGGGGGATGGTAGAGAGGGGGTAGTTGGTACCTGCGTGCGTGTGCACGATGCGCGAGCTGTAGCGCGGGCCGGCGCTCGCCGCGCCCAGGAGCACCAGCGCCGCGCACCAGCACCACGCCGTCCGCAAGCACTCCATGCGCCATCACGCGACGGTTGGCTGCGCACACACAAACATACACTTACACACCAATTCATATAAAAACTAAAGTACCCCCGGTAACAAGACTGTTCTTAAAAGCTCAAACATGGTACATTATGCTGTAATTTTCTGAGGAGTTTCGTATCCCGCACACATGCTATTCATACATGCTACTACAAAAGGCAGCAATGAAACAATCATAATTTTGAAAAATTGCGGCATAGGTATTTCTAAACGTTATTGTAAACATGGCCTTGTATGGGTTTTATAAGGGCTGCGGGATTAGAAGAAGTATGTCACAAGTGCAGTAGTGGGGTGAAACTATTCAGTGAAAATATAAGCATTCAATCTGAATTCGATAAACTTTCATGATACCTCTTAAATCGGTTTAGTTTCGTTTAAAGATAAGCAAAAATACAGAAGGTTCTTTCTTCCATCAGAACGTAATCCCTAAACGTTGTTACGTTGTCGTTTAAAAGCCCGTAAAATGCTCTACTTATCGGGACTCATAGTGGACGGTTCGCCGGAGAGCAACCAGTTTTTGTTCTCATACCAATAAAATCCTTAATTCGCCTTTTAGTGCGCTCAAAGTGAGTGGTTAGATTCTATCACCTAGCCAGATGTGTAAAGTAATCGTTACCGGTTATGTTTGTTACTCAATCACGCTATTATGACTTAACGGATTGGGCTGAAATTTGACACAGATAACTTATAGTCTGGAATAACACATAGACTACTTTCATCCCGAATATGTACCCGCGGGAAGAGGGAATGGGTACCGAATTTCACGCAGGCGAAGCCGCGAGCAACATCTAGTTCTAAATGAAATTTTCTTATCTTCACCTTATCTACCTACAGTAATTTACTTGGAATTTGATCAAAGAATTTTAAACTTTGAATATTTTATACTCTTACATCGCAGATAAAGACTTATGATTATGACTAGTTTAAAGATAATGATGCAGTCGAAAAGAAGAAGCAGAAGTGCGCTGCGATGGAGCCACGTTACTTATTCGTACCAATCGCTGTGGAGACAATGAGTTGCTGGGGGTCCGAGGCAAAACAAATCATTAGTCAAATGGGGCCAAAGATTAGGGAGAAAACGGATGACTCCCGCTCCAAATCGTTCCTGGTGCAAAGACCGGCTAGAGCCATTCAACGTGGTAATGCGGCTAGTGTTATGGGCACCTTTGCACCAGGAACGGTTAGGGGTGGGTTGTTTCACTAATAGGCTATGCTTATGTTTGACATTTTATTTGATTCTTTTTGTATTTAATGTAATGTGACATAATTTCAATAAAGAACTATTAAGTTTAAATATTAATTATTATCTTAAGTGCCACTTCGATCAGCTGATATAAATAGTTTCAGTGTTCATTATTCATTCTTAAAAAAAGTTTTTAAGTCATTTTATACCATTTATGAAAACTTATTCGAGTTAAATAGTTGTGCGTAGCTCGTAGCTCTTTAATCTAATTTTCATTGGAATTTATTGATATCTTTAAGTAGATTTCTTGTCTAAAGTCTAACCAAATAACGTTTTGAGTCCCTTAACATTGAAAAGATAATTGTTATTCTTTTAGTCTGATTAGATGATTCTATAGTGAGGATTGGTTTTAACTTTCTTTTTTATTTTGGTATTTTGTCTATTCTTTCTCCTAACCATATTATATTTTAAAAAAATGTGCTAATATTCAGCACAATTATAAAGTACCTCAAAACATCTCGCCTATGCAGGACATTATCTTACTCTTCAAGTTTTGATCTTTTCGCAAAACAGGAAAATGTAACAGATTGATCAGAACTCAGAACCCACTTCAATGTTGATTAACTTTTCTTTGTATCAACACAAATGGAAATCGACGGCAAGGAAAGGTAGAGTAACATCAAAAGCTGATCGCACAATAAGAACGTGAGTAAACAATCATCGCACAGGAGCAACAATACGACAAGGGCGCGGGCGCGCGGAGCGGGACTGGCGCGGCGCGGCGCCCTGTACGTACTACCTACACCAACTTTACCAATTAATTTTCTGGCGTATCTTTGTCAAATGCTACAATTCAGCTTTCTGCACCTTGTTATATTATTTGCTTTTAATTAAATTTGTATATCGTGACTATACTATTAATATTATTTATAGGAAAATAAAGAATGGTTTTTATCGCCGGTAGTCATTGATCAACATAGAGGTATAACAATAATGGCAACTGAAAATGGTTTGGACTGCAGCACAGCAACTGCTGCAGTCGGAACACAAAGGAGCTCCCCTGGTGCTAGTCGATCACGCCCTACGCCACCACAATCTCAGTAAGTACCAATAAATAAAAATACATAGAAAGAACTAACTTAATTTTTTTTTAATTATAAAGAAAAAGTAAGTTTAGAAGAAATGGATAAGGCAGAAGAACTGACGGCCGATAGAGGAATCGGGTTCTAGAGTGAAGACTGCGACTCAGCACAGCAAACGTGGGCTAGGACATCCACCCTCTAGATGGACCGACGACCTGGTAAAGGTCGCAGGCTCGGACTGGATGCGGAAGGCGCAGGACCGTGTGTTGTGGCGTACATTGGGAGAGGCCTACGTCCAGCAGTAAACTGCCATAGGCTGATTTGATTGATGAGGTTAGTAAATGATAAATATCCTAATAGCATGTGTAAAAATCTGTGTTAGCTTTATTCTTATTACCTAAAACTAGAGAATATTAGTGCGCTGTATGATCGTTTTACTAAATTACTCTACATTTCAAAACACCTATGTACTAATAACATTTTGCCACTGACTGGTCTGTTGGAAGAGGAACATTGGAATACTTACTTAACTTAATTTAACCTGCCTAATCATTGTAACTTAACAATAAAACTCACTTGTACTTACCTGTAAGTGCACAATCAGTCGAGCCAAAGTTCAGGTGTAATCAAATATTAACGCCCGAATACTGGAGTGTGGCGTTCATTACTTATGCACAATTAAGTAATTCTTAAAGCGTTGTGGTACGTATTGAAGCAAATTACATTTAATGAGTGAATTACACGTCTTTGAGTGGTAAATAGGTAGGTTATATTCCATTACACATCTATTTACCAGATATTGAAACATAAATATGTAATTCGCAGCGGAATGTTAATTTAAATTAAGTTCCGAATGTTCATTTATTTATTTTGAAAAATTATAAATCTATTAATTATAAAATCTCCTATAAAATCTAAATAGTACAAAATAATTATTACAAGAAGATGCGCGCGGCTTCGCCCGCGTGAAATTTGGTTCCCGTTCCCGGTTCCTGTGGGTAGACTTCCCAGGATAAAAAGTATCTATGTGTTATTTCAGACTATAATATACCCCGGTTCCAAATTTCAGCCCGATCCGTTCAGCCGTTAGAGCGTGATTGAGTAACAAACATACAAACATCTTCAGAAACTTTCACATTTATAATATTCGTACGAAGTAGGAAGTAGAATGACGTCATCTCATCAATGTAGCACCGTGTGTGTATATATTTCTACTGTGGGTAGCACTCTTAATCGTCTCTTTGATGAGATTATTGAAATAGATTGAAAATGTTCTACAGTAATGTAGGTAATGTAACTTTCAATGTTCATGAGTGACGTCTGCCTTTTCATTTTGTTCTGTACAATTACTTCCACAGAAAAAATATAAGTAAGCTGACCTTTTCAATTACTACTAATTTTCCTACTTATATTATAAATGCGAAAGTAGCTCTGTCTGTCTGTCTGTTACATTTTCACGCCTAAACCGCTGAACCGATTTTGATGAAATTTGTTATAGAGATAGTTTGAGTCCAAAGGAAGAACATATTATGCTACTTTTTAACTGACAGTGTAAAAGGAGGGTAATTAATTTACGCGATATCGACTTCTATACGGACGAAGCCGCGGGGAAGAGCTAGTAACCTTATAAATTTAATTTCTCTGTACCACAAAGCGAAATAAATAGCGAATTAGGTGACATTTGCATATACATATTCTGGGATCAGACATCACGGTATCGGTTCTCACTTCTCAGGTACCTGAGAATCAAAATCGTTAGGCGGCACGCCAGGGACCAAGTACGATACGTCGGCAGCCCCATCGCGCCGTCATCTGCATACGAATGTTTCAACTCTGTGACTTTCACACTTCGATCTTTTCTCGCATTTTGATGGAATTTTGAATTGAAAAGGTGCAAAACAGTTCGTTTCTAAAGCATTCATTGTTTGTTTGAAAATGTTTTATCAGTTAACATTGTTTTGTAGCGCTGTTTGCTACAATATCAACGTCGTCGTGTTTGTTTAAGGGAATGGTTTGTGTTAGAAAAATAACTTGGTTACTAGTCAAGTACGAGAATGTTAGAATATCAGTATTTCTGTCATCTCAACAACTCAGCTAAATATTGAATAACGAGGTAAATTTCCTCGAGAGCAAAAAAAAAAACAGCAATCGGACTTTTTGCACCTTAGACTTGTAGGTATTCTACTTACATTATGCAAAGATATAAAATAATCACTTGCATTCAACAAGAAACTCCTCAAACTCTGTACTTCTCTGTACACCGCCTAGAAGGTACAGAGAACGGTGTTCTCTGTACACCGTTCTCTGTACCTAAAGAATATTTAGCTTTAATACGACTTAGGTACCTATACCTATTCTATCAAAGATTAAATTATCGCAATCAATTAATCAAATTACGGTTCACAGCTGGACGTGGACCTCTAAAATAATTTAGGTAAGGTTAATGGCCTTAGGTAGGTACTTTAGTACTCTGGCCAGACGAATTGGCACAGCGTTTCGATATTTCTTCTTCTTGTCATGACCTTGCCTGCTAGTCCGAAGAAGCACCACTTGCAGGGAAGGCTGGCTTGGTCCCACAGTTCTCGTAAGCACCCATCGCAGCCGCGTCAAATTACCGCAGTGACAAAAAATAAACACACTGATGTTAGTTACCTTTTCAAATTATCCTGGGCAAGGTAGATGATTACAAAGCATTTCATATTTCACTCAAAAACATGAAAGAGAAGTTTTCTTATTCCGAAACGTTTTTTCATAAGGTCTTGACATTTTTCCAAGCAATCAGAACCATAAATCACAATACAAAAAAATGGAAACCAGGTCAGAAACTAGCCGAAAGGCATTAGACGCGAAATTGGATGGAAAGCAATAAGATATTGGTAGTGATTGAGGGGTCGCGGACAGTTGATAGCGGATCGACGCACGACGCGACGTTCTACAAATTGGTTTGAAATGAAACGCGTAAGCAACAGACGACGTCGCTCGGGGGGTCGGGAAATCGGAATTATGTTATATAGTTTATTGTACGTCTTTAACTTGTAAGTCCGGGGTTTTATGACATAATTTATAAATATTAGTATCGTGTACACGATACTAAAGTGTACACAAATTTTATAAATAACCAACAATATGTATATAATACGAGATTGATTTCATACTATGCCTTTGCCTACCCCTTCCGGGATAAAGGCGTGACTATATGTATGTATGTATGATTTCCTGCAACGAAACTCCAATTAGGTTCACTCTGATAAGTCCCTGAACTAGGTAGGTACTAACGCGATTGTGATTTTATTAGGAAAAGTAAAAGTGAGAAATAAAATTTCAATTAGACGAGCGCTCGCACTAGGGACATCCACGTCACATTGGGCATAGATATTACCGTGATTTGAATCTGGGCGACCCTAAAAAATTCCAATTTGGAAAATGACACCTGACAAGCGTAGGTACGGCGCTACTGAAAGTGGTCCAGTAGTTAGGTACCTACCTACCTACCTACCTATATAATATATCTGACGCGAATTTATTGTAAGTTGATTATATATTTCTGTATCTTATTTTAGGAAAAGAATGATAAAAAATGAGATGAAACAATCATGTCGAAGTCAATATTCCCACTCGAGTGAAAACAACGGAACCATCGCAAATCATATTATTAAAATATTCCATTCGTAAAATGAAAACATTTGATTGAATGAGGTTAGTCTTATAACGAAGTCTTGGCAATAAGCGATCCACCAATATTTTTGTGACATAAGAAGACACTTGAACTCACGGAGACATCATTAATTCAATAGCATTACCTTCGCTTTGTACAATGAGATTATAATAATTTGGTTGTATCCGAACAAGCTTTGTTCTTGATAAATTCCATAGGGAACATTAGGAAGCATTTATAAAATATTTTATGTAACAAAAACATATTCTTTGGATTCTTGCATCAACTCAGTTGTTTTATCAGAGCTTTTATTTGTCGATTTAAGAGCCAATTTATACACATGCTAAACGGGTTGGCAGCGTGAGTGTAGCAAAGGCGCTACACACTTACGTGGTGACGCTTGCATTCACGTTAGTGGTATAAAAATACTCAAGACCAAAATCAACCTATATAAATACCTTTGACTGTAATTGTAAGATTCTACGATACATCATATATTTAAAAAAATAAAATAAAATAAAATAAAATAAATATTCACGGACATCTCACACAACGCTGTCTGATCCCAAAGTAAGCTAGGAATAACCTGCTTGTGTTATGGGTATCAGACCATTTAAAAGGTTTTACAATTTTGAAAATAATGTAAGTACTAGCTATTTTTAAAATATGTACTTTTAAATTACACAGTAGGTACATAAAGTTTACAGATATTTCATTCACAAACTCAATTAATTGATATTCATAGCTCTTTGATGAATTTAGCCAACGCAGTCGTGTGAGAAATATTCAATGAATGTCACGCAGTTCCCCTCGACTGTCGCGCCGCCGCCGCGGTGACTAATGAGTCGAGTTAAGAGAAAAGTTTGCTTTGTGGCGATGTTGACTGACTCACTAATAGTACTCGGGTTCGGAAAATATGAAAGACGGAAAAACTGCCCCTATCCAAAAGTGGACTCGCCGTCCTCGTATCGTTTGACGTGGAGTATAAGCATTTTGAGCAACTGAACCGGTTTTTCGAACAACGACAAAATTGCAATTCAATAGAAAAACTCTTTATTTCACACCATAAAATACGTCTAGACATATCTATTATATAAAAATAAGTCGGGTTTTCCTTCCTGACGCTATAACTCCAGAACGCACGAACCGATTTCCACGGTTTTGCATTCGTTGGAAAGGTCTCGGGCTCCGTGAGGTTTATAGCAAAGAAAATTCAGCAAAATTTCACATACAGCGCCATCGCGGGCGAAGCTGCGGGCATCAGCTAGTTAATAATAAACATTTTGGTAAATCAATAGAATAAGAAGAGGACAGAACGAATGCCAGGATAACTGTAGATGATGTAATGTTGGAACAGGTGGATGAGTTTGTATATCTTGGATGTGCATTTAGCAGGGATGGACGGTACACCGCTGATGTAGAAAGGAGGGTAACTGCGGGCAATAGTGTGAATGAAGCGTTAGGTAAACTTTTAGGTACCAAAGCCTTAAGTAAAAGGGCACAGCTCGCAGTACACAGTGCGGTGCTGATACCTACGCTAACGTATGGAAGCGAGAGTTGGGTATGGCAGGAAACGCATGAAAGTAAATTAAACGCGGTCGAGATGCGCGTGCTACGCAAAATCTGCGGAGTATCGCTCGCAGATCGCGTTCGGAATGAAGATGTACGAAAGAGAGTTGGTCTGAAAGAGAGTGTCGGTGTTAAAGTAAGAAAGGGCATGCTACGATGGTTCGGGCATGTGGAGCGAATGGGCGATGAAAGAATGAATAAACTGATATACAACGCGAAAGTGGATGGACGTAGGAGTCGGGGAAGGTCACGACACACCTACCACAACCAAATTAATCGTGTGTTAGTTGAAAGTGGTGTCAAGAGTCCAAAGAACCGACGTGCATGCATGAAAAGAAAAATGAAAGTTGAAGAAGCAAGTGAGGTGTGTATGGACCGTGCCGTGTGGCCCTCGGTTCTTTCTGCCTACCCCGCAAGGGTTTGGCGTGAAGACAGTATAGTATAGTATATAAATCAATGGGCGGCCTTATAGCGCAAAGCAATCTCTTACAGGCCACCGTTAAAGCTGACAACGTAAAGTTGGCTCAAGCCCTTTGGATCACCAATGTTATTTGCACCAAGAGCACTTAACCTTGGAATCATCATACGCACACGAGTTGTAAGACAAAAACCGTACCACCCAATCTGCACAGTATTTGCAGTTAGTATAATGCTAACCAAAATTTTCATAAAGGTGCAAGGGAAAACACAGAATTATGCCAACTGAATATGTTGCATGAATAATGCGTAAGTAATTGTTTTTTGAGCATGACACGAGGCTGTTTCACCAGTCGTTTACCAGCTTTAATGTACTTTGTAAATATCCGGTATAAGGGGAGGGACGGGAAACACGCATATTGTCGGTCGCGACAGGAGGACACCGGTTCAGTGTTATCGTCGTTATCAACGACGTGACATCCGTGGGGATTTTACACGCCAAAAATAAGAAAGACTTATGGTCGTTTATCAATTTAATACAATAAGGAACTTTGTTACTAGTCATTTTAGATAAGTTTTCAGTCTGGCTACTTTTAAGTGAAATCGCCTACTATACTATTAATATTAAGAATAACGAAAAAATGTGCACAGTAGGTAACATTTTAAAACGGCTGAGGCAATTTTGCCGGTTTATATTTTCAAACACCTCCGTACATTAATTATCAATAGAACGCTCTCGATCTCCCAAATCTTTTTGCCAGAACTTTCATTTTAAATTTTACACATCTAGGTATATCAGGTGCTTCTTAATTCAGTTGTCATCTATAAGTATTCATATTCCCTAGTCGTTCATTTCACGGTCTCAATACGGTACCCTTAACGTACTGGAGGCGTACTACACCTGGGATTATTGAATAATATATTACTACAAATAGGGAAAACATTAATTGAGTAAACATGTTGATATTATTATCTGCAAAGAGGGTTAGATAGCTCTTTGTAAATAATATTTATAAATAAAATACGAGGCTGCGACAGACTACAACCCTTTTACCAAATTGTTGGATATTTCTGTACGTTTCCTTATAGACTGATATATGCGGAGTCTCCGGGGAAATTATTGCTTGGACTAAAGTGAAATGTGATCATTTTGGATGCGTCACCACACTGTAGTCACATAAGATAATGTGTGTTGGTAGGAATGTGATGAGTTGTGTGAGAAACTACTGATGACGTAATGGAACGCTTGTCATGTAACTTGTTGGTCCTTTGAGGATTAAAGTGATTTCGTGTTTGTTTAGACAAGAGTGCCGCTGTGGTTTTATAGATATTCATCGTAATATACCTATATGGAGAAGTGTAGGTACTATTATAGAGAGTGAGAAAGAGAGAGAGCAGTAAATCTTGTTGGCCACAACAAGATTTACTGTTCTACTGGCGTGACTACCAGTCAATTTGAAAACTGAGGTTAGCCATAACCTCAGTTTTCAAATTGACTGTTAGTCACGCCTAATCGAAGAGAAAATAGAAAAGTGTGTAATAAGTTATTAATTTTTTTTGATATCCTTATTTTCAAATTACATCACTATTTGTGTGGATGTCAAGAACTTCAAAATGTATCTACATACATACATACTTATAGCCACGTCTTTATCCCCGAAGGGGTAGGCAGAGGCATAGTATACGCAAAAATTTCACCTTATAGTTTTATGTCCCACGTAATAGGTGGTGAGCCTATTGCCGTGTTGAAATGGTCAGGCGCAGGTCGCCGCGACCCGCAGTTGAAATTTTTCAAGCCGCCCATAAGACCTTCAACTCGGCTTAACGATTGTCATTTTACTGACAACCGGGTTTTATTTCGAGTTTTTCTTCTCTACGCAATGGATCTTTTTGCGAAAGTGTTTCCTTAGTCGCCTCTTACGACACCTTCGGGATGTATTGGGGTAGTGACAGTTTGTTGTACTCCTAGCCGGCGCAACACGGGACCCCTTCCGTCGCCACGCGGAGGATATAATGTATCTAGTTAATTATAAAATTAAATTGAACTGAACGTTACACAACAAACTACAAATTTCGATGCCATGTTCAGATAACAATAACAGCAAAGTTATTAATCTGCAGTATATAATGGATTTTGTTAATTTGGAAACCACGCAAATCGATATGGCTGGTGACTGTCTGTAAAAATTTGATGTGATAAACAATATTGTGTATCCCCCAGGTACGTACAACCACTAATTTGTGGTAAGACCACATATCGTTGTGGTGGTTCCAAACTTACCATTTACCGATATACATTTCACGTTTCCGGAACAAATTGTGTGGTTGGGGCTTAATGGCGCGGTTACATTATTGGTTGGTTGAGAACCCGTTATTACTAGTCTTCATGTCACGTATTGAGGACCAAATAAATTTATAATTATGTAGGTATCATGTTTATATTAAGTACTAGCTGATGCCCGCAGCTTCGCCTGCGTGAAATTTAGTTCCTACACTGTCTCTAAACTATCTCTGTAGGTACCAAATTTCAGCCAGATCCGTTCAGCCGTTACAGCGTGAAAGAGTAACAAACATTCACACTCACAAATACTCGCATATTTATAATAGTTGTTCTGATTAACAAATTCATAAAACGTATTATATGAGTTATGTAAATTTATTTATTAAATACATTTCTTAAATCATTGGCTAGACTACTACTTGACTCAAATGCTCTTCTAAGCAATTGACATCGTAACTTAGTTCCTTCTTCAGGTAGTCCCAGTCATACTGTAAGCCTACAACGTATGGGAAAACCGAACTACGATAGACTTTGTCCTCATAATAAAGATGGTCCAACCAAGACCTGTTAACTTAATAACCATGTAAATTTCATCTGCTAGGTGTTCATGTTCATTTTAATGGCTCTTTTTACTTATCAAATGTGATCTTCGTAGAGGCCATTCCCGTATATTACAAAGACTTGGTGAGTCTGTGTCCTGCACCGAATGCAGCCAGAACTATAGAATAAAGTTCATACCTTCCATCACCAGTCGCTTAGGGCTGCTGACATCTTTCATTCTAATGCACAGTGGACACTACCTGAAGCGTGGTCTTTCATTATTCCTGGCTACCCATCTTCGAATTTTCTTCTTCTTTGACATATTTATATACAAAATTTAAAAAATTAACAACAATATTTACGGTAGTACTTTAAAGCAAAATCATGAATATGACAATGTCATTCGGATTGAACATCCACAAATGTGTCAAAATAAAAAGTAATTTTAATCAAAAATAAGAGTATTTAAGGAGTATTGATATCAACTCCGGAGAAAATCAGCTCCAAAATAATTTACATTCCCTTTTTAGGTCGATTAAGTATAAATTTCAATAAAATAAGGAACACGTCTTCCATCAGTTATGCTAATAATGCTATATGCCAAATTTTAAGCAGATCGGACCAAGGAATCGCGTTGTCCCGTACAAACTTGACCCTCCTTTTTTATACCTTTGGAGGTGGAATTTGCAAAAATGGTAAAATTACTTATTTCAAATTGTAACAAACAACGCTCATGCTGAATTTCATCATCGTACCATTAACCGTTTAAGCAATAATTGATAATAACTTTAAACAACTTAAGTTCGTTTTTTATTTTATAATAAGTATACTTTTCCGGGATAAAAAGTACCCAGTGTGGTGCCCAGGATATTAAAGAATAATTATACCAAGTTTCATCGTAATCGAACCGGTAGTTTTTGCGTGATGCCTGAACAAACAGACAGACAGACAGACAGACAGACAAAAATTTTTTAAATCACATTTTTGGGTTCCGTGTCGGTCTAGTAACACCCCCTGCTATTTATTTTTTTTATATTTTCAATGTACAGAATTTTCACTTCTACAGATTTATTATAAGTATAGATATAGATCTAAGCGCACGGCAGTGCGCAGGCCAAGTTCTAGCAACAGGCCGAGCGCATGCCGTACTCTATATACACGAACCGCTTCGACCCACTTTTGACCCCCCTGTAGCTCAGTGCCTATTGCAAGTACAGAAATAAAATTGTACGTACGTATTCATATACTAGAACTAAGGCAGTGTACCAAACTTCATAGATGTAGCTTCAGTAGATCCGGAAATATGACCCTGTGAATATAGCTAATTTTGGCACTGACTGACTCACTCACTCACTGACCGGTCATCAAAACCTCTAGGCCACTTCCAATTGTCCTAGAGTTATGAAATTTGGCACAAAGATCGGGTGTTATATGTAGATTATCGAAAAATTGAGAAATTTAAGAAATCGGTCAAGTGTGAGTTGGAAAAGGGTTACAAAGTTTGTATGGGACCACAGGATTCCTTAGTCGGATCTTCTTCAAATTTTGCATAAATCATCTCTAACATAATTGATGGAAGATGTGTTTCGTATTTTATTGAAATTCATTCCAGAACATGGCTAAAAGGGGGTAACAATTGTTTCCTTCGGGGGGATTTGATTCGAATTTGTATCAATACTTCTTAGTGATGAGAGGACTCTTTTGATTTAATTTACTTTTTATTTTCACACATGTCATGTTTAAAAAGTCAATCAGATAAGAAAGATGTTGTCAATGTTTTGATTAATGTCAATCAAATACTCTATACATACAAATTATGGAAATGTCAAAACTGCACATTGAATATTTTTATTCATATTTGTGAAATATTTGGATCAAATCTGTCCAGTAGTTTAGAGATCAGCAAGCATTCTAAAGGATGACTCATGCTAGACCGTGCCGGGTCCGACTTCCGAGCCGAGTGTCGGTCGTAGTACGATTACCGAGCCGGTTGCGTTCACGACTGCTCGGGCGAAGCTCGGCGGCTCTGTATCACTGTATACTGTATTCATGCAAGGGGCTGTGGCCGAGCCGAGGCGGGACCGAGTTGTTTCTTTGTAGTTCGGCTGTCACTCAGTTGCCGCTCGGTTTAACGCATAGATTTAGCGCGAAAAATTCTAAATCTATGGTTTAACGTGAGTTTGTTCATACAAAATATATATAATACTAGATGACGTGGGAGGCTGCGACCGCGTGAAATTCGGTACCCGTTCCCGCTTTCCGTGGGAACATATTTCCGGGATGAAAAGTAGCCTATGTGTTATTCCAGACTATAAGCTATCTCTGAACCAAATTATAGCCCAATCCGTTTAGCCGTTAGAGCGTGATTGAGTAACAAACATCCAAACATTTTCACAAACATTCACATTAATATAATATTAGTAGGAAGTAGGATAAGTTGATCTTGCTGTGGCCGGCACTCGGCTTGGACCCGGCACGGTGTAGCGTGAGTCATCCTTTTAAGGGTTCCGTACCCAAAGGGTAAAGAACGGGACCCTATTCATGAGACTTCGCTGTCCGTCTGTCTGTCTGTCTGTCTGTCCGTCAGGAGTCTGTATCTCATGAACGGTGATAGCTAGAGAGTTAAAATTTTCACAGATTATGTGTTTTTGTTGCCGCTGTAACAACAAATACTGAAAACAAAAAAATAATAATATTTAAAGGGGGCTTCCATGCAACAAACGTGTTTTTTAGCGATTTTGTCTTATACATATATTCGGTAATAAGGTATCCTTCTCAATTTAAATACGTTAGCTAATTTGAACATTTCATTAAGATAATTCATTCCCTTTACACCATGCAAATCAAAAGAATACTTTAGGAGGTAAAGCACAATCAAATGTTGCTCAATGCAATTAATTTCGTGTCGCCATGATTGAACATTATACGGGTCACATACTAACTTACTTTTCGACTTTCATCGTAAATACTTTTTCTTTAAAAAGTGAACAATGCTTTCAGCAGATTACTTTAGGTAGGTGTAGTATTTCAAAGATAGAATAGAAAGATAAAGATAGCTATTTCATAGGAAATAGTAAACAAATAGTCCATATTTTAGATTTTTCGCCAGTATAAACAATTTACGTACAAACACACAATTTATGTTGTAGACGTAGATATCGTGTTTATAATGTCATCATTAAAATGTCATCAATATTCTGAAAAAGAAATTAAACATAGAGTTCACAAAATCTTTTTGAAATATATACTGTACCTACCGTAGAGGATCTATACAAGGATAGTTAACACTATAGAGCAACGCAAACTGCCTAAAGACGCGCGTTGTATAACACTATAGAGCAAAGCGAACTGTCTAAAGACGCGCGTTGTAGGTACGATGAGGAGGGGGGAGGAGAGGAGGAGGGGGTATAAAATAATGTCATGTATACATAATGCACACTTTAAAGCAAATTAGAAGAATTAAAAGAAAAAATAGGTACGGTTTCTTAAAAAAAAGTATTGAAATCCCACCAAAAACATCCCTGTTGAAATGGAGGCCAAGTTCCTATGGGCTAATTGTTCGCCTAAAAAAGGGTGGAAATCCAATCCAATAAATAATAATAATAAATTAATTTTTATTTCGATTCAATGCCAAGTTTAGATGCACTTTAAAATCGATCATAATCATCTTCATCAACAGCCTAATCCACTGGTAAACATTTGCCATTCCCAAGACTCGCCACCACACTCAGACCTCCGCCTTCCGAATCCAGCCACTACCCACCACCACATCCACGTCAACGGTCCATCTGGCCGAAATTCACTTTGCCATACACCCAACTTAAAATATGGTGTAGTTGTAAAAATACGTAGGTACTTACTTGGTTAAAAATATCTAAAATAATGATACTTCTAAATTTTAACTTGGCAGGTTAATTTAATTATATATCTTAGAATAAATTTAATTATACAATTAATCAAGTGTTACGTTCTGCACGAAAACCTGCCAAGTTCTAATTTAGAAGTATCATTATTTTAGATATTTTTAACCAAGTAGGTGCCTACGTATTTTCACAACTACACCATATTTTAAGTTGGGTGTATGGCAAAGTGAATTTCGGCCAGATGGACCGTTGACGTGGATGTGGTGGTGGGTAATGGCTGGATTCGGAAGGCGGAGGTCTGAGTGTGGTGGCGAGTCTTGGGAATGGCAAATGTTTACCAGTGGATTAGGCTGTTGATGAAGATGATTATGATCGATTTTAAAGTGCATCTAAACTTGGCATTGAATCGAAATAAAAATTAATTTATTATTATTATTTATTGGATTGGATTTCCACCCTTTTTTAGGCGAACAATTAGCCCATAGGAACTTGGCCTCCATTTCAACAGGGATGTTTTTGGTGGGATAGGATATACATAAACCATATCCTATAGAAGAGATTTGAACTTAACGTTAGAAAACAAGTAAAGGTGTTGCTAATTTATGTAAAGTTGGTTTGTATTGATGGTTTGTATTTAGATAAATAAATAAATATTTTAAAGATATATAAGTAGATTTATTAGCTGTCTAGATTATAAATGTCGGAAATCAAACCGTTTCTCATTTCCTCTAATAATGTATGTTGACAGTAAAATCGTCTGCTTCCATCAGATTGACTTTGACGTAATCGCTTCTTTGCGTTCTTTGAGACCAACGCGACGTGGCCTTAAAATTTCAAGAACAGAAACAAATTTCAACGACAGTTTGACTATTATTATTACTTGGTTTCTTTTCAAAGAAATTTCTACAGCTGTCGTTTATTTACATACCCATCTAACGTGGTAATGCAGCCTGTTTAACACCGTCAAATTTGACTGACATCAATCCTGCCCTCGTTATTGCAAACGCAGTACTTGCAAAATAGCGGTTTCGAGATAAGCGCGAAAAACATATTTCGTCATATCTAAGGAAGAAATATCGGTGCTATAACTTTTAAAATGTAACTTAAAAATAGTAAAAAAATCGATCTTTCTATTGATATATTTTTTTCCTTATTTTATTATCTTATTGAGATAAAATGCTTAGTACTGCGTTTTCATTAACTTTCTGGGCTTGCGAGCATTACAGTATCACTAAGATCACATGCAGTAATAGTGCTTATTACTGCAAACTCACCTAGCACGTGCTTAGTACTGCGTTGTATTAGTTAAACAGACTGTACTGCCGTGTCAGACCTATCTACGTTATCTTAAAAATCATAGTTTTGAGAAATTGCATCCTAAAGATTTTTTTCAGATATTTGCGTTTTTAAAGAAATTTAATGCAAACAAGTATGAGATTTTTTAATAATGTAACATATTTAAATGTGACGGATATCGGGAAGTAGCTTTTTTTTTATTGTAGCTATATTTACTATAATAAACTCAATAACAGAGATAGGCATGACAAGCCAATACATTACCTAATACGCGACGCCCCGTATGTTAAGATATAAGAGTTAGCTGTGATAAGTCCTTTTGGGGGAGTTATACAAAACTCGGTTATTTATAAGTTACCTGAAATTGGTCTGACTACAGGTGTACCGTAAAACAAAAGGTTAAATATAATGTTAAAGTTTTCATCTTTCGTTTTCATGTTCATAAATACTAAAAAAAAGTTAATCTTTCGAAATCAAAGGCACTTCAAAAGTCAATCAATCAATCTAGCCTATAGCAGTCCACTGCTGAACATAGGCGTCTTCCAAATTTCGCAACAACACACGGTCCTGCGCTTTTCGCATCCAGTCAATCCCTGCAACCTTCTTTAGATCGTCGCTCCTTCTGGCAGGGGGTCGTCCTACCCGACATTTACCAAGTCGCGGTCTCCACTCCAGAATACGCTTGCTCCATCGAGCATCAGTTATTCTACAAATGTGGCCAGCCACTTCGACACGTATACTCTGCAAGCTATGTCGACCACTCTTGTTTTCTGGCGGATAACATCGTTTCGGATCTTATCCCTCAGAGACGCCCCTACTGTGGACTAGCCCTATTGTGAGTGTCCACGTCTCGGCGGCGTAGGTCATAACTGGTAGAATGCTCTGGCTGAAGACTATCATCTTCAAGCATTGCGGTATCGGCGAATAGAAAACCCGATGCAGTTCGCTGAATGCTGCCCAGCCCAAGCAAATCCTTCTCGCTATGTCCTTATCCAGGTTACTCGTTTCAAATGTCCTGCCCAAGGTAAGTGTAGTCTTGGACAGCTATAGGTCCCGGCATGACATGCTCATTGAACATGACCTTGGTTTTGTTCAAGTTTATACCGAGGCCAACACGTCGAGACTCTTCACTTAAACTGTGCAGCACCCCGCTAAAAGGTTTCAGCTTTTCTGCTACTATGACGATGTCATTGGCTAATATTCACGCCCCTTCCATCCCAGGCCAACGATTTTAAGACGTCCCAAGCGTATTAGTGAGGAGCTTAGGTGACACGACATCTCCCTGTCTCACACCTTTGCGCAGCGCTATCGGATTGGTCTTCTTATCCTCCAACTGGACGGTCATGGTAACGGTATCATATAAGCCCCTCAACACCTCAATATACCGCCAATCAAGATGACACCGCTGCAGAGCTTCTAGGACTGCCCAGGTTTCGACAGAGTCGAAGGCTTTCTCGTAGTCTACGAAATCCATACACAACGGCTGATTGTGTTAGTTGGACTTCATACAATTTGCCGAACAAAATGGATGTAGTCCACTGTACTAAAGCCTTTTCGAAACCCGGCTTACTTCTTTGTCTGGAACTTGTCGAGTTTCCCAGCGAGGCGGTTTATGACTACTCTCCAGAACAACTTGTAGACATGGCTCAGCTCAGGAGTGAAATGAGTCTGTAGATCTTCAGTAAGGATTATGTGTAACACATTTTGCTACTAAGGTGCTGTATTAGTTCTTCGGCGCTTTTTTCAAGTGAATTATTTGTGACATCTTCACTATTTATTTAACTAATTTGTGCTAATACGTTTGACGAGTTCAAACGTATTAGCACATGTTAGCATGCATCGTTGTCATAGTCAAAACTACTCCGGTATTGACTATGACATGGTTGGTTTGAGTTACGGTATACTTACCGTAATACTGGAATGTTTGACCACCAATCACGCGGAGCACACTGTCACGTCAGCGAGTGACGTCGACGCACTGATTTGCTAAAATGAAACACGGCACTATACCGTGCGGCATTCGTACACACATAGCTCCCTGTCACTCTCGCTTCTCGTAAACGCAGGATTGTAGAATACTACGATTGGCTAAGTAAACATTCGTTTCAGAAAAAAATATGCTACAAGCTTACGCAGTAATCGTAGCAAGTACTGCATAAACTTATAGCATATGCTTAATACTTCAAATTTTTGTAGCACAAGTTACATTTAGGTGCAAGTACTGCGTTTCATAGTACCTAAAAAACACGTTTGTAATATAGAAAAAGTTACAGATATATTTTTTACGTATAGATTATGTCCTTAGGATGCCATTTCTGCAAAAAAGTGAAAATCTCAAAAATGTCGATTACTGCAAGTGCAATTATCAGGGCAGAATCAACATTAAATTTATTATAATGGTGGTATTGAAATGTCGGTAAATATGATGTTATCATTTTACGAAATAATCACATAAATTCACAGCAGGTTTGCTAATAAATATAAAAGTAAGGCAAGGGAGCGTAACAAGGAAACATTTTCTTAGAAATTTTGACAGCTACACTGATTTATGAATCTCGTTTGCCCTGAGTAAGAGGCGACAGCGCTAAACGATCACCTTTAGCCCGATTTGTGTACTACTAGGTTTAATTAAATAATAACAATAATAAACATTGAGAAATTCTTATATTTTTACACTACGTCACTTGACCCTATGTAATATATCTAATAAGTATTATCTAATAAGTAATCTTATGCTATGCGATCTAGATAATGATAAACATACACGTACATACATCAACAACATCAAGCCTGCCCCTTTTGATAGTAAGTTGCCGCATGCTGCGCTCTTGGTAAAGAACTTTCTTATCTACTTTCATGATTGTTTTCATACACCCTCACCGGTTAGAAGCAATTATTGACCTTGACATTTTCGCAAATATCTTCGATTTTATTGACACGCGTACGCCAAGGACGATACCTAACATGACAGTTACTATGACGCTTTAAAGTCTTCTTCGTCTTCGCCACCAAATGAACGTATGTAAATTGGGTCAGAAAATTTTATCGCGTGAATTTCATCACTTGTAAAATGTGTTTTTCACCCAAAAGGTAGGCCTTGACTAAAAAAAATACAGTTCTAGTTTTGGCATATAATCAGTAGTCAAATGTGTAAGACACCAACATAAAAAGCTTGTAACTTTGGGATTGATGCACTGTGTTTAAACAAAGGACATAAAAAGGTATATAACAGTTGCCATGAATTGTTCGCCTACAGAGAAAAATCTCCTAGTACCCTCTATAAATGTAATTCACGAGTCACTGCGGACGGTTGAAGGTCAAACAAATACCCGAGTATCCGGCCGTAAGTGGGGGAACCTTAACACGACTCGTAAAATCTAGCTTTATTGATATGTCTTTTATCTGCGTGGCAGTAACTCGAAATGTTTGCTCGCAAATAAGTAGTAGGTACAGCTAGATAGAGCTAGATAGAGCTGTCAATCACCATCCGTGCAGTTAACTCTTGGCTGCTCTGGATATTAGCGCAGCTCTTCACATAGTCGAATCGATCCTTTTTGAAGTATATCGAGTGTATGTGCGAGCAACATCTTCAAACATTTGTATTGGAATTTATATCGAAATTACAGTTGAAACTTATCAGTAAATTCGAAGAGGGAAAACTCTTTATTGGTGCTTTGTGGGTGTGTGTCAATGTAACCAGTTACTCTGTGACTCTAAGTCTTGGGTTAATTGCCGAGGCGCACAATGAGATAGACAAATTTTTTTATCGAAATTTTGCAACTTTCTATGTATTTTTATATTCTGAAAGAATTTTATGACAAAATGTTTTTCATCTTTTAATTTACCTAACTGTTTAAATCTATAGTTTTTTTAAGTCGATATCATTAACTAATAAGGAGTTCCTTACTGCGGAGATACATAATTTAAAATTAACGTTGTAAGTAAATAAAAAATATGAATAAGTTTATAAGTACCTTTTTCCTCAATTACGAAGTTCTATGAATTCGGCTAATAAGCACTGTTTGTTATACCTTCAATACACCGTTTCTTTTTCAAGAAAAGCTTAACTAAATCCGTTGAATTTCATTCGGATTGTGTAACACAGTTATGAATGTGTTATATTGACACTGGGGCCGTAACTCAAAAGTGGTAGGGCGAAGTTTAGTTCTCATGCATTATGAATCGGCAAACGTTTGGCATCGTGCGGTGTATTCAGGCGTCGGAGGGGGAGGAGGAGGAGGAGGGTAGGACACGCAATGGAAGTTTAATGTCAATTTACGCGTTTGAAGCTCAGGTGACTGGGGTTGAGCCTCCAAGATTGTTATAATTTAATATTATTGTAACAACAGCCCACATGTGTGTGAGTTTTATTATTTTCAGAAAGTTCATTATTTTGATGTCTTGCAGGTTTTTGAGTAGTATGAGTTGGTATTTGTAACCAAGAATCTGAGAACAACGTTTAAAAATTCACAGATATTTAATTTGAGCTGGTTCTTAATTTTAAGCATGTGTGAGAGATATTTTCATAATTTTTCTTTTAAAAGACATATAATCTAGAATGATGCAATTTTGCATACAGAAAAGCGTCGTTTACATATCTGATACGGCTTCTCTTGTTGGACCGTATCTGAAATGTTCAATGTATCATAACTCTGGCTCAGAAATCAGGCTGAATTCGACCGATGGCATGAGTTTTTTGACTTTGAGGGCTGCTGTAATTTGTGGCCTATTCGCCTAAACTTTAAACTTTAGAAAACCGACTAGAAAATGTCTAGCGGAGCGCTAGACATTTTCTAGCGTAAAGTGCTGGTTCACATCACCTCAACGTGCGATAACGTAATGAAGTCGGTAAAAAAGGGCATTATAGCGCTTGCCTGAACAGGAACACACAAATTTTATTATTTGCACACATATGGTGCTGAAAGCTACTATGTTTGTGGCAATTTGAAAAAAAAACAGACTGAATACGCTACCACTATCTACTTTCAAAATTCGAAAGTACCTATTGGAAAATCCTAAAGCAATTATGACCTAAACATTCAAAGGATTTGTGTCATTTGCGCTCGTCATTATTAGAAGAAAATCGTCATCAGTGAGGTCTGCCGCTTCACGACACGCGTAAGTACAACCGTTTAGTTACATTTAGTATATAGATAGGTACAATCAGATACATACATAATAGTCATGGCTTTATCCCGAAGGGGTAGGCTGAGGGGTAGTATACGCCCACATTCAACCTTATAGTTTTATGTCCCACGTAATAGGTGAGCATATTACCGTAGTATATAGGTATTAAAAGTACTACCTATGTTACCTAGGATATAGGTAACACTATTAATTCTTTCTAGATCGAGCTAATGCAGTATATTGAGCGCAAAAAAGAACAATCTTAATCCATGTGTATTGTGTTCGTAAATATTTATATAACGCTGTGATAAAGGTCGTCAAGCAAGAACAGTTAGGGCTGTAACGGAACGGTGTATACTCGTACACGCACGCCGTTCACGCGAGGGCTGGCGAAGTTACCTCGCTAATAGCATAATTTATCTACGGCGCGCGTTCCTTCAATGTGAGATAGTAATTTAATTTCGTGAACACGTAAAGTTTATGTCATTTTGAATATCCCTGAATAGATCGAGGCCCGCAATTTTTCATTCTATACAATACCTTATATATCAAACTGGCTTTATAAAGAGAAAAGTTTTGTTGGCTTTCAGAAACTCGCATAAAAATGATTCATTGGCGTAATACAGTGGTTATATCGTTGCTTAGACACAGACAGACATTAAATTAGCTAGTTGTATGTGGTGTTAAGTAAATTAAACTCTGTAATTAAATTAATGTTTTCTTGACTAACAAAACTTATTAAAATAACTTATGTCGTTGCTGAGTTTGGTTTTCAACCTTAGAATGTTTCTCATTTGAGAGACGATCGTGTATTATAAATATATTTATTTTCACTTGTAATATTGCTAATCCTATAATAAAACGTAATGGGTTATGTAGAATCTTGTTTATTGTACCAGTACTATATATTACACACCAAAGCCAATTAATATTCAACACAATATAGCCACATTCTAGTATTACGTTGATTAATATAGGATTAAGGGATTTGCTAAGGTTGATCTCAGATTAATTGGTCGGTCAATACAAATATATTTGAACAGGGATAGGTAATAATTTGATTGCCAAAACTGTCAGTAAACTGATCAGTGTAGCTTCGTGTTTTTGCAAATTATAATATTTGTGTTTAACATACTCATAATTTTGTCCAACAAAAAAAATATTGTACCTCTGTTTAAACCTATTTGTCTGCATCGTTGGTCTAAAGAAAAGGTCGTAATGTGTGCGTGCGGATCGCGAGGGTTCGGTTCCCACCGGTGACAAAATTTGTGTGATCCATAAATGTTTGTCTCGAGTGTCTGAGTGTCTCCATGTATGATAAGTACGTATTTAAATGTTTACATTATATGTATGTATCCGTGGTCTGATATTCATAACACAAGCAGGTTATTCCAAGCTTACTTTGGGATCAGATATCGTTGTTATTTATTTATTTATACCTAATTCCGTTGAAAACATATAAATTCACATTGACTTCGGGTCAGTGTACCTAGTTGGTGATGTTCAATAAAGCTTCCGAATTACGTATCTACAACAAAATAAACTGTGTCAATACTTCGACACCCTTTCGAAACATTTTTGTGGTGACCCAACATGAAGGATCAAAGCCTTGCTATTTGATCTTCGTTTAGTGTGTGGAATGAAATGATTTGGTTTGAACTTATATCAAATTGCTGGGGTTGATGTAAAGCGAACAGAAAACAAAATGTTAGTAAGTCGGTCAAGCAAATGACAGGTATAGAAGTAATATTTGTTTTATGATCACAGTCACCCATATTGACATAATGCGCCGAGGTTTTATGGCACCGGATATTTTCAGTAATTTAATGTCTCTTATTGTTCGATTATATTTAATTTACCTATTAGCAAATACTGTAAAGATTTATTTAATTTAGAATATTGTTCCGTAGGTCGCGTCATAACTTGCACCTGTCCATTTTAACACTGCAATAGGGTCACTACGTCCTGAGATAAAAATTATAAGATGAAAAATGTGCCTATCTACCCCTTCGCTGATAAAACGTGATTTTAATATATTTTTTTATATTCAGCTCGCCAAATTGACGTCGCCACCAGCCTGATGGAAAGCCGTGGCGTATCTAGCGATTGGGGGCCACTTCTGACAGTGGTCCTCAAGTTAGCGGCCCTGTGATGTGCCTCTTCACGCTCCTCTTGAAGAACCCGGGATTGTAAGATGAGGGAAACACGTGTGCGGGCAGGTCGTTCCATGTTTTTATAGTTCGACAGAGGAACGACCTTTTGAGTTTTGGCCAAACTTAAATTATACCTCTACCTATATATAGTAGGTATACATGTGGCTATGTGACAGAATGTTCAGAGTTTATAGTTTTGATAAAACCAAGTACAAATACAAAAACAAAGTATACATTACATGGAGGAGGGTCGTAGAACAGATAGCGCGATATTTGCCGTAATTAACCGAAGTAATCTTGGCTCGTATCGACTCCAATCAGCGGAGCCATTGTGGCAGCTTTGGGAATTAGCTGTTGCTCGCCGGGATACGACTCGAGTGAGCGAGGTTTTAAGCTTGTACCTTGTACTTGGAAGGAGGCGAATGTCCAACCGATCCCCAAGAAAGGGGATCGGTCGGATCCAGCCAACTATCGCCCCATAGCCGTAACCACCGTCATCTGCAAGGTGTTCGAGCTAATCATCAACAAACAGCTCATGCGCTATCTGGAGGATCACTCGTTAATTAACGATCGCCAATATGGCTTTAGGCCGAAACGATCAACGGGTGACCTCCTAGCGTACATAACGCACACCTGGGGTGAGGCTATGGAGAGGCACGGCGAATCTCTGGCTATTGGCCTAGACATCGCAAAAGCCTTTGATAGGGTATGGCATGCGTCGCTTCTTTCCAAGCTGCCGTCATATGGATTATCGCATCAGTTGTGCCGCTGGTTGTCCAGCTTCCTGAACGGGCGACAGATTCGAGTCCTCTGTGATGGTCAGGCTTCCTGTTTTTTTCAGGTAAATGCCGGAGTACCACAGGGATCGGTATTGTCCCCAACTCTCTTTCTTCTGCATATCAATGACATGCTGTCCCTTGGGTGCATTCATTGTTATGCGGATGACAGTACTCTTCATGGGAGCTATTCTGGCCGTCCAGCGGCAGGGCGAGGCGACGTGGATGAGAAGAGACGACAACTCGTGGCGGATCTCGATCTGGACCTGGGCCGCATTGCCCAATGGGGTTCAGACAACCTGGTCGAGTTCAATGCCAGAAAAACACAGGCGTGTGCGTTTACAGCTAAGAAGTCCCCATTCCTACCCCTGCCCTCTCTTCAGAGCATTACAATTCCACTAAAGGACAACCTGGAGATCCTCGGTATAGACGTCCGGCGTGAGCTCAATCACAAAAACTACATAGAGAGCTGTATTGGTCTGGCCTCGCGGAAACTGGGAATCCTGAATAAGGTGAGACGGTATTTCACGCCACATCAGAGATGTTTACTGTACAAGACGCAGATTCGTCCCTGCGTCGAGTACTGTTCTCACCTTTGGGATGACTCCGCGAGGTACTTGTTAGACGCGCTTGACGCTATACAGAGACGTGCTATCCGAATAATTGGTTGTCCTGAGGTGACGGGAGGCCTCGAACCTTTGTCGCAGCGAAGAACCATAGCGTCCTTGGCTGCCTTCTATCGAATGTATCACGGCGAATGTTCTGAAGAGCTCTTCAACCTGATCCCACCATCTCCTTTCCGATCCCGAACAACGCGTGCCGGGCAGAGATACCACTCATACACAGTGGAGAGAATCTTCGCCAGAACCGAGCGTTTCAAAAGATCGTTCCTCTGTCGAACTATAAAAACATGGAACGACCTGCCCGCACACGTCTTTCCCTCATCTTACAATCCCGGGTTCTTCAAGAGGAGCGTGAAGAGGCACATCACAGGGCCGCCAACTTGAGGACCACTGTAAGAAGTGGCCCCCAATCGCTAGATGCGCCACTGCTTTCTTACCATCAGGCTGTTGGCGACGTCAATTTGGCGAGCTGAATATAAAAAAAAAAAAAAAAAAAAAAGTACTAAGTTGTTTTTTCATTTTATTCAGATATATGTATTACGATTTGTTTTGTCTACAGATAGCAAATTAGCTGACTAAACTCAAGTCAGGTTAGTGTAATCTTTGTCAGTGTTCGATTTTTTTTAAATTCTACATAGACTTAGAGCATGGGTTCTGCTTTTATTTGGTCTGAGATTATCTAGGTAGGAATTTTATAGTACTTGCTAAATTAATCTTATTGGTATTAAATCTATATATAACAGAAAGTCGTGTTAGATACACTATTTATAACTCAAGAACGGCCGTACCGATTTGGCTGAAAATAGGTAGGGAGATAGCTGAGAACCAGGAGACGGACATAGGATTTCTATCCCGTTTCAGCGCGCTTTTTTTATGCGCCTTTTTTTGGTTACTCAGAGTAAATGCGACGGAAACAGGTGATTTACTCTACGCGTCACATAAGAGATTATGTGACGCAAACGAAGTTGCGCGGGTCAGCTTGTTATAGATAAAATAGAAATTCACGTATATTGGCTTCCTTAAACTCGACTTCGTACAGGAACCAACGTCTCCAATCAAATCTAAGTTTTTAACCATTCAGTTAGAAAAAAAAAACTCCTAACTCACTGAATATATTTTTAATTTTGAAACAAAACAGCGCTTGTCACTTCAGATTACAGGAATTAAATGGCCCACCAAAGATAAACGAAAACAAAGCCGCGAATGGCAAACTTTATTCTATTTGTCATTTGAGTGTTTCGCCTACATTCGCCACCACTTCACGGTACGACGTAATTCGGTAGCCGGTAATGATATTGAATGAGATTGTTGTGGAAGCTCGGAGGGGAGGGGGCGAACTTTGCAGAGTTTTGATAAAACATGTATACAGAATCTGAAGTGTTTTGTATCGACACAATTTTCTGTTAATTGGCAGTAAGGCGGGAGCCATCCAGTTCCGAACAACACTTAATTGGTACAAAGCGGTATTTGCCAGCGATGCAAAACTTGGAGCGATCTCTGCCAAAGTCATTTAATATCACAATACATACAATCATTTGTTAATTTCCGCTAGCCGACGGTTATTGTCTTCAAAGAATAAATTAAACGTCATCAATTTTCGTTAGCACACCGCTCGTATCGTTATATAGAGGGAGTGTTACGTACATAATATAATTATGAGATACCTGCTAAGGTAGTGATTATGTTCTTTCCCCAGGGTCGAGTTATAATTACTTTACGAACAAAGCTGACAGTCAAAGGACACTTGAAGTCGTTGTAGTGTTAATGTGTGTAGAGAGAAGTAATCTCGGCCGCGTAAGGGCACGGCTCGTGAATTATTTAGCGTTCGTGATGGCGGAGCTTCTCAATAAATAGGTAATGCACGCAAGCAAAAGGAGCAAGCACGAACATTATCTCGCTCACAACGCTACTTACACCATTTTTGCGGCTGTTACAGTTCACGAAAGCATGGAACCACTTTTGGAAAAGCTTTATTAAAAGAAACGGGCATACCTAATGTGGATTTGCTATGTAGTTATTTTGTGTTATGTAATTACAAATGAATTATTTATTTCGATTATTTATGGTGTGTATGTTTATTTTTTGTGGCTATGCACATTTAAAAAAATAGTTTTTAATATTTCGCTATTCTTATTGTACCATAGCTTTGGACAAATTGTGTCCGAATGTGTATTAAAAGACCGAAATAGTATTAAGTATGATTAGTAAGTTGTGTTGTGTACTTTTAATATTATTGAAAAATTAAAAGTTCAAAGCAGTTCAATTTTACTTTGTAAAACTGAAACTGCCGAGTATATATAAGTATATACTCGGCAGTTTCAGTTTTACAAAGTAATTCAAAAATACTTATTGCCATGCAAGTGCTGTGTTCGGTAAAAAAAAGAGATGGTATATAAAGCCACTGTAACTGTTATTGTAGCCGGGAGCGTCCATTAGGCTAGAATTAACTAAATCGCATTAATGCTCAGATAGAATTGCGGCTTTCAAAACTCACTAATGGAAAAAATAAGTCGCCATGAAAATTCATAGCATCGGTTGTCTTAATGACATGAAAAGGCTTTATCGCAATTTGGTTTAAGATTGGTTTTTAGAGTGTCTCTGCGAGGAGCCAGGAATTTAGACGACGGATGCTATGAAAAATAATTATCTATTTGTTCTTGCAACCTGTTTCATCAGTTATTATCTTCAAAATAATTAAATTGGTATAACCTGTCACTCTATGGTATTTTATTTTTTCAGAATGTAGACGAAGTCGGCAGGTAGATTCCTACATCAATACTATTTCGTTGTAATAGAGTAGAGAATATTTGCTGATTAAATTCAACTACGAGGCGCGGCACTTACGGTGAATAAGTACCTGTCGCTTTCCACTATCTATTGGCGACACATTTAATCGAACTCAGGTAAATTTATGTGCCTGGGTGAAGTTCAACGACTGCCCAGAGTGTCGAGTGCGAGTTTTTTTCTTATGCGTTTACGGGCAAGTTTTCGTGAATTTGTATTCATATAGAGCTGCACACATCTAGAAACATTGATTGTGTGAGTCAGTTTGGCACGTCCTTGTCGCAAGCCCCGCCCATTGTCGACACTGGGTCTCACGAGGATGATGATAATGGCACGTCATTGGTTGTTTAAAAGTTTGCCCAAGTGCGAGTTGCAATTTTGACATTTCGTTTCGTAAACTTTGGTTTACGTGATCGAATACGCTGTCACCTATAATTTCCTAGTGAAAGCACAGTGACTACGTTTACGTGTTGTTATTAAAGCTTAAATATGATTTTAAAATATGGCTGAAATGTATTTTTTCGCGTGGAGGATGCTTGCTGTTGCTACGGAATAAGATAATCGACAATATTCTATCTATCTAACACAAGGATGGAGGCAAGAGCTCGGGCTTCCTTGAATGGAGACAGTTTGGTGTTCTTTACCTACATATAGTCATTAAGCTATTCTGCCGTTTTTTCGGGCGTGGAAATATAGAAGAATGCTAAATATAGAAGAAAGTATAGTCATTAAGCTATTTTATGACTAAGCCAACACGCCGGTTTAGATTTACCGTCACATTCAAAGGAACTCTTGAATTCTAGGTTTAGCGAAAGTTTAGGTTTCTCTAATTTCTGAGCTACAAAACCTTAATGTTGAAACTTGTGTGGAACAACGCTTAAAGTACTCCCTTTCTGATGCCATAAAAATATTTTAAATCAGACCTTGCGGTGAGAAATTACAGCTAAAAAGCTATTTTATCTTTCATCCTCTCTCCTGAAGGAACCGCGCAAAATATCAGGTTCAAAAGTATCATAGAACTTTCCTCGGATCATAAACTAAGACGGAAAACGGCTATAATAAATGTGTTCTTCCTCCTTCTGTGGGACAACTATTTTAAAATGGCTTCCATCGATGCAGCCAATGACTCCAGGAAACCCATATTTTCTGTAAAATCTACACTTACATGTTAATTTGGTAAGTATATTTATTAGAAGTAGTATTGCAAAGGGGATAAATGGCATGATTCATGAAGTACCTATAGTATAAACATAAGATAATACCTTTGACTAATTTCTTGCCTAGCTGCCACAGTAGCTGGAAACTTTATATTTACTAATAACTAGCTGTTGCCCGCGACTTCGTACGCGTGAAAATTGGTACAACGCCAATTTAATTGCTCTCTGCTTAGCCCCTAAGATATGAAGCGTGATAATATATAGCCTATTTTAACACCCTACCCCTAGGTAATATTTGTGCAAAATTTGAATCAAATCTATTGAGTACTTTTCGAGATCCTTCCGGACAAAGCAAAGCAAACAGACAAACAGATAAACAGACAAACAGACAAAAAATTTTCTAACTATATTTTCGGCTTCGGTATCTTATGTTGAACACCCAGCAAGTATTTTTTTTTAAATATTTCCAATGTACAGTTTTGACTTTTCTATCATTTTATTATATGTATAGATATCATTGGACATTAGAGCTTCTGTCACTTGCTCTATATATACGCTGCACATTTTCTGGGATAAATGTTTGGCTACTCCGACTGGTTTCTGGTAGGACCCAGAGGCATAAAAAAATAGAGCAGTGAGCACCTGCAAACAAAATGAGTAGGTATGTAGCAAAACGATAGGTCTATGTGCCTCGTAGTCCCCGGAACAAATAAAACAGTCTAGATTTTATACATACTTTATGTTCTAAAGACACACGTTGAGTGGATCTTAGATTCGTCAACCGCCTTAGCTCGATGCACAAAAACTTAAACGCACTCTTAGAAAGGCGGTAACGATTTCGAAATTGGGTTTTCGAGAGGTGTAATAACGGGTCGAACAAAGCTCTAGCTCTTGCCTGCCTTCTAGTGCTTGAATCTCGATCGTCTTGTGCCGTCGCAGCAGCAAGCATCCTCCACGCAAAAAAATACGGTGCTGCCATATTTTATATCAATCAATTATATGAAAGTAATAAGTATAGTAGCCACCAACTATGATTTGATCACAAAATGAACACTATTTTTTTTTCTTTGAAATGAACTAGTTTCACTGTATTGTACATACGAAAATGTTCTTTACTTTTTTTTTCTAAAAATTGTCACTATAAAACTTATGGGCTCCGGAGACGGTCAATGCGATTTGACAAGTCTCATGTCGCACATCTGTGGCAAACTCGGGAATGAGCAGTTAAAATATATAGAAATTTATGGAGGATTCGTAAACTTCCAGACATACACAAATACGTGTACAGTCCGTTCACAGTTAATTTACCTCTGACAGATCGTTTTCTGTAAGTTGGTATTGCACTAAAGTCCCCTAATGAGTGCCAGCTTCAGACATTTTATCGCGGGAAGATTATAAGACGGAACCGTTAAGACAGAGAGTTTTTGTTATGTAAATATCCATTAGTCAGTATATTTAACACTAGCTGTTACCCGCAACTTCGTTCGCGTGGAAATTATGTTATAAGCAAAGTTTGAACTATATTCTATCGAGCCTCTAGGATAAGTCGTAACCAAAATGTGGGGACAAAGTTAGGACATCCTCCAACTTACCCGGGGAGCTAGGCGCTACATGGTTTTTTTTAATGTGAGGTAAATCCCACATGAATATACTATAACTCCTACTGACAAAAAACCACACGTATCCGGTAGGACTCCCAACCGTAGGCTGTTAGGTAGGTATAACAGCCTACGGTTGGGAGCCCCTGGTAAGCACTCTAAAGGATACCCCAGGACTGCGCTAGATGGATGGGTAGACTTCATGGTTTTAGCGGGTCCAAGGCCGGTATGACGTAAGTCTTTATTAATTGGCCCCTTTAATAATAAAAAGAGTAAGTAGTATGGTGAAGCGCGAATACGAAACGTTTGTTAGATTTGGACCACAGACTGAAAACTGTAAGTACTTATAACCGAAAGATTTGAGACGATAACACTAACGCTAACGGTAGCCAGTAAATGGCAGTCGTTAAACCAAGTTATTAGCCTTATAGACTTAATAATTTTTAAAAGTATAGAGAACTCTCTCACCCAAGTTCCAAGTACCCAAGTGCCGGCGAGTTGTCTTCGTCTAAGACTATCGGCCTACATGACCGGGGGCCTGAGGTCGATGAGGAGGCTGCTCACCGTCCTTACAGAAGCAGGCCCTAGACGACAGCGTGACGCAAGGGATTCACGCTAATATAAACCTATCCGCATATAAAAATTGAACCTAACCTATTTCGTAAGCATGGCTTTTGCCCATATACCTACAGATTTTAATCCTTCTCTGTCAAGCCCCTGAGCTAAGTAGTGTGATTAAATATTTACAACCAAACTAAAATAGCTGTTCCCGCGACTTCGACCGCGTAGAAGTCGTTATCGCGTGAAAGTCGTTATCACGTAAAATCATAACAATCCTTTTGCGCAGTCGGTTAAAAAGTAGCCTATGTCCTTCCCAGGGCCTCGAACTATCCACATACCAAATTTCATCTCAATCGCTCCAGCCGTTTAGGCGTGAAAGCGTAACAGCGCGAAAGTCGTTATCACGTAAAATCATAACACTCCTTTTGCCCAGTGGGTTAAAAAGTAGCCTATGTCCTTCCCAGGGCCTCGAACTATCCACATACCAAATTTCATCTCAATCGCTCCAGCCGTTTAGGCGTGAAAACGTAACAGCGTGAAAGTCATTATCACGTAAAATCATAACACTCCTTTTGCGCAGTCGGTTAAAAGTAGCCTATGTCCTTCCCAGGGCCTCGAACTATCTACATACCAAATTTCATCTCAATCGCTTTAGCCGTTTAGGCGTGAAAGCGTAACAGCCTGAAAGTCGTTATCACGTAAAATCATAACACTCCTTTTGCGCAGTCGGTTAAAAAGTAGCCTATGTCCTTCCCAGGGCCTCGAACTATCCCCATACCAAATTTCATCTCAATCGCTCCAGCCGTTTAGGCGTGAAAGCGTAACAGACAGACAGACAGACAGACAGACAGACAGACAGACAGAGTTACTTTCGCATTTATAATATTAGTAGGGATTACTAAAGACGTAGTTCTGTTACTATAAAATTTTTCTTAAGTTTCATTTTTATTTACATATATGAATATTCAATTCAAAAAAGACACTCATCACCATCACCAAGGAGGGCAAAGGTGCTGCTTTCACATCTCAAATAATTTCCACGCCCGAAAAAACGGCAGAAAAGAAGATAATAAGTTTCGACTTTAGGTTGGAGTACATGGGAGAAAAAAAATCTTAGTATGGTAACACGAAAATCAGGGGAGCCAACCTCACAGCTAGAGGTAAATTAACTATGAACGGACTATATAGAAAGCACGCACACTTAAAGCTACTTTCAAATTTCAAAAGCTCTGAGATTTATTGATGTCCAGTTAGTGATCGTAATTGACAGTCTCCGGAGCCCATTAAATTCACTTTTATTTGCTAACGACTTAAAAAAATATGAAAGTGAAAAGTGGGAGGAGTTAACGCCGAGCGACACGAGCAACTTGAAGCGATTGGTTCGTCGGGTGTCACCGGTGACAATGTCACGAGACTTTATAAAAAACTCACACTAGGCACTCAGAGCACAAAAACTTAGCGTATATTTGGTATCTATTTAGGATGAGTTGCACGTTATTTATGTGACTTATGCAAATATTGATATTGTTGACCTGTTATGTCCCGAACAAATTAATAAACGAGTATCAAATAAATCCAACTATGTGTAAAAAAATAAACTAAGTATCATTTTGTACGTATCACGATTGTTTACATTTTGAGGGCTAGGTAGGTACCTAAATGTTTAATCACAGCGGCAACAACATTGTGTTACTGTAAGCCCTCGCGAACCCAGAAACAATCTACACCGAAACGGTACATGTCTCGGGCCCTCAGTACACGACTCGCTAATTACTTCAAGAAGAATTAAATTACTTGCCGATGTTAACAGAAATGTAAAGGTTACGGGAATAGTTTCTGTATACACCTATAGCAGGCGTAAGCTAGACAGTGCTATTTAGTTATTATAATACGTTGGGGATATGGTTTAAGTTAGGAGAGAAGTAGGCGAGGCAGAGTAAGGTCAATTGATTCACGCGTCTCCATAATGATAATATTATTAGTTAAACGCAGAACAATGTGTTGCGCCGCAAATTGGGAAAGGCCTACGTCCAGCAGTGGATCACCATGGGCTGATCTGATTGATTTACACAAAATAGGTCATTTCGTAACGTTAAACTGTTTCTTAAATGCAACTAAACCATACATTACAGTAACTTATTTAAGAAGAAGATAAAATTATTAAATCTAAATAATCTATGTAAATAAAATTGACGAAAACTACTAAACTAAAATGCATCATAAAATTTCTCCGCATCGCAGTCCTCTTGTGGTAGCGTTTCAAGAAGACTGGCAGCATTGTCACGTCAGCAACATTGTCATAGCAGTGCTTAATCTCTGCCCCAAATAGAAGCCAGCTATACATAACTATACATTTCTATAATTCAATGTCCTCATTTAACGGCAACGGTTTTGTTACATCTGAATTTTGGATTCACAATGTAATTACCTAAATTCTAAACTCGTAATACAAAAACAAATAGACTGGCAGTCAGAGAACATACCTAACATAACATAGATGATGAACTTTAGTGCATATAAAACTTAGAATTTGCCGCACCCTTCAATAAAGATAATGAGGTATATTGTATTTGTATTATTCGTCAAATGAAGGGACGTTTGACAAATAATACAAATACAATTTACTTCTGACCCCGACAGTCTTTGTGTCAGCAACCCGCGTATATCGGAAATTTGTAGCCTTTCATCAGCCTATAGCCTGTAGCTATATTGACTTTATGTACAATCAAAATGGCCGGTCTCGCTTTTAGACTTAACGAAAGTAACTGTTAATGACACAAATCCATACTTTTTAAATAAAGTATCAAAATAAAGTGTGTATACTATTTTATTTTTCTCGTCTACCCTATGTATAGGTCTTGAAATATTGCAGCTTAACTGAAACTGCTTCTTTTTGTCAGAGTCAAGCGCCTGCTTAAATAGCTTTGTTAAAGGATAAAGTATGTCCTCGTTTTATAAAACTTCTTAGAATATATTAAACTGTTCTGTGCATGTATACAGACATTATGACACATATCTATACATACACGTAGCTTGATGTGGGTTGGATACTGATCATTGGGAGCCATATTTGCATAACTATTCAACAAGGTAATCTCCCTTAATATTAGTTTGTCAAAATATTACGGACATATCAATGAAAAGAAGGGAAAAAGGTCCGAGGAAGTCCGCATAGAAAACCGCTCCGTTATGAGGTAGCAGGTAGCCATGTTGGGCCCTCGGAACCGTCTCAATACCTTTCAATACTATATGAGATCGGCCCAAGATTTCCTTCCTTTTTACCCGCGAGATACCCTTTTCCGAAAGATCAGAGTTTGATTAATAAAATTCGAAATATATTTTCGGATTTATTCACTCGTTGGTTTTTAAGTATCAATGTAAGTACGTACAGTCAGCTTCATAGGTAGAAGAACACAATATGAAGTTGCATGAGAGATTTGTTAATGAAAATTCGTACGTTAGTGTCAAATCACTCGCAGGATAAAGTAGACCTTGGCTAATCATTATAGAAAAAAGGAATATAGAAAGACCCTATCAAATTCTCTCAAGATGAGTAAAGTAAACATCACCGAAACTACATACACTGACAACGGGCAAAGCGGTGACGGCAATAGGCTTGCTACTGGCGAAGTGAGTATTTCACGTCTACCTTGTATGTGTGTATTGAAAACATAGATGGTATCATTGTGAGACTATTAATTTTATTGAAACATGATGTAAAGAAGCCCATAGGATATTCTAATGTAACAAGGGAATTAAAATGTCAAACACGTTTAGAACGCAATCAACACCACGCAATTATACCTACTATTACTGAACACAATGTTGATTGTGCAGGTACTAACCCGATAATAATTAATGTAGCTTAGCTGAAATAATTGATACCATTTACTGCTCAATCAAGCAAATAATGTGAAGTAGAGGGGACTGTAATTAGTAATACACTTTCAAATGGTACTTTGTCATTAATGATAGTAACTTAGTAAATGACATTTGCTATTTGATGATGGTTTGTTTCTGATATTTTGTTATTTTAAAGTACAGCACTAAGTACAGGCGAACATAATGCCTGAGACATAGTTAACCTCCCTTAGGTCGCTTACAAAACCATTGCTATATATACGAAGAATAATTCTTCTTTAAAAATAAGATTTTTCCTCCTACGACTTCTTAGGAGAGGCAGAGAAAGGGTTAGGACAACGCTCAAGGATAATTTGTGCAATGTATAAAATATTATGCTAAAAATTCAATTATAACGATATGAAAAAGTTAAACAAAATTATAGTGTAACTTGTATGCATTATCAATAGCACCTTTCGTTTGATTATTTAATCTGACTTTGACTTCCTCTCTTCAAATTAATGATGATACTAAAACTCAACAAAACTGAAAAAGATTAAAGTTTTCTTTTTGAAAATGTAATTAAATAATAATTAATTATTATTGTAGTATCTGAAATATACATAATTGGCTGATGCGCGCGGCTTCGCCTGCGTGAAATTTGGTTCCCGTTCCCGCTTCCCGTGGGAACATTTTCCCGGAATAAAAAGTATAATAATACATAGCCTATGTGTTATTCCGGACTATACTCTATCCCTGTACCAAATTTCAGCCAGATCCATTCAGCCGTTAGAGCGTGATTGAGTAACAAGCATCCAAACATCCAAACATCTTCACAAACTTTCACATTTAAAATATTAGTAGGATAGTAGGATTTCGTAAGTTCATAATAAAATTTTACGAGTTTCTATACAAACATGATTGTTATTTTGTCTTCGATGTCTACAATTAACTTTTAACACTATTTTGTTTATAAAATTAGTGATGGTGAGAAAAGCTTAACGGTAAAATTTAACACCTATAAAGTGTAAGAATTGATTACCTAAATGATTTTTTGAGAAAAGCGGAATGATAGACAGCGAATGATCATAAAAATTCTTCAACATTATCACGTCCGTATCAGTGAAAATGTCCCTGGATCATGCGAAATCATATCCTGTTAATATAGGGTGTCTCAATAAGAGCGCACTTTTTAAATTTAGTGCTATTTTTTTTTTGTGCAAGTGGCGACTCTGAGATTTGACAGCTTACACATTTATTTGTTCCGATTAATAAAAATGGAGCGCTTTTCGAAAGAACAACGCGTAATAATTGTGAAAACTTATTACAAAAATTTGGAAAGTTATGCTGAGACCGCTCGCAAACTACGAACAATTTTCAGTCGAGAAAGTGCACCTATTGTGTGAATCATTCAAAGAGTTCTCAAAAATAAAATGAAGAAACTGGGTCGGTAATGGACAGTAAGACTCCTGTGCTTCCGTTGTGTGCGGATGGCATGTGGTTTCAGCAAGACGGCGCGGCGACACCTGCTACACCGCGCATGAAACAATCCATTGCAGCAACGATTGCCGGAAAAAATATCTCAATAAATTCTGATGTGAACTGGCCACCAAGATTTAACGCCGTGCGATTTTTTTCTTTGGGGTTTTCTCTAATCGCAGGTTTAAGCGAATAAACCAGAAACAATGCCTAAGTTCAAATCCGAGATCCAACGAGTCATCGGTGCGAAACAGCCTCATCTCTGTGAAAAAGACATGAAAATTTTCATGAATAGAGTAATGGCCTGCAATCAGAACCGTGGAGGCCATTTAACGGATATTTTGTTCCATACTTAATCGGAACATGTCTTTTTGACAATTCAATAAAAAAATCACAACTCTCTCAAAAAAATATGTTTTTTTTAATAAAATGAAAAAGTGCACTCTTATTGGGACACCCATTATTATTAATTTGACAGACAATCCACTTATGCAAACATCTCAACAAAGAAGATGTTTGTTACTCAATCACGCTCTAGCGGCTGAACGCGCGAACGGCACGGAGATAGATTATAATCTGGAATAACACAATGCTACATGTTATCCTTAGCATATGTTCCCGTGGGATGAGGAAACGGGATACCACGCGGGTGAAGATAGCAGTCATGGAGACCATATCAAGCACTTCAGATGCCGCGGAGAGTAACGCTCAAATAAATCCTAATACACTACAAATTTTGTATTTTTCCATAGATCAAGTTTACAAAGACTTGGTTTGTGGCGGATCTTCAAAGCGGAACTTCGCATTTTCACCACTTGTGTCGGTTAAATTGGGCGGATATTCTATTTTCTGTTCAATAGCTCTTGCAAAGACACACATCGCAACATTTAATAATCTTATCAATGTATCCTAAAAAACTCGTACATGCCTATTTGCTTTTCGTTATTCGCTTTGATATTTACCGAACACTTTTTGAGATGGAAAAAGCATAAAGGTCCTATCGATTTGTGGTCTTTACTGAACAGGATTAACCACTTTGTGTTATGGCAAAGCCTCTTTACCTAAGTATTTTCTTCATTTCCATGTATTGACAAGTAAGACCACTTGAGCTTATAAATTTATATGATATATTATGTGCAATACAACTAAAAACGGCCCCAACAGTCTTCCTGAGAGGAGCTAGGTAGTCACTAAAGCCTACCGGCGATACAAGACAACAAACGCGGGAACATCGATGAGATAAGCCCAAGTTATAACAAGACACGACGTGCTACATATTAGATAGCTGGTGCAGACCGAACTGGCGGCGGAATATATCGTAAACTAGCTATTACTATGCACGATATGCATCGTGCAGCACAACACAATGCCTTTGTTCAATTCGACGAATTAAGGCAAAGCTCGCTGCGGCTTTCAACGCGAAATATGAACAGAAACGTGTTATGAATGTTGTGATAATCAAGTTTTGTAGTTTGAATACTACAGACAGTGTGTTTTCGCACATGAATAATCGTCATCCAAGTGTTAGTCGCTCGGATTTGGTGTCTGTAGGAATATTTTTACTCGTATACTGTAATAATTCCAACTAAACAAATTTTAAAGAATGAACATCTTGGTTGCCTCAGTTTTTCCAAACGTCTATTGTTCTATTATACGCGCCTTAAAAAGGGTTTGAAGGAGCCCGATCCTTTACTGACTGCGACATTACTTTCTACAGAAGAATAGTATGTTTGTATGAAAAAAGTTGCGATTGAATTGACCCAGGATCTAAGCGTGGCAGGCGGTTACATTACCGAGAAATAATGTAATGTTTCCATTTGAGTGGCTTTCTATAATTTTTACAAGGCCATGCCTTATAAAAATATTTACCTAATTAAAGGTTACCTAAAATATTTCCATCACAGGTTCAACAAAATGGCTAGCTTTTCAGATAGGTAGGTGTAGGTGAGTAGGGTATGATTAAAATGTATTATTCAGTTACCTCTTTTCTTATGTAGTCCATGGCAGTGATCAGATGCTAGTGCTAATTATCTTCACCGGAATAGACAGGGCTGCAACATACCTGCAGTAAAACAAAATCATGTCAATCGCTGTACAAATGTAGTTAAGTTAGGGCGCTTTTATTGTCATGCGTGTTTTCGTCCGCATGCTGGCCGGCGGCCATGTTTTCATTATCACGCACGCCATGGGTGTTTGAAAAAGACGTGAGGTGAGTTATTAGTAAAAAAAATAATACTAGATTTTTTCCGACGTAGTGGAAATTAAATAACTAATACTACTAGAAACCTTGGAATAGGGTTACCGTAAGTTGGAAAGTTATATATTTTTAATTGTAACAACCTTTTGATCCAATTTTTGATTAATTTTTGGCATAGGCAGCGTATCTATAGGCGAGCTTCGAAAAATCTTCTTTTAGAGTGTAATAACAGTAAGGCATACCGTTCAATAAGCTCATGCTCACATTAATATTCAAACGAGCTACAACATATAAAAGGTCCCACACTCCAACATGTTCCGTACCCATTAGCAATAAAAGTTGATGCGCTCGTAAACCAAGCTATTCTTTACGATGCACTAAACTCACGAAAACAATGCTGATATTAATATCGACAACTAATCTGGCGCCGTTTACAATCTCTCCTTACACCACTCTCCCTCCCACTTTCCTAATAATTAAGGAAGGCTTACACTGAAATGAAAGGCAACGTTGTTTTTACCCGAACTGCCGAAGACAGCAGGATAATAATAAGTACTGTTTTTCGAGATAATGTATGTATGTATGTCCAATTCTTTGTCCGGTTTGCGCTTGACGGATTTTGACATTCGAGGTGTCATTTGATTCGTCGTGATTGTATGAGTGACACCAGGTATATTAAAATTTTTAAACTTTAAATTAATATTCGAGCATTACATGCCATCAGCCTAATATGAGTTAAATGTAGCGAAGTACTTCGCCTGCAACTCCAGAAGTCTCACAACCAACACTGACTTATTGAGACACTTAGGACACACAGCACGTGTCCAGCAACATTGACTCCTTAATCTAGAGAAGTCCGTAAGCCTGCCGCTCGGATCTAGATTCCCGAATTCTGATAAAACTGAGGACTGAATTTTCCTGTGTGTGTATTACAATATGATCGGATGAGTTAGGACGGACGATCGTGCTATCAAATTCCTATTGCATTATTGTTTAGTAAAGTTTTTTTGAGATAGACCTTGCCATTAAATCACTTTCATTTTGATCAATACGAATTAAACTTTACCCTCAATTCTCTGGTCAAACAATAGATTCTTGCGTGTGCTCGTGGCGTCATCCAATACGATCGGTTAATCGAGGCGACCGCGTTGTGTGCTCATTGAATAGGTGTGATGTTTTGATAAGGGTATCGTCCTGCGGCGAACGGGTTTAGGTGCTATCGAATATCTCCGTGGAGTTAAGTTTCTTCAGTTTGATTCGAGAGGGCTTCATACAAATAGGGTTAGGTACGATAGATTTCTGATTGTCATCGAATTACCTACTAGTTTGTTGTTTTGTGTTTGTTATTCCTTAACTTAGTTTCAACTAACTTGGGAAAGTTTAGTGATACATTATAACCTTAGGTTACACAAGTATCATACAAGTACCAAAATTCCAGATATCACACTACAATAAGATAATGTTTTTATCACTATAAGGGTTCAAAATATTCCATTCAATTTCTTCTTAATTTCTTATCATTTTATTGACCAGTAATGCAATAATGCGAAAACAGGAACCACGCGTACTAAGCTAAAATATTTTTACAGATCAGTATGACATAATACTATTGTCAATGTCAGCGAAGACAAACCATCTTCAACATGATGACACACATCACTGTACTTTTAGTTAGCACAGTTTGTTAGAGGGCCACGTAGGCAACAACACACAGGGCCACTTGTTTGTACCAGAATGTTTGGAACGGTATAGATAGCGTGAGCCAGCTGCAAATTATAAAAGGCTTTCAGCAATAGGAGAAAAGTCTCAACTTGCTGTGATCTTCTTTTAAATTTCAATTTCCCCATTTTTTACATGTGAATTGCCTTATGGAACCTAAGCCAGTCTGCTATCGAATAACACCAGGCGCTGCTCTTCCATTTGCCTGCGACCAAGAGTTCGGAGTACGCCCTTGAAAGGATATCCGGAGTTTGACCGCCGCAGCGACCTCTTCCGGAGGTATTAGTTTTTATCCCACGTCTCCGATTCGGGCGTTATCACGCTTCTTATCCACGTACGGAAACTATGGCTCTCAATATGGTCTCCAGTGTGATACTGTCCATGTCCAAGCCCGCGACGCACGCAACCGTGTATCGCACGATTGCAGTGCAAGCCTGGCGGGAACCATCTTCCCTGATGGTGACCATCTTAAGTGTCAGTAGAATATTAAGCCCTTTAACTTACATAGTGAAACTACTATCGCGTTACTTGCAGTCAACAATTTAACGTACCTTCTTAACGGTCACCATACGGAGTAAGACGCTTCTATAAATGACAAAAAATGTAGATAATTACAACAAAATAGAAATAAAGATATTTACAAATAACTGAGTATCTACGCGTTTCAATATGATACCTAATGATGTGGAACAAAAGCATTGTAAATTAATTGGCAATTTGGCGAGATTGACGTGAGGTTATTGCTTCGTTAGGTTATTTCACAGGGTTTATCGAAACGAAGGTTACGACCCCCCGTTAAATGTTAAAATATTAATATTATGAAATTAAGTACTTATGTTCATTGAGCCGATCGCAAGCTCTGTAATTTTAATTTACCGAATGCGTGAATAGCCCTCTAAAGTTTGTGACATGTTGATAAATCTGTAGTGTAGTATCCAATTAGCAATAATATAATATTCTGCAAGAACAGTATAAAATGTTGAATTTTATAGTTAACGTTAAATTTGAAGCGATTGCTAATAATATTGAATTTGTATGAAATGAAATGAAATAAATAAAATTTCTGGTCCCATATTAAAAAATAAACTACATCTTAACATAATGGCCACGCCTTTATCCCCGAAGGGGTAGCCAAAGGCACATTATATGCCTACATTTCACCTAAAACATAAACAACGAACTATAAATTACTGACAGTGCTTTCAGATTAAGTTGCTTTAGTCGAATACTTTTATCCTGTGTCCTATTGAAATATAATCTTTCGGAATTATTAGCTATCTAAACAAAATGCAACTATAAAACTAACCCATTTGCACATGAGCTGTGTCAGCCATACATGCCTAGGTATATAAACACGAATCAATATTATTAGTTATGCAGTGAATCGTGGCAAACCACCGTTTCGTCCGTAATCGCTTTATTGGGTACGAATGATATATTTTATGATTAATTTCGTTGCTACGACCTGCGTAAATAATATTGATCTGTACAAATAATATTGAACCAGGACAAACCGAGAGATTGTTTATATCTTGTGAATGTCAACAGGACTGTTTATCAATCGGCATCTACTACTACATTCACTCTTCCAAAATCTATTCTTTGACTGGATACAGCACTTCTGATCGAATGTATTTACCCAATTGCCGTGTAGAAACGTACAGGAAAAGGCAGCGGCGAACCAGTCCACGTCATAATTTCGAAATAATCTGGCCGACCGTCAAAATTTCGAACGCTCATTTCGCCGATGATGAATTCAAAAAATGGTTGTATGGTCGACTGTTAAAATTCCGAATGGTCATTTCGCCGATGATCAGTTTTACGAATGATTGTATCGGGGTTCTCTGAGTTGGGGTGTTAACCATTCACTTATAATGGTTAACACCTCGACTCGGATAGGTTAGGTTAGAAGGCTAAGGCGGGAGCGAAGCGGAGCGGAGCTCCCGCCTTAGCCTTCGTGGTTATTTTTTTTTATAACCATCCAACACCAACATCAATTTCATACAATCATTCGTAAAACTGATCATCGGCGAAATGACCATTCGGAGTTTTAACAGTCGACCATACAACCATTCGTTGAATTTATCATCGGCGAAATGAGCGTTCGAAATTTTGAGGGTCGGCCAGATTATTTCGAAATTATGACGTGGACTCGCGGCGAACTACTATAGAAACTTTTGAAGCCTGGCATAACTACTACCATGCACGTTCGTAAATGGAAAACAGTAACCCATCTCAGGACCTGTCGTAGTTTTAGGTGCTTAGTGAATTGATCATTTATGGGACCCTGAACTAGAATAATAATTACTTAGTACAAATTTATTCATGTCCTGATAAACATCCCAATTAGTATGTACTTAGTAGATGAAATTTCACAGAGATATTTCAAATTATAATGCACAACAAAATACAAATTAATTTGCAAAAACACAAAAGTGGCTTTATTTTAAGAAATAAGACGCAATCAATTTCGTTCCCCGTCACCAGAGGAAACTTTTCCCTAAGAGAATTGAAGCTCCGTCAATTCGAAAGTAGAACGAAATAAAATATTCTATGACGGCTTTCTACTAAATTGCGAGACCACTTCGATCAGAAAAATTTACTGCTACATAGTTTAGGTGTGTTTCATTGACTATAATAAGGTTCTTCAGTTTTAAATTTGAGTGTCGGTAGGTACCTACGTAGATAGTCGTAAATATCTAGTGGGCCATACCATAAGAATTCTATTATGTTATCTGTGGTCATACCGTAATTTGTTTGCTTCGAAAGGAGAAAGTCTAGTAAATTCTACATAACTTTGTTTGGAAATGCGAAATGTATATTTAAATTGTAATACCAGGAGCTTAGTTCTGAATATCTTACTAATCTGAAAGTTTGTGAGTGTGAATGTGTGGAGGTGTGAATAAATATTCACGATAAATAAATAAATAAATAAATAAATATTCACGGACATTTCAAACAACGCTATCCGATCCCAAAGTAAGCTAGGAATAACCTGCTTGTGTTATGGGTATCAGACCACGGATATTAATACTTATATACTTTTAAATACATACATATTATACATAGAAACACCCAGACTCTTGAGACAAACATTTATGGGTTACACAAATATTTGTCTCCGGTGGGAATCGAACCCACGACCTCCAGCGCCGCAGGCGGTATCACTACCGACTGCGCCACAGAGGCAGTCTAATTAAATTTCTTAAGAATGTGTCTTTCACGCTCTTAAGAAAGATCGAATCAGACTGAAATTTGGTGGGTACAGGGATAGATAGTCTGGAATGACACATAGGCTATTTTTTACTCTCCAAATAAATTCTCATGGGATAAGAGAATTGGTTCAGAATTCCAAGTGGGCGGTGCCATGGGCACCATCTATTTAGTTATTTATGCAGTTATTGTATTTGTTATCAATGTTGAAGCCTTGAACAAGCTTATTTCCAATAACCACATTATAACCACTATAACAATAAAACTTATGATTATAATCTAAAGTTTCATATTGTAGAAAAAAATTTTTCAAAAAAAAATAAAACCGACTTCATACAAATCCTGAATAGTAAGATTTACTTAGCACAAAGTAATATGTATTTTGATTTATCAGATTTTATTCAATATCATATTGAAGTCGGCGCCAAGTAATCCCATAGGTTTATGTAGGTATTATTCATGGCACCAACTTCAATACTATATGGAATAAAATCTGATAAATCAAAATACATATTACTTTGTGCTAAGTAAATTTTATTATTCAGGATTTGTATGAAGTCGGTTTTATTTTTTATTGAAAAATTTTTTTTCATTATTGTAAGTGACGGGTGAATCGAAAAATATATCTATCTAGGTAAAAGTTTTCATCAATACAAATCAATCAAGCCCAAAACAAGGTAGCTGCTGTAAATCGTTAAGGATTTCCCTCGACTGTCTATCGGTTCCATAATCAGATCGACTCCAGACATTCATTAAATTGTAGTACATTAAAGTACTGAATTAAAAAGTTAACAAACGCACTGGTTGTCCCTACAATTTTCGGTGGTTGCCCTCGATTTATCCTGGATCCCATCATCAGATCCTGATCTGGTTAAAATAGGACCACCTCAGAAGTAAACCCTATTCAAGAAAGAAAACAATTTAAATCCGTCTATAATTGACGGAAACATCGGTGAACATACATAAAACATTGAGAACTTCCTTTTTTTTTGAAGGCAAATCTATCAATCTTAGTGTAAAGTTCTCATCAATACAAATCAATCAAGCCCAAACACAAGGTAACTGCTGTAAATTGTTAAGGAATGCCCTTGACTGTCTTTCGACTCCATCATCAGGTCGACTCCAGACCTTCATTAAAGTGTATAACATTAAAGCACTTAATTAAAAAGTTAACAAGTGCACTAGTTGTCCCTACAATTTTCGGTGGTTGCCCTCGTTTTCTCTTGGATCCCATCATCAGATCCTGACCTGTTGAAAATGGGACCACCTCAGATATAAACCCTATTCAACAAAAAAAGAAATTTTGAAATCCGTCTACAATTGACGGAAATATCGCTTGACATACATAAAAAAAAATACATACAGACGAATTGAGAACCTCCTCCTTTTTTTGAAAACAGCAACAACTTTTAACCCTTAACCACCTACCATACGTCTCACAGACGCAGCAGATATTTAAAACGTAAATATATCGGCGACCGAGTCGTTTGCGAACTCGTCCGTTCCTGTACCTTTTCCCCGTGTCCCTCAGTGCCGTGCAAACCACAATACATCAGTTTCGAATGCAAATCACCAATTTGCCGAGAATTTTCTAATAAGCTGTGCAATAATTGTCGTGAAAAACTATAAGTTTAGGGCTTGTAATTTTTTTCTATTTAATTTAATTTTCACCATTTTCTTTTTTTTGCAATGGTTGATTATTGAATCAGTAAAAAATTATAAAAGAAGTTCATATCCATGTGATTATTTTTTATAGATCTCATTTAGCAAATGACTTAGTTTTTAAGCAGATATTGTTAATTAATAGTAATTAAGACAAAATGCCTATAAAAATGATTCTCTTGTACCTTTACTAAAGAGTTTAATACTTTCCCAAGTTGATTTTTTACTAAAAAATATACTTCAATAAACAAGATATTACTTTAAAGAACCATTTTACTCAGGGGTCTCATAGACGTATGGTAGGTGGTTGTGTGACAAAAAGTTATGGTAGGTGGCTAAGGGTTAAATAAAAGAAATCGTGTGACCAAAACCCTTTTTATTTTTAATTAAAATGGTTTAAAATACTTTTGAGTTTACGCTAAGCTAATGCTATCAGTGAATTTTTATGCGGCAGACTTAATGCCAATTAGTGTGTGCGGGAGACCTGCGACTCGACTTTGGCATCCAATTAGATGAGCGTCCTTGAACAAAAGGCATGGTTAAAAATAAATTACTTTATATTAAAGTAGATAATAATAAAATATTTTCTGCAACAATCCCACAAGACGAGGGACACACTAGGCATCATAGATAACGTATCGCTGCCCGACTCCCACGAATAAACCGCCAAACAACACGCCCAGAATCAGGGGAATGTCTGAAATCGTCCACTATTAGGTATGGTATATAACGACGTTACTGAGGTCCACCAGGCAAGGAAGCTACGTATATCCAGCATACGTCGTGCATTGACTGTATAATTGAGAGATAAAGGCGTGTTACATAGTTGCTATGCACTGGAAACGCTGATAAGTATTTACTGCATAACTGCGTAATTCTCTCGCTTGCAACTATTGCATCAGCCACGACCCACGAGGCGCCAAGTCAGCACAACGTGCCCCGCAACAGCAAGACACCCGACGCCCTGCATCGCGTGGAGCGTGTGGCGTGGTCTTTATGTATGTATGCGTATGTCTAATTGAGAGCAAATGCCAAATTTTAGGCGGTAAGAGAGTTTGTGAGATCATTCGACAGTGGTAATTTAAAATATGTATTTCAGAATTTTATTCACACCTTATTCCCTATGTATGTATAGGTTCCATAACGAGGTATAACGCTACGTATAGAGTACCAGTTAGACGTCAACTGACAAGATTCTGGAGGATATAGTTCAAAAGTCAACATTTAGTCAAGAGAGTGTTGTTAGGTGTGTAGGCATGATGAATATTATTGTGTTATTTGGTAATAAACGGAACGCCAATGAGTAAAGTGGTTTCTTGTTTTAACATTTATTCTTACAATAACACTGCAATCGTCTATTCATTAACTCAATGATTTAATATAGTGTCAGAATGTTCAGATATGAGGTTTCTCAGATAAGAAATATAATACCGCTAAAATTATTTGTTATTTACTGAAAGTGTTTCACAAATTAATTAGAGCATTACATATTGTGTAGGAAAATTACTCTCCTCAAATAGTATTTTTTGTTTACGGTCTGATGCGGAAAAGGCTTCGAAATAAGCAGTTTATACAAAAAGTACATACCATAAAAGTGTCAAAAATAAGAATAATGGTTGTACCTTTTGTGACTTTCCGCAGGTATGAACAACTCCATTTGGAGACGCTAAATGTTCCAATATTTTTATCGCACTTCTATACAGTTTTATCGGCATTACCCGTGGGGGAAATAGGGTCATCCATATGTCTCTCTGTGGGTGCAAGCTTTATTTTTTATTACTATTTGTTTTACACGCAAGATAATAAATTGAAATGGAAACATAGTAGAAAGGCACTGCTTATTTCTGAATTGAAAAAAACTCTTGAAAGCCTGGGAGAAATAAGGTTGACGATAACTAAGCTATAATAGCTGGTGCAGGATTCATAAAATCAGATTTTAGTTTTGTTAATAAAATACGAACAAAAATGTCGTAATATTATCACCAGTACCTCATGTCTGAGTCTGAGGTCCACGAAAATTTTGTAATGGTTTTAAGACGCGTAGTGCCAGTATGGTTCAATCAGCTGCTACTATCCAAACTTAGTAAGCCTTTTGACTAGTTTTTTTGAAGTGAACAGCACCTTTACAAAATAAATGTCGTTCACTAACGTCTTTGCTTATTCGTCTGTTACAGTTTGAACAAACTTACCTAAAAAGTTATTAACGAATTTGGTCTCAAAAGACATTGTTTTTGAACCGTCAAAGTAAAGTTTATTCATCAAATATAATATTATGAGACAAAACCGATAATACCGAGTATTAAAAGAGAAATATGATCAAGATTATGTATAAAATTCACGTTTCCAGTTAGCAGATAACTTGCAGCAAACTTTTTCATGTACCTGTATAATCTTGAAGAACGTGCATATCGAGCCAATCTTGAAGTTTAAGATAAACATATTTCCGTTAAAATATTAAACATAATAATTAGGTACCTTACTGCCTATTATGAATTCTATAAAAATATGAGATGAGCGTAAATTATCAATCCCAATTTTATTAGTTAGCTAAAATCGATATTGTTTTTGAATAAACTTCTTGGTTTGCAGTCAAGCTGTTCACGCTATGTAGGCTAGGAATAGATTTACATTAGCGTTGGGACACTACCCCGTACTGATACCGAACTGCCTCTAACACCCCTAAGTAGCAACAAGCAGTACCACAAGGAGAAGACCTTAGCGTTCTATAGCTTGTTCTATAGAGTGTAAGTCAGACAAGGGTTTGAATTAAATGTACAAGATCTAGATTTTATTGGAGACAGACACTTTGTATTTGTTTTTTAAGTTGCGGTTATTCCTAGATGCACTTAATCTATCGGACAGAGAGCGGTCAGGCGTGCAAGCGGGCAGTTTTTTCTAGTATTGTAAGATGGAACGCCTCCTGAGCGAGCATATCTATGTTCATTACGAAATACAACACAAACAACGTAAGACTGACCACTTGAACGAAGGACCGCTCTCTGGCAGGGCAAGTAAACAACAACAAACAGTTTGTTTAATATAGCTCTAACTTGCCTCTCATAGCTACACACAGCTTCGACACTCGTAAAGCTCATTTATCTTACTTAGTCTGCGTGAAGTCGTCAGCTTTCTCGGATTGGGAATAATTCCCCAACCGAACTATATCCAAGTCAATATTATAAATGATAATTGTGTTTGTTTGTTTTTGCTTTTTTCACGTCGTAAGGAGGTAATGGATTGACATGATTTTAAATCGAAGATTATATATATTTTACGACTGGAGAATATCATTCTCTATAGAATACTTTTTTCCTGAAAAATCGTATAAACTAGAAATCAAGACATGAAAATTATAACGCGCGCTGTGCCACCGATCACTGATTGCGTGTATTCTTCAGTAATTATTGTAACTATACTTATGTCCCTATGTTTAATGTGAACAGAAACATTTGTTGAAATATAACGCTGGCCACATAAATACGGTATAAGTTTTTATATTTTTATATCAAGGAACGAACTGCTGTCACTAGTGTGTTCTATGGTATTACGTGGTGTCATGTATTAGCTTTACAAATTATAATTTTAATATATCATTTAATAATATTTTCTGCGGTACTCTGATTTTACCTTACAAGAGGTTATGGGCTATATTAGTTTAAGTGAAGCTAGCAGAGAAGCGGTATTCCTCCAAGCGTTATTAAAAGAACTATTAATGATACCTGTTTGTGATATTGTGTTGTATTGTGACAACCAGTCCGCTATGCAACTAGCTGTTAATAGGGAGCATCACAAGCGTAGTAAGCACATTGAGATTAGGTACCATTATGTAAGAGACATGGTAGATCGATACAATGTAAAAATATTGTACATTCCAACAGATGCAATGATAGCAGATGTGTTTACCAAGCCGCTGGGTTGTGTCAAGCATCAGGACTTTACTAAGCAGCTTGGTGTAGCATAACTGATGATATCCACGTTATGGGGGGGTGTTGAAATATAACGCTGGCCACATAAATACGGTATAAGTTTTTATGTTTTTATATCAAGGAACGAACTGCTGTCACTAGTGTGTTCTATGGTATTACGTGGTGTCATGTATTAGCTTTACAAATTATAATTTTAATACATATATCATCTATACTTATAATAAATCTGTAGAAATGAAAATTCTGTACATTCAAAATATCAAAAAAATAAATAGCAGGGTGTGTTACTAGAACGACACCGAACCCAAAAATGTGATTAAAAATTTTTTGTCTGTCTGTCTGTCTGTCTGTCTGTTTGTTCAGGCATCACGCAAAAACTACCGGTTCGATTACGATGAAACTTGATATAATTATTCTTTAATAGCCTGGGCACCACACTGGGTACTTTTTATCCCGGAAAAGTATATAGAATTCAAACCAAACTTAATTATGCGGTTCGATCCCTAGACCCAAAGTTATAATCAATTATTGCTTAAACGGTTGATGGTACGATAATGAAACTAAGCATGAGCGTTATTTGTTACAATTTGAAAAAAGTAATTTTAACATTTTTGCAAATTCCATTTCCAAAGGTATAAAAAAGGAGGGTAAAGTTTGTATGGGACAACGGGATTCCTTGGTCCGATCTACTTCAAATTTGGCATATAGCATTATTAACATAATTGATGGAAGAGGTGTTTCGTATTTTATTGAAATTTATACAATAACGAGCGAAAAAGGGAATGTAAATTATTTTGGGGCTGATTTACTCCGGAGTTGATATCAATACTCCTTAAATACTCTTATTTTATACTTAAATTACTTTTTATTTTGACACATGATTTGTGAAAGTTCAATACAATTGACGTTTTCATTTATGTTTTATTTCCAACTTCAAACAGATGACTTTACTACATAGCCATAAAGTTAAATAAAAACGCTATTTTGGTATAATATTAACCAAATATGCTTTATGGAAGTATTATTGCTAATTTATTCAAATTTTGTGTGACAAATATACATATTTGTGAAAAGAAGAAGAAAATTCTAAGAAGCCAGAAAAAATGAAAGACCACGCTTCAGGTAGTATCCACTGGTCAATAAACAACACCGCATGTTACCATCTACGCTCAATCCTTACGAAGCCCTAAGCGACTGGTCATGGAACGCATGAACTATATTTTACATATAGTGCCGACTGCATTCTGTCAGGAAGCAGACTCACAAAGTCTTTGTAAAATACGGGAATGGCCTCTACGCAGGCTCTACATTCGACAGGACTGAAAAGAGCCATTACAATGAACATGAACGCTCAGTTAATGAAATTTACGTTGTTATTACGTTACCAGGCCTTGGTTGGACCATCTGTATTAGGAAGACAAAGCCTAAAGTAGTTCGGTTTGTCCAAACGTCGTAGGCTAGGACTACCTGAAGAATGAAGTAAGTTACAATGTCAATTGCTTAGAAGAAAAGTTATGTCAAGTAGTAGTTTAGCCATTGAAATAAGAAATGTATTTAATAAATAAATATATTTAGCTCATATTATTATGCATTATGAATTTGTTAATCAGAAATCTATCTAACTATAAAAATAGGTATTATTGCAAATGTTTGTGAGTGTGGATGTTTGTTACTCTTTCACGCTGTAACGTCAGAACGGATCTGGCTGAGATTTGGTGCCTACAGAGATAATATGTTATAGTCTAGGAACAAAATTTCACGCAGACGAAGCTGCGGGCATCAGCTAGTTTAATAATATTTTCTGCGGTACTCTGATTTTACCTTACAAGAACATTACTCCTTTTTTACGTCAACATATTGTTAACTACCTGAACCCGCAACTTCGTTTACGTCACATAAAGTGTATAAAAGGAGAGGTATTTCTTCAGCAGACTCATCAAGCAGCGTGTGAAACTGCCCTGTTTGCTTAATCATAAGAGCTTAAAGATTAAGTCTATTTAAGAGCTTAAAGATTAAGTCTATTTAAGAGCTTAAAGAGTAAGTCTGTTTTAAATAGCCTTAATCATAAACTCTTTTATGATTAAGCCAACACGCCAGTTTAGAATTACCAATTTTTAGATTCTTATGTTTTTATACGTTTCTTTAAAGTGATATAACTTTTTATTTATAAACCGATTGACATGAAATAAACATTAAATGTTAAGTGGGGCAAACCTCAACATAATAAAAAAACCACATTGCAATCGGTTAAGCGGTTACTGAGATTAGCGTGCACAAACGTACAGACAAACAGATATACAGACATACAGACAAACAGACAAACAGACAAAAATTCTAAAAATCATTGTTTTGGGTTCTATTGCGTTCATAAACCCCCTCCTATAATATTTTTCTTATTTATCTTCCATGTACAGACAGCGACTTTTTACGATTTTATTATATGTATTGATTGATATTGATATTGATATTGATATTGATGATTTTGATGTTTCTTAAGTTAGTTAATTACAATAAAGATCTACGAAAGGTAAATATTCCTTTTACTCAATAAATACCTATACCTAGGTATTGGAGTTAAATACCTATAAGCTAAACTGCAGATTGAACTCTTCTTTCCTCTGCGGGACCACAATCATGTGCGGTGCTAAAGCAGTCACAATTACACTGTAGCAATGCATAAAACCCATCGCATCACGCCTTTCTTAGTCGCACCAAAGGGTTTTGAACTTATCACCATCACACGTGTTCCCCACTCTCAAATAATCCCGGGAATTAAAGCTTTCAGAGGCTCGGTTTCTTTTCTTTCCTTATTCATTTACATATTAATCTATTACGGGCTCAAAGTTAACGCAAGGGGATTTAAAAGCGATACTGTTTAAATTTCCTGTTGACTGTTTTACAACTGTAAAGTTTTTGTTTCCATTGACATTTTGAAAAGTAATAAAATTAAGAAATTCTTTTGATGTACGAATATGTTACATAACAAAACAGGTCAAGAAAAAAATTGTGACAAGATGAACGGATCAGAGGCCGGGGAGAGCTCTTGTTTCGCGTGCACTTGTCACAAGGGAGGGTGATTTTCCGGTTCCCAAGTACGCAGAGTTGTCAAACGGGGCAGAAACTGTAAAAGGTTTGTGAATTTCATCCGAATAGCAGGAGCTCTGTTGAGGAGCTTTTATTTCGTGAATTGAATTCCGTTAAACCCTTGATGAGATTAGAAAAGGGCACCACTCTTGGCTCCCTTTTCCAATCTTTAGACTTGAATAGGCAAAAAGTTTGCTTCTCATTTTAGTTAAAGTTGGAACGACGATACGTAAAAAAATATGTGTTATGTGTCACTAAATCTAACCATAGTTTACAAACTCACTCGATAATTTTCAGATCTACTTATTAATAACTAACTGCCCTCCACGGTTATATAAATATTCGAAACATCAACTTTATCTGACATATTGCTCAGTGCCAGTTTTACTACGCAGCTAAAGGTTTTTATCAGATCACACATTCCAATTACATTTTTACGTTTCATATTTGCCCGGTCGACGATGATCAATATTATTTTTCATTATTCTACTTTCCTTCAGATTTCAATCTCGTGATTAATCACGGGTTGTTGGGTATCGCTTTCCGCCTCATTAGCCATGCTGTTAAGACTTTTTGTAGAATTGCCAAATGATTAATGAATTCCACGCGTTGCAATAAATCCGTTCCACATGTCGCCATATTGAATCAGAATAATTTCAACGTTCACGTCACGTTTCTTACGAGCATGACAATTTACAGCATGTTTTTATACTGTTAATGTGTTAAAAGTACCTAAGTTGTTCTACAATCTAACCTTGATTTTTTACCGTATGTACCGATTATAAAAGTAACACCCAAACCCTTTTCTATGTACAATAAATATTAATAACCCCTATATACGTGTTTCAAATAACTAATTTCACACGTAAAATTCAAGCGAAACCAAAACAAATTAAATCCAATCCTTTCCATTAGTTTCCAAACAGTAATTTAAACTGGAAAGTGAATCGAAACTGTACCTACGTCGTGTTCACAAATTTACGACCCTCGACCAAGCGCTTGGTAAATGAAAGGTCGTATTGAATAAAATCTACATGTTGTACAAAGTTGGTAGCGCGCCCATAATTTGTAAGCCGCGCTCGCTGCGAGAGAATATACCCCTACTCGTACATTCAGCTGCAGCATTTGGCATGGGATTCACGAGTCTTTATTAGCTAGAACCGTTGTAGATATGCTAACGTAATAAAGAATCATGAAACTATATTATTTTACTCATGATCCGAATAAATGGGGGTTGAATATTGTTATTCTAATGTTTGTACATTGGCGGTGCCAAGAAGTAGTTCCGTCTTTCTGATGTAGCTCGTGTAGCTATGTATCTATTAACAAATTAGGGCGAACACACTCCGAAAATTTCGTGCAAGAATTGCAGAATCAAAACAAAATAAACCCTGCCTGATAATAAAATGTGGAAAAGCCAACATTTTTATTTCTGTTTTTTGGCAACCCTAAACTCTTAAAACACAAATAGAATACCGTGAAAAATGGATTTCACGGTTCGTTTAATGAATCCGGGGTTGTATTAATAGGGGGACACATATCAAGTTCCATATCTCTGTGGTTCTGCATTCAGTGATTTGTTAAATATTATTATTATCTATGAAATAAAAACAAGCAAATTTCTGAACACATTGACTTACATAAAAATATTCCTGCAACACAGTTTACACTAGCACAGGTGATAGGGTATTTAAACTTAACACAATATATTTATGTAGTGATAATGACAATATGTCAATATAATCCCATTAAAAACAAAACTTGTAAAAACACAAAGTCTCGCAACTCAGTTTTTCGACCGTAAAAAGTAGTGAGATTCGTGTAATACCAAGTCGACGTCCATAATCACTTTTTTAAAATCTTTTAAATAAGGAAAATTATTGACTTGGCAAATGGTAAATGGCGTCTGCCCCACTTTTTTTTAACGTGAAGGGAAATCCTTCGTGGATGCTGTGTCGGACTCCTACCGACTAAAAAATCTCACGTAACGCCCAACAGCCTACGGTTCGGAGCCCCGGGTAAGCCCTCGGAAGGATGTCCCAGTCTGCCCGCCTAGCAAGAATCCAGCTAGAGAGAAATTAAGTGACACGTTTTCAAAACACAGATATCTTCCCAGATATCTGTGTTTTGAAAACGTGTAAAAGTTTCCGCTGAGAGGCCACTACAAAAAGTGATTATCCGAAATGACATACATGAACATCATTATTTGCCCTGGCTTAGGCAGAACAGAAGGTTAATGTACATTTTGACGATTATAAATGTAATTTTGTGACAAAGGTGAATGTTATTAAAGACTTGGCGAGTAAGGGCTAAACATCACGTGAGTACCTGCCATGTAGAATTAATACTATACATGATTGAGTTTCTAATCCCTAATATAATAATAAATATAAAGAAAAAGTCATGGCGTAATGTAGTTATGTAAATAGCCAATCATAGAAATAAAAAGTATCTAGCGTGAATAGGTAGACAGCATTATATTGTCGGTAAGGATACGATTGGACTGAAATAAGCTACGCGTTAAAGTCGCTATTATAAATTATTATGCAGAGTAAAAAAAAACGAAAAAGAGTGTACAATACCTTACAAAATTCATGCCAAACATTTTGTATTTCGCATTTGCACATATAATTCAATATAGGAAGTATCACGCAGCGTCGTAATGCTCCTGATATGGGAAAAAGTGAACGAAAATGAGGAAAAAATGGAAGGAAAAAGAAAAGAGTAAAGACTTCCGGCAGTTTGACCGAACTTACCGCATGTGTGTGACAGGCGCCTACCTACCCTCATCTTGACGTCGTCGTTTGACTCGCACACAAACATGTTATTATACGGTCTGAGGTAGTAACATCGCATTACACCCTATTGTTTATAGTTCGACTTGATTTTAAAATTAAAGTTTCGTGTCATTATCTGATGACTGTTAATATTGCGATCATAATTCATGGTTAATATTGCGAAGAGATAACTCTACAACATTGTTGTTTCTTACTGGTTTTATACACAAAGGTCACAGGCAGACAGAGTACACTGATGCCGAAATTCGTTAGTTTTAGAATTTCACCATATTTTTGTTGTAACGTTACTGAATCAACCCGGCGAGGGTTCGGAAGCGATCTGGGGCGCGAACCTTGTAGCACAAATGTTACCTTTGTGAGTAGGTACTATGAATATGTAAAATGCCACAAAATTAAAAAATTTGCCAAGCTTTTTTCAAAACTTGAAACTCTTTATTAGTACACCTTTATACCTCCTGCATTTCAGGGTAGGTACAAATGAAATATTCTAGGATCCAGGATACTAGAACAAAATTTATAATCACAATTTCACATGCTATAAAACATGACAGAATCCTCTTCAAATCCTCACAAAATTATTATTCAGAGTACCCACAGCAGGAACTTAGATACTAATACTATTCGTCGCCTCAAAGCAAAACCTATGTGACATATTACGCCGACCACACAAGCCTCCGCCTTCGTTTGTGGGTAACCTCTATTCCTCGGAATGTTGCAATCGAAATTCCTTCGGGACCCGTGCCGTGCTAGCGACATTGTGCTGTAATGGTATAAATCGACACATCGCGGCATCGGGAGGATTCAGAATTCACTTGTGGTTTAGTGAAACTACCATCGAACGTCGGAAACCAAATACGCAACTTGACGAGGAAACTGTACTGAATTAAGTTGTTGTCTGAAATATAATTTTGTAATCAATCGTAGTTCAAAGCATTGAGCATAATTTATGGAAAGATTATATAATTATGTTGATATTGTTTGGTTTATAATAAAAATATATCGTACGTCTGTATTAGGTACCTACTTAGTATCTATTATATTGTAATTAAAAGCGTTTGATACCTGTATCAAAAATATAAATTCAAAAGTTTGTTTTTTTAACACGCTTTTATTAGCTTCACTTGTAACTATGTATGTAAGAAAATCTTGAAATGTTAATTTGACCCACTTCCCGCCCTTCGATCAGGCTGAAATTTTGCACACGCTCTAAGTTCTGATGACAATACATGACTAGCTAAAAAACGTCATTACAAATCCATTATGGCGGCCTCACCAAAATGGCGGACTGGCTGTTTGAAATCCACCCCATGATATGTGTATCGAATGAAAGGGTTTGCTGTCAGGAATACGAAAAAAATTAGTCACGTGACTTAAATCTAATATGGCGGACGTCCAAGATTGCGGACAGGCTACTTGAAATGCATCTCCATGATATAGGTGTTAAATAAAAGGGTTTGAAGTGTGTTCTTTAGTTTTTTAAACTATTTTACAATTTATTATTCTTAGTGATTACGTCGGGCACCTCAATGTGCTGGTAGTACCTATAGCCAGGGATCAAAATGAAGCGACTATCTACATTGATCAGTGACAATCCTTACTGCTTTTGCTTGATTCTGAATACATTCGACTATATTTGTTACACAATAAAGTCGAGTAGTAAATAAAATATTTTCTATTCTAACGTTAGTAAGTTTCCGTTACGTTATTATGTAGGCCATAGCGGGGATTAAGTAATCCATAACAACTGAGGCCAAAAATATGATTTGGCCTTAGTTGTTTTTTTTTTAGAGGGAAAATCCTCGTAGGATGCTATGCCGGACTCTTACCGACTAAAAAACCTCACGTAACGCCCAACAGCCTATGGTTTAGAGCCCCGGGTAAGCCCTTAGGAAGGATGCCCCGTGACTCCCAACAGACCTACGGCCGCCACTGTGGCCTCGCCCAGGGGGTGGGTCGGGTGCAATCCCGCGTCTATGGGGGGTTTCGGGTGTGACCGCGCTTCTAAGGGGGGGCGTGCATGAGTTGCTCACGTCACGTTGCCGTCATGGGCCTGCTTCTGTAAGGACGGTGAGCGGACCTCTCACCGTCCTCAGACCCCCGGTCATGGAGGCCGATAGTCCTCGGCGAAGACACGTCGGCGGCGCCCAGGGCGCCGACTGCGGAACTCGGGTGGGAGAGTTCTCTCCCGCACCCGGCCCGCCGCCTCCTTCACGAGCATGACCTGCTCGCAGAAAAAGGCGGCGCAGTCCCACTTACTCGCGCTGGAGAGCATGGCTCGCACCATGGCCTCGAGCGAGAGAGTGTCCACGCCCAGACCCACTACGAGGACCTGGCGCTGTTGTGCCCACGCCGTGCACTCCACCAGCGTGTGGAGCGCCGTGTCATCGCTGCGGTCCTCGCAGTGCTGACACTCGGCCGTGGTTTCCCGGTGTTTTCGCCACAGATACCTACCGAAGCTACCGTGCCCGGCAAGCATCTGTGTCAACCGATAGGAGCTCTCTCCTCCACTGGGCCTCGATTTCTCGAGACGCAGGCCTTTGGCCCCGCTCCAGCGCCTCCTTGCGCCATCTGAACAGTGACGCAAGGGCTCTCGCTTCCAGGTCCCATGGAGGGGTCCCGGCTAGGAGACATACCGCCTCACCGGAGATCGTGCGGTATCCTCTTATCACCCTGACGGCCATCACTCTCTGCGGGCTCAGCAGTCTAGCCTCATTGCTGGCCGTCAGGGTCTCCGCCCAAACGGGAGGTACAGTCTCCTGTAGGGACCGTTGGGTCCCCTGATGTTGGGCTTCAGCCGCGCGAGTGCGGCCGATGCTCCCATCAGTTTTGGGACCAAACTTCGGAAGTGATGTCCGAAGTTCCACCGGCCATCGAGTACGAGCCCCAGATACTTCATCGAGGGCTCGATGCCGATGCTGACGCCCCCTACCTGTAGGCTGGATCCCGCAGGTGGCCCCATCCGAGGTCCGTGGAAGCACTGAGCCTCGGATTTGTAAAGGGCGACCTCGAGACCCAGCCGCAGAATCCGACCCACGACCTGAGCAACCCCTGCCGTGGCCTTAAGTGCTGCGTTGCTCCCCGCGCCGTAACGAGGGTGTCGTCGGCGTAACACGTTACGCCGACCCCCCTGAGGCCTTAGTTGTTATTATAAATAATTATGAGGTTAACGTGTAGCATTTATTTTTTTGTGTAGCAATCTGGTCTCTGGCTTGACAATGTGTAAAGCCGCCCTTAATCAATTCATCGCTGGTTTTTTTATCTGTGGTTTTCCTTTGACACAAGTGACAAGTTTTGTCTGTGGCACCCGATGATTTGCATTAAGGGCGAGGCCGCACTTGCGGTTATCGCGGCGGTTTCTAACCTCAAAATGTCAAAACATTGACTTGATTTCATTGATTTTGACAGTTTGATGACATTTTGAGGTTAGAAACCGCCGCGGAAAAACGCAAATGCGGCCTCGCACTTAGGAGAAACAGGTTTGATTAAAGATAGAATATTCCGAGAGGAAGATATAGGACCTGCTTTGAGGGAGTCGGTTCCTTTTTTTGGCTCGGTGAGCTGTGCCTCGAATAGGTTTTCGCACAAGCTCTGGCATTTGTGCGTCGCCGTTTGGTAGAGGTTATGATGAAGTATTTGCTGCATTCTACCCAGGAAACTGGGTTCATAGTACGGACTGAAGCGACCCAGTCTTAGGTGATAGGAGCCACACCCACAAATACGTGGACGAAGAATACGTGAAGAGAGGGAACTGCCGCCTCCGCCTGAAGTTAGCAGCGGTCTTGTAACGCTGTGTCGCTCTCAACTCAAACCATAAGGCTGGTATTTTATAGATCACCAACAGCTTATAGTGTAGCCGCATTGGTGAACTTATGCTTAGAAATAGTGCGTAGCAGTAGTAGCGTAGTACTAGAGCCTAGGTATATACCTACTTTTCTTATGTATGTCTGTGCCTTCTGTATCTAAGTATGTAATCTCATTGTCTCTGTAGTGTACTGTGTACTATATAAATATATGTGTGTACACCCTACCTGGCTGTTTTATGAGAGCCCTAGCCTACCATTTGGACGCACACTGGAATCTCTGAAGAAAGGCGCCCTGGGATAGAGTAACTTCGCAACCTCCCTCTGAGCAAGTTGGTGAGTAACACTGTGTTATAATTGTGTTACAAACGAGGCTTGTTAATTTACGAGTAGGTAGTTTGTAAAAAAGACAGCTAGGTTCAGGGCAGAACTGGAAACCACGATAAAACTTTGTGTATCAAAATTTATTGCCACTGCGCTAACGAGGCATACTTTAACAGATGGTCACTAGGACGGAACACACTCATCCTCGAACGCACACTCTAATGATCATTAAATCAAAACGAAGCCGAATAGTTCGGCATTGCAATCAATTGACTTTTATCCAGAAAATTGCGGTTTGTTATGTTAACAGTTATTAAAACAAGATTTTTAACCGACTTCCAAAAAAGGAGGATGTTCTTAATTCATATGTATTTTTTTTATGTTTGTTACCCGGAAACCGCTTGAACGAGTTAACCGATTTTGATGCTTCTTTTTTTATTTGAAAGCTGGTGCTTCCCATGTGGTCCCATATACAGGAAGTCAGAATCGGATGGTGGGATACTGGAGAAATTGAAGAAATCCCTCGAATCAAGGGGATTTCTTAACGATTTACAGCAGTTACCTTGTGTTTGAGCTTGATTAATTTGTATTGGGGAAAACAATACCCCCAGACAAATATATCTTCAGTCCACCCGTCACTAAAAATAATGAAAAAAAATTTTAACAAAATAAAACCGACTTCAAACAAAAACTAAAAAATGAAAAATAAATTAACTTGGCACAAAGTAATAGGTAAATATATTTAGATTTATCAGATATTATTGAATGTAATACTGAAGTCGGTGCCAATATTTCTATGAGAGATTAATAATACCTATTTAAACCTATAGTTTTACTTGGCACTGATTTCAGTATTACATTCAATAATATCTGATAAATCTAAATATATTTACCTATTACTTTGTGCTAAGTTAATTTATTTTTCATTTTTTAGTTTTCGTTTGAAGTCGGTTTTTTTTGTTAACTTTTTTTTTAAATGTCATAATCACGGGGAACTGATTTTTTTTATACTACTACGGTGGCAGACGACCCTACGGCCCACAAGTTGTACTGGTGGTCTCCACAGCCTATGGACTATACTCGCGCTATACTCGCGCTGCTAACCCTTTAAAAACCTACTAAGACCCCTTTTGAAGAACCCCATACTGTAGGCGTTTGGGAAAACCGAGGCAGGGAGATCATTCCACAATCTAAACGTGCGCGGAAAAAAGCCTCTATAGGATCTTACCGTGCTTGAATGCTCCGGTCGAAAAGTGTGAGGATGAACATCCTGTCTGTGGTGAGCGATGCGGTGATAGGACGTATCCGTGGGCATTCAATCAAACTATTCCTAACAGCACAAACCATTGTACAGGCGGTAGAACAAGCAGGCAAAGTCTTTCCTGTCGCGTAGAGGTTCGACACCACCTGCAAGCACAGGAGCGTTGACAACTCTCATGGTAAGCTTTTGCACCAAGTCGAACGGAAAAATCAGATATTCAGGTGCCCCCGCCCAGAGGTGACATCAGTACTCCATAATATGCGGCCGCACTTGTGACTTATACAGAAGCAGTGTTTGCGCCGCAGTAAAGTACCGCTGCGCTCTGTAGAGCACATTGAACTTCTTGGACGCCAGCTTGGCCTTATTATCTGAATGACTGCGGAACTGAACGAAACTTGTGTCTTGGTGATATATGATCATGGTGCTTGCAACAGGGCCGAAATATTATCTTTATATATAATTCTATACGTGTGTATGACACTGAACTCCTCCTAAATGGCTGGACAGATTTCAGAGTGGCGTCCTGGGTGGTTGGATTCACAAATAGCCTGGTTGGCTCTGCAGTTGGTATCTAGGTTATTACATAACAAGTTGCGCTGGTCAGCGAGTATTACTTATATTATTAGATAGTTATATGTTTTGTTTCGTGTGACAATGTTACAAAATATTTAACCCTTAGCCACCTGGCACAACCACCTATCATACGTCTATGAGACCCCTAAGGAAAATGGTTCTTTAAAGTAATTATCTTGTTTATTGAGGTATATTTTTTAGTAAATAATCAAGTTAGAAAAGTATTAAACTCTTTATTATAATAGATAGTAAAGGTACACTAGAACCATTTTTATAGGCATTTTGTCTTAATTACTAATACCTATCTCTTATTTTTAGCCTACAAAGTAAGTCATTTGGTAAATGAGATAAAAAAAATAATCACATGGATAGGAACTTCTTTTATAATTTTTTTACTTATTCAATAATCAACCATAGCAAAAAAAAAGAAAAAATGTGAAAATTAAATTAAATTAAAAGAAAATTGCAAGCCCTAAACTTATAGTTTTTCACGACAATTATTGCAATTATTGCAATTACCGCACAATTAACGCACGTATGACCTCGACAAGCAGTTGCACGGCACTGACGGACGCGGGGAAAAGGTACAGGAACAGACAAGTTCGTAAACGAGTCGGTCGCAGATATATTTACGTTTTAAATATGTGCTGGATCTGTGAGACGTATGGTAGGTGGTTTATAACTATTAATTTATATTATAAAGAAAATAATATACTTACTACTTAGGTATAGCGAAAGAAGACAGCTGTCATCGGACGGCACTTTAACCTGTGGCCTTTACCATTGAATATTCTTTGAAGATCTTTAAATAACTGTGAATGTGAAGACAGTAACTCAAAGAAACTCTACAAAATTATACAATTTGAGGATAAAACAAGGAATACCTACTATTGAAGAGAAAACAAAGTTTGTAAAGTATAAAGTTCTACCAGCTGTTATCCTTTGATTAATAAGTTATAATTGAGAAACTACTTGTATCTATCTAGCGATATGAGAAACTTATAAACTGATGAGTAAACACTGTATTTACATTGTACTTACCCGTGTAACCTAACCCATGTTTGACCTGTACTTCATTTTCAATTAATTCAATTAATGCTTAGGCTTATTGAAAAGTATAATGTTAGTGTTATTTAACATTGTAATTTTACGTACATATTAAAATTCTAATTGAGAGTATGTTAAAATGGAAATTTATGTATGTAACATTAATGATGTAATAGATTATCGAGTTATCTATCAAGATTTATGAGGCTTTATCGGATTAACTACTCAAGTCGTCGCTTGCCTCTCTAACTGACGTAACTGACATTTAGCAAAATGTTCAGGGCAAGCTTTGTTCGGTTTATGGTTACCTAAAATCGGAAACAGCTCGACATTTGTCAGCTTGAGCAAAATAAAAATCTGCCTGTATGTAGATCTCAGAGAGAACTTTGTGTGGGTATAAATTTAATTAAAATATTATTATTATTATTTTAATAATAAATGTTCAAAGCAGATACGTCACTTTGAGAGAACTTTGTTTTCGATTCGGACTGTATTTGTCGTCACTTACGTCGGGTGATTTTGTACTATAAATCGTGTAATAAAACTCAGGATACAAAAATAATCAGTTGTAATCAAATTACAAGTTACAAATTACGAACACGTAACCATTATAAACTCACAGTTATAAAAAATAGCAAATTGTAACAAAACGTTGTAATACTTTTTAGTAATTTTGTAACAAAAAGTTTAATCAGTTCAGCGTTAGTGTATCATTTTTTCATACAAGTTTGTACTTAAGTAAAAATTATATACACACATCAACACCGTCTAGGGATATTTTTTAAAAAGTTCTGCATCTCAAAAAATACTGGTCGATTTTAAAAACTTTTGATTGAATCTTATTTTGTTGGTATATTTGAATGATTCCAAATTTGAAATAAAAAAAAAATTAAAACAAATGATTTGCGCGGCATTATAAAGCGAAGTTCGAAATTTTAATTTTACCGACGATAGTTAATTGGTATTTGTTTTGTCCAGTTGAAGTTTTAAAGCTAGTTATTGATTAATTACGAATTTTTTTCATTGTGTAAGTCATGCAGCGACGCCATTTAACTAGAGAAGAAATGCAAAGGGCAGTAGGCATGCTCCAAGCTGGGGCTACTCAGCGGAGTATTGCTGAGGAGATTGGAACCAGGCAAAACGTTTTTTCAAGATTGTGGTCACGTTATCGTGCAACCGGGGAAGTGGCTGAAAGACACCGTGGCGGGGGACGCATAATCACCCAACAACAAGACTGATTTTTACAAGTTGCCGCGAGAATGCAGCCAAACGTTACAGCCGTGCAGTTGGTTCAACGGCTCCAGTCAGAACACCAATTGCTTGTCAGTGACAAAACTGTGAGGAGGAGACTGCATGAAGCTAACCTTCATGCTCGCAGGCCACTTCGTACTTCAGCACTACAAGGAGGAAATCGTGGACGAAGATAAGAGTGGGCTCGTGGACATTTGCTTTGGGAAGATAACCAGTGGTCTGTAGTACTGTTTACCGATGAGTTCCGATTCGGTTTTCATCCCGATTCACGAAGAGTACGCGTTTGGCGAGTTCCTGGTCGTGAGCAACACCCCCAGGTAGTCCATCCATACAAGGGCGCGACAATTATGGTTTGGGCGGGAATTCGTTTTGGTGGAAGAACGGACCTGGTTTGGATTAGAAACACCATGACCGCTGAAAAATACCGCGACCAGGTGCTTGTACCCATTGTCTACCCTCATCGACTTCAAATGGGTCAAGAATTTACTCTCGTGCATGACAACGCCCGACCGCACACAGCGCGAGCGGTGACCAGCTGGCTGCAGGACCATGACGTGTCGGTTTTACCCTGGCCGGCGCAATCGCCTGATTTAAACCCCATCGAGCATGCGTGGGACATGCTCCAAAGAAGGGCTTATAAGAATTTTCCTGCAGACATTGCGACTGAAGAGCAACTTTTTTTGCATCTTAGCAGAACTTGGGACAATATCCCGCAGCGAGACTTTGATAACTTAATTCAAAGCATGAAAAACCGTTGCAGGACCGTGGCTAACGTCATGGGTGGTTTTACTGACTACTGATTTTTCCTATCAGTGCAAAAAATTGAAAAGAAATTACTTATTTTTTTATTTTTTTCGTAAATTACACATTCATCTTTAGTTGCACCATTTTTTTACTTTTTGTTTTCATTTTTAAAAAAATTTATATAAGTCGAAAATATTTTTTTCTATTTTAAAATATAGTCTCAAAAATGGGCTTCCTAAGAATATAACATTGTTGCATATTATTCCTAACAGATTTTCTGAAAATTGAGAAAATGTGAAATATCCCTAGACGGTGTTGATGTGTGTATAACGTCATTTAACGTCATTTATTTTTATATCTAATTATTTCATCATTTTTATAAAATGACATTTCAACCGCGCCCGCTGTCAACTAGACTTAGTCTAGTGAAAGAAACTTCAAAAAACAGTTTTTATGTAACTGGGCACTTTTAGTCGTCAAAATGTCAAATTATTGCCAGAGGGGGTTTGCTAGCTTTGGCCTCTCCCTCTGTAAAGGCGCGCGATGCTCTGTGCTTCCACCCGACCCCCGGTTCTTGTTTGACGTAACTGAAACTATGTACTACCGCATAATATCCGAAGTATCACACACACTAAACGACGTATTATGTCATTTACGTCCCCAATAGATCTTTTAAAGACTGCAAAAAAATCTTACTAAACGTTGTAAGTGACATAAGTCTTTTAGTAAAGTCTAAGTTTCAACAAAATGTAGATACATCTGCCTCAATCTTTAGGATATCTAAGGACTGGTAAGACATACAGATACGTCAATTAGACAGATTGATTCGTCTTCGAAAATGGATTAAAATGGTGTAGATAATTCAGTTTGGAAAAATATGTCAGTTACGTCAGTTAGAAAGACAAGCGACGAAGTGTCAATTAAATTTTTCATGTAGAAAAAACTCTAATATACATTACATTATTACACTACGTTTCTCATATACATTACACTAGTCATCAAGGCTTACTACAAAAACCGAAATAATAATACATAATGAAAAGTTTCGAGAAATCGGAATTCGAAAATTAACCAAATGAGAGTCGGGGCCAATTTGGCTAATTTTGGTTTTGTATGCATGTATACATTTATCCACGAAAGGGTAGGCCGAGGCATAGTATATGCCTACGTTTCACCATAAAGTTTCATGTCCCACGTAATATGTGGTGAGCCTATTGCCGTGTTGAAATGGACAGGCGCAGGTCGTGACAACCCGCTTTTGAAAACTTTTAAGCTGCCAATAAGGCTTTCACCTGATATGACGGGTTTCATTTTGAGATTTCTTTTTTTACGCAATGTATCGTTGTGCGAAAGTGTTCCCCTAGTTGCATCTTACGACACCCTGGGGATGGATTGGGGTAGAGATATTTTGTACCCGTCGCCACACGTGTTTTAAAATATTAGGGAAATTCCTGAAAATGTTTAAAAAGTGGTGGAAATGAAAAGGATTACAAATTGCAAGGTCCTATAATAATTCTATTTTCCCATGACAACTGTTAATCTTAAAATTGTACTGTAAAATTAAATAATTTCGTGCATGGAGTACCTAGAAGGTAATGAACCAGTAACGATCGAAGTCGTGAACCACAACTAGCAAGTAAAATAAATTCCGTTATGAATATAAATAAACTCCTGCATTGGAAGTATTGGAACATACGAAGTAAGTCGTTAGGGATCGATGAAAAGTGAACAATTTTTCATGTAAAGTGAGAACGATTCTCGGCAAAAAGAATTATTATTGGCTGTAATCGTGCCGTGGAACTCTCCATCTTGTGTGTGACAGATTTATTACATATTGCTTGTGCTTAAGCTACGAGTCGCGACGCAGAACATACTTGCAGGGGGAAGCGGGATACGAGAGGGGGGGAGGGCGTTGATGTCATAACACCACTGGGAGCAAACTTTGATATTAAACTTTTAACATTATTAAAGTTTAGTTGGGTGATACAACGACCTTGTCACTTTCGAAGTATCGATCATAATGATTTCAAAATCAGTTTCTTGTTTGCGATACAACTAAAGGGGATGGTCTTTTGTCAGTCAAGTCTTATCTTTATATTGCAGATCGAGATCAAGAGAAATGGGATCTAGTAAGTGGATTTAGGGTCCGGAGACGAGGACTTATGTTGACTTAACAGTATAACTACCGGATGACGAAATAAAATATGAAGAACCAATCCTTATAAAAAAAAGATAAAAATTTAAAGGCTAAACTCTTTATTCTCTACGAACAATTTTAACATAGCGAGCTATATTTCAAGCTGGTAGTATAAAAGCTTTCAACTTCTAGATTTACGATACAGCTTAATCTTTAAGCACAAGCTCGTAACTACGGCTTGAAACAAACGTCTATTTGGAAACGCCTTTTAAGCACCGAAGGTGGGTTCATAAGATTAGTGAACTTGTTATTTAAAGTGACAACCCTTTATGAGTGGATCACGTAATGAATTTTCAAATGGTATTAAGATTTGAAGAAGTCTTCGTAGCGCCGCTTTCTCAATACTATGAATGTTATCTAGTTTACGATCAGATCTCTCTGAGGTTGATGAATGTTTATGGTATTTACATTAGGGAGCTTTTGAAAAATAGCCATTACTTTTATTTTTGCTTTGATAGCCATCACTGTAATAATCATACATCAGTGGTATTATAATTATAGTACACAAAGTGTTAAAGTGGTGGTTTACATTAATAACAACAATTTGTGACATTTATTTGAGAGCGTTTCCGTGCTTCGGAAAGGAAGGCCTCGTTGGTCCCTATTGCCAGTAGGTAAAATGGCAGTCGTTAAGTTGAAGGCCATACGAGCGGCTTAAAACAGTCACAACCTTCTCTTGTCTATTTCAACACGGCAACACGGCTCACCGCCTATTACGTGGGACAAAATATAAAGCTAAATTGTGGGCGTTTTTAAAGTATGCTTCTGCCTAATGTCTGCAATGAAGCTTGGGATAAACGGTATGACCATAATATTATGCATGTATGAAGGCAGCTAATAGTATTTTTTAACCGTTGGATGTACAAAATACCAATGCTATACCTACCTCTTCAGAAGAAAGGTGTTTCTGTATGTCGATGATAAAAAAAGAAACGTCGTGTTCCCGTCGACATTACCACTCTAAACGCTTTTATCCTGGAATCTCCGCAAATGCAATAACGGTAGAAATTTAGCGTGAGATCGGAGTGAGGCCATTAAAGACCGTTGCGAAGTATTTGCGTGGAAAATGTAACGGTCACGGCGAGTGGCGAGTGGCGGGAGATCGCCGCGAATAAACATAAATGTTGTTGTGCGTGATCCTGAACGAAATTGGACTGAAAAGAAAACCTTTACAAAAGAAAACTTCTCGCTTTTGAATCTCGTTAGTACCTACCGTCCTTTTTATACGTGAATGTTAATCCACGTTTGCCTGTGGGTAAGTTGGGTAAGTTCTTTTTTTATTTATACTTGGGATATACGTATTCGTGGGTATTTCTTTTGGCTGAGCTATTGACCAATAGCGGCACTGGTTTATCTCACCGAGTTTTACGACTGTGTCTATTCGCTTCCGAACAATATCATACGTTACTTCCTCTCCATAAAAACAATGTCGTCTAATGATAAGACTTGCTATTATGATATTTTGCGCTTGACTCCCTGTTCGACAGTGAATGGAAAATATATTTTATTTCTTTGTTTGCAAGGGAAATCAAATAACAAGATAACGCCAAAACAATCAAGTAAGTACATGTAAGTAAAAATAAAAACAGTTTATGCCGTGAAAATGTATACCTTAAGTAGGTGTGTAGCTGTTGGTATCGTGTAATAAAGAACCATAAAAAGGAGATAAGTACGGGGGGAAGACGACGAAGTGATAACAAAGTGCAAGACTGTCGCAACCCTCGTCTAGGTGTCAAAGAATTCCTCCCCATCGGTATCGACTGGAAAGGTCCTTTGCAATGCGGCCAGTCATAAGGCTGGCCGCATTGCCACGTTGGATGGAAATGCTTATTCTCTGAGCGAGAAAGGGGCCAGCCTTATGGTCACGAGAAGCATCGACCAAACGCTTTGCTATATCTTTATATAGGGCACGCGCACTTGGGCCCCACGCGCCCAGTGTCTCGACACCAAACGCTAGGCTCAAACATATAATCGTGTAAGTCTATTGAATAGAATTATTCAGAAATGGTACCTATCAAATTCAATCAAAGCCTTATGTGAGGGCGTGGGCGAGGAGCTCTTAGGAGAGCAAAACTGCCAACATAAGTATTTACTAAAAGGAGGTCTATAAACAAGATGATTTTCATAATAATGAGCTTATTCGGCGGGGACCGAAATAAAACCTATCATGATGAAAGTATTGAAGACACGTCAGCAGAGTTGTTGGGCCGTAAAACAGACCCTCTCGTAAACCGAATTTAATTCTTCGCTTCTACATTAAAGGCCGGAAGGGACTGATGATGATTTTGGAAAATGACGATATTACATTTTTTATACTATCGCGTTGGTTTTATGGATCGTAATAAGTACGATTGGTCGCCGTCGGCCCTAATTATAGGTCTATACATTTAAAGATAAGGTTATATAGGAGTCCCTCTGTACCTTACTTATTTGTATACGTAGATGAGTCATAATATGACATGTAGTTAACCTTTGGGAATGCCGTGAGGCAAAACCGGTCAGGTTTATAGATAAATATTGTGGAACAGTACTAGTGTTGTTTTAAATATGCATGTAGAGGAGTATCCCCACTAGGAAAAAGGGCAAAATACGGCCACACGTGATAATACGTAGTTAGCCCAGGCGAAGAGCCTATCGCAGTGTTGAACCAACAATTTACATACATACATACAGTCATGCCGTTATCCCCGAAGGGGTAGGCAGAGGCATATTATACGCCCACATTTCACCTTTAAGTTTTATGTCTCACGTAATAGGCGTTGAGCATAACAACATTCCCAACATTTTATCTACTTACTTCAGTTGTAAGTTTAAGATTGAAAAAATAAAGAGAGTTTTGTAGTCGGGATTGTACTTAAGTCAGCAGATTTGTGTAGTATGAAGTTATACGAGTATAACAGCCACAACTTGCTCCACAAAGAGCGCTTGCACAATGTACAATGCTCCGTGTCTCTCCTTCATGGTTATCACTTACATTCCAGTAACACAGTTGTATATAGACATTTATTTCCTACAGAGACAAGTTATGGCTAGTGTTCTCATTGGTCGTTTTGTCTTTTCAGGGCAATATAAGTTGAATAAATAAATATTTAGGTACTTACATTGTGATCAAGTTACAATGAAATAGTAAAATATATTTTACATGACACGAACACAAAAAGATAAGTAGGTAGAATAGAACAAACTTTCTTGCAATAGCAATACAAAACATTTATGAACCGAGATTACAGGTGTAAAAATGTACAGAGGGCCGCCTTATCGCTAAAAAGCAATCTCTTACAGGCAACTTTTAGTAGTTACGATAGGCATGATAAAACAGGAAATAAATTGAATCAGTTAGAGTGAATACGTAACATGAGATAGGCTGTGACTCTCGTCGTGTGGAACACAAGTACTGTGTGCTCATCACCTAAAAAGGATTTTAATATACCCCAAACAGTTCTACAGAAATAACCTTTCATTGCGAATGGGATTTGTGATAAAATGTCAGACGTTGCTTTCAAAGGGCCTTCAATCGAACACGGGTGTATATTTGATGAATGATGACGAAAAATATTTTTTTCATCTTTCGCCGACGATATTGGTTTTCGATAATGTCACTTTTCTTTTTAAAATGAATGTACAAACATTCCCATCAGTCATAGCATAAAGCAAATGTAATCTACAACGATTCATTCAGGCGATACCTTCGCTTTCAACAAAATACACAAATGTATAGAGGATCAACTCGTTACAAATACAGACAGGTTACTGGTTTAACTATACCATTTATTTTGACAAGTTATTTGGTGTTTCTCTTACTCGCTGGAAATGAAGCATAAAGATATTTCTGATACTACGAAGTATCTATACTCACGGATTGTTCCTAATAGTCTAGTAAATGAATGTTCACAAGGGGGATGTGCATGGAAAAGTCGAAAGCAGGAACTTTGACTTAGGAACTTGTTTGGACTAGTCAGCAGATAAACATGCTAAAAGTCCTGACACCTCCGAGGTGAGCCCGAGAGGGGAGGGCACAAAGTAGGTCCCGTTTTTTGGTTTAATGCTTACTTCTCGAAAACAGTGCTTTGTACGAAATTGCGTTGTATGACTTTATAAAAGTTAATTAAATTCTCTACAACTTTGTCCTTTGCACTTTGTATCTATGTCCAATCATTGCCTAGCTATGAGCTTCTAAAAGTGGTCGATTTTCAAAGCGCGCATTGTAACAGTCATTTACCAAAATCATTGTCTTTTTTTTTGTTTTAACGTGAGGGAAAATCCTCATGGATGCTATGCCGGACTCCTACCGACTAAAAAACCTCACGTAACGCCCAGCAGCCTATGGTTGGATGCCCCGGGTAAGCCCTCGGAAGGATGTCCCAGGACTTCCAACAGACCCCCCCTCGGGCTCATCTCGTAGGGGTCAGGACTTTTAGTTTATCTCCTAACTAGTCCAACCAAAGTTCCTAAGTCAAAGTTTCTGCTTTCGACTTTTCCATCCACAAGTTATTCGTTTACTAGGCTATAATTATAATAATACCACACGTCATTATAGTTTTCCTGATTTGTTAGCGCTTTTAAATTATCGACGACCACTTCCATAAATTAATACACTTATGGTAGTATTTTTGAATACGTATGTTCTGCGTTATCATTTACATCTAGTGTATAACTGAGCGAGTCGCAGCCTGGAGCAAAATTCCCGTGTAATGTGGGGTTTCATTCGCCAACAGCAAATAGCCCGGACATTTCACCCAATTTACCGCCGACCGACGCAAACACAATGGCCCCGATTTTGATGTGCCGGACTGACTAGTTTATATCTCTTGTGTTAATGACTCAACATATACACACAGTGCTATAAAATCATGTTATAAACAAAATCCTAATATACCCACATTAACGTTACAATAATTATTCAAAGTTACTGTACCATATGGGGTACGGTACTTTGTACTTTGAATAATTATTGTAACGTTAATGTGGGTATATTAGGATTTTGTTTCGTTAAAATAATTCGTTCAGAGTGTCAGTTTTACATTTGTTACAATACAAATAAGTTAAGTGCAAGTAATTTTGAGTTTTTATCGACATTTGCTGGCAGTAACTGAATAAATAATTTAAAATGTCTTCAAGAAGGTGAGTTCCGCATTATTTATTATGAACTAGATTGTTTATTAGTATTTTTATGAAGCTTAGAGTACAATAGGTGCTATGACTATAAAAAACTTTGACCTAGGTTATTTCAGTTAGGTTTATTCAATCCTCAATTAGGTGTACCGTATATGGTACAGTAGGTTTATTTGTAAGCGAAATGTAACATAAACTGTACTTATACAGATCTTTGCTTTTTATTGTTTTAGATCATTGACGCTTCACGATATTGCTACGATTCTTGAGGAAGATGATGATGCTTACTATCAGGGGCCGAGGACTATCGGCCTCCATGACCGGGGGTCTGAGGACGGTGAGAGGGCCGCTCACCGTCCTTACAGAAGCAGGCCCATGACGGCAGCGTGACGTGAGCACTCACGCACGCCCCCCCTTAGAAGCGGGGTCACACCCGAAACCCCCCATAGACGCGGAATTGCACCCGAACCACCCCCTAGGTGAGGCCGCATTGGCGGCCGTAGGTCTGTTGGGAGTCACGGGACATCCTTCCTGAGGGCTTACCCGGGGCTCTCAACCATAGGCTGTTGGGCGTTACGTGAGGTTTTTTAGTCGGTAAGAGTCCGGCATAGCATCCTACGAGGATCTTCCCTCACGTTAAAAAAAAAAAAGAAAAAAAGGGCAAGATGTTCATATTTTTTTATTTTCACCTGATACCGCAAATGATGAACTGACTGATGTAAACTCTGGTGAAGAGGATGTCGTAGAGATAAATAATTTACCTCCAAGACTGCTACGGGCACCAGCGGAAGTTGCCGCTCTTACCCGTTCTGAAGAGTCAGAAGACCTTCGCGAGTCTCAAGAACCATTGCAAAAGCGCATCAAGAAGTATAACTGGATAAAACGAGACTTACAACCTAAACCTATGACTTGGCAACCAATGTGTCACGTTCCTCTTGAAAGAAATCCGATAGAATACAGAAAAAGAAAAAGAAGATACTTTTTTCTCAACCGCATCTCATTCAGCAATATAACAAAAACATGGGGGGTGTGGATTTATGAGACCAGAACATATCTTCACTGTGAATCAGCATTCGAGGGAAAAAGTGGTACATGTCTCTGATTCTTCACTGCATTGATATGTCTGTGCAAAATACTTGGTTGATTTATAGACATTATGGCGGGCAACTGGACTTGCTAAACTTTCGACGTCGTATCGCAAACACAATCATCGACGGTAACAAGCAGCGCGAAAATCCAGGTCCTAGTCGGCCCTCGTCAATAAGATCTGATTCGTGATATGACGGCAAGGGGCACTATGTTGCTAAGCAGGAGAAATGAACCAGGTGTGGACAATGTCACAAGCAATGTCCTACAAGGTGTGTCAAGTACAATATTGGAGTCCACGTAGAATGTTTTATTATGTATCACGCAAAAAGGTAAATAAAAGTCTTTGGTAAAAATCAAGTATTTTTGCATACCTATAGTCCTACTGTACCATATATGGTACGCCCCCCCTGTGCTCCCCCTTTAATTAGGTATTTTAGGTGTCTTTTAGTAAGCTTTTGTTGAAAAAATTTCAAACTTTTACAAAAATAATTATCGGTCTAAATGGGTTAAGTTATGTTATGACTGTAAAAGCTGCAATCACAGCTTCGATCATACTGTATTTGATTATCCGTGCAAGTAATTGCTTTTAAACCACAAAACAATAAACATACTGCCAAAGGAGTAAGCAAAGGCATATTATCTGTCAATATTATCACAAAATATATGACAGATAATATCTCACAATTCATTACGGTTCGGGACATTTCACATTTTTTTAATTTGCACACGTTACGATATTGATGACAGCATAATCTTGTAAACCGACAGTTTTGACACTAGAATTAGTCGCATTATTCGCAAGTATTAGACCTTTTCTGGTCGGAGGAAACCATTTCATAGGAACGGATATCATCCTCTTGACTGCCTCTGTGGCGCGGTCGGTAGTGATACCGCCTGCGGTGCTGGAGGTCGTGGCTTCGATTCCCACCGGAGACAAATATTTGTGTGACCCATAAATGTTTGTCTCAAGAGTCTGGGTGTTTCTATGTATAATATCTATGTATTTAAAATTATATAAGTATTAATATCCGTGGTCTGATACCCATAACACAAGCAGGTTATTCCTAGCTTACTTTGGGATCAGATAGCGTTGTGTGAGATGTCCGTGAATATTTATTATTATTATTTATTATTATCCTACTAGTTCCTCCACACGGTTTTGGACTTGGCTTTGACTGCCTCTTTGGTCTAAAGGCCGTATAGTGACAGCAAATCACGAGCTCGTAGGTTCGATTCCCACAACAATAGAAAAACATGTGATGTCTCAAAAGTCTGAGCAGGGACTCTAAATGCATAACATGCAAGCGGATGCCACGCAGTTTTACCCACGTAGATCTCGTTCCCGTGGGAATATGGGAATAAAATATAGCCTACGTCAGCCCTCAGCACTACATGCAGGGGTAAACAAAATAGAAGAGGCCATCCAGAATAAATCAATGTGCCTCGGCACGTTCATAGACATAGAGGGGGCTTTCGATAGAACTAGCTTCAGAAGCATAACCACGGCACTGACAAGGCATTGAGTGAATACGGCAGTCAGTTAATGGATAGAAAACATTCTGAACAAACGCATTATAAGGCAACAAACAAGTGGAAAGTAGTGCGCAGCGGTGGTCAAAGGATGTCCACAAGGGAGCGTTGTCTCACCGCTGCTATAGAATCTTGATGTAAATGAGCTAAAAACCAAACTAAACGCAAATCACTGTTGGTATGCAGATGACATAACAATACTAACAAAGAGAAACTTCACCAGCACGGTATGTGATGTCACTCAGACGGGGCTTAAGATCGTAGAACGTTGGTGCACTGCCAATGAGCTATCGGTTAACCCAAGCAAGACAGAGCTGGTACTGTTCACAAACAAAAGGATTCTCGATAACTATCGGGTGCCACGTCTCTATGGCACCGAATTACAACTATCAAAAGAGGTTAAGTATCTTGGGGTAATTCTTGACAGTAAACTAAACTGGAGTAACCATCTCGAAAACAAAATAAACAAAGCAACAATCAGATTATGGCAGTGTCGCAGAATGGTAGGAAAAAATGGGAGTTGAGCCCCAAGATCACCCTCTGGCTATACGAATCGATAATCAGACATATTGTCACCTACGGGGCTGTGGTATGGTGGCCACGCACAAGGTTAACCACAGTCAAGGACACCTTGCGAAAATTCTAAAGAATAGCCTGCATGGCAACCACCGGAGGGATGAGAACTACGCCCACCGCTGCCATGGAGGCGATGCTAGCTCGTTCTGTAGGACAAAATGTATACGAGGAGGCTCATTAATTCTTATTAACAAGTCTATAAAATTTAAAGAAGGTAAAGATATAGTAAGCCTCTTTCTTGAACGAGTTATTGAAATAGCTAGTATTGAGTTTGAGCAGTTCATTGTATTAAGCGTATACAGTCCCCCGGATGCTCCATACATACAGTTTGAAGAGAAGCTGGAAGAAGCTTTGAGCAAACCGCAACGCAATAAAGAAAACCGCATTGCAATCGGTTCAGCGGTTGCTGAGATTAGCGTGCACAAACGTACAGACAAACAGACAGTTACGATTTTATTATATATATATATATATATATATATATATATATATATATATATATATATATATATATATATATTTAAATGCCAGTGCTCTAAAAAAACAGTAGTAGTTTGTGGAGATTTCAATGTAGATATTTTAGATTCTTCGCTGGAACCATCAAAGAGACGGAAAATGTTAAATTTATTGAAATCCTTTGGTTTATATAACATATTTCTAGAACCTACTCGTATAACTGCCACTAGTGCTACTTGTATTGATAACATTTTTAGTAATATACACCCTGTGAGGAATTGTATTGTGGACCCTGTAAAATCTGATCATCGAGGACAATCGGCTCTGTACTCTAGAAATATTACCAGAAATAAGAATGTAATCAGTTTTGTACCAGTCAACTCAAAACGCTTAGAAATTTTCCGAGAAAATATAGTAAATAAGATAACAGAATTGCCCGATTACACTACTGTGGATAAATCTTATGCTGATTTATTCAACTTAATCTATGATGTGTTTGGGAAAATTTTTACACCAAAAACAGTATCGTTCGGAAGCAGTTTGTTTTCAGTGACTGGGCAACACCCGGTATTTATAAAAGTCGTAAGAGACTTTATGAACTTTATTCGGAAAAATCATTTAATTTCAACCCTGACTTTCAGGAATATGTTAAAAAATACTCAAATACATTTAGACAGGTCTGTTCCTTGGCAAAATCAAATTTCATTAGAAATAAAATTACAGCTTCGACAAATGTAATTAAAACTACCTGGAACATTATAAATTCTGAATGCGGTAGGTCTAAAACAAGTGAACGAAGCTTTCATTTAAGGATAAACGATCGCCACGTTACAGGGGATCTGGAAGTAGCGACTGAGTTAAACTTTTTCAGTAATATACCTATTGGTATAACGAATACTCTTCGGTCGTCTTCCACTTCCGCTGAGCAATTATTATCAGAATGTGTAGATAGCTGTCAAGACGCGTTCGAATTCACGGCTGTCAACTGTAATGGCATTTTGAAAGCTTTTAAGGCTATTAATGTTAAAAAAACTGCAGACCTATGGGGGCTATCAGTAAAATCTGTGTCTAGTGTCATTGATGTCATTGCCCCCCACTTGGCAGCTGTGTTTAACGATTGCGTTTCAGGGGGTGTATTTCCTGATTTAATGAAACATAGTAAAGTTATACCCTTGTTCAAGGCTGGCAGTGCTTCTGATCCAGGTAATTTCAGACCTGTCTCGGTATTGCCGACTTTGAGCAAGATATTTGAAAAATTAATACTTGAGCAGATGCTGACCTATTTTAACAATCACAAATTATTGCATGTTAAACAGTTAGGCTTCACTAAAGGACGGTCGACTACCGATGCTGGTGTAGATTTGATGAAGAGTATTTATGAGGCCTGGGAAGATAAACATGATGCGCTTGGTGTGTTCTGCGATTTGTCAAAGGCTTTTGATTGTGTTCAACATGAAACATTGATCAGGAAACTGCATCACTATGGGATAAGGAACAAGGCTCTCGATCTTCTGACTTCATATTTGAGCAATAGAACTCAGAGGGTCGATGTTGGTGGCACACGTTCAGAGGGATCGGTGGGTACTATGGGCGTCCCGCAGGGTTCGATACTCGGACCATTTTTATTTTTAATTTTAATAAATGACCTACCCTATTACGTAGGGGACACCAACGGGATTGTTTTGTTTGCAGATGACGCTTCCTTAATTCAAAACTTCAAAATTAAAAGACATCTAGATAACTACGACGATGTCAACAATGCAATCCTGAGAGTAGTACATTGGTTTAATACTAATAATCTTAGCCTGAACGATAACAAAACTAAATGTATTAAATTTACCTTGCCCAATGTAACACAGGCAGAAACCAATGTTCAACTTAATGGCCGAGAGTTGGAACTTGTGAAATCGACGGCGTTCCTAGGGTTGACGGTCGATGCTGGATTGCAGTGGGGTCTACATATTGAAAAGCTAGCAGGCAGGTTAAGTTCAGCAGCATTTGCGGTACAAAAGATTAGGCATTTGACTGATGTAGATACAGCTAGAATAGTTTATTTCAGTTACTTTCACAGTGTTATGTCTTACGGTATTCTACTGTGGGGTAATGCCGCAGATATAAATTCATGCCAGAGAGCCATAAGAGCCATATATAGATTAGGTCCAAGGGTCTCTCTGCGCGAAAAATTCAAAGAGGTAAATATTCTGACTGTAGCATCACAATATATTTTTGAAAATCTTATGTATGTGCAAAAGAATCTATCTAGTTTCGTCAAGTTAAGCGATATACACAGTGTAAATACCCGACATAAAGATAACCTTGCTTGTATCAGTGTAGACTGAAAAAAGTCAGTAATTCCTTCCTGGGTAACTGTATACGTTTTTACAACAGGCTTCCAAATGAAATAAAAAGTATGCCCTTAAATAAGTTTAAAAAGTGTATAAAAAGTGAATTGTGCCGCAGGGGCTACTATTCAATTGACGATTATTTGCTTGACGGGGAAGCCTGGAAATGATCTGCTTGCTCTACTGCATTCTCAAGCAATAGTTTGTGATTTTTAGTTTAAATTTTGTAAATAGAGCACAAAAAGAAAAGCCCGTCGAGTTTCTTGCCAGTTCTTCTCAAGCGGGCCGCGTTCCGAACTGGTGGTACTATTTGCATTGTATTCATTGACGTGTCGCAAGTGCCTATGTATTAGGATTATGCGAAATAAATGTTTTTTTGAGTTTGAGTTTGAGTTTGCTGGGTCTCTCGCCATTACACGTCTTCATCAAACAAGAAGCCGCAGCTACATCTACCAAACTGAAAAGTCTAGGACTTTGGAAACCAACAAAGGTAGCACATTCGGAGATATACATGAACATGGTGGATTCGGAGCCACTAACTGAAGCGATCACCGACACAATACCAAAGCAGTTTGTTAATAATGTTTTTAAACTCACACGACTTGCACTACACATTATATTAGTTGCGGGTCTTTTTCGCGTAAACAATTCAAACATCGCTCACCTCTCGACGTTCCGGCTATGTTACAATAGCCGTGGTCACGAGTAGACTGGGGAATGCAGCGGGCGTCATCGTCTTGTACCGTTGATCTTACAGCTACCCACATATTAGTTTATTAATAACAGTCATTAGGGTCGCGACACACTACACTCACGAGATCCGAACGAACGTTAGGCGGTTTTTCGCGACACTTACACATCTTCACTACATGGTTCCATGTGGACGAAAGTTTATATCCCCCCTCACGGTTGAAATTGTTATGATGCTTCTTGATTTCAACCGCTTCACGAACAATCCTCGGGTAATATCGGCGTTCAGTGGACAAAACTCCCGGTGCATGCAACTCCATCCAGTGATTTGACCCCGATAGTAAGAGATGCTCCGCGATCGCTGATTTTTCGGTTTTGTGGTTCTTGACCGCTGCTATGTGTTCTCTCACTCGTTCTACGATGGTTCGCTTCGTTTGACCGATATACGAGCCTCCACAGCTACAGTCCACCTTGTAAACACCCGGCGTCTGATAAGGAACGGTGTCTTTTGGTGTTCTCATTTGCTGCCAAACCTTTGCCATTGGGGTAAGTATGGTGTTTATTGAAAAATTATTCAAAATGGCACCAGTTTTGTCCGTTACCCCCCTGACATACGGTAAGAACGCCGGCAGCCTGGCAACATCCGGTTGTTTTTCCCTACGGATAGGAGCGGCCGTCCTCACGCTGTACCCGTTTTCATGTAGCACCTTCCGTATGTGGGACAGTTCATCTTCTAAAAACTCGTGGTCACACAGAGCATGAGCCCTGTTAATTAGGGATGTCTGATGATGATGGTGTGACGCAGCGTGAAGGTACCTGTCTGTGTGCGTTGGTTTTCTGTACACCGTGTGCTTCAGGAGTCCATCCTCCCCCACCATGACCTTTACATCCAGAAACGGCAATGTCCTATCACTCTCCAACTTATAGGTGAACGTGAGATTAGGGCGCAATGCATTAAGGTGCTCAAGGAAACGTCCTACCCCCAGACCTTCGCCTTTCATTACGCAGAACACGTCGTCCACGTATCGTTTCCAAAGGCGTACCCCATGCGAGTCGTAATCAATAAGGGTTTCGACGTGCACCATCCATATGTTCGCCATGACCGGAGCTATAGGACTTCCCATTGCGACCCCATCTATCTGCAGGTAATGTTCTCCTTTGTAAACCAAATAACTACCCTCCAAGCAGTTTCGCAGCAATGTCATGTACCCTTCCGACACACCGCCAACTTTGAGTTTTGTCCTTACAATTTCTGTACAATCCTTGACAGGAACATTGGTGAAAAGTGACTCCACATCAAAGCTGACCATTATGTCGGTCGGGTTGAGTCTTATTGCCCAGGATTTCTACAAAATGCCTTGAGTACCTCACGAATGACGTAGTCGTGCCCACCAATGGTTGCAGTACCGACGCCATATGTTTCGCCAATTTATACGATGGTGAGTAAATTTGACTTACAATTGGTCTTAGTGGGACACAGGCTTTATGTATTTTCGGTAGTCCGTAAAGTTTCGGTGACTGTACCACACTCGGTCTATGCAGATTCAGATTATTTAGATTTAGAAGATGAACTGTCCCACATACGGAAGGTGCTACATGAAAACGGGTACAGCGTGAGGAGGGCCGCTCCTATCCGAGGGCGTAGGGAAAAACAACCGGATGTTGCCAGGCTGCCGGCGTTCTTACCGTATGTCAGGGGGGTAACGGACAAAATTGGTACCATTTTGAAGAATTTTTCAATAAACACCATATTTACCCCAATGGCAAAGGTTTCGCAGCAAATGAGAACACCAAAGGACACCGTTCCTTATCAGACGCCGGATGTTTACAAGGTGGACTGTAGCTGTGAAGGCTCGTATATCGGTCAAACGAAGCGAACCATCGCAGAACGAGTGAGAGAGCACATAGCAGCGGTCAAGAACCACCAAACCGAAAATCAGCGATCGCGGAGCATCTCTTACTATCGGGGTCAAATCACTGGATGGAGTTGCATGCACCGGGAGTTTTGTCCACTGTCACCGGGAGTTTTGTCACCGGAGCAGGAACCTTCTCGGAGGATCTGAACATTAATATCGCAACACCCCTAGGCACCCATGGCACAGTATACCAGGCGGAGTGCATGGGCATAATCAAGGCGAAGGAGGCTATTAAAGCCAGGACTGTACAGAACCAGTGAATCAGGATACTAACTGATAGTAGATCGGTCATACAGGCGTTACAAAGCCATAAAATAACATCAGGCATTATCATGGAGTGCCACAAAGGTCTGATGGATATATGCGTAAAGAACAATGTTACCCTACAATGGATAAAAGGACACAGTGGCTCACGAGGTAACGACGCAGCGGACGAGCTGGCAAGAAGAGGCTCATCGCTGACAGCAATGGGCCCTGAACCTATTCTGCCCCTTCCATCTGGATGGGTACGAAACCTGTTAAAACAGCAGACAAGGAGCCAGCACCAGGAATACTGGACCGGCCTTTATACATGCAGACAGGCGAGAGAGGCATTGCCGACAATCAACACCAGATTCTCTCGCAAAATTCTGCAGCTAAACAGGACTAAGATAAGTATAATTACAGGTATAGTTACAGGTCACAGTCCACTTAACAAACATCTCTTTAATTTAGGTGTCATAGACAGCCCCCTTTGCAGAGCTTGCATGGAGACGGATGAAACTGCCAGTCACATTCTTATGGAATGCCCGGAACTGGCAAGATACAGGGCTACACACCTCGGCACAGCAAGGTCGCTCCAGGAAGTCGTCGGCAACGTGAAGAATCTGCTAGACTTCCTGGAGGAACTGGGATGGCAATAGCCATACCACAACCCCTCACGCAAAATATGCGCATTAAATGACGTCGAGTTGCGGAAACCAGCTCGTGTCAACCTAGAACCTAGCCTACGTCACCCGCGGATAGCGTAGCTTCCCAATAGTAAAAAGATATTTCAAATCGGTACAATAAATTCAGAGCCTATTCGATGCAATAAAAAAATCTAATATTTCCTCTTTATAATATTAGCACAGCCTACAGAGTTTTTTCTTTATACTGTGATATTAGCATAGATGTTCACGCCTTTATCCCTGAAGGGGTAGTCAGATGCATAGTATACACCCACATTTCTTCTAATAGTTTTATTTCCCATGTAATAGGTGGTGAGTCTATTGCCATTATTGAAATGGCAATAGGTTGTGACGACCGCGACCCACAGTTGAATTTTTTCATGCAGCCCAAAAGGACTTCAACTCGGTTTAATGATTATGATTTTACTGACACCGGGTGTCGTTTCGAGTTTTCATATTTTGAAAATTGATGAAATTTTGTTTTAGGAAGATGGGACGGTGCTAGAGTGTCAACACAAGTTGCATCCCACACCAGGACCCGACCCATCTCCCACGGTATCAAAGTTATACCATCTGGTCTCTTGCCATCGTCCCTGAAAACGCCATTGGCGGTGGTAAGAGCACGGCGGATGATGTCATTCAGCGCAGCGTGGCGTGAGAAGCGGCCTGCGCTCTTTAAACATGAAAGACCATGATGCCCCAAAGTGTCAACGTTAAAACCGCAGGGGCATCGATGTGGAGCGCAAAGCGTGACGCCAAGTCTCAAACCAACTGAAATTCTTAATTTTAATCTTAATCTTAATAATATAATAATAATATTCATATTCATATTCATAATTAATTCATTCATTCATCATCTATACTAATATTATAAAGAGGTAAAGTTTGTGTGTTTGTTAAATTGTAAGGGGTAATCTCGGAATCTACTGAACCGATTTTAAAAATTCTTTCACCAATAGAAAGCTACGTTATTGTGGAGTGTCATAGGCTATATAGCATCACGCTACGACGAATAGGAGCGGAGCAGTAATTGTAAAGGTTTCAAAAACGGGGGAAAAGTTATTCCTTTTGAGAGCTTCGTTGCGTGTGCTGTGTAAATATTTATAGTTATGTAAAAAATATGTACTACAACATTGTTTCTCTTAAAAAAGTTAAAAAAAAAATTGCGCGATAGCATGTGTCTATCTTTGGGTTGGTGCACAATAACCATTTTAATGGCAATAATTTTTTTCTACAATAATGCCACGGGATACCTCTTTCATAAACGAAATTGTCCTTAAAAATAATGTGACGGGAATACACGCAACGAGAAACCTTTCTCTCTCTTTCTCTCTCACGTAGTATTAAATATTAACGACGAGACGCTACGGGACTACACGCAACGCGACGGGAGTAAATGCGACGGGAACAGGTAATACTCTCTCTTATGTGGCGCAAACGAAGTTGCGCGGGTCAGCTAGTCATTCATCATTCATCATCATATTATAAAGAAGTAAAGTTTGTGTGTTTGTTAAATTGTAAGGGGTAATCTCGGAATCTACTGTACCGATTTTAAAAATTCTTTCACCAATAGAAAGCTACGTTATTGTGGAGTGTCATAGGCTATATAACATCACGCTACAACGAATAGGAGCGAAGCAGTAATGGTAAATGTTTAAAAAATGGGGGAAAAGTTATTCCTTTTGAGAGCTTCGTAGCGTGTGCTGCGTAAATATTAATAGTTATGTAAAAAATATGTACTACAAAATTGTTTCTATAAAAAAGGTCTAAAATAATTGCGCGATAGCATGTGTCTATCTTTGGGTTAGTTGCACACTAACCATTTTAATGGCTATCAATTTTTTTCTACAATAATGCCACGGGATACCTCTTTCATAAACGAAATTGTTCTTAAAAATAATGCGACGGGAATACACGCGACAAGAAACCTTTCTCTGTCTCTCTCTCTCTCTCTCTCTCTCTCTCTCTCTCTCTCTCACGTATTATTGAATATTAACGACGAGACCATATGGGAGTAAACGCAACGCGACGGGATTAAATGCGACGGGAACAGGTAATACTCTCTCTTATGTGGCGCAAACGAAGTTGCGCGGGTCAGCTAAGTATTATTATATACAGATCTGCAACTCCCTGTCGCGCCTCAGCTGTCAGTAGAGTTGAAGTGCGCGTTGACGGACAATTTGCTTACATTTTATTGATCACACGTGCACATTCAAGCTGGAGTTTCCGCCCTGTGCTACTGCCTAAGGTTGGTAGACCCGGGTTAGCCCTCGGAAGGATATTCCCAGAACATGACATGACAGACATTTACATTTGAAGAGTTGTTTTTGGATATCATTGAAACTTAGTGACGATTCAATAAAACAAATTGAATATTCTTAAAACATGTCCAAACCAAATTAAAAGGTAACAGTTACAATGTCTTTTCGTTGAAATACGTCATCCAAGTTAAATCATTTCGTGTGCCCCTACGAAGTTATATTAAATTTCATGCTTGTGTGAATTTATTTGATTCCTATTACGACGTTCCTTTCGCGGGACTTCCTTTTAATATCAGGCATCGGGTGTCATTCCTGTGTAGCCCGTCATCAATCACCTTTAGAGCTTCCTCAAATATTTTTTTGTCATTGTTCGAACAATTTTTTATTCGGAAGTTGATCATTAGATATTGAGTTCTTATCTTGAATATTCATGTGAACGGTTGATGTTATTTTTGTAATGTTTTAATGAGCAATGAATATTTTTTAAATGAATAGTATTCAATTGGTTCTGGCTATTTGACATACACGATTTTATACCTCACACTTAAGTTAGGATACCTTGGTAGAATTTTATGTGTGATGTAAAACATAAATTACGAAACAGTTAAGTGGAAAAGTTTTCTAGATTAAATCTAGCATTTGTGAGATGTACAACCTGAACGTCAGAGCTGCATTCTCACAGCAACTCATTTAACATTTAACTTGCGAGCTCGCCGGCTGTGAGCGGAGCGGAGCGGAGCGAAGCGGAGCGGAGCGGAGCGGCACGACCGCTGTGAAACTGCTTTATCTAGTTCTTCCGAGTTGCGTTGCACTTTCACGAATTGCACCGTGAACTTTCACAAATTGCAAGTTTCCCGAACAACGGAAGAGGTGAAATAAAATATACTTACTACCAAAGTTAGCTGTTTGTTAGACGTGGTATAAAATTACAGTTTTGTGTTCGAACACTGTGGAAGTTAATTTGAGAAAATAGCGTAAAACTGTGGAGCTTGTATCTCGGCGGAACTCGTGTAGTTGTGTTACTGGTGTTGTGAGACACGCCGCTAATGAAACCTTCGTACTGTTCTTGTACTGCAATGTTTTAAGAACTTTGTATTGTATTAGCCACAAAGTATTATTATATTAATTTTTATTTATAGTATAGATACTCGCACAAGGCAGTACATCACACACGCAGAATTAGAACTAATGAAACATTTCATTCATTAGGTCCAATGGCCAATCCAAACCAAGTGAATGAAATGTAAAGGTTACATGAAATCAATTGATGTTCTGTAAACTCGGAGTTCTTAAATTATTTAATTACAATTGAAATATGTAATGTAAAGTAATTTATGTGTGTACATATAATAATGCCGACGTCCACGTTCTACCAAGCAGCACTCCAATTACGCGCTGCAAATATTTTCCCCGGGAATTTAACTTCATCTACATACTGATGCGAGAGAAAAAATTATATTGAACGAATTCATTCCATTTGGGAAATGAATTTGTGGAAATAATGTACCTAGTAATTATGTTTATATACTTCGTTTCGTAAAACTATTCAGATGTCCTTCGGAAGCAAAGGGGGAATTTAGGCAATATCGATAGTTCAAATAGTAGAGATAGTAAAATATATCAGTCTAATTATGACTCAGATACATAATATACGTTCTATATTATCGATATTGTGCTGGGCTAATATATGTTACACTAGCTGTTCCCCGCGGCTTCGACCGCGTAGAAGTCATAATCGCGAACGAGTCGTTATATCGTAAAATCGTAATCCTCCTTTTGCGCCATCGGTTAAAAAATAGCCTATGTCCTTCCCAGGGCCTCGAACTATCCCTATACCAAATTTCATCTCAATCGCTCCAGCCGTTTAGGCGTAAAGGCTAACAGACAGACAAACAGACAGACAGATAGACAGACAGACAGACAGAGTTACTTTCGCATTTCTAATATTAGTAGGGATTTGATCATTTGTATTTCAGACGACGCTAACGCATAGATAATTTTGCGTTCGCTTGCCACGTCACTACGCGTAGCTGAGATAGAAACATACTACCCGTTCGCTCTAAGTTTGCCGCTGGCGTAGAGGCGTATACCAGAATTTTTAATTAGACGAAGTAAATTGACAGTAGGTAATGTCACTTCGTCATAGAAAATAAGCAACATTGTATGAAGAAGTGACATTAGTTGCTGTCAATTTACTTCGTCTAATTAAAAATTTGACTTTAGTATGGAGCCGAGCGGCAAACTTAGAGCGAACGAGCAGTACGGTTATTCAGTTGGGAGTACTCTAGGGTATCCTTCTGAGGCCTTATCCAGGGCTTCCAACCGTAGTCTGTTAGGCAGAATACGTGAGGGTTTTTAGTCGGTAGGAGTCCGGCATTTCATCCATGAGGATTTTCCCTCACGAAAAAACAGGAAAACAATATTGTAATGACTGGCGACAAATTCAACCGCTCCTTTTTCTAAACTTGCGTATTTATAATAAAATTACTTAGATATACTGCGCAAACAAATAGAACCATGTTTTACAGTAGGTATTTCATAATCACATACACTCAAAGTATGTCAATCAATCTAGAAGCGAACACAAGGAAAGAGGGCGGTAGGTACATTATAATATTTATATACTAAATCTTTGATAGAATCACACAAACTGATCGACAGAAATTTGATTGCTTTGTTAGTCTAACGTCTAACGTAACCACACACAAAACAAATTTTCTTCTCGAATAACACAAAATATCTGAAAATAGGAACAAATATGCGTACACATAACATACAAAGGCTCTATTGTATTTGGCTTCTCTTGTATCGTGCGCCGTGTGGATATTGTGTTGACAATTCTGTATATGTGAACATTCACATGTATAGCTTGTTTGTACATATACCTATCTATTTATTTACGTTGTACATAATCATATCAACTCCAAGACTCTCACTGTACAACTTTGTGTTGGTCATGGTCCATTTTGCGTAAAAGTGGCACGCAAAAATACCTACAGGATTGTGCAACACCACATACACGTTGTAAGGCAAAATCGCAAAATATTTTTGTAATCCGCGATTCCCGAACGATTGAACATTAGAAACGATTGTACCTAGGTAGTTATTGCGGACAACTACAGAGGAATATATGGGTCGCAAGTCCCAGACACACATTCAGTGTTCCCCTGTGTACCATGCTAAGGACCCGGCGCCCGCAATGTGAATCCATAGAATGCGAAAATAGGTTTCTTTTATCAATAACTTCATAGTGAGACATTTATCTTTACTTCTATACCAATATTTTAGAGGTATAAAAGGTGAGATTCGTTGTCTGTAATCGATATTTTCGTATTTGTATATTTAATGATGATAACTATGATCAATCGATTTTTTAATTCCTTTACACAAAGATCGCTAAATTATACTGAAATGGCAGAGACTATGAATCATGATGTACATTATATTAAAATGGAAGCCATGGAACTCACTGTATGGTAAAACCGTAGCTGCGGGACATAATTACATTGATGGTTGGTAATGAGTCCTTCCATTGTTTACATTTAAGGTTTTTATTAAATGAAACGTAGACCACAAGACAACAAACAACCTACGAGAAAATTAAGTCTCAGTCAGAACAACAGTCGTATTCTTGTTTACTGCCGCAGTGACATAAAAAGTGCAATACCAACGTGGACTATTAGATTTGTCTTTGTCGCCTGAGCTCTTTGTAATACACGATGATGATGAATTCACAACATAATATCTTAAAAAGAAATATAAAAACCCAGATTGTTCATAAGACACTGAGTTACTGGCAAACGTATTTCATTTACTAGTATGTATAGACATCGTAACCAGACATTTTGAGAGATACCCTTGTAAAGGAAGATGAAGGTTGGAATGTTTCAAGATATATTTGGAATTAAGTTTTTATTTATTTATATTTACTTGATAGCGTAATCGTTATGAAAGCTCTTATGATTTATTACTTTTAGTGTTATACTGTTTCTAAAGAGAGAAAAATGTAATACTGCTCATAATTGACATATGAATATGACATTCGCGTCCTTTATGTACCGAACGATTTTCGATTTGACTAACTTCATGCTATAATTTTTATGCTTATTCATTGTAAATCTCATCTTTGAAGATTGTATTTTTATTCGATATGGGAATTTCTGAAATTAGTCTCATATAAAATGTCTGAAATCAGTAAATAGATCAATTTTACTATTATTATGTAGAAAATACATCGAACCCCGTTGTACTACTTCATTGGGTCCACCAAAAGTTCGCGCTCATTGCTCTTTTAGTAGGTAATATGCTATACGTGTTATCCTTTTTCAACACTCCCAACTCTAGAGAAATGATTTCATATCATGTTTACGTCACCGCAGCCACTTTCGTATTATAATGTATGTTTGTATATGCTAGAACATGCACTTTTTATCCTCATATAAATATTTGACAGTAGCAGTTTGTAGGCAAAGCCAGTACAAAATGCTTCAAATGACTATTCGTAACTTTTCTTTAAAACATTTGTTCCAGCGCAGAAGGGATTTGTACTTTTAGAAATAAAATCGTTAATAATATTAATATGTAGCGAGTAGTGAGCTTCAAGGCTAGTTTATTTGAAGTGACGGACATTGGTACATAGTAGTTAAAGTGCAGAAACAATTACTAGTGATGCGCGTACACACGGAACGTACTAGATAGGTGTGGATGACATCGACGATGCGTGAACAATATTTTTATTCACCCATCACAAGCTATGTGGATAACAATTTGCTTAAATTGATGGATGAAAGACTTATGAGACTAGACAAAATAACATTATTTTTATCCTGACAGTCATTCGCGAATATAATTTTATTATAATCACGCTTAGGATCCTACATAAACATGATCATAGGACAGAGCGAGAAGAGTCGTGCCCGAAATAATTGTATTACAGCCGCACACCTTGTTAGCTCCGTAATGAACCTACTCTAAGCTTAAGCTCGTGCCCAGTTGTCACGTTCCGGACTTGACTGAGGGTCGATTAATTATTTTTAAGAGGTTTAAAGGGTTACTCGATTCAAACCGTTTTAACCTTTTTAAGAATACTCAGTATTCATAATGGCTTTTGTATTTTCCTAATTCAATACTTACGCCATTTTTTAAAAAAACACGTTTATTTTGATGTGTACCGTGTTTCATTTGTTGCTTTTTAGGGTTTCGTAGCCAAATGGCAAAAACGGAACCCTTATAGATTCGTCATGTCTGTCTGTCTGTCTGTCTGTCTGTCTGTCTGTCCGTCCGTGTGTCACAGCCACTTTTCTCCGAAACTATACGGCCTATGCTATTGAAACTTGGTAATTAGATGTATTCTGTGAACCGCATTAAGATTCTTATATAACACTAGAAAAAAAGCAGTAAATTTTGGGGGTCCCCATACTCAGAACTGAAACTCAATTTTTTTTTTTCATCAAACCCATACGTGTGTGGTATCTATAGATAGGTCTTCTAAAATGCTGTTGAGGTTTCTTACATCATTTTTATCTAAAGTGAATAGTTTGCGCAAGAGGGACTTCCAAAGTCGAAAAATGAGTGTCCCCCCCCTCTAACTTCTAAACTAACAGAGTGAGAAATCTAAAATAAATATATGATGTACATTGCCATAAAAACTACCAACGAAAATTGGTTTGAACGAGATAGAGCTGGTAGTTTTTTTTTAATACGTCATAAACCGCAATCTTCGGTTAGAAAAATCACTACCACTGCGAACGTGTTAAAACCATAATATACAAATGTACTCTGTGGTTAAAAGTTTAAAACATCAATCAAAGTTACAACGAACTATAAGAACTTTTATATTATGTTACTTGCTGCTACGAAACCCTTCATGGGCGAGTCCAACTCGCACTTGGCCGGTTTATTTACATACTCGGCCATTTAGCGACATACCTATCTCTTTATATAAGGACCATGAATGGAGTGTTATCTGTTCAGGCTCAAAGTGCCTGATCGTTCTTGCAGAGCATTTATTATTTCATCAACTCATTTTTTATTTCTAACAATTTGTAATTAACTACCTAATAACTAGACCTACGATTAGTTTTTCTTTTCAGTTCAAATATTCAATATATTCAAGATATCAAATGTTTGGCTCCAAGTGTCAGCGTAGAAAGTATCCAAGTCACTATGCTCATATGTATCAATAACACTAACGAATTAAAGCATTGATAGAGCTCATATAGGTACCCATTTTACAAGCATATACCTAGTTATTATATAAGACTATACATGCATGTATACTTTTAGGCATACTTTTGTACCATTCTACTCCTTCCATTAAAATCTAATAACAAAATGCTTACTTTATTATATATAAAAATGGTAACTTGTACAATAAGATAAATTATGTCTCGCACAATGAACCATTTCACGCGCATTTCACCGACATCATGATAAATCCAGTAAAGTGCCAAGTTCATCCTCTATTGCTATGATAGTTCCCTATTGCGGGGCCATTCGTCACGTTTTTGCCGGCCACTGCTAACAAAGTGCGAAAGCTTTGTTTACCGTCGAACGCCATAAATCAAAGGCTGTGTGTACTCCAGCGGGCGATAACTTGTGGAGCGGACTGAACTTGGGACGCCGGACTAAATCTCCACGTATGTTGCTCAATAGGGAAGAAAATGGGCCGCGGCCGGTTTGTTTGAACAGAGATTAAGTTAGTTTCTTGTTCCCCTTGTGTGTTTTACTTTCTACGTCCCCGACTCGTAATACACCTACATCACACCAAAATAGCATTCTGTATGTAATTCATTTTCCTGAAATTTCATACTGAACCTGTTATTCTAAATTATTTATACATTTATGAAGTTGTGTCTGTGTCTTGAATAATGTAGGTATGCAAATTGTTTCACAAAATGACGGAATATTTAGATACCCCACTTTTTGTTTGTCATTCTATCTACCGCAAGAACGTGGAAATACACTCGAGAGCAATGAATCCGGGTCACTTAAAGAATCCTAAAAATCTCGGAAACTAAAAATGCTAGGTTAATGCAATAAATTGTATTTAATAGACAATGTAATACTCCTTAAATGAAGGTATTAAAACTTCTTAGTTATTGTAAAGTTATATCATAAAAAAATCAAATTTGAAAAAGGGCCACTTTCGAAGATGGAACTACGAAATTACAGCATTTGGTGTTGCTTTTGTTTGTAATCTGTCATTTATGTGGGTACATAAACCATGTTGATAGTGCTCTATATTCATTAATCAAGCTGAAATTATGTCGCTTACGCCTGAAGAATGCACCAGAATACTTACAATGCTGGAAACCGGCCGGAGTCAGCGCGATACAGCCAGGACTGTCGGTGTGTCGCTGTCAACAGTACAAAGAGTTCTCCGACGTTACGAAGAAACTGGTTCCTATCATCATCATCATCAAACCTATCATTTTTAGTTTCCGAGATTTTTAACATTCTTTAAGTGACCCGGATTCATTGCTCTCGAGTGTATTATGTATCTAACAAGTAAAGTAAAATACACTCGAGAGCAATGAATCCGGGTCACTTAAAGAATGTTAAAAATCTCGGAAACTAAAAATGATAGGTTAATGCAATAAATTGTATTTAATAGACAATGTAATACTCCTTAAATGAAAGTAAAAAAAATATGAGTCACCATACATTTTATTAACACAAAATTACATAAAGAAAAAACTGCCGATCTCTCCTTAAAACAAAAATAGGAAACATGAAATTTTTGAACTTTATTACGATTTTCTTGAATTTTAATACTTCGTATTGCCTCCTCGTGCTTCCATTACTGCGTTTACGCGGTTTGGCATGCTGTACACCAAGTTCCTTATACGATTTTGGGGAATATTCTCCCATTCCTCTGTGAGAGCAATTTTGAGCTCACGAAGCGTGATTGGGGGAGGGTTTCGTTGTTTTACGCATCTGCCTAGCTCGTCCCAAGCATGCTCGATCGGGTTGATATCCGGGCTGTGCGCTGGCCACTCCATACGAGTAATGTTCATCTCTTGAAGGTAGTCATTCACAATCCTACCTGTATGAGGTCGGGCATTGTCATGCATAAATATAGCATCCTCACCTAAATTGACCATAAATGGACCAACGTGATCATTGAGGATTTCTTCCACATATCTTACGCTAGTTAAAGAGCCGTTTTCTATGATCACCAGCTCTGTGCGACTTTCAGAAGAAATTCCGGCCCACACAAGTACAGACCCACCACCGTAGGCTACTTTTTCTTCGATGCATGCTTGCTTGAATCTTTCCCCTGGTCTTCGATACACTCTGTGTCTTCCATCGTGCTTGTAGAGCATAAATTTTGATTCGTCGGAGAACATAACTTTTGACCAATCTTCAATACTCCAATTTACGTGGCTCTGGGCATACCTTAGTCTCGAAATACGATGCCCACGCTCCAGTTTAGGGCCGTTTGCAGGTCTAAGGGGTTTTAAGTTAGATTCAGCAAGCCGACGTCTTACTGTCCATGCACTTGGGTTACTTCCTCCGAGGCGTCGAAACTGATTGGTGAGTTCAGTTCCTGTGAGAAAGCGATTTCGAAGCATGGTGTTCACCAAGTATCGGTCTTCTCGTGCTGTGGTACACCTGGTTCTGCCCGTTCCTGGTCTGCGTAGGTTAGAACCAGTTTCTTCGTAACGTCGGAGAACTCTTTGTACTGTTGACAGCGACACACCGACAGTCGTGGCTGTATCGCGCTGACTCCGGCCGGTTTCCAGCATTGTAAGTATTCTGGTGCATTCTTCAGGCGTAAGCGACATAATTTCAGCTTGATTAATGAATATAGAGCACTATCAACATGGTTTATGTACCCACATAAATGACAGATTACAAACAAAAGCAACACCAAATGCTGTAATTTCGTAGTTCCATCTTCGAAAGTGGCCCTTTTTCAAATTTGATTTTTTTATGATATAACTTTACAATAACTAAGAAGTTTTAATACCTTCATTTAAGGAGTATTACATTGTCTATTAAATACAATTTATTGCATTAACCTAGCATTTTTAGTTTCCGAGATTTTTAGGATTCTTTAAGTGACCCGGATTCATTGCTCTCGAGTGTACTTTCACGGAGGATAGAACTGAAAACATAATTTAAAAAAGACGTGTGGCACTCGGGGACTGCCGCGGTAAAGCTATTACATAGCATTTTTTACCAACTATGCTAGTATAATTATTTCTATATAAGAATACTAGCTGATGCCCGCAGCTTCGCCCGCGTAAAATTTGTTACCGCGGGAAGTTATTCCCGGGATAAAAGGTAGCCTATGTGTTATTCCAGACTATAATGTATCTCTGTACCAAATTTCAGCCCGATCCGTTCAGCGGTTTGAGCGTGAAAGAGTAACAAACATCCACACTCACAAACTTTCGCATTTATAATATTAGTAAGATTTTAAGGCCTATGTTCAACAAAGTAAAGTACCAAGTACCTACTTGACTGTGGACATTTGGGCTTTTGGACTTTTGGCCTATTGGCCTTTTGGACTTTCGGCCTTTTGGCCTTTTGGACTTTTGGACTTTTGGACTTTTGGCCTGTCCCAGTCCCAAAAGTCCCAAAAGTCCCAATAGTCCCAAAAGTCCCAAAAGTCCCAAAAGTCCCAAAAGTTCCAAAAGTCCCAAAAGTCCCAAAAGTCCCAAAAGTCCCAGAAGTCCCAAAAGTCCCAAAAGTCCAACAGTCCAAAAGTCCAAAAGTCCAATAGTCCAAAAGTTCAAAAGTCCAAAAGTTTTTGGTCCAAAGTCCAAAAAACCAAATTCCAAAGGTCCAAAAGCCCAAAAGGCCAAAAGTCCAAAAGTACAAAAGTCCTAAAGTCCAAAAGGCCAAAAGTCCAAAAGTCCCAAAGGCCACCCAAAAGGCCAAAAGTCCAAAAGTACAAAAGTCCTAAAGTCCAAAAGGCCAAAAGTCCAAAAGTCCCAAAGGCCAAAGTCCAAAAGGCCAAAATTCCACTCCATCTAACCTCACCCCACCCCACCTCACACCAATTCACCTCACCACACCCCACTTCACTTCACCCCACCCTACACACCTCAGCCCACCCCACTTCACCCTACTTCACTTCATATACATAGGTACACGTTATGCAAACGCTCACGTGTACACGTTGGTATATGAAGTGCGAGATACACGAACGTGGCCGAGCGTGGCCGAAGGTAGCCGAGAGTGTGATTTATTTTCGTGACACAATTTCTGGATTCGGTCTCCACGCAAGGCCCGCGATAGAAGCTATGCAATAGCTTAATAGGTATTTTGTTTTAGAACTTTTTAAGAAGAACAATTATTTTGTAATAAATTATTTTTATGTAACTTCAACCATTTACGCAGAGGCTCAACGGATACTCTTATAACGATTAAATGTTTTCGTTTTCGAAACATTCCTCATTGCTGCACCGCTCCTATTAATCTTAGCATTATGTTATGTAGCCTATAGCACTATCCATAAATGTACCTACTTACTATCGAACAGTTTTTTAAACCCTACCAGTAGTTTCAGTAAGGCTTGCCTTGGTATGATGTGATCATGGTCCCTTTGCAGCGTGTGTCCAATCCAGCGCAGCAGCTACACTTCCGACGTTTGATCTGTTGGTGGATAGGGGTCTCACTGCAGCGTTCCAATAGTCTTACGTTCGTGATGTTCTCGGGCCCGTATGTACCGAGGATCCATTGGAGGCAGCGTTTGACGAAGACTTATAGCTGGTAGCTGGTGCGAAATGTCTTTAGTGACCTTCCATGTCTCGCATCCAAAAGTAAACGTTAAAACTGTACTGCTAACTGCTATACAGCAGTTAGCAGTACAGTTTTAACGTTTACTTTGTTTTGAGTTTGACTCTTCGTGTCCATTTTCGCAACTGCCTACGGGGCGCAGCTGTGTAATGTTCTGGCCTTGGCGAGACTCGAAATGATGTAGGGTACTCTTCTATCCCATCAGTTTCTGACACGACACTCCCGAGGTACGTGAATTAGTGCCTCCACCACATCTCTTGCGTCTGTCGATTTTAATTTCAGTCCAGCCATTCGCTGCCTCCTCCTGCTCGTTGTCCTGCACGTTGTCCTGCAGACATGCATGACGGCGTGTGTGTGCCTCAGCAGGCACAGGACATCGGCATCATTTAAATCCTCCAGGATATCAGTATAGGCCCCATTCTATGCCGCGCCGATTGTTCTTTGCGGTATTCAGCATTATACCATCTATTTTCTATGGATGGTTGTTAACTATCCTGTTATCTTCATAACGATCCTCTAAGGTAGGTACAGTATGTATTTTCAAAAGAGTTTGTGAACTCTATTTTTAATTTCTTTTTCAGAATATTGATGACATTTGATTGATGTCATTTTATACACGTTACGTCTACTACATTGATACATGTAATAAAATTCTAACACGCCGGTGTTTGTATGTAAATTGTTTATACTGAGGAAAATTCTATACTGAGGAATAGCTTTAACCATTAAGCTCTATTTTGATTAAGCAAACAGGGCAGATTCACACGCTACTTGATGAGTATGATTAATAAATACCTCTAATTTCATAGACCTTGTGTGACGTAAACAAAGTTGCGAGGGTCAGCTAGTTAAAAGATAAAACAATAGGTTTCTTCTTATCTACTTAAAAACTATTTTTACAAATTTTATGGTAATAATAGACATTCTTTGAAATATGCATGTATGGTATTGTTGTGACTTTTATGACACGTTTAAAGTACATAGGTATGGGATAGATGGCGCTCGCGGCTACGTCAGCGTGAAATTTTCTTCCCGCTTCCCATGGGAACGTACTCCCGGGTTTGGTTATCTTTATAGCAGTATTATATATAAATTAACAAAACAAAAAATAATACTGCATTGGTGATAATAATAATAAAATGTATTTATATAGAGTACTCACTCATTTTCTTTCACTATTTTTCGTGGTTCGTTAATAAATGCACTTTGTTTATTCATATTTAAAACACTTTTTACACAAATTATACGAGTACAGTTCACTGTTGTACATAGATGATGAATACCTATACGCCTATAGTCGAATTTTTATTTAGACGAAGTAAATTGACAGCAACTAATGTAATTGACAGCATCGAAATTGTCATTTCACATTAAGAACTCTAAATTCGACCAGCACTCTTAGTTCAACTTTGGTCGAGTGGTTAAGACGCGGATCGTTACGCAGAAGGCGCAAGGTCGATTCTGGGTACAAGCATCAATTTTTGGATTATTTGACATAATAATAATATATGACGACTGCAGAGTTCATAATTAATTGACGTAAACAAAAAAATTATGAAGTGCGAGACGAGATACACGAACGTGGCCGAAGGTAGCCGAGAGTGTGATTCGTTTTCGTGACACAATTTCTGGATTCGGTCTCCACGCAAGGCCCGCGATAGAAGCTATGCAATAGCTTAAAATATAGGTAAAAGTATGGGTACTTTTTTTATATTTAGCTCGCCAAATTGACGTCGCCACCAGCCTGATGGAAAGCCGTAGCGCATCTAGCGATTGGAGGCACTTCTGACAGTGGTCCTCAAGTTGACGGCCCTGTGATGTGCCTCTACACGCTCCTCTTGAAGAACGCGGGATTGTAAGATGAGGGAAACACGTGTGCGGGCAGGTCGTTCCATGTTTTTATAGTTCGACAGAGGAACGATCTTTTGAAACGCTCAGTTCTGGCGAAAATTCTCTCCACTGTGTATGAGTGGCACCTCTGCCCGGCACGCGTTGTTCGAGATCGGAAAGGAGAGGGTGGGATCAGGTTGAAGAGCTTCTCAGAACGAGTCGGAACGTTAATCCGAAACTCGTTTGTTCGAATAAACTGTTGACAGAATCATTTTTGGCAGTCGTCTCCTTTCATAGAAAGCACGGTTGGCAGTAATCACTACACGTAGAAAGCACGGTTCGCCGAAGAATCCTTCCATAGAAAGCACGGTTGGCAGAAATCACTATTCGTAGATAGCAAGGTTCGCCGAAGTATTGGTTGATATAATCATTGTTGCACAGATGTCATGTTTGTTCGAAAGCACTGTAGGCAGAAACCTCTGTACATAGATAGCACGGTTCGCCGAATTAATTGTTAATAGAATCATTATTCATAGAAACCTTGGTTCATAGAAAGCGCGGTTGGCAGAAACCTCTGTACATAGATAAAACTTCATTCCGAAAGATTTTTTGATAGAAACCACTTTTTCCAGATACATCGAGTCACAGAAAGCTCGTTACAAAGAATAATCTAATAACTTTGGTCGTTTTAAGCTTTCCTCAATCTAAAGTCCCTTTCTTGCCCTCGATACTATCGTTGGGGTAGAACCACAGAGTACATTTGTATATTATGAGATAGAGACGTCACTCGACTAAGTGACGACACCAGCGGTGCCAAGCAGCTATTGCAAGAAACTTTCTGACTGCGTGGCCATGATATAAAAATCGAGTGTAACAAATATATTTAAGTAAACTTGAATCTTTTAGAAAAAAATGTTTTAAGGTCGTAAAAAGTAATAATAAACTACCTTGGCCAGAAAAGTAGTCTTACTTATATGACCCTATGTAACGAAACCATACCGCGATTTAAAAAAAGGCACAGCGCCATCTAGTTGTGAATTTTTAACTAAAATAATAGATTTTTTAATATTGCATACAGCGCCAACTACAACGTGTTTCTGGAAACTCTTACGTTATAATGAAACGAAATTAAATATCATGACAAGTCTCAATGTAACTGCAACGTTGAGAACCTACGTAAGTTGGTTACATTATAATTCAATGCTCAGTTCTAAGTGATAACACCATGGGTAGAACCACAGGAAAAAAACGTATCCGAGGGACTATCAAGCTATCCAGCAGTACTATACTAACCCTTTGCTTTCTGTGATCCGATGTATCTGGAAAAAGTGGTTTCTATCAAAAAAGCTTTCGGAATGAAGTTTTATCTATGTACAGAGGTTTCTTCCAACCGCGCTTTCTATGAACCAAGGCTTCTATGAATAATGATTCTATTAACAATTAATTCTGCGCACCGTGCTATCTATGTACAGAGGTTTCTGCCTACAGTGCTTTCGAACAAACATGACATCTGTGCAACAATGATTCTATCAACCAATACTTCGGCGAACCGTGCTTTCTACGAGTAGTGATTTCTGCCAACCGTGCTTTCTATGAAAGGAGACGTCTGCGAAAAATGATTCCGTCAACAGTTTATTCGAACAAACGAGTTTCGGATTAACGTTCCAGGCTCTCTCAGAACATTCACCGTGATACATTCGGTAGAAGGCAGCCAAGGACGCTATGGTTCTTCGCTGCGCTAACGGTTCAAGGCCTCCCTATATCCATCAGGACAGCCAATTAATTTTAAACTGAGTAAATACAATAAATAACTAATGTTTGTATTGGTAATTCTCATACAACGAACCAGTATTAATTACATAATCAAAGCTAATTTCCTAACACAAATATAGGATACTTCATCACTTTGTACCATTACTGTTTACATAATACAAACAGACACACACACACACACACACACACACACAGAAAGAGAGAGTGAAAGAGACACACACACACATTCACACACACAGTTGAAACAGATCTATGCTTTAGAAATATGTTCAATATCAAATTATCACGGGTTCAAAACTCATATCAATAACGTTTGTATTGACAAAACTACAATTTTCGAGGTTCAATCTAAATATACATAACTCAAAGGTGACTGACTGACTGACATAGTGATCTATCAACGCACAGCCCAAACCACTGGGCGGATCGGGCTGAAATTTGGCATGCAGGTAGATGTTATGACGTAGGCATCCGCTAAGAAAGGATTTTGATAATTTCTACCCCCAAAGGGATAAATTACGGGGAGCGGAAACGGGAACAAATTTTACGCGGGCGAAGCTGCGGGCATCAGCTAGTAATAAAGTAAATAGTACTTAAAAGTCAACTCTCCTCACAAATAGAGTGCGGATGTCAAACCACGGTTTATAAAATAAAAATATAAACCATCCCTTGTCAATTCCTATTGAGTTTCGGATCAAATTTATCGTTTGTCCCCTAAAGCCACGAGCGCCGGGGCCTGTTCTGTGAACAAATATTTTAATGTTTTTTATTTGATGGATCATGTTTTTTGATGTCACAAAGCTACATGATGCCTCCCGAAATACGTATGTGAAGTTAGCGTCTCATATGTTAGCGTCTCATAGTTTGAAAGGAGTTCTTATAGCGTCCAGCATAGTTCTAGAGTTCCTGATACTTTTTATCGATAGTTCCGCAGAATTAAATACAGAAAACGGCATTCTAAAAAATGAGACGCTAACGACCGGAAGTTAGCGTCTCATTATAGTGAAACTGAAAAATCAAACAGGAATGGTTCTTCAACGAATAGTTCTAGAGTTCTCTGTGTGAAGTTCAGCAGAGTTCTAGCTCGTTAAGAATTTTATGAACAGTCAGAATGAACGGTAAATCATTACGACAGTGAGACGCTGTCTCACTATGACGAGTTCTGGCTTCTACGAGGGTTCCAAACGATGAGTACTTATTTTCTGTGTAAAGTTCAGCAGAGTTCTAGCCTCTATCGTCGTTAAGAATTTTTTGAACAGTCAGAATGAACGAAAAATCATTACGACAGTGAGACGCTGTCTCACTATGACGAGTTCTGGCTTCTACAAGGGTTATAAGCAATCAGTAAAGATCTTTTGTGTGGAGTTCAGCGGAGTTCTACCCTCTATCGTCATTAAGAATTTCTTGAACAGTCAGAATGAACGAAAAATCATTACGAAAGTGAGACGCTGTCTCACTATAACGAGTTCTGCCTTCTATAAAGGTTCTAAGCAATCAGTAAAGACCCTTTGTGTGGAGTTCAGCTAAGTTCTACCCTCTATCATCATTAAGAATTTTTTGAACGGGTAGAATGACTGAAATATCATTACAACAGTGAGACGCTGTCTCACTATGGCGAGTTCTGGCTTCTACAAGGGTTCTAAGCAATCAGTAAAGATCCTTTGTAGGGAGTTCAGCGGAGTTCTAGCCTCAATCGTCATTAAGAATTTTTTGAACAGTCAGAATAAACGAAAATTTGTTACGACAGTGAGACGCTGTCTCACTATGACGAGTTCTGGCTTCTACAAGGGTTATAAGCAATCAGTAAAGATCTTTTGTGTGGAGTTCAGCGGAGTTCTACCCTCTATCGTCATTAAGAATTTCTTGAACAGTCAGAATGAACGAAAAATCATTACGAAAGTGAGACGCTGTCTCACTATAACGAGTTCTGCCTTCTATAAAGGTTCTAAGCAATCAGTAAAGACCCTTTGTGTGGAGTTCAGCTAAGTTCTACCCTCTATCATCATTAAGAATTTTTTGAACGGGTAGAATGACTGAAATATCATTACAACAGTGAGACGCTGTCTCACTATGGCGAGTTCTGGCTTCTACAAGGGTTCTAAGCAATCAGTAAAGATCCTTTGTAGGGAGTTCAGCGGAGTTCTAGCCTCAATCGTCATTAAGAATTTTTTGAACAGTCAGAATAAACGAAAATTTGTTACGACAGTGAGACGCTGTCTCACTATGACGAGTTCTGGCTTCTACAAGGGTTATAAGCAATCAGTAAAGATCTTTTGTGTGGAGTTCAGCGGAGTTCTACCCTCTATCGTCATTAAGAATTTCTTGAACAGTCAGAATGAACGAAAAATCATTACGAAAGTGAGACGCTGTCTCACTATAACGAGTTCTGCCTTCTATAAAGGTTCTAAGCAATCAGTAAAGACCCTTTGTGTGGAGTTCAGCTAAGTTCTACCCTCTATCATCATTAAGAATTTTTTGAACGGGTAGAATGACTGAAATATCATTACAACAGTGAGACGCTGTCTCACTATGGCGAGTTCTGGCTTCTACAAGGGTTCTAAGCAATCAGTAAAGATCCTTTGTAGGGAGTTCAGCGGAGTTCTAGCCTCAATCGTCATTAAGAATTTTTTGAACAGTCAGAATAAACGAAAATTTGTTACGACAGTGAGACGCTGTCTCACTATGACGAGTTCTGGCTTCTACAAGGGTTCTAAGCAATCAGTAAAGATCTTTAGTGTGGAGTTCAGCGGATTTCTACCCTCTATCGTCATTAAGAATTTTTTGAACAGTCAGAATGAACGAAAAATCAGTACGAAAGTTAGACGCTGTCTCACTATAACGAGTTCTGGCTTCTACAAGGGTTCTAAGCAATCAGTAAAGATCCTTTGTGTGGAGTTCAGCAGAGTTCTACCCTCTATCGTCATTAAGAATTTTTTGAACAGTCAGAATGAACAAAAAATGATTACGAAAGTGAGACGCTGTCTCACTATAACGAGTTCTGGCTTCTATAAAGGTTCTAAGCAATCAGTAAAGACCCTTTGTGCGGAGTTCAGCGGAGTTCTACCCTCTATCGTCATTAAGAATTTTTTGAACAGTCAGAATGAACGAAAAATCATTTCGAAAGTGAGACGCTGTCTCACTATGACGAGTTCTGGCTTCTACAAGGGTTCCAAACGATGAGTACTTATTGTCTGTGTAAAGTTCAGCCGAGTTATAGCCTCTATCGTCATTAAGAATTTTTTGAACAGAGTGAACGAAAAATCATTACAAAAGTGAGACGCTGTTTCACTATGACGAGTTCTGGCTCCTACAAGGATTCTAAGCAATCAGTAAAGATCCTTTGTGTGGAGTTCAGCGGAGTTCTACCCTCTATCGTCATTAAGAATTTTTTGAACAGGTAGAATGACCGAAAAATCATTGTGAAAGTGAGACGCTGCCTCACTATGACGAGTTCTGGCTTCTACAACGGTTCTAAGCAATCAGTAAAGATCTTTTGTGTGGAGTTCAGTGGAGTTCTACCCTCTATCGTCTTTAAGAATTTTTTGAACGGGTAAAATGACCGAAAAATCATTACAAAAGTGAGACGCTGTCTCACTATGACGAGTTCTGGCTTCTACAAGGGTCCTAAGCTAACAGTAAAGATGCTTTGTGTGGAATTCGGCGGAGTTCTAGCCTCTATCGTCATTAAGAATTTTGTGAACAGTCAGAATGAACGAAAAATCATAACGAAAGTGAGACGCTGTCTCACTATAACGAGTTCTGGCTTCTATAAGGGTTCTAAGCAATCAGTAAAGATCCTTTGTAGGGCGTTCAGCGGAGTTCTAGCCTTAATCGTCATTAAGAATTTTTTGAACAGTCAGAATAAACGAAAATTTGTTACGACAGTGAGACGCTGTCTCACTATGACGAGTTCTGGCTTCTACAAGGGTTCTAAGCAATCAGTAAAGATCTTTTGTGTGGAATCAGCGGAGTTCTACCCTCTATCGTCATTAAGAATTTTTTGAACAGGTAGAATGACCGAAAAATCATTACGAAAGTGAGACGCTGCCTCACTATGACGAGTTCTGGCTTCTACAACGGTTCTAAGCAAATCTTTTGTGTGGAGTTCAGTGGAGTTCTACCCTCTATCGTCTTTAAGAATTTTTTGAACGGGTAAAATGACCGAAAAATCATTACAAAAGTGAGACGCTGTCTCACTATGACGAGTTCTGGCTTCTACAAGGGTTCTAAGCTAACAGTAAAGATGCTTTGTGTGGAGTTCGGCGGAGTTCTAGCCTCTATCGTCATTAAGAATTTTGTGAACAGTCAGAATGAACGAAAAATCATAACGAAAGTGAGACGCTGTCTCACTATAACGAGTTCTGGCTTCTATAAGGGTTCTAAGCAATCAGTAAAGATCCTTTGTAGGGAGTTCAGCGGAGTTCTAGCCTTAATCGTCATTAAGAATTTTTTGAACAGTCAGAATAAACGAAAATTTGTTACGACAGTGAGACGCTGTCTCACTATGACGAGTTCTGGCTTCTACAAAGGTTCTAAGCAATCAGTAAAGATCTTTTGTGTGGAGTTCAGCCGAGTTCTACCCTCTATCGTCATTAAGAATTTTTTGAACAGTCAGAATGAACGAAAAATCATTACGAAAGTGAGACGCTGTCTCACTATAACGAGTTCTGGCTTCTATAAAGGTTCTAAGCAATCAGTAAAGACCCTTTGTGTGGAGTTCAGCGGAGTTCTACCCTCTATCATCATTAAGAATTTTTTGAACGGGTAGAATGACTGTAAAATCATTACAACAGTGAGACGCTGTCTCACTATGGCGAGTTCTGGCTTCTGCAAGGGTTCTAAGCAATCAGTAAAGATCCTTTGTGTGGAGTTCAGCTGAGTTCTACCCTCTCTAGTCTGCTGGTAGATATTTCTTTTAGAAATAAGCAGTACCATTGTAACTGTGTTTCTTCCTACTGTTACTCGCCAGAACTCGCCATAGTGAGACAGCGTCTCACTGTTGTAATGATTTTTCAGTCATTCTACCCGTTCAAAAAATTCTTAATGATGATAGAGGGTAGAACTCAGCTGAACTCCACACAAAGGGTCTTTACTGATTGCTTAGAACCTTTATAGAAGCCAGAACTCGTTATAGTGAGACATCATCTCATTTCGTAATGATTTTTCGTTCATTCTGACTGTTCAAAATATTCTTAATGACGATAGAGGGTAGAACTCCGCTGAACTCCACACAAAGGATCTTTACTGATTGCTTAGAACCCTTGTAGGAGCCAGAACTCGTCAGAGTGAGACAGCGTCTCACTTTTGTAATGATTTTTCGTTCATTCTGACTGTTCAAAAAATTCTTAATGGCGATAGAGGGTAGAACTCCGCTGAACTCCACACAAAGGGTCTTTACTGATTGCTTAGAACCTTTATAGAAGCCAGAACTCGTTATAGTGAGACAGTGTCTCACTTTCGTAATGATTTTTCGTTCATTCTGACTGTTCAAAAAATTCTTAATGGCGATAGAGGGTAGAACTCCGCTGAACTCCACACAAAGGGTCTTTACTGATTGCTTAGAACCTTTATAGAAGCCAGAACTCGTTATAGTGAGACAGTGTCTCACTTTCGTAATGATTTTTCGTTCATTCTGACTGTTCAAAAAATTCTTAATGGCGATAGAGGGTAGAACTCCGCTGAACTCCACACAAAGGGTCTTTACTGTTTGCTTAGAACCTTTATAGAAGCCAGAACTCGTTATAGTGAGACAGCGTCTCACTGTTGTAATGATTTTTCAGTCATTCTACCCGTTCAAAAAATTCTTAATGATGATAGAGGGTAGAACTCAGCTGAACTCCACACAAAGGGTCTTTACTGATTGCTTAGAACCTTTATAGAAGCCAGAACTCGTTATAGTGAGACATCATCTCATTTCGTAATGATTTTTCGTTCATTCTGACTGTTCAAAATATTCTTAATGACGATAGAGGGTAGAACTCCGCTGAACTCCACACAAAGGATCTTTACTGATTGCTTAGAACCCTTGTAGGAGCCAGAACTCGTCAGAGTGAGACAGCGTCTCACTTTTGTAATGATTTTTCGTTCATTCTGACTGTTCAAAAAATTCTTAATGGCGATAGAGGGTAGAACTCCGCTGAACTCCACACAAAGGGTCTTTACTGATTGCTTAGAACCTTTATAGAAGCCAGAACTCGTTATAGTGAGACAGTGTCTCACTTTCGTAATGATTTTTCGTTCATTCTGACTGTTCAAAAAATTCTTAATGGCGATAGAGGGTAGAACTCCGCTGAACTCCACACAAAGGGTCTTTACTGTTTGCTTAGAACCTTTATAGAAGCCAGAACTCGTTATAGTGAGACAGCGTCTCACTGTTGTAATGATTTTTCAGTCATTCTACCCGTTCAAAAAATTCTTAATGATGATAGAGGGTAGAACTCAGCTGAACTCCACACAAAGGGTCTTTACTGATTGCTTAGAACCTTTATAGAAGCCAGAACTCGTTATAGTGAGACATCATCTCATTTCGTAATGATTTTTCGTTCATTCTGACTGTTCAAAATATTCTTAATGACGATAGAGGGTAGAACTCCGCTGAACTCCACACAAAGGATCTTTACTGATTGCTTAGAACCCTTGTAGGAGCCAGAACTCGTCAGAGTGAGACAGCGTCTCACTTTTGTAATGATTTTTCGTTCATTCTGACTGTTCAAAAAATTCTTAATGGCGATAGAGGGTAGAACTCCGCTGAACTCCACACAAAGGGTCTTTACTGATTGCTTAGAACCTTTATAGAAGCCAGAACTCGTTATAGTGAGACAGTGTCTCACTTTCGTAATGATTTTTCGTTCATTCTGACTGTTCAAAAAATTCTTAATGGCGATAGAGGGTAGAACTCAGCTGAACTCCACACAAAGGGTCTTTACTGATTGCTTAGAACCTTTATAGAAGCCAGAACTCGTTATAGTGAGACATCATCTCATTTCGTAATGATTTTTCGTTCATTCTGACTGTTCAAAATATTCTTAATGACGATAGAGGGTAGAACTCCGCTGAACTCCTCACAAAGGGTCTTTACTGATTGCTTAGAACCTTTATAGAAGGCAGAACTCGTTATAGTGAGACAGCGTCTCACTTTCGTAATGATTTTTCGTTCATTCTGACTGTTCAAGAAATTCTTAATGACGATAGAGGGTAGAACTCCGCTGAACTCCACACAAAAGATCTTTACTGATTGCTTATAACCCTTGTAGAAGCCAGAACTCGTCATAGTGAGACAGCGTCTCACTGTCGTATCAAATTTTCGTTTATTCTGACTGTTCAAAAAATTCCTAATGACGATTGAGGCTAGAACTCCGCTGAACTCCCTACAAAGGATCTTTACTGATTGCTTAGAACCCTTGTAGAAGCCAGAACTCGCCATAGTGAGACAGCGTCTCACTGTTGTAATGATATTTCAGTCATTCTACCCGTTCAAAAAATTCTTAATGATGATAGAGGGTAGAACTTAGCTGAACTCCACACAAAGGGTCTTTACTGATTGCTTAGAACCTTTATAGAAGGCAGAACTCGTTATAGTGAGACAGCGTCTCACTTTCGTAATGATTTTTCGTTCATTCTGACTGTTCAAAAAATTCTTAATGACGATAGAGGGTAGAACTCCGCTGAACTCCACACAAAAGATCTTTACTGATTGCTTAGAACCCTTGTAGAAGCCAGAACTCGTCATAGTGAGACAGCGTCTCACTGTCGTCGTAACAAATTTTCGTTTATTCTGACTGTTCAAAAAATTCTTAATGACGATTGAGGCTAGAACTCCGCTGAACTCCCTACAAAGGATCTTTACTGATTGCTTAGAACCCTTGTAGAAGCCAGAACTCGCCATAGTGAGACAGCGTCTCACTGTTGTAATGATTTTTCAGTCATTCTACCCGTTCAAAAAATTCTTTATGATGATAGAGGGTAGAACTCAGCTGAACTCCACACAAAGGGTCTTTACTGATTGCTTAGAACCTTTATAGAAGCCAGAACTCGTTATAGTGAGACAGCGTCTCACTGTCGTAATGATTTTTCGTTCATTCTGACTGTTCAAAAATTCTAAACGACGATAGAGGCTAGAACTCTGCTGAACTTTACACAGAAAATAAGTACTCATCGTTTGGAACCCTCGTAGAAGCCAGAACTCGTCATAGTGAGACAGCGTCTCACTGTCGTAATGATTTACCGTTCATTCTGACTGTTTATAAAATTCTTAACGAGCTAGAACTCTGCTGAACTTCACACAGAGAACTCTAGAACTATTCGTTGAAGAACCATTCCTGTTTGATTTTTCAGTTTCACTATAATGAGACGCTAACTTCCGGTCGTTAGCGTCTCATTTTTTAGAATGCCGTTTTCTGTGTTTAATTCTGCGGAACTATCGATAAAAGGTATCAGGAACTCTAGAACTATGCTGGACGCTATAAGAACTCCTTTCAAACTATGAGACGCTAACATATGAGACGCTAACTTCACATACGTTCCCGAAATGATGAGATGCTTAGAATAATTTCATTTGCCGTTTATGTTTTATTTTGTGGGTAGAATAGGGTACTTTTATCGCTAGTGATCAATGAGTAGTGCAGTTGGATTGATTTGCTATCCACTCTATTCCTATTTTAAGTTTAATTACCTTGGCTTGTTGATACACATTCCTACCCATAGTGTTGGTGTTATTTACATCACCGTTTAGAACTATAACCGAGTTTCATTAAGTTACAAACTAAGACAAATCAAAACTCAAACAAATGAAACAAAGTGATTTTGACAGCTGTTTGATAAAATGTAATATTTCAATTACCGAACAGTAACACCAAGACCGCTCTAAGCTTACGTCAACCACAACTTGGCTGATATTTTACATCAAATTTAATATACGCTATTTACATATTCATTATTGAAATGGAGTTGCTTACACTTTTAGAAACATTTTACGGACTAATTTATTAAACGTCCGTTTAAGTAGCTAGCACTCACTCTACCTTAAGTTCTTTATGAAGTTAATTTTGCCAGTAAATTGCTTTTACTGAATATCAAATCTTTGAAAACAGGCACTCGCAGGCTTGGGTTTTTATTTACCTTATTCATCATCATCCGGTGCTAATCCCAGGTTTACACAGTATTCTTTTTAATTTATTTGATTACCATAATAATAGTTAGTTATTGGAACTTCTTGTATCAGATTTGCGAGAACCAGCACTGACTGTTTTCCAGCTCTACACCAAACCAAATAAGTGGTAAGTATTGACAAAATTAAGAAAGTATTATTTACATAACGTCAACTAGTAGGTTCTCGTACAGTCCTCTCTATGTGACTCCATAAAGTCCGTATATTAGGTATTTTTTATAAGTACCTACTTGCACATGAGTTTAATGTTTTAGCGTTTGTAAAGTCAGTAATCACCAATATATTCCACGACGACAATACACAAGGTTCGAGCGATAAAGTACAAGTGAGCAATACACATGTACTTTTATGTGCGTAGATAAATCTCTCTGCGGCTCATAGGGCGCGCGCACACTGAGCCGCGGATATTGAGATGATTGATCACGACGCCGCAAGTGTATTTTCAGTTATATTTTATTCCAGAGTAGGATTACCAAACGTCTGGCTCCAAATATTTCTAACGTTGCTTAATGGAGTAAATTGTATCAATTCAATATAGTATGACAAAATATCATGGTTTTACATGATGTGTTTATTTATTGATAATAACTTTTTCAAGTTCATCGTGTTATATTAGACGAGAATTTGTTTCACAACGATATTTGACAAGATTAACCACTGTCACCGCAGTTGAAGCAGACACAGTATTTTGATTTTATTGTTCTGCTTGCGTCTTTTCTGATAAATATGCTAAAAACTTGCCTTGAATCGGAATATCCCGTTTAGAATCAAATTATGGTCGTTTTAGCGACAGTATGCGCGTTGTCCGTGTAGTGGCACATATAGTGTCACCCCAGATGTGTTAGTGGGCCATTATCCTTGATCGTGCGCATTAGCCGGCTTGTTCGAGTAATGGAAGGTTCATGGCCGAAGAATATGGCACCCATCTCATTATACAATACAAACTCTATATTTTTCCTTATTTTTTCACATTGTTATAGCACATGTTCTGTTTATTCGGAAGGTTAAGTACATTATGTTAAGTTATTACATAGGAGTTGAATTGTAGGTGCCTTTAAAAATATCTTGGATGGTCGTGCATCTAACGGTCGTATGTCATATTTGTATTAAAATCACACGCACCTAACATTTACACATTATATATTATTAAATACTAGCTGATGCCCGCAGCTTCGCCCGCGTAAAATTTGTTACCGTTCCCGCTTCCCGTAGGAAGTTATTCCCGGGATAAAAAGTAGTCTATGTGTTATTCCAGACTATAATGTATCCCTGTACCAAATTTCAGCCAGAGCCGTTGAGCCGTTCCAGCGTGAAATAGTAACAAACATCCACACTCACAAACTTTCGCATTTATAATATTAGTAAGATAATACAAATATTAGATGTGCTCACACCTTTAGACATGAAAACAGTTATAAGCAGTGCACTCGTAGCACAAGCTGTAGCGCTTTCGTAGCGGATTCTGTAGCAAGTATAGTAGCAGCCGTTGCACGTAAACAGAGTAAGTATAAAATAATACTTTTACAATATGTAAGTATGTCATATACTTAGTGATTGTGAAGGAATCTCAATACTAAATGTAATTTTCAGTAACTTAAGTGGTATAATATCGAATATTAAAAGTTGAACATTCTGACATCCTAATACGTTTCATGATATTATCTTGTTAAGAATAAAATTGTTATCCACCGTATTTCACAATAAGTTAAATGAATTAGGTATAAAACATTATTAAATACAGTGAATAATGTGATTGTTAACGATCGTTTCATTTCGGTAGGAATGCCTGCCTACTCTCACTCCGACGCGACGTTCAATTTAATCATCATTTCATTACTTTGCTGTTATTGTATATCGCGAAGTGCCGCCCTGTTTATGTGTGTCTAATAAAGATTGATGCTCCACTTCAATATTGCGAATTCTATTAACATGCTACTGTACTTACAGGGTACTAATAATTCAAGTATGTTTGTAAGGTAAAATATAAATTCATTTTTAAGAGCATTAGAGTTTGTTATAGGGCTCACTAGTATTGGATGGTCTACGACTGTCTCTGGTTTGTGGTCATAAAAGTAAACGGTATTGTGTATTGAAATCCTTGTTACAGTTTTCTCGAACGGAAGTACGGCGTTTTGCAAAAAGGTATGAGAAGGCTTTAGCGGGGTCGAAAGCGCGAGTGGTGGCACTACTAATACTTGTTCCCAACATATGAAGGAGGCTCATCTCAAACTGTGACCGGACCATGTTGGAGCTTGTTCTTAACATCACAAACACGAGTGCTCTCTCAGGTGCTGGAATACCCACGAGATCCCTTCGTGTGAATAAACACATTCACCACTGCTCTTTTATAAAAATAACGATGTGCTGTGTATTATGTATCATCTATATTATTACACAGTTTTACGATCACAAGTCTCACCAGCCATAACAGTGAGTACTGTACTATACTATACTAACTATACTGTGCCAGTCACAACTTAATAGTATAAAAACAGAGAATCTCTTTTTTTTCTCATGGATGTTATGCCGGACTCCTACCGACTAAAAAACCTCACGTAACCTAACCAACAGCCTACGGTTGGGAGCCACGGGTAAGTTCTCGGAAGGATATCCCTGGAAGAGAATCTTAGTCAATAAAAAAGCAATTATGAGAGATAGTTGTGATGAAAATGAAATGGTACTCCATTGAGTATCGCTAGTGGCTCCACCCCGCGCCTGAAGTGCAAACCAACAAAACGCTCAATTATACAACACTCTACAGAATTGATTAATTTGTATCTGCCCCGCTGTTACTCGGCTGAGTTTAATTTATTCAGTTACAGTTAAATATCTGTTGTGTCGTTAGTGCGGGACACTGCGCTAGTTAAGCGGTGAGTTACGCGGCGCCTTTGTCGGCAGATCATCGCTTTACAACATTGTTTATCTTCTATTATAAAATACGTCTTAGAACTAGATCAAAGCCTGATTATGCAAAAACAAACTTGTCTTGCCCTTATGAAGTTGATGTACAATAATAATAATACTCTGTGTAACTGTAGATAATTAAACTGTTTACCTAATTCTCTCAAAAAAAAAACTCAATTCTTTAACTCGGCCGGCTACCTGTATGTCGGGTACGTACAGGTACAGGTGCAAAATACAGATAAAATTTTACGCATATAAAACTGTAACTTCATAAAAAATTGTATTACTAAAGAAATGCTCAAAAAGTATTTCCAACAGCAATAAAAGACTGCATCGCCACACGATAACAAAAAGATCCCGCTAGACACCGGAACATTTTCATTTCGTAACAAAAGGGAAAAAAAGTGGAGCGTGATTTTCCCCGCAGGAGGGAGCCGTGATCAATCACCGGAATGGGCCAGTGCACGCGCCCGGGGGGGGGGGGGGGGAGCGCCATGTGGCGGCCTGACCTCGCCGCCGCCATTTCCATAACTAAACGTCACGTACCTTCCGCTTATATCAATATGTAATAGGTTATAGGAGGGGTTTGCGGAAAATTGTGTGCTTATACATCTTTCTTCCTGGTGATACGTGTCACCAAATGTGAATTACAAAGGTTAGAAAAACATTGTTCGTCGTGAAATGTATTATTCTTTTTCCTTTTTGTAAGTGGAAAACATGAGCGACATGTTTACCAGTCAGAATAGGAACCCACCTGAAGGTAAGGTGACATTCAAAGATTTGATGTTATTATTATCTCAAACGACCGCGTCCAGTGACTCTTAGTTCATGGTTTTAATAACACGCCGTTTCACGTTCCGCTTGAATAAGCAGAAGTTGTAAAAGATAGGAGGAGCATGTGTGCGACTAGTGCGTTACAAGTTGATGTCCTTCGATAGAAAAAAGAAGTTTTGAGTCACTAGGTTCGAGTTACGATTGTGTTCGCTGCATAAAAGTGTCATCTCTTGTTCGTCTTTGAGTTACTTGGAAATCTATTAAAGTTATGAAGCCCAAAAACAGTCTGGATATTCACATGAACTTACTGCGGCAGTTTTTTCTGTTTATCAAACAAGAGGGGGATTAATTGGGATAAAAAAATGCATCCAGATAGATCTTTACCAGTAAGAATACATTAAAGGTTCCTATGACATCACAAGCGCACACATAATGCAGGATTCAAACTTCTAATTTAATTCATTTAGAGCTATACAAATCTTGTTGGCGGCAGGAGAAGCGTCGATACTCTAAGAGACAAAGTGTTTATGGAGAGGCATCTAGGTCGAGACGACGTCGCCTTTAAGCTAGACAAAAGACACATTATCGTCTAACACATGGAGAACTTAGAAGGTATTGCTTACCGTTAGAGCGAGTTTAATATCAACAGAATGTAGTGTCACCTCACAGCTACGTGCCAGCACAAGCTACTTTGCTTTGTGAGTCTAACAGGCATAATAAAATAAACCAGGCTTTTTCTCGCTGGAGTTGTCAAAAAATTAACAAACATTTTGAAAATAAAGTTTAGGAAAATAAATAATTTAGGATTCGCATCACAGGTCAACGACCTTGTCTGTTGTCGGCACAAAATGGCTAAATTAAAAGTATATACCTATAGCAATAATTAATATGTTACTAATATTCTAAGCTGTTCTTTTTTTTAAATTAGATTTGACTGGGAGTTTGTGACTTTGTGTGGGGATCTTGGAAATTCTTTTTGTGTTAAATAATCAAGGAATCGAACCAGACAATCATATACACGTACTGCTGAAGCAGATAAAACATACAAACACAAATATTTATTTTAAGAAACGTTAGAAAAAGTGGAAAGGCAAATAAATACTGAAAAATTGATTTCAAATAATAAAATGAAAGGAAGTACTACACTTAAAGCCACATTTGAATTTATAGTCTTTTAAATTTATTTCGTCCACGCCCAGCTACTCAGCAGAAACCCGGAGCTAAGTAGCAATATTTCACTTGCAGCATACGAGTCTAATGTCACGCAAGTAAGTTTGTGCAGCAATACCGAACGTGTTTACGTAACGGTGTACCGCCCCTGATGAGTTTCCACTAACTTGGAACGTTCATACCAACTTAGCAAGATTTTTATTCCACCTGCGTTACTCTGGTTGCTACTCGTATTTATGGTATACAAAACAAATTTAAATCATTTTATAGTAACTTAAAAACAGAAAATGTTAAGGTCAATAAAGAAACAAAGTGAACTAGAGTTTCAAATTAGTAATTCTGAATTGGAATTAAATTCATGAATCTATTAAGTATTTCATCGATACAAAAACTTAAACTTGGTAACCAATTACAAATAGCCTTTCAAAGTTGCCAGATATTTGTACTGCTTCAAGCGAACAGGTTGTTCAGAAATCAAAGTCGATCGTTCTCCCCGTTGTTGAAGACAAAGAGCTTTCTCTCAGTTTATTGATAGCATTAATCAGTGAGAATATTTACAGTTACTTTAGTACAGTTGTAAGTTTGTAATTGACTTGCAGGCCGTATTGATATTGCGAATTAATATCTTGAGCAAACAGCCGCCTGGGTAAGCTGTTTGTTGAGTAGACTCGGCGGTGTTTGAAGTTTGAGTGTTCTGAGAATTAGGAGTTTAGGTGTACGTACTTACTTACCTACATGGTGTTACTTAATAGTATAATTGAGATGGGTAGTGGGTAGGTAACTTTTCTTTTTAAGTGCTTATTTTTAATAGGTGCCGTTTAACTGGAAATAACTGCTGTCTGATTTCGCACGCTAGTCAAAGGTATAGGATCTTTCATAAGTATCTACTTACACATATAAAAAGTTATCCATCCTAAATACGGCTTAGTCCCTCCTGTATACCTCTTACAAATAACAGTTTACTGAAATAAATAAGAAAAATATGTTATACAATACAAGTCGTTAACCGTCCTTTGTACAGCGGTCTGCAAAGCTGCGTACAGTAACAATGAGAATAGGTAATCGTGCCCGACGCATGGCTCGCTGGATTTTTATAACTGAGTGAGTTTCTGAGACCAGCAAATGGTGACAGTTACGGGTGGCTAAATATTATATATTTCTACGAATTCTCTTTCTTACGCAGATAAATAGTTGGCCTTGCTGCTATTGATGTCTAAAGCGACAACTAGTCAAAGAAGAGCTTTAACGGTGTAGTTGGTTCATAATGTATAATGAGGTACATAAATTACTGGCTGAGTCCCACGACGTTGCCTGTTACATACTACAAACGCCATAGCACCCCTTACAATTATGTAAGTATACTTTTGTCTGTAGTATATAAATACCTAGTAAACTCTATCACCACAGAAAGATTACCTTCAGCAATATGTTATTAAATTGTATTAGTATTCTACCCAACTATTACTGTAATACTTACCAAAGGTTAATCAACAGTTTTGGGTGTGACCCAGCCCTGTAAAAATTGGCTCAGTTGATCAATGGTGTTTATTCGCACGTTTTCGTAGTCAGTACTGATTGACAGATGATAAATATTCAAAGAATGTCTCTTACATCCCGAAGCAAAATATGTACTTTGTTTTCTTTCAGCGATTCGGTGAAAAAATAGTCCCGAACCTATTCCACGTCTCATTTAGAAGGCAAAACCATTTATCAGCTAAAAAAATGGGTTCTTTTCTAAGTTTCAACCGAGCTGGAAACACGTATCGTAGTCCTGATTTCAGCTTACGATTTAGTAAAACGTATGTAAGTAACTTTTCAATGCTTTTTTATTGAAAAAGCATTGAAAAGCGTTTAAAACGTTGTGTGAACTGTCCATGAATATTTCCGTGAATATTGAATTAATTGACTTTGATTTGAAGTACCTACCCTAATATCGATATTAAATTATAGAGAAGCCTGATAATTTCTGGACAGGGATTCATTTTATTAGAACAATATCGGCAGGGTTCCGCCGCCTAGAATACTCAATAGATGAATTATGTAGATAAGTCGGTTAGTGGTAAGTCGATGACAAATCTATTTGAGTTTGGCTTTTGTTGGAGATTAGCCAGTCGGGTCTCCTCGACTCCAACACAATGGCGCACTAGAGATGTTATCTGTTTAAGTTTAAGGATAATCTTCGTGTTCAATTATTATTTATTAATTAGTAAATTTAGCTGTCCATTTATAATTAGTGTGTACATAATAATGAATACGTAGTTTCCAATGAAATAGCAAATGAATGCTTTTAATCTAATTGTTATCAATATATTGTATTGCTTGTATTCTAGATAACATTTCTGTTGAATTTATTGCTATTATAATCCAACTTATAATAATAATGTAAGGAGATTGAATTATTGGTCATTATTATTATGTTAAAAGCTGAATAGTGAGTATTGAATAGAATAATAATGTGATGGCTGTGTTTTGCTTGAAATCTCACTCGATTTGGAAAATCGCTACTACTGCGAGTGGCTTTTAACTACCGCGGGTTGCGCAGTGTTAGTGTATGTTATGTATGAGTGCTGTTGCCAAGGTCTAACGTTTGAATTCCGAGCAGTAATAAGTATTTTTGTAAGATGCAAATGCTTTTTGTGGGGTTTTATGTATTTTCTTATCATTATAATTTGCATGTATCTAGTACTATATGAGTAATGTTTATCAGTTGTCAAGATTCTCTAGCTTAAGTTTTTCAAGTAATTTGGGCTAGAATCTAGATGGTTGTGTAACAAATATGAGAAGTTACTGTTAATTTATTGACATATTTACGAAATGAGAATTTAAAATTACTTATATTCTACAGATTTCTATAGAGGAAAAAAAACAAAATCAAAATCGTATTAATAAATTGTCACAAAATATTTTTTACTTCTTTATTTTACTATCACTCCTTTTTTACCGTGAGAAAATCCTACATGGATTCTATGTCGGACTTCTACCAACTAAAAACCACACGTTTCTTACGTAATGCCGATGGTCGGGAGCCCCGGGTAAGCCCTTGAAAGGATGACCCCAGGATTCCCAACAGACCTTGGCTACCACGGCGGCCTCACCTCGGGGGTTTCGGCTATTCTGCGTCTTTGGGGAGTTGTTCGGGTGTTATCCCGCTTCCACGTGCGTGGATCTTTCACATCACGCTGTCGTCTAGGGCCGGCTTCTGCAAGGACGGTGAGCAGGCCACTCACCATCCTCAGGTCATGGAAGCCGATAGTCTTGAGCGAAAACATGTCTTCAATACTCCGGATGAAAAGAAAAGAAAAGAAAAATAATTTTATTTCACATAGGCATATACAGATGCTCTTGTAAAACGTCCAGAATATAAATCAAAATCTACCACCAGTTCACAACGCGACCCACCTGAGAAGAACTGGCAAGAAACTCAGCGGGTTATTCTTTTTAGAGCTCTATTTACAAAATGATTCTAAAAACTATGCATTTTTACAATTTATTTGAGAATCCAGTAGAGCAGGTCATTTCCAGGCTTCTCCATCCAACAAATAATCACCAATTGTATAGTAGCCCCTGCAGTACAATTTACTTTTTACAACCTTTTTAAATTTATTAAGGGACATACTTTTAATTTCGTCTGGTAGCCTGTTGTAAAAGCGTATACAGTTACCCATGAAAGAATTGCTGATTTTGTGCAATCTGCTATGATAAACAGCAAGGTTACTTTTATTTCTAGTGTTGACATTGTGTCTATCACTTAACTTAGCGAAACTATGTAAATTTCTTTGTACGTACATCAGATTCTCAAAAATATATTGTGATGCTACTGTAAGAATTTTAACCTCTTTGAATTTTTCGCGCAGAGAGACCCTTGGACCTAATCTATATATAGCTCTTATGGCCCGCTTTTGTATAATAAAAATTTTATCTATATCTGCAGCATTGCCCCACAGTAGAATACCGTAAGACATTATGCTATGAAAGTAACTGAAATAGACTATTCTAGCTGTATCTACATCCGTCAAGTGCCTTATCTTTTGTACAGCAAATGCTGCTGAACTTAATCTATTTGCTAGTTTGACAATATGTAGACCCCATTGTAAACCAGATCTCGGAGAGTTCTCTCCCGCTCCCCGCCTCCTCATTCCCGAGCATGACCTGCTCGTAGAAAGACTCAGCCCCACTTAGTCCCACTGGAGATCATGACTCGCACCATGGTCTCCAGCGAGAGAATGTCCACGTCTAGCTGTGCACTCAACCAATGTATGGATCGCTGTGTCTTCACTGCGTTCCTCGCAGTGCTGGCACTCAGCCGTGGTATCCCGGTATATTCGCCATAGATTCTAAGCGAAGCTCCTGTGCCCGATGAGTATCTGTGACAACCAATAGGAGATAGGAGCGCCGTTGCCGTGGCTCCTCTCCAGCTACTCGTCCATGGGCGTACTGACCGCCCCGATTGTGACGATGTTGGTTTGTGACCCTTGGTTGCTCAAGTCGCACCTTCAATGTCTCCACGGTTTCCTGGTGGATTTAACTATCACGTAACTATTAACAAAACTCTGGCAAAGAAAAATACAATATATGTTAATGCGAAAGATATTATTGTATTCTACTCACATGCTACTCCCACTGTGTAGACTACGGGCTGGAATAGCCTCCACCCCGGCTCATAGACAAAACCTATTATCTAACAAGTGCGCTTTGTCTCTTACATAAAGTTCCCGGTTAATTGTTTTCTCCAGCTAACACAAATTTGGTCGTACTTTCCCCGGGTTAAGGTACATCGGCTGCAAAATTATAAATTTCACTCACTAACAATGAAGTGAACGTTTTGGGTGCCGGAAAGTGAAAACTACACAAGTCAGAAACTCATTATTAAATTATTTGGCCACACCGTTTGTTGCTGAGCGTTGTATGGTTCTAATTTTGTAACAGTATAGTACAGTGGTTATAAGGAAGTAGGTAAATAGTATTTTCCATCTTTACTTTTATTATAATGAAATAAAGTTTGTGACTTTTGAATTTGCGAGCTTGTAGGGTAATAATGTCTTTAACTAGAAAACTGGTTTTTATATCTGAGCACATATATGTAAACACATATAATAGTCACGCCTTTATCCCCGAAGGGGTAGGCAGAGGCATAGTATACGCCCACATTTCACCTGAATAGTTTTATGTCCCACGTAATAGGTGGTGAGCCTATTGCCGTATATCTGAGTATAGCATATCATTACGCTGCTACAGAGAAGAGCGGAACCGATGAGTATATTATCCATACGTTACATACATTAGGATAAAATTAATTGGGGGCATGGGTCAGAAATATGGCGTTCAATGTGAGGTATTCCAAGTATGCCACAAGTTTTACTTCTTTAAAGCTGGGGGCACAGATAACCGACGTTATTGAGACAGCTAATGCTTTTTTTTAGATTATTTTACAGATCCGTTTAGGTTCGGACCTAAACGGATCTGTTTGTCACGAGGTTGTACCTATCTCATGAACCGTGATAGTCAAAAAGTTGAAATTTTCACAGATATTGGATTTCTATTGCCGCTATAACCAACAAATTATAAAAACATTAAAAAAAGAAGCGTCTTTATATAATGTTTTTATAATTTGTTGGTGCATATCGATGCACAGACGTGCTATTCGAATAATTGGTTGTTCTGAGGTGACGGGAGGCCTGGAACTGTTGGCGCAGTAAAGAACCATAGCGTCCTTGGCTGCCTTCTATCGAATGTATCACGGCGAATGTTCTGACGAGCTCTACAATCTGATCCCACCCTCTTCTTTCCGATCCCGAACAACGCGTGCCGAGCAAAGATGCTACTTACACACAGTAGAGAAAATCTTCGCCAGAACTGAGCGTTTCAAAAGGTCGTTCCTCTGTCGGACTATAAAAACATAAACCTGCCCGCACACGTGTGTTCCTCATCTAATAATCCCGGGTTCTTCAAGAGGGGCGTGAAGAGGCACATTACAGGGCCGCCAACTTGAGATCAACTGTCAGAAGTGGCCCCCAAACGCTATATGCGCCACGGCTTCCCATCAGGCTGGTGGCGACATCAATTTTTCGAGCTAAATATAAAAAAATAAAAACAAAAAATAAATTCAAGTCTTTCATATTTTTTATATTGCAGTTTTTTTAATCGAAACCCTACGTTTGCGAGTATGCGTATGTTACAAGTAAATTAATGGAAACTATGAGAGAAACGTGGCATTCACGATTCAAACAAATCACTTTCTTTCACTGAAATATCAATCTGTTCCATTTTATAAGCAATACTTGCGGCGTAATTGCCCGATCCTGGTCATTATGTAGTGAAGATTGAGGATACCAACACAAAAACGTTAGACCTGCCAGCAACAGACTACTCTTGTTCAGTGCCAGTAGGTAAGGGAAGACGCGGCGGATATTAAGGCGGCACATTAGTAAATGTTGTCGCATAGATCGACGTACGTGACATATCGCCGGTGACATTATTAATTATATCTTGTTTTGTGGGAAGATGTTCACAAATAGAGAACAGGATGGCAAGGAAATCATGACGTTAGAGATGGTAGTGTGTTGTAATGAGGGGTATTGAAAGCTTTAGAAGGGCCTTTCCAAAGTCAAAGGAGAGTTTGACAATTTTAGAATGTTGTTTTTTGAAGTTTTGTGTTTGTATTGCACAGTTTATCATACAAATTCCACTAGCTTGATCACTCAAAGTTATTTAAAATTTTAACTTTGGTTCTTTATCTTTTTGTATCACTAAGGCGGTAGACAAGGTTAAGATATTTTTATTCGGCAGTTCCGAACTAATAGAGTAGTTGCCGAATCCCGATAAAATAGTCGTAAGTACCTAAGAAAACGATTATGAACTACCTATACTAGCAGTACTGTTCGAGTTATCGGGATACCGACCATGTGTTATTAAATGTTTCCGATATTATACCATAATCACAATAAAAAATCTGAAGTAAATGGCTGCCGGTTCAAATTTAAAAGTACACTAGCATTAAAGTAATCGTCACTAATCTTACATTAAGTACCTATAGAAAGATGTTTATCAAACCATCACTGGCTTAGCAAAAAAGCTTCACAATTCGTATCTCAAACAACACACATAAAACCAGCTAGGTAAAACAACACAACAACATGTCACAAACAGTGTCACACAGGAGGTGTCACGTCACGTCACGTGAGGCGACAACTATGTTTACGTTCGGTGTCGAGCTGCCTATACAATAGAATTACTTTGTTGAACTAAGTGTACACGTTATGGCCCCACTGTTGTCACTAGTGTAAGCACTAGTAATAATTTTATCAAACTGTATGTAGAATAGCTATGATATTCAGAAAGTGTAGGATGCAATTGAGAGGTACGGGTAAGATCTTGGTCCTTTCCATATTTATTTGTGATGAAAATCAATGGTTAACATAATCTGGTGCATTTACCTCTATAAACGCACCAACGAGTGTTTAGCTATTTTCAAATTTCATTCACCAATAGTAAGCTACGTATCTCCATGCAACTACTCAAAAGATATTATATGTCCAGAAATCTGGCAGATTTCAAGCAAGGCCCTGGGGAAGATAGAGTGTGATGATAAAACAGTAAGTACTCATAATAACATCTTTTTAAACAGCACCTTTCCTCTAGAGAAAAAAGCCTGTGTTTTCACTCGCCAATCCGTGTGGGGTGGCACAGTCTATAATTATAAATTATCATGATCTCACAGACAACTGACCCTAAAACACCGAAGTATAAAACAATCACAAATTAATTACCAAATTAATTTACCAAACATTTTAAAAAAGGCTCATTGGAGAATGAAAAAGGGCAGCCGCGATGGAAGTTTCAAAGTGAAGTGTTAAAAGGCTAGGGTTAGCTAATGTGTCTAATGTGACGTGCAAAGCTTCGGTTAAGCCCGCGCTTTGTCACGTGGCAGCGTCCGATGTCCACTTCGCTCCCGGTGACGGTTACACAAACAAGGTGAAAGTTCAACAACTTAAGCCCGATATTTGCTGAAAAATTGCGCATTAAAAAGGATGAAAACGAAAGTGATAGAAAATCTACTAATGGTAGTTGAAATGGTGGTAGTCAAGTCCTTTTTATATCCTACTAATGTACCTCGTACCTAGGGTTGCCAACCGTCCCGCTATACGCGGGACGTCCCGTTTCTGAGACCCATAACAAGACGTCCCGCTCACACCCTGAGCGGGACGCGTGATATCCCGCTTTTCTTGATCTAGCAGCAAACGTTTACGTTTACAGTATTTCTAGCAATGCATCAAATCACGGAAATGTGAAATTATTTCCTATTATGTAGTTGTGAGATTCTACTGTCCAGAGGAGGGTATTCGCACATGTTTGCTTGATTTCTATGAAGACCCCAATAAGAAAGCGATAGATATAATTATAAAATAACATTAAGGCCGTTCATAGGGCTAACGACCTTGACCATACAAAACACGCGTCCTTCAAGCTAGGAACTGTAGTATCTTAGATCTTATTTTTGTTGTAATAAGCTAATACTCTTACTTATTCAAAATCGAAGAAAACTAAATTATAGATGTATATTTTCTTTTTAAGTTGGCATATTTTTTTTTTGCGCGTCGATAAAAATTTAAGTCATAAAATGCATTCATCTAAAAATTTGGGGCTGACTTTATGATCGTTTTAGTTTAGACATTATGTATAATAATTCATATTCTTCTTCTTCTTAGTCGTTCACTCTTGACAGAGTGGTCGTGGTTGATGATGTTGCATTTTGATTGGTTACAGCAGCCCTTGCGATGCACCTCCACTTCTTGTGGTCTTCAGCGTCTCGTGAATTCTGAACGATGGAGGTTTGCGTCATGGTTTTCACGAGGTCTGTCCAACGCGTAGGTGAGCGGCCGCGCGACCTTTTGCCCTGCACCTGTCCCTGGACCACAAGTCTCTCAATTGAATGTTCATTTCGGACAACATGTCCGAAATATTTGAGGATTCGCAATTGCACAGTCGACGATAATCTCTCCTGGATTTTAAGTTCCTCCAAGATCGATACATTGGTCCTAAATAGTGTCCAGGGAATCCGCAGTAGTCTTCGCCAGCACCACATCTCAAGTGCATCAATTTTGCGCCTTTCATTGAGTAGAACTGTCCACGTTTCCGCGCCATAAAGGAATATTGGGAAGACCAAGCATCTCATCAGTCGGACTTTGGTGGCCCTAGTAATGTTGCGGTTGCACCAGACTCTTTTCAGCTTGTCAACGGCAGATCTTGTGATGGCACATCTCCTTCGAATCTCGTCTTCACATCCTCCAGTGTTTCTGATAGTGGAACCGAGGTACACATAAGATTGTATAACCTCACAGTTGCCAATCATATGGATATCAAGTTGGTTTAGTTCAGATCGGTCCACTATCATCATCTTGGTCTTTTCCCTATTGATAGCTAATAGCAGATAATTCATATACTATACAACAAAAGCATATTTTGACACAAAACTTGTACCTAGATTAAAATGAAATTTTCCGTCTACTTATCCATACAAAAAATGCTTTTATTTGCACCTCTTTTTCGTCATTTTTTGAACCAAGCCCCTTTTGATTTGCGAAACGCATCTGCGTATTCCGCGAATAATGCTAATGTTAATTTGATGTGGAAACTTTGGTTTTAAAAGTATATGGTCACCTGTCGTATCATGCACAGAGAGTTCAAACACTTGAAGAATTTTTCGCTGATGCTAATCTACAGTTATACAAATACAATAGTGAGACATGTGATAACAAGTAACAAGATGGCTCTCATTAAATCCTCCTGTCGAGAAAATTCTAAACGGGTTTCCTGCCTTAAAAAGTTGTTTTTCGTTTCTTGGAGAAAACTTTTAGACGAGGATAAGGGTAAAAAGACCAAATGCTATCTTGGTATTTTTTGTAAGCTTTTTTAAAAAAAATCAGTACCAACAGTTACAGTGTCATGCGTTTGGAGAAAGAAAATGCGATGTCGTGTAAAACTTACAACATTGCAAAAAGCGTACGGAAATTATATTTAAACTAAATCATGCTCGCGGCTTCTCCCGCGTGAAATTCAGTACCCGTTAAAGTTCACGTTTTTTAGTATTCTGAACCAAATTTGTAAGATCCCGCTTTTTAAATCCTTGTCCCGCAGTTGAAATCAACATTTCCCGCAAATTCGCATTTTGAAGTTGGCAAGCCTACTCGTACCTCTTAATTGCATTCTTCTTCTTCACGCCTTCTAAAGGTCATAGCTAGGTAAAATTTTCTACATTACAAATTATAACTAGTAGCACAGCCACAGATTATAGTTAGTGTAGTTCTCTTTATACTGTGCTATTAGGTAGGTACTAACACTAGGTACAATTCTACTTTATAGGCAGTGCGGCACCGAACGCAAACTATGATGCGTTCACATTTTTAACCGACTTCAAAAAGGAGGAGGTTCTCAATTGATCTGTATGTTTTTTTTATGTATGTTCATCGACATTTCCGTCAATTATAGACGGATTTCAAATATTTTTCTTTTGTTGAATAGGGTTTACTTCTGAGGTGGTCCCATTTTCACAAGGTCAGGATCAGGTCAGATAATATTTAAGTTGGTGCCATTAATAATACCTACCTAAACCTATGGGTTTACTTGGCGCTTGGCGCCGACTTCAATATGATATTGAATGAAATCTGATAAATAAAAATACAATTATTTTGTGCTAAGTAGATTTTATTTTTCAGGATTTGTTTGAAGTCGGTTTTTTTTATTATATATTTTTTTTTTGTAAAACTTTTACGGCACATTTCTCCATTACCGTATAAGACTTGCGTGTCGATACCGTTGGAAACTGCAGCTACTACGAACTTGAATGGGCGAAATGGGTACTACGAGTTTCGTAGTATATCACAAGCCAAGCCGCGGGGCACAGTGTGATGAAAAACCAGTTCTTTTACAATATTAACTTTTTATTCAGCACTTTGTTCCCCCTAGAGAGCGCCACATTAAATAATGATGTAATATTATGGAGTCTTTATCCCACTGAGTATTCACTTGATACATCATTCTGACAACATTTGTTGCCAAATGTAAATAGGCTATTATATTTTATATATTAGACTCGATATTAACGAAAGAGGAGAGGAAACGCCGTGTTTAGAGAATCAAAAGGATTTCGTTTTTTTCACATCTCGGGAAAGAGGCTTGCAAATAACGAAATCGTTGCAGAATAATGGTTACCAAAACAATTCAGGCTAGTGCAGCATTTGACGGTGAGGCTGGTTGGGGTCCTAAAATCTTCGTGGGTCTACCAGACGAAATTAAATCTACCAGACGAAACTAAAAGTATGTCCCTTAATAAATTTTAAAAGGTTGTAAAAAGTAAATTGTTCTGCAGGGGCTACTATACAATTGGTGATTATTTGTTGGATGGAGAAGCCTGGAAATGACCTGCTCTACTGGATTCTCAAAAAATTGTTAAAATGCATCGTTTTTAGATTCATTTTGTAAATAGAGCTCTAAAAAGAATAACCCGCTGAGTTTCTTGCCAGTTCTTCTCAGGTGGGTCGCGTTGCGAACTGGTGGTAGATTTTGATTTATATTCTGGACGTATATGCCTATGTGAAATAAATTTATTTTTCTTTTCCACCAACATTAGACAAGGTAGAGCAAAAGTAAAACACAGGTGTCAAACAAATGGGTAAATAGTAATTATGGACAACGATCAAAACTAAAATCAACTAAACTCCGATCTCCATTTTAATTTTAAATATCAATAGATAGGTACATCCAATGAAGTTGGCAGAAATTGTTGTTTACATTGTTTCAAGAGGTTCTCAATTTTCGCCACTTTTGATCAACTTACCTCGCTCTCAAACAAATTTTGTGTATTCAACTGTTCAAATATTTTGATTTGAAACTTTGCCCTTTCTTAGCTCGTTAATTTGGCTGAGATACACCGAGCTACTGTACTAATGTTGATTCTTCTAATTTTCCCTGCACCATGGTGGCCATATTTTTCACATTCAACTTACATTTTTTCATGTTTTTTTTGCATTATCGAAAAGTTAGTAATATTTGCACAACCATAACTAAATATTTGCTATTTTATTTAATTTAAAAATAAAATTACAGCGTACCTCGAAGACTATTCAATTGCTCTATCTAGGGAATAATAATATATTAGATAGGTATTGAGTAGGTGTCCACGCTAGACATCTGATTTAGATTATTTCCAGGGGTCGTGTATCTGCATCTAAACTTACTAAAACAAATATTTTTTTATGTACTTTTTGTCTGACAGAACATTTTTTCCTGCCAGGGATGTGCAAGTGTACCCCGCTCTCGGTGCCTATGGGTGTGTCAGTTGTGTGGAAAATCCTGATCTTCGTCAATCAAACAAAAAAAACAAAAATTAAAAAAAGAATGCAAATAGAGCCAGCAGGTATCTACCTAGTTAATAAATACAAACTTGACTCATCATTCAGCCACATCAAGACGTCATGCTAATTAATAAAAATATTAATATTCAAACTTATTACAATGCTCCAAATGAACTTCAGATCAATACTACATTACAAACAACATTTAAAAGTTAATTTCGTTATTTAGAAACAGCGCGAGGCACAATATTATTTCCGACATAGCAGTAATATAATATTAATAACATACGCCCAAAAATACTAAGTGAGTTTTCCTTTAGTCAACCAATCTATGATGGGATCGAATGAATTTATGCCATGACCGAATATAATATCCTGTTAAAAGGAGGAAAATATAATACCTACGAGTATATGAAAGAAATATAGAAAAACACAATTAGTGGTACAATAACAATATTGTATCCGACACGCCCTCGCGGTTATTGCAGCTATTTCTGTAATGAACATAAAATGTGTTTTAGTTGTTCGTATAATGTATTAGGATGAGATCAATAATATTAATAAAGATAAGCCTCGGTAACGAAGCTTGTTGACAAAGGATTAATGACGTGCGTCGGTTACGAAACTGTTGACGCACCAATGGTGGGACGTAATTTGTTTATCGAGAGATAATAATTAGTGACGATATTAATCACACAACCCTGTTGTTGTTCACGTCTCACCAGTAATTGCTTGGCGGTGCGTTAAATAAGTAAGGAATCTCAATGTTTGCTCACGTGTGTCTATGGTGTAATGTTGACCCAAGTCCTTCCCGGGAACATGGCTATGGAATTGATTCGGAATAGTATATATTCTTATAGGTGGGACATTTAATGGTTCATTCATTAAATGTACCTTTAAGTTAAATTATTAATAGAAAATAAATTACTAAGAAATTTTGTCCTAATTCCCGATTCCAATGGAAAAGGGATATCAAGTTCACCCGTTAGAGTGTAAAAGAGTAATCTACATATTCTCATGAAATTTCGCATTTATAATATTATTAAGATTCGTGAAAATAAAACATTTTCCTACAAAAATGTACACACTTAAAATAATCAGAGATAGGTGATAATTTACAGCTTCACAGATTTAGCAATACCTACGTAAAAATAAACTGACACAGAGAGAGAGAGAGTTTATAAAAAGAGGCTGAATAACAACTGAATACTGCCTGTGTTGGAGCGGTACTTTGAATTTATAATGAGCTCTCTATGTCCGTACTCTCAATCTGAAATGCAAACACTTTCAAGTTAGCTTACAAAGTGCATGAAAAAATGTCTTCAAAGTAAGCTTTTTAAAATATGAAGAGCTTTACTAAGAATTTTGTATTACTACGTCACAGTAAAAGTCAACTAACAAGTCGATAAAGACGGCACGGTCCCCTAAAACCATCTGGAACATATTGCCACTGATTTTTACACTGTCTATGTCACAATGGAATTGCGTAAAGTAGACAATTTTAAGTTTACTCAATTATCACCGTTTACACAATTATTTGTTATACAACTCAGGTAGCCCATCTGATCGAACGTGGTTACCGTAACCGATGGACAATTACAATATCGAAGGTGCTACACTAGCGCTACATAAACTTTCCACACCGTTATCTATACTAATATTAATAAAGAGGAAAGATTTGATGATTTGGTTGTTTGCATCGAATAGGGTCCAAAATTCTTTCTCTGTTGGGAAGTTACATTATCCCCGGGTAACATAGGCTATATTTTATTCACGTATGCCCACGGGAACGGGAACTACGCGGGTGAAACTGTATGACGTTCACTAGTTGTTTATCAGTTTGCTGAAATCACCTTTGACATGTTTGACCCAGTACCTAACAATCGCGTCGTCTAACAAAATACTACTGCACCATAGTATAGCACCGACTCTGCTTAAACTGGCAGGCAAACGAACGGATGCACTAAATAAATAAACGCGATCGTAACACGGTCTGTAGTGGACTATTCCAATCTTCGGGTCAACCCGCGTCAACAACAAAACTATCGCATGAACGCCGCGCCGCCGAGGCAGTCCCTTGTCAAGTGGCATTACAGCACCCGCGGGATTGGGAATATATCAAGGGATTGTGCGGGTGTTCAAGTAGCGTTTACGTACACCTGGTCAACAAAACCACATTATATATTTGTATGTATCATGAGTTTTAATGAATAATGCTATTTATAATTGAAGTACCTACCTACCTACAATTGCCGAGTATATAACACACCGGTAAGTCGGTATATCAATCTACCATGAAATATATTTTGTTCCCATGGGAACAGTTGCGCGACAAACCTATATTTAACGCGGGCGGAGGCTTAGGAGTCATCGTCAGAATGTCCAACATTTTAACTCTACCTATTTACGCAAAAAATATGTATATTGTCGACTCTCATCAGTATTATTTATAACACGCTCACGTACTTCACAAGATTGATTACGTGACATGAAATTTATATTAGCTACTAAAATAAAGCAATCAATTTAAAAATCAACATGAAAAGTAACTTCAAGTAGATTATCTTGATACGAATATCTTTAGATGCTAAGATAGTACCGTACCTACCCTATTAACAGAAAAGAGTTATCTCGCGGTGTTAACAATGCCAGTGCGAGCGATATCGCGGCCCGATATCGGCGCCCTCGGCCCTCGGCCCTCGGCTACCTGTCTACTCGAAAAATCTTCAACAAACAATAGAACAGGAAAATAGTTGAGACTCTCGAGTTTAATTAAGACAAGAGGCCAACCCGGGCCGAGTTTCGCTTAATTTTCAACTTTCTTTATTTCTCTTCATTAAAAGTTGAAGCGTTTTCAATTAAAATGTAAAAAAAAATCACTGCCCACCCAAGGTATTTCAGAAATTGAAAAACTTGTAAGCGAGATTGAATCTGTCTTGTTTTTGTGAATTCTCTTGCTAGAAATTTAATCGTTTAGAAATTTGGAAACATTCTAATTTCATTACTCTCGAACAGCTCAGGCGGCTTACTCCATTTGTGATGAGCAAATACCCGCGGCATCAACTTCCTCTTGTCTGAGTCCATCGACACCGTACAGAGGTACAGAGCCAGTAATAATGGGCAACCAACCGCATAGGCTCTCCACGTATGTTTAGCACGGACCAACCAAACAAGAGTTCACTAAATCAAGAATGATCCTTCATACGTACCGATAGAAAATTGGACGGGTTAGCCAGAATACTTATGTGAAGTTTATGAAACTGAGCTGGGATTCGATTCATTGCAGGAAGAGGAGGTCAACATTTTTATTTCAATCTTAAATCAAACCAATAATAATTATATTAAATCGCTGTACACTTTTTTATTCCCTTTGAACTTCTATTCCAGAGGAGGCAAATGTTTTCATAAAGAGACTAAACAGTAAGCAGCTTAATAGCTCTTAACATGCCGGCAACGGAACACAAATTAAGTCTTTATGTTACCTTCAAAGGAATTAAGGTCTGTATCTGAAGTTGTTTATCATTTTTATGTTCGCAAGAGACATGTTCACGTAAACAAAACAGCTTGTACTACCCTCGAGGGACTAAGATTGAAAAACTTTTAATAGTTGCGGAACAAACAACAGCGGTTTAGTGCTTTCTCAAAGTGATTTGGTCGTGTCTCCCAGATTGACTCAGCGTCTCTTATCAGTAGCCATTCGTAAAAATAGATTTAGTTTAGGAAAATCTATGCTGTTTTGGAGATAACACGCAAAAAAATACACAGCAAAGTTGCGAGCTATATCGTTGAAAGTTGAAAGATAAATTCAAACCAACTGATGCCCGCGAGAAATTCGGTACCCATTCCCGCTTCCCATGGTAACATACTCCGGGCACGAAAAGTAGCCCCATGCGTTATTTCAGACTATAATAAAATTTATCCACGTAACAAAAACCCGACCCTGTTAGTCTTAAGAGCGTGATTGGGAAGCAATACCAAACCATCTTTACAAACTTTCACATTTATGATATTAGTAGGATTTCTGAACTTCAAAATATTTTCTATATTAATTAACGTAATGATTATAATGGATCGTGAAACAGGTGCGGTGTTTTATAACAAAATGACGAAACGCCAACGCAAATGAGTCCCTAATGTATTGAGCATCTTTTACCTGCAGAGAGTCTTAGGTCCCTCAAGACACTTGCGTTCCACTCTTGACACGAATCTGACAACAAGATTTTGGCGGATATTTTGAAATTAGCAACATTTTAAAGTAGAGAGATTAATTATTTACTTATCTCTCGATGCTGTATGATCAATTTATCAAAACAATGGTTTACAGTACGGTACTCCTATTTAGTTTTTTATTATGCTCTGCAAAGGATATTTTGGTGCTCTGCAAGTAATACAAAAGATTCTAATTCCGGACTTCGTGATATCGCAGAGAATGTTGAAACGGCAAGCCCGTTAACACTCGTTTAAAGAAATACAATTAACAACGGGAAAACGTAGCCTGTATTCTAATGCTGTCCGTTATTAGATCATTAGCGTTACAGTCTTAAACTTTGAGTTTTCGTGTAGTCATTTAGCTTTATATTGTTTTCAAGATCGGAAAGAATTCTATTGCCATGTTCTATCGCTTGCATAATATTTAAAAAAAATGTCTTGTGATCTTGTCTAATCTCATTGTCTAGTATAAGTGGTTGATGCTGGTTTACAATGGGGTCCACATATTGGAAAACTAGCAAGTAGATTAAGTTCAACAGCATTTGCTGTACAAAAGATAAGGCACTCGACGGATGTAGAACGGCTAGAATAGTCTTATAGTCTATTTCAGTTACTTTCACAGCATAATGTCTTACGGTATTCTACTGTGGGGCAATGCTGCACATATAGATAAAAATTGTATTTAACAAAAGCGAGCCATGAGAGCTATTATTTCAAGGGTCTCTCTGCGCGAAAAATTCTAAGAAGTTAATTTCTTACTGTAGCATCACAATATATTTTTGAAAACATTATGTATATGTACATACAAAGAAATTTACATAGTTTCGCTAAGTTAAGTGATAGACACAATGTCAACACTAGAAATAAAAAAAACCTTGCTGTTTATCATAGCAGATTGCATAAAATCAGCAATTCTTTCATGAGTATACGCTATTATAACTGGTTACCAGACGAAATTAAAAGTATGTCCCTGAATAATTTTAAAAAGTTTGTAAAAAATAAATTATACTGCAAGGGCCACTATACAGTTAATGATTATTTGTTTGATAAGGAAGCCTGCAAACGACCTGCTCCGCAGGATTCTCAAAAAAAAAATTAAAATGCATAGATTTTAGATTTTTTAAAAATGTAAATAGAGCACAAAAAAGAATAACCCGCTGAGTTTCTTGCCAGTTCTTCTCAGGTGGGTCGCGTTGTGAACTGGTGGTAGAGTATTTTTGGTTTATATTCTGTACGTTTTACAAGCGCATTTGTATAATGCCTGAGTAAAATAAATATATTTCTGATTTTGATTTGATTTAAGTCCCAAGTAAGCTAATACTACATAAAAATATAAATATAAATATTCACGGAAATTTCACACAACGCTATCTGGATCCCAAAGTAAGCTAAGAATAACCTGCTTGTGTTATGGGTCTCAGACCACGAATATTAATACTTATATACTTTTAAATACATACTTAACATACATAGAAACACCCAGACCTTTGAGACAAACATTTATGGGTCGCACAAATTTTTGTCTCCGGTGGGAATCGAACCCACGACCTCATGATCCGCAGTTACACATTTCGACCACTAGACCAACGAGGCAGTCATGACCAACGAGTCACTACGTCTTTATATTTATCTAGATTTCGAAATGCAAACACATACATAGAGAACATTCAAACTGTGAAACAAACATATTTGTTCAGACACTAATATTGGTTCCGGCCCGGGATACGAAGCAGACACCTATGCACTGCATTGCACCATCGAGTCAGTAAACTTGTAAAAGTGCATTCGAAACCATAGATTCTGAAAGACGATATAAACATTAAACATATACTGGCGTGTATCTACATATGATCGAATTATTCGCCTGTCTTTGATCCTACTAATCCAATCAGCACACGCTCGGTTACCTAATCTGTCGAGGAGGTGTCGCGTCGAGTTGCACGCTGCGCTGTTTGTTTGTACTCACTGTGCCGGGGTACTTTATAGATTACACATGGATCGAAACAGTCAGCGATCAACTTTATTAGTTTACATTGAAGTAATGATGGGTCGTTGCTACTAAAACGCACGTCATAAAATTAGTGTAGATTGATACTAAACTGAAAACTCTATCTGTGTTAATGTACGCGCGCAAATCTCAGGAATCTTTTAGTGTTGAACCGCACAGTTATCGAGAAAGGCCCAAGGGAGCAAGCCGCATTAATAGGCAAATTGCCGTTTCAAAGTAATAGGACGATTAATACTAATAGGAAGGATTTGAATGAGATTCAAATAATAAGACAGGCCGAATCACAGGACACAGCTAGTAGGTATTGTATTATTTCAATAAAGTTAAACTTTGGGATATTTTACCAGATTTATTTACTAAATCATCTTAAGGGAAGGTCTTTATTTAAGAAACTCGTCAAAATAAATAGAGTAACGTAGAGAGCAGTCCCGCAGGGTAGCGCACCGGACCCGCCCAGCTAAAGCATCAATTTGCACGGCGCGGCGGCGGCGCGAGATAAGCGTATGCCCTTCGGCTTTTATTGTGCACATAAAGCAGCTTTATTGCCGCGTTACCAGGCTGAATCTCGCCGCGTTCGAACCTCTTTCTTGGCAGGGTAAGGTCGATTTCCTCTTCCCTCCCAGTGCGCTTGTCATATTCGCAACGTGATGCAAATAATTTATCGCTTAAGGTGCCATTTCGGTGGATCTTACTCGGGTTATATCCAGTACGGTTTCTATTGTATTTGGATTTAGTTTCTTGCTAGCAATGATTTAATATTGATTGTACTTTAAAGATAGTATTACTGAGGGAGAAAGTAAAATAGGTATCTCATATATCAATGTAGATCGTCAATAAAGAAGGAGTGAAAACACTGTTTCTATTGATACTAAAAGATACACATTTGGATCGACGAATAATTAAATGTACAAGTAGTGTATTTTATTGTCTTTAAACTCACGTCTATTAATAAAAAAATAATGACCCTTAAAACTATGACTCCCTATTTTTTAATTAATATACCAAATGAAACTAATTAGATCTCAATCTCATCAAGAGAAATTTCAAACACATTGTAATAGGTTGTAGTCAAAATTCAGTCTAACAGTTTTAATGATATTCCCAGGGTTATGAGTATAAACAAGGCTCGCGTGCATGACGTCGCCCACTAACAAGCCAGATTGTCGCATTAGGAGCCGACACCACAATCATGTACTGTGCACACAGTCACTTATAATTTCAGTTCTAAAACTCGTTACACTTGAGGTAGAAGTTAACTCGTTATCGCTGAAATTGCTTTGGTTAGAGCACGTTTTCAATTTGAAATTATTAAACTATGTACTTAGAATCAACAGAGATTCGTGGTTTTGAACTTGGCTACAGCACCATTATATAAACAGGTACTGCACTACCTACCTATATTATTTTAATATAAAATTTGGAAGTTCTTTCTAGATTTTTTAGTTATTTTTAGATGAGATGATTGAAGCGTGGGACGAACACAACTACAGACTTAATGTGGGTGTATAATTTCACGTCTACTAACCTCCAAAAATACATATTATGTTAGGTTAAATATGCGCTAAAACGAGATCTTTTTGATACAAGTTTATTTAAATCAAAAATTTGTACACTAAAATATAGAGCTCTGGTGTTTTTTAAGCACTATTATGTAGACAATTCAGTTGAACTGAACAGTAAAATTGCAAATAATATAGGTATTTGTTCTTTAAAAAACAGTTCGTATCTCCAACGTTATGAGTGAGCTGGTTCTTTGTGTCGCTCCGAGAATTCCAATATTTCTCCGACGATACATTGTTAGTTGGATGAACGATTGATTCCATTTGTAGAGCTCAATTTCAGCATTCGCTTAGTTTCTTTGTGATGAGACAATATTTGAAGAGTTAGTATTTATTGTGACACTTGAGTTACTAACAATTGCTATCACGTAGGGAGGGCAGTCAGTCTTTTTATTTTACCGACAAGCTTACAACAAGCCTAAGCAAAGCCATTCCAATACAATAAATTATCGTGTGGATGAACAGAAACAAATTGAATATCAATTTTGATATCACTCATCATTATTTTTAAAATTGACTGCCTCTGTGGCGCAGTCGGTAGTGATACCGCCTGCGGCGATGGAGGTCGTAGGTTCGATTCCCACCGGAGACAAAAATTTGTGTGACCCATAAATGTTTGTCTCAAGAGTCTGGGTGTCTCTATGTAAAATATGTATGTATTTAAAAGTATTTAAGTATTAATATCCGTGGTAATATTGAAAATAAAAAGTATGTTTGTTTATAAATATTATCAATTGTTGAATTGCCTGGAGCGATTTTTTGTTGATATTATTCATAGTATAAGGTAGTTTTGGCTACGTTCATAATGGTCTCTAATGATTTTAATTATTGAAACGTAGTTTAAAAAAGCCTACTTTGCCATTGACGGCATCAAATGTTATGGTATTAATTATCATTCATTCGAATTTTGAATAGCGGAAACATAGTTTCCGCTATTCAAAATTCAAATAGTAAGCGGAAAAAAAATCTGAGTTACTCCCTAGTCGCGGCTTAAGAAGTTTTACTTCAATAATATTACATCAAGAAACCTATGCACTGTTTTGAAAGAAGTTGAAACCCAAATCAATAAATTAAAATTGTGAGGATATGAAAATCAGTTACAAATCTATTACTAGTTGAATTAATTAAGACACCGTTTCACAGTCAGTCTATTTTAAGTTACCAAATCGCTGACCCTCCAATTAAGCTAAATACAATGGTATTATTGAGCTCATTTCGCAACTCCAATAAGGAAAAGAGAGCTCTCAGTGTTGATGGCGTTGTTCATAGGCAGTTTAGAGTTCCGCTGCTTCGGTAGAATTGAATCTTTGTATCTGTCATTGTCAATCTGATAGAAGTTGCGACAGGTCCGGCCAATGACTATGATATTTCTGCTATTGATTTTATAATTAAAACTTATAATTTGGGTACATTTCTGACACAAATTGCCCGTGATGAACTAATTACAGATAGGTAGATAAATTCATCCTACTATGATATTATTAAATTGTAAAAGTTTAATAAGTAATGATTTAACTAAATTTCGATCTAGACAGAAGTTCAAGTAAGGTTCATTAGTTTCCGAGTATTGTCTTGCAAGCAGCTGATACTATTGTTTTACAATGTAAAAAAAATATTAAAAATAAAACCGACTTCAAACAAATCCTAAAAAATAAAATTTACTTAGCACAAATTAATATGTATTTTGATTTATAAGATTTTATTCAATATCATATGGAAGTTGGCGCCAAGTAAAACCATGGGTTTAGGTAGGTATTATTCATGGCACCAACTTCAATATCATATTATGATAGATGATTTACGGAATAAATAAATAAAATCTGATAAATTAAAATACATATTACTTTGTGCTACGTAAATTTTATTTTACAGGATATGTTTGAAGTCGGTTTTATTTTTTATAAAAAAAATTACATTGTTTTAAGTGACGGGTGAACTAAAAAATATATCTATCTAAGTGAAAGTTCTCATCAATACAAATCAATAAAGCCCAAACACAAGGTAACTGCTGTAAATCGTTAAGAAAATCCCTGGACTGTCTTTCGGTTCCATCATCAGATCGACTCCAGACCTTCATTAAATTGTAGTACATAAGCACTGAATTAAAAATTTAACAAACGTACTAGTTGTCCCTATAATTTTTGGTGGTTGACCTCGATTTCTCCAGGATCCCATCATCAGATCCTAACCTGTTTAAAATGGAACCACTTCAGAAGTAAACCCCATTCAACAAAATTAAAAAATTTAAATCCGTCCATAATTGACGGAAATATCGGTGAACATACATTTAAAAAAATACAGACGAATTGAGAACCTTCTTCTTTTTTGAAGTCAATTAAAAACCATAATATAAACTAGAATTGTAAAACTTGAAAATTATTAGGCATCAGCTACAATTAACTACCTACATAATTTATTTGGTATTCGGCACACACAAGATCACAATGGGCATAAATAAAATCTACAGACTCATTACCTGTCGCTGAGTCTAAGGTTAATAGGAAACTTAATTTGGCTGAAAATGGGTAGTAAGCATGGAGCAAATAGGCTGAGCTAGTCACGTAGAAAAAACATATTTTAGAGGACAGTTTAGAGTTTAGGTATAGTCTTTTTCTGGACAGCTCAGCAATCATGTAAACATGTCATGTGTTGACAGAAGTTGTCTATGATCATAGTGTTGTAACTATACTGATTCTATGTATGTAAATAATCATTGAGTTATATCTAGTTCACCGTACATTCATTTACTTCGGTATATCAATCGCCAAATTCATCAAATCATGAAATTCGGTATATCAATATATATTATGTGCAATAATTTTTTTTTATTAATTTAATTAAAGGATCTTTAAAAAAAGAAACTTTTAGAAAATTTAATAGTACATATAATCATTTATTTACAATAATATATTACTTTAGGACTGAATATTTTAACCATCCACCGTCAACCGTACCCAGTCTACCCTAAAGAATCATTTTTTTTTCTTTTTATTCATATTTAAATGTTTATGGCGTTCGAAACATTAGATTATCTTTTTGGCAGCTCGCTGATGAACGTTAGCCTCTTTAAATTTACTCCTCCACACGGTACTAAGCCTAACCGGATCCTTCTGACGATTTCTGGGTCGCACAAATACTTATTTAGTCCCAATTTTTTAAAAGTACTTCTGCGAAGAGTAGGCCTCGCGAGCACCCAGGAAAAAACAACTTGTGAGGAATTATATCCCTTATGATCCCATCATATATAACGGGGACCTTTTTCTCCCTTATTTTCCGCCCTATTAAAAAAACTTTTGACAAAAGTTGTATTTTTATCTTTTCGTAGATCAATGATTTTAAATCAAAGAACATGTGTGCCAAGTTTGGAGATAATTGGTTAACAAATGCGTCTTCTAGACCGAAACTGACATGTACACACACATACGGACGAAAGCAAAATCGTCTATACTGTGGAATCGAAGACCCAAACTCAAAGTGCCTTTTCACACGTACCGGTTGCCGGGTAGCCGGTGCCGGGTAACCGGCGCGGCGGCGGCGGTGAATGCAAGCGGTTGGCGGGCAAATCACTCCGGTACGTGTGAAAGCTATAGTACACGGCCATATACCCACCCTACCCGGCACCCGGCAACCGGTACTTGTGAAAAGGGGCAAAGACTCGCATCTCCATATATTCAATATACTCTGTGGACTAGCACTCTTCGCTCTCTGGGTCAATAAGTTATATTATATAAAGGAAGTACATTTTTTCGAACTGACGGATTGATAAAACAATGACCTCCTTTCAAAATCAATTGGCCAGTACAACAGTTTTACAACACTATGGCAAAGACAAACAAGTCTGAGAAAAAATAATTTAATGACAAGCAAAAATGACAGTCTTAAATTTTTACCATCCGAGTATTTTTCATGAAATTATTCTATAATCTAAAGGTTTATTAGTGTCGAAATGTCCGCATAAATCTAACTAGAGTTCCTTGAAACGACTATGATCAGGACTGATAATTAAATGTAAGTAATTATGGAGTAGTCGAGATCCAATTTCTTTGTTTACTATATTTTTTAAGTCTGTTGAATTCCACTATAGTAGTGCGCGCGTCTGAGACATGTTCTAGCTCCTCAATTGGGCTTTTCTACTAACACTTAAAGTACATTTTACCAGCTAATATGTACTCTTAAAATTTGTTTTAAAAACAAATTTTTAAAGTCATTAGTCAGTGAAATACGCAATCCTACGAATATTTGGAATGATGCAATGAAATCTTATGTTTGGAATCATTTTGTGAGGAATGTGCTTATGAATTAATTTTCAGAATGCACAAATTGTGTTTGTTGAAGTGTACCTATCTGTGTAATACGATAATGTTCTACCTGCTTGGAATTATGGTTTGGAACTTCAGATTACAACATAGCCCCTTCTTAAAAGGAGGCAATCAATTACGAGACAAACATTTGCGGATCACACAAATATTTCATACAACCCAGATTTTGAACCTCAAACACTATCAATCCGTCACCAAAGCAGTCACTAATGACTCTATTATTTAGAAAAAACTCTCATACTTTGAATTTTCAAGTTTCAAGCATTCCAGTGTGTGACTCCGTGTAGAATGAAGTGATTCATAACATCTCGTTTGGTTTGAATGTGAAAATGTTAACCTGGCGAGCATTAGTAAGGTCTAATTACGTGATAATAGTATGCAAGTACACAGCGTGGGTAATGTAACGTCCAAGTTTAGCATACGCAAACAAACCAGGGCTGCGCGCTTGTGCTGCTATGAAGCCATGCTTGCCCTAATTGAATCCGGTGTAACCAGTATTAACAGCGGGAAATTCTAAACTAGTATTCTTCAGTCTTTATAATACCATAGGTATTCAGTTGGGACTTCATGCGAAATACTACTACTTACTTACACCGACGACGTTTTGAACGTGTTGTACTCGTAGCATCCGTGGTCGCGGCTGGACTATTAAATAATACACAGCATTTTTCGCGAAGTCCCCAGTATACCTAATGTACAATTGTATGAAACAGCGATAAAAGTATATTTAATATTTTATTATAAAGTGAAAAAAGACAACCTGGCCCAGACGGGACGGGATAATAAAATATTATGAAAAAGTTAGCATACTAATTGCTTTAAATATTAAAAATCAAAAGTATATTTCACTGAAACCTTTGATTACTCCTGGTGCTACCTGATACTGTAGTAATATACAATTTGAAACATAACCGTGTTTAGGTATTGTTAAAAATTGTGCGAAAAAAAATTAAGTTTCACTAGTCTTTTTGGAAAAAGGTGTTTTTAAATCAAACCAAAATTGTCATTCTGCACTCCTCGTATATTTTTGCGTTCGATATTATTAATGAGTTATCTCGCACTTGTTGGTTACGTTTTTAATTAGACCGAGCCCTTTGCAACATTTTGTTAAAAGGAATTAAATCACAATTTTGTTTTTGTAAATATTCCCTCAGTCGTGTATTATAACAATCACATGAAGAAAGCGCGTGTAATCTGTGGAGCCAAGCAACTCTCGCCTGGGTCATGTGTTCTTAAACTGGAGTGCAGAAACCTATTATCAATCTGATATATGTATTAGACAGTTACCTTTTACATATGGGATATATCCAACCTGACGGAATTGTGGCCATCGTAGCCGGCAGTGGACGTTTGCAACACAGGAAGCGCTATACTCGCGCTGCGGATCTTGTAAAATCCTTCTAAGTGACTAATCTAAAATATAATTTGTTAGTTTGTATTATTAAATAAGTCAGTAAATCTTAGAGTCTCACACTGCAGACCACGACGATCATAGTCAACAGCGAGCGTGCTTGGAGTTCTATCGCAAAGAGGTATGTACTTACTGAAATAGTTGGGCTTACGGGGGGGTTCCCCGACTGTAGGCAGTCCGTAGGGCCCGTGTGGGTTTAGTCGGTAACAGTCGAACGGAGGACGAGAAGCAATTTCCACAAGTAAAAACATAATTTGCAATGTTGTTCCGGGTTATGTGAAACGCTTAGAATAATGAAATGAGATGATGTGTGCACCATCGTGTAGCACATAGCAGTACACGTCATGCAGAAGATTGCAGCGAGCAATGACGCGGCTAATTGCTTGTCCATCGCAGCTGGCTGGAGTAGCTGGCCTCGGCTCATGGCGCATCGCTCGGATTAACATACCCATTCATTATACTGTATAATATATATTAAAAAGGATTGATTGTAGTTTAATATGCTAAACAGAAATTTATATATGAATCTGGTTAAATATAAGAACTCTCGCATGGTGGGTTCCGTATTTTGGTTCGACAAAAATTGACGTTTGTTGTATGGGAGCCACATTTTTTTCTCATGTTAGTATTTTTTGTTACCCTGTGCGCCACACTGGGCGACTGTTGCCCAGTGTGCGCCTGCATCGGATGGATTGGCGCCGCGACTGTCGCTACGTCTCGGCCACAAGGCGCGGCGAATAACGTCGCCGTCGTCGCGTCGTGCAAAAAGCTGTTGCCGTATCGCTGCGACTCCTCTAGCTTGACGCGAAGTAGGGGCACAGATTAAATAATAGTTACTAGTAGGGGTGACATCCGTGACATGTAGCCTAGTGTGCGGGGCTTAGAACAAAATGTAAGGCGACATCAGCTTGTCACCGCGACATGTCAACCAGTGTGCGCCTACTGTTATAGTTGCTACAGAAATATTTCATCTGTGAAAATGTCAATCGTGACGGACAGACGACAGATAGATGGACGGCGATGTCTCATGAACAGGGTCCCATTTTAACGCTTTGGGTACCGAATGCTAATGAAACGTTACGTCATAGCGCAATTTTAATTTATGAATGTTGTTGTTAAAGAACCTACTTCTTCATTCAATCAAATTGTGTTATTAATTATTAGAACCACTCTAAGTCCGTCTTCTAATAAAATTTGCCAACTATATCAGCTGTAAAATTGTATTCTAATATGCAAACGAACTGATATTATAATCTACCGCCGTCATCTAGAACAAATACTGATTTATTACGATCATTTTCGGAGCGTACTTACTTACTTAGTAGACGTACCCGCATAAATCATAAAATAGACTGAGGTTTAACATTTAAGCTTTCTGGACTTAGCAATTTTGACAGGGCGATTATCAGTAAGAACAAGCTTTTTCAACATAGAAAATCTCTTCGAATACGCCGCTTTCCTTTTAATAAACTGAGCACCCATCAGAATTCTTTTTGAAGAGGAAAATTGTGAGGCACTAAGTCACTTCTGTGGTTCAATGTTTAAGACAGTTTGACTGTTACGAGATGTGACAAAGGTTTAAGACCTTTATCGAGTTTTGTTTGAAATTTTACTATTACTATGCGTTTTATTTCATCTTATACATATAAGTATCGTTCAATACAATAACATTAAATATAATAATAATTTAATAATGGATGCATGACAAATTGAATGATGTGTATGTATGCTGTTGATGTATAGAATAGAATAGAATAGAAAAGCCTTTATTCACTGACCATACTACAGTTTAGCTATGACTAATGAACATAATTTTCTTAAATCTACGCTACTAATTGAAATATTAAAAAGTTAAAACATTAGCAACCACTTTATTGGTCAGGTTGTCCTTCGACATAGGCCTCCCCCAGTTGACGCCACTTATCTCTGTCTCAAATCAAATCAAATCAAATCAAATAATTTATTTGCATAGAACAGGTACAGTACAGGTGTTATAAGTTTTAAAAGGTTGTGCGCTGTCCTATAACTTCAATGGAGCGTGCAAATGTTATAAAGCATTACAATCTCTGGCATATCTTCTCCATCCTTTAGGTAATTCATCCTCCCATCTTTTGATTTGACGTCCTCGTTGTCTTTTTCCTATTCTAGGATACCATTCTCAACACATCCTTCGTCCATTTTCCTTTGTTTGTTCTTAATATATGTCCAGTCCAGTTCCACTTCAGTTTTCTTATAGTTTGTAGAACGTCTCTCACCTTTGTTCTTCTCCTTATTTTTGAACATCTCCACCGGTCTTGTAGCCTTATGTTTAGCATACTTCGTTCCATGCTGCGTTGACAAACCAAAAGCTTTTGATTGTTTTTGTTGCTGTTGATGTACCAATAAATATAAACATTATTTATTTGCCCAAAATTAGACTAAAATTTAGGTTTACCCAGATGGAACTTTCATAAATATGTACAGTCACCTCCAATATTGCATGGGCCCCTTAAGATCTATAATCCCATGCACATTTGAGTCCCAATTCATGAAAACTCCACTAGATGGCGCAACTTTACTCGAATATAATATTGTATAGACACCTTAGAAACACAAAAAATGTACAAGATGGCATATTCATATTACTCAAAAGATTAATGAGTTGCTATTTTGACAAAAATCGCGTTCCTGTGTGAGGTATTAAAAAAATCAGCAACGCTAGATACTTGACTTTCAATGTTATCCGAGAGATGGCGTCAATTCTCAGTGCAAAGCAATTTCGTTTCGAATTGACCGTGCATTCTCAAATTCGTCTGTACTTATAATGTCAATTGGGATTGGAGGCAATGGATTCACCATCACGTTGGATCAAATATATGGATTGTAAAGTGTGGGTGTATCTACAGACACGTCTGCCGACTTTATGGGAGTAGAAGGCATGATTAGATTACATGTTACGTAGGTAGACTGAAAATTGGCAGGTTTGATTGTCGTATTTTTTTACATTATAAACTCAAGCGTAATGTTTGTTTCATTGAAGCAGGTCATATATCAGTAGAATAACGCATGCTCTTGCATTATTCTTTTTTGTGGCTAATGAATAAATAAAATGAATAAATAATAATAATATGAAAAAATAATAAATAATAAAAAAGGTGCTCCTTGTGGAAGCATGAACGCCGAGAGTAGTTATTTTCGTGACAAGAACACACAAAACAATGTATAAAATCTCTTTAAAGTATGCCTTACTGACTAGGTTTTATATTTTATTAGACGCTTTTGGTAAATACTCGCCGCTTTACTTTACTACCGTCGTCGTCTCTCAGAGGTAAATGAAAACCACAACGCGAACTTTTACCGTCAGCGAGTCTCAAAACACAGCTTAAGTTTATGCACCCATTTATTAATTGACCACAAAGCAGCAGTGCTTTAACCGAGCTAGTTTAAATCTAGCTTTTAATGTCTGGAGCTGGAGCAGTGACCCCCTTTAATGACGTCATAAAGTAGGTTTATTGCGCGCTTATCGCGCCGCCATCGACCCTCGCATTGCTCTTAGATTGCTTTCAGGCATAGTTAAATTGTTTTATTAGGTTTCAGACGTCAGGTGATTTCTCAGTTCATTTTAGTTAAAGGAACATGTGGCAAACTTATATTATCTACTATTAACGGTTTCGTCTCACGAGCTACCCTACTCGAGCTTTTATAGGACTGGATAAATTATCAAAATCTGTTCAAATAAAATCGAGGGTCCCTTAGAATATAACAAGCCTCAATGAAATAAACGCAAGACAAAATAATTTAATGTCACAAAAATTATACCTTACATTTCCAGAATATTTATGTGCTTTATTCTGTAGTCTGTTGTCGCAGGTGTTCACCGACCACAGTGATGTGGTTACAGCGAGCTAGTTGTGAATGTACCACTGTCGACGACTCACTAGTACTTACTATAACGAGTAGCAAAAGTTGTGTGTGTGTTAGTTTTGCCTTACCTTATTAGCTACGTCTGCTCCTACAAACGCTTTGCTATTAACGTCACAGAGATTTATTAATGTACGCTGCGTAATTAATGTATGTAATGCATTTTGAAGTCGGAAATACCACATTATTTATTTTTGGAAAGTAGCGAAACAAGTAGGTATAGCAAAAACCTCATTATAATCTGTAAATAACCACTGGTGGAATATCATTTCTAGAGATTTAATTATCTTGTCAAAATACGAATAAAATTCTACAGGATAGAATAACGTTAGCTCAAAGGGACAAAGTAGGTATCTCAAAGTTCCGTAATTTCACGATGGATGCCCACAAAGTGTCGCCTGACTCAATCAATTATGCTAATAACACAAGAGTTGCCGCTGGAATATTTTGATTCCTGTATTTAAATTCGCTGAAAATACCTCCGACGTACCTACATCTCGATATGATAATGCTATTAGATGGTTAACCTTTATTTCTTGAGTAAATATTTTTCTTGAAATTGAAATAAGTCCATAAGAAACCATTTTGCAGAAAAATTATTATTGATTCTTAGAACAGTGAGTTCTTCAAATCTATTGTAAACAGTACAAACTGCAACGCCTAATAACCAATTCATTGTAGAAATAAATAAGATATCAAGTATATCAGCAAAAGTCATTACTTACCGACAAAAACAAATGTATGTTCGTATGAAATTATCTGCCTTACGTAGTAATATCATTGGTTAATATGGGTAGGCATAGGCACACTGAATCAAGGTAACTACATAATACCAGACTTTAAAAAAATAATAATCGCTTGCCGTAATTTATTGTTTAATAGTCTCCTATAATTATTTTATTTTTAGCATTTGTTGATATAGCGATAACAGAACTACATCATTAGCTAGAAAGATGGATTTTTTACATTTATGTGAAAATTACAGTTGTCTAGTTATCATGGTTCATAAGATACAGCCTGGTGTCAGAAAGACAGACAGACGAACACCAAAGTCTCAGTAATGGGTCCCGTATCTACCCTTTGGCTACGGATTCCTATAAAGCTTTAACGATTTCACTTAGTGTCGCTAAAAGTTCCAGGGCTCGTTTAAGGAGACGCGGGGCGTCAAGCGTCGCGTACGGCGTGGCTTGCAGCGGCGCGTAAAGCGATTTGACCGTTTATAGTCAGGCGGCGCGTGAAGCGGCCCGCGTAGCGTCACGCGCAAAATCAAACATATAGAAATGTAGGAGCTCGTTTAAGGACACGCGGGGCGTCGAGCGACGCGCGTGGCGTGGCTTCTCTCGGCGCTGCGTCCGCCGCGTGGCACGCAGCTTCACTCGGCGCTGCATCCGCCGCGTTGCACGCAGCTTCATATACGGCGTCGTTTAGTGCGACATAGGGATGTGACATTGTACATAAAAAAACGATTTTTAGTTAATCGATTTTTTCTTTAGCATGAAAAATCGATTAGTTAATTATCGATTTTTCTTAAGAAAATAATCGATTTTTTTAAATTAATCGATTTTTTCCTAATTTGACATTTATTTTTTTATAAAATAAATACCATATCAAGTTTTATTCATTAATAATAAACAACAGAAATAGTAAGTACTTACATAATCAACACAAATTAAAGTTTTAGAACAATCAAATTATAACAGGTTCAAAATATGAAAATAAACAATAGTAAGTTCTTAATAATCAACACAAATTAAAGTTGTTGAACAATAAGGTTGAAATTGAAATGTTTTTCACATTGAATCAACAAAATATTCAAATAAATAAAAAGTACTTAAATTAAATTATTCAAAAACTAAAAATCCGTAGGCAACAAAAAATAAAATAAAATAGTGTCCACGGACTTGCTTTTTAAAAGTGGTGATAGTTTTACTGTCCCTGATACCAGGCGGAAGTGAGTTCCATAGTCTGACTGCATGCACGGTGAAAGAGGATGAATAAAAACCGGTTTTGTGAGAAGGAAATTTAAGATTTGAGCGTAGGTGAGATCTGCAGAGAGCATCAGGAGAACGAACAAAAGAGAACCTTTCCTTTAGATAGGGAGGTGAAGATGGATTATAAAGGATATTGTAAAGGAGGCAGAGGATTCGAGTGTTACGGCGAAGGCGGATTGGGAGCCACTTGAGTTCTTTGCGAAAGTGAGAAACATGATCGAACTTTCTAAGATTGAATATAAAGCGTATACACAAATTTTGCAACCTCTCAAGTTTATCCAGAAGCTCCTCAGTGGCGTCTAAATAGCAGGCGTCGGCGTAGTCAATAATGGGCTGAATAATAGTTAGAGCAAGACTAATTTTCGTCCTCAAGGGTAAGAGGCTCTGGAGGCACTTCAACGAATGAAAGGAGAAGTGCACTTTCTTGCTGACGTCACTAATATGGGCACTCCAGGATAGCGTGGTGTCCATGATCACTCCCAGGTTCTTCACAGTGTCTGCGTAGGGTATCTGAATACCGGCCAAAAGAACTGGATCAAGTTCAGACACCGGCATATTGTCAGTTTGATACTTACTGCTAATGACGATGGCTTGCGACTTCAGAGGGTTGATGCGCAGTCCGACCGAATTAGCCCAGTCGCTTCGTCTAAGTCGCGGTTAATGCACGATATGCCAAATGGGGCGTCAGTGGCCGAAAAACGTCGGTACAGCTGCAAGTCGTCAGCGTAGAGATGGAAGTTACTGGAAATAAGACTCGTAGCCGAGTTGATGAAGATACAGAATAAAAGAGGAGATAGAACGCCACCCTGAAACGTATGGAAATGTTCGAGTTCGACGTATGGAATTGAACGCCAATCTTTCATAAGTATCGATGTATCGTTTATTTTGCGTACGTGATATTTTGCTTTCATGACGTTCTGCTCCAGAGGGTTATAAACATCGATTACATTTTCAAAATAAAATATCGATATTTTATTTTGATAAATATTTTTATTTTAATATCGATATTTTCTATGAACGATATTGCCCGACATTTCTACCTAACGCATACCCCGCACATCTCCCACCCCTTCCTTGAAGCGTCCTTTGCGGCGTCACCCGCAGCTTCATCCGCCGCGTTCCTCCATTGCGAGACTCGCTATTTTACCCGCCGCGTCCTCCGCGGCATCACCCATCGCTTCAATTGCCGCTTCCGACGCGACGACACTCGCCGCTGTGGCAGCTACAACTCAAACAAACGCTTGCAAAAACGCTTCTCCTTGAACGCTCTGAACATTTCCATACGTTTGTGTTTCTGGCGGCCCGCCTGGCGGGCCGCGCCGCTCGAAGCGCCGCGTCTCCTTAAACGAGCACCCAGAGTTACGCCACATTTTTCACGCGTGGGGCTTATCTCGGCTATTTCCAATCTTTGACATTATCTGACGCCGAGATCGCGTTCATTTAAGCTTATCATGTAACACGAACATTTATGGCTAATTTATTTGTGATGCTTTAAATAAAACTGAAAATTTTCTTGGTGCATTATTATAATATATTAAAATATTAACGGACATTTCACACAACGCTATCTGATCCCAAAGTAAGCTAGGAAAAACCTGCTTGTGTTATGGGTATCAGACCACGGATATTAATACTTATATACTTTTAAATACATACATATTATACATAGAAACACCCAGACTCTTGAGACAAACATTTATGGGTCACACAAATATTTGTCTCCGGTGGGAATCGAACCCACGACCTCCAGCGCCGCAGGCGGTATCACTATCGACTGCACCACAGAGGCAGTCAAACAATATCAATCAATAATCAAATCAATAATAATAATGATGTCAGATGTTTTTACTCGTAAAGACTCTAAGGCAAGCCAAGTACCTACTTAAAATCTAATAAACTTCAACTTAATAACTAAATCGTGACCTCTGTCTAGCTTTTATAGCTGTCTTATTAAAAATGCGATAGAAAAGTTGAAATTATAATTTTAACAATTTTAGAAATAATAATAAAATATTTGGGCATTATTTCTTAATTAGATACATTGTATTAAGGTTACTCTTGACCTGACCTTTTGAAGAGTACCCTTAACCGGAAAGCATGTATGATAACACTTATGCACGTAGAAGAAGCAACAGTGGTACGAATCGTAGCATGTGGAAAGTCATAGTATTTGCCAACCCGATGGTAGACAGATGTGATATCTTATACTAAACTTGTAGTAAGACAATTCTACTTCCCGAATTGCATAGTTTCATGACAACGTTATTTTGATTCCCTTGACAGCGCCGAAAACGACACAGGCTTCTTGCATCATAAACCGCTATAACTCTTTTACGTTAACTAGAATTTTGATGATATTTCCACAGCATCAATGAACTGTAGACTTGTTGCTTATCGCTTCACAGACACACGAACCGAGGACAGCAATGTGATCCTATCCTCTAAGGGTTCCGTTTTTCCTTTGACATCCGGGACACTTTAAATACTGGCCTCATATCACACATCACAGTGAAGTTATAGTTAGGTTTATATTATTTTTTATCCATGTACTTCGAATAGATTTGCTCAGCCGTTGTGCGTTATTGAATAACAAACATTTAAACAACTCCACACTAACCTATATCATATTAGTAGAACAGTACACTTACTCTATTATCGTAATTGCTTTGCCTTGCCACTTTGTTTGCTAACTCAGAGTCGACGTAGGCGAATGATACGCGAAATAATAACTAAATTGTCAACTATATACTTTGGTAAAATATACAGTTTTGAGTTCTTTGCCTCGCGAACGAAGTCGCGGGCTAAAGCTAGTTATATTATATTAGAAAATCTATTTATGTAATTGCATTACTTTATTTGCTAACTAAGAGTTCAAGTAAATGATACCCGAAATAATGGCTAATTGTCAATTATACTTTGGCCAATATACAGTTTGGAGTTCTTTGAATGAAATCAAATATAGCAATAGTGACAAAGTCCTGTTTCCGACACAATATCCGTAATACCTTTAGAAAGTTGCGAAGGTCTGACATCAAATCAGCGGACCCGACGTTCGATCACATTCGACGCCTCTCATACGCGCCTATTTTCTTAATAAGGTATCAGAGGACCCAGTAACGCTTTGTGAGCAAAAATATGAATAACTTTATCCTGGGCTCGTGCCAAATACCTATTTGTTCTAGTTCGTGTGTGAAGTAAACATCTTGATGTAGTTAGTTGGGAAGGAATGTTCGGGACAGTAACTGCGAGACTACAAGGAGTCTACTTAGAAATAGTTTATAGAAAATGTCATTATATCCTTATCTTGGAATTTACAATTCTGAAAAACATAGTCGAACGGACTTTTAGAAGGAAAGTGAAACTATCTTCAGAAAGTTCGTTGATTATTTAATGAAAAGTGTATATTAAACTATGTACCTACATATACCTATCACTTCGAAATTTGTCGGTTTTCGCCCGGTCACTCCTGAATAAAATAAAGAGCCGTATAGTAACATACCTACGAGTACGTAGGTGCCTACTCGTAAAAATCCTTTCAAGTCTGGACACTTAAACTTAACATATTTACGAGCACGAGAGCACGAAAGTACCTACCTACCTAGTCAATGGAAACAAAGTTTTTTGGCAAGCTAATTCGAAAATGAACAATAAGTTTGAAATTAATCTGTATCCCTACTAATACTATAAAAGTGAAAGTAACTCTGTCTGTCTGTCTGTCTGTCTGTCTGTTACGCTTTCACGCCTAAACGGCTGGAGCGATTTAGTTGAAATTTGGTACAGAGATAGTTCAAGGCCCTGGGACGGACATAGGCTACTTTTTAACCAACTGCGCAAAAGGAGGGTTATGATTTTACGCGATAACATACTACTGCGAGGTCGAAGCCGCGGGGAACAGCTAGTAGAAAATGAAATTTGATTCGTTACTGAAATTTTGATACCAAGCAGAGAGCCCCTCACTACTCATTAGGCCCCTGCCCTGTGGAAAGTGGAATTTTAAGCAAGCAACTTGTTTAAAATTCCACTGAACATTAATAATTCCATTCAGATTAATACGCGTAGGGGGCCATACTGAGCTCGTACGAGTAGGAAGTAGGATTGCCATAGATAAGTGATGTTATCTAACAGTACTTACCTGAATTTACATGTAACATTCTGTCAAAAAAGCAGAAAATATCGTGACATTAAGTACGTTCTGTTCCTCACAAACAAGGGTCGCAATACCCTTGTCGGCGAGACAGCTTTGGAGAGATTATCCTTCACCAATAGAAAGACTTCTTTTCATAACTGAATCGGTCATCCCTTCACGATTAAATTACGTGAGGTTACTTATCTAAAAATATTTAATAACCAAGTATTATAGAAACTAGTATTCTTGTACCGTTTATTTTAAATCTTTAAAAGATAGCTAGATCGAGGTAAAGTTTTGGTTCAGTGAAACTACTTGGAGTGTGTAATGTCCGCACTGGGAGACATAACGGAGCGCTTATCTGCGGTGGGCGGCGGTGGCCCACTTCACGGAGACTAGCATCCGGCCTCCCGCCGCGACAGATCTACTTATCATATCAAACATTTACTGACTCTTAGCAAATATTCGCCAGATGTCGACGAGGCAGTTTACTTAAAAATACATGACCAACCTCGAGCGGGGCGGTGTGGAGCTCGAGAGGCAGCCCCGGTTTATAATTCACTGGACACTAGCATTCTGAACACAACCACAGAAACACTTCACGTCACTGGTTCCGGCCGAGTCAGTAAGATTTCGAGCGTGACACTCGCGGCGAGGCGGCGAGACGGCGAGGCGGCGCGACTACGACGTACGTGCGGTGCGGCGAGTGCCGCGCGACTGCCGTGCGGCGCGCACCCCGCACGCGCTCGCCCGATCCCGAACCACCGAACTTTTCTCCGTAGCACCAAGTAGCTGCGTAGCTCGTAGAACCACTGAAGTTAACATATTTAGCATTCGTCGAGGATTACAACGGAATATATTTGCATGTAAAGTGTTCAGCCTCTCAACGTGCCATGATCTGAGGTAATCAGCACGGCGATTGACTCTCTAATGCGATGATAGTAGATATTTTTTCTTCTTTTGAGAAATCATGATTATGCTTTTTCTAATCTAATTGAAGTGGCCCAGGCATTAACATAACACTAAGAGTTCTAATATTGTATTAGTAGGTACCTACTTTAGTAGCCACATAAAAACAGTAAGTGGGCAATTGAAAACTTGAACAATTTATATCGTACCCTTCTGAGCCAGATTAAACCGCGACTACGTGACTACTTGAGCCGGGAACGCGTAAACCGATCAAGTTTTACGTCCCAAGTGTTTTATTACTATTTAGCGAGTGATACGACTGAAGGGCGCAAGGAGACACACTTTACAAGTACTGGTATAGAATGTAAATAGGTGAATTTAGAACTAACAACTGCACTATAAAGTCAATCTTATCAAGTAAAACGACTCTTTTTAAAAGGCAGCTTATCGAATGAGGACGCATTGGAGAAGTTCTTTGTGTCATTTGATTTGCTCGGCGTCATCTTACTCGCCCTTTGTCCTCGAGTTCAAAGGATGCAGTCCTTGCAACGAGATGCCCCATTCAAGTTCTATTATACAATTTATACTATTATAAAATATTAAAGATTGCTACTATTACCAGTTATTCTTACTGAGAATTGAGTTGAAACCCATTTACTGGGTGAATTTATTTAATTGAACAATATTATTATGTAAGTAAAAATCTTTTGTTTCATTGTGAATTTTGAAATGAGGGTTTTCAAACTACAATCGGATTACAAAGAAACATTTCCCGTTCAAAATGTCAGCGCGTTGAATGAGCGTTCACGTTTACATTCATATTATTTTTGTTTGTGAGTTATGACTGCTGAGCGCCCTAGGCATTCATCGGCCTACTTATGAATTGCGCTGTCACGTTTGATAAAAGCGCCCGTGGGCTGTTTTAGACGAATGTATCTTCGGGCTGGGCGAGCACAAAGTGGCGGACACAATTGATGTGTTTAGGGCGGGTCGTATCAGGTGCGCGAACAAACTGTGCCTAAGTCAACAACACGAGTAGAGATAGTGGGCCCTCCGCCCTACAGCCGTCCGGCGCGGCGGCGCGGCGGCGGTCAGCCACGCCTGGAGCGGGCTCCCTTTACTGGGTACCTACGGACCCTAGGGTTATACAATGCTGACTCTGTGAGATGTACATAATAATTTTCTTCTGCAACTAAGAAAGTTTATTCAGTTAATAAAAACAAAGTACTATGTACCACTTCTCACTTCGTATTTCTTTCTTGAACATGAATTATGTTTAAAAGTTGATTAGATTTATTTTAAACTAGCTCAAAGGATGTTATGCCGGACTCTTACCGACTAAAAAACCTCACGTAACGTCCTACAGCCTGTGGTTGGGAGCCCCGGGTAAGCCTTCGGAAGGATATGTCCCGGGACAAGACGCTACCCCTAGTTAATATTTGTGGAAAATTTTAATCTAATCTATCAAGTACTTTTCGAGATCCTTCCGGACAAAGCAAAGCAAACAGACAAACAGACAAATTTTTCTCTAACAATATTTTCGGCTTTGGTATCTTTTGTTGAACGCCCAGCGAGTATTTTTTTTTTATATTTTCAATGTATAGTTTTCAATTTTCTATCATTTTTATCATATTATGTCTAGATTGCTTCAGTGATGGTAGCCCCATTGAGATCGCTGTTACTGAGGTGTTGGTTTCGTATCTCGACTATGAACATACACGATATTTATATTGCATGGGTACGTATTACTTTTCCAAGTTTCGTTGCTTTCTATATACGAGAATAGCACCTACATTCGGAAGACAAGATACAAGGTTTGTTATAGGGAAATAGAGTAGTCGGTTTAAGCTCGTAGAATAAATGCTCGTCACATTTGTAGAAAATGGAGGGCCAATGGTCAGAAGAGTCCACCGTCAGGTGGAGCTTTAAAGGTCGCTGGTAGAGACTGAATGCGGAGAGCGCACCACCATGTATTGTGGCGTAAATGGGGAGAGGCCTACGTCCAGCTGTGGACGGCCATTGGCTTGATTTATTTAAGATTTGGAGGCACGGCAGTGCCCCCAAGTTAGGGTTAGGGTTTAATGGCCACATATAGGGAAAACTATAAAAACTAGAATCAAAGATCCTATTTCCAGGACCTGGTGACCATGATTAGAAAACCAAAGAGCCCAATCAAACTATTAGAGATTGACATACCGCCATTACGAAAAATATTCAACTTGGTGGGCCGCTTCATTTGATGTCAAAAATCGAAGGTCAGAAGTATCTGATGAAGAACCCTCAGCTGGTCTCAGGTGTATTAGAGATATGGTAATGCCCCCTTCTACTATTGCTACATAAAAAAATCTACTGTCATTGCAATAATCCAGCGTAGTGGGACACATCTTCTAATTTAATCTTCTAGGGTAAATAGGGGGTCAAGGTGGGGATTAAGGTGGAGGTTAAGGTGGTTAAGCTAGGGGTTAAATAGGGGGTCAAGGTGGGGATTAAGGTGGATGTTAAGGTAGTTAAGCTAGGGGTTAAATAGGGGTCAAGGTGGGAATTAAGGTGGGGTTAAGGTGGTTTAGATGGGGTTATAGGTGGGGGTAAAGGTGGGGGTTAACCCCTTACCCCCCGGTATACCTCACCATACGATTAACGATTAATAATTGTTATCGTTAGTTCCTTACTTTTAAAATTACTATCGTTAATCTGTAGTTTAGATTAATGATTACAATAGTAATTGTTATTTGTAATCGTTAATTTCGATTACATTTTACCCATCACTGCTTACAAGTTTACAAGAAGAAAAACAAATCAAAAAAGAAAATCTAATAAAATAAATCAATATAGGCATATTGATTTATTTTATTAATTTTTCTTTATATTAGATAACGTTTCTGCAAAAAGAAGTGAAATCCCACCAAAAACATTCTGTAAAAAACTAGCTAAGTCTCGATGGAGCTGCTTGTTTATCTTTAAAAAGTAATATGTAGATCTAGACAAAGTCGTGCTAAGTCTAAGGTTTCAATGGTGAGATTGGTGCAATGGTGTCATGGAGCACCTGGTTTTGTACCCTTGTATACCCTTCAACGGTTAAGTCACACAACATTAACTATAATAATGAAGAAATCGCAGTAAGGAACATTAGGCTTGGCACGACTTTGTCTAAATTTCATTACTTTTTAGAGATGAACAAGCAGCTCCATCGAGACTTGGCTAGTTTTTTACAGAATGTTTTGATGGGATAGAATATTCTATTCCTTTTATCTCCCTATTATGTGAAAATGAAATGGAAAATTACCCTAATATCGTTAACATAATTGTAATTTGCGAACAAAATTTCTTTGTTATAAAATAAAGCAAATTATAGACGGTTAGTTAGTTAAAATGGACTTCAATGAATCCCATAAACTTTTAATGGCCATAACTTTTTATTTATTCTACCATTTTACGTTCCTCCTTGCCAGAACTATAATTCTTTTATTGCTGGACAGAGAAAATTCAGAATTTCAGAGACATTGTAAATGGGTGTAACATTTTTATGAAAAATAAATTCCAGACATCAACACGCCACAACATAGCCCAACATACTCTCCTTCCCCACAAACTTTCCTTTGTAGCGTCAATATTGGAATTTTAGGTCAATATAAACAGAAGTTCGAAGTGGGCTATTACACATTATTTAGGATCGAAAATTCGTACGAATTTTGTTGTTGAAAAGTTAGGCATTTCATTGTTTCTCGAGTCGAACTCTGTGCGTTATTGTTTAGGGGGGAAAGTTTTAATAACCTAAATACATATTTTGAACATATCAGGCGCCAGTCTGTACAGGATTTACCAGCTCACTAAGAAACTATAGCGAAATAAGTTTTTATTTTGAGAGACTGGCCAGCTATAATCAATTTGCTCGTGGGGCCTAAGTGCTCGTTCTCTTTATGGGGAAATAGCAAAGCGTCTAGTTGACTCTTCTCGTGACCATATGGCTGGCCTCTTTCTCGCTCAAAGAATTAGTATCGCAATACAACGTGGGAATGCGGCCAGCCTTATGGGAACTTTACCGGTTGACACCGGTTTAGCGAGCTCAGGTGTCAAAGAATTCCTCCCCATCGGAGACTGGCAAAGCCTCGGCTTTGCCAGTCTCGTCACTCCCCCTCCCTTCTTTTTGTTGTTAATTTTCTTTGTTGTTTTTTTCTGTATATAAATCTGTAGAATATGTAATTTTTAATTCTCATTCTGAAAATATGTGAATAAATAATCATATGACAAAAAGTAAGTAAAAGTAAGTATAAAGTTAATAATCATATGTTACTTACCAAGGACGTGCTCATGATTTTAGATTATGGGATTAAAATGTCATTTTTATCTAATATTTATTTATATATTACTAGCGGACATCACGCGGTTTATTTCTGCGCCTATGATATGCAATCAAACAAACAATCAAATCTGTCCTCTTTATAATATTATTATAGACAATATAGACATGGCGAATGTTTAAAAATCTTGTCTTTCCTACTATTCCGTATTAGTCACTTTCACAAACATTTTTTCCACCACAAACAACCACTACACACCAGAGATACCTTGCAGACATACACAGCTCGTACTGGGTCAGTGTTAATTTAAAGGCCTACGAATGTCTTATTTAGATCTCCCGACTCCCCAGGTCCCGGCCGATGGATAACGTTGAGGCAACAACCGACTCCAGTCTAATGTAATGAGAACATTTTCAATGTTGCTGATGTTGCACAACTCGGGACAACACAAAGTATGCTGTGATTTTAACTCTACAAAGACGTTAAAAAGAGTACAAAAATGGTAATAAATGTTTAAGTACGTATCAGTGTCCAGAGATACATTTTTACATAGGTACATACATGTCATACATACAATAGTCACGCCTTTATCACCGAAGGGGTAGGCAGAGGCATAGTATATGCCCACACTTCTCCTTATAGTTTTATGTCAAATGGTGGTGAGCCTATTGCCATGTTGAAATGGACAGACGCACATCGTGATGACCCGTAGTTGAAATTTTTCAAGCCGCCCATGAGGCCTTCAACTTGACTTAACGATTGCCATTTTACCGACAACCGGGTTTCATTTCGAGTTTTCCTTCTCTACGGAATGGATCGTTTTGCGAAAGTGTTCCCTTAGTCACCTCTTTCGACACCTTCGGGATGAATTGGGGTGGCGACATTTTGTACTCTTTCCTGTTGCCATACGGGACAGAAAGAAACATTCTTGATTAGTATACATCTAAATGACTAATGATGATCTTCTTTCTCTCTCTGCTGATCTGCAGGGGTATTGTTTCCGAAAATTATTTTTACATATCCTAGTAAGAATTTTTCAAGTAAGTGTTATACCATTTTGGAATTGCAATAAAATTACCTATCTTTTTAAGTTACTCGCCGGAGTTGCATAGTACTTTTATTTTCAGTACACTAGGAGGAAGTTGAGTGAAATCGTAATTACTAAGTCCTTGACTGGACAAGAACTTAATTTTCTTTAAAATATTGCTTAGATATGTATTGTTTTTTTTGTTTCAATTTGAAAAAGGGTTATTGACGATAACATAACAGTATTTTTTTTAATTATACCAATATTTGTAGATCATCGGGAGCAAAGTCGCCCCAAAAGGTGTAAAATTTTTAGTTTTTAAAAAAATGCCTTTTATTTTTTTAATTCCCAGAGGGGATTTTTTTTTATTTTTCTGGTGACCCTTGTGACCACCCCTATCACCCCTCTTCCTAGCTACGTAACCTTTTGGGACACCCTGTATACCTAGCGTGTACTTTCTAAAGAATAGCATCACGGTGATACTATTTTATAGAAGTACATACTCTCCTCAAATAATTTGTTATAAATGAGTTTAAAATAATGCACATTTGTATTCATGAAACTGTTCTATAACTTTTGATCGAGTTAGTCTGCTTACAAGGTTGAATGTACTGTAAGCCAATTGTTTCAATGCAAACGAAAAAGAATTTATGAGGACTATCACGTGTAGAGTTCACAAAGAATGATTACAAACGCGTAAACTTTACTTTGTGAGTGTAATCATATTTAATTATGGAAATTCACTTACATACAAAACAAAATTGAAAATACTAACCTATAAAGCCTCATCTCGATAGGGTCTCTTCTCGACCAATTGAATACCTACCGGACATCGTGAAGTCTAACCACGTACTCCAAGAACTCCTAAATAGCCTCTGAAATCGGCTGGTAACAGTATAGTAATCCAAACATCATTAATATTCGGACGGGTTCACACGCCGGTGGCGGCGGTTATCGTCGCTCGTAAATTAATATCGGGTTCAGACGACGCGCGGCGGCCGCACACCCCGCGGGCCAATTACAGCGAACCCACACACATTTCAGAGCGGTCGGTACGACAAAGTGCTAATCTCTGTAAAGATCTTGCCACATAGAACCTTAATCACGCATGTATGTAATGTTTGGAGTTTTATTTCACGTTATGATTCTGCATGCGTTAAGGGCAGAACAGCAGCGATTTAATCAATATACACGTCACCCGAAAATAGAGTTTCACAATACCATAGGTGTTACTTTGTTACATAATTATTTGAATAAAGATTTGTCATTTTCATTACTTATTCATCATCATCATACAATCATGCCTATGTCCCCAAGGTAATGGTCGGAGATGAATCAGAGATTGATACTATTCCAGTAGTTTTATTGGTCCCACATAATCGAGAGCAAGCCAAGTGTCATCACTGGGCATTTAACGTAGAAGAAAATCTATCCCCATATAGAACAGGAATAGATTTTCTCGTTGAATTCTCACGAGACTCGTACTGAAATTCCAACAGCCAGGACTGTTACACATTCATAAATATAATCTCTGCAGTTCGTGAAATTTCACTGTCTGTTACATGTAAACTTGACCTATGAACGCTCTAAATATATTTGCCATAACCTGTGCAAACTGTATACCTAAGTGCTTAGATCGTTTGAGCCATGAATAACATCAAAGAGAAGCCCTAGTTGATTACCGACAGTACTAAGTGTATTTAGCGCTACACCTTGTGTTACATTAGTACATTACAATGTGGTTGGCTTTTTGGCATTGCTACGTTAAACAACCGTTTTGATGTACCTACCTACGAAATTGAATTTTCTTTACACTGAAGTATAAAGACAATTAGTTTTCTATATTAATTAAAAAGCCGTGTGACTCTCTCCCGTCATCGCTGAGTTGAAACATGCGAACTTGACAGTGACTCAATTGCTACGACACAATAATAATAATTTCTCATTATATGCCGTTTTACGATATTTGGGTAATTATCTGACATATAATAAGACTATTAAATTAATTCTATGAACTTAGAAGGTTGATTATTATATAAATAAAAGTAATTTCTATAACTTTTACGAAAATAGGTATATATTTATATGAGCAAACAGTTAGTATTTCGCATAATACTGATGTAATACAATCTTCTCGAATTTTTCAAATATTGAAATTTTGCATTAGAAGTAGGCAAGTTCTCAATTTTAAAGCAACATATTTTCAAGAAACGGTTAATTAACTGTAGTGCCGAGTAGGTAATAACTCAGAGACAAGAATACAATTTTATGAAATTATTATTTCTAGGTATTTACTCTTGAAATAAAAAAAGTAGGTATCACAAAGTTTTATGAAAAGAAACCTCACACTGTATCCGTTATATTGTCCCTGGTTTATTATTCACTAGCGACCCGCCCCGGCTTCGCACGGGTGCAATGCTGATACTAAATACACTAAGTACAGAAAAACTGTGAACTTTAAAGCATAGTGGATCCCAAACCCGCAGGGATACGCGGAAATTTTTTATGTTGTCGTATGTAAGACCATAGTTGCTTATCAAAATATCAGGTGAGACTTTTCTGATATCTGTGGGTATGACCTTTATACTTTGATACTGAACTGAGAAATTGAACCAAATAAATTCTCCCCATACATTTTTATTTATATTATTTTTTTAGGCATGAATGAGTCATTTTATGAAAAAGCTGTAGTACTAAATGTTAATTAGCACTATATTGCCCATCCAAAAAAAAATTGATATCTTAGATTGTAAGCCCACCTATTTTAAAATCCGGACCAGTGTGCGGCCGGCCGGTACAGCCGCAAACGCTACGTCCCGCAATTTTATATCTGTAATATCTTAGAAAATATCCATTTAAATCATAGCTATAAAGGGCCACATATATCTATATTAAATAAACAATGTATTTAAGGTATTAAATTGGATAAGGATTAATGCTGTATTGGTTAAAACCGCTTCGAAAATAAGCCATTATTTGTCGTAAAAAGTAAATGACATAAAAATGTTATTGTGGGATATCCATAAGAGATAGAGATATGCCATCGCGGAGTTTTCTGTAGACCTTTACAATGTGTACAATACTTAGTACATTATATTGATAAATCTCGTAGGATTCAGCCTGCGTTTGCAATGTAAGTGGAAAAAATATAATTATTTACGACATCACATTAGAAACCTCAAAAATAACAGTATTTCTCCACTATTTAATGGATGTTATTATATATATAAACCTTCCGCTTTAATCACTCTATCTATTAAAAAAAACCGCATCAAAATCCGTTGCGTAGTTTTGAAGATTTAAGCATACAAAGGGACATAGGGACAGAAAAAGCGACTTTGTTTTATACTATGTAGTGATGTACAGAATAAAACATTATTAGCAGTAAATGGATGTCCTGGGACGTACTTTATTGTTCGTATCGAAGTCGACGTGTATGCTATGCTATATCAAATTGAATTTTACTAAACATACACCAATGAAAACTTTTATAATATCTGTTTTATTTGGAATTAGAATTATAGTGGATCAAGGATGTATTAAGTTAGTTTGTTTCACTTGAGAATCCGTTTTGACACACGGATGCGGAAAATAGAGCAGATTTTGATAATGTTCACATACAGCAGGTATGCTCTTGCTCATTGAGCTGCCGAACGATTATTAAAAGTAGTTGAAACTTTTCACCACGTGTTGCTGCCGGGCCACGTTGACCTAATGTCAATATCATAATTATAACGTAATTCAAGACTTACTGCGGAAACAAGGAATAAATTTATATGAATTGTTTTACTGATAATATATTTTAGGTGATTATTATGTTTCCTATGACATAACTTATAATACCTTAGCGGTTATTTCTCATTATCACTATAATCACCCTGTACTATACATAACAGTTTGGGCAGACATTAATCACCTTCTCCATTATAGCGTGATGATCGATAGATTGCAACACGTTACAGATTAGAACGAATGATGACAGCTGGCTTGCAGCCTATCACCAGTAGGTGTATTTAGTACTATAATAGATAATCATTTCGAGCTCCCAATGTTCAAACCTATATCGCTTTCAGATATGCACTATTATCTACCATAACCATAGAATAGAGCAACGCGAACTTTGTAGAGGCGTGCGTTGCTCTGTGACGACTGTGACTATAACTAAAGAGCAACACGGCCTATGGCTTTGATCGGGTGGAGAGGCGTCATACGGAGACTATCCCCTCTGTCAATACATTCTCCAAATGGTTTCCATGTGCTCTTGTCTGAAGTTATGAGTGTATTGTTTTAATTGTTTTGTGTAAGTTCAATAGTGACCGCCGATTGCATTTGTAATTATGTATAAAGAATAATACAATTTCAAAATAACAAAATCATAAATTATGACAGGCAGTTAGGTATTGAGGGTAGACATAAGGGCGTCTCCCTTTAGGTCTTGTTGCTCTTTGCCAATAGGTCACTAGGCACTATAATAGATAATCATTTCGAGCACCAAATGTAAAAACCTATATAGTTTTACGATATGTACGTATATAATGTATGTACTATTATCTACCATAGCACGTAATCATTATAAAGTACGGCTATAACCACACAACGTTACCGTTAATGTTTTAGTTCAGACCAAATGGATTATTACAATTATAGAGGATATTGGGCGATGTATAATACATGATATTATTATTGTGCTACAGTGGGCTCTAATGGCGTTTCTATCAACAAGTAAATATACCCCAAAATAGGACATATTTCCTATTTTGGGTTCCGTAGTAAGCTAGGAGAGGAGTCCTTATACATTAGCATGGTGAAACAATACTCGAACGACACCGTCCTCCTTTTTTCCGCTGAATCTGCGTTTGAAGCGTAGGTATCACTGATTGCACAATATTGTACTTTCCGTAAAAATATTATAAACTGAGTCTGATATGCGTGTTATTGAATAATATTGTCCTATATTTTGTATTAAAAATAGATTGAGTTAATTTTCCTAATTACGAGTATTAATAAATTTTACTTTCCTTTAAGTTTATAAATTAAAAGTACATACCTAGTAGTAGATATCATAACATTCGATTTGTAACGTACGATATAAATAGTTAATTGTATCGCATAAAAGCCTGAAACACAGGAATGCCTAGTTCAGGCGCCAAATATATATTTTAGAGGTCCAATATGTGAATATCATTATGTAAATTTAAACTAGTGTCGTCTTATGTGTAATTAGAGATTAAATATTTTTATAAGCATCCGTTATCTGGTACCCATAACACAAGCAGGTTATCCTAGCTTACTTTGGGATCAGATGACGCGGTGTCCTATAAATACAGATAAATTGTATCTAGTTTAGGCAAAGACTTCTATATAAACTGAGGTAGACGCGCCGTACTCTAACAAAGAGATTTCAAAAGCAATCCTCAAATACACATATTATTAAGACTACACTCACTTATAAATATTTTTTACGTAATTGTCACCACACACTATATCAATATACGAATAGAAAAAGAGTAAAAGAGAAGGCATATGGACTCCGATTGCAAGTCGAGCACCTACTCTAGAAATTTTGACTCACAACAGTGCGAGCAACGCTGCTAATTAGCTCAGTTTATAGGTTTCAAAAATCGGTGCGTAGGGCATGTCTACCTCAGTTTATATAGAAGTCTTTGAGTTTAGGCACCAATCTCAAAATTATAATGTTTACTGTGAATTCAATGTATAAATACCTTATTTAAGACACATTTTGAATTAAGATTGTTGTATGTTTTTTTAAGAAAATAAAGAATTTATAAAAAGAAGAAAAAATGTGCATAATACATGGTAGTAGAACATAACAAAATTAAAAAATAAAACTATCATAGACAAATATTTAAGATTCGTCAACTTGAAGATTGGAATGTAGGTATTGTGTAATGTTAGATGAATGTTATCTGGCCCCAAAATCACTCTCGGCTCTTAAGATAGCAACCGCAATAAGAGTCTCCTTTGTTACCTATAGCCGTTATAATTACAAAACTGTACTACGTCGCCGTTATCACACTCTTTTATTTATAAATAAACTACCTGACCCGCGCAACTTCGTTCGCGTGATAAATGAAAAACCGCTCGACCGATTTTGTGCAAACTTCAAATAAACCATCACTAAATAGTCCGAACAAAGCCTAATCATTTGATTTGGATAAGTGAGCCCGTTCTTAAGTTATAAAATTACAACGAGAAGTGGCATTGATTTTTTAGATTTGATTATACAAATAGATTATCTTAACCATGAAGAACACCCCATATATTCCTTTAATAAGAAGGTACATTTACCAAATTATACTATAGAAAATAGATATGGCATTAGGAACATAACTTTATAGTAGTGTTACCACACGCTATTATTTTTATATGTGGGAAGATACCTACATAACCTACCAAAGAGAACTGATACTGAAAATACGTGGTACTCTTTGTTCGAGATATTACTTGTCATAACTGTCACAATCTCCATAAAGCTTTTTTTGAATTTATAGCCACTTAGTTGGAATTGTTTTACTTGGAGACCATTTTCTTTTAGTCTAAGTATAGGTAAGTGGCCCGTAGTACAACCTGCTCGTAAAAGTGCGACACCGTTTGGAGTCAAGATTTACCTGTATTTTTGCACGTTTTTGTGCTCATCAATCATCATAAAACCTTTATCTTGTTCTGTTTACTAATTTGAAATTCCTTTGTTATTGACAAGCATGCTATGTTAATTTCATAATAACATACCTATTTCGTTTAGATTTAAACCTATAAGGCCACCACAAACGAAGCTATAATATATATTAATATATCGAAATATATATTATATTATAGCAAGGTATCACACACGGGAGCTATACTATAATATATATTTTGCCCTCACTCGTGCACACTCGGTCTGCGTCCGTCCTTGCAAGCGCACGGTTTTAATGCTTATTTTATGTACAGGATGTTCAAGTTCCAGCGTACCTATCCTAAAAACCGGCCAAGTGCGAGTCGGATTCGCGCACGATGGGTTGCGTACCAAAAAAGGCAAAAAATCACGTTTCATTACAAGCTTGTGCTGTAGCAGTCGCTGAGGGGATCTTGGAGGGTATGGAATGCTACATTCCCAACCGCTGGATCCCTGTTGGTGCAAAAAAGCGACCGTGGTTCAATCGGCTCTGCAGAGAAGCTTTAATGCAGAAAGAATCTGCCTACAGAGCTTGGACCACGGCTCGTGCAAATTCAGATCCAAACATCTCTGAGGTGAAACGCAAATTAAATGCCGCCTCGAGGTCCAGTAAAAGAGCAATTGTCAAGGCCAAGTTCGATTTCGTCGGCAGAATTGGCGAACGGCTTGCAGGCTACCCTTCAGGAAGTCGAAAATTTTGGTCGCTTGCCAAAGCTGCCGAGGGAAACTTCTGTCGGTCAGGATTACCACCCTTGCTTAAACCCGATGGTAGTTTGGCCCAGAGTGCCAAGGAGAAAGCCGACCTTTTGGGTAATCTCTTTGCCTCTAACTCGACCATGAGCGACGGGGGTGCTTTACCGCCGGGCATTCCGAGTTGTGGCACTTCCATGCCGGAAGTTAAATTTACACAGCGGAATACGGACGTTCATAAGTCGAGTGGGCCAGACGGCATTCCCGCGGTGGTACTTAAGCATTGCGGTCCAGAGTTGTGTCCGGTACTTACACGTCTTTTCACACTTTCCTATTCTATGCAACAAGTCCCGGCGTCGTGGAAGATCGCGTATGTACATCCTGTACCCAAGAAGGGTGACAGGACCGACCCGGCCAATTACAGGCCTATAGCCGTCACCTCCCTTTTATCCAAGGTGATGGAGCGTGTAATTAATACACAGCTCCTGGGGTACCTTGAAGAACACGACCTGCTCAGCGACCGGCAGTACGGTTTCCGTCACGGTCGCTCGACGGGCGATCTTCTTGTGTACCTAACACACCGATGGGCGGCGGCTATCGAGAGTAAGGGTGAGGCTCTAGCAGTGAGCCTCGACATCTCTAAAGCCTTTGACCGGGTCTGGCACCGTGGTCTTCTTACGAAATTGCCCTCATATGGACTACCCGAGAGATTGTGCGGATGGGTGTCCAGCTTCTTGGCCGGTAGAAGCATCAGGGCCGTCGTTGACGGCAGCTGTTCAGACTGCATGGCCATAAACGCTGGAGTACCGCAAGGTTCAGTGTTGTCCCCTACTCTGTTTCTGCTGCATACCAATGACAAGTTGTCTATTGACGGCATTCATTGTTATGCGGACGACAGTACGGGGGACACTTGTTACACGGGCCGCCCCGGTATCTCTCGGGACACAGTGGAGGAAAATCGTGAACAGCTTGTGTCTGAAATCGAGGCTACTCTTACTAGAGTGTCCGACTGGGGTGGACAAAATCTTGTCCAGTTCAACCCTTCCAAGACACAAGCGTGTTTTTTCACCGCTAAGCAAGCCCCAATTACTGTAGCGCCGCAATTTCAGGGCACATCTCTTTCCATCTCCAAAAGTATAGGGATCCTTGGCGTTGACATCTCCAGTGACGTTCAGTTCCGTAGTCATTTGGAGGACAAGGTTAAGCTGGCGTCCAAAAAGCTAGGTGTGCTCAACAGGGCGCGGCGGTACTTCACTGCGGCGCAAACACTGCTTCTCTATAAGTCGCAAGTGCGGCCGCATATGGAGTACTGTTGTCACCTCTGGGCGGGAGCACCTGAATATCAGCTTCGTCCATTTGACTCGGTGCAAAGGCGAGCTGTAAGAATTGTCAACGATCCTGTACTTACAGCTGGTGTTGAACCTCTTCGCGACAGGAGAGACTTTGCCTCCTTATGCGTGTTCTACCGCCTGTACAATGGTATGTGCTCTGAGGAATTGTTTGATATGATGCCCACGGCTACGTTCTATCATCGCACCGCTCGCCACAGACAGGGAGTTCATCCTCACACTCTGCGTCTGGTGCGTTCCAGCACGGTTAGATCCGATAGGTGTTTTCTTCCGCGCACGCTTAGGTTGTGGAATGACCTCCCTGCCTCGGTTTTCCCAAACGCCTACAGTATGGGGTTCTTCAAAAGGGGTCTTAGAAGGTTTTTACAGGATCGGCAGCGCGAGTGTGGCACCCCTGGTGTTGCAAACGTTCATAGGCTGCGGTGACCACCGGTCCTTCCGGTGGGCCGTATGCTTGTCTGCCACCTTAGTAGTATATAAAAAAAAAAAAAAAAAAAAGCTAATTCTTTGAACGAGAAATAGGCCAGCCCCATGGTCATGAAAGGAGTCAACTAGACGCTTTACGACTTCACCTTACATCGATCTTCAATTGTTTTAACAATCTTCATTGGTTTGTCGATCTTCATTTGTTATACCGAATTTCATTTATGTCTTCCAGTAAAGTATGAGCCTGAACTCGGCCGCAAGCAGCACTGCTGCCGCTGCATTGCTGCTACAGAACCTCTGATCCCCCATAATTATTTTGTGTAGATTTATTTTAGAAAACATTCTGAACTCAGCAGCAGTGCACTGCTGGACGTAGGCCTCTCCCAACTCACGCCACATTACATGGGACAAAATCTTACAGGTGAACTGTGGGCTTATAATATGCCTATGCCTATGCCTACACCTTCGGGAAAAAAGCGTGACTTAATGTATGTATGTGCCACCACGTGCAGCGCGACACTGCTGCTGTGCTCAGAATCAACGTGGCAGGCAGCATTGCCGCTCAGCACCTCAGCGGGAGCACTGCAGCGACAACAGTGCTTCTTGCGGCCTAGTTCGAACTCACCTTTAAGATTTTTAGTTTAAGATTCCAGGAAGATTACAAGCAAGATTAATTTTATTATGATTAATTTGTACGTTTGTGGTGGCCTTAAGGCCACCACAAACGTAGCTATAATATATATTAATATGAAATATAGCAAGGCATATTACGACATATTTTCCATATAAATTTTCGAAGGACCACACACGCAGCTATAATATATATTTCTATGACGTCATCAAAATATGTCGACAGATATAGCTTGGTATATTTTAGCATATTACTATATATTTTTGTATATTACTAAATATTTTCGTATATTAATATATATTTTCGTATATTTTGAAGATAAAGGATGTTCCGTTTGTTTACCGAACATTCGGGGAGAGTAACATAATTAGTGGTAGTACTTCCATTGTATGACTAAAGCAAGTAAATGGTAAATTAATCATAATAAAATTAATCTTGCTTGTAATCTTCCTGGAATCTTAAACTAAAAATCTTAAAGGTGAGTTCGAACTAGGCAGCAAGAAGCACTGTTGTCGCTGCAGTGCTCCCGCTGAGGTGCTGAGCGGCAATGCTGCCTGCCACGTTGATTCTAAGCACAGCAGCAGTGTCGCGCTGCACGTGGTGGCACATACATACATTTAGTCACGCTTTTTTCCCGAAGGTGTAGGCATAGGCATAGGCATATTATATGCCCACAGTTCACCTGTAAGATTTTGTCCCATGTAATATGGCGTGAGTTGGGAGAGGCCTACGTCCAGCAGTGCACTGCTGCTGAGTTCAGAATGTATTCTAAAATAAATCTACACATAATAATTATGGGGGATCAGAGGTTCTGTAGCAGCAATGCAGCGGCAGCAGTGCTGCTTGCGGCCGAGTTCAGGCTCATACTTTAATGGAAGACATAAATGAAATTCGGTATAACAAATGAAGATCGACAAACCAATGAAGATTGTTAAAACAATTGAAGATCGATGTAAGGTGAAGTCGTAAAGCGTCTAGTTGACTCCTTTCATGACCATGGGGCTGGCCTATTTCTCGTTCAAAGAATTAGCTTGTAATGAAACGTGATTTTTTGCCTTTTTTGGTACGCAACCCATCGTGCGCGAATCCGACTCGCACTTGGCCGGTTTTTAGGATAGGTACGCTGGAACTTGAACATCCTGTACATAAAATAAGCATTAAAACCGTGCGCTTGCAAGGACGGACGCAGACCGAGTGTGCACGAGTGAGGGCAAAATATATATTATAGTATAGCTCCCGTGTGTGATACCTTGCTATAATATAATATATATTTCGATATATTAATATATATTATAGCTTCGTTTGTGGTGGCCTTTATTGTTATCACGAATATGGACAGGCACAAGTTCTTACTATGCGCTATTGAAAATTTCTAAGTCGACCAACAGCTTAACGTGCCTTCCGAAATAAGGAAAGGTATGTAAATGAAAATTGTCCTCTCTAATAACCATTTTTTTACCACTTCAACTCCACTGAAATAAATTGCCTATGTACCCTTGACTTGTTGACTAAAGTTGTTTTAAGTACACAATAACTTTTACAAGACGCCTGTTTAGTTTGTGATTGTGCGACGTTGATTTATTAAAATCGTAATATTCTTTCTGCGCCATATTACGCGTAGACGTTTGGAGTCATTAATAACTAACTCAATTTATCCACAATATGTATTTTGGTGAGACTTACATTGCCAGCCTCAATTTGATCACGTCAACTAAAGTGAAAGGAACGCTGGGTGTAAAAACTGAACGCTTTGTGTAAATTGTATTATTTACAATATAATACAACATCCATCAATGTCGGTGCTGTTCGCTATTATACATTGTATTTGATTTTTATGCATTATTGCTAGAACTTTCAAATTACGATGAAAAATGAGCATTTTTAGGTTTTCGTAGCCAAATGGCAAAAACGGAACCCTTATAGATTCGTCATGTCTGTCTGTCTGTCTGTCCGTCCGTGTGTCACAGCCACTTTTCTCCGAAACTATAAGGCCTATGCTATTGAAACTTGGTAACTAGATGTATTCTGTAAACCCCATCAAGCTTTTTTTATAAAACTAGAAAAAAAGCAGTAAATTTTGGGGGTCCCCATACTCAGAACTGAAACTCAAAAATTTTTTTTTCATCTCATTTGTCTTCAAAAATGCAATTGAGGTTCCTAAAATATTTTTTTCCTTGAGTGAATAGTTTGCGCAAGAGACACTTCCAAAGTGGAAAAATGTGTGCCCCCCCCCCCTCTAACTTCTAAACTAAGAGAATGATAAATCTAAAAAAAATATATGATTTACATTGCCATAAAAACTACCAACGAAAATTGGTTTGAACGAGATAGAGCTGGTAGTTTTTTTTTAATACGTCATCAACTGCCTCTGTGGCGCAGTCGGTAGTGATACCGCCTGCGGCGCTGGAGGTCGTGGGTTCGATTCCCACCGGAGACAAATATTTGTGTGACCCATAAATGTTTGTCTCAAGAGTCTGGGTTTTTCTATGTATATTATGTATGTATTTAAAAGTATAAAAGTATTAATATCCGTGGTCTGATACCCATAACACAAGCAGGTTATTCCTAGCTTACTTTGGGATCAGATAGCGTTGTGTGAGATGTCCGTGAATATTTATTTATTTATTTATTTAACTGCAATTTTCGGTTAGAAAAATCACTACCACTGCGAACGTGTTAAAACATCAATCAAAGTTACAACGAACTATAAAAACTTTTATATTATGTTACTTGCTGCTACGAAACCCTTCATGGGCGAGTCCAACTCGCACTTGGCCGGTTTTTTATATAAGCTATAACAAAAGTGTAATTTACTGCTATAAATAAGATATTTCCACCCAGATCGGTGGCGCACCTTTTGTAAGTCTTTCCCGTTGGTGGTGAATCTCTCTACGGCATCTACAATTGAAACTGGTTAAAGTTATCCGTTAAATTATTGTAACAAATTTTGAACCCAACATGCAAATGAATGTTGTCCTACAGTCCAAAGTAAGAAATGCTGCTAAAGTTCTTCAAAATACTACAAACCAGCTAAATTTCGTAGAAATTGCTTAAATTATTTTCCTCCATTTCGGTTTAAACAGGATCGTTAGAAGATAAACAGTCTATGCATACTGATGTCGCAATATAGTGGGAATACAAAAGGCTCAATTTTCTCTTTGATTGCCGGTGTTACTGTGGCACTGCATACACAAACTATTTATAGTACCTAAATCAACATTTTAAAGTACTTTTATATTATAATAACCTCAAGATCAAAAGCTTTTTTGCTGAATATTCATAAAGTTACATTCAATATTTAAATTCAATGTGGATTACAAGTGGTCTACGAGTACTCGTGTTCACTGCTATTGCAACATAAGCAAAATGTCAAGAGATTTTTAAAGGTAAAAAATGCTAGACGCGAAAAGTCTCGGACAAGATAATGAATAATATAGAAAACTCGCGAGTTTGAGGGTTATATTTAAAGTCTTAAATAATGTAAACTAAACTTTCTTTTACGTAAGGATTATAAACAGGTTTGTTCTTTAAGTGCCGCGTGTGGCGACGGGGTCCCGTGTTGCGACGGGTAAGAGTACAAAATGTCGCCACCACAGTACACCCCGATCGCGGCGATAAGAGGCGACTAACGGAACACTTTCGCAAAAAGATCTATGGCGTAGAGAAGGAAAATTCGAAATGAAAGTAAAATGACAATCGTTAAGCCAAGTTGAAGGTCTTATGGGCGGGCGATTTGCAAAATTTCAACTGCGGGTCGCAGCGACCTGTGCCTGTCCATTACAACACGGCAATAGGCTCACCACCTATTATGTGGGACATAAAACTATAAGGTGAAATGTGGGCCTATACTATGCCTCTGCCTACCCCTTCAGGGATAAAGGCGTGATTAAATGTATGTATATGTTGTTCTTTAAGTTGCGACTGACGACGACTGAAGTCTAATAAGTCGACCAATATCGATAGCACTACAGTGAATGCCGCCTCTAGCCATTGTGACCGAGTAGTTTTGGTTTGGTTCGTCGCCGTGACCCGGTGTCCGCTCTCGCCGTCCAGCTATTTGCATAAACTAATAGAATCTGTGTACTGAAGTGATCGGCGCGGGCGGGTGGTCGCGGTGTGTCGACAAGCCTGTCGCTGTTACGACCTGCTTGCACTTCAGTGTGAACTCAAGCATCGGTTATATTATCATACTGAAATTGACTGTTGTAAAAGTTTTGAACGAGAAAACAAATAGTTTTTGTTATGGTCTTGTATAATTTTGAATGTTTAATGGTATTTATGGAATTCTACATACATACATATGGTCACGCCTTTATTCCCGAAGGGGTAGGCAGAGGCATATTATATGCCCACATTTCACCTTTTTGTATAATTTGTCCCACGTAATAGGTGGTGAGCCGTATTGCCGTGTTTAAATGGACAGGCGCAGGTTGTGACTGCCTGCTGTTGAAATAAAGCCTTCAACTTAGCTTAACGACTGCCACTGGCAACCGGGACCAACGGCTTAACGTGCCTTCCGAAGCACGGAAACGCTCAAATAAATGTCACAAAGTGAACACATAGATGGTCACCCATCCATGGACCGGCCATAGTGAAAGATGCTTACTGCAGTGATCGTTTACAGAACACTGAGTCCGCGGGGCCACGAGCGCTTCATGGCATATGGAATTCTAAGTATGAATAAATAGATTCTCGATGATACAGTCAATGTACTAGCAAGGCAAAGATACAATCATTTAATTTCATGCAAATGTAATTGAATTCTATACTATTCTTCCGACACTTCATGGAACTTGCTGCACTGCTGAAGAAAACGGCGCTAGATCTTTGTTTACGTGTGGGAATCCCTCATGAATGCTTTGCCGGACGGACTCTTACTGTAAGACGGAATCCCATTCGCAGTCATCTAGATAGTATTTGAGAATGCCGTAAAGTGAAACCCGTAAAATATAAATATTGTGGAACAGTTAAGAACTAATTTCGTTTTTCAATATAAACATAATAACTTACATTGTCACACGTGTATTCATAATTATAGCGCCCGATGTCAGCATTCCATTTCTATAGAGAATTCTAAAAAAGCAACATCATTATATTCCCATCATCGCCGCGAGCACTCTATTCCCCGCCAGGGCTGTTGGTGCCGACGAATAACAACGTACCTGGTGTCACAATCACATTGTGACATATTCTTCGCTATCGCTGTCGGGAAATAGTCCTGCAGATTTATGAGGGGTCGCGCGGCACGGGCACGGAAATAAAATGTTGCCCGGACTGTATTGACAAAATGTTACTAGTTTTTAGGTACGGAAATCGGCTCAAAATAGGTATATGTAAATATGAAGAGTGTGATGAGATAGCTAAACATTCGAGGGAATGCTCGTAACAGCTTAATGGAATTGTAACTAGTTTTTGGGGCTCAAGTTGTGTTTTCTATTGTTAAAGATGCCAATTCGACAAAATGATTCAGGACTGGTGCAATAGACATCAACTGGTAGGGTAGAACTCTATTGATATTGTGTTGAGCCAAAATGAACAAAGGGCATAGACATTACACATATTGAAATACGCTGCTGATGTCTGCGTCATTTTCTGCTAAGATTAGTAATCCGTGTCATCCATCAAAACAGGAAAAATCACAATTCCAAGGTATCGATGGCGAGAATATCTCAGCGGATCCCTCCGAGCGCGATGCAGCGCCGGGGTAGCGTGACACATAGAGAGCAATAGCAATAATACAGAAGGCTTACAGGTATTCTTATTACCGATCACTCTTAGATCTGCTAAGTAATTTACAATGTAAGTGAATTTGTTTTCGGAGTTAACGTGTTTACTATACAACATAACGCGTATTAAAATATAATAAGAATGCTCAGTTGCCTAGATCTCACAGTGCAAGCTTATATTAGTATAGCCTAAATTGGGGTAGACGATGTTGTGCTAGTTCTGGGACATCCTTCCAAGGGCTTACCCGGGGCTCCCAACCGTAGGCTGCTGGGCGTTACGTGAGGTTTTTTTAGTCGGTAAGAGTCCGGCATAGCATCCATGAAGGATTTTCCCTCGCGTTAAAAATTTAAAAAAAGACGATGTTGTGTGAGATGGACAATCTCACACAACATAGTCTTTTTAAAAAAAAAAATTCTATTAAATTCCTGGTTGCCGACTCGTGGGCTGCAGAGGCGCACAACTTAGCTCGTTTATCTGCGCTGTGCTGGCAGACGGCAAGTGCCATGACTCGACCGTTGTTTCAAGCACAATACGTACGAGCGCTAACTTCAAAGCTCCATTAATCAAAACTAGGCCAGAGCTGGTCCACTCGGAGAATTTCAAGTTTGTGTTGTTTGTTCTCCATGATTTGCTAACTATACTAATATTATATAGCTAAATAATTTGTTTAAACACTAGGATCTCGGAACTCGGAGCACATATTCGTCGGTCGGTGTATGAGTTCGCTCACGGTGAATAAACTTTTATTGTAGTAAAATTGAACTTTATAGTTGGAAACATGTTCCTAAGTTGGACACTATGTGTTAGTGCACGTGTACAAGGTGGAGAACAGTGCTGAAACGTTGAATTTCGCGATTTTACAACGAAAATCATATGTGATCTGTTGATTGTGCACCAGTGATTAAAAACAATTTGCGGGTGGCGTGCAGAAGTATCGCGTCGCGCTCGCTCGCACGCAGGCGATTTGGCTAGCGTCATCACTGTCGCGTTGCATTGGTAAGACAGTTGGGATTGAAAATGAATTGCGTTACTTGCAACAGAAAAATTGATACAGCGGAACTGCTCAAATGCATTGGATGTAAGTCGGCATACCACTACAAATGTGCGAAATTTACTGCGGCTGCGTTCAAGGAGGGACAGGTCAGGAGTACTTTCAAGTGTGAGTGCTGCACCAACGTGACACAGCGCATACGGGTCACAGATGACACTCCCGTGCGCTCCCAACGCGCCGTGATGGTGGACCACTCCTTGGAAAACAATGGTACTAAGGAGATAACGTATGAAGAAACGGACAAAGTAGTAGGTATAATGGAAAAGGTGAATAAAATGGTAATGGAAAAATTAAGTGATCTAGAAACAAAAATTATTAAAGAAATCAAGGAAACGGTGAAGGTTTTAGTGCTAGAAAATAGTAAGTTGTCACAAGAATTAAAAGAAGTGAATAAAAAATGCATTTCGTATGAGCAGGAAATTCAAAGCTTAAAAAGTGAAAGGAATGAAATTAGTGGAAACCAAACTAACAATAACATTGAAAACAAGTCAAGTGGTCAAGGTCAAACTGTTGTCAGTGTTCCAAAGAACGTGGCGGCTTCCGGGACATCACCAGTGGTTGGTGGACCGGTGCACGAGCGCGCTAACCCTAAGCAGCAGACACAGGCGCAGCCGGGGTCTAGCATTAGTTATGCGGCGGCGGCTAGGGAGGCAACGGATACTGAAAGAGATGGTAGTAAGCAACACACCTGGACAGAAGTTACAAGTAGGAAAAGGAAAAACCCTATAAGAAAGGGGGGTAATGTGTCGACTGTACTCCTGAAAGCAGTAGAAAGAAAGAGGTTGCTTCATGTTTGGAGACTTGATACACAAACGTCGGAAGATATGCTAAAGAATTATTTAAAAAATATATTAGGAAACGACTGTGAAATAATTGTTGAAAAATTAAAACACAGAACTGAAAGGGACTACGCTTCTTTTAAAATTGGGGTTACAGAAGATAACTATACTAAACTCTGTGACTCACAAGTATGGCCGGTAAACGTTGAGTTTAGTGAATGGATCTTTTTTCGTCGCTCAACCGTCTCAGGCCAACTACAAAACTAGTAGAAACATAAATATTTTATATCAGAACGTGGCGGGACTTAGAACGAAGACTATGCAGTTTCTATCTTTTATTGAATCATCGGAGTTTGATATTTTCGCTATTACCGAGACTGGTTTGAACGATTCTATTCAAAACGCGGAGTTCGTGCTTGCCAGTTACCAAACATTACGCTGCGATCGGGCGGACGGGCGTAAGCAGGGCGGGGTGCTGTTGGTGGCCACGCCGCCGTTCGAGTTGAGGAGAGTGACGCTGCCTGATAACATGGACGCGCATATAGACAGTCACGCGTTCGAAATAATTTGTGCTTCTGTCTATGTACATGATCGTTTTTTATTTACATGCTGTACTGTGTATATCCCGCCAAATACTGATGAAAACGAATACATGATGATGTTTAGCGTGTTGGAAAAATTGTGTATGAAATATAAACAAAACTTAGTCATACTCGGTGATTTTAATTTGTTTTCGTGTAGTCAAAATGTCGTTAATTACTATGAATTCTTTATGGCCTTCTGTGAGTTCATTCAGTACAATGCAATACCTAATTCTAATGGTAGAATGTTGGATCTCGTGTTGAGCGCGCGCGGCGGCGGCGTATCCGTCGGCGAGGCGCCGGCGAGTGACAGGATGGAGCCGGTAGACCGCCACCATCCTCCGCTCGCCGTGCGCCTCGAGATGGGTGCGAGGGCGCCGTGTGACGTGCCCTCGCCCTCCCTCGCTTCCCCTAGTTCTCCCGTACAGCGCTCGCAGAGTCCGATACCATTTAAACAATGGAATTTTAATAAAGCCAACTTTAATTATTTATATGATTTGTTTACTAGAATAGATTGGAGCGAATTATATTCTTCTAATGATCCGGAAATTATTTTGGATTTGTTTTACAATAAAATTTACGAAATTTTTGATCTATGTGTCCCTCATAAAAATATCAAGGCAATAAATAGGAATAGATATACATACCCGGTATGGTATACACCTCATATTATTAGGAAATTACGACTTAAGCACGCGTTACATAAAAAATTTAAAAAAACTGGATCCCGTAGTGATTATGAAGCTTTTAGCAGGTGTAGGGCAGAGGTGAAGGTCGAGACTGTGCGAGCCCATAACCAGTACCACGAACGCGTACAGAGTCACCTGGCTACGGACCCGCAAGCCTTCTGGAGTTATATGAGGGGTAGGAGGGGCGGCTCGGGTAAGCCTAGGTTGGTTAAGGATGGCCGCACTTTATCTGAGTTGGAATGCGCGGATGAGTTCGCTCAGTTTTTTCACTCTGTGTACAACCAGGATCCTGCTGAATTGAACGTAACGGCGGCCAGCTCGGTGGGGACGCCGGCGCCGGGAGCGTGGGTGAGCCTTACTAGCCTGCGCGTGGGTGATGTGCGCTCCGCGCTGGCTCGTCTGCCTTCCAAACGCTCCATGGGGCCGGACGGCATACCAGCGTTTATTTTCAGGGATTGTCGCATGGTACTTGTTGAACCTGTACTGTACTTATTCAACGTCTGCATTGAAACTGCAAAATTTCCAGAGCGATGGAAACTCACGCGCGTTGTACCTGTACCAAAGGGAAGTGGAGGCCCAAACCCAAGTAATTACAGGCCCGTGGCAGTACTTAGCACTCCGGCAAAGGTGTTCGAGGCAACCATTCACAGCTGCCTGTACGGACAGATAAACACCCAGCTATCTGATGCGCAGCACGGGTTCCGGCCCGGGCGAGGGACTACGGGCAATCTGCTTCATTTAATGTCTTGTTTGGTGCCGGCGGTGGACGCTGGTTTACAGGTAGACGTGGCGTATTTTGATTTTCAGAAGGCGTTTGATACTGTCGATAATGACGTCCTTCTTTCACGACTGGCTGGCTTTGGGTGTACGCCGCATACGCTGTCTTTCTTTGCCAGCTACTTGTGGGACAGGTGTCAGTACGTTGACTGTGGGGGACACCGTTCCATTCCATATTTCACGAGATCGGGGGTGAGTCAAGGCAGTAACTTGGGGCCTCTCCTCTTCATACTAATGATAAATAGCTTACCGGAGGAGGTCAAACACTCAGTACCCTTGCTTTTCGCAGATGATCTCAAACTGGTACGGGTAATTAAAGACCAAGCAGATCATGATGCACTGCAGCAGGACGTTGATAGGATTGTGGGATGGAGCCTACAAAATAAGCTTTATTTTAACGTTGCTAAGTGCTCGGTGATTACGTACAGCCGTGCCCACAACCCAAGTCACTACCAATATTACATGGAGGGGGCCCCTCTGCGGCGTATAACTGACGTTAAAGATTTGGGCGTTCGTTTTGGCGCTGATTTACATTTTAGGGACCATATCACCGGTGTCTGTAAAAAAGCGTACAGAAATTTAGGATTTGTCTTACGTCAAGCAAACCACTTTTCGAATACCGCGGCATTGAGGGCGTTGTATGAGGCTATCATCTGGAGTTTAATGCACTTATCTGGTCTCCACACGAGGACAAATATAAAGTTATGTTAGAGCGTATCCAAAATAAGTTCCTTAGATTTTTGTATTTCAAACAGTATGGGGTCTACCCGGGATATCCACGATTGTATCCTACGTTGTTCATTCTGGGTATGGTAGGATACTATAAGCTGGAAGTTAGGAGGGAGGTGGCAATGGCCACCTACTTGATTAAAGTGTTTCGTGGCTTAATACACAATCCAGCTATCTTACGGGAAGTGGGGCTGTGGGTACCAAAGCAGTACGTGATGAGGCGGCGGCGACCCCAGCTGTTGCAGGTGAGTCGCGCTCGTACTAACTTGCTGCAGAAGGCGCCGCTGACGCGGGCGCTCCATACGCTTAATAAGATGGCGGATAAGTTAGATTTGTGCTTGTTTTCATGCTCAAAGAATGAATTCACAAGGGCTAGTTACTGTATTTTTGAGCGAAGGTCTTTAGCCTAAATTACTAATTTTATAATTGTTTTTGTTTTTTATGTGGGATTATGTTAGTGTTTTATATGAATTTTCTATTGAATATTATTGAATTGAATTGAATATATATTGAATTTTTATCAACTTGACATTAGATTATTGTAAATTTGACATTGATTTTAAGTTTTATTCTGATTATTTATTGTTATATTAAATTGTATTGTAGTTTTAATTAATTTGACCTTAGACTAATTATGTATTTGACATTGAATTATTCTTAACTTGACATTGAATATATAGACTTGACATTGAATGAATAGGAACTGGACATGGAATAAATAGTAACCTGCCATTTATGTATTGAGAATTTATTTGTTTTTGATTGTGTATCAGTTTTTATTTTGAATTAGGGTGGCATAATTTTTATAAGTTTGTGTGGATCTGGGGAATTATATTTTGATTATAATCATATAAGTATTATAAGGGGAATCATTAATTAAATATTGATTATAGTGATCTGATTAATCTACGTAAAGTTTTAATAGTGTTTGGAGTTGCGCTTTTAATGTGTTATTGTATTTTAAAGTGTTGTGCTAATTTGTTTTAAAGTGGTCTGCTATTGTATTAGGTATACCAACCTGTAATGATAGTAGTATGTGGAATAAATAAATAAATAAATAAAAACTTCAAAAATTTTCTTTCAAACTATCTCTATACCAAACTTAAAAAAAAAACAGGTTCAGCGGTTAAGGCGTGAAAGCGTAACAGACAGACAGACAGAAAGATAGACAGACAGACAGAGCTACTTTCGCATTTATTAAATTAGTAGAGATACAGCTGTCATAAGGTGACCACCCTAAACCTACATTTTGGGTCGCAGGTCACCCACGCATTATTCCCCCCAGTACCACGCTATGGGCTCGGTTCCGCACGGTGAATCCATGAAGTATTGAGAATACATCTTTTTGCTCCTACCAAATAGAATCTTTAATTTTTAATGACTTAATGTGACATACAATTCATAAACTTTATGAATGGCAGTCTCCATAAGTTAGAAAGTTTCAAACGGATAGACCAATGTCGGTACACTTTTTCATAATTTAATAAAAGTTATCTCACAGTTTAAAAGTTTTAAGCTCGTTTTCAAATTAATGCCACAATTTTATGAGAGAAATTTTATTTTCTACTTTTTGATACACTCACGTTATTTTGCAGCGTGGGAGAGTTTTATATTAGTATCTGAGAAAGTTTGTTTACTGAAGACTGATCAAACACTTTTAGGAGTAAAATAATGTTTAACCATACTGACTTCCTTCATACCTTTCGATAACCAAACCTACAAATTATTAAATATATCGTTGATTGATGGCACTTAGTGGAACTTGCTGCGTTTAGCGGGTTATCTATACTAATCTATACTAATAATATACTAATACTAATACTAATAACAATCTATACTAATATTATAAAGAAGTAAAGTTTGTGTGTTTGTATATTTGTTAAATTGTAAGGGGTAATCTCGGGATCTACTGAACCGATTTTAAAAATTCCTTCACCAATAGAAAGCTACGTTATTGTGGAGTGTCATAGGCTATAATAGCACGCTACAACGAATGGGAGCGGAGCAGTAATAGTAAATGTTTAAAAAACGGGGGAAAAGTTATTCCTTTTGAGAGCTTCGTTGCGTGTGCTGCGTAAATATTTATAGTTATGTAAAAAATATGTACTACAAAATTGTTTCTCTTAAGAAAGTTCTAAAACGCAACGCAACGGGAGTAAATGCGACGGGAACAGGTAACACTCTCTCTTATGTGGCGCAAACGAAGTCGCGCGGGTCAGCTAGTAATATTATAAAGAAGTAAAGTTTGTGTGTTTGTTAAATTGTAAGGGGTAATCTCGAGATCTACTGAACCGATTTTAAAAATTCTTTCACCAATAGAAAGCTACGTTATTGTGGAGTGTCATAGGCTATATAGCATCACGCTACAACGAATAGGAGCGGAGCAGTAATAGTAAATGTTTCAAAAACGGGGGAAAAGTTATTCCTTTTGAGAGCTTCGTTGCGTGGGCTGCGTAAATATTTATAGTTATGTAAAAAATATGTAGTTATAATTATTTCTCTTAAAAAAGTTTGTAAAAATGTCGCAATAGCATGTGTCTATCTTTGGGTTGGTGCACATATAACCATTTTAATGGCAATCATTTTTTTTCTACAATAATGCCACCGGATACCTCTTTCATAAACGAAATTGTTTTTAAAAATAATGGGGAATACACGCGACGAGAAACCTTTCTCTCTCTCTCTCTCTCACGTAGTATTGAATATTAACGACGAGACGCTACGGGACTAAACGCAACGCGACGGGAGTAAATGCGACGGGAACAGGTAATACTCTCTCTTATGGGGCGCAAACGAAGTTGCGCGGGTCAGCTAGTATTGAATAATGCCACTGATACTTTTCTATAATATTAATATTAAACACGTCATTATTATATAAATGTTGTCTATACGACTTTAGAATATTAGGCACTCTGATCAGGTGTATAAATACATATATTGTGAAACGGTCAACAAATCGCGTTATTCATTGATTCAAACCACAGAGCATCGCGCGCCTTTACAGAGGGAGAGGCCAAAGCTGGCAAACCCCTCTGGCAATAATTTTACATTTTGACGACTAAAAGTGCCCAGTTACATAAAAACTGTTTTTAAACGGTTTTATTTAGCTCACCCCGTTTGTTTTATTTATTATTTATTCTTGGGTCAAATTTAGTAATTCAAATTTCACCCTCTTCCTGTCAACCGATTAATCTGAAATTTTGTATACACTTTGGATTTTGATGACAATACAATTATGTTTATTCATTATCTTTATAAATTCAAGATGGCCGCCGCTACAAAATGGCGGATAATTTATTTATTATTAATCACATCAATATGGGTATCAAATGAAAGGGCTCAACAAGCAGAATACAATATACTATAAAAAATTGAAATCCAAGATGGCGGCCGCTACAAAATGGCGGCTAACGTAGGTTTTATCAATATGGGTATCAAATGAAAGGTCTCAACAAGCAGAATACAATATACTATAAAAAATTGAAATCCAAGATGGCGGCCTCTAAAAAATGGCGGATAACTTAGGTTTTATCAATCCCATCAACATGGGTATCAAATGAAAGGTCTCAACAAGTAGAATACAATTTACTATGCAAAATTGAAATCTAAGATGGCTGCCGCTACCAAATGGCTGATAACATTTTTTTAACAATCCCACCAATATGGGTATCAAATAAAAGGGCTTGACAAGAAGAATACAATGCACCATACAACCTCAATATTTAAGATGGGCGCAGCCACTAAATGGCGTATAATAATAAGATTTAACTTTAGAAATTAAATCTGTAATTTACGTATCTGATTAATCCAGCCTGAATCCACCACCCAAGTCAAGATTTTGTATCGTGTTGAGGACTGTGTTTCGTTAGGGTGGCTAAAATGATACGTCGTTAGCGGTACACCACCCAAGTTAAGGTGAAAGGTTAAAACGCGCCGAGAACTGTATGGCATTAGGGTGGATAAAAATGATATGTCGTTAGCGTTTTCCCCTCAAGACTCAGGCGCATCTTGTTGTACATAGCCTTGCCCCTTTATTGGACCTCTGGGGGGGTCGACCGTTTAAATGTTCATTACTCGTGGGAACAAAATGGTAAAAAAAAAATATAATAAGCTAGTTAAAAAATAAAACAATAGGTTTCTTCTTACCTACTTAGAAACTTTGACGTTTCAAAGGGATTAGTAAATGGCGCTATTGGCTACATCAACGAAATCGTTTGGCCTCAATTTCGTCGAACTCAGATGTATGCAACAGATGTACCTTCCATCCGAATTGATTTCGCAAGAGACGGAGTACATCTTATACACCCGAAAGCTATACAGTTTCCAGCTAAGTACAATTACGGGACGGCTGAAAGAAGAATGTTGCCTTTAATACTATCATGGGCTTCTACAATACATAAAATGCAGGGCAGCACTGTGGATCACGCAGTCGTATACTTAGGTGCGAAACTGTTTGAAGAAGGTCAAGCCTACGTGGCTCTTAGTAGAGTAAGATCTTTGCAGGGACTACGTATAGAGAAGTTGGACTGCAATAAACTAACGGGCAAGAAACCTTGCAATAATGAAGCACTAAATGAATTAAACAGAATGCGAAATAAAAACTAAAAACTAGAAAATAAAAATAGGTAAAAAAACTTTTTAAGTTAAACGGTTTTATGTTAAACATACATTGCAATGTTTAAAATAAATGTACTAAAAACCAAAAAATAATAAAATAGATACAGTCGTGGGAATTATAAACATATGCATAGACTAGACTAAAATAAAACCGTGGGGCACGTCAATTGTCTACAAATTATCGACTTAATGTGCGATAGAAGAATCGTTTAATTCGTCGTTAGGCAGTTGGCCCGCAGACGGTGAGGAAATTACTCACTATTTTCTTGCTCATGGAAATTCCAATAGTTATACACTCCATGTAAATAAAAGAAATGTTTCAACTCGTTTATCGTTGGACATTCACACTGCTGGCTGGCGAGGAATCGTTTCACTGCTCGTAGTTTGTCTTTAATCGACAAAACATATGATAAAAGTACTACTCGTTCACCACTATGAAACCACGAAAACTCGCTTATAATCGAGCTTGCTAGCTTGTTTCCACATTCTAGCCGTACTTATCACACGCCCATCGTTATCGGTTGAACAACTGTCTAATTATAGTGTAACATTACAAAATAAATATTTTAATCAACGATTGTAGACAATTGACGTGCCCCACGGTTTTATTTTAGTCTAGTCTATGCATATGTTTATAATTCCCACGACTGTATCTATTTTATTATTTTTTGGTTTTTAGTACATTTATTTTAAACATTGCAATGTATGTTTAACATAAAACCGTTTAACTTAAAAAGTTTTTTTACCTATTTTTATTTGAAGTTTCTTTCACTAGACTAAGTCTAGTTGACAGCGTGAGCGGTTGAATTGTCATTTTATAAAAATGATGAAACAATTAGATATTAATACAATCACCCGCTAAATATGACAGACAAATTTGTACCGAGCAATCTTTCTATGCCGTCTCCCCTTAGACAGTTCGCGTTGCTCTATGATTTAAACCTGCCACTTTCAGCATAATGTTTATGAGAATAAATTGTTAGAGAATAATTTGCCTATGGACATGATTTTTTTCATAGAAAATGATACGGGGAAAACTGTCATATAACTATGCAATTATGGGCTAAACAAATCTTTATCTGCCTGCAATGTAATAAAAACAGTGAATATGTAAGTTAAGTGTGTAATATTTTTGTTCACATCTATCTGGGCTCGCTTAGATTAGTTTGAAGCGGAGATGCAAATTGCAATTAAAAAGTTTTGATTTCCTGGTCAATTTAATATTTTTATAAAGCCTTTTCTAGGATCCGAGAGCGGCTTGTAAATTTCTTTGTCCAAAAGCTGACTTAACTTATAAAAATATGATAAAGTTTATTTTACTTTGAATATCAAAGTTAATTTACTTTGAGAGATTTCATTAAAGAAGCGTAAGGAAGAAAGTTAGAAAATTTTGACTCCTATAAAGCTATGATAGCTATATTTGAGTCAATTTTAACCACAGTGTTTACTAGTTTGTATGGATCACTCAGCACACCTAATTGTCAGGAAATATTTTACCACATGAAAGACAAAATATTGAAGAACGGCCTTAAATTTAGGATATAGGTACACAAAGAGTACACTTTCAGTATCAAGACCCTGTAGAAGTGTAGAGTATCGATGTAGAGAGCTAGTTCAGTATCTCTTTATGCCGCTGTTTAACATTAGCTCACGATCTAGTTGTGTGCCCGTGTGCACTGGCTTAAGGAGTGATTTGATAGTCGTTCTTGATTACAAATACAATCTAGACTATAGTTACTGTAATACTGATAACAAAGAGAGCAAGAGAAGACATGTACTAACTAGATACAAATTTAACAAAATTAAATGGAACAAAGTGACACAATTTGGTCTATAATTTAAGACGTCTCTATTTAATTGTGAATGTACTTGACGGTTTCTTAAACTGCTTTGAAACTTGATCAAATGAGTGAGGTTAATGCCAAAAAACTCTATAATTTTACATTTGTATAGGTACGACAAAACTAAGACACAGTTGGCTTCTTTTATTATCTAGACAAAACATTAATAAGAAAGGATGTTTGTAAATTCTACCGGTAAAAGTTAAATAGCTGTTGATAATTTACTCGAATACTACTTAGAAGATGCGCGTGGCTTCGCCCGCGTCAATTTAGTACCCGTTCCCGCTTCCCGGGATGAAAAGTAGCCTATGTGTTATTCCAGACTATACTCTATCCCCGTACCAATTACTTTATTGAGTAACAAACATCCAAACATCTTCACAAACTTTCACATTTATAATATTAGTAGGAAGTAGGATTATAATATTAGTAGAATTACCTAAGTTGTTATGCTCTGTGCCCAAACATCTTTTGTAATGTCTGTTTTTACCCTTGCATGTGAAACTGTATAACCATTTATTTATTAAGCAAATTATGGTTTACATAATTGTTAAAGGCAGTAAGTAAGTTCAGTTTCACTATATTTCATCATTATAGGCATGCAATTAAACAATAATAATAATAAACGATGATGCGCATTAAACAGGTGCGAGTCACGGTGCGGCGATGTTTGGATCGTAAATCTCTCTGAATCTCGCATACGAGATTTTATTCATCTACTCCGAGATTCTACAAACAGGTAATAAGGTGGCGCTTCCAGCTCATAAGCTGGAAGCGCCACCTTATTACCTGTTTGTAGAGAGGCTTTTCGTACTCTTTGAGCAAATGTTGACCTCGCTATTGATCATAGCTTGTGATTCATATACACTGTCTTGTGGTAATTTCGCTATTATGATAGGAAACTTTCATTCTGCATCTTAAGGATGGCCAAATATTTGAGATTCTTACTTGTGTGTCTGTGTTGCTCTGATTTTGAGACCGGATTGGTAGTAATATTACTTCGTTAGTCCAGCCCGGAGTAGATGAATTTCTTTCATCGATTTCGACTAGTAAGGTCCCCGTAAAGATAGCCGCATTGCTAGGTAGTATCGTAATGCGTAATCTTAGTCTTGTAATCATGAGAGATTTCTGCATCCGATGAGTGCTTAAAATTGTAAATCCTTTACTCAGACAATCTTTCACCAACACTTCATACAGTACCAAGCCAAGTAGCTTATTTCCTCGTGTCGAATATTAATTATCTAGTGTAAGCAAATCAACATGGAACCTATCGAGCTGTGTTCGATGCACCAACACAGGAGCAACCATCGTTGAAGATACTTAGTTCCTCGTGATAATTAATAACGCAGCTCCGGATGCCAGGCTGCTAATAATTATGTAGACTTGCTTTAAGCTAACGGGACGTTATCCGTAGATACAAACTGGAAATTAAAGTTTCTCGGTAATAAATTAAGTGTATGGCGTATCGAGCTTTATTAAAATTAATTTTGTGATGCGATGTACCATCATTACTGCTCGTTCGCTCTAACTTTGCCGCTCGGCTCCATACTAAAGTCGAATTTTTAATAAGACGAAGTAAATTGTTATATACATACAATGTTGCGTATTTTCTATGACGAAGTGACATTAGCTACTGTCAATTTACTTCGTCTAGTTAACAATTCAGGTTAACGCCTCTACGCCAGCGGCAAAGTTAGAGCGAACGGGTAGTACGAGGAAATTACCCTTTCATTACATTACTTTATTATAAATGATTGAAATCAATAAAATATAGAAGAGAAGAGAGAAGAAAGATTTGTTTTTTTACGGTTCCGTACCCTAAGGATTGAAACGGGAACCTATTCATGAGACTTCGCTGTCCGTCTGTCGGTCTGTTCGTCAGGAGGCTGTATCTCAGAAACCGTGATAGCTAGAGAGCTGAAGAGAGCTGATATTTTCATTACTGTTGCCGCTATAATAACAAATAAAATCAAAAGTAATCAATTCAGCATCTCTGTGTTCAGTAAGGACTAGGAGTGAGGCGTGACTGGGCACTGGCGCAGACGACAAAAGTCTATAGTTATGTTATAATGCTGTTATCCTGCTGCGAAATATGATACAATATAATGTTTTTACATTTACTTCTTAAAATAAATGCTAGTCAGTTCTTACTTTAAATTAGACGTGTTTTCATATTTACTTACAACAATGTTTTTTTTTAAATCCTACTAATATTAAAAATGTGAATGTTTGTGCACTCTAACGGCTGAGCGGATCGGGCTGAAATTTGGTACTGGGGTTGATTATAGTCTGGAATAACACATAGGCTTACTCTTCATTCCGGGAATATGTTCCCATGGGAATCGGGAACGGAAACTAACGGAAAATTTCACGCGGGCGAAGCCGCGAGCAGTAGCTAGTTAGTTATAAAGTAAATTTATTGTCTAAATGAGATGTTTACATTCGACGTTAGCTCATGTTGTACATTTCATTCAATGCGCTGTGTGTTTTGTAGACGTGAATTACAAGACATGAACAACGGATCGTGTTTCTCGAGTCGTGTAGGACCTGAATTACCCCACAACATCACTGTCCCGGCAATATTTAGCAAAGGACATTTTTAATAGTACCATTTTATTTGATTGGGGTTGAGAGCTAACAACTTTCACCGCTAGTGGGTCATACTCATAAGGGATTACTACCTGTCGTGCTATTTGACCACTAGTGATTGCTGGGGAATACTCGTATCAGTGTCAACTCACCACCACCGGTGACAAGGATTTGACAGTCAATAAAATTGATCTGAAGGATTTATTTAATACTAGCTTTTACCTACAGCTTCGTTCGCCAGGTGATTTTTACCAATAACCAATCGACTTTGACCTATCCAATTCATAGGGCTTTTTTATCATTATATATATCATAGGTCAAGCTGTATTATCATATCCGCTGAACCGATTTTGATGAAACATACAAAATCTCAATAGTACAATTATTGTGATAAGCTACTGAATTTTATTTTAACCCTGAACAAATAAACAAACAAACAGACATGCAGAAAAAATATAGATTCGAACTCAAAAGCCCTAAATTAGTCGATTACATTTATATTTATTAAATTATCTTGAATGTACCGTCACAGCTAGTTTTACAATTTTATAATCAATACATATAATAAAATCGTAACAGGTCGCTGTCTGTACATGGAAGATAAATAAAAAAAAATATTATAGGGGGGCTTTATGAACGCAATAGAACCCAAAACAATGATTTTTAGAATTTTTGTCTGTTTGTCTGTATGTCTGTATGTCTGTATATCTGGGGGCCGAGTCTGCTATTTTCCATCAAAAAGCCGGTCCAGTGCGATTCTATTACGATATTAAAGCGATTGGTCCTAAATTTGCTAGTCGCGTAAATCTTGTCTATCGCCACTATAGAACATCGATAGAATATAAATAGAATCGCAAAAGCAGAGACAAGGGCTTTATTTTTGTTGTTTTGACTCTTGTCAGTCAGTACTAGTAGGTGTTTTTTAGGTTATCTACAAATTACATAAAAGAGACTTTTGTAGAGAATTACAATGTAAAATTGTGAACTTTACCTATAAACAAACGTGAACTTTATAAGCGGCTTCAAAGCAAAGAGTGACAGTGTTATCCAGAAGAACTATCAATCAAATCAGCCTATCGCAGTCCACTGCTGGACGTAGGCCTTTGCCAATTTACGCCACAATTCACAGTCCTGCGCCTTCTGCATTCAGTCCCAGCCTACGACCTTTACCAGGGTCGTCGGTCCATCTAACGGGTGACCCCACGGTTGCCGAGACGCGGTTGGAAGAACTATATAGAAAGTTGAGACAAAACTCAAATGTAAAAAACTGGTCCAGCAATGAATTTCATTTTGAAGAAAGGGCTTTGGATGCTAAAATTCATAGATTAAACACAGGAGACTGTATATTTTCATATACATATATAACAGCAGATTCAAGTCTTCTACAAATACATCTTTACAGAAAAAATATTGAACAATAACCTCATGATAACTCAAGATTGTGAATAGTGAAAGTTTTTATCTACAAACAACTACTCTGTCATATGGAAGTTGGTTTTTAAATTGATTAACACTAGTGTAACTACTCAACGGACTTAAAAAGTTATTTCATCATTGTGAAATCATGGTATTCCACAGCAACTATGTGATATAGCCAAACAATCTCAATACAAACAGCTTTTATTAGTGCTCGTGTGTGATAGATAATATGATGGATAGTAAAAATAAATATGCTATTATCATTTTGTTAAAACTCAAGGAAGCTGAGCAGTGATAATTTTAATAGATCTTGTATTTACTGGCATTTATGGGTTCATAGTATGACACAGGTAAAGCCGTCAACTACAGCTAGTATGTTGGATTATGAAAGAGTAACGTACATGTACAGAGATCTTAGCCATCCAAGCCTGCCATGATGAGAAGCCATGCCTTCGATTCCAATGACCAATGCACTAGAGCTAGACTAATGTCAATTTGTTGTTTTGACTGGCCTCGTGGTTACTACTCTAACCACTAACATGTAACTCACATACTAACTGTAACTGTAATGTGTAGTCAGGTACTCCGTCTACGGATTCAGAGGTTGTGGGTTCGATTCCCACCCAGGTCAAATCTCTTTGTGTGATGATCATATTGCTTTGTTGCGTCTGGGTGTAATTTATCTATAATAAGTATGTATATAGAAATATAAGTATGTCTATCAGGCGTCTAGATCCCATAGCACAAGTTTATAGCTTAGTTTGGGCTAGACGGTGTTGTGTGAGAATGTCCAACAACAATATTTCTATTAATACCTCCTCAAAATGAAATTGGGTAAGGCCTAGGTCTGAGCATAGTGGTAGACTGTAATAGGGTTATTTGATAGTGGGAACATTAAAAATGATGAAATATGGAAAAATATTTTTAATATTCATATTTAACAATTATTGTTTTTACATTATCTTCATCTTGCCAAAAATACTATTGTAATAGCCACGCTGCTTGAAGATCAGGGTTAACACTTCAATTTTCAACTCGAGTATCCTGAAATAGATTACAATACAATTAGTTTTATTTCAGCTATTGCAAGCTTGTGAATTATGATTGATGATTAAAAAGTGATTTCAAAATGTTGTTAAAAGGAAATGAGATTTATCTGATAGAAATATTAAATGACTGTGATTTTAAGTGTCAAACATTGATTTAAATAAACAATTTTACCAATTTTGTCAACTCTTATTTACCCACCTCATGTTTCCATGGCCATTGTGAGTTCTTCTTCTAAAGGAGAGATAGGAAGTACTACAGATGTTTTATAACACAGTTATGCCATGCACAACATGCATTAACAATCTTCCCTGCTATTTTGAGACCATAATGTAATGAATGTACTCGCAGCAAATATCTGCAATTAACATAAAATGGTAAAGACTTAATCATCTTCACCAAGCTTGATGATCTGGATCACATTTATTAGGGTATTAGGAGCACTGTGAGTTGACCAGTTTTGTATCAGCATTGTTAGATGTGAATGTGACTTTCATCGGGCTGCTCTCCAACCAAACCAGTCCTTGTCCGTCGGTGTACTGGTGCACTAGATACTTGCCAGTTACTTTAAATTTGGAACCGGAAGATAGTTTGAAAACTCAGAATTTAAATGATCTGTTAGAATATTGACCAATTAGTAATGAAGTCTCATACTCCCATCAACACTACTTACAGGTGGGGTTTGCTTGGAATGGTACCCTACAGTAGAGTTCAAAAAGTGATTGATTTTTTATTTATACCCAAGTATACTCTAATATTCCCATTTAACACCTGTTATTTCAGTTTCTTGAGAGTTTATAGGTATATAAGTCATTAGGGATGCCTATATAATTTAAAACCTGCAGTCTCTATACCAATATTATTAGGTATGAGGAAAGATTAGGATGTTTGTTTGTTTGCATCGGAATAGGCTCCAAAACTTCTGGACCGATTAATAAATTCTTTCAGTGTTGGGAAGCTAGACTCTTCCCGGTGAACATAGGCTATATTTTAGTCCCATATTCCCTTGGGAACAGGAGCTATGTGGGTGAAACGGTGAAAATATGCTGTGCACCCGGGTAAACTGGGTATTTTAAATGTTCATAAAAACTGTAAAAAACAATTAAGTAAGTATATTGGGAATTGAGTGTACATAGGTAAGTACCTATGTACTAAAACAATAATAACTACCTACTGTAAGTATTAGAAATGTGACTTGTATTTTAAATATGAGTGATTGTAAAGAATATTGGACAGTACTTACAGAAAATAGATGCATGTCAATTGCATACATGTCTTCATACTATTTTGCTGATCTTGTTGAGTTGGCTACTTGGAATAGTTGCCATCTATGTATCTATAACTAATAAAGTTCATTGACCCTGCGACAATGGCTCACTCACAGCTCTAAATTCACTTTTTGGAGACTTATTATAGCACTACGACCATCCAATGTATGAGTGAAATAAATAAAGTCTGCTTCGGATAAAATGTTAGGCTATGTCTTACTATTAATCAATCTTCATCATTTTGATGTAAATTGTAAACTTGCTTTTATTTAGTTTATTGGTTAATTTAAACAATATTACTTATTGTATGTATACCGAACGAAAATAACCAGCCTCGCACTTTCTATTTCTAGCTGTCAAACATTAATTACGCGACTTCCAAAACAAATCCCATCAAATATTAGCAGACTACGCATAAATGTCAAATACACTGGCGATTCTATCGAGAGGCCATCGGTCGACCATAATCGCACTTCAATAGAAACAAGATAGAAGCTATCGAGTTAGCGAATACGAAAACTGTCAAATTGTACCGATGAGCTTCTATTTTGCTACGATATCTATTCTATTCTGATGCGATTGAAATAGCAGACTCGGCCCCCTGTTTGTCTGTACGGTTGTGCACGCTAATCTCAGTAACCGCTCAATCGATTGCAATGCGGTTTTTTTTATTGTGTTGAGGTTTGCTCCAGTTAACATTTAGCGTTTGTTTTATGTAAATCGGTTTAGAAATAAAAGAGTTATAACACTTTTAAGAATCAGATATTTTGAAAATTTTAATTGTAGGTTTCTTTGAATGTGAGTGAACCTAAACTGGCGTGTTGGCTTAATCATAAAAGAGCTCTTTTATGATTAAGCAAACAGGGCAGTTTCAGATGCTGCTTGATGACTCTGATGAAGAAATACCTTTCCTTTCATACACCTTATGTGACGTAAACGAAGTTGCGGGCTCAGCTAGTACCTAATAGAGATTCAATTTCAAACATTTAAAAACTCCACGAAACTATAAAACGGTTGCCACAAATGTCGGGAATAAGTGCCTATGTGGACACGAGAACAGTATTCCACGCTGCCGCTGGTGGAGCTGGTATTCCGGAGATAAAAAATAGCTTATGTATCATTCCAGACTAAAATATAAATTCCTGTATTTCATTCTGGATTTAGCCAGATTCGTACATTTGTGTGATTGTGTAACAAACATTAAGAATCTTCAACAACTTACACATTTATAATAATTATTAGTAGGAAGTATCCTTTACAATATCACAATATCACAATACATGAAAAATACGTATAAATTTACAATCAACACTGAATTTACGTGCATTTTGGGAGTAGTTTTAATTACCTAACAAATTGTTTGCCAAGCTTAACATTACGTTTTCCTCAACTTACGCTATCTTGATAGCGTAAAGTTAAAACACTTGATCTACTCCGCTGTGACTGCCTTATCGTACAACGTTGACGAGTATGTACCCTTTCAATCAACTGCTGTACTGTACCCTACTCTCTTTCTTGGGCGCTCACATAAAAAGCAAACTCGTTATCAAAATGTACCGAGACGTGACTTTGTTAAGAATCTTGAATGAAAATATGAAATTTATAAAGTGTACACACAAGCAATGATTCTGTTTGATGTGTGCTTGTGCAATGAATGGTGTGTTTCGACTCAAATGAGATAAACAGAATTGGAACCAAAGGTCTGTGCGTTCAGTCGCGTGAACAATATTTGAGTGATTTTGTAAACCTTTTAGATAAAATGATGATGCGGAGTTAAATTACATCACAGTAAAAAAATATAGGTTAGTTATGGTTGGTTCCTATTCGTCAGCTAAATATAATCCTTTGAGAATATTATAAAGACACTGCTCTTTATTTGATAAGGGGCCTCACAGGTGCATGAAGTGATACAAAAAAACATTTATGATTTTCAATCGTATAGTGTAGCATATTAAGAGGTAGGTCTTCTTCTTCATAACGGCTTTTAGAGCAAATCTGAGTGCGAATCTGAGGGTTCTTTTAAACTTAAGTGGCATCAATTGGCTCTAAAATATTATTAATTGACGGCAAATGCTACATTAGGTATTTGAATAAGTACAAAATTATTGATTTTCTCATTCTTCTATCATTTTGTTTCAATAGCCGCAAGCGAGAAGCTCGTTTGTCTAATGATGACGTGGTTCGTGAAAAAGAGAAAATTGTGATATTTCTAACATCCGATATGCTTCATACACATTTGTATGTCCTTTTAAATTTATGTTAACAGAGTTTTTTTTAAAATCCACCTTAACTATGTAGAGCAGGTAAGGTAGAATGTATTTGATTCTTCAATATTAATTGACATAACTACTTCAAAATGATCTTGTAGTTATTATTACAATTAATCACAGAAAATATTTTTTTGTTAGTTCTGAAATTTAAATAGAGTGCTACACTACATAATATTACTACACGACACTACATTATTTTAATCATGAAAGCAATAATTTAATAGTTACTCTAGTCATATTCATAAGGTTCGTTGAAACAGCGAAACTCCAGATGCCCGCATTTAATTCCATTTATTTCTCAAAAAGGAAAAGTCGCTTTAAATTGAGAGCAGCGATTAATTCAGTGAAAGAGCTCTGACCACTTTGAGAGTTGGCCAAAGGAGCTAATTCAAACCTTTGATAAGAGATAAATCAGAGAGCGTACACAGGCGGTGACATAAAAGGCTCGCTACAGAGCGTACCTACGATGTACAAAGAGGCTCGGCAGTGGCGCCAAATGGTCGAGCAGTTGTGTTGTGGAAGGTACTCATCAAAGGCGTGAGACAGCATTTAATATTGTTTGAATACTCGAACATGAAAATCTTCAAATGACAAATTATATGACATGCTAATAATACTCTTAGCCCCTTTTAAACTTACAACCGTAGGAATGTTTGTAACATCTTTGCCTTTGACAATTTTCTGCAATTCAATGGTCATAATACAACATTAAAGCAAACTGGATGCGCAAAGCACAGGACCGTGTCTTGGGGTGAAATTTGGGAGAGGCCTATGCTCAGCAGTGGACTGCTATAAGTAGGTATTATTTGATTGAATACAACATCATATTTTGTATTGAACCACACATTCGTAACTGAAGTTTTTTAGCCAGCTACGAAGAATTACCTACCCAAACAATACAACCGTTTTTATTACTATAAGATTATACCACGTTTCAATTATGATTAGATAATGTTTATTTATTATCATCTTTTCCTGCTGATCACCAGTTCTGAAATTTTCTGAAGAAATCATTTTCACTGATAAGACAGTTTGGTAAACTACACACGCGTGTATTCACGTGCACCACGTACACTTCATATAGACTCTTAAAACTTGATAACATTTTTATCATATTTAATATCACTGACTTAGTAATCTTGCTCATAGCGTCTGTCGTAAAAACAATATCGCGAAAGTGCCACCCAAGAGACCAATAAAGCAAGTACAATGTAATTCAAGGCGCGCTGGCAACACCGTCCCTAACGGAAGTATGGGGGTTTTTGTATTCAATGTTTTGATAAATTACACAGTCCCATTCATTCATCACTGTACTGTGAGTAAACGTAATGCACTCGAACATTCATTTCTTGGTTAAATTTCTTTAAAATATAAAGATCCTTTAGGTTTTGACTCTTAATTGTTGATTTAAGCTTAGAAGTTTCACTGATTCAAGAATAAATTGATGACGTAATTAGATATTCGATATTAATTTCAAACAATACGTTTATCCGTGCTTGAGATAAAGGATTTTGGCAGACAGAGTTGGGTACTATCCGACTACGAAGGGCAAAGAGACACGCCACCGTCTAGGCCTGCGAGCGAGTTAACTCGCCGTTCTCAGGCCTTCGGTCACGGAGACCTGTGGTCCTGGGCGATTAGCAGCCTGCAATGACCCCGACACCGACTGTGGAAGTCGGGAGGGAGATTTCTCTCCCCTTCCCCCCCAGCTGCCTCTTTCCAGAGCATAACTTGCTCGCAGAAATCTGGTGAGAGCCCCCTTGGTTTTTAACTTTTTCTGTTTTTCTCATCAGTTGTTATAGGGCAATAAAATACAATCTGTGAAAATTTCAACTGTCCCACCTCTTACTGAACCCATATCTAGGGTTCATGAGATACAACCTGGTGACAGACAATGAAGTCTCAGAAAACGGGTCCCATTTTCACACTTTGGATACGGAACCCTAAAAACGTGTAAACTTTAAATTATGACAAGTAACACTGACATTTTTAAAGTTTTCAAATTATTCGACATACCATCTACAGCAACATTGTGTCTAAGTGTTACTAAGTTTATCATTCATCTAGTCGTCGCCGTCGGATAAGCTCGTCGTAAGAGGTTAAGTTTAGCGCTCATAAATAATAATGCAGTATTTATAAAGCTGCGGCGAAAGGGTACGGGGTGCGCGCTTGCATATTCAACGCGCATAATGATGCACTAAGTGATCGCGTATGAATATTTACTAATGCGCGCGAGTGTCGCGTCGGCGCGTCTTTCCACGATGATATTGCACGAGGACGACCACACAAATTACTTACAAACTCAAATAATTAAAAAAAAACTGTGTTTAAGAATCTTGTAAAAATCTGTTTCGAACAGAACATATGGTACGTTATGTCCTTTTAATATGCCTCATTCCCTGCCTTCTTGTATTCCGTGCGTGGTATATTTTGTTGTAACACTCGTACCTCACAAACGGTTTGACTGATCTGTGAACTTGATACGGCAAATTGTTCATTTCAATTAGGAGAACTGCAACGTTATTTCCATTGTGCAATCACAGGGGCCACTTACATGATGTTCTGTTAACAATAGTCAATGCTCCACTAATTATTCTTTAGTTCTGATCCTGATAATAAAAAGCTCTAGGTACTGATAATTCAAGATTAAAAATAGTAGATTGTACTACAAGTGCATAAAAGAAGCCATTTTATACGAGACGTTTATCCGCCCGAGCCAAAGGCGAGGGTGGATATTAAGTCGGGGATAAAATGTATTTTATGATCGAGTTATACACTCTGCTTTTCATTTCGATTGCAAGGAAATGAAACAATGATATTGTAAATAAAAGTCTTTAAAAAAACAAGTTATTTAATAGCGTTTTATTATGTTTGGTTCATAGAGTAACATGATCTTCATGGTACCGTCTCTACGGTCTAGTATGGCCATATTGTTTTAGAAGGAGAAAAAGAACTTTATGCACTAGAGCATAAAATGTTGTTTTAGTCCGCATACACCCACCATGAACAAGAACTTTACGAGCGTAAGAAGTGAAAAAGAACTTTATGCACTAGAGCATAAAATGTTGTTTTAGTCCGCATACACCCAGCATAAACAAGAACTTTACGAGCATAAGAAGTGAAAATGATATTTCATACGCAGCTACTGAATTCTATTTCAGAAACATCTCAACTATAAAATATGTCAACTTTAGTCAATGTACACTCGAGAGCAATGAATCCGGGTCACTTAAAGAATGTTAAAAATCTCGGAAACTAAAAATGATAGGTTAATGCAATAAATTGTATTTAATAGACAATGTAATACTCCTTAAATGAAAGTAAAAAAAAAATGAGTCACCATACATTTTATTAACACAAAATTACATAAAGAAAAAACTGCCGATCTCTCCTTAAAACAAAAATAGGAAACATGAAATTTTTGAACTTTATTACGATTTTCTTGAATTTTAATACTTCGTATTGCCTCCTCGTGCTTCCATTACTGCGTTTACGCGGTTTGGCATGCTGTACACCAAGTTCCTTATACGATTTTGGGGAATATTCTCCCATTCCTCTGTGAGAGCAATTTTGAGCTCACGAAGCGTGATTGGGGGAGGGTTTCGTTGTTTTACGCATCTGCCTAGCTCGTCCCAAGCATGCTCGATCGGGTTGATATCCGGGCTGCGCGCTGGCCACTCCATACGAGTAATGTTCATCTCTTGAAGGTAGTCATTCACAATCCTACCTGTATGAGGTCGGGCATTGTCATGCATAAATATAGCATCCTCACCTAAATTGACCATAAATGGACCAACGTGATCATTGAGGATTTCTTCCACATATCTTACGCTAGTTAAAGAGCCGTTTTCTATGATCACCAGCTCTGTGCGACTTTCAGAAGAAATTCCGGCCCACACAAGTACAGACCCACCACCGTAGGCTACTTTTTCTTCGATGCATGCTTGCTTGAATCTTTCCCCTGGTCTTCGATACACTCTGTGTCTTCCATCGTGCTTGTAGAGCATAAATTTTGATTCGTCGGAGAACATAACTTTTGACCAATCTTCAATACTCCAATTTACGTGGCTCTGGGCATACCTTAGTCTCGAAATACGATGCCCACGCTCCAGTTTAGGGCCGTTTGCAGGTCTAAGGGGTTTTAAGTTAGATTCAGCAAGCCGACGTCTTACTTTCCATGCACTTGGGTTACTTCCTCCGAGGCGTCGAAACTGATTGGTGAGTTCAGTTCCTGTGAGAAAGCGATTTCGAAGCATGGTGTTCACCAAGTATTGGTCTTCTCGTGCTGTGGTACACCTGGTTCTGCCCGTTCCTGGTCTGCGTAGGTTAGAACCAGTTTCTTCGTAACGTCGGAGAACTCTTTGTACTGTTGACAGCGACACACCGACAGTCCTGGCTGTATCGCGCTGACTCCGGCCGGTTTCCAGCATTGTAAGTATTCTGGTGCATTCTTCAGGCGTAAGCGACATAATTTCAGCTTGATTAATGAATATAGAGCACTATCAACATGGTTTATGTACCCACATAAATGACAGATTACAAACAAAAGCAACACCAAATGCTGTAATTTCGTAGTTCCATCTTCGAAAGTGGCCCTTTTTCAAATTAGATTTTTTTATGATATAACTTTACAATAACTAAGAAGTTCTAATACCTTCATTTAAGGAGTATTACATTGTCTATTAAATACAATTTATTGCATTAACCTAGCATTTTTAGTTTCCGAGATTTTTAGGATTCTTTAAGTGACCCGGATTCATTGCTCTCGAGTGTAGTTTTACTAACTAATTTCTATGTATGGCAACAAGTCATTCAATTTTATGTTATGGCAACACTATTTCTCTCTCTTCCGATTCATGCATTGTACGGTCAAGTTGGAACTATTTAAATTCAGTGAAACAAAATACAGTTCAGTGCTCTAAATACAGCATTTTTATTAAACAAAAACAAATTCTAATCGGTTCTACGATTTTTAAAGTAGGTACTTACTGAAGACAATTTTCGTAGAACGGCATTATTGCCTTCAGTCCAAAACATATTTTAGACACAGCCAGTGAATAGCGTAATTTCATTTCAAAATGAAATTTGAATAATTTTATTATTATTTCTGTACATGACCCAGAAAATGTATTTTAATGAGCAAGTAGGTGTTAGGGAGGTCTTTGTGCTCGCGACAGTCTCAGATAGTAGCGCCGATAACGTTCACGCTACTTCAGCAAACAGCAGTGCCAACTAAACTGCAGTTCCCCATTTAAATGGCGAAAAGCATTTTTCTCGCTTTATGAGTTTTTAACTACGTAGATAACTTCAATACTGCAATGCAGATCTTTATAAAAACAGTTAAAACCTTAAATTATACTTAGTTATGAGCAATAACAATATTTTGATTACATTCGTAGATAAAATGTTTTGTGATTTTTTTGATATTGAGGTTATACTGACGATGCACGGAGCAAAACCGTCGTCTTATAATTTGATACTTAAACTTAAGTAACAAAAATCTATAGTTACTTTTGACACCCAGTAAGGTAGGTTAAAGTAATTGATGAGTAAGACAGATACACACTATGACACTTACTTGGTACCAAAATACAAGTATTGAGGGGCGTAGTAGCCGACGTTTGCTGCATATTTCAGAAAAAGGTGACACTTTAGTGACACGCAGTTACCCCCCTAGGCGAGACCGCAGTGGTAGCCGTAGGTCTGTTAGGAGTCCTGGGGTATCCTTCCGTGGACTTACCCGGGGCTCCCAAACGTAGTCTGATAGGCAGTATACGTGGTTTTTTAGTCGGTTGAAGTCATGCATAGCGTCCATGAGGATTTTCCCTCACGTAATAAAAATAAAAATACACGTAGTTACTACCTTTTCCTGAAATCGCTTTGAATGTTCTTAACAGTGTAGCTGTTATCCAGCACACGTAATAACAATGAACTTTTTTCTTCGTTGTAGAACGGGTACCTATCTAAACTGTCAAATAGGAGAGAGTTACTTTAGTGTAACATCAGTTACACTAATTCTTGATCTAACTAGGAAAGTTCCAAGTCACAAGTCACAGTTCCAATTAAAACTGCATTAATAATGGTAAATCGTCTCTGAATGGAGTCACTAGTATCTTTAAAATAAAACGTATTCCGTTCAGAACTTAGTAAAATATTTCACAGTGCGACAGTTTTAGTGGCACGACTTAAGAAGCGCTGCCAATTCCGATCGGATGTGGGGAGTGCACGTAAAGTAGAGCTTAGTACTTAATTAGGTGCTTTAAAAGAACTTCGGTGTTCGGTAGAAAATAAAGAGATAAATTAGGTAGTAGAGCGAAGGTTTTACAGGCTACTCTGGAAATAGTTTGCGACAGCGACTGTCGTGAAATTTTGCTGCGTTTGAATTAATAATTTATGATTTAAAAATTAATACATGTAATTTAGTTTTGACGGATGGGAAATGATTTCATTTCAGAATTAGCTGATTTAGCATTCCGCATTGAACATAAACCCCCATCCATAAAAATAACCTGTTCACTAAAATTTAATTTGAACGCGCAGTATCGGAACAAGATCAAAGGTAACAAAGTACAAAAGATGATTGATAAATGTGCCAATGGCTCTCACTCGTGTTACATTGCGATGAATTTTCATGAGACGACTGAAGTCATTTTGAAGAGCCAGAAATAAAAAGAGCTGTATTTCTAACTGACGTCACAACAAAAGACAACTAGTTCCCTCACCCACCACCCACCACCAACAACAACACTGTAGGTATGCTGTGACACAAGTTAGCGTAGTGGCAACTTTCACGATGAGTTTTATCGATGACTACTGCCTTATTTGTAGTGTGTCCTTGATTAAGAAGCCTTTGTATAAGTTCGCAAAGGGAAAAAGGCTCCAGCAGAGGTTATTGTAGGTATTGTTTTATCGAGCTTACTTCCACTTTGATAAAAGTACATTCATGAAGACTGTGTATAAAAGTGTCTACTACGATACTTAATAAATCTCTGAAAAGAGCTTTAAAATATCAACTCTACTTTGTATCATTTGAGGTGGATAAATACAGACTACTAAGTTTCTTTGACAAATAATTTCCTGAACAACTCGCGAAGTGCCCGAGGCGTACGTAGGTATACTGCTTATTGGATAAACTCTGAGTGGCCACCGCACCCGACACGCTCCCAGCCTTCGGTTCTAGGCATATTAAAATTTAGTTTTCATTATGAAGATGATGATTAATAGTTTTGTGAAACTTTAACACAATAAAGACGTACTGCCTAGGGACTTGCTATGTAAATATTTGTAGGAGTTTGTTTCAAACTCACTAGCTTTAGTAGTCAAGTTTAAATTTATTACTTACCTACTAGTGGGCTCCTACGAAACTATACCTAAGTGATTTTTTTCCCTGCTGATTGCAATACAGGTCATAGTAATCGTTCGCCAGCAAGGCAATTATGGCGGCAAAGAAAGAGGAGCCAGAGCCTCCCCGTCAAGGCGCCGCCGCGCCACCCCGTGCCGCCGTGGCATACCGTATGCGCAGTTTCGACTAGATTGGCCATGGGAGAAAGGTCAAAATACACCTACTTCCGCCCAACGATGGTCAAATGACCCCTCACCTAGGCTGGGTGTCTTACGTAGAACCATTCTGCTGCAATCAACAGGGTAGATAATAATTGCCCAAGAGCTTTTCACCACGTACATACAAAACCATAATTGGAATACTCAGTGGGCGATGATAGCTGTCGAATCCCCCTAGGTGAGTCCTAGGTGAGGCCGCAGTGGTAGCCAAGGTCTGTTGGGAATCCTGGGGTCATTTCATCATTTCGAGGGCTAACCCAGGGCTCCTAACCGTAGGCATTAGGAAGGGAATCGTGTGATTTTTAGTCGGTGGGAGTCCGGCATAAAAAACGTTTGCTAGTGTGCCCGCTATAATGCTTTTTTGTAAGACTAAGGTGACAGAAAAGTATAACATAAATATAAGTTGAGTTAATGAACACGTAAGTTACAAATATTGGCTAGTTCCCAGTGAGACACCACTGCGCTAAGTTCTCTCCGCTCCCGGGTCGATGGCGCACACTGAGACACAGATTAATGTGCCCGTACATCATTATGCCAGCAAATTAGTGTTATTAAGCACCCCTCTGAAGCGAGCTTCTTTTATAAATCGTTTATATTACACTTCGTGTAAAGTAGATTCGTCTAAGTTTTGCAAAGATTGATGTTAGAGGCATTGAAATAAAAAATAATTATTTGATACTTTATAACAGAGAGAGTAGCTCGAATACATTAATAAAAGATGAATTTCACTCAAATGGGTATTTAATTATGTGTATATCGTTTTGTATTCATTGACGTGTCGCAAGTGCCTATGTATTAGGATTATGCGAAATAAATGTTTTTTTGAGTTTTTTTGAGTTTGAAATAATTAAGTGCACGTGATACTATATTATAACTAGATCCATGGTTTTGAAGAAACGGAAGGAATTAAACCGCGCTGAAAACTGCTGAAATAATAATTGAAGTCACCCATAAGGCCTATAAGTTGAGCTTAACGATTTGTGAAGTTACAGTCAAAAGGGACCAACGGCTTAGCGTGCCTTCACCCGTGCCAAATGGAACGTCACAAAGTGGTCACGTGCCTATTCAAAGAGCAGGCATAGTAATAGATGCTAACTGCAGTGATCGTTGTCGAAGTACTAAACCAGCAGGGCTGCTAACGTTTAATAATATTATAAAGTCGATATTGGGATAAATTCGAAGATGAATTGCAACTGGCAACAACGGCTTCTACCTACTTAGGTACTAGAAGTTGATTCTTGTAAACTCTCTCACGTGTTCTGTGAAATCGATATGCGTAGTAAACATTCTTTTTTAATTTTCTTCTTTTGAACAGAAACCAAACAGTATAATTTGGTAAGAACACAGTTCTTAATTGAGTTGTGAACACGCTCCTGCTATGGCCGCTTGAGAACCACTACCCTAGTAGTAGTCTTCGGTATCTGGAATTTACCGTATTTACCTGCCAGCGGACCAGTTACATTACTTTAAGCATTTTGGAAAAATATGCACAAGGAAATAAAGTATGCTAACGCTCGGGTATCGCTTAAAACTGCTATAAAAACAGATTTTTAAATATTCAACATACATTAGCATAATTACTTACAGAAAAGCTGGAAAACACTGTAGAGTATGAAAACATTAGTTTTAGTACACACGCGCGCCATGTTTTGCATTAAAATAAGAAAGTGTGAACGTAGTGTAGTTACAAAGTTCGCTGTAATTGGTGAACAATTGCAACCACCTGGTACAACTGTTTGAACATTTTTCCGCCAAGAAACATTGAATTGGACCCGACTAATATTAAATTTGACCCCATGTGGCGAACGAGGCCCCATGTGGCAACGGGAAAGAGTACAAACTGTCGGCACACCAATACATTCCGAGGGTGTCGTAAGCGGCGACTAAGGGAACACTTTTGCAAAAATATCTATTGCGTAGAGCAGGAAAACTCGAAATAAAACCCGGTTGTCAGTAAAATGACAATCGTTAAGCCAAGTTGAAGGCCCTTCGGCCGCCATCGCAACCATGTTTCGCAACCAGTTGCAAAGGTGGAATTTTTCTCCTTTGTTGGCAACCGGTTGTGAATGAAGAATATTTTGTCTTAATATGCAACCAGTTGCCAACTAGGAATATTTTTAACAGTATGGTTGCGACCATAGATTTAGGATTTTTCGTTACTCTCAATAGATATACAAAGCGTGCGAGCGAGACCTCATTATCCAAAACACTTAGCTCGAGAGGAAAAGAGAAAGCAAATTGTGTACTCATATGTCAGTATTTTGAATCGTTGAATCCTGTGGAGCCCGTGGCGGCTCTATGTTATTCATAATATTCAGCAATCTGTAGTGATATTACGATTAAAATAGAAAATTTAATATTTTCAACGATGGTGTCGTGTGCAGTGTGTGATTGTGATACTTCACACAACTTTAACCCGAACAAATACTTGTTTTACAGGTAAATTAAGACATTGTTCATTGCCTTTTTGATTCACATATTTTGGCAATTTATTTAGAAATTTTACTAAAAAACCCACTGAAAACGTAGATTATGAATTTTCCTTCATTCCTATCAGAATATTTAATGTGTAAATGAATATTTGGAGGATATACAAGGCAGAATATAAAAGGATTGTTTACAATAAAATAGTCATGGGTAGGTATCGATAGGGATGTCGATTGTTCATTATAGTGACATACTGCTACAAAGTCATTCGGGGTTAATTTATAATAAACTAGATGATACTTGCCGCTTCGCCCGCCTTAACTTTAGTACCCGTTCTCGATTCCTGTGGGAAAATATTACCGGGATGAAAAGTATCAAGCTGCATTCCAACGCATTAAATAATAAGCAATCTGATTTTTTTCAGGTTTCGAAGGAATCTGTAGGTGCGTGAAAGATTATAGATAGAGGCGGATGGACTCCAAAGAAGTACTTTGAAATTTTCTAACATTTTGAAATTTAACCGACAGACTTTAAGAACACAGTTAAATAAAACTGTATTATATATAGGGCAATAGGTAACTAGAAAAAGAACGGTCAACTGCGATTCGGACTTGAGCACAGAGGGCACCGTACCAAAAACCCGGCCAAGTGCGAGTTGAACTCGCCCAAGGGTTCCGTAGCAGCAAGTAACATAATATAAAAGTTCTTGTAGTTTGTTGTAACTTTCATTCATGTTTTAACACGTTCGCTGTGGTAGTGATTTTTCTCGGCGAAAATTGCGGTTTATTACGTATTAAAAAAAACTACCAACTCGATTTCGTTCAAACCAATTTTCGTTGGTACATTTTATGGCAATGTAGATTAGGGGGGGGGGGTGGCACACATTTTTACACTTTGGAAGTGTCTCTTGCGCAAACTATTCACTTTAGAAAAAAAAAATATTACAAACCTCAATAGCATTTTTGAAGACCTATCTACAGATTTTGAAATTTGTAGTTATCGAGATCTATCACGTATGGGTTTGATGAAAAAAAAATTTTTGAGTTTCAACTGTGAGTATGGGGACCCCCAAAATTAAGTGCTTTTTTCTAGTTTTATATAAAAATCTTGATGCGGTTCACAGAATACATCTACTTACCAATTTTCAACAGCATAGGCCTTATAGTTTCGGAGAAAAGTAGCTGTGACACACGGACGGACAGACAGACATGACGAATCTATAAGGGTTCCGTTTTTGCCATTTGGCTACGGAACCTTAAAAACGCAAACATTCACGTTTGGTATATATATGGCAGCCCCTCGTAATCTCCCCTTTTCCTGATTTTAGTATTTTTGTCATAGCGGCTACGCACATGGTACAGGAGGGTTCCTTTCCAAAAAACAGCAAGAAATCACATTTGTTGTATGGCCAGTCCTTGGATGGGTGAACATTCATGTGACCATTGTGACATTTATTTGAGCGTTTCCGTGTTTCGGAAGGCACATTAAGCCGTTGGTCCCGATTGCCATTAAAATGGCAGTCGTTATGCCAAGTTAAAGGCCTATGTAGGCGGCTTGAAAATTCAACAGAAAGCTGCACCTGTCCATCTCAACACGGCAATACGGCTAATCAAATCTATTGAGCACTTTCCGAGATCCTTTCAGACAAAGCAAAGCAAACAGACATAAGATACCGAAGCCGAAAATTCTAACTATATTTTCGGCTTCGTTCTCTTATGGCAAACACACAGAGAGTTTTTTTAACATTTCCCATGTTTTGACTTTTTAATCATTTTATTATATGTAACTATAGATTTAAAAATTAGGAACCAACGTGAAAATATTCATGTTAGGAGTTGATTTAATTTTCATCACATTTTAAAGATCAAGTTCGCTTTATCCCAAGTATAAGTTTGTGAAGATGTTTAGATGTTTGATAGTCAAACATGGCTGAAATTTGATACATAGACGGTTTATAGCCTGGAATAAGATGTTTCGCACTTTTCATCCCTGGCTGTAAAATGCTCCCATTGTGGCGGGAACGGGAACAGATTTCCACACGGATGAAATGGCGGTCATCTGCTACTCATTAATATAAACTTATATTAAACACTCAATTAACACTGGTGTTTCGACTTTCATAGATACTTACCCCTTTGCCTTTTTCAGAAAGCAACTACCTATTACTGATTTTTTACATACTTACTATCAAAATACTTATAAACAAGCTATCGAAATGCAGTACCATTTTCTAAGATAATCTTTTTATTTATATTTTACGTGAGCAAAATCCTACATGGATGCTATGCCGGACTCCTACCGACTAAAAACCACACGTATCCTGCCCAACTACTTACGGTTGGGAGCCCCGAGTAAGCCTTTGGAAGGATGCCCCTGGACTCCCAACATACCTTCGTCTGCCACTGCTATCCCGCGTCTTTGGGATTTTTCGGGTGTTATTCCGCTTCTTTGGGCGTGCATGAATCCCTCACGTCACTGTCCTGAGGCCCCCGGAAGGCTGATAGTCTTGGGCGAAGAATTTGCTCACTGCAGTCATCGTTTACAGCACATTGAGTCCGCGGGTTCACATAGAAGATGAAGTCTATTATAATAATAATTGTACAATAGACCTTATCTTTAAGCTCTTCAAAAACGCTACATTTTATTGACTGCCTCGTTGGTCTTAGAGGTCGAAGTGTGCGAGAGGTCGTTGGTTCATTTGCCACCGAAGACAAAGATTTTGGTCGACACGAGTCTGAAGTGCTTTTATCGATAACATAGGTGAACTTTTAACAACACTATTTAACTCACACATAGATATTCCTCTTTTGGTTTCCTTTTCTATCTGACACTGTTTATCTTGTACATTCTAAATCTATGGTTGCGACAAAATATTTTTTATTCTTAATACGCAACAAGTCTGAATAATTCATACAGTCATTCATTCACTGCGTTTCGGGGTCAGCAGAGCAAAGCCAGGCTTGAGATGTCGGTGGTCGTAGCAGTCAAGGCCGTTAAAGTACCTAAGGATCGCCATTTTGGAAGCATTATGATCCTAAGTGGCGGTCCTTGCTCGCTTAGACTACACCAGCGCTTATCATCAGGCGGGGTGTGGTCAATTTGACGAGCTACGTTTAAAAACAATTTTTCATTCTCTAATTTTTAATTAGAGAATTTTTAAATTTAAACATTTTAATTTTTAATTAATTCTCTAATTTTTTCATTAATATTGCTATAAGCTGCTAAAGATATTAAAGGAGATCATTCACGTTTCATACATTTTTGGGCCAATTCTCAAAGTGCCGGCCAGAAAAAGAAAATGTAATATTCGCATAGAACACGCAATTTCTAGCAAAAAATACTACTACAATAACCCTGTGCGTGCTATGGTTTTGTTGTTACATGCTTTTAAAATACGAGAAAAATAATATTTTGATGATGTATTTTAATACATTTCATCACTTGAATAGTTATTTGTTTTTACGTTATTCTATTGTAATAAGAAAGCAGTGTCATTTTACTAATTATCTACGTACCTACGCGCAGACAAAACGTACCTAACGATTCACAACAAGTCCAAACTTGTTTCAAAAAACTTAGACAAAGGTGCTGCGCGCGCAGCTTCCCACGCTCAAGCGACAGGTACCTGGCAAATCACCCCGCCACCTCCCGACGCCCGATGGGTGCGAAGGGGCCCTACCACCAACCCCGGGGGCCAAGCCAGCCTCACCTGCGAGTGGTGCACCTGCTGATAAACGGACGAGGCCATGGCGCACAGAAAAGGAAAATTCGAAACTAAACCCTGTACCAACCCGTCTGGCCAGCGTGATACAGTAAGGCCAAATATCCTCCTATGATGCACACAACAAAACAACGGCCCCCAGTTCCCGGTACTCCCGCTGTTCCCGATCACGGCAGCGGTCGGAGTGACGGCGGGAGGGGGGGTGCTTAGAATCTCCGGGTTACGGGAGGCTGCCATACAAAACTGACCCTGGCTACGTTTAATGGAACTACTCTGCGCCAGGACGAGCGGCTCACCGAACTCGAGGCAGAACTAGGTCGTATTAACTGGCACATCCAGTATTGTGTGAGGTCCGAAGAAAGGGGAAGGACACACTAACCCTTGCATCAGGCGACCTGTTTTACTTTCGAGAAGGTGATGGAAGACATTCTTCCAAGGGCGGGATCGGCTTTATGGTGAATAAGGACCACGTTAGCAGCGTTGTGGAGATCAGCAGTGTTTCGCCTCGGGTAGCTTACTTAATACTGAGACTCACCAACAGGTACATCCTGAAGGTGATAGAAGTGTACGCCTCGACCTCGAAAAGCACTGTCGAGGCAGTTGAGACCGTGTACGAGGACATAGCAAAAGCACTATATGGTACTGCCAAGACTCACTACAGCGTTGTGATGGGGGACTTCAATGCCAAAGTGGGAGTACAAGAACGCGGCGAAACGAAGATCGGCCCCTTTGGTGTGGGGCGCAGAAATGACCGGGGCCATATGCTTGTCAGTTTTCTTGAGTCTCAGGGGCTCTTCTTGATGAACTCTTTCCTTAAGACGAATCCCCACAGAAAATGAACTTGGCGATGCCCCGACAAGGTCACAAGGAACGAGATAGACTTCATCATGATGGACAAGAAGTGTATATTTGGAGATGTCTCTATGGTTAACAGGTTTAATACCGGTGGTGATCACCGACTTGTACGAGCATCTCTGAATTTGGACTTCCGAGCTGAAAGGGCCCGTATGATGAAGCCTACTCTCCGACCTACCGCGCTCCAGTTAGCCTCAGGCGCTGAGAGGTTCCAGTTAGAACTTCAAAATCGTTTCGATTTGCTGGAAACCACTGGCAATATTCACGATAAGGCCGACAATGTAATCAGGACGCTACAGCAAGTGTCTCGAAGGTTTTTGTCCGGAAAAAGCAATAACAGGTACTCTAAACTCTCGCACGAGACTCTCGAACTTATGAGAATAAGACGGGAAACGCCACCTACGCACTCGTCTCCGTCAGACCAGCGGGGTCTAAATCTCAGAATCCGAAAGATGATACGACGCGACCTTAGACGCTATAACATCAGCATCGTCGAAGCAGCGATCGAGCAGAACAGGGGTACCAAAGTGTTTGCCCAACAGTTTAAAAGACCCCGTCTGACGAAACTGAAGATAGCGGATGGCAGAACTGTGACCTCAAGGTTTGAGATTCTCCAGGAAATTAAGAGCTTTTACAGAGACCTGTATGCATCAAGGACAAAAAGGCCGATGGATCCTACTGATTGTGACCACCGAGTCCCACTATACCGAGGATATTCCGGACATCGACCAGGGCAAGGTGAGGGCGGCTCTCGGGCAACTTAAAAACAACAAGTCCCCTGGGGAGGACAACTGAACTACTGAAGGCACGGGGGGGGGGATTCCGGTTCTCAACGAGCTGATGAGTTTGTTTAATTCCGTCCTCCAACAGGGACAAACACCTGAAGCGTGGAGCGGGAGTGCGGTGGCTCTGTTCTTCAAGAAAGGTGATAAGACCTTGCTGAGGAATTACAGATCCATCTCACTCCTGAGCCATGTTTACAAGTTGTTCTCGAGAGTAGCCACAAACCGCCTCGCCGGAAGGAGGAGCAAGCCGGATTTCGAAAAGGCTTCAGCACCGTGGACCACATCCATACTGTACGGCAGATTGTACAAAAACAAACGAGTACAATCAGCCGCTGTGTATGGCTTTTGTGGACTACGAGAAGGCCTTAGACTCTGTCGAAATAAAATACTCTTTATCTTTATTTTACATGCTCCTTTATGTAGGAACGAGAAATCAAAATTGGGCATAAAATATGCCTCTGCCTTACCCTTCGGAGAAACAGGTATAATTATATGTATGTGTGCTAATATGTGTGCTGAAAGACATAATTAATAAAATAAATCACTATTCAACTGCTCATATCAAATAGAATGACTCCATCAAAATAACATTTTTCACGAATTTTAAAAGCATGTAACAAAAAAACCATAGCGCGCACAGGGTTAATGTAGTAGTATTTTTTGCTAAAAATTGTGTGTTCTATGCGAATATTACATTTTCTTTTTCTGGCCGGCACTTTCAGTTTTTGGTCCAAAATGAATGATGTCCTTTATATTATGAAATGACAGAAATAATCACTGATGGTTTTTTTCAATGCCAGTAGGTACATGTAGCAAGACCCATAAGGTGCAAAAAAGGTTTTATACCTTAACTAATTTATTTACCAAAAATATTAAAATATATTAATTATCAAATATTAATATTAAAATTAATTAATTTTACTTCTTGGTTGCGTAGCCAGAAAATGAAAATATGTTTAGTAACTGGTTATAAAACTTGGTGTAGTGGGGCCCTACCAACACCTCCGGGACCAAGTCAACCTCACGTGCAAGCTCGTGCACCTGCTGAACAACGGACGAGGCTCTGACGTCGGCGGTCCATTTCAACACGGCGATGGGCTCACCACCTGTTACGTGGGACCGAATTGTACACGGTGAAATGTGGGCCGGTATAGACCTCTGCCTACCCCTTTGGGGATAAAGGCGTGAGTATATATGTATGTATAAAACTTAGCTGACATGGTGAAAAATAGATCTAAGCGCACGGCAGTGCGCAGGCCAAGTTCCAGCAACAGGCCGAGCGCATGCCGTACTCTATTTACACGAACCGCTTCGACCCACTTTTGACCCCCCTGTAGCTCAGTGCCTATTGCAAGTACAGAAATAAAATTGTACGTACATAATCATATACTAGTACTAAGGCAGTGTACCAAATTTCATAGATGTAGCTTTAGTAGATCCTGAAATATGACCCTGTGAATATAGCTAATTTTGGCACTGACTGACTCACTCACTCACTGACCGGTCATCAAAACCTCTAGGCCACTTCCAATTGTCCTAGCGTTATGAAATTTGGCACACAGATCGGGTGTTATATGTAGATTACCGAAAAATTGAGAAATTTGAGAAATCGGTCAAGCGTGAGTTGGAAAAGGGTTACAAAGTTTGTATGGGACCACAGGATTCCTTGGTCGGATCTTCTTCAAAATTTGCATAAATTATCTCTAACATAATTGATGGAAGATGTGTTTCGTATTTTATTGAAATTCATTCCAGAACAGGCTAAAAGGGGGTAACAATTGTTTTCTTCGGGGGGTTTCGATTCGAATTTGTATCAATACTTCTTAGTGATGAGAGGACTCTTTTGATTTAATTTACTTTTTATTTTAACACATGTCATGTTTAAAAACTCAATCAGATTTGAGAAAGATGTTGTCAATGTTTTGATTAATGTCAATCAAATTCTCTATACATACAAATTATGGAAAAGTCAATACTGCACATTGAATATTGTTATTCATATTTGTGAAATATTTGGATCAAATTCGTCCAGTAGTTTAGAGATCAGCAAGCATTCTAAAGGATGACTCACGCTAGACCGTGCCGGGTCCGAGCCGAGTGTCGGCCGTAGCACGGTCACCGAGCCGGTTGCATTCACGACTGCTCGGGCGAAGCTCGGTGGCACTGTATTCATGCAACGGGCCGTGGCCGAGCCGAGGCGGGACCGAGTTGTTTATGAGCGCTTTCCGTAGTTCGGCTGTCACTCAGTTGCCGCTCGGTTTAACGCGTAGATTTAGCGCGAAAAATTCTAAATCTATGGTTTAACGTGAGTTTGTTCACACAAAATATATATAATATTGACCTTGCTGCGGCCGGCACTCGGCTCGGACCCGGCACTGCGTAGCGTGAGTCATCCTTTTTAGGGTTCCGTACCAAAAGGGTAAAGAACGGGACCCAATTCATGAGACTTCGCTGTCCGTCTGTCTGTCTGTCTGTCTGTCCGTCAGGAGGCTGTATCTCATGAACGGTGATAGCTAGAGAGTTAAATTTTCACAGATTATGTGTTATTGTTGCCGCTATAACAACAAATACTGAAAACAAAAACATAATAATATTTAAGGGGGGCTTTCATACAACAAACGTGTTTTTTAGCGACTTTGTCTTATATATTCGGTAATAAGGTATCCTTTACAATTTAAATACGTTAGTTAATTTGACCATTTCATCAAGATCATTCATTCCCTTTACACCATGCAAATTAAATGAATACTTTAGGAGGTACAGCACAATCAAATGTTGCTCAATGAAATTAATTTCGTGTCGCCATGATTGAACATTATACGGGTCACATACTGACTTATTTTTCGACTTTCATCGTAAATATTTGTTCTTTAAAAAGTGAACAACGCTTTCAGCAGATTACTTTAGGTAGGTGTAATATTTCAAAGATAGCTATTTCATAGGAAATGGTAAACAAATAATCCATATTTTAGATTCTTCTCCAGTATAAACAATTTACGTACAAACACACAATTTATGTTGTAGACGTAGATATCGTGTTTATAATGTCATTATTCAAATGTCATCAATATTCTGAAAAAGAAATTAAACATAGAGTTCACAAACTCTTTTTGAAATATTTACTGTACCTACCGTAGAGGATCTATACAAGGATAGTTAACACTATAGAGCAACGCGACCTGTCTAAAGACGCGCGTTGTATAACACTATAGAGCAACGCGAACTGTCTAAAGACGCGCGTTGTATAACACTATAGAGCAACGCGAACTGTCTAAAGACGCGCGTTGTATAACACTATAGAGCAACGCGAACTATCTAAGGCGCACGTTGCTATGTGTTAATAGGTAATGAGGGCAACCAGTAGACGCTTGAAATACTCACAGAATATCGAGCATTGTATTTTCATAAAAAAAAAATAATTGAAACAAAATGGACCTTTACTGGGACATCCTTTCGAGAGCTTGTCTTGTTGAGAGAGAGTATAAAATAATGTCATGTATACATAATGCACACTTTAAAGCTTATTAAAGACAAAATAGGTACAGTTTCTTGAAAAAAAGTATTGAAATCCCACCAAAAACATCCCTGTTGAAAAGGAGGCCAAGTTCCTATGGGCTAATTGTTCGCCTAAAAAAGGGTTGAAATCCAATCCAATGCCAAGTTTAGATGTACTTTAAATAATCTAAAAATATCTAAAATAATGTTACTTCTAAATTTGAACTTGGCAGGTTAATTTAATTATATACATAATAAATTTAATTATACAATTAATCAAGTGTTGCGTACTGCACGAAACCCTGCCAAGTTCAAATTTAGAAGTAACATTATTTTAGATATTTTTAGATTATTTAAAGTACATCTAAACTTGGCATTGGATTGGATTTCAACCCTTTTTTAGGCGAACAATTAGCCCATAGGAACTTGGCCTCCTTTTCAACAGGGATGTTTTTGGTGGGATTACATATTCGCCACTGGTTGCATATTAAGACAAAATATTCTTCATTCGCAACTGGTTGCCAACAAAGAAGGAAAATTCCACCTTTGCAACTGGTTGCGAAACATGGTTGCGATGGCGGCCGAAGGGGTTGAAGGCCTTATGGGCGGTTCCAAAAATTTCAGCAGAGGGTTGTCACGATCTGCGCCTATCCATTTTATCACGGCAATACTATGTAGACTATTACGTCGGACATGAAACGATAAGGCGATATGTAGGCGTATACTATGGCTCAACCTACCCATTCGGGGGTAAAGGCGTGACTATATGTATGCATATATGTGTGATATACAATTTACCTTATCCTCAAACATTGTCTTGTGATATTATGAGAACATCAGCTAGCTGGCTATTATGATGAAGAATCTATCAATAGCCCCGTCTATATCTTACGACTCAATTTCCAAAGTGTCTTTGAATATCATTTTGGACGTGTAAGTAACAAGAGGGTTAAACCCTGATAAAGAACTGCGAATATCTTCCATTTATATAGCAGGGTCGCTTCTCACGCGACGTGAACAGCCGTAAGGTAATAGATTACGTTTCGGAAATGGTTTTTCTACCAGATTTATAGAGGGCCCTGTAGCGAGAGGAAGCAGTGTGTACTCTTATAATATAGGATGAGATGATTTCCAAAGAGGGGCGTACAAGGAGTAATTGAGTAATAACTCAATGCTCACGCCAGGTGACGTCACCGGCTTACTGCGGACACCGTGAGAACATTGTGGAAGTCGAAGTCGTATTGTAATACTTAGCGAGATGAGAGTATACCTGGTGTATGAGTCAACTGTAAATACATAGTGGACGGTTAATCGCAGCGGCAGTAAAGTGATATGTCTTGATATGTAATATGTCTAAACCGCAGAGATTTTAAGGGAAATGAATCCTAACATTTCCACTAACAAAATATAAATATAAAGACCTAACGCTTAAAAGTTTTTAAATTGATATATTTCATTTAGTTTCGGTTCTGTAACAAATAGTTTAGTGGTCAGAGCCTTACTCTTGTTAGACAAAGGTTCAAGTCCCGCTCGACCAAATTGTCGTTTTCCTTTCACTACAGAGAGTAAGTAGTTAATATTTCACTCATCTTGTACATAAACTCATTTAATTACTATACATGAATATTGCTAAAAGAAACATCGTCTTCGCAGCACACAGTTTCTTTGTGAAACTGACATAAATCATCGTTATAATAGGGTCAAGCCGTAGTAGGCTTCAAGGGACAATGTATCAGGTCGGATATCGGAGCGTCTCATAATTTCATTGTGGAAATTTTACGATCATATTAGTGAGTCTACCTTTTCATACGACACCTGAGTGAAGTGCCATGAATTTTGATAGCTAGGCAATAACTAGCGACATGACAGTGCATAAATAGATTGATGACTTTTCGAAATGACAAAAAAAAAACCATGACATATCAACCCGGAATAAAGTAACGTTTTTCAAAACCCAAACTATAGCCAATATTAGTTTATTTACACTGTGTTCTACTTCAACTTTATGCCACATACACAACACAACATCTTTCTTTTCTTTCTTTCTTCTTTTTATAATTTCTAGTTCAGCCCTTTCTTGGAATCGCCCAAGCACTATACCACCACAGCTGACAGTTTTCCTGCTCGACACGAACTAAACCGGCCAATAATTGAACCGAATCAATTTTGTATTGAACGGAATTAACTAAAGCTCTTCCTAAATGTTAACCGCAGATCAGACTAGAAGTTTGAATTATTAATTTTCTATCTATCTAACAGATTTTTTTAATAACTTTTCGAAATATAGGTACCCGATTCTAAATATTTTTACAGAGAGAGATTTAAAAGACTTTTTTTTAATACATAGTCGGAGTGGTGTGAAGTAGTTTTATGTTTTTTGTTCAATCACGCTCTAACGGCTTAACAGATCAGACTGAATTTGGTGCTGGGGCAGAATAGTGTGGAATAAAACATAGCCTACTTTTAACTTAAAATTAGTAACCGACCGAAGTTTCGGTTTCGGTTTCGGCCAGTTTCGGCCAAACAATCGAGTTTCGGCCGCAGTTTCGGTTTCGGCCAAAATGGGCCGAAACTCACGTGTTCATGAATTTTGAGTGCCTGGCTCTGCTTGTGACGTGGTTGGGGTCAGCCCAACCAGTTAATATGTTACTAACCGAAGATTTACAGATTTACAAAGAACTTCCAATCAATAGTTATAATAATACTTTTTTACGGAATCCTAAAAACGTGATCTAGGACATTACATAACCCTACTCCTTTGTTGTCGGTTCCGTTGACTTCGTTGGTCGTCTGTCCGTCTGTCAGCAGGCTGTAACTCATGCACCGTGACAGTTAGCCAGTTCAAATTTTTACAGATGTATTTCTGTTGCCGCTATAGCAACAAATAATAAAAATATGTAGACCAATTAATAATATTAAAGGGGGCCTCCCATACAACATACGTGATTTTTTTGCCAATTTTCTAGTACGGAACCCTATGTGCGCTAGTCCGGCTCACTGTTGTCCAGTTTTACTTCTAGAATGTAATCAAAACCAGCCAAGAGCTAGTAGCAGGGCACCGTGTTGTTTTAGTCGGTAGGAGTTCGCAATAGTCTACACGTAAAAGAAAGAAACTTATCTTTAGGTGAAAGAAACTCTTATTTCTAAAATGATAACTTGAGAAAAATTATACCGTTGAATGATGGCACTTGGTAGAACTTGCTACACCTATTGAAAAAATAACCGGCCAAGTGCGAGTCGAACTTTCGCACGGAGGGGTTAAAGCGGGACCCTATTAACGAGACATGAGGCCTAGCCGTCCGTCTGTCTTTTAAACACGAGGATGTATCGCTAGAACCGTGTCAGACTGTGCAACGCGGGTGGGAAAGTTCTCTCCCACTTCCTCCCCGCCGTCTCTACTCGAGAGCTCGATGCCGATGCTGGCACCCCTTATGTAAGCTGGATCCTGGTTAACTTTTGGGCTGCGTCTCGGTGCGTTGCTCCTAGCGCTGTAATGAGGGTGTAGTCGTAACACGTTACGCCGACACCTCTGAGAAACAGACCACGTAGCACCCAATCGTAACCGATGTTCCACAGAAGCGGTCCTAAGACCGATTCCTATGGAACACCAAACGACACATCTCGCCGACCCAACCCTAGTCAGCTGGGGTAAGTTATGGCCCTCTTGGAAAGATAGACCCCGACAATTCGACGTAGATATATTATGGAGGCATTCCATGGTAAATAAGCGCCTCCCAAACTTAGCTCCAGGGCAAGGTGTTGAAAGCGTTGGCGATGTCAAGAGACACTACCACCACCTTAACCTGTTCAGTTGCCGCTATAACAAAAACTACCTACTAAAATCAGAAAAAAGCATCCACACAACAAACGTAATTTTTGTGCCCAATTTTTGTAACGGAACCCTCTGTGCGGGAATCCGACTCGCAATTGGCAGGTTTTTGATTTATTTAATATGAACACGTGAGTTTCGGTGTCGGTTTCGGTTTCGGCCGAAACTAACCCTGAGGCCGAAAGTTCGGTTTCGGTTTCGGTTTCGGCTGGAAAACCAGTTTCGGTCGGACACTACTTTAAATATGTTCACATGAAATGCGGAAACGCGAACCGGGATAAAGTAGCAAATATATCATCAACAGAGCATGAGAGCATCAGTCACAATACACAGATCTATCTAGTGTAGGTCAGTGGAGTAGGTATAATATAATATCCAGGTCCGCTACTATGAATAACGGGGCACTCACTAAAATGACAAAAATGTTGAAACAATGTTATTGATGCGAATTCAACTTGTTAGACACGAATCGACCGTTATTCGGGTAAACTTAACAGTTTAGCGGAAGTTTGTACGGGTATCATCCATATCAGCTCGTTCACTTGACGACCGAGGCCATTCGTTTTAAGTGTCTCATTAAAATATTAATTGTCGTATAAAAGTAGGGGTATCTGAAACGTGGGCAGGGGACGGGGGTAGCAGTAGATTGGAAAAAACGCGGGTAATCAAAGAATTTTAATTGATTCTCTCCGATGCTTTGGTACCTCGTCTGTTCAAAGAGGATTACATTTGATGGAAGATTTTTTAAGAAATTAATTGTTTTATATTATTGTCGCGTAGCTGTATAGCGACCTTTGATTGGTTTTTATTTATACTTTATTCATGAACCTGTAATAAGAGTAGGTACCTTAAGAAATTAATAATATGAAAAAGTGTATGTAGAGACATTACAATAATTATTTGGAAGGATCGTGATAAGGGGAAAGACGTGGTTTTATTTAAATTGTATTTCTTAATTGCTGATTGCTTCAAATGATATTCTTACACAAAATGTGTAAAAAATCTGACGATCGAAAAGAAATGACATGACTTAGATTATTCTCTAAATTATATTTATAACATTAAATTCAGGTGCCAGAAGAGCACATGTCATGGCAATCAAATAGGGTTACCGTTTCTCGACGGGATCCACGTCTCTTAAAATTTTCCTCCTGTTCCTGCTTCACATTGCAACTAATACGCATAATAATATAATAATAATCTATCCCTGTACCAAACTTCAGCCAGATCAGGCCGTTCGAGCGTGAAAGAATAACAAACATCCAGATATCGACATAATTATCCACACTCACAATCTTTCACTTAGTAAGATAAGATGATAAGCTGAACGTAACAACCTATTTCAAAGCCTCCGCCGCGTCGCGTCGGACGGAGCGCGTTTAATGACGCCGCACCGCCTTCACACGCAAATTGTTTGTTCATCGACAACACTCGCGTTTGTACCGCACACAATTGATATGTGACTAGCTGTTAATTAGTCGCGACAGTCAACAAGGAGGGATGCGAGCGACTTTGCCTTTGGTAATGAAAACAACGCTGCAACGTGTACGCGTTGTGTGCAAATTAGTTGGTAGGTAGGTACTAATACGCACTGCAACACTGATATTGGTATTTAACTAGCTATTGCCCTAGGCTTTTTTTTTTTCGATGTGAGGGAAAATCCTCGTAGGATGCTATGCCGGACTCTTACCGACTAAAAACCCTCACGTAACGCCCAACAGCCTATGGTTGAGAGCCCCGGGTAAGCTCTCAGGAAGGATGTCCCGTGACTCCCAACAGAGCTATTGCCCTAGGCTACCGGTGAGGTAAGATTTCCCGAACCTAAACTACCCTAAAAAATTTAATTGCCTATTCGTTTCCCAAGATATAATAATATTTTTGTAATAAATATCATCGGGATCGGTTCAGTAGTTCAGACTTGAAATCTTTCCTGGGACATCCTTCCGAGGGCTCTCCCGGGACTCACAACCCTAGGCTGTTGGGCGTAACGTGAGGTTTTTTAGTCGGTAGGAGTCCGGCATAGCATCCATGAGAATTTTCCCTCACGTTATAAAAAAACGACATGAAATCTTAACAGACAAATACGAAATATTTAAGTGCCCACTCTTTTGCCTGAAATGTCATCTATATTTTGCATAGGACAGGAGCAGAATAAGCAGGCGATTGAGGCACGTCGCCTTCGTCGCAGCTTCAGCGAGGCGCGCCAAATGGTTCACTCGCGAATTTGCAGCTAAGTGCTTTTCAGGTGCCTCACACTTTGTTTAATGCCATACTCCGATTCGATACACACTCCATTGGAAATGTATTTTGCTAAACAAATGAGCATCAATTTTAAACTTCTGAATGTGTTGAGTAAGTAGTTATGTATTTTAGAGTAAATAAATCTGTTATGTCGTTTTCATCCTCCAAATGTTGGGCCTTACAGGTCTGTTTACTCTCAAACTCAACCCACACCTCCGCTTTCAGGCTATGTTCAATTTATAATTACCTAAACTAAGATAAACACAAACCTATCAGCACTAATTATCGTGCAGCTAACACGCTGTAATTATAAAAGGCAGGTCAAACATGATGCGACACGAACGCCGCATTTTTTACGTCGATCGTTCTTAACGTAATTAATGCGATAACAAACTGATATTAGATACCCGTACATCTACCGCCATCGTCGGAGGTTTTCTTTAAGAGTATGTATTGCAGTTTCTAGTTAGTGGCGTATGTATATGAAATCTACTTACTTTTCGGAACCGTTTTTGAACATACGTAACATACCTACCTAACTTATTAGTCATAGATGATTATAATTATATACGCTTGCTCATGTTTCACAATTTTGTCAATGTGGACATCTACTGTTGATAATTTTACTACCTACTATTTTGATAAACCATGGTAACACTATTAACTCGATACGTATACTTTTATAATGATTTAATTAATACTCGGTTCATTATGTAGAAATATACAAAAGTGAGCAGAGTTAGTGTACAGAAAAGCGGTTTATCTTGCTATTCTTTCGCGAAACAATGAATGAATAACAAGCAAAAACAAAAGCAAGGTGTTGAGGCTCCATAAATCTTCGCTGACGACGTATCTTCCGCCTGAGATATCTCGCACCGCAGCGCCACCGCGCGGTACGAGCGCGCAACTTTGCGAATAAACTATTTTAATTCAATTAAGTCAGAGTCAAAACACTAAGTCTGTTATATTTATCATCATACTTACCGACCGTAGTTCGTCGATATTAACTCATTTTAACATCTAATTGTAAGTATGTAGCCCCAAAATATCTCACAAATATCTGAGCCAACCCCATTTGCAAGTGATTAACTTGCTGAAAGTGATCTAACAGCTTTTGTAGCAACAGTATTGAATTGACAAATTACAGCTGCTGTAAGCTGCCACTCAAAATGGAGTACTATCTCCAAGCTCGATTTTGATGAACATAGGTTTATGATTGTATCTGCAATATAAAAGTATTGAAAATAAACATAAAACAATAGTAGTAGAAGTAATAGAGTAGAAATACAGCTCGCCCGCAAGTTGGGCCGCATTACGAATTTAAAAGTGTCCTTTGTATTCTCAAAGCGAGGTAAGATTTAGAACTCAACTCCGAAGACATACATGAAAACTACTTAGAGCTACTTGCTGAGTACCGAACTATAGTTTTTCCTTGACTTGTTAGATCTGATGTCACGTGGTTTATGGTTTTACTCAACTGGGCTGAATTATGTATTTTACAACTAGCGGACGTCACGCAGTTTCACCCGTGTAGTTCCCGTTCCCGTGGGAATACGGGAATAAAATATAGCCTATATTCACCGCAAAGAGTGTAGCTTCCCAACAGTAAAAGAATTTTTCAAATCGGTCCAGTAGTTCCGGAGCCTATTCGTTACAAACAAACAAACAAAAACACAAAAAAAAACAAATCTTTCCTCTTTATAATATTAGTATAGATAAACTTCATCTATAAGCTCTTATGATAAAACGACCACGACAGTTTCGCACGCTCCTTTGAGTCTGATTAATAGATACACCTTTCTCACTCTTTCTCTCTCTCTTCTGTCATGTAAGCGAAGTTGCGCAGGTCAGCTAGTACAATATTATATACTTAGATCGATATACGCTGAGAAGGCAAGGGGTACCCTCTCAGCGTAAATCGATCTAGTCTCCTACAATAAATACGTAATTATTCGAAAATACTTTATTTATTACATAGCAGCGAATCATCACACACACACACACCCGCGGCAAATAAACAAATAAACTTCTAACGAGGCACAATCCCGAATAACATTCCATTCTTGTTCAGCAGTACGTAAATACCCAGTTTATGATGTTTTGTACAAATCCATTTCCCGCCCAATGAACATCTGTTACGGGGAACTTTCACAATAGACACGTTGCACGCAAACCCTCCATCACTCCACTTAAATAATACACCGCATTAGATGGACCACAAGATCGTCATAACCACTGCTCAAACTGCGTGACGTGGTTGCGATTAGCGAGATGATTGCCCGCACAACCCTCTACCACGTCCGCACCCAGATATACGAGTATAGTAGGCACAGGACAAGCGAAGAATACTAATATTATCTGATCAGTTATCTGTACATTAGACTTAGAGTCCATCTGAATGTATCGGTGGCGCAGTTGGTGTGTATGCGCGCGTGCCAGGGTTGGAATAACAATATATTTTGTGTGATTCTCAAATACTTTGTTTCCGAGCGGGAGTGATGTGGGGTAGTTTTTAGGGTCCAGACCCAAAGTTTAAAAAACGAGATCCTATTCATGAGACTGCACCGTCCTTGTGTCTGTATGTCCGTCACGAGGCTGTATCTCAGGGACCGTGACAACTACTGAGCTGACATTTTGACAGTAGAGTTTGGTGTATTTCTTTTGCCGCTATAACAACATACTAAAATCAGGAAAACGGGATTATTCAGGGGGGCTTCCATATGACAAACGCGGCTTTTTATCGTTTTTTGGTACGGAACCCTGCGTGCGCGAGCCCGACACGCACTTGACTGGTTTTCATGGTTATCAGTTGTCTAGTAAGACCAAGCACAATCTGGTGTAAGCTTATCTTAATACCTTGTTTATATCAAAGAAGCTGTTCTCCGCGGTTTCGTCCGGGTATAAGTCGTTATCGCGTAAAATCATTACTGTTCTTGTGCGTAGTCGGTTAAAAAATTTGTTCTTCCCTTGCACTCAAACTATCTTTATTCCAAATTTCATCAAAATCGGTTCAGCGGTTTAGGCGTGAAAACGTAACAGACAGACAGACAGAGTTACTTTTTTTATAATATAGTAGGGATAGGGATAATAATTATGTAACATAAACAGCTGATGAGTTTACGTAACTGTGTTTGGCACAAACATAGGTAGTTACCAATAATATAAACGAATTCCGAATAATCAGTCGAGTGTCAGTCGGATAGGTTTACATGATGTTGTCTTGTGCGGGGGAAAATGAAATCCATTCGCAGTAGTAGTTTTTGTGTTGTAACTTTGAATGGGCACTCCGCCATTCCTTGTCCACCTTATATGTCTAAAAAGCGGCCAAGTGAAAGTCGGATTCGAGCATGGAAGAGTTCCTTACCAAAAAAAAATGAAAACAAAAAAAAAACATTGTTTGGGAGCCTCCGTAACCGTTATTATTGTTATTTTATTTTAGTATTTTTTTGTTATGGCGGTAAGAGAAACATAAAATCAGTGGGTACGGAACCCTAAAAATGACATTTCTGTTGAATATTTTCACATGTAGGTATACGACAAGCGTATATCGATACAGAAAAGATGTGAAAGGCGAACCCATGAAGGCGAAATTAGTATAGTTCCTTGTATAGGCGCTTGCTATGGAATCCTCTATGAGTCATTAGTTCTAGAAGTCACGTTAAGTAAATACATGAAAAGTTGCGCGAGAATTCTACGATCAAGACCGTAACCCAGTGGAGTATCGAATCGTGCCAGTTTCACTCCAATCGTTGTTTACCGTCGCGCGTCGGTTTACGATCTTGTTGTGTGTTGCTCCTTGCTTGCACAATTCGAATAGTAAGCCAACTATTCACGAAAAATATTGTCATGCGGGAACTTCCAGAACTTTCTTGGTTGGTTTGAATGATAAAAATAAATATTATAGTGGTATTCTGAGCACGGTGAGATCTAATAGAGGCTTTCTTCCGCGTACGCTTAGGTTGTGGAATGATCTCCCTGCTTCGGTTTTCCCGGACGCCTACAGTATGGGGTTCTTCAAAAGGGGACTTAGAAGGTTTTTAAAGAGTCGGCAGCGCGCTTGTGTCGCCTCTGGTGTTGCAAACGTCCATAGGCTGCGGTGACCACCGGTACATCTGGGGGGGCCGTATGCTTGTCTGCCACTCTAGTGGTATTAAAAAAAAAAAAAAAAAATCTACTACTTACATAATAATGCATCCCTTACAAGACTCGCTTAGGAGCTACATTTCAGATTTCCTGTTGATATATTTTTCCACTTCCCTCGATCTTCATCCTATACAACGCGACGTCAAGACACAATTTTTCCACAGAACTTCGATTTCGCCTACTCGTTGAGGTGGAATGGCAGTCGTTGCACGGAAGATATCGAAGTGCAGCCGCATCATAATTAGACTGAAAAGAGGGCCCCAACGTGTTTGGAAAAGGTCGGTGGATGATAATGATGATGGAAACTTTAAAGCGAATAATAACACAGGCCAACGAAAAAAAAATTGAAAAATCTTAAAAAAAAATGCCTTAATCTTATGTATTTGTGGATGCTGAAAGCGTATTTGGTATTCGTTTTCTTTTATCACCCACAATTCTCACACAATATGACATCCATTGTTACTTCAAAAATGAGGGAAAAATGATTTACAAAAATTAAAAATCGAGTATTTTGTTATTAATAAAATACACACCATTAGTTGTTATGGATACACATAATTCAGTTAATGCTACTTAATATGTATAATCCTGGGTGTTGTGACTGTAAGTAGGATACAGTATCATTACGTGATGTATTGTCGGTGTAACGCTGTGCGTTAAGCAGACAGATTACAATCAGCTGTATGTAGTGTTGATTGCGGTGCGGTATACGGCTGTAATGGCGATAATACAATGATCTGGCAATGTTACATTCACTTACATGTAACAGTAAATATTTTGGTATCGGACGATGCATTTAGAAGTACATACACATGCAAAAATCCTGCTCCGGTATCAAGAAGCTGCGTGCTATATTTTCTGCTAACTGCATCTCAAGGATAATAGAATGTAAGAAAGAAGTTAATTTGAAACTAGGTACTCGTAGGTGTAGTAAGAGTACCAAAAAAGTAAAAAGCGAATAAAAAATACGTATGTTGTATGGGATGCGACACAACTTAAAAATTATTATTTTTCTGCTTTTAGTATTTTTGTTGTAACAGACAGACAGCGAAGTCTCAGAATAAAGTCCCATTTTTACATTTTGGGTACGCAACCCTAAAAAACGATCATTTTGAAACTGCGTCACACACAAATGAAAGAATTCCAAAGACAATTTCCATATTTTATTTAACTTCGATATAAATATTTGCTCAACTTAGTAAATAAGCAGGTAACCGTAAAACAGTACCTTGCCACTAAAGTGCAGTAGAGATTTCCTCATGGATTACCTCACTGTATGCATTCGACACGGTAGAACGTTATACCGAACGATTTCTAGATACACAGTATTAAAAGAGCAAGCTTGTCAAGTGCTGTGGAAATGTTATACTTGCTAGTTCATCTTTAGGTTCTTTTTCGATTGTATGAGTATTGTTTCGGGGATAAGTTTTAAACAAAATCTTAAGGCGGATAAAGATTGAGCACTTAACAGGTGCAAGTGCGCGTGTGTTTATTCGTGATTTACGTAAGCGCTTGAACCTGAAGCGGTTCCTGCCACTTTCACTTAACCCGTAAATATTACACTACTACTTGAGCAGCACTCGGAGTTTTTATTGAAAAATATTGAAGCACCACACGCCTTTTCGATGCAGAGATAAATTTTATTTATTTATTCATTCGATGAAAGTACTGAAATGGCAACAATAACTTTATAACAGTAGTTTACTTTGGTTACTAAAGAGGTGAAACGATGTGGCAAATTATGTATGGGAGAAATAACTAAGGAATTATCAGCAGCATATGTATGATAAAAAGCAAGCGTTTAAAGATTTTCAGAAATTAACCCGCGCTAGACTAGCATCCGAGGGGATTTCCACGTGTAAAATTTATAAATTAAAGCGTGTAACCAGTAGTTTTGGAGAAAAATGGCAATATATGTTTGCACAAACAAACAAACATCCTCACCACCCAAACGCATTGAGTATACCGTCTCCGTTCCGTCGTGGGTAAAAAGGTGTTCAAGTTTCTATGGAAAAGTAGTGTCATTAAGGATTGCAGTAGGTACTAGTAACTCACCTGTCGGTTAAACAATAAAGTCAGTCGTCTATATAAAATTTACACTAACTACTCGTATTCAGGCCTTCTTTCACCCACAAGATAATTATTATCAGAAATTTAGTGTGAAATATTCATTAGAATAGAACAGCAGCTGCTGGCCAGTCCGATGCAGCCAGCACAGGATCAAACAACGTTAAATCGATGCGGTACGTAAATTTGTTGACTTTCTTAGGTAAGTACTCCCACTTGTTCTACTCTACTCCGGAGGGAAATCAGTTAATGATAATGAAGTTATGTACTTTGTGCTAAAGTAATCTGACTAGATATTAGCGAAATACGTTAGACGGAAATTAAAAAAGATCTGATTGGCCACATTGGTTACTATAGAGACTTACTAGCAGTCGGCGAATAGACATCTACGTATATATCGGGTTAAATGGTATACTCTCAGACTATACTTGCGTGTTTAGACGACGGAATCCTGCCAACCATAAAATTTTAATAAAATATGGACGTGACCGGAAAAGAAAATATTTTGTGACATTACAAAATGGTGCCCACGGCTGGAATTCGATTCCCGTTACAGCATCCCATGGAAAAGTGCTCCAGCACGCTTAGATTGTGGAATGATCTCCTGCCTCGGTTTTCACAAGCGGCTGGTAGAGTATCAAATCAAAAGGGGTCATCAAAGGTTCTTACAGGGTCGGCAGGGTGTTGCAAACGTCCACAGGCTACGGTACGGTTACCACATCTAGCGGGCGGGCCGAGAGCTTGCCTGCCACTTTAGTGGTATAAAAAAATGATAAATAATATGTTGTTTTAATCTACTGCACTCTGGAAAAGCATGTGTTAGTCTAGGCTATAATCTATCCCTGTACCTAAGTTCAGTTGAATAACAAACATCCAAATATTTAAACATAAACACAACCTTTAACACAACCCTTTAAAATTATTAGAAGAGTTAGTTATACTCATAATAATTAGTAGCGTGTAATTCATTTGTCAGATCTTACTGGTGAATAAGCTGCCAAATGATCGGCAGCTAATGCGAACGTCAATCATTAGCTCTAATAAATAATTAATCAAACACGTTACGTTATTCAAAGTTAAATTTGTATAATAGACAAGTCTTTTATTACGCGCCTATTCATTTACAATCGACATTGATTGTATTTACAATTGACACTGATAGCATTAATGAATAATGAAGTTAGAAAGCCCAACCTTTCAAAAGACGACACCCACACAATATTCAGTGGACAACGCCTAAATTTGTTTTTGAATAAAACCATAAAAATCTGAATAAAGTGGACAACCCGGCAAACTATTTTAACAGGTTATTCGTTTAAAGTTGGAACATTAAATTTGCGAACACGTGATTTGGGAAATGTGGTCGGTGCAAGTTGTCTCGTTACTGGCCTGAAATAAGTTTGTACTTTTGTATCCACGTGACACGTGACGCAGGTACGCACTGGGGCTCTGGCTGGTGGAGTGTGCCTGCCAACCACTCCACTATATTTTGAACAGGTACAGAGTACCCTAAATTTTATTTGTGAACCAATTGACAGGTTTTCATATCTGCATTTTTGGTAAGAAGGAGGAGGTTCTGAGTTGCCGTTACGAGTGCGATAAGTGCGACGCAAACGATGACTTATAAATGTAACTTTACAAGATATTCCTTCAATGTGCAACCGTCCGTTCGGTTGTGAATACGTATAGGTATTTCAAAATCCGTACATTTTATAAGAGAGGTGCGCGCAGACGATTGGTATTATTACAGTAAAGTCGTTACTTCAATAATTTCAGAAAATACTGCGCAACACGACAGTGACAGTCACTAACAAACGCCTCCTCCACACTGCCTCGAGATTCGACTATAGGAAATACTTTTGCCGGTGGCTGCGTTTAGTGGTTCTGATCATGGCCCGTGTGCGGCGACCCTCATACACTGTATCTAAATAATAATGAAACCGGTACAAAATAACATAATATTACATTTTATTCCAAAGTAATCTAAGAAAAACCTGCTTGTGTTATGAGTATCAGACTACAGATATTAATACTTAATATACTATTTAAAAACATACTTATATCATTCTTATAAAAACCCAGACTCTTGGGACAAACATTTATGGATCACACGTATTTTGACCCATGCACGCGAGCCGCATGCGGCTCTTTAGTTCCATCCACAATTATCATGTCATTTATTTTTATAAACACTACAACAGCCTTACTAGCAGAAAAACAAGCAACCACGCCTATAGGTGGTGATCTGCGCTCGAAAGCGTTATATGGAGTGTCCATTTCGATTGCTCGGCCAATATGTCGTAGAAAAAAGAAACTTATGTCAGCATTTCGAAGGAATTCGTAGAAAACGAACAGTGAAAACCGCAAATTCGAAGAAGAAGTATTTAGAAAGTTATAAGGGTTAAACCGTGGCCGCGCAGTCCGCATGAATTCAACTGCGCGGCCACCAGTTCTCTTGAACGGAGCTACGTACAAGTCTAATTCTTTTTGCTAATCACTGATACGATTTCGAAGAAAATGTAGATTATAAAAATAAAGCCCTACTGTTTGAACTTCACGACATACGGCACTCCAAAGTTATGGCCGCGCAGTCCGCATAAAGCGAACCGCGCGGCCACCAGTTCTCATTAACGGAGCATTGTAGAAGTCTAATTCTTTTTGCTAATCACTGATACGATTTCGAAGAAAAAGTAGATTTGAAAAATATAGCCCTAAAGTTTGAACTTCTCGTTCTACAGCACTTACGTAAGGGCGAACCGCGCGGCCACGTGTTTCTTAAAGTGGAGCTTAAACAGAATTTGGTAGAGGTCTCATTATTTTTGCTAATCATTGATACGATTTCGAAGAATATGTAGATATCATGAATGACGTTCTAATGCTTGAAAATCACGAGTTACAGAACTTAAACCCTGTAACTCGAGTTAAAAGAAGGGTGACCATGATTTACGTTGCGTCGACGAGATATTCCCAAAAAAAAAATTGAACCGAATTCATACAAATCCTTTAAAATATTTACCTAGCACAAAGTTATTATTTTGATTTACCAGATTTTATTCAATATCATATTGAAGTCGGCGCCAAGTAAACCCATAGGTATAGGTAGGTAGGTATTATTAATGGCAACAACTTCCATATTAAATTGAATAAAATCTGATAAATCAAAATACATATCACTATGTGCTAGGTATATTTTATTTTTAAGGATTTGTATGAAGTCGGTTCTATTGTTTAATTATTCTTTTATTATTATTTTAAGTGACGGGTAGACCGATAAGTATATCTATCTAGGTGTAAAGTTCTCATCAACACAAATCAATCAAGCCGAAACACAAGGTAACTGCTGTAAATCGTTAAGAAATTCCCTCAACTGTCTTTCGGTTCCATCATCATATCGACTCCAGACCTTTATTAAATTGTAGTAGGTATACTTACTTATTAAAGCACTTAATCAAAAAGTTAGCAAACGCACTAGTTGTCCCAACAATTTTCGGTGGTTGCCCTCGATTTCTCCTGGATCCCAGCATCAGATCTTGATACCCTGGATATGGGACCACCTCAGAAGTAATAATAAAATTCAAACAAAAAAAATCAAAATCGGCGCCGCTATCGCGTAATACTTATACATAAAAAAAACATAGCGTACAAATTGAGAACCTCCTCTTTTTTGATGCATCTCACACAACGCTATCTGATCTCAAAGTAAGCTAGGAATAACCTGCTTGTGTTATGGGTATCCACGATCCACCACGGATATTAATACTTATATACTTTTAAATACAAACATATTATACATAGATACACCCAGACTCTTGAGACAAACATTTATGGGTCACACAAATATTTGTCTCCGGTGAGAATCGAACCCACGACCTCCAGCGCCGCAGGCGGTATCTCTACCGACTGTGCCACAGAGGCAGTCAAAGATAAGAAGATAAGAAAAAAACACTCATCGATTGATTTATATTTCAGTAAATGGTGATGATCACAATATAGGTACATATTGTTATATAATGGGTAAGGTAAGGTAAGGCCGTTAGCGCAGCGAAGAACTATTGCGTCTTTGGCTGCATTCTACCGTATCTTTCACGGTGAGTGTTCTGAACTCTTCAACCTAATCCCGCCCACTCCTTCCCGAACAACGCCTGCTGGACAGAGGTGCCACTCTTACTTCGCTACAACTGAACGATTCAAAAGATCGTTTCTCTGTCGTACCATAAAAACTGGAACGGCCTGCCAGCGCACGTGTTTCCCTTCTCTTACCATCCTGGGTTCTTCAAGCGGAGCGTGAAGAGGCACATCATAGGGCCGCCAACTTGGGGGCCGCTTTCTATAGTCTTGCAGACTGGGACGGTGGCCCCCAATCGCTAGATGTTGCTGTGACTTTCCATCGGACGGCGGCATCATTTTGGCGAGCCGAATATAAAAAAAAACATGAAGAGTTAAAGTGCAAGGTGATTTATCACTGACCTCAGCTCTGGCACCGACATTTACCTACTTAAATGTTAAAAATAGCTAATAATACCGGAAATGTAAATAAGCCAGATAAATAAAGCTTCTTTCACAACTATTACAATAAAACAAATGATATTTAGATAGATAAAACATATTAATACTTACTATAAACTATAAATCACATATTTTAAAATTCACAATTCGTTTTCGTAATAGTAAGATTACAAATAAAATAGTAGATTTTTAACCGAGGTCAGGGTGGAAAGAATCAATTCCCGAGGTATTTAGACCGGCTATAGTCCGAGTCGGAATTGATTCTTTTGCCCGTGTTAAACACTCTACTTTTCATTTCGAATAAGAGAAAAATAAAGTAAAAGTAATAATATTCAAATCTTAACATAAAAGATTATTACCTATTTTTGTGAATTCTGTCACAGACAGATAAATAACAGATAATAATATTGCAACCTGTTAAAACTAGGATGATAATTTTGACAGCTCACGCCTATGAAGTATCGGATTTGTTTATGTCAAGTATACTTCAAAAAATTAACGTAGCACATAGACGAGTACCGCCCACTTATCCTAGTGAAGCGTATTCCAACAATACCGCACAATCGATCACAAACAAATAATTCGGATAAATCGAATTCATGTATATTTATTTAAATGCAAGTAATAGAATTCTTTTTTCAAATTTATAAAAGTTTATTTGTTTTTTAAAGTCGCGATGTCGATGTGTATAGCTATGATACGTCCTTGTTTTCGACCATTTTTAACCCCCGACGGAAACCCGGAAGGGGTGTTATAAGTTTGACGTGTGTGTGGGTGTGTGTGTGTGTGTGTGTGTGTGTGTGTGTGTGTGTAAGTCTGTCTGTGGCATCGTAGCTCCCAAACGGATGAACCGATTTTGATTCTGTTTCTTTTGTTTGAAAGATGGGTTAGGGGAGAGTGTTCTTAGCTATGTTTTATAAAAATCGGTTAAGCCACTTCAAAGATATGAGGGGTGAAAGTGGTGATGAAAAATTGAATGTGTTCAAATATACCCGTGTTGGGTATCAAATGAAAGGTCATAACTTATACATCACGATACCGCAAGTTTTATGAAAATCGGTTTAGCCATTCGAAAGATATGAGGAGTGGAATGTATTTCTAATTCTTTAACCACACTCCGCGCAATTCGCATTAGCTCTGAATAATTGTTGATAGACTATACGTATGTTGATATTAAAAAACCCCTATAAAAAGCATGAAATAAAAAATTTAATTAAAAATTTAAAAAACCCCCGACTCACAAAAAAAGAACAATAAAAAAACCTGTAAAAAGTAAAAATATAACTATTATATTATGACCTATCTACCCTAAGTATTGAACCCTTATTATTATTATAGGTAGCTATATTATTTACGGATTCATATTTTAACTAACAGTTTGTCTCGTCGGGGGGACCGCTCTATACCTAAACAGAGACAGACGTATGATTAGGTTATGATTAGTTGAGCGGTCCCCGACGAGACAAACTGTTAGTTGAAAATATGAATACGTAAATAATATAGCTACCGATAATAATAATAAAGGTTCAATACTTAGGGTAGATAGGTCATAATATAATAGTTATTTTTTTACTTTTTACAGGTTTTTTTATTGTTCTTTTTTTGTGAGTCGGGGGTTTTTTAAATTTTTAATTAAATTTTTTATTTCATGCTTTTTATAGGGGTTTTTTAATATCAACATACGTATAGTCTATCAACAATTATTCAGAGCTAATGCGAATTGCGCGGAGTGTGGTTAAAGAATTAGAAATACATTCCACTCCTCATATCTTTCGAATGGCTAAACCGATTTTCATAAAACTTGCGGTATCGTGATGTATAAGTTATGACCTTTCATTTGATACCCAACACGGGTATATTTGAACACATTCAATTTTTCATCACCACTTTCACCCCTCATATCTTTGAAGTGGCTTAACCGATTTTTATAAAACATAGCTAAGAACACTCTCCCCTAACCCATCTTTCAAACAAAAGAAACAGAATCAAAATCGGTTCATCCGTTTGGGAGCTACGATGCCACAGACAGACTTACACACACACACACACACACACACACACACACACCCACACACACGTCAAACTTATAACACCCCTTCCGGGTTTCCGTCGGGGGTTAAAAATGGTCGAAAACAAGGACGTATCATAGCTATACACATCGACATCGCGACTTTAAAAAACAAATAAACTTTTATAAATTTGAAAAAAGAATTCTATTACTTGCATTTAAATAAATATACATGAATTCGATTTATCCGAATTATTTGTTTGTGATCGATTGTGCGGTATTGTTGGAATACACTTCACTAGGATAAGTGGGCGGTACTCGTCTATGTGCTACGTTAATTTTTTGAAGTATACTTGACATAAACAAATCCGATACTTCATAGGCGTGAGCTGTCAAAATTATCATCCTAGTTTTAACAGGTTGCAATATTATTATCTGTTATTTATCTGTCTGTGACAGAATTCACAAAAATAGGTAATAATCTTTTATGTTAAGATTTGAATATTATTACTTTTACTTTATTTTTCTCTTATTCGAAATGAAAAGTAGAGTGTTTAACACGGGCAAAAGAATCAATTCCGACTCGGACTATAGCCGGTCTAAATACCTCGGGAATTGATTCTTTCCACCCTGACCTCGGTTAAAAATCTACTATTTTATTTGTAATCTTACTATTACGAAAACGAATTGTGAATTTTAAAATATGTGATTTATAGTTTATAGTAAGTATTAATATGTTTTATCTATCTAAATATCATTTGTTTTATTGTAATAGTTGTGAAAGAAGCTTTATTTATCTGGCTTATTTACATTTCCGGTATTATTAGCTATTTTTAACATTTAAGTAGGTAAATGTCGGTGCCAGAGCTGAGGTCAGTGATAAATCACCTTGCACTTTAACTCTTCATGTTTTTTTTTATATTCGGCTCGCCAAAATGATGCCGCCGTCCGATGGAAAGTCACAGCAACATCTAGCGATTGGGGGCCACCGTCCCAGTCTGCAAGACTATAGAAAGCGGCCCCCAAGTTGGCGGCCCTATGATGTGCCTCTTCACGCTCCGCTTGAAGAACCCAGGATGGTAAGAGAAGGGAAACACGTGCGCTGGCAGGCCGTTCCAGTTTTTATGGTACGACAGAGAAACGATCTTTTGAATCGTTCAGTTGTAGCGAAGTAAGAGTGGCACCTCTGTCCAGCAGGCGTTGTTCGGGAAGGAGTGGGCGGGATTAGGTTGAAGAGTTCAGAACACTCACCGTGAAAGATACGGTAGAATGCAGCCAAAGACGCAATAGTTCTTCGCTGCGCTAACGGCCTTACCTTACCTTACCCATTATATAACAATATGTACCTATATTGTGATCATGACCATTTACTGAAATATAAATCAATCGATGAGTGTTTTTTTCTTATCTTCTTATCTTTGACTGCCTCTGTGGCACAGTCGGTAGAGATACCGCCTGCGGCGCTGGAGGTCGTGGGTTCGATTCTCACCGGAGACAAATATTTGTGTGACCCATAAATGTTTGTCTCAAGAGTCTGGGTGTATCTATGTATAATATGTTTGTATTTAAAAGTATATAAGTATTAATATCCGTGGTGGATCGTGGATACCCATAACACAAGCAGGTTATTCCTAGCTTACTTTGAGATCAGATAGCGTTGTGTGAGATGCATCAAAAAAGAGGAGGTTCTCAATTTGTACGCTATGTTTTTTTTATGTATAAGTATTACGCGATAGCGGCGCCGATTTTGATTTTTTTTGTTTGAATTTTATTATTACTTCTGAGGTGGTCCCATATCCAGGGTATCAAGATCTGATGCTGGGATCCAGGAGAAATCGAGGGCAACCACCGAAAATTGTTGGGACAACTAGTGCGTTTGCTAACTTTTTGATTAAGTGCTTTAATAAGTAAGTATACCTACTACAATTTAATAAAGGTCTGGAGTCGATATGATGATGGAACCGAAAGACAGTTGAGGGAATTTCTTAACGATTTACAGCAGTTACCTTGTGTTTCGGCTTGATTGATTTGTGTTGATGAGAACTTTACACCTAGATAGATATACTTATCGGTCTACCCGTCACTTAAAATAATAATAAAAGAATAATTAAACAATAGAACCGACTTCATACAAATCCTTAAAAATAAAATATACCTAGCACATAGTGATATGTATTTTGATTTATCAGATTTTATTCAATTTAATATGGAAGTTGTTGCCATTAATAATACCTACCTACCTATACCTATGGGTTTACTTGGCGCCGACTTCAATATGATATTGAATAAAATCTGGTAAATCAAAATAATAACTTTGTGCTAGGTAAATATTTTAAAGGATTTGTATGAATTCGGTTCAATTTTTTTTTTGGGAATATCTCGTCGACGCAACGTAAATCATGGTCACCCTTCTTTTAACTCGAGTTACAGGGTTTAAGTTCTGTAACTCGTGATTTTCAAGCATTAGAACGTCATTCATGATATCTACATATTCTTCGAAATCGTATCAATGATTAGCAAAAATAATGAGACCTCTACCAAATTCTGTTTAAGCTCCACTTTAAGAAACACGTGGCCGCGCGGTTCGCCCTTACGTAAGTGCTGTAGAACGAGAAGTTCAAACTTTAGGGCTATATTTTTCAAATCTACTTTTTCTTCGAAATCGTATCAGTGATTAGCAAAAAGAATTAGACTTCTACAATGCTCCGTTAATGAGAACTGGTGGCCGCGCGGTTCGCTTTATGCGGACTGCGCGGCCATAACTTTGGAGTGCCGTATGTCGTGAAGTTCAAACAGTAGGGCTTTATTTTTATAATCTACATTTTCTTCGAAATCGTATCAGTGATTAGCAAAAAGAATTAGACTTGTACGTAGCTCCGTTCAAGAGAACTGGTGGCCGCGCAGTTGAATTCATGCGGACTGCGCGGCCACGGTTTAACCCTTATAACTTTCTAAATACTTCTTCTTCGAATTTGCGGTTTTCACTGTTCGTTTTCTACGAATTCCTTCGAAATGCTGACATAAGTTTCTTTTTTCTACGACATATTGGCCGAGCAATCGAAATGGACACTCCATATAACGCTTTCGAGCGCAGATCACCACCTATAGGCGTGGTTGCTTGTTTTTCTGCTAGTAAGGCTGTTGTAGTGTTTATAAAAATAAATGACATGATAATTGTGGATGGAACTAAAGAGCCGCAGCTTCAGTTCCAAAGAGCCGCATGCGGCTCGCGAGCCGCGCCTTGCCGACCCCTGGTCTAGACCAACGAGACAGTCAACATTGGCGATAGTTCCTAATTGTAGAGCATATTAATTATAACAGCACATTTCAAACGTCATTCTAATAAACTAATTACTCTAATATTATAAAAAATATTGTTATCGTAAATAGTAAATAAATAAATAAACAATAAAAAAATAAATAATTACTAGCAAAATTTCACAAATTGTTTTACATTCTGCTCGTCAGGAATATTTGCATCTCAAAGACAAGTTATTTATTATCTTCTTTTGCGTTTTAGAAATGCGTTTTAATGAGCTAGGTGGGTACCTGCTATTCTACTGCTTTCTTTGTGAAAAGAACCTACATGCTGTAAGTTCACGGAGAATAAGCCAGCATCACTGCACTGCCTGCCCCATGAACTGCAGTAATTCCCTATTTAAAAACAAATGCCTAACAGTGGGCGCACACTAGGCGTCTTGTCGCGGCGACATGTCGCGGCGACAAGCTGCGGGCGCCAAATTACATACATTTTGTTCTAAGCTCCGCACACTAGGCGACATGTCGCCGCGACTCCGCGACAAGCAAGTGACAAGACGCCGCGACATGTCGCCGCGACTGTCGCCTAGTGTGCGCCCACTGTTAATCTCTAAACCACGTGATAAATTCAAAATAGCAAGGCGGGACCTTTCAGATAGAAACTTCAATATTTGTATAATATCTATCGCACCTACGAGTACGTGTATCGACACTATCTATGTCTAGTATGTACTTCGTGAAGTGAGTACAAATAGAGAGTTATTGGACCAATGACATAAAAGTGTTCTATTTCGTAAGAAAGCTCTTTCAGGAAGGAATCGCTTTTACATCGTATAAAGGAAACCCATTAGCTTCTCTTTTATGCTGCAAATTGAAATGTGACTATATTGTATCAAATCAATGTGATTTCAAATTTCAGAGTTAGTCGTTTTGAAAGTTCAATATGATATGAAACAGGTAAATGTCGCAAAAAATTCAGAAAGTGTTACTTAGCTTGGTCATAGTTATTGACAAAATAATTTGGTCTTGAATAAATAATCACGGAGTCCTCTTTCTACAAAGTGAGCCATCTGGTCCCAGAGTAAGCTAGTATTCTATAGTGGGTAGGATATAACAACATATACTTTATATTACATACCTTTTTTAAATACCCAGACTTACGAGACAAATATTTATTTACACAAATTTACGTCCTGTGTTAAGAATCGAACCCACGACCTGCCATTGGTGTTCTTGTCACCAGCTGTGATTATATCCATAGTCTAAAATATGTCCGCTAAAATTCTTGACCTGACATATGCTGTTCCTAATTTGGCACACATATCTTTCCAAGTTATAAAAAAATACATTAACTACAATAAACCGCAGCGACAGGTTTTCTGATGCAAACAATTTTCTAAATGGCTTTGCAAGTGTCTGGGGACACCTGCATTTCTTACTGGATGATGTCCGCATGCCACACATACATTATTCCCCTATCCTCGGCGTATTGCCTTCACAGCAACAGCAGGTGGTACGCGGCGAGACAGATTTTTTAAAAAGCTAAGTACCACGAATTTAAAAAAATCCTTTAGAATGATTGTTAAGAAAGACAAATCAACTGGAATTCTTCATGCCGCATGTAAGTTATTGAGCACTGCACGTGTATCTGTACTTTTTCCTTACCCGGCGTACATACCTTACCAGTGATGAATGTGTCAGAAAATATAACACCTAATAGGTTTTTACAGTGTACAAGTCAAAAGTTAGTTTAGCAGTATTTACTTCATTGTAGAACATAATGAAATAGATACTGCTCAGCCACCTTTCCTCGTCCTCTGCTCGTTGGTCACTTTCCCACCGGACAGTGGAGCCGCACCACGCCGCCGCGCCGCCGCCGCCAGCACGGTACGGCACAGATGGACACAGAGATTATAGTTTCCGTACATCATTATACGAACAAATTAGTGCTATTAAGTATCTGTCCCTTGCAGTGGCATTTTTATAAATTGCTTATATACTTCATGTTAGGTACATTTATCTCGCGGTACAGGTTGATGGCAGCTCATTAATTCATGTTACTGAGTGAAATGGCAATTTATTTTACCAATATTCTTTTGCCACTATTATTCTGGCATCCTTGAATAGCATCGTGAAACGAGAGTATTCGAATAGGAAAACAATGGTACCAGCTAAGACTGGCTAGAACTTGGACTGAATGACTTTGGTTAGTTGCAAGTTCATAGCCAACGAATTGCTTAACCATACTTTTGATCCATAGTGCATGCTCTAATTAAAATGCAAATCCTGTTTCTTTACCCTTTGTGTACGGAACCCTGAAAAGCAATAATTCATGAGACTATCAGCGACAGTGTTAAATGCTTCTCCTACCATGTTCATTATAAATTACATTATATTATAAATTTATAATCGATATCCAATATAGAATTCCACGATAACTGTTCCAACACCGTTGTGTGAAATTCAAATCAACTCTGAATCCTGTTACCTGTCACGGAATGAACAATCGCAGGTATTCCATTGAGCCTGAATTAACACTAGTGCATTCACCGCACCACCTATGCGCACAGGAGAGGCACGAGGGAGGGGTGGATCACGGAGGAGGGGTGGACAACAATTAGGTGACATTCCAGCGGCTGCAATCTAAGTAGAATGCCTTTAGTTGAGCGAGAGATTTATCTACCGCAAGAGAAATTCGTAGGTGAACCGCCCGGCATGTCTCCTTTATAAATCACGTCGCCACATGTGGTTGGACGTATACAGGATGGCAATAAGCCAATAAGTTACACTGCGATTGCTGTAAGAACCAATGGAAAAAAAGAGTATGTACTGTAAAATTTATCGCACATACGTCGTTCATGTCTATTTATCTTAAGGTTGCAATGTTCGACCTTGACAACTCCTAAGGCAATTCGAACGATTGCAGCGTATCACTATGCTTTTGCCGGATTTCATTCGATTCTTTTTTTATTTTTTTATTCAAAAAATCTATAAGTAAAATATTGTTCTAAAGATCTATATCTATTTTATGAGAATTAAACTCATTTATTTAGATAAAAAAAGTACATTACTTGTAAAGATTTTTGCAATATTTCTCATTTTTCGAGAGCGATTTGGATCGAACAAAGTATTCCTAATCGTGTTTTGAAACGTTAAAAAAGCAAGAGTATCTAATAAATTACAATAATAAAGTTTTATCAGATCAAATCGAAGAATATTTCCTAGTGTAAAGTTCTTCCCAAGATGAGTCTATTTCGAACATACAAGAATTAAGTCTCTAAAAATGACAAAAAAGAGGTGCTAATGAATTCATTTTTTGATGCCATTGGCAGACAAAAAAGAAAGCCAGAAACAGATTTATAATGTACAAGATGTGTGTCTGTGTTTTGTAATGAATTTTATATTGATTCTACATAATTTAAAAACGTTATTGAATCAGTCACAAATTGTTTTATATGAAAGCATAATAATTATATAATTTTCACAGATGCTGAAAAAAAAAATGTTTGCGGGTGGCTCCCATACAAAAAACGTAATTTTTGTGCCCTTATTTACTACGGAACCTTTGTGCGCGTAGCTATTCTATGGAACATAAAGGACAGTAGGACTGCCTTTGGGGATAAGGCTCGACTATTTGTAAGTATGTATGTACATGACATGTCATGTTTAGCAATTTGAATCATTCTCAAAGGCGGGCAATGTTCATAATTGCTTAGAGGAGAGTAACGGTTTATCTAACATGTTGGAATCGAGACAATACAATCTGTAATCACCTGAATGCGTTCCGGTGCCCTCTATCTTCCAGTAACAAATAGATTTATACTGGTTGCTTTGTGTCGCCGACGCTGACGCTGCCAACGTGGACTGCAGAGACCGCAGGCAACGTTCTCCTGAGGAAGGATGCGGGGCCGTTCGACTGTTGTCACCAATTAATCTGTCATGGCCCATGGCACGTCGGATCTGTGAAAGGTTCAAGCGGCTTACTATGTGTATTCGAATGTGTCTCTTGTAGAAACTGGTTCTAACTAAGATATATTATTTCCGTTGCCGCCTTATCAAACAGCAAATATTGAAACATATCATATATCATATTATTATGATAAATATTTGATCGGTTTGGCGACAGACAGAAAAACTCCACAGAACCACGTTTATGATCCCTTTTTTACCTTCTGGGTACTCTAAAATTGTTTTTGTTGGGTCCATTAGGGAGACTTATTTTTTTTCTTAACTGATGACTGATAAAGTGATGAACATTAAGTTAACATGATTATTGCGTGGAACATCTAACTTTAGATAAGCTGATATTAAAGAGTGAGTACATTTCCAATATATGATTATTCTAGTGAACTGCAACACGTATCTATGTACGCGAAGGCTCTTGCTATATACAGCTGATATCACCACAGGACGAGACCACTACGAGCACACCGCCTACTCCTCGTTTATTTATTCCTCCACAAACCGGACACTGTCCGAAACTAGCAAAATAAAATAATCCTAAAATATCTATTACGAGGCATGTTTTCATTAGGCGAGGCAGCCGAGGGTCGCCTTTGTTAAATATTCATGCCACTCTAAGCCGCTTTATACTGAACACTCAGACTCGCCGTAGGGGAAGGTGGTATGAGATGATCCCTCTAAGGGAGAATGCCTGTAAATCTGAGAAAGTACAATCTAATGTTAATATTAAAGATGTTTTGAATAGTCAGTTTAACTATCTAGGTATTGTCATACCTTATGTTCTCAAAATTCAGTATTGATAAGAGTTTCATTAATTATACTAAATGTCTGCTAAAGGATCATCTTGTCCACACAGGTGTATAAGATGATCCCAGAGGATCATCTTGCCCCGTTCAGATCCAACCCAATCTCTATAGTCGAATTTTTAATTAAACGGAGTAAAGTGACAGCAACTAATGTCACTTCTTCATAGAAATTATGCAGCATTGTATGAAGAAGTGACATTAGTTGCTGTCACTTTACTCCGTTTAATTAAAAATTCGACTTAAGGTATCGTTAAAATGACTTTACTCAAATAATTATTTTAAAATGTTTTAATCAAATATGTGTTTTGAACAATGAGATCAACCCTTAGGCATAATCAACTGCCACAGCCCCTAGTGCTTTATCATCCATAGATCCCACTGTCCACGGCTGGTCTTCCACGATAAGTGACACGTGGCAATTTCCTTTTAAAAAAAATCCATTATAAAATAACATAAATGATTAAAAAAATAACAAACTCGAATGCTACTGAGAAGGTCGAAACAAGCTTGATATCAGGCGGTACCCATTTGAAAATCATAAACCGAAAGAAAATGTGTGGGTACCGCCTAATATCATGGGTTATCAAGCTTGTTTCGACCTTTTCAGTAGCATTTAAGTTTGTTATTTTTTTAATCATTTAATTTATTTTAAAATGTAGAATTGCTATATTATCTTGTTACATATAGTATATATACATATAACATACATACGAGTACATACATACATACGCGCGAATTTATTACCCTCGCTGGCGCAGCCGGGCAAAAAGACATTGGGGTGAGATGATCCACGGATCATCTTGTACAGAAGCAGACGAATCATCTTGCCCCAGAGCTTACTTTTTTTTGAAATTCTCTAACCTAACCTATAAGTATCCTACAGTCACCGCAATACGTTTTTATAACAAATGAACATATTTAGAAGCTACTAATATAATAATCATTACATAAAATCGGTTACACGAAAAGTAAAGGAGTTTCAAATTCAGGCTTACTTTAGATTAACACTGTACAATTTTTTAAAAATCACAAAACACAGTGATCGTCCTTCACGCAGCCATCGCGGTTTGACTGCAGTCGGTGGGGGCGGGAACCTACGCTTTTCTCGAAAAAACAACTAGATGGCATGCACAGTATCGTCACAATCGAAAAGGATCGTCTTACCTCGAGGGATCATCTTGTACACCTTTCCCCTACATTATTCCGCTGATTATAATCTGTGTTTGTGATGCGATTTAGTTGTGACGTAATTACAGCGACGATTGTAGCCCTTTCGCTGCCTTCGTTGTTGATATAACATTTCAATTCGACTTCAAGTTGATATAACAAGCGATTTAACCAGGGCACCGATTCTCGCTTCACACGACATGAATGCGTGTACGGAAATCGGCGGGTGACGCGTCGCCTGTCTCATATTTAGGAACGGCGAACATGAGACGGACGACGTTTCACCCGTAAATTTGCGTCCACGCATTCACGTCGTGTGGTCGAGAATCGGCGCCCAGGAGACCCACACCTTTACAAGGCTCGGGAGATTTTACGCCTATCACTTCCAAATAAATAGTGAAAAGGCTAATTCAATACGCCAATCAAATCAATCATTTATACTCAAGACTTTGGTGGAGAAATTATTTTTGAGTTCATTACGTGAAATACGAAAAGTTTGTGGAAAAAAGAAGTTACAGTTCAAGCAAATAATAGAACCAACTTTTCAAATTATATTACCTTGGTCATACCTATTTTTCTTTACCTACCTTTTCTCTGGCCCCTGTCGACTTGACCCCCATAATTAATGTTATGTTTAGTTATATTACAGCTTTGTAATTTTAAGAAACATCAATACAAAGCTTTGTAGGTACCAATAATTATACATACCTCTCAAAATGTCCACTCTCTAATACAAGAAGGAGCCTTTGAGACAGTCTGTAGACAGACGTGGCGACACTAAAATGAACGTTTCTCGATTACTGCAAAGTACTGCAAACCCCTCAGAAAGGATTAACCTTGGCGAGACGCTAAACATTATTTTATACACTCGAGAGCAATGAATCCGGGTCACTTAAAGAATCCTAAAAATCTCGGAAACTAAAAATGCTAGGTTAATGCAATAAATTGTATTTAATAGACAATGTAATACTCCTTAAATGAAGGTATTAAAACTTCTTAGTTATTGTAAAGTTATATCATAAAAAAATCAAATTTGAAAAAGGGCCACTTTCGAAGATGGAACTACGAAATTACAGCATTTGGTGTTGCTTTTGTTTGTAATCTGTCATTTATGTGGGTACATAAACCATGTTGATAGTGCTCTATATTCATTAATCAAGCTGAAATTATGTCGCTTACGCCTGAAGAATGCACCAGAATACTTACAATGCTGGAAACCGGCCGGAGTCAGCGCGATACAGCCAGGACTGTCGGTGTGTCGCTGTCAACAGTACAAAGAGTTCTCCGACGTTACGAAGAAACTGGTTCTAACCTACGCAGACCAGGAACGGGCAGAACCAGGTGTACCACAGCACGAGAAGACCGATACTTGGTGAATACCATGCTTCGAAATCGCTTTCTCACAGGAACTGAACTCACCAATCAGTTTCGACGCCTCGGAGGAAGTAACCCAAGTGCATGGACAGTAAGACGTCGGCTTGCTGAATCTAACTTAAAACCCCTTAGACCTGCAAACGGCCCTAAACTGGAGCGTGGGCATCGTATTTCGAGACTAAGGTATGCCCAGAGCCACGTAAATTGGAGTATTGAAGATTGGTCAAAAGTTATGTTCTCCGACGAATCAAAATTTATGCTCTACAAGCACGATGGAAGACACAGAGTGTATCGAAGACCAGAGGAAAGATTCAAGCAAGCATGCATCGAAGAAAAAGTAGCCTACGGTGGTGGGTCTGTACTTGTGTGGGCCGGAATTTCTTCTGAAAGTCGCACAGAGCTGGTGATCATAGAAAACGGCTCTTTAACTAGCGTAAGATATGTGGAAGAAATCCTCAATGATCACGTTGGTCCATTTATGGTCAATTTAGGTGAGGATGCTATATTTATGCATGACAATGCCCGACCTCATACAGGTAGGATTGTGAATGACTACCTTCAAGAGATGAACATTACTCGTATGGAGTGGCCAGCGCGCAGCCCGGATATCAACCCGATCGAGCATGCTTGGGACGAGCTAGGCAGATGCGTAAAACAACGAAACCCTCCCCCAATCACGCTTCGTGAGCTCAAAATTGCTCTCACAGAGGAATGGGAGAATATTCCCCAAAATCGTATAAGGAACTTGGTGTACAGCATGCCAAACCGCGTAAACGCAGTAATGGAAGCACGAGGAGGCAATACGAAGTATTAAAATTCAAGAAAATCGTAATAAAGTTCAAAAATTTCATGTTTCCTATTTTTGTTTTAAGGAGAGATCAGCAGTTTTTTCTTTATGTAATTTTGTGTTAATAAAATGTATGGTGACTCATATTTTTTTTACTTTCATTTAAGGAGTATTACATTGTCTATTAAATACAATTTATTGCATTAACCTATCATTTTTAGTTTCCGAGATTTTTAACATTCTTTAAGTGACCCGGATTCATTGCTCTCGAGTGTATAATTGAGGATATTGATCTACTCAGTAATTCCGATAACCAATTACAAAAGGGTAATCACATTCAGTCTGACACGTTACTGATAACACATTTTATGAAAATGCAAATTACACGGTTAACAATCATATTAATGAGTTATGCAGCGATAAGCGGATAACAATATTATTTAATTATTTTGATGTTTAATCAAGTTGCGCCGAGTTAGTGTTGCAGCGAATGGTCGTTTTTAGGGTTCCGTAGCCGAATGGCAAAAAACTGAACCCTTATAGATTTGTCATGTCTGTCTGTCTGTCCGTCCGTATGTCACAGCCATTTTTCTCCGAAACTATAAGACCTATGGCATTGAAACTTGGTAAGTAGATGTATTCTGTGAACCGCATTAAGATTTTTACATAAAACTGGAAAAAATGCATTAAATTTTGGGGGTCTATACATAGAACTGAAACTCAAAAATTTTTTTTTATCGAACCTATACCTACGTGTGGGATATCTATAGACAGGTCTTCAAAAATGCTATTGAGGTTTCCAACATCATTTTTCTCTAAACTGAATAGGTTGCGTAAGAGACATTTCCAAAGTGGAAAAATGTGTCCCCCCCCCCCCCCTCTAACTTAGAGGATAATAAATCTAAAAGAAATATATAATGTACATTGCTATAAAACTACCAACGAAAATTGGTTTGAACGAGATCTAGAAAGTAGCTTTTTTTAAAATGTCATAAACCGCAATTTTGGCATAGAAAAATCACTACTACAGCGAAGGTGTTAAAAGTTAAACGAACTACAAGAACCTTTATGCTATGGTACTTGCTGCTACGGAACCCTTCATGGGCGAGTCCGACTCGCACTTGGCCGGTATTATTTATACCACCGTCCACCGTGCACTGCGTTGGCACGTAATCGTTGACAGGAAAAATGTTACCCTATATCTACTTAAACCTTGAGTCTGGCAACAAATTAGATACAGAGTGAAGATTTTCTGCAGATTATAGTACCTAAGGCTAGTTGTCTATAGTACAGAGCGTAAGACGTGTTGGATGGAGAAGCGCACACAGTAATTGAGCAATAACTCAGCGGTGTGACAGGCGCCGTCAGCGGCGAGCGGCGGACTTGCGATGCACTACGTACGTACGTGCGGAACATCGCGTACATTACCGACTAGAGGAAACTACTTTAGTTGAGGATGTTTTGTAAAACGTGTGCTTCGTGTTGATGGGTAAACTTTGGATCGCACCATATTCATCTTAGTGCCGTTGCCGGGTTGTAGTTTTCTTCATTAATTGCTATGAAATAGCAACTGCGCCAGTTATACAACTGGCAATTTGGCTTGAATACAACAATAGTTTTTGGGCGTTTAATGATTCCGATCACACGATAAATCCATACAGTTTACTATCATTTTAAAAGTCATAAAAATTTGTAGTAAATTTTGACGGATGCCGAGCGATGGGCAAAGGTGACTTTTAGAATAAACTAGCTGCTGCCCGCGGATCCGCCCGCGTGGAATGTTGTTCCCGGTCACTTAGGGGTATGAAAAATAGATGTTGGCCGATTCTCAGACCTACTCAATATGCTCACAAAATTTCATGAGAATCGGTCAAGCCGTTTCGGAGGAGTATGGCAACGAAAACTGTGACACGAGAATTTTATATATTAGATATTAATTTGAGAGATCGTGTGACAAATACTGAAAGTCGAGTCCACTTGCTGTAATTGTGCTCAACCCCGTGCTCCAGGAATGCCCATACATTGTAGAATATAGAACAGAAAAAAATTAACACGCATAACATCTGCAAACATTCCCGAGACACTACAGATTTGCATCACGGCGCGATATATGATCGAGCAACCGTGGTCATGCGTCACTACTTCTACTGCACTACGCCCCCGTTGTAGCAAGCTCAGATTATCTTCATAATGTTTAACATCGCTCCCACCTATCTTATGCATATCTATATTCTATAACTAGCCGATGCCCGCGGCTCCGCCGGCATGGTTTGTCGGTAATCACGACCAAGTGAATAATGATAGCAGGCAACTACCTACATATATCCACATTATACACTCACGTAGCTTGCTCAATGGGATTGTCTATTCAATGAACGTTACTTTCACAAAACTGAAACAAAAGCCTATAACATTTTTATGTTCAATACAGATGAAGCTATACGCCGGCGCCGTGGGACGCCACCGAGGGCCATACTATCAGGCAGATATCGGGCCATCCAATATGACCGCAATGTAAATTTTACGACCGAATTAAGCATTTTCTACGTGACGTACTGGCGAGCCTACCTTTTCATACCTATATCACATGAGTAAATCACAATGAATGTTGAACAGCCCCAACTAATGGTACCTGATCCTATATCTTGTATTTAAATGGGGCTGAAGGGTTACTGTTGTTTTAGTTCTCGCATGCAAACAATCATAATTTTATATTTTCTTTAATATATAGGTATTGTTAAAATAGTGGTCACCCATCTAAGAACCAGCCACTATGTTGGGCACCTAACGCAGTGATCATTTATTGCACTGCGTCGGCGGGCTGCGAGTCTTTCTACCAATATGTTAAACACTTTGTTATAAAAGCTCGTAGATCCTCTGACCCATGTGCTTATCATAATATATATTATTATTAAAACTACCTACGCATTATCAGTTATGTTAAAAGTTGTGTTTCCGAAACAAATTAATTTTATACACATCTCGACCTTTTTCCATTCAGTTCTCCGATATACAAATAGGTAGTTCGTATTACACAACGCTATACCAGTATCGGGTATCCCACAGTGCCCGTTTATTGAAAGTTTGCTTCAACTATTTATCAGCTTTAGATAATATCCAGTCGGGGCGCGTGTGCGAGCTAGCCCGCCCTCCCCCGTCGTCGCCCAAGGTCTGTAATTTACCACAGCTGACAGTTTTCCTGCTCGACACGAACTAAACCGGCCATTAATTGAACCGAATCGATTTTGTATTGAACGGAATTAACTAACGCTCTTCCTAAATGTTAATTTCAGGTTAGTCATTAGGCTTGAATTTATTAATTATGCGTTAACGGATTCTGTAATTAGTCTATTATATAAAGATGCCCGCGAAAAAATACTTTTGTTTTGTTTATAACACCCCGGCATTGTATAGGGTAATCTGAAACACAATAAAAGTACATCCAGTTACTAAGATAACACTCATTTCATACAATATTCTGTGACATTTTTGTACTTTATTTTGAACAAGTGTAAATTTTTTGAACAGTTTTAATTTTCTGTTCAATCTACATAAATCTTATGTTATACTTTAGCCACATCAAGGTGAATATGACGTGAAAATACTATTAAAGTTAAACTAAGTATATGTACCACATTTATGAGACAGTTGAAGTTATGGATTTTATTAAAATCCCTTAATCACTCAGGAAGTGAACTGATGATATTCAAAAATTTTATAAGAACCATGACTGTCACATCATCTTTTAACAAAAAGTTGTCACAGTTGATCCATCTGTTAAGCCACTACGATGCCACAGACACACAGATATTATATAGACTTATAACACGCCTCGCTTTCATTGAGGGTATACCTATACATAACATAGTTTATTGCCATAAAATGGTAAGAGTCCCTACAGCAGCTATTGATTAATTAGATGTAACAATAAACGGTCCTAGAAACAAAATAATCGCAAAACAATAAAATTGAGTATACCCTTAAAGAAAAGTTAAGAACAAGACGAGAGTCACATTAAAAAATCACAATTAAAATCGCACCTCACCCAGAATGTCGTCACTTACCACTATTCAACGGTGTCGGCAGTTGGCGACCATAGAAGACCATCAGTACCTACCCACATGTACCTTATATATAACACCGGTTTCTCTCTATTTCTCCGTATTCAATTGTCTTTAGCTATAAGTTATAGCTACTTCAACCTGCTGATACACTTCTTGTTCAGATAGTTCAGATAGTAGGTTCATGTTGTGTTAATTTAAAGCAAGTCAAATGTTATGTTACAGTCACCTCCAACCCTTTGGAGAATGGCATTTTACAACGGTAACGAGACCCTGTTTGGACATACAACAACCATAGATCGCGCTGTCGACTATCCCTTATAACTTTCCAACACAATAAACTGAAAACAATACATAATTATTATTATGATGATAATTATTTTTGTTCACTCAGTAGGTGCCTTTTGTGAGCAAAATAGTCGTAATTTAATGTACGTTTTAATTATTCCACCACATCCTGTTGTTTATCGGAGTTCGTTCATAATTTGTAAGTGAATTTAACAAAATGAAACGCTTTTGTAAACCTATTTAATTTTCGTTCACAAACTACCACCCACCGCTCTTCATCAGAACATTCACAATTTATATAACATTTATTTCACGTAAGAACTGTACAGAGTTAGAGTAGTGTAGGATGTGTTGGCAGTAATATTACGACGAGAATTTTTTTTAATTTATTTATTTTTAATTATTCGGGAAAACAAACAGTTACACAATTCCTTAGAGTAATACTTAGTTCTTGTTTTTGTTTTTGAGATAGAGGGAGAAAGGCATATGATATCGTACTATACAGCCGCAAACATCGGAATAACCATGTATAGAAAAGATAGACTTAAAACAGATCTTTAGTGACTGGCTCAGGCCACGAACAGGTCATCAGTCATCACCTCCCAAGAAATTCGCCTATATTAGATGGGAAAAGTTTTATCTCCCAACTGTGAGGACATCGGCGTGACCGAATACGTTTTACTCATTCTATGGGAATGTGAACGCAACAGAACGTATTGAACAAACCACTTTGATATACTGCTAGGACTAGACTGGAGCAACTGTAGAAGATATAGAGTTGTGATGTTACTTCGGAATTTCTGCGTAGAAAAAAAAAACAGATTGTTTCTCAACGGCGCTTAATTAATATAATGATGTTTTTCCTTATGTATTTCAGCAGACCACAATCTAAGCATAATAAGGAAAATAAAATAGATGAGTCCAAACGGAGCGTCCACAATAACACGCCTTGTGTCAGCGTCTTTTCTGTTGTTTATTGTCGGAGCTCGTCAAAGCTCCCCCTGGGCGCGTAATGAAAAAAATAAATATAGATAAAACCGCCACCAGTAACGGGATTTAAAACAAGAATGCCAAATTAAAATGTATCTATTAAAGAAAGTTTACATATATTGGTCGCTAAACTTCCTTATTTAACATGGCAATACCGTTCTGGGACATCCTTCCGAGGGCTTCCCCGGCGCTCCCAACCACAGGCTGTTGGGCGTGACGTGAGGTTTTTAGTCGGTAGGAGTCCGGCATAACATCCATGAGGATTTTCCCTCACGTTAAACAAAAAAAAACATGGCAATACTTACCCAATATACCAATGATGATTCTGTCAATAGAGTATTCCAACAAACGAGTTTAGGATTAATGTTCCAGGCTCATAAGCACTAGCGTAAATCGGTACAATGTAATTTTGTTTCTTTAATAGGCACTTTGTAAATTAATTTTGTATATAACTACATATTAGACTTGAATCAATTTTCAAAACAAACGCATACTTATTTGATTAGTCTAGTTTTTATCAAGGTCTTACCATCTTTATTGAAGTACAGAGCAACCACACTACCTCTCCAAGCGTTGGGTGCACACACACGTTGTTTTTGTATTTGCTTAACAAGGCAGTTCATTGCAGTGTCCCAATAAAACATCAACTAGTATAAAGTGGGAGAAAGTACAATCGGCAAAAAGAAGCAGGGAGGACAATAGATTGAAAAAAAAAACGTAGTTAATCAAAGAATTAATTGGTTCTCTCTGATACTTTTGCACCTCGTCTTTGTACAAAGAGAATTACGTTTGTTCGAAGTTTCTTTTTATGAAATTAATTGTTCTCTTCCACTTCCTACTAAAATTATAATGTGAAAGTTGGTGAATAGGTATGTTTGAATGTTTGTTATCAATCACGATATAATTGCTGAACGGATCTGACTGAAATTTTGTACAAGGATAGATTATAGTATGATTGACTGGAATAAACTATACTTTTAGTTTGGAACCTCCATTGCGGTTTTTACCTGCGCCCGCAGTGGTGGCGGAAGCGGTATTTTCTTTCATAACTCATGTAAGACGAAACAGATATACGGTGAAACGTGAGAGTATTATTATGTCTCTGCCTACCCCTTTTTTTAAGTGACGGAAAATCCTTCATGGATGCTATGCCGGACTCCTACCGGTCCGGTAAAAGGTAAACAACAAAAATGGCGGATTTCTGAGATTATCAACATTTTATGACAGTGATATTCTCATGCATGGTTATGGGCAACATAAAACTACATTAAATAATGATAAACTTTATAATTTAAAGTGAGATGGTCATGACCATTCGTATAATTAATAATAATAATAAATATTCTTTATTGTACCCTATAAAAAGATTACATTTTGAAAAGAAATTCAGAACATTGTATGTACAATAGGCGGCCTTATAGCTAACAGCGATTTCTTCCAGGCTACATTTGCATGAATAGAAATCATTGAACTGAAAAAGGCAGTGCACAATAAATCTAAAAATACACATAATTATTATTGTACTAACAGTAAAAATATTCATACAATTATTACAAAATTCAAAGAGATTAAAGTTGTGACTGAGTCATACGATTTACTAACAACCCTACTTATAAAGCGATCACTGGTTTCATCAATAATCTTGTCTAGGGTACATCTTTTATACTTATTTCAATAACAACTACAACAATAACACAATTAACAGCACAGAAACACAACATTTCAACAATTAGTAACGACAAGTAAGTACTTACACGGAGCCCCGGGTAAGCCCTCGAAAGGATAGCCAAGGACTCCCACTAGACCACCAATCTACGTGAAGCCGCAGTGGCTTTACTTAGAGGGGGGAGGGGGTAAATAATACATACATACATACATATAATCACGCTTGTTTCCCATCGGGGTAAGCAGAGACTATGGCTTTCCACTTGCTACGATCCTGACATACAACTTTCGCTTCTTCTACTTTCATAACTGTTTTCATACACGCTCGCCGGTTAAGGGTACTCTTGACCTTGCCTTTTTCCAGAACGTCTCTGATTTGATCGGCATGCGTACGCCGAGGTTTACCCCTACCAGTTTGCCCATTCATTCTCGCCTCATAAATCTGCTTTGTCAGTCTATTCTCATCCATTCTCTCCACGTGTCCAAACCATCTAAGCATCCCTTTTTCGATCTTAGTCACTACATCTTCTGTTATACCACATTTTTCCCTTATCGCGCTATTTCTTTTTTTGTCCATTAAAGTCACTCCAGCTATACTTCGCAGACTTCTCATTTCCACTGCATTAATTTTGCTTTCATGCTTCTTCTGCCATACCCAACTTTCACTACCATACATAAGTGTAGGGATGAGCACTCCCCTATGTACAGCCAACCTGGCCTTCTCAGACACATTTTGACTGCTCATAAAGGTGTACATAGCCCCATTCACTTGATTTCCTGCCAAAACTCTTCGCTCAATATCCTGGTCACACTTTCCATCCCTTACAAATTTGGAACCCAAGTATACAAATTCTTTCACCTGTTCCACTCTTTGCCCTTCAATGAAGATTGAGCAATTCGTCATACTTTCTTCTCTTTCAAAAACCATAACTTTCGTCTTGTTTACATTAACTTTCATTCCTCTACTTTTTAGAGCCTCATTCATACTATTAACCATCAGCTGCAATTCCTCCGCTGATGATGCTAATATCACCTGATCATCAGCGTATAGGAGGCATTTGACGGTCAGTTCATTCATTTTTAAGCCATACATACTCTCTTTGCTCGGACTGCAGAGATTATAATGTGGGTAACAACTGTCCTGGCTGCTTGATTTTTTTTGTGGTATGAATTACAGAAGGCTTTGAATGTACCTTATCCCCGTCCTTTTCCTACCTCAACCCTTTCCTATCCACCAATCCTATTCCTACCTCATCTTCTTCCCATCCTTTCTCCGCCAAGCCAACGTCGCCGTGCGTATGTGCTGCGTGACTAGGGGCGAGCCTAGTATTAGCGTGCCAATTGCCCTGGGGCCGGGCGACCCCAGAAGAAGGCTAGCCTTACTTAGACATGCGGGGCTCTGTCTGGGTGGACTTCATTTTCCCCTGCTTTTCGTGGGAACGCAATGGACAAAACCAATAACAAAATCCGAAATGGCGGCGATGTGGTTCGCAACCCATCACGTCTCGTTTCCCATCGAGGCGAAAAGTGGACTTGGGATAGCCACTTTGCTACGTTGAATGTAAGAGGAGGTATGATAGACAAAATTGAGGAAGTATGCAAGATGATGAAAGAGAGACGACTCGATATTCTGTGCGTGAATGAGACAAAGAGGAAAGGATGTGACACCACCGCACATGGACCCTACACTGCCTACTGGTCGGGTGTGCCTAAAACCAGTAAAGCGTGTCAGGGCGTTGGTGTAGTACTGTCTGCGAGAATGAATGAATGTGTCACAGAATATGAATGTGTAAGCCCAAGACTCCTTTGGTTGAGGCTGAAGGTTGGACTTACCCGCATCTTTGTTTTTGGAGTATATGCTCCACAAGATGCGCAGTGGCGCCGATCTTTACGAGACCAAAGTGAGAGGCAGGCATTTTGGGAGAGCATGAGTGATGTTTTGAGTAAGTGCAAACAAAATGAGAGGATAGTAATGTTTTTTTTTTTTTTTTTTTTTTTTTTTTTTTTAACGTGAGGGAAAATCCTCGTAGGATGCTATGCCGGACTCTTACCGACTAAAAAACCTCACGTAGCGCCCAACAGCCTATTGTTGAGAGCCCCGGGTAAGCCCTCAGGAAGGATGTCCCGTGACTCCCAACAGACCTACGGCCGCCAATGCGGCCTCGCCCAGGGGGTGGTTCGGGTGCAATCCCGCGTCTATGGGGGATTTCGGGTGTGACCCCGCTTCTAAGGGGGGGCGTGCGTGAGTGCTCACGTCACGCTGCCGTCATGGGCCTGCTTCTGTAAGGACGGTGAGCGGCCCTCTCACCGTCCCCAGACCCCCGGTCATGGAGGCCGATAGTCCTCGGCGAAGACACGTCGGCGGCGCCCAGGGCGCCGACTGCGGAACTCGGGTGGGAGAGTTCTCTCCCGCACCCGGCCCGCCGCCTCCTTCGCGAGCATGACCTGCTCGCAGAAAGAGGCGGCGCAGTCCCACTTACTCCCGCTGGAGAGCATGGCTCGCACCATGGCCTCAAGCGAGAGAGTGTCCACGCCCAGACCCACTACGAGGACCTGTCGCTGTTGTGCCCACGCCGTGCACTCCACCAGCGTGTGGAGCGCCGTGTCATCGCTGCGGTCCTCGCAGTGCTGACACTCGGCCGTGGTTTCCCGGTGTTTTCGCCACAGATACCTACCGAAGCTACCGTGCCCGGCAAGCATCTGTGTCAACCGGTAGGAGAGAGCACCGTGTCTTCTCTCCAGCCACTCGTCCATGACCGGTCTGACGGCCGCGATTGTGGCGAATCCCCCCTTTGGTTGCTCAAGTCGCACCTTCCATGTCTCCACGGTTTCCTGGTGGAGCAGGGTCCGCTGGGCCTCGATTTCTCGAGACGCAGGCCTTTGGCCCCGCTCCAGCGCCTCCTTGCGCCATCTGAACAGTGACGCAAGGGCTCTCGCTTCCAGGTCCCATGGAGGGGTCCCGGCTAGGAGACATGCCGCCTCACCGGAGATCGTGCGGTATCCTCTTATCACCCTGACGGCCATCACTCTCTGCGGGCTCAGCAGTCTAGCCTCATTGCTGGCCGTCAGGGTCTCCGCCCATACGGGAGCCCCGTACAGAGCCATGCTTCGCACGATCCCCAGGTACAGCCTCCTGTAGGGAGCGTTGGGTCCCCTGATGTTGGGCATCAACCGCGCAAGTGCGGCCGATGCTCCCCTCAGTTTTGGGACCAAACTTCGGAAGTGATGTCCGAAGTTCCACCGGCCATCGAGTACGAGCCCCAGATATTTCATCGAGGGCTCGATGCCGATGCTGACGCCCCCTACCTGTAGGCTGGATCCCGCAGGTGGCCCCATCCGAGGTCCGTGGAAACACAGAGCCTCGGATTTGTGAAGGGCGACCTCGAGACCCAGCCGCCGAATCCGACCCACGACCTGAGCAACCCCTGCCGTGGCCTTAAGTGCTGCGGCACGGTGCGTTGCTCCCCGCGCCGTAACAAGGGTGTCGTCGGCGTAACACGTTACGCCGACCCCTCTGAGCAACGGACCACGCAGCACCCAGTCGTAACCGATGTTCCACAGGAGCGGCCCTAAAACCGATCCCTGTGGAACACCGCACGACACATCTCGCCGACCCGGCCCTAGCCAGCTCGGGTAAGTTATGGCTCTCTCGGAGAGATAAGCCCCGACAATTCGACGGAGGTAGGGGGGCACTCCATGATAGATAAGCGCCTCCCTGACGCAGCTCCAGGGCAAGGTGTTGAATGCGTTGGCGATGTCGAGAGACACCGCCACCACCACCTCACCCTGTGAGACTGCTTCCTCCGTCAGGCCTCTAATGCGCATGATCGCGTCCACGGTGGAGCGTCCCTGACGGAAGCCAAACTGGCTATCCGCCAGATCAGGCCCCACGCGTGTGAGGTGCCCGACGAGGCGTTGTGCAATAATGCGCTCAAAGAGCTTGCACACCTCGTCGAGCAACACGATCGGCCGGTACCCTGATGGGGAATTTGCCGGCCGCCCCGCCTTTCGAATCAAGACCAGTTTCCCTGTCTTCCAGACCTTGGGAAACTGGCCTTTCTCGAGGCATGCGCTAAAGAGCCCAATTAGTCGAGGCCCAAGCTCTTCGAGAGCCAGGACCCACGCTCGGCCTGGAATGCCGTCGGGTCCAGGGGCGGTGTTTCTGCGGGATTTAAGCCGCAAAACAGCCGCCCCAAACTCACCCTCGGTGACTACGGGCACGTCGTTCTCGCTGCCTTCCGCGTTGGGCGCCTGAGACGGAGCCATGCGCGGAGAAATATGTTCCTCCGCTCTCGACGGGAACAAGGAGTCCAGGACCTCCTCCAGCTGTTCCGGCTGGAGACTCTGAGTCAGTGGGGGCGCCTTAGGGCGTAATTTGCCCCTTACCATAAGGTACGGGCGCCCCCACGGGTTCCGCTCCAGAGTCTCCATCAGCTCATCGCGGCCCAACTTTTTGGACCGCTTGATGGCCGTCTGGAGAGGATAGTAATGTTAGGCGATTTTAATGGGTGGGTTGGAGTCAAGCGTGATGGGTATGAAAGAGTATTGGGAAAGTTTGGTGATGAGCGAGTGAATGAAAATGGAGAAAGTTTGCTTGAAGTATGTTTGGAGAAGAATCTTGTGGTGACTAACACCATGTTTCACCACAAAGATATCCACTTGGTTACGAGACAAGAAGGAAGTAAGAGGAGCATGATTGACTTTGTGATTGTTGACGCAAGGATGAGAAAGAAAGTACTAGACACTCGAGCCTACCGCGGTGCTGGGATTGACACAGACCACTTCTTAGTTGTCAGCCGAGTAAGGGGTCTGTTTCAGCGGTGGAGGCACCGTGTGCGTGAACCTGTTAGTGTACTAGAACGCATAAAAGTTGAGAATTTGCAAGAGATAGGTATAAAAGAGGAATTTGTGAGCAAACTAAGCAAAAAGTTTGATAATTTAGATGAAGTATGTGAGATTGAAGAATTATGGAAGCCGATTAAGGAAGGACTCGTGGAAGTTGCGATTGAAGTGTGTGGTGTGAGCAAGAGAAGCCAAGGAAGTAAGTTAAAAAGAATGACCACGGAAGTTCTGAAAGCGTTGTCTGAGAAGAAGAAAGCATGGTTGGACTGGCTGGCCACAAAGGCCAATCAAAGAATGCAGAAGGCAACGGATGAGGATGTACGAATGGCCAACGATGAGTATAAAAGGTATAAGCGTGTGGCAAAAGAGGTGTTAGTAAGAAAGAAGGAGAATGATAGAGATGAATTTGATAAAAGGTTATCTGGTGACTTCCAACAGAATATAAAATTCTTTTGGAAGTCCATAAAAGCGGTGAGGAGTCAACAGACCACATCACCGCTTAATAAGATCAGAAACCAGGATGGAAGTTTTGTGGGAGGAGAAGAGTGTGTGCTAAAAATATGGAAGGAGTATTTTGAAAGTCTATTTGATAAAGAGGATACGCAAGTGCAAACTCATTTTTGTGAAATGAATGAAATTGGCAATGAAAACGACATTAGTATGGAAGAAATAGTGGAAGCATTAAATAGTATGAAACTAGGCAAGGCTGCTGGGATTGACAGGGTTTCCGTTGAGATGCTGAAAGCAGGACGTGGTGTGGTAATGGACCAGCTGTACCGCCTTTTTAATCTGTGCTGGAGGAGTGGCAGCGTACCAAAAGAATGGTCCAAAGCCGTCATTGTGCCGCTGTACATAGGAAAAGGGTCGCAGCAAGAGTGCAAAAATTACCGCGGCATAAGCCTGCTCAGCATCGTCGGTAAACTGTATGCAAAAGTGTTAATAAAAAGAGTGATGAATGAAAGTGAAGGAAAAATGTGGGATGTTCAAGCAGGATTTATGAAAGGAAGGGGGTGCACGGATCAGGTCTTCTCCTTACGACGCATAGCAGAAAAAGTTTTGGCGAAAAGCCAAAAGGTATATTGCGTATTCGTAGATCTGGAGAAGGCCTATGACAAAGTGGTGAGGAATGAACTATGGTCAACATTGTCTTTGTACGGGGTGAGCAGCAGCTTGATACGAGCACTGAAATCTCTTTATGAGGGCTCGAGTGCTTGTGTCAGGATCAACGGAGCTTGCACGGACTTCTTTAACATAGAAAGGGGTGTGAGACAGGGTTGTGTGGCGTCACCGTGGCTGTTTAACCTGTACATGGACAGTTGTTTGAAAGAATTGCAAGAGAGTGCGTGTGGTATAAAACTGAACGAGCTGACCATCAAATGCCTCCTATATGCTGACGATCAGGTGATCTTAGCTGCATCGGCGGAGGAGTTGCAGTTGATGGTTAATATTATGCATGAGGCGCTGAAAGGTAGAGGAATGAAAGTGAATGTAAGTAAGACTAAAGTAATGGTCTTTGAAAGAGAGAAATGTATGACGAATTGCCCTATTATTATCGAAGGGCAAAGAGTGGAACAGGTGAAAGAATTTGTATACCTGGGTTCAAAATTTACGAGGGATGGAAAGTGTGACCAGGATATTGAGAGAAGGGTTTTGGCAGGAAATCAAGTGAATGGGGCGATGCATACCTTTATGAGCAGTCAAAACGTGTCTAAGAAGGCAAGAGTGGCTGTGCATAGGGGTGTGCTTATCCCCACACTTATGTATGGTAGTGAAAGTTGGGTGTGGCAGAAGAAGCATGAAAGTAAAATTAATGCAGTGGAAATGAGAAGTCTGCGAAGTATAGCTGGAGTGAAATTGATGGACAAAAAAAGGAATAGCGTGATTAGAAAACAATGTGGTATAACTGAAGATGTAGTGACAAAGATAGAAAAAGGGATGCTTAGATGGTTTGGACATGTTGAGAGGATGGATGAAAATAGACTGACTAAACAGATCTATAAGGCGAGAATGAATGGGCAAGCTGGTAGGGGTCATCCTCGGCGTACGCATGGTAACCAAATGGATGACCTGCTGGAAAAAGGCCAGGTCAAGAGTACCCTTAACCGGCGAGCGTGTATGAAAGCACTTATGAAAGTAGAAGAAGCGAAAGTGGTATGCCAGGATCGTAGCAAGTGGAAAGCCATAGTCTCTGCCTACCCCGATGGGAAACAGGCGTGATGATATGTATGTATGTATGTACATACTCTCTTGCAGTTCTTTCAGACAACTGTCCATGTATAGATTAAACAGCCACGGAGACGCTACACAGCCCTGTCTCACACCCTTTTCAATGTGAAAGAAGTCCGTGCAGGCCCCGTTGATCCTGACACAAGCACTTGAACCCTCATAGAGAGACCTCAGTGCCCGTATCAAGTTGCTGTTCACTCCATACATGGACAATATTGACCACAGTTCATTCCTCACCACTCTGTCATAGGCCTTTTCCAAGTCCACGAATATGCAATAGACCTTTTGACTTTTAGCCAAAACTTTCTCAGCTACGCATCGTAAGGAAAAGACCTGATCCGTACATCCCCTTCCTTTCATAAATCCTGCTTGCGCATCCCACATTTTTCCTTCAGTTTCATTCATCACTCTTTTTATCAACACTTTTGCATACAATTTGCCAACGATGCTGAGCAAGCTTATGCCGCGGTAGTTTTTGCACTCTTGCTGCGACCCTTTTCCTTTGTAAAGCGGCACAATGACAGCTTTACACCATTCTGCTGGTACTCTGCCACTTCGCCAACAAAAGTTAAAAAGGCGGTACAGCTGGCAAGCTACCACGCCACGTCCAGCTTTCAGCATTTCGACAGAAATCCGATCTATTCCAGTAGCCTTTCCTACTTTCATACAATTCAACGCTTCCACTATTTCTCCCATACTTAACTCGCTTTCATCGCCAAATTCATTCAGTTCTAAAACACGCGTATCGCCTTGTATATCTTCTTTTTCGAATAAACTCTCAAAATATTCCTTCCATCTCTTTAGCACACATTCTTCTCCTCTTACAAAACTTCCATCCTGGTTTCTGATGTGATTGAGCGGCGACATTGTTTGCTGACTCCTCACTGTTCTTATGGACTTCCAAAAAAATTTAATATTCCGTTGGAAGTCTTCAGATAACCTTTTATCAAATTTTTCTCTATCATTCTCTTTCTTTCTCATCATCGTCTCTTTTGCAACACGTTTATACTTTTTATATTCATCCTTTGCCATTTAATATATTTAATATAATAAATAAGTTAAAGCAAAATAAATAAAACCGACCAAGTGCGAGCTGGACTCGCCCATGACCCTTCATGGGCGAGTCCAGCTCGCACAACTTTTATATTATGTTATGGAACCCTTTCCATAACATAATATAAAAGTTTTGTAGTTCGTTGTAACTTTGATCCCACCAAAAACATCCCTGTTGAAAAGGAGGCCAAGTTCCTATGGGCTAATTGTTCGCCTAAAAAAGGGTTGAAATCCAATCCAATGCCAAGTTTAGATGTACTTTAAATAATCTAAAAATATCTAAAATAATGTTACTTCTAAATTTGAACTTGGCAGGGTTTCGTGCAGTACGCAACACTTGATTAATTGTATAATTAAATTTATTATGTATATAATTAAATTAACCTGCCAAGTTCAAATTTAGAAGTAACATTATTTTAGATATTTTTAGATTATTTAAAGTACATCTAAACTTGGCATTGGATTGGATTTCAACCCTTTTTTAGGCGAACAATTAGCCCATAGGAACTTGGCCTCCTTTTCAACAGGGATGTTTTTGGTGGGATTTCAATACTTTTTTTCAAGAAACTGTACCTATTTTGTCTTTAATAAGCTTTAAAGTGTGCATTATGTATACATGACATTATTTTATACTCTCTCTCAACAAGACAAGCTCTCGAAAGGATGTCCCAGTAAAGGTCCATTTTGTTTCAATTATTATTTTTTTATGAAAATACAATGCTCGATATTCTGTGAGTATTTCAAGCGTCTACTGGTTGCCCTCATTACCTATTAACACATAGCAACGCGCGCCTTAGATAGTTCGCGTTGCTCTATAGTGTTATACAACGCGCGTCTTTAGACAGTTCGCGTTGCTCTATAGTGTTATACAACGCGCGTCTTTAGACAGTTCGCGTTGCTCTATAGTGTTATACAACGCGCGTCTTTAGACAGGTCGCGTTGCTCTATAGTGTTAACTATCCTTGTATAGATCCTCTACGGTAGGTACAGTAAATATTTCAAAAAGAGTTTGTGAACTCTATGTTTAATTTCTTTTTCAGAATATTGATGACATTTGAATAATGACATTATAAACACGATATCTACGTCTACAACATAAATTGTGTGTTTGTACGTAAATTGTTTATACTGGAGAAGAATCTAAAATATGGACTATTTGTTTACCATTTCCTATGAAATAGCTATCTTTGAAATATTACACCTACCTAAAGTAATCTGCTGAAAGCGTTGTTCACTTTTTAAAGAACAAATATTTACGATGAAAGTCGAAAAATAAGTCAGTATGTGACCCGTATAATGTTCAATCATGGCGACACGAAATTAATTTTATTGAGCAACATTTGATTGTGCTGTACCTCCAAAAGTATTCATTTAATTTGCATGGTGTAAAGGGAATGAATGATCTTGATGAAATGGTCAAATTAACTAACGTATTTAAACTGTAAAGGATACCTTATTACCGAATATATAAGACAAAGTCGCTAAAAAACACGTTTGTTGTATGAAAGCCCCCCTTAAATATTATTATGTTTTTGTTTTCAGTATTTGTTGTTATAGCGGCAACAATAACACATAATCTGTGAAAATTTAACTCTCTAGCTATCACCGTTCATGAGATACAGCCTCCTGACGGACAGACAGACAGACAGACAGACGGACAGCGAAGTCTCATGAATTGGGTCCCGTTCTTTACCCTTTTGGTACGGAACCCTAAAAAGGATGACTCACGCTACGCAGTGCCGGGTCCGAGCCGAGTGCCGGCCGCAGCAAGGTCAATATTATATATATTTTGTGTGAACAAACTCACGTTAAACCATAGATTTAGAATTTTTCGCGCTAAATCTACGCGTTAAACCGAGCGGCAACTGAGTGACAGCCGAACTACGGAAAGCGCTCATAAACAACTCGGTCCCGCCTCGGCTCGGCCACGGCCCGTTGCATGAATACAGTGCCACCGAGCTTCGCCCGAGCAGTCGTGAATGCAACCGGCTCGGTGACCGTGCTACGGCCGACACTCGGCTCGGACCCGGCACGGTCTAGCGTGAGTCATCCTTTAGAATGCTTGCTGATCTCTAAACTACTGGACGAATTTGATCCAAATATTTCACAAATATGAATAACAATATTCAATGTGCAGTATTGACTTTTCCATAATTTGTATGTATAGAGAATTTGATTGACATTAATCAAAACATTGACAACATCTTTCTCAAATCTGATTGAGTTTTTAAACATGACATGTGTTAAAATAAAAAGTAAATTAAATCAAAAGAGTCCTCTCATCACTAAGAAGTATTGATACAAATTCGAATCAAAACCCCCCGAAGAAAACAATTGTTACCCCCTTTTAGCCTGTTCTGGAATGCATTTCAATAAAATACGAAACACATCTTCCATCAATTATGTTAGAGATGATTTATGCAAATTTTGAAGAAGATCCGACCAAGGAATCCTGTGGTCCCATACAAACTTTGTAACCCTTTTCCAACTCACGCTTGACCGATTTCTCAAATTTCTCAATTTTTCGGTAATCTACATATAACACCCGATCTGTGTGCCAAATTTCATAACGCTAGGACAATTGGAAGTGGCCTAGAGGTTTTGATGACCGGTCAGTGAGTGAGTGAGTCAGTCAGTGCCAAAATTAGCTATATTCACAGGGTCATATTTCAGGATCTACTAAAGCTACATCTATGAAATTTGGTACACTGCCTTAGTACTAGTATATGATTATGTACGTACAATTTTATTTCTGTACTTGCAATAGGCACTGAGCTACAGGGGGGTCAAAAGTGGGTCGAAGCGGTTCGTGTAAATAGAGTGAGCGAGTCATAAACCGCAATTTTCGGTTAGAAAAATCACTACCACTGCGTACGTGTTAAAACATCAATAACACGTACGCAGTGGTAGTGATTTTTCTAACCGAAAATTGCGGTTTATGACGTATTAAAATAAAACTACCAGCTCTATCTCGTTCAAACCAATTTTCGTTGGTAGTTTTTATGGCAATGTATATCATATCATCTTTTTAGATTTATCATTCTCTTAGTTTAGAAATTAGAGGGGGGGACACACATTTTTCCACTTTGGAATTGTCTCTTACGCAAACAATTCAGTTAAGAAAAAAATGATGTTAGAAACCTAAATAGCATTTTTGAAGACCTATCTATAGATACCCCACACGTATGGGTATGACGAAAAAAAGAATTTTCAGTTTCAGTTCTGAGTATGGGGACCCCCAAAATTTACGGCTTTTTTTCTAGTTTTATATAAAAATCTTAATGCGGTTCACAGAATACATCTACTTACCAAGTTTCAATGGCATAGGTCTTATAGTTTCGGAGAAAAATGGCTGTGACACACGGACGGACAGACAGACAGACATGACGAATCTATAAGGGTTCCGTTTTTTGCCATTCGGCTACGGAACCCTAAAAAGTATGAGTGGCAATCAATCTGAATTTTTTTATTATTCATTTATTAACTAAGCGCTATGTAATGAACTGGTATACATGTAGCCTAATTTATAATATTATACAGCGATAAAAAAACCATAACCTACTGGTTAGTACGAGTAGGTTATGGTTTTTAGGGTTTCGTAGCCAAATGGCAAAAACGGAACCCTTATAGATTCGTCATGTCTGTCTGTCTGTCTGTCTGTCTGTCTGTCTGTCTGTCTGTCCGTCCGTGTGTCACAGCCATTTTTCTCCGAAACTATAAGGCCTATGCCTTTGAAACTTGGTAACTAGATGTATTCTGTGAACCGCATTAAGATTCTTGTATAAAACTAGAAAAAAAGTAGTAAATTTCGGGGGTCCCCATACTCAGAACTGAAACTCAAAATTTTTTTTTTCATCAATCCCATACGTGTGGGGTATCTATAGATAGGTCTTTAAAAATGCTATTGAGGTTCCTAACATCATTTTTTTCTAAAAAGAATAGTTTGCGCAAGAGACACTTCCAAGTGGAAAAATGTGTGTCCCCCCCCCCTCTAACTTCTAAACTAAGAGAATGATAAATCTAAAAAAATTATATGATGTACATTGCCATAAAAACTACCAACGAAAATTAGTTCGAACGAGATAAAGCTGGTAGTTTTTTTTTAATACGTCATAAACCGCAATTTTCGGTTAGAAAAATCACTACCACTGCGAACGTGTTAAAACATCAATCAATGTTACAACGAACTATAAGAACTTTTATATTATGTTACTTGCTGCTACGAAACCCTTCATGGGCGAGTCCAACTCGCACTTGGCCGGTTTATTTTTTCTATAATCGAAGTGTTTTTTTTTTTTTATATTCAGCTCGCCAAATTGACGTCGCCACGATGGATAGCCGTGGCGCATCTTGCGATTGGGGGCCACTTCTTACAGCGGTCCTCAAGTTGGCGGCCCTGTGATGTGCCTCTTCACGCTCCTCTTAAAGAACCCGGGGTTGTAAGATGGGGGAAACACGTGTGCGGGCAGGTCGTTCCAAGTTTTTATAGTTCGACAGAGGAACGATCTTTTGAAACGCTCGGTTCTGGCGAAGATTCTCTCCACTGTGTATGAGTGGCATCTCTGCCCGGCACGCGTTGTTCGGGATCGGAAAGGTGATGGTGGGATCAGATTGAAGAGCTCTTCAGAACATTCGCCGTGATACATTCGGTAGAAGGCAGCCAAGGACGCTACGGTTCTTCGCTGCGCCAACGGTTCGAGGCCTCCCGTCACCTCAGGACAACCAATTATTCGGACAGCACGTCTCTGCATAGCGTCAAGTGCGTCCAACAAGTACCTCGCGGAGTCATCCCAGAGGTGAGAACAGTACTCGACGCAGGGACGAATCTGCGTCTTGTACAGCAAACATCTCTGATCTGGCGAGAAGTACCGTCTCACCTTATTTAGGACTCCGAGTTTCCGCGAGGCCAGCCCAATACAACTCTCTATGTAGTTTTTGTGATTGAGCTCACGCCGGACGTCTATACCGAGAATCTCCAGGTCGTCCTTTAGTGGAACCGTAATGTTCTGAAGAGAGGGTAGGGGTAGGAATGGGGACTTCTTAGCTGTAAACGCACACGCCTGCGTTTTTCTGGCATTAAACTCGACCAGGTTGTCTGAACCCCATTGGGCAATGCGACCCAGGTCCAGGTCGAGATCCGCCACGAGTTGCCGTCTCTTTTCGTCCACGTCACAACGCCCCTCCGCTAGGCGGCCAGAATAGCTCCCATGCAGAGTACTGTCATCCGCATAACAATGAATGCACCCAAGGGACAGCATGTCATTGATATGCAGAAGAAAGAGAGTTGGGGACAATACCGATCCCTGTGGTACTCCGGCATTTACCTGCAAAAAGCAGGAAGCCTGACCATCACAGAGGACCCGTATACGTCGCCCGTGCAGGAAGCTGGCCAACCAGCGGCATAACTGAGGCGATAAACCATATGCCGGGAGCTTGGAAAGAAGCGACGCATGCCATACCCTATCAAAGGCTTTAGCGATGTCTAGGCCAATAGCCAGAGATTCGCCGTGCCTCTCCATAGCCTCACCCCAGGTGTGCGTTACGTACGCTAGGAGGTCACCCGTTGATCGTTTCGGCCTAAAGCCATATTGGCGATCGTTAATTAACAAGTGATCCTCCAGATAGCGCATGAGCTGTTTGTTGATGGGTCGATAGTTGGCCGGATCCGACCGATCCCCTTTCTTGGGGATCGGCTGGACGTTCGCCTCCTTCCAAGCCTCCGGCACTTCTCCCGAGGAATAGGAAAGGCGATACAGGCGTGTTAGCGTTGGAGATAATTCAGCTGCACAATTCTTCAGCACCACTGCCGGAATGCCATCAGGACCACTGGCTTTCCGCGTGTCAAGTGACTGTAGCACCGCTCGCACATCGCACTGCCGGATTTTAATATCCGGCATCGTGGTTCCACAGTTGGCGATAGTGGGAGGTTGCTTGCCACAGTCATCAACCCGGGAATTAGCCGCAAAGAGATTGGCCAGCATTTCCGCTTTCTCTTGGGCCTTGTGAGCCAGTGATCCGTCAGGATAGCGTAGCGGCGGCAGCGAGGGCTTGCAAAAGTTGGCCTGCACGGCTTTGGCCAGTTGCCAGTATCCACGGCTGCCCGTCGGATGAGACGTGAGCTCCTGACCAAGCCGCGTGACGCGCTGGGCGTCCGCTCTCTTGAAGGCCCTCTTACTGGATCTAGTGGCTCTATTGTACGCTGCCTTGAGTTGGGCCACATTCGGGTCGCGCACAGCCCGAGCCCTGATCCAGGCGCGGTAAGCCGTCTGTTTTTGTTGAACAGCTACGGCGCACTCACGCCCGAACCAGGGGCGGGCTTTGCGGATGAAGGCAACATCAGTGTATGGAATATAGTATTCCATACCTAAAGCTATCTCACCAGCAACCGCAGAGGCGCTTTCCGATGAAGCCCTTCCTGCAAAGCAGCGCTGACTCCGCGGGACGGCTGCAAAGTATTCTCGTAGTCCGTCCCAGTCTGCTGACGAGTAGTGCCACAGTCGCCGCGTCACCTCTACTGCCCTGGCAGGAGATGACACCTGCAGGCTGGCACGCACAACACAGTGGTCGGATGTACCCAGTGGGGCGCTAACCGACACACTGTACTGTGCTGGGTAACTCGTCAGCAGTAAGTCCAGCAGGGAGGGTTCATGGTCTGACCTGTCCGGTATGCGCGTAATCCCGCGCACCACTTGGGTCAGACCATGTGAGAGAGCAAACGCGTGGGCGGCCCGTCCCGCTGGATCGGTCACGCGGGACCCCAGCCACTCAGTGTGGTGACCGTTGAAGTCCCCCAGAAAAACCAATTCAGCGTTCGGGAACCGCACCTGCGGTCGTCAGCCCCCTCGCTGAGGTGCTGAAACAGCCTTGTTATCCCAGCTGTCCCTGAGTGGGATCGATAGACACACACGTAGATCTGACTCATGGAGCCGTGATCTACGTGCAGCCAAAGGACGGAGAGGGAAGGGTCCTCAAGGCAGCGCAGCCGGCGACAGCAAACATCCGCCCTAACAAACGGGCACACCCCAGCTTTTTCTCGAAATAGTTCCTCGATGATATAGCCGGGGTAACTAAGGTACGACTGATCGGCAGGGCGGAGTATTTGCGTCTCCGTTAGGAACATCACAGCTGGCCGTGCCGTTTCCAGATGGTGATGGACGACGTTGAGGTTGGCATGGAGTCCGCGGATGTTAGCGAACTCCACCTCAAACGGAACGTTTCCGGGACTGGTTGCAGCGGCCGCTGTGACACTTCTTTCTCTTTTGTGCGCTGCCATATTTGGGAATTGGAGGGAAGACGTGAAGACAGCAGTGAGTGACAAGGCGTAGGGGCTAGCTTCATCTATGACCGTGTGGTGAGACTGAGGCCGACCCGCCGGACGGAAGGGCCCCCGTAACCCCCCGAGTGTGGTCGCCGGGTCCCGGTCCGGTCACCATCCGGCACGACGAACCACATCGGGCATTATGCGCGGCCTGGTGGGGCAGCCTCCCAGGGTGGTTAGTCCCAGTTGGACCCCTGTACTATGCCGCGGGCGGCCAGCGGAAAAACCGTTTCTACGGGTCTCCCTGGCCGGCGGGTCGACCCCAGTCAGCCACACTAGAATTCGCTTAGCGCCTACTGGTCCCCCCCTGCTGCATCAAACATCGCCCCGGACACACAAAACAACAAAACAGTGTACACGCAATGTTCCTTAAATTTTGGTCATACTTATTAAAATTATACATTTTCCGCAGTTATGACAGTGACACATTGTATTCTATTTTTGGTTTTGTAAGTTAAGGATAATTGAAAATTTGAATTTTGAAATCTGATATAATAGTTATGTTTTATATCAATTTAGACATTGTACGGTAAGGTGTACTAGATTAAGGTATTTTGAATATTAAGTTATTTCTAATTCGGGTATTTTGGGCTTATGCATTTTAAGTAAAGGCATTCTGATTTCTGTTATTTTAATAAATAACCTAAATACATACATACTTACGGTCACGCCTTTATCCCCGAAGGGGTAGGCCCACATTTCACCTTTTTAGAATTTGTCCCACGTAATAGGTGATGAGCCGTATTGCCGTGTTGAGATGGACAGGCGCAGGTTGTGACTGCCTGCTTTTTAAAATTTTTCAAGCCGCCTGAAAGCTCCTTCATCTTGGCTTAACGACTGCCATTTTACTGAGAACCAGGACCAACGGCTTAACGTGACTTCCGAAGCACGGAAACTCTCAAATAAATGTCACAAAGTGGTCACGGATGGTCACCCATCCAAGGCCTGGCCATAGTGAAAGTCGCTTACTACAGTGATTTTTACAAAACGCCACGATCGCTTTTCAAATTGACGCTTCGCACTTCGGGCTTCGCATTTCATTTTTGAAATTGAATATACGATAATCACGTTCTTTACAATCATTGCATCGACACGAGTTCTCTTCCTGGCGACACGCAAAATTCTGCACAGTGATGTAAAAAATATTTTCTGCGTGCTGCGCTGGCACGCGTGACACTAAAAGAGTCCTAAAATTCTCCATGTGACCGCAGTGTGCGGGCAGCACCGCAGGATGTGACCGTCCCATCGTGTGCCGTACGACAAATTACAAAATGTGCAAGTTTTATTGCTATACATAATAAATAACACTTACATGGGTACGTAGGTATTGGAGTATTTACTTAGTGTGACATCTTTCTCTATTAGGTACTCAGTAATAGAACAAATTAAAATAAAGTAGATGCAAATCATTACAAATATTAAAAAAGCTAAATAAGTACATGAAAACCTTTACCAATTTACCGTCGGAAGTATTAGACAAGACTTAATATAGGTATATTTTTACGGAGAAAGTTTGAATTTTAAACATTTAAAAAAGATTGCAAAAAGTACCTAACCGTCGAGATTATGAAGGATTTCATCTAAATATTAATTCAACATCTGATCTACGAAAAAAATAACAATTTCTTAGTCTTCCATGGTTTAACAATGTGGGTTCTAAGCGCAAGATCAATAGAGGAAACACTACACATTAGAAATACACTTATCGAATAAGGGAAACCTGTATTGATAGATGTTTGCTAGAATTTAATAATAAATAAATAATGATTTGACTGGACCGCACCAGCCACCCTAAAGCACGTTTAAATACTTGGGGGTAGATGGTTTACGCAGTAGTCTTGGCACCGCCAAGCTCAGTTTTCTTGTCATTTACTCGACATCTCGCTGCCAAATGTAGAATACTGCCATCATGCGATCATAACTACCTACGGAGTTAAACTTTAGTTTGTTATTATAATTATTTACAAGCGCTCGTAGTCCCGCTGACTCATACCGTTCCGTAAACGATCACTGCACTAAATATCTTTCGCTATGGCTGCTCCTTAAATGGGTGACCACCACGTGACCACATGGAGACATTCTATTTTCTAGCGGAAGACACTTTAAGCCATTGGTCCCGATTGCCAGTAGCATGACAGTCATTAGGTCAAGTTGAAAGTGTTATGAACGAATTTCATTAGTAGGTCGTTACAACCTGAGCCTGTCCATTTCTACACGGTAATAGGTTCACCACCTAATTACGTGGACGACAAATGTGGGCATATATAATATGCCTCTGCCTAACCTTTACATGTTAAAAGGGTGCCTATATACACTATTACGGATTAATGAATATTTTAAAGATGAAAGGCTATAATTGACACCCCAGCCACACAGCAAACGTTAATTCCAACGCAATCATCCGTCTGTCCTCAACTCCTCACTACCTCAGTCAGCGTAATAAGTTGTAATTACATTGGCAGGTTAAACATTAGCGATACAATATTATATTATTATCGCACTTGACGTCCGAACGCACATCATGTTATTAACTCTATATGATGTTAACTCTATATAATGTAGTGTGTAGTGTTTGCCCGGGGAGGGAGATTAACACAATATTCTGCTCCGCCATTATAGATATTGTGGATTGCTCGTGTCACAACCGCAATCATTTTAATCTGTCACTATTAATAATGATAGTCGTCATAAATGTACAATTATGACTATTTGCCTTAAAGCTAAACAGGAACCTCTACTCTACGTCAACAATGCACCTTATGTATTTTTCACTGACTGTGAAAACTACACACATTGGCGGTGAGCGTCTTGTCTTGTCGTAACAGAGGTTGTTAACCACCCACTGTTGAAGTTCGTAAGTCCTGCAACTTGGCTCAGCAACTATTACTGGCAGCAATGCCAACCGGTTGGATACTGAAATGAGAACACCCAAAAATTCCGAAATATGTTTTTCCGAATTTCAATATTCCGATATTCAAAATTCCGAAGATTATAATTCCTAAGAAACAAAGCTCCGAATATTCAAAAGGACGATATTCATTTATCCGAAAGTCATAAGTACGAATTTTTATTTTTCCTAATTTCATTAGTACGAATAATCAAAAGACCGGACTGTTATTTTCCCGAAAAACATTATTCAGAATTTCAAATATCCGAAAATACACTGTTAAAGTTATAACTTTCGACAAAAAATAGGTTAAAGTTAAAATTTATACATATTATCCAGAGTTTTATAAATAAATAAGTACCTATATTGAATGATTCTGTAAATAAATAGGGTATTCGTGTAACATAAAAATGAAGTTGAAACCCGACTCGCTTTGGTTCTTACCCGGAGTGACAAGAGTAAAAGAAAATTCAATTTGGTTAGGTTAAGTTAGAACCGTGACCCCCTGTGCACGAGCCGAGCGAGCGAAGCGGGCGTGCTACGGCAGTGTAGTGGAGGAAGGATATTCCTCGCTTGCAGGAACAAGCTTGTCTCGTCACTCTCAACTCGTCACGCAATTTTTTAAAGCTAATGAATGCCTACATGCATGTCCGCATGTCTGCTTGCTTGAGCATGGTTAAGGTTTTGTGTAATTTAAAATCAGTAGACTACGTTGCAGCCACAACAAAAGTAGCTTATTAACAGTAATCGTTTACAAAAACTCAAGCGGGGCTACGAGCGCTTAAACTTATCATTAAAAATGACGATTATTTATGTTCCCGATTCCTCCCGTTTTTTTTAATATGTACGGTCAAGTCTAACTACCGAAGATATTATTTCCTAGTGAGTGGAAGACAAACGACAAAACAAAAAAAAATAACCACGATGGCTAAGGCCGGAGCTCCGCTCCGCTTCGCTTTCGCCTTAGCCTTCTAACCTAACCTATCCGAGTCGAGGTGTTAACCATAATAAGTGAATGGTTAACACCCCGACTCAAAGTACCCCGACTCGGGTAGGTTAGGTTAGAAGACCTTCGTGGTTTTTTTTTGTTTTGTCGTTTGCCTTCCACTCACTTGGAAATAATATTTTCGGTAGTTAGACTTGACTATACTTAATTAAAAAAAACGGGTGGAATCGGGAACATAAATAATCGTCTTTAACCTTTAACTATGGACCTGAAATTTTTGTTACACAAATGTGGACGTGCGGCCTCGTAGACCGCTACCTTTAAATGCTGTATTCTATGTAGTCGAGAAGGTATTGTACCAGTTCTTATGTTTAATACCTTTAGGTGTTACTAAGTGCAAATAAAAGTTAAAATTTAAAACGGTATGTATCTATTTTGAACTAAAATGTAACCATGTAACAATTAAGAGCACTTTTCTGACTTTTTTTACGCGATCACTTTATGAAAAGATTATCTAAGAAAAAAATCATTTATACTCAGTTTGACTACTTTTATAAAAAAATATACAGAATGAAGAATGTAAAAAAGTTAAAAATTACTTCTCATAACAAAACATAAAAATTTTGACAACCCCTCAACTAGTGCATATTTATTGCCAGTTTTTGCACAATGTCTTGGAGTATTGCATTTCGTCATCGAAAAGTTATTCCAAATATCAACCGATAGGATCTTTCTTTTCATCCTGAGTAAGAAGCTGAATAGATGTGCTCAACAATATTTATTATGGTGTGAAGTGCGTACTCGTCTGGAAGGTAGTTCTGCAGTCCACTTATAGCGATTTTTACCATTGTAATACTTCTAGGACCGTAACTATGAAAATAGTTCATCTAATCGCAATATTTTATTCGTACTAGATGGAATTGATGATTTCAAAGTTCGTTTGAATGTAGATGTACTGAGGTTATTGATATGTAACATTTTATATTAAATAATGTAGCACAAAAAAAATCACCATCAGCTCAAATTATCACACAATCGTGGACGTGCGGTCTCATGGACCGCTCCTAAAACTTAAAGCGTAATTACTTCCGAAATATGCATCGTGCGATGCAATCTTCTTCCTCTACAGTCGTTTTGCCACTTAAACCGAAGCTACTGAAACGGACAGACGTGTGGAGTACGCGGAAAAAAAGGGGCACGTGATTCACAAACTGCTTGCGGCCGGTGAGAGCGCACGTCCACAGTTAAAGGTTAATGATAAAATTTCGGGTTGAAACGACACTCACCCTTCGTATTTATGATATTTCGGATTTTTGATAATCGGAGTTTGTATTTATAATATGGCGGATTTTTAATGATTCGGAATTGAACGGTTCGGTTTCTTGAAATTCGGCATTCTGACAGTCGGAATTGTAAACATTCGGAATTTTAAAATTGTGACTTCTAATAAAAAGAATTTATGAAACATCGGATTTTTGACTTTCGGGATTTCGAATCATTCGGATTTATGAAATTCGGAATTATGAAATTCGTGATTGTGACTTTCGGAATTAAGTTTTTCGTATTAATGTAGTGTACCCTACTGAAATATGTATCATAAAATAGTCACCACCTTCAGGAATTACCTTAGTGTAGTGTGTTCTGCTTATCACATAGCAAACACTGGCCAAGCAGGACTACTAATTACATACACATTTTATTTAAATAAATTATTTAAAAATCACGCCGTAATCGTAATAATTACAACCGCCTACAAATCTGTAAGTGAAAGTTGGCGCTAAATAAAAATATTTATATTTCGTCGTTTTTAGGGTTTCGTAGCCAAATGGCAAAAACGGAACCCTTACAGATTCGTCATGTCTGTCTGTCTGTCTGTCCGTCCGTCACAGCCACTTTTCTCCGAAACTATAAGGCCTATGCTATTGAAACTTGGTAATTAGATGTATTCTGTGAACCGCATTAAGATTCTTATATAAAACTAGAAAAAAAGCAGTAAATTTTGGGGGTCCCCATACTCAGAACTGAAACTCAAAAACTTTTTTTCATCATACCCATACGTGTGGGATATCTATAGATAGGTCTTCAAAAATGCTATTGAGGTTTCTAACATATTTTTTTTCTAACGTGAATAGTTTGCGCAAGAGACACTTCCAAAGTGGAAAAATGTGTCCCCCCCCCCCCTCTAACTTCTAAACTAAGAGAATGATAAATCTAAAAAGAATATATTGCCATAAGAACTACCAACGAAAATTGGTTTAAACGAGATAGAGTTGGTAGTTTTTTTTAATACGTCATAAACCGCAATTTTCGGTTAGAAAAGTCGCTACCACTGCGAACGTGTTAAAACATCAATCAAAGTTACAACGAACTATAAGAACTTTTATTACGTTTTATATGTATTATGTTACTTGCTGCTACGAAACCCTTCATGGGCGAGTCCAACTCGCACTTGGCCGATTTTTGTTTACTCTAACAATGAATGAAAGAAGTTAAAACTAAAGCAAGGTGTTAATGCACCATTAATCTCAGATGACAACTTATCTCCCCCCTTGTCGGGTGAAGTTGTATTAAATGTTTTCAGCCAATGTGTTTCTGAGGCAGAATATCAACTTGCCTCACATGACTTTATTGAGACGTACCAGCCCGGCGGGTTAGGTACCTGGCATAGGTACTAGCGCTGAATCGTGACGTACCTTGCAGTCCTGTTCGCCCATAATGTGTACGAGTAATAAACTAACTGTGAGCCTGAGCTTGAAAAAATCGAATTGACTTTGCGTTTTGGGTGTCTGATACGTTCTTATAATGTTACTTAAGGGTGTTCTTCAGTGGTTAGAGTAAAAAGTTATCTGTAATTACTATTCCGCTCGCAGCTTTCGGAAAGTATCCCCGATGGATGCCCAATACGGCTCGCGTGTTGCCTGGTAGTAGTGAGCGTAGCAAATAGAAGTGTTAACGTTATCGCTCCCAGGCCACGTGTCGCACTGATTCCCTGATGTAGACACTAGGAGAGAGATTTCTTTGTAACCTTTGTCTGTTGCTACTTTCTTATTAAGATGGAATAATGTATAGTACCTACTTATTGCCGAGTCGCTATAAACATTTCATCAACCAACAAGTTCAATATCCTTAACAGTATAAGCAAGGGGACGCGGACGCCAACTTCTACGAGAATAGCAAAGTTGTGATTGGTTAATTAATATCAATGACGTAGCACTAATGACGAGATAGCTACGACTCGTAGCAAACAATGCGCATGTATACAGGTATAAGTATGTTTCGCTACATTCACATTGTAAGGCTTGTAGCAGCAATTTCAAGCGAAAATAAGTAACACTAATTACTTATTTACTTAATGCAAGTTTACCATGTTTTATGATAAGTACAAGAAATTTTCACTATCAAAAAATCCGTCCAGACTCTTCCAATTGAGGTTCATTTCTGAACCTTAAAATTTCTCTGAACTAATAAGCTATCTGTGACTTATAAGACTATGCCTTACACCTGACTTTTGTAAACTATTCCTATCAACTGTTCTGTTGACTAGTTCTGTTGGCTGAACTAACTGGTAATTTTTGTTCCCATTAGTTCTGCGACTCATAAGACTATGATTTTACACATGACTTGTCTTTCTACTATTCCCACTAGTTCTGTTACTTACTTGAGTTGGAAAGTTTTTTGAATGGGAACGTAATTATACTAACGCAGTAAGTTTCTGTGCTTTATAAGGCACGTTAAGCTGTTCGTCCCTGTTGCCAGGAAAATGGCATTTTTAAGCCAATTGGAAGGCCTTTACCTTAGTTAGTTAGGCGGCATGAAATATTTCAACAGAGGGCAGTCACAACCTGCGCTTGTCCAATTCAACACGGCAATACGCGTCGAATCACCACCTATTACGTAGGACAATATCTAAAAGTGAAATGTGGGCAAAAATATGTCTCTGCCTACCCCTTGGAGCTCTTGGGAGCCACCCATCTGTCTTCCCCGAGTTTGCCGAATTTGCAAGGTGCCAATGGTCAGGTCAACGTGAATAGTTCTTTTGATTCTTTCGACCCGGCTATAGAGTGAGGAGGAACACCGCGGGGTTTAGTTCCGAGGGTTTCTTTCCGGGGCCAGAACCCAACAAACCATCCCAGCTACCCCCGTGGCTGGAATGACGGCACGTAAACACATTCCCCGCGTCGACAAAAATAAAAACTCTGTGGACAGAACTAATGGGACATAAAATAACATTAGTTCTGCTAACAGAACTACTCAGCAGAACAGGTGGGAATTGCATTACCATTTGTTCTGCGGACAGAACTAATGGTAAGAAAAAAATACCTGTAGTACTGCCAACAGATCAGGTGGGAATTGCATTACCATTTGTTCTGTAGACAGAACTAATGGGAAAAAAAAATACCAGTACTACCCGTTCGCTCTAACTTTGCCGCTGGCGTAGAGGCTAATACTCGAATTGTTAATTAGACGAAGTAAATTGACAGTAGCTAATGTCACTTCGTCATAGAAAATAAGCAACATTGTATGAAGAAGTGACATTAGTTGCTGTTAATTTACTTCGTCTAATTAAAAATTTGACTTTAGTATGGAGCCGAGCGGCAAAGTTAGAGCGAACGAGCAGTAGTTCTGTTAACAGAACTACTCAACAGAACAGGTGGGCAACAGGTTTTCCGGCTACATACTGCCGGGAGAGAAAAAGCAACTATCATCATGATATTACCCAAGGGGGCGGAGCAGTAATAATGAATGTTAACATAAATTGCATCGAACCGTTTCATAATTAAATTTGAACTAAAGTATGAAACGGTTCAACGCGACACTTGTTAATCAACCTTTCCGTCCCAGTTCAACTTGTTGTCATCTTATTAAAAGGTAACACCACATTTTGTAACGTTAACTACATAGCATACTCGCACAGTTGTAATAGGGTAGTGGACGAGTATGCGTCATGGAAGTGATGTAAATACGTTGGTTTAATTCAAACATTTCCGCGAGGGACACGTGCGGTTTACGTATTCACGACACTAGTGGACTGGCAGACTGGCACACTCGCTGGCAACTCAGTTATGACACAAATTTGGGCTAGTCCGTCGAGTATGTATGAATAGCATTGAGCTCATAATTTGTCATGACATGTTTGTGTAATAATTATTTCAAATCCTTTTTGCAATTGAACGTTATAAAGGTGATGTCCACTTTTTGTATGGACGTTGGTTTTTTATTCGAAGTAAAATCCATAATGGCTACACTGATATATAGTGACCAAAATTAGGAATCACGAATTAGATAAAAAATAATTTTTGAAACCTGCCTTTAAGAGAAAACCCAAAAGTTATTTTATGTTAGTAGATATTTTAATTAAATGGATGGCAATACAAACATAATTTTTTGTAATAGCAATTATGGCTGTCATCAATGTGAACTGTCACAAAAAGTCAATGTCAATTATGTCAATATCGCATCTCGCTGCTCGCTGGCTGTTTCGCTTTGGTATTTCTGGTTTGGTTTGTTATTAACGGATACTTTGACTGTGCACATTAATTGAATGATAATAGTATTTGGACTCAAACTTAAATAACTCATACAACTTGGCAGTTGGCTATTACAACTGTTATTTGTTTCCACCAGCGATTCGGAATTGGAATTTCGATTTTAAAACACTGACTGTAAGTATATTATTACTTTGTTTACTTTGTTAAGTATTTTATATTCTTACTAGTATTAATCATATACCAGGCAACAGTTTCAGTACCAACGAAGCTATTAGTACGAGTCCGGAGTTTATCTCAATACTAAAAGAGTTGATTACTTAGGAAGGGAAATATAATAATAAACTAGCTGACGCCCGCGTAGAGTATTGTTCCCGTTTCTGCTTCCCGTGGGAACTTATAGGAAAGCCTATGTGTTTATGTGTTATTCCGGACTATGCTCTATCCCTCTACCAAATCTCAGCGAAATCCATTCAGCCGTTAGAGTGTGATTGAGTAACAAACATCCAAACATCTTCACAAACTTACACATTTATAATATTAGTACAATAGAATAAGCTGATGCCCGGGGCTCTACCCGCGTTGATGTCGGTAATTTTTTCGCATTTATAATAATAATTAAATTCACAATAGTAATACCTACCTGAAGTAAGGCTCACCCCCTCTTACATGAGACTTAACATAACCAATGAAATATTTGGTGTAAGTACATTATACCTCTGTCACTCTTTCAGGTAAAAGGCAACACTTAAAAAGAAACTGCAGTAATCGCTATACAGAATTCTAACTCATAATCTGATTATCATCTGTCAAGAATGTATTAACTTACTACTGATAGAACTCAGTAACAGAAATGAAGGTAATAGTATTAATGAACAACTTGATCATCAATCAGTGTGTGTGTTGTGACATGTCTGTTCTAATGGTCCAAGATCCCAGAGCCCCCAGACGTCACTCATTTTCTGATGGACAAAATATGTACGAGTGATTAGTGGTGGGGTGTACTATGATCATATGACTAGTTGCTACCTTGGCCAGACGGCCAATTTTCTGGTAGCAATTAATCAAGGTACATAAAAACACTGCTCATGTCACTTAAATTCTGATAGCTGATTTTAACATATATTTTACACAATATCGTTAAAAATCTGTATTCATTACTCCCAGACATATGCGGTCGGCGGTTTCACCTTACAGACGCTTCAAAGCTCTGAAAAAAATTTATTAAGGTCACTTATTTTCTGATGCTTGATTTTTATAGATGTTATTCAGACAACTGTTTTAAAACGTTTTGCAAACGGACAGACCGATCCAAGGGGCCAAACATTCCCCAGACCCAATTTTAATGTCGCTGAGAGTATGGGCGCGGGCATTATCCGTGCGTATTATGCGTATATGTAGCATGTCTAATCGAAGTTGGAATTAATATTGAAATGTAAATAAAAATGCATAAGTACCTATTAGTAATTAACGCCTGTCATTTTAAAATTTACATTTTTGTATTTGTTTTATTTAATAAAGACTTAAGTTTTAAAGGTAATAATTTGAAAATCACGTAAATAATCAAAGATTAACTTTGAGAAAAGTGCTCGTCTGACCGCAATCCATACTATCCATACTATATACTATATATTATACTATATACAATATATACTATATATACTATATCCATACTAATATTATAAAGCTGAAGAGTTTGTTTGTTTGAACGCTAGGATCTCAGAAACTACTGGTGGGATTTCAAAAATTCTTTTACAGTTTGATAGTTCATTTATCGAGGATGGCTATAGGCTATATAACATCACGTTAAGACGAATAGGAGCGGAGCAGCAATCAAGAATGTTTAGAAAACGGGGAATATTTTTACCGTCTGAGAGCTTCCGAGGCGTACGCTGCCTAAATGGTTAAAGTTACGTAAAAATTGTATATTACAAAATTGTTTCTCTTAAAAAGTTCTATAAAAAAGTCCGCGACAGCATATGTCTATCTTTTAAGATTTGCTCACAATAAAATTATTTGTCTTTCTTTTAAGGTGAGCTCACAATATTATCAAACTGAAGAGTTTGTTAGTGCTAGGTTCTCAGAAACTACTGGTTGCATTACAAAAATAATTTCACAGTTTTTTAGTCCATTTATTGAGGATGGCTAATGGCTATATAACATCACGCTAAGGCAAATAGGAGCGGAGCAGCCATGAATAATGTTTTAAGAACGGGAAAAATGTATTTCTTTTGTGAGGTTTCATTGCGTACGTTGCGTAAATGGTTAAAGTTACGTAAAAATGGTGTACTACAAAATGTTTCCTCTTAAAAATTTACAAAAAAAAGTCCTGAACAGCAAATGCCCATCTTTTAAGGTTCACTTACAATAACCTTCACAATAATTTTTAAAATATGAGCGACGCAACTCGACTACGCGTCGGAAGTAAACGTTTTCTGCAGCAGTAGCCAATCAACTGAAAGATAATACCGGCCAAGTGCGAGTCGGACTCGCACACGATGAGTTCCGTACCAAAAAACGGACAAAAATAAATGTGACGGGAAACATTATATCACTTCAACAAAGTTTTGCGGGTCAACTCTAAATGAATATAAGCGACGCGACGGGAAAAATTATATCACTTTTTACACACATTATTAAAACCTACAACCCTCTATTAAATATACCTAAGACACGCGACGAGTGTAAAAGCGACGGGATTATATAACCTACTTAAAATATTAATACTATACCACTCTCTTTGTCACTCTCATTTGACGCAAACGAAGTTGCGCGGGTCAGCTAGTAATTTATAGAATTGTGCCTTACAAACTGTTTTATGTTTTTTTTTTAATCGAAATAATTTTAATTTTTTAAAGTAATCATAATCATAATAATTTATTTGTGAAACATGGGTTATGTACAGGTCTTAAAAATAACAATGAAACAGTTCGCCATGTCCTACCACATTTCGTGGTGTACAAATATGTAGTAAGAAAATTGAGTTATAAAATTAATACGACAAACATAAAATTAGTACAAAATCCATACTAATATTATAAAGCTGAAGAGTTTGTTTGTTTGTTTGTTTGTTTGTTTGAACGCTAGGATCTCAGGAACTACTGGTTGGATTTCGAAAATTCTTTTACAGTTTGATAGTCCATCTATTGAGGATGGCTATAGGCTATATAACATCACGCTAAGGCAAATAAGTACGGAGCAGCAATCAAGAATGTTTCGAAAACGGGGAATATTTTTTACCGTCCGAGAGCTTCCGAAGCGTACGCTGCGTAAATGATTAAAGTTACGTAAAAGTTGTGTATTACAACATTGTTTCTCTTAAAAAGTTCTAAACAAAAGTCCGCGACAGCATATGTCTATCTTTTAAGGTTCGCCCACAATAACCTAATTTGTCTGTCTCTTAAGGTCCGCTCACAATATTTTAAAACCGAAGAGTTTGTTTCTGCTACGATCTCAGAAACTACTGGTTGCATTTCAAAAATTATTTTACAGTTTCATAGTCAATTTATTGAGGATGGTTAATGACAGTATAACATCACGCTAAGACGAATAGGGGCGGAGCAGTCATGAATAATGTTTTGAGAACGGGGAAAATTTCTTTCTTTTCAGAGCTTCCATTGCGGGAATGGTTAAAGTTACGTAAAAATAGTGTACTTTAAAATTGTTCCTCTTAAAAAGTTTAAAAAAAAAGTCCTAAATTTCATATGCCTATCTGTTACGGTTCGCTTACAATAACCTTCTTAGTAAGTTTTAAAATATGAGCGAGGCGACGACGGCGGTAATCGTGGTCTACAGTGGTAGCCAGTCAAGTGAACGATAAAAACCGGTCAAGTGCGAGTCGGATCCGTACCATAAAAGGACGGGCGGAAGTAGATGCGACGGGAAACATCATATCACTTTACATATTAATACCACGCCTCTCTCCTTCTCACTCCCATGTGACGCAAACGAAGTTGCGCGGGTCAGCTAGTGAAATCATAAAATTAAATCAAATTAAATCATAAATTAAAACCACAAAAATTAGTCATACCACAGATTATATAATGTCACACGTATGTCACTTTCGTATACCTAATAAATATATTTTTGTCATTTAAATAGTCAGTCAAATTATAGTAACATTTGCCTACCAAAAGTCGTTTTAAATTTTTCTTATACATGCCCGTGTTCATTGCTAGTAAATATCAAGAGGTTTACAAAGTATTAATAATTTAATGAAATAACAGCAACCTTTTCAAATAATAGTTTATTGGTAACGAACCTTAGCCCGAGGAAAACACTGATGAACAAGATGACGATTTCGATATTCGATATCAAGATTGACTCGATGATGAATTACCTGACTTCAACGACGATGACAATGAAGACTAGACAAAATATTTGTCCTATTTTTTGTAGTTTTTTAAGGTTTGTTACCAATAAATAATTATTTGAAAAGGTTGCTGTTATTTAATTAAATTATATACTTTGTGAACCTCTTGATATTTACTTTAAAAAATTAAAATAAATTCGATTAAAAAAAAAATCATGAAACAGTTTGTAAGGCACAATTCTATATTTATTGCGGTCAGACGAGCACTTTTCTCAAAGTTAATCTAAATAAATTGATTATTTACGTGATTTTCTAATTATTAACTTTAAAACTTAATTCTCTATTAAATAAAACAAATACGAAAAAGTAAATTTTAAAATGACAGGCGTTAATTACTAATAAGTACTTATGCATTTTTATTTACATTTAAATATATTAATTCCGACTTCGATTAGACATGCTACATATACGCATAATACGCACGGATAATGCCCGCGCCCATACTCTCAGCGACATTAAAATTGGGTCTGGGGAATGTTTGGCCCCTTGGATCGGTCTGTCCGTTTGCAAAACGTTTTAAAACAGTTGTCTGAATAACATATATAAAAATCAAGCATCAGAAAATAAGTGACCTTAATAAATTTTTTTCAGAGCTTTGAAGCGTCTGTAAGATGAAACCGCCGACCGCATATGTCTGGGAGTAATGAATACTGATTTTTAACGATATTGTGTAAAATATATGTCAAAATCAGCTATCAGAATTTAAGTGACATGAGCAGTGTTTTTATGTACCTTGATTAATTGCTACCAGAAAATTGGCCGTCTGGCCAAGGTAGCAACTAGTCATATGATCATAGTACACCCCACCACTAATCACTCGTACATATTTTGTCCATCAGAAAATGAGTGACGTCTGGGGGCTCTGGGATCTTCCTCTATAAGACAGACCGGCTGGCATTCTCTTCTTTACTTGATGGCCATCTTGAGAGAAATTACATTGCTACCATCATCAAACCTCGTCAGGTAATTTTATGTTTATTACTTACATACAAAGATATAGCACGCCTTTATCCTCAATGGGGTAGGCAAAGGCATGGTATATACCCACATTTCATCTTATAGATCTATGTTCCACGTAATAGCAGCCCGTAAGGCCAACTTGACTTAACAATTATTATTTTACTGACAACATGTTTATTAATCATTTATCTAATATTAAATATGAGTTTCTTTTCTTTTTATTAATATAACTTTTATTTCAGATGCCTGCATATGCTCTATATAGTGACCAATATTAGCCTGCCTGTGGTGCCTGCTGGCAAAGAGCTTGTTCTAATGTTCAAAATGTGATGGAACCACTGAGAGATGTCCAAGTCCACATTCAAGATAATGTTAATTTTGAAAGTGGGCCTAACTCTATTGTTGAACCTGTAAGTGTTCCTAGCTCAGATTTTGTTGTTCCAAATGTTCAACATAGTGGCATACATTAATTGAATTAAATGGTTATAACCAAACGCCCAATACATCAAACAACAATCAACACATTGAGAGAAAATCTCAGCATTCCACGAATTCACCGTTCAGACACTGGGTCCCTATCGTGGTACAGCCAGAGGGCAACACTGTGAGGGTGTCTGGGACTTGCGGCCCATTTCGTTAGATTCAGGGTGCCCTTAAGATGCATCAGCGCTCACCTTCCACCGTTCACAATGTTCCCCCCTCTGCCTAACCATATTTGGTAAGATCCTATCAAAGCCATTTCATTAAAAGCGGTTTAATGAAATGGCTACAACAGAACACCGAATTGTTTCTGATTGTGTAAATCAAGAGTGGTTAAGGATACCTTTATATCTCTGAAAACACATACTTATGGATTATAAATTGTACATAACACTGAATGCTAGAGTTTGTGAGGAACATGCCAGTGTTAAATTGGGAGTTATTAGATGAATATGAGTTCACAGAACAATTCAGTCAGTCACATATTGTTGTATTGTTAGATTTATCAAGAAAAAAAGTTACTAATACAATATTTACTTTACAGCCTTGATCAGAGGACAAGAAATCAAGTCAGGTCACCAGAGGCAAGACAGGATTTGTGGATATTACTGCACTGGCTTGAAAGGGAAAAGGACTGTTGGAAGCTGTGCTCATGTGATGACTATTGTCTGGTATCTTGTATAGGCTCGGTATCAAAACGACATTTCTCCACCTGCACATTTTTTAGACAACATATTTATAAGAGAATATATTGAGAATGAAGGTGATGAATAAATAATATATTAACCTCAAACAATTTATTTCATTATAGTAGACTTACCATCAATCTAGGTATACTATTATACATGATTTTAATAATATTAAGCTCGCCATATTGACAGCACCACTGATAGAAAGCCGTGGCACATCTAGCGATTGGGGCCCACTCTCACAGTCCGTAAGACTTCTGACAGTGGTTCTATGATGTGCCGCTTCACGCTCCTCTTGAAAAACCCAGGGTTGTAAATTGAGGGAAACACGTGTGCGAGCAGGTTGTTGCAAGTTTTTATAGTTCGACAAAGGAATGATCTTTTGAAACACTCGGTTTAGATTCTCTCCTCTAGGTAGGTATGAGTGGCACCTATGCACGGCACGCATTTTCGGGATCGGAATAGAGAGGGTGGGATAAGGTAGAAGACCTCTTCTGAAACACTGGCCGTAATACATTCGGTAGAAGGCAGTCAAGAACGCTATGGTTCTTCGCTGCGTTAACGGCTCGAGACCTCCCGTTACCTAGACAACAAATTATTCGGATTCTGCATAGCGTCAAGCGAGTCTAGTAAGTACCTCGAGGAGTCATCCCAAAGGTCAGAACAGTATTCGACGCAGGGGCGAATCTATGACATGTGGCAACCAGTCGGAATATTACAATTTTATTTCACCAACGGCTTTCTCTGACAATGATACAGTTTAAGTCTCATAGTTTCAAAACACTACATGTGAACAATCTCGTTACTTAGTTTTAAATATTGCACTCTATTCATAAATCAATAGCAGGTAACGCTTTTTGTCTGAACATGACGTAATAAATCAATTTCTTTTTATATTTGCAGTAATCTCACCCTCATCCCTCATAACCACAGAACACTTTTATCCTACGGATGCATCATACAAAAGTAAACAAAAAATAAAATAGTTGCAAAAGCAAACAGAACTGTCAACCGTTTGTCACGCGTGACATATGCCAAACTCATTATTTTGTTTTTACTAGGCACAGGCATCAAAAGTTTTGTTAGTATTCAGCCTAAAATATCTTAAAATAAAAATATTTTTTTCTCATAATTGCGGGCACTTAAAATTCCATTTGTTAAATTAAAATATTAGTTTCATGTAACACTATTCAAAAATATTTGGTTCAACGATTCTGGATTTTTTCTAGAATAAAAAACCGTTTTTGGACATCACCTTTATGACTTTATTGCTTTTGCAAATACGGGGATTGTAGAGTTGTATTTTAAAAAGATTGACGTTTATACTATTCTTGTGGCCTACCGATTATTGCCTGAAGCATTGGACGTGGCAACCGGCTGACTGCCTGCCCCCGCGGTGCACACTCTCCGTAGAGTCATCGAGAGCACACGTCTTTGACGCAGCCTTCGTTTTTAACAATATTCCTTCTCCATGTACCATCTGCACTATACCTACGGTGTCCCTAGTTGTTAAGTTCATAATTTAATTATACTTCTTCAAATTATTGACATTATGATCATCAAACGTCTGAACAGCTCTTTGCAAATTATGACCGAGAAGTATGTCTCTATCGCGTACCGCAGACAAAAAGATCGTCAGCGGTCCACTTGTGAGCTGTCACACACACACAAACACACACATACGCAGATTGAACTAAGTTCAATACTTTTCTACGCCAGGTGCAGTTGACAAACTTGACAAACATTCCTCTAATGCCGCTTCAGCACCTATTGTAGACGTCATACCACTATACTTGTTGATATTTTGATCCATGACACGGTTAGCACAGTTTTGTATGAATTCACAAAGGTGAAGCCACGAGGACCGTCCGGTCATAATATTTTCAATTATATAACGCCAATAACAGAACAAAGGCGTAAATTACGTAACGCCCTTAACAATAGATATTTGCAAAGACCGCTTTTATCTATTTCGGTTTCTAGTGACAGCGCTAGACAGTCGTGGATAGTGTTGTCAAGGAAGACATTATTCAATCATGGTGATTCCCCTGTAAGTTTAAGTCATTTTACTTTATTTTTAAATTCTGGGACGTATATTATAGTTTTATGTAATTCGAGAAAATGCTTTTTCTGATACAGCATTTTATACGAAACCAGGCTGTTTGTCTTCAAGATTATCCTCAAAAGCTACCTTTTATCCAAGCTAGGTCTGAACAAAAGTTATATCCACAATCCACAGACGTACCACAGCAAAAGGGTAAGAAGAAGTTTCGCTTGCACTAAAGTGTGTCACGTATGTTTTTGTAATTATTATTCAACAGGCATTCATTTCATCATCACTAGCTGTGCACCACGCCTTTGGTATGCCACAAACCCCGTTTATTTTCCCGTGTGGAAATCCTCATGGATGTTATCACGGTCTCCTTCCGACTAAGCCCCCTTCTAAATGTCTACGGCCGAGAGAGCCGGGTACACTGCAACCTGCAACAAACCTCGTAGTATTCGTATAGCCATACATGCTGCATATAAATTTACAAATTAAGGATGAAAATCTGCTGGATTTGTAGACATTTATTATTACTTTGGGTCCGGAGCGTTTGAGCACTTTAATGTCTGATTGGGGCTACCTTTCTCGCACGGTTAGATGGTGGAATGATCTCCCTGCCTCGAACTTCTCAAGTATGGGTTCCTTCAAGTTAGGGGTCTTAGAAGGTTCTTGCATTGAGGGCAGCGCGTGTGTAGCACCCCTGGTGTGGCAAACGTCCATCGACTACATTATGCACTTTTTGCTTAATCACTTGTCATTTTCTTCCACAATTTCTACTATTATTACAGATAACCTGACCGGTTTCGCTTTATAGCATTGTCAAAGGTAATTTAACTTTGAAAAGCAATTAGTATGCTGACTCAATCACAAATTTAATGTGAAAAAATTTTTGATCTCGAGCAGGATTTGAACCCGCGTCGCCCCAAGACGTAATGAGGTGAAAGAATTTGACTGTCGAGAGCAGTGTCCCGGTGGTCCAGTTGGTTAAGGCGTCTGGTCCGGCAAACCAGAAGACGCGGGTTCAAATCCTGCTCGAGATCAAAAATTTTTTCAGATAAAATTTGTAATTTAACTGTTCATATACTTACGTTTTAAGTAATTAAACAAAAAGTACGTAAGTGATTAAGCAAAAAGTGCATAATGTGTTACAAGAAATTCCACCAAGTGCCAACAATCAAGAATATAAAATGATGTCCATCGACTACGGTGACTACTTTCCATCGGGTGGGCCGTGAGTTTGTCTGCCACCTTTGTAGTAAAAAAAAATACTGTTGGTTTTTTATAGTTTAATAAATTGATGATAATAACAATACTCATGCTTATATAGACTATTGTGATGGACTTCACACGCATCGAAGGTCTGAAACCAGCTCAAGAACAATTTGATCATAGGGAAATAGCATTATTTTTGTTTGGTTTCAGAGTCATGCTGTTCGGTGCGGCTGCATTTGCAGCGTTCTGGACCGCAAAGTATGTTGGCGAGACGCAAAAGTTGGAGGACACCACTGCGTTGAGAGCTAGCCACCCGACCACCAAGACCAGGCCTTACAAACTATTCCCCCAGCTACTGCCCATCATGAGACGCTCTAACGCCAACGCCTACATGAAGAAAGAGTACATAGAATTTATTGAATCGTAGGTAATGGACGGTGAATATCTATGGGTATTTTGTTATTATTTTTAGATCTTTATTTAAGTACTTGTGTTACACCAATGAACATAGTTCAACCATGTAAGTAATTGGGATAGTTAAATAAACAATGTTGTCTTCTGTGATCTGCAAAAATAGGTCCTTTATCTTGCTTATTTCACTTGCTAAAGTAAAAAGTTGCATGAATTGAAGACCTCAGATTATGAAAACATTGAAAATCGACGCATGGGCGCTGTTTGTTCTGCCGTACTAGTTTATGGAAGATAGTATAAGAAAAAATATTACCCCCGTACCCAAAGGTAATAAAGGACCTTATTCATGAGACTTGACGCTGTCTGTCTGTCTGTTCGTCGTGAGGATGTATCTCAAGAACGGTGATAGCTAGAGAGCTGATATTTTCTGTTGCCGCTTTGGTATGGTACTTCAGAATCCTCTGTGCGCGAGTCCAACTCGCACTTGGCCGGTTTATATTAGCTTCTCTGACCATTCTTGACTTTTACAGACAATGACCAGCTGCGACTTGACCAGTTTATATTAGCTTCTCTGACCATTCTTGACTTTTACAGACAATGACCAGCTGCGACTTTTTTTAATTTTATACCTCTACGGTGGCAGACAAGCATACGGCCCACCAGTTGTACCGGTGGTTACCGCAGGCTATGGAGCAGAGGCGCCATACTCGCGCTGCCGACCGTTCGCGGCCACCGGCGCATGTTTATTACGTGGGACATAAAACTATAAGGTGAACTGTAGGCGTATTCTATGCCTCTGCCTACCCCTTCGGGTATAAATGCGTGATTATAGGTATGTATGTATGTAAAGATATTTTACTTTCTAAATGTTTGGTATCGACGTACCGTAGCGTAGCGAAATGTGGATAGTATGTTGTATCATAGTATAAAGAGAACTACGATTTAATATGATCTGTCGGCTGCGGTTGTATCTATACTTATAATAAAACTGTTGAGGGTCGAGAGTCTGTACATGGAAGATATTTTGAAAATTTCGATTGTAGGGCGTTCTATAATCGATTCTGAAGCCGAATATGTAATTTAAAATTTTCATGTCTGTCTGTCCGTCTGTCTGAATCCCGAATAAGTATCACGCCAAAACTACTGAACCGATTTGATGGTACTTGGTACATTTCGAGCTTATAGTCCGAGGAAGGTTCTTGCATACTTTTGATCCCAATATTTTGCGCGGTTCCTGCGGGAGAGGGGATGAAAGATAAAATGGTTTTTCAGCTGTAAGTTCTCACCGCGTGGTCCGATTTCAAATATTTTTTTAGTATCAGAAAGGGAATGTTTTTAACATTGTTCCACAAAAGTTTCATCATTGAGAGTTTCGTAGTTCAGAAATTAGAGGCATCTCAACTTTTCGAATTCAAGGGTTTCTTTGAATGTGAGGGTAAATTTAAACTGGCGTGTTGGCCAGCTCTTTTATGATTAAGCCAACAGGGCAGTTTCATACGCTCCCTTGAGCTTCTGTTGAAAAAATACCTGTCCTTTCATACACCTTATGTGGCGTAAACGAAGTTACGAGGGTCAGCTAGTTGTATATAAATGTATAGTACCTATGTACTCCTAAGTACCTTACGTATAAGTATAACCAAATTGTGTACCTGACCAATTCCGGTTCTAGTTGCAAATTTGAATGTAAAGTTATTTCTGTCACATGTTTAATATTATTTATTTTATTGATTCACTGGCGGGTGTAATAGTTCAACATACATTCAACGAGTTCCTACTTGATAAGTTGAATATTGTTTGTAAATATAATTATATATTAAATAACAGTCTTTATTAATCATCACATTCAATAGCAAGAAACAAATAACTCGCTAAGCACCACACCCCATGTAGGACAAATTCTGTAGTTACTAAAGTAATAGCATAGCTTACGTTAATACTGCATTAGGTCAGAGTTCAACATTGTTTACAGTCTCGTTATTACAAGCGACAATGTTTTACGGGAATTTCCCTTGCACAGCCACTGTCATCCGCCCTCTGTACTTAAGCTCGCGGTTAACAATGTACAAAGCGCTTGAGAATGTCCGACTCATCACAGCGAATGCTTGCATATCGCTTACAGCGCAGCGGGGTCGGGGATCTTCTCATGCTTCTGTGTACTTTATCTGCTATCGTTGTTGGTTCCAGCGCTGTAGCGGCTATTTCTCAACGGGAAAGAAACCTACGTTATTTAAAGACAGCTTATAAATTAAAATAGAAGCAGCCAGTAACAAATAAGTGTAAAATTCCTATTGAACTTGGATAGTGACTATGTGTATACATATCATCTCCTTTATCCTCGAAGGGTAAGGCAGAGGCATATTATATGCTTATGTCTAAACCTTCTTTTTTTAATTTGCCCCACATAAAGAGGTGGTGAGCCGTATTGAAATGGACAGGAGCAGGTTATGACTGCCTGCTGTTCTGTTGGATTTTTTTGAGACGCCCATAAGGCCTTCAACTTAGTTTAACAACTGCCATTTTACTGGCAAACGGAATCAACGACTTAACATGCCCTTTGAAGCACGGAAACGCTCGCAAATAAAAATATTACTCCACTACAGCCAGCCAGCCCACTACATCCAAGGACCGGCCATAGTGAAAGTTGTTTACTGCAGTGATCCTCTACCGAACACTGAGCCCGCCGGGCCACAAGCGCATCGAGCTACTAGCTGGGCGACGTGTTTGTCTAAACTTATACATCTCTTACCACGAGCTCTACTCATGTCATATTTAATTACGCGATGTTCATTATATCACATGCCATCCACTACCATAATATAGTTTGTGATATAAAGAAACAGTTTTAAGTTGGCAGTGGAGAAGCTGAACATTTCCCAAATTATTTCATGTCATAAAACCTGCGACTACTTCAAAGGCGAGTCCGAATATTTCACTTTGATATTCATAAAGACCGACCATTCCGTAGATGCGAGTGATTGGTTCAGATTAGCTGTTGCCTATCAAAATTGTTTGAGTGCTAAAGTGAAGCTAACTTTGGTAAACGTTGTGCAAAGCTCAAAGAGCTCGCAGACACCGTGATTGATACACGCTTAGCCATCGAGTAAATTAGCCTGTGCCGTGCTAGTACTGTCATTAATAGAAATGGCGCTATATAGATTCCATACAGCCTATCTATGTGAACATCGTACTGTGGATTTTAAATTGTAAGGACCATACTCTACGAAACCAGGACTTTTGTTAGAGATTTTTTCTCCTAAGTTATGAGGATCTACTACCTATCGACATTATTCAAACCACCCATCAGGCCTTTATAACAACTTTATACGGTACTGGTTCAAAAACGATTAAATACTAAAGCGAAGCCTCAAACTGCAGTAGCACCTGCTGAGATTTGTAAATCATTGTACCAACATGTTGACGTTTGGACTGTCATCTGAAAGACAACCGATAAATTAAATCAATCACTACTCTTTATGTAAACCCACCGATTCGTCGCATTTGGCCGTACCTCACCCCAAATCCGCGGCACCCCAAGATGTATTTGAGAGTTGATCGGCTCTGAGTATGGTCTCGGTGACCGAACGGTAAAGTATCTGGCGCGTTATAAGAGAAGACACAAGTTCCAATCGCGTTCGAGATTTTTTTTTTCAGATTTATATTTACGTATCTAACCTGTTACGTAGAGATGGTTATGCCACGCGTTACCTTATGGAGGGGTTATCCATCAAGTGTTATCTAACATTTGTGTCGCGCCCTGCTCCCTGCCCGTTTGTAAATATTCACACCACACAGTTTGGCGGGTCATTTAACACATTGAATCGAGCCATAACGCAGCTTTACAAGAGTAGGCACTTCATCAGGAATTATGGACCTTAACTCACTTTCATGCAATGGAGGAGATTAGGTTCGTCTTTTAAGTGAATGTTACTAAATTCTCATGAAAATAATTAAGATAATGGAATGTTTCAGTGTGGCGGTAGACTGTCTGTTAATGAGTGAACACAGAAAGTGCATTTAAGCACACATAAAGAGAGAGACTAACGAACTGAATACAGTTGACCTGCATCATTAGAACCTTCTTTGTTATTCGTAGTCATGCTGCTGACAATGTAACAAAATATAGTCTAAAGGACATTTTTGCATCATTTACATTATTATAAAGCCCCGTGTGGCGACGGGAAAGAGTACGATATTTCGCCATCCCAATTCACGCCGAGGGTGTCGCAGGAAGCGACTAAGGAAACGCTTACCTCACCACCACCTATTATGTGGATCATAAAACTATAAGGTGAAATGTGGACGTGTACTATGTAACCTACCCCGGGATAAAGGCGTGACTACATACATAAGTACTTATGTATGTATGTACAATTATAATTATATTATAAGTACCGAGTATTAGGAACCCTTCTAAGGTCTACCTAATATTATTTTAGATCTAAAACGCGACCCCAGGCTATGTCGGAGGACTCAAAATGAAAGCTCTTTTTACAAGCTTTTATTTTTATCTGTTACTAAGAACATTATTTCTCGACTAATATTTACGAAAGCCCTGATAATGTAAATAAATAGAATTTAATTCGACTTTAAAGTAGCCGATATATATATGTATTACCAATATCAGAAAATGTAACAATTTATTTATTTATTTATTTAACAATTTATACACATAATTATTGTACATCGACTTAGTTAGGAAAAGGAGTAATATTGTCTTTAACCATTTTAAAAGTCCCAATTGGGTAGAGTTTGGTTAGTAGTGAAATGAGGTCTGTTTTGAGGCCGATGAATTTCTCTAAAGCGAGTTAACTTCATTGAGATAAGTATCTACCTACGACTAGATATTTGCGGAGTATCTTAAGCCTGAGGACATCGACACCACTGCGCTAAGCCGTTATCCACTGAGTAATGTCGCGCATCCATCAGAGGCGCCATCACCACGCGCCTTAAAGACGATCTATCCTACCCTTTCCATTCGTTAGGGCTGCCACTTTTGATAAGCACTAGATTTTGTATGGAATGGTAGGAAAACAATAAAGAGTATGTCATCATCATAATTACAGTCGCATTGCTAGGTGACAGGTATGCCTATTAGTTACACATTTCCCGACTAACTTTGTATGACGGTTATAGCAGACATGTTTCAATGCGACCAGTTTCAAGCCTCAATCCTCAAGAGACAGGTAAAGTAAGTCTTTAAGTACACGCATCACTAACCTGTACTACTGTTATCGCAAGCTATATTAGTTGTTCGATGTAGCACGTTTAGGAGGTTCCAGTCGTGTTTTATTGCAGTTAACAGAAGTAGTTCATATTTGGTTAGTGAACTTCAAAGAAGAAAATAGCTTCTGTTCACGTTTAATCTTTATAGAGCTACAAAAACAAAGGTATTAGGTACACTTTAAATACCAACATACATAAATACATAATCATACGAGCCACACCCTAGTGAATCGACTATCGGAATGTCTCGTGATCACCGTAATTATTGCAGTGAAGAGTGATCGGTATTGAGTCACGAGTAGAAGTCCCGTTTTCATGGAGCTCTACTCTCGCAGTGCCTGTGCCCTGTAGTAGCTACTCGTACATACTAAGCAGCATTAATTGGGCTCGCGTGGTTATTTAATACTTTAATAAAACACGAGAATTGTATAATTCATTTGAGGGACAGCACGATAATTATAATGGCGGATCTTAACTCGTACATTACATTATTCAAGTACGTCTTTTAAATCAAATCCGTTATATCGTCAGCGCGTACGGACAAAAATTGCTACCAAACCATTTATAGTCTAAATGATTCGGTAGCAATTTTAGTATGTAGGTACGCACAATGTCTAAATTTTAGAATTCAAAATAAAGTAAGTTCAGTCTGGGATGATGTTACTTGTTATATTTATGTAGTTTCAAAGGAAATTAAATTAATTCTGGGGAAAGTGAAAAGGTACCTATTTAACTCTCATTAGTGATAAGCTGTGACGTTCAGAATATGGAGGAGAGTAACCAATAGCAATGTGTTTATTTTCAGTAGACGTGAACAGCTACTAATGAATTAGACCATAATTTGTTCGAGGATAAAATTTTGTTCCTCGTTCAACTTTTGCCAACAACGTGAGGCACAACAATGGAGGCAAGTCTTACAACTTTACACTTCAACTCAATACGGCTAAGAGGATTACAAATACTACAATAATATATATGCAGCTATAATTATATTGGTACCTTGAAAGACGTAGGTAGTAGAAGTTGTTGCTCTACAAACTGGTAAATATAATATTTTGGGTTGACGATTATGTCTTTCGAGTGGGATCCCTTTCGTGAACATAATATATGTATTCCTAAAATGTTTTGGCACGATGAATTTGGCATACTTTTTTGGTATAAATTATACTTGGTCATAATTGATTTTTAACAGCATATGTACTGTGGAATAAATTATATTTAGGTCTAATATATTTATGCAAAGTCATAATTTGCACAATGTTTTTACGCATAGTGTACAGTGTAGGATAGACCAGTAGGTATTTCCTATATTTTAAAGTATTAAAGTAGGTTTAGGTGCGGCGGGGTGGCCCTTGGGTCACCCCTAAGTCGCCTTTTAATTATTTTACATATTTTTTTCATTATAGTTTGATAATTTTATGCCTTTATAAAGCTATGCTTATAAATTTTATGCCTTAATATGATTGTGCTAATTTTATTCATGATTAAGACAATTATGATGGATAATAAAATTATGCATAAATATCATTAGTCTAAATTACCATATGCCAAAATATTTTATGGTTATTTTTTTATGCAAATGAATAGTGAGCCCTTTCGAGTAGCTGCCTGCTGAAAAATCCCAGCCGTAAAATAAACTTAAATAATGAGTGTTTCACTTACAGACACCAGGTCCAACATAACAGTATATTTTCTTGATTATAAATAGGTCTTGCCTGTAAAGGATCCTGTTTATAATAAACTTAAATAAATTTCAATAAAACTACTAAATGGCTAGTTAAATGGTTACAGTGCTGGAATATGAATATTAATAAACAATTATGTAGTGTTAAATCTCAAGTTAACCCTCCGTGAACCACGTGCATAAAAGTTTCACGGCAAACCATGTGGGGTTTCTCAAACCCCAAGAGTTATCTGGGCAAAGAATACGCAATTTGTAATTATTTGTTTATTTAATTAGTATTACTATGTTATTTGTCTATTATAAAGTAAAATAAAACGTTAACAAGTGAAATAATAAACATTTTTAACCTTTTACAATAAAAAAATTAAAACATAGTAATCTTTTACAAACTTAAACATGGACTCTTCTTTGGCTTAACTTTTAGAATAAAAAAGTAATGAAATATTTCTTATATTGCTTACATTTTAAAAACATACTTTATAATGCTCATAAACTTAAAAATATGAACCAAATTTAATCAGTATACTTGACATTAAGGCAGGTGCAAATCAGTTCAATTTTTACAATAAAAGTGAGCATGCTCTAAGCCAATAGGTACCTACTTAACAGCGCTCACAACTGTATTTGGTTTTCCGATCTTTTTTCCTGTCACATTCTAAACACCTCGTTATAGATCTTGGCAATTTCGCTGGTGGTTCAGGGGTTTTTCGCTAACTGATAACTCAATTAGTCCTCGTCGCCCTCAATTCCAGGTAGAAAAGTCTCATCTATATCGCTATTACTTTCATCCAAAAAGTGAATTATATTTCTTACTTATTCATTCTCCAAGCCATTTCAGTCTTTATACCTGTCAATAAATGCTAAATAAGTCGATATAAATACAAAATATCCTTGAAATACTGCAATTTACTACTTACCTTTTATACGACGTCCCGAACTACGTGGGGTTTGTGGGACCCGAGCACACTTTGCGCACGTTTGTTCGCTGCGTCGACGACGCAAATACGAAACTACTGTCGCTAAACGGTTTAGCAACGTCGCAACTCCTGCTACTAAAAGCGTCGAATAAACCGCGCGAATTTTTAAAAAGTTACAATGATTTTTGTATGTCTGGGGTTTGTGAAACCCCACATGGTGCACGAAAGGTTAAATAGAAATATTAGAGTTATAAAAGTAGAGAAAAGTGTTTTCAGATCACTCACTGCCTGAATGTAGTAACTTATTGATAGGTATAACAATAATCACTTCGCTTATTATACCAACACGCTTCTTCGTGTACCTCTCTTGAGCGGGTGTATATTTAATTAATGACCTGTTGGTTCGTAATCCTCTCGCCCAAGTGGGGCCGGTCGGTGGAGGGGGTGGCTTTTAGGGGAGAATGCGCGGCCGCGATTAGCTGCTACTAATTAACGTTATTCAATATTTGTTCAGAACGAAAAGGTTCATTACAACGCGCGTATTCTCGTTCAACCTAAGCCAACACTCAAAATGCGCAGTCAAACAAATACACAATACTGAATTGCTGACGGTTCTTTTTTTTGTAGAGGTGGTCGCTTATGTTAGAGATATCCTTCCGAGGGTTTATCCGGCGCTCCTAACCATAGGCGTTAGGTAGAAAACGTTTATCCTTGATGGATTTCCCAAACATAAAAAAAAAGTGGTGGTGGTGTTGGCGAGTCTGCGATGATGGACTACCTTCTGAAGGTATTCGCGGAACTTCTTGCCTAAGACAGACGATAAGGCACCGTGTCGTTTTTGGTGGTTAAAGTGGCGTCAATGAATGAGGACTTCCACACGAAACAAGTGGTGGTCGCATTAGTAGCCTATTGTCTCTATGATAAATTTGCAAACCCGCGCAACTTCGTTTGCGTCACATGAGAGTATATTTTAACAAAAAAAAAAAGACGTGTGGCACTCGGGGACTGCCGCGGTAAAGCTATTACATAGTATTTTTTATCAACTATGCTAGTATAATTATTTCTATATAAGAATACTAGCTGATGCCCGCAGCTTCGCCCGCGTAAAATTTGTTCCCGCGGGAAGTTATTCCCGGGATAAAAGGTAGCCTATGTGTTATTCCAGACTGTAATGTATCTCTGTACCAAATTTCAGCCCGATCCGTTCAGCGGTTTGAGCGTGAAAGAGTAACAAACATCCACACACACAAACTTTCGCATTTATGATATTAGTAAGATATATAAGTAAGATTTTAAGGCCTATGTTCAACAAAGTAAAGTACCAAGTACCTACTTGACTGTCGACATTTGGGCTTTTGGACTTTTGGACTGTTGGACTGTTGGACTTTTGAACTTTTGGACTGTTGGACTGTTGGACTTTTGGACTTTTGGGACTTTTGGGACTTTTGGGACTTTTGGGACTTTTGGGACTTTTGGGACTTTTGGGACTTTTGGAACTTTTGGGACTATTGGGACTTTTGGTACGACTTTTAAGTCCAAAAAGTCCAAAAGTCCAAAAGTCCAAAAGTCCAAAAGTCCAAAAGTCCAAAAGTCCCAAAAGTCCCAAAAGACCCAAAAGTCCCAAAAGTCCCAAAAGACCCAAAAGTCCCAAAAGTACCAAAGGACCCAAAAGTCCCAAAAGACCCAAAACTCCCAAAAGTCACAAAAACTCCCAAAAGTCCCAAAAGACCCAAAAGTCTTTGCTTAAATTCTGCAACACTTTTCAGTACTGCGCCATTGAGACGTATCGCAGGTACACGGCAAGGCTTGTTTTTTTTGTTGAATATACCTAAAAACTTTAAAATAATTATAAAATATCCTGGTGTTATCGGCTTTCTTCAGAGGTGATGGGTACCTCTGAAGAAAGCCGATCTTCAATTCTTCAATCCTGACGTACAACAGTTACGGATAACCAGGATAGGATTGACGAATCGAACTCCTCATCGGAGGAAATTTGGATGTAGGAGAAGAAAATATCTGTACCCTCCAGATTCCTATTTGCCTGCCTCGGTGGCATTCGGTAATATAACTGACTGTCGCGCTGGGGTCCTGGGTTCGATTCCCGGGCAGGCCAAAAAGTCGTGGGATCTACCAATGTTTGTTTCGAAGATTTGATGTTTTCTAAGTATAATATGTATAAATAAATAGATAAATTCTTTATTGCCATTAATTGTGTACATACATGAAATTGGAATTCCCTGATAACTGCGCTAGTACAAACTGTGTTGCAGATATCAGTGTTCTTACCCAAAATATTGACACTTCACGTAAAATGTTTTCACAGAACTATTAAAATATTAAAATTGTTTCCTACTAACTTATAAACTTATAATAATTCTACATAGAGAAAACGATAAAATATGAAACAAAACCAATACAAAATCATGCTTAGGCTTTCGTGTGTGTGCGTGCGTGCGTGTGTGTGTGTATGTGTGTATGAGTGTCTGTGTGTGTGTGTGTGTCTGTGTGTATGTCTCTCTCTCTCTCTCTCTCTCTCTCTGTGTGTGTGTGTGTGTGTGTGTGTGTGTGTGTGTGTGTGTGTGAGTGTGTGTGTGGGTGTGTGTGTTTGTTGCATGTATGTTTATGTGAGTTGATTTTTTTGTGTGTGTGTGTGTGTGTGAGTGTGTGTGTGGGTGTGTGTGTGTGTGTGTGTGTGTGTGTGTGTGTGTGTGTTGCATGTATGTTTATGTGAGTTGATTTTAAAGAATTTGTAGAAGGTCTTCCACAGATTCATATTCCATTGGTTTTAATCACTCAGTTACTGCCGTTTTAAATTCTCCGTATGTATGCATACTTAGAAATTATATGAGTATCTATGTATAAAAAAGTTTTAATGTATAAAAAAGTTTTAATTACATCGCAAAGAAAATGTCCAAGAGCCAAAGTACTTGAAGCAAAGTCGTTGATATACGTAATTAGAGATAATAGAAAAACCTTGCAGAACTTCAGAACAATACACACTCACACAGTAGGTACTGTTTTACGATTACCGATTATAATTATTTAAAGTTATAGTTCATTTTTAAATAATTTATTATATTATTAAACTAATTGTTGTCAAACTGATTATGATTAAACCTCTTTTCATAGTCAATAAGCGAGTACAACTGTTATACAACACTATGCCAAAGACAAACAAGACTGAGAAAAAATAATTTAATGACAAGCAAGAATGACAGGTTTAAATTTTTATCATCGAAGTATTTTTCATGAAATTATTCTATATTCTCAAGGTAAATTAGTGTCGAAATGGCCGCGTAAATCTAACTATGGTTCCTTAAAACGAATATGATCAGGATTGATATTTAAATGTAAGTAATTATGGAGAGTCGAGATCCAATCTGTTTGTTTACTACATTGTTTGAATCTGTTGAATTCCACTATATATGAAGTGCACGAACGTGGCCGAAGGTAGCCGAGAGTGTGATTCGTTTTCGTGACAGAATTTCTGGATTCGGTCTCCACGCAAGGCCCGCGATAGAAGCTATGCAATAGCTTAAAAAAATATAATAATTCAATATCATGTTTTTAAAACATTATCCAGGGCTGCAGCCGTGATTTCCCGGTGTATTCAACACAGGTATTTACCGGCGTTCCCGTGCCCGGTGATAATCTATGATAACTGATAGGAGAGAGCGCCGTGACTCCTCTGCAACCACTCGTACATGACCGGTCTGACTGCCCCGATTTTCTCGTATCCTCCCCTTGTTGCTCCAGTCGTACCCTCCAGCTCTCCACGATTTCCTGGTGGAACGCAGTCTACTATGATAACCGCTTAATTTCGCTAAAACTAGAACTTTTAACATAGAAACTATCCCCAAGGAACGCCATAACGTACACACATGCACCACCCCCATCAGAAAGAGATGCACCAGTTACAGTCCACGAGTACTTTACAATATCATAGTTCACAATGAAGTCAACACTTTAGCTTCAAATAATTATCCGGTGCTGAGATGAACACAGCATTTAATACCTACGATAGTGCGGGGCGGTGAGATGTGCCTCCGGACATCACTCTGGACGCGGGGCCGGGGCCGGTCCAAGTGGGGCCTCTTCTCAGGAAGAGACTCGTTAATGCGCTCCTCGGGGCTATCATCGCGTCCGAAATCTCTTGAATGAACCAAATCATTACCCAGTCTAGTTTTTAAGATTTCAATTTTAATGATTACTCCTCGTCATGTCGACTCGTGAATACAGGTAAGTCTGCTTAAGCTACAAAGTTGGTCATATTTATTGTTTAGAAAACATTGATCCAGGACGACGTGACGGTGAGCTATCGAGACTAGAGTAACGCTAAGTAACCACCGATCTACACATGTAGAGCAAGAGTTGATGGCGCTGTAACGCCGCCATGGTGATTTCAAAGCCGTAAGTTTCTGATGCTTTGAGTTTTGATACTGAAATATGTTTCTCACCACGATATGAGTGTTGTGTAAAAATAAATAATCTAATAGATTCACGACGCAAAAAGAACAAACTTAGACACAAGACTAACCATTTGTGGTCGTAGTACTAAAGTATTGTGAGTTTACGAGAGCATGTCACTCCACTGAAACCTTGTAATAACTTTTGAGATTTAGTGAACACGGTTGAATAAATGATTGAGCAGAGCAACACTAGGTATGTGACTCCGGCACTGTGCGGGAACCAGCGACCAACATTGCCAAGATATCAAGATTTTATATAAGTTTTAAACTTACATGTTGGGATTATAACTATAACTATAAACATGGATATTAGACTAGAATACAGAAAATGATAGGTCTCACTGATTACCGCATAATAAGGTGATTTGAACATTGAAAAAATTGTGCCTAAAGGCTGTATATTAAGGCTTTATTTAAAAAAAAAACTTGATCTTCCTTTAATTTAAGATATTAAGTTATTGTAAAGAAATTTTTACTTTTTAATGACTCTTTTGGTTGGATTTATTCCAGTAATCTCCACGGACAAATTCCCATCAGCGGGGATAGTAATTTATTTTCCAGAAATCCCCACTAGTGAAATAAACACAGCCTAGTAGAGTTTTTGAAAAATTAGTTGCCATCCCTCCTCCAGATGTTGTTTTAAAATTATTAAACAAAAAGTGCCATTTGATTTGGCATCATTAAATGCAGAATGTTCTTTTTTCACGTCTCAGGATTATCGCCTTTTTTTTCTAAAGCTTTAGATTCAGTTTTACTTACTTTTGAAAATAATGAAATGTTTCCTGGCGGCAAAATTTGCCATCATCAATATTAAGTATACTTTTTTTCTCTCAAAATTCACCATAATGGACTAACTTAAAACGGTACCGTATTTTTTATATTAATACATAAAACTACGGAAATATTGACCTCGGTGTCGCGTCCGGTCCCGTATTGCAGCGACAATTATTTTTTATCTTTTTTTCTCCAATATAGGTGTTATATGTGCATATATTCACAAATAACTTGATAACTATTTACTCTATTTGTAACATTACTAAGCCATTATCGGCATTACTAGACAAGTTACAACTGGTTGTCTTTACGTCCGACGTTCAGAATTGACTTCAGTGGCGCGCACCGATTCGTTCATTACTCTGTATCTCTAGCGACTGCAAGAATAGTTGTTCGAGTAATACAAACTGTCAGTTACACCGCACCGGTGGTAAGGACTAGACGTCGGTGTGTGACAAAACAGTGGGGCGATCCCACTGTTTTGTTAAGGTTCGTAATCATTTTCGGTGGCTTGGTATATACCTAAAATTGATTTCGGTGCATCCATTTTATCCTCAATTATTTGAACAAATGATGTATAGCTATATTAAAAGTGTGTCTTTTATGTATAAGATTTCAGTAAAAAACATAAGTATTCATAATACAGATTACTTTTAAAAATATATAGGATTTTGCTAAATGTTTTGATTTCAGTGCCCTTGATTCCGGTGTTTTTTAGTGGAAATACTTGCACGGAGATCAATATCTAAAAGCACCGAAATCAATCAATAATTTGCATTTTCAACTGCCTCGTTGGTCTGGAGGTAAAAATGTACGACTGCGGATAACGAGGTCTTGGGTTCGATTCCCACCAGAGTCAAATATCTGTGTGATCCATAATGATTTCGATCCATTTTGATTTCGGTGGACACCATTATAAAAAAGTGAAATTCCTTCATAACCATTCAGTCTATACAGTTCCCTCAACTACTGAAATGTTTTAAATTATCACTAGATTTGATATTTCATGTAAGTAAAACCTTAGTTGAAAAAAAAAATTGTACACCGAAGTCAACCAAATAATGAGCCGCCTGATAATGACCCACTTACTAAATTACAAACGTCAAAACGTTAAATAGTACATATGGATGAGAGGAGATACAATTGAATACGAAACGTGTGATCACTTTTATAGTTATGCACTGTCACTATACAAAGTACTTACACCAATTATTGCTATAGTTTGACCGCAACCGCTGTACTGCTCGTTGCGTATGATTTTGTACGCAAGGAGCGGTACAGCGGTTGCGGTCAAACTATAAATGCTCCCATATTACGTGGGACTATGCCCGCGGCTCCACCTCCACAAACCAACATGATTGACTGCCTCTGTGGGGCAGTCAGTAGTGTAACCGCCTGCCGCGCTGGACGTCCTGGGTTCGATTCCCGGGTCGGTCCAAATATTTTTGTAATCCACAAATGTTTGTTTCGCGGTTTGGGTGTTTTCTATGTACAATATCTATATATTTAAAAATATGTATGTATGTCTAATTATAATCGTCTAGATCCCATAGCATAAGCTTATATTAGCTTAAATTTTGCTAGATGATGTTGTGTAAGCATAGTAGCAGTCCATAACTATTTGTTTATTTATTACTAGAGGCCGTCACGCGGTTTCACCCGCGTAGTTTCCGTTCCCGTGGGAATACAATATTTTTTCTTCCATAAAAACCTTCTCCTGACAATACCTTACACAACAAAAAAAGAATTAGTGAAATCGGTCCACCCGTTCTGAAGTTATGCGCTGACCAACACATTTTGCGATTCATTTTTATATATAAGATTATTTATATGATTATATTCTATACACATGACTCCGTATATGTGTACTTAACCGATAGCAATGAAACCAACGTAAGATTTCAAGATCATTTTACTTGAAAATAACCGCATTAAAATCTTTTCAGTAATTTTTGCGTTCATCGCGAACAAACAGACATAAGAACATTATGACAAGATTGTCAAAAATATTATATCAAAAAACATACTAGCAGACGTCATGCGGTTTCACCCGCGTAGTACTTACCCGTTCCCGTAGGAATACGGGAATAAAATATAACCTATGTTCACTGCAAACAGTGTAGCTTCCCAACAGTGAAAGAATTTTTCAAATCGGTCCAGTAGTTTCGGAGCCTATTCGATGCAAACAAACAATCAAATCTATCCTCCTTATAATAATAGGGGGTTAAAGTATGAAATTGCAGTTTTATTGCCATATGTTCTTTGAATTGACATGGAATCTTCGTGGTTTGAAGTTTTCGAATGAAACTTTTTTAACATAGTTTCTATGATGTTCTTCTTTTAAAAAATGTGAAACATTTGAATATCGACTTTCAATTGTTTTTTATATTCAACTTAGACAAGAAAGATGGATTCTGGGGAAATTCCCCCTGAGTAATTTTTGAATACGAGTTCCGACGCGGAAGTAACGCGGCAGAAACAGCCCGCAATATCAATATTGCGTTTGGAGAGGGGTCTACTAATGAACGCACCGTGCGATTGGGTTTAAACGCTTTCGTGAAGGAAACTTCGACTTGAAGAACGAGCCACGAGGAAGACCGCCCACACAGGTGAATAACAATGAATTAAGGGAGATGGTGGAAGCCGATCCTAGTCAAACTACCCAGGAATTAGCGGCATGGTTTAACGTTACCTTACCCATAATATTGAATCATTTGCATCAAATCAATAAAATAAAAAAAAACGAAAAATGGGTGCCTCACGATTTGACCTGAAAAAAAACGCGTGTTGAAACTTGTGTTGCCTTGTTGAATCGGTACAGAAATGAAGGAATATTGGATCGAATTGTGACATGTGATGAAAAGTGGATTCTTTATGATAACCGTAAAAGAAAAATGCAATAGCTGACCCCAGGTCAAACGCCACAACAGTGTCCTAAAGCGAAACTTACCAATAATAAGGTAATGGTAACTGTTTGGTGGTCTCAGCATGGTGTTATTCACTATAGTTTTCTCCGATCTGGTCAAGCAATAACGGCAGATGTCTACTGTGCCGAACTCCGTACAATGTTGGTAAAACTAGCAGTAAAACAGCCCCGACTCATGAATCGATCTTGACCATTATTGCTCCATGACAACGCGAGACCTCATACAGCACGAGAAACCATTTTAACCCTACAGGAACTGCGCTTAGAAACCATTCGTCATCCTCCGTATTCGCCAGACCTTGCTCCAACGTACTACTATTTTTTTTCGTGATTTGGACAATTATCTACGTGACAAGAAGTTTTCTTCCCAGGAGGCAGTACAAAATACTTTCACAGAATTTGTGCAGTCTAGATCCTTAGAGTTCTATCGCAAAGCCATAAATAACCTTCCTATTAGATGGCAGCAATTTTTTTTTTTTATATTCATTTATTCTTAAACAATTTACATTGTATTGAATATTATTTTACAATTACATTAATTCTAAACAATATTTAATTTCACAATTTTATTATAAACTTAATTAATAAAAAAAAATTATAAACATAATTAAAAAAATAATAATAATGAAATTTAATGTCCACACTAGATAATCATGTCAATATATAAAAAAAAAAAAAATTAAATTAAATAAAAAAATGTCAGTTGTTCCCAAAACATTGCATGTTAAAATCAAATTCATAATTTATTATTATTGACGATATTAGAAATGACGTCATCTAGAGGTCATCCACACTGTACAGGCACCTGGCTATTAAAAACTGTTTTAGTTTGACTTTAAATGAACTTTTATAAAGGCAAATTTTTAACTCTTCAGGCAATTTGTTGAACAATTGTGTTGCCTGGTACCGTGAGCTTTGTTTTACAATGTTAAATTTGGGTAGTATTTGACTTTTAAAGTCTTTTCTTCTCGTTTGTTCCCTTATTTGTTTTTCATCTTGTGTTTCATAACGTGTAACGTATTTTGAAAAGTTGCTTAATACTATTAATATGTAGAGGCTAGGTACGGTCAATATACCCAAACTGAGAAAATATTGTCTACAACTCTCAGTCTGGGGTACTCTCATCATTGTCCTTATGGCTCGCTTCTGTAATATGAAAGCTCTTCGATTGTTGTAAACATAGCTGTGTCCCCAAAACAGAATGGTCAAAATTATTACACACTAGTTTTAAGAGGTCATTTAGTCTGTTAACATTCAGACAGTCATTACTGTAGACTTTACCCACTATAACATTTGTAGATTTCAAATTACTTAAGCTATAATGTAAAAAAGATTGAACACACAAAGGAATTTTGTCGTTCATACCAGACAAAACTATGACGTAGTCATCCTTTGTGAAGTCCTTACAAATATCAGCACATGAACTTAAAACTATTTCTAAGGGAGCATCAGGTTTAATTACAGAGGTTACGAAAAAATTCGGTCCAAGACAATTTTGCAACAATCTGCACATTCCATGCCCCGACTGATCCGCAAATATCATCACTCTTCTCCCCTGCTTCACCAGCATTTTATGGTTTGGGATAGCTTGTGTATTATTAATTAACTTTTCTTTTAGATAACCAGTATCTTGTAATAGTTTTTGGGGCTCTTCGTTGGCTGTATCCGATGATACAGTCGGATTCAAAACTATTTGTCTAGTTATAGTGAAATTGTCGTTTGATAAGACTTTCTTTCGAGGCGTAGATTTTTTAAGCGGTGCGTTACCGGAAATCAGTTTTAAGGTCTTGATTCGTGTATCGGCATTTAACAAAGCATTTTTCAAATCGGTATTCTCTAGACTCAACTTGTCAATTTCATTATTTGCAATCAAAAGCTGCGCCCTGAGTTCATCAATAGTATTTTTATAATCATTTAGCATACTGTGACTAAAGTGACAAGTACATGGCTCTAACGGCAAGCTGGTTGAACTTAGATTGACTATATTATTTGTTATCGATTCGTCCATTATTAGGCTAGTCTCTGAAGTACATTTCGGCAAAGTTTTGTTCCTTATAGTGACATTTTCCTTAATGATAGACGAATTTATTTGCGACGATACAACATTATTCTTATCAACTTGTTGCTGCTGTAATACCGGTAACTTCACTTTCGATTTCTTCAATGACTTGACGTCAATGCAGTCAGGACATTGCCATGTTTTTTTATTTTTTATTTCATTGTATTGGTTACGTTTAATTTTTGTACTCTCTAATTTCTTCTCACAAGTATCACATGTTATGAAATCTTTTTTGGAAGTGTCTGCTGTACACGCCTTTATTTTCGACGTAGACATTATAGTGCACTTTATGCTACTATTCAAATAACAAAAAGTTAACTGAGCACGGATTTGAAACCTCGACCCCACCTGTCTGAAGGCGACGTCTTAACCAGCACGCTACAGTGAACACTGGTAGGATTTTTGGTTCTAATCCTTCATACAATATTTGTAAACATTTATCACTTTCAACGTAGGTACTACATGACATTTATTGATCTTGTTATTTCTTCACTACGTTCACTAATTAGTTTTTCTATTATAGTCTATCATTTCTAACTATAGGGGAAACTGGGGATACTTGATCCTTACGGGAGACTAGGTACACAAGATTTACAGAACCTGTATAAGCCGTATTTAGTTTTATAGTGGCAATATCGATTGTATATGGTACACGATAACTTTCTAAAGATGGTAAACCTATCATATTTGACACTTTGGCAAATGGCGGGCGAGTAAGTAATTGTTGCGGCAGAAAGAAAATTTTGATTAGTTTTTATTGTGACTAAACATTTATTTAAAATAGGACTTTTAAGTGTGTATGCATTTAATACTAGTCCTTATCTATATTATTAGCAATTCTTTACGTAATAAAGTGGTAATATTATAGACATTTGAAAATATTTTTGTTTTTAACCTCAAATAGCTCAGGGTATACTTGGTACACTTTATTATGGGAGACTTGATCCACCTGGCTCAAGTGTCCATTACCTTTTTTTTTTTCAATTCAATGCAGAACAATATACCAAGAGCCTACGAAACCAGAGAAGGTGCCCGAAAAATGGTGCCAGGGAACGAAAATAAAGCTAGTCCATGCCCTTAAAGTCGCACAGCGAGCAATTGAACGAGCTGTGCTATGAATGTCTCTGAGGAATAAGATCCGGAACGATGTTCTCCGTTCGATAACTAGAGTGGTCGACATAGCTCGCAGAAGCATGCGCCTTGAAATGGCAGTGGGCTGGCCACATCTCTGTAGGAGAACCGATGGTCGGTGGAGCAAACGAGTTGTGCTGTTAAAAATTTTCAAGCCGCCTAAAAAGGCTTTCAACTTGGCTTAACGACTGCCATTTTACTGGCAACCGGGATCAACTGCTTAACGTGCCTTCCGAAGCACGGAAACGCTCAAATAAATGTCACAAAGTGATCACATGGATGGTCACCCATCCAAGGACTGGCTCTTAGTGAAAGTAGCTACTGCAGTGATCGTTTACAGAACACTGAAACCGCGGGGCCACGAGCGCTACCAATAAACCGTGATATAGATAGATATATGAAGAAATATGTGATTTCGAAAATAATTAAACAGACAAGATATTTTTTATTTAACTCCTTAGTAAAGGTATCATGTGACCCTAAATATGGGAGACTTGTTCCCCCAGGATCAAGTCATCCAGACCGGGGGGATCAAGTCTTACGTATATAGGGGACACATGGTACGATTCCTTATTATTGATTTTAGTCAAATAACTACTAAATTTAGGTATTCATATCTTTGGCTCTTACAGCAATTATAAGCAAATAAATTTCACGTATTTTAGTACCAACAGTTTTTTAGAAGGATACTCAATATAGAAATTAGGGATAAAAAACAAAAGGGGGGATCAAGTGTCCCCAGTTTCCCTTAATTCGTTTGCAGCACTGCACTATTAATCTTAAAAAGTTACAGCTCACATAACAAACGCGATAGTGTTTTTTGTGCACATTTCCACTCACTAATCACTTGATTAATTCATTTGCCAACAATATCACGAATACATTGTATCACCTTTATTACTTTTGTGTACAATTTACTATTAAATACTCAAGACTTATCTATATATATAAAAATGTTGTGTGCGTTTGTGTATCTATTAAAAACTCAAAATTTACTGAATCGATTGAGCTCAAAATTGGACACGATATACAATAGGATTCAGAGATGGTTTTAGGCTACTTTATACACTTTTATCATAACAGCAATAAGAATAAAATAGCTTTAAAAAGTTATTTTACCAATAGATGGCGTTGGTCGTAATAAGGTAATGGTAACTGTTTGGTGGTCTCAGCATGGTGTTATTCACTATAGTTTTCTCCGATCTGGTCAAGCAATAACGGCAGATGTCTACTGTGCCGAACTCCGTACAATGTTGGTAAAACTAGCAGTAAAACAGCCCCGACTCATGAATCGATCTTGACCATTATTGCTCCATGACAACGCGAGACCTCATACAGCACGAGAAACCATTTTAACCCTACAGGAACTGCGCTTAGAAACCATTCGTCATCCTCCGTATTCGCCAGACCTTGCTCCAACGTACTACTATTTTTTTTCGTGATTTGGACAATTATCTACGTGACAAGAAGTTTTCTTCCCAGGAGGCAGTACAAAATACTTTCACAGAATTTGTGCAGTCTAGATCCTTAGAGTTCTATCGCAAAGCCATAAATAACCTTCCTATTAGATGGCAGCAATTTTTTTTTTTTATATTCATTTATTCTTAAACAATTTACATTGTATTGAATATTATTTTACAATTACATTAATTCTAAACAATATTTAATTTCACAATTTTATTATAAACTTAATTAATAAAAAAAAATTATAAACATAATTAAAAAAATAATAATAATGAAATTTAATGTCCACACTAGATAATCATGTCAATATATAAAAAAAAAAAAAATTAAATTAAATAAAAAAATGTCAGTTGTTCCCAAAACATTGCATGTTAAAATCAAATTCATAATTTATTATTATTGACGATATTAGAAATGACGTCATCTAGAGGTCATCCACACTGTACAGGCACCTGGCTATTAAAAACTGTTTTAGTTTGACTTTAAATGAACTTTTATAAAGGCAAATTTTTAACTCTTCAGGCAATTTGTTGAACAATTGTGTTGCCTGGTACCGTGAGCTTTGTTTTACAATGTTAAATTTGGGTAGTATTTGACTTTTAAAGTCTTTTCTTCTCGTTTGTTCCCTTATTTGTTTTTCATCTTGTGTTTCATAACGTGTAACGTATTTTGAAAAGTTGCTTAATACTATTAATATGTAGAGGCTAGGTACGGTCAATATACCCAAACTGAGAAAATATTGTCTACAACTCTCAGTCTGGGGTACTCTCATCATTGTCCTTATGGCTCGCTTCTGTAATATGAAAGCTCTTCGATTGTTGTAAACATAGCTGTGTCCCCAAAACAGAATGGTCAAAATTATTACACACTAGTTTTAAGAGGTCATTTAGTCTGTTAACATTCAGACAGTCATTACTGTAGACTTTACCCACTATAACATTTGTAGATTTCAAATTACTTAAGCTATAATGTAAAAAAGATTGAACACACAAAGGATTTTTGTCGTTCATACCAGACAAAACTATGACGTAGTCATCCTTTGTGAAGTCCTTACAAATATCAGCACATGAACTTAAAACTATTTCTAAGGGAGCATCAGGTTTAATTACAGAGGTTACGAAAAAATTCGGTCCAAGACAATTTTGCAACAATCTGCACATTCCATGCCCCGACTGATCCGCAAATATCATCACTCTTCTCCCCTGCTTCACCAGCATTTTATGGTTTGGGATAGCTTGTGTATTATTAATTAACTTTTCTTTTAGATAACCAGTATCTTGTAATAGTTTTTGGGGCTCTTCGTTGGCTGTATCCGATGATACAGTCGGATTCAAAACTATTTGTCTAGTTATAGTGAAATTGTCGTTTGATAAGACTTTCTTTCGAGGCGTAGATTTTTTAAGCGGTGCGTTACCGGAAATCAGTTTTAAGGTCTTGATTCGTGTATCGGCATTTAACAAAGCATTTTTCAAATCGGTATTCTCTAGACTCAACTTGTCAATTTCATTATTTGCAATCAAAAGCTGCGCCCTGAGTTCATCAATAGTATTTTTATAATCATTTAGCATACTGTGACTAAAGTGACAAGTACATGGCTCTAACGGCAAGCTGGTTGAACTTAGATTGACTATATTATTTGTTATCGATTCGTCCATTATTAGGCTAGTCTCTGAAGTACATTTCGGCAAAGTTTTGTTCCTTATAGTGACATTTTCCTTAATGATAGACGAATTTATTTGCGACGATACAACATTATTCTTATCAACTTGTTGCTGCTGTAATACCGGTAACTTCACTTTCGATTTCTTCAATGACTTGACGTCAATGCAGTCAGGACATTGCCATGTTTTTTTATTTTTTATTTCATTGTATTGGTTACGTTTAATTTTTGTACTCTCTAATTTCTTCTCACAAGTATCACATGTTATGAAATCTTTTTTGGAAGTGTCTGCTGTACACGCCTTTATTTTCGACGTAGACATTATAGTGCACTTTATGCTACTATTCAAATAACAAAAAGTTAACTGAGCACGGATTTGAAACCTCGACCCCACCTGTCTGAAGGCGACGTCTTAACCAGCACGCTACAGTGAACACTGGTAGGATTTTTGGTTCTAATCCTTCATACAATATTTGTAAACATTTATCACTTTCAACGTAGGTACTACATGACATTTATTGATCTTGTTATTTCATCACTACGTTCACTAATTAGTTTTTCTATTATAGTCTATCATTTCTAACTATAGGGGAAACTGGGGATACTTGATCCTTACGGGAGACTAGGTACACAAGATTTACAGAACCTGTATAAGCCGTATTTAGTTTTATAGTGGCAATATCGATTGTATATGGTACACGATAACTTTCTAAAGATGGTAAACCTATCATATTTGACACTTTGGCAAATGGCGGGCGAGTAAGTAATTGTTGCGGCAGAAAGAAAATTTTGATTAGTTTTTATTGTGACTAAACATTTATTTAAAATAGGACTTTTAAGTGTGTATGCATTTAATACTAGTCCTTATCTATATTATTAGCAATTCTTTACGTAATAAAGTGGTAATATTATAGACATTTGAAAATATTTTTGTTTTTAACCTCAAATAGCTCAGGGTATACTTGGTACACTTTATTATGGGAGACTTGATCCACCTGGCTCAAGTGTCCATTACCTTTTTTTTTTTCAATTCAATGCAGAACAATATACCAAGAGCCTACGAAACCAGAGAAGGTGCCCGAAAAATGGTGCCAGGGAACGAAAATAAAGCTAGTCCATGCCCTTAAAGTCGCACAGCGAGCAATTGAACGAGCTGTGCTATGAATGTCTCTGAGGAATAAGATCCGGAACGATGTTCTCCGTTCGATAACTAGAGTGGTCGACATAGCTCGCAGAAGCATGCGCCTTGAAATGGCAGTGGGCTGGCCACATCTCTGTAGGAGAACCGATGGTCGGTGGAGCAAACGAGTTGTGCTGTTAAAAATTTTCAAGCCGCCTAAAAAGGCTTTCAACTTGGCTTAACGACTGCCATTTTACTGGCAACCGGGATCAACTGCTTAACGTGCCTTCCGAAGCACGGAAACGCTCAAATAAATGTCACAAAGTGATCACATGGATGGTCACCCATCCAAGGACTGGCTCTTAGTGAAAGTAGCTACTGCAGTGATCGTTTACAGAACACTGAAACCGCGGGGCCACGAGCGCTACCAATAAACCGTGATATAGATAGATATATGAAGAAATATGTGATTTCGAAAATAATTAAACAGACAAGATATTTTTTATTTAACTCCTTAGTAAAGGTATCATGTGACCCTAAATATGGGAGACTTGTTCCCCCAGGATCAAGTCATCCAGACCGGGGGGATCAAGTCTTACGTATATAGGGGACACATGGTACGATTCCTTATTATTGATTTTAGTCAAATAACTACTAAATTTAGGTATTCATATCTTTGGCTCTTACAGCAATTATAAGCAAATAAATTTCACGTATTTTAGTACCAACAGTTTTTTAGAAGGATACTCAATATAGAAATTAGGGATAAAAAACAAAAGGGGGGATCAAGTGTCCCCAGTTTCCCTTAATTCGTTTGCAGCACTGCACTATTAATCTTAAAAAGTTACAGCTCACATAACAAACGCGATAGTGTTTTTTGTGCACATTTCCACTCACTAATCACTTGATTAATTCATTTGCCAACAATATCACGAATACATTGTATCACCTTTATTACTTTTGTGTACAATTTACTATTAAATACTCAAGACTTATCTATATATATAAAAATGTTGTGTGCGTTTGTGTATCTATTAAAAACTCAAAATTTACTGAATCGATTGAGCTCAAAATTGGACACGATATACAATAGGATTCAGAGATGGTTTTAGGCTACTTTATACACTTTTATCATAACAGCAATAAGAATAAAATAGCTTTAAAAAGTTATTTTACCAATAGATGGCGTTGGTCGTTTTTTTTACATTATATTCTGCCAGCTTCAGAACAAAATATTATAAACAACCTATTTAGAAGGTACCTACCAGATTGATGTTTTTTTAGAGAAGTTTGATTGCGGCCTCCTTGCATTCAGAATAATAAAAGAGAGTACTTACCTAATAAAGAGGTCAGATATGTTTTGCATGTTATTTTTGAACTTTTTGGACATTCCGAATTTTGGAGTTTTGGACTTTAGACTTTTGGAGTTTTGGAGTTTTGGACTTTCGGACTTTTAGAATTTTAGACTTTTAGACTTTGGAGTTATGGACTTTGGACTTTTGGACTATTGGACTTTTGAACTTTTGGACTTTTGGACTTTTGGACTTTTGTACTTTTGGATTTTTCGATTTTCGAGTTTTGGACGTTTGACATTTTGGACTTTTGGAGTTTCGGAGTTTTGGAGTTTTAGAGTTTTAGAGTTTTAGAGTTTTAGAGTTTTAGAGTTTTAGAGTTTTAGAGTTTTAGAGTTTTAGAGTTTTAGAGTTTTAGAGTTTTAGAGTTTTAGAGTTTTAGAGTTTTAGAGTTTTAGACATTTAGATTTTTAGATTTTGAGAGTTTTAGAGTTTTGGGGTTTTGGAGTTTTGGAGTTTTGGAGTTTTGGAGTTTTGGAGTTTTGGAGTTTTGGAGTTTTGGAGTTTTGGAGTTTTGGAGTTTTGGAGTTTTGGAGTTTTGGAGTTTTGGAGTTTTGGAGTTTTGGAGTTTTGGAGTTTTGGAGTTTTGGAGTTTTGGAGCTTTGGAGCTTTGGAGCTTTGGAGCTTTGGAGCTTTGGGGCTTTGGAGCTTTGGAGCTTTGGAGTTTTGGAGTTTTGGAGTTTTGGAGTTTTGAAGTTTTGGAGTTTTGGAGTTTTGGAGTTTTGGAGTTTTGGAGTTTTGGAGTTTTGGAGCTTTGGGGCTTTGGAGCTTTGGAGCTTTGGAGTTTTGGAGTTTTGGAGTTTTGGAGTTTTGAAGTTTTGGAGTTTTGGTGTTTTGGAGTTTTGGAGTTTTGGAGTTTTGGAGTTTTGGAGTTTTGGAGTTTTGGAGTTTTGGAGTTTTGGACTTTTGGACTTTTACATTTTTTTTTAAATGTACCCATCATTTAGTTTGTTACTCATTTCTCATAGGTACATAAAACCACAATAAAAAAGTCACAGCGAAGCGTGGCAGGGTACCGCTAGTATTTTATAAATAAACATTTATGAGAGCGATATAGACCCACGATATCGTGCGAGGGTAGTTATTATATATAGTATACAAACAAATTCTCTAAAATTGTGAGAAACGAATGTATAGATAATAATGGTAACTATTTTGAATAAATAAGTTTGTTAAAAATTAAAAAAATAAACAATTTAGATTTTCGGTACTAATCGGCAATTTCATACTTTAACCACTAATATTAATAGTATAGAATATATATACCTACCCAAGTATTATTAATGTAATATGTCTACTGTACGACACGACTACTTTACAATTTCGTAGTAAATATAAATATAAATAAATATTCACGGACATTTCACACAACGCCATCTGATCCCAAAGTAAGCTAGGAATAACCTGCTTGTGTTATGGGTATCTGACCACGGATATTAATACTTATATACTTTTAAAAACATACATATTATACATGGAAACACCCAGACTCTTGAGACAAACATTTAGGGGTCACACAAATATTTGTCTCCGGTGGGAATCGAACCCACGACCTACAGCGCCGCAGGCGGTATTACTACCGACTTTGCCACAGAGGCAGTCAGAGGCAGTAGTATACATATGACCGCAATTGCCCTGGAAAAGTACTTATAAGCGCTCACTAGAAAAGTACTTACACAGTGTGTTTCTTCATCGTTCGAAGTCCTGCCAAGTCACTGTTCTGTAAGCGGTCACTGTGTCTCCATATCGAGGTAGGGTTAATGGAGGATGATGGGTGACCGCATCTTCATTTGAGCGTTTTGACACATTAAGCCGTTACGTTACTCCCTAATGCCAGAAACATGGCAAACGTTATGCCAAGTTGAAGGCCTTATTGGCAACATCAATACTGCAGTAGGGTCACCATCTGCTTTAGGGGAGAAAGTACGATCGCTGAAATATGGACTATAATATGAGTCAGCTTAGTCCCCCTACAGAAAGGCGTGACTAAATTATGATTTATTTCTTCATTGTAGTAATAGGTTACGAACTATAGGATAGCGTAGGTAATAACCATTTTTTAGCAACAGTGGTGTAGTTTTTAGAGCAAGTTCATTGCCTGCCAAAATAATTGTTTATAGTTTGATTTTTGCTAACAACTTCACACCTATTTCAGCCCCAGCGTCCAAAAACCTTAAAATAAGAACTAAAAAATTAAAATAATATATTAGAAAGCTGTAAAAGAACAGCCTATGTCGATTATTATCAAGCTTAGAGACGCGCGAGGGATGCCACCTGCGCCGTGTCCCCTGCCTACGTCACGTCACGTCACGTCACGGCGGGACGTTAGGACACTGACGCATGCCTGGGCGGATCACCGTGCTGTGTCACTGTCGCTTATTTTTTGCATGTAAAGGTCGCCTATTTTGGGAAGTATTTAAAATACTTTTACATGTAAAATATGTCTATAAGCAACGGCAACCACTCTCAATCAGTTATTATAGATAAAATATATGGGTAATTTCATAACATTATCATATCCGTGTAATCAGGCACCATTTAGTAGGAGACTGATATTTGCATTAAAAGTTCCAGTCAGATTGTGACGCGACGACGCTACGTCGCTGTTCGCTGAGTGATGCCATCCATCGCTCACGATCAGACCCCCCATCTATCAGCGCGCGGCGGAGGCGGTGGCGGCGCTGCTCATTTGCACATTACATCCTTAATCAGCGACCTCGTTTCCTTTACTTATCTGTGTTCGATGAAACAACTTAGGTACCCAAGCTCTTACACTTTTATAAAGATCACTATTTTTGCCGGTGGTTTGAGTTACGATATTGATGTGAGCAAACTGTCCTCGCTGTCGATCCCTCATTATAAGCCAACAAAAATTCGTGAGATTATTTCATTATGGAGTTTAAGAACGAAATTTGTCGTTTAAGAAAAATTCACATACCGCAATGGCATTGAATGGTCCAGAAAATCTTATGAATTGTAATCAAATACAAGACCAAGTTTCACTTATCTTGGTCGAGTCGATCACGCTCAGTTTCTGTAGATAGCATTTTCCAGTCTCGAGGTTTGAGGCTTTCTATACCGTAGTAGACGTAGAGCAATGATACAACAAACTGTAAACCAATATCAACAAAAGCGGAATGCATTTTGTATTTTTCAATGTGCGCAGTGAATTTAAATACCCCATGGCTTACTCAAATAAGTGTATACCTCGGGCAAGGTTCGTAAATACGAGCCGCTGTCGATGGAAATGGAGCACTCGCTTTGCACAGCTTCTGTAGCAGCAATTCATTAAAGCGATGAAAATGCAAGATGCTTTTTCTCAAGCTTTAAGCAAATTATCTTAGACAGTCAAAAACAGCTTTACTACTGAAATCATAGGAGAGGAAGCAGCGGATGAGTGCCCGTAGAGCTTGAGTGGGAGGACGAAACTCGAATTTAATATAAGTTCACGGTGTGTGCGCTGTCGTCCGTCGGCATGAAATTAAAACCCGACTCTCCGCACTTAAATCCGTTTAGAGCTCTTAATGCGATACAGCCCGCGCGCATTTTGTTCGTCTCCGCGCAGCTACCCGCCGCCGTACCGAGCCCGGCTACGACACAATATCATATTTACTATTTTCTTCAGCGGCTGAATTGCTTTCCGTTTTGTGTTGCGACTCTTGAAGCGGCGGACTATAAGTTGTGAACTGTATTTTATAACTCGTTTCGAAATATAAATGAAATTCAGGCGGTTCCGTGAACGAGCGCCCACGCCCGCAGTGGAGAGGCGTCGAGCGAGCTACGAGAAGCGGCGATGGAGAAGGTCATCAATCGGATATTTATCTTCGACGCAGATAAATGTGATCAAATAATTCATAACAAAGCGGTGACCAGGACAGACGTACAACTGAGGGACATAAACCAAGAGTGGTGCAGTGTACACTCACCTGTTGGTTATCATGACTTATACATACATACATATCGTCACGCCTTTATCCCCGAAGAGGTAGGCAGAGGCACATTATACACCCACATTCCACCTTATGGTTTTATGTACCACGTAATGGGTGGTGAGCTTATTGCCATGTTGAAATGTACAGGCGCTAGTTGTGACGACCCACAGTTGACATTTTTCAAGCCGCACATAAGGCCTTCAACTTTACTTAACGATTGTCATTTTACAGATAACCGGGACCAAACGGCTTAAGGTGCCTTACGAAGAACGGAGGCGCTCGCAAATATTTGTCACAAAGTGGTCACGTTGTGTTCCCTCATTAAAGGACTGGCCATATTGATACTATAGTGATCCTTTACAGAACACTGAGACCACGGGGCCACGAGCGCTTCTTAAGTTAGTATAGGGTTTCATTAAGAGTTTTCCTTCGTTACGCAATGGATCAGTATTCCCTCAGTCGCCTCTTGCGACACCGTCGTCGGTGTGAAATGGGGTGGCGAAATTTCGTACTCTATCCCGTTGCCACACGGGGCCATATAACGTCGCCACACGGACCTCTATCTCGTCGCCACACGAGGCTGGCTGATAATTTATGATTGTGATAAATTTAAAATTGCAACATCACTGAGTTTAGGGTGTGGGAGACTCTCACTCATACAAGGTATTCAGACTACCGAATAAGTCTATAACCAAACGAAGATCAGTTGTGCGTTTATGTGAAAAGTAGGTAAGCTATTTCAGTTCTCAGTAGTTGAACAAGCTATGGCATAAGGCGGCCCATAGGATTACCTTCCAGTACAGAGTAGAACCATTTCTAGTCAAGTGCATTGAATGCGATAAGCGTCCCCTCTCGCGATCGTACCTTCGGTCCTTCACAGCACTCACGTCGAGAGCGCAGCCGGCGCGGCGCGGCGCGGCCGTGTCCTCGAGGCGGGCAGGGCGCCGCCACTCGCGCTCTTCGCTCTTTACTTGCTCACGAGTAACTCTCGTTGACTAATGGGAACTGAATTATTGATGCTTTGTTCCGCGGGACAACTGGGAAAAAAAGTCTCACTAGTTCCGCCACGGAACTACTTCAACGGAACAACTGGGAATAATCGGTTGTACTTTGTATTCCTTTACTCGTATCTAGGGTTCCGTAGTAAACAAGGTCCAGTCCATTTAAATACCCCATGGCTTACTCAAATAGGTGTATACCTCGGGCAAGGTTCCTGAATACGAGCCACTGTCGATGGAAATGGAGCATTCGCTTCGCACAGTTCCATTTCCATCGACAGCGGCTCGTGCTTTGTATTGCGACGCTTATCGCATGCTTCCTTCCGGTATATAATCAGCCTACGGCAATCCAGTGCTGAACGCAGGGCTTTTCCAAATTATGTCACAATACACGGTCCTGCGGTATAATTTTATTGTGTTGTATGTATTAAAATTTATTTGTGACTATCTATACTAATATTATAAAGCTGAAGAGATTGTTTGTTTGTTTATATGGTTGAACGCTAAGATCTCAGGAACTACTGGTTGGATTTCAAAAATTCTTTTACAGTTTGGTAGTCCATTTATTGAGGATGGCTATAGGCTAGACGAATAGGGGCGAAGCAGCCATCAATAATGTTTCGAAAACGGGGAATATTTTTACCGTCTGAGAGCTTCCAAGGCGCACGCTGCGTAAAAGATACGTAAAAATTGTGTATTATAATATTGTATCTTTCACACAACTCCACATAGTGCTATAGTGGAAGAGATTGAAAAAACTGAAAATAAGGTATATGGCGAAATCATAAATGTAAAATTTGGACCTGATAAGAAGCCTACCTCTACATTCTTTGTCAACCTAGTTCCGAATCCAAACAACATTGCCGTTAAGGCTATAAAATATATTTATCATCAGTCGATTGTAATTGAAGAACCAAAAAGACGAAACACTGTGCCTCAATGTCAACGATGCCAACAGTACGGGCACTCAAAAAATTATTGTATGAGACCCTATCGTTGTGTGAAATGCGCAGAAGCTCACAAAACATCTGACTGTCCAAAAAAAGATCGCACTACACCGGCGAAGTGCGCCTTATGTGAAGGTTCACATCCTGCAAACTACAAAGGATGCGCTGTATACAGAGAAATCCTGCTCAGGAAAATAGGCAATAGAAGTACAGCACCATTACCACCAAAACATTTATCTGGTAAAAACCGAAATTCGAAAGAGTCAGATAAGCTGCCAAGTCACCATGTTGTTCAGGACAGAAACACACCAATGTATTCGGAAGTAGTCAAAATTCAACCGACACTAGAAACATTACTCACACAACAAGCTGAAAAGCTAGACAAACTATTGGACCAGATGTCAATAATGATGAATCTGCTCACAACAGTCATCAACAAGCTTGTCCGATAACATGTTCACACTCCGAGTGGCGACCTGGAACGTGAATGGATTGATCAAGCATAAACATGAAGTAGAGATATTCCTAACACAACATGATATTGATGTGCTTCTGGTCTCTGAATCACATTTGAAACCAAACCATTTGTGATAAGGCTGCTTTGAGTATTACCAATCTCATACAGACCGCGGCATGGCTGTGTACACCAACATCTGAAAAGCCAACGAAGAAAAATATTCCTAAAAATATAAAGGACATGGTTCGGGAAAAGAGGCGACTTAGGAGAGTATGGCACAACACTCGTCATTCCTCTGATAAGCGAGACTTTAATAGAGCGGCTGCGGATCTGAAATTACACATTAAGAAAATAGAAAATGAAACCTTGTGGGACAGATTGGAGAATCTTGATGCGACGGCAAGAAACGAATACTCGCTCTGGAAAACTGTGAAAGCCAGCAAAAATGCACCACAACTGGCACAGCACCCTCTAAAACTGGACTCTAGCCAATGGGCTAGAAAAGACGAAGAACGCGCTGAAGCGTTCGGATCCTTCCTGGCTGAAGTATTCACTCCTAACGCTGCAGACGCACCTAATGAAGACGACATTCGTAAATATCTTGAGACAGATCTACAACTTAGTCCGCCATTGAGGAGCTGCTCGCCGAACGAAATATGGAAAATCATAAGAAGTCTGGAATTAAATAAGGCTCCTGGATATTGCTTGCTAACGGTCGAAATCCTGCGACAATTGCCTAAAAAAGCTTTAGTTTTTATTTCACAACTCTTTAATGGAATATTAAGGACCGGCCATTTCCCGGGTATATGGAAGGTCTCGGAAATTATCATGATCCTGAAACCTGGAAAACCTCCACATTCAGTGTCATCGTACAGGCCAATAAGCCTCTTGCCTGTTATGTCAAAGCTGTTTGAGAAAGTTGTCTCACAGAGATTAAACTCTATACTCAGAGATGGCAATTTGATACCACAACATCAGTTTGGGTTCAGAGCGGGACATTCAACTGTGGAACAGGTTCACAGAGTCGTGAATAAAATACGTGATGCACTGGAAAGTCAAGAGTACTGCTCGGCTGTTTTCCTGGACGTGCAGCAGGCATTCGACAAGGTCTGGCATCAGGGTCTGTTGTATAAGATGAAGAAGCTACTTCCACATAACTTGTACGTCCTTCTAAAGTCATACATAGAGAACAGAATATTTCGAGTAAAAATAAATGACTCATACTCCAAATTCTATGATGTAAAGGCTGGAGTACCCCAGGGTTCGGTATTAGGACCAACTCTGTACCTAATTTACACATCAGATCTACCAACAACCAGAGGGGTGCTCTCTGCCACCTACGCGGATGACACAGCTGTCTTGTGCAATGACAGGGATCCTCATAAAGCTTCAACAAGGCTACAAAAACATCTGAACAGGGTGGATGCATGGATGAAAGCATGGAGAATAAAAGCCAGTGCTAACAAATCGACGCATATAACATTCTCATTGAGAAAACTAGACTGCCCTCCTGTCAGACTCGGGCAAGATACACTTCCACATGCTGTCACAGTTAAGTATCTGGGCATGCACCTTGACAGAACTCAAACATGGAGATATCACATCATGAAAAAGCGCGACGAGCTTAACATACAACTCGGTAAACTCAAGTGGCTCTTGGGAGGATCATCGCCAGTATCCCTAGAAAACAAGCTGCTGATATATAAAGCAGTATTAAAGCCTGTTTGGTCGTACGGTATTGAACTGTGGGGCTCAGCAAAGAACTCAAATGTGGAAATCCTGCAACGGTTTCAAAATAAAGCCCTAAAAACCCTTTCAAACGCCCCGTGGTTTATCAAAATCTTGGAATTACATGAGCACCTACAGGTAAATACTGTAAAGGAAGAGATAGAGCACAGAATAAAGACTTACAGAAACCGAATTGAGGCACACGAAAACAGCTTAGCCTCAGCTTTAGGCAAACTACCACAAAAGAAAAGGCTCAAACGAAATCATATATGGGACCTTGTCGCAGTGACAAAATAGAAGGAAATAAATTAAAGAGAGGTAGATTCTTCATTGGAAGAACAAACTTCACCTGCCAAACCATCCTACAACAAATCTGTTAATGGTTTGTTAAACCGATCGCAAGATATGACGGAGAAGAAAAAAAAAAAAAAAAAATAATAATATTGTATCTCTTAAAAAGTTCTAAAAAGAAGTTCGCGGCAGCATAATTATGTATGTCTATCTTTTAAGGTTCACTCACAATAATCTAATTGGTCGGTTCGCTCACAATATTATAAAAGTGAAGAGTTTGTTTGTCCTAGGATCTCAGAAACTACTGGTTGCATTTCGAATATTATTTTACAGTTTAATAGTCCATTTATTAAGGATGGCTAATAGCGATATAAAATCACGCTAATGCGAATAGGAGCGGAGCAGTCATAAATAATGTTTCGAGAACTGGGAAAATTTATTTCTTTTGAGAGCTTCCACTGTGTACGTTGCGTAACAGCATATGCCTATTTTTTAAGGTTCACTTACAATAACCCCTTTTAATAAGTTTTGAAGTATGAGCGATGCGACGGGAGTAAACGTGGTCTGCAGTGGTACCCACTCAACTGCACGATAAAAACCGACCAAGTGCCAGTCAGACACATATGAGTTCCGTACCAAAAAAGGTACGGGTTGAAGTAAATGCAACGAGAAACATTATATCACTTTACATATTAATACCACACCGCTCTCCTTCTAACTCTCATGTGCCGCTAACGAAGTTGCGCGGGTCAGCTAGTAATGTATATGTATACAAATACATTTTATAATAGGTACCTACATTGTCTGTGTCGTGCCTATACTCCAGTTTTTAATTATGTGCACTAAAGTGAGAGAAGATCCACGTCCAGACCTGCTGACCCATCGCTGCGTCTTTCTGTGAAAGCGGGAGGGAGCAGGAGAGAACCCATCACCCGAGTTCCGAGGACATCGTAGACTTGTCTTCGTCAAGCCCTGTATCAGCCTCCATGACCGGGGGCCTGAAGACGATAAGGGGGCTGCTCACCGTCCTTACAGAAGCAGGCCCTAGACGACAGCGTGACGTGAGAGATTAACGCACGCCTCCCCCCCCAAGTAGCGGGATAACACCCAAAGACGCGAGAGAGCACCGGAACATTGCGGCTACCACTGCGGCCTCACCTAGGGGGGTGGTGAGGCCGCAGTGGTAGCCGGAATGTTTGTTGAGAATGCTGGGGTCATCCTTTTGAGGAAACGTGAGGTATAAGTCGGTGGGAGTCCGGCAAAGCATCCAGGTAGGATTTGGCTCACGAGTAAAAAACACGTACTGACCTAAATTTCGTACAGAGTACGAAATCCTACATTGCGTGTACCCGACTCGCACTTGCCCGATTTAAATGTTTCCGCTACATTCTCATTCACTTGCATTTGCATGAACACAATTGCGAAGTATGACTCCGCCCGCCTTCGCACGACTCGATGAGAGCGACTTTCCGTCACACTCACTGCCCAAGGCGTCTACAGCTGTAGACCATGCAATAAATATCACTCGAAATATATTTTTTCACTTATTTAAATACTCACTAGGAATAGAAATGACGTAGGTAAGTTGCAATCATTTTTAAAACGAAGTAAGTATTATGCATTGAACTAATACTACTACGTATGGAACAGACATCGCGAAAATTTGCAACGGTGAGGTTGAGCCGATCGGCTCATGTGCGTTCAGTCGCTCGGCTAACTGCGTAGTAACCGCCCGCAACAATCGCTTGTAAAAATGCCATCGTGTGTGTTAAAACAGTGTAAAAACAATACAACTACCACGAAAAAAGATAGTGGTGTCACTTATCATCGGTAACTAAACAAAATATCAAGTAAATTACATTTGTTTCCAGTATTATAGAATAATTTTAATGCCCATTACTCCCCGAAACTTATGAATGAAATCATAGATCAATAAAAGTGACCTGCTCAGATACGTCACGTAGGTACTAATGTTGGTTGAACTAAATTGTAATGATACATTTTATCTGAAGAGCAGTTATTTATTTAGAATTTTTAAATGTATTTCGTAGTTTGAAGTCGGTATATTATAATAATAGAAGAGATTATTATGATTTAAGTAACTATAAACATGTAAAACTAAAAATTTTAAATAAACCTTAAACTTCATACTTATAGAATTCGGGACTTCACGCGAAACACATTTACTTACATTTACAGAAAATGTAAGTAAATGTGTTTCGCGTGAAGTCCCGAAATCTATAAGTATGAGTGTAGAAAACCGCGATAGTTTAAAAATAATAAACCTTAAACTTGTAGTTTTAAAGTATATTTATCAAAATATGGATTACTAGCACATGTTCAATCATGTTTTACCGCCTGAAAGAAATAGTCTTGATTATATGTATGTACCTAATTTCATTGTTCTAATTCAACGAAAAATATCGTACAAATTTTGATTGCCTGGAGTATCTCACCGTTTACGAGTAAAATAAATAATCGAATTTTGGGTGAAAAACGGAACCCTATTCATAACACTTCACTGTCCGTCTGTTGAAGGTCTTTATAGGCGGCTTGAAAAGTTTCAACAGCGAAGAAACTGCGCCTGTCTATTTCAACACGGCTCACCACCTATTACGTGGGACAAATTCTAAAATGGTGAATAGTGGGCATATAATCTGTGGGCCTCTGCCTACCCTTACGGGGACAAAGGCGTGACCATATGTATGTATATTACTTCCTAAAAAGACATATAGAAAAACCCTAGAAAAGTATATTATTTAAATCTGATAAATAAATTACTATTCTGGAAGTAATAATTCAAATAACCTTTGGGTAAAAACGTATGAGTGTCCAGTCTATAGTGTATAATCTTTTTAAGTGACTTGTTCTTAGAATACGTTGAAGGATACGCGTAAGCGCCGTGATATTCCCGGCGCCTAAGACCCTTTGGTCGTGAAAACACTATTACTAAGAAGCGGTCTAGCGCTTGAATATTTATACTACGATTAAACGACTAATTTTTTGTTCAATCGCTGCAAAAGCGAACTTTATGCTTGCTAGCTTACTTGTGGCAAAAGGCGCACGTTTTTTGTTCTGGATAGCTTCTCTATACGTAGTAATAATCCCACCAAAAACATCCCTGTTGAAAAGGAGGCCAAGTTCCTATGGGCTAATTGTTCGCCTAAAAAAGGGTTGAAATCCAATCCTATGCCAAGTTTAGATGTACTTTATAATTAAAATCGATCATAATAATACGTAGGTACCTACTTGGTTAAAAATATCTTAAATAATGATACTTCTAAATTCGAACTTGGCAGGTTAATTTAATTATATACATAATAAATTTAATTATACAATTAATCAAGTGTTACGTACTGCACGAAAACCTGCCAAGTTCTAATTTAGAAGTATCATTATTTAAGATATTTTTAACCAAGTAGGTACCTACGTATTATTATGATCGATTTTAATTATATAGTACATCTAAACTTGGCATAGGATTGGATTTCAACCCTTTTTTAGGCGAACAATTAGCCCATAGGAACTTGGCCTCCTTTTCAACAGGGATATTTTTTTCCCCCTTTCCCAACCAACCACCTGAGTTATCCACCTGGTTGGTCAGTTAGGAATAAAAGTTCCTAACCACCCACCTCGTGCACCTGGTTGGTCAGTTAGGAATAAAAGTTCCTAACCACCCACCTGGGACTGTATAAAATAAATAATGTTTATAATGTCTACTTTATCAATATACCCACATGTCTATATGGCAAAACAAATGCAGATCAGCAAAACAAATGAAGAGCGACAAAACAAATGAAGATCGGCAAAATAAATGACTGTCGGATAAACAAATGACCGTTGGATAAACAAATGAAGATCGACAAAACAAATGAAGATCGACGAAATAAATGAAAATCGACAAAACAAATGAAAATCGACAAAACAAATGACGGTCGGATAAACAAATTACGGAGGCAATTTGATAAGATCAAAAAATATTTGCAACCATATTTTGTAATCTAGATGAAATTAAATAAATATTATGCATGTCCATAAGGTCGAGAATTGCTTGCACCTATTTTTTTAAATGGTTAAGCATCTAGATTAAAAAAAATGGGTGCAAGCAAATTTCAACCTTATGAACAAGCATAATATCTATTATTTTTTTTATATATTCGTGATAAGTGATGTCTATAAACGCCTTAAATCACATTTTTAGAGAAATGTCATTAAGGTCGAGATTGGCTTGCACCTATTTTTTTGAATGGCAATCGCATCTAGATTACAAAATATGGCAGAGTATTTTTTGATCTTCTCAAAACAAGACTATAAGCATTAGTCTTGTTTTTTTGATCTGCATATGTTTTTTCGATCGTCATTTGTTTTGCCGATCGACATTTTTGTTTATCCGACCGTCATTTGTTTTGTCGATTTTCATTTGTTTTCTCGATCTTCATTTATTTTGTCGATCTTCATTTGTTTTGTCGATTTTCATTTGCTTTGTCAATCTTCGTTTTTTCGATCGTGATTTGTTTATCCGACCGTCATTTGTTTTTGTCGATTTTCATTTATTTTGTCGATTTACATTTGTTTTGTCGCTCTTCATTTGTTTTGTCGATCTTCATTTGTTTTGCTGATGTTTATTTGTTTTGCCATATAGACATGTAGGTAAATTGATAAAGTAGACATAATGGACATTATTTATTTTATACAGTCCCAGGTGGGTGGTTAGGAACTTTTATTCCTAACTGACCAACCAGGTGTACGAGGTGGGTGGTTAGGAACTTTTATTCCTAACCGACCAACCAGGTGGATAACTCAGGTGGTCGGTTGGGAACGGGGCGTTTTTGGTGGGATTTCAATACTTTTTTTCAAGAAACCGTACCTATTTTTTCTGTAATAAGCTTTAAAGTGTGCATTATGTATACATGACATTATTTTATACCCCCTCCCCCTCTCCTCCCCCCTCCTCATTGTATTCTCATTTTATCACTGATTCATAAATATTTTTATAAAAAAACCGATTTTCGACTAAACCAACTCAAGCGTTATAATATGAAGTCCACGTTTAAAGCTTACATACTTCTTAATAATATTCGTGAAAAATTTTCAGTTTAATCAATCCAATAGGTTAATCTCCAATTTACATAGTTTATTAGCCTTCTGCGTACCCCCAAGGTTGTTAAGTGTGATTATATATAAATGTATATTAATGTCATTACATTAAAATATAGCTTATGTTTAGAATATAACCCAAGTGCCAAGTGCGAGTCGGACTCCCGCACGGAGGGTTCCGTACAAAAAAACAACAAAAAGTCGTACCTTTTTGTTGCATGGGAGCTCCCCTTTTTTCTTTTTATTTAACGAGATGGAATATCCTTAATGGATGATATACTTCTCTCTCTAAACAAGACAAGCTCTCGAAAGGATGTCCTAGTAAAGGTCCATTTTGTTTCAATTATTATTTTTTTATGAAAATACAATGCTCGATATTCTGTGAGTATTTCAAGCGTCTACTGGTTGCCCTCATGACCTATTAACACAGAGCAACGCGCGCCTTAGACAGTTCGCGTTGCTCTATAGTGTTATACAACGCGCGTCTTTAGACAGTTCGCGTTGCACTATAGCGTTATACAACGCGCGTCTTTAGACAGTTCACGTTGCTCTATAGTGTTATACAACGCGCGTCTTTAGACAGGTCGCGTTGCTCTATAGTGTTAACTATCCTTGTATAGATCCTCTACGGTAGGTACAGTATATATTTCAAAAAGAGTTTGCGAACTCTATGTTTAATTTCTTTTTCAGAATATTGATGACATTTGAATGACGACATTATAAACACGATATCTACGTCTACAACATAAATTGTGTGTTTGTACGTAAATTGTTTATACTGGAGAAAAATCTAAAATATGGACTATTTGTTTACTATTTCCTATGAAATAGCTATCTTTGAAATATTACACCTACCTAAAGTAATCTGCTGAAAGCGTTGTTCACTTTTTAAAGAACAAATATTTACGATGAAAGTCGAAAAATAAGTTAGTATGTGACCCGTATAATGTTCAATCATGGCGACACGAAATTAATTTCATTGAGCAACATTTGATTGTGCTATACCTCCTAAAGTATTCATTTAATTTGCATGCTGTAAAGGGAATGAATGATCTTGATGAAATGTTCAAATTAACTAACGTATTTAAACTGTGAAGGATACCTTATTACCGAATATATAAGACAAAATCGCTAAAAAACACGTTTGTTGTATGGAACCCCCCTTAAATATTATTCTGTTTTTGTTTTCAGTATTTGTTGTTATAGCGGCAACAAAACACATAATCAGTGAAAATTTCAACTCTCGCGTCCACAGTGATCTTCCATCGCGTTCGGTCTTGGGCTTCCCGTTTCATCTCGCTCCAGGTCTTTCCAACGTTCTTCGCCTCGTCCGCCACTGTGCGCTTCCAAGTTTGTTTGGGACGGCCACTTGCGCTTTCCTTGAGGGTTCCAATCCAGCGCCTGTTTTGGGATGTGATCGGAACCTCTTCGGAGGGTTTGGCCAATCCAGTTCCACTTGCGACGCTTTATCTGCAGGGCGATCGGGTGTTCGTGGCAGCGCTCCAAGAGCTCTTCGTTGGAGATTTTCTCGGGCCAGTATATGCCGAGAATGCGACGCAAACAGGTGTTAATGAAGACCTGGAGCTGGCGCGAGATGATCTTGGTGACCTTCCACGTTTCGCACCCATATAGCAGGACGGATTTGACATTGGCCCGGAATATCTTAATTTTGACTCGGCGCGTAAGTTTCCGTGACTGCCACACAGGCCGAAGTTGTGCGAAGGTTGCTCGAGCTCTGGCAATGCGTGAAGTGATGTCATCTTCAGTACCTCCAGATTCTGACACGACACTTCCGAGGTAGGTAAATTTGTGGACGCGCTCCACATCCTCTGCACCAATCCGAAATGGCGTGCTGTTATCCACTCCAGATCGCATTTCTTGGGTCTTCCGAATTTCTTGAATTTCAACTCTCTAGCTATCACCGTTCATGAGATACAGCCTTCTGACGGACAGACAGACAGACAGACAGACAGACAGACGGACAGCGAAGTCTCATGAATAGGGTCCCGTTCTTTACCCTTTGGGTACAGAACCCTAAAAAGGATGACTCACGCTACGCCCTGCCGGGTAGTGCCGGCCGCAGCAAGGTCAATATTATATATATTTTGTGTGAACAAACTCACATTAAACCATAGATTTAGAATTTTTCGCGCTAAATCTATGCGTTAAACAAACCAAGCGGCAACTGAGTGACAGCCGAACTACGGAAAGCGTTTGGAAACAACTCGGTCCCGCCTCGGCTCGGCCACGGCCCGTTGCATGAATACAGTGCCGCCGAGCTTCGCGCGAGCAGTCGTGAATGCAACCGGCTCGGCGACCGTGCTACGGCCGACGCTCGGCTCGGACCCGGTACGGTCTAGCGTGAGTCATCCTTTAGAATGCTTGCTGATCTCTAAACTACTGGACGGATTTGATCCAAATATTTCACAAATATGAATAACAATATTCAATGTGCAGTATTGACTTTTCCATAATTTGTATGTATAGAGCATTTGATTGACATTAGTCAAAACATTGACAACATCTATCTCAAATCTGATTGAGTTTTTAAACATGACATGTGTGAAAATAAAAAGTAAATTAAATCAAAAGAGTCCTCTCATCTCTAAGAAGTATTGATACAAATTCGAATCAAAACCCCCCGAAGAAAACAATTGTTACCCCCTTTTAGCCATGTTCTGGAATGAATTTCAATAAAATACGAAACACATCTTCCATCAATTATGTTAGAGATGATTTATGCAAAATTTGAAGAAGATCCGACCAAGGAATCCTGTGGTCCCATACAAACTTTGTAACCCTTTTCCAACTCACGCTTGACCGATTTCTTAAATTTCTCAATTTTTCATTAATCTACATATAACATCCGATCTGTGTGCCAAATTTCATAACGCTAGGACAATTGGAAGTGGCCTAGAGGTTTTGATGACCGGTCAGTGAGTGAGTCAGTCAGTGCCAAAATTAGCTATATTCACAGGGTCATATTTCAGGATCTACTAAAGCTACATCTATGAAATTTGGTACACTGCCTTAGTACTAGTATATAATTGCGTACGTACAATTTTATTTCTGTACTTGCAATAGGCACTGAGCTACAGGTCAAAAGTGGGTCGAAGCGGTTCTTGTAAATAGAGTACGGCATGCGCTCGGCCTGTTGCTGGAACTTGGCCTGCGCACTGCCGTGCGCTTAGATTACTCAAAGGTATTATGACTCTAATTTGAATCGTTAAAAAACTGAAGTATAAATATAATGTTAACAGGATGAACGTATATTAGGGAAATTGGATTGGGGTAGCGTCGCGTGGGCCGGGTGTTGCCATGTGCCTAATCTACACAATTTATGTGAGTAATTTGTCGGTGCGTCTGTTTGTCTGCTCCAGTAAGCTGACGTATGCATCATACCAAAATATATTTTTTTGGGAAGGTATTTTTGCGTACCTACTACGGCTATCTATGTAGGAGAAATGGAGAGGATGACGACCAGTTCACATATTTTATGGTCATCTCATTAGGCACTAGGTGATGTTGACATGTGTACGAGCCTAGGGATGACGGCAACGGTAGGAGTGAAGTGTGGTCAGGGTCATTGAAGTACAGTTTCAAGACGGTATAACTAGTTCTCAGGTCGCATGCAGCCAGGAACATTTGTCTTTGTGGTTTCAGTTGATTCAAGATCTCACCGCTGACAGATTATAGTCCTATCAGCAGTGAGATTGTCATGTGAGACTATGTAAATGTAATGGCTATTCTCCTAGGCACAGAATATAGGTTGTTATGCTGTGCCTAGGGGGTTGCTTTTGAAATAGTTTTGTTAAATATAATGAATTGCTCGGACATACCTAATAAGTAGTTAGTAGATGAGTCCGAGTAAGTACCGATCCATATTTTTAAGTATTTAACAGAATTATTAATGAGTACAAAATGCCACTGTTATCAAATTCTATGCTAATTTCCTTCGCATAGAATTTTAAAGAAACAATCTCGATTTGCTAAAGGAGTCTTCAAACTTTTGTATTTTGAAGGCATAAAAGTTTACAAAGTGGTGTGGGAATTGTAGCGGTAATCGCGGCAGGCGACGTATTACGCGACACAAATCTGTCAAGCTATCACGAGGTGTCACGCGTGTCGCGGCTGGAAGGGGAAGGGAGGACACCGTGGTGGAAAAGTTTTGTGACGTCAACGGTAAGCGTTAGTGATACAAAAGTACGTGCCAAATTGAGATAGTGAAAAATTGCACACAAAATTAAAAGCGTTGCCACATATTTTATGACAGAAAGCATTAATAACTAGGTACCTATTCATGGAGAAAAGAAAACACATGACAAATCGGATCGATTGCCGCGGGCGAATGTTGGGGGCGGAGCTAGAAGGTCAAAGGTAGTAACCATGTGTGCAGCAACCTGACAGGAGGTAGGTACATCATACACCATCCGAGACCACTAGGCGGACGTGACCTCGTAGGTAGCATTTTTGTTTTTAACGTGAGGGAAAATACTCATGGATGCTATGCAAGACTTCTACCGACTAAAAAACCTCACGTATCCTGCCTACGGTTGGAAGCCCCGGCTAAGCCCTCGAAAGGATACGCCAGGAACGTCGTAGGTAGCATGCTATCGTCGTCGTATCGAGTCCCACTGCGCATTTTTGTTTTTAACGTGAGGGAAAATACTCATGGATGCTATGCAAGACTTCTACCGACTAAAAAACCTCACGTATCCTGCCTACGGTTGGAAGCCCCGGCTAAGCCCTCGAAAGGATACGCCAGGAACGTCGTAGGTAGCATGCTATCGTCGTCGTATCGAGTCCCACTGCGCCGCCGCGCCGGCACTTACAATATGAATACAATAATGCGATATCAGTGAAGAGATAGTTGCAAAGGTAAACTCCTCGCGAGCAATCGCGATCGAAATGAACAACAATCACATTACAAGAGTCACCTCATCGAGCGGCGCGCTAACCGAGTTTCGTTTGTCAAAACCCGCCTTAAGTTGTATTAGTTCTCAACTAGTCGTGAAAGGCGTGAACTCGCACAAAAGTGCGACTTCACGCCTTTTAACTCGATTAGTATGAACTACGAGCATCGTCAATTTTTAACGTCGCGTCTCTATTGTGCGCCGTTCATATGAAAAGCTCGTAATTACTGGTCTCACCACCTAAGAAAAATGTTTAGTACAATATTTCATAAGAACGGAAAAGAAATGGAGCAAAATAAGTTAGTGGTGTAACATAGTCGCTCCGCTCCGCCTCAGTGTGGTACTGATCACACAATTATGGCTGACGGCGGAGCTTGCGATAATCCTCGCCGGTAAAAGCATTAAAAAAAGTAATTACTCGTTTCGTATAATGGGTTTTGTTATTTTAATTATTTCTCGGCCGAGTTATGAATGCGGGCTGTACGTTTACGAGGGCTCGTAAAGCGTCGGCGCTGGGCCGCCCTCCGCCAAGGGGCGAGAGTACGGGCATAAAAAAAGCAGTCCCAATCATGGGCGCCTGTGCCAAGCCAGCTCTAAGCGCTGCGTGCGCCGCGTCCGATGTAAAGTCACAGCGACATCTAGCGATTGGAGGCCACCGTCTCAGTCTGTAAGACGGTCCTCAAGTTGGCGGCCCTATAATGTGCCTCTTCACGCTCCGCTTGAAGAACCGGATTGTAAGAGGAGGGAAACACGTGCGCTGGCAGGTCGTTCCAGGTTTTTATGGTTCGACAGAGAAAGGATCTTCTGAATCGTTCAGTTCTAGCGAATATTCTCTCCACTGTGTAAGAGTCGCACCTCTGTCCAGCACGCGTTGTTGGGGATCGGAAAGGAAAGGGCGGTATAAGGTTGAAGAGTTCTTCAGAACACTCATCGTGATAGATACGGTAGAATGCAGCCAAAGACGCAATAGTTTTTCGCTGCGCCAACGGCTCCAGACTTTCCATAACCTCCTGGCAGTTGATAATGCGAATAGCTCGCCGCTGCATAGAGTCCAGCGCGTCAAGCAAGTACCTCGCGGAGTCGTCCCAAAGGTGAGAACATTATTTCACGCATGGACGTATTTGCGTCTTGTACAGCATGCACCTCTGGTTTGGAGTAAAAAACCGCTTCACCTTGTTTAGGACTCCTAGTTTTCTTGAGGCTAGCCCAATACATCGCTCAATATAATATTTGTGATTGATCTCGGGCCGGACGTCTATGCCAAGGATGTCCAGATTGTCCCCAAGTGAAATCGTTGTATTCTGAAGAGAGGGTAAGGGAAGGAAGGGGGATTTTTTTTTGCTGTAAACGCACACGCCTGTGTTTTACGGACATTGAATTCAACCAGGTTCTCGGATCCCCATTGGGAAATGCGGTCCAGAACCCCGTCAAGATAGCCACAAGTTGCCGTCTCTTCTCCTCAACGTCGGATCTCCCTGCCGCTGGACGGGCCGAGTAACTTCCGTGCAGAGTGCTATCGTCTGCATAGCAATGAATCCTGCCGAGGGACAGCGTGTCATTGATATGCAGAATAAAGAGGGTTGGGGACAACACAGATCTCTGTGGTACCCCGCCATTAACCTGCATAAAACAGGAAGCTTGGTATTTAACGTAAGATACCGTAGCCGAAAATATGGTTAGAAATTTTTTCACATATTAACTAGGGGTAGGGTCTTCAAATAGGCTATATTAATATATAGCCTACATCTCATCTCTCATCTTATCTCATCATATATCACGCTACATATCCTAGGGGTTAAGCAGAGAGCAATCAAAATGGCATTATATATAACATAATTTTCAAGCGTACGAAGTCGCGGGCAACAGCTAGTTAAAAATATATTAATTTCACTTAGGCATATACAGATGCACTTGTAAAACGTCCCGGATATAAACCGAAGTATTACCACCAGTTCACAACGCGACCGTCCTGAAAATAACTGTCTAAAAACTCAGACAAACATACAGACGAACAGACATACAGACGGACAGACAAACAGACGGACAGACAGACAGACGGACGGCAAAATCTCAGTTTCATGAGATGTTCATATTCCCGTTTTTTGCCCTTTGGGTACGGAACCCTAAAAATATAGTAGTGTAAAATATAGTTACGATGAAGCGACCGAACGCACCTCTCCGCGTACTGTACACTTTCCATCATTCCTCCCGTGGTTAGTACTTACCGACCGTACTGTGTCAGTAAACCTTCTGTACATTATGTAATGTCATCAACGGTACTCGTAGACAGAGAGTCTTGACGTAGTGTGTACGTCACGTTAAATATGTCTGAGTTGTACGACCTTTCACTAAAGCTATGGGAGTGCCGCTACCGCTGACCCGAGCCAGGCAGCGCAGCTTTCCTGTGTCCTAAAGTGAACAGCGCACAATTAATAATTATGATTCTCCATCGTAAACATTTTACAAGCGCGACTGCTGTTTGTTGATACAGAGACAAACCTAAACCAACACCTTTATTTCTTTGCGTTTGTTTTATCTGTGAACACAGCCCTTGTACAGTATTTAAATGTAGGCCATTAAACGTTCATAACTCCTGTCAAGCCTCCGTTTGTATAATGTGGCGAGCTGCTTAGTGGGTCGTCATTTGTAATAGAAAATACTCGATACTTGGGTAGGTAATGTAGGTATTTAAACTTTCATGGTCACTGACACTATTGTTATTCTCAATTTGGTTAGGTACTTAAAAAAAGGTAAACAAACCGTAAAAAGGGTTCTTTTATAGAGGCATTTCACGTTCCGAAATAAAAAATAATCAAATTGATAATATAAGAATTAATAATCTTTTTTTGTCTTATATTTATCATAATTTGTTAATAATAATAATAAATTATTTATTTCGGACCATGATCCATAGTGTTTTAGTAACATAATTCTTACAACTAGTGTTAGTAATATTTTCGTACACAGACATTACAACAATGATATGTATGAGACCATCATACTACTAGGACACTGAATGCCTCGCATGCAGTCCTATCCAACGTCCGAGCATTGGACAGTCCCATCCGTCGCACAAAACGCCCAAGATGCTGTGTGAGCTGCCCCGTATCCTGCGCAGGAGAGATGCACTCCGTTTTCGGATGATTGCACGAAAGTCGTCAACCCTTGCCTCCGCGAACATCCCTGAAGCACTACAGAAACGTGGCAGCCCAACCAACATCCTGAACGCATTATTATACTGTACACGCAGAGCGTTGTATGCCCTCTGCGTATATCTGACCCACAGATTGCAGGTGTAGAAAGTCTTTGTGTTGTTGTAAAGACATTATATGTCCACATTTCACCCTTTTAGATTTTGATCAATAAATTGGTGGTGAGCCGTATTGATATGAATGTTTATGATGGCTTGTTGATATGGACAGGCGCCTGCCCGCTGTTGAAAATTTAGAAGCCGACCATAAAGGCTCTCAACTTGGCTTGACGACTGCCATTTTTCTGGCAACCGGAACCAACGGCTTAACGTGCCTTCCCGAGCACGGAAAGGCTCGCAAATTATTGTCACAAAGTGGTCATGTGATGGTCACCCATCCATAGCCGGATTAGCCGGTCACAGTAAATATTGCTTACTACAGTGATCGTTTACAGAACACTGAGTCCACGGGGCCACGAGCGCCTCTTGTTCGTCGGCTTCGCCTTTTGTTTAATAATAAGTGGCAATTATTATTGTCCCGTGCGGCGACGGGGTCTCGTTTTGCGACGGGTAAGAGTACAAAATGTCGCCACACCAAAACATCCCGAGTGTGTCGTAAGAGGCGACTAAGGGAACACGTTTGCTAAAAGATTCATTGCGTAGAGACGGAAAACTTGAAATGATACCCGGTTGGTAGTAAAATGACAATCGTCAAGCCAAGTTGAAAGCCCTATGGGCGGCTTGTAAATTTCAAACGCAGGTCGCGGTGACCTGCGCCTGTCCATTTCAACACGGAAATACGCCCACCACCTATTACGTCTATACTAATATTATAAAGAAGTAAAGTTTGTGTGTTTGTTAAATTGTAAGGGGTAATCTCAGGATCTACTGAACCGATTTTAAAAATTCTATCACCAATAGAAAGCTACGTTATTGCGGAGTGTCATAGGCTATAAAGCATCACGCTACAGCGAATAGGTGCGGAGCAGTAATAGTAAATGTTTCAAAAACGGGGGAAAAGTTATTCCTTTTGAGAGCTTCGTTGCGTGTGCTGCGTAAATATTTATAGTTATGTAAAAATATGTACTACAAAATTGTTTCTCCTTTAAAAAAAGTTCTAAAAAAATTGCGCGATAGCATGTGTCTATCTATGTGATCTATGGAATACACGCGACGAGAAACCTTTATCTCTCTCTCTCTCTCTCTCTCTCTCTCTACCTCGCTCACGTAGTATTGAATATTAACGACGAGACGCTACGGGAGTAATCCCAACGCGACGGGAGTAAATGTGACGGGAACAGGTAATACTCTCTCTTATGTGGCGCAAACGAAGTTGCGCGGGTCAGCTAGTATTACATAAAACTATGAGGTGAAATGGGGGCGTATACTATGCCTCTGCCTACCCTTTCGGGGATAAAGGCGTGACTTTATGTATATTTATATATGTCAAAATCAAAATCAAAATCAAATATCATTTATTTACTTAGGCATACAAATGCACTTGTAAACGTCACTTATATAAACCAAAAAGTTACCACCAGTTCACAACGCGACCCACCTGAGAAGAACTGGCAAGAAACTCAGCGGGTTATTCTTTTAACTACTCTATTTACAACTTTGTTAATGAATCTAAAAACTATGCATAGAATAGAATAGATTATTTATTTGCTAGAAACATGGTTACAGCTTTCTTATGTTATGTTACTAAGGTCAGGTACAGCATGTTTCACCGTAAACAAACGGTGTGCAAAAATTTAAATTATTACATTAAAAATAAAAATCTTTCTTAACACAGCACTTTACATATTAGAAATCGAAATAAAATAATAATAAACAATAAACAAACAATAAATGAAATATAGCAAAATGTCTCCAAATAAATAAAATTAAATGATCATGTCAGTGAAATAGAAATTTGACAATGTCATTTTTTTTTTTATTAATAACAAAGGTAGAATAAATGTCAAATTTTTAATTTAAACCACAGTCAAATTTCAATTTTATGAGTCAAAAAATCATCAATACTATAGTAGGCTTGTTTAACTAAAAAGTCTTTTATTCTTTTTTTAAATGCATAACCATTCAGCTCCTTCCAATCTTTAGGCAATTTATTAAAAAGTTTAGGAGCCATACAAAATATGCTTTTGCGCATAAGTGCCGTCCTAGCCCTATGCAGTCGAAGTTTACTATTATCTCGTCTATTTCTTGTCACAGTTGACTCCAACCGTGGAAACAGGCTAGGATTACCTTAACAAACATTACTGTTTCAAAAATGTATAAGCTGGGCAGTGTCAATATTTTGTTTTGTTGAAAATATGTTTTGCAGCTGTCAGTGGTTTTTAATCTGAACATGGATCTAATGCACCTTTTTTGTGCTTTAAATACCAAGTCAGTATCTGTAGAGTTGCCCCAGAAAATGACTCCGTATCGGAGCAGTGGTTCTGCTACACCATGATATGCGGTGACTAGCACATTTCTATTCACAATATTTGTTAATTTAAATAGTGCATAGGCGGATCTACCAATTTTCTTACAAAGTATCTCTATGTGTGTTTTCCAGTTAATTTGTCTGTCAATAGTCAGGCCTAGAAACTTTGTTGTGCAAACATTTTCAATTATTTTATCTTGATATTCTATGTCAATAATATAAGGTGTCACTCGTTGACTGAAATGCATTACTTTGGTTTTGTCTAGATTAATTTTTAAATTATTAATATTTAACCAATTTATTATTGATGTCAATGAACGTTTTATGTCAATTTTGTATTCAATAAAGTCATTTTTGTCGCAAGATATTGTCAAGGTACTATCATCTGCAAATAATGTCATATGGTGGTTTGTCGTTTTAGGTAAGTCATTTATCAATAATGCATTTTAACAGTTTTTTTGAGAATCTAGCAGAGCAGGTCATTTCCAGGCTTCCTTATCCATCAAGTAATCACCAACCGTATAGTAGCCCTTGCTGTATAATTTAACTTTAACAAACTTTTTGAATTTATTTAGGGACATACTCTTAATTTCGTTAGGTAACCTGTTGTAAAAGCGTATACAGTTACCCCTGAAAGAATTACTGATTTTATGCAATCTGCTATTATAAACAGCGAGGTTATTTTTATTTCTAGTGTTGACATTGTGTCTATCACTTAACTTATGGAAACTAAGTAAATTTCTTTGTACATACATAAGATTTTCAAAAATGTATTGAGATGCTACTGTAAGAATATTAACCTCTTTGAATGTTTCTATTCTTTTCTAAGCTGTGAAACGATATTATTAAATTATTTATCTTGATTTTATTAAAGCTCTGCACTGCGCCTACGATAAAGAACCTAAAAATACCCTTTATTTCCCGTGGTCCACCTCGTAGTTCACCCAGGTCAACCACGGGAATTTTTTTTACCCGTAGCCCACCTGGTGGGTATTCAAAACAGTTTCATTCGGATCGCGCCATGCGTGCGTGGCTGTCCGCTGTCGAAGTGTGTTTGTAGTTCGTGTAGGTACTTGTCGTTGCTAAATGTAGAAATTTTGTGTTTCCATGCTGTTGTTGTTGGTTGTCGTAATTGATAGTTTTGTTGTTTTAACTGTAACAGGAAATGGATGATCTTGAACCGGGTACTTACTAGCCGTCATAAATCCCAATCATTTCCATTTCCATTCCAGTAGAGAATATGTACCCTAGTTACGATTATGATGAAACCAGGGATCGCTTTGTAAGTAAGGTTGGTGACAGATCGTCTGACTCAGACTAAGCTTTAACATCTTTGATAGTTATAATAATTATGTGATTGACCATATCAGTTTTAAATCATTTACTTCAACACAATTTTATTGAATTAAATGTAATTTTATGTTGCCCATAATCATGCACGAGAATACCATTGACATTGAAATGCGCCATTTTTCTTGTTTACCTTTTTATTAAGTACCTAACCAAATGGAGTTATAGAGTTAACGGGATATTTACAATGTAATATTGAGTACTTACGATATTTCGGCGCTATCAGAAATATGGTAAACTTGCTGATGCGCGCGGCTTCGCCCGCGTGGTATTTGGTTCCCGTTCCCGCTTCCCGTGGGAACATTTTCCCGAGATAAAAAGTAGGCTATGTGTTATTCCGCCTTATAATCTATCCCTGTACCAAATTTCAGCCAGATCCATTCAGTCGTTAGAGCGTGATTGAGTAACAAACATCCAAACATCTAAACATCCAAACATCTTCACAAACTTTCACATTTATAATATTATATATATATATATATATATATATATATATATATTATATACTAGCTGACTAGCTGATGCGCGCGGCTTCGCCCGCGTGAAATTTGGTTTCCGTTCCCGCTGCCCGTGGGAACATTTTCCCGGGATAAAAGTAGCATATGTGTTATTCCAGACTATAAGCTATCTCTGTACCAAATTTCAGCCCAATCCGTTCAGCCGTTAGAGCGTGATTGAGTAACAAACATCCAAACATCCAAACATCTTCACAAACTTTCACATTTATAATACACTCGAGAGCAATGAATCCGGGTCACTTAAAGAATGTTAAAAATCTCGGAAACTAAAAATGATAGGTTAATGCAATAAATTGTATTTAATAGACAATGTAATACTCCTTAAATGAAAGTAAAAAAAATATGAGTCACCATACATTTTATTAACACAAAATTACATAAAGAAAAAACTGCCGATCTCTCCTTAAAACAAAAATAGGAAACATGAAATTTTTGAACTTTATTACGATTTTCTTGAATTTTAATACTTCGTATTGCCTCCTCGTGCTTCCATTACTGCGTTTACGCGGTTTGGCATGCTGTACACCAAGTTCCTTATACGATTTTGGGGAATATTCTCCCATTCCTCTGTGAGAGCAATTATGAGCTCACGAAGCGTGATTGGGGGAGGGTTTCGTTGTTTTACGCATCTGCCTAGCTCGTCCCAAGCATGCTCGATCGGGTTGATATCCGGGCTGCGCGCTGGCCACTCCATACGAGTAATGTTCATCTCTTGAAGGTAGTCATTCACAATCCTACCTGTATGAGGTCGGGCATTGTCATGCATAAATATAGCATCCTCACCTAAATTGACCATAAATGGACCAACGTGATCATTGAGGATTTCTTCCACATATCTTAAGCTAGTTAAAGAGCCGTTTTCTATGATCACCAGCTCTGTGCGACTTTCAGAAGAAATTCCGGCCCACACAAGTACAGACCCACCACCGTAGGCTACTTTTTCTTTGATGCATGCTTGCTTGAATCTTTCCCCTGGTCTTCGATACACTCTGTGTCTTCCATCGTGCTTGTACAGCATAAATTTTGATTCGTCGGAGAACATAACTTTTGACCAATCTTCAATACTCCAATTTACGTGGCTCTGGGCATACCTTAGTCTCGAAATACGATGCCCACGCTCCAGTTTAGGGCCGTTTGCAGGTCTAAGGGGTTTTAAGTTAGATTCAGCAAGCCGACGTCTTACTGTCCATGCACTTGGGTTACTTCCTCCGAGGCGTCGAAACTGATTGGTGAGTTCAGTTCCTGTGAGAAAGCGATTTCGAAGCATGGTGTTCACCAAGTATCGGTCTTCTCGTGCTGTGGTACACCTGGTTCTGCCCGTTCCTGGTCTGCGTAGGTTAGAACCAGTTTCTTCGTAACGTCGGAGAACTCTTTGTACTGTTGACAGCGACACACCGACAGTCCTGGCTGTATCGCGCTGACTCCGGCCGGTTTCCAGCATTGTAAGTATTCTGGTGCATTCTTCAGGCGTAAGCGACATAATTTCAGCTTGATTAATGAATATAGAGCACTATCAACATGGTTTATGTACCCACATAAATGACAGATTACAAACAAAAGCAACACCAAATGCTGTAATTTCGTAGTTCCATCTTCGAAAGTGGCCCTTTTTCAAATTTGATTTTTTTATGATATAACTTTACAATAACTAAGAAGTTTTAATACCTTCATTTAAGGAGTATTACATTGTCTATTAAATACAATTTATTGCATTAACCTAGCATTTTTAGTTTCCGAGATTTTTAGGATTCTTTAAGTGACCCGGATTCATTGCTCTCGAGTGTATTAGTAGAATTATTAGTAGGAAGTAGGATAGTAGGATACTCAATATGTTGTTAATGCATATAATGTTGTTATGCATGTTTTGTGGTTACTTGTGCATGTATTATTATTGCACATACAACATGCATAATTGCTTATTCATTGAAATTGAAATAGTGTTACTCATGAATAGGTATGTGACGGTTTTTCTTCTGGTATTATTAATCGCAGAAGTGAGTGGTTCTCATTGTGTGTATATATGTATATGTGAAAATGTATGTAAAACAATATGTAAAACTTCACAAAGATATATATTAAGAACATTAATACATTTGGCTGGAAATATGTGTAGTGAAATGAAGGGACATGCATAGAGGTAGGGATAGAAGTTTGAAGGTCGGTTTGTTTAATGCGGGGTCACTCGGGACTGGTCATGAAGAGTTTGTAGTGGCTATGGGGAATCTGGCTGTGGATATTATGGCTATAAACGAATCGTGGATACATGAGGGTGAGGAGGAACGGGCGCCGACAGTGCCAAATTACAGACTTCGTTACACACCACGTGGCGCACATATAGCTACCAGGGGAGGGGGGGTTGGCTTTTACATTCGACGGGGTATACATGCGCGCATCGTACAACACCCGGTTTCTGCTAATGTAGAACAGATGTGGCTGAAACTCAGTAGAAATTCACAGTCCATCATCATTGGCACCGCATATAGACCACCACACTACAATTTAAGCAATTTTATAGATGCATTAACGGACTCTATTTCCTCCTTCTCTAGGACTGATAAAATTATTCTCCTGGGTGATTTCAATGTTGATCAGCTGGACAGGACGGAATACAAATGGAGACTGTTTGACTCATTCCTGGTTAGCATGGGCCTGGCGAACTTTGTAAATGAACCCACCCACTTCACGGATCACAGTGCAAAGGCAATTGATTTGATCTGCACAGATGCTGGGGCGCGCAACGTCTCGGTCCTGCACATTCCTGAGCTTGGGCGGCATGCCATTGTCTCGGCAGAGATCGACTTTAGGGTGGAGAAGCCTAGACCGGAATGGGTTGTATGCAGGCCTATGCATGACATTTTGACTGATGTATTTGAACAAGACCTTAACGCAGTCTGCTGGCAGACTGTAATGAGATTGGACAATGTTGACAACATGGTGGAGGCTTTCAATCAAAATGTCATATCATTGTTTGATCTCCATGCTCCGGTTAAGAGAATTTTAATAAAAAATAAGAGCAACCCCTGGATCACAAGCACGGTCAGGGATATGATGCGTATCAGAGACAGATATCACAAGAGAGCAAAAATAACCAACCAGGAAGCGCATATAAAGCTGTACCATGACCTCAAGTACACAGTGAGAGCTGCCATAGAAAGGGAGAAACAGGCATACTTTAAAACAAATATAGATAACAATATCAATCACCCAAAGAAACTATGGAGTAAGCTCAAGTCCAGCATTTTAACAAATAACAAAAGAGGTTATGCATTGCCTGCCCTATGTGGCACTCCAGACCAATTAAACCAGCACTTTCTGGATATACCGGGAAATGGGGCAGTAAGTATTTTGGATCTGACTTTCTTTGAATTTCAGCGATTCAGCCGGAACAGCTTTCAGCTGAGGATGGTTGATGAAGCTGAGGTTTCAAGAATCATTAGAGGTATCAAAACGAATGCAATGGGGGCTGATGAGATTTCATTAGAGATGCTGAATATGACACTTCCCACAACCCTCACTGTTATAACACACATTGTCAATACATCCATAAGCACATCAACCTTTCCCAGTGCTTGGAAGACTGCTAAGGTGAGACCTATACCGAAAGTTCCAAACCCCTCTGCCGCTACAGACCTACGACCCATCAGCTTGCTGCCATGCCTATCTAAGATCCTGGAAAGAGTTGTTAGTAACCAACTAATAGCATATCTGGAAAACTACAATATTCTTCCGTTAATGCAGTCAGGTTTCCGGAAGGGTCACAGCACATCGACAGCCCTGATGGACGTAGTAGATAATGTGTTGCAGGGGCGGGACCAGGGGATGAGCACAGTGCTGACACTCCTTGATTTTTCCCGTGCCTTCGAAAGTATAAATATTTCTTTGCTTCTGTCTAAGCTTGCTTATTATGGATGCAGTACAGAGGTAGTCAAATGGTTCCACAGCTACCTCAGCAGTAGGTACCAGTTTGTTCAGGTGAAAGATGATAGCACGGGCTATATGGTTGACTCTGCGCATCGCCAGGTAACCAGGGGCGTACCGCAGGGTTCGATCCTTGGTCCGTTACTCTTCATCATCTATACTGCTGATATCACCAACACAATCAAAAACTGCAGATTCCACCTTTATGCTGATGATCTTCAGCTGTATCAGTCTTTTTCTCCATCTGAGTGCTTGATATCTGTAAATAAAATTAATGAGGATTTAATAAACATAGCAGAATGGTCGAAACGCAATTGTCTGGTTTTAAATCCGAACAAGTCTAAATTCATGGTCATGGGCACAAGAAAACAAGTGGAGAATACATGTCAGCATCAAATTGACATTACTGTTGGTGGGTGTCTTGTGAAACAAGTGACAGAGGCACGAAATCTGGGTGTGGTGTTTGATCAGCAGCTGTTATTTGAGACGCATGTTCTACAGGCAGTCCGAAATTGCTTCTACAGGCTTAAAGTGCTATACAGGATCCGCCCATACATCAGTGTCAGCATGAGAAAACTACTATGTGAGTCACTTATACTCTCGAAACTCAACTATGCAGACACTGTGTATGGGAACTGTCTGCTGAGTAGAACTGAACGGGTCATCCAACGAGTGCAGAATGCTTGTGCACGGTTTTGTTTTAGGATTCCACCGAGAACGCATGTAACACCTTATCTTAATGATGAAAACTTGTTAAAAATGGAGGAGCGGAGGGAGTTGCATCTTGCAACATTACTCTTTGGTGTAGTGCTGAGACATAGACCCAAGTACCTGTACGACAGGCTGTTATGGTCGAGAGACTGCAACAGATATGGTACAAGGGCATCGGCCTACCTTATGTTGACACCGATTCACAGCACTGCCGCGTTTAGGAGGTCGTTCCGATTCGCCGCCAGTCGCGTGTGGAATGACCTGCCACCGCCGATCCGTGCTCTAAAAACAATTACCTCTTTTAGAAACAAATATCGACAACACCTGCTGCATAAACAACAAAGTAGTACTACTCACACTGGAAATGCACGCTGGAAGCGGTAGTGACAAATGCTGGGACGGTTTCGGTCGTTTGCAGGTTGTTCTTTTAAATTCATATGTCATGTGGATGACTCGGTGAGGACTCTTGGCCGCGTTTGTTGTGCTGGTCGTCCGGTGTCTTTTGGCGCCATGCGCCATGTCGCATGTGAAGCGTACTTAACTGTACGCATGACAGTATGCATACGACAATGGTACATTCTTACAACTATATTCACAAAATAAAATAAAACATGAACATATACACAATCACAGTCACAGAGAACATTTTTCATTCAAAATCGTCAACTATTTTAACATAATAATCACAATTGCAACACACACAACACAATGACAACAAACAATGATCGGCCATATTGGTGGACAGACACACACAGTACCAGGTATCAGTACGTGTAGTATCAGTACAATACGAGTACCGTAATGAAATATTAATTTGATGATAAATTGTTTACCAAAATAATTTTAAATACATTTATTGTTAAAAATTAGAAAGAAACATAATTGTTACATATCTATATTTACATTATTACATTAGTACCGTAATTGTCTATTGTTGTGTATTGTTGACTATCACCGTGAAAGTACTAGGTGTGTGATATTGGTAGACACCTGCCAATGGATACTGATACCAATCCGATGATTGGTATCAGTATTTATTGGTAAACTCAAAGTGCTAGTATTTTGAAGTGTGTTGTTCCAGAGACAATGTAAATATAAATACTCTAAACAGATTATATGATAAAGGAAGGATATCGTAAAATTAAAATTTTAGATATGTCTATGGTTTGGATTTGCATTTAGTTGTTAAAGCTTCCTCCGCATTGCTCGCGAAGTTGAGCGAAGTTCGTCGGCGAAGTTGCCCGAGTCAAAGGAAATTTTTGACGAAGTAGGCCGAGAGCCCCTCCACACTATCGCATATCGTGATCGTCCAGCTTCGTTTGGCTTCGCGAGTAATGTAGAGGAAGCATTATAGTTTCTTTTTCGGTGTATTTTTTGTAATTTGTTTTCTAAATTTCTAATATTTGTCTTATTTTTTTTTTTTGTTGTCCCAAATGTGCGTGACGTCACAAATGGCGCCATCTGAAAACCAGCGCTGCTCATACCATCTTGCGGTTGGGCAGCATTATGCTGAGATGGCGACCTTATTTTGGGTTCGCACAGTGCCTTGTATTTTTAAGATTAGATGTTAATTTTTTATTGTTTTTAATTCATTGTGCGTGTCCTTAATAAAAATATTTTCTTTCTTTCTTCTTTCTTTCTTTTCTTTCAATAGTATATGGTAAATATCCCGTTAACTCTAATAATTGGGAAGGTAAGCTAATCGCTCCCCTATCTTCGTAGAATGTATCTCTGCAGGTGGTTAGTCCGTCAACAAACGAGTAGCTTGTTTTATTGGAAGTAGTTAATTAGTATAGTTACCTAATTAGTAGTCGGTTGATATAATGGAAATAAATGTGTGCATAATTTCTAAGTCCCTCCATACGAACACGCTATTATCGTCATTATCCTCTTAGCGCTAATCCCGGTCGGATCCTCCGTATATTTGGCATGATCTTCAGCATCCCTTTTTGTCATGACAACACTGCTCGCATGTCAAGCCACTACTTTTGCTAGCTGTCAGCTGCTGTCTCTTGCTACAACTTAGTGAGCCAAGTCAAACGTCAAAAATTACTTCTTCTTGAGTTTTTCTGAATATTACAATGTATTTAAATTGACAGCTTATGTGTAGCAGTAGTGTATACGACTGTCGTGTGTCGATTTGTGTAAATCTTGAGTCTCCAGTTGGAACAAATATTTTGTGTGAGTCACAAATTCTCTGCTTTGTCTAGGCTGCACCTAATGGTTTATATTAATCCAGTAAGTTAGTGTGCGCCCCATTAAATCCTTCCACGGCTGCAGCGTGCCGCCCCGGGCCGCTCCGTGCCGCGCCGTACGGCACGTATCCCGCACGCGCGATTTGTTCCCGTCGCGGCACACTATTAGCTATTAGTTCCGTCCCCCGCGGCGCGGCGCAATCTCTGAGGTAACAGTCTGAGAAAGGTTCACCGGTGTGTGCATTTACAGCCTCTATTGTGGACGTGGCTAAGATGAATAACACACTATACAAATAGAACAAGATAGTTTGTAGGATTTAAGTATTTTTGTTACCAACAATAATGTTCAGGAAAAGAAAATCTCACTTGTTCAAAGGAACAAATAGTATTATTTACAGATGTTCAGCGCTGTAATCACTGCGGCGCGGCGCGGCGCGGCGCGGCGCGGCTCGGCGCTCCTGGTCCCGGTGCTCGCGATAGTAAGTACGAGTATCTTCATACAGCACCACATGGTCAACATCGAAATTATTAAAATCAATGTCATTTGATGTGCCATGATTCATGAATCACTGCCGTTGTAGCCATAGCGAAACATTATTGATATGGCCCAGCAAAACATGCTAAAAATTGACTAAAACTTCCTATTTTCGCCTCAAAACTCATGGTTTCATTCATTCTTGACGACAATCACGACAAAAACAATACAATTACTAATAAGTTTGACGAGATAGTGGTTCAATGAAAATAGCAAAAACTGTGAAAAAAATTATAATTATCCTGTTTGTAATCGCGTAAGCGCTATCTAGTAATTATAGTTTTATAACTAAAATCGTAAAATTAAAATTTTAATTTTGTTTAGCTTTAAGTTAATATTATATACATAGTGGCGCTGTAACTATACAACTAAATGTTGTCTGTTCTGAATCGCGATATGAGAGCTGAATCGCGATTGTAAGATTCTCTTTGTTATCCATAAGTACAGCCAATATGAGTGCTGAATCGCGATTGTAAGATTTTCTCTTTTATGTATAAATATGCTCCGATTGTATTGATTAGTGAGAATAAATTAGGTCACAGTATTACCTACTGTGCCAAAAGGGTGCCTAGTTTTTTTTTGTTGCGGTTAGAAAACCCTCAAATATCAACCCCCAGTAAAACGACCTCTGAAGTATTAAAGAGTCGTAAAAAATGGTCCTCCGAGTCGGACTAGGCACTAGATCTATTTTTCAGGTGTTTTCAGTACATTTTCAGCATATATTATGATTGAAAGCATCATCCCTGTTGTCTTGGTTTGATGAATAGCAGAATCCGAAGATCTTGGAATGTTGGATAATTGGATCAAAGTACATTCATTAACAACAGTGGAAGGCAGGCAAGCAGTGCATACGATAACAAGTGACCTATAACTTGGTACAGTCGCATCGAGGTGTAAAGTGGAGTAAGTGTTTCTACGTAAAACTGTGAGTACTTTCAATTTCATATTGCAGAGCAAAAGTGAACCTTGTGATCATTGCTGTACTATTAAAGTGTTGTTCGGAAAAATACGGGAATTTGAACTTTATTTTAAAGAGACTTTTAACTTGTAAGATTTCGATAAATTTAGACTTTGAAAATTTTGATTGTGTTTTGTGTAGACTTAGAGTAATTTTATTGTTTATGTAGACTTAGTTAGATTTTAAGGAAATAGTGTTCAGACGGGGAACCTATGCCCGATTTCAGTGCGAATTGAAAGTAAGCAAAAACACATAGAATATTTTAAAAGATTTCTAGCATTTCTATTTTCTAAGTTGTTGGCTGTTTGTAAGTTGCTAATTTTATTTTATAGAACGATAAAGAATATATTTGTTAGTAAAAATGTCTCTGCAATCGTTAGTTAAGTTACAAGAAGACGTTTATAGTAGATTGGTAAGAACACAAAGTAACTTTAAAAAATCGCCTAAAGATAGGCTTACCAAACCGTATTTAGGAGCTAAATTGGAAAATATAGAACAGATGTGGACTCAGTTCACAACTACTCATGTAAAATTAATTCAGGATTATGAAGAAACCGAATTAAAGTCCAGTTCTTATGGTAAAAATGACCTTTATTTCAATACGGAAGAATTATATTTGAGTATTAAATGTGATATACAAACTGTAGCTAGTAAGTTGAAGGCCAGTGAGGTCACGGTTTCCGAATCATCTAAGAGTGTCGAATTGCAAAATAATAATATCAAATTACCTAGAATTGTTATACCTATTTTTTCTGGTAAATACACAGAATGGCCTACATTTCGGGACTTATTCCTGTCAGCTGTTCACAAAAACACTAATCTGGCTAAAGTGCAAAAATTGCATTATCTAAAAAGCTACCTTACGGGTGAAGCAGAACAGCTTTTGCGCCACATCCCAATATCAGAAGATAATTACGATAGGTCCTGGGCTCAATTAGATGCTCGATACAACAATAAAAAATATCTTTCTCACTGCATATTACGCAAATTACTGAGTCAGCGGAACATTGTGGGGGAATCGGCAAGTGCATTAAAGGAATTAATTGATACCACCACTGATTGTTTGGGTTCATTAAATAATTTAGGAATTAATACTACGTCATGGGATATATTAGTAATCCATATTCTTGCTTTAAAGTTGGATGCTGATAGTAGAAGAGATTGGGAGCTTAAAGTCACTAGTAATAATGAATCCGATCAGCTACCGACATTTTCTCAATTCAAGGAATTTCTAACCAGCAGATATAGGGCATTTGAATATCTAGAGCATAGGTCTGATAGGATTAATTCTGGTAGCACAAGTAAGGCTAAGGTATTTCATACTGCGGCTGGAACTTGCGTTTATTGTAAAGCTGACCATTACATCAGTAACTGCAGACAATTTAGTAAAGAAGATGGGCTCACTCGTAAACAATTTGTTCGCGAAAACAATTTATGTTTTAATTGTATGGGTCACGGTCACTCTGCCAGGCAATGTAAGCGTTCAGCATCCTGTAAAGTGTGTAAGCGACGCCACCATTCCTTATTACATGTGCAGAGTGAACATGAGACACCTAAGGAGGATGGTGAATCAAATGGTTCGATAAACCCCAATGAACCCCTACAATCTGAGACACATGTGCATACAGTGGGAGTAGAAGATGAAATAAATATATTATCTTGTGTGTCGAAAGGGTCTGCTAGCAAACAAGTTTTATTAGCCACAGCTCTGGTCAAAGCTGTTTCGACAAACGGATCTATGTACACGGTGCGAGCCTTACTGGATCAAGGCTCCCAAGCATCTTTTGTTACGGAAGATACAGTCCAACGTCTTGGCTTAAAGAAAATATACGTCAGGAGTACAATATCTGGCATAGGAGGGGTAAAGGGTGTTGCTTCAAGTGCAATGGTTGAAGTGAAAGTACAATCCCGAATTGATCCATCAATCGAGCTAACAGTAAAGGCGTACGTTTTAAAGTCCATAACTTCCTTATTACCTGAAAAGAATGTAACATGCTTTAATTGGGTACGGGTACAATGCTTACCTTTGGCAGACCCTACCTTTTATACACCAAATAGAATAGACATTCTCTTTGGGGCAGAAATCTACGCTAGGATACTGCAGGAGGGTTTTAAAAAGGCACCAGATGGGTCAATTATAGCGCAATGTACTACCTTAGGATGGATTATATCGGGATCTTTTAACACAATCAATAATATTTCACCTGCCATAAAAGTTTTACATGCGCAAATAGGGGCAGAGGATCTTTTGAAAAAAATTTGGGAGATGGAACGGGAACCAAATGGTATGGGAAAGCGTATGTTGACTGAGGAAGAAAGGAAATGTGAAGACATTTACCAAAAAACTACCACCAGGGATGAAAACGGACGCTATGTAGTTCACTTACCGTTCAAGACTGAAGATCCTAGTAGCCAATATGGAAATTCTCGTGCTGTGGCACTTAAAAGATTTCACGCTTTAGAATCGAAGCTAAATCGAAACTTAGAACTTAAAAAGAGTTACGCCGAAGTTATACACGAGTATTTATCTTTGGGACATATGAGGCTAGTAACTGAGGAAGAAAAACTAGACTTGAAGGCAGTTTACTTGCCTCATCATGCCGTAATAAGAAACGATAAAGATACTACCAAAGTCCGCATTGTATTCGATGCTTCTTGCAAGGGGCTCAATGGTAGCTCGCTTAATGATGATCTCATGATTGGAGCTAGCTTACAACCGGAACTAAGACATTTGATTATGAAGTGGAGAAGTTATCCTATTTGTTTAGTAGCCGACATCACGAAAATGTATAGACAAGTATGGGTAACAGAAAATCATACAGACTTTCAAAGGATAGTTTGGAGAGACAACAAGGAATCGGAAATTCAAGACTATAAATTACTAACAGTCACCTTTGGAACAGCATCAGCTCCGTTTTTGGCTGTCCGATCAATGCAGCAAGTGGTGCAGGATGAAGGGCAAAATTTTCCAAATGCAGCTCCGAGAATTCTAACTGATTATTATATGGATGATCTAATGACCGGCTGTCAAACAGTGGAAGAAGGTTTAGAAATCTACAATGAAATGAATAGCTTGTTAATGAAAGCGGGCTTTGAATTGCAGAAATGGTCCAGCAACTGTAATGAATTATTAGAAAAAATAGCAAATGACGGTCAGGGAGATGTATCAAAGGGTATTAAACTGAAGCAAGATGAGATACTAAAAACGCTGGGACTTACCTGGAATCGGAGCACAGACTCTTTCCAATACTCTGTACAGCTTCCACAGGCGCCGCAGTCGGAATCTATAACTAAAAGAAAATTATTATCAGAAATAGCAAAGTTATTCGACCCGCTAGGATGGGTCGCCCCAGTCGTAATTATAGCAAAGGTGTTAATTCAAAGATTATGGATAGCAGGGATTGGTTGGGATAATGAAGTACCGAGAGATATAAAAAGTGATTGGGATACTTACCGTCAAGATTTAACTAACCTAAATAAATTATGTATACCTAGATGGCTCAATACACGGCAAAGTGATAGGAGAGTCGAGTTGCATGGCTTCGCTGATGCCTCAAAGACAGCTTATGCCGCGGTGGTTTATGGGCGTATAATAGATGGCGATGGAAACATACATGTGACGTTGATCACGGCAAAAACAAATGTAGCTCCTATTAAGACAGTATCAATTCCACGGTTGGAATTGTGCGGGGCCGTATTGCTGGTAAAGTTGTTAAATGAAATATCAGAGACATTGCGCATTGAAAGATCTGCAGTATATGCATGGACTGACTCCCAAATAGTACTAGCCTGGATCAATAGCCATCCAAGCAAATGGAAAACTTTCATCGCCAATAGAGTGGCCGAAATTTTATGTACAAGCGAACCACAGCAATGGCACCACGTTCAATCTAAAGATAATCCAGCGGATATTGCCTCACGTGGCATGTATCCAAGTGAACTTTTGAATTCAAAATTGTGGCTGGAAGGTCCATCATTCCTGAAAAACAATGAAATAGAGTATAAAAAATTAAAAATTGTAAATACTAGCATTGAAGAAGTGAAGGTACATTTGGTGGTAGATAAGTCTGACAACTGGATATGGCATAAATATTCATCACTTACCAAATTAGTGAGAGTGGTGGCATACTGCAGACGTGCTTTGCAATGGAAACTTCCTAAAAATGAGAGAAAACTAAATTCACATTTAAATTCGAATGAGTTAAGATTAGCTTTAGAAACCTGTATTCGAGAGTGTCAGAGACAAACTTTGCAGAATGAAATTTTGTTGGTTGAGAATAAAACTTATAATAAAAAAAGTATTTTAAAAGCATTAAATCCTTACCTGGATACTTCCAATGTTTTGAGGGTAGGCGGTAGATTGGAGCTATCTTCTCTAAGTGTTAATCAGAAACACCCCATAGTTCTTCCTAGCAAATCACACTTTACAGAACTGGTGATAGCAGATGCTCATCGCCAAACACTACATGGAGGTCCACAGCTCATGTTAAGTTATTTGGGCAATAAATATTATATACTGAGCTGTAAAAGATTAGTTAAGGCCTACGTGAGAAGATGTGTTACTTGTTGCCGGTTCAACGCTCATTCTCATCAGCAGTTGATGGGCCAATTGCCATTCCCTAGGGTTACTCCAAGTCGTCCGTTTAGTCATAGTGGTGTCGATTATGCTGGACCTATTAATTTGAGAACATCAAAGGGTCGGGGTCATCACTCAAGGAAAGGGTATATTTGCTTGTTTATTTGTATGGCCACAAAGGCTATCCATTTGGAAGTTGTCAGCGATTTAACAACACAAGGATTTCTAGCGGCATACAAAAGATTTGTGGCACGTCGAGGTCACTGTAAGGAAATTTGGAGCGACAATGGTACGAACTTTCAAGGAGCTTCAAGAGAATTACCTTTGCTTTGTCGAGGTGAGAAATCTAACATATCCGATGACATTGCTGAAGCTTTAGCAAATGAAGGGACCGCGTGGCATTTTATCCCACCACACGCGCCAAATTTTGGAGGGCTCTGGGAAGCAGGAGTCAAATCATGTAAGCATCACTTGCGCAAAATCATTGGTGACTCTACATTAACCTACGAAGAAATGGCAACACTGCTCAGCCAAATAGAAGCGTGCCTGAACTCACGCCCACTTTGTAGAGTCACAGATTCCAATTCGCCGGACGTATTGACACCAGGTCACTTTCTTATTGGAGAACCTGTAGTGAATGCACCCGAGTTTAATTATGAAACCGCCAATATCTCAAGCTTAAAACGATGGCAGTTAGTACAAAGGATGACCCAGATATTCTGGCGCCGTTGGTCTGGTGAGTATTTGACTACACTTCTACAGCGTTATAAATGGTCAAAACAAAATCCTGAGCCTGAAATTGGGGATGTTGTCTTGATCAAGGAAGATAATTTACCACCGAGCAAATGGCTCCTTGGCAGAGTGACCGAGAAACATCCCGGTAAAGATAATATTACGCGTGTGGTCACATTAAGAACCAGTAGCTCTGTCTTTAAAAGGCCTACTTCTAGGTTATGTGTCTTGCCCATTAATGAGCAATGATTTAATTCTTTGGGAAGTTGGGAAATTACCTCATTTGGAGTTTTGTTTAGACGAGTCTTTTATTTACTATTACAACTTTGTATTACAAATGGTATAAGGGTTAAAATTTAAGATACGCTGTTTTATTTATCATATTACAATGCAAGTTTTTTTATGTATTTTTTAACACTTGTTAAGAACATTATGGGCCCAGCCAATATGTTCTTGGTGGGCGGCATGTTTAGCTTTAAGTTAATATTATATACATAGTGGCGCTGTAACTATACAACTAAATGTTGTCTGTTCTGAATCGCGATATGAGAGCTGAATCGCGATTGTAAGATTCTCTTTGTTATCCATAAGTACAGCCAATATGAGTGCTGAATCGCGATTGTAAGATTTTCTCTTTTATGTATAAATATGCTCCGATTGTATTGATTAGTGAGAATAAATTAGGTCACAGTATTACCTACTGTGCCAAAAGGGTGCCTAGTTTTTTTTTGTTGCGGTTAGAAAACCCTCAAATATCAACCCCCAGTAAAACGACCTCTGAAGTATTAAAGAGTCGTACAAATTTTGTAAATAACTTTTTGTTGTTGTAAATAAACCCTAATACCATTAGGGTTCCGTACCCAAAGGGCGGAAACGGGACCCTATTCATGAGACTTCGCTGTCCGTCTGTGCGTCATGAAGCTGTATCTCAGGAAGCGGGACAGCAAGAGAACTTAAACTTACACAGATGACGTATTTCTGTTGCCGCTATAAGAACAAATACTAAAATCAGAAAAATAATAATATTTGGGGGGCTCCCACAACACACGTAATTTTTGCCGTTTTTGGGTACTGAACCCAGCGTTTGTGAGTCCGACTCGCACTTCCCTCCCTTTACTTTTAGGGTTCCGTACCCAAATGGCAAAAAACGGGACCCCCATAATATTCATTAGACTTCTCTATCCGTCGATCTGTCTGTCCATCACGAGTCTGTGTCTCGGGAACTGTGATAGTTAGAGAGCTGAAACTTTCACGGATAATGTATTTCTGTTTCCGCCATAGCATCAAATACTAAAATATAATAATATTTAAGGGGGGCTCCCAAACGTGATTCTTTGCCGTTTTTTGGTGCACGAGGCCGACTCGCACTTGGCCGGTTTTTTTTTTACAACAGTTTGTGAGGAATCATATTCTTTATATTTTAGCCCAAAAATCATCTAGATCCGTTCATTAATAACGCGACACCAATCTTCCCCCTTTTTCTCCCCCATTTTCCCCCTTATCAAAAAAAGCTCTCTACAACGTTGTTATTTGAAACGAAAAAACACGTGTGCCAAGTTTGGTACAGAAATGTGTCCTCTTAAACCTGACGCCTGCCATGGAACTGACAACCAGACATACGCCCGAAAGCAAAATCGTCCATACTGTCGAAACTGAGACTTTCCTTCGCTACGCTCACTCAGTCAATAATAATATTTATAATAATATTTGTGGAAATTCACACACAACATCATCTAGCCCAAATTAAGCTAATATAAGCTTGTGCTAAATACATACATATTATACATAGAAAATAGCCAAACTCCGAAACAAACATTAGTGGATCACACAAATATTTGGACCGACCCGGGAATCGAACCCAGGACCTCAAGCATGGCAGGCGGTTACACTACCGCCTGCGACACCGAGGCGGTCAGTAACACAAATCGTCAATTTATAAATTTTACTAGCTGGTTCCCGCGGCTTTGACCGCGTAAAAGTCGTTATCGCGTAAAATCATAACATAAACTTTTGCGCAGTCGATTAATGAGTAGCCTATGTCGTTCCCAGGGCCTCAAACTATCCCTAAACCAAATTTCATTTCAATCGCTCCAGCCACTTAGGCGTGAAAGCGTAACAGACAGACAGAGCTACTGTCACATTTATAATATTAGTAGGAAAATAGGGATTTCGTATCTTAGACCTCAACTTGCTATTAACTGTATGCACAGGTAGGGCAGAGGGCACGATACGATTCTCCCTGCGTGTAACCTAGAACTTGCAAATGTTTGTGGAGCCCGGAGATTGTGAGGAAAAGAATAGAATTCCTCAATAAAATTATACTAATAAATCGTTACCTACTGAAATATACCTACTACTACTACCTACACAGTAGGTACTTATACTCTAAGAAACCCATAATTAGGTACGTTTGTCATTTTATTCTTATCACATTTCTTATTGCTGTGAGCATAAAATCATTTAAAGATGCATACCAAAAATAATAGTTTAGTTGAGTTTGGCCGTGTCAGATCAAAATAAAATCGATAAAATTACAACCGTAATTTCGTATTTCAATTTCTGGTTGTTGTAAACACTAACAAGTTAATAAATAAATTGAAGACAAATCCCCATTATAGAGCTACATGTAATCATGAATGCCGGATTGTAATTCTAATAGGTAATGAAACGCTAAGGTAAACGACCACTTATAATTCAATGATATTGCCAACGTTCTTTATAACATTATGTCATAATTATCTCAATGGCTATTAAAAATAATAGGTTTGTCCCATAGCCAGAGTTGTTTCGGAGGACAAAACTGAGTAATATATTGACGTATCTATTATTTGTTTCCTTAGTAGGTGCGTTAGGTCAATTTCTTTAGAACTCGGACCTACCGATATGCTAAAAAGTAGGTACTCGCTTTTAAATCCAGGACGGCTGGAGCAATCACGGCTCCATGTTCTACTAATATTTATCACACTAGCTGACAACAATATTGTAATACAGAATTTTTACGTAACTTTAACCATTTCCGCAGCAGACCCAATAGAAGCTCTCAGAAGAAAGAAAATTTTCCCCGTTCTCGAAACATTATTCATGGCTGCTCCGCTCCTATTGGTCTTAGCGTGATGTTATATCACTATTAGCCATACTCATTAAATGGACTATTAAACAGTAAAAAAAATTTTTGAAATGCAACCAGTAGTATCTGAGATCCTACCACAAACAAACTCTTCAGTTTTATAATATTGTGAGCAAACCTTTAGAAATAGACAAATTAGGTTATTGTTAGTGAACCAAGATAGAGATATGCTGTAGTGGATTTTTTTTTTTGAACTTTTAAGAGAAACAATTTTGTGATAGACAATTTTTACGTAACTTTAACCATTTACGGAGCGTACGCCTCGGAAGCTCCCAGACGGTAAAAAAATATTCCCCGTTTTCGAAACATTCTTGATTGCTGCTCCGTTCCTATTCGTGTTAGCGTGATGTTATATAGTATATAGCCATCCTCAATAAATGAACTATCAAAGGGTAAAAGAATTTTTGAAATCCAACCAGTAGTTCCTGAGATCCGAGCATTCAAACAAACAAACAAATAAACAAAAAAATCAAACTCTTCAGCTTTATGATATTAGTACGGATTTTTATCTTTAAACTGTAGTTTCATATTGTACTTGATTGATAATGTACTTTTATGTAAGCTAAAATTTCAACTAAGTATTACAGACTATTTACAAACAAACTATTTACTAAAATAGCTCAATTTAATTATAATTGTGTATTTTCTAGGTTAAATACAAAATGTCAACATACAATATAACACACTATTAAACACAATAAAACAAAAACATCCACCCGTTGGCTTCATGGTTGGGCCTAGTCAAGTTAACCTTCCTATTCTGTACGAAATAACCCACCCCCGCCCATTCCTATCCCAAATGTGCCCAATACGCTGGCTATCCTTTGTAAAAGTAGAATATGTTAGGCAAAATATAATAATTGAATAATTAAAAAAGCCGGCTTTCTGCGAGTTGTACTCGCGTATTGTTACTAAAAATGGTAATATATCAAGTTTGCTGTATGTGAGCCTCCGTAGATAATAATTATTTTTAGTATTTGTTGACAACAAGAAATGCATCATCTGTGAAAATATTTAGCTATCACGATTTTTAGTGCATCGCCTAGATATAGCTTTTTTTTAACGTGAGGAAAGTTCTACAAGACTCCTACCGGAAAAAAAACATGCGTTCCCTATGCCTACGCCTATGGTTGGGAGTCCCGGGTAAGCCCTCGGAAGGACGACCCCAGGAACCCCAACAGACCTTGGTTACCACTGTGGCTTCACCTAGGAGGTTGGGCTGCTAACCCGCATTTTTGAGGGGTGTTATCCCGCAGCTTGGGGCGTGTGACGTGCGTGAAACTTACGCGTCACGCTGTCATCTTGGGCGAAGACAAGTCGGATAGGAGAGTTCTTTACCGCCCCCTCCCCGCCGCCTCTTTCACGAGCATGACCTGTTCACAGAAAGACGCAGCGGTGTCCCCACTTACATCCACTGGAGATCATGGCTCGCACCAGTGGCAGAATAGGCGGTAGGATCGTTAGCGTGGTGGTGCCGGCATCCTCACACCATTGTCTCCAGCTAGAGAATGTCCACGTCCAGACCTGCCACCAGAAACTGGCGCTATTGCACTCACGCTGTGCACTCCACCAATGTGTGAAGCGCTGTGTCCTCGCTGCGTTGCTCTCAGTGCTGGCACTCAGCCGTGGTTTTCCGGCGTGTTCACCCCAGATATTTACCGATGCTCCTGTGCCCGGTAAGCATCAGTGACAACCGTTAGGAGAGAGCACCGTGGCTTCTCTCGAGCCACTCGTCCATGACCGGTCTGACCGTCCCGATTGTGGCCATTCACCCCTTTGGTTGCTCAAGTCGCACCTTCCAGGTCTCCACGGTTTTTTGGTGGAGCTGAGATAAGATAGGTATATACAGACAGACTGACGGACAGCGAAGTCTCAGTAAAAGGGCCCCATTTTAAGCCTTAGCACGAAACCCTAAAAATAATACTTCATCCTATTTGTTGGAATAAATTCACAGCAAAGATAAAGTAAATACCTAGTTACTGTGCAATTATGGCAAAAGTCGATTAACTCCCGCTAAACGGGTGACAATAGGACGACCGGCGCCAATACCGCTTCTCCCTCCGGCCGGACGTCGCGCGGTGACAAGCGGCCAGGAACAATAGCGGATAATTGTCAGCGGTCCGCCGCCGGGTGGCCGCTGCCCACACGCTGGACGGCGTCAACACAAACGGTGACACCACAAATACTATGCCCAGTGTTGTACTCTAGTACTATTTTTTTATTAGCCGAGACAATTGTGTACTAACGACGCAGATGCTCGTGCTTGATAAACTGCCTTGTTAAGTATTCCTAGATTACACTAAGCTGTTTTCATGACTGTTTCAGAGGCGTTAATGTGTGGTAACTTATGGCTTCATCTACAGATTTCATAAACTCATGCCCATAAAAAACGGCCAAGTGCGAGTCGGACTCGTGCATGGAGGGTTCCGTACTAAAAAAAAAGGAAATAAATGACTTATTTTTTATTTTTTATTTTAGTAATTTTTGTTATAGTGGCATCAGAAAATTTCAGCTCTCTATGTATTATTATACTAGCTGAGCCCGCAACTTCGTTTACGTCACATAAGGTGTATGAAAGGAGAGGTACTTCTTCATCAGACTCATCAAGCAGCGTGTGAAACTGCCCCGTTGACTTAATCATAAAAGAGCTTAAAGATTAAGTCTATTCTATAACAATTCAGTCCACACCTTAGGCGCGGACTGAATTGTTTTAAAATAGCCTTAATCATTAAGCTCTTTTATGATTAAGCCAACACGCCAGTTTAGATTTACCCACTTTTAGATTCATAAGTCTATGTATGATTCTTTAAAGTGATATAACTTTTTTATTTATAAACCGATTGACATGAAATAAACACTAAATGTTAAGCGGAGCTAACCTTAACACAATAAAGAAAACCGCATTGCAATCGGTTAAGCGGTTGCTGATATTAGCGTGCACAAACGTACAGACAAACAGACATACAGACAAACAGACAAAAAATCTAAAAATCATTGTTTTGGGTTCTATTGTGTTCATAAAGCCCCCTATAATATTTTTTCTCATTTATCATTCATGTACAGACAGCGACCTGTTACGATTTTATTATATGTATTGATTGATGATATTCTTCACAGCCTTTTGTGTCATTTGAATGAAACTAGTGTTATTATAATTGAACCACCAATTGGAAGAAGGGAATAAATCCAAAAAATAAGAATGGAGATAATTACAAAAAACCTTATATTTTTTTACTTTCCAGGTATAGGTTCATTTAACGTTAATATAATGAAGAAAATACAAATTCAGGTTGATTTACAGATAAACATGGCTAAAATATATAATATTTATCTATATATGTATGTGTAAGTGTGTTGGATTTATTCCCTTCGTCCAATTTATCATTTACTGAATGAAAAATAATTTGAAATTTAATGACAAAACGATTTATTTATTAGAAAATCTTAAGAAGACTATTATATTATTCATCTATTTCTTCACTTTCGGATCTTGTAGTTGGCCAGGTTAGGATAAAATCGTCAAAATCTTAAATTCTTCAGGAATATATTGGATTATTTTTGTAGGTCGTTCATTTTTTTCTCATTTATATTTTAGGAACATATGCCAGAGATTCTTCTCTATTTTCGGGTTTGTAGAAGGTTTTTGGAGCAAAAATGTAGCTTCGATGAATTCGATACATGTCAAGCAACCCTTATGACTCGAACTATACTCTGAGCTTCTGTATTGAGAAATCTTGAATTTTGTTGCTTTTTCTAATGACTTACAGCTTTTCTTGAAACACACCTGCCAGGAGTTTTTAAAATCGAGTATGTCGATTGAAGTAATGAATTTAACTAAAAACCCTCTAACTTTTGCAGCCAAAATAACACTGTTAGATTCATTCGAAACGTAAATTCTGTCCTTTTTCCTAATGAGTCTTTTAGCGGTACCATCGCACTGTAAAAATGAATGGCCAAGTACAAGAAAGTATTGATATTTTTTTGTAAAACGATTCATCATAACAAGAGGTGGTAAGAATCTTATAAGAGTATTTTTTCAATTTTGTCCCCCGCAAGATTCGCTAAAAATATGAAGTTCTTTGACTGAAGAATCCATGTTCCGTATCGTCCCCCACAATAAACTGCATACTTCATCCGGGCCTCGTTTGGCTTCACCCTCATGGTAAATATAGAAATCAGCTGAATTTGTCTTTAAATCGAAAACGCAAAACACGTAAAGCCATAGTTTTCTTAAATAAAACATCACTTGAACGATATCTTAGGAATGGGCAGATTTTGTATATAATCAAACACACTCCTACATCTTTTTTTTCCTAGCACAAGGCTAAAATTTCTTTCTGTTTATTATAAAACTTTTTAGCGCGTCTAAAATATGTATATCGACGAAAAACCTCCAAAAAAAACCCTATACCTACCTATATTCCTAGTTGATAGTTGGAAGAAAGGAATAAAGGAAGGATTTATTTCCTTCTTCCAACTAACTATTTTTATGACCGCATGAAACTATACGAAATGAATAGATTTTGTTCCTATCTTCGAACTCACAATAAAGCTCTACATTCCAAGAATGTAAAAATTTAGAAAAGTAAATATCTCAAAAAGTGGTGTTTATTCCCTTCTTTCAATTGGTGGTTCAATTTGTGGCCGTAGTTGCACTGTTAAGTAGGTATCTTTTCTTAAGAAACGGTTTCATGGCAAGTCCCACAGTTATTCAAATTCACGAATTGCTTTTTTTTCAGCCAGCTGTCTACATACTTGCGCATGAATGTAAACTGAAAATTGAGAACTAAAATGTGCTGCCCGATCATCAATGTCCTCTTCCAGCAAATCCTGTTAAAGTGAAAGTAACGTCGACCGTCTGTTAAGTTTCTGAATCAATTCTAATGTAATACTGAGATGAAATAAAGCTTGGAAAAGCATACACTTTTAATGGTCGATAACGATTTCCTGTGAGTAACGTTACAAAACTTTAACAGTTTCAATAATTTCAGGTAACCGAGGTGACGCTCATGGGCCGCGCCGAAGCCCCCGAGGTAATTCAAACACCAACCATGCGGGAATTTTTAGGTACTCGTAATATAAAAAAAATAAATAAAAGGGCGGAATAATACTGGCCAATGAGTCTCCTACACTGTTAACACCTGTTAAAACAATCATATTTTTTATCACGTTATATAAATATATGCTACTGGATTTCGTTATACGAAATAATTTTAGTGACCTTCCCTACATCACACTTACACGTATATCTGTGTTACAGTTTTAATAAACATCGCGTGAAGGCGCGTGGGACAGTCACGAGTCACGCGCGCACGTGCCTCGCGCCCTGGATATAGTTCATAAAGCACTCGCTACGAGACAACCACCCAGCTCGCTGCGAACACTGCCACTGTGGACCTTATTGCCGTGCACTAGAGCACAGTTTCCCATGCCACGTGACGTCATTTGCCAGCTCACCTCACGCTCAAATCTTAGACAGATTTATTAAGCCCGGCAAAGTGTCACGTCATTTGACTAATACATAATGCGGGCCGCGTCGCGTCGCAGCCACCGCACCTTTGCCCTTACCTCTCTCCACCCCCCCCCCCCTCTAAGCCAAGATGTTGCGATAGCCTTTATCTCATTCCACAAAAAATGAAAACGGTGAAAGATTGCTGTTTTATTTATGCTATAAGGAAACTTTGCTAATTTGAACAGAAACGAAAATCAAGTAGACTGATGCACGCATGGTGCTGCGTTGGTATGGCTCGCTCAGTTCCGCCTCCAAGACAAACTCTCACTAAACTTGAAGTAGCACCAAGTCTCTCTTCACTGTTGTCGAGAGGTGCGCCAAGTAATAAAATATACATCATTTTTACACCAGCTTTGTGTTTACGGACCTTACTAATTAATTGCGATGTTGTGAAATCTGAAATAATGCAGCCATAAACTCTTAGCTACCGGGCGCCAGGCAACCCTATTGGGCCTGTAGGCAAAGCGTAGCAATCGGTGCGGTCGTAGTCGCGTAGCGGCGTAGGCCCTCTACGACACATTATGTGGGTACTTGACTTTGCCATGTCGTTCGTACCCGTCCCTAGTTCAAGCATTTCACATGTGCAATGCTTTTTCCCTACAATGTATTTGAACGTTTATAGTTCATAGGAGTACTTCTTAGGGTGTCGTGCTCTAAGGGTAAAAATGGAACCCTATAACTGAGACTTCGCTGTCCATCTGTGTGTCTGTGACAGGGCTGCATCTCAGCAACCGTGATAGCGACAGAGCTGAAATTTTCACAAATTATGTACTTCTCGTTACAACAAGAACTACGAAAAAAACCGGCCAAGTGCGAGTTGAACTCGCCCATGAAGGGTTCCGTAGTAGCAAGTAACATAATATAAAAGTTTTTATAGTTCGTTGTAACTTTGATTAATGTTTTAACACGTTCGCAGTGGTAGTGATTTTTATAACTGAAAATTGCGGTTTATGACGTTTAAAAAAAACTACGAACTCTATCTTGTTAAAACTAATTTTCGTTAGTAGTTTTTATAGCAATGTACATCATATATTTTTTTCGGATTTATCTTACTCTTAGTTTAGAAGTAAGAGGAGGGGGGGGGGACACATCTTTTTCCACTTTGGAAGTGTATCTTTTGCGAACTATTCACTATAGAAAAAAATAAAGTTAGGAACTTCAAAGACCTATCTATATCTATAGATAGGTCTTTGAAAATGCTTTCATCCATTCTATACGTGTGGGGTATCTACCCCACACGTATAGAATGGATGAAAAAACACAATTTTAGTTTCAGTTCTGAGTATGGGGACCCCCAAAATTAACTGCTTTTTTTCTAGTTTTATATAAAGATCTTAAAGCGGTTTACAGAATACATCTACTTACCAAGTTTCAATAGCATAGGCGTTATAATTTCGGAGAAAAGTGACTGTGACACACGGACGGACAGACAGACAGACATGACGAATTTATAAGGACACACCACAGAAATATTGTGTGTACAAAACCAATAAATAAATAAAATAAATAAAAGGATTCCGTTTTTGCCATTTGGCTACGGAACCCTAAAAAATACGCTTATCTCCCATACAACAAACATTATACATAACGTTTTCGGGTCTTCTTCGCGCATTACACTTATTTCGTTCACCTCACGATGTTACGGCTATATTGCAACCGCCGTGGTCACAAGTAGACTGGGGAAAGCAGCGGGCGGGCGTCGCGTCGTCACCTCGGACCGGTGATTGTACAGGTACCAACCATTTTAGAGGTCTATGTTTTCTTTAGTCTCTGATATAAATTTTATTATGATTCATTATAAATAGATGTCATAAAACAGTTTCTTCAAAAAAAAAATGGGATATTGCAATGATGTTTTACTAATTTAAACTGACCCTTAAGACACAGGCTTCGCCTAGTTTAAGGAGCAGGGTTCACTTACTTTACAGTATAAAATATGTTATTAATCATCTGCGTCATGTTAGTAATACTCTTTATATGTACCTACCTACTATTGTTATGTATCTGATGCTAATCTGTTACCAAGAGGTGTCACTACTGTAATATTTCTCTTTTTGTAAATAAATCTTTATCTTATCTTATCTTAATTATTTATAACTAGCTGAGCCCGCAACTTCGTTTACGTCACATAAGGTGTATGAAAGGAAAGGCATTTCTTCATCAGAGTCATCAAGCAGCGTCTGAAACTGCCCTGTTTGCTTAATCAACACAGTCATCAGAAACAATTCAGTCCACGCCTTCGGCGCGGACTGAATTGTTTTAAAATAGACTTAATCATTAAGCTATTTTATGATTAAGCCAACACGCCAGTTTAGGTTCACTCACATTCAAAGAAACCCCTACAATTAAAATTTTCAAAATATCTGATTCTTAAAAGTGTTATAACTCTTTTATTTCTAAACCGATTTACATAAAACAAACGCTAAATGTTAACTGGAGCAAACCTCAACACAATAAAAAAAACCGCATTGCAATCGGTTGAGCGGTTACTGAGATTAGCGTGCACAACCGTACAGACAAACAGATATACAGACATACAGACAAACAGACAAACAGACAAAAATTCTAAAAATCATTGTTTTGGGTTCTATTGCGTTCATAAAGCCCCCCTATAATATTTTTTCTTATTTATCTTCCATGTACAGACAGCGACCTGTTACGATTTTATTATATGTATTGATTGATGATATTGATATTGATAAATACACAATTTCTGATAAAACCATCTTTTGACACACATCTTTTAGATTTCAAATCTACTTTTGGCTATCATTTTTAGTATACTAATACCGAGAAGAATGTCTTCATTTGCACCAGAGTAGCAAAAAATTCTAAATCTATGTTTGCACCTCTTTTTCGCAAACTTTGTCAACCAGTCCCCTTAAATTGATTGTTGACAAACTTTTTGTGAATATCTGTACGATCGCCGTAAGCATAACATTTTTAATACGCGAAGAAGACAAGAAATTAATTATGAATTGTACAAGTCGTGCGAGTATAAAAATATTATTAACAAACATAATTCTTTGCCGTCAATTAGTACAGAGCGCACGTGGATGATTTTTGAATTTACGTGTTATTTACGTAAAATTTAAATTACTAACGACAACATCCTTTTCTATAGCATACACCCGATAACTTAAGCTATTGTGTTTTCTCTGTAATAATCCCTAGTCGTAAAAGTCCTATAATTACAATACTTCAAAAACAAATTATGTATCTGTAAATAATTAGAACCTGCCTGTCATGAATGACGCTGACGAGTAAGTAGCACACTGCATTGTACGCACAAGCCCCGCCATGAGTGCAGGTCGCGCACGCACCCTCCGAGCGACTCACGTCTAATCACGGAGTGTGTCTCTCTGCCCTGTGCTGCTGCGAGCGCGAGCTTCTTCACAACATGCGATACGACACGACGTAACTTTTACTCGCCGTTGTGTGAAAAACTTTGTGAAAAGCTATTCGAGTACAAGGGCCTATAGTCCGCGCCAGTTAGCGTGGCAATACAGGACATTAAACCCACCTCCTTCCCGAAAAAAACGATAGATTACTATAGTATCGTTATAGTATCGCTCACATTGATAAACTGCCGAAAACGGACATCGGTCGATTATCATAATACGGGGGAATGTAGTCTTACGAAGCTACAAGAGAACGCACTAAAAATAAAGAATTAAAGATTTTTACATAATCACTTTTCTAGTCGTAAATGATAATTGCAAAAATGTGCCGCATCAGAACTGATTATTATGAGTGTAAATTGTATAAGAGGTCGACATTTTGACTGTTAAGTACTAATATAATCGTTTATTGTAATGTTAAAACCTTAACAACTGTCACATAAATTAAAGAATATCATTATATTCAAATAAAAAACCGGAAACATTACAATTTCTGATAATTGAGTATCATTGAAATAGAAAAAATCGAAAATTTTAGACAAACGCGGCGCTTCTAGTAGATTACGAACACTGCACAGCACTCGAATCGGCAGGGATGCGGCACCCTCGGCCTGCCGCCGTCCGCGCCCGCGCCGCGCCGGTGTGTCGGCACAGTTCCGCCATCTTTTTTGTTTATACCGTGAATTACCGTGTCGCATTCGCATGCGCCTCGTGCAAGTCGTGCACAGACGTGTTTCGGAAACTTATGATTGTTGTTAATTTTGTTCTATGTGTGATAGTTGTGGGAAGTTTTTGTTATTTCTTTGTTGTTAATGTTGTTGTTATTGTTGCTGTTATTATTGTTATTGTGTTGTTGATTTTTATTGTAAAGAAATGGAACCAGAGGCCGGACCATCTACTGGTTAACCCAGTGAACGCCGCCGTCGACGTAATATTTTACAAGCAGAAGCCGGTTCCGGGCGTATACCTTTTACTTCCCCGACACAGAAACGGCCATCAAAAGTTATCACCAGTGGCGAAAAACTTATGATAATTAACATATATAAATATGTGAAAAAATCAACGCCGGACCATGAACACGTCACTAATCACGATTTGGTGAATAAAACAGCTGAAAGCTGCCCTAGATCTTTAAGGCAGAATACGAAAAACTCTCGGCAACAGTTGTATTTAATTTCAAAGAAAACTGATAGTAATGAATTATAAATTATGCGTAGTATTTTTTTTTGTTGTAAATAATAACTATTATTATGTAAAATAAATGACTGATATTTAATTATGTGTTGCTTCAATAATGCATCCTACGGTTATCATCCCCTGCCTAACTCGGAGCTGTCTAGACGACTATACCACGATTCACTAACGACAGCATTTTCTGTCGTTTTATGAACATAGAATCTGTCGTATTTGCAAATCACGTAACAGTGGTAGGGGGGTGTGAATGACTTGTATTGCCACGCTAACTGGCGCGGACTATATCAGCATTTTTCTCATCGCTAAAAAGCAATTTTTCAATATATTGCCATAGAACTTTTTGAAGCGCTCGTGGCCCCGCGGACTCAGTGTTCTGTAAACGATTACTGCAGTAAGCAACATTTACTGTGGCCGGATATGGATGGGCGACCCTCACATGACCACTTTGTGACATTAAATTGCGAGCGTTTCCGTGCTGCGAAAGGCACATTAAGCCGTTGGTCCCGGTCGCCAGTAAAATGGCAGTCGTTAAGCAAAGTTGAAGGCCTTTTTGGGCGGCTTGGATTTCGACAGCAGGCAGTCACAGCCTGCGCCTGTTCATATCAACACGGCAATACGTAAGACAATATTTCCAAAGAGGTGAAATGCCTCTGTCTACCCCTTCGGAGATGAAAGGCGTGATCATTTGTATTTACTTATGTATGAACTATTTAAATGTTTTTTGTCTATCTCTATCCGAAACTACCGAACAATTTAAAAGGAACTTGGCATAATCTCAACTTATAATCAGAGAAACTACGACACTTTTTATCCTGTTATTCTGTGCGGATGCTTTTGGGGAGGGGGTGAAAGACAAGATAGTATTTCTATTTCAGTTGTTGTACAAATTTGCGCGGATCAGCTAGTCACTTAATATGCGTATTTGGAGTTGAGATTACATTTTGTAATTATACTTTTCTCATTCCGAGAGCTAAGTTGAGGGCACCGGCTTGGCTGTAGCCGTACAGGTAGAGACCATGTAAAATTACTAAGTTCGAGTCCATTTGAGATAGAAATGTGTCTCTCAAACGAAAAGATAAAGAAAGTCTACGATTTATACATTTCCCGTATCGTGTCGCCTGATGTAAGGAATGCGAGGAGCTATTATCACCAGACGCCAAGCCACGCACTCTCTGATCACTGCGGGGAGCAGGGCAAGACATTGTTCTACGCTAACAGATTACCGACCAACAATGTACAAGAGAGTAAACTCTTTCCACGGAGAAAAAAATTATGTCGGTTCTCGCGAAATTGATTCTGCTCGGCCCTGACGGGAACCCACGGCTACATCTAGCGATTGAGGGCCACACTCACACTCACAGTCCATAAGACTTCTCTTCGAAGACGAATTCGACTAAATATGGGCGGCACAAGTTGTGGCGATCGTTGTAGGAACTCTGTGCTTAAGAATGCGCGTTTATCGCCTGTCATGTAAATCTTAGTATTTAACGATTGATAACGCATTCCAGTAAGACGTTGCAGACATTAGTACCTAAAGTTAGCCCTCTATTATATTCACCAGTTTTTATTTACAATTTCCGATAGTATGGCACTGTTGCAAACATTAAGATCACGGAGGAACTGAGGTCATAGAGGTTAAAAGTAGAGCATAATAATATAACCTCGATCTACCCACCTTCGTTCTCATTTGTTGACGTCACCGTCCAACGGCATTATTCTAAGACCGGAGATAATACTTAGATATGGTAAGTAGGTAATGAGGAATGAAAAATTGTCGAAAAAAATAAATGCCGTTGACGTATTTGTGACATAAAGCTGCTTGTAACGTGAGAGTGTTGGTGCGCCGGAGTCGAGCTGCCTACAAGAAGTGACAAGACGCAGCCGCGCCGCCGCGCCGCTGCCGGTCTAGTGACACACAACAGCAACAGCGCAGCGGCCTCATTACGGCAGGCACGAGGCAGCAGCCCGCGTCTTTTGTGTTGGTGTATATTTGGTGCAACAATGGCGCATTGTGACGCGCCGGATGCAATCAAGCGGCGACGCGGCCCGCCTCGAGCCGCGTCGCTGCAAATGATCACCTCATCATTCCACGATGTTTATTCTTTTTATTAATTACCGAAAGAAAGTGAGAAACTTTAAAAAGAACGGCGAGTCGAACTCGCCCACCGAGGGTTCCGTCAGTCCCTCCGTCTATACAAACTATACATTTATTCGATTCAATCGTTCGAGGAACAAGAAATTCAGGAAAATCGAATCTCAGAGTTTGGTTATGTTTACCATTTTTTCATCCCTTCCATTCGAAAAGTACCAATCAATTTGTACCACTATCTCTTTACGTTATTATGGCTGGACTCGGCCAAAATTGGAGTAAGACTATAAGAGAATAACGTTTATTATACTAAAGGAGTTTAAGGTGTGGTTACCATAGTTACGTTGCACTTGTTAGGTGGTGGTAAAATGGAAAATCACTATACTTTTAGTATTACTATAGTCCAATCATGCCCGATCTGACAATAATGTAAATATGTCATGTTGTCTAAGACAGATTAGTAGAAAAATATAGTATGACAAATCATTGAATTTACATAACTACCCTGAGTAGGTATTTTAAATGAAAATAAACTATCATAAAGAAGTTATTTGTGTTGTCGAAATGATTGTAAGAACACTGTATGACTCCGGGGTACTGGAATATAATCAGGGTAAATACTCACTCAATTGCAAGTAACTATGGATATATAGGAGCAAATTTGTTTGCTTACATTTTTGCGCAAAGCTATTGAAATACAGTATACAAGTGATTCTCTAGAACCTCTTAACTCCGATCTTACTCTTATAAGTCTGAGTAGGATTACTCCGATTTTGGTTTAGACAGACGGACGAACGGACAGCAAAGAGATCCTATAAGGGTTCCCTTTTTTCGTTTTAGGTACGGAACCCTAAAAATGTACCAATTAATAATATAAAACCTGAATTCTAATCCCAACAATACAATAAGCCAAAACTAAAATTTCGGACTCCAGAAAAATAAATTTAAAAAGTTAGAAACTAAGTACATAACCAAGTACACTCGAGAGCAATGAATCCGGGTCACTTAAAGAATCCTAAAAATCTCGGAAACTAAAAATGCTAGGTTAATGCAATAAATTGTATTTAATAGACAATGTAATACTCCTTAAATGAAGGTATTAAAACTTCTTAGTTATTGTAAAGTTATATCATAAAAAAATCAAATTTGAAAAAGGGCCACTTTCGAAGATGGAACTACGAAATTACAGCATTTGGTGTTGCTTTTGTTTGTAATCTGTCATTTATGTGGGTACATAAACCATGTTGATAGTGCTCTATATTCATTAATCAAGCTGAAATTATGTCGCTTACGCCTGAAGAATGCACCAGAATACTTACAATGCTGGAAACCGGCCGGAGTCAGCGCGATACAGCCAGGACTGTCGGTGTGTCGCTGTCAACAGTACAAAGAGTTCTCCGACGTTACGAAGAAACTGGTTCTAACCTACGCAGACCAGGAACGGGCAGAACCAGGTGTACCACAGCACGAGAAGACCGATACTTGGTGAACACCATGCTTCGAAATCGCTTTCTCACAGGAACTGAACTCACCAATCAGTTTCGACGCCTCGGAGGAAGTAACCCAAGTGCATGGACAGTAAGACGTCGGCTTGCTGAATCTAACTTAAAACCCCTTAGACCTGCAAACGGCCCTAAACTGGAGCGTGGGCATCGTATTTCGAGACTAAGGTATGCCCAGAGCCACGTAAATTGGAGTATTGAAGATTGGTCAAAAGTTATGTTCTCCGACGAATCAAAATTTATGCTCTACAAGCACGATGGAAGACACAGAGTGTATCGAAGACCAGGGGAAAGATTCAAGCAAGCATGCATCGAAGAAAAAGTAGCCTACGGTGGTGGGTCTGTACTTGTGTGGGCCGGAATTTCTTCTGAAAGTCGCACAGAGCTGGTGATCATAGAAAACGGCTCTTTAACTAGCGTAAGATATGTGGAAGAAATCCTCAATGATCACGTTGGTCCATTTATGGTCAATTTAGGTGAGGATGCTATATTTATGCATGACAATGCCCGACCTCATACAGGTAGGATTGTGAATGACTACCTTCAAGAGATGAACATTACTCGTATGGAGTGGCCAGCGCGCAGCCCGGATATCAACCCGATCGAGCATGCTTGGGACGAGCTAGGCAGATGCGTAAAACAACGAAACCCTCCCCCAATCACGCTTCGTGAGCTCAAATTGCTCTCACAGAGGAATGGGAGAATATTCCCCAAAATCGTATAAGGAACTTGGTGTACAGCATGCCAAACCGCGTAAACGCAGTAATGGAAGCACGAGGAGGCAATACGAAGTATTAAAATTCAAGAAAATCGTAATAAAGTTCAAAAATTTCATGTTTCCTATTTTTGTTTTAAGGAGAGATCGGCAGTTTTTTCTTTATGTAATTTTGTGTTAATAAAATGTATGGTGACTCATATTTTTTTTACTTTCATTTAAGGAGTATTACATTGTCTATTAAATACAATTTATTGCATTAACCTATCATTTTTAGTTTCCGAGATTTTTAACATTCTTTAAGTGACCCGGATTCATTGCTCTCGAGTGTATAAAGGGTCTCGGCTCGTCTAACAACTTTATTCCAGTCGGTGTGGAGACCTTAAGTCCATGGCGTCCCAATAAGCATATTTTTTTTAAATTTTGAAGAAGCGTCTTGTGGAGTCAACTCGTGACCTAAGGGCTGGCAGTTATTTCTCCCAACGAATAGGCATCGTCGTTCAAAAGAGGAATGCTGCCAGTCTTTTGGGCACAATGCCATGGGGGCCCTATTTAGATTTAGTTTTGTTTAGTTTTATTCATATTGTAAATAGTTATTATGCTTTATTGTAACATCTGTCTAATATTTTATTGAATAAAGTTTATTACTATTAAAAGTTAGAATAGAAAATAATGATTTAAGCTCGTTAACTATAGATTTAAAAAATGGTAAAAATAGTAAGACGATTAGTTTAGCACTGCCGCACAAAATTCTCTATTGTATTTATTACTAGCTGTTCCCCGCGGTTTCGTCCGCGTAGAAGTCGTTATCGCGGAAAATTATTACCTTCCTTTTCCGCAGTCAGTTATAAAATAACCTATGTCCTTCCCTTGGTGGACTCAAACTCTTTATATTCTAATTTTTGTGTGTCAGTGCAATATTTTAAATAGGTTTGTTCAAGCTCTAACCAATAATTTAGGTTGTTCTCTGAATTTTGAACTTGAAACTATTATATATTTTTACACTCATGATTAATACAGTGGTAGTAGGACACCGTGTGGTTTTATTTACATTCGTAAAAAAGAAAATAGATAATTCGACTTAGGTACCTACTTTAATAATAATTGGCATTTATGGTATGAATAACGTTTCATCGTGCAAATAACGAGACTTATAGTGCAGGGAGCACTCCCGGGCGGCCGATGGCGTGCAGTTCACGCGGTGCCGCACGTCTTCGCGACATCTGCCGGCGAGTGCTCAGCTTGTGGTACGCCACGTTCGTCAACCATCTCACTAAATTCGACCAAAGAAATTTCTTTTCCTGCACCGTTTGTTGCGTTGTCACTGGTGATGTTTCAGTAGACGACCGGGAGGAATCGTTTTCAGTCAATAAACCGGATAACACCGTATTTGTTGGTGCAACAAGTATTTCTGGTGAAAGTGTTGTAAATGGTGGCTGTGCGGTTGACGGGTAGGAGGGTGTCAGTGGTGTTTGGGCTACTGCCGGTGACGGCTGGGGATGCTGAGGCGACACTTCAGGTCCCAACTGCACCATCATTGATGACAGTTTGTCGGTCGTCGACGGCTTCACGATTCTGGTTTGATATTCTGCTTCATGTTCGTGCCACCTTATGATTGGATCTTGTTTTATTATCAAAGTTAGATCTTTATATAAGTTTGGTCTCTCCAAAAGTAATTTTTTGACTGAATCCCATCGTGCCGGTGGGTGTGTTGGGTGAGCGCGGTGTTTCACAGCATCACTGCTCAGGTAGTAAGCATCGTTGTAATTTTCCACCGTTGCGCTCGTAAATTCATTTTGTGGCGTATCTATTGGAGTTAAACGGAGAGGTGACTGGTCAAGAGGTGGCAGTTTTGATGGGTTTATGTTCGAACTTGGCTTTAGAGATGGGGACACGGCGAGTAGGTCCAGCAATCGCGGGCTCGTGGTGTGGGGGTCGCAGAACACGACGACGTACGCGTAGGCCGCCGTCCGCAGCGCGCCGCCCGAGCCGCCCGAGCCGCCCGCGCCGCGCTCAGCACCACCGCGCCGCGCGCCCCGCAGGCGCACGGCCGGCGCGCCCTCAGGGTCGCACGCCGTCACTCGTACTCCCTCTATTTTGGGACATACCTGCCACAGAAATGTATGCTTTACCAAATAATATTAATAGTACTACCTACTTACATGACATTAGCCAAATAGAGTGTGACCCCTTGGTGCTTATGTCGTAAATAATAAATAAATATTCACGGACATTTTTCTCATAACGCTGTCAGATCTCAAAGTAAGCTAGAAATGCTTGTGTTACCTTAGATTTAACACGCGATTATATCCTATTCGTGGTTTGATACCCATATCAAACCAGTGAAGTTAATACATATGATCTCGCCTTTTATCGCCGAAGGGCTAGGCAGAGGCTTATTATTATGCCCACATTTCACCTTTTGATTTTGTCCCTCGTAATAAATGATGAGCCGTATTGCCGTGTTGATATGGACTGGCGCACAGGTTTTGACTGCCCGTTTTTGAATTTTTTAAGCTCCCATAAAGGCCTTCAACTTGGATTAACGACTGCTATTTTACTGGCAACCGGAAACAACGGCTTAGCGTGCCTTCTGATTCGCAAATAAATGTCACAAAGCAAGCCATAAGAGCTATACTATACATACATATATATTAGAATAGGTAGAAGTGTATTTGTACATGCCTAAGTGAAATAAATTTATTTTTGTTTAACTAATGGAATTAGGCGTTACATGGAAACGGAAATCCATCCTAGAACGAAAATAAAGGACGGGAAGGAGAGGAACCCACCGCACACCCTCGATTCGTCAATCCTAACGTACAACAGTTAAAGATAACCACAACTAATTTTATGGGAGGAATGACGAACCGAAATCCTCAGAAAAGGAATTTTGGATGTCGGATTGGGAAATTACCTGTACCCTCCAGATTGTTAGTAATGTGCATTACTCCGCTTAACAACGTGACTAATAAGTTGAAACGTGTTTTGCCTACACACGAGGCATCTTCAGGGGCCTTACTCTGCAAATTAATTTCAATCTCAATTTAAGCGTAATCCAATTCCAATGTTAATTTTAATGTCGCCTAATTTGGTACTCTTGAAGCAAAATTGTATCGGAATCGCTATTGCCGCGCGATTGAAATGTCATCGTTCTAATCCACTTGAAGTTAGCTACGTCACCGGCCGCATAAGTGTTGCTCAACATATTACGATAAACTGGTAAAAAACTGGAAAATGATCAATCAATTCAAATACAAGGCTAATAAATAAATATAACAAAAATAATTGATCTGTAGATTACTTGTAATCTTTTTAATTCAATTTAATGGAAACAAATGGTCGAAATCATAAAATTAACTACGCTATTGGCTGTATGTAGCATTATCGTTGCCTATTAAGAAGTGTTATTCAATATGTCTAAGATGAAGTGTCAAACTTTTTTGTGTGTCAGTGACAGTGTCAAACGATTTAAAATTCAAAAACACTGAAGTGGTGTTGGTTTTGATTAGTTATATTTTATTCAGTATCATATTATTAGTTATATTATTAGTTATATTATATTGGTAAGCAAGGACCTAAGAATAATATTGGTAAGTAAATATTTACTCAATTAGACTTGTTATTTTAGCAGGTAATACTTACTGTGTTTTACATAGCATTAAACCTAGAAAGGCCTTTTTCGCGATATCTTCCAGTATCCAGTGAGCCTCTACAGGCATTATTTAGTTTGCAACGCGGGCACCGTCACTGTCTAGCCCTTTGAAATCCGCACCACTGTTATTTTATGTTCAATGTTTAGTTACAATAGGAAGAATCCATAAAAAAAAAACAAATAATAAAACCAATTTTTAATGAAATTTATGTCTTATTACATTGCAGTACCTGCATCATCCACCCCGCTTGCAAGCGACTTGCCGAGACCTCGCCGGCGGCGCGGCATCGCCTTTCCGTTCCGATGGACTCAAACAAAGAGAATACAATACTACGTAAGAGACTCAAATATAGAACGGTTCGCCAATATAGAAGCGCGACGGGTCGAAGCAGAGTTGAGTTCAGCGCATGCACTAAACAAGCAGCAGCATAAGGAAGCAGTCCTGGCTGTTAGTGAGGCTTTATGGGAGATAGCCAGAAAGATGCATTAAGTCCTTACGTTCCTAATTGTCAAGTTTTTTTCTTCTTCTTAATAAAGGTTTTATAATGTTATAATAATTGTGTTTCTTATTTTCTCATTACGTGCTCTTTGTACATTATAGTTTACCCTGTGTCCTTTACCAAGGTCCAAGGTCTTTGGTAACTTCCAGAGGCGTAAAATGACAGAGCCACTAGAATCTACAAATTTGTTGATAATATTAAGTTATCGTTACCACATTTACCACAATAAATAATAATCGATTGAATAACTTGTAACAACATAGGTTTATCCCGTTCGCTTCCGTTCGTTGGTTTGCCGCTGGCGTAGAGGCTGGTGTAGAGGCGTTGTATGGGAGGCGACCGGCAAACTTAGAGCGAACGGGTAGTAGGTACCTATCATTTATTATGATGATATTATATCACTTCTTCTCTTATGAGTTGGCATAAAGGGCTTTATGTTTTTATAAACTTCTGCAACTCGATAATTGGCATTAAATTCTTTATCTCCCATACAAAAAGACTTATCCATATATATCGCATCATTCTTCCCTCGTTTCGTCTTAGTTTTAACTGGTCGCCACCCCAATACATCCCAAGTGTGTCATAAAAGGCGACTAAGGAATCACGTTCGTAAAAAGATCCATTCCGTATACTATGCCTCTGCCTATCCCATCGGGGATAGGGGCATGATTTTATGTATGTAATTATGTAAAAAAATGTACATTAGTACTAAACGCACCATATTAACCACTATAATTGTTATTACTACCACTCAAAACGTAAAACAATATCTACGAAGTAGCACTTTTGTTATTGAGAAAATCCTAATCAACAAACAATAATAAACACAATTCTACGGCAATAGACAGATGTCAAATGTACTCAAGAGTAGCAAAATGGGGGGCGATTGAGCAATTCCAATCCCATTTAGTTCCCAATACGGCCACGCAATTCTATAATAATATTGCGCTAGTATTGAATTCAAGAGTACGAAACATCAAAATTCCAATGTCGATCGATCGGAATTAAAGTCAAGAGTAAGGCCCCAGGACTGCGTGGCAGCAAATTTTTGCTGCCACGCAGTCCTGAAGATGCCTTGTCCTCCCTTACAATTAATTGGCCTTATCTGTTGTACGTTACGATTGGAGAATCGAGGGTGTGAGGCAGGTTCCTCTCCCTCCCCTCCTTTATTTTTATTAATTTTGTTAGATCGTTTGTTTGTTTGGCCATGTGTTGGTCACCCATCCATGACCGGTCATAGTAAATGTTGCTTTACAGTGATCGTTTACAGAACACAGCCGCGGGGCCCTGAGTGCTTCACTTTAAAACACGAATAGTAATACTCATTAAATATACTTTTAAATACATACTTATACATTGAAACAACCAATCTCTCAAGACAAACATTGATGGAGCACAGAAACTTTTGTCTTCAGAAATTGAACTCAAGACCTTTGATCCGCAGTCGCGACTTCTACTAGACCAGGCAATCGGATTTATATATTGCAGTTTACATTATAAGTTAAATTAATATTGTGGTTTAGTTTAGTTGCGGTTTAGGCTGCGCAGAAGACGGGTACGGACGGCCTCAGACGAAAGTGCTGCGGCATTTTTGCTTGCCGCCGTCCGCGCGGCTGTCGGCGTCTGCCCGAGCCGTCGTCTGCGTAGCTCCATAATATTTGTAAGATTGAGGCTTTTACAAAGGTAAGATGAATAGATGTTTAAGAACTGCTGGAGACCGAGAGTGGTGGGTGATGGTCCCTATACTCACGGGTGGAATGCTTATCGCCCAGTCCTTCAGGCCCGGCAGCAAGCGCTGCTCCGCGATGTGCACCTCTAGGCCCAGCTGAGAGCCTGCAACCAACGCGCTCATTCGTTAGAGTCCTTCACTTTAGAACACAAACACAGAGTCTTACAAAATAATATAGTGTCACATTTCAATGAAATCCTTAATAATAATATGTAATACAATTATTAAATTAATAAAAACGCGAAAGTTTGCTAGTGTGTATGTATAAACGTTAGTTACTCTCTCACGCTGTACCGGCTAAACTTTGGTACCTAAAGGGATTGAATATCTATCGCCTGAACTAGCTGATGCTGCTCGCAACTTCGATAACGTCACATAAGGTCTATGAAAGGAGAGGTTTTTCTTCATCAGAGTCGTAGGAGCGTTAGAAACTGCCCTGTTTGCATAGTCATAAAAGAGTTTAAAGATTAAAACAATTCATCTTAAAAATATCCTTCATCATTAGGTCATCACCAGTTTAGCATGACACATTCAAAGAAAACCTTGAATATTCTAGGTTTAGCGAAAGATGAGATACCTATCTGTAATTAATTGAGAAATTGGAGCGGGTGGGGGAGTGCGTGGTGTTGCGCTACAACTATGTAAAAGCTTCCTCGCAGATAGAACCCAATGGTGTGAAAATTGGCGAGCACATCAGCAACGTGGAATCACTAACATTTGGTTTGCCACAGGGCAGTAAATAATACGGGACTGAGTCCCGTATTATTTCAGATTTATGTTAATAATGAGATGGTTAGCCAAACAAAGTCTTACACTAAGTTTATCACCTTTGGCCCCAGAATATCCTCACTACCTTCTGAATCTTACTTTGTCATCAAAGCTCACATGTGCGAAGATACTGGCACTTGCACTTTTGAAACGATGACCAGGGTCACTGAAATCAAGTAGGTACCTCTACTCGGTCTTCGACCTTTTACAGTTTTATTATATGTAGCTATAGACTGCAACTTCGTTTACGTTTTCCTGCTATATTATGTAGGAAACATACATAATAGACCTTCCTCTTGGATCATTCCATAATCCATAATTATATTGCTGAAAACAGACAATGAAAGTGATTGATTTTTTTAACCGACTTCCAAAAAAGGAGGAGGTTCTCAATTTGTCTGTATTTTTTTTTTATGTTTGTTACCGGCAAATCGCTTGAAAAAGTTAACCGATTTTGAAAATTCTTTTTTATTTGAAAGCTGGTGCTTCCCATGTGGTCCCATATACAGCAAGTCAGAATCTGATGCTGGGATCCTGGAGAAATCGAAGAAATCCCTCGAATTGAGGGAATTCCTTAACGATTTACAGTAGTTACCTTGTGTTTGGGCTTGATTAATTTGTATTGGGGAGGACTTTACCCCTAGACTGATATAATTTCAGTCTACCTGTCACTAAAAATAATGAAAAAAAGAAAATACCAAAAAAAAACCGACTTCAAACAAAAACTAAAAATTGAAAAATTAAATTAACTTAGCACAAAGTAATAGGTAGTAAATTTAGATTAATCAGATATTATTGATTGCAATACTGAAGTCGTCGAACTCTTTGAGTGAGTCTAAAAATTTGGCAGTATAATCGAATTTTTAATGACTTCTATCTCTTCAATAGTTTTTAATTCCCATTTTTTGAACGGTACAGACAAAGTTTATGAGTTACATCCACAAAACGCCATAACACCTCGCCAAAGGCTTATTTCACGAATTATACACGAAAGCTATACTCAGGCACTACAAACCTTCCAGTAAACGAGAATCGTGAAATTAATAACAAACAAACAATGTTTAAATATATAACTGAACTTTGAACCGATGGATGCAATTGGACACCAGACGCGCGACAGTGCAGAGAAGTCCAGTTGTACGTAAGTAATTATTCTGTTTAATAACTGAATCTGGAGGCTCAATTCATTTAGCCTATTCAATAGCCTGCAAGACAGTGATTATTTCAATGCTTATAGTAAAAGATAGCATCTTTTATATGAATTCAAATTTCGTGTTAGTGTGGAACCTTGTTACCACTTTAGGTGCAGACAGAGTGCTGTTCCCTCGCTAAAAATCCGATGGGCATCTATACAATAAAGGGATTCCCATTGCGAATTTCATCCAAAGCAGAACTCTAGATCGGCCTGAATTTACTATGCAATTCTGGGTCAGAATTGAACTGTGCAAAGGTTGTCGGCGGCTTGCTAGCAAATCTGGGCATCAGAAACACATTCCTCTCCCATCGAATCAACTCCGATCTCTATTCGGCCGGATAGAACTCTAACTGAGATATATATTTATGTATAATATAAAATTTAACTATGGTTTGGGGCCAGGCTGCGATGTGCGCCTTATAATAATTCCCCGTCTTCGGACGTGATGATTAACCGCTTCTCAGCGATAAACAGGAGTTGAATTCGAAGCCCCTTATTCCATGCATGATAAAAGCCTTGAGCCCGGCCGTAGGTATCCTTTAAATGTCAGAGTGATTTGGGCAGCAAGATGACATTGTCATTGACTCAATTAACAGACATATACGCTCTTCAGGAACACTTACTAGATCCAATTTGCCTTAGGATTTTACTAACTCTAGATATCCTACACACAAAGTCTAAACGACCCTCCTTTTCCATAAATGTCTAAGGGTCCATTCAAAGTAAGCTGAAGTGAATATATGACTTGTTATTTTGGGAATACCATCACTTCATTGCACACTTGCATAATCGGACGCGATTGAATTAATTTCATCTGCCACAAAAACGATATTCACACCAATAAGCATTGAAGTTATCCTGTAATGAAGTAACTAAGCTCTTATACATAGATTTAACTATTTAGACAATCACATATATCTGGGCTTGAACCACCACAGTACTTAATTTCATGTTGCTAAGTTTGAAAATGACGAATTTCCATACATTCATTTATACATTACTTAACCATCTTAATGGTGTAATTTCCGAAAAATCCATAAAAGCTACACAATAAAAAGGTTGTCTACTCTAAAAAAATTCAAGTTTCTATGTCCTACAGTTTTGGCTGGGTATTGATGGTAGTGTGATCCAATAATTTAAATAAATATAAATAAATAAATATTCTTTATTGTACACCATCAAAAGAATACAATTATAAAAAAATAAGTGTTAACAATATATGTACAAAAGGCGGCCTTATCGCTAAGAGCGATCTCTTCCAGGCAACCTTTGGATGGACTGAGTAACAAGGATCTGATAAGGCAGTGTACAATCAAATATGTTAAATTCACCCACACACATATATACATATAAATGGTATATATATATATATATATATAAACCAACAATAGACCCATAACCATACATAAACACATACATACAAGCATAAACACATACATATAAATGATACATCATAGATACGATATATAAGTTAACATAAAATGATAAATGTAAATAATAGACATATCCACACTATATAATACATACACTAACAGGAGATATGCGATACTAACCAGAGATAGATAAAAAGTGTTGTTTAAGCATCCTCTTAAAAGATACCAGCGATTGCGCTCGTCTTATCGAAAACGGCAAAGAATTCCACAGGCGAACCGCTTGTATCGTAAATGACTTGTCCATGAAATTTGTGGAGTGCTGTGGCATTCTCAGTCTCAAATTCTCCGATGACCTTAAAAATCTTGCATGTGTGTCATGAAGGAACTTGAAACGTTCTTTGAGATATTGGGGAGTACTAGGATTGAACAATATACTGTATAATAAACATAATATGTGAGTATTCCTTCGAAGTCGAATTGGGAGACGCTCAAGCCTGTCAAGTTGCTCCTCAGTGAGATCAAGATAGCTGACATCAGCATAATCAAGGATTGGGAGTAAGAGAGATTGTGTCAGCGCAACTTTAGTGGCTGTAGGAAGGAAATTACGTAATCTGCGCAAAGATCCTGAAGCCGCAAATATTTTCCGCCCGACTTCTTGCAGCTGACAATCCCAGGACAAAGTCTTATCAATTTGTATTCCCAAGTTTCTTACGGTGTCACTTAATAAGATAGGAGTACCATTAAAAATGACTTGGGGCAGCTTTGTGTAATCGATACGTGGTATTGTCCAAGGGCTACCGACGATAATGACTTGGGTCTTGGAAGGGTTAACCTTAAGGTTATTGCTCCATTCACATACACATTCCAAATCAATATTCATTGTCGAAATTGCATCTGGCAACCGACTTAATGGTGCTTGTGTGTATATCTGTAAGTCATCTGCGTAAAGGTGGTAGGATGAAACTAATTTATGAGAGATTGAATTTACGAATATTGCGAAGAGTAAGGGAGATAGAACGCCACCCTGCGGAACACCGGCTGTAATATTACACCATGAAGACAGGGAGTCTTCTATACGTATACGTTGCCGGCGGCCAGACAGGTAACTTTGAAACCAGTCAATCGCCGTAGGAGATATGTTAATAGAGCCAAGTATGCCAAGCAGGATCTCAAAATCTACAGTGTTGAAGGCGTTGCTAAAATCAAGTAAAGACAACACTGTGAGCTTGCCTTCCTCCATGCCTGTTCTTATATCGTCCGTAACATTGACCAGGGCTGTCACAGTACTATGTCCTGGACGGAAACCGGACTGAAAAGGGTTTAGTAAAGCGTTAGAACAAAGGAACGTATTGAGTTGATTATAAACAAGGCGCTCGAGAACTTTAGAGAGGAAAGGTAGTATAGATATAGGGCGGAAATGGGAAAAAGAAGATGGATTGCTCTTTTTTGGTAAAGGAATAATTTGTGCCTCTTTCCATGCAGATGGAAAGAGACTCCTTATAATAGAAAAATTTAGGATGTGAGTTATGATAGGAAGAATTTGGTCAAGGATAGGTATGATCATGTTACGGCTTACACAGTCATTCCCAACTGCATTTGATGTAATTGACATTATGCTCTTCTTAACATCACTAACAGTCAATGAATCAAAGAAGAAACGCGGATAATTAGGAGTCGGAAGCGACGAAAGATAATTAAGTGTATTAATCTTGACGGTCCCACCGAAATTGGACGAAGAAGAAAAATGCAAGTTGAGTGCTTCGAGGTCAATATTTTTAGGAATAGTGTTTTCTTTAGGCTTCCCGACTCCTATGGTTCTCAGGAATTTCCACACTTTAGATGGATCACCGTTATCGATAGATGCATGGATATATTGGCGTTGTGCATTCCTACACACCTTATTGCAGTGATTACGTATTGCCACATACCTTTCATAATTGCCTGCATTGGGTCTACACTTGTATTTATATTTAGCTGCAGCTTTCTTGGCTATTACCTCCTTAATAGCTTCAGTCAACCAGGGAGCAGGTAGATGTTTAATTTTAACCGCTCGGGCAGGAGCATGTATGTTATATAAATTAATGATTTGTGTATTAAACATATTAATCTTGTCGTCAATACAATCAGAAAAAAGTGAAGGTTCCCAGTCAATCATAATAGCGTCTTCGCGCAGACTGTCAAGGTTCATACCTCTAAAATTGCGCTGCCACAGAATCTTGCATCTTGCTTTAGGAGGACGGAGTTTGTAGGAAAGGAAAAGTAAGTCATGAAAAGAAAAGGCATCAGCATTACATTGGCCATGTTTAATGACGTGCTGTTTGGATGATACAAGGATAAGGTCTAAAAGAGATCGTTGTTTGTTAGGAAAGTGATGGGTAGTATTAAGAGGAAGAATGGAAAGGTTACATGATTGAACCAAACGGCGAAACGAAGAGGCGCGTGCGAGAGAGCGAGGATCATTTTTTTCAAGGCAGGTATTAAAATCTCCCAGTATGATTGTGTGACTGTAAGAGGGGGTTAAATTTTCTAAGAGACGTTCAAAAGACGAGAAAAAGTTAATACCAGATGATGGACAGTAATAGACACCCAGTAAGACTTTGAAATGATTTAGTTCCACTTCTAAAAAGAGATGCTCGCCAGCATTTGAGGGCGGTGGCTGTGCTGACACATCAATGATATTAAAAGGAATTTGTGCACGTAGATATATGGCAACACCGCCACCAGCCTCAGCGCACCCACGATCATTTCTTATCAACTGGAAACCTGGGAGTGTAAAAGAGGTAGATGAGTGGACTGTCCTAAACCAGGACTCTGAAACAAGAATCGCATGTATGTTCTTACAGTCAAAAGTAGCCAGCATCTCGGGAAAATGGGCAGGAATACTCTGTGCATTCAAATGGACTACATTAAAACTTTCAGGTACATCGGAAAAATGATATTTTAGTTTATCAGCAAGTGTTGGAACGCTAACGAAACTACTATTCAGACTAGATGCCGTGTGAAAACTGTCGTCATCACTGTCATTCACTGTTTAATAATCCAGTTGTCTACAGTAATTTTTATTTTGTTTTCTGACGTTTATTATTTGATGTTTTGATTATATTCCGATTGTGACATTTTTTGTAATATTTTATGAATACATTGTAATGAATAATTATGACTGTGCTGACTGTACTTATAAATATTTATTAATAATATTGACTGATTGTTTTCATGTTATTTTAATTATGAATATGACTGTGAACTGTGTTTAGTTATTTATTACGATTTGAAATTGAAACTATTTTTTATTTTATTTATTATGTTTTTCATGTTATTTTGAGGAAGTGAGTGCATATAAATGTATAATTGACTGTGTATAAATTCAAACATGATGTAAATCGTTATTGAATAAATAAATAAACAAAATATGTCATCTTCAGAACCCGTCATAAGTATAATTTACACCCTGAGGGTGTAAATTATTGGATGGATTGAATTATTGGAGGTTGAATTTCGAGAAATCCTGAATCACGTATTAATTTTACTTTTAACCCTAGAACCGTACCCATCATAGACTTTAAATAACAGTACCCAGGGGTACTAGTGTACCCCGTTAAAGAAAACAGTTTTTTCATAAGAATAGACATTTATTAATATAATCAACATACATAGACTTTTATGGCACTTATTTCAGTCTCACGTTAAATAATTAAACAAAAAATTACCAAACTTATATTAACAGTTTTGGCAAATCTTCTATTGGTGCTCTAAACATATAAAATTTTTAAATTTTTCACATCGAGTGCTTGATTTACGGTCTTTTGACCTGGGACAAAAGGAACATCTACCAGATTTTGAATCTGAAGAGGATGGAGCACTAGAAGGTCGTGCTTTTTGAAAATACCGCCAATACTTATTTGTGCATGCATTTTGTAGATGCATACCCAGGGGTGCTGTAGTACTTCACTCAGGCTTGCCACGATCGCACGCTAACAGGACTCGCGCCCGGCCGATGCTTCGACACGATCCCCCGCCCCCCATAAATACGAGAAGGTGCGAAAAGATCCGTTTTAAAACAAAAAGTTATAGCCAATATTATATTTTTTTTTTCAGTTGTACCCCAGGGTACGGTTCTAGGGTTAAGAAGTAAGAAAACTAATTTTGATTTGTTAACCCAACCAACGACAAACAACAACAAACTCATTTAAATTTGCAACCCCTATTTTACCTCCTAGTGGTAATATTTTGCAACCCTATGCTACACGTGTCTATTTTTTGTAATCAGAAGCACCTTTACTTGATTTAATGTTGCTAAGTTGAAATGAAGAATTCCCATACATCCGTTTATCACTTATTTTACCACCCCAATCGTGAAATTTCTATAAGAAACCCATCTTAGCTGGTGTCGACTATATAAGGGAGTTTATATTTAAAAAAATCAAGTTTCTATGTCTAATGATTTTAACAGGGTGTAAATAGATAGACTGATAGATAGATGGATAATTCTTTATTGTACACCATAACATACTGTTGGCGACGCAATATAACCCTTATATATATAGTAGTTAGTATTCTTAATATCTTAATAATCAAATAAAATATATTCTTAATAATCGCTAAGAGCGATCTCTTCCAGACAACCTTGGTATGGAAAAGAAGATGAAGACAGAAAAGATAGTTGAATGGCGCACATTACTTATTAAATAACAATATAATTAGTAAATATCATAACACCATTAATAACTATTTATAGGGACAGAAAGTGGTTTTTAACCTTGTCTTTGAAGATGGTTAGCGACTTTGTACGTCTAATATCTAATGGCAGCACATTCCACAATCGAATCGCCAATACAGTAAATGAATTGTCAAAAAAAAATGTGGAATGTGATGGCATTTTTAGTCTCAAATTCTCCGATTATCTCAGGCACTTCGAGTGAGTATCATGAAGGAATTCAAATCTTCCTTTGAGATAGGTAGGATTAGAAGGTGATCCCCTCAATTTACACCCTTTGAGGTGAAATTTTGAAAAATTCTGAAACACGTGTACATTTATTTTGAATTAGAGGAAGGTATACGAAATTAGAAGTAGTTTTCTTGAAAATTATGATTTTCCATATAAACTTCCTAATCCCTATTTAACCGCCTATTAGTAAAATTTTGCAAACCCAAGATACATGTATCTATTATTTTGATACCAAAGACAGGAGCACGTAATTTCATATTTTTTACCAATATAGTTGTGGAATTTCCAAAAACCCTTTCTATTATTTACCTACCTTGTTAACAAAAGGTAGTTGCTGACCAAATTTCATCATTCTAGGTTCAGGGGTTTCGTCTCCACGTTGATGAGTCAGTCAGATTATCGCTTTATAATAGTATAGATCTATATAGATAAGACATACGCTGTTTTTTAAACATTCCCATGGAATGCAGGAACGAGAACAGAAATAGCCACAGACGCCATAGAAAATAATTAGGTGCATTCCACACAATAACCAAACCGTGGCTGGCCAGAATTACCGTGCCGTGGCCCTCGAAGTAGAGTAACTGTTTACCAAACACATGCACAATGCAACGGCAGCAAAGATTGGCGCCTATTCCCGAGCCCCTCACTCACCGAACTCAGCCGTGCTGCACGTCCTGTGCGCGCGCGCCGGCGCCGCTGCAGTCGCGCACGCCGCCCGCTGGAGAACTGCCACCAGCGCCACCGCCGCCCCTCGCCACGAGCACCCGTGCGCCGCTCCCGACCGCATCGCACGCACCTCGCGCACCTACGTACATTGCTCATTAAATGCCACACACATGGAAACGATCATAATGATATGTTCGTTTTTGTTACTTTGAAGCGTGACGGACATTGTACATAGCAATTAATACTAATGGAATGGTTTGATAAATTAGTTAAGTAATAAGAAAAATACCTGATACATAGACTTTACCTCCTTGTGCGATATGATGCCCACGGCTACATTCTATCATGGCATCGCTCACATAGACAGGGTGTTCATCCTCATACCTAGTGTCCGGAGCTATCGAGAACGCATAGTTTTTTTTTTACAGAGTGAAAATCCTCTAGAATTCTAGATGTTATGCCGGACTCCTACCGACTAAAAAACCTCACGTAACGCCCAACAGCCTATGGTTGTGAGCCCCGGTTAAGCCCTAGGAAGGATGTCCCAGGACTCCCAACAAACCTACGGCCGCCTCTGTGGCCTCGCCCAGAGGGTGGTTCGGGTGCTATCCCGCGTCTTTGGGGGGTTTCGGTCCCGCTTCTAAGGGGGGCGTGCGTGAGTTCCTCACGTCACGTTGCCGTCATGGGCCTGCTTCTGTAAGGATGGTGAGCGACCCTCTCACGTCCTCACGGACATGGGGCTTAGATTGTGGAATGATCTCCATGCCTCATTTTAACCAAACGCCTTGGCCTACAGTATGGGGTTCTTTAAAAGTACAAGACAAGTGGTTAAGCAAGGCGCAAGGAGGCGCTGAAGCGGGGCCAAAGGCCTGCGTCTCGAGAAATCGAGGCCCAGCGGTCCTTGCTCCACCAGGAAACCGTGGAGACATGGAAGGTGCGACTTGAGCAACCAAAGGGGGCCTTCGCCACAATCGCGGCCGTCAGACCGGTCATGGACGAGTGGCTGGAGAGAAGACACGGTGCTCTCTCGTACCGGTTGTCGCAGATACTTACCGGGCACGGTAGCTTCAGTAGGTATCTGTGGCGAAGACACCGGTAAAACCACGGCTGAATGTCAGCACTGCGAGGACCGCAGCGATGACACGGCGCTCCATACGCTAGTGGAGTGCACGGCGTGGGCGCAACAGCGCCAATTCTTCGTAGTGGGTCTGGACGTGGACACTCTCTCGCTCGAGACCATGGTGCGAGCCATGATCTCCAGCACGAGTAAGTGGGACTGCGCTGCCTCTTTCTGCGAGCAGATCATGCTCGTGAAGGAGGCGGCGGGGCGGGTACGGGAGAGAACTCTCCCACCCGAGTTCCGCAGTCGGCGGCCTGGGCGCCGCCGACGTGTCTTCGCCGAGGACTATCGGCCTCCATGACCGGGGGTCTGAGGACGGTGAGAGGGTCGCTCACCGTCCTTACAGAAGCAGGCCCAAGACGGCAGCGTGACGTGAAAAACTCACGCACGCCCCCCCTTAGAAGCGGGATCACACCCGAAACCCCCCCAAAGACGCGGCTAGCACCCGAACCTCCCGCTGAGCGAGGCCGCAGTGGCGGCCGTAGGTCTGTTGGGAGTCTGGGGACATCCTTCCGAGGGCTTACCCGGGGCTCAGAACCATAGGCTGTTGGGCGTTACGTGAGGTTTTTTAGTCGGATAGAGTCCGGCATTACATCCATGAGGATTTTCTCTCACGTAAAAAAAAAAGTGGTTAAGCAAAAAATGCATATTATAATGTCCTTTAAAGGGGTCTTTGGTTTTTTTATACCGAGCTCATCAAAATGGTGCCATCGCCGGCCGATGGAAAGCAACGAATATAATAATAATAATAATAACGGTCACGGTTCGGTTATTGTGTCGCCTCACAGGCCTACGGGCCTATGGCGATTGTTTAGGGGGCTCATCTAGTGAGTTGGCGAGTCACCGTCTGCCAAAGTTTTAATATAAGTAATAATATATTGAAATGACAGACGCCGTCTTCATCCATAGCCTAAGTTAACCAGACCATTTAACACCCATCACAATAGCCATTACGTAGTTAACATATTTTACAATAGTTAGCTCCCACTGCAGGTGGTCCATTACCGTTCTTCTACATAAGGCGGACGTGGATTGTTTGCAATGGGAGTCCCATTTCCTATTAGATTAAAAGTCTCAAAGGGCCTCTGCATGTTGGACCTGTGTTCCCGTGTAAGCCTACCAAAAGTCCGGGTGTCTTCGTAAGAAAAAAAAAGGGAGTATTCCCGTTCGTCCCCTTGACTTCGTCCCCCTGGGGGGACGAACGGGAATTCGTTATTTTATTTTCCCGATGGTCCCCTTAATTTTTTTGGGGGGACGAACGGGAATAATTTTTTCATTCTTTATTTAGTTTAAGGAGTAATAAAATTAATTTATTTCTGTCTTCACAAAGCAGAAAACTTAACTTATTGGTTCAAACTAATTTGAAATAGGCCTAATTTGTGAGCAACAGGTTCCTGAAATGTGTGTGTGGCACAGGTCACCTGAGCTCCCTCGCGGCTGGGCGGTGTTCAGTGACAAACGTTAACTGGCTTATGAGTATTGACTCTGATTAAAATTGATGAAAGTATCGTTAATAAATGGTGTGAGAATAAGAAAGAAAGAAAGAAAGAAAATAATTTTTATTTTAGATCACAGCGCACATAGACCAAACAACAGTAACCTTTTATAAAAAAATAATAAAAACAGATAAAAACAAACATAGATTTTAAATAAACAAAAAATAATATGTAAATTACGTAAGCTACAGCCGGAGGCTCGAAAAAAAACCAAAGTACTTTATAATTAATTTAATAAAAATCAAAATTACAATTATAAATAACTAATTTTAATTAAGTGAAACCTATTCGATGCGAGAATATGGAATGACAATTAAATGACTTAAATCTATAAAATCGATTCGCTGCGTTGGCGATGGGTTCTTGGGCGGATGTCGTCGGTGCTGTTGCAATGGTGCTGACTCGACGGTAATGCAGCTGCATATTTGATGTATCGGCGATTTCATCATACTAGCAATAAATTGCATGTTTGCTGCGTCGTCAATACCCATTAGGGTTCCGTACTTAACACGTCCACCCGTAGAACAGCAACTATTTTGTCATGTTAAGGGAAAATGTTGCTGGAGCCTCCTTGGGTTTCTTGATCACCTCTTCATACTTATGTATCTTGAGAGATTGCTGCTTCTCTTTGTTTGCTGAACTAATATTCCAGCATCTGTACTTGCGACTTACAATGACTATGATAATGATAGTCGCACATATTACAAAAGTATATAGGGGTATCGTTGTGTGATATAATATAGAAGATGGAGCTTTTTCTATCTCAATCGGTTTTTCTAATAAAATTTGGTTCTGGATGCTGTGAAGTTCTTCTAAATTCACCGATTTGGACCCAATGTGAGCGAGAACATCAGTCTTGTTCAATTCATCATAGGGAATCTTCGATAACTTTAGTGGTTGACCTTTGATCACGTTTCCGTCGTTGATTACAGTGAATCCTGGCGTTTTGATATAGCAATTCATCGGGATAGTGACGAGATAACTTCCTTGTAGCGTATTGAAATCTCTTCTCCCACAGGTCAATTGTACTTTGGTAGGTTTTGGTAGCGAAAGTACGTAGTGTTGGTCGTCCAATTTCTCTATTGCTTCTGTAGTTAGTGAGATTCTTGTCAATTGGCAGGTGTCTTTCAGATTTTGGTGGTTAATGAGTTCCTGTATACAGTCTGCTTCAGTCCGGACTTGATGGCTTATCTTCTTTTCACAGAGATATATGGTGCTGTACTTCGGGCATTCAGCCTCTATGTACACGAATGATTTCTCGGTAGTTGCTATATAAGGAGTAGGAGGTACAAGGGCTAGTTGGTTTTCATTGGGAACAATGGATAACTTATAGAGATCGTATATCTCCTGGGAAACAATAGGGAAATTATAAACTATTACTATTCTTTTTTCTACAAAATATGAACCTGGCTTGATTAAATCATAGTATTCTCGTAATTCTAAATCTATTATCTGATCTGGGTTGTATAAAGATTTTAATTTTATAATCATGGATCTTAAAACTTCTATATCTATCATAGAGTGGTGTGTACTGGATGCATGAATGAACGCTAAAATATTTTCTATTCTAATTATCTCTAACATTATATCTTCTACATTATTAGTTATTATACTTAAAGTTTGAGCACATTTCGTAAATCTTACTAAGTTATAATCTTTAAGAGCGTCTTTTTCTAAAAGTAATTCTAAAGTTGCATTAATCTTTGCTTGATTCGATACTAGTTGTTCTAAAACAGTATTATGTTGAGACATCCATTCCTTACACAAACTTATATGACTATTAAATTCTGAAACTATCTTATTATCATTTTTCTCCAAAGTCCTGATGGCTTCATCGTATTTCAAGGCATCTTGATAATCTAAATTGCCAGTGACACTCTTTATCACCGACCCTAAACTATCTATTAATCCTCTTTTAACCCTTACAGGTTCTAATGATTTTATCCTATCTAATACCTTATTAAGTTTATTAGCAAGGTATTCGATTTGATGTTCATAAATAGTATATGCTCCTTGGCTAAGTTTAGTTTTGAACATTCCAAGTTGAGATTGTACAGATTCTATCTTGTCTTCGATGTCTGTCAGCTGTATAAATTGTATAAAGGAATGGTAATGTGTTGTCAATCTGGTTGGTCCTAGTTTGTATGGTAAGAGTCCTGGTCCGTCAGCTAATGTCTCAAGTCTGATGTCTTGAGGGTGAATTGCCGGTATTGTCAGAAGTAGTGGTATCCTGTAGCAATTGGTTTCCTTTAGGTACTCGTTTCAGCCGCGCTTTTGCAATAGGGCCTCGCTTTTTCGAGGTATAAATGTGGATTGGCAGGTCGGCTAGAACCGTATCCTGTGTGTATCGTGGTGCTACTTTCTGTCGGCTCGCGAGAGGATTTTTAACGAAAACTTGTTGCTGCGGTACATATTCTACTTCGGGTTCACGAGATCTATTCCTATTTTCAATAAGAGCAGTCCGATTTGCAAGGGAAGTTTCATTGATTAGATCATATACCTGTTTCATCTGTTCTCTATGATTCTGCGCGTATTGCTGTAAGATGTGTTCAGTAAAGTCAATGTTAACTGGGTCTCTTGGGTCAAAGTGTCCATTCAATAAGTCAAAAGGTCTACATTTGGTAAAACTGTGAATAGAGCTGTTGTATGCTATGATAGCGTATGGTACAAGATTAACCACTGGTTCATCTTTATGCTTTAACTTTAAGATTCTAATGTGCTCTAAAAGGGTAGAGTGAAGGCGTTCTATATTGCCATTATCGTTAGGGCTATGGGGTAAGATTTTATGATGAATAATTTAGTGAATACGGGTAAATTCTGAAAATAGTTGGTTAGTGAATTCTGTACCGTTATCGGTAACTATAGTCATGGGAATTCCATGGTGTGTGCAGAATCGGAGAAATGCTTGCAAAATGCTAATAGCAGTTCCATCTCGTAAATGGTAAGCTTGACCATACTTTGAGAATACATCGACGAAAGTCAGAAACTTTTCGTTCTGGACTGTAAAGAGGTCCATGTGTATAGTCTCGAGAGGTTTTGTTGCTGGAGGAACAATGTTAAATTGGGGTCTTATTGGATTTCGGTCGTATTTGGCCTGACCACAGATGGTACATTCATTTATAAATTTTGTGACTTGTTCCTTCATTTTCGGCCAGAAGTATTTTCGGGACAGGGCTAAGTAGCATTCGGTGATTCCACGGTGATTGGTCTTTCCTTCATGGTAGTGTCTAATGATGTCTTGTTGTCTAAGGTATTCTTTAACATTTTCGAATTCGGTCTTGGTCAAAACTAGATTAAGAGAGGAACTTCTAAAATTATCTTGAATGATGGGTATTATAGAGTACATGCCTACGGGAGGTGTAATCAATATGCCAGTTTTTACCTTTGGATTGACGTATTCTTTAATAGAATTTATAACGTCAGTTTGAAGGGTTCTCTCAGAAAGTTGAATTGCTATCCGTGTGTGGGTTTCAAATGGTTTTGTCACAGTCGGTTTTCGTTTTAAGTCTCCTACTATTGTAAAATGAATTTGTCTGTGAAATTTGTTAAGGGGGTCGTCAGTTATAGGGACTTCTAATATAGGCTGTTCGTGACTAGTGTGTACAGTATCAGTTGAAGAATTTGGTGGTTCAACTGGTGGCTCAGAAGGACTATTAATAATAGACATAGCCTGTTCGCTGCTGGGATGTACGCTGCTAGTCAATGAGTTGGGTCCTCTTGGGGGTGCTTGACTAGTATGGGCGGTGTTAGTAGACGAACTTGGCTTTCGAGGAAGTGCAACTGAGGGGTTGTTAATCATTGAACTCATTTCCTTTAAATTCTCAATTAAAGCATTAATCTCGTCGGTCTCTTCATTATGTATCTCTACTCGGGAAAGGGCATCAGCATTAGTATTACACTTTCCTTTCTTGTAGATCACCGTAAAGTCATATTCACTCAGTTTGAGTCGCCATCGTGTCAGTCGTGAATTTGGTTCCTTTAAGTTCATCATCCACTGTAATGGCTTATGGTCAGTAATCACTTTAAATTTTCGTCCAAATAAGTATGGTCTAAAGTATTTAGTCGCCCAGACTATGGCAAGTAATTCCTTCTCAATCGTACTATAATTCATCTCACTTTCATTAAGTGTACGAGAAGCATAACAAACGGGTTTGTCTGAACCTATAGGTCCTTGAGAAAGAATCGCTCCAATAGCGACATTTGAAGCATCTGTAGTAAGGTTGAAGTCCTTACTGAAATCTGGGTATTGTAATATGGGATCATTTGTGAGCAAAGCTTTACACTTACTAAAGGCGTTGACGTACTCAGGGCTATGGATTACTTTATTACCTTTCTTGAGGCAAACAGTGAGAGGTTTGGTAAGTCTCGCAAAATCGGGAATGAATTTTCGGTAGTAACCGAGAAGTCCTAGAAATTGTTTAATTTCTTTGGGTGTGTTTGGTATGGGATATTTCTCTATGGCAGATATTTTATCAGGATTTGGTTTGATGCCGTCTCTACTGATAATATGTCCTAGATAGGCTGTTTCTAGCTTTAAAAACTCAGACTTATCCATCTGGATTTTAAAGTTGGACTCTCTTAGTCGTTGGAACACTTTTTCTAAGTTAATCATGTGCTCCTGTAGGGATGTACTATAGACAATGATGTCATCTAAGTATACCAGACAGATATTATTCTGGAGACCTCTTAGAACGTTGTCCATGACCCTCTGAAATGATGACGGAGAGTTCTTCAAGCCCATTGGCATCCGAAGGTACTCAAAATGGCCATGTTCTACGTTAAAAGCCGTTTTAGAAATATCCTAGGGGTCCATTTCTACCTGGTAGAAACCACTAGCCAAGTCTAGAGTCGTAAAGTATTGACTTTTTCCTAATTTGTCAAGTACGTCATTGATGTTAGGTATCGGGTATTTGTCGTCGATGGTCTTCTCGTTTAACTTACGAAAGTCAACCACAAGACGCCATTTTTGCTTACCAGAAGCATCGGCTTTCTTAGGCACGATCCAGATGGGTGAACTCCATGCAGAGTCAGATGGACGTATAATGCCTTGTTTTAACATTTTTTCTATCTGGTCCCTAACCTCTTGTCGATGGATAAAAGGGTATCTATAACTCTTGGTGAAAACTGGGACTTCATCAGTTGTTCTTATTCTGTGTTTAATTTTGTTGGTAAAAGTTAATGTTTCGCCATCGAGATAAAATACGTCTGCATAGCGAGTGCATAACGTTAAAAGATTTGCCTTCTCTTCTTCATTAAGATGGTCAGTGCGTAACCGTGATAATACGTCATTAACACGATTGGTGTTCTCAGTTGGCATGCAATTGATATTAAATATTTCTGCGCATGCTGGCTGATCTAGAGAGAATATTATGTCATTAGGTGTAGGGTTCTCTACCTCTACGTAGCCACGACTATTTTTAACAGAAGTAAGGCACTCGTGAATAACGCAATTACAGAAGATTTGATCTGAAATTAAAACATCGCCATCCGGGGCGTTAATTGGTATCTTAACTACTTTAGATTTTCCACCCGGGATGATGTCCTCATATAAATTGACGTTACGGGAGTTATAAACTTTAATTTCATTTATTGCAGAATGAGTGACTAATTTAAAATCTTTTAGATCTATTTTAGCCTGCCATTTTGATAAAAGATCTAAGCCTATAAGTCCGTCGAAATAGTCATGAAAGCGGTAAATAAAAAGTTTAATGCTGTCCATTATTTTAAACTCTTCAAAACACGGTAACGTTATAGAGTAGTCATTTCTGCTAACTCCATGCACGTTCGTGACCTCAAAGGGATCATAGTTGAGAGGATAGTTACTGAAAAATGTTTGTACAGCCTCTGGACTTATAAAAGACTGATTAGCGCCGGTGTCAATGAGAAATTTCAAAGGGGGTTGAGATATCTCTATATAGGGCAGTTGACGTTGAGTTTGTAAATTAACGTCTATCCTTGCTCTTTTGACATCTCCTCTATCTGAAAATCCTGGCTCTGGTTAGCATGACTGGGGCCTGGTTGTGACTCTGGTTCAATTGTAGATGGATTACCGTAAGTCATGTCCTGGTAAGTCATACACGTAGAGTCATAGTCGTAAGAGTTGCTGTAATAGTCAGTGGGTTCCATATAATAATTATAATCGGGTTCACAATACTCCGCAGAATAATAAGAATCAGGGAAATTAAATTCGTTCATATTTACCTCCCGCGTCTTAAAATAATTATTCGGCGGTGGGTTACCAGATTTTTGCCAATTGTGTCCTGATATATTAGGTAAAGGTTTGGGGGTAAAATGCTGAACTCCACTCATAGGTTTCGGTCCATGATTCGGCTGGTAGTTCGGCCTAGGGGGCAACCTAAAATTATTGCTATGTGGGTGATAATTAGGTGGTGGTGAGCGGAACATTTGCTGCGTTTTAGAAGGGAAACGATTCTGGGTTTGGTTAGGCATGTTGAATTTAAATGCTTGGGACTGAGGATGTTGGCTGCGCTGAGCTACTGGTGCTGGCCAGTTGGGTACTGGACGTGGAACACCCGGTGTGAAAAACGGTACTGTAGGGGGTAAAGCTAACTTAGAGGCATTGTGAGCCTTCGGAAGATCGTTGCGGTTCTGCAAATACATAATATTCAACTCCTCCTGCACGTACTCTAACGCTTTCTCTATAGTTTCGGGACGCATGCAGCGTATACGCGAACCTAAAGGTTCCTTTAATCCACGCACAAACGCTTGCATTGTTACCTTTTTGTAAAGTGTTCGTTTGGCGTCAATAGTCGTCTGTAAGGTCTCATGTAAAGTCACATAAGTCATGATTGTACTGAACAAAGTCTGGCATTGGTCATAGAATTCCTGCGGAGACTTTGTTCCTTGCATTGCTAAAGAAAGGTCATTATACAAAGCAGTTTCGTCCCTTTGATCCGAAAAATTATTGATCAAAGCTGCTCTAATACCGGCCCAAGTTTCAGGGATACCATTCGCATTGATTGTAGAAGCGGCGGACCCTGTAATCTTGTTTAAAATGCCGTTCAATAAGCATAAATTACCTAACTCACTACCTGGCTCGGGGCTGGCGTATTGAGTTACAATTCGGTCACAAATATTAATAAATCTAGTAAGGACGTTATGGTTACCATCAAATTCAGGCACCAGGCGTAAGGCCTTATAAATTATATCAGGGTTGTAAGCCATTTCTAATTCTAAATTACTCGAATTAAAATCTAATTCACTGCCTAACTCTCTATTACTATCAATTACGTGCCGGCGACCCTGTCTCGATGCAGGACCGCGGGAATAGGATTTTTCGGGGCGAAAAATCTTGGAAGGGGCTTAGGAATAGGTAGGAAGCAACACGAGAACAATTCAAGTGTACTTACATATAATATTTCATCTCTGGTCTTCTTTCGTGAATCGAGGTCTGGATTCTCCACTCGGCTTGCAGCTACTGAAGATTCTTGATACTCGTAGTACGGTGGTTAAAACCGCCCGGGCGATTTCGCGAACGCGATGAATACTGATATTAGATATTCCCGAAAGCTCGCGAACCGGCCCGCGAGTATCCTACCGACTGCGCCAATTACGTAAGCTACAGCCGGAGGCTCGAAAAAAAACCAAAGTACTTTATAATTAATTTAATAAAAATCAAAATTACAATTATAAATAACTAATTTTAATTAAGTGAAACCTATTCGATGCGAGAATATGGAATGACAATTAAATGACTTAAATCTATAAAATCGATTCGCTGCGTTGGCGATGGGTTCTTGGGCGGATGTCGTCGGTGCTGTTGCAATGGTGCTGACTCGACGGTAATGCAGCTGCATATTTGATGTATCGGCGATTTCATCATACTAGCAATAAATTGCATGTTTGCTGCGTCGTCAATACCCATTAGGGTTCCGTACTTAACATGTACATAAACAACACAACAATCATACATGCAGGCGGCGAAACATTCAAGAACCTCTATTATAATCATCTGTGGCCGCCGCCTGTGCAGATATTTATGTCAGCTGTCATTTGACGACGTTTATTACAAAATGTCGACAGTCGACGTGTCTTTACGTGGCAAATGGCAGCACGTGTCTATAAGTACAATATGTATGATTAGGAAATTTATTTCTAAATATAAAATAACATTAAGATAATTTTTGAAAAGCAATTAGTATGCTAACTAATCATAAATTTTAGATATGGAAAAAGAATTGGTTTCGAGCAGGATTCGAACCTGCATCTTCTCGCATTCCGTGCAAGATGCTTAACCACTAGCCACCGAAACCTACTCGGAACCAACCAAATTTTCCACCTTATATACGACTTGGGGCAACATCTACCGGTACTTTTTAGAAAGTTACACGGCACGAATGTATATAATTGCATCTACCTATATTCATTTGATTTATCGAACCGGCCCAAACATTAAGATAATTTTGAAAAAAATATTAACAAAAAAAACCGACTTCAAACAAAAACTAAAAAATGAAAAATAAATTAATTTAGCACAAAGTAATAGGTAAGTATATTTAGATTTATCACATATTATTGAAAGTAATACTGAAATCAGTGCTAAGTAAAACTATAAGTTTAGTTTCTGGGATGACGCAATTTCAAAATTAACTTTTGACTCGATTTTAAACGCCAGCTTAGGCCCAGATCGTGCAAGATTATTAGCGCTCAGCAGAAAGGAATCCGGTGATTGGCTAAATGCTTTTCCAACTGCTAACACCGGAACCTTTCTTGAACCGGACACTTTGAGAATGGCAGTTGGCTTGAGACTTGGCGTCCCGCTCTGCGCCCCACACCTTTGCCCCTGTGGTGTTACCGTTGACTCTATGGGACACCATGGACTATCCTGCTTAAAAAGTGCAGGTCGCTTCTCTCGCCACGCTGCGCTTAACGATATCATTCGCCGTGCTCTTGCCACCGTCGGTGTGCCCGCACTCTTAGAGCCAAATGGCATTTTTAGGGACGATGGCAAGAGACCGGATGGGATGACCTTAATTCCGTGGGAGATGGGTTGGGTCCTAGTCTGGGATGCCACTTGCGTAGACACATTGGCCCCGTCCCATCTTCCTCGAACAAATGAAAAAGCCAGCGCAACAGCGGAAGCGGCAGAAAATAAAAAGATAACGAAGAATAAGGGTCTCGGCTCGTCGTACAATTTTATTCCAGTCGGTGTCGAGACCCTAGGTCCTTGGGGTCCCAAGGCGCATAAATTCTTCAAAATTTTGAAGAAGCGTCTTGTGGAGTCTACTGGTGACCTAAGAGCTGGCAGTTATTTCTCCCAACGAATAGGCATCGCCGTTCAAAGGGGGAATGCTGCCAGTCTTTTGGGCACAATGCCACGGGGGCCCTATTTAGATTTAGTTTAGTTTTATTTATTTTGTAAATAGTTATTACGCTTTAATGTACCTCCCATTTGTCTAATATTTTATTGAATAAATTATTTTTACCTAGTTTAGGTAGGTACCTATTATTAATCTCTCATAGAAATATTGGCACCGACTTCAGTATTACATTCAATAATATCTGATAAATCTAAATATACGTACCTATTACTTTGTGCGAAGTTAATTTATGTTTCATTTTTTAGTTTTTGTTTGAAGTCGGTTCTTTTTTGTTAATTTTTTTTTTTCATTATTTTTAGTGACGGGTAGACTGAAATAATATTTGTCTAGGGGTATTGTTCTTCCCAATACAAATTAATCAAGCCCAAACACAAGGTAACTTAAAATTTCAACTGTGGGTCGTCACAACCTGCGCCAGGGTCGGCAGCGCGTGTGTAGCGGTAGTGTTAGGTTGTGGAATGATCTCCCTGCTTCGGTTTTCCCAAACGCCTACAGTATGGGGTTCTTCAAAAGGGGACTTAGAAGGTTTTTAAAGGGTCGGCAGCGCGATTGTGGCGCCTCTGGTGTTGCAAACGTCTACAGGCTGCGGTTACCAACCTTCCGGTGGGCCGTAAGCAGCTTGTCTGCCACCTAAGTAGTATAAAAAAAAAATTCTGTAAATCGTTAAGTAATTCCCACGATTTGAAGGATTTCTTTGATTTCTCCAGGATCCCACCATCCGATTCTGACTTCCTGTATATGGGACCATATGGGAAGCACCAGCTTTCAAATAAAAAAAGAATCATCAAAATCGGTTAACTCGTTCAAGCGATTTGCCGGTAACAAACATAAAAAAAATAAAAAAATTCAGACGAATTGAGAACCTCCTCCTTTTTCGGAAGTCTGTTAAAAAGCAATTAGTATGCTAACTAATCATAAATTTTAAATGTGGAAAAAGGATTGGTTTCGAGCAGAATTGGAACCTGCATCTTCTCGCATTCCGTGCAAGATGCTTAACCACTTAGCCACCGAAACCTACTGGGAACCAACCAAATTTTCCACCTTATATACGGTGGCTAAGTGTATAAGCATATTGCACGGAATGCGAGAAGATGCAGGTTCGAATCCTGCTGGAAACCAATTCCTTTTCCATATTTAAAATTTATAAAATAATGTTATTATGTAGGTAGGTACATTGATCATCAGATACATACGTGAGCATTTTCACAAAAATGTATGCTCCCCTGTTTTTCAGCTGTCCCCCGAAATTAAGGTTAAAATTTAAGACATGGTTATATCTAATTATTTACTTTTAACTGCTGAGTGAATTACTTGTTCATTATTTATCATGTTGAGAACACAATATTTAATATTAATACTGGGAGATTTAAATTTAACACTTTTTATTATTGAGAAAAGAGTCATTTTTAGCTGTTCCTTCCCTAATCTCACGCACAAAAATTTACATTATTCTATATTTTCATAGTGAACGGTATGTCTTTTTTTTAATTTTTATCATGGTAGAATTAATTATGCATAAGGACGTAAACAGAAACTATAACACACCATAGTAAATTTTGAAATAAAATGGAAATTATTTTGAGTCTAAAATATTAAACTTCCCGGAACATTCAGTTTTGTGACCCGATATTTCTATAAAATTATATGGAAACAGTAGATTTTTTTTGCTGAATTGGCAACACCATTAGGTTGTCATTTCACAAGAAAGCGGGAATTGTCAGTGTTGTTAAAAAAGTGTTTGCGAAAGTTCGTGTTTGTACCGGCAATATCAGTGAACAAATTTTTCATCTCAGGTATGTGACCTTATTTTAGCTTGTTTCTGACTATTTAAGCCGTAGTTTTTATTAAATTCATTTGATAATGTTATTATTTTTACGTTACCCATTCCTTTAAATGGATAAGTACCGTATTTATTTTTATAACTTGATTTTCATACCATAAGATACCCACACGTGAGAGGTCACGTGTGGGTATCTGTGAGCACAACTGAGGAGTTGTGTGACCATTACACCTTACTTTCGGGGGACAGCTGAAAAACAGGGGAGTATACATTTTTGTGAAAATGCTCACTTTGATCATGTATTTCAATTGAAAGATTATTAAAACTAAAAGACTAGAAGAGTGGGTGTTAGTGTGTGTGTTATGTAATTTGTAGTGTAAGTTTGTAAAGCGATGTTGCAAAAAAATCGTTGTGCCATTGCAAGTGAGAAATTATAAATCATTGTAGTATAGGGGTTGCCTCGTAGAGATTGCTTTTAGCGATAAGGCCGCCCATTGTATTGCTACCCGTATATAATAATTATGGCATCTGCAACTATGAATCCGGCGAACAATAAAGTGTATAATAAATAAAATAAATAAATAAATATAGGTACGTAAGTGACTATTTTTAATACGCTTTTATTAGGTCGTCGTGTATGTAACTAACAATGTAATGGAATTTAAGGAAACTAATTTAACCATCTTCCAAGGATCGTAGCGTCATGAAAATTAACAGATGTATGTAGTTCTGATGACAATACAATAATATGGTGCTGTCAAACTGATCTGTTGATAGAGTCGTAAGATATGAACGGTAACTTCATGATTGAACGTCGCTGAACTTTGCCCACGATTAGGGTTTAAGGTTATAACAAACCTATTATATAACTGTCTCTGTGGCGCAGTCGGTAGTGATACCGCCTGCGGCGCTGGAGGTCGTGGGTTCGATTCCCACCGGAGACAAATATTTGTGTGACCCATAAATGTCTGTCTCAGGAGTCTGGGTGTTTCTATGTATAATATGTATGTATTTAAAAGTATATAAGTATTAATATCCGCGGTCTGATACCCATAACACAAGCAGGTTATATTCCTAGCTTACTTTGGTATCAGATAGCGTTGTGTGAAATGTCTGTTATTTTATTTTTTAATTTATACACCTATTGAAGTTAATATTGAGTGTAAATATATTGACATAGGTACCTGCATAAAATGTACCTATATGTATTAGAATAATAACGAAATATTTTAACATTAGTCGAACTCAAACAAAACACCATGTAATACAGAAATCCCTACTAATATTATAAATGCGAAAGTAACTCTGTCTGTCTGTCTGTTACGTTTTCACGCCTAAACCACTGAACCGATTTTAATGAAATTTGGTATAAAAATAGTTTGAGTTCAAGGGGAGAACATAGGCTACTTTTCGACTGACTGCGCAAAAGGAGGGTAATGATTTTTTTTTTTTATATTTAGCTCACCAAATTGACGTCGCCACCAGCCTGATGGAGAGCCGTGGCGCATTTAGCGACTGGGGGCCACTTCTGACAGTGGTCCTCAAGTTGGCGGCCCTGTGATGTGCCTCTTCACGCTCCTCTTGAAGAACCCGGGATTGTAAGATGAGGGAAACACGTGTGCGGGCAGGTTGTTCCATGTTTTTATAGTTCGATAGAGGAACGCTCCGTTCTGGCGAAAATTCTTTCCACTGTGTATGAGTGGCACTTCTGCCCGGCACGCGTTGTTCGGGATCGGAAAGGAGATGGTGGGATCAGGTTGAAGAGCTCTTCAGAATATTCACCGTGATACATTCGGTAGAACGCAGCCAAGGACGCTATGTTTCTTCGCTGCGCTAACGGTTCGAGGCCTCCCGTCACCTCAGGACAACCAATTATTCGGACAGCACGTCTCTGCATAGCGTCAAGTGCGTCTAGTTAGTAGTAAGTAGAACAGTATTCGACGCAGGGGCGAATCTGCGTCTTGTATAGTAAACATCTCTGATGTGGCGTAAAATACCGTCTCACCTTATTCAGGATTCCTACTTTCCGCGAGGCCAGCCCAATACAGCTCTCTATGTAATTTTTGTGATTGAGCTCACGCCGGACGTCTATACCGAGGATCTCCAGGTTGTCCTTTAGTGGAACCGTAATGCTCTGAAGAGTGGGTAGGGGTAGGAATGGGGACTTCTTAGCTGTAAACGCAGACACCTGTATTTTTCTGGCACTGAACTCGACCAGGTTGTCCGAACCCCATTGAGCAATGCGGCCCAGGTCCCGGTCGAGATCCATCACGAGTTATCGTCTCTTCTCCTCCACGTCGCCTCGCCCCTCCACTGGACGTTCAGAAAAGCTCCCATGCAGAGTACTATCATCCGCATAACAATGAATGCACCCAAGGGATTTTACGCCATAACGACTTCTACGCGGATGAAGCCGCAGGGAACAGCTAGTAACGGTATAAAGGATGTGACTAAAAAGTATAAAATAAATAAATGGTTTAAAACCCTAGAAAAACACGCTTTTATAAATGCACGTAAAACCCAAAAATAAATTATGGATCGTTCAAGTTGCCTCTATTTCTGGGCTGAAGTCTAAACTATGTGCTTTAAATTATAATATTTGATTGTAAAAGCGTGGGGCGCTGGAACAAGAAAGACTTTTTTGTAAGCAAATTCATATTAATACTAATCCTGATATAATAAAAATCCTGGCTAAAGCTGCATGAGGTCGCACAAGACCAAAACTTTTATGCTGCCAAAGGGAACGCCTCTTCTTTCAGGCAATTAAGTAGATACGAGAGGGGAATACGTTAACAGCCACGGCAACGCCACCATCCTGGAGCTCGCAACAAACTGCAGCCAGCCCTACTGCCAGAGCGGTTGAGTTTATTAATAATCTGTTGCGGGAAAATCCAAACGCAGATTAATTTTTTGACAAACTGGATCCAATGGCAAGGATAGTTATTTATTACTTAAATTTCCAATATTCTGTAATTTAATATTAAATCAGACACTCAGTTATTGAAATTCTGGACTTTAATTCAATATGTACTTATATTCCATTAATTGACATTAATCTCAAACATTTTTAATCTTATATTTCGTATTTTGACATTGTAATTATACCTGCTTTAAATTATAATATTTGATTGTAAAAGCGTGGGGCGCTGGAACAAGAAAGACTTTTTGTAAGCAAATTCATATTAATACTAATCCTGATATAATAAAAATCCTGGCTAAAGCTGCATGAGGTCGCACAAGACCATAACGTTTATGCTGCTGCCAAAGGGAACGCTTCTTCTTTCAGGCAATTAAGTAGATACATGAGGGGAATACGTTAACAGCCACGGCAACGCCACCATCCTGGAGCTCGCAACAAACTGCAGCCAGCCCTACTGCCAGAGCGGTTGAGCTTATTAATAATCTGTTGCGGGAAAATCTAAACGCAGATTTATTTTTTGACAAACTGGATCAAATGGCAAGGATAGTTATTTATTACTTAAATTTCCAATTTTGTGTAATTTAATATTAAATCTGACACTCAGTTATTGAAATTCTGGACTTTGATTCAATAATATGTACTTATATTCCATTAATTGACATTAATCTCAAACATTTTTAATCTTATATTTCGTATTTTGACATTGTAATTATACCTAATATTGTAATCGAATTCATGATGAATGCTGACTGATAGTTTTAAATGTAGTATAAATGTAGTTAAATGGAAAATTGTAAAATGTTAAAATGTTAAATCGTTAGGACATTTAATTTTAGTTATAACTTAGTATAGCATATAAGCGATTTAGTGTCAAACTGTGAGCTTGTACTGTTTTTATTGATATAAATAAATAAATAAATTGTTAGAATGTATAATTTTTCAATACACAATCAATATACACACATAGTCTTACATTTAATTTAAAATTAACTATAATTAATTTATTAACCCGTCTCTCATCGTATCCGGTGCAAATGTACCCATCACACAGGCGGCATTGCCTCGCTGAATAGCGATGGCCAACCTTTGCACCAGATACGAACCGGAACGGGAGTCACTGGTCTTATCCCTCAACCGATGCCCCAATTCTTTAATTAGGTTCTTGGCGTCTGTACCCCAACTGCCCATCGTCTCAACAGCGAACGGAACAAAGAAATATTGTTTTGCTAAGACCGCATATTTATACTTTTTTCTTTCTGCTGCATCTTCAGCAGCAGCTGCTGGAGAACGGACGGTACGCCTAAGGTGACTGGGAGCGACTGTACTTACGCACGTAGCATCCCACAAGAGACATTTGCCCCTTTTCCACGGCACCAGAGTCATACCGTCCGGTCTTTTGCCGTCTGCTCTACTGAGGCCGGGTGGCTCCAACAGGCATGGGACAGCTACCGAAATAAAGGCTCTTCGGATGATATCGTTAAGAGCATGGTGACGCGGAAATCTACCCTTGCCCCTACGACAACTCAGCGCGTGGTGACCATCCTCCTCCACCATGGAACCGCAGGTGCATCTATGGGATTCACACACCTTGCAGCCCAGGCGGAGAGCCACAGCCACCCGCAATGAATTGTCATCCAGAAGTGTGCCCAGGTGAGGCGAAGGCAGCGCGTGCAACCATGCTCCTGATTCTGGCTGCGATACAGCCTGCAGCCTGGCCAGATCGGGCACTGAGGCGCCCTCCATTAACTGCTCTCTAACAGTCTTAATAATGCCGTCATCCCAAACGCGTTGGATGTGTGGACCGGCAGGCCTCGACGCTGCAGAACTGCGGACAAACCAAGCTGCCTCGGCATCAGCTGCAAAGGGCACGGTCACTCCGCCACCATTAGAGTGAAGAATTGAAGTGACGAGGTCCGCTACCCCATGCGCCGACGCCAGAAAAGCCGGCAAACCCACATCCCGAGCACATCGCACTCCTATGCCTCCGTGGCGGATGGGAAGCGTTGCCTGAGTCCACTGTGACTCGTTCAAAGATACATTTAAAATCGACTCAACTGTATGTTTTAAACAATCATCAAAAGTTGCGACTTCCACTGGATAGAGCCAGGTAGGTGCTGTTCGCAAAAGATATGTCATCTTCGGGAGGGCGAAACATGTGCGCAGTAATACTATGGCTATATGAGACGAAAGAGCTTTGAGACGCTCTCGAGTGGTAAGAAGAAGTGTATTATGTGAGGAAAGAGCATCTGGCACTCCATCAGGAAAGATGGGAGACCCTAAAAGGGTGAAAGAATGAGAAGAGATTTCCTTTAGGCCAGGCAAAAGGGAATTGTATTGTGGAAAGCTACCGCGAGCTTCGGGACCGCATGGGTAAAATTCACATTTAGAGGGATTCACTTCCAGACCCAGGTCTCTAAAACGAGGAATCAAAGTGTTCAGATCCTGGTAGACGTCTTCCGGTGAACCCCCAAGAGTCCCATCGTCCAGATACCATAAAAGGAGTCCTGGGGTATCTTTCCGTGGGCTTACCCGGGGTTCCCAACCGTAGGCTGTTCTACCGGATACGTGAGGTTTTTTAGTCGGCGAAAGTCTGGCATAGCATTTATAAGGATTTTCCCTCACTATAAAAAAAAGGAAAGGGTAGTAGCCAGCCCAGAGTGATGGAGATCGTTCTGGGATCTCCGGCGACCAGTGCTTCTGCTGCGGTACGGGAGAGAACTGTTGCTCTCCCGATCCTTCCTCGGCGCCTTTATTGCGTATAACACATCCTCACACATCAAGGCAGCAGAGTTTTATGGCAGAGAACACCATGTTTGCTATAGTTTCTTAATAAAATTTGATATTATTTTCAATTGACACCTTTTATTAAATAGCTATGTGTAATTAAACAACGTGAATTATGTTTTATTTGTTCCCGCTATGTGCTCAACAACACATGGGGATATTTGCGACCCAAACAATTTTAGCTATGTGCCAGATCCACAATATTAGTTTTTTGGTATTTTAGTTTTAAACGTTATCTTTCTAAAAGTAATTTTCCACAACGTAAATATAATATTTACATTATAAAAAAAATACGTACTTTCTCTATCACAATTATATTTCGAGTAAATCAGTTTTTACTTCCTCGTGAAAAGTAGGTTAAAAATACATAGCGACTTTTGCAAGCGCAGCGACGATATTGTACATCAGAACTTTGAACGAAAACTGATTCCCAAGCTAGGCTATTGTTGCCTGTGTTATGGGAACCAGTGTTAAATCTAACAGTGATACCTTTGTCAATGTCACTATGCAGTGGTTATTTTAATAATGGTTATCTATAATATGGTATTCCTATAATTTATCCACAAAAATTGTACATTTTGTGTGTGTGTGTGTGTATGTGTGGGTTTGTGAGTGTGTGAGGGAGAGTATGCATACTTACTATGCCAGATATTTCAGTAATTCTTCTGTCTTAAAGTTGTCTAACTGTTTTAACAATGTTGTTAAAATGTAGAGTTCTTGTTCGAGAACGAGATATCTTTGGTTACCTTGTAACCACTTTATTAGACAGTAAGTTACTCACCAACTTACTCAGAGGGAGCTTGCAGAGGACTCTTTCCCAAGGCGCCTTTCTTCAGAGTTTATAGTGTGTGTGCAAGGGTAGGCTAAGGCTCTAACGAAAACAATGCAGAGAGAGGTGGTTCTGAGAGAGAGGTGGTTCTCAGAGACACAGAGACAATAAAAAGTTATACATTCATAGACATATTAGTGCTTAGATCCTATATCTAAGCACTAATAGGTGCTTCTATCTCTTATAGTGTTACTCTCAGAATACCTAGTATATATATATACTAGGTATTCCGAGAGTAGATCCCATATCTAAGCACTAGTGTCCGACCGAAACTGGTTTTCCAGCCGAAACCGAAACCGAACTTTCGGCGCCAGGGTCAGTTTCGGCCGAAACCGAAACTCACATGTTCATATTGAAAAAAAAACCAGCTAAGTGCGAGTCGGATTCCCGCACAGAGGGTTCCGTTACAAAAATTGGGCACAAAAATTACGTTTGTTGTGTGGATGCTTTTTTCTTATTTTAGTAGGTATTTTTTGTTAAAGTGGCAACAGCATAGGATGAGGTGGTTGGTGGTGGCAGTGTCTCTTGACATCGCCAACGCTTTCAACACCTTGCCCTGGAGCTGCGTTTGGGAGCGCTTATTTACCACGGAATGCCTTAATTAAAGGTGAAGGAAAATCGTGAACAGCTTGTGTCTGAAATCGAGGCTACTCTTACTAGAGTGTCTGATAGGGGTGGACAAAATCTTGTCCAGTTCAACCCTTCCAAGATACAAGCGTGTTTTTTCACCGCTAAGCAAACCCCAATTACTGTAGCGCCGCAATTTCAGGGCACATCTCTTTCCATCTCCAAAAGTATAGGGATCCTTGGCGTTAACATCTCCAGTGACGTTCAGTTCCATAGTCATTTGGAGGACAAGGCTAAGCTGGCGTCCAAGAAGCTAGGTGTGCTCAACAGGGCGCGGCGGTACTTCACTGCTGCGCAAACACTGCTTCTGTATAAGTCGCAAGTGCGGCCGCACATGGAGTACTGCTGTCACCTCTGGGCGGGGGCACCTGAATATCAGCTTCGTCCATTTGACTCGGTGCAAAGACGTGCTGTAAGAGTTGTCAACGATCCTATACTTACAAGTGGTGTGGAACCTCTTCGCGACAGGAGAGACTTTGCCTCCTTATGCGTGTTCTACCGACTGTACAATGGTGTGTGCTCTGAGGAATTGTTTGATATGATGCCCACGGCTACGATCTATCACCGCACCGCTCGCCACAGACAGGGAGTTCATCCTCACACTCTGCGTCCGGAGCGTTCCAGCACGGTTAGATCCGATAGGGGTTTTCTTCCGCGCACGCTTAGGTTGTGGAATGATCTCCCTGCCTCGGTTTTCCCAAACGCCTACAGTATGGGGTTCTTCAAAAGGGGTCTTAGAAGGTTTTTACTGGGTAGGCAGCGCGAGTGTGGCGCCTCTGGTGTTGCAAACGTTCATAGGTTGAGTGACCACCGGTCCTTCTGGTGGGCCGTATGCTTGTCTGCCACCTCAGTGGTATAAAAAAAAAAATTAATACCTCCGTCGAATTGTCTTATCTAATGTCCTATATTCCGAGAGTCTATCATTCCGAGAGGGCCATAACTTACCCAAGCTGGCTAAGGCAGGGTCGGCGAGATGTGTCGTTCGGTGTTCCACAGCGGAACATCGGTTACGATTGGGTGCTGCGTGGTCCGTTGCTCAGAGGTGTCAGTGTAACGTGTTACGTGCGTAACGTGTTACGACGACACCCTAATTGCAGCGCAAGGAGCAACGCACCGAAACGCAGCCCTAAAGGCCACGTCCGGTATCCAGCCTACATATAGAGGGCGTCAGCATCGGCATCGAGCTCCCGATGACGTATCTGGGGCTCGTACTCGATAGCCGGTATAACTTCGGATACCAATTCTGAAGTTTGGTCCCAAAACTGAGGGAGGGGGGCAGCAGCCGCACTCTCGCAGTTGTTGCCCAATATCAGGGGACCCAACGCTCCCTGCAGGAGACTGTACCTTGGGATCATGTGGAGCATGGCCCTATACGGGGCCCCCGTATGGGCGGAGATCCTGATGGCCAGTAATGCGGCTAGATTGCTTAGCCCGCAGAAGGCGATGTCTGTCAGGGTGATAAGGGGATACCGCATGATCTCAGTTGAGACGGCACGTCTTCTAGCCGGGACCCCTCTATGGGACCTAGAAGCCTTTGCGTATTATTGTTAAAATGGCGCAAGGAGGCGCTGGACCGGGGCCATAGCTTCCTATAAGCAGGTCATGCTCGTGAAAGAGACGGTGGGGAGGAAGCAGGAGAGAACTCTTCCACCCAAATTGCACATTCTGCGCAGGCGCGCCCTGTACTATCAGCCTCCATGACCGGGGACTGAGGACGGCTGCTCACCGTCCTTACAGAAGCAGGCCCTAGACGATAGCGTGACGTGAGAGATTCTTGCACGACCCTCTCAAGTAGAGGGATAACAGCTGAACAACCCCTCAAAGACGCGGCCGCAGTATGCATCATTCCGAGGGCATATTCGGGGCTCCCAACGCGTGGTTTTTAGTCGGTAGGACTCCAGCATAGCAACCCTGTAGGATTTTCCTCACGTTAAAAAAAATAGCGGCAACAGAAATACATCATCAGTGAAAATTATAGGCCTCTATCTGGCACGGTTCCAGCGATACAACTTCGTGACTAATAGACAGACGTACAGATAGGCCTCATGTCTCGTTAATAGGGTCCCGCCTTAACCCCTCCGTGCGAGAGTCCGACTCGCACTTGGCCGGTTATTTTTCCAATAGGTGCAGAAAGTTCCTCCAAGTGCCATCAATCAACAGTATAAATCTTCTCAAGTGTTCATTTTAGAAATATTTCCACTTAAAGATGATTTTCTTTCTTTTACGTGTGGAATTACAGATAGTGCTATTACGAACTCCCACCGACTAAAGCCACACGGTGCCCTGCTACTAGCTCTTGTCCGGTTTTGGTTACATTCTAGAAGTTTAGTGTATAACTAAAACTGGACAAGATTGAGCCGGACTCGCGCACGTAAGGTTCCGTACAAGAAGAGCGGCAAAAAAGTCGCGTATGTTGTATGGGAGGCCCCCTTTAATTTTATTATTTTGTTTATTTTTATTATTTGTTGCTATAGCGGCAACAAAAATACATCATAGGTAAAAAAAATAACTGTCTAACTATCACGGTGCATGAGTTACAGCCTGCTGACAGACAGACAGACAGACAGACGACCAACACAGTCAACGGAACCGACAACAAAGGGGTAGGGTTATGTAATGTCCTAGATCTTTAGGATTCAGTAACCAAAAGTAAACACAGGACCCTAAAAAGGAGGTGTAAGATATAACACAGTGGTAACTGTCTAATACTTCTCAATGATTGTAATTGCTTGTGGTTTGAATAAAATTGTATTACTGTAACCATTGATTGGAAGTCGTTTGTAAATATCTAAATCTTCGGTTAGTAACATATTAATTGTTGGGCTGACCCCAACCACGTCACAAGCAGAGCCGGGCACTCAAAATTCGTGAACACGTGAGTTTCGGCCCAACTTGGCCGAAACCGAAACTGCGGCCGAAACTCGATTTTTTGGCCGAAACTGGCCGAAACCGAAACCGAAACTACGGTCGGTCACTACTAAGCACTAATAGGTACTACTTAAGCGAACTACTTAGGCTTGGGCAGGTACTATAGGTTGTAAATAATTTACGCAGCTACGCTTCACGGATGGCATCAGTATTAAGGTACTGGCCTTCGTGTTGAGGTGAGAGCTACACCGGCTGAAGTCAATGCCGGGTGGAGGCGGCAGACTTCTCTTAAATGCACCTCGCTCGTGCAGTCCACGTATTTTGGGTGTGGCTCCTATCACCTCTAATGCCGCTTTTCGCCCATATTATGCGACCCTGACATGAAATAAAACACGAAATAAGTTGCTGACAACGCGGCAGACGAAGAGTGAAATGCTTTGCAAAAAGAAAAGGTGACTCACCAGTTTTCTGGGTAGAAAGTAGCAAGAAGGGATGTAGCAACTTTATCATGACCTGTTAGAGGTTATGTCGATGGAAAAATACCCCTGCTTGACCGAAAACTGATTTGAGGTACAGATTACAGAGCAAAAGAAAGAACTGGAACCTCAAAGCGATCCCTTATGCCCGCTACACACGTTAACGATATATCGTAGCGATTTCAGACTGTGCAGATAAATCGAACGTCCCTAGTGTCACCACACGCCTCCGATATCGGCGTCGATCGGCAGTTCTCCGCAGAATCTCATGCAAGAAACACGCATTATGGAAGATGATGACGCGCTCGCAATATTAGGCCTGGTTTTGTGTTTAAAGAATAAAAAGGCGCGGAGTGTGTGGTGTAAAGACTGGCTCATGAAAAGGAAGCGATTTTCTCATACCAACTTATTAAATGAGTTGAAATTTGCTCCGAAAGATTGGCATAATTACTTGAGGATGAATGAAGAAGCATACTTTAATCTGCTGGCTTTAGTTACTCCACTAATAAAGAAACACGACACTGTAATGCGAGAAGCAATAAGTCCTCATGAAAGATTATCTGCTACACTGCGATTTTTAGCTACAGGACGTTCCTATGAATGTATGAAGTTTTCTACAATAATATCACCGCAAGCTCTTAGTCAAATCATTCCTGAAACCTGTGATGCTTTGTACGAGGTTCTACGGAAAGAGTACTTAAAGGTAAGCGTGAGACATAAAAATATTGTAATCATCAAATTATTTATTAATTAAACTTACACGACGTATCACAACCAATGCTGTTTAGGTGTCGTCACATTTTACAAATCATCATTAAAATTACTTAAATAGGTAGCAATTGTGTTATCAGGCAAATTGAAGTTGGTGCCATGAATAATACCTACCTAAACCTATGGGTTTACTTGGCGCCGACTTCAATATGATATTGAATAAATTTGATGAATCAAAGTACATATTACTTTGTGCTAAGTAAATTTTATTTTTCAGGATTTGTTTGAAGTCGGTTTTATTTTTTATGATTTTTTTTTTCATTTTTTTTTTCAGGCAGGTTACGCACCTCAATGGTTGTGGATCGGACATTTTTCTCTGGTCATTAACTTGCTGTTATAGTGTTATAAGACACACACAGAAACAAAAAAAAGTGTTATGATTCGATACTCGCAGTTTTCTTTTTCCAGTTTATCAAATTTCTTGAAAAGGTTTTGATGCTGGAGAGTAAGGGTAGCCATCCCATTTTGTATCTCTAACTTAGAGATACAAAATGTCAAAAGAGTCACTATGGACGTTAACGAGCTATTTAAATTATCAAACCTTTGATCCTGGATATTTTTAAGCTCAGAGAACATAGTTTTAAATTCATCAATAAAAGATGCAGTTGGGTTTGGCAGAGCATCGAAAGTTCGTTTCTGGCGTTTGGTTTTATTAAAATAATTATTCTCCGAGTCAGGTCTGCTTGAGGAAAGAATATTGGAGTCCGAGTTTTGGTGGACAATCGTATTTAGAGGCTTTAATTCATTTGTAGAAGCAGGGGGTGAGCGTTGCACCGACATTTTAGAAAAACGTATAGGATTTAGGCCTAGATTGTAGAATGTTTAGGCCTACATCGCTTGCCGACGGAACGTTATCACTGTGGGTGATGCTTGCGTACGCGCTGCGATGGTGGCGAGAGTGGAGGGTGTGTGCTTAGGATGCGCGTGGGGTAGTGTCCTAGCGCGATGCGTGAGTCATATGTGCTTTAGGACTCACAATTATATATGTTGCTTTCTTGCACGTCTATACTGCTCTCGGTCCTGCACACCTGGTACTCAACTTTATAATATAGTTGAGTTTAGTAATTATTTTAATAAACTTTAACTAAGAATCAGCGGTGTTGCAATCACAACAGCGGTACCAAATCAACTATCGGTTTATTATTATCGGAGTGTAGAAGAGCTTGTACAGTAATGCCATGATGTCCGTCCTAATACAGAACCAAAACACCAAGTCCATCCACACTCTTCTAAACTGTTCACCACTGCACTGGAAAATGTGTTTAAGGCTCTGAACAGCAAACGGTGAACTTTACTCTCCTCCGGTTTGCCGATTACATAGGCTCGGCTGACACCCTGGAGGAGCTCAGCACAATGCTCGATGACCTCAGTAAAGCAACTGGACGAGTTGGGTTGGCTATGAACATGGACAATACAAAAATCATGTCGAATGTTCATGTCATTCCCACATCAATTACGTTCGGAGAATCAACCCCTCGAAATTGTCGACAATAATATGTTTACTTTGAGAGTGGTCACTCATCGAATCCAACTCGGTTGGGCATTGTTCGGGAAGCTTGGTCCTCACATGGAAGTTTACTGTTACTGACGGCTATGCTTGGAGTGTCCTTTCGTGATCGAATCCACAGCGAGGAAATCCGAATGATGACCCGCGTCACCGGTATAGTAGAAAGAATCACCCGACTTAAGCGGCAGTGGGCAGGTCAATTGGTCGTAGAGCTGACGAGCTGACTGGGGTCGAAAAGTATTTATATGACGTCCACAGTTAACTATTATTAAATTGACTATTTAATGATAGATCTTAGAAGGTTTTACAGGGTCAGCAGCGCGAGTGTAGCGCGAGGTGTTGCAAACGTTCATACGCTGCGGTGACGGTCTTTCTGTTTTTCCGTCCCTTCCCCAAACGTATGGGTTTGATGAAAAAAAAATGTTGAGTTTCAGTTCTGAGTATGGGGAACCCCAAAATTAATCGAATTTTATGTAAAAAATCTCCCTTCTTCCACGTAGTCAAACTATTTTGTCAAACTGGTTTGACCACGAGGAATTATGATTCCTCGTGGTCAAACTAATCGAATTATTCACCCTGTGTTAATGTTTAATTGGTGTGTACAGTCGTAGTCAAACTATTTTATCCAATTGATTTGACTACGAGGAATTATGTTTCCTCGTGGTCAAACTTCATTCACATTGCGGCCTCTTTTCAAAACGTGCATGCAGTTTATGTATTCATTATACAGTCATAGATAAAAATATAAGTAATAAGTTGATGTCTAATGTCAGGTACAGCGACGCGACGTTTGTGAAATTGTTTTCCTTATCATATTAGTACCTAACTATTATTAGTAGTATTATTAGTAATATTATTATTATTAGTAGTAGTTAAGATGAATTTAAAATATGTGAAACGTAAAGGTGGAACAGTTCTTCTACTGGAAGGCCGGCAATACTATAAATGGCGTACATATAAAAATGAGAACGTTTTCTGGGCTTGCAGCCAGCGAAGAAAGGAAAAGTGTCGGGGATCGGTTACTCTGAAGGTACCATACCAAATTATTACCTCCAGTATTATATATGGAGAATCTTCTCTTCTCTCTTCAGCTCCAATTATTCTATATTCCGCTTCATTAATTCAATATATTCTATTTTGTTACTTAGGATGAAGTCATAGTTAAATGCAATAGCCACACATGCAATGCCGATTTTAAAAAAAATGAGATGGATGTAGTCATTGATGAACTAAGACATGAGGTAGTTAGTAACAGTGACGTCCCTATTCCGGATGTATACAAAGAAAAAAAGAAGTCGGTTGAAGATCGAGTTACGTTGCCATCTTTCGGCAGCCTCAAGTCCGATTTGTATAACAGGAAAAAAAAGACGTGCTTCCGACACTTCAAAGAGGTAACAGTTCCTGATAGTTTCAAATCATTTCTCTTGGCGGATTATATTGACGAAACACGGCGGATTATGGTTTTTTGCTCTGAAACTAATCGGGAAAGAATGGTTCAGTTAAAAGAGTTTTTCGGGGATGGTACATTCTTCAGCTGCCCAAATCCTTTTTCTCAGTTATATACAATGCATGGTGATCTATCTACTTCGATAACAACAACGCACGTGCTCCCCGTTATTTACACTTTAATGACGGATAAAACTGAAGAATCGTATACTATCTTGTTCTCTATGTTACAGTCAAGAATACCCAATTGGACTCCTAAAAAAATTCATCTTGATTTTGAAACTGCTGCGAGCACGGCCATTTCAAGCATTTTTCCCGACATTCAAATCATAAACTGTTTTTACCATTTCACTAATTCCCAATGGAGGCGGGCAAAAAAACTAAAAATCAAGAGCAAAGATGGAAACAGAGCTGTTGGACTATGTTCAGCACTCGCTTTACTCCCCGATGACAGAATTGCGGAAGGGTGGTGTTACATTAAATCTGATACTCCTAACACAGACAAAATTCAAAAATATTTTAAATATTTCGAGAATACGTGGCTAAAAAATGAATTCTTCATAAAGCAATGGTGCGTATACGGACAAAGACATCGCACAAATAATGTTGTGGAGAGTTGGAATGCCCAACTAAATAAAGCGATGAAAAGGCATCATCCAATAACAGTTGCACGTTTGCTCACAACATTATTACAAAAAGAAATAAGTTTCTGTGAAGAACCATCTCCTCGTCGGAGTGAACATGTGTATAGAGATGATCTCATAACAAAATGCCAAATGGAGTTGATCCATAATGAAATAGATGTTGGTTATTTTTTAAATAAAGTGCGATAGGGATTATTTTTGAATGAACGTCTACAAATAAATGAACATCTACATAACAAATGAACGTCTACAAAACAAATGAACGTCTACAAAACAAATGAAAGTCTACAAAACAAGTGAACGTCGAAAAACAAAAGACAATCGTAAAGTGATCTGACAACGATTGCGATTGTAAAAAATGGGTGCATGCAATTTTCGACCTTATCGACATTGCTCAGTTTCCTATTTTTTTTACATATTCATGATCAGTGTCATCTATATTACCCAATAAAAGTGTTTCTAAAGTTTTGTCGATAAGGTCGAAAATTGCATGCACCCATTTTTTAAAATCACAATCGTTGTCAGATCACTTTACGATTGTCTTTTGTTTTTCGACGTTCATTTGTTGGGTAGACTTGGGTAGGTACTGTTCGTACTGCCGGACGTGTTATATGGCATAACCGCGTACTGGTTCAGTACCCAGTACGCGACAGAATTTAGCAGGACCCAGGACCTTTATCGGACGCGATATACCGCTCGGGCGCGTACAGTCGACGTTCGGCCGCGTTCGGCCGGCCCGCGTCCGAGTCCGAGATAGATTACAAATACTCGGCCGCGTCCGAGTCCGAGATAGAATATATTATACTATCTGTGGTCCGAGCGACCGGGTGACCGGAATGATGCACGCTTGGGAACATTTTGCTACGTAGTGTATCTCAACTTAACGTGTACGAGTAGTAACGAATACTGATGAATGTTATATGAATACTTGAGGCACGCCTGCCTGCTTAATGGGCTCAGGAGATGGTCAAGCGACTTGAGTCAATATCAAGTGTACATACACGTCGATGCATACACATGTGCAAAGAAATCATGCACACTGAAGCTACTTTCATTAATATTTTAATCGACTTGTCAAGTGCATATTGACCATAAGAGCCCATTAGTCGAGCCACGTGTAGTACCTGCCAGATAATAATATATTAAACGAATAATATTTATTATTAGGATAAATGAAGAAAAAGTGAATAATTTTATTTTTTAATTATCTCGAAAACGGTGCGTGCTATCGTAAAAATAATGGCATTTTTGACCCCCCTTTGAAACCCCCCATCCGCCAAATATACAATACGAATAACGATTTTTTATACCACTAAGGTGGCATAATGTTGCCTGTAGTATAGGTTTATTTGTTGGTTTGATATTAATCGTCAAAAAGGGTCCATGCTGGCGGTGTTGCAGTCATCCTCATCAGCTAGCAGTTTCATAGAAGAGAATGATTACAAGGTAGATTTTTTTTTCTAAATCTTGTATCTCGAAAACCGTGCGTGATATCCTGATCAAATACAACAAAATTTTCATCCCCCTTTAAGAAAGCCCCAACTATAAGGGGCAAACACTTACAAACATGAGTGACCCTCGCCCCCCCCCCCCCCTTTATTTATTGCAAAGCGGAAATTAGTACATTATGGCATTCATAAGAACTGCAGATATATTATGGTCTAAGTTTCTTGTTGCTGTTTTATACGGCATCAGGACTTTTTGGCGCGAAGCAGGCAAGGGCGGTTATCTCTCCGTCGTATATTTTTTTCTAAATTAGAGTATTTTCAAATGTTTTGTGTGTATCAACGGTGGATTCCGAAGACTATACTTGACTTTGACTGGGACTTAGAGGAAATGTGAAATGAAGATGAAAAAAGAAACAAGACTTGGCATTCGGTCTAAGTAACCAAAGCGTGTTTAAATTAATAATAAAAAAAAGAACCGGGACCTGTCAGAACACTCAGCAGGACCTTTCCGTTCCGTTTTCATAAACTTAGTTTAGGCTTTATTTTGTCTGAATAAAGATAATATTAGTATAATAGCAGTACCAACGCCATCTAGAGCACGTTGACCGCATTTCTTACTTTCACGAAACAAATGAGTTAGTTCTTTTATAAAAAATATTATAAATTATCTGTGGTTCTATGTTCTATTCGATCGTACCAACATAAGCAACTCAAAGGGACTTTATCAAGAAAAATAGACCATAATCTATATAATTCAAGGTCTTGTACTTTATAAAAAATATTATAAATTATCTGTGGTTCTCTGTTCTATTCGATCGTACCAACATAAGCAACTCAAAGGGACTTTATCAAGAAAATTAGACCTTATTCTATATATAATTCAAGGTCTTGTACCTATCTACACTTGTACACATACATTTTATAACAGCGACATCTGCTGCAACTGGGATAATTCAGATACGTCCACCCCATCGTATCTGTTTTGCCTGGGTTGCCCTAGATGGCGCATAATGGCATGCAAATTCAAAAGAACTTTATGTACATTAAAATAAGGTGTATTTTTCTTGATACGATTTATGAGGGTCCGGCACCTGTCAGAACAATCACGACACTGTATGTACTCGTACGAAAGACCGGGTACTGGTCCGGGTTCAAGAGAACTTTATTACCTTGTGAATAAGGTCTATTTTTCTTAATACGGTTTATGAAGGTCCGACACCTGTCAGAACAATCAGAACACTGTACTTGTACGAAAGATCGGGTACTGGTCCGGGTACTGTTCGAATGCCATATGGCACGGTTCGGAAAGCTATGCCATATGTCAGGACATCATCGGGTACTGTTTTGCGCAAGTCTATTGTTGGGTTATGGGGCTAATCGTCCGAGCCAAGACTGATCCTCGGACGAGTTGCCTCATTCGTAAAACGTACGTATGTATTCGGCTACACTACAGGATTTAAGTTAAATCTAATGGTATTATTGGTAACACTTACTTGCATAAATGTACACATTTTTAACTTAAGATTGATACAGGGTGGGTCGATGAACTAGTTTGACCACGAGGAAACGTAATTCCTCGTGGTCAAACCAGTTTGACAAAATAGTTTGACTACGTGGAAGAAGGGAAAAATCTTAATGCGGTTCACAGAATACATTTACTTACCAAGTTTCAATAGCATAGGTCTTTTTGTTTCGGAGAAAAGTGACTGTGACATACGGATGGACAGACAAACAGACAGACAGACATGACGAATCTATAAGGGGTTCCGTTTTTTGCCATTTGGCTACGGAACCCTAATAAACGTACCGCAAAAATCAGAGCGGGGTGGCCTCTCGCAAGGTGGTGGGAGCCCGCTGAATGCGGCAGCACAAGACCGATCGTTGTGGCGATGGGGGAGGCCTATGCTCAGCAGTGGGCGTCAAATCGGCTGAGATGATGACGATGAGGAGGGGGTAAAATAAAACTGCCCTGGCATCAGATACAAAGATAAATTTCGTACAGAACAAATCTCATTAGTATGCATATGGCGACGATCAGTTGAAGTTCATCATCGCGTTATAAAATTAGTAGCGACGAAGAATGAATAATTCTTGCATCGCGATATCCAAGTTCTCGCCGCAATAACTGATATAGAAATACAACAGTCCAACATCAACCGTTGCGCTTAGGCCCGCCAGGCGCGATCACCTTGTCTGGTCGGAGGATCCTCCCTTTGTTGGAGAAACATCTCTCTCACCCATTGCTCCACACACTTTATCAATTACGAGTAAAACTAAACTATTCAAATAATTTTACTGATGATTGATGGCACTCAGTGGAACCTTCTGCACAGTAAATGAAAAACATTTTTCAGAAGGATAATTAATGGTGATTAGTGGGAAGTCAAGGAGCGATTCAGTGGAACAGGCGTAGTGGTGGTGGTGGTGGCCAGCTCCTCCGGCACACAGTACACGGTGGCGTTGACGATGGAGTGCGAGAGCAGCCCCGGCCGCACGTGCACCACGGCCGAGCGCCGGTCGACGATGCTCACGGCGGGAGGGGACTGCCAGGTGCACGCGCGGGCCTCCAGCCCCGACACGCGCTGCCCGCGGCACATCGGCGGGATCTGTGCACAAACACTCTCATCAGCATTAGAAATAGAAAAGTCTTTACATTAAATTATTTACACTACGGTATGTTCACAGTTTCAGGACATTCCACTAATTCTGGATATCATATCAATGTACTGAATTAAGTACCCATACCTATTTATTTTGATTAGATTTACTAAAAATTAAAATACATATCTTTGTTCTCATGAACACATAAAAATGTCAAGATTTTTGATTAGTCTACATTTACATTTTACTGCCATGCTGAGATGAGTTTTAGAATATAAGTAATTTTACCAATTTAAATTAACTTTCATTTCTGAAATTTGTTCCAATGGGATGTGTAATTGACCCAGAAGTACATACATGCGGGCGAAGCCGCGGTCATGAGCTAGTCTGGTTAAGAGCACCGTTACGATGGTCGCTGAAAGGGTCTCTTCTTAAACTGTAAGTCGTGGCGACTACATACAAGTTTGATACTTACGTAGACAGCAAAGCTAAGTGCGGCACGCGGCGCCAGGTGGTGCGTGCGCAGGCGGTGCGGGGTGCCGCTCAGGTCGCCTGCAACACAGCGCAGGGGCTTGGTCAGGGATTCAGTTTACACGCTTTTCATCACCTCCCTGGGCCTGTTCAACTTCTTTTGTAAGTTAGAATCTGCATGGACTCTATTAAACTCTGTAGTGCGATAACATGGCGATGTATAGAGCTCAGCAGCGACTCACCATAGACATCGGTGCTGCAGACATAGCTGGCGCAGCTGTATGCAGAGAGCGTGACGACGCACATTGCTATTGCGACCACGACCTGTGACATGCTACGCGTCTGTGTGGGAATGCAGTATTCCACAAGCATAACGATTCAGTAATAAGAAAAATGTAATACGTACGTTGTTTTTGGACGCCAACTAAAATCGAGCCATGTTTTACAGCTAAACCATAACATACATTCAAAATTGACTAACCGTGACAAGGAATGCACGAAACACATTTTTATAACAGTAAACTGCGATAGCTTTGACTAGGAAATTGAAAGTAGAAGATCTTTTTCATCAGTATTGAATACACTGTCGTACAACAGGCTTCCTCTGACTGGCGGACTTGGGATACGCATCTGCTAGGCAGTAGCCCCAAACATATTAAAAAAGACTACTATCTATGTATACATTATCAATAGGATGTGCTAAAGGAACATCGCAACTGATTGGAATTCTACTAACGCAGAGATTGGTATTCGGTGGAAACTCTGAAAGTAATGATTTTAAATATAGACTTTATCGGCATCTTCAACCACGTGGCCCTTGTGACGATCTTCCTGTTGGGAAAAAACGATAAGTGAAAATCCTTAAATATATATGACAGAAGAGGCAGAGCAGGATTCTCTGAAGGATGCATGACATCAGCTACGCTGATGTCAACTCCTTCATTACCATCACTCATGGTAATAAAAGAAAAAGTTCCACGACAGAATTATTTTATTACTTCAATCTTACAATGTCTGAAGTTTAAACTAGCTCAAATCAGAATAAAATAAAATAAAGAAACCCTATGTTACTTAACTTATTTCTTCCATGTCCGTCGTCCATCAATGCTTCAGCACAACCAACAAGATGGACGCGTTTTTGGTTTTCTAGCATTTACAAAACCAACTCATATTTACCGTGTTGGTAGCACCGACCTTACCTATTTGGAGGATATAGTTTCTAGCCAATGATAGAGAACGGCCACGAAAGTAGTTGGTTTTGTAAATACTTTACAACATAAATTAATGTGCTAGAATACAAATAGATGTTGAATTAAATTTTACTTAATAAATGACAATTACTCACGCTTTGTAAGTATTTTCATAACTACATTAGCAAAAGCACCATTAAAGTAAAAGTACACAAAATGATAATCATGACCGTACTTACAAATCAATTTACTCATTAATAAAAACATGAACTATCTGATTCGCGTTATTATTCCAGATATATTGTGCTGATAATTTTAGATATCAATAAAACGCTCATTAATTAATACAATGCAATTACAAACATCTGTATCAGTTTTTTAATAGTAATTGTGGTCGCAAGACAAACTGTTTTAAAACCTTTAGCAGGAAATCATGACAATACTATTTACAGTTTTCATAACTTACAAATAATTTCAGGATTCCGTAATAATATGATAAATCATTTTATGCATTATTGAGCTCGCGCCGACACGGCCATACTGATAGGCAGTGCGCGCTCTGCACTAGCCTTTATCTGAAACAATGGTATTTTTATTTTAAGATGGGCATCTGTAATCAGTGCCTAGCGTGGGATATAAGTATCTAATAGATAGTAGCTTCAGAGTACCATGTGGGTACCCAGTGTTAGTATTCTTATAAATATGTGTATTTCTGTTGTAGTATAACGTTGTTGTAAATAGTTGTGTAAGTTTATAAACACTGTGCTCTGGGCGGCCATATTACGCCGTGGTACACAATGTTATAAAGTTTGAAATCACTGTGCTCTGGGCGGTCATCTTACGCCGTGGTACACAGTGATATTAAGTCTATAATCGCTGTGCTCTGGGCGGCCATATTTCGCCGTGGTACACAGAGATATAAACCTATTATGTCAGTTGTCTGGCTTCTCAATAAGTCAGCAGCTGATTATGAGATATGTCATTGACCTCTCACTAGGCCAACAACTTGATCTAGTCCAACAACTTGATTATGGTATGGGTCATTGACCTCTCACTAGGCCAACAACTTGATTATGGTATATGTCATTGATCTCTCACTAGGCCAACAACTTTATAATGTTATGTAATGGATACTGTGCTGTGGATCCACTATTGCAGTGTACTGTACAGGGACTCTGAAAACCAACTATTGTATTGTTTGTGATTATGACAATGCTTCCATGTCGTTATTTATCTCAGAATCTTTCCCGTTGCAAACACATGTTATTAGGATAGTACAAATCATGCTCACCTTATGGAAATGTGTGATGATCTCGCGAAGTGGATGGTCTCGGCTCTGTAGGTGGAGCGCCCAACGTTGCCGGAGACTGTAGGGTGTCTTCATCTGGTCCCGCCGACACGGTTGTCTGTTGCCCAGATGCTGGAGCCAACCGTAGCTGGTCATGAGCGACCTTGCGTGGTCGTCCTCGACCAATCACTTTCTTGACAAGGTAGCGGTCGTTGTCCAGGACCCTGCACACTTCATATGGGTCGCTGAACTTAAGGTCTAAACATGTTTGGTTACGAAGATTATTTTTAATAAGCACGTAGTCTCCTCTTTTAAAAGCCTTAATACGTGCCTTCTTTTTGTCAAAACGTTGTTTTTCATATTCAGCTGCTGTCAGCATCTTCTGGCTAATGAACCTTTCCAGTAGTTCTATGTCAATGGTCTGCTCATCGAGGTTAATCAAAGGTAAGAGTTCGGGTGGAACACAGTGTTTGCGTTGCGTGAGTATAGTAAGCGGTGCTACACCAGTTGTTTTGTGTGATGTGCAGTTAAGTGCCAATTGTAAACTGTCAAGAGCTGTATGCCAGTTTTCTGTTTCGTAGTTATTTATCATAACTAAGGCATTTTTCAGCGTAGCTACCACACGTTCAACTTGGGCTCGGCTGACTCCTGCTGAAATTGTATGAATAGATATCCCGATTTGGTCACAATAGTGTTTGAATTCTTCCAGGAACTCACGACCACCATCAACAATGATTTGGCCCGGTGTACCGAATGTATAGACGGTTCGCTTCAGAGCCGCAAGAGTATTTTCTGAATTTTTGTTATTGGAGTAGTGGAGTAATACATATTTGCTAAAAGCATCGATAGTTACGATCACAATTCATGATTGATCGTAGTGCCTAATTTTCCTGTAATATCCATATGAATGACATCAAATGCGGTAGCAGGTTTTCGAATTGGATGCAGTTGTACTTGAACTGCCCCAGTCACCCCCTTGGAAGATCGGGACACGACGCAATTGTTAACGAAAGTTCTAATACAAGAGTTCATTTTATCGAACCAATAAGAGTCTTGTATTTTCTTTAAAGTCTTTTCCCAGCCTGGATGTTTTAAGGAGCTGTGGTAAGTGTTAATAAGACTCCACTGAAAAGCTCTTGGTACCACTATCAATCTCTGTAGACCAAAAACTGGATTACACAATTCCTTTTTTAGGGTATTGTTTTCAAAAGAATACCCGTCCACCTGTTCACCACGTGTTAGGGAATCGATAATAGGGCGAAGAGTACCATCTCGATGTTGCTCTACTTTTAACCATTCTATGTCACGTGTCATGACATTTACTTGTTAAGTAGCGGGATTACGGCTAAAGAAATCGGCATGTTGAATATGTTCACCCTTTCTGTACTCCACTTCAAAATCGTAATTTTGTAGAAAGGCCCACCACCCTCGGAAGCAGTTCCTTTTTGTGTTTCGAAGCTTTTAAGGCATTGCAGTCTGTTATAACTTTAAACTTACGACCGTAGAGGTACTGTTTGAAATGTTTGATTGCTCTCACCACTGCCAGGGTCTCGAGTTCATAGGAATGGTAGCGGCTCTCCGCGTCAGTTGTTCGCATACTCATGTAAGCTATTGCATGACGACGGCCCTCTATGACTTGCATAAGTACAGCTCCGTATCCCATACTGCTTGCGTCCGTGTACAGCTCCGTTGGTGCATTTTCTTGAAATAGAGAAAGAACAGGGGAGGAAGTTAACTGTTCAATAATAATATTACGAGCTATGTTATGCCGGTCGCTCCATTCCCATTTTGCGTTCTTTTTAGTCAGTTCATACAATGGTATCATTACACGCGAAAAATTGGGAATGAAACGTCGGAAATATCCTGCCAATCCATTGAATTGGCGGACCTGTTTTACGGTTTGAGGTACAGACGAATTTGAGAATGCATGGTCAATCCGAAACGAAATTGCTTTGCACTGAGAATTGACGCCATCTCTCGGATAACATTGGAAGCCAAGTATCTAGCGTTGCCGATTTTTTAATACCTCACACAGGAACGCGATTATTGTCAAAATATCAACTCATTAATCTTTTGAGTAATGTAAATATGCCATCTAGTAAACTTTTTGCGATTCTAAGGTGTCTATGCAATATTATATCCGAGTAAAGTTGCGCCATCTAGTGGAGTTTTTGTGAATTTGGACTCAAATGTGCATGGAATTATAGATCTTAAGGGGCCCATGCAATATTGGAGGTGACTGTACAGGCGATTTAAGCAATGCCTCAATCTTATGAGGGCTCGGATTCACTTTACTGTCAGTGATTACATTGCCTAAATAATCTATGGAACGTTTGAAAAATGAAGATTTTTGGGCATTAATAGAAAAGCCTGCGTTTCGTAAAGCTATGAATATTCTTTCCATGTGAATAATATAATAATAATAATAATAGAATAATCAGCAATTTTTACAACCATTGATTTTTTTCATTTTAGCTACCCGTTACCATTTGACACAATGGATCGATCTCGTTTATAACACTTTTCAAAAGTATGTCCAGCTTTCGTACAAAAAGTGCATACTGGTTTACTATTCTTTAAATTACTACTAGGATCCGTAACTTTATTTTGCAACGGTTCATTGCTATTAAAAGAATCATTTTCCTTTCTAAAACGACAATCGCGAGTGTGATGATTATTTTTCTTACAAATACGACACTGCTGTACTTGATCATTAAACCGAATACGTTTATTTGCAATTTGCGACAGGTTCGTACTGGAATGACTTCGCTTTGATCGTATTGAAGATGCGACCGATATCAACTCCGGCACCGACGATGCATGAGCGTTCATGAGTTCGATTCTAAGGCGTTCGTCATTAACACAGCCAATCACGGCTTCGACAGCGTCGTCATTTCCTAACTTATCTTTTGTTATACGCTTCCATAAGACCCAAGCTTTGGTCAAGAACTCCGCGATATCTTTGGCATTATCGTAAGAATGTTCACGAAATCTTGCGACGTCACGCGAATACCTATTCTCAGGCTCAAAAGTCAGAATTATACTATCGCGCAGTTCTTGCCATGAGCGTGTCGTAACAATCCAATTATCTACCCATAATTTGGCACGACCTTTTAAAAGACTACCAATCCTCATACGGATTTCATAGTCTTTCAAATTATAGATATGGATTGCATTATCAATATGTTCACACCATTCCCTGACGTTGACATTGAAATCGGGGTCAAAAGAAGGCAAAAATATGTCAGTTATTTTAACTTTGTCTCTCTGTTGCGCAGATAAACTATCAGACATTGTCTTCATTGTTTTCATCGTTTGCGTGAAAAATTCTACAGATAAGTTACTTGTATTTAATTGATTGACTGTATCAGGAGGTCCAGCAGAAGGAGGACTGCATCCCACTTCTGATGACAGAAGAGGCAGAGCAGGATTCTCTGAAGGATGCATGACATCAGCTACGCTGATGTCAACTCCTTCATTACCATCACTCATGGTAATAAAAGAAAAAGTTCGACGACAGAATTATTTTATTACTTCAATCTTACAATGTCTGAAGTTTAAACTAGCTCAAATCAGAATAAAATAAAATAAAGAAACCCTATGTTACTTAACTTATTTCTTCCATGTCCGTCGTCCATCAATGCTTCAGCACAACCAACAAGATGGACGCGTTTTTGGTTTTCTAGCATTTACAAAACCAACTCATATTTACCGTGTTGGTAGCACCGACCTTACCTATTTGGAGGATATAGTTTCTAGCCAATGATAGAGAACGGCCACGAAAGTAGTTGGTTTTGTAAATACTTTACAACATAAATTAATGTGCTAGAATACAAATAGATGTTGAATTAAATTTTACTTAATAAATGACAATTACTCACGCTTTGTAAGTATTTTCATAACTACATTAGCAAAAGCACCATTAAAGTAAAAGTACACAAAATGATAATCATGACCGTACTTACAAATCAATTTACTCATTAATAAAAACATGAACTATCTGATTCGCGTTATTATTCCAGATATATTGTGCTGATAATTTTAGATATCAATAAAACGCTCATTAATTAATACAATGCAATTACAAACATCTGTATCAGTTTTTTAATAGTAATTGTGGTCGCAAGACAAACTGTTTTAAAACCTTTAGCAGGAAATCATGACAATACTATTTACAGTTTTCATAACTTACAAATAATTTCAGGATTCCGTAATAATATGATAAATCATTTTATGCATTATTGAGCTCGCGCCGACATATATATATCTTACTAATATTATCTATCTATACTTATAATAAAACTGTAGAGGGTCGGGAGTCTGTACATGGAAGATATTTTGAAAATTTTAAGTGTAGGGCGTTCTCTAATCGATACTGAAGCTGAAAATGTAATTTAAAATTTTCATGTCTGTCTGTCTGTCTGTCTGTCTGTCTGTATCCCGACTAAGTATCACGCCGAAACTACTGAACCGATTTGAATGATACTTTGTACGATCTAAGCTTATAGTCCGAGGAAGGTTCTTAGATACTTTTGATCCCGATATTTTGCGCGGTTCTTTCAGGAGAGGGGATGAAAGGCAAAATAGGTTTTTAGCTATAATTTCTCACTGCGTGGTTCGATTTTAAATATTTGTTTGATGTCTGAAAGGGAGTACTTTAAGCATTATTCTATACAATTTTCAATATTGAGGGTTATGTAGTTCAGAAATTAGGGGCATCTCAACTTTCGGTAAATCTAGAATACAACGTTTCTTTTGAAAGTGAGTCTAAACGGGCGTGTTGGCTTAATCATAAAAGAGCTTAAAGATTAAGTCGATTCTAAAACAATTCAGTCCACGCCTTCGGCGCGGACTGAATTATTTTACAATAGCCTTAATCATTAAGCTCTTTTATGATTAAGCAAACAGGGCCGTTTCACACGCTGCTTGATGAGTCTCATGAAGAAGTACCCCTCCATTCATACACCTTATGTGACGTAAACGAAGTTGCGAGGGTCAGCTAGTAAGAAATAAGAAGCGCTCGTGGCCCCGCGGACTCAGTGTTCTGTAAACGATCACTGTAGTAAGCAACTTTCACTATGGCCGGTCCATGGATGGGTGACCATCCATGTGATCACTTTGTGACATTTATTTGAGCGTTTCCGTGCTTCGGAAGGCACGTTAAGCCGTTGGTCCCGGTTGCCAGTAAAATGGCAGTCGTTAAGCTAAGTTGAAGGCTTTATTTCAACAGCAGGCAGTCACAACCTGCGCCTGTCCATTTAAACACGGCAATACGGCTCACCACCTATTACGTGGGACAAATTATACAAAGGTGTAATGTGGGCATATAATATGCCTCTGCCTACCCCTTCGGGTATAAAGGCGTGACCATATGTATGTATGTAATATTATAAATGCGAAAGTTTGTGAGTGTGGATGTTTGTTACTCTTTCACGCTCTAACGGCTGAACGGATCTGGCTGAAATTCGGTACAGAGATAGATATAGGTCTGAAATAACACATAGGCTACTTTTCCCGGGAATATGTTCCCACGGAAAGTGGAAACGGGAACAAAACTTGACGCGGGCAAAGCTGCGGGCGTCAGCTGGTATATATATATATTCGATTCGTTCGACATCCTACATTCGACTTTGAACTGTCTTCTATTAAAACATAGGTCAAGCTGTTATATCATTTCCGCTGAACCGATTTTAATGAAACATACAGCGTTACTTAGGTTGAAAAAATACCTACAAAATCCTAATAGTATAGTTATGATCAAGCTACTGAACACGGAAGCGCTCGTGGCCCCGCGGACTCAGTGTTCTGTAAACGATCACTGCAGTAAGCAACTTTCACTATGGCCGGTCCATGGATGGGTGACCATCCATGTGATCACTTTGTGACATTTATTTGAGCGTTTCCGTGCTTCGGAAGGCACGTTCAGCCGTTGGTCCCGGTTGCCAGTAAAATGGCAGTCGTTAAGCTAAGTTGAAGGCTTTATTTCAACAGCAGGCAGTCACAACCTGCGCCTGTCCATTTAAACAAGGCAATACGGCTCACCACCTATTACGTGGGACAAATTATACAAAGGTGTAATATGGGCATATAATATGCCTCTGCCTACCCCTTCGGGGATAAAGGCGTGACCATGTGTATGTGTATGTGTACTAAATTTTGCTCCAACCCCGAACAAATAAACAAACAAATTAACACGAAGAAAAAAAGTTATAGATTTGGACTCAGAAGCCCTAAATTAGTCCATTGCAGTTATTTTTTAAAAATTTATCTTGAATGTACCGTCACAGCTATTTTTACAATTTTAAAATAGTAAGTAGAGAAGAGAAGAGATATAAGCTTGGCAAATTTGTGCGCGCCCCTCCCATAGTCTGCGGGCGACGGGGGGAGACGTCAGCGGGGGTGAGGAACTTGTTACAGCACGGCTATGTCATCGCTTCAGACAGCCAGTTTAAGGAGCTTTCATTGAGAATAAAATTATCTAACACAGTTTAGAGAGATGTCTGTCGGCTGTGCTATTAGCCAACAAGTTATGTATGTATGGAAAACCTAATCAGGATTGAATCTTTCTTTGAGTATAACTTTCGGTAGCGTTATAATAATGACAGCGGCGTAGACAGCTAGTTCGATGTGGTTAACGAATCCATAGATTTATATTAGAATTTTTCTATCGAATCTCTCAAATGTTATCTGGCAGTGACATATGACATAACATTAACCCTTACAAGTGGAGTTGTAAAATTATGCAGAACGGTATAAGAGGTGACGTCTATCGGCGTAAAAAATTGATTAAATTATTTTCCGATGAATGTGAACTGGATCATATCTCTACTATTGTAAAAATAGCTTTGACGGTACATTCAAGATAAATTAAAAAAAAAAACAACATGCTAACGACTAATTTAGGGCTTCTGAGTCCAAATTTATATTTTTTTTTCGTGTCTGTTTGTTTGCTTATTTGTTCGGGGTTGGAACTAAATTCTATAGCAACATGTTACAACAGGCTACCAGACGAAATTAAAAGTATATCCCATAACCTTGTCTTGTGCTGTAGCAGTCGCTGAGGGGATCTTGGAGGGCATGGAATGCTACATTCCCAACCGATGGATCCCTGTAGGTGCAAAAAAGCGACCGTGGTTCAATCGGCTCTGCAGAGAAGCTCTAATACAGAAAGAATCTGCCTACAGAGCTTGGACCACGGCTCGTGCAAATTCAGATCCAAACATCTCTGAGGTGAAACGCAAATTAAATGCCGCCTCGAGGTCCAGTAAAAGAGCAATCGTCAAGGCCAAGTTCGATTTCATCGGCAGAATTGGCGAACGGCTAGCAGGCTACCCTTCGGGAAGTCGTGAATTTTGGTCGCTTGCCAAAGCTGCCGAAGGAAACTTCTGTAGGTCAGGATTACCACCCTTGCTTAAACCCGACGGTAGTTTGGCCCAGAGTGCCAAGGAGAAAGCCGACCTTTTGGGTAATCTCTTTGCCTCTAACTCGACCATGAGCGACGGGGGTGCTTTACCGCCGGGCATTCTGAGTTGTGGCACTTCCATGCCGGAAGTTAAATTCACACAGCGGAATGTCCGGCGGGAGCTTCAATCTCTGGACGTTCATAAGTCGAGTGGGCCAGACGGCATTCCCGCGGTGGTACTTAAGCATTGTGGTCCAGAGTTGTGTCCGGTACTTACACGTCTTTTCACACTTTCCTATTCTATGCAACAAGTCCCGGCGTCGTGGAAGATCGCGTATGTACATCCTGTACCCAAGAAGGGTGACAGAATCGACCCGGCCAATTACAGGCCTATAGCCGTCACCTCCCTTTTATCCAAGGTGATGGAGCGTGTAATTAATACACAGCTCCTGGGGTACCTTGAGGAACACGACCTGCTCAGCGACCGGCAGTACGGTTTCCGTCACGGTCGCTCGACGGGCGATCTTCTTGTGTACCTAACACACCGATGGGCGGCGGCTATCGAGAGTAAGGGTGAGGCTCTAGCTGTGAGCCTCGACATCTCTAAAGCCTTTGACCGGGTCTGGCACCGTGGTCTTCTTACGAAACTGCCCTCATATGGACTACCCGAGAGATTTTGCGGATGGGTGTCCAGCTTCTTGGCCGGTAGAAGCATCAGGGCCGTCGTTGACGGCAGCTGTTCAGACTGCATGGCTATAAACGCTGGAGTACCGCAAGGCTCAGTGTTGTCCCCTACTCTGTTTCTGCTGCATATCAATGACATGTTGTCTATTGACGGCATTCATTGTTATGCGGACGACAGTACGGGGGACACTTGTTACACGGTTCGCCCCGGTATCTCTCGGGACACAGTGGAGGAAAATCGTGAACAGCTTGTGTCTGAAATCGAGGCTACTCTTACTAGAGTGTCCGATTGGGGTGGACAAAATCTTGTCCAGTTCAACCCTTCCAAGACACAAGCGTGTTTTTTCACCGCTAAGCAAACCCCAATTACTGTAGCGCCGCAATTTCAGGGCACATCTCTTTCCATCTCCAAAAGTATAGGGATCCTTGGCGTTGACATCTCCAGTGACGTTCAGTTCCGTAGTCATTTGGAGGACAAGGCTAAGCTGGCGTCCAAAAAGCTGGGTGTGCTCAACAGGGCGCGGCGGTACTTCACTGCGGCGCAAACACTGCTTCTCTATAAGTCGCAAGTGCGGCCGCATATGGAGTACTGCTGTCACCTCTGGGTGGGAGCACCTGAATATCAGCTTCGTCCATTTGACTCGGTGCAAAGGCGAGCTGTAAGAATTGTCAACGATCCTGTACTTACAGCTGGTGTGGAACCTCTTCGCGACAGGAGAGACTTTGCCTCCTTATGCGTGTTCTACCGCCTGTACAATGGTATGTGCTCTGAGGAATTGTTTTATATGATGCCCACGGCTACGTTCTATCATCGCACCGCTCGCCACAGACAGGGAGTTCATCCTCACACCCTGCGTCCGGTGCGTTCCAGCACGGTTAGATCCGATAGGTGTTTTCTTCCGCGCACGCTTAGGTTGTGGAATGACCTCCCTGCCTCGGTTTTCCCAAACGCCTACAGTATGGGGTTCTTCAAAAGGGGTCTTAGAAGGTTTTTACAGGGTCGGCAGCGCGAGTGTGGCACCTCTGGTGTTGCAAACGTTCATAGGCTGCGGTGACCACCGGTCCTTCTGGTGGGCCGTATGCTTGTCTGCCACCTTAGTGGTATAAAAAAAAAAATAAAAAAAAAAAAAATAACCCTTTTCTTAGCAGTGTGCATTGTTATGCACATACCTCAATATTAAAATCTGGAGAGTAAATTAATTATTAAATACGTATAATTTTCGGTAATTTAAGAGAAAATTTTTTTTAATGTTCCTGGCAACACTGAATCTGCAGTAGGCAGCAAAATATCGGTCCTATGCCGAGTGCCTGTGCATAGTAAGGTAATTATTGTGGTTTTTACTATTATTATTGCATTTTAATACTAATAACTATTATTAATAGTGTAAAATATAATATTTTCCATCATTTGATACAATTTTCTTATATTTAGATACCATAAAAATAAACTTATGAAACGGTTTTCATGATTGCTCTCTTACCAAAGTATTAAATTACGCGAAAATAACTCCTTCTTTCTGTCTTATATGCTTGTACGGCAATTTAACGAAACATATTTTGATGAAATGTGGTAAGAAAAGGCCTTGAGCCCAAAATGATGATAAATGATAGTTTATTCTACTATGAATAAAATTATAAGTTCCCATAGAAATGCAATGTAGGCGCAATATCCTACCAATCTTCACTTCGACTAAAGCTAATAATATTTTAGTTTTCCATTTTCAGGTATAACAACTCAATATTCAACTAAAAACATATCTCACATGTTAATGGCACTCATTTCCACATAACAAGCAAGAGCAGAAATTATAATTAGTACGTCTTCTGAAAACGAGCTGTAAGATTATGTCAATTTTTCAGATAGCAGCTCTCCATTAAAAAACTAAAGTACCTGCCTAACATTGATACTGAGTTATAAAGTGATACTACAAAATCAAATACCGGTTATGAAGCAATGATTCAAGAATTTCCATCAATTACCATCAGGTTCAGCTGATTCGCTATCAAATTTATCTTGATATTTTTAATTTTCTTTGGCAACATCGGCCTCGGCAAAGGAGGCGACGGCAAACCACTTATCTTCGATGTTTTACATAGCAGTAACTACTGCAGACAGTGAGGGATGCGGGGTCCTACTAACATCTTAAGGACCCCAATGGGTCGGATCCTCCTCGTGGTGCATCCTGGGCAACGGAGTAGCGACCACTCCCCTTCCTCTGTGGGGGAGTTGTGCTACTCTGGCTAATTCCGGCCGAGGCGGGAGTAACCCACCTGTGGGTTGCTCGGTGGTGTGTGTTGCTGCCGGCCGTGCCGTTATTCACGGCCGGCAGCAGCAATGCTGGGTCGCCGTCGCTTCGCCACCTTTGCTGGCGAGACGATGGCGGCAAAGTGGGAGAGGCACTGCGTGGGGGGCGGGAGTTTGGGTAAATGCTCCCGCCCTGCCATGCAGTTCGGGCTGCCGGCCGTGAATAACGGCGTGACCGGCGGCAACAGTGCTGGGCCGCTGTCACCTCGCCAGTTGCGAGGAAGAAAGCGGGAGGTGCACTGTGCGGGGGAGCGGGAGTAACCGATAATGCTCCCGCTCTGCCGTGCAGTTCGGGGGCGCCGCGATGAGGAGTCACTGCGCGCCCCCAAATGTTTCTTGACCGTGAGCGTAAGGTCGGGGGACCCCGCCCCCCAACGGTCACATGGCGGTGGGCACCTTTCCCGTGTTCCGGGGGTGACCATTAGCGTACGCCTTGCCAGCCGCTCTCTGTCTCCTCTATTACAGAGGGGCGCTCGAGAGCGGTGCAGGCGTGGCATTCAGCTCCTTAGGGAGCTTTGGGGAGCCGCCCATCTGGCTCCCCCGAGGAGAGCCCCGAATAAACGGGGCGCCCCTAGCCGGGCCGACGTGAATAATCTTTTGATATCCCTCGGCCCGGCTAAAGGGTGAGGAGGAACACCGCGGGGTTTAGTGGGTAGGACGGTCCATTCCGGACCGGGCTGGGAGTCCCACACACCATCCCGGCTGCCCCCGCAGCTGGGATGAAGGCGCGTAAATGCGTTCCCCGCGTCAACAAAAAAAAACTGCAGACAGTGAAGAAACCTTCCTGCTCAACGTCGCCGCGTCCGTCATGCAGAAAAACGAGCGTGTTCGTGTTATATTCGAGAAGATATCTCCGCAGTAGTGGCACGTTGTCTCTGGCTCAATGCCTGCTACCTAACACAGATTTTTCTCAAAATATTCATACCCGTGGCACATAAAGAGCAGTGTCAAGTGATATGTAGGAACGCCGTGCCCTCTTTCAGCCCTGAACATGAGAATAAACTGAATGACTGAGGCAAAGTCAATACTTACAGATGTCTCTCTAGTCTTGTGCACCATTTTGGAAAAGATCATCTCGCACCTGTGAACCATATATCGACCAAAGATGGTTTGTTGCTACGTTGGCTAACCAGAACACCACGGCGGTAGATATCTGCCAGGAATTAGGCCTTGAAGTCCCACAGCAGACTAACATCAAACATCGCCATAACGGCGGCCGCAGGTACTATTCGGTCCCACGTTGTTGGGAAAATATTTAGATAGCATTCTACCAGAAGCCAAGTGCTTTCACATCATTTACTGGAAGTGCTGAGCGAACTTACATTGTTTGTCTAAGAACGAGTCCTAGATGTCGACCTGACAGTCCACATCAATTCGGAAGCCCCGGCGGTGGCAATTTATGTTTATCTCTCAACAATTAAATGATTACTTGAAAAATAGTGCAATAAAATCAGTATATTTTAGTTTATTGAGAAATAAATTGTTATTTTTTATGTTTAGTTTGGTTGTTTGTATATTAGGCAATGTATATTTCCAGATACGCTCAAATTTGAAGGTTAATTTTTGTGTACCAGGCAATGTGCATTCAGGGATACATTAAAATGACCTATTTAAAACTGCAATGGATTTTTTTATTTTATTTTTCTGCCCCTCTTTAGTGCCTAAATTACATGAACTATATAGGTAACTACAAAGAAAAAATAAAAGTTTTGATCATGCACATTCCTGCAAAGTACAGGGTTAAGAAATTTAAAAAGGTTGTAAAAAGTACAATTTGTGATTATTTGTTGGATGAAGAAGCCTGGAAATGACCTGCTCTGCTGGATTCTCAAAAAATTGTTGAAATGCATAGTTTTTAGATTCATTTTGTAAATAGAGCACTAAAAAGAATAACCCGCCGAGTTCCTTGCCCGTTCTTCTCCATATATATCTATAAATTATAGATCTATAAATCAAAATTCCCCCCACCGGTCGCGTTGTGAACTGGTGGTGGAAATTTTGATTTATATTCTGGACGTTTTACAAGTGCATCTGTATATGCCTATGACAAATAAATTTATTTTTCTTTCTTTCTTTCAGCTTGATCATAATTGTTCTATTAGGCTTTTGCAAGTATTTTTTCAACTTAAATATTGCTGTATGTTTCATCAAAATCGGTTCAGCGGAAATGATTATGATATGTTATACTAGAAGTTCTATGCATTGGACAGGTCAAATCACCTCGCGAACGAAGTCGCGGGCAAAAGGTAGTATTAGCTATTATCAGAGAATTTAAAACTTTGATATCATGTGGTTTCACCCACCTACGCAGTTTGCGTTCGAATGGGAATAATAATGTATCTTGTTAAAGGCAAAAAAATTGAAACCGGTGCAGAAGTTTTGAGTACATTCGTTGTACAGAAAAATACAATTATTCCTTCTTTATTGTATTATTATGGATTAGTCAAATTCTAATGATAATATCAATGACGCCTACGGGCGTCATAGGCATCAGATTGACATTTTGTTTATGTCGATGGGCGTCCACAGCAACAAATGGGTTAAATCAAATAATTCGATTTGTACAACTGAGAAAGGCGCCATTTAATTTTTAAAATTTGCCAAGCTTATAGCTTAGGTTACAACAGCTCCTGTTGCACATTGAAGTTCAGTTCTGACTTTTACGCCTTTATCCTCCTGTCAACTCGTTGACAGCGCCATCTAACGGCCTTTATCCGAACTACGTGGTATTGATCATTTAGTATTGAGTACACACTAAACCCTATAGCCTAGGACCTACCTAGTACTCCCACGCGCCGTTAGATGGCGCTAATCAAATTGTATAAAAGCATCGATTCGCTGCATTTGTCACGGCACAATTAAATAAATATTCATTCGAACAACAAGAGGCTACTCAATCAGTTGAACCTACTCCCGTCACCAGTCCAGCCGAGGTACCAGATCCCACACCTCCAAAGCGGTAGACATACGTGTAGTATTCTGTCAAATCTAAAATTTTATTTAATTCTAAGTGCTTGATTTGTTACCTGTACCATTCGCGGTACCTGTACCCGGTACAGGGACATCCTTCCAAAAGCTTACCCGGGGCTCCCAACCATAGGGTGCTGGGCGTTACTTGAGGTTTTTTAGTCGGTAGGAGTCCGGCATAGCATCCAAGATGGATTTTTCCCCCACGTTAAAAAAAAAAGTAAGGCGTTCAATAATGTTAGATTTTCTTTCAGGTATTTATTAATTGTTATATTTCAGTTGTTTATTTATTGATTTATTTATATTCAACAGGAGTGACGTAGGGTACGGCTCTGCTCTGCCTACCCGCAGAAGACGACGACTTGGGCGCGGGCGGGCGCGCGGAGGTCGCCGGAGCGGTGCACGCGCGCCACGCTCCCGCCCTCCAGCCACAGGTTCGTGTTGGCGCTCGACTCGCACACCGTCACCGCCGCGCCCACCGCCATGCACCCCTGGTATCGGACAACAGCAACAATCGTGCGTTAATAATGCCACACGATTAAATAAACGAAACAGAGACAAAATTTTGAATGATGCGCACTGGAGCGGGGCCAAAGGCCTGCGTCTCGAGAAACCGAGGCCCAGCGGACCCTGCTCCACCAGGAAACCGTGGAGACATGGAAGCTGCGACTTGAGCAACCAAAGGGGGGATTCGCCACAATCGCGGCCGTCAGACCGGTCATGGACGAGTGGCTGGAGAGAAGACACGGTGCTCTCTCCTACCGGTTGACACAGATGCTTGCCGGGCACGGTAGCTTCGGTAGGTATCTGTGGCGAAAACACCGGGAAACCACGGCCGAGTGTCAGCACTGCGAGGACCGCAGCGGTGACACGGCGCTCCACACGCTTGTGGAGTGCACGGCGTGGCTACAACAGCGCCAGGTCCTCGTAGTGGGTCTGGGCGTGGACACTCTCTCGCTCGAGGCCATGGTGCGAGCCATGCTCTCCAGCGGGAGTAAGTGGGACTGCGCCGCCTCTTTCTGCGAGTAGGTCATGCTCGCGAAGGAGGCGGCCGGCCGGGTGCGGGAGAGAACTCTCCCACCTGAGTTCCTCAGTCGGCGCCCTGGGCGCCGCCAACGTGTCTTCGCCGAGGACTATCGGCCTCCATGACCGGGGGTCTGAGGACGGTGAGAGGGTCGCTCACCGTCATTTTACTGGCAATCAGGACCAACGGCTTAACGTGCCTTCCGAAGCACGGAAACACTAGCAAATAAATGTCGCAAAGTGGTCATGTGATGGGGAACACCCAAAAATTCCGAAATGTGTTTTTCCGAATTTCAATATTCCGATGTTCAAAATTCCGAAGATTATAATTCCTAAGAAGTAAAGCTCCGAATATTCAAAAGGACGATATTCATTTACCCGAAAGTCATAAGTACTAATTTTTATTTTACCTAATTTCATTACTAGTACGAATGATCAAAACTCCGTACTGTTATTTTCCCGAAAAACGTTATTCCGAATTTCAAATTTCCGAAAATTCATTGTTAAAGTTATAACTTTCTCCAAAAAAGTTAAAATTTATACTATTCAGAGTTTTATAAATAAATAAGCATAATATATTGAACGATTTTGTAATTAAAGGCGTTCGTGTAACATAAAAATTAAGTTGAAGCCCGACTCGTTGTGGTCCTTACCTGGAGTGACAATAGTAAAAGAATATTCTATTAGGTTAGGTTAAGTTAGAACTGTGACCCCTTTTGCTCGAGCCGAGCGAGCGAAGCGAGCGTGCCAACCGGCGAGTGCTTTGAAATACCAGTTGAAAGCGTAGAGGAAGGAAATTCCTCTATCGCAGTAACAAGCTCATTTCGTCACTTCTAACTCGTCACGTAATTTTAGAAAGCTAATGAATGCCTGCATGTCTGCTTGCTTACACAATACATGGTTAAGGTCTTGTGTAATTTATAATCAGTGGACTACGTTGCAGACATAACAAAAGTAGCTTACTGACAGTGATCGTTTACAGAAACTCAAGCGGGGGTACGAGCAATGTGAGTTTTACAAGGCTTTTTAATCTATACTAATATTATAAAGAGGAAAGATTTGTTTTTTTGTTTGTTTGTTTGTTTGTTTGTAACGAATAGGCTCCGGAACTACTGGACCGATTTGAAAAATTCTTTCGCTGTTGGGAAGCTACACTCTTTGTGGTGAACATAGGCTATATTTTATTCCCGTATTCCCACGGGAACGGGAACTACGCGGGTGAAACCGCGTGACGTCCGCTAGTTAAAATATAAAATTACAGAAATGTGCTCTTTTTAGGGTTTCGTAGCCAAATGGCAAAAACGGAACCCCTTTAGATTCGTCATGTCTGTCTGTCTGTCTGTCTGTCCGTCCGTGTGTCACAGCCACTTTTCTCCGAAACTATAAGGCCTATGCAATTGAAACTTGGTAACTAGATGTATTCTGTGAACCGCATTAAGATTCTTATATAAAACTAGAAAAAAAGCTGTAAATTTTGGGGGTCCCCATACTCAGAACTGAAACTCAAAATTTTTTTTTTCATGGGGTGGGGTATCTATACATATGTCTTCAAAAATGCTATTGAGGTTCGTAAAATCATTTTTTCTAAAGTGAATAGTTTGCGCAAGAGACACTTGCAAAGTGGAAAAATGAGTGTCCCCCCCCTCTAACTTCTAAACTAAGAGAATGATAAATCTAAAAAGAATATATAATGAACATTGCCATAAAAACTACCAACGAAAATTGGTTTGAACGAGATAAAGCCGGTAGTTTTTTTTTTAAAACGTCGTAAACCGCAATTTTCGGTTAGAAAAACCACTACCACTGCGAACGTGTTAAAACATCAATCAAAGCTACAACGAACTATAAGAACTTTTATATTATGTTACTTGCTGCTATGAAACCCTTCATGGGCGAGTCCAACTCGCACTTGGCCAGTTATTTGAATTTTCGATAATTGGAGTTCGTATTTATAATACAGCGGGGATATTTAATGATTCGGAAATAAACGGTTCGGTTTCTTGAAATTCGGCATTCTGATAGTCGGCATTATAAACATTTGGAATTTTGAAATTCTGACTTTTATTAAAAAGGATTTTTGAAACATCGGATTTTTTACTGTCGGAATTTCGAATCATTCGGAATTATAAAATTCGTGATTGTGGCTTTCGGAATTAAGTTTTTCGTATTAATGTAGTTTACCCCATGTGATGGTCACCCATTCATAATCGGCCATAGTAAATGTTGCTTACTACAATGATCGTTTACATGAGTCCATGGGTTCACCAGAACTTCACTCGAATTCGTTTCGATATGTGGACGAAACCTGGTGACAGACAAACAAATAACCAGATAGCGGAGTCTTATTATGAGGGCCCCATTTTTATCTTTAAAAATTATCAAAAAATAGTGATCGAAAGAGGAACAAACGTGCGTCAATTATATTAAAATGCTACATTTATTAAATGGTTGTGAAACAGTTTAGCACGTAAACTATTACAATTCACAAATTAAGGACATGTGATGTGGTAGCCTCGTGCGGAGACGGGTCCCGTGTTGCGACGTGTAAGAGTAGGTACAAAATGTCGTCACTCCAATACATCCCGAGGGTGTCGATCCATTGCGTAGAGTAGGAAAACTCGAAATATAACCCGGTTGTCAGTAAATAAAATGACAATCGTTAAGCCAAGTTGAAGGCCTGATGGGCGGCTTGAAAATTTTCAACTACGGGTCGCAGCGTCCTGCTACTGTCCATTTCAAGACGGCAATAGGCTCACCACCTATTACGTGGTACATTAAACTATAGGTAAGGTGAATTTTGGGCGTATAGGTACTATGACTCTGCCTACTCCTTCGGGGATAAAAGTGTGACTATATGTATGTATGTATGTATGTATGTTTATATGTATGATGTGGAAGTGAGCTCTACTCTACTCTAGTACAGTACGTGTCTCCGGGCTACGTACCGCGAACGTCGGGATGATTATCTGGGTGTCCTGGACTCCGGCCTGCAGCAGCTGCGTGTACCATCTCGTCACCGGAGTCTGCCGACCTGCGGGTTGTATGACGATACGATCAATCAATCAGCCTATCGCAGTCCACTGCTGGACGTAGATGACGATACACTTTCCTTTTTTTTTTACTATGAGAGTTTATTTTGGAGATAAAAAAATCCACAAAAATCGTGTAATGTGTTCATTTTCTGTAATTATCACAATCAAAATATCTATTAAGTACTCAAATATTCTACGGTTGCACCCATGTCTCCATTTTGGGCCACCCCGAGTGGTTAGGTATCCCACAAAAGTTCATTTTAGGGTTCCGTATCCTTATAGATTCGTCATGTCTGTCTGTCTGTCCGTCCGTATGTCACAGCCACTTTTCTCCGAAACTATAAGGCCTATGTTGTTGAAAGTTGTAGTTGGTGGTAAAGATGTCTTCTAAAAACCGCATTAAGATTTTTATATAAAACTAGAAAAAAAACTGTAAATTTTGGGGGTCCACATACTCAGAACTGAAACTCAAAAATTTTTTTTTCATCAAACCAATACCTGTGGGGTATCTATATAGATAGGTCTTCAAAAATGCTATTGAGGTTACTAATATCATTTTTTTCTAAAGTGAACAGTTTGCGAAAGAGACGTTTCCAAAGTGGAAAAATGTGTCCCCCCCCCCCCCCCTCTGACTTCTAAACTAAGAGAATGATAAATCAAAAAGATATACATATATTGCCTTAAAACTTCCAACGAAAATTGGTTTGAACGTCATAAACCGCAATTTTCGCCTAGAAAAATCACTACCGCGGCGAACGTGGTAAAACATTAATCAAAGTTACAACGAACTACAAGAACTTTTATATTATGTTAATTGCTGCTACGAAACGGGCGAGTCCGACTCGCACTTGGCCGGTTTTTGTCCTTTTTCAAGGAGCAGAAGTCAAACAACTTACCTCGCAGAAGTAATGAAACGATCTCAGCTGAATTTTAGAAGTGGAGAATCAACTTCATTCTCTTTTGAGAGTTGAGTATCATTTTGTAATACAAGCTTATTTCAGCAAAGCTCTTGAACGTTTGCAGGTGGTTACCTATTTAAAATACAAAATTAATTTTGCGGCCAAACAGTTTAGATAGATAGAGTTCGGATACTACTCCGCGTCTTTGGGGGTTGGTTCGGGTGTGATCCCGCGTCTTGGGGCGTGAGGCGTGCGTGTAAGGGTGGCTTCTCACGGCGCGTGATATCACAAGTCGCGCCGCGCCGAGCCGATTTGTGGGCGCGAGCATGCGCAAACAGGCGAGCACGCGCTACCCGTTCTCACGGCGCGCGTAGGAGCGCGTCGGCGCGGCGCACTTGGTCCCGCCGCAGCGAGGTCGACACTTCAGTCCGAGACACGCATCTTTTAATTTACTTTGTATTCTAACCCAGGAATCGTGCTGGTCGTTCCTATTTTTGTGTTCAGAACTTTTGGAATTCCATAACGCTGATTCGCTTTCGAATAATATAATGAATTCGGAAATAGTTTCGTTTGTCCACTCCATAATTAAATAATCACAGTACCTAATTACTTACTGACGCTTGCACTTGTCGAAACGAAATGATTTATTGGCCGATGCATCGCTCCCTCACCGACACCCCGCGCCACGCGCCACAACGCGCGCGCACGAGTCACCACGAGTGCGCGCGCGCCGCGCCAGCCCGCGCCTTTGAAGTTACCGACTTCGATCGGATAGGACGCGCCTGCTCGCGCCAGCCCGCGTCCCCTCGAGCCATTCCCTTCACACGGCGCGTAGGCTCGACCTGGCGCGGCGCGACTTGTGATATCACGCGCCGTGAGAAGCCACCATAACTCTCCCGTCTCGCTGCTATCTTGGGCCCGCTTCTGTAGCGACAGCGAGCAGCCCGTGTAGTTCCCGTGCCCATGGGAAAACAGGAATAAAATAAACATCATGTCACCCGGGGATACGGTGGCTTCCCAACAGTAAAAGAACTTTTCAATTTAGAAAACAATGCTCATAAACAATCAAATATTTCTCATTTATAATATTAATACCTTTCGTAGACTTAATTCACCTGATCCTTATAGATTAATTAAGTTAAGTCAAGAAAGTAAATGAAAATATAGAAAATAGCAAATGCATTATATTTTGTCCTTCTGTGATTGGTATTGTTAAAATGTAAAATGTAAATTATTGATGTACTGTAAGACAATGTTTTTACACAGCGTTATCTGGTCAAGACAAGTTAAGTTCGTTAGTAATAAGTTGTAGTACGAATACCTCTGTAACCAGCCTAGACAGGTATTAAGACATATATTTAAATCGATATCTGTATATTCTCTTTTACCGAACAAAATACCAATATCAAAGTTAAAACAAAAAGACTGACTTGCACACTATAAGGGGATATCGCACGATCTCAGGTGAGGCGGCATATCTCCTAGCCGGGACCCCTCCATGGGACCTGGAAGCGAGAGCCCTTGCGTCACTGTTTAGATGGCGCAAGGTGGCGCTGGAGCGAGACCAAAGGCTTGCGTCTCGAAAAATCGAGACAAAACGGTCCCTGCTCCACCAGGAAACCGTGGAGATATGGAAGGTGCGATTTGAGCAACCAAAGGGCGGATTCGCCACAATCGCGGCCGTCAGACCGGTCATGGACGAGTGGCTAGAGAGGAGACACGGTGCTCTCCTACCGGTTGTCACAGATACTTACCGGGCACGGTAGCTTCGGTAAACATTTATTTATTTATTTATACACTTTATTGCATGCCAGGAAAAAAAACTTAAGATAGTAACAATTCTTCAAAAAGCAATACAATGGGCGGCCTTATCTCTAAAAGCGATCTCTACCAGGCAACCTTTGGATGGAGAAAGTTGGTTGTAGGTAATGAGTGGTAGTTGTTTGGCGTACTTCTAATTCCAGTAATTTAATGCATTTTGTACATCATATGTAAATCGATATCCTCCATGCTATACTTAACATATATGTATAAATACGACATAATACTCGTATACTCTACTCTACTCTATATAAATATATAAATTTATAAAGGAAGGAAATAACTTTTCTTGCGCGTGGTACTACCGGTGGTACTACTGGTAGTACCACGAGTAAAAATATTACTCGTGGTACTACTGGGACAACTTGCTCAACTTCACTGGATAAAAACAAATAAGGATCGGTGAAAACAAATGAAGATCAGTAAAACAAATGAACGTCAGTAAAACAAGCGAAGATCGATAAAAACAAATGAAGATTGGCGAGAACAAGTAAAGATCGATAATAACAACTGCACATCTATAAAAACAAATGAAGATCAGTAAAAACAAAGAATTTTGTATCTCTTTTTCTTTTATTGTTTTATTTTAATTATTATTTCTTTCTGTAACTTTATAAAAATATTGTTATTAAACCCTTTATGTGGGAAGGAACTGTCCTCTGAGATACAGGTAATAACTTAGTTCAGAGGACAGTGACTCAATTAATAAGTGTATTTTGATGGTTTAATAAATGATTAAATGAAATGATTACCATCTGATTAGGGATTATTCATTTGTTTTACCGATCTTCATTTGTTTTCACCGATCTTCATTTGTTTTCACCGATCTTCATTTGTTTTTACTGATCTTCATTTGTTTTTATAGATGTGCAGTTGTTTTTATCGATCTTCACTTGTTTTCACCAGTCTTCATTTGTTTTACCGATCTTCATTTGTTTTACCGATCTTTTTGTTTTCACCTACCTTCATTTGTTTGCACCGATCTTCACTTGTTTTGACTGACGTTCATTTGTTTTACCGATCTTCATTTGTTTTCACCGATTTTCATTTTATTTGATCCAGTAGTAGGTACCACGGGTAAAATTGAATTATCCGTGGTACTACTGGGACCACTTGGTAGTACCACGGGTAATTTTTTACTCGTGGTACTACCAGTAGTACCACGCGCAAGAAAGGATAAATAAGTTTATGAACACACTAGCTGATGCCCGCAGCTTCGCTCGCGTAATAGTTTGTTCCCTATCCCGCTTCCGATGGGAACTTATTCCCGGGATAAAAAGTAGCCTATGTGTTATTCCAGACTAAAACATATCCCTGTACCAAATTTCAGCCAGATCCGTCCAGTCGCTCGAGCGTGAAAGAGTAACAAACATCCACACTCACAAACTTTCGCATTTATAATATTAGTAAGATAATATAACCCACCAAAAACATCCCTGTGGAAAGGGTGCCAAGTTCCTAACGGCTAATTGTTCGCCTAAAAAAGGGTTGAAATCTAATCCAATGCCAAGCTTAGATGCACTTTAAAATCGATCTTAATCATCTTCATCAACAGCCATTCCCAAGACTCGCCACCACACCCAGTCCTCTGCCTTCCGAATCCAGCCAATATCCACAACCGTATTCACGTAAACGGTCCATCTGGTCAAAATTTACTTTACCATACACCCAACTTAAAATATGATATAATTGTGAAAATACGTAGGTACCTACTTGGTTAAAAATATCTAAAATTATGATACTTCTAAATTTTAACTTGGCAGGTTTTCGTGCAGTACGTAACACTTGATTAATTGTATAATTAAATTTTTCATTTTTTAAAATTAAATTAACCTAATTTAAAGCTTACATACTTCTTAATATTATGCTTGCAAAATTTTCAGTTTGATCAATCCAATAGGTTTTGTGTTAATCCCTAATTTACACAGTTTATTAGCCTTCTGCTTACCCCTAAGCTTATTAAGTGTGATTAATATAATATATATCTATGTATATTAATGTCATTACATTATTATGTAGCTTATGTTTAGAATAAAAGGATGACTCACGCTACACAATGCCGGGTCCGAGCCGAGTGTCGGCCGCAGCAAGGTCAACTAATATGGGCGAGGCCGCATTGGCGGCCGTAGGTCTGTTGGGAGTCACGGGACATCCTTCCTGAGGGCTTACCCGGGGCTCTCAACCATAGGCTGTTGGGCGTTACGTGAGGTTTTTTAGTCGGTAAGAGTCCGGCATAGCATCCTACGAGGATTTTCCCTCACGTTAAAAAAAAAAAAAAAAAAAAAAAAAAAAAAGGTCAACTAATATTATTTAAATTTTGCATGAACACACTCACGTTAAACCGAGCGGCAACCGAGTGACGGCCGATCTACGAAAAACGCTCGGAAACAACTCGGTCCCGCCTCGGCTCGGCCACGGCCCGTTGCATGAATACAGTGCCGCCGAGCTTCACCCGAGCAGTCGTGAACGCAACTGGCTCAGTGACCGTGCTATGGCCGACACTCGGCTCGGACCCGGCACGGTCTAGCGTGAGTCATCCTTTGGAATGCTTGCTGATCTCTAAACTACTGGACGGATTTGCTCCAAATTTTTCACAAATATGAATAAAAATATTCAATGTGCAGTTTTGACTTTTCTATAATTTGTATGTACTTATAGAGTATTTGATTGACATTTATGAAAACATTGACAGCATCTTTTTAATTTCAGATTGAGTTTTTAAACATGACATGTGTGAAAATAAAAAAAACTTGAGAGGTGTCAAGGGACACCCGGATGGAACGAAGTTCCTTTCGATTAAAGTGAAGGAATTGTAATAAAATTTTATTTTAATTTTAAAATTTTATTGTAAGCATAAACAAAAACAGAAACAAAAACAAAAAGAAAACAAATATAAAAAAAGTGAGTGCGTGTAACCTTTACGCGCGACTAAAGTAAAACTTCTTTGCCATTGACGGCATAATATCACTGAAATGATTTATATTAATATCATTCATTCGAATTTTGAATAGCGAAAACGCGTTTCCGCTATTCAAAATTCAAATAAGTAGTAAGCGTTGCTGCCGTCAGAAAAAAAATCTGAGTGACTGCCTAGTCGCGCCTAAAGAAGTTTTACTTCAAAAACTTTTCAGAGCGAAACTCCTATTTGCTTTGGTGTTGCTCGTAGAGTTCATGTTCATCCCCTGGCTAGCACTAGCACTACCACTATCACCACCACTATCACTATCACTACCACTGCCACTATCATTACTACTATTACTACCACTATCACTACCACTATCACTACCACTATCACTACCACTATCACTACCACTATCAGTACCACTACCACTATCACTACCACTAACACTACCACTATCACTACCACTATCACTACCACTATCACTACCGCTATCACTACCACTATCACTACCACTATCACTACCACTATCACTACCACTGTCACTACCACTATCACTACCACTATCACTATACCACTATCACTACCACTATCACTACCAAAAGTGTCGTGACAACTTTTCGTGAGAATTTTTTCCGTCTAGCCCGAACTTTTATTACCCCCATTTTATTACCCCCCCCTCCCCCCTTTTTTTATTATTAACCCCATTTTATTACCCCCCCTTCCCCCTCCCCCTTTTTTATTATTAACCCCATTTTATTACCCCCCCTCCCCCCTTTTATTATGATTAACCCCATTTTATTACCCTCCCTTTTTTATTATTAACCCCATTTTATTACCCCCCCTTTTATTATTAACCCCATTTTATTACCCCCTCCCCTCCCCCCCTTAATAATAATATTTTTTTATTATTAACCCCTATTTTATTACCACCCCTTCTCCCCTCCCCCCCTTCCCCCTCCCTCCTTCCCCCTCCCCCGCTCCCCCATATTAAATCCCCCTCCATATTACCCCCATATTAAAGGAGGGTAGAGGTACCTCTACCCTCCATACTATAGCAAAAACATATTAACGGCCGAATTGAGTAATCTCCTCCTTTTTTGAAGTCGGTTAAAAAAGTGTCGTTACAACTTTTCGTGAGAATTTTTTCCGTCTAGCCCCCTTTCACAACGCGCGATAAGGAACTTCGTTCCAAAAAGTAAATTAAATCAAAAGAGTCCTCTCATCACTAAGAAGTATTGTTAACAACTTCGAATCAAATCCCCCGAAAAAAATTATTCTTACCACCTTTTAGCCATGTTCTGGAATGAATTTCAATAAAATACGAAACACGTCTTAAATCAATTCTGTTAAAGATGATTTATGCAAAATTTGAAGAAGATTCGACCAAGAAATCCTGTGGTCCCATACAAACTTTGTAACGCTTTTCCAACTCACGCTTGACAGATTTCTTAAATTTCTAAATTTTTTGTTTATCTACATATAACACATCTGTGTGCCAAATTTCATAACGCTAGGACAATTGGAAGTGGCCTAAAGGTTTTGATGACCGGTCAGTGAGTGAGTCAGTCAGTGCCAAAATTTGCTATATTCACAGGGTCATATTTCAGGATCTACTAAAGCTACATCTATGAAATTTGGTACACTGCCTAAGTACTAGTATATGATGACGTAGTTACAGTTTTATTTCTGCACTTGCAATAGACACTGAGCTACAGGGGGGTCAAAAGTGGGTCGAAACGGTTCGTGTAAATAGTGCACTGCATGCGTGCGGCCTGTTGCTGGAACTTGGCCTGCGCACTGCCGTGCGCTTAGATAATAGGTACTCTACTTGGATAGATAGTGTTCCTTAACCATATTTTTAAATTTGGAAATTGTCTGCGCACGTCTTATTTTGACTGTAGTCGATTCCATAGTCGAATCGAATAAGATTTATCATAAAAAGTTGACGAGTGAGGCGGCATCTTTAATCTTAAGGCGAAGTGCAATTGTGTCTCCAGCGATTTGGAGGGGGCGAAGCAGACGCAAGATGTTCGGGACGCTCCGTGCGTCGGAAACGTTTTCGCGCGTTAACCCGTTCACTACGCAATTGAAATCATTGACAGAAGTACAAGTTTACACAACTATTTTTTTCGCCCTGTTTAGATAAACCTCCTAGATTTTCTACTCGTGAGCAACTACGTAATTGATTTTGATGCAATTTTTATCACTAACATGTAATGAAATTATTTTCATAATAATAGTCCAGTCAAAATAGACATTCCAGTTTGCATTAATTCCCAACAAGCTGGTTTTTTTATGCAGGCCTTGAATACGTCATTACAAATGATATGTCAAAAGTATAAGAATAGAACATAATAGATTTGAGAAGTACTTCAATTTATTTTTTTACCTGTGACGATTTTTGCCAGGTTAAATGAAAAAGTAAGAATCTGCTGACCCTCTCCTTCATAGTTTTTATTTTTTGGTACTTTACTGTACTGTTTACTGTACTGTGGTACAGTATGGTACGGTACTGTACAAAAAAGACTGAAAAATATACCTGTATGGGAGCCCTGCTTAATTTTTTTTCTGTTTTTAGTATTCGTAAATTTCAAATGCCTAGCGATTGCAGTGGTTCATGAGATGACAGATAGACGGACGGCGTAGTCTCTGTAATAGGGTCACGTTATAACAGATTTATACTGTTGGTTGATGGCACTTGGTGGAACCTGCAGCGCATATTAAATACCCACCACTTGCACTGTTCCACAGCATTTATTTACTCTACACCTGACCGCTTTCGCCTCTTCGCATTTTCAAAAGGTAAAACTAACTTGATGTCGTCGATACGTAACTGTAAAAAACGGCAAAGTTGAAGTTGGACTGGTACACTGATGAGGATTTCGCAACAAAAAAAAACGCCAAAAGATTACGTTGTATGGGAGTAACCTTATTCATTCTTTATCTAGTACTAGCGGACGTCACGTGGTTTCACCCGCGTAGTTCCCGTTCCCGTGGGAATACGGGAATAAAATATAGTCTATGTTCACCGCAAAGAGTATAGCTTTCCAACAGTGAAAGAATTTTTCAAATCGGTCCAGTAGTTCCGGAGCCTATTCGTTACAAACAAACAAACAAAAAAACAAATCTTTCCTCTTTATAATATTAGTATAGACTAGCGGACGTCACGCGGTTTCACCCGAGTAGTTCCCGTTTCCGTGGGAATACGGGAATAAGATTATAGCCTATGTTCACCGCAAAGAGTGTAGCTTTCCAACAGTAAAAGAATTTTTCAAATCGGTCCAGTAGTTCCGAAGCCTATTCGTTACAAACAAACAAACAAAAAAACAAATCTATCCTCTTTATAATATTAGTATAGATTTAGATTATTATAGTTGTTACAGCGGTAGCAGAAACACAGCTGTGAAGATGTTTGCGACAAAATCACGTTCCAACGGTTGAGCAGATCTGGCTGTAATTGGTGGCCTATTATAATTATTTTATGCTGCATAAATAATTATAAATATATGACGCAAACATCTTCACAAACTTCAATTATATCATAATTAAATAATTCGTAAATTATATTAAATCATCAGGCACTTCTGAATATTTTGCTTTTCCGTGCTTCTGAGCCGTTGGTCCCGGTTTTCAGTAACGTATATTCACAAAATCATCTTCTAGCGCTTAACATATAGGTACCACTATCCATTGAACATTGTATTACTGTTTTACATTGTAGCTTGAAAACAAAGTTAGGGTTGTATTGACTGTATCGGGTTGTAAGCTGTTTATTTTCAGTTCACTGATGGTTAAAATTCAAACTTACAACTTTCAAATTCAATACCTATCTACATAAACTACGACGTACTAGTAGTAAAGTAAGACTACCAGAATATCAACAATACGCAATACGTGCATTGAAAACTGCAATTCTGGATAGGAGAATAGGTACCAATTTTTTGAGTTTTAATTTATTATAGACTCAATACTACTGTTATATTGTAAATTTAGGAGAAATGGCCCACTGATTCATCAGTCATTAGTATTATACTCGTAATAACATTGATTTTACTTAAATATTAATATAAATAATGTACTTGTTATAAGCTCGGTCAGGGCGTCATATACATGAGCGCATTTATAGGTGAATCTTCTGGACTTATCTATTATGTGGCATCAGGCGGACTTTGTATTGGAAAGTTTGAAAACGTTACTATAACTTATATAATACACCAAAGAAATTTACCCAAACAGATGCGATATTTTTACGCTCTTGAGCGTAAGCCTTGAATACTTCCTTTTTTGTTTTTTTTTATTACCCATTTTCGTTACTACGGCAGCGAATTACGTCAGCGGGCGCGACAAAGTTGTATACGGGTGTCCTCAACGAAGCCTGTCGGCTGACTGAGCGGGCGCTGTGAGGTGGCTGATAGCGGCAAAATGCACTCCCGCTCAACAAAACGTTTTTTTTACATTCAAACAATATGTTTTTAATAAATAAATAACAGCATAGGGCCTCGAGGTAACTTATTAGGGACATGGAAATAAAAAAAATTGTGTGGTACATTATATAACTACAGAATAAAATTGATTATAGTCAAGGCGGTCACAGGTAAATTTACAGATTCGAGGCAACTTTGGGATAAATTTCTATCGAGCTGAAAATTCAGCTCGATAGAAATTTATCCCAAAGTTAATACTCAAGAGTAAATACTCAATCGTGTTTTGGAGAGCTGACAACCCTAGTCAATATACTTAATAATAATTATCCATTTAAAAAATTGTGAAATCCTTGGTAACACCATTGCAAAATTGGTTCGAAATATGTCAAAATATGTATTTTGAGTTCCACTTCACCTTAAGTTTTTTTGACGACCTCTGACATTTCACATGCGTATCGTGAACGAACTTGAATCTTTCCTTAAGATAGGAAGGAGTTGAAGGGTTAAATAATCTATATATATAAAAATCAATGCCACTTTTCGTTGTAATTTTATAACTCAAGAACGGGCTCACCTATCCAAACCAAATGTTTAGTCTTTGTTCGGACTATTTAGTAGATGGTTTATGTGAAGTTTGCACAAAATCGGTCGAGCGGTTCTTCATTTATCACGCAAACGAAGTTGCGCGGGTCAGCTAGTATGTTATACAACTGTGAAAGAATATGAGCATCCCGGCGACGTCGTATGGGTCACCATCCAAGCTGCGTTCTGAAATGTGAAACGTGGTCAAATATGCGTAAGCCCAAAATAAACCTGATGCAGAGATTCTGGAAACGCTCAATTTGGTCTAACTGGTTTTCGGCAAGATCAGGATAGCTGGCGTCTGCATTATCTAATATAGGATATATAACAGTAACGCGTTCGCAAGTGCAATTTTGGTGGTCATGGGTAGAAGGCATTGTAGTTTTCGCAATGAGCCTACCGACGCAAACATCTTACGACCCACTTCTTGTATCTGTGGCACCCGTCATATTGTTGAATCAAGATATACCCCCAAATCTTTCACCTTGTCGCTTACTGGAATACATGTGTTATTGAAAATTACTGGCGGGATATTTTGTCCACACAATTTTCGATCGAGTTCTGGAGCTGTCCAAGATAGCAGCTTGAGTTATTATGAGATTCACCTTGAGGCAATAAGAACTACTCCAGTCACTGATTTGCCTCAGATCTCTATTTATGATTTCAAAAGCTTCATTCAATTGTTGCAGTGGTGCTTGATAGTATATTTGTAAATCATCTGCATAAAGGTGGTAAGAAGAAGAAATATGAGCTGTGATGGAATTTATGAAAATTGAGAAGAGCAAAGGAGAGAGATCGCCACCCTGGAGAACGCCAACAGTGGTGTTATACCAATTAGAAAACGTATTTTATATACATACACGTTGCCGGCATCCACGCAGGTAACTTTGCAGCCAATCAATCACTGTTGGAGATATATTAAGAGAGCGGCAAACACAGCAATACATCAAAATCAACGGTGTTGAACGCATTACTGAAATCTAACAATGCGAGAATTGTCAGCTTTCCAGCTTCCGTTCCTCATCGTATTTATCGTCAGGAATTTTGATCAGGGCTGTAACAGTTTTTTTTTATACTACTTAGGTGGCAGACAAGCTTACGGCCCACCGGAAGGTTGGTAACCGTAGCCTATAGACGTTTGCAACACCAGAGGCGCTACACACGCGCTGCCGACCCGGGCGCAGGTTGTGACGACCCACAGTTGAAATTATTCAAGCCGCCAGTAAGGCCTTCAACGTAACAGTACTATGACCGGGACGGAAGCCGGATTGAAAGGGATTGAGGATATTATTTGTGCTGAGAAATCTACTAATTTGTAAGAGTACAAGACGTTCAAGGACTTTAGATAGGAATATGATGGTTCTGAGGCGGTAATCAGTGAAAGTGAGTGGTTTGGTCTTTTAAGGAATGGGAATTATATGACTGTTTTTCCATGAGGTTGGAAATGCACCACAGGTTATTCGAGTAGAGTAATTCAAAATACTATCTCCAAAAGACCTCACAAAGAAAGAGATAAATAATCGAATAAACATAGCATGGAAGAGGTACTGGTCCTTGAAAGAGATCATGAAAAACCCGGAAATACCAATTAAAGCGAAGACGAGAATATTTAACTCTTGTGTTTTACCAAGTATGACTTACGGTTGCCAGACATGGAGCCCAACAAACGAAGACGTTAAAAAACTACAAACCTGTCAACACAGCATGGAACGTAGTATGCTCGGTGTAAGGCTAAGAGATAAGATACGACTACAAACAATACGATCACAAACAAAAGTCACTGAGGTTAAATATGGCATCAAGAAACTAAAATGGAAATGGGCAGGTCACATGGTAAGGAGTCAGAAAGAAACATGGGCTAAAGCTGTGACAGAGTGGTGTCCCAGACATAACAAAAGACGGCAAGGTAGACCAGCTCGTAGATGGGAAGATGACATAAAGTATATAGCAGGACCGTGTTGGATGAGACCAGCCCAAAATAGGGCACTTTGGAAAGCCCTTGGGGAGGCCTATGCTGAAGAGCAAGACAATCATTAATACTTACCGGTGTCAATACAATGATAAAATGTAACTAATAATTTGATTTGTTAATAAAGGCTTTTATTATTATTTCCTTTATTTACTACTTTATACATATTAATTTAGATTTTTAAATACATTAGTATAAAACAAAAAAATATATTTAAAAATATAAAAAAATAGTGTCCCACCGGTATCGAGTACAGGGACCAAGCTACCGGTGGTTAGGGCTGCAGAGACAGGAACCTCCTCACAATGCGTGCCGTGTCTAGGAGGACTGCCTTTTGCATCTGGTTCTTGACCCAATTACCTAACGCGAGCCTCTTTAGATGTTGATCGAGGCTCTTGGCAATCAGACCATGCGCTGATACGACTATCGGAACAATAATCGCTGAATCCACATCCCACATGTCGACAATCTCGTGAGCCAAATCCAAATACTTTATTTGTTTCTCCTTTTCTGCCTTCACGAGATTTCCGTCATGTGGGACGGTAATGTCAACGATTATTGCTAGGCGCTCTGATCGATCTATTACCACTATATCAGGCTTATTGGCCACAATAGTCCTGTCAGTGATAATAGATCGATCCCAATACAATGTGACACGACCATTTTCAAGAACTGGGTCGGGCACATACATATAATACGGTACCTCTGAATCAACAAGTTTATATTTTAGTGCAAGTTGCTGATGGACAATCCTGGCCACTTGGTTGTGTCTATGTAAATACTCCCCGTTGGCAAGACGAGGACAACCAGAAATAATATGTCTGAGAGATTCACCCGGTAGGTGGCATGCCCGACATATGTCAACCGTACCATCTCTCAAAATATACTTCCGATAGTTATTCGTCATAACAACTTCGTCAGTAATTGCACAGACAAAACCTTCGGTTTCTCCAAACAGATCACCAAAACGTAGCCAGGATACTGATGCTAGTAAATCTACATCGGGCCCATGTAAGGCCCGATAAAATCGTCCATGCAGTTCTTTACTCTGCCATATCTCCTTGCGGTCATTGGTAGTTAGTATTACTGGTTTGTGCCAGTTCTCTTTGGCAAGAGAAAGAGGGGTCAGTCCGCTGTCTATTGTTACTACATCCCGATGCATACCCACGTCCGCATGAAGGAAATATTCCCTAAGGTTGTATATCTCACGGTTGTGCAACGTCTTGATATTTAAAAAACCACGACCGCCGCATTTCCGTGGGATATACAACCTCATTACAGACGAACGCGGATGATGCATCCGGTTTGCAGTCAACAACGAACGGACTTTTCTATCCAGGGTGTCAAGTTCTGTCTGAGTCCATCTCAGTATGCCGAAGGAATATCCTAAGACAGGCATGGCCCAACCATTGATGGCTCGCACCCTATTACCACCTGATAAAAGACTTCTCAGTACTTTTTTCAGGCGGCCAAAGAAACGATCCATCAACGCTTGTTTCATGTCTGTCTCAGCAATACCTAAAGCCTGCGACATACCAAGATATTTGTAGGTTTCAGTTGCGGAGAGGGATTTAAGTTTTGTGAAATCTGAAAGTATATTATTATTATTATGCTCTTTATTCAATAAAATAACTTATATAATACATTTTTAAATATAGTTATAAAAAAAATACATTTAAAAATATAAAATATAGTATCCCACCGGCATCGGGTACAGGGACCAAGCTACCGGTGGTCAGGGCTCCAGAGAGAGGAACCTCCGCACAATGCGTGCCGTGTCCAGTAACACTGCTTTTTGCATCACGCCCTTGATCCAGCTGCCCAACGCGAGCCTCTGAAGGTGTTGGTCGAGGCTCTTAGCTATAAGACCGTTAGCGGAAATGACTATTGGAACAATGATTGCCGTATCAACTTCCCACATGTCGACAATCTCGCGAGCTAAGTCCACATATTTTATTTTTTTGTCGCTCTCAGCCTTTACGAGATTCTCGTCATGGGGGATTGTGATATCAACAACCATTGCTCGCCGCTCAGATCGATCTATTACCACAATATCAGGCTTGTTGGCTACAACAGTCCTGTCTGTGATAATAGATCGATCCCAGTACAATGTGATATGACCATTTTCAAGAACTGGCTCAGCTACATACCTGTAATATGGAACCTCGATATCCACCAGGTAATACTTCAGAGCAAGTTGCTGATGGATGATCCTGGCTACTAGGTTGTGCCTGTGCAAGTACTCGCCGTTAGCAAGACGAGAACAACCAGAAATAATATGCCTGAGGGACTCGCCAGGAAGATGACACGCTCGACATACATCAGTCGTACCATCCCTCAGTATATACTTCCGATAGTTGTTCGTCATGATAACTTCATCTGCAATTGCACAGACAAAACCCTCGGTCTCTCCAAAGAGATCACCGAATCGTAGCCAGGCCACAGAGGCTATAAGGTCTACATGAGATCCATGCAGAGCCTTATAAAACCTACCGTGGAGCTCCTTGCCCTTCCATATCTCCTGCCGGTCATCAACACCCAGTATTACAGGTTTGCGCCAGTTCTCTTTCGCCAAGGCAAGCGGGGTGAGTCCAGTATCCACTTTGACAACATCCCGATGCACATCCGCATTCATGTGGAGAAAATATTCTCTAAGGTTGCACACCTCGCGGTTATGTAGGGTTTTGGCATTCAAGAAGCCTCGGCCGCCACATTTCCGCGGGATGTACATCCTCATCACCGATGAACGCGGATGATGCATTCGATATGATGTCAATAGTGTACGAACTCTCCTGTCCAAGGCATCTAGTTCAGTTTGAGTCCACTTGAGTATGCCAAAGGAGTACATCAAGAGTGGCATGACCCAGCCGTTAAAAGCACGCACCTTGTTGCCGCCCGACAAAAGACTATTTAATACTTTTCTCAGGCGACTCAGGAAACGTTCTCGCAACGACTGTTTCATGTCAGCTTCATTGATGCCCAACGCTTGTGACATACCCAAGTACTTATAGGTGTCAGATACGAGGAGTGATGTCAGATGAATGGAATCAGAAAGCTGAATACCTTCCGATTCCACTATCCGTCCTCGCTTAACATGCATAACTGCACATTTATCCACACCAAATTCCATTTTGATTGAATTACTAAAGTTCTCAGTAACCTTTAGTAAATCAATCAAATGAGAATTTGTTGTAGCAAATAGCTTTAAGTCGTCCATGAAAAGTAAGTGAGATATAACCTGACCTCCTCCCCGTAATCTGTAACCTAGCCCTGAACTCTCTAGTAGAGTACTAAGAGGGTTCAGTGCTAAGCAAAACCAAAGAGGACTCAAACTGTCACCTTGGAAGATGCCCCGCTTAATCCTAATCGGCTCATCGTCACCGCAGAACCCCCCACATCCTGGATAGGTAAGAAGGGTCCTCCATTGCCTCATACATGACTGTAAAAAGGTGCATAGAGTTGTATCAACTTTATACAACTCCAGCACCCTTAAGAGCCACGTATGAGGTACAGAATCGAACGCCTTCTTATAATCTATCCAGCATGTTGATAGATTCTTACGGTTACGACGAACTTGTTGGCTAATAGTCATATCAATGAGGAGAAGCTCCTTAGTACCCCGAGCCCCACTTCTACATCCATTTTGAGAGTCACTCATAATTTTATTGACATTAATATGTTTATTTATTTTATCTCTCAAAATGGATGTCAGAAGTTTATAGATCGACGGCAGACACGTGATCGGTCTATAATTGCTGGGGTTCGAAGTACTTCCAGATTTATGGAGCAGATGAGTCACACCAGTTGTCATAAAAATTGGCAACGATCCAGATTCTAGAGCAGATTGGAAGTGAGATGCCAATCGAGCATGTGAACTGCGCAGCCATTTTAGCCAAAAATTGTGCAGTCCGTCCGGCCCTGGAGATTTCCAATTAGATAACGGACGGACTGCACTAGCTACATCAGAACTGTCAATGACGATTTTTTCCATGTCTGATACATTCTCACATGCCCGCTTGACATCACACATCCAATCACCCTCGGTGTGACTAACGGGTACCGACCAGATACTTTGCCAAAATTTATTTGTTTCATCAGTATCCGGTAGATGTCCGTCATTCACACCTTTATCAGATTGTTCCCAATTTCTATAGACCCATCTCTGGTCTCTTTGGAATCTGCGATTGATAGTAAATCGGTCTACGCGTTTTTTGAATCTACGAATCCGATGTGCCCATGCATAAACTTTTTGCTTTAGGAAGTCAATGCGCTCTGTGACCCGATTCACATAATCCACGGGACTAACTCCAGTTCCTGAAAATGCTCGGTTCACAAAGCGCATCACCTTCGGCCGAGTATTCCCAGATCTAAAGCATGATAACTTGCTGATGAGTACTCTTGTCTCAGCGATACGTCGTTCAATCCTACGCTGCCACCCTGGCACGATAGGTCTTGTCGGTCGTGTATCATGGTTTTCCGCCGAGAGCGGAACACCTGCTACACGACATGTTGCCATGGCAGCGCAGTACAGGATTGAATGAGTATCACTAAGAGTTTCACTATTTTCTAAATACATAGATAATAGTGAATCAACAGTACTCACCAGTGTCAAGTTCTTTCTATGCATGGGCAATCGAGGTAGATGTGGCCTAATATTAATGGGCATAGTCCGATATTCCCCAATCGCACACTCCAAAGCTACCAGTATCTCCTCATTGTACCTAGTATCTGTTGATATAACCATGTCATCTACTGCCGTATTTTGACTAACCACAAAGTTGATTGGGATACTAGCTTCTTCTCTTAGCGGCGGATTGTAGATAACATGGTCATTCCGCAGATACTCTAAGCGTAGTCTCTCAAGTACGTTACTATCCAACATACGATTACGTTGGATAGCACGTACTTGATCCGACAATCTTTGAGCGGAAACGTCGACAGCTGGTTCAAGTTCACGAAACAAGTGCAGCATACGGTCACGATACGCAGTGCGAATAGTTCCCCCCTCTGTTGCCGCATAATATGCCCGCATGACGTTCTGATTAATGGTATTAGTCCATCGCATGCGGTGCACATTACCACCGGAAGCGGGGGCCCTATTCGAGGCCGGTGGGCCTCGGGGTCCCAAGCAAGACGGTGGCCGGCCTCTCCCCGGCCGACGTACAGGCGTTGGCGACGTCGGCGGAGAGAAATACTCATCACTCGATGTTGAGCTCGACGCCTCTACGTTTGGTGTATTTTCACGAAGAAGAGAGGCGGAGCGGAGTGATGAGTCCGGAGATGTTAGCTGTGCTCGTTGTGTCCTGGCTCTGGTCAACATTTTCACGATTTATGTACATAAATAATATCTTGCATTATTCATGTTGTGTCAAGTGACATTTGTCAAACACTTGATGAAATCTTCTGTAAAGTAAGGTTTTATATATTTTTCGTCGAAATTTATGCATTTTCACAATCATTTGTATTATAATTTCAATAATGTGTTAAAAAACTGGGTTATTATGTATCAATGTAATAAAAAACCGATAAAATTTGTGGAGCAAAAATATTGACGTGTATCTGACGCCAGGTTTTTTTTTTTTTTTATTATTATTATTATTATTATAATTCAAAATACGGCATATAATGCGAAGGAGTTCATTGAGGATGGGAAGGATCATTTGACGACTGATACAGTCTTCACCAATTGCCTTCGATGAGATTGATATAATTGCCCTCCTAACATCGCAAGCAGAGAAGAGGTTAAAGACAAAAGGGGGCTAGTCGGGTTTTGGAAGAGATGAAAGAAAGTCAATAGTTTGTGCCTTAGTTGTCCTATCAAAGTTGGACGAGACGGCGAAATGTTAATTTAATAAATCAAGGTTTAAATCATTTGGCATTGTATCTTGTTGTTAAGACAGACCCCAAAGACTTAACAAATTTCCAGACATTTCCTCGAGTCGCTATTTTAAATATTATTGTAAATGTGTTGGTACATACAATACAATTTTTTTTATTGTAGCGTTGGAACTATTGCAACGTAACAAGCAGATATTTAAAACTATCGCAATATATATTATGTATTATCTTTACAAAAAGTAGAGTATCCCACCAAAAACATAAATGTAAAAAAGGAGCGCCAAGTTCAATACAAAAATTATGCTTGGCTGTTTACTAATTAGTAGACTTCACCATTTTTTATCAGAATTAAAAAAAATATATGTTGAATAACTTTATAAAATGACTGATGTAATGAAAACGGGCCAAGTCAAATCTATATTTGGATTTTGCATAGAACTTGGCACTTATTTAGATGTCCATTATTTTTGCGGCGAAGCCCACAGTCAAGCATAATTTTTGTATTGAACTTGGCTCTCCATTTTTACATTTATGTTTTTGGTGGGATACTCTACTTTTTGTAAAGATAATACATATATTGGGATAGTTTTAAATATCTGCTTGTTACGTTGCAATAGTTCCAACGCTTTTTTTTTTTTTTTTTTTTTTTTTTTTTAACGTGAGGGAAAATCCTCGTAGGATGCTATGCCGGACTCTTACCGACTAAAAAACCTCACGTAGCGCCCAACAGCCTATGGTTGAGAGCCCCGGGTAAGCCCTCAGGAAGGATGTCCCGTGACTCCCAACAGACCTACGGCCGCCAATGCGGCCTCGCCCAGGGGGTGGTTCGGGTGCAATCCCGCGTCTATGGGGGGGGTTTCGGGTGTGACCCCGCTTCTAAGGGGGGGCGTGCGTGAGTGCTCACGTCACGCTGCCGTCATGGGCCTGCTTCTGTAAGGACGGTGAGCGGCCCTCTCACCGTCCTCAGACCCCCGGTCATGGAGGCCGATAGTCCTCGGCGAAGACACGTCGGCGGCGCCCAGGGCGCCGACTGCGGAACTCGGGTGGGAGAGTTCTCTCCCGCACCCGGCCCGCCGCCTCCTTCGCGAGCATGACCTGCTCGCAGAAAGAGGCGGCGCAGTCCCACTTACTCCCGCTGGAGAGCATGGCTCGCACCATGGCCTCAAGCGAGAGAGTGTCCACGCCCAGACCCACTACGAGGACCTGTCGCTGTTGTGCCCACGCCGTGCACTCCACCAGCGTGTGGAGCGCCGTGTCATCGCTGCGGTCCTCGGGTATAGTTCCAACGCTACAATAAAAAAAAAATTGTATGGGGACACCCCCTATTTTAATTTTTTTTTTATTTTTAGATTTTTTCCTGCGTTTATACACAATTACCGGGCTGGATTCCAAATTTCATCCTCCTAGGTCATCTGGAAGTAGATTAGATTTAGGTACTATAATGTCAGTCAGTCAGTCAGTCAGTGCTAAAACATACGATTTCTTGACCTTCATCTATACTTCTATACTAATATTATAAAGAAGTAAAGTTTGTGCGTATATTTGTTAAATTGTAAGGGGTAATCTCGGGATCTACTGAACTGATTTTAAAAATTCCTTCACCAATAGAATGCTACGTTATTGTGGAGTGTCATAGGCTATATAACATCACGCTAGAACGAATAGGAGCAGAGCAGTAATAGTAAATGTTTCAAAAACGGGGGAAAAGTTGTTCCTTTTGAGAGCTTCGTTGCGTGTGCTGCGTAAATATTTATAGTTATGTAAAAATAAGTACTACAAAATTGTTTCTCTTAAAAATGTTCTAAAAAAATTGCGCGATAGCATGTGTCTATCTTTGGGTTGGTGCACAATATACATTTTAATGGCAATCATTTTTTTTCTACAATAATGCCATGGGATACCTCTTTCATAAACGAAATTGTTCTTAAAAATACGGGAACATACGCGACGAGGAACCTTTCTCTCTCTCTCTCTCTCTCTCTCTCTCTCTCTCTCTCTCTCTCTCTCTCTCTCTCTCACGTAGTATTGAATGTTAACGACGAGACGCTATGGGAGTAAACGCAACGCGACGGGAGTAAATGCGACGGGAACAGGAACACGGCAATACTCTCTCTTATCGCAAACGAAGTTGCGCGGGTCAGCTAGTATCTTTATAAACGTTTAAGCTAGCTATATGAAATTTGGGCTTCGAGATGTCCTTATGGATATAACTAATCACTCGTAGTTTTATTTGTTTACGTTAAAGAGATTTTGAGTTACAGAAGGGTCAAAAGTGGCACCAAGTGGTTCGTGTAATATTACTCTCGGCGCTAGCTAGCCAGTTCCTTTGCTTGAGCTTGGCTTGACACGCTGCCGCGTGTCTAGATATAAGTATATGTGGCAAAGACACCGGGAAACCACGGCCAAGTGTCAGCACTGCGAGGACCGCAGCGAAGACACAGAGCTCCACACGCTGGTGAAGTGCACGGCGTGGGTGCAACAGAGCCAGGTCCTTGTAGTGGGTCTGGACGTGGACACTCTCTCGATCGAGACCATGGTGTGAGTCATGATCACCAGCTGGAGTAAGTGGGACTGCGCCGCCTCTTTCTGCCAGCAGATCATACTCGTGAAAGAGGCGGCGGGGCGGGAACGGGGAAGAACTCTCCCACCAGAGTTCCGCAGTCGGCGGCTAGGGTGCCGCCGACGTATCTTCGCAGAGGATTATCGGCCTCCATGACCGAGGGCCTGAGGACGGTGAGAGGGCTGCTTACGTCCTTACAGAAGCAGGCCCATGACGGCAGCGTGACGTGAGAGATTCACGAAAATATAACACATTTAACTTCTACAGTTGATGGTATTTGTTTTTTTGCAAGGACATAGTATCGATGCCGATTTCCTTAGCATGCGGGGCTATGCGCTGACGTCATAACTGGGCATGACATTTCACAGAAACACGATGCGCTCGCAATGCACTTTGGCGGGCCACGCGCCCCATTAAAACTTTGTTCCCTATCTCGCGCCAATATACAGCCCGTGAGCTTCTTCCCAAATCTTCTATCAGATTGTTAACCAATCGCCATCAAATCAAGGAAACACTCGCCTGATAACGCCGCATTCATTAGCGCATAGATAAAGAAACTCCTGGACGACAACATCATCGAACCGAGTTAATCGCCATGGCGAGCTCAGGTCCTCGTCACTTCGAAGAGAGAATCATAAGAAACGGATGGGTATCGATAACTCGCTCACGATCCATAAATATAACCAACTGGATGCGTATCCGCTACCAAGCATCGAGGACATAAAGCAAAGGTAACGAAATTCCGAGTATTCAGCAAGATTGACTTACGAAGTGCCTATCATCAGATACTGCTCGTTCGCTCTAACTTTGCCGCTCGGCTCCATACTAAAGTCGAATTTTTGATTAGACGAAGTAAATTGACAGCAACTAATGTCACTTCTTCATACAATGTTGCTTATTTTCTATGACGAAGTGACATTAGCTACTGTCAATTTACTTCGTCTAATTAACAATTCGGGTATACGCCTCTACGCCAGCGGCAAAGTTAGAGCGAACGGGTAGTACCGATCTTGATGCAAGAGAAACCTTATACGGTATATATATATATTCGAAGATGACGGTAACTTAAATCAGTTTTGTACAATTCCGTTTGGAGTAACCAACGGGGTAGCTGCGTTTTATCGAGTAATCAACACAATTTTATCCATAGAAAATGCAAAAAGAATATACGCATATCTCGATGATATTACTGTTTGCGGACGAGGCCAAGACCACAATGAAAAACTGAAACGTTACTTGACATCGCTACCCGGAGGTTAAGAGGACCCTAAACCTCGACAAAAGCGAATTCTCTAAGCAGCAAATTAATTTACTCGGCTATTCATGACGGTGTAATAAAGCCCGACCCGGATCGTCTGCGACGGCTTTTAGAGCTCCCTGTCCCTGAAAATACAGCCACTCTAAGACGTGCTCTGGGACTATTCGCATATTATTCGAAGTAGATCCTTAACTTTTCCAAGAAGATTCATCCTCTTATTATACAAGAAAAGTTTCCTATATTACAAGAAGCAGCAAATGCGTTTGATGCAATTAAACAACAAATCGCAGACTCTGCTCTACACGCTATTGACGACAAAATTCCTTTCACAGTAGAAACTGACGCATCAGACTACGCAATTGCGCTTAAATACGCTTTGTTTTCTCGAAGCCTAACCAGCTGCGAACGAAATTGTCCTGCAATCGAAAAGGACGCTACAGCAATAATCGAATCAATTAGGAGATGGCGTCAGTTCATTTTACGGAAGAGCTTTCCGACTCATCACGGATCAGAAGTCAGTCGCTTATATGTTAGATCAAACCCACTCATCTAGAATAAAAAATATCAAAATTCAACGCTGGAGACTAGAGCTGGCCATATTCAAATTCGATACCGTGTACAGACCCGGTAAAGAAAATCAAGCCGCCGATGCTCAATCTTGAGCTAATCTAATAGCTACAACGTTGACAACAGAAATTAACCAGCTGAAGAAACTCCATGAAACTCTTTGCCTGCCTGGAGTAACGAGAATGGTCAATGGACCATTCTCGTTACTCCAGGTTTTTGATCCGTACCCAATGGGGTACGGATCAAAAACCTAGCTTACTTAATCGAAGAAGTAAAATAAATCACATCAACATGTCGCACATGTGATGAATTAAAACCCCGATTTCACAAATATCAAGGAAGTCTTATAAAGGAAATCCTCATTTGAAAGGCTCTCCATTGATTTTAAAGGTTCCATTCCTAAGGAAGGCCCTAATCGTTATATCCTTACTATCATCCGTACCAAAAGGGAATAAAAGCGAGATTTTTCAAAAAGTGTATCTACCGGGAAAGTGTATCTTAGGGGAATAATTCCTATCATAGATGAATACTCTCGTTTCCCTTTTGCATATCCTTGTGCCGATCTCAACACGGTCATAGTTAAAGCCAAACTGACGGATCTTTTCTCAATTTTGGAATGCCTACATACATACACAGTGATCATGGGGCCACATTCTTATCAGAAGACTTGAAAGAATTTTTGCACAAGAAGAATATAGCAACCAGCGATACAACACCGTACAACCCTCGAGGTAACGAGCGAAAGACGCGGGATAGCACCCGAACCACCCCCTGGGCGAGGCCTACTGGACTACTGGACCGATTCGAAAAATTCTTTTACTGTAGGAAAGCTACACTCTTTGCGGGTAACATTGGCTATATTTTATTCCCGTATTCCCACGGGAACGGGAACTACGCAGGTGAAACCGCGTGACGTCCGCTAGTATATAATAAAATGATAGAAAAGTCAAAACTGTACATTGGAGATTTTTTTAACGTGAGGGATAATCCTCATGGATGCTAAAATTAGATGTCAGTTGATATTTTAGTTCAGTTGAAACTTATTAGCATGTCAGCGCAACCACCCCCCGCCAATGCTGGCGAGCATATTTTTCTGGAAGTTGAACTCAATCACTCTAAAGTCCTTCTCGGCGTTTACTATTGTAACTTATCAAGTGTACATTTCTTTCCCTCTCTCGAAACCTTGCTGGTAAATCTAATGCCCTCTTACAGTCATGTGATCCTTATGGGTGACTTTAACGCTTGTTTAGTTAGAAATGACTCTCGTACCTTTGCCTTTAATGCCCTTGCCAACTCCTGTAACCTATCCATTCTTCCCTCAAATACAACGCATCACGTCCCAAATTGCAAACCAAGCCTAATTGACGTTATATTAGTTTCCTCCCGTCAACACGTCGCTAAGCATGGTCAATATCCAGCTGACGCATTCTCTCTCCACGATTTGATATTCCTTTCCTACAAAATTCATGTCCCGAGAGCTAAGCGAAAAGTCCTATTGCAGCGCAATTTTGGTGGCATGAATCTGGAAAGCCTTCGTCAGGATATCAATAACATTGATTGGAGTCCTCTTACCACCTCGGGGTCAACAGATGAACAAGTCACTATATTCACCACCAACATTATTCAAGTTTATGATAAGCATGCGCCTGTTCGAGCTGTTAAAATTAAGCACCCCCCTGCCCCATGGCTCACTCCTGACATCAAAAATCTTCTACATAAAAAAGCAGCTACTAGATTTAAATATAAAATAAAACCAAATGAAGACAACTACAATAAATATGTCTCCTTACGAAATCACTGTAACAAGGTGTGTAGGAAAGCCCAACGCCAACACATTCACAATAATATACAAAATGGAGACACTGGTAAAGTGTGGAAATTTCTTAAATCTTTGGGGGTTGGAAGTAAGCGACAAGACACAATTCCAAAGGATATAAATGTTGATTTGTTAAATCAACACTTCGCGGCCTCTTCCAACTTTGATGGGATAACAAAGGCACAAACAATTGATTTTCTTTCATCTCTTCCAAAACCCAACTATCCACCATTCGTCTTTGATCTGTTCACTGCAAGTGATGTTCGGAGAGCTATTACATCAATTTCATCCGATTCAACAGGCGTTGACTGCATCAGTCGTAAAATGATCCTTCCCATCCTCAATGAACTCCTTCCCATTATATGTTACATTTTAAACTATTCCATCTCCAGCGGTGTCTTCCCAACTTCTTGGAAAAGCAGTCACATAATTCCTATACCTAAAAAACCTAAGCCCCAGACTTTCACGGACTACCGGCCAATATCTATACTCCCATTCCTATCCAAAGTCCTTGAGCGTCTGGTGCACTCACAAATCAGTAGATTCCTCTGTAAACATAATGTCCTTAATCCCTTTCAATCCGGCTTCCGTCCTGGTCATAGTACAGCCACAGCTCTTATCAATATTACTGAAGACATTAGGTCCGGTATGGAATCTGGAAAGTTAACAATTCTCGCTTTGCTGGATTTCAGCAATGCTTTCAATACCGTTGACTTTGATGTATTGCTATATGTTTGCCGCTCTCTGAACATATCTCCAACAGTGATCGATTGGCTTCAAAGTTACCTGTGTGGTCGCCGGCAACGTGTATGTATTGACAACGCTCTATCAAATTGGTGTGATACTACGGTTGGCGTACCCCAGGGTGGCGTTCTCTCTCCTTTACTTTTCTCAATTTTCATAAATTCCATCTCAACTCATATATCTTCTTCTTACCACCTATATGCAGATGATTTGCAAATATACTGCCAGACACCAATTCTACAGTTGAGTGATGCTGTGGAGTCTATAAATAAGGACTTGGGTCATATAAGCGAGTGGAGTAGATCTCATGGTCTCAAGGTAAACCCTAGCAAGACACAAGTCGCAATCTTGGGCAGTTCCCAAATGAAATCAAAAATCGTGTGGGCAAATATTCCCCCGGTAATATTTGACAACATTATTATTCCAATTAGCGATAAGGTTAGGAACTTGGGAGTGTACCTGGACTCTACACTATCATGGGAGCCACAGATGCAGGAATTGAGCCGTAAGATGTTTGTATCGGTGGGCTCATTACGGAAGTTACAAAGCCTTCTGCCTATGACCACCAAAATTGCGCTTGCAAACGCGCTACTGTTGCCCATACTCGATTATGCAGATGTCAGCTATCCTGATCTTGCCGAAAACCAATTAGACAAACTTGAGCGTCTTCAAAATGTTTGCATAAGGTTCATTTTTGGTTTACGCAAATATGACCATGTTTCTCAATTCAGAACGCAGCTTGGGTGGTTATCAATACGACTTCGCCGAGATGCTCACGTTCTTTCACAACTGTACAGTATCTTATTTAACCCTTCAACTCCTTCCTATCTAAAGGAACGCTTCGAGTTCCTCCACAATACGCATTCGAAATGTCTGAGGTCATCGGAAAACTTAATATTAAAGATGCCGTCTCACTCGTCTACGTTCTTTGACAAATCTTTCACGGTTACGGCCATAAGACTATGGAATAAACTTCCAGTAGGGATAAGACGAGCGCAGACGATAGCAAAATTCAAAAAAATGGTGAAGGATCACTATCTATCTGTGTAATATGTAGATTATGTATGTATTTATATTCGTATGTACGTATGTGTGTATGTATCTATGTATGTGTATTCGTATGTATGTATGTATGTTGTGTTGATATATATTCTTATTATGCTGTATATATTTTTAATATTTATGTGTTAAATGTAGAAATTTTTATACCTATAATTAAAAAGCTTTATTCGATCTAAGAGTACGCCTAAGAACTACCGCTCGTTACCTTCAATCAACTTTCTCCATCCAAAGGTTGCCTGGTAGAAATTGCTTTTTAGCGATAAGGCCGCCCATTGTACATCTTCTTGCAGTGTATTCGTGTACCTTAATTGTATTTACTTGGCGTACAATAAAGTGTAAAATAAATAAATAAATAAATAAATAAATATTTCACGAATTATCCTATAAAATTCAATTCTAAAGGCCTTCCCTCACCGGGAGCATTCAGGTGTAATATAACATAATAGATTCGACTTTGAACATTACATTGCAATACTACCTCCCTCACCGACGGGCGTTCGGGTGTAATGTAACATTTAGTATAGAAAAGCCCATTGATGCTACAAGTTGTATCAAAACATGAAACATTCTATCATTACAAGGTGCGCATTGTAATGCTCGGTTCTCCTCCTTCACTGATGTAACCTCGTCTTGTATCATTACAGTTTGTGCACTGTAATGCTTAGTTCTCCTCCCTCACTGCTGTCATGCCCGACTCTGTAACGTTACATACAGGGATTGCTCCCTGTGAGGAAGCGCTTATAAGGCACAGTTCAGGTCAATATCGTAGAAACAGTTGTACAATAGAATTTTGTCGGATTTTTCATTCCTTTATCATTATTTTAAACTCATTGAATAGCAATACTACAAAAAAAAAGTTTAAGTAGGTATAGCGGAACCCACAAGTCATTTGAAAACACGTCAACAAAATTATAATAAGGAACAATTTAAAGGTGTAAAATTATGCCAGAAATAGAAACACTGGCGTTACTTTGAGTTTGGTTGAATCCAGCCTAAGTAAGACATATTTAGTTAATCAATTCGGTCTTTTTTGCACAGCATTCAATTTCTGGTATGCATTCAGTTAATTAGTGGAGTTACCTACTGTCAGAGTTCTACTACGCTAGTGTGCTGAAAAATACGCATTTAAAATATCCCATTTTAAAATCCTTAATCATTATTACTTTTGCAAAAAGCGTGTTAGGTCTTAAAATCTGATGAGGTATAGAGTTTTCATCGAGCAAAGAGGCCGAGGACTAAGATGAATAGTGTCGAGGTTACTTAACTTCACACTTCTGGTTACCGGAAATATACACTTGAAGGTGGACCACGGGAAATAAAGGGAAACATAATGTGGATTGTTGAAATTCTCAAACGCGTAGTACATAATATTGTGTGATAATTAGGAATCAGAAATCCTGGCTCCGAGGGACGGGGCACTCACCAGTAAGCGTGTTGAAACAGACACCCTGTCCGCCCATGGTCATCGACATGCCGTAGTTGCCGAAAGCGCTGCCCGAACACGTGCACGCCAGCGCCAGGAGCACACCCTGCCAGCGGCTCCACATCGTTCAAACAGTGTTCGTCGTAGCGTCTGTAGCACTGATTGGCACTCACAAACAATATGCCTTTACAATTACTTTTTTCATTCATTTGTATATCAATTTGAATGTGTGGCGAATGAAGCGTAACGGTAGGCAACGGTTTCACCAGTTTCTGAGAGTCGGTTTATAAGTAAAATCCCTACTAATATTATAAATGCGAGAGAAACTCTGTCCGTCTGTCTATTACGCTTTCACGCCTAAACGGCTGGAGCGATTGAGATGAAATTTGGTATAGAGGTAGTTCGAGGCCCTGGGAAGGATATAGGCTGCCCGCTTTTTTCGCGCGCAAAAGAAGGGTTATTATTTAGCGCGATAACGACTTCTACACGGCCGAAGTCGCGGGGAACAGCTAGTGGTTAATAAAGCACAAGATCAATAGGAGTAGAAGTTTTCCAAATTCATTCTTTAGGTTCTGTTACATGATGACAGTCGTTAAGCCAACAAGTTTAAGGCTTTGTAGTCGGTTTGAAAATTTCAATACCGGAAAGTTGTAAACTGCGCCTGTTCATTCAACACACCTATAAACATGGAGTGGTGTAGTGGCGGTATGGTACCGAATGGTAAAACTTGGGCTTATACTACGCCTTCGCCTATCCCTTCGGGGATCTGATACGGATTTGCTGATGTGTGATGCATGGGGCCTGTCACCAACAACACGGAGTGACGTCGTCAACGTGGTAAGTTCCGGCGCCGCGCTGAGAAAATCCACAGTGCGCAATCTACAATGATGCGCTCGTCAGTGTACAATGTATCTACGACACCAACGCGACGTAGGCACGACAGTGTGCAACCGTTCCGGGTCGGATTAGTCTGTTAATCCAGCCCAAAAAATCCATTATGGTGGATAACTGGAATTACATGTTATGGTATATCCGGAATTCCACCCAAGGGGGGATTTCCGGATCTATTTATGATAAATAAAAAAGATAAAAAAAAATGGAAGTCGAAAAAACAAATGAAGATCGGCAAAACAAATGAAGATCGTCAAAACAAATGATGGTCGAAAAAAAAAATGAAGATCGGCAGAACAAATGAAGATCGTGAAAACAAATGACGGTCGGATAAACAAATGACGATCGAAAAAACAAATAAAGATTGGCAAAACAAATGAAGATCGTCAAAACAAATGACGGTCGAATAAACAAATGACGATCGAAAAAACAATAAAGATCGGGAAAACAAATGAACATAAAAAAGGGAAAATAGAATGAAATAAATAAATAAATAAAATAGAAGAAAATAATCTAGCTGCGTTTGCCATTGAGGGAAAAAGTGAACAATATACTGCAAACCTTATATCAGTGAATAGTTAAAATACGAGGAATATAACTGTGTTAAAAGTTTTAAACTAAATTTTAAAAAAGGTGCTTAATTTTCAAGAAATCAATCCAACGAAGTCGTTATTTTTACAAAAGTTCGCACAGAAAGTGAAAGTTATAAGTGGTCACTGATCACCAACTGGTTTTGAAGTCAATTCATACTTGGACAGCCGAATAAAACACACGCAAATTTCAACATCTTAATTGTGGTCAACATAGCCCAGTGGTTAACACGTCGGTAATACAAGACTGGTGAACGTGGGTTCGTATCAAGGAAATTGAATTACTTTTTGAGGATTTTTCATTCGGATTCAAATATGATAAATAAACCGGCCAAGTGCGAGTTGGACTCGCCCATGAAGGGTTTCGTAGCAGCAAGTAACATAATATAAAAGTTCTTATAGTGCGTTGTAACTTTGATTGATGTTTTAACACATTCGCAGTGGTAGTGATTTTTCTAACCGAAAATTGCGGTTTATGACGTATTAAAAAAAACCTACCAGCTCTATCTTGTTCAAACTAATTTTCGTTGGTAGTTTTTATGGCAATGTACATCATATATTCTTTTTAGATTTATCATTCTCTTAGTTTAGAAGTTAGAGGGGGGGGGGGACACATTTTTCCACTTTGGAAGTGTCTCTTGCGCAAACTACTCACTTTAGAAAAAAATGATGTTAAGAATCTCAATAGCATTTTTAAAGACCTATCTATAGATACCCCACACATATGGGTTTGATGAAGAAAAAAAATTTGAGTTTCAGTTCTGAGTATGGGGACCCCCAAAATTTACTGCTTTTTTCTAGTTTCATATCAGAATCTTAATGCGGTTCACAGAATACACCTAGTTACCAAGTTTCAATAGCATAGGCCTTATAGTTTCAGAGAAAAGTGGCTGTGACACACGGACGGACAGACAGACGGACAGACAGACAGACAGACATGACGAATCTATAAGGGTTCCGTTTTTGCCATTTGGCTACGAAACCCTAAAAATACCAAAAAATCAAAGCAAAGCGACATTTGAAGACGTGACGACACCTACAAATCGTCTTAGTACTCATAACGTATCAATAAACAGTACAAGGAGGAATGTAACACTCAGACAAAGGTCGAAAACAAAAATTCATATGGAAAACTCCTTCGAGGCATTATCTTTATGCTCAGAAGATGAGTATTCTTCGCCTTAACACATCCACTTATATTAGTGAGTTAAATCGTAGCCTGCCAGTTCTCGGTAACAACATTGTTGATGACATTCAAACTATGAGAGAAAAAATATTTGCCCTTGAAGAGGAGTTGACTATAGCCGAACATGAAATTGACGTTTTGGTATCAGAAAACGGCTGCCAAGAAAAACAAATTTCTGACTTCAAATTACGTATAGAACAGCTGTCACAAATTTGTAAAACCACCTCCTCAAAGAAAAATGATAGCAAACCACGTAATCGAAAATTATTGAAATCGAAATCAAACTTTACATGCCGTCAAGATCAATTAACGCCTGCAAGAAATAATGGGTTACAGCAAGAAAGCGACGTCGAAAATCTTGTTATGCCTACAAAGATGGACAATTTAGAAGGTAACAGTTCATTAAGGAAACTTTCAGGTAAGGGCAACACTGAGCCGAGTCAATGTGAACTAAACAGTTACGATAGCTCCATCACAAACAAGTCATACGCAAGCAGTACTCAAAGTAGACAAAAAAATATTTTTATACTGGGTGATCACGTTCAAGCACGAGGAATATCTGCATACTTCCTAAATCCCAGGAGCCTTAAGTGCGGAGACTGCCAATATAAACCTTATGCGTTGATAAAACCGGATCCTCCTGGTTCAGAAATGCTTAAACAGTGTGACGGTATTGTAAAAAACATGTCAGAGGAAGACATTGTGATCCTAAGTGTGGGAAGTAACGATAGCAACATACAGAAACTCCATTATAATCTAAGTTTAATCAATATCATCATCAATATCAATACATCAATCATCAATCAATATCAATCAATACATATAATAAAATCGTAACAGGTCGCTGTCTGTACATGGAAGATAAATAAGAAAAAATATTATAGGGGGGCTTTACGAACGCAATAGAACCCAAAACAATGATTTGTAGAATTTTCGTCTGTTTGTCTGTATGTCTGTATATCTGTTTGTCTGTACGGTTGTGCAAGCTAATCTCAGTAACCGCTCAACCGATTGCAATGCGGTTTTTTTTATTGTGTTGAGATTTGCTCCAGTTAACATTTAGCGTTTGTTTAATGTAAATCGGTTTAGAAATAAAAGAATTATAACACTTTTAAGAATCAGATATTTTGAAAATTTTAATTGTAGGGGTTTCTTTGAATGTGAGTGAACCTAAATCCCTATCAGAGTTCCTGACAAGACAGCGTCATCAGACCTTCATGGCGGCCAGGGAGCGGTTCGGTGTAGCCCGATGCTGGACGAGAGAAGGGTATATATACGTTCTTGACCAAAACAACAAAAGGCATCGGTTTGTCTCCCTAGGTGAAATGCAGTTGCTACAAATAGAGAACATCAAGCCCACTGCGCCCACCAAGCCCGCGACGCCTGCTAAGTCAGCTGCAAAGACGAAGCGCACCCTGAAGAAGTATTGAGGTATTGATTTGTAGCTAAAACTCAGGCCATTGCCAACACTTTGCTCAGCTTCAAGCGTTTGTTTATTAAACCTTCTCATTGTAACATCGTCAATTTTCTCTCTGTGTTACGGACATATGTATAAACGATACAGTGAGTAGCTTTGTTTATTTTTGTAAAATGTTCTTAATTTCGTCTAAATATATTATTATTGTTTCAACCATAATTTAATAAATTTATATTCTCAGTCACCTTCAGATTCAGTATTATTGTAAGTTTCTTTTCTTTGTTATGACAACGTCATTGTCAAAACTGTCAAAAGGGTTGCCAATACAATTCATTTCTTAACCAGTCTTTTGGCCCTTACATGTTTTGATGAAATTAAACTTTTCATTTGTATTTAATTTTATAAATTATAACAAACAGATTAAACAGGTTTGTATAATTTGGCAAGGAAACAATATCACATGACTTTTTGAGCAATTAAAGTTGGCCTGCCTGTCATTAATGTTGTTAAATTATTATAAAACACGACTGGCAGTTGTAATGTTAAGTAAATTAACTGTTAGTTACATTTTATTTTGTAGTGTTGAATATTTTTAATTTATTTGTATTTTAGATTTAATATTTGTAGTATTGTGTACAAGTAAGCGTTAAATTATTACAGCGGATGACTGATCTGAACGTCAGTAGTTGTAGTAGTGATATTGAAAGTTACCACTCCGTTAGCAGCGGTGATAATGGCAGTTTTGTTAGTATACCCTCCTTATCTGATTCACTGGTGACTCAGTTCTCTGATGTTCCTAGGAACTTTAATGTGGTGCATATCAATGCCCAAAGTATTCCGGCTCACTTCTCGGATATGCTGGCAAATTTCGATAATAGAAACATACATGCTGTTCTTGTATCAGAATCCTGGTTTAGACCGTATCACTCTTCCATGTCGTTTTCGCTTCCTGGATTTCAATTAATTAGAAATGACCGCAGTGATCGCAAGAATGGTGGTGTTGCCGTTTATTTACGCTCCTATATACCGTATACTGTACTCAACATGTCAGCACAGCCACCTCCGAGCGACGCCGGTGAGCATATCTTCTTAGAAGTCGAACTCCATCATACCAAAGTTCTGCTTGGCTTATACTATTCCGCTTCCTTAAAGATAAACTACCTACTTCTCTTCTTTTGAAAAACTACTTGAAAATTTAATTCCGTCATATAGCCATAGCATAATTTTAGGTGACTTTAACACGTGCCTTGTGAAGAATGATAACCGCTCTTCTTCACTTCGGGCTATCGTGGAATCCTTTAGCCTCTCTATTCTCCCTCTCTCTACAACCCATCATTTTCCAGATTGTGCTCCCAGTCTTCTTGATCTCATTCTAGTCTCTTCCAAAGATCACGTAGCTAAACACGGACAATACCCGGCTGACGTGTTCTCCTATCACGACCTAATTTTCCTTTCCTACAAAATTCGGCCCCCGAAGAACAAACACAAGATTTTAATGCAACGTAATTTTGTTGGCATTGACAAGGACTCTCTCCGTAAAGATGCTGCGGATATCGACTGGACTCCGCTCTTTGCGTACGGTACGATCGACGAACAGATAGGATTCTTCACTGATAACATATTACAGCTTTACAATAAACATGCTCCTATGCGACCTGTCAAGCTCAAACATGCCCCATCTCCTTGGCTGACAGATGATATTCGTAAGCTTATGTCTAGAAAAGCGGCGGCGAAATTTAAATATAAGACCAGACCAACTGCCACAAACCGGGAGAACTATACTCGTGCACGTAATCACTGCAATAAGGTGTGTAGGGACGCACAACGCCAGCACATTCACAACTCTATTCAAAATAGTGATCCAGCTAAAGTCTGAAAATTTCTTCGAACAATGGGGGTAGGGAAAGCGCGGCACGATGCACTGCCTAAAGATTTAAATATTGATTTGTTAAATCAACACTTCACCGCCTCGTCTAATATTGATAAGACAACCAAAACCTGCACAATGAATCATCTTTCATCCCTGCCAAGCCCTCAATACTCATCATTCGCCTTTAATCAGATCACTGCCTGTGATGTTAGGAGGAGCATTATGTCAATCTCGTCCAATGCAGTTGGAAGTGATGGTGTAAGCCGTAATATGATCCTACCCATCCTTGACGAGATCCTACCTGTAATCTGTCATATCCTTAATTCTTCCCTATCCTCTGGTGTTTTCCCCTCTTTTTGGAAATCAGCCGAAATTATTCCTCTGCCTAAAAATAAAAATCCTTCTAGTTTTTCCGATTACCGACCTATTTCTATATTACCTTTCCTCTCCAAAGTTATAGAACGTCTTGTAAATGAACAACTGAGTATGTTTATAAGGAAAAACAATTTATTGAATCCTTTTCAATCAGGTTTTCGACCTGGTCATAGTACCGTTTCCGCCTTGGTAAATATTACGGATGACATCAGATATGGCATGGAGTGTGGGAAGGTTACTGTCCTGGCACTGCTAGATTTTTCCAACGCTTTCAACACAGTTGATTTCGACGTATTGATTGACATATTGCGATCGCTTGGCATATCTCCAATAGTGACTGATTGGTTTCGCAGTTACCTGTGTGGACGCCGACAATGTATACGAATCGAAGACACGCTCTCTTCATGGTGCAATACATCTGTTGGAGTGCCACAGGGTGGCGTTCTATCTCCTTTACTCTTCGCGATATTTATTAATTCAATCTCTGATCAACTACGTTCTTCCTATCACCTTTATGCAGATGATTTGCAGATATACAGCCAGGCATCATTGGCATCTATTGCTGACGCTGTGGCGGCCATAAATGCTGACCTGGCTAGTATAAGCGCATGGAGCAAATCGTATGGTCTCAAGGTCAACCCATTGAAGACTCAAGTCACAATTGTCGGTAGCCCTTGGATGTTTCCAAGGATTGACTGGTCATTACTCCCACCCGTTATCTTCAATGGAACTACCATATCATATAGCGACCGGGTTAAAAACTTGGGAATATTTATTGATTCAAAGTTGTCTTGGGAATCTCAAATGCAGGAGACCAGCCGTAAATTATTTGCAGCAGCAGGATCCTTGAAACATTTGCGAAGTTTGTTGCCAACTGCTACCAAAATTGCGCTTGCAAACACCCTTCTACTTCCTATCCTAGACTATGCAGACGTCAGCTATCCAGATCTCACCGAATGCCAATTAGATAAGCTCGAGCGACTCCAGAATTTATGTATCAGATTTATATTTGGACTACGCAAATATGATCATGTCTCTGTTTTTCGAAAAAAGCTCGAATGGCTACCTATTCGTCTTCGCCGGAATGCCCATATCCTTTTCTTGTTATACAGTATACTGTTCAACCCTTCTACCCCTGCCTATCTCAAAGGAAGATTTGAATTCCTTCATGATACTCATTCAAAGTGCTTAAAATCATCAGCGAACTTGAGATTAAAAATGCCGCCACATTCCACAGTATTCATGGATAAATCCTTTACCGTTTTGGCAGTACGACTGTGGAATACGCTGCCATTAGATATACGACGAGCGAAGTCACTAGCCATATTTAAAAATATGGTTAAGAACCACTTCCTGTTCCTCTAAGTTTTTAAGTGGGTATAATTTTTATTATCTCTTAATATTCACTTACTGTGTACTACATAGCTACCTATTATGTGTTATTTTATTATCTGTTTTGTATATTTTATTATGTAATGTGCGCCATCAGCTACCTTTTTCTTTCCTGTTCTTCTCTTTCTATACCGAGGTTGTCTGGAAGAGATCGCTATTAGCGATAAGACCGCCCGTTGTACTATCATTTTAGTTTTTAAGTCTTTTCAAAGAATACTGTATGTAATGGTGCAATAAAGAGTTATCTATCTATCTATCTATCTATCTATCTAAACTGGCGTGTTGGCTTAATCATAAAAGAGCTTAATGATTAAGACTATTTTAAAACAATTCAATCCACGCCTTCGGCGCGGACTGAATTGTTTAAAAATAGTCTTAATCATTAAGCTCTTTTATGATTAAGCAAACAGGGCAGTTTCAGACGCTGCTTGATGACTCTGATGAAGAAATACCTTTCCTTTCATACACCTTATGTGACGTAAACGAAGTTGCGGGCTCAGCTAGTTATTAATATGTTTAGGAAGATAAATGTATATATCACCCCTGTTTATTTTAACCCATATTTGAATACTAAGAAACTAAATAAAACAATAAAACTTTGGACTAATCACGTAAAGAATTGTACTTTTTTGGACCGCTGCTATTTTGACAGTAAGATCTATTTTAATTACGCTGATTATGTGTACAAAAATGTTGCAATGTATACTAATTATAATGATTATAAATTGAATTTCTTATCACCTAAAAAAATAAAATCGTACATTTGTAGATCTCAAGTACCTGGCATTGGGAAGGATAAAGAGCAAAAGTCATGTGTCAGAGGGATGGTGCCTGTAAAGAAGGGTACTATACCTTACTACTTTCCCCTCAAAAGCCCAAATAAAGCAATGTACAATAAGACAATAGCCAATGACCCCTGTATTGATAAGATAGCAGACTTTTTTCGATCCTAAATCACATAATTGTTTAACTCTTTTACATCAGAACATCCACGGTATCTTAAAAAAGAGGGAAGTATTTGAATTAACCCTAAGTAACATTAAACACATAGTCGGCCCTGATGTCATATGTCTGACTGAAACTTTTATCAAATCGGGAACAGAGCGTAACGTCAACTTGACCAATTATGCACTGGCATCCAGCTATTGTCGACCAAAAAAAAGGGGAGGAAGTTGCATAATGGTAAAAAGGGGTATAACATATACAAAAATTGATTTTTTCGATTATCTCAGGGAGTTGTTCCACTTCGAACTCTGTGCAATAAAAATGGAAACAGAGAATTTAATAGTAATTTTCATTTATAGAATACCTTCCAGAAACAAAAGACATCTGCAACGTTTTCTTGATAATTTTGACCGCTTGCTATACAAATGCCTCTCAAAGTACTCAAGAAGTAAATTAATAATTGCTGGAGATATAAATATTAACACTCTTGACCTTAAAAAAAATACAACTAGACAATTTATTGACATTTTAACGAAATACAATTTAATATCCTATATAACCGATCCTACGATACGCAAATCGTCTATTAACCTAATAATAAGTAATATTAAGATAGCGAAGGCACAGTATAAAGAGTACTATGTATAGCGAAGGGGTGGCTGCTGCCGCTCTGTCTCTCCGATCACAACACTACTCAACTTATTACATGGTCTGCAACATGCCATAATAAAAAACTTCCTGAGCATGTATACAGATTTAAACGATGCTATTCCAGAGAGCATATAGACAGATTTCGTGAATAGGTATTCACGAAATCTGCCTAGCATGCAATATGTAAAATATTATAATGAAACAAACCTAAACTTAGCGTTTGATGCATTTTATGAGTATTTTTGCCTGCTCTATAAACTTTGTTTTCCTATCAATAAGGTGAAAACAAATGTATTAAAAAAACATTACTGGATGTCAAAGGGACTTAAAAAAAGTTGTAACTATAAGAGAAAGCTGCGCCAAAAATATTATTTAACAGGATCTAAAAATGATAAGCATAATTATTTAAGGTATGACAAACTATTAAAAAAATGTGTTGAAACAGCCAAGCGCAATACTAACAAACAATACGTCTTAAACAGTAAAAATAAATGTAAGGCCACCTGGTCGGTAATAAAAAGTGAAACAGATGCTACAAGTAAGGGAAATTATTATCAGAGATAATTAGGGGGGGGGGGGAATAACAGACGGATTAGGGATAGCTAATAACTTTAATGAATTCTTCATAACTTCAACAAATGTTACAAATAGCTCAATTCATAACACATGCACTAGAAATAACCAGGTTAAATTCATATTTCTGTCTCCAGTTGCCGAGTCATATGTTTATAGAACCTTAATGTTTCTCACCAATACCGCATCCGAGGGTTATGATGATATTTGTACAGAAATCGTCAAAAGGTGTAGCAGGCAATTAACACCCATATTGACTCATTTGGTGAATCTCTCATTGGAAACGGGCACATTTCCTGAAAAACTTAAATACTCTGTTATTAAACCTCTGCATAAAAAAAACCGGCCAAGTGCGAGTTGGACTCGCTCATAAAGGGTTTCGTAGCAGCAAGTAACATAATATAAAAGTTCTTATAGTTCGTTGTAACTTTGATTGATGTTTTAACACGTTCGCAGTGGTAGTGATTTCTAACCGAAAATTGCGGTTATTGACGTATTAAAAAAAACTACCAGCTCTATCTCGTTGAAACTAATTTTCGTTGGTAGTTTATATGGCAATGTACATCATATAGTTTTTATAGATTTATCGTTTTCTTAGTTTAAAAGTTAGAGGGGGGGGACACACATTTTTCCACTTTGGAAGTGTCTCTTGCGCAAACTATTCACTTTAGAAAAAAGGTATGTTAGAAACCTCAATAGCAATTTTGAAGACCTATCTATAAATACCCCACACGTATGGGTTTGATGAAAAAAAAATTTGAGTTTTAGTTCTGAGTATCGGGACCCCCAAAATTTACTGCTTTTTTTCTAGTTTTATATAAGAATCTTAATGCGGTTCACAGAATACATCTTGTTACCAAGTTTCAATAGCATAGGCCTTATAGTTTCGGAGAAAAGTGGCTGTGACACACGGACGGACAGACAGACAGACAGACAGACATGACGAATCTATAAGGGTTCCGTTTTTGCCATTTGGCTACGAAACCCTAAAAAGGAGATAAAAGGAATATGAATAACTATCGGCCCGTTGCTTTATTGCCCATATTTTCAAAAGTTTTTGAAAAAATAATGCATGACAAACTTACTTTATTCTTTACTGTCAACAATACTATTGTTGAAAACCAATATGGTTTTCAAAGAAATAAATCGACCAGGGAGGCAGCTTTCTTTTTAGTAAATGATGTTCTTCGGAACGTCAATGACAAAATGTACACGACCGTGCTGTTCCTTGATATGTCAAAAGCGTTCGATTTTGTGTCTCACAAACAGCTACTAGCTAAGCTTGAACATTATGGCATTAGAGGACCAACTTTAACGTGGATAGAAACATACTTAACGGACAGGTATCAATGTGTCGATGACGCAACTCAACTCAGGGAACTGTACAGAAACAAAGAGGTCAAAATACATTAAAAACAAATTTGGGGTTCCTCAGGGCAGTGTGCTGGGTCCGCTGCTCTTTCTAGTTTACATCAATGACCTACCTTACAGTACACCGTATAAAACTATATTGTTTGCTGACGACGTATCTGTAATAGTTACTACAAGGAAAAATCTGACATCTATTACTCAACATGAAATTGACATAAACAATACTTTGACATCAATAATTGACTGGATGAATAATAATAATTTACAAATAAATTTATCGAAGACACATATAATTAATTTTAATAACCTAATTACTCATAAAATTGGTGTAACATATAAGGGACAAAATCTATTACTGGTTAATCATACAAAATTTCTTGGTATTAATATTAATAGTAAACTTAACTGGAAAGAACACATTGAAAGAGTCACCAACAAAATTAATGGGTTTTCATTCGCGTTGTATAAACTGACTAGAGTATCTTTTATTGTGTCAAAGTATTTTGGCAAATCCTAAATCTGAGGTCTCTCAACGGCTGTGTGGATTGGTACGCGCGACTAATCAGTAACCACCTTTCATAAATAAGAAATAATTGTGTGAGTATGTATGTGTGTGTGTGTGTGTGTGTGTGTGTGTGTGTGTGTGTGTGTGTGTGTGTGTGTTAGTTAAAATATTGATCTGTTAGGTATAATGTATAAGGTACAATGGGGTTGACATATCCATATGGACAAAAACCCCTACCATTGTAAATTAAATAGAATAAAAAAAAAAAAAAAAAAAAAAGACTAGAGTATCTAACCTGGGCACGGCACGCATAGCTTACTCTGCATAATATGCAGAGCAATCCATACCTTAGCACGGATTCAACATATTATGTTGGTTGGTGTAAGGTATGGATTGCTTATATGGGGTAATGGAACCGATATAGATAAGGCATTTGTTGCACAAAAGCGGTGCATAAGATCTTTATGTAACATTGCTCCAGATGTGTCATGTAAACCATATTTTAAAAAGCTGAAGCTCCTTACACTACCTTGCCTATATATACTTGAGGTAAATAAGTTTGTGAAACAACATACTTCAGCATTTAAGCGGTTAAAGGATATTACAAAACGTACTAATATGAGAAACCCAAAAAGACTAGTATTGGATGTCATACCTAAAACGACCAGAATGCTCAAAAACAGTCACTCAATGTGCGTAAAGATTTTTAATAAAACTCCCAAACACTTGAAAGCTCTTCCGTTGAACAAATGTGTTTTGGCTTTGGGGGAGTGGTTTATGGATAAGGTGTTTTATTCAATTGACGAATTTTTTAATGAATGAATTGGTTTATTTTAATTTAATTGTATTTTAATTTGAAATTTTAATTTGTTATAAAAATGAGTTAAATTAATTGATTACGAAACATGTTGTGAAGAACTTGTGTGTCCTAAATTTATTACAATATTGATTAGTGTTGTTAAGTAATTTTAGTTCAATTGTACAAAATTTGCATGCTATTTAATTATGGCTAAGTGGGCTTGCGCTGTTAACATAAATAATTCTAGTAAATTATGTAACACATTATGTATCACCCCATTTAAGGCAAATAAAGAATTATGAATTATGAATTGAAAAAAATAGGTGCAAGCAATTCTCGATCTTATGAACATGCATAATATTTATTTATTATTTACATAGTCATGATCAGAGATGTCTGTTAACGCCTCAAAGAACATTTTTAGAGAAGTGTCATTATGGTCGAGTTTTGCTTGCACCTATGTTTTTGAATGGCACACGCATCTAGATTACAAAATATGGCTGCAAGTAATTTTTGACCATCAAAAATCGACAAGGCTGAAAGCTCAAAAGTCAGAATACATTATGAAAATTCACTTGTACTATTTCAATTTTATTTTAATTTGAAAAATACCTGACCGGTTTCGCTATTATAGCATTATCAAAGGTTTTTTTTTAATGTATAAGTTCCATCAAGTGCCAACAATCGAAAGTATAACGGATCAAAAGTCAGAACTCAGAACTCAAAACCCAAAACACAACTCAAAGCTCATACTTAGGTCTTTTGTTTTATTAATTTGCATATGTTTTATCGGTTTTCATTTGTTTTCCGATCTTCATTTATTTTGATAATTTTCATTTGTTTTTCGACCGTCATTTGCTTTGACGATCTTCATTTGTTTTGCCGATCTTCATTTGTTTTTTCGATCGTCATTTGATTATCCGACCGTCATTTGTTTTGACGATCTTAATTTGTTTTTTTCGATTCATTTGTTTTGTTGCTCTCCATCTGTTTTGTCAATCTTCGAAATCCACCCATTTCATGGGTGGATTAACGAACTAATTGGATTAATAATATATAATTCCGGAAATCCACCCCATTTTTTTTTTTTTTTTTAACGTGAGGGAAAATCCTCGTAGGATGCTATGCCGGACTCTTACCGACTAAAAAACCTCACGTAACGCCCAACAGCCTATGGATGAGAGCCCCGGGTAAGCCCTCAGGAAGGATGTCCCGTGACTCCCAACAGACCTACGGCCGCCACTGCGGCCTCGCCCAGGGGGTGGTTCGGGTGCAACCCCGCGTCTATGGGGGATTTCGGGTGTGACCCCGCTTCTAAGGGGGGGCGTGCGTGAGTGCTCATGTCACGCTGCCGTCATGGGCCTGCTTCTGTAAGGACGGTGAGCGGCCCTCTCACCGTCCTCAGACCCCCGGTCATGGAGGCCGATAGTCCTCGGCGAAGACACGTCGGCGGCGCCCAGGGCGCCAACTGCGGAACTCGGGTGGGAGAGTTCTCTCCCGCACCCGGCCCGCCGCCTCCTTCGCGAGCATGACCTGCTCGCAGAAAGAGGCGGCGCAGTCCCACTTACTCCCGCTGGAGAGCATGGCTCGCACCATGGCCTCAAGCGAGAGAGTGTCCACGCCCAGACCCACTACGAGGACCTGTCGCTGTTGTGCCCACGCCGTGCACTCCACCAGCGTGTGGAGCGCCGTGTCATCGCTGCGGTCCTCGCAGTGCTGACATTCGGCCGTGGTTTCCCGGTGTTTTCGCCACAGATACCTACCGAAGCTACCGTGCCCGGCAAGCATGTGTCAACCGGTAGGAGAGAGCACCGTGTCTTCTCTCCAGCCACTCGTCCATGACCGGTCTGACGGCCGCGATTGTGGCGAATCCCCCCTTTGGTTGCTCAAGTCGCATCTTCCATGTCTCCAGGGTTTCCTGGTGGAGCAGGGTCCGCTGGGCCTCGATTTCTCGAGACGCAGGCCTTTGGCCCCGCTCCAGCGCCTCCTTGCGCCATCTGAACAGTGACGCAAGGGCTCTCGCTTCCAGGTCCCATGGAGGGGTCCCGGCTAGGAGACATGCCGCCTCACCGGAGATCGTGCGGTATCCTCTTATCACCCTGACGGCCATCACTCTCTGCGGGCTCATCAGTCTAGCCTCATTGCTAGCCGTCAGGGTCTCCGCCCATACGGGAGCCCCGTACAGGGCCATGCTTCGCACGATCCCAAGGTACAGCCTCCTGTAGGGAGCGTTGGGTCCCCTGATGTTGGGCATCAGCCGCGCGAGTGCGGCCGATGCTCCCCTCAGTTTTGGGACCAAACTTCGGAAATGATGTCCGAAGTTCCACCGGCCATCGAGTACGAGCCCCAGGTACTTCATCGAGGGCTCGATACCGATGCTGACGCCCCCCACCTGTAGGCTGGATCCCGCAGGTGGCCCCATCCGAGGTCCGTGGAAGCACAGAGCCTCGGATTTGTGAAGGGCGACCTCAAGACCCAGCCGCCGAATCCGACCCACGACCTGAGCAACCCCTGCCGTGGCCTTAAGTGCTGCGGCACGGTGCGTTGCTCCCCGCGCCGTAACGAGGGTGTCGTCGGCGTAACATGTTACGCCGAGCCCCTCTGAGCAACGGACCACGCAGCACCCAGTCGTAACCGATGTTCCACAGGAGCGGCCCTAAAACCGATCCCTGTGGAACACCGCACGACACATCTCGCCGACCCGGCCCTAGCCAGCTCGGGTAAGTTAAGGCCCTCTCGGAGAGATAAGCCCCGACAATTCGACGGAGGTAGGGAGGCACTCCATGATAGATAAGCGCCTCCCTGACGCAGCTCCAGGGCAAGGTGTTGAATGCGTTGGCGATGTCGAGAGACACCGCCACCACCACCTCACCCTGTGAGACTGCTTCCTCCGTCAGGCCTCTAATGCGCATGATCGCGTCCACGGTGGAGCGTCCCTGACGGAAGCCAAACTGGCTATCCGCCAGATCAGGCCCCACGCGTGTGAGGTGCCCGACGAGGCGTTGTGCAATAATGCGCTCAAAGAGCTTGCACACCTCGTCGAGCAACACGATCGGCCGGTACCCTGATGGGGAATTTGCCGGCCGCCCCGCCTTTCGAATCAAGACCAGTTTCCCTGTCTTCCAGACCTTGGGAAACTGGCCTTTCTCGAGGCATGCGCTAAAGAGCCCAATTAGTCGAGGCCCAAGCTCTTCGAGAGCCAGGACCCACGCTCGGCCTGGAATGCCGTCGGGTCCAGGGGCGGTGTTTCTGCGGGATTTAAGCCGCAGTACAGCCGCCCCTAACTCACCCTCGGTGACTACGGGCACGTCGTTCTCGCTGCCTTCCGCGTTGGGCGCCTGAGACGAAGCCATGCGCGGAGAAATGTGTTCCTCCGCTCTCGATGGGAACAAGGAGTCCAGGACCTCCTCCAGCCGCTCCGGCTGGAAACTCTGACTCAGTGGGGGCGCCTTAGGGCGTAATTTGCCCCTTACCATAAGGTACGGGCGCCCCCACGGGTTCCGCTCCAGAGTCTCCATCAGCTCATCGCGGCCCAACTTTTTGGACCGCTTGATGGCCGTCTGGAGGGCCCTCTTGGCTTCCTTGTACCCATCATAAAGCTCCGTCTCTCGGGCTGCCGCATCGTCTGGGCGGCGACGCCTCCGGCGGAATCTGGTGTACCGGCGGCGCGCGGTAACGCACTCCGCGCGCAACTGCGCGATTTCCGGCGTCCACCAGTACACCTGCTTCCTCGCCGGTCTGGGCCTAGCCCTGGGCATCGCCGCATCGCAGATGTGCGACATGGCTCTCCCGAACCACTCCACTTCGGCATCAACATCGGCAGGCCCGTCCGCTGTCGGAATCCAGGCCTGCACGATGGCCGCCTCCAGGAGAGCCTCCCGATCCAGGCGATGGAGTGCCCAACGCGGTTCCGGGGGATTCGCGATTGTTGGCGGCAGGTTAGGTGGAGGGGAGACGTCGAACCGAATATATCGGTGATCTGACGACGTCTCCTCCTCCTCCACCACGCGCCATCCCTGGACACGGCGGGCGAGCTCAGGGGTCGCAAACGAAACGTCTATGACCGAGCTGAGCCCCCGCCGCGTCCAGGTTGCGACATTCCCCCGGTTCAGGATGACTAGGCCACGTGTAGTGACCCAGTTCTCCAGTATCCTCCCCCTGACTCTGGTTTCCCGGGAGCCCCAAGCCTGCGACCAGGCATTGAAGTCTCCCAGGACCAGGACAGGGCGAGGCCGGCATACAGCGAGAACGACGTCCAGCTCAGGGAGCCATAGCTCAAACTGATGCTGGTCGAGGCTCGGCGAGACGTAAACGGCCACGACAGCCACACCCTCATATTCCGCCGCGACGCAACCCGGGCCCCTAGCAATAAGCGCTAGGCGCGAGTCGTCCGCGCCGGTCCCCCCAAAGATGGTCGCCATGCCGTCCAGATCCACCGGGCTTCCCGGGTGAACCCGGTACGGCTCAGCGACGACAACAATATTAATGGACCACTGCCTGATGCTCTGGTACAGAAGGTCCTGAGCACCAGTGCAGTGGTTCAGATTCACCTGCAGGATGCGGATATGGGTGTCCATTAATGGACGTCCATATCCGCACCCTGCCGCGAACGTGCACCCACACCCTCACCCCTCCGTGCGGACGGACGGGGCTTCGGCCTTGAGGCAGCGCAGGTCTTACTGCCCGCCCGGTGGTTTGCCTCCTTGCCCTCCGCCACGCATTTAAAACAGCGTGGCGGAGCGTCACAGGCAAGGGCCGTGTGACCGGGCTGACTACAGCGGAAGCACCGATCGCCCACGGTGACTTCCGCCGTACACTGCACTCCTACATGCCCCACGACCAGGCACCTATAGCACCTGGAAATCCACCCCTTCGGTGGATTTTCGTGGGTGGATTATCGAACTATTTTGATTAATAATATATATTTCCGGAAATCCACCCAAGGGGTGGATTTTCATGGGTTGATTAATGGACTAAACCTCCGTCTCCGTCGTAAGTCGATAAGTACGGCACGGCTGCACCTTCCATTTTCCACCGTAGCTGACCGCGTTGACGTCGCACCGCGCCGGCGGCGCCGAGCCGAGAAGATGTTAACAGGCCCTTAGAACGGTCTACAGTATCATCACAGTATAAAGAGAAAACCTACATAGAGCGCTCGGCAAAAGTTAGTTGCAAGGCCTACTTGCCCATTGTTACTAATAGCCTACTTAACGATGGGGACCCAACGCTCCCTACAGGAGACTATACCGGTGGATTTTTTGGGGTGGATTAACGGAATAATCCGGCGATCGTGCGAAGTATGGCCCTATACGGGGCCCCCGTATGGGCGGAGAACTTAACGGCCAGCAATGTGGCTAGACTGCTGAGCCCGCAGAGGACGATGGCCATCAGGGTGATAAGGGGATAGAGTCCACGTCCACGGCGGGAACGGGAGAGAACTCTCCCACCCGAGTTCCGCAGTCGGCGGCTTGGGAGCCGCCGACGTTTCTTCGTCGAGGACTATCGGCCTCCATGACCGGGGGCCTGAGGACGGTGAGAGGGCGGCTCACCGTCCTTACAGAAGCAGGCTCATGACGGCAGCGTGACATGAGAAACTCACGCACCCCTTAGAAGCGGGATCACACCCGAAACCCCCCAAAGGCGCGGGATAGCACCCGAACCACTCCCTGGGCGAGGCCGCAGTGGCGGCCGTGGGTCTGTTGGAAGTCCTGGGACATCTTTACGAGGGCTTACCCGGGGCTCCCAACCATAGGCTGTTGGGCGTTGCGTGAGGTTTTTTAGTCGATAGGTGTCCGGCATAACATCCATGAGGATTTTCCCTCACGTTAAACAATAAAAAAAGCCTACTAAACGATCTGTCATGGTAAACATTTTTTATAAGTACCACTAAGGTTGCCAGTAAAATGGCAGTCGTTAAGCTAAGTTGAAGGCTTTATTTTCAACAGCAGGCAGTCACAACCTGCGCCTGTCCATTTAACCTCTCAACCGTTTTGTGCCGTATCCGTCCATACCCCACCATTTGTGTTGTCCCGTATCCGTCCCAAGAATACCGGCTCTAAATTTACGCAAATAAAACGCTAATGCTCTTGAAAATTGGTTTTTTTATTGCTTGATATTGTATCTATGATCATCAATTTTACCATTCAGTAGTGCCATCGTTAAAAAAAATATATATATCAGTCAAACAATTCGACAAACGCCGATTTGCAATATTTGAAATCTGTTTTTAGGAGTGATTTATTGTTGGAATCCAGAGAGTTTACTTATCAATTGATTGGAAAATTATCTAGGAATGTGTAAAAATAAAAAGAACCAAATTCTGTGAACTTATTTATTGACAAAATCGTTCATGTTTTGCAACAGGTAATGTTCGGTAATATTATAAAAAAACATGATTTTATAAATAAATGTTCATGAATAACATTATTCACTTATTTATCTTCCTAAAACAGTCATTGTTCATATTATGATTCATATAAATTTTCCTTGAATTTTGAGAAATTCGAAGGGCAGTCGCGCGCTCCCAGCGGCCTGTGTAACTTGCCACAGACGACAGGTACAAGTTCGTTGCCCCTTCCACATACGAAAGGTTAAACACGGCAATACGGCTCACCACCTATTACGTAGGACAAATTATACAAAAAGGTGAAATGTGGGCATATAATATGCCTCTGCCTACCCCTTCGGGGATAAAGGCGTGACCATATGTGTATGTATGTATGTAAGATGTTTATTAAGTGAGGAAAATTCTACATGGATGCTATGCTGGACTCCTACCGATTAAAAACCGTACGTTTCCTACCTAATGCTTGGTTGGCGCCGGTTGGGAGCCCCTAAGGTTGCAGACAAGCTTACGACTTGCCTCGTGGAAAATGGTCACCTTAGTCAATGGACATTTACGACACCAGACTGTGGCGCTCGATTCGCCCCTGGCGACCTCTTATAATTATAAAGCTAAATTGTTTGTTTGAATGCTAGAATCTCAGGAACTACTGGTTGGTTCACGCTAAGAAGATTTCTTCCAATTTAAAGTTGTACATGCGACATATTTCGTTTAATAATAATAAGATATTTAGAAACTATACAGATAAAAAGAATATGTATCAAGAATATTCAGAGGAATGATCGGTAAATAGGTAGGTACGTGGGGCGAGGCTTGCTGTCAAAAAGGCTCGAGCCTTTTAGCCCTAAATTTAAAGCTTACGAGTCTTTTTAAAAGGCGGACTCACAAAACAATTAGTTCTAAAATTGCTCACTAAAAAAGGGCTTGAGGCTTTTTTTGGGCCTAGGCTTTTTTAGAGACTGGCGTCGTAATTAAAGTTCTAGCTTTAAAAAACTCTTAAGCCTCTTTTGAGGCTCGATCCTTTTAGCCTCTTTTTTAAGACTCGCCGCTTTATAGCGATGGCTATAATATTAAATATAGACTTATTTTAAATTTAGCACTGTATTTTATTTATTTTATATGTGAAAAGTTTTTTTTTACAATCTTCAAAATAATACCATACCTACCCACATAAAGCTGAACAAATATTAAATAAGATCGTAGAAATCTTGAATTTATATGCTTTACATAAAAGAGTTATGTTCATTACCACAGATAACGAAGAAGTAAAGAAATGTGAAATGCTTACAATTACCGACTTTATTTAATGATGATTATGATGATGTGATTGCCACTAGATGTTTGGCACACATTTTAAATTTGGAAGTAAAGAAAGGACTAAAAGAAGTTGGAGAGCCTATTTCAGCTGAGAGTAAACTTGTTAACTTAATCAATTTTTCCGCAAAAATAAAGCAGATCTATTTTTTTGTTTTGTTTAACGTGAGGGAAAATCCTCATGGATGTTATGCCGGACTCCTACCGACTAAAAAAACCTCACGTCACGCCCAACAGCCTGTGGTTGGGAGCCCCGGGGAAGCCCTCGGAAGGATGTCCCAGAACAACTATGAAAAGTGTGCAGAATTAGATATGCCGCAGTTAGCTTTACTAAAAGAAATTAACATCAGGTGGAATTCAGCCTACCTTATATGCTTGAGCGTGCAAATCAAAGCAGTTCTCAATTATCTTTGTCAGAATGATACAGAATTTCGAAGTTACAATATTGAAGAATTCATGTGGGCTGATCTTAAGTTATTGATTGACTTGCTAAAGCCGTTTTACGATGCTACACTTTACTATCAAAATCAAAATACTAAGTATTTACTATGTAGTACCCATAGTAGACGTCCTAATAAATCGACTTTCTAATGTCGAGGAGATGGACAATGAACTTAAGAAAAAGGTTTTTGGAGCCATGCTCAACAAATTTCAAGAATATTTTTCTTTGCTGCGCACTGAGTATGCTATGTTTTCTATTATACTGGATCCAAGATTAAAAAATGATTATTACTCTGAAAATTACAATGATACCAAATCCCCAATCCCCTCACTTCTATGACATTACTTTTTAATACCTGATACAATCTTGGAAATCAAGCAGCTGAACAGCAATCCGATCTATGGGAGTGTTCCGGTGCATCTGGAGTTAATAACAATATTTTTTCTTCAATTTATAAAAAAAAGACTTACTTAATAATAATGAGCTGAAAAAATATTTATCCCTGACGATTGAACCCGAAGACACCGATGTAATAGACTGGTGGAAAACCCAACAATTAAACTTATCACGCTTACAAAAGATGGCTTTTGATATTTTATGTATACCAGCTACAAGCGTTCCCAGTGAACAGTCATTTTCAAAGATGGAAATGTAATAAATAAGAAAAGGAATCGTTTGAGTAATAAAAGCATAGAATCATCAATGTGCCTTTCATCCTAGCTAAACGTTTTTGATGATTAATTTTCGCGTACCTAACGATGTTTTACCTATGCTTTTTTTATTTCATTAATTGATTTAAAATATAATAAACTGTAACAACACAACAAAACTTTAATTTATAATTCATTACGTTTCTATTAACCTGATCCTCAAAATAGGCTTAATAGTTTTTTTAAGCTAGAAGACTAGAACCTAATTACGACGCCAGTCTTCAAAAAAGGCTTAAAAAAGCTTTAAAAAAAAGCCTATGCCTAAAAAACCCTTTTTTAGTGAGCAATTTTAGAATTTCTGTTTTGTGAGTCCGCCTTTAAAAAAGCCTCGAGGGCTTAAGAGTTATTTAGCCTTTCAGCCTTCTAGCCATCGCTATAAAGCGGCGAGTCTTAAAAAAGGGCTAAAAGGCTCAAGCTTTTTCGATCGCTAGGCGAGGCGTACTGGAAATTTTAGGCAGAGGTAGAAGGTGAGTCAGACTGTTGACACCATCCGTTTAGTGGGGCGGTATCGCGCGCGGCGGGGGCGCGGTCCGGCGGCGGCGCTGGCGGCAGGGGGGGCGGCGGCGGTGGCGCGGGCGGCACGAGGTGAGGCGCGAGCTCGCGCAGCTCGCCCAGCAGGCGGTCGATGTCCTGCTGCTGCAGCGCCACCTCTCGCTCCAGCTCCTCCAGCTGCACGAACACTGCTTTCCACTGGGACCGCACGTATTGCTTCTGAATTAAACCAATGTCAGCACTGAAACTCGTACGCGATGAAACAGTTACTTAAACGGCCACGATAGTAATATAAAAACCCGGCCGAGTTCGAGTCGGAGTCGGTCACGATTCATAAGATGCAGCCTAGACATGCAGACAGAAAGACAGACAACGGACTCACAGTAACACGGTCTCGTTTTAACACTTTAATTACAGTTCCAAACTGCCCAGCGGCATTACTTGTCCCCATCAAATATGTGTCTGCAGCTCCAGCTCTAGTGTGCGGTAAACCTATAGTGAGGCGTCCGCTGCACGCGCGGCAACCCAACAGTAGCGCCTTGATTGGTAGCGGCAGTTAGTTTGACGAAAGATGTCAATTCAGCTTAAATTTTTGCAGATTTACGCTCAGGCTCAGTGTTGTCCCTCACTTCGTTTCTGCTGCATATCAATGACATGTTGTCTATTGACATGCATTGTTATGCAGACGACACTGTACGGGTGACACTTGTTGCACGGGTCGTCCCAGTATCTTTGAGGCTGCAGGAGAAGAAAATTGTGAACAACTTGTGTTTAAAATTGAGGCTACTCTCTCACTAGAGTGTTCGAATTGGGTGGACAAAATGTCGTCCAATTCAACTCCACTAAGACACAAGTATGTGTATTCACCGCAAAGAAAACCCCATTTACTGTAGCCATCTGGAAGCTCGGAGTACTCAACAGGGCGAGGCGGTACTTTACTGCGGCGCAAACACTGAGTAGTGAAATATTGGGCACTCTGTCCCACTTTAAGTTCGCATCGTCGCTACCGCTCCTCGCTCACGTGGGACAGAACTCGCCCAATATTCCACATTTTAAAATGTAACCTAACCTAACATTATTATAATAAATAATTTAAAAAATAAAATTTGCTGAAGCTCCCTCCATGTTCATTACTTACCATTTATAACCCACAACGTTTTCTGTAACCAGTTGGGTTCGACTACTTGTAGTTATAAATATTTATGTTATAAATTCATCTTTTCATTATGAGTCCATCAGTATTGCATAGCAAACATGAAATTCGTTAAACAAAGACAATCGTTACAGGTCAATACAATCTGTGACGATTTGGCAAAAAACAAATTACGTCATGGAGAATTATTACCGAATACTGTACGTTGCATCATTTGTGGGCCATCAAATTGTGGAAAAACTAATTTATTAATTGGTCTTCTATTGCATGAAAATGGTTTGACATTTAAAAATGTTTATGTATACTCTAAAACTCTACATCAACCAAAGTACATCTTTTTAGAAAAGGGTTAACAACGAGTACCAGGTATCACTCTTCATAAATATCAGACAAATGATGACGTTTTAAAAGTTTCAGATGCAAAACCAAATTCTGTGATTATTTTTGATGATGTAGCATGTGAAAATCAAAGTAATATGCGTGATTATTTTGCCATGGGAAGACATAAATTGATTGATAGTTTTTATTTAAATCAAACTTATACCAAAATACCTAAACAACTTGTAAGAGATAATGCTAACCTAATTGTGCTTTTTAAGCAAGATGAAGTTAATTTGAAACATGTTTATGAAGAACATGTTAACACCGATATGACATGGTTGAAATTTCGAGAAATGTGTTCCTTAATATGGGAAGAACCTTTTGATTATGTGGTAATTAATAAAGATTGTTCTAAAAACAATGGTTGCTATAGAAAAACGTTTGACACATTTGTATTATTGGATGAAATTTGAATATTTAAGTAGACTGCAGTCTGTTTATTGTTATTCTTTAATTGGTTCTTATTCGATTACCACCTATTTTACAAAATGGATAAATCATTGAAAAAACAAATTGTTGATGCGACACAAGCTGTCAAGAAAAAAATACGTAAAATGAAGGATTTTGAAGATAATAATAAGCATGCTCTTGATACAGTTTTTAAACCTGTCACAGAATCTCTCAATTTAATAGCCAACACTAATAACGTAAGCACTAAACGCACAAGTCTATGACGACGACTGCATTAAACACAAATGTCGATGTCTGACGACTGTGCTTTAAGTGTGGAAGCGCAAATGCATACTGCATACATCTTGGTTGTACGTAGTTGCTAATGCGGTGAAGCACTAAACGTACAAGTCTATGACGACGACTGCATTAAACGCAAATATCGATGTTTGACGACTGTGCTATAAGTGTGGAAGCGCAAATGCATACTGCATACATTGTCTCTTAGCCTCTTGGTTGTACGTAGTTGCTAATGCGATGAAGCACTAAACGCACATGTCTATGTCGACGACTGCATAAAACCGCAAATGTCTATGTCTGACGACTGTGCTATAAGTGTGGAAGCGCAAATGCATACTGCATACATCGTGGTTGTACGTAGTTGCTAATGCGATGAAGCTTTATTTTTGAAATTATTTTTTATAATAATGTTAGGTTAGGTTACATTTTTAAAATGTGGAATATTGGGCGAGTTCTGTCCCACGTGAGCGAGGAGCGGTAGCGACGATGCGAACTTAAAGTGGGACAGAGTGCCCAATATTTCACTACTACACTGCTTATCTATAAGTCGCAAGTGCGGCCACACACGGAGTGCTGCTGTCACCTCAGGGCGGGGGCACCTAAATATTCGTACTATATATACTTAAGTATCAATGTCACATCTTTGTCTGAATAATGCGTGTTCTACCGCCTGTACAACGATTTGTGCTCTGAGGAATTGTTTGACATGATGCCTACGGCTACATTCTATCATCACACCGCTCGCCACAGACAGGGTGTTCATCCTGACACGTTGGGTCCGGAGCGCTTGAGCACGGTAAATCAGATAGGGGCTTTTTTCCACGCACGCTTAGATATAGAATGCCCTGCCTCGGTTTTTCCAAACGCCTACAGTATGGGGTTCTTCAAAAGGGTCAGCGGCGCGAGTGTAGCTCCTCAGCTCTGGTGTTGCAAACGTCCGTAGGCTACGGTGACTACCGGTACATCTCGTAGACCGTATGCTTGTCTGCCACCCAAGTGGTATAAATAAAAGATTAAGATGAAATTTTTTACACGTGGAAATCCTTGGAAGGATCTCCCAAAAAGATCAATAATGACATTACATACAAGTGTTCAAGCAACGGCCGGTGCCGTCTACATTCTAAAGATGCATGCATACCTTATCGTATTGCTTATTTGCTTGTCTGTTCACTTCGAAGATAATAGTGAGCGCCCCCAACACAAACACAATAGCTTCACCTGCAGACAAGGCACAGCTATGACATCATCCGGCAGTAGACGGTTGTGGAGTGGCGACGGGCACTCACCGAGCAGGTTCGCGCCGGACTCGAGCGCGGCGGCGGCGGACAGCGGCGGCACGGCGCGCGGCTGGCGCAGCGCCAGCGTCCACAGGCGGAAGCGCAACTGCGCCGCGTGGTACAGCTGGCCCGACGCCACGCACACGTGCTGGCTGAACCAGGGGTGGCGACTCGCGTGATCCTACACTCACATACGTACACATTCATTAACGTCCTCCTATTAGGTTACGTCCGCACAGGCAGGCGGCTTGCTTGGCACCTAGAGACTAGCGAGTCGCTTAGTAAAACGAGCATACTTGAATGTTCGCGACCGGCCGCACTACGCGCTTGGCGCCTAGTTAGTAGCTTAGCGTGTATCCAAGTAAACAAACATGTTGGTTTTTTGTCGCCAGGCGCGAGGCATTTTTAACCGACTTCAAAAAACGAGGAGTAGGTTCTCAATTCGTCTGTATGTTTTTTTTATGTATGTTTACCGATATTTCCGTCAATTATAGACGGATTTAATTTTTTTTTCTTTTTGTGAATAGTGTTTACTTCTGAGGTGGTCCCATTTTTACCAGGTCAGGATCTTATGATGGGATCCAGGAAAAATCGAGGGCAACCTCCGAAAATTGTAGGGACAACTAGTGCATTTGTTAATTTTTTAAATAAGTGCCTTAATGTACTACAATTCAATGAAGGTCTGGAGTCGATCTGATGATAGAACCGAAAGACAGTCGATGGAATTTCTTAACGATTTACAGCAGTTACCTTGTGTTTGGGCTTGATTGATTTGTATTAATGAGAACTTTACACCTACCTATATAGATATTTTTCGGCCCACCCGTCACTTAAAATATTGAAAAAAAAAATTAATAAAAAATTAAACCGACTTCAAAGAAATCCTGAAAAATATTTACTTAGCACAAAGTAATATGTATTTTGATTTATCAGTATTCTATCAATATAATATTGAATGAAGTTAGTGCCATGAATAATACCTACCTAAACCTATGGGTTTATTTGGCGCCGACTTCAATATGATATTGAATAAAATCTGATAAATCAGAATACATTATAACTTTGTGATAAGTAATTTTCAGGATTTGTTCGAAGTCGGTTTATTTTTTTATTATTTTTTTTTGACGAAAAGAATGGACTAAATATTAATCGTATCATAAATCGAAATAATATTATCTAGAGTTTCACTTAATTACCTCAATGTAACGACTAGTCGTTCTTCGGCTGATAAGTACGTTTCTTTTAATTACGCAATTGCTTATACAAACCAGTAAACTCCCCATGACTTGACCGTGACTTATTTTTATCATGAACCCAATATGAAGCGCTCGTGACGCGGATTTTACTACTACAGTGTTCTGTAAACGATCACTGTAGTAAGCAACATTTACTGTGGCCGGTCATGGATGGGTGACCGTCTCGTGACCACTTTGTGACATTTATTTGCGAGCTTTTCCATGTGCTTCCGCTTTGGTCCCGGTTGCCAGTAAAATGGCAGTCGTTAAGTCGTTAAGCTATTTTTGAAAGTGACATCTCGTCAACGTGCCGATAAGCAAATGACCAAGGCACCTAGTGACCCCCCACGCAAACCACCTTTCAGTGCGGCCACCGTGTAACCTAGCAAATCGCCAGGATGCAAGCCACTAGGCTCTAGGCGCAAAGCAAGCTGCCTGCCTGTGCGGACGTAGCCTTAGGCTCCACCTAGTTGCTTATAAACGCTACCCGTATTTTGATACATGGGTCCACATTAACTATCTGCTATTTGTTAGGAGCAGCTATGAATGCAATTTCATTTTGGGCATTTTTTTACGTCGATCCTTTTTAGCAGCCGCACTGCAGGCTCCTAGGTGAGGTCAGCTTGAACGCTGAACATCTTAGTATCTACTTAACAACATCTTATGTTACTACTAATATTATAAAGAGGTAACGTTTGTGAGTGTGAAGCGCTCGTGGTCCCGCGAACTCAGTGTTCTGTAAACGATCACTGCAGTAAGCAACTTTTACTACGGCCAGTCCTTGGATGGGTGATCATCCATGTGACCACTTTGTGACATTTATTTGAGCGTTTCCGTGCTTCGGAAGTTACGTTAAGCCGTTGGTCCCCGTTGCCAGTAAAATGGCAGTCGTTAAGTCAAGTTGAAGGCCTTTTTAAGCGGCTTGAAAATTTTCAATTTTCAATTTTCAATTTATTTTATTCATATAATAATATGCTTCTGCCTACCCCTTCAGGGTTAAAGGCGTGACCATATGTATGTATGTATGTATGTAACGTTTGTGAGTTTGTGACGTTGCGTTGTAAGGGGTAATCTCTGGATCTACTGAACCGATTTTCAAAATTATTTAACCAATCGAAGGCTACGTTATAATGAAGTGTCATAGGCTATAAATCATCACGCTAAAATGAATAGGAGCTGAGCAGCAATGAAAAATGTAACACAAACGAAGTTGTGAGGGTCAGCTAGTGTTACTAAATGAATATTAAAAGTCTAAAAAATTGACTTGGCAATCGCATAAAAACACAATGTACATTATCTCACAAGTCATACCTTAATCCTCTTGGCGACGGGCGCGCTGACTTGGCGCACCAGCAGCGTGGCCAGCCGGAACATGGGGAACTGCTGGTCCATGTCTCTCGCCACTCGCGCTCCCACCACTCACCCTGTTGTCTGCACGCGTATCGATACGTCTATGGCCTGCCTTTGCCCGCATTGCATTGCACATCACAAATTAGTTCATATTGATTAAAAATTGTGAGAGTACGGTTAATTTAAAACATGTTTACATAACGTGCCGTGTCAAAGACAGTGACAGTTGGACCACAGACCCAACGTAGTGTTTTCTCTTTACGGCCACGATGCACAATGTTGTCGTAGTATTTACAAATTAGGTATTATAATTTCATGAAACATAGTTAAATATATTTAGTCCATTCATTTGGTCGTAAAAATAGAGGTTACCTGGAAAGTTTTCCGGGAGTTTTGAAAATTAGCAATTTTATAGATTTTGATATGCTCTTTCTGAATTTACATTGGCGCATTTTACAGGAAAACATATCTATACAAAATGAAAGTAGAGAAAATTTCCTACAACTTACGTCATAACCTTTTCTTTCCTAAAATCAATAGTTTCGGCGTACGAGCGCCGTAAACCATTATACATCCACACCAACGTGTAATATTTACTTTAAACTGCTCATACTGTGATTTGTAAATTATTAAAATTATACGAAGGTTAAATTTTGTTCCATAGAGTGAAAACCTAGCTAACTATAGTCTGTCATGTCTCCACAGGTATAAAGAAATGCGTCCCTTCTGTGTCAGGCCCCTTCTTTCCCTTCTAAGAAATATCTGGCCCCAGCTGAGCTCAAAAGAAATATTCAGTCTGAGTCATCAGTATACGTTTATCATTTCACAGTGTCGTTTGCATTTACAGAGCCATGGCTTCTAATGAAGTAAACTGCTTTATTTGTGGTGATATACTGCAAGAAAGTGAAGTTATTGAAGTGAAGGAAAAAGGATTGGAAACTTGTTTTGAATTTACTTTACGGCGTTCCTACGCCGAAACTATTAATTTTAGGGAAAAAAAGATTATGACAAATTGTAGGATATTTCCTCTACTTTTATTTTGTGTAGAAATGCTTTCCTGTAAAATGCGTCGGAAAGGAGTTATTATCAAAAAACTGCTTTTGGGCGCCATTTTTTCAATATGGCGGCGCGAGCGGCAAACATACGAGGTGGCAAAGTTGAAATTTGGAAAGAGCGTATCAAAATCTATAAAAGTTTCAAAACTCCCGGAAAACTTTCCAAGTAAAAATACCAAATGACTGGACTAATTTGCTTATGACCAAATAAAATCCTACTAATATTATAAAATGTGAAAGTTTGTGAAGATGTTGGGATGTTTAGATGTTTAGATGTTTGTTACTCGATCACGCACCAACAGCTGAACGGATCGGGCTGAAATTTGGAGCCGCAGTAGATTATAGTCTGGAATAAACATTTCATCCCGGGAATATGTTAAGCCGCGCGCATCAGCTAGTGTGTAAATTATATAGAGAACGAACACTGTCCCTTGCTATTTGAAATGAAACAAACACACGCAATATAATGATGGAACATTTTTATGGCCATCAAGATTATTGGTTCCATCAGTTTCTTCAAGAGCATAGCTCTGTGAGAAGCTAGGTGAGGTAACAGTTGAGCGTCCCGAATGCCCACCGTCTCGGCTGTACGACAAACACGAACGGCCCCACGAGCAGCACCTACGCCTGCGCACGGGCTGTTTAGATCCGTAACTTACGTAGAGGTATTGTCGCCAGCGGACGACTTTCATTTCCTAGGTAAGTATAGTTATACCAATTGATCAAATCATTCATAACAACATATTATACATATACATACATACATACATATTATACATATATTGTAACTTTCTAATGTTGCCTGATAATAAACTAACATTATAATTTTTTTTTTTTTTAAGTATGGAAAATGAATTGGTTTCGAGCAGGATTCGAACCTGTGTCTTCGACGAACCGTGCCGACGCGTTAACCACCCACCACCGAAACCAACCAACCTACTCGGAACCAACCAAATTTGACGTAGGCACCATCTACCAGCACTTTTTAGAAAGTTACACGGCACAAATGTATAGAATTACAGCTATATTCATTCGATTTATGATGAAACCAGCCCGAACAGTAAGATTATTTTTGAAAAGCAATTAGTATGCTAACTGAACCTAAATTTTAAATATGGAAAAAAAATTGGTTTCGAGCAGGATTCGAACCGTGCCGACGCGTTAACCACGCCGCCACCGAAACCCACTCGGAATCAACAAAATTTTCCACCTTGTTATACGTCTTGGGGCGACGTAGACGACACTCTGGATAGCACAAGACTGTCTTTCATTGCCGCATACATGTCTTAATGAAGGCACATAGAGTTGCATCAACTTTATACAACTCCAGTACCCTCAAAAGCCATGTATGAGGCACAGAGTCAAAAGCTTTCCTGTAGTCTATCCAACATGTCGCCAGGTTCTTGCGGTTACGGCGTGTCTGTTGGCTAATGGCCATATCAATTATTAGGAGCTTTTTAGTGCCACGAGACCCACTTCTGCATCCATTCTGAGAGGTGGACAAGATAGAGTTGTCAATCAAATGCGACGATATTTTCCCTCTCAGAATAGATATTAGAAGTTTATAGGTGGTAGGAAGACACGTAATTGGTCTAATAATATAATAATATAATATCTTTATTTGCTTTCAACATGGTCTATAATTCTTAAGGTCTGTGGCACTACCAGACTTACACAACGTCATCTGATGTAAGTTAGGAATAACCTGCTTGTGTTATGGGTTGAAAATCCGTTGATGGCGCAATTTCATTAGTCGATAGGTACCGCAAGCGGGGTGCGGGAGATTTTTGTAACGCATGCCACAGGGCCCGCATTCAAAGTCAAAGTCAAAGTCAAAAAACATTTATTTCGCGTAATCCTAATACATAGGCACTTGCGACACGTCAATGAATACAATGCAAATAGTACCACCAGTTCGGAACGCGGCCCGCTTGAGAAGAACTGGCAAGAAACTCGACATTCGGGGAACCGTTTCCATTAGTCGATAGGGCCCGCATGCGGAGTGTAGCTGTGTGGCATAGCCTAGCATAGCACAACATTAATTATTGATCCAAAGATCAATAATTAATGTTATGTGAAGCAATTTTGACTGTTTGTGTCATTGTCTTTATCAGCCATTTTGCGCAGCGTCTTTTTAATCCAACAAGCACTCACGAATGAAATTGAGTAATGAAAAGTATTTGACTCACTACCCGCAAGCCGTATATCGACCGATGAATTTCATTGGTCGATAACACGGTCGATATAAAGAATGCGGGGCACCCCGAACGCGTATCGACTTGTTGACTTCCATTGGTTGTTATCTCGCATGCTGGGACTCCCCGTATGCTGTATACCGAACGATTTAACGACCAGTGCAATAGTGCCATCATGGATGCCGTGCCGGACTCTTACCGATTAAAAACCAACACGGTCTCTACCTACTGCCTAATGCGCCTACGCTGTGCACTCCATCAATGTGCAGAGCGCTGTGTTCTCGCTGTGTTCCTCAAAGTGCTGGCACTGGTTCCCCGGTGTATTAACCACAGAGCTTATGTTATAGGTACTAGACCACGGATAATAATACATAAATACTTTATTTTTTTGTAATTAGATAGGTATTTGCAATTTATAGAAGCACCAGACTGTTAAGACAAATATTAAAAGACAACGCAAAATTTTGTCCGCTATGAAAATTGAACCCACGACCCTGTCAATATATAATTCACTGAGCAGGCGCCGTGTCCGCAGTGTCCGTCCTACAACCCACCTGCAGTAGCCTAACAGCAGTAGCAATTGCTTCGTCATGTGTTACATTATTTTACTCGTTTCGAAAAGAATATGACATGGGTTCTACTGAGTTACTTAACGTTGATCCACAGCTGTCTTCTTTTAGAGCAGCTCCGTCTCCGTTCATCCGAAGATTGTTGTTAGTCTCCTGTAAACAATAAAGATATCTGTTACTCCCAAATCGAGAGTACCTAAGCTGTATCCCTTTTACATAGCGTAAAGCGCAAATGTGCTGAACTCTAGGTCCACACTTTAAAGCTGTGACGCGACTACATTGAGTCCACCGTAAGACAACAATGGGTCTAGCGTGTCACAATACCTCACCGCGGATCCAACCTTATGAATCGCAGTTCTGGGTCGTCAGGCTCTGCTGGGCGAAAAGCATTCCTTATCCTGTGGCCGGCATGAAGACACCAGGCGGCATCGCAGGGGCGACCGCTTGATAGTTCACTAAGCTATGGCCGATAAGAAATTATAAATGAAAAAGGAATACCAGCCTTCGATTCTTCGAACAGACGTGCTATCGCCTCTGATGTGTAGGTGCCGTGGATGCGCTTTGTAGTCGCAGGCAGCAAACAACACCTCGCACACTCGTTACTAATGAACGATTCGCGTCACTAACACGAATATACTTGACCGCACACGTAACTACGCGTCTTGATAATATTTCTTATTAGGCAAGCGTACTACATTCTTCCGCTCTAAACAACCGACGTGAACTGAAAGATATCTATTTGTGCTTAGAAATGGAATCAGGTTCAAATTCAAAAATAGAACAAGTCATGGAACAAATGGACCGACGATCTTACCAGGCAGTTGGAACTGTACCTTAAATAGGAACCTCCTTGGAGTATAACTTCTGAATCTCGCGGATCCTTTGATCGTAGCGACAACTTGGCTTTCCTCCATTCGAAAAGTTTACTTCCACCATCCGAAAAGGATACCGGAGTGGACGCGGCCACTGCATTAGACCAAAGACTTCTATATATAAACTGTTTATAAAAAAGTCTTTGCATTAGGCTCCGGTATCCTTCTTTCCCCGAGAGGCAGACACCAGAGTTTATAATTTTTATTATGCAGAAACAGAGCCGAATTATGGTTAATATTCCGTTAATTCTTTTACCTATACCTAACCATTCTATAACTTTCAGGTATAATTACTGATGAGTTAGTGAACACACTATTAATTGAAACATAGCTTTAAAATTTTCGCTACTCTCAAAAAAAATCTATGAATTGAACGTGTTGTATTGATCATCGCCGACCAACCGGTGGCGTAACACAGGCCGCCCGTACACAGATGCCTCTTTACTATTTTAATTCCCCTTTTTTTTCAAATTGAAAATACCATGGCTTGAAGAAATAAAAGAAAATTTATTTTACAAGGGCCTCGTCGTCTACAAATGGCCTTGCAAATGGACGTTTGTAACATCAGAGGTCTACACAAGAACCTCGACGCTAGTCGTCCACCAATTACCTGGAAACTGTGCAGTTGACCCTATTATTTTTTCTTGACGGAGACTTGATATCACAGAGCATCGCGCGCCTTTACAGACTTGATATTAACCTTTCCTGTGTTGAATTCAAAATAAGATACATTTTCCAAATGTCCGCATCTGTTGAATTCAATATTTGAACACTTTTGGCGCCAAACAGTTCGGGCTCTTCTAGCTCAGGCTGTACTATCCCGATCCTGCTCAAATTTTTATGGAGTGTTCTTAGACAGAAACGGGACAAGTATGTAGTACATTGTATGTCTGTCTGTCACAGCTGCACCTCATGATTCTCTATTCCTTGCTATGTCTCGCATCTGTGTAAGTATCTCCTAGAGATACCTTGCCGTCAGACAGTTTGCGGTCTTGTAGCGCAAAAAGTACTATCTCTATCCTGTTCAAATTTTTATGGAGTGTTCTTAGACAGAAACGGGACAAGTATGTAGTACATTGTATGTCTGTCTGTCACAGCTGCACCTCATGATTCTCTATTCCTTGTTGTATTTTTACGCGCCGTCGGCGTCACGGCGGCGCGGCGCCAAGCCCATACATTTGGATGAAATACAAAGAATAAATACTGTAATGATGACAATCTATCGTTATTTTATGTATTTTTATGTATTCTTTTATTGTTTTCAAGCATTGAATGTAAAATCAATTTCAATAATTTTGTGTAAAATTGGGTCGAAATTCTCGATAATTTTTTGCAAAACTTTCAAATTTCAAATAATTATTTCTGAAATATATTTGTATGCCAGGACACCTTTTTTTTATGTTTATCGATTAGGAAAAGTCATGTAGCTGTAGATTGTAAATTTTTCTGAAAAAAAATACACAAAAAAAATTCAAAAAAAAAAACAAAGTTACGACCACCCTTTTGGGCCCCTTTTTAAGTGCTTGGTTCTTTGTTCAATTTCTAATAAACTAAACACGTTTGTCAAACAAAACTCTGTGTAAAAAAAATTTAAGGACCATACTTACGAATAAAAAAAGAATGAAAGCCACTTGAAGCACAGTTTTCTCAGAATCATGGCATGAACTTAACCTTTTTTTGGCGGTCGGCGGTCGGGTCGCCGAAATGAGTCGTATTTTGAAAAGCTTGTAAATAAAAAAAAATGTATGACGAGTTGTATTGTGTCTGTTGAACATTGTGAAATAGGATGTATTTAAAAAACTAAAAAAAAAAAAATTTGGAATTTTACATTTTTTTTTTTTTTTTTACAAATTTTGTAGAGAAAACTGGTGAAAAATTACAAATTCTTTTTTCTAATAGAAATTTGTAATACATTACAAGGCAGAACTGGTCTTATCTATCATTTTATCATTAGCTTGTTTCTTAAGTCCGGACGACATATACAGAGTGTGACGTAAATAGTGGTCCAACCGTCAGGGTGTGATAGAACAGGTGCCCCACTATTAGTCCATTGAAATGTTACAATTTAGGGACCGAATATTGCATTTCTTAGAGAACGCAATTTTATTTTTGGGACATGTGTGGGGGGGGGGTTCAATAGAAGCTTAACCTCAAGTTTGTGGGGTCGCCACCCTTGTCCCCCGGCCGCAATCTTAAAAAGGGGTGAAAACACTTTTTTCCCAATATCTCGGAAACTATGAGTCTTACAAAAAATTTGTGATAACATAATTTGTACCAAATTGTTTTGCCTACAAATATGTTAAACAAATTTATGCCCTAAATTAAAAATTAAAGAATTTATAAACAAAAAATTGAAAATAAAATTATAAAAAATTTCTTTTCTGCCCTGTGGCGTTTTCTTTTAATTTCTCTTAAAAAATCATCTACAAGATTAGTCTAAGGTATTTTTTTGTAAAATGTATAAAAAAAAGTTATAGAGCAAGTCTCAGTCTCGTTGCGTTAGCGGCGATGTAATGACGCGTTCGCCGATCGGTGACACATCGTAGTGTGAAAATAAAGTAAAAAAATGTCGGTAAATACAGTGAAGTGCAACAGTTGCAATGTTGTTATTAACGAGTTGTTGGCGTTTCTACGTCATGTATTGGATTTTATGGATGAAGAAAGTGTGCATCAAGTGTGTACTACTTCTTTTACGGGAACAGAGATAGTGCAGGCTAAGACATTGCTGTTTGAATCAATACCAAGCGGCAAGAAGATGCCGATTCGAAGAAAAGACAGCAAGAAGAAGATGTCTCGAGACCTAGACGACATGATTTGTTTGTTGAAGGGAACCGATCCTGAGCTTTACCCGATATTTGTGGCTAAGGATCTTCATAAACTACCACCGGTGTCTTTTGATCACGTGGATGCCACTACATTATTAAAGGATATCATAAAGCTGCAAAATAAGGTCAGTCTTCTTGAGGAAAAAGCTGTCTCCATGGAACAGCTAGAAATATTCAAACGAGAAATGGAGGATAGAATGAAGTACTCGTCGTTAATTGGTGACTCTGTGACGAAAGCAAACGTAAATACTATGAGAGGGTCAAATTTACAGAATAGTTTTATAATGGATAGTGGGCCTGTGGGCTTAGAATATGTTAGTATAAAACAACATCAAAAACCAGCTGATTCAAATGTCAACGGCCGGTATGTAAAAAATACGTCACTATCACCTGATCGTTGCATAAATACCTACATATCCGTCTCGCAAGAAGAACAAAAAGAGACAGAAATTCGTACGCACGATCGTGAGGGAGAAAGACATAGTACCAATAAAACGAGTGCGAGTGAGACGGAGCATTTGGTGATGGAACGCCAAGACCCGATTTTGACGCGAACTAGTACGTCCCCTACTAATGGACATCGAGCTGAGTTTGTAATGGCGGAATCACGACAGTCAGTGTTGAGCGAGGCAGGGACCGCAGTCTCGTCGCCAGACGCGATAAAACGTGCGAGTACGTGTCAGAAAAAAGTGAGATGAGAACCAGTGATAGCAAGTGTGCACTCAGAGTTACAGGGGGTGCAAAATGAAAGTAATTTGTTGCAAGGACATAATAAGTGTGCTTCAGTGTCCCGCTCACGCGAGTCGCCGGCGCGGGAGCATCTCTTTCCGTCGCATTCGCACGCGCCGCCGGGTGACTACGCAGGAGCCGTGCAAAGTGCATTGAGTAAGCGCGTGGAGGCGACAACTGCGGTTTCGACGTATACTGACGCCTCTTCAGCTGATAAACCGAGGCATTTAGCGCGTTTATTGAGTAAAGATGAAGAATGGCAAACTATTCAGAGGAAAAGGTACAGAAATCGATTTATAGGAAAGAAAGGAACGTGTTCTGACGTGTTTGGGGGATTCAAAGCTGCAGATACGATGATACCACTTTTTATAACTAATGTACACCAGGAAACATCAGAAACAGATATAGTATCCTACATAAAGAATAAAACGAATGTTGATGTTACGCTGCACAAAATGAACGCGAAGCATCACAAGGAGTATAGCTCGTATAAAATGTTCGTACCTAAACACAAGATGAGTATGTTTATGGAGAGTGACCTATGGCCAGATGGAATAACGTTTCGCCGCTTTGTTGGATTTCGTATACGTGAAACGGGCAGAGAGAACTCTGTTAATGGCTCACCAAAATAAAAGTTAATGGACAGAAATAGTAAAACAAATTTTGTAACTTTCAATTGTAAGTCCTTTACGGGGTCTATCGACTGTGTGAGAACGCTTGGTCAGGGGGCGGATGTGATTGCGTTACAAGAGACTTGGTTGCTACCACACGAAACTTCGGAGCTCAGTCAAGTTAGTAGTGAATTTAGCTTTTGTGGTAAGTCGGCAGTGGATACTTCAAGTGGTGTTCTGCGTGGGCGGCCGTATGGTGGCGTTGCGCTATTATGGAGAAACAGTAAGTTTAATTGTGTATCTATAGTAGATTGTCACAGTGATAGAATTATTGCTATAAAAATTACGGAGTCGAGACGCTCAATATTGATCTTTTCCATATATATGCCTACAGACTCGCCCGATAACTTAGTAGAATTTGTACAGTGCTCAAGCGAAATTTCGGCAATAGTGGAAAATAGTAGTGTTGAATCCGTGTTTATTTTGGGGGATTTTAATGCCCATCCGGGAGAACGGTTTGGCAAAGAATTGTGTAGTTTTTGTAGGGAACAAAAGTGGACATGTGTTGACCAGGACATGCTGGGTTTAGATTCTGACGCCTATACGTTTGTTTGTCAAGTGCACGGAAGTTGTCGGTGGCTAGACCACTGTATAGTCAGTGAGGCCGTACTTAAATCTGTGGTTTCGGTGAAAATACATTATGATGTGCGCTGGTCAGACCACTTTCCGTTAGAAATAGTGTGTAATTTAGCTACTGTTAGCAGGACTACCGGGGCGCCGGGTGCTAGGCTTGATAAAGTTGTATGGGGAGAGCGAGATTTGGACCAAATAGAAATGTATACCAAATATTGCTCTGACAAATTGCGAGAAATAGATTTTCCACGGGAGTTTCGGGGGTGCTGTGATAACGTGTGTGCTAACAAGGCGATAGAGCATACTGCGTCGTTGGACTCGCTGTACCGTGACATTGTAACAGTATTGCGGGAGGCCGCTGTGGTGAGTTAAGGTAGTCGCCAGGGGCGGAGTGGGTCTCACCGTGGACGTCAGATTGCAGGGTGGAACAAATATGTAAGCGGCGCTCACAGGAACGCTAGGCAAAAGTTTTTGAATTGGGTGTGGTGTGGTAGGCCTAGGCAGGGCAGGGTCTATTATGACATGTGTGAATCCAGAAATTATTTCAAAAAGAAACTGAAATACTGCCAAAATAACCAGGACCAAATTAAAATGGACATTCTTACGGTTAAACATAGAAATAAAGATTTCCGAGGTTTTTGGCAAAAGACTAAGAAGCTTAGTCCTAGACCAGCGAGCCCAGGGACATTGCAAATATGTTCAAGCGCTACTTCCAGGTGGAACCAACACTTGAAACGGAAAAGAACAGGGATGTTGAGGACGTTGTGTCCGGGGTGCCGGAACGTATCTCAGCAAAGTACATTGCCCTAATAATAAAAGATATGAAGAGAGGCAAATCGCCTGGGCACGACGGCCTCAGCATTGAACATTTTCAGTATGCGGGTTCACATCTTCCGAGGCTCTTGGGGATCTTTTTTACACTCTGTATTCGGCACTCGTATCTGCCAGGGGAGCTGGTGAGATCGGTCGTGGTTCCGATAATTAAAAATAAAACGGGTGATATCTCCGACAAGCGCAACTATCGACCGATTTCATTAGCTACAGTTACGGCTAAGGTGCTTGACGGTGTCCTGGAGAGACAACTTGGGAAATATCTCCACCTACACTGTGCCCAGTTTGGTTTTAGACCTGGGTTGTCGACTGAATGTGCCATTCTGTCTCTGAAGCACATCGTCGGGTACTATACAGGTCGCAGAACTCACGTGTATGCTGCCTTTCTTGATCTCTCCAAGGCGTTTGACAGGGTTAGATACGATCTGATGTGGACCAAATTAAGGGAAGCTGGGGTTCCCGGAGAGCTAATCAACATTTTCAGGTATTGGTACGGACACCAGACTAACCGTGTCAAATGGCTTGAGGAATTTTCCGAGGAGTATGGATTGGAGTGCGGAGTGAGACAGGGGGGGCTGACTTCTCCTTCGCTCTTTAATCTTTACGTCAACCAGTTGATCGTGGGGTTGAGCAAGACGGGTGTCGGCTGCTACATTGACGGCCAGTGCGTCAACAGCATTAGTTATGCAGACGACATGGTCTTGCTCAGCCCTTCCATATCGGGGCTGCGGAAGTTAGTCAGGGAGTGTGAGGAGTATGCGAACGAGCATGGTCTGGTATACAATTCTGATAAGAGCGAAATGTTAATATTTAGGTGTAAAAGTCGTAGGAGTGATGAGGTACCACCCGTGCTTCTTGGTAGCACTGCTCTTAAAAGAGTGAAGCAGGTCAAGTACTTGGGCCATGTGGTAACCGAGGACTTGAAAGACGATGCGGATATTGAAAGGGAAAGGAGAGCGATGGCGGTCCGCTGTAATATGTTGGCTCGTAGATTTGCACGATGTAGCACAGAGGTAAAAATAACACTTTTTAAAGCCTTCTGCCAAACATTATACACTTGTAGTCTGTGGGTCAATTATACGCAGCGGGCCTTCAACGCGCTCCGAGTACAATATAATAATGCCTTCAGAATGTTGTTGGGGCTCCCTCGATACTGCAGTGCATCCGCGATGTTTGCGCATGCGCAGACAGACGGATTTCACGTTGTGATACGGAGTCGCATCGCGTCAATTTTGAAACGAGTGCGGGGGAGCGACAACAGCATTTTGAGAGCCATCGCTCAGAAACCGAACTGCCCTATTTTGCGACACTGGGTGAGAGTTCATACGCTTGTGCCTGGAGTCCCTGAAAGTGGGAGATATATAAATTGAATAGGATAGTTTTACATCATTTGAAATGAATGGCATGGTTGGGGTGTAAGTGTGTAACTATTGAAATGTACTAAATTGACTATACCTACCTACCTAAGATTCTTACAGTTTTAATTAAATTTTGTCACGAAAATGTGATTTTAAAAAGTATTTTTTTTTTATGAGTAATTTTAATGTTATTTTTTTTTTTTGTTTCGATATTTTTCATTTCATTTAGGTATGGCATTTGATTTGATATATTTATTTATTTTTATTTAATTTAATTTGTTTAATTTGATATTTTTCACTTAATATAATTTATCTAATTTAATATTTTTCATTAATTTATGTAATTTGATTTGATAATTTTCATTTAATTTAATTTGTATAATTTGATAGTTTTCATTTGATGTCATTTATATAATTTAATATTTTTCATTTAATTTACATAATTTGATTTCTTATTTTTCATTTAATTTATGTAATTTGATTTGTTATTTTCATTTAATTTAATTTGTGTAATTTGATATTTTTATTTAATTTAATTTAATATTTTTCATTTAATTTATATAATTTAGTTTCCATTTCAATTTTCATCGCATCTAGCTATTAGGTTACTACTAACATAGAATAAGTGTACTAACAAGCTATGGATTTTTGTATCCGAAATAAAAAGTATTATTATTATTATTTCTCTTTATTTTAAAATACAACATATAAATTACATTTTTAAATATACGTATAAAAAATATACATTTAAAAATATAAAAAATAGTACCCCACCGGCATCGGGTACAGGGACCAAGCTACCGGTGGTCAGGACTTCAGAGACAGGAACCTCCTCACAATACGTGCCGTGTTTAGAAGAACCGCCTTCTGCATCAAGCCCTTGACCCAACTGCCCACCGCAAGCCTCTTAAGGTGTTGGTCGAGGCTTTTGGCTATTAGTCCATGCACAGAGATCACTATCGGCACAATAATAGCTGAGTCAATACTCCACATGTCCACAATCTCGTGGGCCAAGTCCAAATACTTAGCTTGTTTATCTATCTCAGCCTTCACGAGATTGTCGTCATGTGGAATAGTGATATCAATTATTATTGCAAGGCGCTCTAGCCGATCTATTATCACTATGTCAGGTCTATTTGCAATAATAGTCCTGTCAGTGATAATAGATCGGTCCCAGTACAAAGTGATATGGTCACTTTCGAGAACTGGGTCAGGCACATATCTATAATACGGTACCTCTGATTCTATAAGGTTATACTTTAAAGCAAGTTGTTGATGGATAATCCTAGCTACTTGATTGTGTCTATGCAAATACTCACTATTGGCTAGACTAGAACAACCGGAAATAATATGCCTAAGGGATTCTCCGGGACGGTGACATGCCCGACATATGTCAACCGTACCATCCTTCAGGATATACTTTCGGTAATTATTAGTCATCACCACTTCATCAGTAATTGCAAAAACAAAACCTTCGGTTTCTCCGAAGAGGTCACCGAATCGCAGCCAGGATACAGAAGATATTCAATCTAAATCTGGCCTATGTAGGGCCCGATAAAACCGACCATGCAACTCCTTTCTCATCCATATATCCTTACGATCATTGAGACTCTGTATCACAGGTTTATGCCAATTCTCTTTAGCCAGAGCAAGCGGGGTAAGTCCGTTGTCAACTGCAACCACTTCACGATGCACATCCGCGTCAGCGTGAAGGAAATATTCCCTGAGGTTGCACACCTCACGGTTATGGAGGGTCTTGGCATTAAGTAAACCACGACCCCCGCACTTCCGCGGTATGTACAACCTCATCACTGATGAACGCGGATGATGCATTCGGTACGTGGTGAGTAACGTACGGACTTTCCTATCCAGGGCTTCAAGTTCCGTCTGAGTCCACCTGAGTATGCCAAAGGAGTACATCAAAACTGGCATGACCCAATCGTTATAGGCGCGCACCTAGTTACCACCTGATAAAAGACTTTTTAGTACTTTTTTCAAGCGGCCAAAGAAGCGCTCCTTCAACGATTGTTTCATACCAACTTCGCAGATGCCTAACGCCTGCGACATACTCAGGTATTTATATGTTTCGGTCGCGGAAAGACATCCAAGTTGTGTAGAATCTGAAAGTTCTACACCTTCAGATTCTATTATCCCGCCTCTATGTACATGCATGACCGCACATTTGTCAACACCAAACTCCATCCTGATAGAATTACTAAAAACTTCTGTTATCTTTAGTAATTCCGTCAGTTGCAGCTTGTTGGATGCAAATAGCTTCAAGTCATCCATGTAAAGGAGGTGGGATATAACTTGGCCATCTTTTCGCAACCGATAGCCTAACCCTGAATTCTCTAAGATAGTGCTCAGAGGATTCAGGGCTAGGCAAAACCATAATGGACTGAGACTGTCACCCTGGAATATACCCCGCTCAATCCTTATAGGCACGCTATTCCCACAAGCCTGTCGACATCCTGGATAGCACAAGACCGTCTTCCATTGACCCATACATGCCTTAATGAAGGCACATAGAGTTGTATCAATTTTGTACAACTCCAGTACCCTCAAAAGCCATGTATGCGGCACGGAGTCAAAAGCTTTCCTGTAGTCTATCCAACATGTCGCCAGGTTCTTGCGGTTACGGCGTGTCTGTTGGCTAATGGCCATATCAATTATTAGGAGCTCTTTAGTGCCACGAGACCCACTTCTACATCCATTCTGAGCGGTAGACAAGATGGAATTGTCAATTAAGTGCGACGATATTTTCCCTCTCAGAATAGATGTTAGAAGTTTATAAATGGTAGAAAGACACGTGATTGGTCTATAATTTTTAGGATCAGTGGCACTACCAGACTTAAACAAAAGATGGGTCACACCAGTAGTGGCGAAATCTGGCAACGACCCTGACTCTAGGCATGATTCGAATTGAGATGCCAAACGTTCATGTGAGCTCTTAAACCATTTGAGCCAAAAGTTGTGCAATCCGTCTGGCCCCGCCGACTTCCAATTCGGCAGTAGACGGACTGCACTAGAAACATTATTTGGTGTTATAGTTATTGGCTCCATGATTCTAATGGGCTCACATAAACGTTCAACATCTCGCATCCAACCACCCTCAGTGTGACCAACGGGCATCGACCAGATGTTGCGCCAGAATGAAGTAGTGGCATCATCATCTGGTCGATGCACCTTGTTCCCACCTGAGTCAGGACGCTCCCAATCTCTGTAGACCCATCTTTTGTCTCTCTGGAATGTGCGATTTTGAGAATACCGATCTACTGTTTTTTTGTATCTACGTACACGATTTGCCCACGCATAAATTTTCTGCTTCAGGTAGTCTATGCGTTCTGTGACTCGGGCCATAAAATCTCGTGGTCTGATGTTAGTCCCCGAGAATGCCCGGGTCACAAATCGCATGACTCTGGGGCGGGTATTACCCGACCTGAAGCAAATAAGCTTGCCAATGAGTGCCCTAGTCTCAGAAATACGACGCTCAATTCTAACTTGCCAAGCCGGCACTGCTGGTTTAGGTCGTATAACAATGTTATCATTCAGAAATGTAACATTTGCTATACGACAAGCTGCAACGGCTCCGCAATACAGAACTGAGTGTGTATCAGTGAGATCTTCGCTATTATCGAAATAAGCCGATAATAGCGAATCCAGGGCACACACTAGAGCTATATTTTTTCTATGTGTGGGCAAACGTGGCAGACGTGGCCTAAATTGTGCTGGCATAGATCGATATTCTCGCATGGCACACTCCAAAGCACTCCTTAATAACTGCTCATTGTAATGGGTACTTACGTTTGTAGCACTGGTATTCATCACATCATCGCTACCGTTATTTAATTGTATAACAGGAGCTGAAGTTTGTGTCTCAGGTAGCGATGATGTTGATGGTGGACCAAGACTGCTACACACGTCCGAACGTAGCCTCTCAAGTACGGTAGCATCCTACAGATGACATCGTTGTATGGCCCGCACTTGATCCGATAGACGCTGCGCTGACACGTTGACTGATGGTTCAAGTTCCTGAAACAGAGGTAGCAATCTCACACGATACGCAGTGAGGTTAATTCCCCCCTCTGTAGCCATGAAATATGCCCGCATGACGTTCTCATTCAATGAATTAGACCATCGCATGCGGTGCACATCACCACCGGAGGCGTGGGCCCTATTCGAAGCCGGTGGGCCTCGGGGTCCCAAGCGAGACGGTGGCCGGCCTCTCCCCGGCCGACGTACGGGTGTTGGCGACGTCGGCGGAGAGAAATACTCATCACTTGACGATGAACTCGACGCCTCTGCGATTCCCCTTGGCGCTGGAACACATTCAAGAGAAAGAGAGGCGGAGCTGAGTGATGAGTCCGGAGGTGTTAGGCGTGCTGCTCGTGTTTTGGATCTTGTCAACATTTATTTTATTATGTATCTGATTTCATTATTATTATTATAAAAAAAGAAATTTTTTATATAAAATTTTGTAAAAATTTTGTAAAATTTTTTGTTAAGTTATATACACATTTGTAGGCAAAACAATATGCTACAAATTATGCCTCTACAATTTTTTTGTAAGACTCATAGTTTTCGAAATATTGCGAAAAAAGTGTTTTTTTCCCCCCTCTTTTCAAGATGGCGGCCGGGGGACAAGGGTGGCGACCCCACAAACTTGAGGTTAAGCTTCTATTGACCCCCCACACATGTCCCGAAAATAAAATTGCGTCCTCTAATAAATGCAAAGCTCATGTAACATTTCAATGGACTATATATATTATAACATACTGCAATTTCATCCAAAGGAGATTGCCCATTATTTAATGGGCCGCCGTTTCGTAACAAATAATTTTGTATGACAGCGAAAATTTGATATTAAATTGGATAGATATCGTACTTTCATAGGAAATAAAAAATATTGTCTTATTTTGTGGGGTTTTCTCTCATTCTTCGTTTTGCTGTTCAAATTAGAGGTTAGTTTCGAAGCAAATGTCCATCAATCCGTCAAATCAATTTTGTCCAGAAAGGGCTAATCGTTACATGGATGAACATGGATTTAATTCAAATAAGATAGAAGTAATAGTTCCAACACTAATAAATAACCCTGAAAATGTAATACCTACCTAGTTACCTATACATTAATGTTTATATGTTATCTCTATTTAATGCATGTTCGCACCCGGTTCATCTAGTTGTGATAAAACTTTGTCAACCTACCTAACCTAACACCATAGCTTGCACTTGCGTGAAAGTCATAGACATAATTTGAACCCGGCAGGTAGCACTGCAATCTGGGTATAGGACTGTGCCGTGCGAAGCCGGGGTGGGTCAGCTAGTACTTATTAGGTTATGCAGGTTTATGTAGGAAGAAGAAAATGAAAATGCTAGAATATATTTAAGCAAGTTTTATTCATCTAAGATGCCTATGTCATCACCCTCATATTCATGAAATATGTTGTCCAAAAATGCAGCTGGCGGTTCAAAGTATCTAAATCGAGCCCAACTTAGGTACCAAAATGTAGTCAGAATGTGGCCACAGCCCAGCATCCCATCGTACGACAGCCTACCAAACAATAATTGTTTGGTAGGCTTTCGTACGGTGGGATGCTCTGCCATTTTCACATTGATGAAAAATACAAATCCGTGAAGTCGCAGCAGCCCTTTTGTATATATTTGACGATGTATTAGGAATATGTACAACATTTGGAACATGGTACACCTGATATGTGGGTTGTGGTGGTGGTGTAGGTATAGGCCTTAAGGGAGTAGCAGATTGTGAAACACTGTCTAACTGGTGTCTTGAAGTTGTGAGGACTTCCATATTCTCATGTGGTGTAACAGCACCTTCATGTATAACCTGCTGCCGCCTACTCTGATCGTACTGGCAAACTTTTTGAAGTCTGTGAACCTGTAAGCAAAGATAATAAAGGTAAAACCGACTTTAATTTATGTCATTTAAAAAAGGCTCTGAAAAGGTGTTCCGTTAATATTAACTAAGGTTATTTTACTGCATTTTATCTGCAACTAGAGGACGTCACGCGGTTTCATCCACTTAGCCCCCGTTTCCATGAAAATACGGAAATAATATATATAACCTATGTTCGCCGGGAGAATGTAGCTTCCCAATAGTAAAAGATGTTTTCAAATCGGTTCAGTAGTTTCAGAGCCTATTCGATGGAAACAGACAAACAATCAAATCTTTTCTCTTTATAATATTATTATAGATTATAAATGTCACAGACTTGAAGAATGCTGTGAAAGAATGCCTTGAGACATAGTATTATTAAAAGTATATTTACCTGTTGATTAGGAATACATGACATGATGAGATTTCCTTCAGGGCTATAAATTATCACTTTATGCGTCTTAGCTCTCAGTATGGAAGACCCACAGGCTAAGCACACTTGCTGATGTCCATAAGCTCGTACGGCTGCTGATGAGCTTTGAGATGCTCTTTGAAATATTACAAAACATTCTTGACAAAGAAAATCCTCCACCGATATCTGCAAATAAATAAAATAAAATTATATACCTACTAGCCTAATATTTTCTGGTATGATATTGATTGGGAAAAATCTACTTTATTGTAACACATCACTGATATGGAAAACACAAGATCAGGTAAAAACCTTTAGCACAATTGGTTATGCTTCATTATGTATTTACTTAACCATTTGAACATAACTTATTTACTATTACAAATACATTTCAAGTATGTTACAAGTACAGAAAACAAAACTTAATTGAATAAGATATAGGTACTAACCACTTCTGGATCAATCCAGGATCGTAAAATTCGAATCATGACATCTGTAGCCTCCACGACTCGATGTCGAGGCAGAGCATGTACCAAAGATAGTGAACAATTCACATACCGTGGCATTTTTATCTAATCTACTGCAAAACCGCACATTCGACACCGAAAAGACTTTTTGTTCAAAAGTTTTCAATTTTTGACAGTTCGTATTATGCCGCACATTGATATTTGCGAATGGCGGCCATCTTCGTCACGTCAGTCTGCGGTGCGTAAAAAGATTACACCACGAATTATATCAAAGTTTAAACGCCACAAAATATATTATTCGAGTGAATGAAAAGATTGTTAAAAAAATATGAAATGATTTATCAATTTACTTAGGTAGCTATACACTTTTTACTAAGGTTTTTCAAAAAGAAACGAAGCCTGGGCGTTCTCCTTTACCCAAGGGTTACAGAAAAAAAAAAACTTTTTTTAAAAAATCGTCCTTATTTTGTTAAGTTGGCTGTGTAATCCACAGCCAACTAGGGAAACCGCTATTTCTGATTTCTGTTTTTTCTATCTTAAAGCTAAATACATAACGCACCTTGATTTCGAAACCGTTACAAAACGAAATTTTTACGAAATCGAGTTAATAACGCCATCTATTTTAAATCGTCAGGAACTACCGAATGAATTTGACAGTTTATTTAATACCTCAATATTACGGTAGATAGCTCTAAACTAAAACGTTACTAAATGAAAATGTTAAACAAATGCTAATGACATAACCGTTATTAAACCAGTTGTCACTGGTCATTTGAGGAGTCGACGTACAAGTTTATAATAAAAGTGTAACAATTGATATAGGTTCAAGGTTTACACGGGCTGGTTTCCACAACTCGACGTCATTTAATGCGCCTATTTTGCGTGAGGGGTTGTGGTATGGCTATTGCCATCCCAGTTCCTCCAGGAAGTCTAGCAGACTCTTCACGTTGCTGACGACTTCCTGGAGCGACCTCGGTGTGCCGAGGTGTGTAGCCCTGTATCTTGCCAGTTCCAGGCATTCCATAAGAATGTGACTGGCAGTTTCGTCCGTCTCCATGCAGGCTCTGCAAAGGGGGCTGTCTGTGACTTCTAAATTAAAGAGATGTTTATTAAGTGGACTGTGACCTGTAACTATAACTGTTATTATACTTATCTTAGTCCTGTTTAGCTGCAGAATTTTGCGAGAGAATCTGGTGTTGATTGTCGGCAATGCCTCTCTCGCCTGTCTGCATGTATCAAGGCCGGTCCAGTAGTCCTGGTGCTGGCTCCTTGTCTGCTGTTTTAACAGGTTTCGTACCCATCCAGATGGGAGGGGCAGAATAGGTTCCGGGCCCATTGCTATCAGCGATGAGCCTCTTCTTGCCAGCTCGTCCGCTGCGTCATTACCTCGTGAGCCACTGTGTCCTTTTATCCATTGTAGGGTAACATTGTTCTTTACGCATATATCCATCAGACCTTTGTGGCACTCCATGATAAGGCCTGACGTTATTGTATGGCTTTGTAACGCCTGTAGGACCGATCTACTGTCAGTTAGTATCCTGATGCACTGATTCTGTACAGTCCTGGCTTTGATAGCCTCAGTCGCCTTAATTATGCCCATGCACTCCGCCTGGTATACTGTGCCATGGGTGCCTAGGGGTGTTGCGATATTAATGTTCAGGTCCTCCGAGAAGGTTCCTGCTCCAGTACCCAGCCTCGTCTTGGATCCATCCGTAAATATCCTCAACTCCCTGATATTGAGTCCCTCTTGGGGGCACTCATGTAGTTGTATTTTGTACTTTTTGTCGAACAGAAACTGCTTTGGTATTGTGTCGGTAAAAAACAATTGATATAAGAACGGTTCACTTTCTCGTTAAGCTATATTATTTACTTATTTTTTATACTATAAAGTGTGTTTTTTGTTTAGTCACAGTTTTTAACTTAAAATCTGTATTTTATTTGTTTCAAATTTAGAACTAAAACCGTTACCTTTTGTATAAAATCCTTATAATAAAGATTCTAGATAAAAGTATGACATAAATATTTAGTTTAAAATAGTGATTATTGGTTTAGTATAGTTCTTGACTAACTTTATTCTCATGTTTACGCTTAGGATTATTACAATAAGTATACAAATAATAAGTATAAAACAAATTAAAAGATTTATAAATGACTGTTTAGTTTCATATTGTTATATTATTTTTATTTAAAATTTGATAATTATTAAACAGTTGTATAGTATAAGTGTGTAATAAAAAGTCGTTTTTTTTTAAGGTGAGGGTATATCCATCATGGATGTTATGCCGGACTCCGACCGACTAAAAACCTAACGTAACGCCTAACAGCCTATGGTTGGGAGCCCCGGGTAAGCCCTCGGAAGGATGTCCCAGGACTCCCAACAGACCTACGGCCACCACTGCAGCCTCGCCCAGGGGGCGGTTCGGGTGCTATCCCGCGTCTTTGGGGGGTTTCGGGTGTGATCCCGCTTCTAAGGGGGGGGGGGTGCGGGAATCCCTCACGTCACGCTGCCGTCATATGCCTACTGCTGTAAGGACGGTGAGTTGCCCTCTCACCGTCCTCAGGCCCCCGATCATAGAGGCCGAAAGTCTTCGGCGAAGACATGACGACGGCGCCCAGGTTGCCGATTGCGGAACTCGAGTGGGAGAGATCTCTCGCGTTCCCGCCCCGCCGCCTCTTTCATGAGCATGACCTGCTCGCAGAAAGAGGCGGCGCGGGATCACTTACTCCCGCTGGAGATCATGGCTCGCACCATGGTTGCTCTCGAGCGAGAGAGTGGAGTGTCCACGTCCAGACCCAGTACGAGGACCTGGTGCTGTTGCACCCACGCCGTGCACTCCACCAGCGTGTGGGTCGCTGTGTCATCGCTGCGATCCTCGCAGTGCTGACACTCGGCCGTGGTTTCCCGGTGTCTTCGCCATAGATACCTAACGAAACTACCGTGTCCGGCAAGCATCTGTGACAACCACCGTGTCTCCTCTCCAGCCACTCGTCCATGACCGGTCTGACGGCCGCGATTGTGGCGAATTCACCCTTTGGTTGCTCAAGTCGCACCTTCCAAGTCTCCACGGTTTTCTGGTGGAGCAGGGACCGCTGGGCCTTGGTTTCTCGATACGCAGGCCTATGGCTCCACTCCAGCGCCTCCTTGCGCCATCTAAATAGTGTCGCAAGGGCTCTCGCTTCCAGGTCCCATGGAGGGGTCCCGGCTAGGAGACATGCTGCCTCACCTGAGATCGTGCGGTATCCCCTTATCACCCTGACGGCTATTGCCCTCTGCGGGCTCAGCAATCTAGCCACGTTGCTGGCCGTCAGGATCATCGCCCATACGGGGGCCCCATATGGGCCATACTTCGCACGATCCCCAGGTACAGTCTCCTGTAGGGAGCGTAGGGTCCCCTGATGTTGGGCATCAATGCCCCCATCAGTTTTGGGACCAAACTTCGGAAGTGATGTCCGATGTTCCACCAGCCATCGAGTACGAGCCCCAGATACTTCATCGAGAACTCGATGCCGATGCTGACGCCCCCTACCTGTAGGCTGAATCCCGCAGGTGGCCCCATCCGAATAGGAAGTCGTTTTCTGTTGATTGTTATTCAAAATAAATAAGTAAATACTGTGATTGTAGGCTTCAATTAAATCATAATTATTAGAGGAAGAAGAAAGAGTTATTTGCCATTTATAAATTGTTCTTCTTATGTTCGTTTAATAAATAGTGATTTTAACTATTACCTTTTATTTTATCCGTGTAAATATATTTTACACTCATTATTCTGTCATTTAAAATAGCTAGAATTTTATTTTTTACATAGTAACATTCAATTCATACTAACATTACAATATTCAATGATAATTGAAAACAAAAATTATTGCAAAAGTGTTACTATAAAAATTAAAATTATTATAAATCAGTAATTATTAAAATTATCTAATTATGTGCCTTCACATCTTGAAAAGGAACCAATAATTTAATAAGTAATCTTAGGCATAGCTCATAAAAGTTCATAACTTTTTCATAATGAGGTATTTAATAGGCCAAAAATCTTAAATTGCTTCTCCTGTAAAATTTAGTTATTTTGTTTAGTAACGGTTTCGAAATGAAGGTGCGATAAGCTATCAAAAATAATATAGTTTATTAAATTCCACCACAAACGTTTCAAATTAAAATAAGTTCATCTCAATTTTCTCTCGAATTTTAAGGTATCATTAAAATTGTTCTGAGTTTTTTGTAAAAAAAATATGTACTACACTGTTGTTACCCAAACGTTTAAAAATATACTTATGTAATACTGATTTCAAAATGGTATCATAAAAGGATTTTCCATAAAAAGAAAATAAGAAAGACAGATGTTACAAATGCCTATAAGCTTGCGTAGAACTTCAGGCGACGAGCCGGGGTATGTATGTAAGTCTGGGATGATGTCTGTTGTCGCCGTCTTAGAAGCCTTGACGACAGGGACCTGTCTACGTTATGGGCACGAGTGGAGGTGTGGATTGCTAACCACATTCGGATTTACGCCTGCGTATACAGGTCTCACAGCGGTGATACGGACACAGTTCACCTTTTTGACCACCTGCAAATATCGAGCGATGAAATGATTGAGCAGTATCGCTCCGCAGAGATAAAGATTGTAAGGGGACTTCAATGGTCATCATGCTGACGAAAATTCAATTTCGTTGGCAGAACTGGTGAGCGGCTAGCGGGCTATCCCTCTAGAAGTCGCGAATTCTGGTCGCTGGCCAATGCTGCTGTGGGAAACTTATGCCGGTCGGGATTATCATCCTTTTTCTTAAACGTGAGGAAGGTAAGTCCTACAGGGATGCTATGCCCGATTCCTACCGACTAAAACCACACGTATCCTACCTAACAGCCTACAGTTGAAAGCCCCGGGTGGGGAGGATGTCCCAAGAACTCCCAACAGACCTACGCCTACCACTGCGGCTTCTCCTAGAGGGGTTCGAGTGCTATCCCGCGTCTAATAGAGGGTTGTTCGGTTTAATCCGATTCTTGGGGGGACATGACGACGGCGCGTGCGTGTATCTCTCACGTCACGTTGTCGTCTAGGGCCTGCTTCTGTAAGGATGGCGAGCAGCCGCCACACCACCTTCAAGCCCCCGGTCATGGAGGCCGATAGTCTTGGGCGAAAATACGTCTGCAACGCCGCTGTCGAGATTATGGCTCCTTGATTACTAGCCCTACATAACCCAGATAGCAGTCTGGCCCAGAGTACCGAGGGGAGAGCCGACCTTTTGGGTTCTCTTTTTACCTTTAACTCGACCATGAACGATGGAGGTGCTTTTCCGTATCACCTTGTATGGCACTTCCATGCCAGAAATTAAATTCAGCCAGCGGGACGTCAGACGGGAGCTTCATTACCTTGGCGCTCATTAGTCGACTGGGCCAGACGGTTTAGATTAGATTAGATTCTTTATTTGCATGAAATATGGTAACAAACATGGTGGTAACAATATTTTTGAGGCGGATACATATTTCACCTTACTACTACGGTATACCTGCGGTGGTACTTTAGCAGTGTTGTTCGAGTTGTTTCCGGTACTTACTCGTCTTTTCACGCTTTCATGTTCAATGAAACTAGTTTCGTGAAAGACGGCGCACGTGCCTCCTGTGCCCAAGAAGGATGACAGGACCGACCCGGCCCATTACAGGCCTATGGCAGTCTGTTCCCTTTTAATAATACACAGCCCCTGAGGTACCTTGAGGAACCTCAGGAGCTGTGTATCGTGATTACGGCGCTTGCAACAGTGACGAAATATCGGAAATACTCATCACATAGAGCAACGCGGACCATCCGCGGACTGGTGGCGTCTTGATCTATTCTGTCCTCCTTATTTTCCAAAAGTTCAAAAGTCACTCTTCTACAGACACAAATAAAAAACATAAAACCAGCCAAGTGCGATTCGGACTCGTGCACGATGGGTTCCGTTCCAAAAAACCGCAAAATATTCATCACATAGAGCAACGCGGTTTGTCGTCTGGGAGCCCCCTTAATCACCTCCTTTTTTTTATTTTAGTATTTGTATCTATAGTGGCAACAGAAATACATCATCTGTGAAAATTTCAGCTCTCTAGATATCACGGTTACTGAGATACAACCTCGTGACGGCCAGACAAGACAGACAGACAGAGGAACGGCGAAGTCTCATGAATACAGTTCCGTTTTTGGACCCTTTGGGTACGGAACCCTAAAAAGGTTAAAAAAAAATGACGCACGATAATGACATTGACTCACGTCATTGGTAGGTGTCGGGTCAATGATCGATTTCTAACATTTTTAAATATATTTTAATATCAATATATTGTTTTTTTTATAATCGTTATAATGGAAGTAATATACCAATATACGAAGATACGCGGCGAATTCGGTCGTCAGCCGATGTTTTGTGAGTATGGCCCTGAGCTCTGCGACACCATCCCTGTGCACGTGCCTGAGCACAAGCAGTACATTCTGCGGAACCCTGTCCACACAGGGGTGCAACACGGGCCTAACTTCTCGCAGCACGATATCAACACAATCCGGTGAGCGGTCATAGTTGTCATTGGTCTCTGGCACTGAGAGGTCATAGCGCTCGTCTCACGCCTGTCTGTTGCAGAGCGGAGTACGCGAACAGCGGCTGCAACCACGCCGAAGGCGGTTGGCCCAAGGATGTTAACGTGCACGACCCTGAGTCTACGCAGAGGTATCGCCGCAAGACGGAGAAAGAAGACAACTACGTGCACTGCGTCATGTCGCTCTCTGCGGTATGCAGTCATTTAGCTCCTTGATTGTTGTTGTCGTTTAACATTATAATAAATTATAATAAAATTTTATGTTCACAGCCAATGGAAAGTCTTATATTTCAAAACAACGCTATTGACATGTACAAAATTTATTACAACGACATGCCCAGACTGCCTGAGGTAGAGCGCATAAGCTGCCGAACAGTGAACGTATTTCGAGATGGTGGCGACGTCCCGTCTGCTCCACGTAGACCGATCTCCTCAATTTGCTGGCGACCAGATGGCGGTCACCAATTTGCAGTAACCTATGTAGACATGGACATTAACCGAAATTTACGTGCACCTATTAACGCATACATATGGGACTTGGAGAATGCAAACGCGCCAATTACGACTCTGACGCCGGAGAAGGCTCTGTTAGACCTCCAGTACAATCAGCGCAACCTGGACGTCCTGGCCGGCGGGCTGCTCAATGGACAGGTGGCGGTGTGGGACCGACGCACGCCCAGCGCCGCGCCCAGTGCGCAGTGCCCGCCGCACGTGGCGCACCGCGACTACGTGCGCCACGTGCGCTTCATCAACGCCAAGAGCGGCATGGAGTTCTTCTCGGGCGGGCCCGACGGCGCCTGCAAGTGGTGGGACATTCGCAACTTCAGCGAACCTACTGACGAAATGATCATTCAGTTTTGTTCCTCTTCCAACGAACACCCGACCATGGCGAAATCCCTGGGCATCAGCTGCTTAGAGTTCGAGGCTACTATCCCGACACGCTTTATGGTTGGCACTGAGAATGGAGCAATTGTCGCCGGTAATAGAAAAGGAAAAACTTCCACGGAAAAGATCCCTTACAAGGTATTTATGTTTCGCGAAGTTTCTTCATTTTACCGAAGACGCAAGGTGGTATCATTTGGTGACTAAATGTTTTCCAAATTACAATAGCATGCCTGCGCCAGTGACTCTTTCGGTGATAAGCGAGTGGCACCTATCAAGCCTTTTCAGATATGATAGCGCTTAGATTTTCATGATGCTCACGAGAGGTGAAGGTGCGTAACCTTTAGCTCTCGTGTGCATCATGAAAATCTGCTTCTATTTTTAAGGCTAACTGTCCCTTTACTTGTGCTAACGTTTGATTTATAACCAACGGCAGGGTATATGGTATTCATTTCAACTCGTTACCTCTACGCGTTCACAAGATAAAGGGTCTTGACAGACACCCGACAACAAAGTGATCCTTTAAGGTAGGCATAAAGCTCTAAACACAAACTTGATAGAAAAAAGTGTCGGAAATTGTCAATGAGGCTTTGTGTATTTTAGTATGACGCGCACCTCGGACCAGTGTGGACAGTGGAGCGGAACCCCAGCTTCCTGAAGAACTTCCTGTCGGTGGGCGACTGGACGGCGCGCGTGTGGAGCGAAGACTGCCGCGAGTCGGCCGTGCTGTGGTCGCCGCCGCACCGCCACCGCATCACGCACGGTGCCTGGAGCCCCACACGCCTGTCGCTCGCGCTGATCACGCAGGCGGACGGGCTGCTGGCGCTGTGGGACCTGCTGCGCAAGCAGACCGCGCCCGTGCTCACCATGCAAGTTTGCGACGAGCCACTGGTGCAGGTGGCGCCGCACGACCAGGTATCTGTTCCAAATGTATTACTTGCGGTATCGTAGTCTGAGTAAGTTTATACACAGCAGTCTTACGTTCCACAGGGCACACTGGTGGCTTGTGGCAGTTCCAAAGGAAACGTGTACATGCTAGAGCTCTCGGCCAGCCTGGCTCAGTCAGCGCGACACGACAAAGCATTGATGACGGCGGTAAGTGGTGCAACTTATGGGGAGAAATTTGTATATATAAATAAAATACTGGCCAAGAGCGAGTCGCCGTAAAAGGGTTCCGTACCAAAAATCTATATATATAAAAATCAATGCCCCTTTTCGTTGTAATTTTATAACTCAAGAACGGGCTCACCTATCCAAACCAAATTTTGAGGCTTTGTTCGGACTATTTAGTAGATGGTTTATGTGAAGTTTGCACAAAATCGGTTGAGCGGTTCTTCATTTATCACGTAAACGAAGTTGCGCGGGTCAGCGTCAACGAAGGGTCAACGAAAGTACTGTATAAAATCACGTTTATTGTATGTCAGCCCCCCTTAAATATTGTTATTTTTCGGATTTTAGTAGTTTTTGTTATAGCGGCAACAGAAATACCTACATGACAATGAAGCGCTCGTGGCCCCGCGGACTCAGTGTTCTGTAAACGATCACTGCAGTAAGCAACATTTACTATGGCCGGATATGGATGGGTGACCACCACGTGGACCACTTTGTGACATTTATTTACGAGCGTTTCCGAGCTTCGTAAGGCACGATAAGCCGTTGGTCCCGGTTGTCAATAAAATGACAGTCGTTAAGCCAAGTTGAAGGCCTTACGGGCGGCTTGAAAAATTTCAACTGTGGGTCGTCACAACCTGCGCCCGGGTCGGCAGCGCGTGTGTAGCGCCTCTGGTGTTGCAAACGTCTATAGGCTACGGTCACCAACCTTCCGGTGGGCCGTAAGCTTGTCTGCCACCCAAGTAGCATAAAAAAAAAATGAATTATGAAAATTTTGGTTCTCTAGCTATCACGATTCCTGAGATGCAGCCTCATGACAACCAGACAGACAGAGACAGTCAGACACACAGACAGGCGAAGTCTCATTAATAGGGTTCCGTTTTTTACCCTTTGGGTACAGAACCCTAATATTAGGTACTAAGATTCGACCCAAATTAAATGTTTAAAGTAAAGATGGATTTTCAACGAACACCTTATTTTAATAATTTATCATCAACTCTACTGTTCCCCGCGGCTTCGACCGCGTAGAAGTAGTTATCGCGTGAAATCATAACCCTCCCATTGGGCAGTCTGTTAAAAAGTAGCCTTTGTCCTTCCCAGGGCCTCGAACTATGTCTATATCAAATTTCATCTCAATCGTTCCAGCCGTTTAGGCGTGAAAGAGCAACAGACAGACAGACAGAGTTACTTTCGCATTTATAAACTTAGTAGAGATAGGGAAATTAGTAGGGATTATCAATCATTTATCATCAATATTACTTTCCACATTATAATAATTGCAGATGTTCGAACGTGAGGCGAAACGCGAGCGCATCTTGGAGGCGCGCCTGCGGGAGATCCGCCTGAAGATGCGCACGGGAGAGGAGGGCGAGCCGGTGCGCGTCGCCTCGCCCACCGAGGACGCCGCCGCGGGCGACAAGGACCTGCAGGAGGCCACCGCCGAGTACAACTCCGTCGTCAAGAAAGAATTGGCTTTGATTTAATTTGCCTATCCACATACAGGTGGCAGCCAGCCTGTAACAGTCCCCCTGATAAATGGTACTTAAGCATCAGCTACCCCAACAAAATTTTGAGTGTATTAGAGTTTTATTAGTAAGAACTGATGTTTTTGTTTGCCTTCATACCGTTGATAGCGGATGAACACTTATGACACGAATTAGGTATATTATGTAGATTATCCAGATGCGAACAGCCACTTACTTAAATGAGTACCGGCACAGAATACATATTAATTATAATACGTATTAGTAACATAGATTGCTGTAGGTATGTGTGTATATATTATGTATTCACAATCGCTCTCCGCGGTTGGCTCTATCGTAGGTAATGTTAGTTGTAGTCATACTGTATGTCTGTAGTCATACTTTAACCGTAACTTGATTTCACCTTCGATATTATGTCGAAGCACGCTTTTCTTAGCATTAATTTACTAGGTTATTTATTTAATTTTAATCAATTAAAGTTTAACAGTTCCTTGTAGGTATCGTTCGTTTTAGTTTCTTATTATTTCACTAATGGGGTAGTGGTCGATGCTAATTCATTATTCACTATCAATCCGCCGTTTTTCTATCAAATTAGTTGTATGAATCCTTTTTTTTTATTTCCTATTTTCCAAAACCGATACAAAAATGTTTTACGTAGATGAGCATAATCGATGTACTATAACTACCTAATCTAACGATAAATAGATACTGAATGGTGCAGAGTGATATACGTATGTTTTGTATTATCGGTATATCTTTTTACTTTTGATTTAAATATATTATTTCGAGTTTAACTGAATTTTACTGTAAACTAAACATCCCGTTTTCAGGCGTGTAGAACCAACCAAATCAGCATAGCACAGGTCATTGGTGGATATATTTTTTTTAATGTGTGTACATAAACTGTTAAATAAATAAATAAAAAAGATATAGACCTCTTGCAATAAAATTTTCGGCGCAAAACACGGGCTTTCCGCACCAGCACATCTGCGACCGTTTTAGCCCCTCGCTATGAAAAAGAGTGCACCGGGGCTTATGTATCAATACATTGATTACAGTTATTTTTTTAAATGTATCTTGAATGTACCGTCACAGCTGCTATTTTTTACCCACGACAGAACGGAGACGGTAATAAGCGTTTGGGTGGTGAGGATGTTTGTGTGTTTGTTTGTTTGTTTGTTTGTGCAAACACATATTGCTATTTTTCTCCAAAACTACTGGTCGGATTTTAATACAGTTTTCAGTTATAGGTTCAGGTTTGATTGGTGCATGTTTTTAGATAGGTGTCACGGTGACAACTTACTAGGGGGCGCTGCAGCGAACATTATTTGTGAAAATCAATGTTGCCACCGTTCTCAAAAACTACTAGTTCGATTTTGATATAGTTTTTCAGTTATGGGATTGGGTTTGATTGGTGCATGTTCTTAGATAAGTGCTACAGTGATACCTCACCAGGGGGCGCTGCAGCAAGCATTATTTGTGATGAAAAATCAATGTTGCCACTTTTCTCCTAAACTACTAGTCCGATTTTAATGCAGTTTACGGTTATGGGTCTGAAATTGATTGGTACAATTCTCGTGTGAGCCTGCTACTCGAGGACACGCATTGATCGCCGGTTACGTATAAAAAATAGATAGTCAAACTTTTTCAAAACATTTTATCTGTCTCAGTTCATGTGAAAAATGAAGAAGTGTGGAATTTGTAATGACAACGTTGGTGATGGAGTTCAGTGTAGTAACGGAAGCCGGCTGGCAGAAATTGGGAGTGGACCGAAGGTCAAAATGGAAATGCCCCAAATGTCGAGTTTCCTCTAATCAAGCCTACCAACTTTATTTGATGATATTGATGTTATTGATTTATAGTGCGTACTATAAAGGATGAGTTGTTCGATCTCAAAGCATCTTGTGACTTTTCCAGCAACAGACTAGATGAATTTCAATCTAAGCTCACTGAACTTGAGGGACGGACATCTGAGCTCGAGAACCTACGAGATACTGTTAACGTTCTGCAGGAAGATGTATCTAGTTTGAACCTGGACTTTGTCCATCATCTTAGATGCATGTTTGGTGCCCCCTTTGACATGTGCCCCAAGAGTACGTTATATATATAGTAAATGTGATTATGTTACCCTGAATAGCGATATTTCTGCAGTTGACTGGGAAACCGAGTTTAGTTCACGCACGGTTGATGGATCGGTGGAGTTTTTCAATCAAACCATAGCTAGCTTTCAAAATCAGCACATACCCCAAGATCGCAAAAGAAATATGATCAGTAAATATCCAGTTTGGTATGATGCCTGTCTCATTAGAACTATAAAAGAAAAATTTAAATATTTAAAAAAATACAAAAAGTACAGAAACATTTCGGACGAATTAACATACAGGTTATTGCGAGACCGAGTTAAAACTATGGAAGTTACATGTTACAAGAACTATATCGCCACTACAGAAAGTTCCATAAAAAACAACCCGAAGGCTTTTTGGACTTTTGTAAAGGCTCGCTATAATTCTAATGCAGTGTACCTAATATTCTTACTTATAACAACGAGTTTTTTTCTACCGGTGATTCGATTTGTGAAGCGTTTTCGACCTACTTCCACTCCACTTTCCTTAATCCCGTAGCTTCGAACGTACAGGGTACCTATTTAAATTCCCTATCCCGGTTTGAACAGACCTCTAATCAATCTCTTGGGGATATCTACCGCATACAAATTATCACCGATGAAGTTTCCAAAATTCTGCAGCAGTTGGATAGTGCGGGGCCTCACCTCCTTAGAAACTGTGCTGCTTCTATTTCGTTACCTATCTCAATTTTATTTAGGAAATCCCTGTCATCGTGTGTTGTTCCACTCACCTGGAAATCTGCTTACATAACGCCTGTTTATAAAAAAGGTCAAAAATGGATGTCACTATTTATAGGCCTATATCTAAACTTTGTATCTTGGCTAAGGTGTTCGAGAGGATAGTTTATAGTCAGGTCTATTCAGCCATATCAACGTCGTTGAGTTCATTCCAGCATGGCTTTCTCAGAGGTCGTTCCACAGTTACCAATCTCGCGTTATTCAATGAATACATTGCTAGGGCTATGGATGGAGGTAAGCAGGTGGATGTCGTCTACACCGACTACAGCAAAGCCTTTGATAGGATTGATCATGACACCCTATTACTTAAGCTGAATACCGAATAAGAGGCGATCTACTCCTGTGGGTTTCCTCTTATCTTCAGAATAGGTCTCAAGCCGTTGTTCTCAATAATTATAGCTAGCTGGGTACCGGTACCCTCTGGGGTACCACAGGGTTCTCTGATTGGGCCTTTGTTGTTTGTGGTCTATGTAGGCGACATTCACTCTTGCCTTCAAACTTCAAACTTACTCTGCTTTGCAGATGATATGAAAATATTTTCTACCATAACATCGTCTGAGGACATGGGAGCACTCCAATCCGATCTGAATAGGTTGGAGAGGTATTGTCATGCAAATAAACTCAACCTCAACCCCTCAAAATGTTCTGTGATTACCTATACTAGGAAACGTAAGATTGTGAACACCAACTATACATTGGAGGGCCAAACGGTCTCGAGGTGCGATGGAGTTCGCGATCTGGGTGTATACCACGACAGTGGCCTAGTGTTTGATGGGCACATAGATGCCATTGTCAAAAAAGCTTCCAGAGCACTCGGGTTTGTGATGCGTATATCCAGGTGCTTCTCAGAAGCTAAAACATTAAAAATATTATATTGCACATACGTTCGAAGTCACTTGGAATACGCTTCGCAAATATGGAGTCCACGATACCAAGTATATATTGACAGGATCGAAAATGTGCAAAAGCGATTCATTAAGTATCTCTGCTTCCACCAAAGGATACCTTACCGATCTGAGAATTATCTCGCACTTTGTAGGCAGTTCCATCTGTTACCTCTTACTAATCGTCGAGTGATAGCTGATTCTTTGTTTTTAATAAAAATAGTTAAAAATGACATAGACTGCTCGGAACTTCTCGGAAAAATTAACTTTAACGTACCCAGCAAGCGACTCCGTTTTAACCCTCCCTTATGTGTGCCAAGGGCATCAACCAACTATCGCCAGAATAGTTATATTGTGCGTGTGAGCAGGGCGTTTAATGAATTGTGTAAACTAAACAGTGCGGAAATAGATCTATTTTCGATGAGTGTCTCAGGGGTGAGGAGGTGTATGAGCCTTAACTTTTTTAGGAATAATATATAATGCGAATAGGAAGACGATAGGAATGTATCATTTATTTGCATGTCTATGTGTTATACTTGTACATGTTTTTTTTTTGTAACTCACAGTGTACTGCTTAACCTATCGCTATAAGCGAGGACTTGTTATTGGCTGTCTGTTTTTATGTGATCTCCAATCTTAAATTATGTAAGCTGTAAGTCCTCCATAAGTTAAATAAATAAATAAATAAAACAATCATGTTCTTAGATAAATGTTACGGTGACAACTCACCAGGGGGCGCTGCAGCTAACATTATTTGTGATGAAAATCAATTTTGATGCGGTTTTCATTTACCCACGACGAAACGGAGACGTTTTAATATGCGTTTTTTGTTTGTAGTGAGAGGATGTTTGTTTGTTTACTTGTTTCTGCAAATATATATTGTTACTTTTCTACGAAACTACTAGTCAGATTTTGATGCAATTTTCAGTCAGGTTTGATTGGTGGTTAAAATTTTGAAAAAAACTCACGACCGTTAAAAAGTAATTGAAAAAAGGATAAAATAATTTAAGAACCCCCCGACTTAAAATTGAAAAACCCCAGCATAAAATACCTCCAAATAGTTAAAAATATATTGCTCTCTAAAAAGTTTAAAAAGAAATCAAAATTAAATTTTTTAAATTTTGGTTTTTTACAATTTTATAATAGGTAGGTAGGAGATAGGGTCGCATATTTATCCTGGGCATGGAACACTAAAAAGAATACATTTAAAATTTTGACCATAGATTTAGAATTTTTCGCTTCTAAATTTATGATTTTGACATTTAATCTAGGTTTATCGTTTAGGTAAATTACGAGGAATATAAATCGTAAGATTGGTATTTAGACCTGATAATATATGTAATTTAAGATAAGTTTAAAAAGTCATAACTATAGAAGTACTAATTAAAATAGTTAATTTGGTAGGTAGGTAAAATTCTAAGGCAGCAAAATGGATATAATTTTCCAATATAACAAGATACGCGCTGACTTTGGCCGTCAGCCCATGTTCTGCGAGTTTGGGCCCGAGCTGTGCGACACCATCCCCGTCCACGTGCCGGAGCACAGGATGTACATCTTGCGGAACCCCGTGCACACCGGGGTACAGCACGGACCAAACTTCTCACAACATGAAATCAACACCATCCGGTAAGTTACTACGGTACCTATATAATATTTTACAAATACGGTGATCTGTCGAAGCTCCGTTCAACATTGCCCCTCATCTGTTGCAGAGCGGAATATGTAAACGGCGGCTGCAACCACGCTGAGGGCGGCTGGCCCAAGGACGTGAACGTGACCGACCCTGAGTCCACGCAGAGGTATCGCCGCAAGACGGAGAAAGACGATGGCTACATACACTGCGTGATGTCTCTCGCCGGCGTGGGTACCACTCTACTCTATTTAAATAAATAAAAAAATAAAATAGGAATGCCTTCCATCACCTTCCCAATAATAAATTACCTAAGTCGTAGTCAAGTAAAGAGTTATCGATCCATATTCACACCTCGCACAATTCCAAAATACCTATGCCAGTTTAAGCCGTCCCATAGTCTACTCTGACATAATCCTCTGTGCATAGCCAGGGGAGATCCTTTGTGATAGCGTCATGTATCTCGGATATTCTTCGCGTGCTTCCGGAGACTGTCGCCCGATCGCTACCATGATCGAAGTAGCGAGAACACTACGATCATTTATTTTCTTTTGACATTATCTCGCATATCTTTGACCTTACTCGACCACGCGGGTCGAATGAGTTGTTCGCGAGTTTTGTTTCGAAATTCCCATGTTTTCCAGGTTCTTTATGTAAATAATAATTTTAATAAGTAGTATTTGAATATTTACAGGGAATGGAAAATCTCATACTACAAAATAATGCTATCGATATGTATAGAATTTATTACAACGAGATGTTAAAACTGCCCGAAGTGGAACGCACCAGTTGTCGCACAGTGAACGTGTACCGCGACTGTGGCGACGCACCGACCGGGCCTCGGAGACCGATCTCATCCATTTGCTGGCGACCAGATGGTGGACACCAATTTGCTGTAACTTACTTAGATATGGATATAAACCGAAACTTGCGTGCGCCATTCACTGCTTCCATATGGGACATTGAAAACGCCAATGGTCCAATATCCATACTGACACCGGACAAGCCACTGTTGGATCTGCAGTACAACCAGCGCAACGTAGATATCCTGGCCGGCGGGCTGCTCAACGGGCAGGTGGCGGTGTGGGACCGGCGCTCGCCGCGCTCCAGCGCGAGCATGCAGTGCCCGCCGCACGTGGCACACCGCGAATTCGTCCGCAACGTTCGCTTCATCAACGCCAAGAGTGGCATGGAGTTCTTCTCGGGCGGGCCCGATGGCGCCTGCAAGTGGTGGGACATTCGCAACTTTACCGAGCCGACTGACGAAATGATCATCCAAGTGTGCTCCTCCTCCAATGAACACCCGACGATGGCTAAAGCTTTAGGGATCAGTTGCTTGGAGTTTGAGCCCACTATTCCGACTCGCTTTATGGTCGGCACGGAGAACGGGTCAGTCGTATCGGGCAATCGAAAGGGGAAAACATCGACCGAAAAAATTCCTTACAAGGTAATTATTAAACAGGTTTTTTAAATATGTTTTTTCTCATTTTATTTTGAGGTCAAAATGCAACAATAATCTCTTTAAATCTTTCCTATGAGCTGTTTAATATACGCTTACGCCCCCTTATATAGCTATGTATGTCAGGGCCTAGAAGTGTTTTGATAATGGTAAGCCAGTTTTAAAATGTTCATGGCCACTACCGCCGTGACTTCAAATGCTTTGTCATCAATGTTCTTTATAATAATACGTTGCACATCAAAATTAGGGTAGATTTCTGTGGTAGTTATCCAATGCACCTAAATTCAAAGCGACTCTTCTGTGCAGTTCGACACACATCTGGGGCCGGTGTGGAAGGTAGAACGAAACCCCGGGTTTTTGAAGAACTTCTTGACGGTGGGCGATTGGACGGCACGTGTGTGGAGCGAAGAGTGTCGCGACTCGGCCGTGCTGTGGACGCCGTCGCACCGCTACAAGATTACACACGGCGCCTGGAGCCCCACCAGGCTGTCCCTCATACTGCTGGTGCAGTCCAACGGCGTGATCGCTCTGTGGGACATTCTGCGGCGCCAGGGTGACCCCGTGCTCACCATGCAAGTGTGCGAGGAGCCACTGATCCAGGTCTCGCCACATGAGCAGGTGAAAGAACTCGACTATATAAACTGCACCTAGATTAGTCGTAAGTAGTCTTGGAAAATTGCAAAAATAACAACATTTTAATATCTCAATCGCTTTTCATAATCACACAATGTTCAAATACTTTTACGTGCGGAAAGATGAAGCATCATTTCCTCCATCCCCCTGAATCCCGGTGGATTTTGTAATGAGCGCGTTCACTGATAGCCGTTCTAGAATCTATAGGAGGCCACAGGACGCGAGGCGAGTGCGAGAGCGAGGACGGTCGCCTCGGCCACCTTGCCTTCATTTGCCTCACCTCCAGGCGCTCCGCTCCGTGCCGGTTTTTCGGACGGAGTCAAAGGATGCGAGGGGGCGAAGCGTTGCAACAACCCACAATCTCGAGCTCGCTCATTACTTTTCCGTTCTGACTTAAGTTTTTTAGTTAAATGTTATATTAATGCAAGACATTATAAAGTGATATGCAGAAAGCCGCTAACGCAGTTTCTCGAATTACGTCCATTTTGTAGTAGACGGAACAGGAAACTGTATAAACCGAGTGTCAAGAGCCTCAAGGAGGCGCCTCACTAGAGTCTGGATGGGCTATGATACATCTCACACTTATCAAGTTGATACTCATTCTTGCCGCAGGGTTCTTTGGTGGCTTGTGGCAGCAACAAAGGCAATATTTACATGTTGGAGTTGTCGCACAGCCTGGCCAAGTCGGACAGACACGACAAAGGGCTGCTTACCTCTGTATGTAATCTATCTTTACTCATCTATTATATTATACTAACTAGCTGATACCCGCAGCTTCACCGACGTAATATTTTGTTCCCGTTCCCGCTTCCCATGGGAACTTATTTCCGGGATAAAAAGTTGCATAATCACCGCCGACAGACCATAGGTAGGTTTTCTCTTTATACTGTGCTGTAGCTATAATCTATCACTGCACTGTACCGAATTTCAGCCCGATCCGTATATCCGTTTGGTTAGAGCCTAGAGTCACAAAGTGGTCACCCGTCTGAGAACCAAACCCTTTAGGCCATTTCGCTAACGAAAGTTGCTTACTGCAGTGATGGTTTACAGAACACTGATTCAACGAGGCAATGAGCACTTTACTTTCATAGCAAATACCATGTTCACCAGTGCTATACTCCAAGCATTGCAATACCGGTGACATCATTCTAATGACTAACACGTATATTCAGTCAAGAAACAATAACTACTTAGAACACCAAAACGAAATAAACTTGACATTAAATAGAGTCATAACATGGCTGAATACTAACAATCTGCACATAAATATAAAGAAAACCAAATTTATACAGTTTCAGACTTATAATAGCAGGCGTCCGAAACTTCGGGTGGAGCATAATGGCGAGACTTTAGAAGAGGTTCCAAACACAAATTTTTTGGGTATAAATATAGACAAAAATTGTAACTGGAAGGACCATATTGAGACACTATGTAATAGAGTGGATAGATTTGTTTTTGTTCTCTTTAGAGTAACACGTGTTGCTGGCTTTGAGGCAGCATTGTGTGCGTATCTCTTGTAAGGTAAAATCAGAGTACCGCAGAAAATATTATTAAATGATATATTAAAATTATAATTTGTAAAGCTAATACATGACACCACGTAATACCATAGAACACACTAGTGACAGCAGTTCGTTCCTTGATATAAAAATATAAAAACTTATACCGTATTTATGTGGCCAGCGTTATATTTCAACACCACCCCATAACGTGGACATCATCAGTTATGCTACACCAAGCTGCTTAGTAAAGTCCTGATGCTTGACACAACCCAGCGGCTTGGTAAACACATCTGCTATCATTGCATTTGTTGGAATGTACAATATTTTTACATTGTATCAATCTACCATGTCTCTTACATAATGGTACCTAATCTCAATGTGCTTACTACGCTTGTGATGCACCCTATTAACAGCTAGTTGCATAGCGGACTGGTTGTCACAATACAACACAATATCACAAACAGGTATCATTAATAGTTCTTTTAATAACGCTTGGAGGAATACCGCTTCTCTGCTAGCTTCACTTAAACTAATATACTCCGCCTCGGTAGACGACAATGAAATACACGATTGTTTATAACAACCCCATGATATCAAATTACCACCGTACTTAAACAGATACCCTGTATACGATTTTCGATCAGAATCAGAGGCCCAGTCTGCATCGGAATAACCTTCCAAGGTGGGGTTCTCATTAGACTTCTCAAAAACCAAAGCCTTTTGTTTTGTACCCTTAAGATACCTTAAAACACGCTTAGCTTGATTCCAATGAAATTCCGTATAACAGTTGTTATATTTACTTAAATATGACACGGCAAACGAAATATCAGGTCGCGTAGTAACACATAAATACATTAAACTACCAATCAACTCTTGGTACGGAAACTTGCCGACATTATTATTCCTAACATTATCATTATCAAATTCCTCATTGACAGAACTAATGTTAGTCATCATTGGAGACTTTACAGACTTGCAGTCTGTCATACCAAAACGATCTAATAATTTGTCAATCCGATTTTCCTGACTAAGTTTGATAGAGGTTTCATTACGTTCGACTTTAATACCTAACATATTTCTTACCGGCCCTAAGTCTTTAATCTTAAAGAATTTCAGCAAATAAGATTTTAATGTCTCTGCTTGACGCTTGTCATTGTAAAACACGAAAAAATCATCAACATACAAAGCAATGAAAACAATCGACTCACCCGATCTCTTAATAAAGATGCAGTCTTCTTGCTTGCATTGTTTGTATCCAAGGGAAAGTAAAACATCTTTTACCTTTTGGTACCAGGATCGCGATGCTTGCTTCAACCCGTAAACCGCCTTTCGTAGTCTATAGACTTTGTGTTCACTCCCAGGGCTTATGAAACCTTCTGGTTGTTCCATGAAAATTTCCTCTTGAAGTTCACCATTAAGAAATGCTGTTTGTACATCCAAATAATCAATCTTCAGATTCATTTTGACAGCCAGAGATAATAACAATCTTATAGAACAGTGACGAATGACTGGCGAAAAAGTTTCATTGAAATCTTCTCCATACTTTTGGGTAAAGCCTTTCGCTACCAACCTTGCTTTGTAACGTGTTATATTTCCATCAGAGTCCCGCTTCAGTGTAAAAATCCATTTATTTTTAACCAATTTCTTGTCAATCGGTTTGTCAGTAAGCTCCCAAGCTCCATGAAAGATAAAAGAATCTATTTCTTCTTGCATGGCTTTCTGCCACAACTCCTTATCTTCACAATTTAAAGCTTCTTTTACAGTTCGCGGCTCTATAGGTTCTGTCACATTACAAACATTAGTTACATTACACGTCGGTCTAGGCAAACGTGGACGCAGGTTATACCGTTGACTAGTAGACTCATCTGCCTGTGTAGACGCTCTTGCTGAGTCTTCACTAGGCTTATGTTCACACTCCATCTCACCACGGTAATTTGGCAAATTGACGGAAACGGCATCCAGTTCTGGCTCCGCCTCAACAGGACAATCTAGATCTAGCTCCGCCTCAACTGGAGTAGTTTTTAGATTCTTATCATTGCCTTCTGTGAGATAAATAGGTTCAAACACACGTTTCTCACCAATTTTAGAGTGTCTACCTGGAAACACAGATTCGTTGAAAACCACATCGCGTGATACAACGATCTTATTGTTATCAGGGTTGAACAAACGATATCCCTTTACGTTGTCATAGTAACCTAAAAAAATTAGTCTTTTACTTTTAGGGTCTAATTTTTTTCGTTTGCAGTCATCTATGTGTACAAATGCCTCGCAACCAAAAACGCGCAGAAACTTAAGACTCACTCGCTTACCACTCCACATCTCTTCCGGTATTTTACCAGATAGTCGTGAGCTAGGAGATCGATTTATAAGAAATGCTGCTGTGTTCGCAGCCTCTGCCCACATCTTGTCGTCTAGATTAGCATTGTACAATAAACATCTGACTTTGTCAAGCAAACTACGATTAAATCGTTCAGCAGATCCATTTTGTTGAGGACTGTACGGTACTGTCAATTGATGGATAATACCCTTTTTCTTCAGAAACTGAGTTAATCCTGCGTTTACGTACTCCGAGCCATTGTCTGACCTCAGTACTTTGACTTTAGCGTCACACTGATTCTCAACAAGATTTATAAAATTTATAGTATACTTACATACTTCACTCTTCTTTGCAATGCAGTATACAAACACCTTCCTGGAATAGTCATCTAGGAACGTAAGGATGTAGCGCTTTCCTCCGAGAGAAGTTGTCGGCATTGGCCCGACGACGTCAGTGTGAATAAGCGCCAGTCGTGTCTTAGCTACCTGTTTGTCAGAATTAGTCACAAAAGGGGCGCGGGATTGCTTACCCTTAAGACATACATCACAAACTTGCTTCTGACTAGCAACCTGAAAATCAATATCATTAGCAACCTTCCTTAGCGATGCCAAGCTATCAAAATTTAGATGCCCTAATCTTTGATGCCATAACATCATGTCTTTAGACGATGCGGATGTTGACAGGTTAGCTCTACTAACATTTACAAGTCTGTAAATTCTCCCAGATTTCCTAGCACTTAAAACAACCTTACCAGATTTTAATATTTTACATTCTGTATTAGTAAAATTAAATATAAAACCCTTTGCGGTTAAAGTTGACACAGATATCAAGTTTACAGTAAGGCCAGGTACAAACATTACATCTTTCAAAGTTATGTCAATATTACTACCATGAAAGTTCACTGTAAAATGTACATCACCTTTTCCTTTCACTGTTAACTTCTTTCCATCAGCAACACATACTTCCTTTGTCAGTGATTGATCAAGCGATTCAAACAATTCCCGACATCCTGTCATATTGTCCGTGGCTCCAGAATCAACAATCCAAGAACTGTCATCCCTAGTCGTGCTGAGTGCAGTCAACATCATAGAAGTCGATACATCAGTTTGAGGACAGTCCTTCTTGACGTGACCTTTCGATCGACACTTCCAACACCATAGTTTCTTTGTATTTGGCGAAGTATTTACGTGTTTCGATGTAATAGGCACATATTTTCTATTGCCTCGGAAACTGGTCTTGCTACCGCTACCACGATCACGTGTCAACAAGCAGTCATCAGGACCACCAGTGCCTTTTCTCCATCGATGATCTTGCAGAAGTTTAATTTTTATCATATCTGTGGATATATTAACACCTGAGTGTTCCAGAGCCATAATCATGGGTTCATACTCCTGTGGTAACCCCTGAAGCATAATAGCTGCTAGAAATTCATCATCTAAAGGCTTCTTCATGTTATCTAGCTGTTCAGCTAGCGACAAAATTTCATTTACATAAAACTCCATGCTCTCAAACTGCTCTAGCTTAATCGAGCATAAATGTCGAAGACATGACAACCTTTTGTGCAAACCAGTGTCGTCATACGCCTTTTTCAAGGCATTCCACACATCTTTCGCCGTTTTAGCGTTTACAATGTGAGAATAGCATGACTTGTCAACACTCAAGCACAGTCTCGCTTTAGCTTTTTCTTCTACGCGAGCATTCAGTTCAGCATTTGCACCTTCAGCTGTTTCGAGTTTTTCGGTGATGCATTGCCACAAATTTTCGAATATGAGTATGTTTTTCATTCGAAATGCCCAATCTCTATAGTTGGTTGTGCCTTTCAACCTTTCAACGGCAATAGCTGTTGAGTTGTTTGAATACTCCATTTTCAAAATTTAATTAAATTATAAATATAATCACTTACATAACATTCTACGTGATGCAGCCCATAACCTCTTGTAAGGTAAAATCAGAGTACCGCAGAAAATATTATTAAATGATATATTAAAATTATAATTTGTAAAGCTAATACATGACACCACGTAATACCATAGAACCACTGACCTGTATTAGTATCTGGACTGGTGATCGGTTTCATAAAAGTGTGCCTAATTGAAAATCGCCATTTGGCGCTGACGGCAGCTAGCGAATGCACTTGGAACTAATACTAGTGATGTACAACACCTGTCTTGGTGTCGATAAAAACTTTACCAGATATCGACTACAATGTTAATTTTATTTTTGTACCAATGATGTATACATAATATGAATGACTACTTTAAAATACCTAAGTAGGCTAACCATCAGGCTCGCGAATTCAGTTTGGCGAGCTTAATATAAAAAAAAGTGTTTGCTTAAACAGTGGTCGCAGGTATGTTGCCAAAGTAGTGTTACTATTGTAAATCGGCTGAAAAATGACACCGGACACAGCCCACACAGTCATTGGTTGTCTTTAATCATAATTGGGTCATGTTAGAACTTAAAGCTAGGCGTCCAATAGGCAGATGGGCCGGGCCGGGCCGCGACGCAAAAATCCGCATGCCATACGTTTTTAATGAAACTGCGTTTCGTTGCGGCCCGCCTCTAGTAAAGGCAGATGCTACACAATTTCATATGAAACGTACGGCACGCGAATTTTTGCTCTGCGCTGCGGCCCGGTCCGCCTGGTGGACGCCTCGCTTAACGTGAGCCGTGCGAGCGTGCTCCCCGAAGCAGCCAAAGCCAACTTGCTATTCCGCCTCAATGGCAGTTGCCATTGAGGCGGAATGCCATTTCCCATTTACTTCCCGAAGCAGCCGTGCCCAGAGAGGAATTTTGTTAAGTGACAGGTTAATTAGGATTAGGATTTATTGTAGTTTTGTTTGTTTGCAGTAGGTAAGTACAGAGGAGGGTAGGTATTTAAAAAAATATGAAATCACACATTTATTACGGTATATTTGAAGCGCTCGTGGCCCCGCGGACTCAGTGTTCTGTAAACGATCACTGCAGTAAGCAACATTTACTATGGCTGGATATGGATGGGTGACCACCACGTGGACCACTTTGTGACATTTATTTACGAGCGTTTCCGTGCTTCGGAAGGCACGATAAGCCGTTGGTCCCGGTTGTCAGTAAAATGACAGTCGTTAAGCCAAGTTGAAGGCCTTATGGGCGGCTTGAAAAATTTCAACTGTGGGTCGTCACAACCTGCGCCCGGGTCGGCAGCACGTGTGTAGCGCCTCTGGTGTTGCAAACGTCTATAGGCTACGGTTACCAACCTTCCGGTGGGCCGTACGCTTGTCTGCCACCTAAGTAGTATAAAAAAAAGAAAAAAAAAAAATTTTTAAATGCACATCTGTATAATTTTTAAAAGGAAATTATCTATATAAATATATCACATATTTTAAAAAGATTGAAAAACAAAGTAGATTCTCTTAAAATAGGCTTGTGTCCACTAAGAATAAATCTGATTGATGTGTGTTTCTAACGACTATGTCCAATATATAAATAACAAAAAGTAATATAAATTGGTACACAAATTAAGGATTAGGTACTATTATTTTTAGAAAATAAGATTGGAATAAATAGGCATTCCGTCACGTCACATCAAATACCTCTATCAGAAAGTGTGATGTAACAGTTTGCTACTTTGACGTTTGACGCACTCTAGCAGTCTTGAGTCTTGACATCTTATGTCACAAGTCGTGTCATCTTGTGTAATTTCTTAGATTCTCACACGTTTTCATAAAATACAACAGATTTCAACAGTAAAAGTTTACCCCTAAACGTTTCTTTTTAGTACTAAAACTTTTTAAAAATCTAAATCACAAAACAAATCATTGAAAGGACTCATAAAAAAATAAAGAGCATTGTTGACTTGGCATGAATAGGCCATTCAACTTGGAAACTACTACCTAGTGTTGACTCTTGTTACAAATGACTATGGTCATGGTAACTGTTTACTATCAGGCGGGCTGTATACTTGTTTGGAAATTTTGTGGTATTATAAAAAAAAATACCTGCTTCCTCTGGATTCATTTGGCTATGCTGAGAATCATCAGTTGGTAACTAGACTTGCATATGTACTACAGGTGAATTAGATTTAGGTAAGTTGATTGGACTATCACGGGAGCATGGGTCATCATATGTAGATGAATCAGTTTCTGCAGTGACCAACGATGAATCAGTTTCTGAAAAATATTGAGTGTTGGTTATTTATATTCAATTATATTTCTTAAATACCAAAGAAGTATTCACTAACTAATTTACACCTACCAAGAAATATTGTAGGTATACTGCACTTTTTTAAAGCAGTCCGTGACCCATGTTTTAATAAACAGTCATCAGTAAATTGTTTTGAACAAAGATAATCTGATGTTTTCGGAGTCCAATTGACAAGCTTCATTTTTTTTAGCCACAGTTTTAAACTGTAATCGGAGGGAAACCTGTAATAAAAGGAACATTTAAATATTATGAACAAGACAAATAATTAATTATTAACAAAAAATAGTCTCACTAAGTGTTATAATTCAATGTTAGTGCTAGAAAGTTATATTTCACACGCTAGTTAGTTACTGTTTCGATTATCTACTACAATTTTAAGTGTTTATTAATAATTTTAATATGTTCATTAAATTATTAAAGAACTTTTACCATGCCTCTTGTTTTTTAAACTACGAATTTTGGCATTGGACAGAAAATTATCGATATACATTTTGACATCCCTATTAATCATTATAGGTTATAAAAATATTCGTAAAATCCCCGAAACTCGAAGGGTATTCGCTTATGATAGTAAAAAAAAACCTAAATTATGGTTTTATAATAATTAATTAAGAATTAGATTCTTAGATTTACTTACTTGTGAAAAGAGACGCCACAGCCCTTCTCGTATCTTGTTTTACAATATACAAACGATCTCATGCTAAATATCTACTTAATTACACTATGAACTAAATTTATACATCAAAACACTTCAAATTTATACCAATCACAGTAATAACTTAAAAATATTCGAAATTTCACACATAAACTCCTTCTGAAATAAACAAACAACGGCCATTTGCAAACTAATTTAGTTCTCAGTGCACTCGACAGAGGCGCTTTGAATCGGCCCAAAAAAGTAGCTATCATTTTGTATGGAATAGCCAGTCCAGCGATTATTATTACAGGTCAGTGCATAGAACACACTAGTGACAGCAGTTCGTTCCTTGATATAAAAATATAAAAACTTATACCGTATTTATGTGGCCAGCGTTATATTTCAACAGTATCATGGGTATATCTCATCGATTTTACGGTACGGCTTAATAATATGGGGTAACTCGGTAAATCTTGTTGCAGCATTCCGTGCTCAGAAAAAATGTATACGGGCTATCTGTAAAGCACAGTCAATCGACAGCTGCGCTCCATTATTTAAACAATTAAAAGTTCTGCCCCTACCGGCTCTATATATATATGAAAGTTGTGTCTTTGTCCGCAGTCATACGAATTTATTTCAGCGGCATAATGATGTTGTGGCTAGACCAAGTAGTAGAAGAATCCACAAACTACACATACCTAAGCAAAATCTGAAAATTTTCTCAAACAATGTATATTGTATGGTTGTGCGTATATACAACAAACTGCCTAATAAATTTAAAACTCTGACATATAAGTCATTCAAATATAAATTATTTCAATTCCTTCTAGAAAAATGTTATTATTCTGTAAATGACTACTTAAATGAACAATTTGACGCAAATATTGACATCTAATTCATATAATGTACCATATCTTGACTTTTATAACTATGTAATGTAAACAGTAGGCATAGCTAATCTGTCTTTTTTTTTGTCCTATCACTATATTGTATTAATGTGATGTTTTATTTTGTTAAGCGCAATGTTTGTACGCCGAAAACGGCAGAATATTATGGAAATTTAAACTTTGTAACAACTTTTTTGTACAATAATCTGACAAATAAACGAATATCTATCTATCTATCTATCTATCTATCTATATACATCAGCAAATTGGAAACAAATCGTGCAGGACTGGTTCTCGAGTACCTGTCAGTGTGTGTTCCGTCTTGATAATAATATTTTACTTTTATTATATTTAACTACGGGGTTGTTGACTGCGGTGCACTTGGCCAGATGCTGGAGCGCGAAGCCAAGCGCGAGCGCATCCTGGAGGCGCGGCTGCGTGAGATCCGGCTCAAGATGCGCACGGACGAGGAGGGCGTGCCGGCGCGCGTGGCCTCGGCTGGCGAGATGGACGCGTCCGCGGGCGACAAGGACCTGCAGGAGGCCACCGCCGAGTACAACGCCTGCGCCAAGAAGGAGCTCGCCGCCATGTAAACCGCTCCTTCGCTCTACGGAATATTGGCACACTATTTATATCCTACACTCCTCATGTAAATATTATTCTTGTAAATATAATTTATTAAATAGGCTACATCTTCCTATCTATGATTATTTTTAAATCGTTGAGACATAATATCGCCAATGACCAAAAAATATTTTGATATTCATCGTTTACCCTATCTTTATTTATACTACTGAGGTGGCAGACAAACTTACGACCACCTGATGGATGGACGTTTGTAACACCAGTGAAGAAGCGACTCGCTACAATTTCAACGATAGGTAACTATCTACGCACTTAAAATGGCGTCGTGTTGATAGAATTTTTACTTACTATTTTCAATTAATCCAAACGAACAATCATCTGCATTTACACAGTTTTAGCCCCTCTCTATAAAATAGAGTGCAGAGGGGGCTTATGGCGAGACTTTGTCTGTAGTCTGTGACTCTGTTGCATTAAACTACGTCACCAGGTCACGTCGATCATCTCTTCAAAGTTTGAAATAAAACAAAAATGACAACGTCAATCGGATTGAACTTTCACTTTCACAATAAACGTGTTAGAGAGGGGCAGTCTGGTGAAAACGATCTCACGGCTTTCTTGTTTTTTCCTGTAAAACAGTGTACATTTTTACTTAAAAACGCGAAATCAGACCCTTACACCGGTAACTGTACATAATAGGTACCTATTACATTATTAATTAGTGACCATTACCATAGAACAGAATAGCAAATTAATAGTACTACGTCCATTACACTTAATAAAGGGGATGGTATCATAATATAATGTGTAAAGTAACACCTAGGTTGATCATGGGTGCAAAAGTTGACCGTGAAACATCAGGTGGATCAACATGGCACGAGTTAATGGACCACGGGTGAGAAAAGAGATTGTTGCAAAATGTAGTACTCCACCTGCACTTGCTTGAATGAAGATGACATGTGATCCCTTGAACTAGGGCGTGGCCTGGTGGCCAAAATTGATGAACGTTGATTGCAGTACTAAGTAAACTTTATTACTTTACACACAAGTTTGTATTATTTATACACATTGATTGAGCACTTTCTAAGTATACTGAACTTGTTTGTACAATAATCTGACAAATAAACGAATATCTATCTATCTATCTATCTATCTATCTATATACATCAGCAAATTGGAAACAAATCGTGCAGGACTGGTTCTCGAGTACCTGTCAGTGTGTGTTCCGTCTTGATAATAATATTTTACTTTTATTATATTTAACTACGGTGTTGTTGACTGCGGTGCACTTGGCCAGATGCTGGAGCGCGAAGCCAAGCGCGAGCGCATCCTGGAGGCGCGGCTGCGTGAGATCCGGCTCAAGATGCGCACGGACGAGGAGGGCGTGCCGGCGCGCGTGGCCTCGGCTGGCGAGATGGACGCGTCCGCGGGCGACAAGGACCTGCAGGAGGCCACCGCCGAGTACAACGCCTGCGCCAAGAAGGAGCTCGCCGCCATGTAAACCGCTCCTTCGCTCTACGGAATATTGGCACACTATTTATATCCTACACTCCTCATGTAAATATTATTCTTGTAAATATAATTTATTAAATAGGCTACATCTTCCTATCTATGATTATTTTTAAATCGTTGAGACATAATATCGCCAATGACCAAAAAATATTTTGATATTCATCGTTTACCCTATCTTTATTTATACTACTGAGGTGGCAGACAAACTTACGACCACCTGATGGATGGACGTTTGTAACACCAGTGAAGAAGCGCCTCGCTACAATTTCAACGATAGGTAACTATCTACGCACTTAAAATGGCGTCGTGTTGATAGAATTTTTACTTACTATTTTCAATTAATCCAAACGAACAATCATCTGCATTTACACAGTTTTAGCCCCTCTCTATAAAATAGAGTGCAGAGGGGGCTTATGGCGAGACTTTGTCTGTAGTCTGTGACTGTGTTGCATTAAACTACGTCACCAGGTCACGTCGATCATCTCTTCAAAGTTTGAAATAAAACAAAAATGACAACGTCAATCGGATTGAACTTTCACTTTCACAATAAACGTGTTAGAGAGGGGCAGTCTGGTGAAAACGATCTCACGGCTTTCTTGTTTTTTCCTGTAAAACAGTGTACATTTTTACTTAAAAACGCGAAATCAGACCCTTACACCGGTAACTGTACATAATAGGTACCTATTACATTATTAATTAGTGACCATTACCATAGAACAGAATAGCAAATTAATAGTACTACGTCCATTACACTTAATAAAGGGGATGGTATCATAATATAATGTGTAAAGTAACACCTAGGTTGATCATGGGTGCAAAAGTTGACCGTGAAACATCAGGTGGATCAACATGGCACGAGTTAATGGACCACGGGTGAGAAAAGAGATTGTTGCAAAATGTAGTACTCCACCTGCACTTGCTTGAATGAAGATGACATGTGATCCCTTGAACTAGGGCGTGGCCTGGTGGCCAAAATTGATGAACGTTGATTGCAGTACTAAGTAAACTTTATTACTTTACACACAAGTTTGTATTATTTATACACATTGATTGAGCACTTTCTAAGTATACTGAACTTGACTTTGTTGAATCCAGGTGAGGGTTACTGTAGAATCAGAGAATGCGAATATATTGTTTATGTGACACCGCTTATTAAAAACAGTGCGCACAGAGTTAATTAACTTTGCGAGTAAGACAGCCGCGCAGAGCTCTAAACGCGCTGGATTATTCCGTTAATCCACCCCAAAAAATCCACCCAATGGGGTGGATAACCGGAATTACATGTTATGGTATGTCCGGAATTCCACCCAAGGGGTGGATTTCCGGATCTGTTCATGATAAATAAGATCGGCAAAACAAATGAAGATAGTCAAAACAAATGACGGTCGAGTAAACAAATGACGATCGAAAAAACAAATGAAGATCGGCAAAATTAATGAAGATCGTCAAAACAAATGACGGTCGGATAAACAAATGACGATCGAAAAAACCAATGAAGATCGGCAAAACAAATGAAGATCGTCAAAACAAATGACGGTCCAATAAACAAATGACGATAGAAAAAACAAATGAAGATCGGCAAAATTAATGAAGATCGTCAAAACAAATGACGGTCGGATAAACAAATGACGATCAAAAAAACCAATGAAGATCGGCAAAACAAATGAAGATCGTCAAAACAAATGACGGTCGGATAAACAAATGACGATCGAAAAAACCAATGAAGATCGGCAAAACAAATGAAGATCGTCAAAACAAATGACGATCGGAAAAGAAATGAAGATCGACAAATAATCTAGCTGCGTTTGCCATTTATTTATTTATAAACCAACCGGCCAACATCTATTTTTCATACCACTTAGGGGTATGAAAATTAGATGTTGGCCGATTCTCAGACCTAGTCAATATGCTCACAAAATTTCATGAGAATCGGTCAAGCCGTTTCGGAGGAGTATGGCAACGAAAACTGTGACACGAGAATTTTATATATTAGATAGGTCACATACATTATTGGCACATAGGTATCTCATTTATCATATCACAATTATCGGTCTAATTTCTATTTCTGTTATATAATAAGCAATTTGAATTATAACGACGGTAAAAAGGAAAAACACTTTAAGCGACACTTTGGTCGAAAATGAGTTATATACATATTCGGAATCAGCGAATTTTTCCGCGTCGATTGGTCTTGGTTTCGTAGCGATCTGATCACTTTGGTGTCGCTTCAAGTAATGGCACTTTTGGGCTTATTTTTTCCAGACGCTAAATGAAGTGACACAAAATTGTAGTGACTTTGGTCAAATTACCGCTTAAAGTACCAACTTCATAGTAAGATAGTTATTTGTTGTGTTTTTCCTTTTCTATTTCGGATATCCTAAGTCACTAAAATCGTTTTTCTCCGTCATAAGAAAAGGGGTGTAAAGCACTACAGGTGTTTTGGCTCACTCTTGTATCACTAGTGTCTAGTTGCTACATTCGTTTTTCCTTGCTTCTATTGTATCTGTAAGATGGAGTTAATGTGTTTTGCCTCCACGATCATTATGTCATATTATGGATTTTAGTATTTTTTGCAATTGCAGAGTGAATCGATAGTGTCGGTTAAAGTAACACCATCAATTTTCTTACAGAAATTCTTAAATTAACCGACATCGTCTTTTATTCCCATAACGTCGGTTCATTTAATTTCGTCACCTACCTAAATAAAGACGATGGTCCCTTAAAGTAAACATTGTTTTCAAAATTGTTTACTTAAGTTAAGTATTCAAAACCATTCATATCGCTACATGCAATGTATTTTTGACCCTTTTGTGGAAGTTACGTAACCAATATAAGGAAGTGACAAGTGACGTGGCGCTTCATTCACCGGTGAACCATCGTTTTTCGTCGAACTCGTCACGTTTCGGCGCTCTGCAAACAGCGGCCAAAGAGAGTGCACGTGTTCGTAAATTGTAAGTACCTAAAAATGTTTCTTTACATCGTAGAGATCCGAAGACAGGGTGAGGACACGCTAACCCTTGCGTCAGGCGACCTGTTCCACTTTCGAGAGGGTAACGGAAGGAGCCCTTCCGATGGCGCTGTCAGTTTTATGGTAAAAAAGGACCTCGTTGGCAGCGTTATGGAAGTCGATAGTGTTTCGGCTCGGAAAGCTTTCCTCATACTCAAGCTCACCGACAGGTACTCAGGATTCAAGTGTATGCCCCGACCTTGAAGAGCACTGCCGAAGCAGTGTAAGAGGACATAGCCAAAGAACTACACGGGACTGCCAAGGCTGCCTACAATGTTATTATTGGGGACTTCAACGCCAAAACAAGAACGCGGCGAAACGAAAATCGGTCCTTTTGGCCTCGGGCGCAGAAATGACCGGGGGGCACATGCTTGTCAACTTTTATTAACTCCCAGGGGCTCTTCTTGATAAACTTCTTTAAGAAGAAGCCCCACAGGAAGTGGACTTGGCGAAGCCCCGACAAGGTCACTAGGAACGAGACAGACTTTTTCATAACGACAGGAGGTGTATTTTAGAGATGTGTCAGGTTTGATACTGGTAGTGATCACCGACTTGTCCGAGCATCTTTAAATTTAGACTTCCGATTTGCTGGAAACCACTGACTGCGTTCACGATAAAACCAACACAATGGTCAAAACGCTGCAGCAAATTTCCCGAAAATTATTGCCCGTGAAAGGCAAAAAGAGGTGTTAGAATCTCTCGCTCGACACTCACGAACTTATGAAGAACAGACGGGAAACGCATCTTCGTTAGAACTGAGAAACATGAACGTCAAAATTCGAGAGCTGGTAAGACGCGACCTCAGACGCTACAACACCCCTGTCATCGAGGACGTAATTGAACAGAACAGGGGCACCAAGGTCTTTGCCCAGCACCTCAGAAGACCTCGTGTAACGAAACTTAAAACAGCGAGTGACAATACCGTGACCTCAAGGTTTGAGATTCTTGAGAAAATTGAGTACTTTTACACAGACCTCTATGCATCACGGACACAAAAGACCCACGGGCCCAAGCAAGAATGACCACAGAGCCCCGTTAACACGCCACTATACGGAGGATATACCGGACACCGACCAGGGCAAGGTCAGGATGGCTCTCGAGCAACTGAAACCTAACAAATCTCCTGAAGAGGATGGAATTACGACTGAGCTTCTTAAAGCTGGCGGGACTCCAGTTTTCAAAGAGCTGACGAGTCTCTTTAATACGTCCTCCAACAGGGACAAACACCTCAAGCGTGGAGCGGGAGTTCGGTGACTCTGTTTATCAAAAACGGTGACAAGACCTTGTTAAAGAATTACAGACCCATCTCACTCCTGAGCCATGTTTACAAGTTGTTCTCGAGAGCAGTCACAAACCGCCTCGCCGGAAAATTCGACGAGTTTAATCCTAAGGAGCAAGCCGGGTTTTGTAAAGGCTTTTGTACCGTAGACCACATCTATACTGTTAGGTAGATTGTGCAGAAGACAAACGAGTACAATCAGCCGCTGTGTATTGCTTTCTTGGACTACGAGAAAGCCTCGACTCTATCGAAACCTGGGCCGTCCCGGATGTTCTGCAACTGTGTCGTATTCATTGATTGGCGATATATATTGAGATATTGAGGTGTTTGTATGATACCGCTACCATGACCGTCCATTTGGAGGATAAGAGGATCAATCCTATAGCACTGCGTAGATGTGTAAGATAGGGCAATGTAATATCCCAGAAACTCTTCACCAATGCGCTTCAGGACGTCTTTAAGTCGCTGATTTGGGACGGGTGGGGCGTGATTATAAACAGTGAACGCATCTCACACCTTCGGTTTGACGACGCCAACGTCATAGTTGACGAAACGCTGGTACAGTTGGGCGGGATGCTGCATAGTCTAAGGCTAAGCGAAGAGTCTCGACGTGTTGACCTCGGCATAAACTTGGACAAAACCAAGGTCATGTTCAATGAGCTTGTCGTGCAAAGACCAATCTACGTTGAAGGATCAAGGCTTGAAGTTGTCCATAAAAACATCTACCTTGGGCAGGTTATAACACTTGAAACGAGTAACTTGGATTAAGAAAGTCAGAAGGTTTCGCTTGGGCTGGGCTGCATTTAGCAAACTGCGTCAGGTTTTCTAAACGCCGATACCGCAATGCCTGAAGACGAAAGTTTTCAACCAGTGCGTTCTACCCTTAGAGTAAATATTATAAGGTACCTTCTAATATTATACTCTAAGGTTCTACCAGTTATGACCTACGGTGCCGAGACGTGGACACTCACAGTGGGGCTAGTCCATGCACTTAAAGTTGCGCAACGAGCGATGGCACGAGGTATGCTTGGGGTGTCTCTGAGGGATAAGATCCGAAACGATGTTATCCGTCAAGGAACAAGATTGGTCGACATAACTTGCAGAGTATGCGCTTTGAAGTGGCAGTGGGCTGGCCACATCTGTAGAAGAACTGATGGCCGATGGAGCAAGCGAGTTCTTGAGTGGAGACCGTGACTTGGTAAACGTGGGGTAAAATAACTCCCTGCCTGATGGAGCGACGACCCAAAGAAGGTTGCAGGCATTGACTGGATGCGCAAAGTGCAGGACCGTGTGTTGTGACGAAATTCGGGAGAGGCCTATGTCCAGCAGTGAACTGCTATCTATAGGCTAAATGGTTTGATTGATTGATTGAAAGCGTAGAGATTTCCTTATTTAAATCACCTAGTAATTATTCATACTTATGGAACTTGGGACTTCACACGAAATACATTTACTTACATTTTCACACCGACGTTTCGAGCACGTTGCAGCGCCCGTGGTCGCGGTTTGACTGTGAGTCCAACCGCGACCCAATGAATTTCGTGGGAAGTCCCGAGTTCTATAAGTACGAGTGTAAAAAACCGCAATAGTTTACAAATAACACCTAGTAATTGGTTAAGTTCTAAATAAGTAGGTATATTTATTATCCTGGGACATCCTTCCGAAGGTTTACCCGGTGCTCCCGTCCATAGACTGTTGGGCGTTACGTGAAGTTTTTTAGTCGGTAGGAGTCTATACTATCCATAAAGGATTTTCCCTCACGTCAAAAAAAAAGGTATATTTATTATTGAATTGCGTGATCTTTTGAAATAGTTATTTCTGTTATTTTGCGACATTTATAATACCTAGTATGTGTAGGTCGGTCCTTAGCAAGTCTCAGGTGCGTTTTTGCTGCAGATACTTGTTAGGTACATCATAGAAATCGAAATTTAATTATGAGTGCATTCATAACCTCAGCAAATTGAAACTGGGTATAAATAAAGTACTTATTGCTTATTTTAGATGCTTTTTTCTCTTTTTAACTATTTTCTAAAAATAAATTTTGTATTTTGTCCCTAGAATGGGTTTTGTTTGTGCAATACTGTAAACCAGTAAGCTTTTAAAACAATAAAGATACTATTTTAATTATTTTCTCCTTACGTTCTTGGTTTTATTTTGGTATTTATCAGTAGCGTAGGAGGGATTACAGTAAAAAAATCATAATGTAATGATAATTGACTAGTGGTTATTGGGTTTTTCCTTTGATTAATATTTTATGGGTTTGTTGGAAAACTTGTTTTTCCACATCCTTGTATCTTAGGCTGCATGGCGCTTCAGTTGTTTTTCCTCCAAGCTAGATCACCCATTGCTGGTCACTTAATGTGTTTTTCCTTGCGTTTGTCAAGATACTGGTGCTGTGGTTAATGTGTTTTTCCTTGCGCAATATTTAATAAAAAAAACTGAAGCGACACATAACTCCTCTTATAATGCTTAGGGATTTTTTTAAAGATTAATGAAAGACACTACTTAAAAAATTAAGAAACGGTTTTTTCGCTGGTTTTTCTAACTCCTAATTAGAATTTTTTATGATTTTTTTTCGAAAAAATTTAACTTTGATTGGCTCTCCTGTAAAATTCGAAAAATGTCGCTTCAAGTGTTTTTCCTTTTTACCGTCGAATTAAAAATATTGAAAACAAATATAATAACAAGTGTAAAATAATAATAATTGCCATTGAAAAAAGTAGGTGCCAGCAATTCTCGATCTTATGAACATGCATAATATTTATTTATTTTTTACATAGTCATGATCAGTGATGTCTGTTAACGCTTAAAAGAACATTTTTAGAGGAGTGTCATTAAGGTCGAGATTTGCTTGCACCTATTTTTTTGAATGGCACACGCATCTAAGACATTTAGAGAAAAGAACATTTCGAGAAAAGGACATTTTGAGAAAAGAACATTTCGAGAAAAGGACATTTTGAGAAAAGAACATTTCGAGAAAAGGACATTATGAGAAAGGACATTTCGAGAAAAGGACATTATGAGATGAGACGATCTAGATTACAAAAAAGAACTGCCAGTAATATTTGACCCTCAAAAATCAACAAGACTGAAAGCTCAAAAGTCAGAACTCAGAACTCAAAACCCAAAACGCAAAGCTCAAACTTAGGTCTTTTGTTTTATTAAGTTGCATATTTTTTATCGGTTTTCATTTGTTTTTCGATCTTTATTTATTTTGATGATCTTCATTTGTTTGTCGATCTTCGTTTGTTTATCCGACTGTCATTTGTTTTGTCGATCTTCATTTGTTTTGTCAATCTTCATTTGTTTATCCGACCATCATTTGTATTATCGATCTTCATTTGTTTTGTCAATCTTCATTTGTTTATCCGACCATCATTTGTTTTGTCGATCTTCATTTGTTTTTTCGATCGTCGTTTGTTTATTCGACAGTCATTTATTTTGTCGATCGTCATTTGTTTATCCAACCGTCATTTGTTTTGACGATCTTCATTTGTTTTTTTTTCGATTTGTAGCGGAGCTACTAGATTGATGTTATTATAAATTGTTATTGTCTTGTTAGCGTTACACTTTTACTCAGTATTCAAATATAATATAATATTATATAACGTACATATCAATAAGAATATAGTTATTACATAGATTATAAATATTGTTTACTACCAAAGTAAATATACATGTATTAAATACATAAATTGTTCAACGTACAAAATATCGTACGCTTGCTTTTAATATTAGATAATAGCGTGCGGAATGCATCACTAGTTCGCACGGCGGCTAGGGGCCTGCGCCCGCGCCGCCTGCAGTCGGAAATGCATCTCGACACCAAGTGCATGTCTGTCGCGCTCTGGTTGTACGCGTGCCGCGAAGTATCGTATGTTAAGTTCTTAGTGCTTATAAACTATTCTAGTGCTATCTTCATTCTCTCAATTCTCCTTCTGTCTACTCTTGACGAACTGTGTCCTTATATCTGTACTGTGTTCTTCACTTCAATAAACTCTGATTTCTACTTCAAGTTGTGAGTTGCTCATTGATTACGACACCCGCTTCACTGGTGACCCCTACAAACACTCACGATGAGAGAACCTCAAGACGCTGGCGAATCAAGCAGTAAGGCGTTTTCAAGCACTGCGCAAGATGTACAAAGAGTGGGCATACGTGTACCCCCCTTTTACGCAGAAAAACCCGCCCTATGGTTTTACCAACTCGAGAGTCAATTCGTTTTATCAAATATAACGAGTGATTCAACGAAATTTCACTACGCCGTGGGGCAATTGGATCCTGTGTACGCGTCAGAGGTAGAAGATATTATTACTGCTCCGCCGGGACCTGATAAGTATGAACGCCTGAAAACCGAATTAGTGCGAAGATTATCAGCGTCCAAGGAAAAGAAGCTTCTGCAAATTATTACTAGGGAGGAGCTTGGTGATCGAACACCCTCCCAGTTCCTGAGACATATTATGCAGTTAGCAGGACCGGAGATACCCCCAGATTTTTTACGTACTATGTGGGCCAGTCGATTACCGCACAATATTCAAGCTATAGTAGCCTCTCAGTCGAAAGCTACTTTGGACGACGTTGCTGAACTGGCTGATCGGATCCATGACATTGCTACTCCCGGTCCTCACTTAGCAGCTGTGGGCACATCAAGCAGCCACATTAACCTGAGTAATCAAGTTGCAGAACTGACACGGCAGGTAAATCAATTGTCTACCGAGCTAAATAGAATGTCACGCTCGAAATTCAGAAGATCCAGTTCTAGAAGTAGTGATCGCAGACGGTCACATTCCAGACGTTCTGATTCGAACTATAGAAAATTTCCTGTGTGTTGGTACCATAAGAACTTTAGGGATAAGGCTTCAAAGTGTATTAAACCTTGTGATTATACGGGAAAAGATTAGGGCAGTCCGTGATGGCGGCCGACGCCTGCCCTCACCCCGGTCGCTTATTTATTACCGATCATAGAAGTAAGGTTCAATTTTTAATAGATACCGGTAGTGACCTATGTGTTTTTCCTCGTAGTAAATTTAAAGGGCGTTGTGTTAAAACTAATTATGATTTGTTTGCAGCTAACGGCTCCGTTATCAACACATACGGGTATGCACATTTAATATTAAATATAAATTTGCGCCGTGACTTTGCTTGGCGATTTATTATTGCCGATGTAACACGTGCCATTATAGGCGTTGATTTTTTATCACACTATAATTTAATAGTGGATGTGCGTAACCAGTGTTTAATAGACGGCAACACTATGCTTGCTGCCGCGGCTTCGGTCGCGAGTTCTTCTGACAATGTTTCTTCAGTTAAGGTTACTTCAGGCGGTGATTCAGAATACCATGCTATACTAGCAAAGTACCCCGACATCACTCGTCCATCAGGTATTAACCGTACACCTAAACACAACACTTTACATCACATACGCACTACACCTGGACCACCAGTATGGTGCAAGCCCCGCCGGCTCGCGCCGGATAGGTTAAAAATAGCGAAAGCCGAATTCGAAGCTATGTTACAGGTTGGTACGTGTATACCTTCAGAGTCGCCTTGGGCATCCCCTCTTCATCTGGCACCAAAGAAGGACAACAGCTGGAGGCCCTGTGGGGACTACCGGATGTTGAACGCACGGACCATCCCAGACAGGTACCCTATTCGCCATATACAGGATTTTGCACACAACCTTACAGGATGCACAGTCTTTTCAACTCTGGACTTGGTTAAGGCGTATAACCAAATTGGTGTTTACCCACCAGACATTGAAAAGACCGCTATAACGACTCCCTTCGGGCTTTATTCCTTTCCTTTTATGAGCTATGGACTCCGAAACGCATCAAATACGTTTATGCGCTTCGTAGATGAAATGCTGCGTGGATTGGACTTCGCATATGCATATTTAGATGATATTTTAATTTATTCAGCAGATCATAATTCCCATGCACAGCATTTACATCAAGTGTTCACTAGGCTACAGGATTATGGTATGGTTATTAACACAGCCAAATGCGTGTTTGGTGCAGCTGAGGTCACGTTCCTGGGATACCGGATAGGCCCAGATGGCACTAAGCCGCTACCTGAAAAGGTAGATGCCATCAGTAAGTTCCCGGTGCCCAAAACTGTTAGAGAGTTACGTAGGTTTCTTGGGATGATAAATTTCTATAGGAGATTTATTCCAGAAGCAGCTCGCGTTCAAGCGCCACTAAACGCTCTCTTGACCTGTTCAGCAAAAGGCTCAAAGCCAGTACATTTTACGCCTACAGAGCTTGACGCCTTTGAGGCCTGCAAAATGGGTCTATGCCAAGCTGCCATGCTTGCTCACCCTGATTGCAACGCAAAACTTGCCTTAGTTACCGATGCGTCAGATACAGCCTTAGGCGCAGTACTGCAGCAGCTTAAGGAGAATACTTGGCAGCCATTAGCTTTCTTTTCACGTAAGCTATCACCTTCGCAGACCAAATATTCCCCTTACGATCGCGAACTCTTAGCGATATACGAGGCAGTAAAGCACTTTCGCCACATGGTTGAAGCTCGTGATTTTGTGATATATACTGATCACAAACCTCTTACTTTCGCATTTCAGTCTAGGAAAGATAAATGCTCACCTAGGCAATTTCGTCATTTAGATTTTATATCTCAGTTTTGTACTGACATCAGGCACATCTCTGGGAAGGATAACGTCGTGGCTGACACTTTGTCACGCATCGAGGAGGTTAACTCACCTGTAGACCTCGAGGCATTAGCCACCTCACAAACTACCGACCCCGAGTTAAAGGTCCTTCTAGGTAGCAACACTTCACTATGCCTTAGAAAGGTACAGTTGCCTGGTACTAATACCTACTTATATTGCGATGTAAGTCACTGCACTCCAAGACCTTTTGTGACGAAAGCCTTACGCCGACAAATTTTTGAAAATTTACACTCTCTTAGCCATCCCGGTGCCAATGCTACAATCCGCCTAGTCACGGATCGTTACATATGGCCTGGCATTAAAAGAGATTGCAGGCAATGGGTACGTACATGCATTGCGTGCCAGCGGTCCAAAATACATAGACATGTATCTTCACCGCTGGGCACTTACAAGCTTCCCAGAGCCAGATTTAGAGATATACATATAGATCTAATAGGTCCGATGCCGTTATCTCAAGGTTTCCGGTACTGCCTCACAGTCATTGATCGCTACACGCGTTGGGCTGAGGCCATACCGCTGGCAGATATTACAGCTGAAACTGTTGCTAAGGCCCTACTCAGTGGTTGGATCTCAAGATTCGGCTGTCCTGAACGTGTCGTTACCGACAGGGGCAGACAGTTCGAGTCAGCCTTATTTGGACATCTGGCATGTATCGCCGGCTTCCAACATAAAAGAACCACGGCCTATCACCCAATCTGTAACGGGATTTTGGAGCGCCTGCACCGGCAGCTTAAAGCTGCCTTAACCTGTCACAGTGACAGCAGCTGGGTTGAAAGCCTTCCTCTTGTATTATTAGGCATTCGCAGCACATACAAAGAGGATTTAAAGGCATCACCAGCTGAATTAGTTTATGGGGAACCCCTTCGTCTTCCAGGAGAATTCTTTAGTCCAGAAGACCTCGTAGACCCAGACGTGACTGACTATATTACGCGCCTGCGACAATTCGCTCGCAAGTTACAGCCTTCTCCAGCGTCACGTCATGGTGGTCGACGTTCACCCTTTATTTTTAAGGATCTGCCAACATCTTCTCACGTCTTCCTGCGAGATGACACCGTTGCCGGATCTCTTAAACCTGCTTACACTGGACCTCATGAAGTTCTTGAACATGGAGGTAAAGTATTTAAAATTCGTGTGAATGGTAGGGTTGTCACGGTTTCTATTGACAGGTTAAAACCTGCCTACATACTGCGTGATCCAGATACACCCACACATCACACACCTACATCTATCACACACCCCACTCACACGTCTCCTACACCCACGGGTCACAACTTACCTGACACTGACGACAGCGTTGTCAGAAGGACTCGCTCTGGCCGGACGGTGAGATTCCCAGACTTTTATCGCCCTTGACGGTCTCTGGGGGAGGGTGGTGTAGCGGAGCTACTAGATTGATGTTATTATAAATTGTTATTGTCTTGTTAGCGTTACACTTTTACTCAGTATTCAAATATAATATAATATTATATAACGTACATATCAATAAGAATATAGTTATTACATAGATTATAAATATTGTTTACTACCAAAGTAAATATACATGTATTAAATACATAAATTGTTCAACGTACAAAATATCGTCCGCTTGCTTTTAATATTAGATAATAGCGTGCGGAATGCATCACTAGTTCGCACGGCGGCTAGGGGCCTGCGCCCGCGCCGCCTGCAGTCGGAAATGCATCTCGACACCAAGTGCATGTCTGTCGCGCTCTGGTTGTACGCGTGCCGCGAAGTATCGTATGTTAAGTTCTTAGTGCTTATAAACTATTCTAGTGCTATCTTCATTCTCTCAATTCTCCTTCTGTCTACTCTTGACGAACTGTGTCCTTATATCTGTACTGTGTTCTTCACTTCAATAAACTCTGATTTCTACTTCAAGTTGTGAGTTGCTCATTGATTACGACACCCGCTTCAGATTCATTTGTTTTGTTGATCTCCATGTGTTTTGTCCATCTTCGAAATCCACCCATTTCATGTGTGGATTAACGGACTAATTGGATTAACAATATATAATTCCGGAAATTCACCCCTTGGGTGGATTTTCGTGGGTGGATTATCGGACTATTTTGATTAATAATATATAATTCCGGAAATTCACCCAAGGGGTGGATTTTCATGGGTGGATTAACGGACTAAACCAACGCCCTAGCGTTTTATTACTACTCTACTTTATTCACCGTTATAAGCAAACCCCAATTACTGTAGCGCTACAATTTCAGGGCACATCTCTTTCCAACTCCAAAAGTATAGGGATCCTTGGCGTTGACATCTCCAGTGACATTCAGTTCCGTAGTCATTTGGAGGACAAGGCTAAGCTGGCGTCCAAGAAGCTAGGTGTGCTCAAAAGGGCGCGGCGGTACTTCACTGCGGCGCAAACACTGGTTCTCTATAAGTCGCAAGTGCGGCCGCATATGGAGTACTGCTATCATCTCTGGGCGGGAGCACCTGAATATCGGCTTCGTCCATTTGACTCGGTGCAAAGACGAGCTGTAAGAGTTGTCAACGATCCTGTACTTACAGCTGGTGTGGAACCTCTTCTCGACAGGAGAGACTTTGCCTCCTTATACGTGATATGATGCCCACGGCTACGTTCTATCATCGCACCGCTCGCCACAGACAGGGAGTTCATCCTCACACTCTGCGTCCGGTGCGTTCCAGCACGGTTAGATCCGATAGGTGTTTTCTTCCGCGCACGCTTAGGTTGTGGAATGACCTCCCTGCCTCGGTTTTCCCAAACGCCTACAGTATGGGGTTCTTCAAAAGGGGTCTTAGAAGGTTTTTACAGGGTCGGCAGCGCGAGTTTGGCACGTCTGGTGTTGCAAACGTTCATAGGCTGCGGTGACCACCGGTCCTTCTGGTGGGCCGTATGCTTGTCTGCTGCCACCTTAGTGGTATAAAAAAAAATTGAATCTGACACTTTTCATTTAGCGGTCAGTAGATTAACGTTGAGAACGTTTTAGTTCTCAGCTGTTTCTATTCGTACATAGTTAACAGCACCATAACATTGCTGGCTGGCATCCGAGAAGGCTATTAGAGTAATTCGACGAGCGGATGTTAAACCTATATGTCTCGGTATTTTTATTTCAGATAAACGCGACAACTCCCTGTGAAAGCGTTTCCATTTAGACAATGCAATCCGGGACCGTCTCGTCCCAGTCTACTTAGTTGTAATTTCCAACATTCTTGTATAAGCAACTTCATGTATGCTACCACTGGACTGAGGATTCCAAGCGGATCGAACAAGCGCACGTTTAGTGCATGTTAAAGGCATATCGATCACTATTTTAAAGTTAAAGGTGTCATCGTTAGCTTGCCATTGCATACCTACGATCTTAGTGTCAGCGTGGGGATCCTCGTCGAACTTGACAGCGAGACAGCTCTTATGAGTTGACGGGATGCGTGATAATATGGTATTGTCATTAGAGATCCACTTAGTTAAGTTAAAACCTCCAGATTCAAACATTGCGACCATTTCCTTGTGTAGATTTAGCTGAAGATACCTTCTTCAGCTAAATAATATTCTTTGATATGAATGATGATCTTGAGTTAGTTTCACTTGAAAGTACCTACATTTTTTCTATGTCCGCGGTTACCGCAATCGGGTACGTACCCAAATTGAGAAGTAATACCCAAATTGAGATTATAATAATATTGGTCCCGTATAAAGCAAATCGTTAAGCGATTTACCTGACGTGGTTTTACACCCAGCGTCCAAGACCACACGCGTTTTAGAGGTTTGTTTGTCAGGGCAATAAACGGCCCGATGCGGCATATAATAAACTTGAGAGTCTAGAAAGCTATTTGACACTTTAGTGAGATAACCTTGATCAATGTACGTTTGAATTATAGCATTATAATCATTGCGTAAATTAGAAGCATCTAACCTTTTTTCTAAATTTAAAAACCTGCGTTTTAAGCGATTGTGTACGAATGCCCTAGCTCGCTGGGAGTGTATTTAAAGGGAAGACGAACCGTATATCTACAACGCTGCGGTGTGGTCATGTGATCGCGCCTCCTGCGAATGCGAGCGGGATGATTCGTCTATGGGGGGTGTGGCCGGTGATGCACGAGTTGACACGGAATGCGCGGATGGCGCAGTGAGAGCGTTTGCCTGCCTCGATGCGTTGCCGGTAGCAAGGTTCTTGGTTGAATTTGATGCGTTTATATTATTTTTATAACATAATAAACTATGATGCAAATGATTGCAAATCGAACACTTATTAACAGATCGGCAAGCACTCACATGATGAAAACCTAAACAATTAACACAACAGGAATGTTTAGGAACTATTTCATTTCATGTTTCAACATTCTTTTGAATAAAATGTTGACAATTAAACAAAGGGTGAGCGTGACCACTGTCACATACGATACAAGTTTTTATGTTAGAACTAGAAGTATCGACTGATTTCAAATTAGTAGGGCAGGTTTGCGTAAAAAATTACTTTGGTTTATTTAAATGAGAGGCGGTTGACATCCGCTGAGCGCGATAATCACCTTTCTATGAATGTGACGTTGAGCGGAGCGTTTGGAGTTTGCTCGGTTTAGTCCGTTAATCCACCCATGAAAATCCACCCCTTGGGTGGATTTCCGGAATTATATATTATTAATCAAAATAGTCCGATAATCCACCCACGAAAATCCACCCAAGGGGTGGATTTCCGGAATTATATATTGTTAATCCAATTAGTCCGTTAATCCACACATGAAATGGGTGGATTTCGAAGAACAGAAATGTTTTGACGTCACTATATGTAGGTAGACTTAAATGTCTATGAGATTGTTCAAACAATTCAAGCATAGTTTTATCAAACTTGCTTAATGCTAAATGAGTTATTATGAAATCTGTAACAGGTAAACGCTGTAGAGCCGCTTCAGCTGAACAAAAATTCTCCAAAAGGCTTCTGGTGTAACATAATTATGTTCTAAATAGCACGACGCCTGAACCCTGGTATCGTGGTACTTAGCCAGAAGGGCTTGCCAAATGACATCGTAATTTTGTGCGGTGGCAGCTACGCCTGAACAAACAGTAAGTGCCTTACCTGAAAGGCAACCTATCAAATATTGAACCTTTTCGGCATCGGTGAGACGAGTATTCGTATGTATTACACTACAGAAATTTTCATAAAACATTGGCCACTTACTATAAGTACCATCAAACCCTGTGAGTTTAAGTGGGGGTAATTTGATGTTAAAATTATCATTTTTCTTTTTATCTTCGAGTTCTTGCCTCAGAGCGGTTTCCGTCTGCTTTATGAAACAGTATTATTCGCCAAATGTATTAAAAACACTATAACTCGGCTGTACCTGCGGATTTTCTTTTAATTGTTCAATTAACAATTTATCGATAGTTTCGATGTAAATCCGATCGGGTTTTAATGATAGATTGAACCTTGAGACTTAAGTTGTACACTTCGTGAACTATGTGAAACAAACTTTGTTTTTTGTATACTAAGAAATTTATTATGACCTGACTTTCGTCTAAACCTTTACTATGAGATTTGTCTTTAGATGCCATGATAATTGATACGAGATACGGGTATGTATATGTGTAGATAGGTATTAGAAGTATTCAGCCAAAAAGTGTAGAACAACGATCAACAGTTAGCTTGAATCAGCTGTTTGCGGTAAAAGTAAGCTATTCCTTTGCCACTCATTCACTATTGCTATATTATGTAATATATATTATGTAATACACTTGTGTTGCTAGTAAGAGTATATTATATACAATTTGTGTTTATAATTGCATGCTTTTCACTTGTACTTTTAATGTATCGCGTAAATTTAATTGGTAAAACTTTTACTTTCTTCTAATTGAGTTGTGTGTTTACTTGCATGACACTGGCAATGACATGACGTATGACATCGATCTGTCAAATAAGGGAATATACATTTATTGTTAAAAATTACAGAGAAACATAAATTATTACATATCTATATTTACATTATTACTATCTAAACTAAACCTAAATAATGCCCCCGTGGCATTGTGCCCAAAAGACTAGCAGCATTCCCCCTTTGAATAGCAATACCTATTCGTTGAGCGAGAAAACTGCCAGCCCTTGGGTCACCAGTTTACTCCACAAGGCGCTTTTTCAAATTCTTGAAAAATTTTTGCGCATTGGGACCCCATGGACCTAGGGTCTCGACACCAACTGGACAAAGACGATACGATGAGTCGAGACCCTTTTATTTATTAATTTTAAGATTTTCAGCCGCTTCCGCTGCTGCACTGGCTTTTAATTTTGTTTTAGGAAGATAATGTCAAATTAATATCTAATGCAGATTGTCTATACTATAAGGGCGAATACACACAGCGCACACACTTTGCTCGTATACTTTGATTGTGCACAGTCTATTTTTCATGTGGCAATTTTTGTATTTTTTTTTTTTCATATAATGCTTCTGTATTGCAAAATGTATATTTTTATTTTTATTCTTTTGGCATTGTTGTTCAGCTTGTGGATTTTTGGCTGTACGTAAGTGGCTTTTGTGAATTGGTAGCTATGTAGTATTTCATATTATGTGATTGCATTGATATCAGCACAGCTGGCAGGTGGTAAATGTTGGTTTGTGTGTTAGTTACTTTGACTATTTAACACAGGACACGCCTTACTTAAGCATTCCCCTCTGCCAAGCCCATAGTCCATTCGGTCTTAGAGGTTTATAAAAAGCACTTGAGAATCGATTGATTCACTATCATAATCGTTATAGCTGTGTGCGAACTGTTATACGAGAGTCTAGAAATAGCTTTAAAAAAACACTTTTAATTGTCACAGTTAATATAATGAGAAAACAGATTTAGTACTTAATACTGTGGGGTGTAAGTATAGGGGTTCCGACCCGTACCGAGATTCAGAGCGAACTGCCGATCGGCCGGCGTGTATGGACTGTGCGTCCGAGCCCTGATGCTGGTTCAGCAAGTCAGGGATGCTGGTCAGCATAACCCCATACATTAGCTGGGTATAACAGCCCCCCGAAGTTCGAGGGAAATATCGAAGTTCAGAGGGTTAGACAACGTCTCTCAACCGAGGTAATGGTACAGGTGAATCTGGGCATTGGTCATTGTCATCGTCGGTGGAAGTCGGATTCCCTTTAACAATGTTTGACTTATATCTAGAGCAGATCTTAAATAACTTAAATACTATGAATGATATTACGACTATAGAAATGAAAGAAGTGAATACAAAGTAATGGGTCTGGTACTTTGTAGGCTTTTCTACTATTATCTTATCTAACTCTGATAAAATCTTATTATTGTGGTTATACAAATCTAAATCACTTAGATCTATGTCCTGCAACGTGGAAGAGAGCACATTATTTTACAGGTTATTCATTTTAACAATTGTCTTACAACAAGGGTCATTTATAATACTAAAATCTAAATTAGGGCTAGGAATACTAATATTAATTGCGTTGGTGTACGGGATGAGTCGTGAGTTTTTAGTGTAAACTGTGCACTCGTTTGAAATAAGTAGGACACCAGTGCCGACTATTATCATTTCACGAAGTTCTGAGAGACCGCACTCAAGTGAAATTTTGTTTGGCTGGGATTGCACAAAGATCCATTGATTATTGGCAATCGGTTTCCAAATGTCTAGATCGCCAGATATGGTCACTATTTTGCACTGAGTGGCACTGCACTTATGGTTTTGGTTAACAGTTCACTTTCACACGTAGGATTTCCATTCGTCAGTAGAACCATGGGAATTTCACACAGGAAGAACTCAGAGCTTACAACCTTACACTTATCTAAATTATCTAAATCACAAAAGTTTAATTTATTTCTAGAAATAGCGATATATGGATTTGAAGGAGATATAAAACTATATGTACCAGAGTTGTTTACTCCGTGGGGAGTAGGTAGACCCATCGTGTGATATAAATTAAAATCGTCATTAGTGACTAAAGGTATTTGTAACACAAATACTAACTTATAATTATAATAGTAGCAATTAACCTTAGAAATACTTAATATAACGTGAATATTGACAATATTTAATGAAATTGGTATTCCAGTGTCCCTTGGTAAGTGTCTGTCATTAGTTACCAATTCTTGGTATAATTGAAACGGGGTCAGTATACTGATATAGAATGTTTTGACTGCTTAATACAATAGCGTTCATTATATCTTCTAACTGAAACGACAACGAGGCTCGCAAATATGGAGTAGACTTCTGTTTCGATTTTTAAATAATTTGATATTTCTGTGAGGTTACTTATTTGTTTTAATATAGTATTTAGTGAGCTAATAAGAATGTTTTCATTGTGTTTTATTTTATTAATTGTTTGTTTGAAGGATTCTAGCGTGGAAGTGGTAATTAAAATATTTTCTTTCTTTAGTTCGGCGATTTTCTTTTGGTCCTTTTGAACTAATTCAATAGCTGAGTCATATTTTGACGCGTCGTCCTCGTCAAGAGTACCGAAGACGTGTTTGAAAATAGTACTAATACCACCAAACCATGCTGATCGTTTATTACGTTTTGAAACTAAGTGGGAAATAGAATAGTATTCGCGCTGAATGTCGTTGAATCGCAATGTTAATGGTGATAGTTTTCAATTCAATTCAATTCAATTGAATTTATTTGCGGAACATGAGTATGCACACATAAGTATACAGATAAGAAGATTACATACAATAAAATAGACCAGTCATGTTTTGCCTGTACGGCGTGCAAATATTAGAGACATGCATGAACATTAACTATTTATTCTCACAGTATGAGTATTGGTTTTTTGACACATAATTTTAGTTGACTTTAAAATTTCCTTCAAATTGAATAAATGTGGATCTATATGGGAAATATCTATGTAATTAACTACATTTAAGTCGGCTTTTATTATCTTTAGTTTGCCTATGCTATCGAAGTAAATTCCAGAGTTAGAAGGATACGGCTTGATAAGGTCTGGATGCGCAACGGCTGAGGCGCTGAAAAGAAAATAGGAATAATTAAGTAATTCTTCTAAATTAGTACTTGTATTTGCAGACATCATAAAAATGAATTGTTTTTATGAAGATTGTATTCTTAAGTAATCTATGCAAGTTGTACTATCAAAATACTATCTTATTTTGTCGTTGAAGAGGGGCATTGAATGACTTGATGATAGTAATCGCATATTTTGATAGATTAAGTGGAAATAAGTAGAAAATAGTATATTACTGATCATTTAACCTTGTTGATGTACAATTAGAAGAAGTGGACGGCTGCGAAACTTCTGCCGGTTTAATTTCATCGAAATGATGCGTTATGTGCCTTCTGTTGATTAAGAGTGTGACTGTGTGGTTGTCGTTGACCTTGATAATTTTGTGTGGTCCTTTCCAAATAGGGGACAAAGCTTTCCGAAGTCGTAAATGGTTTTTAAGGTAAACGTAGTCACCTACTTGGTATTGCGGAGGACTTCTAGTATGTGTGTCATAATAAGTTTTGAATTGTTTTTTGATTTCAATATATTTTCCAAAGCTTTCTCTCGTGTGTATCTGAATTTGTGTTGTAACATTCGGATGTAATCGGAATATGTAGTACCGGAACTACTTTCGAATACAGAGTTTGGTATAAATGGTTTGTTTCCAAAAATGAGTTCGAATGGACTGAATTTAGTAGTGGTATGAATCGTCGTATTGTACGTGAGCATAGCAGTGTATACGTATTTTGGCCAATTGTCCTGATTGTCATTCACGAAAGATTTTAAACACTCTTTCAGAGTAGAGTGGCTGCGTTCTAACGCACCTTGAGTTTGAGGATGGTAGGGTGATGACCACAATTGCTTTATTTTCAGAAACTGGCAAGTGGTTTTAAAAAGATCCGAAGTAAAGTTAGTACCTTGGTCCGTCAGGATTGATTTAGGAATTCCGAAAAGAGAGATGAAGTGGATCAAGCAATCCGCTGATTCTTCGGCAGTTGTGCTGCGTAAGGGGTAAGCTACAGAGTATTTGGTAAGATCATCTTGGAGGGCAAGTATATATTTAAGTTTGCCAGTGCCGGATTCAGGGAGTGGTCCTATAGTCCATTGAAATGTTACATGAGCTTTGCATTTATTAGAGGACGCAATTTTATTTTCGGGACATGTGTAGGGGGTCAATAGAAGCTTAACCTCAAGTTTGTGGGGTCGCCACCCTTGTCCCCCGGCCGCCATCTTGAAAAGAGGGGGGACAAAAACACTTTTTTCGCAATATTTCGAAAACTATGAGTCTTACAAAAAAATTGTAGAGGCCTAATTTGTAGCATATTGTTTTGCCTACAAATGTGTTTAAAACTTAACAAAAAATTTTACAAAATTTTTACAAAATTTTTATAAAAAATTTCATTTTTGCTCTATAACTTTTTTTAGACATTTTACAAAAAAATACCTCAGACTAATCTTGTAGATGATCTTTTAAGAGAAATTTAAAAAAACGCCACAGAGCAAAAAAGAAATTTTTTATAATTTTATTTTCAATTTTTTGTTTATAACTTCTTTAATTTTTAATTTAGGGCATAAATTTGTTAAACATATTTGTAGGCAAAACATTTTTTGAAAAAAAAAAAGAGTGTTAAAAGTCATTTCTTTGTTACTTATTGACTTCAGGAATTGGGAGTAGTCATCGTTATTCGTGTTTAGGTTAGTTTGTGTATCAGAGTCTGGTGAAGGGATTTCAAGGTTTTCGAAGTCAAGGTTAAGGTCCGAACTGTGAGGACTTAATTCTAAGGGACCTAAATCTATGTGGTTTGGTTTTTGATTTTGCACCAGTGGAATGTCTGGGGCAGAGCTAGGACCAGGAACAGGGTCTAGGTAAGGGTTAGCAATAGGCTTAGCAATAGGTTTAGCAATAGGTTTAGTAATAGGTTTAGCAATAGGTTTAGTAATCGATTTTGGATTCGGGTTCGTTTCTTGAGTTGGTATTAGAAAGTCGTCACAGTCATAAAAAGTCGGTTAGATCCGGTAGGGGTTTTCTTCCGCGCACGCTTAGGTTGTGGAATGATCTTCCTGCCTCGGTTTTCCCAAACGCCTACAGTATGGGGTTCTTCAAAAGGGGTCTAAGAAGGTTTTTACAGGGTCGGCAGCGCGAGTGTGGCGCCTCTGGTGTTGCGAACGTTCATAGGCTGCGGTGACCACCGGTCCTTCTGGTGGGCCGTGTGCTTGTCTGCCACCTTAGTGGTATAAAAAAAAAAAGTCAAAGGTAGAAGGAATATGAGATGGTAGATTTGTCTAAGGCATTTGATTGCGTCCAACATGAAACATTAATCAGGAAATTACACCATTATGGCATAAGAAGCAAGGCTCTCGATCTTCTGACTTCATATTTGAACAATAGAATTCAGAGGGTTGATGTTAATGGTACACGCTCAGAGGGCTCTGTAGTTACTATGGGCGTCCCACAGAGTTTAATACTCGGACCATTTTTATTCCTTATATATTTCAATGACCTACCCTTTTACGTGGGGGACAACAACAGGATTGTTTTGTTTGCAGATGATACTTCTTTAATTTTCAAAGTTAAAAGACCAATAGATAACTATGACGATGTCAACAACGCAATCTTGAAAGTGGTTCATTGGTTTAACACTAACAATCTTAGACTGAATGATAATAAAACTAAATGCATAAAATTTACCTTGCCTAATGTAACACAGTCAGAAACCAATGTTCAACTTAATGGTCGGGTGTTGGAACTTGTGGAATCAACGACGTTCCTAGGGTTAACGGTCGATGCTGGTTTACAATGGGGTCCACATATTGTTAAACTAGCAAATAGATTAAGTTCAGCAGCATTTGCTGTACAAAAGATAAGACACTTGACGGATGTAGATACGGCTAGAATAGTCATTATTAGGAGGAAGGGCATAACGGTACTCCGTTCGTTGAGCAGCCCGCCTGGGGCAGTACCTCCGCCCTGCAGAAGACCGCGGTAATAGTAACCTGACTCCGGTTGGGTTATGTTCTCCGTCGGTTAGCAGGGATCCAGAGCTCATTGGGGCGACTTTGTGCCGGTGACGGTGAGACCAGAGGCTTATCTGGCTCCATTGGCGGATAGAGGCGCGGAGTATTGGTACGGCGGTCAGGGAGATCCGGTGAAACGGTTGACCGCTGACCGCCCGCAGGCTGTACGGGACCCGAACCTGGGGATCACTTAATCTCCGCCCCAGGAGGCTGAACCAGCAGCCTGTGTAAAGTCCCTGGTGCTGTGGTCGTGCCGGAGGAGGATACCGGAGTGGACGCGGCCACTGCATTGGGGGGGGGGACCGGGGGCCCTTCCGTACGCCGTGCCAATCTTCCGCATTACCTTTGTCTGCCTTTAGTGATTTGGAGCCTCGCTTAGTCTCCTGCGCCAGCGGCACACAGGCGCCCCCTCAACCTTCTTAATTCCCCTTTTTTAAAAAACAACCATGGCTGCAAAAAAGAAAAATAAAAAGGTTCCACAGCGGCATCGGCGTCCACACTTCAAGAGGACTTTTGCAACATCAGAGGCATGCGCGCGAACATCAACGTAGTCCACCACCACCTTGAAACTGCGAAGCCGACCCTTTTTTTCTTGACGGAGACGCAGATCTCATGCCCGAAAGACACATCTGACTTGATGTACCCTGGCTACAAGCTGGAGTACAACTCCAGGCGGAAAGCCGGGGTGTGTATGTACGTCCGGGATGATGTCTGCTGTCGCCGTCTTACAAGCCTCGAAGACAGGGACCTGTCTACGTTATGGGCGCGCGTGGATCACGGGGGCCACACCCGGATCTACGCGTGCGTGTATAGGTCTCACAGCGGTAATACGGACACAGTTCGCCTTTATGACCACCTGCAGCAATCGACTGACAGGGTGATTTAGCAGTGTCCCTCCGCTGAGATAGTGGTTTTGGGAGATTTCAACGGTCATCATGTTGACTGGTTGGGCTCCCGGACCACCGACTTTGCGGGAAAAGCTGCTCACGAATTTGCCTTGACCAATGGGTTCTCCCAGCTGGTTAAATCCCATACAAGGATACCAGACAAGGAGAACGAGCATAGTGCATTGCTGGACCTTCTGCTGACAACGCGTCCGGACGGATACAACGTTTCAGTGGATGCTCCGCTAGGATCGTCGGACCACTGTGTCGTTCGGACGCATGTGCCTCTCGCAAGGCCTGAACCACCTCGGCCCAAGGAATGGCGACATGTGTGGCACTACAAGTCAGCAGACTGGGATGGACTGCGAGAGTTCTATGCGTCGTACCCGTGGCGGCGGCTTTGTTTTGCCTCAGAGGATCTGGATTCTTGTGCTGTAGCAGTCGCTGAGGGGATCTTGGAGGGTATGGAGTGCTACATTCCCAACCGATGGATCCCTGTAGGTGCAAAAAAGCGACCGTGGTTCAATCGGCTCTGCAGAGAAGCCCTAATACAGAAAGAATCTGCCTACAGAGCTTGGACCACGGCTCGTGCAAATTCAGATCCAAACATCTCTGAGGTGAATCGCAAATTAAATGCCGCCTCGAGGTCCAGTAAAAGAGCAATTGTCAAGGCCAAGTTCGATTTCATTGGCAGAATTGGCGAACGGCTAGCAGGCTACCCTTCAGGAAGTCGTGAATTTTGGTCGCTTGCCAAAGCTGCCGAGGGAAACTTCTGTCGGTCAGGATTACCACAAAGACTTCTACATATATAAACTGAGGTAGACGCGCCGTACTCTAACAAACGAGATTTCAAAAGCAATCCTCAAACACACACATTAATAAGACTACACTCACTTATAAATATTTTTTACGTAATTGTCACCACGCACAATAGCAATATACGAATAGAAAAAGAGTAAAAGAGAAGGCGTATGGACTCCGATTGCAAGTCGAGCACCTACTTTCGAAGTTTTGACGCACAACAGTGCGAGCAACGCTGCTAATTAGCTCAGTTTATAGGTTTCAAAAATCGGTGCGTAGGGCATGTCTACCTCAGTTTATATAGAAGTCTTTGGATTACCACCCTTGCTTAAACCCGACGGTAGTTTGGCCCAGAGTGCCAAGGAGAAAGCCGACCTTTTGGGTAATCTTTGCCTCTAACTCGACCATGAGCGACGGGGGTGCTTTACCGCCGGGCATTCCGAGTTGTGGCACTTCCATGCCGGAAGTTAAATTTACACAGCGGAATGTCCGGCGGGAGCTTCAATCTCTGGACGTTCATAAGTCGAGTGGGCCAGACGGCATTCCCGCGGTGGTACTTAAGAATTGTGGTCCAGAGTTGTGTCCGGTACTTACACGTCTTTTCACACTTTCCTATTCTATGCAACAAGTCCCGGCGTCGTGGAAGATCGCGTATGTACATCCTGTACCCAAGAAGGGTGACAGAACCGACCCGGCCAATTACAGGCCTATAGCCGTCACCTCCCTTTTATCCAAGGTGATGGAGCGTGTAATTAATACACAGCTCCTGGGGTACCTTGAGGAACACGACCTGCTCAGCGACCGGCAGTACGGTTTCCGTCACGGTCGCTCGACGGGCGATCTTCTTGTGTACCTAACACACCGATGGGCGGCGGCTATCGAGAGTAAGGGTGAGGCTCTAGCTGTGAGCCTCGACATCTCTAAAGCCTTTGACCGGGTCTGGCACCGTGGTCTTCTTACGAAACTGCCCTCATATGGACTACCCGAGGGGCTCAGTGTTGTCCCGTACTCTGTTTCTGCTGCATATCAATGACATGTTGTCTATTGACGGCATTCATTGTTATGCGGACGACAGTACGGGGGACACTTGTTACACGGGCCGCCCCGGTATCTCTCGGGACACAGTGGAGGAAAATCGTGAACAGCTTGTGTCTGAAATCGAGGCTGCTCTTACTAGAGTGTCCGATTGGGGTGGACAAAATCTTGTCCAGTTCATCCCTTCCAAGACACAAGCGTGTTTTTTCACCGCTAAGCAAACCCCAATTACTGTAGCGCCGCAATTTCAGGGCACATCTCTTTCCATCTCCAAAAGTATAGGGATCCTTGGCGTTGACATCTCCAGTGACGTTCAGTTCCGTAGTCATTTGGAGGACAAGGCTAAGCTGGCGTCCAAAAAGCTGGGTGTGCTCAACAGGGCGCGGCGGTACTTCACTGCGGCGCAAACACTGCTTCTCTATAAGTCGCAAGTGCGGCCGCATATGGAGTACTGCTGTCACCTCTGGGCGGGAGCACCTGAATATCAGCTTCGTCCATTTGACTCGGTGCAAAGGCGAGCTGTAAGAATTGTCAACGATCCTGTACTTACAGCTGGTGTGGAACCTCTTCGCGACAGGAGAGACTTTGCCTCCTTATGCGTGTTCTACCGCCTGTACAATGGTATGTGCTCTGAGGAATTGTTTGATATGATGCCCACGGCTACATTCTATCATCGCACCGCTCGCCACAGACAGGGAGTTCATCCTCACACTCTGCGTCCGGTGCGTTCCAGCACGGTTAGATCCGATAGGTGTTTTCTTCCGCGCACGCTTAGGTTGTGGAATGACCTCCCTGCCTCGGTTTTCCCAAACGCCTACAGTATGGGGTTCTTCAAAAGGGGTCTTAGAAGGTTTTTACAGGGTCGGCAGCGCGAGTGTGGCACCTCTGGTGTTGCAAACGTTCATAGGCTGCGGTGACCACCGGTCCAACTGGTGGGCCGTATGCTTGTCTGCCACCTTAGTGGTATAAAAAAAAAAAAGTCTATTTCAGTTACTTTTTTTTTTGTTTAATGTGAGGGTAAATCCTCATAGGATGTTATGCCGGACTCTTACCGACTAAAAAACCACACGCCACGCCTAACAGCCTATGGTTGAGAGCCCCGGGTAAGCCCTCAGGAAGGATGTCCCGTGACTCCCAACAGACCTACGGCCGCCAATGCGGCCTCGCCCAGGGGGTGGTTCGGGTGCAATCCCGCGTCTATGGGGGGTTTCGGGTGTGACCCCGCTTCTAAGGGGGGGGCCTGCGTGAGTTGCTCACGTCACGCTGCCGTCATGGGCCTGCTTGTGTAAGGACGGTGAGCTGCCCTCTCACCGTCCTCAGACCCCCGGTCATGGAGGCCGATAGTCCTCGGCGAAGACACGTCGGCGGCGCCCAGGGCGCCGACTGCGGAACTCGGGAGGGAGAGTTCTCTCCCGCACCCGGCCCGCCGCCTCCTTCGCGAGCATGACCTGCTCGCAGAAAGAGGCGGCGCAGTCCCACTTACTCCCGCTGGAGAGCATGGCTCGTACCATGGCCTCGAGCGAGAGAGTGTCCACGCCCAGACCCACTACGAGGACCTGGCGCTGTTGTGCCCACGCCGGGCACTCCACCAGCGTGTGGAGCGCCGTGTCGTCGCTGCGGTCCTCGCAGTGCTGACACTCGGCCGTGGTTTCCCGGTGTTTTCGCCACAGATACCTACCGAAGCTACTGTGCCCGTCAAGCATCTGTGTCAACCGGTAGGAGAGAGCACCGTGTCTTCTCTCCAGCCACTCGTCCATGACCGGTCTGACGGCCGCGATTGTGGCGAATCCCCCCTTTGGTTGCTCAAGTCGCACCTTCCATGTCTCCAGGGTTTCCTGGTGGAGCAGGGTCCGCTGGGCCTCGATTTCTCGAGACGCAGGCCTTTGGCCCCGCTTCAGCGCCTCCTTGCGCCATCTGAACAGTGACGCAAGGGCTCTCGCTTCCAGGTCCCATGGAGGGGTCCCGGCTAGGAGACATGCCGCCTCACCGGAGATCGTGCAGTATCCTCTTATCACCCTGACGGCCATCACTCTCTGCGGGCTCAGCAGTCTAGCCTCATTGCTGGCCGTCAGGGTCTCCGCCCATACGGGAGCCCCGTACAGGGCGATGCTTCGCACGATCCCCAGGTACAGCCTCCTGTAGGGAGCGTTGGGTCCCCTGATGTTGGGCATCAACCGCGCGAGTGCGGCCGATGCTCCCCTCAGCTTTGGGACCAAACTTCGGAAGTGATGTCCAAAGTTCCACCGGCCATCGAGTACGAGCCCCAGATACTTCATCGAGGGCTCGATGCCGATGCTGACGCCCCCCACCTGTAGGCTGGATCCCGCAGGTGGCCCCATCAGGTGTCTATTTCAGTTACTTTCATACTCTTATATTTGCTCCATGCTTTCATAGCATAATGTCTTACGGATTTCTACTGTGGGGCAATGCTGCAGATATAGATAAAAATTTTATTTTACAAAAGCGGGCCATAAGAGCTATATATAGGTTAGGTCCAAGGGTCTCTCTGCGCGAAAAATTCAAAGAGGTTAAAATTCTTACAGTAGCATCACAATACATTTTTGAGAATCTTATGTACGTACAAAAAAAAATACATAGTTTCGCTAAGTTAAGTGATAGACACAATGTCAACACTAGAAATAAAAGTTACCTTGCTGTTTATCATAGCAGATTGCACAAAATCAGCAATTCTTTCATGGGTAACTGTATACGCTTTTACAACAGGGTACCAGACGAAATTAAAAGTATGTCCCTTAATAAATTTAAAAAGGTTGTAAAAAGTAAATTGTACTGCAGGGGCTATTATGCAGTTGGTGATTATTTATTGTATGGAGAAGCCTGGAAATGACCTGCTCTACTGGATTCTCAAAAAATTGTTAAAATGCATAGTTTTTAGATCCATTTTGTAAATAGAGCTCTAAAAGGAATAACCCGCTGAGTTTCTTGCCAGTTCTTCTCAGGTGGGTCGCGTTGTGAACTGGTGGTAGATTTTGATTTATATTCTGGACGTTTTACAAGAGCATCTGTATATGCCTAGTTGAAAAATAAAAAAAGAGGGGATCTTCCAATGGATAATCTGGTAGGGTGTTAGTAGGATCTAGTGATAGAGTTTCGGAAAATGGCTGATTGCCATCGATTGGATTTACTGGAAAGCGAGACAGCGCGTCGGCGTTGGCGTTTATCTTCCCTTTTTTATGAACTATGTCGTAGTCAAACTCTTCTAGTTTTAGGCGCTAGCGAACTAGTGTTGAACCAGGGTCTTTACAATTGAATAACCACTGTAGTGGTTTATGATCTGTGACTATTGTGAATCTGTGCCCATAAAGGTAAGGACGAAAGACTTTTGTGCCGAAGACTATGGCAAGACACTCCTTTTCCGTTACGCTGTAATTGCATTCGGCCTTGTTTAGAGTTCGAAAGGCATATGCTATTGGGCAGTCCTTTCCTATTTGTCCTTGTGATAGAATAGCTGATACAGCGTAGTTCGAAGCATCGCACGCAAGTAAGTACAAATGGTTTAGTAAAATCTGGATAGGCTAGAATCAGTGAGGTTGTGAGTTTACGTTGTAAGGTTTAGAAAGCAAGTTGTTGTTTATTTTCCCAATTAAAAGTTGTATCTTTTTTGAGAAGTGAGGTAAGTGGTTTAGCTAATTTAGAAAAATCTGAGATGAAACGTCGGTAATATGATACTAGTCCGAGGAATGATTTTACATCTTTTGGGCACTTAGGTATCGGGAATTCAGTGATAGCTTTAATTTTTCAAGGTTTGGTTTGACGCCTTCATTATTTATAATATGTTCAAGATACGCAACTTCTTTGCGTAAAAATTCGCACTTTTCAGGTTGTAATTTGAGATTGTATCTGCGGAGTCTATCGAATACAGCGGCAAGATTTTTTGTACTTGTGGAAAGATCTGGTGCGTAAACAACAATATCGTCTAGGTAAACAAAACACCTAGATCCTTGGAGGCCAGACAGGCATGTGTTCATTAATTTTTGAAATGTCGACGGTGCATTCTTGAGACCAAAGGGCATCCTGTTGAATTGAAAATGACCTTGAGGAATTGAAAAAGCAGTTTTTGCAGCGTCTTGTGAAGAGATAGGAATTTGGTGAAACCCGGATGCAAGGTCCAGGGTCGTGAAGTATTGGCTTTTCCCGAGTTGGTCTAGTATTTCCGTTATTTGTGGGATTGGATACGTTTCACCTATGGTGACGTCATTAAGTTTCCTATAATCTATCACGACTCTCCATTTTTTTTGGCCAGAGGCATCTAGTTTTTTAGGGACTACCCAGATTGGCGAGGACCACGGTGAGTCAGATGGCGTCACTATGTTCTGATCTAGCATCTTGTTAATATGGCTTTCTACTTCCCGATTATGAAATTCTGGGAATCTGTATGATTTGGTTTGAATTGGAATATCTGTGGATGTTTTAATTTTATGTTCGGCGGCTGTAGTAAAGGTAAGTTGTTCGTTAGGAAGGTGGAAAATGTCAGAATAATCCGAGCAGATTTGTAACAGTTCATCTACTTCTTCTTTGTTGAGATGGGATATTCTAAGTTCTTATAGGACTTCGTTTGTTCTATCTAGAGTATTTGAATTTGGTACTGATTTATTTATTTATTTATTTATTTATTTATTTATTTATTCATTAACAATAGAACATTGTGTTTGAAATGATAACAAAAAAAAATGCATTATTGAACTAAAACAATCAACATTCCAAACTATAACTTTAAAAATAAATTTAGGTACATGCTATGAGATGCATGCAATAAAATTTTACACTATTATTTAAGTCATATCAGCATTATTATTAATTAGACATGCAAAAATACAACAATAAAATACTACGAAATCATCATTAAACAAACAATGTCTAATTATTGTTTTAGAATTTCTGTTATAATTAAATATTTCCAATGTCAATTTATTAAGTAGGTACAATTAAATTAATATTTAAAAAAACAATGTCAAATTAAATTACAATGTCATCAATGTCAAATGCATCGATGTAATTTAATTAATTCCATTAAGAATGTCAAGCTGTGTTTAAATTTAGTCTGCCCTTAACCACTAAAATTACAATATTTATTTAACATTACAATTACAAGAGCAGTCCCTCTTTAGCGGACAACTTTAAATCAATTGCCTCCCAATCATACGGGGGCTAATATCTACATATATGGTAATATCTAAAATATCTAAATTAAAGCCCTATTTGTGAATTCATCAATAGAATAAAAACACCTGTCAACTAAATAATTTCTAAGCTTAGTCTTAAAGTCAGTTTTGTAAATTGACTCCTTTATTTCTACAGGAAGTTTATTAAAAAGATTGATTGAGTTATACAACGTGCCATGTTTAACCACTTCCAGAGTAGGAGCAATTTTGGATGATATATCTTTCCTTCGTGTCCTTTCTCGTATCAACCTATCCTCATTATTCTCATAACTGTGGATATCTTTAGAAAATTGAGTAAGCAATACCATGATGTACAAACTCGGCACTGTCAAAATTCCCAGTTCCCCAAAATGTTGCCTACACGACTCTTGCTGGTGAATACGGACCATTGTTCTTATAGCTCTTTTCTGAGCTATAAAAGCTTTCTGAACGTTGTAATCGTAACTGCCCCCCCAAAATACACTTACTTTATGCACTTACTTACATTTACTTGATACAGGCAGGGTTGTGCGAGATTGGGAATCTAATTCTTCTAAGGTAAGGTTAAGGTTGGAGTGGATAGTAGCCGGGTTTTCTGATGTGTTAACGATGGTTAGATTAATACGATTATTTTCTTTCACACCTACTATACAGTTGGCAATTAGTAATGAATCGGAAATATGCTGATTTGAGTTTGAGTTTGAGTGGTTTTATTTAAGTTAATGAAATCATTTCCTATGCGTAAGACGCGTTTGTGGTAATCGACCTGGCATGCAAAGTTCTTGAGCAGATCATTGCCTATTATGCCATCGTGGCTTAGGCTTATATCTTCAACGACATGGAATTCGTGTGGTCTTGTGATTGTTTGGAAAATGGGCATTCTGAAACTCCCAAGAGTTGAAGTGACGCTGTCACCTGGGTCGATTCCTTTGAGAGTTATTGTAACGTTGCTCAGTTTCGGAATTTTGGACATGGAATTCAATTTTAATAAGCTGATACATGAACCAGTATCTACTAAAAATTATAGGGGCCTAGCTGAAACCGGGGTTTGGAGAACCACATGGGGTAAGTATCGTTTTTCAGAATTTTTATTTATTTCGTATATGATAACTTTGCTTTCTTTTTGTTTCAGATATTGGGAAGATGCTGATGATTTAGGAATAAAACAAGATGGGGCGGTTTCAGAGTAACTTGAGTTCATAAATTTTGTAGGTGTAGTAAGGTTCCTTGGTGTTAAATGGTTAAAGGATTTGTGGAAGGTGGAAGGTTCAGTAGGTTTAATTGAAGCAGGGAGGTTTTGTTTGGACACGGGGCATTGATGTGAAACCGCGGATTTGGATAGAGAGTTGGATATGGAGGAGTTATGTGAAATGGAAATTTTGATATGTTTATGGGATATAGTAGGAACATTGGATACGGTGGGTACAGTGGATGCAGTAGGCATATCCGGGTTTACAATTGACGGGTATTGCGAATGCAGTGGATACAGTGAGCGAGGTTTACATTGGGGTACAGTGGATACGGTGGATACAGTGGGTACAGTGGATACAGTGGGAATACCCGGATTTACATTTGAGGGGTATTGTGAATTCAGTGGACGCCGAGTGCGGGAGTTGCATTGGGATACAGTGGAATCAGTGGGTATACCCGTATTTACAATTGACGGGTATTGCGAATGCAGTGGATACAGTGAGCGAGGTTTACATTGGGGTACAGTAGATACGGTGGATACAGTGGGTACAGTGGATACAGTGGGAATACCCGGATTTACATTTGAGGGGTATTGTGAATTCAGTGGACGCCGAGTGCGGGAGTTGCATTGGGATACAGTGAAATCAGTGGGTATACCCGGATTTACAATTGACGGGTATTGCAAATGCAGTGGATACAGTGAGCGGGGTTTGCATTGGGGTACAGTGGGGGGTGGGAAGTCGGGGTATGATTTTGGCAGGAATCGTTGACGTAGTGAGGTTAACATTGCCTTTAAAAAGCCAAACGATTGTCTGCTGTGTTTTGTAGTGGAACACCAATACTAGCAGAACCCTGACAAGTCCGAGCCATCCACGTCCCAGTCGTCCACCCCGGGACCTGCTGCAGCCACGCCGTCGCGTGCCCACTACCTAGCGCTGCAGCTGAGCTGAGGATGCAGGGCGAAAGGCGAGTATTCTGCGCCTCAAAACAGAATCATATCACTAGGGAGGATACCCGTACGAAACCGAGCATGTCTGGACGCTCTGAGGTGGCAGCCCCGCCGCCGGACTAGGGCACAGTGGGCTAATCACTCGCTTGCCCAAAACAAATAGATTCAAGAAACTGAAACAGTGAAAAACCGAACCGATCATTCTCCGACGACCTTTGGCATGAAAATACGGACACGAATTGCTTTTTGGAATGTACGTACGCTCAGCGATGACAGTCGACTAGCCCAAGCAGAAGCAGAAATGCTAAGATACAACCTGCAAGTACTCGGGCTTAGCGAAGTGCGTAGAATTGGTTTCGGTGAAATGAGAACATCTAAAGGCTTGACTTTCCTATACTCTGGCAAGGAAAATGAGGAGGATAACCTGGAATATGGTGTTGGCTTACTCCTTTCTGACGCTGCAAAGAAAAGTCTTTTAGATTGGAAACCGATCTTAGACCGAATCATTTGGGCCCGTTTTAACTCAAGAGCCCGGAAAATCTCAATCGTGCAGTGTTACGCTCCCACCAACACGTCGGCAGAGGAAACCAAAGATGACTTTTATAACGCCCTTAACGCCACCTTAAAGGGTATTAAGAAACAAGATATTGTCATCGTCATGGGCGACCTAAACGCAAAAGTCGGAAGCGATAACACAAACTGCGAGGACCACATGGGGACACAGGGACTTGGAGTGCGCAATGAAAATGGAGAAAGGTTTATAGAGTTTTGTCAGAACCACAACCTGACCATCGGCGGAACTTTGTTTATCCACAAAGATGCTCACAAATATACTTGGACCTCACCCGATGGCGCTACTAAAAACCAAATCGACCACCTTGCCCTCAGCACCAAGTGGCGCTCATCGTTGCTCGATGTCCGAAACCGAAGGGGCGCGGATATCGACAGTGACCATGAACTGGTAGTTGCCGAATTGCGGCTCAAAGTTGCAATAGCCCGACCTACAGGGGGACCGGGCAGGGTCGGGAAAAGGTTTGACGTCACTAAACTAAGAAATCCTGACACCAGAGACGACTTCAAACTAGAACTCCGTAACCGCTTCTCCGGACTCAAAAGCAACTGCTCTATAGATGAGGAGTGGAACAACATCAAAATGGTATACACAGAGACCAGCTCCATTGTTTTGGGACACATCACACACGATCGCGAAGACTGGATGTCGCAAACTACATGGAAGCTCATTAACGACCGCAGAGAACTTCATTTAAGGCTACTGGGAACCCATGAACAGCCATTACAGGCCAACCTCAGACAGCAGTACCGTCAGATACGGAAGAAAATCTATCGCAGCACGCGGAAAGATAGAAGGATCTGGGCTGATGGTATTGCTGATAACGCCCAGCTCGCCGCCAATTCCGGTAACCTGAGGGAACTGTACAAGGCCACAAAAATCTTGTCAGGGAAACGCAGTCTATGTAAAAAGCCTCTAAAGTCCAAAGAGGGACAGCTAATCGTGACATCAGAAGGGCAACTTCAACGCTGGCGTGAACACTTTACGGAGGTCTTCCGCACAACAGCATCAACCACGCCTGATGAATCCCAGGGTACACCTTTACCACCAAGGCGACTTGATATCAACGTGGATCCACCTACACACGACGAGGTAGAAAAAGCAGTTCTCTCGCTAAAAACTGGCAAAGCTCCGGGTCTTGACCTCATAACCGCGGAAATGCTAAAAGCCGACGTAACTGCAGCGGTGGAGGTCCTGACACCTTTAATTAATAAAATCTGGACGAGTGAGGAGCTTCCGGACGAATGGAATAAAGGGTTACTTATAACTGTACCTAAGAAAGGTGACCTAAGCCAGTGTAGCAATTGGAGAGGTATCACTTTGCTCTCGGTACCGTCTAAGGTTTTCTGCAAGATTATCTTGGACCGTTTGTCGGGGGCCGTCGAACCTCTTTTGCGCAGAGAACAAGCTGGCTTCCGCCCGAACCGTTCATGTACGGATCAAATAAACACATTGCGCATCATCCTTGAACAGGCATCAGAATGGCAAAGGGAGGTTTACCTTACCTTTGTAGACTTTGAAAAAGCCTTCGACACCTTGAGATGGACAAATATTTGGTCACGACTAGCCGGAATTGGTGTCCCGACGAAGATAACCAACCTGCTGAAGGCCATTTACAGGAAATACTCCTGTAAGGTCACTCACAATGGCCTCATCTCGGATGATATTGAGGTGAATGCGGGTGTTCGACAAGGCTGCTTGCTCTCGCCTCTCTTATTCCTCGTTGTCCTTGACGGGATCATGCATCGTACACACCACAATAAGCGACGCGGGATAGAGTGGGGGTTATCCAACGTCTTGGAAGACTTGGACTATGCCGATGATCTATGCCTGCTGAGTCACACGCACCGTGACATGCAATCTAAGCTGGACGACCTCTGTAGAGAGGCGGGCATTACGGGGCTAAATATTAACACTCGGAAGACCCAAGAAATGCGATCTGGAGTGGATAACAGCACGCCATTTCGGATTGGTGCAGAGGATGTGGAGCGCGTCCACAAATTTACCTACCTCGGAAGTGTCGTGTCAGAATCTGGAGGTACTGAAGATGACATCACTTCACGCATTGCCAGAGCTCGAGCAACCTTCGCACAACTTCGGCCTGTGTGGCAGTCACGAAAACTTACGCGCCGAGTCAAAATTAAGATATTCCGGGCCAATGTCAAATCCGTCCTGCTATATGGGTGCGAAACGTGGAAGGTCACCAAGATCATCTCGCGCCAGCTCCAGGTCTTCATTAACACCTGTTTGCGTCGCATTCTCGGCATATACTGGCCCGAGAAAATCTCCAACGAAGAGCTCTTGGAGCGCTGCCACGAACACCCGATCGCCCTGCAGATAAAGCGTCGCAAGTGGAACTGGATTGGCCACACCCTCCGAAGAGGTTCCGATCACATCCCAAAACAGGCGCTGGATTGGAACCCTCAAGGAAAGCGCAAGCGTGGCCGTCCCAAACAAACTTGGAAGCGCACAGTGGCGGACGAGGCGAAGAACGTTGGAAAGACCTGGAGCGAGATGAAACGGGAAGCCCAAGACCGAACGCGATGGAAGATCACTGTGGACGCCCTCTGCCCCATCTAGGGGACATAGGATTTTAAGTACAGTGGATACAGTGGGTACAGTGGCAATACACGGATTTACATTTGAGGGGTATTGTGAATTCAGTGGACGCCGAGTGCGGGAGTTGCATTGGGATACAGTGGAAACGGTGGATACAGTGGGTACAGTGGATACAGTGGGAATACCCGGATTTACAATTGACGGGTATTGTGAATTCAGGGGACGCCGAGTGCGGGAGTTGCATTGGGATACAGTGGAATCAGTGGGTATACCCGGATTACAGTTGACGGGTATTGCGAATGCAGTGGATACAGTGAGCGGGGTTTGCATTGGGATTAGGGCTTCCAAAATGACAGATTTATGAGTTACGGAACTGGTTACGATTTTTTATGTCTCAATTACGTAATTACGGAATTACGTAACTGCCGTGACTATTTATAACAAGGGCCGCTATTTTGTCCGTTTTTTTTAAGTGTCAACTTTTCCAATTAATAATTAATTGGAAAACTTGATCCTTAAAATTATTTTAAGTCTGTCTGTCTGTTTGTTCAGGCATCACGCAAAAACTACCGGTTCGATTACGATGAAATTTGGTATAATTATTCTTTAATAGCCTGGGCACCATACTGGGTACTTTTTATCCCGGAAAAGTATTTAGAATTCAGACCAAACCTAATTTTTCGCTTTGATCCCTAGACCCAAAGTTATTATCAATTATTGCTTAAACGGTTAATGGTACGATGATGAAACTAAGCATGAGCGTTGTTTGTTACAATTTGAAAATAGTAATTTTAACATTTTTGTAAATTCCACCTCCAAAGGTATAAAAAAGGAGGGTAAAGTTTGTATGGGACAACGTGATTCCTTGGTACGATCTACTTGAAATTTGTCATATAGCATTATTAACATAATTGATGGAAGACGTGTTTCGTATTTTATTGAAATTTATACTATAACGAGTTAAAAAGGGAATGTAAATTATTTTGGGGCTGATTTTCTCCGGAGTTGATATCAATACTCCTTAAATACTATTATTTTATACTTAAATAACTTTTTATTTTGACACATAATTTGTGAAAGTTCAATACAATTGAGGTTTTCATTTATGTTTTATTTCAAACTTCAAACAGATGATCTTACTATATAGCCAAAAAGTTAAATAAAAAGCGCTGTTTTGGTATAATATTGCCCAAATATGCTATATGGAAGTATTACTGCTAATTTATTCAAATTATGTGTGACAAAAATACATTTGTGAAAAGAAGAAGAAAATTCTAAGATGGCTAGCCAGAAATAATGAAAGACCACGCTTCAGGTAGTCCACTGGTCAATAAAATAACACCGCATGTTACCATCTACGCTCAATCCTTACGCTAAAGATTGTCAGCACCCTGATCATGGAAGGCATGAACTTAATTCTACATATAGTGCTGACTGCATACTGTCAGGAAACAGACTCACTATGTCTTTGTAAAATACGGGAATGACCTCTACGTAGACTACATTCGACAGGACTGAAAAGAGCCATTACAATGAACATGAACGCTCAGCTGATGAAATTTACATTGTTATTGCGTTACCAGGTCTTGGTTGGACCATTTGTATTAGGAGGACAAAGCCTACAGTAGTTCGATTTGTCGAAACGTCGTAGGCTGGGACTACCTGAAGAAGGAACTAAGTTACGATGTCAATTGCTTAGAAGAGAAGTTGTGTCAAGTAGTAGTTTAGCCATTGAATTAAGAAAAGTATTCAATAAATAAAATAACTTAGCTCATATTATTATGCATTATGAATTTGTTAATCAGAAATCTATCTAACTAGGTATTATTATAAACGCGAATGTTAGTGAGTGTGGATGTTTGTTACTCTTTCACGCTGTAACGGCTTAACGGATCTGGCTGAAATTTGATGCCTACAGAGATATGTTATAGTCTAGGAACAAAATTTCACGCAGGCGAAGCTGCGGGCATCAGCTAGTTGTAAATAAATCAAATAGTTTAACCGTTTAAGAAACTATGCAAGAATCAAGAAAATCTGCCATTTATGAGATCATTCGTTGCATGCAATGTCATTAAAAGGATTATTAAAATCCACGTAAATGACGATACTGACGATAATAATGAATACTCTTAGGCCAGTCGTAGCGAATAATCAAGTGTTGCAAAACAAACAATAAAATCAATAAAAGTAAAATATAGTCACCTTTCTTTATTTGTTGCACCTCTGTTCCTGATAATGTGATCTCATAAATGACAAAGAATGTAATGTTTTATCATTTAGGGAACTTCTCAGTTTATTGCAGAAATAGCCGGCTGAAGAAAAAGCTCGCTCAGCTTCAACACTAGTAGATAGGCGTTATTCCCTCTGGGCTCTGGCTCTGTTCTTTACAAGTTACGATTCGAAATTAAATGTTCTTACTCTTATAAAGTTACGTCGTTACTCTTAACTGTTATAAATGTAAGCTTAGGGGAAATACCCAACAGTACAGATTTGGTGTTGCCATTATGATAAGTATTCTGCATTGCATATAAATTAAATAATTGTATAAATTTATTATTTATATCACTAATTACGTAGTTACGGAGTTTTAATCTTAAATTACGTATTTATAAAAGCTCTTAAAACTGTCCGTAGTTACGTAATTGCGTAGTTCCGTAATTACGTATTGGAAGCCCTAATTGGGATACATTGGATACAGTGGGAAATGTAAATCCGGGTAATTTACATTTGACGGGTATTGGGGATTCAGTGGATACAGAGTGCGAGAGTTACGTTGGGACATAGTGGATACAGTGGGTTTGGTACCGTTTTTGAGTTTGTAGGGGTAATTTCCCGGGCGGTACCTCTCGGGAAATTTTACTCGTTTAAATAGTTGTTGTCAACTTCGTCGACTCCCTTATCTTCTGGGTAGTCAACGGTAAATGTTCTGCGTGGTGCTTGGGAGGTGTTTTGTGATGAAGTATTTGGGCGGAATGATGGAGCAGAGGGGTTGGTTTGATTTCGGTTGTTGTTATATTGCCTTTTTCGGCAGTTGTCAATAGTGTGCCCTATGTTTTTGCAATATACCGGCAGATTGAGTCGTTTGTAAATATTTTCCTTGGCGAAAATTGTCGAGGACTTGGTATATTTGTAGGATTTGTAGGACGATAGGTCTGTGACGGGACTTCGCGTCGGGGTAAGAACCTGGATCTGTCATTGCTACCGTAATTTGTTTGTGTTGGTTTTTTGTATGAAGCTGATAGGATTTTCTCCTCTGCTACGGCGAAACCAACGGCCGCATTCAAGGAGTCAGGGTTACGGCAGCGCACTATTTGCGACAATCGGGGATGCAATCCAATTACAAAGGTATGTAAGGCAAGGTCCTCCATACCTGCTACGCGACCTGTCATCTTCGATTTCTTTTTTATCGATACCTTAATCTCCGTAAGCAATTTAGATAGTAGAATCTCTATTTTAAGGGCAAATTGATTAACCGACTCGTTAGCTCCTTGCTTAGACTCCTGTAGTTCCGATAGGAGGTGTGTGTAATGCTTACGGTCACCGAACTGTTGTTTTAGAAATTCGATTAATTGTTCAAAAGATTCGAATTCTTTAATGCTGCATGTACTCTCGGCCCTCTCTGTTAGTTGACTTATATATTTGAATAGTATAGGCTTTTGGGATTTGTTCGCCAAGTCGTAATGCGCTTTGGCAATTAGAAATAAAGGGGTTCAATTTGCCCTGGAACCATCGAATGGTTTAATGAATTTTAGTAAAACATTTAATTCATATAATTCATTTTTACCTCCACGTCTGTTAATGATGCAGATCCACCGGGAACACTGGTTACCTTTTCAGCTTTTTGCATTTTTTCTGGTTCACCTTTGCTAGTCATTATAAAGTTTTCAAAACAAAACAAACACACAAAATAGAAAGTAGAAAGTAAAATAATGAAACACAATATAATAGAACTCCTTTGACGCTGTGAAATTATCGCGGTAGCGTAGACCGGCAGGCTGATTACGTATAAAACAGCGATCAGCGATTATCGCGCAATCATTGCGCAATCATCGCACGATTTATCGCTGGTGGCAGAAAAAATGGTATTATGTTAAATTCTATAGCGAATCGTTCGCTAATCGCTACGTCGCACTTATCACTACGAAACTAGCGCCATAAACAATTACGTGGCGATCACTGAAAACTGGGAACTGTCACATCTGTTGGGCATTTCATTAGTGTATGTGTGTGCTGAGAGACCACTTTTATTTTTTCGGATTTTTGCAGTTTAACTGACAATAGTGCGTAGTAAAATTTGCGAAAATATTTGTAAAGCTTAGTGATCGGTTAGAAAGCGCGTCCGAACACGTGCTCGCAGCACTATTGTTAGTTAAACTGCAAAAATCCGCAAAAAATGAAAGTGGTCTCTCAGTACACACATACACTAATAAAATATCGAAATCGCTGCCTGGAGGTTGTCAAAAACGATACGTAATACGAAATTATCGCCAGATCGCTGCCGCAGTATAGCACAAATGCAGTTTTTAATTTACTGATTGTCCTACAGAGGCAGCACCGTCGCTAGTTGGCTATGGCAAAACGATCGTTGATACGTAATACGAAACAGTCAACAAACAGCGATTATCGCGCGATTTCCTCGAGATTATCGCTGTCGCTTGCCTATTGTAAGATACGTAATAAGCCTGCGGATGGTTAACATAAACAATCGTTGGTCTTATTTTTTTTTATTCAATTTACATATTTGCGGAACATAAGTATGCACACATAAGTATACAGATAAGAAGATTACATACAATTAAATAGACCAGTCATGTTTTGCCTGTACGGCGTGCAAATATTACAGACATGCATGAACATTAACTATGATGAAATACTGTATCATTATTGAAATTCCAACAAACATTATAAATTGGATAAATAAATTAAAATGTCACTATATTATCATTTAAGAATTCGTCAATATCATAATATGCTTTATCATTTAAAAGTGCATTCAGTTTCTTTTTAAAAACATGGACTGCAAGCTCCTTCCAACTTAACTTAACTTAACACTAACTTCGACTTGAATTTGGCAATGAAATGTAGACATACAAAAAAAATGTGTATTTCAAAGTAGAAGATGAGTTGGTAATGTTATAGGTATTACAGGGTTTCTTCTATAAGGCTCTGATTTCTTTGATGTTTTTTCTGTAAAATTGTTTTTAGCGCTCAAGGTGAATATTGAACTTTCACTCACGAAAAGAAGGCGATTAGTAGCAGGAACATGGTATACACTGGTTCAGTGAACAAGCTGCAGCAAGAACGCGGCGAGCAGGTTGCGGCAGGAACACGGCGAGCCACCTGCAGCAGGAACACGGCAAGCAGACGCGATCTTTCCGCGTTCTGAGTCGTTTGATATAATATTTTTCTCACTGTTTTCACCACAGCACAGATACTTTATACACTATTAGTGTCAGAGGCACTTTCTTAGATTTATGCATTAAAATAATATGGGTGTAAAATTTCACCACAGCAGCACTTCGAAAGTTATTCGGGAGCGTATTTGGGTAAAAGGGGATTTTCGTATCCCACCGCTGCCACCAAAATGTTATACGAGAGTCTAGAAATAGCTTTTAAAAAAAAAAACACTTTTAATTGTCACAGTTAATATAATGAGAAAACAGATTTAGTACTTGATACAGTGGGGTGTAAGTATAGGGGTTCCGACCCGTACCGAGATTCAGAGCGAACTGCCGATCGGCCGGCGTGTATGGACTGTGCGTCCGAGCCCTGACGTTAGTTTAGCAAGTCAGGGATGCTGGTCAGCATAACCCCATACATTAGCTGGGTATAACAAAACGCATGGCGTCCTCAGATTAATGCCGAAGTATCTCGTATGTCGTCCCCGTAGAGCGAAATTTAACTAACTGACACTTTTAGGTAAAATGAGTTATTAATGCCATGACAATCACAGATTTTTTCTTAATTTTTGTATCTGACCGCTATTAATATATTTATCTAAATAAGAAAGTCAGCTTGTGTAAAAAGTCACTAAAACGCAATTATGGAATACAAGTTACAGGTGTAAATTAAATAAAATATGTTACGGATTATTTCATTCACTGTTCTCGACAAAAAAACAATAATTAAGAGCACTTCATTATTTTTACTCTAAGGTATCTGAGTCGATTTGCCTTTACATACCTACAAAAATAAAATTTATTAAGTGATTTTAGTCGACACATTTTATTTAAAAACAAAATATATTGAATAGTAATAAATAACTACTATCTTTTAGTGAGTTCTCGCACACAAATATGTCTTAAATGCGCCAATTTTTACGTAACTAAAACCATATAAGGAATTTATACCTCATGAATATGAGACCAACATCGTAAAAAATGTAATGGCGTTCTCAACATGATTAGTTATTACTTGAAACCGCAGGTTGCATCCGCGCAATTCGCCTTAGATAGTGGCATGCGTCGTTTCTTTCCACATTTTCGGCTTATGAAAAAGCGATCCATTGTATCCCATTCAGCAATAAAACGGAGGCCCGTTGTATTGCTGGATGGGATACAATAGATATACGGTTCCTGCGTGATGATCAGGCTTCCTGCTTTATGAAATTTTATGCCAGGATAATACAGGGGCACATGATGTCCCCAACTCTCTTAGTTCTGCACACCAATGACATGTTGTCTCTGGGAGCATACATTGCTATGCAGACGATAGCATTCTGAATGGGTGTTATAGAGTTTCTCTGCCCGTTGAGCAGTGGAGTGAACCAACACTGAGGAGAGATCTTGACAAGAATCTGGACCGCATTTCTCAATGGGGATGCGAAAACCTGATCGATTTCAATGCCCGCTAATCACAGGCTGAGCAATAGCTAAAAAACTTTTCTTACTTTCCCCTCTATTCAGAGTACAATTTTATTATTATGCTGAAGGACGATCTAGACGTCCTCGGCATTGACGTTTGACGTGAGCTCAGCAATAAAAATGATATTCAGCTTTATTGAACCTCCATAATCATCAGCTTGCGCGTTCTGCTCACCTTTATATTGACTCTTCGAGGCACTTACTGGACACACTGGGCGCTGTGCAAAGGCGTCCTATTCGCATTATCTATTGTTCTGAGGTTTTGGGAAGCCTCTAGCCAATGGAGCAGTGCATTAAAATAGCGTCTCTGGCTCTGTCGAATCTATTACGGCGAGTGCTCTGAGGAGCTCTATAACCTAATCCCACCCTCTATTTTCAATCCCATAAAATTTGCGCAAGGCAATGGTTCCCTCAGTTCTGACACTCTGTGTGTGTATAACAGTGGAGAGAATCTTTGTCAGAACTGAGGGATTCATAAGACCGTTTCTCTGTAGAACAATAAAAACTTGGAAGTAACCCAGGGTTCTTTAAGCGGAGCTAAACTAGGCACATCATATGGCTGTCAGATTGAAAACAAGGTACTGTCAATAGTCTTGTAGATTTTGAGTATTGCCCTTAATTTTAAAACAGCCAACACTGCTTTATCCTGAATTCCTGACAGATCACTGGTTTATAAGGGCTAAAAGAACTGGCATGCTTATTAACATCTTTACGACTAATTCCCAGGTCGAAGACTGTGTTAAGTAGGCAAATATTGTAACAACATAATGATGGATATCCGTTAATGCTATGATGGGCCATTGCTACGTTACTCGACACAGCGGAGAACCTTTTAGCGTACATTACACGTTTTTACGGTGAGGTTACCTAAAAAGATATCTATTGAAGTGCTTGGTTTTGGCAAAGATTCTCTCCACTGTATAAGCAAAAAAGGAGAGAATAGGATTAAATTTAAGAATACCAGAAACAGCACGTAGCATTGAGTCATCCCAAAGGTGTGCCAAAGGAGAGAGTAGTATTCGACGCTAGAAAGAAAGAAAGAAAGAAAGAAAAAGAAATTTATTTCACATAGGCATTTACAGACGCTCTTGTAAAACGTCCAGAATACAAATCAAAATCTACCACCAGTTCACAACGCGACCCACCTGAGAAGAACTGGCAAGAAACTCAGCGGGTTATTCTTTTTAGAGCTCTATTTACAAAATGAATCTAAAAACTATGCATTTTAACAATTTTTTGAGAATTTAGTAGAGCAGGTCATTTCCAGGCTTCTCCATCCAACAAATAATCACCAATTGTATAGCAGTACCTACAATTTACTTTTTACAACCTTTTTAAATTTATTAAGGGACATACTTTTAATTTCGTCTGGTAGCCTGTTTTAAAAGCGTATACAGTTACCCATGAAAGAATTGCTGATTTTGTGCAATCTGCTATGATAAACAGCAAGGTATCTTTTATTTCTAGTGTTGACATTGTGTCTATCACTTAACTTAGTGAAACTATGTAAATTTCTTTGTACGTACATAAGATTCTCAAAAATGTATTGTGATGCTACTGTAAGAATTTTAACCTCTTTGAATTTTTCGCGCAGAGAGACCCTTGGACCTAATCTATATATAGCTCTTATGGCCCGCTTTTGTAAAATAAAAATTTCATCTATATCTGCAGCATTGCCCCACAGTAGAATACCGTAAGACATTATGCTATGAAAGTTGCTGAAATAGACTATTCTAGCCGTATCTACATCCGTCAAGTGCCTTATCTTTTGTACAGCAAATGCTGCTGAACTTAATCTATTTGCTAGTTTAACAATATGTGGACCCCATTGTAAACCAGCATCGACCGTTAACCCTAGGAACGTCGTTGATTCCACAAGTTCCAACACCCGACCATTAAGTTGAACATTGGTTTCTGACTGTGTTACATTAGGCAAGGTAAATTTTATGCATTTAGTTTTATTATCATTCAGTCTAAGATTGTTAGTGTTAAACCAATGAACCAATTTCAAGATTGCGTTGTTGACATCGTCATAGTTATCTAATTGTCTTTTAACTTTGAAAATCAAAGAAGTATCATCTGCAAACAAAACAATCCTGTTGTTGTCCCCCACGTAAAAGGGTAGGTCATTAAAATATATAAGGAATAAAAATGGTCCGAGTATTGATACTGTGGGACGCCCATAGTAACTACAGAGCCCTCTGAGCGTGTACCATTAACATCAACCCTCTGAATTCTATTGTTCAAATATGAAGTCAGAAGATCGAGAGCCTTGCTTCTTATGCCATAATGGTGTAATTTCCTGATTAATGTTTCATGTTGGACGCAATCAAATGCCTTAGACAAATCGCAAAACACACCAATTGCATCTTGTTTAGAGCGAGTTTGCATCTTGTAGCTACAGCAGACACCTATGGTGCTGATAGAAGAATACGCGATGACCTAAAAGTTATCGTGGTGACAGTCCCATACAAACTCAATGGTACGCTCACTGTTTTGCGCTGGACAATTCGTGAGCTACTTAGGATTTGACCTTTTCGGTATCCACGTGATCACGCGTACTATTTGAATCAGACCATGGGAGAGACAAAACGCGTGGGCAGCACGACCTAATCATGGGCACACGTACATCGAGTTCATGACCACATAATAATTCACATGCAGCTTAAAAACAGAGTAGGAGCCATTCCCTGGAGCGCAACCGACACGGGGCGGCCACAAACATTCGCCTTAACAACCGATACAGCGAGTACCCCAGATGTCTTCTCCGACCGCTGTGAATGTGCCAGTTTCACCCACTCCAACTCAAGATCTCTGGACTGGACGATCCTCACCACTGCTGAATCCAACTAATATTCCATTACTACGGACCCAAACGGCATGCTAGCCCCGTCACTCTCAGCGACAAGACCGTCAATCCCATATACGCCGAAGAACGGAACGCCTGCAAGCAGACCTCTTCAACACGCCTAATCTCCGTATCTTATGGGCTAAGACGTTAAATCCCACTGGGACTCAGTACTCTGAGTGGCAGGAAACTAACCTCTCAAACCCTTGTGCTTACTACTATAAGCCCATGTATACCGAATGAAGAACGAACCATAGTCAGAAGATGAGCAGGAATTGCTCAATAGGCAGTTTTACCATTTTTTTTACCGACTTTTTCAGTTAATTTTGTTTAGTTTGCCGGTTTTTACTTTAAATGTCATAAATATTTGAGTTAACTGTCTATTTTCTTCCTAGTTATGCTTCTTTTTAGTTTAGCATATTGAATAAACACGTAATGGTGATTAAAATATCAAGTAACAAATCACCAAATCACTTTAGATGATTCAGTTAGTACTCTCATTTAAGTAATATTTAATTAAAGGCATTTAAGATAATCTCCATGACATATTTAAAAGTGCGAAAACTAACTAACATTGATTTTACTAAATTACTCGTAAATTACAAAAGTATTATCCTATGTCTGATATGCAATACAATGGAATAAACAACTTTAATCGAATCTCAGTCAAAAAATTTCAATAAACATTTTATTTAAAAAGTTACGATTTTTTTAAGCTATTGCATAGCTTCTATCGCGGGCCTTGCGTGGAGACCGAATCTAGAAATTCTGTCACGAAAACGAATCACACTCTCGGCTACCTTCGGCCACGTTCGTGTATCTTTCAAACAATGTAGTAAACTAACAGATTGGATCTCGACTCTCCATAATTACTTACATTTAAATATCAATCCTGATCATATTCGTTTTAAGGAACCATAGTTAGATTTATGCGGCCATTTGGACACTAATTTACCTTTAGAAAATAGAATAATTTCATGAAAAATACTTCGATGATAAAAATTTAAACCTGTCATTCTTGCTTGTCATTAAATTATTTTTTCTCAGTCTTGTTTGTCTTTGGCATAGTGTTGTTTAACGGTTGTACTCGCTTATTGATTATGAAAAGAGGTTTAATCATAATCAGTTTGACAACAATTAGTTTAATAGTATAATAAATATATTAAATTTATTCAATAAAATATTAGACAAATCAATACATATAATAAAATCGTAACAGGTCGCTGTCTGTACATGGAAGATAAATAAGAAAAAATATTATAGGGGGGCTTTATGAACGCAATAGAACCCAAAACAATGATTTTTAGAATTTTTGTCTGTTTGTCTGTATGTCTGTATGTCTGTATGTCTGTATATCTGTTTGTCTGTACGGTTGTGCACGCTAATCTCAGTAACCGCTCAACCGATTGCAATGCGGTTTTTTTTATTGTGTTGAGGTTTGCTCCAGTTAACATTTAGCGTTTGTTTTATGTAAATCGGTTTAGAAATAAAAGAGTTATAACACTTTTAAGAATCAGATATTTTGAAAATTTTAATTGTAGGGGTTTCTTTGAATGTGAATGAACCTAAACTGGCGTGTTGGCTTAATCATAAAAGAGCTTAATGATTAAGACTATTTTTAAACAATTCAGTCCGCGCCGAAGGCGTGGACTGAATTGTTTTAAAATAGACTTAATCATTAAGCTCTTTTATGATTAAGCAAACAGGGCAGTTTCAGACGCTGCTTGATGACTCTGATGAAGAAATACCTTTCCTTTCATACACCTTATGTGACGTAAACGAAGTTGCGGGCTCAGCTAGTTTTAAAATAAATTAATAACTATTTACAATATGAATAAATAAAACTAAACTAAATCTAAATAGGGCCCCCGTGGCATTGTGCCCAAAAGACTGGCAGCATTCCCCCTTTGAACGGCGATGCCTATTCGTTGGGAGAAATAACTGCCAGCCCTTAGGTCACCAGCTGACTCTACAAGACGCTTCTTCAAAATTTTAAAAAATTTATGTGCGTTGGGACCCCATGGACCTAGGGTCTCGACACCGACTGGAATAAAATTGTACGACGAGCCGAGACCCCTATACTTAATTATTTTTTTATATAAATAAATTATTTAAAAATGAACTTTAACTTTAAATAATTATAATCAGTAATCGTAAAACGGTACTGTGTGAGTGTGTATTGTTCTGAAGTTCTTCGAGGTTTTTCTATTATCTCTAATTAGGTATATCAACGATTTTGCTTCAAGTACTTTGGCTTTTGGACATTTTCTTTGCGATCTAATTAAAACTTTTTTATACATAGTCATATAATTTCTTAGTATGCATACATACGGAGAATTTAAAACGGCAGTAACTGAGTGATTAAAACCAATGGAATATGAATCTGTGGAAGACCTTCTACAAGTTCTTTAAAATCAACTCACATAAACATACATGCAACACACACACACACACCCACACACACACTCTCACACACACACACACACACTCAAAAATCAACTCACATAAACATACATGCAATAAACACACACACACACACACCCACCCACACACACACACTCTCTATCACACACACACACACACTCACACACACACAGACACACACACACACACACACACACACACACACACACACACACAGACACACACACACACACACACACACACACACACACAGACACACACACACACACACACAGACACACACACACAAACGAAGCCTAAGCATGCTTTAAAATTTTGTATTGGTAATGTTTCATATTTTATCGTTTTCTCTATGTAAAATTATTATAAGTTTATAAGTTAGTAGGAAACTATTTTAATATTTTAATAGTTCTGTCCAAACATATTGTCAAGTGTCAATATTTTGGGGGAGAACACTGATATCTGCAACACAGTTTGTACTAGCGCAGGTATCAGGGAATTCCAATTTCATGTATGTACACAATTAATGGCAATAAAAAATTTATCTATTTATTTATACATATTATACTTAGAAAACATCAAATCTTCGAAACAAACATTCATAATTCATAATTCATAATTCATAATTCATAATTCACTTTATTATTGCGAAATACAGGTAGGTACATACAATGGTAGGTGTTCGAGTAAAATTTGTGTTTCACCATATTTCCGCCAAACAGACATGCAAAAGGTTAACAGGCGCTTACGTTTCTAAATCAAATACATTAATTAATCTAAAAAATCAACAATTATTCATATACAAATGTTAACAATTATTTAAAATGTCAATAAATATTCTTTACTAATAATTATATTAATGTTAATCTATTAAATAAATTTAAATTAAATACTTCAAATTAATTTAGAATGTCAAAGTAAAATATTGATTAGCACTATGTTAACCCATTATTTTAAAATGTCAATATATATACCTACTTAATAAACCAAAATGTAAACAACTGTCATTAATAAGCTAGAATGTCAATGAGTATTCTTTGGCAATTATGATATCCTATCATTCAAGTTCTACATGTCAATATCATTTCAATATAAAGATTTAGGTAATTTTGTTCAGGCACTTATCATATATTTCCATTTAGATATTCATTGACTGAGTAATAACATTTTTTTAGCAATAGTTGCTTTACCCTAACCTTAAATACATTTATTTCATCTATTTCTAATAATGTTTTTGGTAGCTTATTGTAAAGACGAGGGGCCATACATAGAACGCTCTTGTTCATAAAGACTGTCTTGTTTGTTGGCATGCTCAGAGTTAAGTTATGCCTTTTACTCTTTAAATTTGTGAATAAATGTCTATTTTTTCTGACAAACAATACCATTTCGAAAATGTATATACATGGTAGTGTTAATACATTCAACTGTAAGAAATGGGGCTTGCAGCTATCCATGGGTTTCAACTTACATATAGACCGGATGCACCTCTTCTGCGCTACAAATACAGCCTCTTTATCCATGGCATTGCCCCAAAATATTACGCCATACTTTAAGAGAGGTACAACATATCCATGGTATGCTGTGAGTACAGCTGTTTGACTGGTCGTTTTCCTCAGCATGTATAAGGCATATGAGAATGTATTTATCCTATTGCACAATAATTCAATATGGGTTTTCCAATTTAAGTTATTGTCTACATTTAGGCCCAAAAACTTGGTTACATCCATCTCTGTGACTTTTTTATTAGAACAGCAGATGTTCATATTAGAAATTTTGTTAACTCTGTTTCGGAATGTCATTATATGTGTATATGTGTATATGTTTTGTCAATATTAATAACTAATTTATTACATGTCAACCAGTTTATTGTATTATTTAATGTCAAGTTCACGTCAGATTCTAACTGTTCCCTATTTTTTCCAGTAAAGACAATTGTACTATCGTCCGCAAATAATACCGTCTTATAATGGGTTACTTTAGGCAGGTCATTAACATAAATTATGAAGAGTAACGGTCCAAGAACACTGCCCTGTGGCACACCCGTTGTTACGTTTCTCTTATTTGAAGTATATTCAATAACCTTTTTTGTTTCTTTACACAGCCTATTTATTTTTGTGACCTGTGTTCTATTACTTAAATAGAAATTGATAAGGGAGTACACATTTCCCCTGACTCCGTAGGCATACAATTTTTTTAATAATATTTTATGGTCAACATAGTCGAACGCCCTCGTTAAATCCATATATAGTGCACACACTTGATTACCCTTATCCACGTTAGTCAGTACTGTAGCTAAGAAGTTATAAACTGCAATATCTATAGATTTGTTCTTTCTAAAGCCCATCTGTTCTGAACAAAGTAGATTATATCTCTCAAAATAGCTATATATACAGTTATGTATTACCTTTTCAAAGATCTTAGAGATAATCGGAACAAGTGCTATGGGGCGATAATTATGCATTTCACTTCTGTCATGTTTTTTGTGCATTGGTTTGATCACAGTTAATTTCAACGGGTCCGGGAAAACACCGTCCTCAATACATAAATTTATTATGTGGCATAACACTGGTGACAGTGCAACACAAACTAATTTTATTCACATTGGTAGATCCCACGATTTTTTGGCCTGCCCGGGAATCGAACCCAGGACCCCAGCGCGACAGTCAGTTATATTACCGAATGCCACCGAGGCAGGCCAATAAGAATCTGTAGGGTACAGATATTGTTCTTCTCCTACATCCAAATTTCCTCCGATGAGGAGTTCGATTCGTCAATCCTATCCTGGTTATCCGTAACTGTTGTACGTTAGGATTGAAGAATCGAGGATGGGTACCCCTGAAGAAAGCCAATAACACCAGAATATTTTATAATTATTTTAAAGTTTTTAGGTATATTCAACAAAAAAAACAAGCCTTGCCGTGTACCTGCGATACGTCTCGATGGCGCAGTACTGAAAAGTGTTGCAGAATTTAAGCAAAGACTTTTGGGTCTTTTGGGGCTATTGGGAGATTTTGGGACTTTTGGGAGTTTTGGGACTTTTGGGTCTTTTGGGACTTTTGGGTCTTTTGGGACTTTTGGGACTTTTGGGACTTTTGGGACTTTTGGGACTTTTGGGACTTTTGGGACTTTTGGGACTTTGGGTCTTTTGGGACTTTTGGGTCTTTTGGGACTTTTGGGACTTTTGGAACTTTTGGGACTATTGGGACTTTTGGTACGACTTTTAAGTCCAAAAAGGCCAAAAGTCCAAAAGTCCAAAGTAAAAAGTCCAAAGTCCAAGTCCAAAGTCCAAAAGTCCAAAAGTCCAAAAGTCCAAAAGTCCAAAAGTACAAAAGTACAAAAGTCCAAAGCACAAAAGTCCAAAAGTCCAAAAGTCCAAAAGTCCAAAAGTTCAAAAGTCCAAAAGTCCAAAAGTCCAAAAGTCCAAAAGTTCAAAAGTCCAAAAGTCCAAAAGTCCAAAAGTCCAAAAGTCCAAAAGTACAAAAGTACAAAAGTACAAAAGTACAAAAGTACAAAAGTTCAAAGTACAAAAGTCCGAAAGTGCAAAAGTCCAAAAGTCCAAAAGTTCAAAAGTCCAAAGTACAAAAGTACAAAAGTACAAAAGTACAAAAGTACAAAAGTACAAAAGTCCAAAGTACAAAAGTCCAAAAGTCCAAAAGTTCAAAAGTCCAAAAGTCCAAAAGTCCAAAAGTCCAACAGTCCAAAAGTCCAAAAGTCCAAAAGTTCAAAAGTCCAAAAGTCCAAAAGTCCAAAAGTCCAAAAGTCCAAAAGTCCAAAAGTCCAAAAGTCCAAAAGTCCAAAAGTCCAAAAGTCCAAAAGTCCAAAAGTCCAAAAGTCCAAAAGTCCAAAAGTCCAAAAGTCCAAAAGTCCAAAAGTCCAAAAGTCCAAAAGTCCAAAAGTCCAAAAGTCCAAAAGTCCAAAAGTCCAAAAGTACAAAAGTCCAAAAGTCCAAAAGTCCAAAAGTCCAAAAGTCCAAAAGTCCAAAAGTCCAAAAGTCCTAAAGTCCCAAAGTCCAATAGTCCAATAGTCCAAAAGTCCAAAAGTCCAAAAATCCAACAGTCCAACAGTCCAAAAGTCCAAAAGAAAAGTCCAACAGTCCAACAGTCCAACAGTCCAAAAGTCCAAAAGTCCAAAAGCCCAAATGTCGACAGTCAAGCAAGTAGGTACTTGGTACTTTACTTTGTTGAACATAGGCCTTAAAATCTTACTTATATATCACAACATAGTATAAAACAAAGTCGCTTTTTCTGTCCCTATGTCCCTTTGTATGCTTAAATCTTCTAAACTACGCAACGGATTTTGATGCGGTTTTTTTAATAGATGGAGTGATTAAAGAGGAAGGTTTATATATATAATAACATCCATTAAATAGTAAAGAAATACCTACTGTTATTTTTGAAGTTTTTAATGTGATGTCGTAAATAATTACATTTTTTTCTACTTACATTGCAAACGCAGGCTGAATTCTACGAGATTTATCAAAATAATCCTTTGCGCTCGGTAAGACTAATTCGTAGTGGGCCTAACTCGCGTTACGTCTAAATGTCATTTACAATTCGCTTTCAGCCTAATTAGCTGTATGTCTATATAGCAGTTGGTCTATTTCGTATATGGACTACTTCGACATATACCTAAATCTTAGTTGGTCTACATCGCGTTATGCCTAAAATATTTATTGAGTTGAATTCTTAATTTGTACATAGATGAAATCGTTGTCCTGCAGCTGTAAGGATATTTTGACTTTTTGATAAATAATATCAGTTGAATAATATCAGTTTCATGTTATTTATACTTTTTTTTTACTTGGGAGAAAATCCGTCATGGATGCTATGCTGGACTCCTACCGACTAAAAAACCTCAGGTGACGCCCAACAGCCTATGGTTGGGAGCCCCGGGTAAGCCCTCGGAAGGAGGGGTGCTGGGAAGGACAACCTCGCCGTGGTGCATCCTGGTAACGTGGACGACGACGCGAGGCGCACTTCGTCGTCCATGGCCGGTAGTCCACCAAGGAGGGGGGGGCGTTATGGCCGGTTTGTAGTTCTCCGCATACGCTCTGTTATGCAGAGCGTACTTAGCGGAGAACTCTCAGGGCGACGAGTACTTCGCCACTGAGCGATCAGTGGCGAAGTACACGGTCCCATGGGGACAATCGTTCAGCCGAGCCGTAACCCTGTCCCCGTGGCAACAGACGGGCACGGTGGCTCTTAGGAGTTGCGAGGAAGCAAACCTCTATAAAAATTACCCCGAATCCTACGCTCTGACGCCCGGCTATGGGATGCATCGCTGGGGGGAACTCAGTGCCTAGGGCGTCACTCCCACCCTTCCCATCCCCACATCCATTCCCTCATCTCCACTCCCAGCCCTACGTCGGCGGACATTAAGCGTAAAAAATCACTGGCGTTGGCGTTGCAAATATCCCTAGAATACGGTGACCGCCTTCCATCAGGTGGGCTGACCTCGATGCCACATGTAAATATTTAGCCCAACTTAAGAGGCTTAAGACTAAATCTCAGTAGGTCTAGTTATTATATGACCTATTTAGCTGTTGGCCTACATCGCAGTAGGTCTAATTCGCGTTATGCCTACTTCTCCTTTCGACTAGTCATAACGCGAGTTAGGCGTACTGCGAATTAGTCTTACCGAGCGCAAAGGAAAATAATGTACTCATGGTAAAGGTCTACAGAAAACTCCGCTAAGGCATATCTCTATCTCTTATGGATATCCCACAATAACATTTTTATGTCATTTACTTTTTACGAGAAATAATGGCTTATTTTCGAAGCGGTTTTAACCAATACAGCATTAATCCTTATCCAATTAAATACCTTAAAAACATTGTTTATTTAATATAGATCTATATGGCCCTTTACAGCATATGAACCAACTGCTATATAGACATACAGCTAATTAGGCTGAAAGCGAATTGTAAATGACATTTAGACGTAACGCGAGTTAGGCCCACTACGAATTAGTCTTACCGAGCGCAAAGGATATAAATGAATATTTTCTATATAAGATATTACAGATATAAAATTGCGGGACGTAGCGTTTGCGACTGTACCGGCCGGCCGCACACTGGTCCGGGTTTTAAAATAGGTGGACTTACGATCTAAGATGTCGAATTTGTTTTGGATAGGAAATATAGTGCTAATTAACATTTAGTACTACAACTTTTCCATAAAATGACTCATTCATGCCTATAAAAAAGGAAAAATTATTAGGTTCAATTTCTCAGTTCAGTATCAAAGTATAAAGGTCTCACCTTATATTTTGATAAGTAACTATGGTCTTTAATACCACAACATAAAATTTTTTAGCGTATCCCTGCGTGTTTGGGATCCACAATGCTTTAAAGTTCACAGTTTTTCGGTACTTAGTGTATTTAGTATCAGCATTGCACCCGTGCGAAACCGGGGCGGGTCGCTAGTAATATTATAAATGCGAAAGTTTGTGAGTGTGGATGTTTGTTACTCTTTCACGCTCAAACCGCTGAACGGATCCGGCTGAAATTTGGTACAGAGATACATTATAGTCTGGAATAACACATAGGCTACCTTTTATCCCGGGAATAACTTCCCGCGGGAACAAATTTTACGCGGGCGATGCTGCGGGCATCAGCTAGTATTCTTATATAGAAATAATTATACTAGCATAGTTGATAAAAAATGCTATGTAATAGCTTTACCGCGGCAGTCCCCGAGTGCCACACGTCTTTTTTTCTCTCATTGAAACTTTAAACGCCCGTATCTCAAAACTAGCCTCATGTCAGTTAGTGAAATTCCGCTCTACGGGGACGATATGATCCCACCCTCTCCTTTCCGATCCCGAACAACGCGTGCCGGGCAGAGATGCCACTCATACACAGTGGAAAGAATCTTCGCCAGAACTGAGCTTTTTAAACGATTGTTTCTCTGTCGAACTATAAAAACATGGAAAGACCTGCCCGCACACGTGTTTCCCTCATCTTACAATCCCGGGTTCTTCAAGAGGAGCGTGAAGAGGCACATCACAGGGCCACCAACTTGAGGACCACTGTCGAAAGTCTTACGGACTGTAAGACTGGCCCCCAATCGCTAGATGCGCCACGGCTTACTATTAGGCTGGTGGCGACGTCAATTTGGCGAGCTAAATATAAAATAGAAATCAAACATAATAATTTTGATTGTGATGCTTTAATATTTGTACTGACTACACTAAGGTTTGTGTGTGATACCTACATAAGATTGAACTGTGTCATATTACAGTTAACTACAATAAGTGCAGCTGGTAACGTAATAAGTTCCTACCGACTGTTAAAGTATTAGAGTGATAAGATAGAAGTATAATATGTCTATTTTGAGAATTTTTATTAATTCTGCCTCATTTGTAAGGAAATTTTTAGTTTTGATTAAGAGTAATAAAGATTTTATTTTATTTTTAAATCTTGTATCTTTTTACAGAATAACTATGAATTTTACTGATGGGTACAACTAGACTTGTATCGTTTAACACATATTATATACAGAGAAACTTATTAGCAAACAGATACAATTTTGATAAATAGGTATATAATTTATATGCATGATATGGAAAAAAATCAAATCTTTGGGCCAGGATTGTTATGGTTTGTTTGAGTAACATGGCGCTAGAAACATAATCCAATCAGTTATTAGACTTTTTTACTCCATGTATATCAGTTTACACAAAGCCACGTAATACGTAATTTATTGGTGCAATCTGATTTAACTGGATTGTATCACTATTTATTTTTGAGTAATTTGAAAAATAACATCAGCCTGGTAAAGCGAATTCCTCGAGGCGCCAGGATCTCCGTCGCTACACTCTTGTCTCAAAATATTACACAATGTTTAAATAGTAATTGTATAAAAGATTGGCATAATCTTTTACTATTTCCATATATAGTATTACATGCCGAAGTTAGTGACCAGACCATTTCTCTCACTCAAAAAATTAAAAATAATTGCACCAACCCCACACTTCCCCTACAAAATTCCTTATTTTATTAAATTATAACAAAAAGTCTTCTAATTTTAACAAAATAGTAGAAGCAAAAGTTAGCGACGGAGATCTGAAAGGTGCAGCACGTCTTCTTTTTTCAAGTGATGTACTATCGCCGGATACAACAGACACTCTTTTGGCTTTACAGACTAAACATCCCCCAGCTCCTGATACAGTCTACTTCCTGGACCCACCTACCTCGCCCAATGTGTGTTTGCTTGCGCACGAAAAGGACACAGTGAGTGCTATTAATGGTTTCAAAGTTGGCTCAGCCGCTGGTCTTGATGGTCTTTCTCCTCAACATCTCAAGGACCTAACCTCTCACTGTGTGGGTGATGCAGGTAAGCACCTCATTGGATGTTTAACAAAATTGGTAAACCTCATGCTCACTGGTAACATTAACCCCGAGATTGTTCCTGTCATCTATGGAGCGAATCTCATTGCCCTCTCTAAAAAAGACGGAGGAGTTCGTCCTATAGCAGTTGGTCTTACTTCTCGACGTTTGACATCCAAAATTTCAGTCCGTTACATTTTATCAAAATTACAACAGCAATTTGAACCTACTCAATTAGGTTTTGGTACCAAAGGTGGGTGTGAAGCGGCGGTTCACGCCTTGCGCACGTATCTTAATAAAGATGAGTGTGAGGTTTTATTAAAAATTGACGTCAGACTCTTGGAGGTGATGTCGTTACTGTTCTCTCAGATCTTTTGGAAATAAAAAACAAATTTAAGTTGATTGGTTTGGAACTAAATTTTAATAAGTGTGAATTATATATTCATAACGCTCACAACCGTTCCGAACTCATAGAAAATTTCGATTTCTTATGTCCAAATATCAAAATTATTAATAGAGAGAATCTTAACCTCTTAGGGTCTCCGATTTTTGAAGATGCTATTCCAGAAATCATAGCAGAAAAAAAATTAAAATTTAAATCAAATGTGGATCGACTTCTCAATATTAATTCACATTATGCAATCACAATTTTAAAATTTAGTCTATTTGTTCCTAAATCCATGTATCTGCTTCGTTGTTGTCCTTTTTGGAAACATCAGAATAGTTTATTTGCGATTGATTCCCTCATAAAAACGTCTTTAGAACGTATTTTGAACATACATCTTAATGAACAATCTTGGACTCAAGCTTCCCTTCTCATTAAATACAGTGGGTTAGGTTTCCGCAAAATCTCCAGTGTGGCTTTGCCAGCCTTTTTGTCATCTGTACATGCCACGTCACCACTCGTAGGTAAAATCCTAAGCAATTGTCTTACTAACTATGAGATGGCTGGCTGTACAGATGCCAAGGATGCTTGGCTTATGGCTTGCCCAGGTCAAAATTTTCCTATTCATCCAAATTCACAACGAAGCTGGGACGATGCAATTTCAAAATTAACTTTTGACACGTTTTTAAACGCCAGCTTAGGCCCACATCGTGCTAGCCTATTAACGCTAAGCAAAAAGGAATCCGATGATTGGCTGCATGCTTTTCCAACTGCTAACACCGGAACCTTTCTTGAACCGGACACATTGAGAATGGCAGTTGGCTTGAGACTTGGCGTCCCGCTCTACGCCCCACATCGTTGCCTCTGTGGTGCTACGGTTGACTCTATGGGGCACCATGGACTATCCCGCTTGAAGAGCGCAGGCCGCTTCTCTCGCCACGCTGCGCTTAACGATATCATTTGCCGTGCTCTAGCCACCGTCGGTGTGCCCACTCTCTTAGAGCCAAATGGCATTTTAGGGACTATGGCAAGAGACCGGATGGGATGACCTTAATTCCGTGGGAGATGGGTCGGGTGCTAGTCTGGGATGCCACTTGTGTAGACACTTTGGCCCCGTCCCATCTTCCTAGAACAAAAGAAATAGCCAGCGCGGCAGCAGAAGCGGCAGAATATTAAAAAATAACTAAGTATAAGGATCTCGGCTCGTCGTACAATTTTATTCCAGTCGGTGTCGAGACCCTTCGTGTCGAGACCGAGTCCATGGGGTCCCAATGCCCATAATTTTTTTTTAAATTTTGAAGAAGCGTCTTGTGGAGTCAACTGGTGACCTAAGGGCTGGCAGTTATTTTTCCCAATGAATAGGGATCGCCGTTCAAAGGGGGAATGCTGCCAGTCTTTTGGGCACAATGCCACGGGGGCCCTATTTAGATTTAGTTTAGTTAGATTTATTCATATTGTAAACTAGCTGACCCTCGCAACTTCGTTTACGTCACATAAGGTTTGCGAAAGGAGAGGCACTTCTTCATCAGACTCATCAAGCAGCGTGTGAAAAGGCCCTGTTTGCTTAATCATAAAAGAGCTTAAAGATTAAGTCTATTCTAAAACAATTTATGTTTATATTTAAATTATAATTTATGTTTATAATTATTAACTTTTTTATGATTAAGTCAACACGCCCGTTTGGTATAACCCTTACACTCAAAGAAACCATTGAATTCTAGGTTTTTGCGAAAGTTGAGATGTCTGTAATTCCTGAACTACAAAACCTTCAATATCGAAACTTGTGTGAAATGATTCTTTAAGTACTCCCTTTCCAACACTAAAACAATATTTCAAATAGGACCACGCGTTGAGAAGTTACAACTGAAAAACCATTTTGACTTTCATCCCCTCTCCCAAAGGAACCACGCAAAATATCGGGATCAAAAGTATCCTAGAACCTTCCTCGGATTATAAGCTCTGATTGTGCCAAGTTTCATTCAAATCGATTCAGTAGTTTCGGCGTGATACTTATTCGGGATACAGACAGACAGACATGAAAATTTTAAATTACATTTTCGGCTTCAGTATCGATTAGAGAACGCCCTACCATTAAAATTTTCAAAATATCTCCCATGTACAGACTCTCGACCCTCAACAGTTTTATTATAAGTATATAGATACCTAGTTATTATGCTTTATTGTAACATTTGTCTTATTGAAAACTAGCTGACCCTCGCAACTTCGTTTACGTCACGTAATGTGCACGAAAGGAGAGGTAATTCTTCATCAGACTCATCAAGCACCGTGTGAAACGGCCCTGTTTGCTTAAAGATTAAGGCTTTTCTAAAACAATTCAATCCACGCCTTCGGCGCGGACTGCATTATTTTACAACAGCCTCAATAATTAAGCCAACACGCCCGTTTAATTTACCCTCTCATTCAAAGGAACCCTTGAATTCTAAGTTGGGCGAAAGTTGAGATGCCTCTAATTTCTGAACTACAAACTCCTTAATCTTGAAACTTGAGTCGAAAAATTCTTAAAGTACTCCCTTTCCAATACTGAAAAAATATTTGTAATCACATCACGTGTTGAGAAATTAAAACTGTAAAACCATTTTATCTTTCATCCCCTCTTCCGCAGGAACCACGCAAAACTTCGGGATCAAAAGTATCCTAAAACCTTCCTCGGACTATAAGCTCGGAATGTACCAAGTATCATTCAAATCGGTTTAGTAGTTTCGGCGTGATACTTATTCGGGATACAGACAGACAGACAGAAAGACAGACAGACAGACAGACAGACATGAAAAGTTTAAATTACATTTTCGGCTTCAGTATCGATTAGAGAACGCCCTCGAATTAAAATTTTCAAAATATCTTCCATGTACAGACTCTCGACCCTCAACAGTTTTATTATATGTATAGATCAAGCACCGTGTGAAACGGCCCTGTTTGCTTAAAGATTAAGGCTTTTCTAAAACAATTCAATCCACGCCTTCGGCGCGGACTGCATTATTTTACAACAGCCTCAATAATTAAGCCAACACGCCCGTTTAATTTACCCTCTCATTCAAAGGAACCCTTGAATTCTAAGTTGGGCGAAAGTTGAGATGCCTCTAATTTCTGAACTACAAACTCCTTAATCTTGAAACTTGAGTCGAAAAATTCTTAAAGTACTCCCTTTCCAATACTGAAAAAATATTTGTAATCACATCACGTGTTGAGAAATTAAAACTGTAAAACCATTTTATCTTTCATCCCCTCTTCCGCAGGAACCGCGCAAAACTTCGGGATCAAAAGTATCCTAAAACCTTCCTCGGACTATAAGCTCGGAATGTACCAAGTATCATTCAAATCGGTTTAGTAGTTTCGGCGTGATACTTATTCGGGATACAGACAGACAGACAGAAAGACAGACAGACAGACAGACAGACATGAAAAGTTTAAATTACATTTTCGGCTTCAGTATCGATTAGAGAACGCCCTCGAATTAAAATTTTCAAAATATCTTCCATGTACAGACTCTCGACCCTCAACAGTTTTATTATATGTATAGATGAAAGTTTTTTTGTTATGTTTCTTTAGTAAAGAAACATAACAAAAAAACTTTTATTTTCCTTTGAATTTATAGCGTCTATTATAATTATATAATAGACGTTATAAATTCAAAAGGTTACATTTCAAAGGTTTTCATTTCATTATTTTAAAATTATAATGTACATCGTAAATAAATTAAAACAGGATTATAATAGACAAAGTTTTCGTCCTCATAAGTGCGAGGCCGCACTTGCGTTTTTTCGTGGTGGTTTCTAACCTCAAAGTGTCATTAAACTGTCAAAATTAATAAAATTAAAAAAAAAAAGTCTCGATTTTTTAATTGTGTCACTTGTCACAGGAGGCACAGATATCTTATTAGATAGATTTTCAGTAAAATATCAAATTCAATTGGCAAATATGTAGGTACAGCAAAATTGCAATGAACGATGCCATAAATTACCTGTTGAAAATGCATTTGTTCATGATAAGGCATTTTGTAATATCACATTTACACACTGAACCTGACACCAGCAGCCTAAAAAGGCCTTCAACATAGCTTAATGACCGCCAATTAACTGGCAACCGAGACCAACGGCTTAACGTGCCTTCCGAAGCACGGAAACTCTCAAATAAATGTCACAAAGTGGTCACATGGATGGTCTCCCATCTAAGGACTGGTCGTAAGGAAAGTTGCTTACTGCAGTGATCGTTTAGAATACACTGAGTCCACGGGGCCACGAGCCCTTCAGTACATTTAAATTAGCAATTTATTCCCCAAAACAAGAAGTTGGGAATGAAACTTCTAAGCTCACAACACAGACTTACAATAAGACTACTTATTGTAAGTCTGTGGCTCACAATACCTATTATTATAAAGATACTTTTATCGATAACATAGGTGGGATCATTCAACAACACTATTTAACTCACACATAGATCTTTCAGTTTTGGGCTCGTCTTCAGTCTGACACTGTTTATCTTGTACATTCTAAATCTATGGTTGTTAATCGTGTCCAATATAGAGCCACTGATCTGTATTATTATAGAGCTCAATCAATTCTTTGAGGTTTTAAAGAGTACGTATACGCACACAACATTTATATATTTTTAAAATTTATCTCCATGAACCAGGTAATCCAATCCATCCATGTTAGTAACCAGGCCATACATTCCTCGAAAAAAGTTAAGTTGACACTGACACTGACAATCATTTAGCGTAGCTAGGTATGTGGATTTTGCGCGAGTTTGCGCGCGAAATCGGAGACATGCGGACTACTCCGTTGAAAATTTTCCAAAATTAGTGTGCTTCGAGTGTTTTATGAGTAAAAGTGGTGGATTTTTAAGCATAAAAGTTCGACAAAGTGCACAAGTGTTGGAAAGTGATAAAACGCAGTGAAACGTGACTCTTCCATTTCTCGACAAACTCCAGAGACACTTTTAGTAAAGTACCACCGCTTTATTAGAGAAGACTGACTTTGACTTAGGGCTGCACTTGACTTTGACTAGACTTAGAGGACGAGGACTGTGACTTGAAAAATGAAGATATAATAAATGTTAGACTAGGCTGTATGGCTCAAATTGCCTTTGCCTATCCAAAAATGGATAAATAAAAGTACTACTACTACTACTGGACTTTGCGCGCGAAACTTATATACTATAGTTTGTCAAATTTTTCAAAACTAGTGTATTTTTGAGTGTTTATATATAATTTATGGTGGATTCTTAAATATAAAGGTTCGACAACGTGCACAAGTGTTGGAAAGTGATTTAGCGCAGTGATACGCGACATTTTAGGTTTATCGACAAATTCCACAGCAAGCTCTAGTAAAGTACCACCGCTTTACTAGAGTAGAACTTAGTCTAACCTAGCGAAAAATTCTAAATCTATGGTCTAACCCAAGAAACTTATTTATAAGTATATGTTCCTTGGTCCAACCTTGGACATACTAGAATACGCTATTGATAATATAAATGGAATTTAGATTTGGCATATGGTCTAAGTACCTAACCAAAGCCAGTATAAATTAATTGAAAAAAAATTTTGTGATGACTTTGTCAATTGTCAATATTGTCAAGCGATATGAAACTAATGAAACTTTATAAAAAGTGCTGATGCTGAATTATAATAACAAAGACACGTTTTAAATTAACTTTACCTACATTCCCATCATTAAATATTTTAAAGGAGCTACATTGTGTAAATAATAGTAAATAATGTAATGAGACACTTCCGCATTTCGACGGCTAACCAGGTCTCTACTTCTCATCATTTCTTTTAACCATTGTCATCAAACGGAACGGCAATCAAATTGATAGAATCTTACAAATAGATCATCGGTCGGTGTTATTAATGCTAGGTACGACAGGCGCGTCCAGCGAAAAAGACATTTGAAGCGTTACGTCACCCTTACCAAAGAAAACCGATGGGTATCGAGAGGACGACCGGAGCAATGTTAGAGTCGGAGTGGCAAAGCGAGACACGGCGTTGCGGGGTGGTTCTTCGTGAGGTGTTCGCGTGGCTGAGCGGCGCGGAGCTGGCGCGCGCGGGCGCCGCGTGCCGCGCGTGGCGCCGCGCCGCCGCCGACCCGCCGCTGTGGCGCCGCCTGCTGGCCGCCGCGCCCGCACCAGCCCCCGGTACCGTGTGTGTGTGTGCCTTACCCAGTGTTCATACTCTCGAACTAACTGCATGACCTAACGACTAGGATGGAACCTTTGTATATGCCTTTGATGTGATGTTTAGTTACAGAGCTCAAATGATAAACTATACATATTAAATTCTTGAGGTTAGTGTTTATAATACATTGGATAGTTTCATGATTTATAAGTAAGGAAGATACTTTGTTTGGACTAAATGTCATCAATGGATGTATGGCTCTGTGTGCGGTTGGTGGTGAGGTTGGTCTTCTAGATCCATGTGCACAACTCAATAGGAAGTAACTTCCTTTACACTGTATTGATTATAATAAATATAAGTACCTGGAGGTTTAAGACTTCTTATTAGGTACACTGAGTTGTTAAACTATACTTGTGTTATTGTATCACAGTATAAAGATAACTACGGCTGTGCTAATATTATGAAAACTGTGAAAGTTAGTGAGGATGTGTAGAAGTCTTTATATTTGTTACTCTTTCACACTTGAATGGTTGAAGGGATCTGGCTGAAACTTGGTTCAAGGCTAGATTATAGTTTGAATCAAGAGTAACACCTGGCTATTTTTATTCCACGATTAAGTTCACATGGGAATGATAACCAATGCCCTAGGCTGAGCCACAGGCTCGATATCGATAAATCAATCATTCATTGTTCAGGCCTTGGGCCTGCTCCATATACTAACACCTGTTGTCCACTAAAGCAGAAAGCGGGAGGGAAAACTAATCCGGAGGGTGTGGGATGCTGGGAGGTATGTGTGCGGCAATAGGGGAGGTATGGTGCATTTAATGATTGGTACACTGGTAGTATAAAGCATCCAACATAAAATTGTAAAACCCCTTAGAGAGTAATCTACACAGCGAGGTTGTATACTGTAGACTGTAGAGTATTCTGAATGTTTCAAGATATAATATTAGTTTATAGATGGTAACATGAGGTTGGGAAAGGGACAATTAAGTAAACAAATATCGTTGTTTTATTTTTGGGGTTCTGTATTCAAAGAGTAAAACAGGACCCTATTTGTTTTATTTATTTCTTACATTGGAAACATTGTCTTTACAGACAACTGCATTTAATCCTATTTATTTATTTATTTATTAGTTTTGTACACACAACTGAGAAAAAATAAAAATAACAAGGAACATTGTACAAGGCACTACTTATTTCTACAGAAATCTCTTCCAATAGGCCTGAGAGAGAAGAAGTGAAGGGGAAATAAAGTAAATAAGTCTGTGCAGGTTAATAATATAATAAAGATAATAGCATAAATACTTAAATACATACATATCATTAAATATTACATACATGCAATACCTATTTAACATGTAATTAGTTACATAGAAACTTAATGATTATAACTTAGATAAGAAAAAGAAGAATTGTTATGGTAAAGAGGAAAGGCAGTGTTCTTTACTTTCTTTTAAGAGCCTACTTCCTACTAATATTATAAATGTGAAAGTTTGTGAAGATGTTTGGATGTTTGTTACTCTATCACACACTAACAGCTGAATGAATTTGGCTGAAATTTGGTACAGGGATAGAGTATAGTCTGGAATCCATACTATGGCACCTGAATACCAGCTTCGTCCATTTGACTCTGTGCAAAGGCCATCTATGTGAGTTGTCAACAATCCCATACTTGCAAGTGGTGTGGAACCTCTTAGTTACAGGAGAGACTTTGCCTCTTTGTGTGTGTCCACTCTAGTGGTATAAAAAAAAACTATTATTATAAAGCTGAAGTTTGTTCGTTTGAACGCTAGGATCTTAGGAACTACTGGTTGGATCAAAAATTCATTTACAGTTTGATAGTTCATTTATTGACGATGGCTAAAGGCATACAGCCTTTCAGCTAAAGGCAACATCACGCTAAGACGAAAAAGAGCGGATCAGACACTTAGTGTTATGTAAGTAAGTATACATTATATTTTTGCAGCAGTCGCTGAGGGGATCTTGGAGGGCATGGAGTGCTATATTCCCAACCGCTGGATCCCTGTAGGAGCAAAAAAGCGACCGTGGTTCAATCGGCTCTGCAGAGAAGCTTTGATGCTGAAAGAATCTGCCTACAGAGCCTGGACCACGGCTCGTGCAAATTCAGATCCTAACATCTCTGAGGTGAAACGCAAACTAAATGCCGCCTCGAGGGCCAGCAAAAGAGCAATTGTCAGGGCTAAATTCGATTTCGTCGGCAGAATTGGTGAGCGGCTAGCAGGGTACCCTTCAGGAAGTCGTGAATTCTGGTCGCTTGCCAAAGCTGCCGAGGGAAACTTCTGTCAGTCAGGTTTACCACCTTTGCTTAAACCCGACGGTAGTCTGGCCCAGAGTGCCAGGGAGAAGGCCGACCTTTTGGGTTCTCTCTTTGCCTCTAACTCGACCATGAGCGACGGGGGTGCTGTGCCGCCGGACGTTCCGTGGTGTGGAACTTCCATGCCGGAAGTTAAATTTACGCAGCGGGACGTCCGACGGGAGCTTCATTCTCTGGACGTTCATAAGTCGAGTGGGCCAGACGGTATACCCGCGGTAGTACTTAAGCAGTGTGGTCCAGAGTTGTGTCCGGTACTTACACGACTTTTCTCGCTTTCTTATTCCATGCGACAAGTCCCGGCGTCGTGGAAGATCGCGTATGTGCATCCTGTGCCCAAGAAGGGTGATAGGACCGACCCGGCCAATTACAGGCCTATAGCCGTCACCTCTCTATTGTCTAAGGTGATGGAGCGTGTAATTAATACACAGCTCCTGAGGTACCTTGAGGAAAACGACCTGCTCAGTGACCGGCAGTACGGTTTCCGTCACGGTCGCTCGACGGGCGATCTTCTCGTGTGCCTCACACACCGATGGGCGACGGCTATCGAGAGTAAGGGCGAGGCTCTAGCAGTGAGCCTCGACATTTCTAAAGCCTTTGACCGGGTCTGGCACCGTGGTCTTCTTAAAAAATTGCCCTCCTACGGACTGACCGAGAGATTTTGCGGATGGGTGTCCAGCTTTTTGGCCGATAGAAGCATCAGGGCTGTTGTCGACGGCAGCTGTTCTGACTGCATGGCCATAAACGCTGGAGTACCGCAAGGCTCAGTGTTGTCCCCTACCCTGTTTCTGCTGCATATCAATGACATGTTGTCTATTGACGGCATTCATTGTTATGCGGACCACAGTACAGGGGACACTTGTTACACAGGCCGTCCCGGTATCTCTCGGGACGCAGTGGAGGAAAGTCGTGAACAGCTTGTGTCTGAAATCGAGGCTACTCTTACTAGAGTGTCCGATTGGGGTAGACAAAACCTTGTCCAGTTCAATCCCTCCAAGACACAGGCGTGTTTCTTCACCGCTAAGAAAGCCCCAATTACTGTAGCGCCACGATTCCAGGGCACATCTCTTTCCATCTCTAAAAGTATAGGGATCCTTGGTGTTGACATCTCCAGTGACGTTCAGTTCCGCAGTCATTTGGAGGACAAGGCCAGGCTGGCGTCCAAGAAGCTCGGTGTGCTCAACAGGGCGCGGCGGTACTTTACTGCGGCGCAAACACTGCTTCTCTATAAGTCGCAAGTGCGGCCACACATGGAGTACTGCTGTCACCTCTGGGCGGGGGCACCTGAATATCAGCTTCGCCCGTTTGACTCGGTGCAGAGGCGAGCTGTGAGAGTTGTCAACGATCCTATACTGACAGGTGGTGTGGAACCTCTTCGCGACAGGAGAGACTATGCCTCCTTATGCGTGTTCTACCGCCTGTACAATGGTATGTGCTCCGAGGAATTGTTTGACATGATGCCCACGGCTACCTTCTATCATCGCACCGCTCGCCATAGACAGGGATTTCATCCGCACACCCTACGTCCGGAGCGTTTGAGCACGGTTAGATCCGGTAGGGGTTTTCTTCCGCGCACGCTTAGGTTGTGGAATGATCTTCCTGCCTCGGTTTTCCCAAACGCCTACAGTATGGGGTTCTTCAAAAGGGGTCTAAGAAGGTTTTTACAGGGTCGGCAGCGCGAGTGTGGCGCCTCTGGTGTTGCAAACGTTCATAGGCTGCGGTGACCACCGGTTCTTCTGGTGGGCCGTGTGCTTGTCTGCCACCTTAGTGGTATAAAAAAAAAAAAAAAAAAAAAAAAACTTTAACCATTTACGCAGCGGTAAATGGTTAAAGTTATGTAAAAAATGTTTATTACAAAATTGTTTCTCTTAAAAAGTCTGCTAAAGCATATTTATGTCTATCTTTTAAGGTTCGCTCATACGATCTCTGTAGAGGGTCGAGAGTCTGTAGGTACGTGGAAGATACCTATTTTGAAAATTTTAATTGTAAGGCGTTCTCTAATTGATACTGAAGCCGAAAATGTAATTTACACTTTTCATGTACCTAGATATGTCTGTCTGTATGTCCCGAATAAGTATCACGCCGAAACTACTGAACCAGGTACCTACTATACAGGTACCCACCGGTAGTTGTGGTACCTAGGTACCTATTTGGTACATTCTGAGCTTATAGTCCGAGGAAGGTTCTAGGATACTTTTGATCCCGATATTTTGCACGGTTCCTGTGGGATAGGTGATACAAGACAAAATGGTTTTTCAGTTGTGATTTCTTAACACGTGATCCGATTTCAAATATTTTTTTAGTGTTGGAAAAGGAAGAAACTTTAATGTCCACATTACTCGCGAAGTTCAACGAAGTTAGTCGGCGAAGTTGCCAGAGTTAAAGAAAAATTTTGACGAAGTAGGCCGAGGAGCCCCTCTACACTAGGGTTGCCATCCGTCCGGGTTTTCCCGGATTTGTCCTAGTTTAGAAGGCGTCCGGGAGCGTCCGGCCGGGGTTTTCTTTGTAGTCCGGGTTTTGATTCAAATTACGCGCGCGGCTCTGGACGCTCACCTCGAATCGACTCACCCCGCAAAACATAGAAATTGACGACACAAAATTAATAGATGAGTGGGTGCATTTAAAATCCTTCAGTCAAAATTTGAGCCAGCAAGAAAAACTTCTAAATGCAAATCAACTTTGTTTACAATTTTTTAGAACACCGAATGCTCATTTATATTCGGAATTATTAAAAATTGCACAGTATTTTTTTTGCATTCCTGCACATAATGCCAACATCGAGAGAATATTCTTCCTAATTACACAGCAATGGACTAAAGAAAGAAATTTATTGAAAACAGAAACAGTCTCGTCAATTATCAAAATTAAATGTAATTTCAAAGACTATAGTAATTATACAAATAGGTATTGTATTGATTTTTATAAATTTCTATCAGAATATCTTCCTTGCTTAGAGCAAGGAAGATATTCTAAAAGCTATTTATAAGACTGCTAAATACCAAAAACCTGAAAAGTAAAATAGACGATTAAACCAAAAGACAGATAATAATTTATTATTACTTAGTTTATTAGAACTTTATGAAGATATTATGTTTTTATGAAAAAAAAGTGATAAGTATGGAAAATATAAGTAGATTTTTAGGGTTCCGTAGCCAAAAGGGAAAAACGGAACCCTTATAGATTCATCATGTCTGTCTGTCTGTCTGTCAGTCCGTGTGACACAGCCACTTTTCTCCGAAACTATACGGTCTAAGCTGTTGAAACTTGGTAAGTAGATGTATTCGGTGAACCGCATCAAGATTTTTATATAAAACTAGAAAAAAAGCAGTTAATTTTGGGGGTACCCATAATCAGAACTGAAACTCAAAAACTTTTTTTTCATCAAACCAATACGTGTGGGGTGGTATCTATAGATAGGTCATCAAAAATGCTATTGAGGTTTCTAATGTCGTTTTTTTCTAAAGTGAATAGTTTGCGCAAGAGACACTTCCAAAGTGAAAAAATGAAATAAAATAAAAATAAATAAAATAAAATTTATTCCCTTTGAAATTTTTAAAAAATTATTTAGGTTTGTCAAAATTTTTGTGACTCTACCGGGGGTTCGGAAATGCTACAGACTGAGAAGAACACCCCAAGAAACTCAGTACGGTCCCTCTTATTCATCTTAGTATCTAATACAGTTTTGTTTTTTAAATGTAGAAAGGAGCAATTCGTGTCACTGCCAGGCAGTCTTGTCTTCTAGAAAGTCTTTAATGCTATAATAAGCTTTCTGGTACAATTTAAGTTTTACTAGTTTTTTAAATTTATTAACTGACAAACCTGTTATGGCTGTCGGCAATGTATTGTACATTCGAATACAATTGCCCGCAAAAGAATTGCTTATTTTATTTAGCCTAAATCTAGGTACAGCCAATTTATTCTTATTTCTTAAGTTTAGGTTATGGATATCACTATTTTTAATAAATTTACTGTTATTTTTATGAGTATATAATAAGTTTTCATATATGTACTGTGAATACACAGTAAGGATGTTGATATCCTTAAACTTTTCTCTTAATGACTCCCGAAACCCCATACCATAGATAGCCCGGACAGCCCTTTTCTGCAACACAAAGATACATTCGATGTCGGCAGCGTTACCCCATAATAGTATGCCATAGGTCATGACACTGTGGAAGTAGCTAAAGTAGACAAGACGCGCTGTTCTAATGTCTGTCAGTTGTCGGATCTTTTTAACGGCATAGGCTGCAGAGCTCAGTCTGCCCGAGACTCTCCCGATATGAGGCCCCCACTGCAAGTTGGAGTCTAACTTTATGCCCAGAAAGACAGTTTCATCGACCAATTCTACTTGATCATCCCTAATCTTAATACTGGTGTTAACGAGCCTAACATTTGGCAAGGTGAATCTAATACATTTTGTTTTAGTTTCGTTTAACAATAAATTATTAGCGTTAAACCAGTGGACTACCCTAGAGAGGGCATTGTTTACTTCGTCAAGATCGCGTTGTCCACGTTCAACTTTAAATATTAAAGATGTGTCATCAGCAAACAAAACTACCTCGTGATCGTCTCTTATAAGGTGAGGGAGATCATTTATGTACACTAAAAATAGAAAAGGTCCCAGAATTGAACCCTGAGGCACCCCCATTGTTACAGCAGAACCATTTGACTGTTTACCATTTATAACTACTCTCTGTACTCTATCTCTAAGGTAAGAACTAATTAAATCCAAGGCCGTCCCCCGGATTCCATAATGATCAAGTTTTTGAATTAAAGTCTGATGCTGGACGCAATCGAAGGCCTTAGATAAGTCGCAGAATACACCATAAGCATCATACGACTCCTCCCAGGCCTCATATATACACTCTAACAATTTGATTCCAGCATCCGTGGTAGACCGACCGCGCGTGAAACCGAATTGTTTAGTATGGAATAGTTTATTTGTATTAAAATGATTTTGCATTTGATTAAGCATTGCCTTTTCAAAGATTTTACTGAACGTGGGTAGTACAGAAATAGGACGAAAATTGGACGGATCTGAGGTGCTACCCGATTTAAACAGAGGAGTTATTTTACTAAACTTCATTAAGTCAGGAAACACACCACTATCAACACAATTATTAAATATTATTGATAATTCTGTGATAATGTGTGGCCCCCCCCCCCCCCCCTCTAACTTCTAAACTAAGAGAACGATAAATCTAAAAAAAAAACATAATGTACATTGCCATAAAATCTACCAACAAAAATTGGTTTGAACGAGATCGATCGAACGAGTCGGTAGTTTTTTTTTAATACTTCATAAACCGCAATTTTCGCCGAGAAAAATCACTAGGTACCACTGCGAACGTGTTAAAACATCAATGAAAGTTACAACGAACTACAAGAACTTTTAGATTATGTTACTTGCTGCTACGAAACCCTTCATGGGCGAGTCTAACTCGCACTTGGCCGGTTTTTATTCTATTGAGTAACTTAGAAAAAATACCCGCAATGTTCAATTGTCCGGGTTGTGAGCTTCGAAATCCGGGGATTTCATGTTTCTTGTCCTGGTTCACAGATTTTTGAGGTGGCAACCCTACTCTACACTATCATTGTACTCGTCCAACTTCGCGAGTCTCGTACCTAATGTGGAGGGAGCATACCTAAGGATTGATTCACACCAGTTTCAATATTGAGGGTCGTAGTTCAGAAATTAGAGACATCTTGAGAGTAGCGAAAAATTCTAAATCTATGGCTAAGCCTGTAATTCAAGGGTTTTGAATGTAAGGGTCATTCTAAAGTGTCGTGTCTGCTTAGTCAGAAAAGAACTTAAAGATCAAGGGTAGGTATTGTAAAATAATTCAGTCTTCATTCAGGGACTGAATTGTTTTACAAAAGAATGAATCTTTAAGTTCCTTTCTGATAAAGCAAACAGGGCAGGTTCACACGCTCCTAGGAGTCTGATGAAGAAATACCACTCCTTTCATACACCTTATGTGGCGTAAACGAAGTTGCGAGGGTCAGCTAGTTCAAAAAATAAGATCTCAGAAATTAAGTACTGAATGTATTTCAAAAAAATATTAATTAGTTTTATAGTCCACTAGCTGATCCTCGCAACTTCGTTTACGTCACATAAGGTCTACGAAAGGTGAGGTTTTTCTTCATCAGACTCATCAAGCAGCGTGTGAAACTGCCCTGTTTGCTTAATCATAAAAGAGCTTAAAGATTAAGTCTATTCTAAAACAATTCAGTCCAATTATTTTACAATAGCCTAAATCATTAAGCTCTTTTATGATAAAGACAACACGCCAGTTTAGATTTACCCTCACATTCAAACGAACCATTAAATTCTAGGTTTAGCGAAAGTTGAGATGTCTCTAATTCCTGATTACAAAACCTTCAACATTGAAACTTGTGACACTGAAGTAATTTTTGGAATCAGACCACGCATTGAAAAGTTACAGCTAAAAAACCATTTTGTCTTTCATCCCCTCTCCCAAAGGAACCTTGAAAAATATCTGGATCAAAAGTATCCTAGAACCATCCTCGGATTATAAGCTCAGGTTGTGCCAAGCTTCATTCAAATCGATTCAGTAGTTTCGGCGTGATACTTATTCGGGATACAGACAGATATTATCTTGATGCGTTTCTGGGTGTAAGGAAACCACCACCACCAAATTTCGGGGGCCCAAGCGACCTCACGTGGTGCACCTGCCAATTAACGAACGAGGCTCTGCGAATTTAGGTACCATGGTATGGTGGCTAAGGCTCCCATGTGTGTGCCAGGTAGTACAAAGTGTTGCTCCGGGGGGGGGGGGGGGGGTACCACTGTGCAGCTGTGTAAAGCCCCCCAAGTACGACCACTAATTTAGGTACCTACCAATATAATAATTAATAGTTTAAAAAACTAAAAAATACGCTTTTAGCACGCACTAATTTTTTTTTTATTTTATACTATTTTCGGATCCCATTCAGCAAACCCTTTCATTTAATACCCATATCATGGGGGTGCATTTCAAATAGCCAATCCGCCATCTTGGATGTCCGTCATGTTGGATTTAAGTCACGTGACTATTTTTTTCGTATTCTTGACAGCAAACCCTTTCATTCAATACCCATGTCATGGGGGTGGATTTCAAACAGCCAGTCCGCCATTTTGGGGAGGCCGCCATATTGGATATGTAATGACGTTTTTTAGCTAGTCATGTATTGTCATCAACTCAGAGAGCGTGTGCAAAATGTTAGCCTGATCGAAGGACGGGAAGGGGGTCAAATTAACGGGTACACCTCATATAGTAAAACTTTTTAAGTAATAATTTTATATTGCATAACAAGTAATATCATAAACCTCTTTTCGCAGAATATCGTTTGGCATAAACTCATTTAGCATACATTGGAACCCATAAATTTGTAAGTCAGAATCATCTTTATGTACCTACGCATAATTTTTATATCCATAATAATCACAATGTATAATCATCACATCGCAGAAAGTTCAAAACCAGATTCATCTTTTGGTACCTATCTATATATTTCTTATCCATAACTATTTAAACCCAAAATATTACATATCATATGATTTACTTAAAAGTCTGAATTCATTGCATTAAAAAAAAAATAACCAGGGGTTCCCAACCTTTTGCAAGCCGCGGCGCCCTTACAAGTCTTGAAATTTTTCACGGCGCCCCATCGTATCACGTGTAATCACCCCCCCCCCCCCCCCCGACTAGTAATCCTCCGCTCAAGCCACTTTCCTGTGCCATGGAGCTTCGGCCAAGTCATTACTTGCAGACCAAATCCGGGAAAACATGTGAAGCCGGCGTTATCTAGGGAAACTGTCTTCTTTTTTACTTGTGGAATCTGTGTGCCGAAATCTTACCGACTGAAACCATACGGTGTTCTACCACTACCTACGGTCGGGAGCCTCGGGAAAGATTTACCAGGATTCCCGACAGACCTTGGCTACCACAGCGACGCGGTCTTCTACTTTACTTCGTTTGGTTCGAGTACTTCCCCGCGTCTTTGGGAGCTTTCGGGTGTCACTCTCGCTTCCTGGGTCGTGTGTCGTGAGAAAAACTTTAATTTCACGCTGTCGTCTTGGGCCTGCTTCTGTAAGGACTGTGAACAGCCCCCGCCCCGACCTTAGGCCCCTGGTCATAGAGTCCGATAGTATGGGCAAAATAATTTATGTTATACATTGCCACAAAAACTACCAACGAAAATTGGTTTGAACGAGGTAGAGTTGGTAGTTTTTTTTTTTAATACGTCGTAAACCGCAATTTTCGGTTAGAAAAATCATTACCACTGCGAACGTGTTAAACATCAATCAAAGTTACAGAGAACTACAAAAACTTTTATATCATGTTACTTGCTGCTACGGAACCCTTCACGGGCGAGTCCAACTCGCACTTGGCCGGTTTGTTTTTTAATATAATCGACACAAAGTTGTTTAATTGTTACTTAAATTTTGGTCTTATCTATACCTATAATAAGACCGTAAAGGCTAGATGACATTCATATAATAATTCTTCAGGTAAGCAAACACTAGCTCGAATTTAAATCGGCAAGCGACATCTCTTGATCACTTTATGTACTGAAATATTAAAATTATTTTTTTATATTCATGACTAATTATGTATTTATTTACACAAGCATGTTACAAAAAATAATATTTATTTACACGATTGCTCGGATGTATAATAAACTATTAAAATTCATCAATTTTTATATTTATTTTTATGTCTTATCTATCCACCTATCTTTAAATATTAATAAAATGATAGAAAAGACAAAACTATACATTAAATATTTAAAAAAGAAGCTTGCTGGATGTTCCACATATGATACCGAAGGCAAAAATGTAGTTGGAAAATTTTGTCTGTCTGTCTGTCTGTATGTACGAAAGGATCTCAGAAAATACAGAACGTATGCTCTTGCGGTTTTCACCAATAGAATAAACTCAACTTACGGCAGGCTATAGGCTATTTTTCTTTAAAATTGAATTGCAGAAAAAAGAGTTATCGTCGTCTTAAGTTATTATTAGTTATTGAGTGCTACGATGATGAAATTCAGCATGAGCACTGTTTGCTCATGCTGAATTTCAACGAAAACTAATCTACGCGGTGTCTGAGAAAAGTTGCCACCTTTCGCCCAAGGAAATCAGCCAAGTCCTCACCGCGTTGACCATCTTGAAGAGTCTTAGTGGATCTCTCAACTTAGGTGGTGATCTCTTGAATGTGAATGTCTTCTACCGGTTGTCACCGATAATTAAAGGCACGGATGATTCGATCAGTATCTGTGGCGATTACGCCGGGAGACCACGGCTCAGTGTCAGCACTGCGAAGGAAGCAGCGAGGACACAGCGCTCCATACAGAGCATGGCGTGGGCGCCATGTCCTAGTGGCAGGTCTTGACCTGAACATTATCTCGCTGGAGACTACGGTGCGAGCGATGATTTCCAACGGAGGACGTGGAACGCCGCCGCGTCTTTCTGCGAGCAGGTCATTCTCGTGAAAGAGATGGCGGGGAGGGAGCAGGGAGATAACTCTCCAACCCGAGATTTCCAGTCTGCGGCGAGGGTGCCATACACTCGATTTTGCCAATACTATCGGACTCTATGACCGGGGGCCTAAGGTCGGGGCGGGGGCTGTTCACAGTCCTTACAGAAGCAGGCCCAAGACGACAGCGTGAAATTAAAGTTTTTCTCACGACACACGACCCAGGAAGCGAGAGTGCCACCCGAAAGCTCCCAAAGTAGAAGACCGCGTCGCTGTGGTAGCCAAGGTCTGTCGGGAATCCTGGTAAATCTTTCCCGAGGCTCCCGACCGTAGGTAGTGGTAGAACACCGTATGGTTTCAGTCGGTAAGATTTCGGCACACAGATTCCACAAGTAAAAAAGAAGACAGTTTCCCTAGATAACGCCGGCTTCACATGTTTTCCCGGATTTGGTCTGCAAGTAATGACTTGGCCGAAGCTCCATGGCACAGGAAAGTGGCTTGAGCGGAGGATTACTAGTCGGGGGGGGGGGGGGGGGGGGTGATTACACGTGATACGATGGGGCGCCGTGAAAAATTTCAAGACTTGTAAGGGCGCCGCGGCTTGCAAAAGGTTGGGAACCCCTGGTTATTTTTTTTAATGCAATGAATTCAGACTTTTAAGTAAATCATATGATATGTAATATTTTGGGTATAATACATACTGTCTTGTACCTATGTAATCATTCGTTATCGTATTGAAACATTGAACGGTTCGTGCTGCGTCACATACGTACTAGCTGCTGAATTACCACTAAGCACATAATTCTAATATCGTGAACACTAAGGAATTGTCCGTAATCTCGTAGTCACTGTTTAGCGAATAACTATGTCACAGCTTGGTGTACCTACGTAAATTCGGAAACCTTATTTCATATTCGCGGTAAGTTTCCGACACATGGTTATCACGACAAGCAAAAATTCTCACTATTTTCGTGTATTTCACACGTGTAATAAAACAAAACACTGTTACATGCATAAAGTTACGATCTTACGATACATCGATCGATCAACGCGGCGGGCGCCGGGCGGTGGCGATTAAAGGACATACGTATGACGCGCGCGCATGTTCACGGCCGACTGAATGAGACGGCCGTAATTAGGTCAAGTCCTTGAAGTTCGCATCCCCCGCGGGCCTGCCCCACTCCTTTCACTTACTACCCGTTCGCTCTAAGTTTGCCGATCGCCTCCCATATACGCCTCTACACCAGGGCGCCGATTCTCGACCACACGACGTGAATGCGGAATGCAAATTTACGGGTGAAACGTCGTCCGTCTCATGTTCGCCGTTCCTAAATATGAGACAGGCGACGCGTCACTCGCCGATTTCCGTCCACGCATTCATGTCGTGTGAAGCGAGAATCGGTGCCCAGAGCGTCTATGCCAGCGGCAAACTTAGAGCGAACGGGCTATACAATTTTTACGAGTTTGTTTACGTCGCCGCACACAGGTGAGAAATACGAAATTCACGGTCAAAATTCAAAAAAACAAAGATACGTTGTTTCAAAAATAGTAATCTAAATTAGGAACGAGATATATCCCACTATCTAATAATGATCTGTAAAACGTTTCTTACATATTATTCAGACATCCACAACCTTGAACTAAAACAGTTATGCTAATGGGGTATTTTACGCGCTTTGCCGGCCTATTATTATTAGTAAGATTAAATAAATCAGTGAGACATAGTGTCAATAAAGTAAAGTTTTAATAAATCACCTTCTAATTACTATTTTTGACTAATTGCAGCAATATATAGGCGATAATATGCTAAGCGTAATAATGAACGTCTTTTGGACATTATTCACCTGCGTGCGCCGTCGTAATCTTTGGAATGCGCATAGTATAAAAGTTTTAACCACTACCTACATTAGATTAATATTTTTTTGTATGAAAAAAACATGCAACGAATTATCAAAAGTTGTGTATCACATGTTGTTGTTTATGATGGTAGCTGTCTAGTCCTGGGAGGTTGCTGGTGTTTTACAAATCACACCGGAGACAAAAATTGGTGTGACCCATAAATGTTTGTCTCAAGAGTCTGGGTGTTTCTATGTATAATATGTATGTATTTAAAAATACATATAGGTACATATACATATAATCACGCTTGTTTCCCATCGGGGTAAGCAGAGACTATGGCTTTCCACTTACTACGATCCTGACATACAACTTTCGCTTCTTCTACTTTCATAACTGTTTTCATACACGCTCGCCGGTTAAGGGTACCTACTCTTGACCTTGCCTTTTTCCAGAACGTCTCTGATTAAAGGACATACGTATATATTAATACTTATATATTTAAAAATATATAAGTATTAATATCCGTGGTCTGATACCCATAACACAAGCAGGTTATTCCTAGCTTACTTTGGGATCAGATAGCGTTGTGTGAAATGTCCGCGAATATTTATTTATATGTATATTTATAAATGACCCTGTAGACTAGCGGACGTCACGCGGTTTCACCTGCGTAGTTCCCGTTCCCGTGGGAATACGGGAATAAAATATAGCCTATGTTCACCACAAAGAGTGTAGCTTCCCAACAGTGAAAGAATTTTTCAAATCGGTCCAGTAGTTCCGGAGCCTATTCGTTACAAACAAACAAACAGAAAAACAAATCTTTCCTCTTTATAATATGATATTAGTATAGATATAGATTAGGCTATACCAGTTCATTATATAGCGCATAGTTAATAAAGGAATGATTTAGAAATAAATATCGGGGGACGGTGAGAGGGCCGCTCACCGTCCTTACAGAAGCAGGCCCATGACGGCAGCGTGACGTGAGCACTCACGCACGCCCCCCCTTAGAAGCGGGGTCACACCCGAAATCCCCCATAGACGCGGGATTGCACCCGAACCACCACCTGGGCGAGGCCGCATTGGCGGCCGTAGGTCTGTTGGGAGTCACGGGACATCCTTCCTGAGGGCTTACCCGGGGCTCTCAACCATAGGCTGTTGGGCGTTACGTGAGGTTTTTTAGTCGGTAAGAGTCCGGCATAGCATCCTACGAGGATTTTCCCTCACGTTAAAAAAAAAAAAAAAAAGCCACTTATACTTTTTTTATTTCACTTTAACTTATTTACCCCCCTCCCCCCTCCTACGTAAATCCGCAGTGGACGTGGTCTGGTGGGAGTCCTTGGGTATCCTTCCGAGGGCTTACCCGGGGCTCCCAACCGTAGGATTTTAGATAGGATACGTGTGGTTTTTAGTTGGTAGGAGTCCGGCATAGCATCCATGTAGGATTTACCTGATGTTAAAAAAAAGGTATTTTTATGTTTATTAAGTACTAGCTGACCCTCGCAACTTCGTTTACGTTACATATATTATGGTGTATGCAAGGAGACGTATTTCTTCACCAGACTCATCAATCAGCGTATGAAACTGCCCTGTTTGCTTAATCATAAAAGAGCTTAAATATTGAGCCCATTTTAAAACAATTACAATAGCCTTAATAATTAAGCTCTTTTATGATAAAGCTAACACCCAGTTTAGATTTACCCTTTTTCAAGGGAATCCTTTAAATTCGTTTAAATCTAGGTATTGCGAAAGTTGAGATGTCTCTAATTTCTGAACTACAAAACTCTCAATATGGAAACTTGTGTGACGCAATCCTTAAAGTAATGCATTACTAACATTGCAAAAATATTGGAAATCGGACCACGCATTGAGAAGTAACAACTAAAAAACCGTTTTGTCTTTCATCCCCTCTCCCAAAGGAACTGCGCAAAATGTTGGGATCAAAATTATCCTGGAACCTTCCTCGGATTATAAGCTCTGATTGTACTGAGTTTTATTAAAATCGGTTCAGTGGTTTCGGCGTGATATTTATTCGGGATACAGACAGACAGACAGACATGAAAATTTTAAATTTGGGGGCACGGCAGTGCCCCCAAGCCAAGTCGAGCGCGAAGCAAACTCTGCCGTACCATCCTTTACAGGAACCATTTCGCCGCATTTTCAGGCCCCTAGTTGAGAACCTCTGGATAAGACCAGAACGCAGAAATTTTCGTCATCTAGTAAGCTATAATCACATACTTAAAATCCAAAATTTCAAGTCTGTAGGTCATTTAGTTCCGGAGTTAAGAGGGTTTATCACCCAGCGCGGACAAAATTGAAAAAGTATCAAGTGGCGTTGAGCACACTCAAAGTATTCGAAGATTACGATAATACCTGACTGGGAACGCGGGAAATAAAGTGATACCTCCTCCCCCTGGAAGGCCTCGGCCGGTACTAATTTCTCGCGGCCCGTGCATCGAGTTTGAGGACTCTTTTTATTACGTTATTATAGATATGTTATTAGAGTATTATATACAAGCTGTAGATTTAGTAGTGTGCAGTACTTGCACACGTGATTCTACTGCCTACACTCGTTAATACTGTGTGATAAAAAAAAAATATTTTTTTTAGTCTTTTTTCATATTGAATTCGTTTTTTAATTCCAACGGGAACTCTGCCTAACCTCCACTGACTAATAATACGTGAACCTATGAAACAGAAAAACCGGTCAAGTGCGAGTTCCGTACCAAAAAACGACAAAAGGTGAGCGGTGAACGCTCGAACGCAGCCTACCTTACCTACCTACAAACGATCAGCTGGACGCTAGAGGTCATAGCACTGGATAATAAATAGGCATTATGCGAGTATCATTTACAATCTTTCGCTTTTTAGATTTATTATTAGTTATTGAGTACTTACTTAAATTTATGTTCACGTATTATTGGCCAGTGGGTACAGGCAGAGGTCCTTTGCAAATAAAATCAAATTTAACATGAAAAAAAAAAAACGTTTTTTTTTATCACAAAATATTAACAAGTGTAGGCAGTAGAGTCACGTGTGCAAGTATTGCACACTACTAAATCTACAGCTTGTATAGAGGTTTCTAGAATATTACTGATGTATTCAATTGGTGATATCATGATCAGTCTGTAAATGTAAAAAGATCACCATTTTGTAAACTAGAAGTGTACCAAAAATCGTGATGAAGTTCATCAAAGTACGACGTTTTTTGGAAACTTTATTTGTCATGTTTTGGTGATAAGAAATATATTTCGGTATAATTTTCTTAGGCGGATTTAAAGAAGACAATACGAAGATACTTATAGCAGCTTTAATTTCTGTGTACATCAATTAATTTTATACCACCCGATTGGCAAAGATGCCTTGTTTCGTGAATTTCTTCAAACGAGGTGTGTAAACACTGTTTTTAATAAAAACCTAGTTATGCCACGTTTATTTTGATTAGAACAATTTTTAGACAAGGAAATATATTACTCTTACACATTAATCATACTTACTAAACATTGGTAGTTTCTTCAGAAACAAACGTTTCAAACGCGTGAAATCATGTATTTGGGTGTTAACCCTCTTAAGCGAAAGCAAAGTTTCGCATTTATGACACTCATTCACTCATGATCATCAAAATAGAACTAGTAGGTACTTCCCATAAACTCAGAGAGCTGAAATTTGGTACAGAGTTAGGGTTTAATCACCACATAAAGGGAAAACTATTAAAACTAGTATAATCGAAGATCTGGAGTACCTGGTGACTCTGATTAGAAAACACAAGAGCCCAACCAAACTATTAAAGATCGACATACCGCCTTTACAAATAATATTTAACTTGGTGGGCCGCTTTATTTGAAGTCAAAAATCGAAGGTCTGAAGTATCTGATGAAGAACCTTCAGCTGGTCTCAGGTGTATTAGAGATATGGTAATGCCCCCTTCTACTATTGGGACATAAAAAATCGACATCTGACACATCTTTTAATTTAATCTAGCCTATAGCATCCCACTGCTGGGCGAATGCCTCCCCTTCTGCTTTTAATCACTACATATTATAAAACAAAGTCCCCAGCCGCGTCTGTCTGTCTGTTTGTTCACGATAAACTTAAAAACCACTGCATGGAGTTTCAGGCTGAGATCACCAATCGATAGAGTGGTTCTCGATGAAGGTTTTCCTGGTTTTCGTATATAATTTGTTGAGTTTTTGTTGACATTGACTAAAATATTACGACATTAGTTGGAGAGGTCAGAAAAAAATAAGTCGTCTGGGAGCTTTTAACGAAAACGCTGCCTAAACCCTTCGAGGTATTACAAAATAATGTACCTACCATGGAATTGTGTATCTTATATAGGCCTACAAAAAAGTCCGCGGCAGCATATATGTTTATCTCTTAAGGATAACATACAATAACCATGTTCATTATTAAAAAAATAAGCAATTATAAAGTGGTAATTGGAATGCTATTTACACCAAGAAAGTGTTAACCCATCTCAATTTAAATACATTAGTGGGCATGAAAATATAATGAAAATTATTTGTTTCCTTTACACCATGCAAATTAAATGAATACCTTAGGAGATATAGCAAATCAAAATAATGCGCAACGAAATTAATTTTGTGTCGCCATGATTGAACTGGGTCATACATTATACAGGTCACGTACTAACTTATTCTTCTACTTTTATCGCAAATATTTTTTCGTTAAAAGTGAATAACGCTTACAGCAGATTACTTTAGGTAGGTGCAATATTTCAAAATAAGCAATTTCATAGAAAATAGTAAACAAAGAGCCTTTATTTTAGAATTTTCTTCAGTATTAGCCATTTACATACAAACATCGGCGTGTTACAATTTTATTACATGTATCAATGTAGTAGACGTAACGTGTATAAAATGACATCAATCAAATGTCATCAATATTCTGAAAAAGAAATTAAACATAGAGTTCACAAACTCTTTTGAAAAACATACTGTACCTATATAAATCCAGCCCGATCTGGAAATAATGTAAACATGTCATGTTTTGACAATCGTTGTCTAAGACAGATAAGTAGAAAAATATAGTATGACAATCATTGAATTTTTTACTATTCCGAGTAGGTATTTTAAAAATTAAAATAAGCTTTCATAAAAAGTTTTTGGTGTAGAAATGATTGTAAACACACTGTATGGCTCCTGGATACTGGAATATAATCAGGGTGAATACTCAATTGCAAGTAACTATGGATATATAGGATCAAATGTGTTTGTTTACATTTTTGCGCAAAGCTATTGAAATACACTATACCTTATAGGATCGTTATGAAAATAACAGGATAGTAAACAACCACCACTAAGCAATACGCTTCTCCAGCGTGTAGCTGTGTTTCTCTGTGATAACCACCATGAGAGGTACCTTTGTTCGGGCCATCCATAGAAAATAGATGGCATAATGCTGAATACCGCAAAGAACAAGCGGCGTGGCATAGAATGGGGACTATCCTGATATCCTGAAGGATTTAGATGACGCCGATGACCTGTGCTTGCTGAAGCACACACACGCCACAAATTAGAGATAGTACAGATGGAAACCTACTGTTCCAGCGCAGAAGGGATTTGTAGTTTTCAGAAATAAAACCAAATTTTTGTTGCGAGTACTGAGCTTCAAGGCTAGTTTATTTTAAGTGAAGTAAGTACATATTATAGTGCTTAAACAATGAACTAATGACTAGTGATGCGCGTACACTCTAAACGTAGGTAGTAGGGCTGGATGATATCGATGACGCTCGAACATGCCCCCAGCCGTTGAAAGCTGCACTTTCAACCATGGACTATCATATCCATTAAAGGGCAAAATGTTGACACGAATCGCCAGACCACTCTGTTTGCTGTGCTATCAGCTCTTCTGCTGATGTTGCCGCAGCCTGGATGAAGAGCAACTATTCAAACCATCTTCCACTTAAGGGGTGGCTAATTTGCAAGTCAAATAATGACGAGGGAGCCAAGTTGTAAGGAGCCTTTGGATGTGTGCTCTAGGACTCGCTGCTTAAATTAGTAAAGGGTAATCCCTGCTCCACCTCATCTAAATGTAGCCGATTGTTTGATGTGTTGATGGCGAGTCGAGCATAATCTGGAGTGATTGCGAAGATCATTGGCTGGCAGTGACGTGACAAGTCATCCAATTGAAGTGTCCTGGAGTGAGAGGCAAAGGTCTTCGAAGATGCAGGACAGCAAAATATGTAACCATAATTTGAAAATTCCAGCCAGAATTCAGTTATACTTACTTAAGGTATGTTACAATACTGCCCAACACTCGAATTAAATGGTGCTTGGTCGATAGTCACGCTCGCCTCCCATGGTCTGACAAAATTCATGAAAAGTTAAATTGTCAGATACGGAGTCACAATCTGGTTCAAGTACTTAAAGGTTTGCATCGGTTATACGGTAAATGAATCGGCTCAGAGCCTATATCATTATAATTGCTACCTGTCTTATCACCCACTACTAATAAGTGGCGGTAATGGTAAGTAACACAAAAGTGACACTGTAACTAGTCTAGATCCACGTCCTTGACAACAGAGAGAATTAATAAGTTCTATGATTATTAGAAAGAAAATAAAAAGTAAACATAACTTAGTAGGTACATAGATTACACGTTATTAGACCCTAGCTAAGTTGCTAATACATTATTAACGTGATTTGCAGTGGAGATTGTGTGGTGCTGGCAGCAGGGGCGAGAATTAAAACAAATGTTTCAGATTAACTTAGAAGCTTTATATTCTTCAGAATATATTTCAAGTTAACCAAAATTACAATTTTAGCTAGCACACGACACGAGAGACAAAAACCAAAGAGAAGGAATAGTGTTACCATTATCTATCATAGACCATGTAAAGTTTGTTTTTTAAAAATGCTTAAAGCTTCCCATACACTAACCTTTCAACACTTCCCCTGAAGCTTTACATTTTCACATGTAAAACATACATGCTCTACAAATTACATACATAAAGAACAACAGTACATAGCAAAACATGCATACATTTTAATCTATACAATACTAATATAACATGTCATTTATTTTATTACATTATCATTACATTCTTTAGCGAAATTGGAATGCTTATTGAAACTTAGAGGTTTAGTCATGATATCAGCTATCATTTGTTCAGTTGGTAGATATTTAACATTTGAGGAGGTCCGGATCAAAAGCCGATAATTCCACTTTGCGCCCAATGTTTTTTTATAGTTTTTATTGGTAGTTGAAGTAGTCATACATGATATACAACACTCACACCGCAACAGATCCCGTTAAAAACGTACTAAATAAGGCTCTTAAGATGGGCAGCCGGATCAAAACTCGACAAATACACGTATTTTAAAGGCTTTCTTTAATTTTCGGAACAATAACCGATAAATCCTATACAAATTCTCTAGATTTTTTTCGTGTTCAGTCCATTTACCGACAAATATTTTTTATATTGTTTTTTCGACTGAAAACCTAATTTCGTGATAGAAACAGTTTATGGAAAAATTTAACAACACTTATTTAATATAATAATAATAAATTTAATACTTCTGCTACCTTTAAGCTACTAAAATTAATAAAATTATTAGAAGAAATGAAAATTAACATTAAATTATTTTTTTATTTAATTTATTCTTTTTAATTTAATAAATAACTAAAACTAATGATCGTAGTATTATTGAAGAATTTAAGTGGTACAGAGATTTAGTACAAAACGAAAGCCATCGTGAGCAAGAATCGACGATGAAGAGTTATGTGCGACTGTACTGAAGAAGAAACCCTTTGTTCCACCTTCGTTTTTCTATAAAAATTTAATGTTTTTGATAATTAAACCATCTTACATTGATTTAACAAAATTTAACACGAATTTTACTAGTTTTACCTATCCATTATACAAAAACTTGCATCAATCGTAATGTCGATTTTTGCGGAAGTACCGGGACAAAAGCCGATAATTACAAAATAGCCGGTCAAATCCCGATAAATACATTATGATCGTACCAAATCCCGATTATTCCATATTTGAAATTAAATTTGTAAAGAAACTATCAACACTAATTTTTTTTAGCCATAACTATTTGAAAGTCCTTTCTACACGCCAAATTGAGGTAATATTAGTTTCAAAAACCCTTTAAGTATTCTTGCGTAAATCATTCTTTTGTATTTCCTGAAAAATTACGAAAAGTGGATTTATCGGCTTTTGTTCCGGACCTCCTCATTTATACATTCATTTGTTATTAAATCTTTTACAAAGTGATACCTTATATCAATATGTTTCGTCTTCTTATGACAATATTCCTTTACCTCTAACAATCTCTGTGCACTTTGGTTATCGTTATATAAATCAATTTTTAATTTCGAATTTAAAATTTCAATCACAAAGTTCCTAATGAAACATACCTATATCTTTACAAGCATCACTCATCGCTAGATATTCTGCCTCCGTGCTCGAAAGTGCTACACAACGCTGCTTTCTTGATTCCCAGTTGATATTATCATTACCGAGTTTAATCACATAGCCTGTGTAGGACCTTCTATCGCTGATATCGTTTCCCCAATCTGCGTCAGCATAAGCAGTTATACCACAATCTCTACTTTTTGAAAATATCAAACCGCAGTTTATTGTGCCACTCAGATAACGCAGAATGCGTTTTGCAGCAAGCCAATGTGTCTTATCAAAACTGTTATTAAATTGGCTCAGTTCACTACAGGCATGTGCGATGTCCGGCCTTGTACATATACATAAATACATAAGACCTCCTATTAACTGTCTGTAGTTGTATGTGTCATCACTTAGGCTATTATCCGACTTAACTAATTTACAATCTAATGCCATAGGTGTTGACACATGTTTACATTCCTGCATTCCAAATTTCGCCAGTAAATTCTTTATATAATTTGATTGGTCAAGTTTTAAAATTCGATTTGCTCTATCCCTGGTTACTTTCATCCCTAAACAATTTTTAATGGGACCCAGGTTCTTTACATCAAATTCCGACTCTAGTATTTTAAATAAATCTTTTTTAGTTTTACCTAAACTGAATACATAAAAGTCATCTACATAGAGCGCTATTATAATAAAATCTTCCTTAGTTCTTTTTATATAAACACAAGGTTCACACTTGCTTTGAATGCAACCATGTTTGGAGAGCAAATCGTGTACTTTACAGTTCCACATTCGGCTGGCCTGTTTTAGGCCATAGATACTTTTCTTTAATAGACAGACTAGATTATTATTTTCTGAAAAACCCGCCGGCTGCTCCATATATATGGTTTCATTCAGATCTCCGTTGAGAAAGGCTGTAGCAACATCTAAATGGTCTATGTCCATATCTAAAGAGTTGGCTATAGAAAATAAAATTCTCATTGTAGAGTGACGGACAACTGGTGAGAATGTGTCCGTAAAATCTACACCTGGTTCCTGAGAGAAACCGCGAGCAACCAGACGCGCCCTATATTTAATAAAATTACCTGAGGTGTCGTTTTTAATTTTATAAACCCATTTTGATTTAACTATATTTTTATCTACTGGTCTGTTAACCAAATCCCAGACGCCATTATCACTAAGTGATTTATACTCATCATACATCGCTGCTTTCCATTGCTCACTATCAGGACATGTAACAGCCTCATTATATGACTGTGGTTCGCAAAGACTTCCCCTCCCTTGAGCTAAGAATGAAAGGTCATAGTCATCATACCTGAGTGGTGGAATACCTCTAGTACTTCTAGTAGGTCGTCCAGATGTAGAGACAGGTACCACTGGATCTGTCACCTGTTGACGCGGTGATTCCTCCTCAGAGGATGATGAAGAGGACCCTGCACCCAAACTGTCTCCAGTGGGAGACACAAAGCTGTGGTCGCTCATAGGCGATTTGAAGTTCACGTCGTCGCTGTCCGTGTAGCAATGGTCACCAGGGACCTCACCTGGAATTTGAGAAACATCCTGATAAAAATTATTTGATAAAATGTCATCATTATTTAAATTATTATCAGGAAAAATATTATTTTCAAAATTATTATTAATTGGTAAAATATTATATTGGTCATTGCATTCAATATTATTCTTAAATTCATTAGTAGTCATATTGTAAAATTTATTTTCTAAAACGATACATTTCTAGATAAAATAATTGTCTTTGGATTGGAGGGATTGACTAATCTATAGCCTTTGGAAGTTTCGCTGTATCCTACAAACACACACATATTACTCTTAGAGTCTAATTTCTTGCGCTTTTGCTCTGGTACAAGAGAATAGGCAATGCAGCCAAAAACCCTAAGATGACTAAGATCAATTTTTGATCCAGTCCAGACCTCTTCAGGGATTGATCCTGATAAAGCAGTTGTGGGGCTTCTGTTCTTTAAGTAGATTGCAGTCATCACTGCCTCACCCCAATAGCGCTTACAGAGACCACTTTGCTGTAGCATGCACCTTGCCTTCTCCATGACCGTCCGATTCAGACGCTCACTAACACCGTTCTGAGCAGGACAATAGGGTACAGTTACCTGATGATGGATTCCTTCCTTTTTCAAATATTCTACGAACCTTGCACTGCAGTATTCGCCACCTCCATCCGTACGAAAACGTTTAATTGGTAAACCTATCTGCTTTTCTACTAAAGCTTTGAACTCAATGAAAGTGGACATTACCTCTGATTTGGCTTTTAATAAATAACCAAATGTCTTTCTGGAAAAATCATCAGTAAAGGTCACTAGGTAGCGAGCTCCTCCCCAGCTGCATTCAGACATCGGGCCACAAACGTCGCTATGGATGAGCTCTAAAGGCTGACAAGCTCTTTTTGCCTGACCTTTTGGATAAGACTTGGCCTTCATCTTCCCCTCAAGGCAAGCAATGCAGTTCTGCAAGTCTTGGTCCTGGTCGCCCTGAAAAAACACACCAGAAACCAAACCATTTTTCAAAGCATACATACCATGCAGACTTAGATGGCCGAGACGTCTATGCCACGTACCAACCGGCACCGTAGTAGCAGCATTTGCACTATGATGTGCCACCTGATTGTCTTTCAGGATCACTGAAGAGTGCACCTGAGAATTATACCTATATCTAACATTGTTTAAAATATAAACACCGTTTTTCCTATTTGCCACTCCCACCAGTTTACCATTAACATCTAGAATTTTACAAACATTTTTACAAAAGTTGACTACATAGCCCTTCTCTACAAGTTTGCTGACAGAAATTAAATTATTGGATAAATTTGGGACAAACATCACATTCTTAATAGTAAAATTATTATCATTAATAGAGATTTTAATATCACCTACTCCCTCGCTAGTAAGTTTCTCTGCATTTGCTATACACACTGTACTATTCACAAAGCTATAATTGTTCATATAATCCTTACTATTTGCCATGTGCGAAGTACCTCCACTATCAACAATCCACTGGTCCGTGGTAGATGATGCGACAAGAAGAACTTGCTCCTCATTGGTTTGCTTCTGTTTCTTATCACGCTTCAACTTGAAACACTTTGCTTTGATGTGACCAGCCTTTTTACAATAGTTGCATATGAGGGTAGTCTTCTTTTTGCTAGTATAATATGCACTTTGAAGATTCACAGCTGCAGAACAATTAGAACTCTTCCTGAATTCCTCTTGCAAAAGTCTTGTACGCACTAGCTCACTGGAGAGTTTATTTGTAATGTTTGCTGTTTCCAGGTTAGATACTAAAACATCATAGTCCTCAGGCAGTCCGCTCAACAAAATCTCTGCTACTTCACTATCTTCGATTGTACGGCCAATATCTGCCAGTTGTTGTACTGTAGTCGTGACAGCCTCTATGTATGCCGACATACTATTAAATTGATTAAAATCAATCTTATGCAATTGTCTTAGTAGTACAACCCGTCGGTATAAAGACTTATCTTCGAAGATATTTTTCAAATTATCCCATGCAGTTTTGGCAGTCTCTGCATTACGCACGTACTGATAGCAATGCGGTTTGATGGACAAACATATCCTAGCCAACGCCTTTTGTATTCGGCCAGAATCAGTATCACTGCCATCGACGCATTTCCAAAGATTTTCGAGAGTGAGCAGCATTTTTACCTGAAACTTCCAGGAGTGATAGTTTGAGACACCTTCCAGTCTGTCCAAGGTACCGCCGATGAATCCCGGCGCACCGGCACTGCCAGCATTGCTTGTAGATGTTTCTGTTTCTGTCATCGTTGCTTTGCTTTTAGGTTGTCACGTCTAAAAATGTCGATCGCACCCTGTGACTTCGATAGCAACCACACAAATATAAGTTTTCTTTTTGTCGAACAAAGAATGCCAACGTGTCAATCACGAACTTATCGTCTTAACTGGTTCACATAACCTAATACATTATTAACGTGATTTGCAGTGGAGATTGTGCGGTGCTGGCAGCAGGGGCGAGAATTAAAACAAATGTTTAAGATTAACTTAGAAGCTTTATATTCTTCAGAATATATTTCAAGTTAACCAAAATTACAATTTTAGCTAGCACACGACACGAGAGACAAAAACCAAAGAGAAGGAATAGTGTTACCATAATCTATCATAGACCATGTAAAGTTTGTTTTTTAAAAATGCTTAAAGCTTCCCATACACTAACCTTTCAACAGTTGCTACCATCGGGTGGCCAGTAAATCTCTCATATTGTGACTAATAGTTATAATTGAGGATCTGCGTGCATTAATTCCAAATGCACGTATGATCTGAACAAACTTCGAAAAGATGTGTGGACTGTATTTATTAAATGAATATTCAGAAACATGAATTCTACGACCTACATGAATCACTTTATGATCCTCTAAAATATTATGTTTAATATAATTAATAAATTTATGTGAGTCCAATAACAAATTGTATTCTGGGAAAGCCTGTCTTTGCGACTCAACTAAATGAAATTCATAATTTATAAAATTCTTTACTGAAAAATGAGAAAGATAAGAATTAATGCGATTGCTGCATTGTTTGACACATTTAGTAAGACATGGCATAACACGTTGTAAGGTTACTTGATTAGAAAACGCTCCTGTACCTGTAAGTTTATCACTTGGATAAATTAATTATTCTATTCTAATATATACATACATCTGATTTTATCCAGGGAAAATGAATCATCGAATTTGGAGCCCTGGGCCATGAACTATATCTTAAAGAGTATGGACCGTGCCACCACCATTCACGATTGGGTATAGCAGTATCCACACTGCAAAGATTTACATAAACACCATAATAAACTGTAACAGCATAATCTGAGGCGTCAGAAAATTGGTGAAAATGAACAATATTGTGTAACTCACATACTAGCAATATAGACAAAGTTTTCATTAAGCCAACCCAAGTAGTAATGGTTTCAGGTGGTAAATGTTCATTCCATATTAGGCCTTTAAGCCAAAACTTCTGAAGCATCATTTTCGTACGAATGTCACGCATTGCCACGAGTTCAAAGCAATCGAATATACCAGCAACTACTGCGAGCATATCTCGGTTATCACTTTGACTCTCATCAAATGTATTGATTGAAACGCTTATGTGATCAGTCTGAGGTCGCCAACACAGCCTTAACGTCTGGTTTAGTACACCACCGATGATATTTAAATCGACGAGGGACTGTTTCGACTGTCCGACGATTAAGTGAAGCTCATTGGACTTCCACTTCCTGACAAGCATGCAAGCAGAAGCAAGAGCTTTAGTGACCTCGCGACCTAAATTATTGTAGGCTCCCTCAAACTGATCAGCATCAGTAAGAAGGGTATCTACCATGAAGTTCTGTGGAATAATTTTAGCGATGTTTAAATCAATACATTCGAATCCCATTTGCTTGAAAACACACGTCGTTGTTAAATAGGGGGTGCTAGCAGTGTCGTAACTTAACGTATGTAACGAAGAAGCTTTGAGTGGCTCAGACGAATGATAACATTCAATGAATTTAAATAAATGTATATTAGCTGGATGTAGAAAATTGTAAATGTAAAACATGTACATTATCTCGACGTCAGTTGATATTACGTACTCATACATCCTAAATCTAAAAGGAATGGAAATTAAGTCGTACTGAATGGTCGGGAAAACCATTTGAATATTCCTTTTATATATTCCTGACGATATGGGAGCACCTGCATTAAAAACTACACTTAATTTGGTAGTGGTGCTGCCCTTCCTCAACACTCCATAGTGAGGGATAAGATAATATAGCGGAGTATCTTCATTAATACGGCACTCGGACATATGCCCTAAAAAAATTGACTTAGATATTAAGTCCGGGAACACCCAAAAATTCCGAAATATGTTTTTCCGAATTTCAATATTCCGATGTTCAAAATTCCGAAGATTATAATTCCTAAGAAACAAAGCTCCGAATATTCAAAAGGACGATATTCATTTATCCGAAAGTCTTAAGTACGAATTTTTATTTTTCCTAATTTTATTAGTACGAATAATCAAAAGACCGGACTGTTATATACGAAAAACATTATTCAGAATTTCAAATATCCGAAAATTCACTATTTAAGTTTTTTTATTAAAGTACGGTCAAGTCTAACCACCGAAGATATTATTTCCAAGTGAGTGGAAGGCAAACGACAAATCAAAAAAAAATAACCACGATGGCTAAGGCCGGACCTCCGCTCCACTTCGCTTTCGCCTTAGCCTTCTAACCTAACCTATCCGAGTCGAGGTGTTAACCATAATAAGTGAATGGTTAACACTCCTACTCAGAGTACCCCGACTCGAATAGGTTAGGTTAGAAGGCTAAGGCGGGAGCGAAGCGGAGCGGAGCTCCCGCCTTAGCCTTCGTGGTTATTTTTTTTTGTTTTGTCGTTTGCCTTCCACTGACTTGGAAATAATATTTTCGGTAGTTAGACTTGACTATACTTTATTAAAAAAACGGGTGGAATCGGGAACATAAATAATCGTCTTTAATGATAAGTTTTCGGGTGGAAACGATATTCACCCTTCGTATTTATGATATTTCGGATTTTTGATAATCGGAGTTCGTATTTATAATATGGCGGATTTTTAATGATTCGGAATTCAACGGTTCGGTTTCTTGAAATTCGGCATTCTGACAGTCGGAATTGTAAACTTTCGGAATTTTAAAATTATGACTTTTAATAAAAAGGATTTATGAAACATCGGATTTTTGACTTTCGGGATTTCGAATCATTCGGACTTATGAAATTCGGAATTATGAAATTCGTGATTGTGACTTTCGGAATTAAGTTTTTCGTATTAATGTAGTGTACCCATTAAGTCCTTGTACACATTGTCGAGTGAAGGGAAATCCATATTTCTACGAATACGAGATAATACACAACGTTTTAGATGAGAAAATGAATCGCCAAACGTATTTGAAGACTCCTTCAATGGTAACTTCACACAGAAGCGACCAAAAGACATACTACAGGTATTTTGTTCGGTTGCGTAAATAGATGAGTCATGGCAAATCTTCTCAATTTGCCTAAACCGCATTAATTGTGTTTGGACATCATCTACCTGCGAAGTACCTTGTATGTTAAAAATATGAAAATTACATGTAATATTAGACGGATATTTCACCTTACAGCCGCTATTAATTGGGCCACAAACTAGCCAACCGAGCCTAGTTTGAAACAAAATAGGTTTCTTATCCCCTAATACTATTCTTTCAGAACCTAACAAATTCCAAAATATATCGGCCCCTATTACAATATCTATGGCCTGTGGTATGTAAAAATAAGGATCAGCTAAATTAATATCAGTAGGTATATCTAATTGAATTCGTCTAGAGGGCACATTATCCGTTATGGTAGGTAAAACAAAACAAGTTAAATTATCAGAATATGATTCACAAAGAGACTTTGGCGGTTCTGGCGACAGATTGGTGCAATGGTGTCATGAAGCATCTTCTTTTGTACCCTTCAACGGCCAAGTCACACAACATTAACTATAATAATAAAGAAATCGCAGTAAGGAACCTTAGACTTGGCACGACTTTGTCTAGATCTCATTACTTTTAAGAGATAAACTAGTAGCTCCAACGAGACTTGGCTAGTTTTTTACAGAATGTTTTTGGTGGGATTACATTTTCGGCTTCAGTATCAATTAGAGAACACCTTACAATAAAAATTTATATAATCGATAGATTTTGACGAGAGCTGACGATTGAAACTTGAATGAACGTCGTAGCTTCACCGAGTCGAAAGTTATACTAAATGGAAATCTCGAGACGCAGCAAAATTACCTTCAAAATGGCGGGGCTGCCCCCTCCCCCGCGCGCGATGTGTTACAGTCTTAGATCATCTAACCACAGGATGCGCCTTACTTAAGCATTGTTTTCTGCCATTGCACATGACCATTTGGTCTTTTGGCTTTATGAAAAGCCTGTACATCAGTACATCATTTTATATGATTAAACTAGTACATTACATTGTATAGTGTATTTCAATAGCTTTGCGCAAAAATGTAAACAAACACATTTGATCCTATATATCCATAGTTACTTGCAATTGAGTATTCACCCTGATTATATTCCAGTATCCAGGAGCCATACAGTGTGTTTACAATCATTTCTACACCAAAAACTTTTTATGAAAGCTTATTTTCATTTTTAAAATACCTACTCGGAATAGTAAAAAATTCAATGATTGTCATACTATATTTTTCTACTTATCTGTCTTAGACAACGATTGTCAAAACATGACATGTTTACATTATTTCCAGATCGGGCAGGATTTGACTATAGTTGACTGTACAATAACAATTAACACACAACAGCCATTACGCGTTTGTCGATTAATACATTTTTAAATGCAATGAAATTTTATATGTCTTTGTGTTTCCCCCTTCACTTGTATGAAAACTGGCAGAATATTTTTGTATGCGGTGGTTTGCAAAGGCTAGTCCCGTGTTATATGGTCTAAGGTTACAGTCCTTACTTAGCGTACATAATAAATTCTTTGATCCTTTAGCTATTCAGTGGTGAAATTTAGATGGAGATGATAGATATGTAGCTACAACACTAAACTGTATCTCCCGATTTTGTTATCATTCGTTTTTTTGAATTGCGTCCCTATGGAAGTAATTTTAAAGACATATTCACGTCAAAAAATTACAATATTAAGGATTTTTTTAACAATTGTTTTCATAACAGTACGTTAGAGCGAAGTGGCGTAATTGCCGAACGCGTCAGAGTGAGATGCACGACTGCACGTGCAGGTGCCGCCCCTCCTGCCTCAGGCTGCGCAGTAGTTTCCCCTGTGATACCTCACAAATGCGGCGCGAACGAACGAAGTTCATAGACGCAAAGATATTTGGCGCGATGTGTAATGTCATGTCATCTGCTGTTTGTTTGCAAATGTGTACCTACTGGTCGGCTCTCCTTGTCAGCAATTCCTAAATAAGAAGAGTTCGTGGGCTTTAAAGTAGATCCTCGTTAATATAATCGCATTAGACTCCGACCGGTGTACGACAACACTCGTGTGCTCTGTAGAGCCGGGGGGATGGCGGCAAGAGTTCGTGGCTGCGCACGCGGGCTGGGAGTTGGCGGAGCGGCACGCGGTGGCGGCCGACGGCGGCGCGCTGCTGCACGGCGCACTCTCGCCCACGCACCGCGACCTGGCGCTGCTCGCCGACGACGCGTCGCTGGCGCTGTGGCGGCGTGACGGTGGGGCCGGGGGCGCGGGCGTGTGGCGCTGCGCCTGGCGCATGGAGCTGCGCGCGCGCGGCTGGGCGACGTGCGAGCGCGCGGCGTGGGCGGAGGGCGAGGCGGCGCGCCTGCTGGTGGCGGGGCGGCGCGTGCTGGCGCGGGACTGGGAGCTACTGGTGCTGGCGGTGCGCGGAGACGGCGCGGCGGTGCAGAGCCGCGCGCGCTGCGCCCCGGGCGGCGCGGGCTGCTGGGCCGACGCAGGTAGCGCCTTCCTCTCGCTGGAACTGCAGCTGCTGGCGCCCGGCCTCGCCTGCACCACGGTCTGGCTCAACGCCGCCACTCAGGTACTGTATAGTCTTTTTTTAAAGTCGAAGTCGAGCTGTGGTATAAGCTCAACCTGCGTATCTGTGAATTTGTGTATGATATGTTGTGGGGTTGTAGGAATCAGAAGGTTTTTACAAAGCTGACAACGCGAGTGTAGCGCCTATAATGTGGTGTGTTCGGGAGATGAGTAATACGACTGTCTTGAGCTTAGTCTCGTTTATTACTAAACAATAAATGTTACAATTACAGTTAATAAGACGTAGATAGGTATATCGTATTATAATGATGGGCTCTCACACACTACACGCCTCTGACGTTGCAATTGCAAACTGCTAGTTATTAGTCCCTGTCGATGTATCTAAAGCTGAAGCCAAATATCCTTAGACCTCAGAGCAGGTTCTTCTGTTAGTTTCTTCGTTGCATTCCATGGACAAGGGGACAAGGGCCAGGTAGGGCACCGAGATATCGAGCAGGTACAGGGCGGCTCCCGGTCACGTCGGTCTCCAACCTCACCGCGTCCAAAGCCACCACGTGCCAATCGATCGTAACTATTCATCGCAGGAAGCACAGTCAGAGCACGTCGGAGTGGCTGCGCCGGTCCTGAGGATCTTCAACGAGGGCGGCGCGCACATCACGTGAGTGACGCGACACGTCGCGCCCGAGCGAACGTCAGACCGTGGCCTCACCCCGCTCGTCCCGCAGGCACGTACTGGTGGTCGTGGCGGACGACGGTGACGGAGAGGGACGCCGCCTCGTCGCGGGCTCGGCGCTCGGGCTGGGCACGTGGCGCGTGCCCCGCCTGCTGCCGCCGCCGCTGCGGGCCGGCGCGCCCGGCCTGGCGGAGCGCGCGAGCCGCCGCCGCGCCGCGCGCCACGCGCCCGAGCCGCCCGCCGCTGACGAGGCCGCCGTGCGCGCCGCCTGCACGCCACCCACGCACGACTGCCGCCTGAGCGCGCCGCTCGTCGGACTCGCGCTGCAGCCCGGGTGAGCGTCCTTGCAGCACTCGTTTACCACCGCATGTCAGCGGGGCGATGACGGTTGATTGTGGATCCGTTTGCGAATAACTTAAAAACTATAAAGTCCGATTCGTTACCAACGTACCTACAAATGTGATGCTTTTTTAAAAAAAAATAAGGCAAACGTTATTAGTATAAATGATAATAGTGCAAGTAAATATTATGATCGGGGATGATTATGGCAAACAATAATAGTGCAAATGAATTTATGGAAAACGAGAGAAGACCCTTAATGCCCGCTGTAATCCAGTGCAAACCCGTGCTCCGCTTTAAGTTTACCTGTGTATCATTTTTTTTTAAATGCAGTTTTATAAAACTGGTTTAAATTTTTAATAAAACTATTTAGTCCTACTTGACTCCAGTCATAGTTTAGCAATTTATTTCTAAATGTGCTTTTGTTCTTACTACTAAATGATCTTTTCTTTACATTAATTGTTGGGGTACCATTATTACACCGCTCATTACTGGGCAACACCACACTACATAATATAGCAGCATGCCCATCCGATAGGCCATTGTTATCAACTTCACATTGTGAAATAAATGTATTCGGTAAATTAGTAATTATATTATCAATGCAGGACTGCTTGTCACCTCTCATAAAGGTTATTGAATTAGTCAAGGGCTTAAAACTAAAAGATGTCATTAAATTAATAAAGTTGCTACGTTTTGTACTATCTTCGCATAAATTAATATTGAAATCACCACATATACAACTCTTCTTATCAAATAAGTGTTCCATCAAGTTTTCTAACTTTTGCATAAATACTTCTAAATTATAGTTGTATGGAGTTCTATAGAGACAACACAAACACAAACCAGTCAACCTGTCTCTAATAGCACATATTTCAAAAGACCCCCTAGTATATAATTTTTTGGCTATTGGTAGCTCTTCAAATTCCCGGTCTTTGTGTGCCAGAATAAGTGTACCTCCCCTTTGTTTTTTTGGTCTTGTATTGTAAACAGCAATATTGTAATTATTAAGGTAAAAATAACGGATTGATGTATCATAGAGAAAGTGTTCAGAAATACACAAATAGTGTATATTATTTCCGTTATACTTTCGATTGTTGGCACTTGATGGAACTTGTTATAATACATTATGAAAATTCACTTGTACTATTCCACTTTTATTTTAATTTAAAAAAATACCTGACCGGTTTCGCTTTTAAAGCATTATCAAAGGTCGGTGGAACTTCGGACATCATTTCCGAAGTTTGGTCCCAAAACTGAGGGGAGCATCGGCCGCACTCGCGCGGCTGATGCCCAACATCAGGGGACCCAACGCTCCCTACAGGAGGCTGTACCTTGGGATCGTGCGAAGCATGGCCCTGTACGGGGCTCCCGTATGGGCGGAGACCCTGACGGCCAGCAATGAGGCTAGACTGATGAGCCCGCAGAGAGTGATGGCCGTCAGGGTGATAAGAGGATACCGCACGATCTCCGGTGAGGCGGCATGTCTCCTAGCCGGGACCCCTCCATGGGACCTGGAAGCGAGAGCCCTTGCGTCACTGTTCAGATGGCGCAAGGAGGCGCTGGAGCGGGGCCAAAGGCCTGCGTCTCGAGAAATCGAGGCCCAGCGGACCCTGCTCCACCAGGAAACCCTGGAGACATGGAAGATGCGACTTGAGCAACCAAAGGGGGGATTCGCCACAATCGCGGCCGTCAGACCGGTCATGGACGAGTGGCTGGAGAGAAGACACGGTGCTCTCTCCTACCGGTTGACACAGATGCTTGCCGGGCACGGTAGCTTCGGTAGGTATCTGTGGCGAAAACACCGGGAATCCACGGCCGAATGTCAGCACTGCGAGGACCGCAGCGATGACACGGCGCTCCACACGCTGGTGGAGTGCACGGCGTGGGCACAACAGCGACAGGTCCTCGTAGTGGGTCTGGGCGTGGACACTCTCTCGCTTGAGGCCATGGTGCGAGCCATGCTCTCCAGCGGGAGTAAGTGGGACTGCGCCGCCTCTTTCTGCGAGCAGGTCATGCTCGCGAAGGAGGCGGCGGGCCGGGTGCGGGAGAGAACTCTCCCACCCGAGTTCCGCAGTCGGCGCCCTGGGCGCCGCCGACGTGTCTTCGCCGAGGACTATCGGCCTCCATGACCGGGGGTCTGAGGACGGTGAGAGGGCCGCTCACCGTCCTTACAGAAGCAGGCCCATGACGGCAGCGTGACGTGAGCACTCACGCACGCCCCCCCTTAGAAGCGGGGTCACACCCGAACCCCCCCCCCCATAGACGCGGGATTGCACCCGAACCACCCCCTGGGCGAGGCCGCATTGGCGGCCGTAGGTCTGTTGAGAGTCACGGGACATCCTTCCTGAGGGCTTACCCGGGGCTCTCAACCATAGGCTGTTCGGCGCTACGTGAGGTTTTTTAGTCGGTAAGAGTCCGGCATAGCATCCTACGAGGATTTTCCCTCACGTAAAAAAAAAAAAAAAAAAAAAAAAAAAAGCATTATCAAAGGTTCTTACACTAATTTTGACATAACGTAATGACGTTTTACAAACATTTGTGCATGTGGGTAAACAAAAATAAACATAAAAATTAAGCAGGGTTGTGGCTGTGAAGAATTTTCCCCCAAAATGGGGAAACCTTTGAACATTCAAATTCAAATCTAAATTAGCATTCAAAATAAATAATGTAGTGTATATTATTACTATGATTTGCCAAATATAATTCAAATTCATCCTTCTTGTTTGTTATTCCACACATATTTTGACTATATAAATTTAAAATATCAAATGTTTCACAGTTGTGTTGAAAAATGTCATCCAAACTATTCTTAGAGCTAACGAAAAAGATGATTGTTTGACGATGCCAGATTACTACTGTCACTATTAATATTACTGCTAGCTACATCATCTATATATATAAAAATCAATGCCACTTTTCGTTGTAATTTTATAACTCGAGATCGGGCTCACCCATCCAAACCAAATGTTTAGGCTTTGTTCGGACTATTTAGTAGATGGTTTATGTGAAGTTTGCACAAAATCGTACGAGCGGTTCTTGATTTATCACGCAAACGAAGTTGCGCGGGTCAGCTAGTTTAGTATATTACAGTCTTGAATTATGTCATCTGTCTGTGTACTTACACTTGAGAAACATTTTTTTTTACTATTATTTGACAACAATGTCCTATAATTGCTATAGTTATGCCTGTAAGTTATAGTCAATATCTCTCTCAACAACAGTCTACACATACTTAACTTCTTGAAATACACTGATTTGCTATAGTTTGTTTTAAAAGAATACATATTTGGTATTACTCTCGAAATGTAAACAGATGTGTTCTACTACCTGGTTCAACCTATATTCATTGAAATGTCTATTTTTACAGATCTCCCCAACTAAAACATTAGTGTGTTTCAGGCGGTATAGTGTGTTATACAAGAAAGATTGAAATTTTATCAAACTGTTATCATTAGATCCCGCTAAAATTAATACATAGTCAGAAGTTGTATACTCCCTGCAATAGGACTCACATGAGTCTAAGATGTGCTCAGCTTGTGCGTTCGGCTTTGTAAAGCATGTAACCATGTAGTTATGTCCCAGTAATTCTTGTAACTTCTTTCTAATGCCATAACCTAATTCATCAGCAAATACCGCCACTCTGTGCCAAGAAGTCTTTATTTGTGAATAACAATTTTCAATGCCTGTTATATTGGTGTTGTTTTTTATTATATCCTCCTGACTTTTACACATGGTCTTATCACAAGTGTAATCACACAATATTTTATCCAGCTCCTTGTTTGTGCCAGCTATGTTATAATGGGATTGTTCAATACTATTTGTGGTATCAACCAATTGAAATCTGTGACTCACCGGTGAGGTAGAGGTAGACTTAGGTTCAGATAGATTCTTTTTCTGTGATGATTGAGGTGTGTGATGTGGGCGATTTTCTGGTGAGGCAGAGGTGTCAACTAATTGAATGCAGCGACTTACCGGTAAGGCAGAGGTAGACATAGGTTCAGATAATTTCTTTTTCCGTGAAGTGTTTTGTATTTAGGTGTTTTATTTACTAAATTCTTTGGTGTATTAAGACACTTGTATGTGGAAATTAATTGCATTGATTTACCTAGGTCATTCTTTAAACGAATGTTCTCACTATTCAGGTTTTCTATCTCATTATGAGCACTCAACAGATCATTATTGAGCATTTTTATTTTCCTACTAGCTGACCCTCGCAACTTCGTTTACGTCACATAAGGTTTGCGTAAGAAGAGGTACTTTTTCATCATACTCATCAAGCAGCGTGTGTGAAACGGCCCTGTTTGCTTAATCATAAAAGAGCTTAAAGATTAAGTCTATTCTAAAACAATGGGAATTATTTTACAATAGCCTTAATCATTACGCTCTTTTATGATTAAGCCAACACGCCCGTTTAGAATTACCCTCACATTTAAAGGAATCCTTGCAAAAGTTGAGATGTCTCTAATGCCGGAACTATAAAACCATCAACATTGGCACTTGTGTGAAACATTCTCTAAAGTATTCCCTTTATAACACTGAAATTTTTTTTGGAATCGGACCACGCATTGAGCAGTTACAACAAAAATACCGTTTTGTCTTTCATCCCCTCTCCCAAAGGAACCGCGCAAAATATGGGGATGAAAGTATCCAAGAACCTTCCTCGGACTATAAGCTCAGATCGTACCGAGTATCATTTAAATCGGTTCAGTAGTTTCGGCGTGATACTTATTCGGGATACAGACAGACAGACAGACAGACAGACAGACAGGCAGACAGACAGACATGAAATTTCAAATTACGTTTTCGGCTTCAGTATCGATTAGAGAACGCTTTACACTTAAAATTTTCACAATATCTTCCATGTACAGACTCTCGACCCTCAACAGTTTTATTATAAGTATAGATTTAAATCTCGGATAATTTGGTTATACTGAGAATCATCCGGTAAGCTTGTGATGCTCATGTCAAACAAGGATGACTTGTCCTGAATACTAGTGATATCTTCCAGAGAAACAGTTTTGCACCGTTTGCGCAGTGTCACATTGTTGGCGCTGGTATCCATTACGTTACGTAAATGCAACAATCGTTATCGTAAAGGCGACAATCACAAATTAGCAGTATGTCGTTAGCCAAGATTTGAATAACTTTTGAAAGATCTAACGGTTATGCATGAGTCATAGTTTTAGAAATTTTTAATTTCTTTACATTCGATGTGCAAGATTGGCAACCGTTACTGTTCCCTTCAAGACACTTTACACTTTTAACAGCTTTTTTGTTAATATTTTTACTTTTTTCATCACAAATTTCATTTTCAATTCATTAAGTGCATTTCGTCAAGATCCGCTGTAACCGGTCGATAAATTGTCAAAATAACGTTTACACATGTGTTTCATATTTAATTATCTTGTTTTATGTACACTTCACAACTTTTAGAGCATTTTACAAGAATTTTAAAATATAATTTATTCGGAGCTCTTTAGAAAGATGTTCGTCAGTTAATTATAATAAAACTGTTGAGGGTCGAGAGTCTGTACATGGAAGATATTTTGAAAATTTTAATTGGAGGGCGTTCTCTAATCGATACTGAAGCCGAAAATGTTAAACTTTTCATGTCTGTCTGTCTGTCTGTATCCCGAATAAGTATCACGCCGAAACTATTGAACCGATTTGAATGATACTTGGTACATTCCGATCTTAGAGTCCGAGGAAGGTTCTAGGATACTTTGGATCCCGAAGTTTTGCGCGGTTTCTGCGGGAGAGGGGATGAAAGATACAATGGTTTTTCAGTTGTAATTTCTCAACGCGTGATGCGATTTCAAATGTTTTTTTAGTATTGGAAAGTGAGTACTTTAAGAATTTTTCGACCCAAGTTTCAAAGATTGAGGGGTTTGTAGTTCAGAAATTAGAGGCATCTCAACTTTCGCCAAACCTTGAATTCAAGGGTTCCTTTGAATGAGAGGGTAAATCTAAACGGGCGGGTTGGCTTAATGATAAAAGAGCTTAATTATTAAGGCTGTTGTAAAATAATTCAGTCAGAATTTTTTTAGAATGGACTTAATCTTAAAGCTCTTTTATGATTAAGCAAACCGGGCAGTTTCATGCGCTTCCATGAGTTTGTTGAAAAAATACCTATGCTTTCATACACCTTATGTGGCGTAAACGAAGTTGCGAGGGTCAGCTAGTAATAATATGATAAAACTGTAGAAGGTCGAGAGTCTGTACATGGAAGATATTTTGAAAGTTTTAATTCCTATTAAAACTTTCAAAATATCTTCCATGTACAGACTCTCGACCTTCTACAGTTTTATCATCTTCTCGTTCGGGCGTTCTCTAATCGATACTGAAGCCGAAAATGTAATTTTAACTTTTCATGTCTGTCTGTTTGTCTGTATCCTGAATAAGTATCACGCCGAAACTACTGAACCGATTTGAATGATACATGGTACATTCTGAGCTTAGAATCCGAGGAAGGTTCTAGGATACTTTGGATCCCGAAGTTTTGCGCGGTTTCTGCGGGAGAGGGGATGAAAGATACAATGGTTTTTCAGTTGTAATTTCTCAACGCGTGATGCGATTTCAAATGTTTTTTTAGTATTGGAAAGTGAGTACTTTAAGAATTTTTCGACCCAAGTTTCAAAGATTGAGGGGTTTGTAGTTCAGAAATTAGAGGCATCTCAACTTTCGCCAAACCTTGAATTCAAGGGTTCCTTTGAATGAGAGGGTAAATCTAAACGGGCGGGTTGGCTTAATGATAAAAGAGCTTAATTATTAAGGCTGTTGTAAAATAATTCAGTCAGAATTTTTTTAGAATGGACTTAATCTTAAAGCTCTTTTATGATTAAGCAAACCGGGCAGTTTCATGCGCTTCCATGAGTTTGTTGAAAAAATACCTATGCTTTCATACACCTTATGTGGCGTAAACGAAGTTGCGAGGGTCAGCTAGTAATAATATGATAAAACTGTAGAAGGTCGAGAGTCTGTACATGGAAGATATTTTGAAAGTTTTAATAGGAGGGCGTTCTCTAATCGATACTGAAGCCGAAAATGTAATTTTAACTTTTCATGTCTGTCTGTTTGTCTGTATCCTGAATAAGTATCACGCCGAAACTACTGAACCGATTTGAATGATACATGGTACATTCTGAGCTTAGAATCCGAGGAAGGTTCTAGGATACTTTTGATCCCGAAGTTTTGCGCTGTTCCTGCGGGAGAGGGGATGAAAGATAAAATGGTTTTCCAGTTGTATTTTCTCAACGCGTGATGCGATTTCAAATATTTTTTTAGTATTGGAAAGAGAGTACTTTAAGAATTTTTTGACCCAAGTTTCAAAGATTGAGGGGTTTGTAGTTCAGAAATTAGAGGCATCTCAACTTTCGCCAAGCCTTCAATTAAAGAAAGAAAAGAAAGAAAGAAAATATTTTTTTATTTTGGATCACAACGCACATACACACCAAAAAATAATAGTAACATAACCATAAATGTAGGTAAATAAAAATTAAAAGTACAGATAAAACAAAAAACATTTTAAAAAAATTAAATAAATAAAAAAAGGGTACAAACACAACAACGCACGAAAGGCACACAGACGACAGGGAGGTGGTAAACTAAAGGTAAAATAAAAAAATTTACCGGAAAATTTCCACTCGTCTGTGGCCGCCGCCGCCACCCTTGATGACTTTTATGTCAGCTGTCAGTTGTCATATCACTGTCAACTGTCAAAGGTAACCAAAATGTACTCTGTGGTCGACGAGACAGTCGACGTGTCTTTTTACGTGGCAACGGCTTCACGTGGCCCTTGTATTTTTCTCTGCATTAAGTACTTGAATTACCAATTATAGTTATTACCAATCTTAAACTATCATGTACGCTGTGTCCGCAACCAGGATTGACACTCAGCATACACTGAGATGGGTATTAACCACCCAGTACTGGTTTTCAGTGCCAACCTTAGCGTCACCTGACGTCTTCAGGCAATTACGTTTTAATCTACTTATGCACATATTGAATACAGTTTACTATCAGCAACAGACTTAAACATGAAATGGAAAAGAACAAAAACTTAAAGCCAAATAGGTAAGCAATTACTCAAGGATGTTACGCTCTAACCAATATTTTGAAAATTTTACTGGTATCTATAAATGCAATTTTAAAATTCAATGCACCATTTCTCCCATTGCAGGCCTCCAACCGCACCATCCAACCAACGCACAATAAGGCAATTCGGTGTCCAGCACACAGAGACGTCCCTCTGGAATGACCTATAGCAGGGGAGCCATACATTCATAGGTAAGATTCTAAGATTGTAAATATACAAATGGATGCATTTTTAATACATCCATCTGCAGATATTTCAAATATCATAACTCAAGGCATGCTCTTTTGATATTGTAAGAGCAATACCTTGTACCTCAACCTAAATGTGTGTTTTGATTTTAGGTTCCTAATTGGTGGTGGCAGATCATTCCAGATTCGCGTCGCTGCATACTTCAGACAACTTCGGAAGGCCATAGTCTTGTGCCTTGGCACAGATAATGTACTAGTTCCAGACCTGACAGGGTAACGATAGCGGTTTTGTCTGAAACATATTTTTACATATAAATAGCTAGGTTTTTTAGTTTTTAACAAATCAAAAAGCATAGTGGCTAAATGTAGCCTTCTTCTGGCCTCCATCTTCAATATATTATTACTATTAATGTAAGGTGTTACATGTTGACGTCTTGGGATTTGAAAACAATATCGGGCACATGCATTTTGTATGCGCTGTATGAGATTTTTAGTTTTAGCCAGCAAGCATGGACCGTAAACTATGTCACAGTAATTGAATCTAGATAGTATGAGACTGTCCACCAGTTGCTTTCTTAGTGGAATCCCTATATAATTCCGAATATTGTATAGAATTTTTAACCTATAAAAGCAATTCTTTACTATCTTACCTATGTGTCCCTCAAACTGTAGGTGAGGGTCCATCAGGAGACCAAGGTTGGTGGCTTCTTCAACCCTTGCCACTTTCTGACCATTAATGACTATGGTAGGATCATATTTCAAAATTGACTGAATTTGTTTCTTACTACCCAGTATCATGAATTTTGATTTGAGGGGATTTAAGATCAGTGAGTGTTCTTTTGACCACATAACCACCCTTTCCAGGTCCTCATTTACTTTAGACATGGCTGAAAGTGTGTCGTCAGGTTTAAAAGACGAATATAATTGTGTATCATCTGCATACATATGGAACCGGCACTGTTGAAAGGATCCTGTGATGTCTGCAGTATATAAGATGAACAAAAGTGGACCTAAGATTGATCCCTGTGGCACCCCTCGAGTCACCTTAAGCGGGGATGATGTCATCACTGTGCCATCCTCTCTCTGTAGCTCAACATACTGTGTACGATTTGTGAGGTAACTATCGAACCACCTGATGGTATCTGACGTAAACCCATAGAAGGTCAACTTTGATAATAAAAGTGAAATATCTAGGGCATCAAAAGCGCGGGTTCAATTCAAGGGTTCCTTTGAATGAGAGGGTAAATCTAAACGGGCGTGTTGGCTCAATCATAAAAGAGCTTAAAGATTAAGGCTATCTATCTATACACATAATAAAACTGTTGAGGGTCGAGAGTCTGTACATGGAAGATATTTTGAAAATTTTAATTGTACTGCGTTCTCTAACCGATACTGAAGCCGAAAATGTAATCAAAATTTTTCATGTCTGTCTGTCTGTCTGTCTTTCTGTCTGTCTGTCTGTCTGTCTTTCTGTCTGTCTGTCTGTATCCCGAATAAGTATCACGCTGAAACTACTGAAGCGATTTGAATAAACCTTCGTACAGTCTGAGCTTATGATCCGAGGACGGTTTTAGGATACTTTTGATCCCGATATTTTGAGCGGTTCCTTTGGGAGAGGGGATGAAAGACAAAATGGATTTTTAGCTGTAACTTTTGAATGCGTGGTCCAATTCCAAAATTTTTCTCAGTGTTATAAAGGGAGTACTTTAAGGATTGTTTTAAAAAAGTTTCAATGTTGAGGGCTCTGTAGTTCAGTAATTAGAGACATCTCAATTTTCGCAAAACCTAGAATTTAAGGGTTGCTTTGAATGTGAGGGTAAATCTAAACTGGCGTGTTGGCTTCATCATAAAAGAGCTTAACGATTAAGACTATTGTAAAATAATTCAGTCCGCGCCGAAGGAGTGGATTGAATTGTTTTAGAGTAGACTTGTGACACAGTGAGTGACACAGTGACTGAATCCAATCATTTACTCATATAATAATTATTTTCGAGTAGCAACAGCAGGATTGTACACGATCCCTCAGTAACGCGGCGTATGCGTCGCGCACGCACGACGCTTGTTCAGCGTACTCATGTGTTTCAGCAGAGACGCCCGCGACAACGCGACGCTGCCGTCGCGTTGGCATCGCGTATGTGCCTAAAAAAACGCTAGTGTGAAGGCTTACTTTGGTTTAGTCGTCTAAAAGCCAAGTCCTCGCTTCTAATTACAGACTAGTTACATTAAACAACGTGAGCTTATAAAATAATATTACTCACTAGCTGACCCTTGCAACTTTGTTTACGTCACATAATGTGCACGAAAGAAGAGGTAATTCTTCATCAAACTCATCAAGCACCGTGTGAATCGGCCCTGTTTGCTTAATCATAAAAGAGCTTAAAGATTAAGGCTATTCTAAAATAATTCAGTCCACGCCTTCGGCGCGCCTTAATAATTAAGCTCTTTTATGATTAAGCCAACCCGCCCGTTTAGATTTACCCTCTCATTCAAAGGAACCCTTGAATTCAAGGTTTGGCGAAAGTTGAGATGCCTCTAATTTCTGAACTAGAAATCCTTCAATCTTTGAAACTTGGGTCGAAAAATCCTTAAAGTTCTCCCTTTCCAATACTAAAAAAAAATATTTGAAATCGCATCGCGCGTTGAGAAATTACAACTGAAAAACCATTTTATCTTTCATCCCCTCTCCCGCAGGAACCGCGCAAAATTTCGGGATCAAAAGTATCCTAGAACCTTCCTCGGACTCTAAGATCGGAATGTACCAAGTATCATTCAAATCGGTTCAGTAGTTTCGGTGTGATACTTATTCGGGATACAGACATGAAAAGTTTAAATTACATTTTCGGCTTCAGTATCGATTAGAGAACGCCCTCCAATTAAAATTTTTAAAATATCTTCCATGTACAGACTCTCGACCCTCAACAGTTTTATTATAATGTATAGATAGATTAGACATATTGAGCTTCGGTATTTCGGGTATAGTTATTTTGTACGTTCGGTATTTTGATTTTCGTCGTTTTAAGCGTAGGTTTTTCAGATGAAGGTATTAAGAACTTTCGGCATTGTGATACGTACCCTCACGATATATCCGTCAGTTATAGACTGTTTTCAATTTATTTTCTTTTGTTGAATAGCGTTTCTTAATTTTTTTTTGTTGGATATAGTTTACTTTTGAGGTGGTCCCATTTCATCTGGCCAGGATGATGGAATCCAGGAGAATTCGAGAGCAACCGCCAAAAGATGTAGGAACTAGTGCGTTTGTTAACTTTTTATTTAAGTACGTACTTTGTAGGTACTAAAATTAAATAAGGTCTGGAGTCGATCTTATGACGAAGCCAAAAGACAGAAACGCCTCCATTAACTTCTACTCTTTTGGCACCTAGCGCCAGGGGTTGCTAACGTTAGCAACTAACAGAAAAATTACCGTTACCTAACGATAATTTTGTATTTGATACCAGCTAACTTTAGGAAATTTATAATAAAATTTATAATTAATAATAATAGCTACAAACGACTTACGAGCTAACGTTATTATCATTATAGGACCTTCTCGAAATGTTTGTTTGACCGCGTAATCAGTTCTAAAAGGAAAAATAAATATATATGTCGTTTTCTGAGTTCCGTACCCAAAGGGTAAAAACGGGTCCCTTTTCATTACTTCGCTGTCCGTCTGTCTGTATGCTATGTCTGTCCGTTACGAGGCTGTATCTCGGGAACCGTAATAGGTATAGCTGAAATTTTTTGTCGATGTATTTCTGTCGCCGCTACAACAACACATAGGTACAAAACTCATAAAAAAAGGGGGGTTAAGAGGGGCTCCCAGCTCCTATACAATGAATGTGATTTTTAGCCGTTTTACATGGTACGGAACGGAACTTCCTCTGCGCGGGTCCGACTCATACTTTTTTAATTTTTAATACTACTAAAATGGCAGACAAGCTTATAGATGTATCGGAAATATATGACAGGTGATGGTTGATAGGTGATGGATGATGGGTAATCCGATGGGTGACGGGTGCCGGGTAATGGACGATGGCTGATGGGTCGTTTATAAGTCTTTTCGTATACTGATTACCAATTAGGACTGCAAAATTATCTTGTAATTCGTACTCAGCATACTAAAAACCCCTTAAACGATATGCATAATGAAATTTGTAATTACGGCGCGACGGCCACATTGGATTGCAAAATTATCATGTAATTCGTACTCAGCATACTCAAAAACCCCTTATTTATTCATTTCATAACACTATAAATTGTGTTGAAAATAATAAGATTAAAATAGTACACAGAATAACAATCATCTATCTATACGCCCCGCGGACTCAGTGTTCTGTAAACGATCACTGCAGTCAGCAACTTTCACTATGGCCGGTCCATGGATGGGTGACCATCCATGTGATCACTTTGTGACATTTATTTGAGCGTTTCCGTGCTTCGGAAGGCACGTTAAGCCGTTGGTCCCGGTTGCCAGTAAAATGACAGTCGTTAAGCTAAGTTGAAGCCTTAATTTCAACAGCAGGCAGTCACAACCTGCGCCTGTCCATTTAAACACGGCAATACGGCTCACCACCTATTACGTGAGACAAATCATACAAAGGTGAAATGTGGGCATATAATATGCCTCTGCCTACCCCTTCGGGGATAAAGGCGTGACCATATGTATGTATGTATGTATCTATACGTACATATAATAAAACTGTTGAGGGTCGAGAGTCTGTACATGGAAGATATTTTGAACATTTTAATTGTACCGCGTTGTCTAATCGATACTAAAGCCGAAAATGTAATCAAAAATTTTCATATCTGTCTGTCTGTCTTTCTGTCTGTCTGTCTGTATCCCGAATAAGTATCACGCTGAAACTACTGAAGCGATTTGAATAAAACTTCGAACAGTCTGAGCTTATGATCCGAGGACGGTTTTAGGTTACTTTTGATCCTGATATTTGAAGCGGTTCCTTTGGGAGAGGGGATGATAGACAAAATGGCTTTTTAGGTGTAGCTTCTCATTGCGTGATTAGATTCCAATTTTTTTTTGTACTGTCATAAAAGAAGTGCTTTAATTGATTGTTTCACATAAGTTTCAATGTTGAGGGCTTTGTAGTTCAGGAATTAGAGACATCTCAACTTTTGTAAAACCTAGAATTCAAGGATTCCTTTGAATGTGAGGGTAATTCCAAACGGGCGCGTTGGCTTAATCATAAAAGAGCTTAAAGATTAAGTATATTCTAAAACAATTCAGTCCCTGAATTCAAAGTTTGGCGAAAGTTGAGATGCCTCTAATTTCTGAACTACAAACCCCTCAATCTTTGAAACTTGGGTCGAAAAATCCTTAAAGTTCTCCCTTTCCAATACTAAAAAAATATTTGAAATCGCATCACGCGTTGAGAAATTACAACTAAAAAACTATTTTATCTTTCATCCCCTCTCCCGCAGGAACCGCGCAAAACTTCGGGATCAAAAGTATCCTAGAACCTTCCTCGGACTCTAAGATCGGAATGTACCAAGTATCATTGAAATCGGTTCAGTAGTTTCGGTGTGATACTTATTCGGGATACAGACAGACAGACAGACATGAAAAGTTTAAATTACATTTTCGGCTTCAGTATCGATTAGAGAACGCCCTCAAATTATTTTTTTTACAATATCTTTCATGTACAGACTCTCGACCCTCAACAGTTTTATTATATGTATAGACTAGCTGACCCTCGCAACTTCGTTTACGTCACATAAGGTCTATGAAAGGAGAGGTGTTTCTTCATCAGACTTTTCCAGCAGTTTGTAAAACTGCCCTGTTTCCTTAATCAAAAAAGAGCTTAAAGATTAAGTCTACTCTAAAACAATTCAGTCCAGCCCTTCGGCGCGGACTGAATTATTTTACAATAGTCTTAATCATTAAGGTCTTTTATGATGAAGCCAACACGCCAGTTTAGATTTACCCTCACATTCAAAGCAACCCTTGAATTCTAGGTTTTGCAAAAGTTGAGATGTCTCTAATTCCTGAACTACAGAGCCCTCAACATTGAAACTTTTGTGAAACAATCCCTAAAGCACTTCCTTTATGACAGTGAAAAAAAATTTGGAATCTAATCACGCAATGAAAAGCTACAGCTAAAAAGCCATTTTGTCTTTCATCCCCTCTCCCAAAGGAACCGCTCAAAATATCGGGATCAAAAGTATCCTTAAACCGTCCTCGGATCATAAGCTCAGACTATACGAAGTTTTATTCAAATCGCTTCAGTAGTTTCAGTGTGATACTTATTCGGGATACAGACAGACAGACAGACAGACATGAAAAATTTTGATTACATTTTCGGCTTCAGTATTGGTTAGAGAAGGCAGTACAATTAAAATGTTCAAAATATCTTCCATGTACAGACTCTCGACCCTCAACAGTTTTATTATTATGTATAGATGACAGAAGAGGCAGAGCAGGATTTTCTGTAGAATGCATGACATCAGCTAAGCTGATGTCGACTCCTTCATAACCATCACTCATAGTAATAAAAGAAACAAGTACCACAACACAATTAATTTTATTACTTCAATTGTACAATGTCTGAAGTTTACACTAACGAATTATTAAATCATAATCCTAACAAGTTTGTTCAAATCAGAATAAAATAAAAAACCCTAAGTTACTTAACTTATTTTTCTCCATGTCCGTCGTCTATCAATGCACAACCATAATGGACGCGTTTTTTGTTTTCTAGCATTTACAAAACCAACTCAGGGTTCAAAACCACTAGGTAGGATGCAAAGATGTAGGTCTGTACATTTCTGGATCTGTTGTCGAGCCTTTTTTGGCTTCTATTGTTAAACGATACCCATCATGAAATTTTGTAATTACAGCGCTTCGGCCATATTGGATTGCAAAATTCCCATGTAATTCGTACTCAGCATACTCAAAAACCCCTTCTTAAACGATACCCATCATGATTTTTTGTAATTACAGCCCGGTAGCCATATTGGATTGGATTGCAAAATTATCATGTAATTCGTACTCAGCGTACTAAAAAACCCCTAATACGATACCCATCATGAAATTTGGTAATTACAGCGCGGCGGCCATGTTGGACTGCAAAATTTCCATGTAATTCATACTCTGCATACTAAAAAACCCCTAAAACAGAACCCATCATGAAATGTTGTAATTACAGCGCTTCAGCCATTTTGGATTGCAAAATTTTCATGTAATTCGTACCCAGCATACGAAAAACCCACTTAGAGGATTAGACGATACCCATCATGATATTTTGTAATTACGGTGCGGCGGCCATGTTGGATTGCGAATTAACTTGTAATTTTCGTATGCACTGTTTTGATTATTTTGTAATTAATTATAGTAATCAATTTAAAAATAATACGGTCGCGAGGCGCCAGTCCGGAAAGTCTTTCTTTATTAAGTAAGGCATATTACTCTGTTGAAGAATATTTAGCTGATAAAATAACTTATTGACATCGTTTTTTTTTTCATGGCATTCTATTTCTTTTGACCTTTGATTGAAGGAGATGATTTGGATCTTGTTTTATAATGCCTACTTGACTGATGGTTAGCAATTTTACCAATGTGTTGTTTATGATTTCTTGATTTTTTATGTTATTTTATATTTTCAATTATCAATGTAATATTTATGATTTCTAGATTTTTTAAATTTTCGATTAAACTTGACATGAGAATTAATCATACCTATTTAATGATATTATATTTGACATTTGATTTATTTTGTAATTTAATGTATGTGTGACCAATATTTAATGTGTTCAATTTCAATATTTCAATATTTGTACACCACACAATGTGGTAAGACATAGAGAACTATATAATATTTATTTCCAAGATCTGTAACCTACCTATGTTTCACAAATAAATAAATGATTATGATTATGATTATGATTATGATTCTCGAACTACGAACATATTCGCAGTTCGCACTAATTTTCTCTTTAAAAGTAAAGCCATCAATAGTGTTAACTCGTCGGAATCCATTTTGTTAATGATGATACCAAAACGACAACTAAATTGTGCGACGCTAGCGCCGCGTTCTCACAAACGTTGTAAGGGCGCGACGCTGGCGTCGCGTCTGCGCCGCGCATACATTCATCGAACGCCTTCGCTAGTGTGAAGGCACACTAAGAGTTATTCTGTTTTGTACAGCTGTAAATCTTTCATGCAGTATTAAATAAATAAATAAAATACGTCGACCGACTCACATCTCGTGACCGCCACTCGTCGGTCGTGCACCGCCGCCCACGCCGCCGTTGCGTCGCCCGCTGACGTCCAGTTCATTTCTATGAGCTGTCCCGCTTTTCGCTGATATTCAGTTATAGGCCTCTAGTCATCGTAACACTGTTCACTCTCGCGTTCATCTACTTTAATGAGATCGTAACAGAGTGCACTCGGTAGATTCGTCTGGCGAGTTTCAGGTAAACGGTGGTTTTATACATTTCTAAATAATGAAACCAAACAAAATGAATAGCGCTCCCCCGCAGAGGGCGCTGGCTGGTGGCGGCGTGCGCAGACGGCGCGGTGTGGCGCGTGTGCGCGCGCGAGCTGCTGCCGCTGGGCCGGTGGACCGCGCCGCTCGCCGCGCCGCTGGTCGCGCCGCTCGTCGCGCACTACGTGCAGCCCGCCGCCTCCGACCGCTACGTGGCCAGGTGAAAAGCCCTCGTATCAATCGATCTTATAAATCTGTCGGAGGCAGTCCTCCAGATCATTTCCCCCAGCGTTCCCATAGTCACCTCATACGACACCCTCGAAACGAATTGGTGTGCGGCATTACTCTGTCCTATTCTGCCACCACACGGGGACACGGCATCTCCATGTAATAATATTAGTATGGATGTTTGTGTGTAGCCCTCTGGGAGCGCACTCGGGCGGCGTGCGCACGTGGACGGCGCGGAGCGGGGCGTGCGCGGGCGAGGTGCGCGCCCCCTGCCCCGCGGTGTGCGCGCTGCTGCCCCGCGCCGCGCCCTCCCAGCTGCTGGTGCTGGCGGGCGACACGCTCTACGTGAGTAGTGTGTACTTCAATAAGTAATCAGCATGTGCATCACTCGGAGGTGAGGCTGGCTCGGTCCCCGGTGTTGTCGGTAGGGACCCATCGACCTATTAATGTCCTTTAACTTGACTTAACGACTGCCGTTTTACTGACAACCGGGACCGACGGCTTAACATGCTTTCCGAAGCGAGGAAGCGCTCCAACTATTGCAAGCTAAATGTAAACTAGATCAAATATTTCGTATTTAAAATTAGAGAGAAATGAAAACAAAATCGAAAAATGGTTGAACATGGTAACGAGTCGCTCCATGGGCCTGTCGTCCAGCAGCAACCCGCCGTCCTCAGGGCCTCGATCATGGAGACCGATTGTCTTGGGCGAAGACAAGTCTTCGGCGCCTTCGCCGCCGACTGCAAAGGTCGGATGGGAGAGTCATCTACCGCTTCCTCCCTGCCGCCTCTTCTACAAGAATGGGCTGCTAGCTGAAAGACGCGGCGGTTTCTCACTAACTACCACTGATAATCTCTCCAGCTGATGAGGTCTCCAGCGATAGAATGTGCACCTTCAGACTTGCCACGAGAACCTGGCTCCTCTCCAAACCACGTCCACTGAAGACCTTAGTTGCTTAGGTAAAAAAACTTATGCTCCACAAGTTCCTGGCGGAGCTGGAACCGCTGATCCTCAATTTCTCGGGGCGCAGACCATGGCTCTGCTGAAGCAGCGCTGAAGCGCATCCTTGCGCCATTTGAACAATGGCGCGACGGCCCTCGCTTTCTGGAGACATGAACAGAGATCGTGACGTCTGATACGCGGTGCCCTCTAGGTTCTAGGTTTACACGGGCTAGTTTCCGCAACTCGACATTATTTAATGCGCCTATTTTGCGTGGGGGGTTGTGGTATGACTCCTGCCATCTCAGTTCCTTCAGGAAGATTAAGTCCAGCAGATTCTTCACGTTGCCGACGACTTCCTGGAGCGACCTCGGTGTGCCGCCCTCGGCACACCGTAGTAAATGTAGTATAGATCACTATGTAGCACTTTTTTTTTTTTTTTTTTTTTTAACGTGAGGGAAAATCCTCGTAGGATGCTATGCTGGACTCTTACCGACTAAAAAACCTCACGTAACGCCCAACAGCCTATGGTTGAGAGCCCCGGGTAAGCCCTCAGGAAGGATGTCCCGTGACTCCCAACAGACCTACGGCCGCCAATGCGGCCTCGCCCAGGGGGTGGTTCGGGTGCAATCCCGCGTCTATGGGGGGTTTCGGGTGTGACCCCGCTTCTAAGGGGGGGGGCGTGCGTGAGTGCTCACGTCACGCTGCCGTCATGGGCCTGCTTCTGTAAGGACGGTGAGCGGCCCTCTCACCGTCCTCAGACCCCCGGTCATGGAGGCCGATAGTCCTCGGCGAAGACACGTCGGCGGCGCCCAGGGCGCCGACTGCGGAACTCGGGTGGGAGAGTTCTCTCCCGCACCCGGCTCGCCGCCTCCTTCACGAGCATGACCTGCTCGCAGAAAGAGGCGGCGCAGTCCCACTTACTCCCGCTGGAGAGCATGGCTCGCACCATGGCCTCGAGCGAGAGAGTGTCCACGCCCAGACCCACTACGAGGACCTGTCGCTGTTGTGCCCACGCCGTGCACTCCACCAGCGTGTGGAGCGCCGTGTCATCGCTGCGGTCCTCGCAGTGCTGACACTCGGCCGTGGTTTCCCGGTGTTTTCGCCACAGATACCTACCGAAGCTACCGTGCCCGGCAAGCATCTGTGTCAACCGGTAGGAGAGAGCACCGTGTCTTCTCTTCAGCCACTCGTCCATGACCGGTCTGACGGCCGCGATTGTGGCGAATCCCCCCTTTGGTTGCTCAAGTCGCATCTTCCATGACTCCACGGTTTCCTGGTGGAGCAGGGTCCGCTGGGCCTCGATTTCTCGAGACGCAGGCCATTGGCCCCGCTCCAGCGCCTCCTTGCGCCATCTGAACAGTGACGCAAGGGCTCTCGCTTCAGGTCCCATGGAGGGGTCCCGGCTAGGAGACATGCCGCCTCACCGGAGATCGTGCGGTATCCTCTTATCACCCTGACGGCCATCACTCTCTGCGGGCTCAGCACTCTAGCCTCATTGCTGGCCGTCAGGGTCTCCGCCCATCCGGGAGCCCCGTACAGAGCCATGCTTCGCACGATCCGATGCTTCGCACGATCCTCACTATGTAGCCCTGTATTTTGCCAGTTCCGGGCATTCCATAAGAATATGACTGGCAGTTTCGTCCGTCTTTATGCAGGCTCTGCAAAGGGGGCTGTCTGTGACACCTAAATTAAAGAGATGTTTGTTAAGTGGACTATGACCTGTAACTATACCTGTTATTATACTTATCTTAGTCCTGTTTAGCTGCAGAATTTTGCGGGAGAATCTGGTGTTGATTGTCGGCAATGCCTCTCTCGCCTGTCTGTATGTGTCAAGGCCGGCCCAGTAGTCCTGGTGCTGGCTCCTTGTCTGCTGTTTTAAGAGGTTTCATCCTGCTGCTGTTTTCACAGGGCCCATTGCTGTCAGCGAAGAGCCTCTTCTTGCAGGCTCGTCCACTGCGTCGTTACCTCTTGAGCCACTGTGTCTTTTTATCCAGTGTAGGGTAACATTGTTCTTTACGCATATATCCATCAGGCCTTTGTGGCACTCCACAATAAGGCCAGATGTTATTGTATGGCTCTGTAACGCCTGCAGGACCGATCTACTATCAGTAAGAATCCGGATACACTGATCCTGTACGGTTCTAGCCTTGATGGCCTCAGTCGCCTTGATAATGCCCATGCACTCCGCCTGGTATACTATGCAATGGGTGCCTAGTGGTGTTGCGATATTTATGTTGAGGTCCTCCGATAAGGTTCCTGCTCCGGTACCCATCCTCGTCTTAGAACCATCCGTATATATCCTCAGCTAGATTTCCAAGAGGGGTTCGACAAAAAGTACAAAATACAACTACAAGAGTCCCCTTGTAGTGTTGTATTTTGTACGTTTTGTCAAACACAAAACTGCTTTGGTATTGTGTTGGCGATCGCTTCAGCTAGTGGTTCCAAATCCACTAGGTTCCTGTATATCTCCGTATGTGCTACCTTTGTTGGTTACAGACTGAAAAGTCCTAGACTTTTCAGCCTGGTAGCTGTAGCCGCGGCTTCTTGTTTGATAAAGACGTTTAGTGGGGGGAGACCCAGCATCGCTTCCATGGCGGCAGTGGGCGTAGTTCTCATGCCCCCGGTGGTTGCCATGCAGGCTAGTCTTTGAAATTTTTGTAAGGTGTCCTTGACTGTGGTTAGGCTTGTGCGCGGCCACCATACCACAGCCCCGTAGGTGACAATGGGTCTGATTATCGATTCATATAGCCAGAGGATGATCTTGGGGCTCAGCCCCCATTTATTTCCTACCACTCTGTGGTACTGCCAGAATGTGATTGTTGCTTTGTTTATTTTCTTTTCGAGATGATTACTCCAGTTCAGGTTGCTGTCAAGAAGTACCCCAAGATACTTGACCTCTTTTGAGAGTTGTGATTCGGTGCCGTAGAGACGTGGCACCCGATAGTTCCCAAGAATCCTTTTGTTTGTGAACAGTACCAGCTCTGTCTTATTTGGGTTGACCGATAGCTCTTTGGCAGTGCACCAACGTTCTACGATCTTAAGCGCCGTCTGTGCGACATCACACACCGAGCTGGTGAAGTTTTCTTTTGTTAGTATTGTTATGTCATCTGCATATTTTTTTTTTTTTATAAATAAATAAATATTCACGAACATTTCACACAACGCTATCTGATCCCAAAGTAAGCTAGGAATAACCTGCTTGTATTATGGGTATCAGACCACGGATATTAATACATATATACTTTTAAATACTTACATATTATACATAGAAACACCCAGACTCTTGAAACAAACATTTATGGTTCACACAAATATTTGTCTCCGGTGGGAATCGAACCCACGACCTCCAGCGCCGCAGGCGGTATCACTACCGACCGCGCCACAGAGGCAGTCAATTTGGCAGGTTTATCCCACAGTGTAGTGGTGATTTGCGTTTAGTTTGGTTATTAGGTCATTTACAACAAGATTCTACAGCAGCGGTGTGACGACGCCCCCTTGTGGTCATCCTTTGACCACCGCTGCGCACTGTTTTTCACTTGTCTGTAGCCTTATAATGCGTTTGCTCAGCATGTTTTCTATCCATTCACTGACTGCCGTATTCACTCCATCCCATGCCAGTGCTGTGGTTATGCTTTCTGAAGCTAGTTCTGTCGAAAGCCCCCTCTATGTCTATCAACGTGCCGAGGCACATTGAATCGGCACTAGGTCCTCCGGGATGCTGATAACGACTAAGGTTTTGCTCCTTTGTCGGTTGTGGGATCACTGCATCCCATTTGTTCTGCAGCTTCAGCGTGCACCCTACCGATCTGGCGTCTGTTCTGATGCCTGGAAATATAATTCCGCAGCGTATCCGTCGTGGAATTTCCGTTCTGTCGCTTTAACAACAGCCCGAGGCCTGCATCCTTTGAGACTTCACGAAGATTTTTGTGTAGCCACTCCACAGTCTCTGTATTTCCGCACCATAGTTTTATTACGCCATTAGTGTAAATTGGCTTACCAACGTAAGCCAATTTACAATAATTTATAATTAGTGGGTCCGAAGGTGTTGTGCACTTGGTTGCAGGCCACCTGCTCTAGCCGTGCCTCCAGCCGCGCCATGATATCCTGCATGTGTGTTGGTGTGGGCTGTGCACCGGTGGCCGATGTTATGGCCACCATCAGCTCACTTTTCGCCACGTCTGCGTAGAGCCGTCCAACCTGAGCTTTTTAATAAATAAATAAAATAAAATCAATTTAATTCAGGTCAAGATACCCATAATAATGCAATACAAATTATCAAATTAATAAAATAATAAATCACTAAGTCTTCAATAGTCAATATCATTACTTAAGTCACCTTTCGGACCCTTGACACCACCGTCTTGCACCACATACATTTAATAAGTCAATAAATTAAGAAATTCGGTATGTATAACCATTGATCAAATTTAAATATAAACAATGTGAAATAAAATAAATTACAATAATAATAAACAGAAATAAAATGAGCCAATAAAATACCAATAAAGTATAAAACCATGTCAGTAAGTAATCATGTCACGTCAGTCAAAAATTTCAAGTCAAGTCAATATTTCCTCTCCGGGAGCGGCACAGAGATATGTCTCTCGCAGCAATGCCGGAGGTAAGGGCAGTCCATCCTAGCCGATATGATTTGTAGGACGCTGTTGGAGCTGGCTCGCACCCTGGCCACCAAAGACGCTGCCCGCGTGCGCATAGTAGCATGATAGCAAGCGGTACGAGCGTCCGCGAACATCCTCGAGGCACTACAGGATCGAGGCAGCCCCATCAACATCATAAACGCATTATTGTACAGGACGCGCAAGTCACTGTATTTTCTTTTGTTATAATAAGCCCACAGGCTGCACGTGTAAAGAGTTGTACAATATGCTCGAAAGAGAGTCATCTTTATTTCAGTAGAACACCGTGCAAACCTGCGAGCTATCATATTAGCCCTTATTGACAAGGCTCTACGCTCCCGCTCAATATGCTCATTATCTTTGAGGTCGGCAGTGACTACATGTCCCAGATATTTAAATTTATCAACTCTTTGGAGCGGGACTGAATTCAGCAGTAAATTCGGTACGTGTGAAGTGCGCCCACCGCCGGTCTCAAAAACCATCAATTGGCTCTTTTTTACATTGTATTGTAGTCCGTGATCACAGGCGTACCTCTCGCAAGTGCTTATCAGCTTTCTCAGGCCACAAACCGACGCACTAAGAAGCACCATGTCGTCTGCGTTTAACTCAAATTGTTTACACATACGTCATCAATGTGACAACCGACATGCTGCCTACTCAGTGCCTCAATCAGTCCATTCACGTAAAGTCGGATTATTAATCTCAGTCAGTAAAATGACAAATGCAACTGTCACTGATACAAAAAAGGGTGACCCGCTACAATAGTGATGTTCGGCAATCAATAGACTTAGACATTTTAGACATTCTTTATTTTATTAGGTGTGAAAGTGTTTTTTTTATTGAATTTTAAATTTTATTTTGTAAATATATAATTTACGACTATAATACGACTGCCTCTGTGGCGCAGTCGGTAGTGATACCGCCTACGGCGCTGGAGGTCATGGGTTTGATTCCCACCGGAGACAAAGATTTGTGTGACCCATAAATATTATTTTATATCAAGAGTCTGGGTGTTTCTATGTATAATATGTATGTATGTATTTAAAAAATAGGTATATAAGTATTAATATCCATGGTCTGATACCCATAACACAAGCAGGTTATTCCTAGCTTACTTTGGGATCAGATAGCGTTGTGTGAAATGTCCGTGAATATTTATTTTGACTAAGTTTACGTCGTATGACCCCGGGCTTGCTATAGGCGGGGAAAAAGTTTCCATTATATCGGAAACCATGCCTTTCAAATTTCTTGGCAGAAAGATAGATAACAGAGGTTGTACTCCAGCTTTGGATGACATAATTGAAAGTTTCAATGTTGAAATAAAAAAGGTAGACCAACAACCAATAGGTAACGTCAAGAAAGCATGGATATACGACAACTATTTAACATCACGTCTAAACTGGTCGTTTCTTGTGTACGATATGAGCCGAAACCTTCTCACAAAATTGGATACGAATGTTACGAAGACGTTGAAGTCGTGGCTAGGGCTAGCTCAATCGGCCGACCCGTCGGCATTATACAGGGCCTCTAATAACTTCGGAATGACGTTTAGGAAGCCGTCGGAACTCGATAAACATCTAAGAGCTAATAAAATGCACGTCTTGGCAAAATCAAGAGACAAAATCGTTCAAACCCTTCCAAAGGATAAAAATATAGCAGAACTTGAGTCACGCCTCCAATTCCACAAGAAATTCATGGTGGTTTCGCAGACTGGTCAAGCGAGGTTGGGTCGTATCCGGAGACAAACAGATAAAGACATTACAAAATCTTTTCTGGAGCAGGATGAGAGCGATGCCTATAAGGTGCACGCGATAAAACCTGGAGATGTAGAATGAATGGCTCGCCGGCTTTGCTTAGATTCTACCTGAACGCGTTTCAGTTGACCCTCCCCGACCAAAGTAATCTGGTCAGGTGGGGGAAAGCCACAGATAAAACATGTAATGCATGTGGAGAAGCGATTGGAACTGCTAGGCACCTGCTGGTAGGTTGTAGAACGTTATTAGACCGGGGTCATTACTCACGCCGACACGATAGGGTATTGGAAATCATACGTGAGGCTGTCAGTTTGGCGGTAGCGAGAGCGAAAACGGGATAAACCACAAACAAAAGAAATGACATTGCGTTTGTAAACGAAGGCTGTTTAAAGAAAGTACCTCAAAAGCCATACTCAATTTTGATGGCTGCCGCCGATTGGACTATACTCTCAGACACGTATGAAAAACACTACAAAATCCCGGAGGATGTATGTGCCTCGTCATTCAGACCCGACATATTCCTGTTTTCGAGGATAGGTACACCGGCGTGCGGTGCTCGTGGAGCTGACGGTGCCGTGGGAGACCAACATACCGAAGGACCACGCCATGAAGACAAATAAATACTTAGACTTGATCAATGAGTTAACCAAAAATGGCTATGTGGTTAAACTCTATGCCGTAGAAGTAGGAGCAAGGGGAATTCCAGCTAAATCCCTGTATAATTTATTTAAGGACCTTGGATTGCCAAGAGCTTCAGTAAGCTCTTTACTAAAACGAGTATCCAAAGCGGCATTGATAGGATCTTACCAAATCTGGTTGGGCAGGGGGGGAACATTGTTGACGGTGGAAGGTGATCGTTTATGCGCATAGTAAGGTGGCCACCCTAAACCTACTCGAATGGGTCGCAAGTCCCAGACGCCGTCGGGGTGTTCCCCCCTGTGCCACGCTATGGACCCGGCGCCCGCACGGAGAATCCATGGAATGCTAAGAATACGGTCTCCTTAATTACTGTTTGATATTCGATAAAAAATATAATCTCGACTATCTTGTTATTGACTTAATTGTATAACTCGATTCAACCACATCACTATTTATTTGTGACAAAAAATCCGCAACACTGAAAATGTCATTTTACTGACTCGAATTAAAAATCGTAGTTAGAGATTAAATAAGGTAGGAGAGGTCAATCCCCCCTGCCTCACCCCGCACTCAAGCCGATAAGAGTCCGACATAGCCCCCGTCCACCGGAACCTGTTACGTTGATTTGTGTACCAGTATTGGAACACGCAGACTAGTTCCTGTGATAAATTTGTGGCTAGAAGCTTCTTCCATAGAACTAGATCAAAGGCCCTAGAAAGGTCAAGAAAGCAAGCGTAAACGGGTGTACTACGGTTAGTGTAATATTTGATGGTATGCTTAAGGCTCAGTATAGCACTTTCAGTGGACAGACGAGGTCGAAACCCGAACTGGTTATCGTGCACAGTTTTTGGGTTTGCCCCGAGGAGATACGGTCTCATCGAGGCGCCCCCTTTTAGCTGTCGGTTGAGCCCTGGGGTGCTCCGCAGAGGTCGTTGTGTCTGAAGGAGGGCGGGAGGTGGTCTCCAGTCGCCTCCGGGGATCCAAGCCGGGCTGGTGTGTCACCGGCGGGGGGTGCGCGGACTGCCGTTGGTCAGCAGACCCCGCAGCCCCCTCCGATGCCTGGCCCAGCCCTCACGGACCCGGAGTGCGGTGGCCGCTGGTGTCTGGACGTCTCGCCTTGGCTTTCTTGCGCCTGTTATTTCGCTTTCTGCTATATCCTGTGGAGTTAGGAGAGGTGGCATCGCGTGTTTGTGTGTTTTCGGTGGTCGCCGTCCGTTTCGGAGCCGGCACCGACAACTTTTTTCTTGGAGGGACAATAGTCCATCCTGTTTCAACCTGGCTAGGGGCTGGGTTGGTCATCTCCTGACTCAGGGGCGTGCTCGGGCCCGCGGTTTGATCCGCGTTCTTCGTGCCCGCCTCTGAGGAGGAGGAGGATTCGGGATTGGGTTTAGGTTTGTCGATGTTGGTTTCCATAATTTATTGTTTGAATTTAATCTCCTGTAGCTTCCCACCCTCCACGGAGCCCGCAACTGGGGAGGTTTTACAAACCCCAGGACTACCACAGGAGATTTCGATGAAGGCAGAAGGTTCTGTACAGGCGACCAACCCGCACAGCCCTTGCACTGTCAGCATGGCCAGTCCCCTTCCCTACCCCATCTAGCCTACGGTCGTGAAGCGGCCGTTTGTCCATTACCCCGCATTGGCACTGCGAGGCTACCGTTTGGCTGGAAATTAAGACCAAAGAGGGAGTGTTGCCTCCCGGGGCAACTAACCCGACCCCGTTGCGGCTCTGCCCTCCAGAATTCCTGCATCCCAGCGTATGGCGATCGACTGCACAGGACCTAAGTTCAGGTAGGCCTATATAGACCACCTTATCGCCTACTAATATGGTGGCCCGGTTGTTGTCTGGTAGTCTTTAAGTCCAGTCATTGTCACGTCAATCGGTGTCTGTCTTCAGTCCGTCAGGAGTCAGGAGGGGAGTGTAGGAGGAGAGACAGGGTAGAAGACAACCACAGCCCGCCCAATGTTTTTCCCAGGGAGGGCGGATCATATAGCCCCGCCCAACATTTAGGAGACCCATGTGGAGTGCCGCGTGTTGTCCCAGAGGTGGGGTGTGGGAAGGACAGGAGTCATGGGATCAGGGGATTGGCGTAAAGGAGTAGACAGTACACACCTGGATTCAGTAGGTACGGCCCTTTCCATTGTCCGGGGCCCCCAATGGGGACATTCCCCACACTCTGCACCTCCCGTAATGGTGGTGCACTGCGTAGGGTAGGCTATCCGCAACCTGCTCACCCACTCGGTAGCCCGGTAAGAAGGGCTGGTTCTTGGCAAGACGCGTCCAGTTCCTCCACTTTCGTGTTGGAAACCGGACCCGCATTAACCAGAATTTTCCGCATTAACCAGAACGCGGTACCCTCTTCTCATGCTAACGGCATCACCTACTGCGGACTATGTATTCTAGCCGCATTGCGATCTTTAGGATCTCCAGCGCCATATGGGACCATACTCCGTACGATCTTGAGGTACAGTCTCCTGCTGGGAGTGTTAGGTCCCCTTATGTTGAACAATAACCGCGAGTTGCAAGTATTTGTCCAGCCCCTCTTGTGTTTTGGTTCAAACTTCGGAAATGGTGTACGAAGACCCACGACTTCAGCAATACCTGCAGAGGCAGAGGCCATGGCTTCTCGTACCCTGACGAGGGTGCCGTCAGGGTAGCACGAGACACTCACACTCACTCACACTTAGAACAATAATCACGCAGCACACAATCGCAGCCCATGTCATGTTCCTCAGAAACGGTCCTAGGATCGCTCCCTGTAGACCACACGACTCCTCTCACCGACCCAGTTCTAGCCAGCTCGTAAGATATGGTCGACAAGCCGACGGAGTTACGGAGGCACTTTATGATAAGTTAGCCTCTTCTTAACGGAACTTCAGGGCAAAGTGTTGAAGTCGTTGGCGATGTCAAAAGGCACCGCAATCACTACCTCGCCTTGCAATTTTGCTTCCATTGTCCTAAATCCTAACACACATGATAGCGTTCACGCTGGAACGCCCTCGACTGGTCTCGACCAAAACCAAACTGGTTAACCGCCAGATCTGGCCCCACGCGAGTGAGGTGTCCGACGAGGCGCTCAACAATACGCTCCAGGTCGACACATCGACATCGGCACACCTAGTCGAGAAACACGATTGACCGGTACCCGGATGGTGAGTACGCCGGCCGGCCCGGCCTTTTAGGTTCAGGTACCAGTTTTCCCGTTTTCCAATGAAAAATAGCAAAGCTTGTAAAAATATATCGAACTGGTCACGACTTAAAACGCATCGTTTTATCGTCGATTTATTCGCCTCGCTGTACTCCTGCTCACCTCCTCTCTCTGTGCGGCAGGTGTGGCGCAGCCGCGCGACGTCCCAGTCGTCTGTGGAGAGCTGCCGCGCTGGCGACTCGGTCATCGAATAGAGCCACCTTTGCCGGTGTCGATCATGTTACATCACATCGTTGGATTCAATCAATATTTTTACCTAAGTTCAACCCTCCGTAACCCCTAACATTTAAGTACTTACAAGCCTTTGCGCTCGGTAAGACTAATTCGCAGTACGCCTAACTCGCGTTATGACTAGTAAAAAGGAGAATTAGACCTACTGCGATGTATGCCAACAGCTAAATAGGTCAAATAATAACTAGACCTACTGAGATTTAGTTTTAAGCCTCTTAAGTTGGGCTAAATATTCACATGTGGCATCGAGGTCAGCCCACCTGATGGAAGGCGGTCACCGTTTGAATGCCGCATGAAACCCGAGTTGCCAATCTCCCGAACAGTCGATTGCTTTGGCAACCATGGCGGCCAACTTTTTTCGTTTGGTTCTCCTCGCACATTTTTCGATATCTATGGCTGTATGGTCGCGGGTCTAAGTCTTTCTGTATAAATTAATGTGTAGAATTGGTTAAGGTACTGAATGAGATAGCTTGCCGAGTGAATGTAATGAAAAAAAAAGTCGAAATCACGATTTGATCGCTGTCATCAAAGAGAATACAATACTACGTAAGAGCTGTCATTATTTATTGTTTGTTTGGCGCCGTTCCTAGAAAGTATTAATACATTTTTTTTTAAATATTTTCGTTTATTCTGTTTCAAATATTGTTGTTTTGCATTTAAAAGTATCCTGTCACATTGTTTAACAGCTGTGATAAATATTTTCAGTGTAATTCGAAGTTAAATTTGTAAAATTTGATAAAATAACACGCGAAGGTCACCATTATTTTTTGTTGTTGTTTTTGTTGTGCAGTGCTCGTATTTAACCGATATTTGTTGAGATTTTCTCAATAGAAACTAGAATCTTTAATTTGTCAAAATACCATTTAACATTTAACATATGAATAATTTATGTGAAAATCAATAATAAAAATGGGGGGGTTTTTTTTTTATAATTTCAGATTACATAGCCTCGATATCCCCAAAATAAACAAAAAAATAAACAAATAAATAGGCAGTAATATTTTATTTTATTTTCGGAGATTTTATATCTACAGATTATTATTTTTTTGGTGAAAGTGAATTGTTGATGTGTATATTTTGTAAATAAAATAATTTATGTCAGAAAACTGCTTTTTATTTTGAATTACATGGTAAAATCTGAGAGTACTCCTTTATTTTCCCCATCCTAATTTTCGGCCAAATATCATAAGTCCATTACACATGGGGTGTTCTCGGATTTAGTGTAGTTATTTTCGTCAGTTATCCAGCATGATGAAACAGTAAGTATTTATGTAGTACGACTCCTGTAAAAGAAATAAGGATATATTGTGTGACGTCCGGCGTGCAGCCGCCGTTTCCGCCGGTGGCGTGGGCACCGCCTATGGATACGCCGGCGTGACCACGCCACCGGCGGGATTGAGCGGCTAAGGACATTTGCAAAGCCAGAGTGAGGTGATTTTTTATGCTTAATGTCCGCCGACGTAGGGGTGGGAGTGGGGATGTGAGGATGGGAAGGGTGGGAGTGACGCGCTAGGCACTGAGTTCCCCCCAGCGATGCATCCCATTGCCGGGTGTCAGAGCGTAGGATTCGGGGTAATTTTTATAGAGGTTTGAGGTTTTCTTCCTCGCAACTCCAAAGAGCCACCGTGCCCGTCTGTTGCCAGACGGGGTTACGGCTCGGCCGAACGATGGTCCTCATGGGACCGTGTACTATTGCCACTGATCGCTCAGTGGCGAAGTACTCGTCGCCCTGAGAGTTCTCCGCTAAGTAGGTACGCTCTGCATAACAGAGCGCATGCGGAGAACTACAGACCGGCCATAAAGGTCCCCCCTCCTTGGTGGACCACTGGCCATGGGCGACGACGTGCGCCTCGCGCGAAGCCCACGTCGTCGTCCACGTTACCAAGATGCACCACGTGGAGGTTGTCCTTCCGAGGGCTTACCCGGGGTTCACAACCATAGGCTGTTGGGCGTTACGTGAGGTTTTTTAGTCGGTAGGAGTCCAGCATAGCATTCATATATAACATGAAACTGATATTATTCATTAAAACGTCAAAATATCCTTACAGCTGCATGACAACGATTTCATCTATGTACAAATTAAGAATTCAACTCAATTAATATTTTAGGCATAACGCGATGTAGACCAACTAAGATTTAGGTATATGCCGACGTAGTCCATATACGAAATAGACCAACTGCTATATAGACATACAGCTAATTAGGCTGAAAGCGAATTGTAAATCACATTTAGACGTAACGCGAGTTAGGCACACTACGAATTAGTCTTACCGAGCGCAAAGAAAAAAGCTGCGAGTCATACTCGCCACCGAGTCTGACTCGCACTTGTTTTAGACTCGCCACCGATGCATCGGTGCCGAGTATGACTCGCACTTATTTTATAGTCATGATAATTGAATGGTATTCAAGTATTTTGTATTTAGAATTTGATAGTAGGTAGGTAGATGCGCTAGTAAGTACTTAAATATTAGGGGCCCACCAGAGAGCCTTTATGTAATGTCTATAGAGCTGATTGATGTTAATATTCGGGCCTTTTTGGGGTTTTGTAAAAGTTTACATCACCGCTATAGAGCTAATCATAAACGCTTATTAGCACGCACAACACGTTCTGAGAGCCTATATAGAATCAAATTTTGTTACTTGGGTGGTAGCCAAAATCTGCGAAAACTCTTAGTATATCCTCCCGAGAGCCTACCAGGCGGCCCTGCGCGAGATGGATAGGAAGAAACAGTGTGACATAAGTCGGTTCGAAATCGGTATGACGTATGTAAGGCGGGTCGCTCACTGGTAAGTCGAGGCGCGGTAGCGGCGGCGTCGCGGCGCGGCGGCGCGTGAACGTTAAGAGCTTGCCTGACCCTAACCAAATCGCATGATTCACTGCCGCTACCTATATATACCTATGCGATCGCGCGCCATATTCACGCGGCGCCACGTCAGTCGGTGACAGATTACGAAAGTAACGCAAGTAGGGGCGGAACACAACGCACTGGCGAACAATGAATAGAATGGATATTTGTGTGAATAGTTTTACTTGGTTTTTAGTTTTACTTTTTTTTAAAAATAGACCGTATTATACTTATAAAAATAGGAAGAGAATTTTTATAAAACTTTAAAATGAACAATTTCGCAATTCACAATTTTTATGTAACTTCAATTATATTTACTCAGCGCACGCAACGTATACTCTCAAAAGGAATAAATTTTCCCGTTTTCGAAACTTTATTCATGGTTGCTCCTATTCGTTGAAGTGTAATGTTATAAACCTTCCTCAACAAACGGACTATCGGGCACCCAAACTCCGAAACATCATTTTGTGGATCACACGAATATTCGGCCCGACCCCAGAATAAAATCAGCGCCTCAGCGCGGCCATCGGTTATACTACCGAATGCACCACCGCATCAAGGCAAATTATGAAGAACGAATAATCCTTTTTTACTGTAAAAGAACAATGATGAAAAAGATACTATCCATCTATCTACCTTTACGCCAAATCCCTTGCGGGGAAGGCAGAAAGAACCGAGCGCCACACGGCACGGTCCATACACACCTCACTTGCTTCTTCAACTTTCATTTTTCTTTTCATGCATGCACGTCGGTTCCTTCGGCTCTTTTTTTTTTTATACCACTAAGGATTACTATACACAGAAGGATTGGTGGTCATCGCAGCCTATGAACGTTTGCAACACCAGGGGCGCCACACTCGCGCTGCCGACCCTGTAAAAACCTCCTTAGACCCCTTTTGAAGAACCCCATACTGTAGGCGTTTGGGAAAACCGAGGTAGGAAGATCATTCCACAACCTAAGCGTTCGCGGGAGAAAACTCCTATCGGATCTAACCGTGCTCGAACGCTCTGGACGCAGGGTGTGAGGATGAAATCCCTGTCTATGGCGAGCGGTGCGATGATAGAACGTAGCCGTGGGCATCATGTCAAACAATTCCTCAGAGCACATACCATTGTACAGGCGGTAGAACACGCATAAGGAGGCAAAGTCTCTCCTGTCGCGAAGAGGTTCAACACCACCTGTCAGTATAGGATCGTTGACAACTCTCACAGCTCGCCTCTGCACCGAGTCAAATGGACGAAGCTGATATTCAGGTGCCCCCGCCCAGAGGTGACAGCAGTACTCCATGTGTGGCCGCACTTGCGACTTATAGAGAAGCAGTGTTTGCGCCGCAGTAAAGTACCGCCGCGCCCTGTTGAGTACACCGAGCTTCTTGAACGCCAGCTTGGCCTTGTCCTCCAAATGACTGCGGAACTGAATGTCACTGGAGATGTCAACACCAAGGATCCCTATACTTTTAGAGATGGAAAGAGATGTGCCCTGGAATTGTGGCGCTACAGTAATTGGGGCTTTCTTAGCGGTGAAGAAACACGCCTGTGTCTTCGAAGGGTTGAACTGGACAAGGTTTTGTCTACCCCAATCGGACACTCTAGTAAGAGTAGCCTCGATTTCAGACACAAGCTGTTCACGACTTTCTTCCACTGCGTCCCGAGAGATACTGGGGCGGCCTGTGTAACAAGTGTCCCCCGTACTGTCGTCAGCATAACAATGAATGCCGTCAATAGACAACATGTCATTGATATGCAGCAGAAACAGAGTAGGGGACAACACTGACCCTTGCGGTACTCCAGCGTTAATGGCCATGCAGTCAGAACAGCTGCCGTCGACAACAGCCCTGATGCTTCTACCGGCCAAAAAGCTGGACACCCATCTGCATAATCTCTCGGTCAGTCCGTAGGAGGGCAATTTTTTAAGAAGACCACGGTGCCAGGCCCGGTCAAAGGCTTAAGAAATGTCGAGGCTCACTGCTAGAGCCTCGCCCTTACTCTCGATAGCCGTCGCCCATCGGTGTGTGAGGCATACGAGAAGATCGCCCGTCGAGCGACCGTGACGGAAACCGTACTGCCGGTCACTAAGCAGGTCGTTTTCCTCAAGGTACCTCAGGAGCTGTGTATTAATTACACGCTCCATCACCTTAGACAATAGGGAGGTGACGGCTATAGGCCTGCAATTGGCCGGGTCGGTCCTATCACCCTTCTTGGGCACAGGATGCACATACGCGATCTTCCACGACGCCGGGACTTGTTGCATGGAATATGAAAGCGTGAAAAGACGTGTTAGTACCGGACACAACTCAGGACCACACTGCTTAAGTACCACCGCGGGTATACCGTCCGGCCCACTCGACTTATGAACGTCCAGAGAACGAAGCTCCCGTCGGACGTCCCGCTGCGTAAATTTAACTTCCGGCATGGAAGTTCCACACCACGGAACATCCGGCGCAACAGCACCCCCGTCGCTCATGGTCGAGTTAGAGGCAAATAGAAAGCCCAGAAGGTCGGCCTTCTCCCTGGCACTCTGGGCCAGACTACCGTCGAGTTTAAGCAAAGGTGGTAAACCTAACTGACAGAAGTTTCCCTCGGCAGCTTTGGCAAGCGACCAGAATTCACGACTCCCTGAAGGGTACCCTGCTAGCCGCTCACCAATTCAAACGCCGCAAACCTACTGCGAGCTGGGCCTTTTGACTTAGGGTTTTGGTACCCAAAAGTTTGCCTAACGCTCCATTCACTCTATTTCCCGCATTTACCCTCCTTTCTACATCAGTGGTGTACCGTCCATCCCTGCTTAATGCACATCCAAGATATACAAACTTATCTACCTGTTCCAGCACTACATCATTTACAGTTATCCTGGCATTCGTTCTGTCCTCTTCTCTTTCGAATACCATCACTTTCGTTTTAGTCGCGTTCAAATGTAAGCCTCTCATTAGACTATCATCTTTCATCGCTGTGACTAGAGACGATGTGACGAGAGTTCTGATGGCGATTCGGCTATGAGCACGGCATCATCGGCATACAGCAAACAGTTCACATTCACAAATAAGTCACCCATTCGCAATCCAACATTCATCGATCTTACTCTCTTTCACGAGCATAACCTGCTCGCAGAAAGAGGCGGCGCAGTCCCACTTACTCGAGGACCATGGTGCGAGCATGGCTCGCACCATGGTCTCGAGCGAGAGAGTGTCCACGTCCAGACCCACCACGAGGACCTGGCGCTGTTGCGCCCAACAGCATCATCATTCAGTAAAAACTCATTTTTCTTTCATTAGTACCTTCAATAAAATGATTATTCTTTTATGTGAATCAACAAGTATTTTTGAAACAATAAATTTGTTTTGAAAATATCACCGGCAATTTTCTATAAATCGAAAGTCACAGCGTTATATTTTACAGATTTTTTTTTTAAATACTTACACTGTCTTTTTTTGTACTTGAATTGGCCGACTCCATTGTTTTATGTTCCGTGCAATTACTTCCGGCACCGACTCGCCTGCACTGCTAGTAGTGGCGGTTTCTGGGTTTTGTATGACATTTTTAGGGTTCCGTAGCCAAATGGCAAAAACGGAACCCTTATAGATTCGTCATGTCTGTCTGTCCGTCCGTGTGTCACAGCCACTTTTCTCCGAAACTATAAGGCCTATGCTGGTAAAACTTGGTAAGTAGATGTATTCTGTGAACCGCATCAAGATTTTTGTATAAAGCGAGAAAAAAAGCAGTTAATTTTGGGGGTCCCATACCTACTTAGAACTGAAACTCAAAATTTTTATTTTCATCAAACCCATAGGTGTGGGGTATCAATAGATAGGTCTCCTAAAATGCTATTGAGGTTTATAACATATTTTTTTCTAAAGTGAATAGTTTGCGCAAGAGACACTTTCAAAGTGGAAAAATGTGTGTGTGTGTGTGTGTGTGTGTGTCCTCTAACTTTTAAACTAAGAGAATGATAAATCTAAAAAATATATATAATGTATTGTGATAAAATCTACCAAAGAAAATTGGTTTGAACGAAATCAAGATGGTCGTTTTTTTTAAAACGTCATATACCGCAATTTTCGCCGAGAAAAATCACTACCACTGCGAACATCAATGAAAGTTACAACGAACTACACGAACTTTTATATTATGTTACTTGCTGCTACGGAACCCTTCATGGGCGAGTTCAACTCGCACTTGGCCGGTTTATTATTATTGTTCCTAGAAAGCATCCAGTTCAATTAGGCAACCTATCGAGCTTGGGGAGGTAAGACAGCAGTCGCTCTCAACTTTGCCAATGGGGATGAAAATTCAATTCATAGCTGCTGCTTCTGGCAGTCAATAAAAGCTGCGTCTGGTTTGAAATATGGTTGGGCTTGAAGGCAACTGGGCATATGCTAATATGCAGATAAGGTTTAGGCCCCATGAAGATCTTCTAGGCCCAGGCCGACGTCACTTGAAGCAGTGCAGGTGCTGACCAACGAACTAGGTCCTGGTACAGGCATTCCGTAACGCCATTGGGAACTTAGATGATTGTCGGTGGCAACAATATCGAGGAGATAGTATGCCAAATCATACCGACCTAGTCCACACAAAAGTAACACCCCAGTTTCTACAAGCCATCGTGAAGAAGCTAAGTAAGATGAAGAAAATTTACATCGGATAGTAAACAATCAATACGGTTCTTAGCTTTTTATTTCTCTCGTTCTACGAGCGAAAAACGTTTTTTATGTTTTTTTTAGTCATTTTTTTGGTCTTTATATTTAAAACTTTTATAATTAGTTACATTTATTATTTACACAAATTAAGATTTTATGCACCCACCCAGCCACCCCCCCCCCCCAGCTTGCTTCAGGAATTCAAAAGTTTTTTAATCGATCTATCGATGTCGTAATTGAGCATTGTGTGACGCAATCGGGCATAGGTCCGCTTCCTACAAGGCGCGCAGCCAGACTAATCGTAATCGGTAGAGGATAGCGCATACAGATTTCGTGAGGAAAGAAAGAGAGAGAAGGTTTGGAGCGCGTTTAGCGAAATGATATGAAAGCTAAAAAACAGATAATTACAGATAAAAAGAAAACTATTATAAATATTAAAAAAACCGACTAGTGTAAATGAAGTTTTTAGTATTGTCTTTCTTATACATTAAAAATAATATCCAAATAATAGATAATTATAGAGATCCAGCCTAAAGTTTAACTAAAACGAGGTGTTTTTAAAAATTAAAAGTATCGAGGTTTTTTTTAGTAATCGTGTTTTCAGGCTAGTAGATCTTTAGTTCATGAACTGAAGTTGCTTGTGTTGTAATGTAAGTTCATCAGACCTCACGAGTCCTGAGATCTAGATCAAGATAATAGTCCATTTGGCGTCATACGTCCTCTTAAGTAGAGTCGAGGCGCGGGCGGCTATGCTTCCTTTACACATTCCAATTTATTCACCATGTCGTCGTCAGAAGATGAAGACGCGCTTGCACTCATACAAGTTATTAGTTTAAATAGAAGAAGATTTTGGCAACATTCATATTTGAAACACTGTGACATAAGAGGAACATTCAGAGCTACACGTGACTTAAGAAAGTATCCCGAAAAGTTTAAAAAGTTTTATGGAATGTCACATGGTACCTTTTGTTTACTTCCTGTTGCTATAATCAGATCGTGTTTGATCATAAATACACGGATTCATTCGTACAATTTCAATAAAGTTTACGTTAGTTTCAAAATCGTCACGCATTTTTGAAGAGTGTAAACAGGTCTACGCACGAAACAAAATGACAAAATGGCGACGGAGTCGCGGCGCGGTCGAGCGCATCAGCCCCACCCCGCCTCCGCCTCGACTCCACATCGCCCGTGACGCGACTCTAGTGTGTGAGCGCACTCCCATGTATTGCTGAAGGAAACGTAGAAGCGGCGCGCCGCTTATGCGCCCGTGCTTCGACGCCGCCTCGACTCCAGTTCGTGTGGGCGACCCCCCTTAGTATTTATAAATTGGTTCCTGTAACGTTAAAAAGAGTAATAGTAGCGTGATGACATAAATATCACTAATACGATTTTTTTTTCAATTCAGACCACTGGGTTTTCGGTGATGCTTCAAATAGAGACAAACTGAAAACAATTTGAGGGGCAGTTTTAAGATGCTCTTACAACATGTAGATCTGCGTTTGTGCAATACTTGCACACGTGACTCCTCTGCCTACTCTCGTTAATATTTTGTGATATAGTAAACCACGTTACAAGATCACCTGTAGTAAGCCTAAACCCCAGTACAAGGTTACCTCACAGGACAACTCGCGGTCGTCTCCCCACTCGTTATAAGACGGCGTGCTAGTTATCCCACTCGCACGCATAGTTGTTATATATGCCTGTCTCAATTGACCCAGCGACGCTCCCGCGTTATTGCAAAGTCCCGCCGCCATCTTTAGTCGTTCCTGAACCACGGATAGCATAACGCGCGCGCGCCGTTTCCCGACACCTACTATAAATTTGTGAGTTTGTATCCTATGTGAACAATTACAAGTTTCCCGAGAGCTTCTCTTGTTGTTTTTCTTCATGTGAGATCCCGTACCTCATATCTGGCGCCCAACGTTATTGGAAGCTGCCTGCCGCCGCGTTAAAGACTAAACTAGTGAAAAGTTGAGTGAGTGACTCCTTCGCGATGGAAACGCGAAGTCAAACGCGCCGGGTCGAGTTCGACGAAGTGCCAACGTCGTTTCCCCCTTCCGCCCCGGACGCGTCTACAATTCACGAAACCGCCGGCGCCGATGCTGTTCCCAACCCCGGCTACTCCGACGTGACGCCGGCGCCGCCGCATCACCCCCGCCGTGTGCAAGACGCCGCCGCCACCAGTAAGCCAGTTACGTCGACTCCGATCGCGACGACGTTTTCAGAGGACAGTGTTACGGCCATCATCACCGCCATGCAAAAATCGCAGACGGAAACAATCCAGAGCCTCATCGAGACGATGATGCGCTCAGCCCCAGGGACCCCACCCAGTGACACAGCAACTATGGCTCGGTGTAGGGCTACCTTCGGAGGCCTAGCAACAGAATCCGTATCTACATTCATCGATAGCGTCGAGAGCTACATAGAATGTTGTAAGGTACCAGACTCTAATATTTTAAAAGGCTTAGCCATGCTATTAAATAATAATGCCGCTATATGGTGGTCAGGCATAAGGTCCCAAATCCACAGCTGGGAAGAGGCGAAACAGAACCTAACTAGCGCTTTTGGTGACCGCCGCCCGCCTCATAGAATTTATTTATAAATTTTTAATAGCCCCCATAAGGATGAATGTACAGACCTCTTTGTGTCTAGAATTAGGGCTAATTTTGCAAAACTGCCTATAGGTGACCTATCGGAAAATGCGAGACTAGATATCACTTATGGCCTACTAAATTATAAAATTAAAAATAAACTCCGAAGAGAGGAGTTTACATCCTTTACACAACTGCTGGAAAAAGCTAGAAATATATAGAGGATTGCAGCGAGGAATCGCGGAAAGCGGCGCGTGGTACATTTTTACAAGCCACGTGGATACCCGCCGCTTCCCCTCAAACGTCACAGGCGCTCGGCCACGCAAAGACCCTAGCGCGCGCAGCAGCGACGTCGCAACGGGCCGCGCCGGCGGCGCCGGAGACACCCCGCACCGTCGCGCCAGGAGCGCGCCCCGCACCTGTGCCCCCGCCGGTACCAGTCGCGGTGACGCCACCAGCTGCTGACCCAGGCGACCCAAAATTGAACCGTCCTTATTGTACCTACTGCCGTTGGCATAATCATACGAGGGAAAATTGTCGCAAAGTGGCTAATCAAGGTCAGTCAAGTTTTTCAAACTTTACCGCGAAAGTGTCTGATAAGAGTGATAACGATAATAGTGGTGAAATGTGCAAAGAAAGCTTTTATAGTGTCGAAATCCCGTGTGTGCATAAGGGTAAATGTTCGGTTTATAAAAATAAGTGCTTTAAATCAAAAAATAACCCTAACAATAATAACTTGTTAAATAAGTATTTGAACTCCTCTAGTAATTGTTTTAAATGTATAGAAACTTCTAATCATTCTTTGTGTGTATGTATACCTACTGCGAATGAGGCACGAAGCAACTCACGGAACAATTCTCAAAATTGTTCACTCAGTTGCCGTGAACTTGACTTAGACCAAGATAATAATAATAGTTCGTGCCCCATTCAAAGCAGAGAAATGTTAAGTTATCGAAATTTTTTTTATTATTATTTATTTATTTATTTATTTGAAACATAAAAACAATTTGAAAACTTAATACTAAATTGGAACGATGACAGCTGCAATAGTATACACTGTGGCGCAGCCATCAACGCCTTTCTCCCAGTAAGGAGGGAAGTTTCGTTCCAGACGTACTTATACTTACTTAATTATAACTATAAATAAGAAAAAAGTGAAAAGTAAAACCACATAGGGTGAACGTGTGCATTACGGGTTTGTGTGTTTGTGTGTGTGTGTATGTGTGTGTGTGTGTGTGTGTGTGTGTGTGCGTGCGCGTGTGCGTGTGCGTGTGTGTGTGTGTGTGTGTGTGTGTACGTGCGCGTGTGCGTGTGCGTGTGTGTGTGAGTAAGTCTGCACGTGTGTGTCTGGAAAGGGCGATGGAATTAACTAATTTGCCACTAAATTTTCAGTCTCCTCATAATTTATTGTCTTTAGCCAAATATTTAGATTCCTCTTTAATATATGCCTGGTCATGGGGTAAATGTTTAAAATACGATTAATTTTGTTGTATAATTTAGAGCTTATATGTTTATAGTGACGAGATGCGGCTACCGTTCTTCGAGATCTGATAGTACATACTCTGTCAAAGCGACGTTTTGTGCTGTATATTTCCGGGTTGTATACCAGGCTGGAGTGCCTGCGGAGAACTGCCTGGGAGATAAAAAGCTGTCTCACTGTTAGCACTTGACATAGATTGTAAAGCATTGACGTTGGGAACCGAATGCGTTTTCTGGCAAGCACCTTAAGTACGGCACGCTGCCCCCTTTCCGCTCGTAAGAGGGATGTTTTATCAGCGCATCCCCAGACTAGTAAGCAATATGAAACTACTGATTGTGCCAGCGCAAAGTAAACAATCTTTAAACTATCAAAGTCCAACACGTCTCTCAGTTTCTTAAACACATACATAAGTTTTCGCAGCCTTACTACTGTGGCATCAATTTGCTGTTTCCATTTAAGATGCAGATCCACTAGTACACCCAAGTACCTTATTACCTCGGTACCTTCAATCATCGGACAGTCACATAAGTCAATGCCGGAATCAAAGCATGTGTGAGCTCGTATTAAAAGAGGCGCTAAGGGCTGACCTATTGAATTGGTAGAGAAGGTGACAAATTTTGTTTTATTAACATTCAGCGTCAGAAGATTTAGCACCAACCACTGCATTACTGTACGTAAGCACAGTTCAGCACTCCTACGTGCTTCATCCCAGTCCGAACCATCAATCACCAACGCCGTGTCATCGGCGTACGAAATTATCTTGCAATTTGGTAACTGCAACTGGCACATCTCATTGACATAGATGAGAAAGAGGGTCGGTCCCAAAACGCTTCCTTGTGGAACGCCAAAACTCAGTGGTTGCTCGTCACTAATATATTTGTCAACTTTTGTGTGCTGCTTGCGACCTGTCAGATAGCATCTGAATATGTCGTGAGCCACACCACGTACGCCAATGTTCTCCAGTTTTGTTAACAGTGTGGGGACAGAAACGGTGTCGAAGGCCTTGGAGAGATCCAAGAAGATACCAATCGTTTTACGCCTTCTTTCAAATTTATCAATAATGATGTCTGTGAGCTCTAACACTGCATCCTCAGTGGATACACCTTTCCGGAAGCCAAATTGGTTGCTCGCTAAAATGTTGTTTTTTGTGAGATATTTAGTTAGTCTCGCGTTTAATACTTTTTCAAAAATTTTGGACATGGTCGATAGCAAAGAAATAGGCCTATAATTCGACACACAGTCCTTGTCCCCTGATTTATGGATTGGATGAACTACAGCAGTCTTCAAAATATCCGGGAATACACCCTTCGAGAGACACAGATTAATTGTATATACAAGAACTGGTAATAAAATGTGTCTGGTAGCTTTCATAACAGCAGCAGTTATGCCGTCAAGTCCAGGTGAGCTCTGGTCTTTTAGGCATAGGATTATAATCTCCAGCTCTCCATAGTCGACACCATAGATAGCCATAGAGGTAAGTGGGTTGTGCTTTTTGGCGCTTAGCACAGTTGAGCTGCCTCCGCCGTTGCATTGACTCAAGTAACTATTCGACTGGCTAATTTTACACGCCAGGTTCTTTCCTACATCAGCGAAGTAGTTATTAACTTTATTAACCGCAGCGTGAGGACTGTCGCCAGTTTTCAATAGTCCCAACGAAAGCGATGAGCTTATCCCCAAGTCAGCAACTCGTTTGATAATGCGCCACGTCTCTTTTGGGTTATTTTTGGCCGCCTGAAGCTTAGAACGCTCGTATTCTCGCCTGACATTTTTTAAGAGTTGGTTACAAAAGTTGCGATAGCGGCGGAAAACCAGCTTGTACGAGTCATTATCAGGATGGTTTTTGTGCTTACTGTATAATTTATCCCGATGGCGTATACATCTCAGTAGGCCAGGAGTAACCCAGGGTTTAATTATATATGTCCTACTGCTGCATTTGATGGTTGAGTTTGCCTGGATTGTAGTGGATATAGTGGAGATCAATGATTCCATAGCTGCATTAGGGTCATGACTATTTAAGATGGCGGAAAAATCTGTGTTCCTCATAGTCTCGACAACAGCCTCAATATCAGTTCTGGACTTGTACACCTTAAGAGGAATACGTTTAACATTAATGTTACAAAACAACAGGACTGGATAGTGGTCCGAAATGGGCGAGTTCAGGACAAGTGAGGTAGCAGTTAATTGTGAGCGAAGTAGAACATGATCTATACATTTCCGCAACCTAGTTAGTAAAGTGTAGGCTGGTAGGAGACCATGGGAAGCTGTGAGGTTTAGGTATTCATCGGCATTCTCATCGGTGGTGTTTAGTGCAATGTCAATGTTTATGTCTCCTATTGTAGCAAGCGTTTTAAAGTGAGACAAGGTACTCAGTAGACTGTCAAGACTGAGAAAAAACCGAGTCAAGTCTTTGAATGATGGGGAGCGGTATATTGAGACAATAGCAGCCTTGTGAGGAAACTTAATTACGACACAGCTTGCGTCATCAAACTCAGGCACCTCTACCGTGACATTAAAACAGTCTTTTATGTAGACCACCACGCCGTCATTTTGGTTTGAGAACCTTGATCGATGAGAAAGAAATCCTTGTAGAAAAGGGACGTTTGAACACTTACTCAGCCAGCATTCGGTGAGTATAATTATGTCAGGTGAATATAATTGGGTTCCAAACAAACCCGGATGTACGTGTAATCTTTCTAATTCCGATTTGATAGGTAATTCCGATTCGAAACATTGTTATTTGCACACTTATAACGCTGTTAAATGTAATAATGCAAAAATAAGCAACATGCAAACTTCACGACTTCTTGATCGTGGTATGGGAGACAGTGGTGATGCTACACGTCTTCTCAACCATAGTCAAGGAGCCAGTGGTTTTAAGTCTTCACGACTTCTTGATCGTGGTATGGGAGACAGTGGTGACATTACACGTCTTCCCAACTATAGTCAAGGAGCCAGTGGTTTCAAGTCTTCACGACTTCTTGATCGTGGTATGGGAGATAGTGGTGAAGTTACACGTCTTCCCAACCATAGTCAAGGAGCCAGTGGTTCAATTTTTTCACGGTTCCGCGACAACGGTATGGAGGACAGTGGTCTTTTTACACGTCTTTCCAACCATTGTCAGGAAACCAGGGGTTCTCAACATTCGCGGTTGCGTGACAATTGTAGCATTTATTTTCTATAGATGCAGTATTCAGGATGTGAAAGCAGCCTTATCGAGTTATCTTTTTTTAATCGGTTGTCAGTTGTGACATTTCTGCTGTCAGAATGACAGGATGTCATAAGGATCAGTGACGAATCGTTTTTGCATTCAATGAAAGCAGGTTTTAGACGAAATTCGAGACGATTCCACGTGAGAGAGGGGATTAAGCCCTGATACAAAGTTCGAAGTTTTTTTTTTTACGATCGGCTAAGGACGAGGGAGATTGATATTACTCTGAGTGGCACGCCTCAATTTTTCTTTGGAGGTTGTTAGTTGCAACATGAGGACCTGTTAAGGAATTAGTCTGAGTTTACTTATTCTCCTCGGAAGGAGTTGGACTCTGTGTCAACCTACACCCGGGATACCGGTGAGTGTCATTTCTTGTTTGCAAAGCGGTTCAAATTTCGTTGGTCGCGATGTCAGTTATTTCATTTGTCGTTTACTTGTCATAACAGGGTTTTTTACTACGGGGAAAAGCGGCCCGTCCACGGTGTCCACGGTTAGCAAAATCACACCCAATGACACGTGGACTACATGAGCGAGGTGTTTTGAGAGGAACCAGCCGCCTCCACGTGGCATTCTCGTGCTGTGCTGCTCTCAACTTGACTCAAGGCCAGTAATTGTCACCCAATTATAAGTGTAGTTAGCTGCTTACCCGTTTTACCTGCTCACGCGGCAGTGGTCTATTGAGTGGTTTTTATTAGTACCTAAGCCCTGACTATACTTCTGTGTACCTGTGATATTTGTGTCTATCAGTGAATAAGCTCTCTGTGTGTCTCTGTGTATCTCTGTGTACTTAGTAAATATATGTGTGTACACCCTATTGGCTGTTTTCGTCAGAGCCCTGGCCTCCCTTGCGCACCCACTAGAAACTCTGTAACAAGGCGCCCTGGGAAAGAGTTCTCTGCATAGCTACCTCGCGCTAGTTGGTGAGTAACATCATTGTGTTATAAATTGGCTCCCAACGTAGTGGCAAATCTCTGGGTCTACTCTGCGGTAGCCTCAGTCTAGTGTGTGTGCATGGGTGGTTACCTCTGGCGAAACCATTCTGGAATCGTCCGAGACGCTCCAGGACGTTAATTGGTGGTGCTAGCAGCTAAGCACAAAACCTTCCCTTTCGTCTTCTTCCAGCTCCCTACATCTTTGGCTGGAAAAGACACAAAATTCTAAATTTAAAAAATTTAAAATTGGCTGTGATTTTGGAAAGATTTTTTGATTTTATTTGGCATACCCACTTCTTTTTCTTATTGTGTTTTTTCTTTTATGTGTTTCTTTTTTTTCTTTTTTTATGGTGCACACATGTATTTATTATAATATTAGTGTAGATTAATATATAATATATATTATTCTATAGGTTCACCTTGTAAGGTAAACTTAGTGAATCTCTCTGTGTTAACTTAGTGAATTTCACTCTGTGTAATTATAAACTTTGTTGAAGGTATGTAGATACCTTGAAATTTAATTATTAATCTGAACTGTGTTATCAGAAAATTTAGAAATTTTTCTCTCTTAGTATACCCTTAATCTTTGTTAAATTCTAAAAGTCAATTTGAAACATAATTACCTAACTTAGTACACTTTGTTGTAACTCAATTTACATTTTTACTTTGTAATTGATCCCTATCTGTGCCATTTTATCTTTATAATTGTTGTAAGTAAATTTTTACATAATGGCACAGATGAAAAATATATTAATTATTTAAGAAAGGATGAACTTGCTAACGAGCTGTCCCACATGGGCATTTCAGTGGAACCGGAAACGACAGTGTCTGGCCTTCGGAGTGAGCTAAGAACGGCACACCGACTCGTCCGTCGAGGTAGCATCAAAGCGAGTGCTCCGGTACCCGCTGATGCATCGGCTGAGCTCTCGATCTGCCTTCCGAAAGTCGCCGAGCTGGAGGAGGCTATTCAGTCAGGTGACATCTTCATTAATAAGGGTAGTCGTCTTAGGGTGTCTATCAGAGCCAACTACTTATTGAGTAGGTTAGCTCGTTGTGGTCTGGATTGCCCCGACCTGGTGGATATTCGTGGTAGGCTAGTGAAGATCATCGCTAGGGCTGAACCCAGTAGTGATTCTGAATCCGAAGGTTCGGATGATGATGGTGATGATCCTTCGGGTCGTGACCAGGTGGAATATACTTCACCAGTAGTGAGAGAGGACCGCTCGGTGCGAGCTAGTTCAAGTAGGAATAGTTCTACATGTAACATAGTGTATAAAGAACGTCCCCTTAACTTATGTTCATTTAACTTAAAATATGATGGTTCTACTTGTGTACGTGTGTTTTTAGAGAGATTAGAGGAACTTAGATGTGCTCGGGAGGTTACTAAGCCTAGACTCCTTATGGCTTTCTCCGACCTGTTGGATGGACCGGCTTTGTCTTGGTTCCGTACAAACAAAGCTAACTTCATCTCATATGAGGATCTTATTAGTGAGCTTAGAGATACCTTCGATATTCCTGATTATGATTACCGCCTCAGGAACGAGATAAGACAGCGTACACAAGCCCGCTCTGAGTCCTTGGTTAACTATATATGTACAATGCAAGCCATGTTCTCAAGGTTGTCATGTAAGATGCCCAGTGAGGAACAGCTGGACATTCTCATGCACAACATTAGACCTGACTACATGAAGGAACTGGCCTTGCATGATGTCAACTCTGTAGATGACTTGAGACGTTTGGGTAAGCGCTTGGAGCTTGCGCGTACTAGGGCAGACGCTTTCCATGAGCCTGCTCTTGACAAGTTTGAGATTTCATCTGACTTACACCAGCTTAAGAACAAAGGTGTACAAAAGCCCGCTAAGCAGGTGTCTGCAGTGGAGACGCCGGTTACCCCCCACGATCGCAAATGCTTTCGTTGCGGCGGGGGCGGTCACACTGCATACAGCTGCACACAGTCAAGGGAGCTGGTGTGTTTACGGTGTGGTCTCAAAGGAGTCAAGACCCCAGACTGCTCACACTGTACTAGCAAGTCAAAAAACGCGTAGGCCAGGGCCTTATAAGAAACTCTGTGCATTACTCTGTATCTGAGTCTAATTCTGATAAGGTCCTGTTTCCTAAACGGGATAGTGACATTAGACCGTATCTAGTTGTTAAGGTTTTAAATTTAAATGTCTTAGGCCTTCTAGATTCCGGTGCCTTCTGCTCTATACTAGGTAAGGGAGCGCACCGCATCTTCTTGGAACTGGGTTTTGATCTTGTGAGTATCAATCCTACTTTTCGTATTACAACTGCAGACAGCACTCACTTGCAATGTCTGGGTTGTATCTCTTTGCCAATTGAGTACAATTCGGTTATCCGAGTTGTCAAGTTCTATGTTGTCCCAGGTATAACCACCTCCATGATATTTGGAGTGGATTTCTGGCAACAATTTAAGTTAAGTGATAAGTTAATTTTACAAAATATTAGTCTTGATAGCTTTAGTGATAATAATCCTATAGAGTCTGTGTCCCTTAACGGTGGCCTCGAGGATTACAACAACTTGACTGCTAAACAAAGGTGTGTAATCAACGGGGTCATTGAGAAATTTGACTCATTGAACACTGATAAGGTGGGCTTAGGTCGGACCTCACTTGTACATCATGTCATTGACACTGGTGACAGCAAGCCGATAAAGCAGCGTTATTATCCGCTCTCTCCCCTTAAACAGAAGGCCCTGGAAGCCGAGTTGGACCGAATGCTGGAGATGGGAGTAGTGTCCCCGTCTCAGTCCGCGTGGAACTCTCCAGTGGTCATGGTGGAGAAGGCAAACGGTGACCTCAGATTGTGCTTGGACTCTCGCAAGCTGAACTCTGTGTCAAAGAGTGACGCCTACCCCTTACCCTATATCAATCAAATCTTGGACCACCTTAATAACGCTAAGTATTTAACTTCTGTAGATTTGAGTGCGGCTTACTGGCAGATTCCATTTGACTCACCCCAGTCTGCTGAGAAGACTGCTTTTACGGTTCCCCGGAGAGGATTATTCCAATACAATTCGATGTGCTTCGGTCTTGTCGGGGCCAGTGCCACGATGCAACGCCTCATGGACCGTCTGTTTGGTCCCGAGTTCGACAACAAGGTATTTGCGTTTCAGGACGACATAGTCTGTGTGTCCAGCACCTTTGAGGAGCATGTAGAGCTCTTACATAGAGTCTATCAGCAACTCAAGGATGCTGGCCTAACTATTAACATGAAAAAATCCCACTTTTGTCGGAGTGAACTCAAATACCTGGGGTATTATGTGGACAAACATGGCCTACGGACAGACCCGGGTAAAGTTGAGGTTATCCTCAACTATCCCACCCCTTCTAACCCTAAGGAGGTTAAGAGATTTCTGGGAATGGCCGGCTGGTATCGTCGCTTTGTTAACAACTTCTCTAAAATTAGTAAACCTCTGTGCAAACTGACTTCTACGAACCTTAAGTTCGAATGGACCCCTGAGGCTGAACAGTCCTTTAACCTGCTAAAGTCAGCCTTGGTTTCTGCCCCTATATTAAAAATGCCTAACTTTGAGATGCCCTTCCGCATTCTTAGTGACGCGTCAGCTTACTCAGTTGCTGCTGTACTGACACAAACTCACGATGGTGTTGAGCACCCTATCGCCTACTGTAGCCGTTCTCTTAACAAGAATGAGGTGAACTACAGCACAACTGAGCGAGAACTTCTGGCCGTGATTTTCGCTTTGGAACAATTTCGACAGTACGTCGAAGGCCAAAAATGTACGGTCGTCACGGATCATTCATCTCTTCTGTGGTTCCATAAACTGAAAAATCCCACGGGTCGTCTAGCACGTTGGAGTATGAGGCTCAGTCAATTCGACTTTGACATAGAGCATCGAAAAGGTAAAGACCACGTTGTACCTGATGCTCTGTCTCGTATCAAAATTGATTCCCTCGATGCAGTACCCACTAAAGACCCGTGGTATGACCACACCATGAATAGTGTTCGGAAGAACCCTAGGAAGTCACCAAATTATGACATTCGTGACAACCTTCTATATAGGTTAACTAAAAATAAATATTCTTTGACTTCAGACTTTGACTGGAAGCTGGTGGTACCTCAGGAGGATCGCTTGCCCCTGCTCTCTAAGTACCACGATGACACACTTAGTGCCCATGGTGGCGTTTGGAAGACGCATAAAAGGTTTGCCCTAAATTATTACTGGCCCAAGATGTACGAGGACGTCAAAGAATATGTTGGGAATTGCGAAACATGCAAGCAGTACAAACCCGTAAATACGTCTCGTCCCGGCCTAATGGGTAGCCCGAAGCGGGTTTCGAAGCCATTCGAAGCTATCTCTGTCGATCTGCTTGGTCCCTTTCCCACTTCGAGCAATAGAAACGTACACCTGATCGTGGTCTCCGACTACTTTAGCAAATACGTCATGTTGTGCCCTGTTCGGGTTGCCACAGGCGCTGTAGTCGCGAGGTTCATAGAGAAGAGTGTGTTTCTCGTGCACGGAGTCTGCAAGACTATTTACATGGATAATGGCCCTCAGTTTGTGAGTAAGCCATTTAAGGATCTGTTGGCTAAATACAATGTACCTAATATATATTATAACCCTAGGTATCATGCCCAAACTAATCAGGCGGAACGAGCTATTCGCAATGTGGTTCAAGCGATCTCATGCTATGTGAAGTCACGACACAAGTCTTGGGATCAGTTCTTGGTTGAGATACAGTGTGCTTTAAACACTGCAGTTAACGAAGCAACTGTTTCACCCCTTACTTTTTGGTACATGGTAGGGAATTTATTGGGGATGGAGTGTTATACAGGCAGACAGATATCGCGTGCCATCCTACTTCAGTCTCTGTAGACGATCCATCAGCCTTCGGTGTCAAGCTGAGAGAAATACAACGCATTTACGACCAGGTGAGGAAACATTTGAACGTTGCCCACCAGCGTAATGAAAAGTATTACAACCTCAGAAAAAGGCATGTAGAGCTGAAAGTGGGACAGATAGTTTACAAACCCACGTTCTACCTGTCCAACAAGGCCAAGAATTTTACTTCTAAGCTAGCCCCTAAGTTCCTTAAATGTGTGGTGACTGCTAAACGATCCCCTTTAGTATATAGGCTGTCAGATCTGGACGGTAAGGATCTAGGGGAGTACCATATCAAGGACATCCTGAAGTATCAGGAGGAGCAGTCTCCAATACCTAACGTACCTACATAGCACTGTTTCTCTAGTTTATTAAACCAGTGCTATGTGATCATTATGTAAGACTATTTTAATCTTTTGTTTGTATTTCTATATGTGTACGTGACTTTAAATTCTCACGTTGTAGTTTCTTCTATGCACCGCACCGAGCGTTTTTCTCTCATTCGCTTCTCAGTACTCTACAATATCCTGAGAGCTTGGGTAGTGTTAGGGTATCGGCAGTGAGTAAAGGGAGCATTCGTTTTCTATGAAGGGCATTAGACTCTAGTTACTTAGCCTAACCGGTACACGAGTCAGTGTCTAGTTAGGTACATAGGAGGATCTTTCGTTGGTATTGTAATGGTCGTAGTCAGCTGGTGTTTGAAGGACCTAGCTGGTTGTCTTTGTTTATTAGTCAGTACTTTTCTGTTTTCTTTATTGTGTATTTCCAGCGTGTCATATCCGCAGGAAATACTATTAAAGGGGGGGTGGTTGTAGCATTTATTTTCTATAGATGCAGTATTCAGGATGTGAAAGCAGCCTTATCGAGTTATCTTTTTTTAATCGGTTGTCAGTAGTGACATTTCTGCTGTCAGAATGACAGGATGTCATAAGGATCAGTGACGAATCGTTTTTGCATTCAATGAAAGCAGGTTTTAGACGAAATTCGAGACGATTCCACGTGAGAGAGGGGATTAAGCCCTGATACAAAGTTCGAAGTTTTTTTTTACGATCGGCTAAGGACGAGGGAGATTGATATTACTCTGAGTGGCACGCCTCAATTTTTCTTTGGAGGTTGTTAGTTGCAACATGAGGACCTGTTAAGGAATTAGTCTGAGTTTACTTATTCTCCTCGGAAGGAGTTGGACTCTGTGTCAACCTACACCCGGGATACCGGTGAGTGTCATTTCTTGTTTGCAAAGCGGTTCGAATTTCGTTGGTCGCGATGTCAGTTATTTCATTTGTCGTTTACTTGTCATAACAGGGTTTTTTATTACGGGGAAAAGCGGCCCGTCCACGGTGTCCACGGTTAGCAAAACCACACCCAATGACACGTGGACTACATGAGCGAGGTGTTTTGAGAGGAACCAGCCGCCTCCACGTGGCATTCTCGTGCTGTGCTGCTCTCAACTTGACTCAAGGCCAGTAATTGTCACCCAATTATAAGTGTAGTTAGCTGCTTACCCGTTTTACCTGCTCACGCGGCAGTGGTCTATTGAGTGGTATTAGTACCTAAGCCCTGACTATACTTCTGTGTACCTGTGATATTTGTGTCTATCAGTGAATAAGCTCTCTGTGTGTCTCTGTGTATCTCTGTGTACTTAGTAAATATATGTGTGTACACCCTATTGGCTGTTTTCGTCAGAGCCCAGTCCTCCCTTGCGCACCCACTAGAAACTCTGTAACAAGGCGCCCTGGGAAAGAGTTCTCTGCATAGCTACCTCGCGCTAGTTGGTGAGTAACATCATTGTGTTATACAATGGTATGGAGAACAGTGGTCTTTTTACATGTCTTTCCAACCATAGTCAGGAAACCAGCGAAACAGATAATTTACAATTATTTCATTATAGTAAAAGAGCCAAAGGACAGCTTAATACTAACAAAATGTGTATTAACACCGCTGATATTAATCACTGCTTATCTAATACTAACAATGTTGCTATGCTTGGAGACGACCGTGATTGGTCTCACGCATGCCGCGAAGTACGTCCGATTTTTAAAATAAATATATTGGGTGTTAACGGTACTGCTTTAATCGACACGGGTGCTAAGCATTGCATTGCTGGTCATACGCTGTATGCCCTTCTTTTAAAATAAACCGGTCAAGTGCGAGTTGGACTCGCCCATGAAGGGTTTCGTAGCAGCAAGTAACATAATATCAAAGTTCTTATAGTTCGTTGTAACTTTGACTGACGTTTTAACACGTTCGCAGTGGTAATGATTTCACTAACCGGAAATTGCGGTTTATGACGTATTAAAAAAAAACTACCAGCTCTATCTCGTTCATACTAATTTTCGTTGGTAGTTTTTATAGCAATGTACATCATATATTTTTTTAAGATTTATCATTCTCTTAGTTTAGAAGTTAGAGGGGGGGGGACACACATTTTTCCACTTTGGAAGTGTCTCTTGCGCAAACTATTCACTTTTGAAAAAAATGATATTAGAAACCTCCATTGCATTTTTAAAGACCTATCTATAGATACCCCACGCGTATAGGGTTGATGAAAAAAAAAATTTAGAGTTTCAGTTCTGAGTATGGGGACCCCCAAAATTTACTGCTTTTTTTCTAGTTTTAGATAAGAACCTTAATGCGGTTCACAGAATACATCTAGCTACCAAGTTTCAATAGCATAGACCTTATAGTTTCGGAGAAAAGTGGCTGTGACACACGGACGGACAGACAGACGGACAGACAGACAGACATGACGAATCTATAAGGGTTCCGTTTTTGCCATTTGGCTACGAAACCCTAAAAAAGTCAACGCCTTGTTTCTTCGACACGCCAAATTAAGCTAGCTGATGGTCTTGTTCGGGATATGGATGTGCTTACGACTGAATTAGTTGTAACTTTAGAAAACAAAGTCATTATGACACAGTTTCTCATCTTCCCAAATTCCGACAACAATGAAACGCTTTTAGGTATCGATTTCATCACAGCAGCAGGCGTCGTCATCGACTTTCATAAAGAGGTATGGTATGTAAGTGAAAGTAACATTAAACATAAACTGTTTTTTGAACCAACCTCACAGCAAAATAGGTGTGCTTCGACGAATGTTCTACGAGATGACAAAGGCAGCCATTTCGAACCAGCTCAGCGTACTGCGCTCGCCGAAGTACTCAACGCACACTCCAAAATCTTCGAAACAGGAGGAAGTGCCACGCCGTATGCAGAACACTGTATAGATACAGGTAAGCACCAACCTATAGCAGTGCCACCATACAGGCTCATTCCAGCTAAAAGGGAGGGAAAATGCAACATCGTAGCAGACACGCTCAGCAGACCAATGTGTTCAAGCGATACTCGCGATGATTGTGATATTTGCTCCGTTATATGTGATCTTCCAGCACAGACACCTAGTCAGGTAAGACAACAGCAAATATCAGACCCCGAGCTGATGAAAATTATTAAGAAACTCGAAAGTAAGCATAAACTCGCCTGCCAGAGATGGCATGAACGTGGGTACCTCATGGACCAAGGTGTTTTGTACAGAAACAACCCGGATTCAAAGAGTCAATCCCCACAGTTGGTCATTCCGGCAAATCAAGTAGCAGGGGTTATAAAAGAACTGCACGATTCACCTTTAGCAAGCCACCCCGGAATTGGCCGAACTTACCAAAAGGTAGCACAATTATATTACTTTACAGGAATGCGGAGAATAATAACCGACTACGTCAGATCCTGCATTCACTGCCAAAGATATAGAGCATCCAACGCCAAACCACCTGGCCTTTTGCAAACGCCCCTTCTGAGCCAACGTAGCGAAGTGCCAGCCATAAATTTATTCGGGCCATTACCAGCAGAAGACCAGGGGGAGCGTTGGGTTTTTCTAAATAAAGAAAGGAATTTTATGAATTCACTTTCAGCAATCCGTAAGCGTGTTGAAAACAAGATAAGGCATACGCCGATCAACCTCGCCGTCAAGCAGATACATTCCAGGTAGGTGACTTAGTATTGCTTAAATCTCATGTCCTCAGCAACGCCTCCAAAAATATAACTTCAAAATTTGTCCCCAAACGTGACGGACCGTATAAGATAATAAACAAGGTTAGTCCAACCACATATATTTTGTCATACGTAGATCAGCCAAGTCAAGTTTTAGGCAAGTATCACGTACAAGAGCATCAGTTTATAAAAGCGATACCGATTACGCCCCACCTGACCCCGTTATTCCAAAGAGAAAACGTGGTCGTCCGAAAACTAAGGTGATAGAACAAGTCCAGGAGCGAGGACGCTCTCCTAAACTTGAGGGGGAGGATATAGTAAACCACGTTACAAGATCACCTGTAGTAAGCCTAAACCCCAGTACAAGGTTACCTCACTATACACTAAATAATTAATGATATACACCAATATATCATTAATTTGCATATTTTATTATTACTTATTCATTGATATTGCTATGTTAATCAGGATTAGGCACATTGGTCCTTGTAATTGTTATAAAGGTGCACTGGAAACTATTATATATTATGGACTTTAACGCATTTGGCTGAGAATAGGTGTGGTATAATACATAAAAATGCATAACAATCGAGACAAAAGTTTGAAGGTTGGGTTGTTTAATGCGGGTTCACTCGGTACGGGTCATGAGGAGTTCGTGGTGGCTATGGGGACCCTGGCTGTAGATATCATGGCGATAAATGAGTCCTGGATACATGAGGGCGAAGAAGAGCGCGCGCCGAGAGTGCCAGGCTACAGCCTCAGATACACGCCGCGCCCCCCACATATAGCTAGCAGGGGAGGGGGAGTTGGGTTTTACATACGACGTAGAATACATGCACGCATCGAACAACACCCGGTTTCTGCTAATGTAGAACAGACGTGGATGAGACTTAGCAGAAACTCGCAGTCAATCTTAATTGGGACTGCATACAGACCACCACACGATAATGTAAACAATTTCATAGATGCATTAACTGACTCGATTACCTCCTTCTCTAGGGCTGATAAGATTATACTCCTGGGCGACTTCAATGTTGACCAACTAGATCAGACGGAATACAAATGGAGGTTATTTAACTCCTTCCTAGTTAGCACTGGCTTGGTCAACTTCGTGAATGAACCCACCCACTTCACTGATCACAGTGCGAAGGCTATTGATCTGATCTGTACAGCTGCTGGGGCATATAATGTCTCAGTACTGCACATTCCGGAGCTGGGGCGGCATGCTATTGTCTCTGCAGTGATAGACTTTAAGGTGGAGAAGCCGAGAGCTGAGTGGGTTGTGTGCAGGGCTATGCAAGACATATTGCTTGATAAATTTGAGGAAGACCTTGATGCAATATGCTGGCGGACTGTCATGAGTTTGGGACATGTGGATTGCATGGTGCAGGCTTTCAATAATAACATAATTACATTATTTGATCTCCATGCACCAGTGAAACGAACTTTAATAAAAAATAACAGCTACCCATGGATCACTAGCACAGTAAGGGATATGATGCGTCTCCGAGACAAATATCGGAAGAGAGCAAAAGCAACTAAACATGAAGCACACATTAGTCTATATCATGACCTCAGGAGTACGGTGAGAACTGCGATAGAGAGTGAGAAACGTGCATACTTCAGCACACATATCAACAATAATATCCAACACCCAAAGCAGCTATGGAGTAAGCTTAAATCTACCATACTAACAAATAAGAAAAATAGTTATGAGTTGCCAGCCATCTGGGGAGGTCCAGATAACTTAAATCAGCACTTTCTGGACATACCGGGGAATGGGGAAGTAAGTATGTCTGATCTAACCTTCTTTGAATTTAATAGGTTCGGTCATGGTAGCTTTCAGATGCGAACAGTTGAGGAAGGTGAAGTTCTAAAAATAATAAGAAGTCTTAAATCAAATGCAATGGGAGACGATGAAATATCCTTGAATATGTTGAAAATGACTCTTCCCCAGACCCTCACTGTGATAACACACATTATAAATGCTTCAATCAGTACATCAAACTTTCCTAGATCTTGGAGGACTGCAAAGGTAAGACCAATACCTAAACTGCCAAATCCATCTGGCCCTAAGGACCTTCGACCGATCAGCTTGCTGCCATGCCTTTCAAAGGTTTTGGAAAGAGTTGTTAGCAATCAGCTGGTAGCATACCTGGAAAACTCTAATATTCTGCCGCTTATGCAGTCGGGTTTTAGAAGGAATCACAGTACGTCTACAGCCTTATTAGACGTAGTGGATAATGTGTTGCAGGCACGGGACCGGGGCATGAGCACAGTGCTCACCCTACTTGATTTCTCCCGTGCTTTCAACAGTATAAATGTTTCATTGCTTTTATCCAAGCTAGCTTATTGCGGTTGCAGTATTGATGTAGTCAAGTGGTTTGATAGTTACCTGAGCAATAGGTACCAATTTGTACAGGTAAAGGATAATGAAACAGGCTGTATGGTGGATTCTGCACATCGCCAGGTCACCAGGGGCGTTCCACAGGGCTCGATCCTTGGCCCGTTGCTCTACATTCTCTATAGTGCTGATGTTACCAATGGAATCACTAAATGCAGGTTCCATCTTTATGCTGATGATCTCCAGCTGTATCGATCTTTTCCTCCATCTGAGACCCTGAGATTTATAAATGACATAAATGAGGACTTAAGAAACATAGCGGAATGGTCAAAGCGCAATTGTCTGGTTTTGAATCCAGATAAGTCTAAATTTATGATCATGGGCACAAGAAAACAAATAGAAAATACAAGCCAGCATCCACTAAATATAAGTATAAATGGTTGTATTGTTAAACAGGTAGAGGAGGCACGAAATCTGGGGATAGTATTTGATCAGCAGTTGCTGTTCGAGACACATATACTACAAGCAGTCCGAAATTGTTTCTACAGGTTGAAAGTGATATATAGAATCCGCCCATACATCAGTGTCGGCATAAGAAAGCTACTATGCGAATCTCTCATACTTTCGAAGCTTAACTATGCCGATACTGTGTATGGAAACTGTCTGCTGAGTAGAACGGAGCGGGTCATTCAACGAGTGCAGAATGCTTGTGCACGGTTTTGTTTCAGAATTCCGCCACGAACCCATGTAACACCCTATCTGAACAGCGGCAACATGATGAAAATGGCTGAGCGCAGAGAGTTGCATTTCGCAACCTTGCTTTTTGGTGTAGTGTTGAAACAAAGGCCCAGGTACTTGTATGACAAGCTGTCCTGGTCGAGAAACTGCAACAGGTATGGCACAAGGGCATCAGCTTACCTTATGTTGATACCGAGCTATAAAACCTCATCGTATCGAAGAAGCTATACGGTCAGAGCGAGTCATATATGGAATGTCTTGCCGCCGCCAATCCGTGCTTTGAAAACAATAAGATCATTCAGAAACAAGTATCGACAACATCTCCTCTCTAAACAACTGAATGCATAAACATGCCTTATTAACTTACTCTGGAAATGCACGCTAGACACGGTAGTGGCACATTCTGGATCGTTGCTATTATAGGAAATCGGTGGGATTCGCTTTGCCCGGGTTGCCTGCAGCTTCTGTCTTGGGTCTGATAAATGTAATATTCTTATTTGTACGCGCCATAATGCTTGTCAAATCTCCTGGTAAATTATTGAATAATAATCACACAGACGCTTCTATTTATATGCATTTTTGAGTTGTGGTCACAGTAATACATGATTGCAGCACTCTTGTACACACACAGTGCATTTTTTAATTCACAATTTTAACTTATCAGAACAGAAACATTACTTAGAGCAATCGTCGGCCATTTTATTTTTGTGTTTACAATAATTTCATACATCACAGTCACAGTCAGTCAAGGACGCAGTTGTTTGTTTTTTAACCAGTTACCATAGTGTATAATGTGTGTAGTTTTAAAATAGTTTTGGCTTGGCTACATTAAGCTGATGCCATAGATTTAAAATGGAACGGGACGAAATGCGCTGACTGAGTGTAATAAAATGCACATTTTATTTTGCATTAAAATATTATAGAGAAATGGGTTAAGTTTTAATGGGAAATAATGATTTGTTTAATACCTTTTTATTTGTTTTTGGTTTTATTTAGTATTGTTTTCAGCACATGTTAGTTTTTTATTTTTTATTTTGTTATTATTTTTGTCTATTTTTTTTTTGCTTTTTATTTTGTTTTACCTCTAAGTGTTCCTGCGTTGGTGACGTCACTTACGGCGCCATCTGAAAACCAGCGCTGCGCATGCCTGCTCATTAATACTGAGTGGTGGGTGGGTATGTGCGGCATTTATGCTGAGATGGTGGCCATATTTGGGGGTTCGCACAATGTACATTTATCTTATTTTTTGTTTAGTTTAAGATCATTTTTTGTTTATATTCATTGTGCGTGTCCTAAATAAAATATTTTTCTTTCTTTCTTTCTTTCTTTCTCACAGGACAACTCGCGGTCGTCTCCCCACTCGTTATAAGACGGCGTGCTAGTTATCCCACTCGCACGCATAGTTGTTATATATGCCTGTCTCAATTGACCCAGCGACGCTCCCGCGTTATTGCAAAGTCCCGCCGCCATCTTTAGTCGTTCCTGAACCACGGATAGCATAACGCGCGCGCGCCGTTTCCCGACACCTACTATAAATTTGTGAGTTTGTATCCTATGTGAACAATTACAAGTTTCCCGAGAGCTTCTCTTGTTGTTTTTCTTCATGTGAGATCCCGTACCTCATAGTGACAATTTTTTTTTAGATTATTTTTTCATGTCGTATCAGTTTTTATTTGCAAAGGGAACTCTGCCTGCAACCACTGGCCATAATACGTGAACATAAATTTAAGTAAGCACTTAATAATTTATTAATAAATCTAAAAAGCGAAAGACAGTTAATTATATTCGCATAATGCCTATTTATTGCCCAGTGCTATGACCTCCAGCGTCCAGCAGATCGTGTGTAGGTATTAAGCATACTGGCTGCTCCGTTCGAGTGTTCACCGCCCACTTTTTGCCGTTTTTTTTTTCAATTTCAATTTACTTATTCATTTGCGAACATGGGTTCTTGGGATGGGATGGGAACTTGGGAAGAAACAAGGTCTTAAAAATATACAATACTAGCTGACCCGCGCAGCTCCGTTTGCGCCTCATAAGAGAGAGTATTACCTGTTCCCGTCGCATTTACTCCCGTCGCGTTGCGTTTACTCCCGTAGCGTCTCGTTGTTAATATTCAATACTACGTGAGAGAGAGAGAGAAAGGTTTCTCGTCGCGTGTATTCCCGGCGCATTATTTTTAAGAATAATTTCGTTTATGAAAGAGTTATCCCGTGGCATTATTTTGGAAAAAAATAATTGCCCTTAAAATGGTTATTGTGCAACAACCCAAAGATGCTATCGCGCAATTTTTTTAGAACTTTTTTAAAGAGAAACAATTTTGGCCGGATGATGATGACATTCAGATACTGTCAACTCACATTTTATTCCACATCATGGTGTATTGCGCGAAGACAGCACTGCTACCAAGTTGAGAGCGGTATTTAATGCCAGTAGTCGTACTACGACTGGTGTTTCTCTAAACGAGATTCAGATGGTGGGACCAACTATTCAAAATGATCTTATGTCGCTTCTCATTGGTTTCAGGCAGTATAAGTACGTCTTAACGGCCGACACGTTGAGAAGATGTACAGAACCGTAATTTTACATCCTGATGACCGATATTTACAAACCATATTATGGCGTTTTGATTCTATTGAACCCATTACACCTTATATTCTAAATACGGTCACATATGGAACTTCTAGTGCTTCCTTCCTTGCAACTAGATGCCCAAAAAAAAAGAAAGGGCTTGATTGCAAGGACTCAGAAATCGCAGAAATCATCATAAATGATTTTTATACCGATGACTTCCTGGGAGGCGGTTCCACTGTTCATGAAATCTTAGACATAAAGCAGAAGGTCACTAAGGAGTTAGCCAAGGCCTGTATGCCCTTGCGAAAGTGGAGATCAAACAGCTCTCAAGTCATGAGTAATCACGTATCATCGTCGCTTGACTTAAATATCGGTACCTCTGAACCTAGTAAAACTTTGGGCCTAGGTTGGATCGCTGAATTGGATCAATTACATTTCCCGATCGGTTGCTAAAGTAATGTTATCAATACCAAACGGAGTATCCTTTCAGTTATATCTCAAATATTCGACCCGTTAGGTTTACTGTCACCGTGCGTGATACGAATGAAGTTAATCTTACAGAGACTATGGTTAGAAAAATTATCATGGGACGATCAGATATCGTCTGACCTTTTTGAGTTTACCTGTATTGAATACAATTCGCATTCCACGTCATGTTATCTGTGACGCTCATAAATCTACTGAATTGCATGTTTTCACTGATGCTTCAGAGCGCGCTTACGGGGCTTGTGTTTATGTACGCAGCATCAGTCATACAGGGACTTGTTTAGTCAGGCTTTTACTTTCGAAGTGCCGCGTGGCTCCCGTGAAACCGACCACAGTCCCGAGGTTAGAATTATCTGGCGCCTTGGTCGGCGTACGTATTTTTGAAAAGGCTCTGAGTTCTCTTAGACTTAAAATAGATAACGTAACGTTCTGGACAGACTCAACCATCGTGCTCGGGTGGTTGAAGATGCTGCCAAGTAGGTTACAACCGTTTGTACGCAACCGAGTAGCAGAGATTCTGGAAAAGACTGGTAGTTATACTTGGAGACACATTTCCACTGATAGTAACCCCGCTGATTATCTAACTCGCGGCATTCAGTTTGATCAGATTCACGTTCTTGATATTTGGTGGTCAGGTCCCAGTTTTTTGAAACAAGATTCCTCTCGTTGGCCTATTCGTCACTGCAAAGAGGAGGAAACATTACCAGAAATGCGTCATGTTGCGTTACAAACAACTATTTCATCTGCTAATTTTACACAAAATTTAATAAATTTTGATCGTTTCTCCAACTTTACACGCTTAAAGCGATCTGGAGCCTATTTTCTAAGATTTATTAACAAATGCAAGAAAATTCCAGTAAGTGAGTCTTACTTAAGCAGTGATGAAATACAGAACGCGTTGAATTGGTTTAGTCCGTTAATCCACCCATGAAAATCCACCCCTTGGGTGGATTTCCGGAATTATACAGGGTGAATTTTTCAACAGGGATTGGATGGCCAAATCCGAAACTATAAGGAATAGTGAAAAATGCTCAAAAGAGTCACGAGCCCGATTTTGATGAAACTTAAAACCACATCATTAGATTTTTGAAAAACCAATAATGCTAGCTGGGAATCGAACCCATTGATTTTGGAAAAAAATACACACCCTATACTAGTACACCATTCGATAGCGTTGCTATTAAGAATCATATTCTGGGAAGTAATTACATACGGCAAACTAAGGGAAAGTGCTCATCTTTCGTATTTTTCGTACGCTATCTGATGAATTCTTCAAAATGTAGACCATTGTGTTCAATACATAGCTGGATTCGAGACCTCAACGATCATACTGCATTCAATATTATTGATTCCGTTTAGAATATTCTCCAAAGAATCATTCTGAGCATGATTTAAAACACGGAATAGTTACTAACTATTTTGGAAATTCGAACGAAATAAATTATGATACAAAATTTAGGTACAAGAAATAAGAATTCCATCAAAATTCTAAACTTTCCTTAAATTTGCCGTATATCATTACTTCGCAGAATTTGATCCTTATCAGCGGCACTATCATATGGTGTAATATAAAGGATGTGTTTTTTTTTTTCAAAATCAAAAGGTTCGATTCCCAGCTAGGATTATTGGTTTTTCAAAAATCTAATGATGACGTTTTAAGTTTTATCAAAATCGGGCTCGTGACTCCTTTGAGCATTTTTAGCTATTCCTTATAGTTTAGGATTTAGCCATCCAAGCCCTTTTCAAAAATTCACCCTGTATATTATTAATCAAAATAGTCCGATAATCCACCCACGAAAATCCACCCAAGGGGTGGATTTACGGAATTATATATTGTTAATCCAATTAGTCCGTTAATCCACACATGAAATGGGTGGATTTCGAAGATGGACAAAACACATGGAGATCAACAAAACAAATGAATCGAAAAAAAAACGACGGCAAAACAAATGAAGATCGTCAAAACAAATGACGGTCGAATAAACAAAAATAACGATCGAAAAACAAATGAAGATCGGCTAATAATCTAGCTGCGTTTGCCATTGAAAAAAATAGGTGCCAGCAATTCTCGATCTTATGAACATGCATAATATTTATTTAGTTTTTACATAGTCATGATCAGTGATGTCTGTTAACGCCTATAAGAACATTTTTAGAGAAGTGTCATTAAGGTCCTGATTTGCTTGCACCTATTTTTTTGAATGGCACACGCATCTAGGACATTTTGAGAAAAGAACATTCCGAGAAAAGGACATTTTGAGAAAAGAACATTTCGAGAAAAGGACATTTTGAGAAAAGAACATTTCGAGAAATGGACATTTCGAGAAAAGGACAATCTGCGAAAGGACATTATGAGAATGGACATTTCGAGAAAAGGACATTATGAGAAAGGACATTTCGAGAAAAGGACATTATGAGATGAGATGATCTAGATTACAAAAAATGGCTGCAAGTAATTTTTGACCCTCAAAAATCAACAAGACTGAAAGCTCAAAAGTCAGAACTCAGAACTCAAAACCCAAAACTCAAAGCTCATACGTCTTTTGTATTATTAAGTAGCATATTTTTTATCGGTTTTCATTTGTTTTTCGATCTTCATTTATTTTGATGATTTTCATTTGTTTTTCGATCGTCATTTGTTTATCTGACCGTCATTTATTTTGTCGATCTTCATTTGTTTATCCGACTGTCATTTGTTTTGACGATCTTCATTTGTTTTGCCGATCTTCGTTTATTTCTTTGATCGTCATTTGGTACCACAGCGGCCGCTACTACTCCCAGTAACGTACTGTTTGAGGTGGAGTTCGCTAACATCCGCGGACTCCATGCCAACCTCAACGTCGTCCATCACCATCTAGAGACGGCACGGCCAGCTGTGATGTTCCAAACGGAGACGCTGCCGATCAGTCGTACCTTAGTTACCCCGGCTATATCATCGAGGAACTATTTCGAGAAAAAGCCGGGGTGTGCGCGTTCGTTAGGGCGGATGTTTGCTGTCGCCGGCTGCGCTGCCTTGAGGACCCTTCCCTCTCCGTCCTTTGGCTGCACGTAGATCACGGCTCCATGAGTCAGATCTACGTGTGCGTCTATCGATCCCACACAGGGACAGATGAGATGATGAGGCTGTATCAGCACCTCAGCGAGGGGGCTGATGACGCGCAGGTACGGTTCCCGAACGCCGAGTTGGTCTTTCTGGGGGACTTCAATGGTCACCACATTGAGTGGTTGGGGTCCCTCAAGACAGATCCTGCGGGACGGGCCACCCACGCGTTCGCACTCTCCCATGGTCTGACCCAGGTGGTACGCGGGATTACGCGCATACCGGACAGGTCAGAGAGGACTTACTGCTGACGAGTAATCCAGCACAGTACAGTGTGACGGTTAGCGCCCCACTGGGTACATACGAACACTGTGTTGTGCGTGCCCGCCTGCAGGTACCGTCCCCTGCAAGGGCAGTAGAGGTGACGCGGCGACTGTGGCACTACTCGTCAGCAGACTGGGACGGACTACGAGAATACTTCGCAGCCGTCCCGTGGAGTCAGCGCTGCTTTGCAGGGAGGGCTTCATCGGAAAGCGCCTCTGCGGTTGCTGGTGAAATCACATTAGGTATGGAATACTACATTCCATACACTGATGTCGCCAGCATCCGCAAAGCCCGCCCCTGGTTCGGGCGTGAGTGTGCCGTAGCTGTTCAACAAAAACAGGCGGATTACCGCGCCTGGATCAGGGCTCGAGCTGTGCGCGACCCGAATGTGGCCCGCCTCAAGGCAGCGTACAACAGAGCCACTAGGTCCAGTAAGAGAGCCTTCAAGAGAGCGGACGCCCAGCGCGTCACGCGGCTTGGTCAGGAGCTCACGTCACATCCGACGGGCAGCCGTGGATACTGGCAACTGGCCAAAGCCGTGCAGGCTAACTTCTGCAAGCCCTCGCTGCCGCCGCTGCGCTATCCTGACGGATCACTGGCTCACAAGGCCCAAGAGAAAGCGGAAATGCTGGCCAAGCTCTTTGCGACTAATTCCCGGGTCGATGACTGTGGCAAGCAACCTCCCACTATCGCCAACTGTGGAACCACGATGCCGGAAATTGTAATCCGGCAGTGCGATGTGCGGGCGGTGCTACGGTCACTCGACACGCGGAAAGCCAGTGGTCCTGATGGCATTCCGGCCGTGGTGCTGAGGAATTGTGCAGCTGAATTGTCTCCAACGCTAACACGCCTGTATCGCCTTTCGTATTCGTCGGGAGAAGTGCCGGAGGCTTGGAAGGAGGCGAATGCCCAACCGATCCCCAAGAAAGAGGATCGGTCGGATCCAGCCAACTATCGCCCCATAGCCGTAACCACCGTCATCTGCAAGGTGTTCGAGCTAATCATCAACAAACAGCTCATGCGCTATCTGGAGGATCACTCGTTAATTAACGATCGCCAATATGGCTTTAGGCCGAAACGATCAACGGGTGACCTCCTAGCGTACATAACGCACACCTGGGGTGAGGCTATGGAGAGGCACGGCGAATCTCTGGCTATTGGCCTAGACATCGCAAAAGCCTTTGATAGGGTATGGCATGCGTCGCTTCTTTCCAAGCTGCCGTCATATGGTTTATCGCATCAGTTGTGCCGCTGGTTGGCCAGCTTCCTGAACGGGCGACGGATTCGGGTCCTCTGTGATGTCTTCCTGTTTTTTTCAGGTAAATGCCGGAGTCCCACAGGGATCGGTATTGTCCCCAACTCTCTTTCTTCTGCATATCAATGACATGCTGTCCCTTGGGTGCATTCATTGTTATGACTATGACAGTCTCTTCATGGGAGCTATTCTGGCCGTCCAGCGGCAGGGCGAGGCGACGTGGATGAGAAGAGACGACAACTCGTGGCGGATCTCGATCTGGACCTGGGCCGCATTGCCCAATGGGGTTCAGACAACCTGGTCGAGTTCAATGCCAGAAAAACACAGGCGTGTGCGTTTACAGCTAAGAAGTCCCCATTCCTACCCCTGCCCTCTCTTCAGAGCATTACAATTCCACTAAAGGACAACCTGGAGATCCTCGGTATAGACGTCCGGCGTGAGCTCAATCACAAAAACTAACGGGTGTTTTTTTTAGAGGTATAGAACTTTAAGTTGCCATAACTGTTTTAACTGGCGGTATTTTTGTCAGCTGTAAAGTCATTTGTGTTTAGTTTGGTTTGGCATTTCATCATGAATAGACTTACGCCTGAACAATGCTTCCAAATTGTGCAAATTTATTTTGAAAATCATGGTTCTGTCCGAAATACGTATCGTGATTTTCATAAGCGAATTTTGTTTAGCGGTGCAGCTCACTTTTGGTTGAATGGATACGTCAATAAACAGAACTGCCGTATTTGGGGTGATGATAATCCTCAAGTGTATGTTGAGACACCGTTACATCCAGAAAAACTGACTGTGTGGTGTGCTTTATGGGCTGGTGGAATAATCGGTCCGTACTTCTTTAGAAACGATGCTGACCAGAACGATGATTACTGACCTTTTCGTTCATCAATTGAACAACCATGATGTGCAGTAGTAGTGGTTTCAACAAGACGGCGCAACATGTCGCATAGCTCGTGCCACAATTGATTTATTGAAGGAAACGTTTGGTTACCGCATAGTTTCACGTTTTGGATCCGTGGATTGGCCTCCGGGGTCGTGCGATTTTACGCCACTTGACTATTTTCTGTGGAGATATGTGAAGTCGCTCATCTACGCCGATAAGCCCGAAACGATTGACCACTTGGAGGACAACATTCGGCGCGTTATTGTCGATATACGGCCACAAATGTTGGGAAAGTTATCGAAAATTGGACCTCTAGATTAGACTACGTCCGAGCCAGCCGTGGCGGTTATATGCCAGAAATCATATTTAAATTATAATGCCAGAAGATTTTCTTTCGAATAAAGTCATTTTCATATCAATAAAAACAATCACCTTCGTTTTATTTCATTTCAAAGTTCTATACCTCTAAAAAAAACACCCTTTACATAGAGAGCTGTATTGGTCTGGCCTCGCGGAAACTGGGAATCCTGAATAAGGTGAGACGGTATTTCACGCCACATCAGAGATGTTTACTGTACAAGACGCAGATTTCCCTGCGTCGAGTACTGTTCTCACCTTTGGGATGACTCCGCGAGGTACTTGTTAGACGCGCTTGACGCTATGCAGAGACGTGCTATCCGAATAATTGGTTGTCCTGAGGTGACGGGAGGCCTCGAACCTTTGTTGCAGCGAAGAACCATAGCGTCCTTGGCTGCCTTCTATCGAATGTATCACGGCGAATGTTCTGAAGAGCTCTTCAACCTGATCCCACCATCTCCTTTCCGATCCCGAACAACGCGTGCCGGGCAGAGATGCCACTCATACACAGTGGAGAGAATCTTCGCCAGAACCGAGCGTTTTAAAAGATCGTTCCTCTGTCGAACTATTAAAACATGGAACGACCTGCCCGCACACGTCTTTCCCTCATCTTACAATCCCGGGTTCTTCAAGAGGAGCGTGAAGAGGCACATCACAGGACCGCCAACTTGAGGACCACTGTAAGAAGTGGCCCCCAATCGCTAGATGCGCCACTGCTTTCTTACCATCAGGCTGGTGGTGACGTCAATTTGGCGAGCTGAATATAAAAAAAAAAAAAAAAAAAAAGCAATTGACATCGTAACTTAGTTCCTTCTTCAGGTAGTCCCAGCCTACGACGTTTGGACGAATCGAACTACTGTAGGCTTTGTCCTCCTAATACAGATGGTCCAATCAAGACCTGGTAACGTAATAACAATGTAAATTTCATCAGCTGAGCGTTCATGTGCATTGTAATGGCTCTTTTCAGTCCTGTCGAATGTAGTCTTCGTAGAGGCCATTCCCGTATTTTACAAAGACTTAGTGAATCTGTTTCCTGACAGAATGTAGTCAGCACTATATGTAGAATAAAGTTCACGCCTTCCATGATCAATATGCTGACAATCTTTGTCGTAAGGATTGAGCGTAGATGGTAACATGCGGTGTTATTTTATTGACCAGTGGAGAACAGCCAGAAAAAATGAAAGACCACGCTTCAGGTAAAGCGTGGTCTTTCATTTTTTCTGGCTAGCCATCTTAGATTTTTTTTCTTCTTTTCACAAATGTATTTTTGTCACACAAAATTTGAATAAATTACCAATTATACTTCCGTATAGCATATTAGGTTAATATTATACCAAAATAGCGCTTTTTATTTAACTTTATGACTTTGTAGTAAAATCATCACTTTAAAGTCTGAAGTAAAACCATAACATAAATGACAACGCTTTCACAAATTATGTGTCAAAATAAAAAGTAATTTAAGTATAAAATAAGAGTATTTAAGGAGTATTGATATCAACTAATAAAAATAAAATAAAATTGAATTGAACTCCGGAGAAAATCAGCCCGAAAATAATTTACAGTCCCTTTGTAGCTCATTATAGTATAAAATTCAATAAAATTCGAAACACGTCTTCCATCAATTATGTTAATAATGCTATATGCCAAATTTTAAGTAGATCGGACCAAGGAATCACGTTGTCCCATACAAACTTTACCCTCCTTTTTATAACTGTATTTTAGGAAAAATTGTAAACAAATATACTCAATTCAACATTAATCAATTAGAAGAATTTTTAGTTATTATTATTAGTCTTTGACATTATTCTTAATTTATTTTATTTTATTTTGAATGTTTACAATTTTTGACTCCTAGTGAAATAATGTAATATTAATCTTATTAACATTAACAACCTTATTAGCGGTGGTTAAAATCATCGCTGAATTTGTATGCCAAAAACTGGCAGAACATATGATACCATATATGTAATAACATCATGCATGTTTTTTATACCAAACTATGTTCAACAAATAAAGAATTATCTTATCTTATCTTATCTTATCTTATCTTTATATCCCTTGGGAGGTGGAATTTGCAAAAATGTTAAAATTACGCTTTTCATATTGTAACAAACTACGCTCATGCTTAGTTTCATCATCGTATCGTTAACCGCTTAAGCAATAATTGATAATAACTTTGGGTCTAGGGATCGAACCGCAAAATTAAGTTTGGTTTGAATTCTATATACTTTTCCGGGATAAAAAGTACCCAGTGTGGTGCCCAGGCTATCTATATCTATCTATACTTATAATAAAACTGTTGAGGGTCGAGAGTCTGTACATGGGAGATATTTTGAAAATTTTAATGGTAGGGCGTTCTCTAATCGATACTGAAGCCGAAAATGTAATTTAAAATTTTCATGTCTGTCTGTCTGTCTGTCTGTCTGTCTGTCTGTCTGTCTGTATCCCGAATAAGTATCACGCCGAAACTACTGAATCGATTTGAATGAAACTTGGCACAATCAGAGCTTATAATCCGAGAAAGGTTCTAGGATACTTTTGATCCCGATATTTTGCGTGGTTCCTTTGGGAGAGGGGATGAAAGACAAAACGGTTTTTCAGTTGTAACTTCTCAACGCGTGGTCCGATTTCAAATATTGTTTTAGTGTTGGAAAGGGAGTACTTGAAGTATCATTTCACACAAGTTTCGATATTGAAGATTTTGTAGTTCAGGAATTAGAGACATCTCAACTTTCGCAAAACCTAGATTTCAATGGTTCCTTTGAATATAAGGGTTATTCTAAACGGGCGTGTTGGCTTAATCATAAAAGAGCTTAATGATTAAGGCTATTGTAAAATAATTCAGTCCGCGCCGAAGGCGGGGACTGAATTGTATTAGAATAGATTTAATCTTTAAGCTCTTTTATGATTAAGCAAACAGGGCCGTTTCACACGCTGCTTGATGAGTCTGATGAAGAAGTACCTCTCCTTTTGCAAACCTTATGTGACGTAAACGAAGTTGCGAGGGTCAGCTAGTTAAAGAATAATTATACTAAGTTTTAACGTAATCGAATCGGTAGTTTTTGCGTGATGCCTGAACAAACAGACAGACAGACAGACAAAAATTTTTTAAATCACATTTTTGGGTTTGGTGTCGGTCTAGTAACACCCCCTTTTTTTTTTTTTTTGTTTAACGTGAGGGAAAATCCTCATGGATGTTATGCCGGAGGAGTCCGGCATAACATCCATGAGGACCGACTAAAAAAACCTCACGTCACGCCCAACAGTCTATGGTTGGGAGCCCCGGGTAAACCCTCGGAAGGATGTCCCAGGACTCCCAACAGACCCACGGCCGCTACTGCGGCCTCGCCCAGGGGGTGGTTCGGGTGATATCCCGCGTCTTTGGGGGGTTTCGGGTGTGATCCCGCTTCTAAGGGGGGGCGTGCGTGAATTGTCTCACTCACGTCACGCTGCCGTCATGGGCCTGCTTCTGTAAGGACGGTGAGCCGCCCTGTCACCGTCCTCAGGCCCCCGGTCATGGTGGCCGATAGTCCTCGGCGAAGACACGTTGGCGGCGCCCAGGCCGCCGACTGCGGAACTCGGGTGGGAGAGTTCTCTCCCGTACCCGTCCCGCCGCCTCCTTCACGAGCATGACCTGCTCGCAGAAGGAGGCGGCGCAGTCCCACTTACTCCCGCTGGAGAGCATGGCTCGCACCATGGTCTCGAGCGAGAGAGTGTCCACGTCCAGACCCACTACGAGGACCTGGCGCTGTTGCGCCCACGCCGTGCATAGTAACACCCCCTGCTATTTATTTTTTTGATATTTTTAATGTACAGAATTTTCTCTTCTACAGATTTATTATAAGTATAGATGAACATTTAAATTTAATGCATGCAGGTCCGCAGTTACTTTTGGCTTCTATTAGAGAGAGGTATTGGCCTTTAGGAGGTCGTAATTTAGCCAAAGCCTGTTTCCACCAGTGTGTTCGGTGCAGGCGCCTTAAGGGTCAAGTAGTTGCACCACTTATGGGAAATCTACCGCAACCCCGTGTCACACCGGGTGGCTTCTTCCGGGTGGTCCCTTTGATAACGTAGGTGTAGATTATGCAGGCCCTATGCTTGCTATCAGTAGACAGGGACGAGGATCTCGTACCGTTAAAGTTTATATTGCCATATTCATTTGCTTCGCTACTAAGGCTATTCACTTAGAATTGGTTGGTGATTTGACGAGTCAAAGCTATCTGTCAGCCTTGCGTCGTTTCATATCACGACGAGGCAAACCACAGAATATTTATTCAGACAATGGCACGGCCTTTGTTGGTGCTTACAACGACTTGTCCAAATTTTTGTCTTCTCATTGCAACTCTTTAGGTGAAAGTGTAGCCAATGAAGGGATACGCTTTCATTTTATTCCCGGATTTAGTCCACATATGGGTGGCCTTTGGGAGGCAGGCTTGAAATCAACTAAAGGGCATTTAGTAAGAGTGTTGGGTAATAGTCATCTTACTTATGAGGAACTGAATACCACTTAAGTTCAAATCGAAGCAATTTTGAACTCTCGACCACTCACTCCGATTTCAGCAGACCCAGAAGATTTAAAGCCCCTTACACCTGGACATTTTTTAATCGGGCGACCATTAAGTGCGCTACCCGATAGAACCTATCAAGATTGCTCCTTCAATCATTTGTCACGCTTTCAACGCATCCAGCAACTCCGAGAGCATTTTTGGAACCGATGGAGTAAAGAATATGTTGTTGAATTACAACAAAGGACCAAGTGGAGAGATAATAACAATCCCTTAAAGCTGGATTCTCTCGTTGTCTTAAAGGATGACAATCTGCCGCCCTTGAAGTGGCGTTTAGGACGCATTGTTGCCGTTCATCCAGGAGCAGATCATATCAATCGAGTAGCCGACATTAAAACGAGCACTGGCGTTGTGAGAAGATCCTTCAGTGAGATTTGCCCTCTGCCAGAAGTTTCTCCTTAGGGGTGAAAGGCAAGCTTTCACCGCCCGGGGGCATGTTCGCGAAACGCCTACGAGTTTTACCATAATAAGTCTAGGATTCGAAGGACATCGCGCGCAATTAGCTAGTAGTTAATTATAACCTTATACCTACACTTTTCCATTGTAAGTCAAAGGCACAGTACACGTCTTCATATCGTCTATTTGTCGTTTCAATTTAATACCTGCTGAAAACCCCAACAACTAGTTCACTAAGACGATGGCAATATACACAAAAAATTACACAAACTACATATATGGCGTTTGTGGTCACGTCAGTATTTAAGTAGGTATTGTAAAAGATATCGCATTGCGGTTCCTGTTCCGCAGCTTCGAGTCGGTGATGTAGTCACAGTGCGAGAGGACAACCTACCTGTTAGTAAATGGTTGTACGGTCGTGTAATTGCTACTCATCCTGGTCAGTATAATATTGTGAGAGTTGTTACGTGAAAGGTAAAAAATGGCACTATCAAACGACCTGCTAATAAATTATGTGTTCTACCAATCACTGAATGACATGAGTACCTATTTTATTATGAACGAACCATGCATATTATTGTTGAGTCTTGCTATGTTATTTTGTAGTTCAGTCTTGGAGTATTTTACTGCTCTTTACATAGGATTAGTGTATTACTATTATTACGTGTATTATTAGTATAGGTTTTGTATAAAATTTATAATGGACAAGGCTATACTTGTCCATGGGTGGCGGTATGTACAAGCAATTATAGTTTAGTTTAAATGTTTACCAATAAATGGCGTGCTAATGATGTCACACTAAATGCCGCTATCAAGATTCTCTGTTAATCATCAATATCAATACATATAATAAAATCGTAACAGGTCGCTGTCTGTACATTGAAGATAAATAAGAAAAAATATTATAGGGGGGCTTTATGAACGCAATAGAACCCAAAACAATGATTTTTAGAATTTTTGTCTGTTTGTCTGTATGTCTGTATGTCTGTATGTCTGTATATCTGTTTGTCTGTACGGTTGTGCACGCTAATCTCAGTAACCGCTCAACCGATTGCAATGCGGTTTTTTTTATTGTGTTGAGGTTTGCTCCAGTTAACATTTAGCGTTTGTTTTATGTAAATCGGTTTAGAAATAAAAGAGTTATAACACTTTTAAGAATCAGATATTTTGAAAATTTTAATTGTAGGGGTTTCTTTGAATGTGAGTGAACCTAAACTGGCGTGTTGGCTTAATCATAAAAGAGCTTAATGATTAAGACTATTTTTAAACAATTCAGTCCGCGCCGAAGGCGTGGGCTGAATTGTTTTAAAATAGACTTAATCATTAAGCTCTTTTATGATTAAGCAAACAGGGCAGTTTCAGATGCTGCTTGATGACTCTGATGAAGAAATACCTTTCCTTTCATACACCTTATGTGACGTAAACGAAGTTGCGGGCTCAGCTAGTATTATATAAGGTTGATGAGTTTATTAGAAAAGGTGATTTGATACCCAAATTTTGGTTTTATTTTAATAAGATTGTATGTATTGTGGCAAACAAACACTCGCAGTTAGACCCGGTTTAGACCTGTACAGGACCTATACAAAGATAACAGGATAGTTAACAACCACCAATGAGCAATCCTATTTTTATAATTATGTACTTATATATTTAGGCAATAAGGGCACCCAGTAGACGCTTGAAATACTCACAGAATATCGAGCAGTATATTTTCATAAATAATAACATTTAAGAAAATGGACATTTAAGGGGGGCTCCCATACAATAAAACGTGATTTATTGTCGGTTTTTGGTACGGAACCCTACGTGCGTGAGTCCATGGAATGCTGAGAATAAGGTCTCTTATGTGCCTTATTTTATATACATACACAGAGAAATAAAAGCTCATCTTTTGCGCTTTAATTTCCATTTTGAATGTATTTCAAGAAAGGTTCATAATAATCCACAGGGATTTGGACATTCTTCCGAGGGCTTACCCGGGGCTCCTAACCGTAGGCAGTAGGTAGGGAACGTGTGGTTTTAGGTGGTAAGAGTCCGGCATAGCATACATGATGAATTTTCCACAGGTAAACAAGAAGGTACTACCTATTATCTTTGGAGGAACCAATGCGTCCGTATCGCTGTGTAAATATTATTTACGTGTAGCGAGCTGTAGCGCGGCGCGAGCCGATGCGTGACTGTCACAATGTGTAATCAACTTGTGGCAAGTGGCAAATGAGTTGCTTGCGTTCCTGCAACAGAAGCTGGAAAGGAAGAACGAAGTGTCCACTGTCCAAATCTGTACATCCAACTTCACCGAGGACGATATAGCGTCGGCCAAGAGACTGCGGTTCAGTACACTCACCAAGCTGGACCAAATGGTGCCCCGGAGGTGTGACGGGACGAAGATGAGTGTCCAAGAATGATGTCTTGTACACTCATCTTCGTCCCGTCACGCTACTTAAGGAGACAGACCCGGACGACGTTCCTACATTTGTGGCAAGGTACTTGAACAAGCTCCCTCCTGTCACCTTTGATCGCGTGGACGTCACGTGCCTTTTGAAGGATAATATATCCCTAAAGGCAAGTCTAGCAGAAGTGCTGAATAGATTGGCTAAAACTGAAAATGTCGTCGAGGACCTGCGCCCGGAATTAATAAGTCACCGCAAGTGAGGAGGACAACGACCGTCAACATGCGTCTTGAGCCTGAACGTAATTCGAGCTTCGCGTCATCAGTTTTGATGTCGTCGCGGTCTAATGCAGAATTGGCGTAATTCGTTTCCAGTGCCCCCTGCAGTCCTGCCCCCGTACCGGCCGTTTCTACCAGCAATGCCGGCCGAGTCAAGAACTCATTTCCATCCGTGTTGACTGCAGCATCAGCCACGAGGAAAAGTATTGGCTGTGTTGCGAAAGGCACCGCCATCACCGCTTCTAGATTGGATCTACCAGTGGTGAAACAAGTAGAAAGTGACGGTTACGTGAGGGTGCAAAGCAAAAGGCGTCGTCGACAACCTGTCAAGAACCGCTGTGGCACAGCTCCTGCGGGGCCCACTACATCAATTCGTGCTGCACAGCCGAACACTCCGGTGTAAATCTCGCTCCTGCACTACAACACGTACTCGGCAATGTACGTCGCCGTTGAGCATTACCGAGTACGTGCGTCAGAAGATAAAGTACTTGCCGAGGGTGCAGCTATTGGAGTCGCGCCGCAACGTCATTTTTTTAGCGTTCGTGGTGCGAGTACCCAACTGTTACCTGCATCACGTCATTGAAGAGAACTTCTGGCCACAGGGAGTGGGGGGGAATGGTGGTTCGTCGGTTCCGCGGAACACGCGGTGCCACAAGGACGCACACAGACTTAGTGCACTACGTACCTTTACTAACATGATACCCACTAAGTTTTTATTTATTAACAAAGTTGTGAAGTTAAGTAATAAATTTGTGAATAAATAGGTTAAGGCATATATATCTATGGGTCATTGACACCTGAGAACACAGAGCAACGCGCTCCTTTACAGACAGTTCACGTTGCTCTATGCCTGAGAATAAAGATTTATTATTATTATAACTATTAGGTACTTTATACGTACGAAGGTACAAGGGTACACTAGTTAATGAAATAAAAATGCAACTATGTTTTTTATTAACCCCCATAAACACACACAGTACCAGGCCTGTATACGTTTTATCACACCGTAACGACTACATTGGGTAAAGAAACAGAAGATGATATGCCACAACGTTGAAGTTGGTCGCAAGGAGGTTTGCTGGATGTGGGCGAGGGGCGCGGCGCGGGCGCGGGTGCAGCCGTGGGTGGGCAGCTCGGCGCCGGGCGCGGGCGCTCAGCTTGGCAGGGACGCTCGCCGCCTTTAGGCGCAGGCGCCACTCTCTTGTCGGGGCATCCTGATAATTTCTTTTGAATATTTTTTAATGACAGCCAGGAGTCGTTCCTACCAGATGCCGTTGACATGACTAAATTGTTTTGACGGTTAGTATGAGGACATCCCTTGGGTTGTTTGCTTGCATCGTTTTGTGTATTCGGATAGTAGTCGGTGCGATCGAGGTATACATGCACGCTCACCCTTCTCGCGTCGGGCGGCAAGCACACATCTAGCCTACCCTCCGGCGTACGCGGGTGACCCCGCCGAGGTAAACATTCTCCGAGGACGATTCGACCTCGCCCCACCTCACGAAGGTGATCCCGAAACTGCAAAACATCATGTACTTTACCGGAAGTCGTACTCGGGACGACCGACGTGTGGAGACGGCGCGCACCGTCGTCCCCGGGGCGGCTCGGCACCGGTCGCGCTTGGAGGCGTTCGACTATAGTCAGAGGTCGACACCGTTTCGGAGCCCCGGCAAACGACGGTGGAGACTTGCACCATCCCGTATCACCTGCCCGCCTAGCCCCACCATCGGCACTTTCACACCGTTCACTACTAGCGTGGCACTCTCCCGACGCGCTCTGCACACTTTTGTGAATACGGGTACTTGTATTGTTGCGGTCGATTTCTATGAACACGCGGGGCTGATGCTTGCACGGATCGACATGATCGTCCCCTACGTGGCACGCACGGTTCGACTCCTCGAGAGTAACCATCTGCGGCGGGGGCGGTTCCCCAGTAACAGTGCAACGCTGCGTCGAGGCGCCCGTGCGCGAGATGGCGTACAGGCGACCGTCCGTGGCGCGCGCCATCTCCCGCTCGGCGCCAAGCACGTAGGGCGCAGACGGCGCACGGTCCGAAGGCGAGGCGCTGTCCGCAGCCGCCTCGCGCTCGTAGTCCAGTCGACGTGCGCGCCTCGCGAGCTCGTTCCTCCAGGCGGCGCAGTCTAGCCCTCCGGCGGCGGGTGCTCCATCGCCGGGGCCGGGCGCTCTGTGGTTCTAAAAAAAAAACCTTTTACACACTCCAATCGCAAGCGTTCGCAGGCATGCCTCATTAGATAAATCTCCTCAAAAGTAAAGGTGCGGTCACGATCGAAAAAGCGATAATCCTGACGTATTTTCGTCTTCAATCGAGTAAATAAAGAATGTCCTCGCAATGAGGAAGGGGTTCCAGGTGAGCGGTAAAGGACTCTAGAACGTTAGCATAGGATAAGGCGAGCTATACCTGCGGCGTGAGGTCCCCGCAGGTGAGCGTGCAGCGCGCGGGCGCGCAGGGCGGCGGGCGCGCGGGGCGCGGCGCGCAGCACGTGACGCGCACGCCGGGCGGCGGCGGCGGGGCGCGCGCGCGGCACGGCGGCGCGGGGCGCGGCGCGCACTCCGGGCACGGCGGCGGCGCGCCCCCGCCGCACGAGCCGCTCGCTCCCCCGCCCGCGGCGCCGCCGGGTGCGCCACTGGAGGCGCGCCCCGCCGCGCTCAGCACTCGCAGCGTGCGTAGCATGGCCGGGCCTGTGCGTGTGTGTGCCCCGCGAGTTGTGTCCCAAGCGAACGAACGCTTTCGCGATGGTCGATCATAGCCCTCGTGATTTGTCATTTGTTTTCATATTTTATTAATGTCGATGGCCGCATTGACTGAAAGCAGGTACACTCGTAAAGTCGCCCTCAAATGTAGCTGAACACATCCAAATTTCCATAACCGCTATACAACGTAGACGCCACCGTATAAAGCTAAAAACAATGTAACAATAATCTTAAATTCTTGCTGTAGAACACTCATCACAATAGTAGCTGAACAATGCTTAAAGTTGGTTTCTGCGGCCTAGTACTTTTAATCACCGATGAAAAAGACGGTTGTATAATTTAAAGAATATTTATTTAATTATTTATTTTACACACAATACACTATTATTACAGGATAAACCTAACGCAACAGTGTAGGTAGTACGCTTAAACTTTAATTTAGATAACACAGAATTCTTAATGCTACTGTAACAAAATTAGAAGCAGAACAGTGAAAAAGTCAATATTCTCGGCAACCAGATTTAATATCCGCAAAGTGCGTATCAGAGGAACTTTATCAAGCAAATTGGTTCTTGCTGTTGGAATCTCTTTTTTAGGATCAGCGCGTGGCGGTCGATAACATAATACAGCAATTTCGATTGATTTCTACAGAGGTCCGTGGTTTGGGCTGTGTTGGGGCTACGGTCGAGAGTGCGTGGAGTGTTATAAGAGAAATATCACTGTTGTATGATAAAATATTTTAATGATAGATGGACTAATGCTACTTAAATGTTAATGTTTAAATGTTAACTTAAATGTTGAAATAACTGTAAAATATGTAAATGTTAAATGTTGGAGTGTATCCCGATCGCGTCAGTACCGAAATGTTAGGCACTACCGAATTGGACTGTTGCTTAAAATACACTAAATTTCTAATTGTCTGTAATTGTCTATTGAGCATTTATTATTTAGTACCTAATGATTCGCGTGACCAAGTTTACCTCACATGTTCGATGTCAGCATTACACCGAACATCTTGCGCCGGGCGAAACGAGAGGAAACTGAGTTTTACAAAGACTTTGTTAGTAGTTATTTACTAAGCAATGTTGGGTTATAGTTACAGGGTAATAGGGTTTGATACTATATCTCAACAGTCATAAAATCGACAATTAAAACATCAACACCGTAAGACCAACGATTCAAAATCTCAACAATTCAGAATGTCAGCAGCTTAGTAGGTCAATAGTTCACAATATCAAAGTTAAAAATCTCAACATGAAAAAATTTGGTTCAAAAAAATCTATCAAACCCGGGGTTTGATACTATATCTAATCGACAATTAAAACATCAACACCGTAAGACCAACGATTCAAAATCTCAACACTTCAGAATGTCAGCAGCATAGTAGGTCAATAGTTCACAATATCAAAGTTAAAAATCTCAACATGAAAAAATTTGGTTGTTACTTAGTGGAAGTGATACAGATATACCTACATATGGTCACGCCTTTATCCTCGACAATTATTTGCCCACATTTCACCTTCTTAGAATTTATCCCACGTAATAGCTGGTGACCCGTAGAACCTTAGACTTGGCACGACTTTGTCTAGATCTCATTACTTTTTAGAGATAAACAAGCAGCTCCATCGAGACTTGGCTAGTTTTTTACGGAATGTTTTTGGTGGGATTTTACTTCTTTTTGTAGAAACGTGGGCATATTGATTTATTTAATTAGATTTTCTTATTTGACGCAGTTTTTTTTTTCTTTTTAGGAGTAGTTTTTTAAGTATTACAAATCTTTCTTTTCTTTTTTTCGGTTCTGATTCTTGTACAGTAGCAACAGTTTTTTGTATTGCCCATTCGCGTTCATGCATTATATTTTGACCAAATTTTGAGCGAAATTAATATTTTAGTGTACTTAATTTGTTAATTTAATTATCGAGTAGAATAAAGATAATCGTTCGACTATTTCTTCTTGTAAACTTGTAAGTATAAGTATAAAAGCCAGTCTAGTCTTATCTAGAGTTTTCCTTTAATTTTATTTATATGTGTATTAAAAGCAGAAGGGGCTGCATTCGCCCAGCAGTGGGACGATTTAGGCACTGCTTTAAGCTAGCTTAAATTAGAAGATGTGTCCCACTTTGCTGGATTTTTGCAATGACAGTCAATTTTTTTATGTACCAATAGTAGAAGGGTGCATTACCATATCTCCAATACAGCTGAGACCAGCTGAGGGTTCTTCATCAGATACTTCAGACCTTCGATTTTTGTCATTAAATAAAGCGGCCCACCAAGTGGAATGTTTATTGTAAAGACGGTATGTCGATATCTAAATTATACCGTTGGGCTCTTGTGTTTTCTAATCTTCAATTATCCTACTTTTTATAGTTTTTCCTTTGTGTGGTCATTAAACTCTAACTCTGTACCAAATTTCAGCTCTCTGAGTTTATGGGAAGTACTAGTTCTATTTTGATGATCATGAGTAAATGAGTGTCATAAATGCGAAACTTTGCTTTCGCTTACCTTCGGAACTAAATGACCTACAGACTTGAAATTTTGGATTTTAAGTATGTGATTATAGCTTACTGCATGACGAAAATTTCTGCGTTCTAGTCTTATCCAGAGGTTCTCAAATAGGGGCCTGAAAATGCGGCGAAATGGTTCCAGTAAAGGATGGTACAGCAGTGTTTGCTTCGCGTTTGCCTTGGCTTGGGGGCACTGCTGTCATTTAAATATACTTTTACCCTCATTTTCAAAATGAAAAACAATCCTTACGCGGTACTACCTACCTACACTATAAAATAACACTAACACTACCCACAACTTGTACTACTTACTTTTTACAATATTATGAATTTTTTTTATCTCCTATTCTTTCAGCTCAATATGACACATAAATGATTAATGTTTCCTGTACTATATTGATTCAAACCTAGGTACAAGTATTGTAATATCTAAACTACAGGTAATGCTAGATTTACTGACTGCTTATTTTATATATCGCTATCTGGCATATTAATAGATAACTAAACATGAATTTTATATACCTTTAGTAAAATATGTAGGTATATCTGTATCACTTCCACTAAGTAACAACCAAATTTTTTCATGTTGAGATTTTTAACTTTGATATTGTGAACTATTGACCTACTAAGCTGCTGACATTCTGAAGTGTTGAGATTTTGAATCGTTGGTCTTACGGTGTTGATGTTTTAATTGTCGATTTTATGACTGTTGAGATATAGTATCAAACCCCTAGAAAAGTTGTACACTTGGCTGCCAATTTTGAATTCTATGCGTTGTGTCTCACTACATGTCGACAACGAGTGTCAATCTCATACATTGAAAATTCTATTCTACTAACGTAAAAGCCATTTGTCTAAGGGGGGTAGTCTATATAAAGTCTTGAGGTCACGTACGCATAGACGTATAGAATTGCACCTATCGAAGTAATGAAACACAATATTGTATGTAAGTATAATTATATTGAATGCCTGTATTCCAGTCGCACCTGGAAGCCGTCGACATCTTTCATCATCAAGTCGAACTTGAGGCGCAGCGGGCGCGGCTCCGCTCGCAGCCGGTAGTGGCGCAGCACGCGCGACAACGCCGCCTTCAGCGACGTCAGCGCGAACTGGTAGCCTGCGCACAGATAGCTCCCAGTCACAAGTGTGTGAGTGTGTGTGTGTGTGTATGCGCCGTTACAGCCGGTAGCGGCGCAGCATGCGTGACAGCGCCGCCTTCACCTACGTCAGCGCGAACTGGTAGCCTGCGCACAGATAGCTCCCAGTCACAAGTGTGTGAGTGTGTGTGTGTGTGTGTGGTTGCGCCGTTACAGCCGGTAGCGGCGCAGCATGCGTGACAGCGCCGCCTTCACCTACGTCAGCGTGAACTGGTAGCCTGCGCACAGATTACAATTGTACCTGAAGCTACTCGAACTAATGTTCGAGAGCTTCAGGTACAGTTGTAATCTGTGCGCCCGTGTGTGAGGCCCGAGGATCTATGCTGTGCGGAAAATCCAAGGCAGTAAATTTTTTGAATCTAGTACTTAACTCAGTTTATTTTTTAACTAGCTATTGCCCGCGACTTCGTACGTGTGAAAATTATCCTATAATATACACGCAGATTTATATTGTTCTCTGCCGAGCCCCTAAAATATTTAGCGTAATAACAAGCCTGTGTGTAAAACATATCTCTTACTAAGATTCCTGCAATGTTTTTGTTAAATAATTCCACCAACTTACTTATTTGATTACTCTCTGCTTTGCCCCTAGGATAGGTAGCGTGATAATAAAATATAGCCTATTTGAAGATCGTGCCTCTAATCAACATTTGTGCAAAATTTGAATCAAATCTATTGAGTACTTTTCGATATCCTTCCCGACATAGCAAAGCAAACAGACAAAACAAATTCTAACTATATTTTCGGCTTTAGTATCTTACGTAGAACACCCAGCGAATGTTCTTTTTTAGTATTTCCAATGTACAGTTTTGACTTTTCTATCATTTTATAATATGTATATTTATACCTCATGTATAAGGGACTTGCACTGTGAGCGTCATCGGCCTTTAGTTCTACAATCACGAGCATAATGGTGATATAACCATAGATTTAGAATTGCTTGCAAATCTATGGATAAAACAATCACTTTCCCTTTTGAGCGAAGCACCTAAATTGCACGATGCCATGCTGCATATCTACCTAAAATGAGTAACTTTATCTGTGTATGCATACAAATTAAGAAGCCGTACTGAACGCCAGTTGCGTCCCCGCTACGAAGTCTATGTATGTATTCTGCCGGGTTATTATAAACCTGACATATTGTTTATGCAAGTAAATTAAGAAGCCGTAATTAACGCCAGTTGTGTACCAGCGATGAAGCTTCTGTATTCCGCCGGGTCATTACAACCTTATACATTATGGCGACGCGCAGTTCGCGTCTCTCGCAGTTCTTACATTTATATTAATTACTAGCTGACCTGACAGACGTTGTCCTGCCTTAACAATGAAAAATCGGTATTCCGACTTCTGAGTACCTGGTCCCCTGTTCCCGTTCCCTAATTCCTGTTCCCGGTTTCGGATTGAGTTCCCGGTCCCCTGTTCCCATTCCTGGTCTCAGATTCTGGGTTCTAGGTTCTAGGTTTACACGGGCTGGTTTCCGCAACTCGACGTCATTATACGCCTATTTTGCGTGAATGTTCGATTCTGATTAAAAAAATATATATTTGATTTGATTTAACAGATTCTGGGTTCCCGTTTCCGAGTTTGCAGTTCTCGGTTCCTCGTTTTCAGTTACCGGGTTCCAGTTCCCTGTCAGTCTTTCTGGTCCCGGTTCCCATTTCGAAGTTTCCAGTTCAAAGACCCGATCCAAAATCGCAGTGGACACCTTTCTTCTATCAGTTCAAGCGGGTTACAGTTATTTAAAATTTTCCACCCATTTTATTTAAACCTCTTCTTGACAATAACAAACACACAAAAAAGAATTAGCGAAATCGGTCTCGCCGTTCTGCAGTTATGCGCGTGCATGCACTTCGCAGATTCACTTTTATATAAATTTTAATTTGTTAATTTTGAGTATTTTAACTTGAGAGTAGCGAAAAATTCTAAATCTATGATTTTAACTGCCTTTTTGATAATATTTGCAGTACGCTATGGTTCTTCGCTGCGCCAACGGTGCGAGGCCTCCCGTCACCTCAGGACAACCAATTATTCGGATAGCACGTCTCTGCATAGCGTCAAGCGCGTCCAGCAAGTACCTCGCGGATTCATTCCAAAGGTGAGAAAAGTACTCAACGCAGAGACGAATCTGCGTCTTGTACAGTAAACATCTCTGATGTGTCGTGAAGTACCGCCTCACCTTATTTAGGACTCCAAGTTTCCGCGAGGCCAGCCCAATACAACTCACTATGTAGTATTTGTGGTTGAGCTCACGCCGGACTTATGTTAATTATTATTATGTTACTATGCTCTGAAGAGAGGGTAGGGGTAGGAATAAGGACTTCTTAGCTGTGAACGCACACGCCTGTGTTTTTCTGGCATTCATCTCGACCAGGTTGTCTGAACCACATTGGGCAATGTGACCCTGGTCCCGGTCGAGATCCGCCACGAGTTGCCGTCTCTTTTCCTCCACGTTACCACGCCCCTTCGCTGGACGGCCAGAATAGCTCCAATGCAGAGTACTATCATCCGCATAACAATGAATGCACCCAAGAGACAGCATGTCATTGATATGCAGAAGAAAGAGAGTTGGGGACAATACCGATCCCTGTGGTACTCCGGCATTTACCTGCAAAACCATCACAGAGAACCCGTATTATGAGTTAGCGAAATCGGTCCAGCCGTTCACGCGTGATGCTGTGACCAAGGAAAATGGGCTTCATTTTTATATATACAACATGAAATTTTGTATAGCGCAAACCTGAAAACACTTTGATCAGAATCAGTAACATTATCCAATGGACCCGGTTTCAACCTGTGTTAATTTTTTTCAAAACTTCACGAAAAAATTTAACGCATTGAACACTCTAATATCGTAAAGTGTATATCATAAAATATCATCACTACGCGTGATCAAAAGCGACCCGCCACCAGCCGATCCCGTGCCCTCGAACAACCACCTCCGGCCGCACCCCTGCGCTCGCGCCACCCGGGCTGGCCACCAGTCACTAGTCAGTGACCGATATCACGAGCGCGACGTCATACGTGTCGCCGTTTCGTATCCCGTGTCGCTGTGCAAAATACGCGATCGTGTGACATGACAACATGTCTTTTATTAAACTTTTTTATACTACAAAGGTGACAGAAAAGCTTACAGCATACTTGATCGCTTGGTTGGTAACCTTAGCCTATGGACGTTTGGAAAACCAGAGGCACGACACGATACCAATATCGAAAGGCAGAAGGAATTACCGCAGGTGACAAAGTGCCGCGGGTGAACTTTAGTGAGTGGTGGCTAAAAAAATAACCGTGTAAGTGTTTTGTGTACTTTTACGCGTAGAGGATTACGCAATACTGATAATGCAGCCTATTGGCGCCATACTAATCCTCATTTAGCCCGTCAGAACTCTCTCCGACACCGCTTGTCCATTAATGTGTGTGCAGGCATTATGAATAGTCACGTAATCGTATTGACTACTACTCGCAAATGTCAGTATGTACATACTTGCAGTTCTAGGGTTCCGTAATCAATAGGTAACAGCTAGAAAGAAAGATTTATTTATTCAGCCCTTAAACACATAGGTACCTACTTTCATAGGCTTTACAGCTTGACCCTTTTACTAAGACTCTGATGCTAGTGAACCTTAGCATCGGAGATGGTAAAAATGGGACCTTATTACTAAGACTCCACTGTCTCTCTGTCACCTAACTGTATCTCATTAACCATTATTATAGCTAGACAGTTGAAAATTTCACAGTTAGTGTATTTCTGTTGCCGCTATAATAATAAATACCTGCCAAATGCAAAACGGACTCACACACAGACGGTTCCGTACTAAAAAAGCAGCAGAAATCTCGTTTGTCGTATGGGAATCCCTTTTAATCACCCCCTTTTATCTGATTTTAGTATCTGTAACTAACTCTAACTATCGCGGTTCCGATAGAGTCTTGTTACGGACAGACAGACGGACAACGAAGTCTTATGAACAGGGTCCTGTTTTTACGCTTTGGGTACAGAACCCTAAAAAAACAGATCAAAATAACATTTTAGTGGGCTCCCATACAATAAACGTGATTTTTGCCGTATTTTGGTACAGAACCCTACATGCGCGAGTCTGACTCACGCTTGGCCGGTTTCTGTCTAAAACACAGTTCCATAATTACCACTTATGAAAATGGTTTGTTAATGTTATTATCAATACCACACGAATAGTGACTAACTGCCTTCCGTATAATACCTACACCTACGCTGTTCGCGGGAAAAATAGTGCAATTGTAAAGAAAGGCTTATAACTTGGTCAGTTTTCGTTAGTTTAATTAAATTATTTTTATAGTGTATTTTGAAGCGAAACTCTAGTTGGGGTGTCTGAGCTTTGCGCTATACAAAAGTTCACGTTGTATAGATAACTCCAACAAGTCTACCGCAAATCTTATTCTTCTGGAATTCTCAACAATCAATATTCATATACTTTATCAATTTCATATATAAATCGATGGTCCCTAGGTAAAGTATCGAAATTGAAAATTGGTACTTTACAGGAGAGCTGTTTGAAGTTAATTTTTTGCATAACTTTGTCATTAATGATTATTTTTTCATAAAAATTTGGATTTACAGTTTCGTTGAGTTCACAAACTATTCTATTGTACCAAAAATCAATAATTATAAACCATTTTCGAGAAAATTGAGTTACGATAGTATAACACGTAAATGAACTTGCTCTGTGAATCGAAACTGGCACTTTCAATAAATATTTAAATTCGTCATTCCACGTACAGTATCGAAATCGGCAGTTTCGATAAAAATGCTTTAAAAAAATACCACGTACATAATGGTAAGTGCCACTTTCGTTGTACCAGGAATATGACAACCCGTCATAAACAATCAAAACTGCCCGAATCGTTAAATTACGTGGGAAACAGTAAAATTATTTGTGTATTAAATTATTTATTTATTTATAATCGCAACGACACGACACGCATGCTCTGGCGGCGGGGCGACGCGACGGCGACGTTACGGCGTACACTCGCGGTAGTGGTAGTTCCGTCCTTGTCACACACTCGGTCATGCAGCGTAAACCCGCGAAATTTAAATTTTGTTGTTATAGGACGGATGGACTGATACGTTTCGATTAAATACGTCTCTAAAAAACGGAAAAGTAATGTTTTTTTTTTTTTTTGTTCACGTGTCAAAAAATGAATAGCATGAATTGTCCAAAACAGTAATAAAAAAAAATTGCCTTTTTGTAATTTCGATACTTTACGCAGGGACCATCGAAATATTAAAAAACCTTCACCGATTTCAGTTGACTTTTCAAATGACCCTCGTAGCTAACCTAACAACATCATTAAACGATCCTAAAAACTGGCCATATACGAGTCGGATTCGCACACTGAAGGTTCCGTACCAAATAACGGCAAAAAATTCGCGATTCTTGCATGGGCTTCCATGCAAGAATCGCGAATTTTTTATTCCCCCTTTTCTGATTTTAGTATTTGTTGTTCTCGCGGAAACAAAAATAAAGCATCTGTTCAATCAATCGTCAATCATCATCATTTTCGGCTCTTTAGCAATCACAGGTCCTGAGATATAGCCTTGTGACGGACAGACAGACAGACAGATGGACGGACGGATTAACAACAAAGTGATCCTATAAAGGTTCCGTATTTTCCGTTAAGGTACGGAACTTTATTAAATTGGTGAAAGTCGCTCTTCAGCGGCTTTTAGACTAAACCGGAAGCTCTCGAAAAACTACTAAAACTTTTCTAGTTACGTTGCTCTCGCCAAATGTCCGTAGTTTAGACACGTATGATTACAATACGGTACGAGTGTGCGCGCCTCACCTACGCAGTTCCGCGCGCCGTGGCTGAAGGCGAGGAAGGCGGCGGGCGCGGCGAGGCCCCCCTCCAGGAAGCGCTCGGGGCGAAACTGCTCCGCGTCGGGCCCCCAGTGGCGCGGGTTGCGGCCCACGGCCCAGATGTTCACCACCGCGCCGGTGCCGCGCACCAGCTTCACTCCTGATGCTGGAAATTGTAACGAGCGTGTGACTCACTTGGGAGCGAAAGCTACTACATACATACATATATTATGATCTCGCCTTTTATCTCACAGGGGTAGGCCGAGGCATATTATATGCCCACATTTCCTTTTAGAAGTATTTGTTGTTATAGCGGCAACAAAAACACATAATCTGTGAAAATTTCAACTCTCTAGCTATCACCGTTCATGAGATACAGCCTCCTGACGGACAGACAGACAGACAGACAGACAGACGGACAGCGAAGTCTCATGAATAGGGTCCCGTTCTTTACCCTTTGGGTACGGAACCCTAAAAATAACCATAACCTATTCCACCTACTCGTACTACCCAGTAGGTTATGGTTTTTTTCTACCGCTATAATCTACTGGGTATTATTATAATTATTAGGCTATACCAGTTCATTATATAGCACATTGTTAATAAATGAATGATTAAAAAATAAAGCCACGCACAGTTTTTTTTGCCTTAATTTATTTCCCCCCCCCCCCCCCCTCCAAGTTAAGCGGGTTAATATCGTTTCCACCCGTTCCCGTTTTAACCCAAAAACTTATCATTAATGACGAAAAAATAACCACGAAGGCTAAGGCCTTAGCCTTCTAACCTAACCTATCCGAGTCGGGGTGTTAACCATTCACTTATTATGGTTAATACCTCGTTACAACTGTAGGCTGTTAGATAGGATACGTGTGGTTTTAGGTCGGTAGGAGTCCTGCATAGCATCCATGTAGGATTTACTTCACGGTAAAAAAAAGTATTTTGTGTTTGAATATTTTAGGATTAAGATTTTTATTTTTTTTATTTAGTCATTTTTTTTTTGGGTTTCGGTTATTGGAACGTAAGGCATTTTAAATTATTTGTATTATACATACTTGGCCTTTTGAATATTGATATTTCGATTTCGGGTGTTTTTTGCTCATGCATTTTAAGGGTTACCTATCATAATAACTAAAGTTGTTTCAACTATTTTCAAAACAACTACGGTCAAAATAACTACTGATTAAAACACCTAACGATCGTTTCACCTATTTTTGTTATAACTACTGGTCGAAACAAATAATGGACATTCACCTACGATTAATTCAACTACAATTAACTGAGCTCAGAATGATTGAACTATGTATGAAATATATAATTATCAATTCGCCTACGAGTTTATTGTACGATTACGAGTCTCAGTAGGTACTCAGGGGTACTAATCATAATGACTGTTATTTTCCCGAAAAACATTATTCAGAATTTCAAATATCTGAAAATTCACTGTTTAAGTTTTTTTAATAAAGTACGGTCAAGTCTAACTAACGAAAATATTATTTCCAAGTGAGTGGAAGGCAAACTACAAAACAAAAAAAAATAACCACGAAGGCTAAGGCGGGAGTTCCGCTCCGCTTCGCTCCCGCCTTAGCCTTCTAACCTAACCTATCCGAGTCGAGGTGTGAACCATTATAAGTGAATGGTTAACACCCCGTGGTTATTTTTTTTGTTTTGTAGTTTGCCTTCCACTCACTTGGAAATAATATTTTCGGTAGTTAGACTTGACTATACTTTATTAAAAAAACGGGTGGAATCGGGAACATAAATAATCGTCTTTAATGATAAGTTTTCGGGTTAAAACAGGAATGGGTGGATACGACATTCACCCTTCGTACATTAGGTATTTCAAACGTAGTCAACATGTCCAATATCTTAAATGAACATTATATTAATCGTCCATTAGTTCAAATAATTATAGTTTATTCGAAATTATGTGAATTAACGAGTAGTCGAGTCGACCAATATGCGTAATGAACATAGGTGAATTAACCGTAGTTGTATTGAAAATAGTTGAAACAACTTTAGTTATTATGATAGGTAACCATTTTAAGTGCGCCTTCACACTAGCAGAGACTATGGCTTTCCACTTGCTACGATCCTGGCAAACAACTTTCGCTTCTTCAACTTTCATAAGTGTCTTCATACATGCTCTTCGGTTAAGGGTACTCTTGACCTGGCCTTTTCTCAGAAGATTATCGATTTTATCGACTTGAGTATGCCGAGGTCGACCCCTACCAGTTTGCCCAGTCACTCTCGCCTCATAAATCTGTTTCGTCAGCCTATTTCCATCCATTCTCTCCACATGTCCAAACCATCTGAGCATCCCTTTCTCTATCTTAGTCACTACATCTTCTGTCATGCCGCAATGTTCCCTTATCACACTATTATTTACTTTATCCATCAATGTCACTCCAGCTATACTTCGCAAACTTCTCATTTCCACTGCATTAATTTTACTTTCAAGCTTCTCCTGCCACACCCAACTTTCACTACCATGCATATGTGTAGGGACATGCACTTCTCTATGTACAGCCATCCTTGCCATTTTAGACACGTTCTGACTGTTCATAAAGGTGTGAATGGCTCCATTCACTTGATTTCCTGCCACAACTCTTCTTTCAATATCATTGTCACACTTTCCATCTCTTGCAAATTTTGAACCCAAATAAACAAACTCTTTCACCTGTTCCACGCTCTTTCCTTCGATCAATATCGAGCAATCAGTCATACATTGCTCTCTTTCAAAAACCATTACTTTTGTCTTGCTTACATTAACATTCATTCCTCTACTTTTAAGCGCATCGTTCATTATATTAACCATCAACTGCAACTCCTCCGCCGATGATGCCAGTATTACCTGATCATCAGCATAAAGGAGGCATTTGACGGTTAGCTCATTCATTTTTAGTCCATACGCACACTCTTACGTAGATCTTTCAAGCAACTGTCCATGTAAAGGTTGAACAGCCATGGTGACGCTACACAGCCTTGTCTCACACCTTTTTCGATGGGAAAAAAGTCTGTGCAAGCTCCATTTATCCTGACACAAGCACTGGAGCCCTCATATAGAGCAATTAAAATGCGAAATATAAATTTGCTAAAGATTCTTTCAGGAAATGAAACTATGCGATAAGTTTTTTGGGGAGTGAAAATTGACGAAATAAATTCTGCCAAACGGCAGGATCCCGGTTATTTTTTATGCTGAGTGGGAATTCAAATATCATGATATTCGTAGTCAGCATACTTAAAAACCCATAAAACGATACCCATCATGAAATTTCGTAATTACAGCGCGGCAGCCATATTGGATTTCAATATCATCATACAATTCGTATTCAGCATGCTAAAAACCCCTAAAACGATACCCATCATAAAATTATGTAAATAGGGCGCGGCGGCGGCCATGTTGGATTGCAAATTAACATGTATTTTCGTATGCATCGTTTTAATTATTATGTAATTAATGAAAGAAATCGATATAAAAAAAATAATAGCATAGGGTCCCGAGGCGCTAGTCTTCTTTTTTAAAAGTAAAGCCATCAATAGTGTTTTCTGGTCAGAATCTATTTTGTTAACGATGATACCAAAACGCCAACGAAATTGTGTGACGCTAGCGCGGCGTATGCGCCGCGTATAGGTCGCGTATATGTCGCGTCTACGCCGCGCCTACGTCTATCGAACGCCTACGCTAGTGTGAAGGCGCACTAAGTAAAGGCATTATGATTTCTGGTATTGTGACGGTATACCAATTTATTCATCTGTGTGCGGCTCATAGTCTATGGTAGGCGGTAAATGACTACGTGGCGCCATGTGCTGTACATGCCGGCGCCGTGCAACCAAGCATTAGTTTATGTTATTTCCGTCCTAGCAGGCATACATATTTCTTCTGTTATTCGCTGTGTTTGCAATAGGTCGACGTTCAGCTAATATTATGACAGCAAGGTTAATGCTTGTCATAGAACTGATTTTCAACGTCCACCACAAGATGAGACATCCGACGCCGCGAGACAGTTTGTAAGTTGATCAAACAAATTACAGCAAAATGAAAACAAATTACACCAAAAACACATCTCTTATCCTACCAATCTATGCTAATATTATAAAGAAGTAAAGTTTGTGTATGTATATTTGTTAAATTGTAAGGGGTAATCTCGGGATCTACTGAACCGATTTTGTAAATTCTTTCACCAATAGAAAGCTACGTTATTGTGGAGTGTCATAGGTTATATAGCATCACGCTACAACGAATAGGAGCGGAGCAGTAATAGTAAATGTTTCAAAAGCGGGGGAAAAGTTATTCCTTTTGAGAGCTTCGTTGCGTGTGCTGCGTAAATATTTATAGTTATGTAAAAAATATGTACTACAAAATTGTTTCTCTTAAAAATTTCTAAAAAAATTGCGCGATAGCATGTGTCTATCTTTGGGTTGGTGCACAATGACCATTTTAATGGCAATCAATTTTATTCTCCAGCAATGCCACGGGATACCTCTTTCATAAATGAAATTGTTCTTAAAAATAATGCGACTGGAATACACGCGACGAGAAACCTTTCTCTCTCTCTCTCACACGTAGTATTGAATATTAACGACAAGACGCTACGGGAATAAACGCAACGCGACGAAAGTAAATGCGACGGGAACAGGTAATACTCTCTCTTATGTGGCGCAAACGAAGTTGCGCGGGTCAGCTAGTAATATAATAAATGTGAAAGACCGTAAAAAAGATCGGATATTTCAATGTTCGTTACTAAATCACGCACAAAGAGCGCGACGGATCGAACTGAAATTATGTACAGGGACAGATCACAGTCCAGATCAACACTTATGCCAATTTACATGTCATGTGAAGCGGGAACGGGCACCGAACACAACACGGGCGTAGCCCTCGCGGATTCGCCCGCGCGGCGCGGCGGTTTCAACAATGAGTATGCCCATTCAACCTATTCATTTCATTACAAGATTCAATACAGAATTATAATTCTTTTCTTTATTTCTCGTACAGAACCAACGCATGCTTAGGCCTAGACTCACTCACACAACGCACCTAAGCTATATTCAGGAATAAAGAGACAAGGTCAACCGGTCCACCCGCAGATACTGGGCACAACCAACAATAATTTTAGCAAACAATCATATTCCAGATAATTAATACACCAACACTCAAAAACTGTATGCATTAAAATCATGAGGTTAACTGAAAAATGTTCTACTACTTCCCTACTAATATTATAAATGCGAAAGCAACTCCTTTGGCTGTCTGACTGTCCGTCCGTCTGTTTCGCTCTCACGCCCAAATGGCTGTAGCAACCGAGCTGAAATTTGGCATAGGGATAGTTCAAGGCCCTTGGAAGGACAAGGACTACCCTTTACCCGAATGCGCATAAAGAGGGTTATGATTCTACGGATCACGCGATAATGACCTCTACGCGGTCAAAGCCGCGGGGAACAGCTAGTTACTCATAAATTAAATTATAGTACTCACTATAGAATACACAGTGAAATATACATGCCATCCTCAACGTACACTCTTCTGTTCACATAAAAGGATTTTCTTGTATTTTACTTTAAAAGTGTATTTTGATTGAAGTGTATGAGTGTCATTACTGTCTGGCACGCGTTGTTCGGGATCAAAAAGGAGAGTGTGGAATCAGGTTGAAGAGCTCTTCAGAACACTTGGCGAGGCGGGATAGATTCGGTAAAATGCAGACAAGCACACTCATGGTTTTCCGTTCTAACAGTTTCAGGACAATGAATAATTCGGATAGCACGTCTCTTCATAGCGTCAAGCCTCGCGGAGTCACCCCAAGTGCGACTTACCGTGCCTCTCCATAGCCTCATTTAGACCTAAAGTCTAATTGACGATCATTAAAGCTAGTGATCCTCCAGATAGCGCATGAGCTGCTTGTTGATAATCAGCTCGAACACTTTGCAGATCATGGCGATAATACTACATAATATTATAGCCGGGGTAACACAGGTATAACTGACCGTCAGGGCGGCGTATTTGCTTCTCCGTCAGGAACATCACATCTGGCCGTGCCATCCATGGAAGACGGATGACAAGACGAAAGGGCTAGCTTCATCTTTGACCGTGCAGTTAGACGGAAGCCGACCCGCCGCGCCGGACGGAAATGTCCCTGAACATGCGTACACAAGCATGGTCCCTAATCCGCTCATCGTTCGGCACGACAAACCACGTCGAGATTACGCGCGGCCTGGTGGGGCAGCCCACCCGTCCGTCACACTAGACGCCACTATAGATGCCGACGTCATTTATACAACTCTCCGTCCAAGTTTCAAGTCTCTATGATTAGTGGTTTAGGCTGTGTTGATCCGTCAATCATTCAGGACAAAACATTTTATTTATATACGAGTAGATTAATTTTCATTATTCTTACCCATTTGAATTCCAATTCAGGAAATAATGAACTTACGCAAAATAATGTCGTTTTCAATTTTTCTCGTAATAATCGGTACAGGAGCGTACAGTCTTAGTGTTTCTTTGATTACAGCATCCAGATACTTGAGGCGAGGCAAATCTTCGGTGGTCATAGGGCGGTCCGAGGCCTCGAACACTTCTTGTAACCTGATAAGATATTTTTTAATTAAGATAGATATTTTATTACTATCTCGGCCCACGAGCAAAGTTATTTTTATTAAAATTTAAGAAAATAAAGACCACTGAACCTCGAACGGCTCTATACTTACTCCGTAAACACTTTGTCTTGTACCTCGGGATGGGTGGCTAACATGAGCGACACAAAGGACGAGGCGACTGCGGTCGTGTCGTTGCCGGCCATCATGATGACGATCAGCTCCTCGAACACTTCCACGTCGGTGTAGCCGTGCTCCCCTCCCGAAGATCTAATTAGAGATTCCAAAAATGTGTTCGGGCCTGCGCTAGTAGCATCTACGACAAAACATTCAATGTGTTAGAATGAGCAACTATCCAGTGTCACCGGCCGCGCGGCCGGCAGCGGTAGCCGTGCAACGTTTACTTATGTAGACAAGAGGCACTGGTACTGGTACTCACTGTCATTATTTGCATCTTCATCGCCATCCTTCTCACATATTTCTTTGCGTTTCAAATCGATTAACTGTAACAGAAAAAACCGGACAAGTGCGATTCGGACCGAGGCTTCTGTACATTTGTTCATCCAACCGCCCCTCCGTCTTTTTCCAATACCCCTTTATCTCGTGAATGCGTGAATATCGACTTAAAATTAACACCTAGTCGACTTTTTGTTTGATTTGATTTTTTGAAGCTTCAGGAGACCATAGACCTTATAATATACGGTATACTTATAAATTTTAACTACCTTCCCGCGTTTATGAGATAAAAGGTCTCGACAGACAGACGGATGGACAACGAAGTGATCCTATAAAGTTTCAGAAAAAGTTTAATGTGATGAAACCCTACTAACTTTTAATATTTCTCATCAAAAACATTAAATCTTACTAATATTATAAATGTGAAAGTTTGTGAGTGTGGATGTTTGTTACTCTTTCACGCTCAAACCGCTGAACGGATCGTGCTGAAATTTGGTGCAGAGATACATTATAGTCTGGAATAACACATAGGCTACTTTTTATCCCGGGAATAAGTTCCCACGGAACCAAATTTTTTGCGGACGGAGCTGCGGGCATCAGCTAGTATAATATATTATAATAAAATACATAATATAATATAATATTATAGTAGGTAAATACAAAGGTATAAATGAATTACGAGTACCTTGCTTAAAAATGTCCACATGTAATTCCTCATTTCTTCCAGTTTTTTATAAACGGGCAGATTGTGAAACACTACATCAGTGTGGAGCCACGGCGAGCAGAGGCGCTTGGCGGCATGCTGCAGGCCGGCGTCGAAGGCTCGCAGGAACGGGTGCTCCGTGCCCGCCTGCGCGTGCATCTCATATCCCAAGGTCGCCTCTGTAAATGTCTCTAGCTCAGCAAACAAACAAATATATATTTCCGTAATGATGACAGCAAAGACTAGACAGGACTTATCCACCGCCCTCCCCCATTAGCACAGATTGTGCTAATGCACCTGACTGTCACTGTGTACCTCTACTTTCGACTAGCTAATTCACATACCTATAACTCGCTTTATCGTTATCAATTGTTTGCTAGTAATGACATGTGTTAGAAAATGATACTACCTACCAAGGAGAATAGATGGCGCTCATCCCAACATAGTCAACAGCACTATGGGGTGCTGGGTAGGACAACCTCCACGTGGTGCATCCTGGTAACGTGGACGACGAGGTGGGCTTCGCGCGAGGCGCACGTCCTCGCCCACGGCCAATAGTTCACCAAGGAGAGGGGGCCTTTATGGTGAAATTTAAAGGAATATTCACAAGTTCTCATTTTGACTTCTGCAAACGATATAAATTTTTAAATTTTCGTAATTTTTTTTGTTGATTTTCAAATTGACAGTGCCGATCGGTTCTGTTACCTATCGAAATTGTGCCTAAACCTTTCCGTTCCAGAACGACTATAAATTCAACCAGTATAGTGTAATTGAATGATATTGTCTAACCAGCAGCTTCTGGGGTAGAATGTATAAATTGGCGGGTAAGATTATTGTAAGGTCTCTTTGTTCAAGATCTATAGATCATTTTAGTTCATTTTTTGCCGATAGATGGAGTTGTACCATTTTCTAGATCACGGTATGGTTTCGTTACCAATACTATGTTGTAAGTTCATTTATTTTATTAAAAAAAAAATTGTCTCCCCGGCTCGCTCATGGCTGCCGCAAATCAGCCACAGCAGCGGCCGGGCGCAAAGAAGAGGAAGCGCCGTGGACGACGCGGCCGCAAACCTACCAAGGAGCCAGAAGTGGCTCCCCCTGCCGCCGCCAAGCCTGTGCCACTCGAGGCCGCCACCCCCGCAAGGGGGAAGGCGGTGCGCGTGGCCCAGCCCCAGCCCACCGGACCTCCACAGACCATCGTGGCCACCGTCATCGGCACCCTACAACAGGTGCTGTTGGCGCTCGAAGAGGGGAGGGACCCCATCCCTCTCATCACCAGGTGCATGTTGGAGCTCTGCAACTCGCTTGCATGAGCCCAACATGCGCCCACCCCGGTCTGCCCACGTCTCTCACTACTCCACGTCGAGTAGTTAAGACAGTGGGCAGGCCCACCAGGACCTGACCGCTCCCCGTCGCTGGCTGATGGGCGCTCACTGGCGTATATCCCAGTGAGCTCGAGCCGTGCGACGGGTTGTAGCCCGCCGGATCGGAGACGTCGCGGTGGCCGCCGGCCGCCCGGCGTGCGGGCGTGGCCGCGCCGCAGCGACGCCCATCCAATACGGACCTTCACGCCCTTCGGCCGCCATCGCAACCATGTTTCGCAACCAGTTGCAAATTGTGGAATTTTCCTCCTTTGTTGGCAACCAGTTGTGAATGAAGAATATTTTGTCATAATATGCAACCAGTTGCAAATATGTAATCCATTTTCCACCATGTCAACTAAGTTTCACAACCAGTTACTAAACATATTTTTATTTTCTGGCTACGCAACCAAGAAGTTAAAATAAATAAATTTTAATATTTATATTTTATAATTAACTAGCTGACCCGCGCAACTTCGTTTGCGTGATAAATGAAGAACCGCTGCACCGATTTTGTGCAAACTTTACATAAGCCATCTACTAAATAGTCCGAACAAAGCCTAAGCATTTGGTTTGGATAGGTGAGCCCGTTCTTGAGTTATAAAATTACAATGAAAAGTGGCATTGATTTTTATATATATAGATTTAAAGATTTAATATTTTTGGTAAATAAATTAGATAAGGTATAAAAACTTTTTTGAACCTTATCGGTCTCGCCTACATGTACTGGCATACTTAAATCAAACATTGAAAAAAACCATAAGTGATTATTTCTGTCATTTCATATTAATATAAATTTAATATCTTTAGCAGCTTATAGCAATAATAATAGAATAGAACATTTGTTATTACGATACGAATTAGAGCATAGGTTATCGGTCAAGTGCATTACGTGTTCTAGGATTTATTGATTCATTATTCAAGTGCATGCGATGTCGACCTCAAATATTTATCCCAGCACATCGAAAATTGAATTTGTATCTACAAGGAGAGGAGGGGTATGTGCACTCTATGAAGGGTACCGCTATCACCGGAAAAAGCAGTATACTCGTGAAAATGGTGGTTCGTTTTTTAAATGTCATGGAAAGAAAGGATGTAAAGGCAATTTAACTTTGAACGCTCGTAATGAGGTGATAAAGATAACAAAGACTCATGATAGTGATTGTGTACCTGACTGGACAAGAAATTTAATATTACAGAGATTTGATCGCCTGAAACAAACAAGCAGTTGCAATTTTCAGTCAGTGAAGAAACAATATGAAGAGGTAATTGAGGAACTTAAGACGGAAGGTATAGATTTAGTCAATAATGTACCCACTTTTGAAAGCGTTAAATCGGAACTATACAATGAGCGAAATAAGGTACTAGGTGTTTCCAAATCACGATTTGCTAATGCTCACGATGTTGTTGTGCCTTCTATATTTCAAGATTTTCTACTTTGCGATTATGTAGATGACAATAAACACATCATTGTTTTCTGCACTAATGAAAATAGAAAAAAAATTGAAGAGTACGATCACTTTTTTGCAGATGGTACATTTCGTAGTTGTCCGAAAGGCTTTACCCAACTTTATTCGATACATGGCTTTAACAAATACAATAATAGGACAGTTCCTTTGATATTCGCTCTTCTTCCTGATAAAAAAACACAAACGTATGAAATATTGCTTAACATTATTAAATCAACTATTCATTGGAATCCAAAAAAGATAACGCTTGATTTTGAAATTGCCGCTATAAATGCATTTCAAAATGTATTTTCAGAAATTATTTTTAAAGGTTGTTATTATCATTTCAACCGTTGTTTGTGGAGAAAGGCAAAAGCTTTAAATATTAAACTGAGAACAGAAAAACGACATGTTGCAAGATGTGTCGGGCTAGCTCGCCAACCTTATGAATATATTGAAAATGGCTACCGATACGTCATGAAAAAAACTCCTAAAAGTAATATAATACAAAATTTTAATAAGTATTTCAAAAGGCAATGGATGAAAAAAAAAGACATGTTAATATCTTGCTCTTGTGCCGAAGAAAACACTAGAACTAATAATAACATAGAAGGGTGGCATTCCAAAATAATTCCAAAATAATAATTCGCTATATTGGACGAAGATATCCTACATTGCCCCAGTTGTTGAAGGTCTTGCAAACGCAGAGTACTGCATATGAATTGAAAAATACAAGAAAGAAGAGTAATGAATATCGGTTGATTGACCAGGAAATTAGTTTAGCAGTAAAAGATTTAAAAGAAAATATTATTACAGTGGGCCATTGCTTGGAGATAATCAGCCCTTTTTCTATAACGTTTTAAAAATAGCGTACATGTTATGTCGTACAGTAGAACCAATATGAGTTTAAGTTATGAAAGGTTTATGTTTGGGGACAAGTTATAAATCCTGTAGTAAAGTTGTGACAATAGATTATTACAGACACGTACAGTAGTACCACGTTTATAAGTTACACCGATGTACCTGCGCAGAAGTCTCATATTCGAAACGCGCGAAAAAATCTTAACCAATCACAACGCTCCGAATAGACGCGTTACGTTTCACCGATCTTCATTTGTTTTGTTGATCTTCATTTGTTTAACCGATCTTCATTTGTTTTATCGATCTTCATTTGTTTCACCGATCTTCATTTGTTTTACCGATCTTCATTTGTTTCACCGATCTTCATTTGTTTCACCGATCTTCATTTGTTTTACCGATCTTCATTTGTTTCACCGGTCTTCATTTGTTTTGTTGATCTTCATTTGTTTTACCGATCTTCATTTGTTTTGTTGATCTTCATTTGTTTTGTTGATCTTCATTTGTTTTACCGATCTTCATTTGTTTTACCGATCTTCATTTGTTTTACCGATCTTCATTTGTTTCACCGATCTTCATTTGTTTTGTTGATCTTCATTTGTTTCGCCGATCTTCATTTGTTTTACCGATCTTCATTTGTTTCACCGGTCTTCATTTGTTTTGTTGATCTTCATTTGTTTCACCGATCTTCATTTGTTTTACCGATCTTCATTTGTTTAACCGATCTTCATTTGTTTTGTCGATCTTCATTTGTTGCAATTTCTACATTTTCCATGTGGTAGTCATTTTGCGTTTTGCACATTTTGCTCCGGAGGGGACGACACTACCGGTAGTGTGGCTTGGTAGTGTAGTGGGTAAAAAGGGCTGCTAGTGCAGAATTATTCCCTACGACACTACCGGTAGAGTATTTGGTAGTGCGGTATCTTAAAGTAGTGTCGATGGGAACGGAGATGTAAGACCTTTTAGAAATTACCCGCGACACTACTAGCTGGTAGTGTAGAAGGGAAAGAAATTTCCCCACGACACTACCGGTAGTGTGGCTTGGTAGTGTGGTGGGTAAGAAGGGGAAAAATTCCACCTTTGCAACTGGTTGCGAAACATGGTTGCGATGGCGGCCGAAGGGCCTTCACGGACGCCCAGCGTCCCACCCAGCGACCCGCGCTGATGCCACTGAAAGGGCCGAAGAGCCTGGTACAGTTACCCCGGGACCCCACAAGGTCCGCGTGGAAGACCTCGGATGATAAAATTGTCTTTAGCTGAAAGACCAAAATACAGTGGTTTTTATTTTAATCCTACTAGTATTTACCAGCAGTTCAAATAGTTACGCTCGTCGTAAACATTGGTCCTTGCGGAACCGGATCAGCATAAAGTCCATTTTTGAATGTTCAACGGTCTAGGCAGATCGTACTCCTAGTACTGCAGTGGTTCGCTGCAACAAAGTACCAGGACAGCAACGCCACCTTGCGTGTTGGAGTATCAACACGGTGTTGCAGGTAATCACCTACAGAGGGCGCCACCAGTAGCAGCAAACATTGGAAGCGACTTAAGTTGGAACATTACCTAAGGAAACATCCCGGAACTGGAGAGGTGACTTTGACCCAGTTTGTCGTATAGAGGGCGCCGCCAGTAAGATTACAAAAACTTTATTAAAGTGAAGTGCAATCGTGAGTACAATTATTTTATCATATTCAAGCAACTTTTATCAAAGTGAATTAACTTTATTAAGGTAATTAAAAACTTAGAAAATTTGCGAAGATTTTATTGAAGAACATCATTTCAAAAGACTTTGATATTTTGTAGTGTTTAATTTTAAGAACTTAGAATTTGTGCATGTTAGTTAAGGACTTAGTACGATTTATAAAAAACGGGGGAACGAAATTTTAGTCATTTATCTTCAAAGTATTTTTTTTATTTAAAGTAGCTGTTGTTTATAGTAACATTGTTAGCTGAAATGGAAGGCTTACTTACAGTGTTAACAGAGCTTCAAGGCGTAATTAAAAGAGGGTTAGATAATTTTAAGAAAAGTCCTAAGGACAGGTTGACTAAAGATTATATTGAAACACGTCAAGAATTATTAGAAAATGATTTTACTTTATTTAAAGTTAAGTACACAACTATTTATGAACAATATGCATTAGAAGATAAAGCGAATGTTACAAAGTTAAATAATTTGTATGACGTGACACAGGATACCTATATCACTTACAAATGTTTGATTAAATCAAATCTTAATCAATTTAGTTCTTCAAAAGAATCGTCCAAAGATAATAGTGGTGCATCTAAGTCCTATGATTTAGTTAAATTGCCTAAAATTTCTATTCCAAAATTCAGTGGCAAATACTCCGAATGGACGACTTTTCGTGACTTGTTCGAATCTCTTGTGCATAGCGATCAGAGTTTAGATAACGTGCAAAAAATGTACTATTTAAATTTCAATTTCAATTTCATTTATTGCGATATATGGGTAGTTACAATGATATTACAATTTATGATTTTGGTACACCATATTTCAGCCAGATTGGCATGCAATCATATCATATGACATTAACAACGAAATCAAGAATACATTGTATGTTATTAAGTAGCAATTACCTTTAACATTAGATGAGATGTACAAAATATGACAACATTCCACATTATATATTAGGTATCATGTCAATGTTTAAGAATCTTAATAATCATTTTCATGCAACATATTTAGTCAATTTATAATATATTTATATCTAATGGATTATAATGTCAACGCCAAGATAGAAATTTATTTAAACTCTAATAATTTGTCGTTTAAATAATCGTTTATGGTGTAGTAACATTTACTTAGCAAAATAATCTTAATTTCCTTTTTAAATGTATGCAGCTCTGCTATTTCCATAATTCTTTTTGGCAATTTATTGTAAATTCGCGGTGCCATACATACAAAACTACTATTCATTAAAGCGGTCTTGTTTTTAGGTATGCTTAAAATTAAATGTTTTCTCTTACTGTTTAATTTTTTTAAAAGATGCATATTTTTTCGAACAAATTGCAGAACTTCCAGAATGTAAATACACGGTAATGTCAATACCTTTAACTGAGAGAAGTAAGGTTTACAGCTGTCTGTTGGTTTTAAGTGGCATATAGACCTTATACATCTCTTTTGTGCTACGAATGCTGTTTCGTTATCAGTTGAATTGCCCCAGAACATGATGCCCTATCTCAAGAGAGGTGCAACATAACCGTGATATGCTGTCAGGACGGCAGTTTGGTTAGCTGATTTTCTTAGCATGTAGAGTGCATATGAAAATGAGTACATTTTAGTGCATAATAATTCTATATGGTTTTTCCAACGCAAATTATTATCAATATTAAGTCCCAAAAACTTTGTTGTGTCTTCTACCTCTGTAATTTTTTTATTAAAATAATTAATGTCCATATTCGAGATTTTGTTCATTTTATTCCTAAATGTCATAAGATTCGTTTTGTCAATATTAATATTTAAATTGTTTAATGTAAGCCAATATATGGTTTTATGTAATGTTACATTTACTTCTTGCTGCAACTGCACCTTATTAACCCCAGTGAAAACGATTGTACTGTCATCAGCAAAAAATACTGTGTCAGACTGAGTTACTTTCGGCGGGTCATTTATATATATATGATGAATAGGAGTGGACCAAGCACACTCCCTTAAAGACTCATCTCATCGGAGAAGCGGAGCAATTGGTGAGACTGAGACAGAGGCTAATTATGTTCAGTGCTGGTCTAAATTGGAAAAAAGATACAATAACAAAAAATACCTTGTTAATACTATTATGAAACGTCTGTTTAGTCAAAAGCGTATGCACACTGAGTCAGCAAATTCCTTGAAGGAAATGTTAGATACGACAACTGACTGTCTCAGTGCATTTAGTAATTTAGGCGTAGATGTGTCCACTTGGGATATCATTATCATACATATTGTTACCTTTAAACTCGATTCAGAAACGCGGAAACAGTGGGAATTACATGTTAGTAATCAGGAGTCGGATGGATTGCCTACGTTTAAACAATTCTCCACTTTCATAGAAGGTCGGTTTCGTGCTTTTCAGAACATAGAGTCAAAACGGGTTTTGGCTCATCAGGTCAACAGTTCACATGTTCCAAAGGCATTGATAGCCACTAGTTCAAGCAGCATTCGTTGCGAATACTGTTCGGAAGGTCACAAATTATGTTTCTGCAAATCATTTGCCAAGCAATCGGTAAATAACAGGCGCGATTTTGTGGCAAAACACCGTATTTGCTACAATTGTTTAGGCGGTCATCACACCGTAGCCAACTGTCAAAAGCAAACCTTTTGTAAAGTGTGCCGTAAACGTCACTACTCATTATTGCATTTGGGTGAGTCTGTCTCTGTGAGTCCAGGAAACAGCGCCGAAGCTAAACAGCCTGTTGATGACACTAGTGCTTCAACTAGTACATCGCAGGTGGTCGCATGTTTCTCAAAAACTAACCGTATGCCTAGGCAGGTTTTACTAGCTACAGCACTAGTGAAAGCCGAGTCCAAATCAGGCAGCTATCAGGTAGTGAGAGCTTTAATTGATCAAGGCTCTCAGGCGTGTTTTATAACTGAGGCCACTGTTCAATATTTACGATTGCCAAAGATACCGGTACAAGGAATCATATCAGGTTTAGGTAAGAACACGTCCAGTACAGAGTGGATTTAAAGATTCAGTCCAGAGTAGATCACACTTTTGAACTTAACTTAAACGCGTACGTTCTTAATAAAATTACCTCTATCTTACCTGACCAGTGCGTTAATAGGAGTACGCTAGAGTGGGCTAATTTGAGAACCCTAAATCTAGCTGATCCCCAATTCGATAAACCCAATCGAATCGACGTTCTACTAGGGGCTGACGTTTATAGCTGCATCCTGAAGGAGTCCATAAAAAAGAATCCATCCCGTACGTTAGTAGCGCAGAGCACAGCATTAGGTTGGATCCTATCTGGTGCAGTGAATATGGCAGCTAGTTCAAAGGACACTAAACTAAATATTTCAGTAATGCATGCACAGTTCAAGGAAGATGAATTACTCAAGAAATTTTGGGAAATTGAGGAACAGCCAAGCAATGTAAAAAAGCTACTCAGCCCTGAGGAACAGCGGTGTGAGGAAGTTTATAAGGTCACTACTAAAAGGAAAGAAAATGGAAAATATGTAGCACACTTACCTTTCAAGAGCGAAGACCCCCAGTGTCAAGGAGGTAACTCTCGCGCCATTTCTGAAAGCAGATTTAGAGCATTAGAAAGAAGATTATTAAGAAAAATAGATCTAAAGGAAAAATATACAAATGTAATGAACGAATACTTACAACTGGGTCATATGAAGCCTGTAAAGAAAAATGATAAAAAGAAAGATATAGCGGTGTACTTACCTCACCATGCCGTAGTTAGGGACGACAAAACTACGACCAAGGTATTTAATGCATCTGAAAGAAACGCCAAAGGAATTTCGTTAAATGACACTCTAATGATAGGACCGACGCTGCAAACGGATTTAAGACATACCGTCTCACGACGGAGAGTGCATCCCATCGGATTAGTAGCAGACATTATTAAAATGTACAGGCAGGTATGTATAGCTGATGAATACACAATGTTTCATAGAGTACTTTGGCGCGATGATCCTGCAAAGGAGATACAGGATTATGAGTTGACCACGGTGACCTTTGGAACAGCATTAGCGCCATATCAAGCTGTGAGAACTCTACATCAGGTTGCATACGATGAAGGCAAACCATACCCACTGGCAGCAGACAAGGTCTTGAATAGCTTCTACATGGACGATTTGATGACTGGATGTTCTAATGTAGAAGAGGGAATAGAAATATTTAAACAAATTACAGAATTATTACGTAAAGGAGGCTTTGAGTTACAGAAGTGGAATAGTAACAATCCAGAAATATTAGATGTTATTAATTCAAGTTCAAGTTCAACTATGGAAAAGGAAAGTCAATCGAAATTAGTACAACCACCCATAGAAGAATACAAGGAAAAGGACAAAGGGAAAATTAGGACAACGAAGGACAATAAGGAAAATAGAGCAACATTTGTAGGACAAGAGGATGGAGAAGGAATAGACATTAAAACAGATAGCACAATGAAAATTCTAGGTCTTACCTGGAACCGCAACCATTTCAATACACATTGAACCTTCCACCTATGAAAACGGCACCTGTAACAAAAAGAGTTATAATATCAGACATTGCACGCTTGTTTGACCCACTGGGATGGTTAGCGCCCAGTGTGGTGACAGCAAAAATATTTATACAAAAGTTATGGCTCGCCGGAGTAGGTTGGGACGAGCAGTTAACAAACGAATTAGTAACAGAATGGGTTACTTACCGTGAAGAGCGTCTGGCGATGATCTTGAGCTTCATGGGTTTTGCGATGCCTCGAAAGCAGCATATTCCGCCGTCGTTTACTTGCGGAAAATAGACGTCGCAGGTAATGTCACTGTATCGTTGGTAGTCGCTAGATCCCGTGTAGCTCCAATAAAACAAATCAGCATACCTCGATTGGAGTTATCTGGTGCGGTATTACTGTCGAGACTCCTAATAGAAACCGGAGAAGTCCTAAATATCGCCAAGGATAAAATGAAAGCATGGACAGATTCAACGGTGGTGCTAGCCTGGCTCAGTACTCATCCGAGTAAATGGAAAACATTTATAGCTAACCGTACCTCGGGGATTCTCTCCGAGATGGAGTCCTCTCAATGGTATCATGTATCAACCACACAAAACCCTGCAGATTGCGCATCTAGGGGTGTATTTCCCAGCGTGTTAATAAAAACGTCGTTGTGGTTTACTGGACCACAATTTTTAAAAGAACAAAAAATATTTACAAAAGGCTAAAAGATTTACAAATTAATTTAGAACAGTCAATCAAATCACATGTAGCTACTTTACCAGATACTTATGACATTTTTGAGAATTTTCGACTTTAAAACGGCTGTTAAGAGTTATAGCATATTGTCGAAGATTTTTAAAATTAGACACAAAGAAGGAACTATATTTACAAAACAAGGAATTAGAAGAGGCATTAGAATGTTGCATAAAAACTACTCAAGGGCAAATATTTATAGACGAAATAACTCAATTAGAAAAAGGCGGTTGCATTAGCCCAAAAACAAGTAAAATAAAATCATTATGTCCCTACCTTGATGAAAAAGGTTTTTTTTTTTTTTTATACTACTTAGGTGGCAGACAAGCTTACGGCCCACCGGAAGGTTGGTAACCGTAGCCTATAGACGTTTGCAACACCAGAGGCGCTACACACGCGCTGCCGACCCGGGCGCAGGTTGTGACGACCCACAGTTGAAATTTTTCAAGCCGCCCATAAGGCCTTCAACTTGGCTTAACGACTGTCATTTTACTGACAACCGGGACCAACGGCTTATCGTGCCTTCCGAAGCACGGAAACGCTCGTAAATAAATGTCACAAAGTGGTCCACGTGGTGGTCACCCATCCATATCCGGCCATAGTTAATGTTGCTTACTGCAGTGATCGTTTACAGAACACTGCGGGGCCACGAGCGCTTCAAAAAGGTATTATGAGAGTTCAAGGCAGACTGGAAAAGGCTCCATTGGATGAGCAGACAAAGTACCTTCTCGTTACAGATGCTCACCATAAAACGTTGCACGGAGGTCCGCAACTAATGATAAATTATTTAAGAACAGCCTACTGGATCATCGGTATGAGAAACATGGTAAAGCGATGCGTTCGGCAGTGCATTATATGTATGTGCTAGACAACGGGCTAATATAAAGATCCCGATAATGGGCTTGCTTCCATCAATCAGATGTTCCCCAGCTAGGCCATTCCTGCATAGCGGAGTCGACTATGCAGGCCCTGTTAGCATAAGAATGACAAAAGGTCGTGGACACAAGTCCCACAAGGGGTACATATGCATATTTGTGTGTATGTCCACTCGCGCAATACACCTGGAAGTGGTGAGCGATATGAGCTCGCAAGCGTTCTTGCCGCTTTCAGGAGATTTGTGTCAAAACGAGGTAACTGTAGCAAATTGTTTAGCGACAATGGCACCACATTTGTAGGTGCCGCTCGAGAACTGAAAGAAATAGTTAAAGTCCAACCATCCATTGTTGAACATTTAGAGGCAAACGGCACGGAATGGCACTTTATTTGTCCTCACGCCCCAAATTTTGGTGGTTTGTGGGAAGCAGGCGTGAAATCGACCATATTCCACCTGAGGCGGGTAATAGGAGAGTCTACTCTTACGTACGAGGAACTCAGTACCTTTTTGGCCCAAGTGGAGGCCTGTTTAAACTCACGCCCAATAAGTACCATCAATTTAGACGACCCTAGTGAGCCAATGCCCTTGACTCCAGGTCATTTTTTGATTGGAGAGCCCATTCTTACTGTACCTGATTGCAATCATGAAAGTTCCACTATAAGTTCGTTAACTCGATGGCAATTTATTCAGCGTATGCTCCAATCTTTTTGGAAAAGATGGTCTCAGGAGTATCTAATGAATTTGATGAATCGATACAAATGGTCATCGAAAACTCCCGAGCCAAAGATCGGCGACATAGTTCTAACTAAAGAAGACGATTTGCCGCCAAGTCGTTGGTTATTAGGACGAATTTTGGAAAAACATCCAGGTCATGATAGTGTTACCCGAGTGGTCACTTTGCGCACAAAGTCATCCACAATTAAAAGGCCAATCAATAAACTATGTATTTTACCGGTAGAAGGTCAATAGATATATTACAATCTCGTTTTTACAAGCATCGTTTCATATTTACCTTGTTATGTTTAGTTTTAAGTATATACTTCTTGTTAATCAATTTATTTACTGTTCATCAACTTTTACATTTATATACAACACTTTTACATTAAGTTGCATGTTATTGTTTACTTAAGTTATTATTCTGAGTTGAATCTCGATTATGGAAGTTGGAAATTGTTAAGTCTATATCCTTGTTTACAATATTTTTTTAAATGAGATCAACACTAAGCTATCCTATTCACATAATTTACGTTATTGTTTTGAAGGACATTCTGGCACTAAATGTCCTTAGTGGGCGGTGTGTTCAATATGTATAGATCATTTTAGTTCATTTTTTGCCGATAGATGGAGTTGTACCATTTTCTAGATCACGGTATGGTTTCGTTACCAATACTATATTGTAAGTTCATTTTTTTTTATTAAAATTGTCTTTAGCTGAGAGATCAAAATACAGTGGTTTTATTTTCATCCTTCTAGTATTTACCAGCAGTTCAAATAGTTACGCTCGTCGTAAACACTCTTCATTCTGAACGCTTAGATAGGCTGTAACGCTGATCCAATAAATGCAGATGTGAAAGTTATATTTGCAAGTTTTGTTCCCCTATTACCCGTGGTCCCACCGGAACGTCCCACTGGTGGGTCCACGGGGAATTTTTTTCCCCGTAGTCCCACCGCTCTGAAGAAAATTCAAATTTATTCAATCGGCGAATTCCAGTGGTACCACGGGTAATCGAATTCGGTAGACCCACTGAACTAGAGATGTGCCTAAAAGTGAAGGAGAATCAAGTTAACTTAAAAAAATAAACGAATGAAATGAAATAATTTAATCATGTACCTAGGTCACAAAATGACACTTATGACCGTTAAAATTATTTATCAACATGAAATAAAACAACAAACAAAAAAATTACGTTTTAAATAGAAACCTAAATTCTTTTAACTTCAATGAAACTTCTAATCCTGTGGATTTGTGATTAAATCATCGTAACTTTTCTAATACTAAGCCAACCGTAGCACCACCCGCCACTAACTCCATTTGTATTTGTCTTATCCAATCATCATTTTCTACTGCAACTCTTGACCTTGTTTTGATTGTTGTATTATTTTTAAAATTTGTCAATATCTTTATTTCATTTAATAATCGTAGTATGTTAGTATTTTTTTTATTTAATTTCTTATTTATTTTGCTGTGCCAAGATTCACATACATTATTTGTGCGATGTCTTTTTCCGAAAACACTAAGAAATTTACATACACCCCTTGATAGCCATTGTTTCTTAACATAACGTAAAAATTTATTAATTTTATCACCATTTGTGCTACTAACTATATTCTTGCTGTATATACTCCCAGCCGCTTAAAAGATATTCATGGGGTAGCAGAGGTAGTGCCGAACACAATCCGATCAATCTGTTTTCAGATTTTGTTTTTCTGACTCCAAATATACTTTTGCCATTTCTCCACATTGCACGGGACCAGTGGTAATAACAACCAATGACATCTATATCAGCAAACACATCTAAAATGGCATTCAACGCAGCAAGCTCATAATCACAATGGTAAATTTGAGGTTTCCAATCCGGAAATTGACTTTTTATTAACCTAAACAATATATTGTAAGTTTCATTGGTTTTATTACTGAATAAAGCATACAGTAACGGATTTACATGTGTGGTAATATTTGTACTACCAAAGTCACCATGCATGATAAACACCTGAGCAAATGGATATGGAGTGCATTTAAAAGTCGAGTCACCAAAAACTTCCTTAATATCATTAATAAAGGCTCTGTCTTCTTCCATACAAAAAACTAGAATTTTGGTATGCCCATCATAGTAATCTGCTACTACATATTGCGAGTGCTGCATTGGTACCTGAACTTCGTCGAAATTTTTAAAATAAAGTTTAGTTACTCCTACAGCTTTGTTGCGCGAGTCGTATAAACTATGCTTTGCATCTTCAAATTTTGGTAAAGGTGTAACTAAGTTGTATCCTTTCTGTTGCCAGTTATTTAAAGCCTCATCATATAATTGCGGTATTGGAATGTCCATTCTTTGTGCATCATTTCTCAGTTCATTCATGACAATACTCATTTCATTTTGACGCAAGTTTTCAACACACGTGTGAGTACGTTGTGTTACTATCTGCATTTTCTGTAAAAAGAATTTAAAGTGTAGTCAATAAGTGCCGATGGTAAAAATACTGATTGCTAAAATGAAAAAAAAATATCAATAAAAATAAAGCAAATAGGCGACCCCAAGAAGTGAGAACTTTGGCATTATCTATCTTCTATCTATACATATAATAAAATGATAGAAAAGTCAAAACTGTACATTGGAAATATTAAAAAAAAATACTCGCTAGGTGTTCTATGTAAGATACCGAACCCAAAAATCTAGTTAGAAATTTTTTTGTCTGTTTGTCTGTTTGGAATTATTTGTTATTATTTGAAATTATTGTTAGTTATCATGAATGAACTGAAGGATCTCGAAAAATACTCGATAGATTTGGTTCAAATTTTGCACAAATATTACTTAGGAGTGGGGTCTTCAAATAGGCTATATATTATTACGCTACATATCCTAGGGGCTAAGCAGAGAGCAAACAAATATGTAAGCTGGTGGATTGATATAACTAAAACGTAGCAGGAATATTAGTAAGAGATAGGTTTTACACACAGGCTACATATTATTACGCTACTTAGCCTAGAGGCTTGGCAGTTTTACACACAGGCTACATATTATTACGCTACTTAGCCTAGAGGCTTGGCACAATAGAATTCAAATTCAAACCAAATTGGCATTATAACATAATTTTCACGCGTACGAAGTCGCGGGCAACAGCTAGTATATAATAAGAATCAATTTATGTCATAAATAGATAACTTACATCATTTATAGTAATTGAACCGCTACATTTCTCACTGCGTTTCTTACTGCATGTCCAAATACATGTAGGTGTTTTTTTATATTCTTTGTGTTTATAATATTGTTTACCGTTATATAGCATTACGAAACCATTTTTTCTTTTAATGATATTAATTTCGTCACCCATATTATTTCTTTTAAAATATCTACACCAAATTAAAAGATGAAAACAAAATTAGAAAAGAACCTACGAGTCAAAGTGACACAGAGGAAAAAAACAACAGGAAAATGCAAAGAGGTAAGTATGTTAATAATAAACTCTTTGCGGCACATCTCTACAGCAGTGGGACTATGGGTAATTATTTTTCCCCATAGTACCACCACAAGGCAGTGGGACTACGGGGAAAAAAAATTCCCCGTGGACCCACCAGTGGGACGTTCCGGTGGGACCACGGGTAATAGGGGGGTTTTGTTTTATTTCTGAAGTGTACCTATTTAACACCATGTTAAAATACGATAAACCATGTACACCATGTTAAAATACGATAAACCATGTACACCATGTTAAAATACGATAAACCATATATGTACCAAATACAAAGAGAAAAGTTGTACAGCAGATGCAGTGCGAATAGTGCGATCCCAATACTTAAAGTCAAATACGTATTTTGCGAACTCCTAGCAGCCATCGTTGGTCCCTCTTAAGATCAATCTCAAACTTTTCATGGCGGGTAAACGTCGCGCTATCGCAAGCTTCTCTGTAACCGGCACTAGGTCTGGATCGGTACTTGTACAGTTGACACAGCTCATTACTATTTGTTGTCAAATTGCCTTCAAATAAGTAAGTGAACATGTTACCAGCAATGGAATCCATGGTGTAAGCGGTGTAGTAACCCCACAGCGGTGCGCCGGGGTGGCAATCTCCCGCCTCCCCCGCCACGCGCGCCAGGCGCCGCACCAGCACGTCGCTCTGCTTGTTGAATATCGACAGGAAGTGCCTCATGTTCTTGGAGGCGAAAGTCGGCGCCAGCACCCTCCGCCGTCGCTTCCAGATCGACACTGCAATGAATAACGTCACAGTACTGTACTGCTAGTACTGCTAGTACACACATTATTTGGACATTGAACACCTATTTATCCCCGAAGGGATAGCCAGAGGCAAATTAAAATAGCCACATTTCACCTTTAGCACTACTATACATAATAGCTGGTGAAACGAATAGCCGTGTTGAAATGGACAGGCGCAGGTCATGACTGCCTACTGTTAAAATTTTTGAAGCCGCAAAAAAGACCTTGAACTTGGCTTAACGATTACCATTTTACTGGCAACCGGGACGTCTGGAAGCACCGGAAAAGAAGCGTGTCTTCCGAAGCACGGATACTCTCGCAAATAAATATCACAAAGTGGTCACGTGATGGTCACCCATTTAAGGAACGGCCACAGTGAACGTTCCTTACTGCAGTGATCATTTACAGAACACTGAGTCCGCATTGATCGAATGTGAGCATTTCTTTCTATCATTATATCTTTTCTCCTATAAACATTACAAATGCCTTTTTTTTCGTGTGTGAATCCTCATGGATGTGATGCCGGATTTCTATCTTCTTCTTTATACTGGGTGTTTCTTTTAGGTTGTCAAGCCGCCACTAGCTGGTAGCAGGGTTCCATACCTATCGATTTAATCCCCATGTATGTTCTACGATTTTTTGTAGTTTTCGAGATATAATGTTCTGCGTTCCGAGGGCTTACCTTCCGAGAGCTTATCCCTCGGAAGGTAAGCCCTCGGAAGTATAACCCCAGGGCTCAAATACAAATGCGTAGGCTTTTTTTTTTGTTTAACGTGAGGGAAAATCCTCATGGATGTTATGCCGGACTCCTACCGACTAAAAAAACCTCACGTAACGCCCAACAGCCTATGGTTGGGAGTCCCGGGTAAGCCCTCGGAAGGATGTCCCAGGACTCCCAACAGACACACGGCCGCCACTGCAGCTTCGCCCAGGGGGTGGTTCGGGTACTATTCCGCGTCTTTGGGTGGTTTCGGGTGTGATCCCGCTTCTAAGGGGGGGGGGGGGGGGGGGCGTGCGTGAGTTCCTCACGTCACGCTGCCGTCATGGGCCTGCTTCTGTAAGGACGGTGAGCCGCCCTCTCACCGTCCTCAGGTCTCTAGTCATGGAGGCCGATAGACCTCGGCGAAGACACGTCGGCGGTGCCCAAGCCGCCGACTGCAGAACTCGGGTGGGAGAGTTCTCTCCCGTTCCCGCCCCGCCGTCTCTTTCACGAGCATGACCTGCTCGCCGAAAGAGGCGGCTGCGTCCCATTTACTCCTGCTGGAGAGCATGGCTCGCACCATGGTCTCGAGCGAGAGATTGCCCACTTCTAGACCTACCACGAGGACCTGGCGCTGTTGCGCCCGCGCCGTGCACTCCACCAGGTGTGGAGCGCCGTGTCATCGCTGCGGTCCTCGCAGTGCTGACACTCGGCCGTGGTTTCCCGGTGTTTTCGCCACAGATACCTACCGAAGCTACCGTGCCCGGCAAGCATCTGTGTCAACTGGTAGGAGAGAGCACCGTGTCTCCTCTCCAGCTACTCGTCCATGACCGGTCTGACGGCCGCGATTGTGGCGAATCCCCCTTTTGGTTGCTCAAATCGTACCTTCCATGTCTTCACGGTTTCCTGGTGGAGCAGGGACCGCTGGGCTTCGATTTCTCGAGACGCAGACCTTTGGCCCCGCTCTAGCGCCTCCTTGCGCCATCTAAACAGTGACGCAAGGGCTCTCGCTTCCAGGTCCCATGGAGGGGTCCCGGCTAGGAGACATGGCGCCTCACCGGAGATCGTGCGGTATCACTACTTATCACCCTGACGGCCATCTTCCTCTGTGGGCTCAGCAGTCTAGCCACATTGCTGGCCGTCAGGGTCTCCGCCCACAAATGCGTACGCTTTATGTCAAAATCATGAGATAGAGGTAGATATTTTAGTCTCTTTAAAAAAAGTACAGTCGAATTGAGATGCTCCTCTTGTTTCTGAGTCGGTTAAAATAGCACCGTATAGAACTTAAAGATCCATAATATTAACCTTATATGTATATTACTAGCGGACGTCACGCGGTTTCACCCGCGTAGTTCCCGTTCCGCGGTAATACGGGAATAAAATAAAGCCTATGTTCACCTGGAACATACATACATACATACATATGGTCACGCCTTTATCCCCGAAGGGGTAGGCAGAGGCATATAATATGCCCACTTTTCACCTTTGTATAATTTGTCCCACGTAATAGGTGGTGAGCCGTATTGCCGTGTTTAAATGGACAGGCGCAGGTTGTGACTGCCTGCTGTTGAAATAAAGCCTTCAACTTAGCTTAACGACTGCCATTTTACTGGCAACCGGGACCAACGGCTTAACGTGCCTTCCGAAGCACGGAAACGCTCTAATAAATGTCACAAAGTGATCACATGGATGGTCACCCATCCATGGACCGGCCATAGTGAAAGTTGCTTACTGCAGTGATCGTTTACAGAACACTGAGTCCGCGGGGCCACGAGCGCTTCGCCTGGAACAATGCAAACAAAAAAACAAACAATCAAATCGCCGTCCCCGGGGAATAAAATGATAACTGCCAGTATCTTGATTTTAATGTTATGTCATTTTTGAGATCTTTGAGTGTTAATACATCTACTTAATTTTTTTTGTAATTTTTTACCGTTATTTACAGAGTTACAAAAAATTACAATAGTATTCGGAGATTTAAGACAGGCCTAAAAGAACGGGAATAAATGGATAATATAATATTATCAAAACGTATTCTCACTTGTTATTATGACAAATCCTTACTAATATTATAAATGCGAAAGTGACTCTGTCTGTCTGTCTGTCTGTCTATCTGTCTGTCTGTCTGTCTGTCTGTCTGTCTGTCTGTTACGCTTTCACGCCTAAACCGCTGAACCGATATTGTTGAAATTTGGTATAGAGATAGTTTGAGTCCAAGGGAAGGACATAGGCTACTTTTTAGCTGACTGCGCAAAAGGAGGGTAATGATTTTACGCGATAACGACTTCTACGCGTTCGAAGCCGCGGGGAACAGCTATAGTAATATAATTATATTCTCGTAAAAAACATTCAACTTAATATGCTAAATGCATGTTATCATTTTATTCTCGTTCAAAACCGTCCACTCGCTTCGTATAAAGGCATTAAATCAAACGACTTATGAAGTTCGGATCAATAACACATAGTTAAAACATAGAGTGGTGTACACTCCTGATCAGATGTACACAATCATTATGAACGCGAAGGTGCATGGAAATAAATATGACGTTAAACAGATGATGCAAACAGAGTTTTTTAATATGAAGGCATTAATATACAATAAGAACTGAATAAAAGATTATGAGGGGCAAAAGATATTATGGACTCAAATCATAGAAGTAAATGTTACACAGTCAAATCCATAAATTTTGAGATACAAGTACAACGTTTTTTTATCACAACTAGAGTGGCAGACAAGCATACGGCCTCACCAGATGTACCGGTGGTCAACGCAGCCTATAGTGACCGCACCAGAGGTGCCACAATCGCGCTGTCGACCCTATAAAAAACCTTCTAAGTCCCCTTTAGAAGAACCCCATACTATAAGCGTTTGGGAACACCGAGGCAGGGAGATCATTCCACAACCTACACAACCTAGGCGTACGCGGAAGAAAGCCTCTATCGGATCTCACCATATTCGAGCGCTCAGGACGCAACGTGTAAGGATGAACACCCTGTCTGTGGCGAGCGGTGCGATGATGGAATGTAGCCGTAGGCATCATATCAAACAATTCTTCAGAGCACAAACCGTTGTACAGGCGGTAGAACACACACAAAGAGGCAAAGTCTCTCCTGTCACTAAGAGGTTCCACACCACCTGCAAGTATGGGATCGTTCACAACTCTCATATCTCGCCTTTGCACCGCGTCAAATGGACGAAGCTGGTGTTCAGGTGCCCCCGCCAACAGGTTACAGCAGTACTCCATATATACTTGCGACTTATAGAGAAGCAGTGCTTGCGCCGCAGTAAGGTACCACCGTGCCCTGCTGAGCACTCCGAGCTTCTTGGACGCCAGCTTGGCCTTGCCCTCCAAGTGACTGCAGAACTGCACGTCACTGGAGATGTCAACAGCAAGGATCCTATACTTTCAGAGATGATGTGAGATTGATATTGCCCTGATATTGCACCGCCACAGTAAATAGTTTTTTTTGCGGTGAATACACAAACTTGTGTCTTGGTTGGGTTGAATTGGACAAGATTTTGTCCACCTCAATCGAACACTCTGAGAGTAGCCTCGACTTCAGACACAAGTTGTTCACGACTTTCTTCCACGGCAACCCGAGAGATACCGGGACGGCCCGTGTAATAAGTGTCACCCGTACTGTAGTCCGCATAACAATGAATGCCGTTAATAGACAACATGTCATTGATATGCAGCAGAAACAAAGTAGGGGACAACACTGAGCCTTGCGGTACTCCAACGTTTATGACCATGCAGTAAGAACAACTGCCGTCAACGACGGCCCTGATGCTTCTACCGGCCAAAAAGCTGGACACCCATCCGCATGAACTCTCGGGCCGTCCATAGGAGGGCAATTTCGTAAGAAGCCACGGTGCCAGACCCGGTCAAAGGCTTTCAAGATGTCGAGGCTCACTGCTAGAGCCTCGCCCTTACTCTCGATAGCCGCCGCCCAGCGGTGTGTGAGGTACACGTGAAGATCGCCCGTCGAGCGACCGTGACGGAAACCGTACTCAAGGTACCTCAGGAGCTGTGTATTAATTACACGCTCCATCACCTTAGATAATAGGGAGGTGACGGCTATAGGCCTATAATTGGCCGGGTCGGTCCTGTCTCCCTTCTTGGGCACAAGATGCACGTGCGCGACCTTCGATGACGCCGAGGCTTGTTTCATGGAGTATGAAAGCGTGAAAAGGCGTGTAAGTACCGGACACAACACCGGACCACACCGCTTAAGTACCACCGCCGGAATGCCGTCTGGCCCACTCACTTGACTTATGAATATCTAGAGATTGAAGCTCCCGCCTGACGTCCCGTTGCTTGTATTTAATTTCAGGCCAATAGATAGTAGATAAATTATGAAAATATCGTTGCTTCTCTTTGTTAATTTGATTGTTTTGAAAGATATTGCTATGAATAAGAGTTTTATTAGTTTATCGACCAATAATAATGCTCATGAAGACTTACCGATCACGCAACACTATAACATTACCTGTGCTTGCGGGGGTGTTGCCTGTTGATCTGGAGGTTTCTCGTGATGGACGAGTTGCGGACGATTAAATCCAGCTGGCCCACAGGGAGTTGAAGCAGCTCGCATAAGATTTGGGATCGTGTCCCTTTGGCAGAACCTATGAGAGGCTAGCAGGTCATGATCTATACAGCTTCCTCCACAATGTTATTTTAAGGCCACAGTTTCGATGAATCCAACCAAACTGGGCGGTCTCCCAGTAACTAACCGAAAACGGTTATACGATAAGGACAAGAAAACGTGGTTGAATACCATCTAACTAAAATCTCCCCGTCTCTTATTCCATTGGGACATAATGAGCAGCAGAGAATCATTCCCGGTATTTGCACATACTTGCCACACCATTCGGCGCGTGTATGAAATTAATGATACTCTCGAAGAAACCAGTTGAACAGGACGCCAAGTACCCTATATTGTTTGTCAGCATAAGAAAGGTTGTTGGAGAATCGAGCTGGGGACGGAAATTATTTGTAGTGAGTCAAAAAAGCCTCAAAATAGCTTACCCGCCATTAGGTTAATGCGCCGTGAGGCAAGAATTCAATTTGGCTCATAATTATTGATTTGGTCGTGCATTTTTTTATCGTATTTTCATATTGTATACTATGTGATCACAACCTGTCCCTACTCCATAAGTATGTATACTATATTTTAACAGAGGGGGGGGGGGGGGGTGTTTTCCATGCTATATTTTGTTTATAGGTACTTATTGGCAGTTTGAAAAGAGTGGCCGTGAGATTTCTTGCCAGATTCTTACTCACAGGCTCTACCTATTGGTTTGCAATTCTGGCAGTAAATGTAAATGTAGAATCATTCATAAAGACGTTCATTGTATTACTATGAACCTACATGAATAAAGATGTGTTTGTTTCTTTGATTGTTTGATTTGAGTCGCCAAATTAATATCACCCTACCATGATAATGCTGTAATGGATTTCAGAGGTTCTTTACTGTATATCTGACTACCTCGGTGCTGCGTAAGCGACCGCCGTGTTTAGGCCTCTGGTTTCTAACCCTGGCTCTGGAGTTGGGATCTATGAATACTGGTTTCTATGCATAATAATCGACATGTATGTATGTATGGTAGAATACAAAATGATGTGATGAGCCGACGATGACGCGAGCGAAGCCGCGGGCACCAGCTAGTATTTAATAATTGTGTTGATAGTGGTGTGTTTCCTGACTTAATGAAGTTTAGTAAAATAACTCCTCTGTTTAAATCGGGTGCTACCTCAGATCCGTTCAATTTTCGTCCTATTTCTGTATTACCCACGTTTAGTAAAATCTTTGAAAAGGTAATGCTTAATCAAATGCAAAATCATTTTAATACAAATAAACTATTCCATACTAAACAATTTGGTTTCACGCGCGGTCGGTCTACCATACCACAGATTATTATAATATATTCTATAACCATACCATACCATAGAATCTGCCATTTAACGAAAAAAGGCACGGATGCTGGCATCAAATTGTTAGAGTGTATATATGAGGCCTGGGAGGAGTCGTATGATGCTTATGGTGTATTCTGCGACTTATCTAAGGCCTTCGATTGTGTCCAGCATCAGACTTTAATTCAAAAACTTGATCATTATGGAATCCGGGGGACGGCCTTGGATTTAATTAGTTCTTACCTTAGAGATAGAGTACAGAGAGTAGTTATAAATGGTAAACAGTCAAATGGTTCTGCTGTAACAATGGGGGTGCCTCAGGGTTCAATCCTGGGACCTTTTCTATTTTTAGTGTACATAAATCATCTCCCTCACCTTATAAGAGACGATCACGAGGTAGTTTTGTTTTCTGATGACACATCTTTAATATTTAAAGTTGAAGTAAACAATGCCCTCTCTAGGGTAGTCCACTGGTTTAGCGCAAATAATTTATTGTTAAATGAAACTAAAACAAAATGTATTAGATTCACCTTGCAAATGTTAGGCGTTTTTTTTTATTTTTTTTTTAGGTACTGCCTGGTGATAGAGAGACGGGCAGCGGAGTCTCAGTAATAGGGTTCCGTTTTTACCCCTTTGGATGCGGAACCCTGAATGTTTTTCGTCCAAATCAAGCAAAATTTTACCTACGCAAGGTAATTAAAACTTTGGTTGGAGAATCATGTTGACAGTCTTTAGTCGAAGGATGAATACCCTGATAATAGTTGGTTTTATTTGAATGAACCGTACACACTTAGAGCGAGTTCGTTAATTATTCCTGAACAGCCTGTGTCTAAGTCTACCGGTTCAACTTTTTATACTAAACTTTAATTAATCAACATGAAGACATTTACAATAACACAAAATCAATCTCTGTTGGACACTGATCAGTATTATTACTAATAATACAGATCAGTGCTGTTGGACATCAAATAGGAATGACAATGTCAATCGGATTTAACGTTCAAAAATGTGTCACTATTAAAAGTAATTTAAATCAAAAATAATGAGTAAGTTTTTTAAGGAGTATTGATAACAATTCTGGAAAAAATTTTCCCCAAATTATCTTACATTCCCTTTTTAGCTCGTTATAGTATATTTTTTTATAAAATACGAAACACATCTTTAATCAATAATGATTTTAATGCTATAAGCCGAATTTGAAGTAGATCAGACCAAGGAATCACGTTGTCCCATACAAACTTTACCCTTCTTTTTTATACCCTTGGAGGTGGAATTTGCAAAAATGGTAAAATTACTTTCTTCCAATTGTAACAAAGAACGCTCGTGCTGAGTTTCATCACCGTACCATGAACCGTTTAGGCAATAATTGATAATAACTTTATACGACTATAGTTCTTTCATCTGCGATTCGATTTTGATGAAAAATAGCCTAAAGCCTCCCCCGAGTTGAGCTTAATCTTTTTTTGTAAACAGCAAATGAATCCGTTCAGTATCTTCGGAAATCCTGACGCTCATACAGACAGACAGACAGACAGACAGACAGAAAAGAATTTTAAAAACATCATTTTTGTGCTCTATTGGTGTTTTTATACCGCCCCCGCTACTTTTTTTTTTAATTTTATCAATTATACAGACACACGATTTCTACTCTCTTATTATAGTATAGATTATTGATAATTCAGGGGCAATACCTTATTGCCCCTGAATTATCAATTACCGATTTAACTAAATGTACAGAAATTCCCCAGAGGTCAGCCGTTTTCTTAATATTTAAAGATTTAAAAGTTTTTATGATAGTGTGTATACTAATGTTTTTAAACTCACACGACTTGCACTACACATTATATTAGTTGCGGGTCTTTTTCGCGTAAACAATTTAAACTTCGCTCACCTCTCGACGTTTCGACTATGTTACAATAGCCGTGGTCACGAGTAGACTGGGGAATGCAGCGGGCGTCATCCTCTTGTACCGTTGATCTTACAGGTACCCACATATTAGTTTGAATTCTATATACTTTTCCGGGATAAAAAGTACCCAGTGTGGTGCCCAGGCTATTAAAGAATAATTATACCAAGTTTCATCGTAATCGAACCGGTAGATTTTGCGTGATGCCTGAACAAACAGACAGACAGACAGACAGACAGGCAGACAGACAAAAAATTTTTTAATCACATTTTTGGGTTCGGTGTCGGTCTAGTAACACCCCCTGCTATTTATTTTTTTTGATATTTTGAATGTACAGAATTTTCACTTCTACAGATTTATTATAAGTATAGATAAGATAAAAAAATTTTAACAAAAAAAAACCGACTTCAAACAAAAACTGAAAATTGAAAAATAACTTAGCACAAAGTAATAGGTAGTATATTTAGTTTTATATCAGATATTATTGAATGTAATACTGAAATCGGCGCCAAGTAAAACTATAGGTTTAGGTAGATGTTATTAATCTCTCATAGAAATATTGGCACCGACTTCAGTATTACAGTCAATAATATCTGATATAAAACTAAATATACTACCTATTACTTTGTGCTAAGTTATTTTTCAATTTTCAGTTTTTGTTTGAAGTCGGTTTTTTTTTGTTAAAAATTTTTTTTTTCATGATTTTCAGTGACGGGTAGACTGAAATTATATCTGTCTAGGGGTAGTGTTCTCCCCAATACAAATTAATCAAGCCCAAACACAAGATAACTGCTGTAAATCGTTAAAGAATTCCCTTGATTCGAGGGATTTCTTCGATTTCTCCAGGATCCCAGCATCCGATTCTGACTTCCTGTATATGGGACCACATGGGAAGCACCAGCTTTCAAACAAAAAAAGAATTTTCAAAATCGGTTAACTCCTTCTAGCGATTTGCCGGTAACAAACATAAAAAAAAAAAAAAAAAAAAAAAAACATACAGACGAATTGAGAACCTCCTCCTTTTTTGGAAGTCGGTTAAAAATCAGATCATACTGGGCAAATAGCATCTTTCAAGATCACAAGAGAAAAAGGTTAAAAGACGTAAAATATTATGTAGACCAGTAACTAGTGACCGCTTGGAACGTATGCGAGTTGGACTTTGCAATAAACTTCCATTGTTAGACACTGGCTTAGATCCAAATGTAATGTATAAGTTATTTTTTTGACTCCTTTTACAATGAGTTCAACTCCATATTCAAGTCTAAGGAAGTCACAATCGGTGATAGGCCAGCCATATACAAAAAGGTAGACAAAAACTGTATGAACTATACTCAGAAAGACAGCTTTTTTTTTTTTTTTTTTTTTTTAACGTGAGGGAAAATCCTCGTAGGATGCTATGCCGGACTCTTACCGACTAAAAAACCTCACGTAACGCCCAACAGCCTATGGTTGAGAGCCCCGGGTAAGCCCTCAGGAAGGATGTCCCGTGACTCCCAACAGACCTACGGCCGCCAATGCGGCCTCGCCCAGGGGGTGGTTCGGGTGCAATCCCGCGTCTATGGGGGATTTCGGGTGTGACCCCGCTTCTAAGGGGGGGGCGTGCGTGAGTGCTCACGTCACGCTGCCGTCATGGGCCTGCTTCTGTAAGGACGGTGAGCGGCCCTCTTACCGTCCTCAGACCCCCGGTCATGGAGGCCGATAGTCCTCGGCGAAGACACGTCGGCGGCGCCCAGGGCGCCGACTGCGGAACTCGGGTGGGAGAGTTCTCTCCCGCACCCGGCCCGCCGCCTCCTTCGCGAGCATGACCTGCTCGCAGAAAGAGGCGGCGCAGTCCCACTTACTCCCGCTGGAGAGCATGGCTCGCACCATGGCCTCAAGCGAGAGAGTGTCCACGCCCAGACCCACTACGAGGACCTGTCGCTGTTGTGCCCACGCCGCGCACTCCACCAGCGTGTGGAGCGCCGTGTCATCGCTGCGGTCCTCGCAGTGCTGACATTCGGCCGTGGTTTCCCGGTGTTTTCGCCACAGATACCTACCGAAGCTACCGTGCCCGGCAAGCATCTGTGTCAACCGGTAGGAGAGAGCACCGTGTCTTCTCTCCAGCCACTCGTCCATGACCGGTCTGACGGCCGCGATTGTGGCGAATCCCCCCTTTGGTTGCTCAAGTCGCATCTTCCATGTCTCCAGGGTTTCCTGGTGGAGCAGGGTCCGCTGGGCCTCGATTTCTCGAGACGCAGGCCTTTGACCCCGCTCCAGCGCCTCCTTGCGCCATCTGAACAGTGACGCAAGGGCTCTCGCTTCCAGGTCCCATGGAGGGGTCCCGGCTAGGAGACATGCCGCCTCACCGGAGATCGTGCGGTATCCTCTTATCACCCTGACGGCCATCACTCTCTGCGGGCTCATCAGTCTAGCCTCATTGCTGGCCGTCAGGGTCTCCGCCCATACGGGAGCCCCGTACAGGGCCATGCTTCGCACGATCCCAAGGTACAGCCTCCTGTAGGGAGCGTTGGGTCCCCTGATGTTGGGCATCAGCCGCGCGAGTGCGGCCGATGCTCCCCTCAGTTTTGGGACCAAACTTCGGAAGTGATGTCCGAAGTTCCACCGGCCATCGAGTACGAGCCCCAGATACTTCATCGAGGGCTCGATGCCGATGCTGACGCCCCCCACCTGTAGGCTGGATCCCGCAGGTGGCCCCATCCGAGGTCCGTGGAAGCACAGAGCCTCGGATTTGTGAAGGGCGACCTCAAGACCCAGCCGCCGAATCCGACCCATGACCTGAGCAACCCCTGCCGTGGCCTTAAGTGCTGCGGCACGGTGCGTTGCTCCCCGCGCCGTAACGAGGGTGTCGTCGGCGTAACATGTTACGCCGACCCCTCTGAGCAACGGACCACGCAGCACCCAGTCGTAACCGATGTTCCACAGGAGCGGCCCTAAAACCGATCCCTGTGGAACACCGCACGACACATCCCGCCGACCCGGCCCTAGCCAGCTCGGGTAAGTTATGGCTCTCTCGGAGAGATAAGCCCCGACAATTCGACGGAGGTAGGGAGTCACTCCATGATAGATAAGCGCCTCCCTGACGCAGCTCTAGGGCAAGGTGTTGAATGCGTTGGCGATGTCGAGAGACACCGCCACCACCACCTCACCCTGTGAGACTGCTTCCTCCGTCAGGCCTCTAATGCGCATGATCGCGTCCACGGTGGAGCGTCCCTGACGGAAGCCAAACTGGCTATCCGCCAGATCAGGCCCCACGCGTGTGAGGTGCCCGACGAGGCGTTGTGCAATAATGCGCTCAAAGAGCTTGCACACCTCGTCGAGCAACACGATCGGCCGGTACCCTGATGGGGAATTTGCCGGCCGCCCCGCCTTTCGAATCAAGACCAGTTTCCCTGTCTTCCAGACCTTGGGAAACTGGCCTTTCTCGAGGCATGCGCTAAAGAGCCCAATTAGTCGAGGCCCAAGCTCCTCGAGAGCCAGGACCCACGCTCGGCCTGGAATGCCGTCGGGTCCAGGGGCGGTGTTTCTGCGGGATTTAAGCCGCAGTACAGCCGCGCCTAACTCACCCTCGGTGACTACGGGCACGTCGTTCTCGCTGCCTTCCGCGTTGGGCGCCTGAGACGGAGCCATGCGCGGAGAAATGTGTTCCTCCGCTCTCGACGGGAACAAGGAGTCCAGGACCTCCTCCAGCCGCTCCGGCTGGAGACTCTGAGTCAGTGGGGGCGCCTTAGGGCGTAATTTGCCCCTTACCATAAGGTACGGGCGCCCCCACGGGTTCCGCTCCAGAGTCTCCATCAGCTCATCGCGGCCCAACTTTTTGGACCGCTTGATGGCCGTTTGGAGGGCCCTCTTGGCTTCCTTGTACCCATCATAAAGCTCCGTCTCTCGGGCTGTCGCATCGTCTGGGCGGCGACGCCTCCGGCGGAATCTGGTGTACCGGCGGCGCACGGTAACGCACTCCGCGCGCAACTGCGCGATTTCCGGCGTCCACCAGTCAGAAAGACAGCTTAATAGAACAGATGAATTTCTAAATTATGTTAAAACTTATTCAAAAAAGTTTAAAGCAGACTGCATAGCAGCCAAAAGAAAGTATATAAGTAATAAAATTCTCAATAGTGTAGACAAAGTTAAATCTACTTGGAAAATAATTAACGCAGAAAGAGGCCAAGCAAAATCAAATGATAATAATTTTAAACTCAAAGTAAATGGTAACATAATTACAACAGATGCTGAAGTCGCTAACGAATTTGAACTTTTTTTTTTTTTCTCGAATTCCAGTAGATTTGACCAGAACCCTAGGTTCTTCTACCCCAATAGCAGAATCCTTGTTGAAGGCAAATGTTCCTTGCTGTAATGAAATATTCAAATTCAGTAAAATTAATATACACACTACACATTATATTAGTTGCGGGTCTTTTTCGCGTAAACAATTTAAACTTCGCTCACCTCTCGACGTTTCGACTATGTTACAATAGCCGTGGTCACGAGTAGACTGGGGAATGCAGCGGGCGTCATCCTCTTGTACCGTTGATCTTACAGGTACCCACATATTAGTTTATTAATAACAGTCATTAGGGTCGCGACACACTACACTCACGATATCCGAACGAACGTTAGGCGGTTTTTCGCGACACTTACACATCTTCACTACAGGGTTCCATGTGGACGAAAGTTTATATCCCCCCTCACGGTTGAAATTGTTGTGATGCTTCTTGATTTCAACCGCTTCACGAACAATCCTCGGGTAATATCGGCGTTCAGTGGACAAAACTCCCGGTGCATGCAACTCCATCCAGTGATTTGACCCCGATAGTAAGAGATGCTCCGCGATCGCTGATTTTTCGGTTTGGTGGTTCTTGACCGCTGCTATGTGCTCTCTCACTCGTTCTGCGATGGTTCGCTTCGTTTGACCGATATACGAGCCTCCACAGCTACAGTCCACCTTGTAAACACCCGGCGTCTGATAAGGAACGGTGTCCTTTGGTGTTCTCATTTGCTGCGAAACCTTTGCCTTTGCCTTTGCTTTGAAAAAATTTGATAGATTGATGATGCGTAGTGGGAGACATTGTGTCGCTGAGAAGCGGGTTAATGAGGTCGTGAACCTGACGGAAACCACGCTTGATGATGCTACCTCTAGTGTTTTAGCAAAGGGGTTAAATTTTGCAACCACCCCCCGAAGGATACCTTATGAGACCATCATTGGCAGTGTGGAGGAAACAATAATCCGCAATAAGGTACCAACAGATGATGCCGATGCCTTACGGCAGGACGTGGCCATTTTGTTGAGAAAAGCGAAACTACCCAAAAGCAACATTACGAAGGAAGAGCGTACAGCACTTAGGAACTTGAGAAACAATAGTGACATTTTCCATTATGAAAATTCACTTGTACTATTCCACTTTTATTTTAATTTTTATTTTTAAAAATTAAAATAAAAGTGGAATAGTACAAGTGAATTTTCATAATGTATTATAACAAGTTCCATCAAGTGCCAACAATCGAAAGTATAACGGATAAAATAGTGACATTTTCGTTCTTAAGGCCGATAAAGGTAATGCCACCGTAGTAATGTCCACAAGTGATTATGATTCCAAAATACGCGCCATTTTACAAGACAGGAAAGTGTATAAACCGGTGGCGTATGATCCAACTGCGAGGGTCACAAGGAGAGTGAGGGCAGTTATCAGGGACAACAAGGATCTTTTCGCGGAGGACGTCTTCCAGAATCTGCATAGACCGAGTGTGGTACAGTCACCGAAACTTTACGGACTACCGAAAATACATAAAGCCTGTGTCCCACTAAGACCAAGTGTAAGTCAAATTGACTCACCATCGTATAAATTGGCGAAACATATGGCGTCGGTACTGCAACCATTGGTGGGCACGACTACGTCATTCGTGAGGGACTCAAGGCATTTTGTAGAAATCCTGGGCAGTATAAGACTCAACCCGACCGACATAATGGTCAGCTTTGATGTGGAGTCACTTTTCACCAATGTTCCTGTCAAGGATTGTACAGAAATTGTAAGGACAAAACTCAGAGTTGGCGGTGTGTCGGAAGGGTACATGACATTGCTGCGAAACTGCTTGGAGGGTAGTTATTTGGTTTAACAAGGAGAACATTACCTGCAGATGGATGGGGTCGCAATGGGAAGTCCTATAGCTCCGGTCATGGCGAACATATGGATGGAGCACGTCGAAACCCTTATTGATTACGACTCGCATGGGGTATGTCTTTAGAAACGATACGTGGACGACGTGTTCTGCGTAATGAAAGGCGAAGGTCTGGGGGTAGGACGTTTCCTTGAGCACCTTAATGCATTGCACCCTAATCTCACGTTCACCTATGAGTTGATGAGTGATAGGACATTGCCGTTTCTGGATGTAAAGGTCATGGTGGGGGAGGATGGACTCCTGAAGCACACGGTGTACAGAAAACCAACGCACACAGACAGGTACCTTCACGCTGCGTCACACCATCATCCCCGTCACCTACGTTCGGTGGAGACATCCCTAATTAACAGGACTCATGCTCTGTGTGACCACGAGTTTTTAGAAGATGAACTGTCCCACATACGGAAGGTGCTACACGAAAACGGGTACAGCGTGAGGAGGGCCGCTCCTATCCGAGGGCGTAGGGAAAAACAACCGGATGTTGCCAGGCTGCCGGTGTTCTTACCGTATGTCAGGGGGGTAACGGACAAAATTGGTACCATTTTGAAGAATTTTTCAATAAACACCATATTTACCCCAATGGCAAAGGTTTCGCAGCAAATGAGAACACCAAAGGACACCGTTCCTTATCAGACGCCGGGTGTTTACAAGGTGGACTGTAGCTGTGGAGGCTCGTATATCGGTCAAACGAAGCGAACCATCGCAGAACGAGTGAGAGAGCACATAACAGCGGTGAAGAACCACCAAACCGAAAAATCTGCGATCGCGGAGCATCTCTTACTATCGGGGTCAAATCACTGGATGGAGTTGCATGCACCGGGAGTTTTGTCCACTGAACGCCGATATTACCCGAGGATTGTTCGTGAAGCGGTTGAAATCAAGAAGCATCACAACAATTTCAACCGTGAGGGGGGATATAAACTTTCGTCCACATGGAACCCTGTAGTGAAGATGTGTAAGTGTCGCGAAAAACCGCCTAACGTTCGTTCGGATATCGTGAGTGTAGTGTGTCGCGACCCTAATGACTGTTATTAATAAACTAATATGTGGGTACCTGTAAGATCAACGGTACAAGAGGATGACGCCCGCTGCATTCCCCAGTCTACTCGTGACCACGGCTATTGTAACATAGTCGAAACGTCGAGAGGTGAGCGAAGGTGTTCAAATTCGTTAGCGACTTCGGCATCTGTTGTAATTATGTTACCATTTACTTTAAGTTTAAATTGTTTACGCGAAAAAGACCCGCAACTAATATAATGTGTAGTGTGTATACTAATTTTACTGAATTTGAATATTTCATTACAGCAAGGAACATTTGCCTTCAACAAGGATTCTGCTATTGGGGTAGAAGAACCTAGGGTTCTGGTCAAATCTACTGGAATTCGAGAAAAAAATGTTCAAATTCGTTAGCGACTTCGGCATCTGTTGTAATTATGTTACCATTTACTTTAAGTTTAAAATTATTATAATTTGATTTTGCTTGGCCTCTTTCTGCGTTAATTATTTTCCAAGTAGATTTAACTTTGTCTACACTATTGAGAATTTTATTACTTATATACTTTCTTTTGGCTGCTATGCAGTCTGCTTTAAACTTTTTTGAATAAGTTTTAACATAATTTAGAAATTCATCTGTTCTATTAAGCTGTCTTTCTGAGTATAGTTCATACAGTTTTTGTCTACCTTTTTGTATATGGCTGGCCTATCACCGATTGTGACTTCCTTAGGGCGAGGCCGCACTTGCGGTTATCGCGGCGGTTTCTAACCTCAAAATGTCAAAATATTGACTTGATTTCATTGATTTTGACAGTTTGATGACATTTTGAGGTTAGAAACCGCCGCGGAAAAACGCAAATGCGGCCTCGCACTTAGACTTGAATATGGAGTTGAACTCATTGTCAAAGGAGTCAAAAAAATTACTTATACATTACATTTGGATCTAAGCCAGTGTCTAACAATGGAAGTTTATTGCAAAGTCCAACTCGCATACGTTCCAAGCGGTCACTAGTTACTGGTCTACATAATATTTTACGTCTTTTAACTTTTTCTCTTGTGATCTTGAAAGATGCTATTTGCCCAGTATGATCTGATTTTATCTTATCTATACTTATAATAAATCTGTAGAAGTGAAAATTCTGTAGATTCAAAATATCAAAAAAATAAATAGCAGGGGGTGTTACTAGACCGACACCGAACCCAAAAATGTGATTAAAAAATTTTTTGTCTGTCTGTCTGTCTGTCTGTTTGTTCAGGCATCACGCAAAATCTACCGGTTCGATTACGATGAAACTTGGTATAATTATTCTTTAATAGCCTGGGCAGTGTTAATGGTACGATGATGAAACTAAGCATAAGCGTTGTTTGTTACAATTTGAAAAAAGTAATTTTAACATTTTTGCAAATTCCACCTCCAAAGGTATAAAAAAGAAGGGTAAAGTTTGTATGGGACAACGTGATTCCTTGGTCCGATCTACTTAAAATTTGGCATATAGCATTACCAACATAATTAATGGAAGACGTGTTTCGTATTTTATTGAAATTTACACTATAACGAGCTAAAAGGGGAATGTAAATTATTTTGGGACTGATTCTCTCCGGAGTTATATCAATACTCCTTAAATACTCTTATTTTATACTTAAATTACTTTTTATTTTGACACATAATTTGTGAAAGTTCTATACAATTGACGTTTTCATTTATGTTCTACTTAAACAAATGATTTTACTACAAAGCCATAAAGTTAAATAAAAAGCGCTCTATTGGTATAATATTAACCAAATATGCTTTATGGAAGTATTATTGCTAATTTATTATAATTTTGTGTGACAAAAATACATTTGTGAACAATGACTTCTATGTTTGTGAAAAGAAGAAGAAAATTCTAAGATGGCTAGCCAGAAAAATGAAAGACCACGCTTCAGGTAGTATCCACTGCATGTTACCATCTACGCTCAATCCTTACGACAAAGCAGCCCACAAAATTGTCAGCAGCCCTAAGCGACTGGTCATGGAAGGCATGAACTTTATTCTACATATAGCGACGACTGCATTCTGTCAGGAAACAGACTCAGTCTTTGTAAAATACGGGAATGGCCTCTACGTAGACTACATTCGACAGGACTGAAAAGAGCCATTACAATGAACATGAACGCTCAGCTGATAAAATTTACATTGTTATTACGTTACCAGGTCTTGGTTGGACCATCTGTATTAGGAGGACAAAGCCTATGTACAGTAGTTCGGTTTGTCCAAACGTCGTAGGCTGGGACTACCTGAGGAAGGAACTAAGTTACGATGTCAATGGCTTAGAAGATAAGTTGTGTCAAGTAGTAGTTTAGCCATTGAATTTAGAAATGTATTTAATAAATAAATTTACTTAGCTCATATTATTTTGCGTTATGAATTTGTTAATCAGAAATCTATCTAACTAGGTATTATTATAAATGAGAATGTTTGTGAGTGTGGATGTTTGTTACTCTTTCACGCTGTAACGGCTGCACTGATCTAGCTGAAATTTGGTGCCTACAGAGATATGTTATAGTCTAGGAACAAAATTTCACGCAGGCGAAGCTGCGGGCATCAGCTAGTTTATAATATTCTTACTTTCTGGCAACATATCACTGTATATATTGTCCAGACAAGTAGCTGTTGTATCACAATATCTAATAGGCTCTAAAAATAAGTAATTGAGATTGTGTGATTTAAATAAATTTAAGATATCATTGGTCTGACGCGTATTTATAAGTATATTAACATTAAAATCACCGCACACTATTAGGTGTTTATTAGTTTTTCCAAGTTTAAATAGCACTTTATCCATTACTTCCTCAAAGTCACAAAAGGGTGAGACTCCAGGTTTATTATACGCATACTACTATGAATTGCTCCAATTCTATGCACGATATTTCAACTGTACACTCTACAGAGAGGGACACAACATCTTTCCGTTCCTTATACTTTAATTTCTTATTTAATAAAATCAACGAACCCCCCCGTGTTGTGTTGACCCTGCAGAACGCACTACCAACCCGGTGACTACTGAAACTGAACATGAGCTCATACTCCTTATGCATAAGTTCTGTAAGACAAACAATTTCAATATTTTCTGAGCTCATGAACAGCTCCAATTCAAACTCTTTAACCTGCGTTAATGTTGCAATATTATAATGCACCAGGCTGATGTAATTTACATTTTTTTATTTAGTTTTGTTCGGACTACAGTTTCCGATATAGTTATGGTTTGCAATTAAATTCAACTCTATCAATTTACAATTTTGGCTAGAGGGTAATTCATTTTGACACTCCGGACATTTTGTAAAACTGGGCATTTTGACACTGCGGACATTTTGATACATGGGACCTAATGGACCGAAAGGCTCTTGTCCCAGCAGTTAAGGCGAGGGTTAACAAAGTTTGCGAAAAAGAGGTGCAAATAAAGACGTCCTTCTCGGTATCAGTATATGAAAAATGCCAGCCAAAAGTAGATTTGAAATCTACAAGATGTGCTCCAGAAAATGGTTTCATCAGAAATTGTGTATTTATTATAAATAACTAGTAAAACATCATTGAAATAGCCCACAATGTTTCAGAAGAAGCCGTTTTATGACGTCTATTTATTCATTAATGATAATAAAATTTATATCAAGGACTAAAGAAAACATAGACCTCTAACATGGTTTTCTTCAATTTTGAATTAGTATAAGTTTTAACTAATTATAACTGATAATGTATTCAAAGAATACATCACATTGCTTGCTTCCCCGCGCTCGCCCGTAAATCTAGTGCGGGGGGAGTCGTGTTGCTAGACGGACGTGTGTCGCTCTGGTCTGCAAAATATTCTCGTAAAATGTTATATTTTCATTCATGTACAGAGTAATGCGTGTAACAGAGCCCGAGATACACAATGTATACTGCATTACATGAGAATAAAATGCATTTCGACTTATTTTTTGTATTGTTTTATTAAATTACTTCGATAGGTAGTCATGCTTATATTGTAAGCGGTACTTAATCATTTCAATATAAATAAATGAAGAAATATTTGTGGACATTCGCACACAACTTAAGCTATTACTTACCTATACTAGGCTATAGCTATTAATTACCTATTATATACCTTGTGCTAAGGGATATAGACAACTGATGAAAATACTTATATTACAGTAATTATTAACGCACTGCTTTTTTGAGACACTGCTCTTAACCTAAGCTGAAAGAATTGACTCTTTCAGCTTACCATCTACCGGGAACTTGGTTAAGGTAATAAAGTGAGTGCCCGCCGAGTTTCTTGCTAGTCTATATCTATACATACAATAAAACTGTTGAGGGTCGAGAGTCTGTACATGGAAGATATTTTGAAAATTTTGGTTGTAGGGCATTTTCTAATCGATACTGAAGCCGAAAATGGAATTTAAAAATTCCGTGTCTGTCTCTCCGTCTGTCTGTCTTTTTTTTATATACTACTTAGGTGGCAGACAAGCTTACGGCCCACCGGAAGGTTAGTAACCGTAGCTTATAGACGTTTGCAACACCAGAGGCGCTACACACGCGCTGCCGCCCCGGGTGCAGGCTGTGACTGGTGACGACCCACAGTTGAAATTTTTCAAGCCGCCCATGAGGCCTTCAACTTGGCTTAACGACTGTCATTTTACTGACAACCGGGACCAATGGTTTATCGTGCCTTCCGAAGCACGGAAACGCTCGTAAATAAATGTCACAAAGTGGTCCACGTGGTGGTCATCCATCCATATCCGGCCATAGTAAATGTTGCTTACTGCAGTGATCATTTACAGAACACTGAGTCCGCGGGGCCACGAGCGCTTTGAAACGGCTGTATCCCGAATAAGTATCACGCCGAAACTACTGAATCAATTTGAATGAAACTTTGAACAATCAGAGCTTATAATTCGAGAAAGGTTCTTGGATACTTTTGATCCCGATATTCTGCGAGCTTCCTTTGGGAGAGGGGATGAAAGACAATATGATTTTTTAGTTGTAATTTCACAATGCGTAGTCCGATTCCAATTTTTATTCAGTGTTTAACGGTAGTACTTTAAGGATTATGTCACACAAGTTTCAGTGCTGAGGGTTTTGTAGTTCAGGAATTAGAGATATCTCAACTTTCTTAAAACCAATTCAAGGGTTCCTTTGAATGTGACGGTAAATCTAAACGGGCGTGTTAGCTGAATCATTAAAGAGCTTAATGATTAAGCATATTGTAAAATAATTTAGACTGAATTGTTTTAGAATAGACTTAATCTTTAAGCTCTTTTATGATTAAGCAAACAGGGCAGTTTCACCGGCCGTTTGATGAGACTGATGAAGAAATACCTCCCGTGTCATACACCTTATGCGTCGTAAACGAAGGTCAGCTAGTTACATACATACATACATAAATATGGTCACGCCTTTATCCCCGAAGAGGTAGGCAGAGGCATTCGACCCCTCCGTGCAATAACTCGGTAAAATGCTGTTATGCGGTTTATGCTGTTATGTCAGATTCGGCATCTACACACTGGAATACACCTTGTCAATTTTTTGCAGATTTTTCCTATTGATATTTAAAAAGATATAACTAAAAACAATTTTATTGGTGTAAATTTAGAAACAAAAAATATGTAGGCAATATACTTGCAATAGGTGTATACAAAAAATATAAAATAAACGTTTTTCAGTAAGTCGCACTTACCGACTTATTGGCGTAAATAAATTTCTCGAGGATTTTGTATAAGTAAGTGCTGAGTTTTTGCTGGGCCAGCTTAAATATTCTTATTCCTTAATATAATCTAACAAGGTTGTTGAAGTATAGATTTTTTTCATAAATGTACGCAACAGTTGAATCGATCAAAATGTTCTAAATAACAATACACCTAACTCTGTACTGGATATTATCGATCTTTGTCTTGCCGCGCAAAGATTGCAGTGTGCACTTGTCTCTTTCTTTTCCTTATTGTTAGACAGTAATAAACATAATTATATGCCGCTCCCCAAGCACATGTATTAGTCTATCAGCCCAGTTTACATTTTTTTCAAATATTTAGCTCGCCAAATTGGAGTCGCCACCAGCCTGATGGAAAGCCGTGGCGCATTTAGCGATTGGGGGCCACTCTCGCAGTTCGTAACACTTCTGACAGTGGTCCTCAAGATGGCAGCACTGTGATGTGCCTCTTCACGATCCTCTTAAAGAACCCGGGATTGTAAGATGAGGGCAACACGTGTGCGGGCAGGTCGTTCCAGGTTTTTATAGTTCGACAGAGGAACGATCTTTTAAAACGCTCAGTTCTGGCGAAGATTCATATATGGCGAATACCACCCTTTCTGAAACCATGACCCATTCTGAAACCATGAATGAAAGTATTTCTGAAGATTAATAAATAAAATTAAACTGAACTAAATAATAACTCAAGATTTGATTCTATTAGATTATTAGAAAAAAAAACAACACAATGTCATGTAAGTTTTAAATTGAAACGTCAAATTTGATTCTGTTTTAAATAAAATACTACATAAATATTTTTTATATACCACTAAGGTGGCAGACAAGCATACGGCCCACCAGAAGGACCGATGGTCACCGCAGCCTATGAATGTTTGCAACACCAGAGGCGCCACTCTCGCGCCGCCGACCCTGTAAAAACCTTCTAAGACCCCTTTTGAAGAACCCCATACTGTAGGCGTTTGGGAAAACTGAGGCATGGTGATCATTCCTCAACCTAAGCGTGCGCGGAAGAAATCCCCTATTGGTCTAAACGTGCTGGAACGCTCCGGACGTAGAGTGTGAGGATGAACTCCCTGTCTGTGGCGAGCAGTGCGATGATATAACGTAGCCGTGGGCATCATATCAAACAATTCCTCAGAGCATACCATTGTACAGGCGGTAGAATACACATAAGGAGGCAAAGTCTCTCCTGTCGCGAAGAGGTTCCACACCACCTGCAAGCATAGGATCGTTGACAACTCTCACAGCTCGCCTTTGCACCGAGTCAAATGGACGAAGCTGATATTCTGTTGCCTCCGCCCACAGGTGACAGCAGTACTCTATGTGCGGCCGCACTTGCGACTTACAGAAGCAGTGTTTGCGCTGCAATAAAGTACCGACTGAGCACACAGAGCTTCTTGGACGCCAGCTTAGCCTTGTCCTCCAAATGACTCCGGAATTGAACTCTATGGAGATGTCAACGCCAAGGATCCCAATGCTTTCAGATATAGTGAGAGATGTGCCCTAGAATTGTGGCGCTACAGTAAATGGGGTTTTCTTAGCAATGAATATACACGCTTGTGAAGGGTTAAACTGGACGAGAGTTTGTCCACCCCAATCGGGCACTCTAGTAAGAGTAGCCTTGATTTCGGACACAAGCTATTCACGACTTTCTTCCACTGTGGCCCGAGAGATACCGGGGCGGCCCGTGTAACAAGTGTCCCCCGTACCGTCGTCTGCATAACAATGAATGCATTCAGTAGACAACATGTCATTGATATGCAGCAGAAACAGAGTACACGGGGCAACACTGAGCCTTGCGGTACTCCAGCGTTGATGGCCATGCAGTCAGAACAGCTGCTGTCGATGACGGCTCTAATGCTTCTACCGGCCAGAAAGCTTGACACCCATCCGCATAACCTCTCGGGTAGTCCATAGGATGGCAATTTCGTAAGAAGACTACGGTGCCTGACCCGGTCAAAGGCTTTAGAGATGTCGAGGCTTACTGCTAGAGCCTCGCCCTTACTCTCGATAGCCGCCGCTCATAAAATAATAGTATTGTTTCTCTTTTTTCTGCATTCCTTCTGTTACAGTTACAGTTAGTGTTATTCAAAACTTCCTTGTTGTAAATACACACGCCTGTGTCTCTCTAGCACTAAAATTTACCAAGATTTCTGCTCGACGGATGTAAATACAACTCAGGCCCTTTTCAAGAGGACTTGAGTCGTATTTTCCGGTGGGTTAGCTTCTTTTCCTCCACATCGGTCCTCTCGGCTGTAGTACGGGCAGAGTTACTGACGTGCAGAGTGCTTTTATTTGAATAAAACTGAATTCTTTCATGGGATAGCATTTCATTTTTAAGCAGAAAAAAAAGAGTTGGGTACTACACACCCCGGCAATATTCTGCAATATACTGGGTGTCTGACCATCACAGAGAACCCGTATACATCGTCTGTGCAGGAAATTGAATATCCAGCTGTACAATTGAGGCGGTAGACCATATGCCAAGGCGCGCAAGCTATTTCTGAAGAAAAATTGTTAAATTTAAGTTTATAAAGCTCAAAGTTGATTTCAGCATTTGATTTATTACTTTATTGTTATTAATACATATTCTCAATATATTTGAGCATCAAATTTCAATCTATGCCTCATAAAATACTTTAAAACAAAAAAGATATTACAACTTTTCTGCGTTTCTACCTTCGAATACGCAACTTAAATGCTGAATAAAAAAAGCGGCACTGAGCGGTAACAATATATTGATATTAAAACTTTTAAGTGCAATAACATTGTTACTTATCAATACCATTTATAAAAATGTATTGATAGTACCTCAATAAGTCCGTAAAGATATGTTACGTATCATTCCTGCGATAGAAAATTATGCTATAAAGGTCCATTATAATATGTTACGAAAAATTATATTTGATAAATTTACTGCAATAACCCCGTAAGTAATGTACTGTAATATTTGATTTTGAAAATTTTTGGTAACATTTGTTTTAGTAAATAACTAGGTTTTGAACACAAGAAAGTTCCCATTAATGGTACAGCTACAATAAACAAAAAAATAGCTTTCATTTGATACCTCAATGACGTCAATAGTCCCTCTCACTAAAAAGTTATTTGATAAAATCAGTAAATCTTTTCTCCTGAACAATTTTGATTTTACGATTACCGAGTTATTGTACGGAGGGGTCGAATATTATTATATCCGCACACGTCTTTCCCTCATCTTACAATCCCGGGTTCTTCAAGAGGAGCGTGAAGAGGCACATCACAGGGCCGCCAACTTGAGGACCACTGTAAGAAGTGGCCCCCAATCGCTAGATGCGCCACTGCTTTCTTACCATCAGGCTGGTGGCGACGTCAATATGGCGAGCTGAATATAAAAAAAAAAAAAAAAAATATCCCCACATTTCACCTTTTTAGAATTTGTCCCACGTAATAGGTGGTGAGCCGTATTGCCGTGTTTAGATAGACCAAATAGGCCTTCAACTCGGCTCAACGACTGCCATTTTACGGGCAACCAGAACCAACTGCTTAACGTGCCTTCCGAAGCACGGAAACGCTCAAATAACTGTCACAAAGTGGTCACATGGATGGTCACCCATCCAAGGACTGGCCATAGTGAAAGTTGCTTACTAAAATGATCATTTACAGAACACCGAGTCCGCAATGCCACGAGCGCTTTTTATTTATTTTCTAGCTGACCCTCGCAACTGCGTTTACGACGCTTACGTACGTACATATTTTTGTTTGTTTGTAATAATAAAATGAAATGAAATTTAGTTTTTCAAAAGGAATTAAATTTTAAGGCGGGTGGAAGACCCCTTTTGTCTGGATTTGTAATAATTTAAGTACAAAACAATGAATATATGAACATTCGTCAAATTTGTGAATTCGTCACATTCAATTTACGTAATTATTAATCAAATTTTTTGTAGTGTATTTTATATGCAAAAATCGAAATACAAACATTTGTTTTTTAATTTACTTTTAGCCTCTCCCTATAAAATAGAGTGCAGAGGGGCTTATGGCGAGACTTTATCTGTAGTTTGTGACTCTGTTGCATTAAACTACGTCACTAGGTCATCTGCTCAAAGTTTGAAATAAAACAAAAATGACAACTTCAATTGGATTTAACTTTCACAATAAATGTTTTAGAGAGGGGCAGTCGGGTGAGACTTTCTTGTTCATTTGGTGAAGCCAGGAACGCATTTCCGCTACTATTTTCTTCTTGTTCCGTGGTTCTTTTACTCTGATGTCTCTGTAGTTGCGCTACTCTATGTTGGCGAGTCATATCACCCATATGCTCAAGGTCGTTAGCCCTGTGCCTAGCCTTAATTTAAATACTTGGAACAGATTCCAAAGTCCTAAATCTACTCTGCTCAAATAAAGCAGTTTTGTCAGCCAAGTTTTTGGCTACAAAGTAAAAATAATTAACCCTTAGAGCTCCTCGCGGCGACCCGTCGCCGCGCATAATAATCAAGTTTTGCCGTAAAGCCCCGCGCGGCGACCGGTCGCCGCACCTACCCAGACGACTTTAAACTTAAATTTAGCCTGCTTACGTCCTACTTTTCAATGAACAGGTTTATTGCATGTGTAGTTTATAACATTTTCTTGTTTTTGGAATCTTATGAAATGACGTCAATGGGCCAGAATTATTTACAAAAATCGAACAGTTGAAGTTGAGAGTGGATTGCGCATGGATGGCGTGCGTTTGTGTAGTACGTGTGTGTTTCGTGTTTTTATTATAAATAATGTGTTTGCATTATTATTTATTATTATACACAGTAAAATAAACAATATATCAATAATCCGGTTGGTGTTTACAGGATCGTAAAATATGGTGTGGTGGTAGAGTAATCAATGTTTTTTTTGTTGAGTGCGTGTGTACCAAGTGCAAGTGTGCGTGTGTGTTTTGTTTTTTTATTATAAATAATGTGTTTTCATTATTGTTTATTATTATACACAGTAAAATAAACAATTTATCAATAATCCGGTTGCTGTTTGCAGAATTGAAAAATTTGGTCTGGTAAGTGAGATAAAAATTTTTTTTGGGAAATGGGAAATCTTTTTTCATTTTTAGGGTGGTGGAGCTAGGTCCACGTGATTACCGATTTTCGATATATTTTTTTAGTGTGTTGAAGGGTTAAATAGCAAACTTGCTAATTGTCTTTTATAATATTTGGGTAGACAATACCTACCCTTGTGATTATTATAGACTTTATACTTGCTATGTGACAAAATCGACAGACGCAAAAGATGAGGTGTGTGGAGAAGAGTCTGTTTCGCTGCGCATTGGCACAGATGTCGAGCGCGTTCACTAATTCACGTAACTCGGGAGAGTCGTGTCGGAAACTGATGGGTTAGAAGAGTACATCATTTCGAGGCTCGCCAAGGCAAGAGCAAACTTCACACAGCTGCGCCCAATACGGCAGTTGCGAAAATTGACTCGAAAAGTGAAACCCAAAACAAAGTCAACGTTAAAACTGTACTACTATACGGATGCAAGACATGGAAGGTCAATAAAGACATTTCGCACCAGCTACAAGTCTTCGTTAACCTCTAACGGATCTTCGGTATTATACGGGCCCGAGAAAATCACGAACGTAAGCCTATTGGAACGCTGCAGTGAGTGAGACCCCTATCCACTAACAGATCAAACGTCGGAAGTTTAGCTGGATTAGACACACGCTGCAAAGGGACCATGATCGGCAACGACTACCACTGCGGCCTCACCTATGGGGATGCGGGAGCTATCCCGCGTCTTTGGGAGGTTTTCGATCACAGTAACGTTAATTATTTCTAAAAAAATGAATAGTAGCGACGCGACGAAAGTAAACGCGACGGGAACAAATGACGTGAAACATGATATCAAAATAACAATAGCACACCGCGCTCTTTCTCTCTCTCTCTCTCTCTCTCTCTCTCTCTCTCTCTCTCTCTCTCTCTCTCTCTCTCTCTCTCTCTTATAAGATGCAAACGAAGTTGCACGGGTCAGCTAGTACAAATATAAATAAAATTAAAGGAAAACTCTGGATAAGACTAGACTGGCTTTTATACTTACACTTACAAGTTTACAAGAAGAAATAGTCGAATGATTATCTTTATTCTACTCGAAAATTACACAAATTAAATAAACAAATTACCTACACAAATTTGTTCAAAATATAATGGCATGAACACGAATGGGCAATACAAAAAACTGTTGCTACTATACAAGAATCAGAACCGGAAAAAAAGAAAAATAAAATCTGTAATAATAAAAAAACTACTCCTAAAAAGAAAAAAACTGCGTCTTATAAAAAAAATCTAATAAAATAAATCAATATGCCCACGTTTCTACAAAAAGAAGTGAAATCCCACCAAAAACATTCTGTAAAAAACTAGCCAAGTCTCGTTGGAGCTACTTGTTTATCTCTAAAAAGTAATGAGATCTAGACAAAGTCGTGCCAAGTCTAAGGTTCCTTACTGCGATTTCTTTATTGTTATAGTTAATGTCAACGAACACACTCAGTCCTTCAGTCAGTGCCTACCATCTTTAGTGACTGCCCCTGTGCCTAATTTAGTTAGTTTGTATATTATACTCGTAGGTACATGTATTATTTAGATTTTCAATTATGTTGGTCAAGATAGAAGGTGCTTTGTAAATAAATCATCCTTAATTATTTTGTATAAACAAAACTCACTCTCGTTGTCCCCAAAAAACAAGTAGGCGTGTCCCAGAAAGGGCAACGAAGGCAGCCCCGCGTAGAGCTCCCTCTCCAGCGCGTAAGCGTGCCGCTGGCGCCAGCGGTGCAGCGCGTACAGCGCCGCGATGCACACCACAAGGCACTGCAGCAGCATGGCGATGGCGATGGCGGCGTGCGTGTGTGTCGCTCACTGTTCGGTGCAAGACAGTCGGTCGAAAGGTGATGAGCAGCACTTTGGTCCTGTTATTGCCGTCACGGATTACACGAATAATAGGATCGACATTCCTGCGTAATTATGTTTGTCTATACCACCGGTCGGCCGCAGACAATTAAACAATAACGTCGGTCACCTTTATCGAAATAATACTTTGTTGATAATAATTCCAAATGCGAACTTGTTTGTTAATCCTTAACCGATGCACGGATATGGTTTTTTTATGTTTATTAGGGTGCCATCATCTCAGCCACAGGAGTAGGGTCGGTACGTGTGCGTGTACGTGGGTAGGAGGGCCCCGGAAAGGGGCTCTACTACCCACTATCCCGCGGAGTTCCTCCTCACCCTCTATAGTCCTCGGAGTCGAAGAATATCAAGAGGATTTCCTACGACCCGGTTAGGGGCCCCACAGAGTTCCCTAAGGAGCTGAAGAAATGGGCGGGGTCCCTTGACCGTATGTCCACGGCTAAGAAGTTTCCCGCAAACTGCACGGGGCGGAGCGACAGCATTAATCCTTGCTCCCGCTCTCTCGCACAGTGCGCCGCCCGCTTTGTCGCCATCACCTCGCCAGCAAATGAGCAGCCCAGCACTGCTACTGCTGCGCCGGTAGTAAAATCAGCAATTGGAGGCCCGCCATACCACGACTCTCATGCATTGGGGTCAACTCTGTCAAAACATCAATGCTCTCTAGGATGTAGACGCACCGCACAATTGCGGGTGTAGCAGGTTCACCGAACTGCGACCCCCTCATCATGAGGTCAGCTTGGCATCGATTAACGGGATGCCATTAACCGGTGTTCCAGGGTGCACCACCAAAGTTCGGCTTCCACTTCCCCCGGGCGTATAGCCCCAAGGGATAGGAAACTGTATGCGCCAACGTGAATGTTTCCCTATCTGGCACGCCTGCACGAAAATTGGAACGAGGGCGGAGCCGCGGGCATTAGCTAGTGAAAATAAATATTATTTTGGTACCAAATGGATGGTTATCATTGTTATCGAGCACACACGATACCTAACACTTAAATCTGACAAACACTGATTATAATCATTACACAATTAGACATGGCTTCGAAATTAAATAATTGGGCACTCGCAGCACGACGATGTGAGGCCAAACGTGTTATGTACATCCATAGAGCAACACGACCTGTGACATGACGAACGGTCGCGGTCGCTGAGTTCTATGCTATGTGTGAGTATAATATTACAAGGTATAGAGCGCGCGTATCTAAGGGACAACAGTAGGCACGGGTCAGAACATGACGACGTTCCCGTAATCACTATGACAGAGAATAAAGTAATTAGCCGAGTCCTGAAGTGTTTAATAGCCCCTCCTGAGTGTAACACTCAAAGGTGGGATACTTCAAGAAGAAACCATGAAGACTGTCAGTTTTGAAGAAGAAAAATCCACTTTGAAGTAGGCCAAGGGTCTTGTCGACAACAATAGTGCCTCTACCTCGCAAACCTCGATTCCACGTGGACAATCGAAGCAAAAGTTACACAGCGCACCTCCAAAAACAATGTGGGTATTTATGAAATGTTTTACAAGATGCATCCAGAGAACACAACTATCGTATGAATATGAACTAGTTTTCTTTTTGAATAACCTGCTACCTACCCATGTATTCAGTAAGAGCCCACTAGTATAAAATCCCCGATATCAAGAATCGGATTACCGCATAGCAAAAATCCGACTACATCAACCGCTTTGTCAAGCTAAAGTCAGTGGAATTAGTGCCAACAGGCACGTCGCGGCACCGGCGCTTTAGTCGTGAAGATTTTTAGAAGAACACTTAACGCACGCGGTAGCAGCGTGCTGCGGCGCTTGGAGACAGATGCTGCCCGAGATGGTCAGCTACGTCCTTACCTACCATTTGCTTGTATCTACAAAAATGCTCTGAATGTTACTGAATCGAGATTTGACTGGTTAAGGGCTTAACTAATTTTACCAACAGGTATCGATCGTGAATTCGTGAACTGCAACAACATAGAGTGCATAAAAGTTATTCTATTTATTTTATCAGCATTCTAACACGAATAAAGATTAATTTAAATAGGCTTTTCTCGATTTACGACTTTACTTCATAATGGTAACGCAAAACCTAACGCTAGGCGGCTGTTTTACTGGCAATGACTAGAACTTATTCAGTTAAACTAGAGAAATTCAGAGGTGTGGAGTACGACTGTTTCGGCTAAGCAAAGGGCAATGCAATTATTAGCCTAACTGGCAAGGGCAATATACAGCCTAACAGTAGTTCTCATTTGCAAGTAATGGCTATAGGTCAGTTCGTAGATGAATCAGATTTAGTGACAAAGTGCGGCTATTTCGAATAGGCGATAGGCAAATGGCAAATTGGTTGTCTACAGTAGTTGTAACTGGCATTGGCTATTTCGCTGCACGGGTTAGTGGCAAAGACTGGCTACATCAGATAGTAAAAAACCGGCCAAGTGCGAGTTGGACTTGCCCATGAAGGGTTCCTTAGCAGCAATTAACATAATATAAAAGTTTTTGTAGTTTGTTGTAACTTTGATTGATTTAACGCGTTCGCAGTGGTACTGATTTTTACAGGCAAAAATTGCGGTTTATGACGTATAAAAAAAAACTACTTACTAGATCTCGTTCCAACCAATTTTCGTTGGTAGTTTTTATGACAATGTACATTATATATTTTTTTTAGATTTATCATTCTCTTAGTTTAGAAGTTAGAGGAGGGGACACACACACACACACACACACACACACACATTTTACCACTTTGGAAGTTTCTCTTACGCAAACTATTCAGTTTAGAAAAAAAATATGTTATAAACCTCAATAGCATTTTTGAAGACTTTTCTATAAATAACCTACACGTATGGGTTTTTTGAAAAAAAAAGGAGAACATTCACTCTCCATACATTTCTGGGCTAATTTTGAAAGTGCCGGCCAACAAAAATAATCTTAATATCCTTATAGAGTATAACAAAACAAACATTTTTTTATTATTAGACCAAAGCCCTACGTCAACTCTGAGAGATAATATTCAATATCAAAAGTTTGTGAAAAGAATTCTAATTATTGCAATATTCTGTCGTTATTGCGAGTCAGAATGTAAATAAAGGCCTCACTTACAGTGTACCATCCAACTACAGGGCAGTAAGTTGGCCTAGCCCAAGCCAGGGCCATCTACATTGCGGCTTTAATTGTTTCCTAAATGACCACTTATGCAATATTAACTGCCCTAAAGCAATTGAGCCGGTGGAGGCCCAGGGCGAACCGGTTACCGCTGAGCCCCTAGCTCCCATTACCACATGCTCGCCCAGTACATCAGTGGATATATTGTGTGACAGTGTAAATAATAGTAATAGTTGTACTAAATTAATTGTATTTAGTGATGATATTGGTACCAATCTAAGTTCATTTTTAAAACAAAACTCAAATTCAAGTTATTACTCGGTTATTAATAATTGCTATCCGGGTGCTTCATTAAGTGGTATTATGCAAAAGATATTAGAATATAAATTTGAAGCTAACAGTAAAATAATAATTTTTTGTGCAAACAGGGGGAAAATTAGCAATGATGATTTGTCCCTATACATGAATTACATCTTAAACTTAAATGTCATACAAGTTGTAATGTTCACACTTCCATTTATAAAAGGTGTGCCAGATTCGGAAAATTCATTTAGATATAAGATGAATTTACGTTTAAATTTAATAAGTCAGTATAATAATAAATTTAATATAATTGACTTTAATTCTGTATTTAACACAAATTTGTCACATAGCAAGTTTATAGTCTATAATAATCACAAGGGTAGGTATTGTCTACCCAAATATTATAAAAGACAAGTAGCAAGTTTGCTATTTAATTATTTTTATTCTGTAGCCAAAAACTTGGCTGACAAAACTGCTTTATTTGAGCAGAGTAGTTTTAGGACTTTGGAATCTGTTCCAAGTAATTTAAATTAACTGCTGGGACAACAGAGGAATTACCCTCTAGCCAAAATTGTAAATTAATAGAGTTAAATTTAATTGCAAACCGAAATTTTATCGGAAACTGTCCTCCGAACAAAACTAAATTAAAAAATGTAAATTACATCAGCCTGGTGCATTATAATATTGCAACATTAACACAGGTCAAAGAGTTTGAATTGGAGCTGTTCATGAGCTCAGAAAATATTGAAATTGTTTGTCTTACAGAACATATGCGTAAGGAGTATGAGCTCATGTTCAGTTTCAGTAGTCACCGGGTTGGTAGTGCGTTCTGCAGGGTCAACACAACACGGGGGGGTTCGATGATTTTATTAAATAAGAAATTAAAATATAAGGAACGGAAAGATGTTGTGTCCCTCTCTGTAGAGTGTACAGTTGAAATATCGTGCGTAGAATTGGAGCAATTCATAGTAGTATGCGTATATAAACCTGGAGTCTCACCATTTTGTGAGTTTGAGGAAGTAATGGATAAAGTGCTATTTAAACTTGGAAAAACTAATAAACACCTAATAGTGTGCGGTGATTTTAATGTTAATATACTTATAAATACGCGTCAGACCAATGATATCTTAAATTTATTAAAATCACACAATCTCACTAACTTATTTTTAGAGCCTACTAGATATTGTGATACAACAGCTACTTGTCTGGACAATATATACAGTGATATGTTGCCAGAAAGTAAGAGTATTATAAATAAGATAAAATCAGATCATACTGGGCAAATAGCATCTTTCAAGATCACAAGAGAAAAAGTTAAAAGACGTAAAATATTATGTAGACCAGTAACTAGTGACCGCTTGGAACGTATGCGAGTTGGACTTTGCAATAAACTTCCATTTTTAGACACTGGCTTAGATCCAAATGTAATGTATAAGTTATTTTTTGATTCCTTTTACAATGAGTTCAACTCCGTATTCAAGTCTAAGGAAGTCACAATCGGTGATAGGCCAGCCTTCAGTGAATGGGCCACTGAGGATATACATAAAAGTAGACAAAAACTGTATGAACTATACTCAGAAAGACAGCTTAATAGAACAGATGAATTTCTAAATTATGTTAAAACTTATTCAAAAAAGTTTAAAGCAGACTGCTTAGCTGCCAAAAGAAAGTATAAAATTCTCAATAGTGTAGACAAAGTTAAATCTACTTGGAAAATAATTAACGCAGAAAGAGGCCAAGCAAAATCGAATGATAATAATTTTAAACTTAAAGTAAATGGTAACATAATTACAACAGATGCCGAAGTCGCTAACGAATTTGAACAATTTTTTTCTCGAATTCCAGTAGATTTGACCAGAGCCCTAGGTTCTTCTACCCCAATAGCAGAATCCTTGTTAAAAGCAAATGTTCCTTGCTGTAATGAAATATTTAAATTCAGTTAAATTAGTATACACACTGTCATAAAAACTTTTAAATCTTTAAATATTAAGAAAACTGCTGACCTCTGGGTAATTTCTGTACATTTAGTTAATTCGTTAATTGAAATGGTTGCCCCTGAATTATCAATAATATTTAATAATTGTGTTGATAGTGGTGTGTTTCCTGACTTAATGAAGTTTAGTAAAATAACTCCTCTGTTTAAATCGGGTAGCACCTCAGATCCGTCCAATTTTCGTCCTATTTCTGTACTACCCACGTTTAGTAAAATCTTTGAAAAGGTAATGCTTAATCAAATGCAAAATCATTTTAATACAAATAAACTATTCCATACTAAACAATTCGGTTTCACGCGAGGTCGGTCTACCACGGATGCTGGCATCAAATTGTTAGAGTGTATATATGAGGCCTGGGAGGAGTCGTATGATGCTTATGGTGTATTCTGCGACTTATCTAAGGCCTTCGATTGTGTCCAGCATCTGACTTTAATTCAAAAACTTGATCATTATGGAATCCGGGGGACGGCCCGGCCTTGGATTTAATTAGTTCTTACCTTAGAGATAGAGTACAGAGAGTAGTTATAAATGGTAAACAGTCAAATGGTTCTGCTGTAACAATGGGGGTGCCTCAGGGTTCAATTCTGGGACCTTTTCTATTTTTAGTGTACATAAATGATCTCCCTCACCTTATAAGAGACGATCACGAGGTAGTTTTGTTTGCTGATGACACATCTTTAATATTTAAAGTTGAACGTGGACAACGCGATCTTGACGAAGTAAACAATGCCCTCTCTAGGGTAGTCCACTGGTTTAACGCTAATAATTTATTGTTAAACGAAACTAAAACAAAATGTATTAGATTCACCTTGCCAAATGTTAGGCTCGTTAACACCAGTATTAGGATTAGGGATGATCAAGTAGAATTGGTCGATGAAACTGTCTTTCTGGGCATAAAGTTAGACTCCAACTTGCAGTGGGGGCCTCATATCGAGAAAGTCTCGGGCAGACTGAGCTCTGCAGCCTATGCCGTTAAAAAGATCCGACAACTGACAGACATTAGAACAGCGTGTCTTGTCTACTTTAGCTACTTCCACAGTGTCATGACCTATGGCATACTATTATGGGGTAACGCTGCCGACATCGAATGTATCTTTGTGTTGCAGAAAAGAGCTGTCCGGGCTATCTATGGTATGGGGTTTCGGGAGTTAGAACAGGTTTGTCAGTTAATAAATTTAAAAAACTAGTAAAGCTTAAATTGTGCCAGAAAGCTTATTATAGCATTAAAGACTTTCTAGAAGACAAGACTGCCTGGCAGTGACACGAATTGCTCCTTTCTACATTTAAAAAAAAAACTGTATTAGATACTAAGATGAATAAGAGGGACCGGACTGAGTTTCTTGGGGTGTTCTTCTCAGTCTGTAGCATTTCCGAACCCCCGGTAGAGTCACAAAAATTTTGACAAACCTAAATAATTTTTTAAAAATTTTAAAGGGAATAAATTTTATTTTATTTTATTTTATTTTATTTTATTTTATTTTATTTTATTTTATTTTGCTAAGGAGCGTGAGCTTGAACTCCAGGCGGGAAAGAGCTCGCGCGGGCCGCATTTGATGCCAAAGAGGAGGAACGTCGGCGGCGGAAGGAGAGGCGACTCTCCTTCCTCCGCGAATCCCCGACGCTGAACAATGCGTCGACGTTGGCAGCTGCTCCGGTGCTCAGGTCCGAGCAGCTGTCGAATACGGTGTAAGAGGTGGTGGAGGCGATCAAGACGATCGCCTTTAAATCCTCCCGCCTTAAGAGCCAGAGCGTCCAGGGCCTGCGGAGTGCCGCCGGGTCCATAATGGAGCACATGAGGGAGATAGTCTCCTTCACGTGTAATGATGAGGTTCTGGAAATGGAAGAAATGAGACGCCGGTAGAGCGCCGCTCCATTGAAGTCACCGGGGTTGTCGCGCGAATAGGTGCTGTTTCTCATTGACGCGCGCAACGCCGGCATTGAGGATTGGCTGCTCCCGACGCCTCAGCTGCGTCCTCCCCTTGCAGCGGACGCGCAATATGCTGCCCGCATGGCCGGTGCTCAAGCATCCGGCGATACATCTGTCGGCCCTTTAACGGGCACTTTCAGTGTCACTAGACTGGTCAGCGCGGAGTTGCACATCTCCGGTCTAAGCGACGCTGCAACATAAGAGGTCGTGGCGCGGTTGGTGGTGGAAGTTGGGGGTTGTGCCAGTGTCACCGTTGGGGAGATTGCTCGCCAGACAGGAAAGGAAGGCACGGTGTGGGCCAAACTCATCACTGATGGCCACCCGCTTACAATTGGCTGGACCCGCGTCTGTGCAGTGTTGTTGGAGCTCCGGCCGTGTTTCCGCTGCCTGGATGTCGGGCACGTGAGGGCCAGGTGTGCTGCGGCAGTCGACCGCAGCACCTGTGTTTTCGTTGCCGGCAGCCCGGCCACAAAGCGGCCGGCTGCAACGCAAATCCGCATTGCCCCGTTTGTGCGGCGGCAGGAGGGGCCGCTGCGCACCGCCTGGGCCCCAAAGCCTGCCTGGCGGCATCTAAAAAACGGCGTAAAGACCGTAAAACCTAATTAGATTACCATAACTGTAGCAATAGTAGTTGGTAATGCTGCGATGCTTGAGGGTTCGAGTTGAAGGAGAGAATTGAGAACGTAGACTTCTTGATAAATGAATATAATTGAATATAGATTCATGTACAGTAAAGAGTAGATTAAGTATAGCTTATTAGTACAAAGGTTCAGATGCGAGTGTTTGACGTAGGTAATTTGGAGTAGAAAAAAGCTTCGTAGTATGGCCGTAGATCAAGCGCTGTGATTGGTCGCCGATGACGTGATATCTTGATGCGATTGGTTTAATATCACGTCATATTTGGTAGGTGGTTATGGTCGTTGCCGATCTTTGCGACCTCTGGTGTCGGTTACGATGTACTAGGTGCTTGCCTTAACATACTCCCCGCCTTGGAAGAGGTGTCTTCCAATTAGTCCACATTGATTGGCAGAGGACAGATCTTCGAAAATGCTCGACGGACCGCGCTGTTCGCCGTTCTGATGTCAGCCACTCTGGAGATTGCATCCTTGCCAGGAAATGTTTTTATGATGCGGCCCAGTGCCCATTTCAAAGGAGGCAGGTTGTCGTTCTTTATTAAAACCATCGTGTTGATTTGTAGGTTATCTGCATTCTGCTTCCATTTTAATCTGGTCTGCAGCTCGGAAACATACTCCTTCGACCATCTGTTCCAAAAATGCTGGCGTATCTGTTCCACACGTTGATACCTCGTTAGGAGATGCATTGGCTTTTCGGGAACGTCTTCGCATACCGGAGCAGTCAGGGGCCGCCCGACAAGAAAATGCGCTGGACTGAGGGGCTGCAAGTCGTTCGGATCTGTTGACATAGGACTGAGAGGACGGGAGTTCAATACGGCCTCAATTTGCGTCAGAACCGTATGGAAGTCCTCATACGTTAAGTGTGCGTTGCCTACGACGCGCCGCAAATGATGCTTGCAGCTTCGAACCACAGACTCCCAGATCCCGGCAAAATGACTTGAACATGACGTGAAACATTATTTATGGCTGCTCCGCTCCTATTCGCATTAGCGTGATTTTATATCGCCATTAGCCATCCTCAATAAATGGACTATTAAACTGTAAAATAATTTTCGAAATGCAACCAGTAGTTTCTGAGATCCTAGGACAAACAAACTATTCAGTTTTATAATATTGTGAGCGCGAACCTTAAGAGATAGACATATATGCTGACGCGAACTTTTTTTTAGAACTTTTTAAGAGAAACAAAATAGTAGTACACAATTTTTACGTATCTTTAACTATTTACGCAGCGTACGCCTCGGAAGCTCTCAGGCGGTAAAAAATATTCCCCGTTTTCGAAACATTATTCATTGCTGCTTCGCCCCTATACGTCTTAGCGTGGTGTTATATAGCCTATAGCCATCGTCAATAAATGGACTATCAAACTGTGAAAGAATTTTTGAAATCCAACCAACAAACAAACAAACAAACTCTTCAGCTTTATAATATTAGTATAAGATAAGATAAGATAAGAATAAACTTTATTGCACACCAATGTTAAAATTTCTTATATAGATATAACATTTCTTAAATGTACAGAGGGCGGCCTTATCGCTAAAAAGCAATCTTTTACAGGCAACCTTTGGATGGAAAAATACTACAAGAATCACGTTGTAAAAGGGGTAGTCATTGGTGTCATATAGAAATATACTAAATCTGCTATACGTCTTAAGTCAACAGAAATATAAGTAGATACATAAGTACCAATAAATACATACATAAATATATACATAAATATATACAATATATACATAGGTAGATGTTATATACATACATACACACTAATTAAATTATACACACAGATAAATAATTATTTACATTTGCAAACACTATGAAGCTAAGTAGTGCTCCTTAACCAGTCTTTTGAAGGTGTTTAAAGACTGCGCACGCCTAATGTTTAAAGGTAGAGCATTCCACAACCGAACTGCTTGTACAGCGAAGGATTTGTCGTAAAAATTTGTGGAATGTCTAGGAATTTCTAATTGCAGTGACTCTGATGACCTTAGAGATCTCAAATGTGTGTCATTCAGGAACGTAAAACGTTCTTTTAAATAATTTGGAGTATAGGGATTGAAAAGAGTGCTGTAAAGCAAAGACAGAATATGAGTGTTTCGACGAAGACGAATAGGGAGCCAGTTGAGCTCTTGACGAAATTGTGTTACATGATCATATTTGCGTAACCCAAATATAAATCTAATACAAAAATTTTGAAGTCGCTCAAGTTTATTTAGTTGCTCCTCAGTGACATCTAGATAGCTGACATCTGCATAGTCGAGTACAGGAAGGAGAAGGGATTCTGCAAGCGCTTTTTTAGTGGCAGTTGGAAGAAAATTGCGTAATCTACGCAATGAGCCTGCAGATGCAAAAAGCTTACGGCTGGTTTCCTTCATTTGAGGATTACCTCCAAGATAGTGTGCTGTCGATTATAATCCCCAAATCCTTGACTTCGCTGCTAACCTGCAGGGTAACACCATCAAATACAATTTTCGGGAGGGTTGACCATTGTACTTTTTCTATCATTCGTGAGCTGCCAACCACAATAACTTGCGTTTTTGTGGGGTTTACCTCCAAGCCATACTGTTTGCTCCATTGACAAATTTGCATTAGATCTGTGTTAAGTATTGTAATTGCTGTCGACAATTCAGATAAGGGAGCCTGATTGTAAATTTGAAGATCATCCGCATAAAGATGGTAGGAAGAAAATAAATACTTTGAGATTGAATTTATAAAAATTGTGAATAACATAGGAGAAAGCACGCCACCCTGTGGAACACCAGCAGACGTACAACACCAATTTGATAAGGAATCTTCAATGCGAACACGTTGCCGGCGTCCAAACAGGTAATTGTGAAACCAATCAATCACTGGTGGAGATATGTTAATAGAGCGTAATATAGCTAGCAGGATACGAAAATCCACAGTGTTAAAAGCATTGCTGAAATCTAATAAAGTCAGCACCGTGAGATTTCCATTTTCCATGCCCAGTCGTATGTCATCAGTTACCTTGATCAATGCACTGGTCGTACTATGGCCTGGCCGAAAACCTGATTGAAATGGATTTAAAAGGTTGTGTCTATTTAAATATGCATTTAATTGGGAGTGAACGAGCCGTTCAAGGACTTTGGACAGGAATGGTAATATGGATATGGGACGATATTCGGAGAAGGATGTGGGATTTGATTTTTTAGGTGTAGGAATTATTTGTGATCCTTTCCAGGCTTTCGGAAACTCAGCACAACCAAGTGAATGATTTAAAATATGACAAATAATCGGTAAAATTTCATCAATGATAGGTAACACCATCTTACGGCTGACGTTGTCATCGCCAACCGCATTTGAAACTATCGACATTATACTCCTCTTAACACCACACTCAGATAATTGATCGAACTTGAACGGCGAGTGATCAGGAATTGGAAGCGATGAAAGAAATTGTAAGGTATAGTCTCTGTTTGACTGATCTATTTTAGACGATGATGAGAAATGTTGATTAAGTGAATCAATATCAAGTGAGTTTGATATTAGCTCTCGTCTTTGCTTTCCAACTCCTAATGTTCTCAGAAATTTCCATATTTTGGCAGGGTCTCCGTTCTCGACTGATTCATGAATATATTGGCGTTGTGCTTTCCTACACATCTTGCTGCAGAGATTTCGTAACGCAATATACTTTTCTTTGTTACTAGATGTAGACCGTATTTTATATCTACATTTGGCAGCAGCTTTTTTGGATAACAGATTTTTTATATCCGCTGTAAGCCAAGGAGACGGCAAATGCTTAACCTTTACGGTCCGAACTGGAGCATGCAGATCATAAAGAAGAATTATTTGACTATTAAAGTAATTTAGTTTGTCATCGATCGTTTGAGCTTCCAGCAACGGATTCCAGTTTATGTTGCTAGCATCTTCACGCAGTTTGTCCAAATTCATGCCACCAAAATTTCGCTGCTTGAGGAGTTTAGGCTTAGGTTTAGGTGGACGAACTTTATAGGAGAGAAATATCATGTCATGATAAGAAAAGGCATCAGCAGGATATTGACCGTGCTTAGCAACAAGGTCAGTTGAAGAAACAAGTATTAAATCAAGAAGAGAAGGAGGATGATCAGGAGCGTGGTGTGTGGCATTTAAAGGCAAGACAGACAGATTGCAGGAGTCGACTATGCTTAGAAAAGTGGACGCGCGGGAATCTTGCTTCAACAGACAAGTATTAAAATCTCCCATAATAATTGTTTGACTGTAAGTTGGGGAAAGACGTTCAACTAGATTTTCAAAAGAAGAGAAAAAGTTTAGTTTCATAGAAGGGGCGTAATAGACTCCTAGTATAGATAATAAAGAAAATATTACACGTTATCACAATTACAATAATTATAAAAATCATCAATTAAATGATGTATCTACTTAGTTTCTACGGACGGTAAGTATTAGTAGCTAATATAAAAGTTTATAAAACAAAATAAAATCTGAAAAATAAAAACAAAATAGAATCAAAATATTTACATTTAGATAATGGTACTAGGTGTGGATATACTCTCCAGATATTGACTGGCTGCAGCCAGGAATCTCGGTTCCGTAAATAGGAATTTAAATTGAATGCTTTGAGAAATCACGTACTCTTTAATAGCCTCTGAACAATCTAATAAAAATTTTGAAAATTGATTCATCAACCCTACGAAATTTCTCCCGTTGTCTGAGAAAATAGTAGTTGGTTTACCACGACGAGAAATAAAGCGTTTGAGTGTCATTAGGTAAGCCTCTGTTGACAGATCACTAACCAGTTCAAGATGAACCGCACGCGTAGTAAAACATACGAATATGCATAAGTATGATTTAACAGTTTTCGCTCCCCTACCAATGCGATTTAGTATGAAGAAGGGCCCTGCGTAATCTACTCCACATTTCTGCTGGAACACCTGGTTGCAAACGTTCTGGTGGTAAGTAGTAAGGTAAAAAAAAATGGATGCACGAGCAACAATAGCTCCTTGAATAAAAATCTTAATTTATTAGTTTCACTCAATAAATGCGCCATTATGTCTTATACGAGAGCACAGCAACCGATCCTAAATCGTGTTTCAACAATTCGTGATTTAGGGACTCACTTCGACCCAACTCTCACTTTTAATCAAAACATAATAAAGACCTGTAATAGATCCAGAAAAAGTCTTGGATTTGTTATGCGACATAGAAGAATTTTTAACAGCCCTCATGCTATCACCATATTGTACAACTCATATGTCCGCAGCTTATTGGAGACGAATAGCGCCGTTTGGAATTCACACGAAAAATCGTATATACTCTTCATAGAAAAACTACAAAAAGCTTTTACATTGTCACACACGTCTATTCGCTAGTGCAACCCAAATGCGACTAGCTACAAGATGGCGGACAAGTGCCGCGGTCCCTACACTTTCATTCGCTATTTCTACCTTAAACTGTACGGTTACTATCCCTACATGTACCCAACACCATTTGTGCTAGGGATGGTTACCTATCAGAGCCTAGAAGTTAGAAGAAATCTCAGCCTTGTAATTTATTTCTTCCGCCTAATTCGTGGTAATCTTTCTAAAGGGTGTTTTTTTTAGAGGTATAGAACTTTGAAATGGAATAAAACGAAGGTGATTGTTTTTATTGATATGAAAATGACTTTATTCGAAAGGAAATCTTCTGGCATTATAATTAAAATATGATTTCTGGCAAATAACCGCCACGGCTGGCTCGGACGTAGTCTAATCTAGAGGTCCAATTTTCGATGACTTTCCCAACATTTTTGGCCGTATATCGACAATAACGCGCCGAATGTTGTCCTCCAAGTGGTCAATCGTTTCGGGCTTATCGGCGTAGACGAGCGACTTCACATATCTCCACAGAAAATAGTCAAGTGGCGTAAAATCGCACGACCCTGGAGGCCAATCCACTTGTCCAAAACGCGAAACTATGCGGTAACCAAACGTTTCCTTCAATAAATCAATTGTGGCACGAGCTATGTGACATGTTGTGCCGTCTTGTTGAAACCACTACTACAGCACATCATGGTTGTTCAATTGATGAACAAAAAAGTCAGTAATCATCGCTCTATAGCAGTCACAATTGACTGTAACGTTCTGGTCAGCATCGTTTCTAAAGAAGTACGGACCAATTATTTCACCAGCCTATAAAGCACACCACACAGTCAGTTTTTCTGGATGTAACGGTGTCTCAACATACACTTGAGGATCATCTTCACCCCAAATATGTCAGTTTTGTTTATTGACGTATCCATTCAACCAAAAGTGAGCGGCACCGCTAAACAAAATTCGCTTATGAAAATCACGATACGCATTACGGACAGAACCAATATTTTCAAAATAAATTTGCACAATTTGGAACCGTTGTTCAGGCTTCAGTCTATTCATGTTGAAATGCCCAACCAAACTAAACATAAATCACTTTACAGCTGATAATAATACCGCCAGTTAAAACAGTTATGCCAACTTAAAGTTCTATACCTCTAAAAAAAACACCCGTTAATACTATACTTCTGGAAAACATATCAATAAATGTTCCGCTACCGATCAGGCGCTCATTACGCCCTCGGCATCGTCCTCTTTTTCTAGTACCTTCTTCATCTGTAACACTTACAACTAGCCAATTGTACCTAGCACTAACTCATATCAATAATATTCTTCTGCATGATGAGACAGTAGATATATTCACATTTACGGAACCGAGATTCCTGGCTGCAGCCAGTCAATATCTGGAGAGTATATCCACACCTAGTACCATTATCTAAATGTAAATATTTTGATTCTATTTTGTTTTTAGTTTTCAGATTTTATTTTGTTTTATAAACTTTTATATTAGCTACTAATACTTACCGTCCGTAGAAACTAAGTAGATACACCATTTAATTGATGATTTTTATAATTATTGTAATTGTGATAACGTGTAATATTTTCTTTATTATCTATACTAATATTATAAAGCTGAAGAGTTTGTTTGTTTGTTTGTTGGTTGGATTTCAAAAATTCTTTCACAGTTTGATAGTCCATTTATTGACGATGGCTATAGGCTATATAACATCACGCTAAGACGTATAGGGGCGAAGCAGCAATGAATAATGTTTCGAAAACGGGGAATATTTTTTACCGCCTGAGAGCTTCCGAGGCGTACGCTGCGTAAATAGTTAAAGATACGTAAAAATTGTGTACTACTATTTTGTTTCTCTTAAAAAGTTCTAAAAAAAGTTCGCGTCAGCATATATGTGTATCTCTTAAGGTTCGCGCTCACAATATTATAAAACTGAATAGTTTGTTTGTCCTAGGATCTCAGAAACTACTGGTTGCATTTCGAAAATTATTTTACAGTTTAATAGTCCATTTATTGAGGATGGCTAATGGCGATATAAAATCACGCTAATGCGAATAGGAGCGGAGCAGCCATAAATAATGTTTTGAGAACGGGGAAAATTTCTTTCTTTTGAGAGCTTCCTCTGCGTACGTTGCTTAAATGGTTAAAGTTACGTGAAAATTTTGTATTACAAAAATGTTCCCCTTTAAAAGTTACAAAAAAATGTCGTCAACAGCATATGCCTATATTTTAAGGTTCATTTACAATAACCCCTTTTAATAAGTTTTGAAGTATGAGCGACGTGACGGGAGTAGGTAAACATGGACTGCAGTGGTAGCCAATCAACTGAACGATAAAAACCGGCCAAGTGCGATTCGGACACACATTAGTTCCGTACCAAAAAAAAGACGGGTGGAAGTAAATGCACCGGGAAACATTATATCACTTTACATATTAATACCACACCTCTCTCCTTCTCAATGTCATGTGATGCAAACGAAATTGCGCGGGTCAGTTCTAGTGAATATAAGCGACGCGACGGGAGGAAGTGCGAAGGGAAATATTAAATCACCTTAAATATTAATACTACACCTCTCTCTTTCTCGCTCATGTTGTCGGAAAGAAGCGTAACTAGTAGAAGCATAACTAGATATAATTCTTTCCCGCTGGGTTCCTTAAACCTAAGACTCACCCATAAAATAAAGAGCGAGTCTATCACAGCCGTCCACGTCCACAGCCGCCTCAGTGTGCTCCACCTGGAACAAATCAAAGGAAGTACCCGTTACTCTCCAAGGAAAGGAGAGCAGCCGGTACGCGTTTTACATGTTACAATGCACATGAATGCATACTCAGGTCGTTATAGCCCATTCATGGGTACATTGACTCCTTATACCGAAGGACATCAAATGTATCGGTGTTGCAAACACCTCACCGCGAGCTGGATCCAAGCCTATGAATCGCGGATTATTGGCTGCTATATAACATATAATAATCAATTCCCATTTCATAAACATTTCCCACTGTAGACTGCATTCACGTCCCCCTGTGGCCGGCATGATGACACACAGGCCCGGTCAATTGCAGATCGACCTCATGACTACTAAATGTGCTGTACGAAGCACCAACAAAATAAAACATGTAAAAAGTTACCAGCCTTTTATTTTGCGTAGATTAGCTGCCAAGCAGCTCCAGTGCTTCAGATCACACGCGTTCAGTTCACACGCGTTATTGACAATTAACTTGTCTCGATAATTTGTTATTAGACCAGCGTTATACGTCCGCTCCGGTCACCCGACGTGAACTGAAAAATATCTATTTGACATTAGAAACGGACTCAGATTCAAATTCAAATACAGAACAAGTCGTGGGACAAATAGACTTACAATCTTACCAGTTATTTTGATTTCATGACTAGAGCATTAACCTTCTTTCTCCAAATCTCGCGTATCATCGTGATTGTCGCGACATTCCCCACAAAGGAAAAAGAAAAATGAAGAGACATTATGTCTCCTGAAGAATTTAGTATGTAGAAAAGAGATGTTCTTGTCTCATGAAGAATTTAGTATGTATATTTACATTATTTACATTCGCATTTCGCGAAGAAATCGACCCTCCGGCCAAGGAAAGCTAAAATAAAACCATTAGGTTGCGAGTCCATTCTCTTATCTTTTGTAGAGCACGGACTTTAGCTGCTCGTTCATTTCTAATTGCACCGAGTTGTTCTACTTCCATCACTTCATCAGGTTCAGCTTCAATTGTGACGGGATTTGATTCTTCCATAACTTCAATGGTATTTTCAGTTTCATGTGAAGTATCGTCATTTGTGTTGTTTACATCAGAATCAGAACTTTCTATTGAAATATCAACATTTGGGCTATTTTCACTTACTGGTATATTATTCAATTCTTTTGGGACTATGTTTGCATCTTCAATATTGATCTGTTCTTCGTTTTGATCCACTGATGATGAATCTTGTTGGTCTTCTTCGATTTCCAAAGGATACAAATGTGATATTGACCTAGTGAATATAGTGTTGTCAACTTTAATTTGTGCGACTCTACATAAACCGTCACTTCCCTTGATCAGAGATACAATTTTTCCAACCTTCCAACCTATCCTAGGTTTCTCGCTTTTGATTTGGACTGTTTGACCTACACGTGGTGTCAAACTTGACCTCGTACGGGGTTGTTTCACGGAATGATTGTATCTTTCCCGTAGACTTGGTAAATAACGATTTTGAAACATTTCTATGAATTCTTCTATTATGATTCTTGCTCTTCTCCAACTATTAATTAAATTATTCTTAGTCGATATACCTGTTATTATAGGTTGATTTTGAACTGTTTCTAAAGTTATGTATTTTCCAACTTGTAGAAAATCTGCTGGGGTCAAGCAGTGTTCCACTTCTGTACTCACATATAACAATGGTCTTGTATTTATAACTGTTTCAATTTCTTTAATAATTGTTGTTAATTGACTATCTCCTAATAGGTGCTTTTCCAATGTCTTTCTCATACATTGTTTAACCAGCGCTACTAATCTCTCGTAAAATCCACCAAACCACGGTGCTAGCTGAGGAATAAACTTCCACTTGATTTCATTTTCAACACAATATTTGTTTGATATGATATCAGCTATCAGCTTGAAGTGAGTAGCGTTGTCTGAAGTAATTAAACTTGGTACGCCTCTGGTTGATGCCATGCGTCTTATAGATAATAATCCTTCTTCAGCTGATAAGTTCTGTACCACTTCCAAATGTACAGCTCGAACTGCCAAACATGTGAATAAACACAACCATCTCTTGGCTGTTCCGTTTTCTGTTTTTACCAACACTGGTCCTAGATAGTCTATCCCAGTGAATGTAAATGGTTTACTATAGTTTACTCTCTCAGGAGGTAGTGGAGGAGTACTTGGTAACTTATATGGTCCGCCGTTACATTTGACACAGTTCAGACATTTTCGAAGTATCTTTTGGACTTGCCGCTTGCCTTGAGGTATCCAGTATGACTGTCGTATTAGACTTAATGTGTGACTGGCTCCTACATGATAGTTCTTCTCGTGTGTTTCTTTTATAATTTTCCGTGTAAATTCACAATCTTTAGGAATAAGAATAGGGTATCTTTTATCAAACGACCATTCTGCATACTTGAGTCTGCCTCTACAACGTAGGACACCATCAATGTCTTTGAATAATTTTAAATTTCTGCTCAAGTTAGTTTGTTTATTATTCAACTCATCTTTAAAGTATTTTGACTGTGTTGATTTAATCATTTGCAAGGTACTATCTTCCATATGGGTGCGTTCTTTATATTCTTTCATTACACAATTATCTTCTGTGTTCATTACTTCAATATGATCTGTCTCACTGAAATCTTCACCCACATATAAGGTATTTTGATAACTTGGGTTAACGGGCCAATTCTCAGGATCTTCTAGTAGAAAATCTGGACCATTTAACCATCTTTTCATATCTTCATTTGTTCTTGATGGTCTTGTGGCCACGTCAGCAGGATTCAACTCAGTTGGAACATATCTAAAAGATAGATCTTTGTTTCTTTTAATCTCTTCAATCCGTCTTGAAACAAATGGACTTAGTAACTTGTTTGAGTTTATCCAGCTTAGAACAATCTGACTATCTGACCATTATATTTGTTTGCAAATCTCTAATTTAATGAATTTGCTGACATACTGTAATAGTCTACAGCCAATTAATACTCCTAATAGCTCAAGTCTTGGTATCTTCAAATTTTCTTGATCTTTGGTAGGTACAACACGTGACTTTCCAATAATGAAATTCTTACTATTTTTTCCCACTATGTAAATTACAGCAGCATACGCTTTTGTAGAAGAATCGGTAAAACAATGTAACTGATATTTATTGCCTTTTGGATCTTCTTTAGTCCTATTTGTAAAAAAGGCTTTTTCCACATCTGCAGTCAATCCAATCTTATGACTTCTAAATCTTATAATCAATCCTGTTAGATCTTCCAATAATAATGGTCCACAGTATAAACTTTCATTTAAACTTTTACTACCCTTTGTCTTTGCCGATGCATCATATACAATTCTCAATGCTTTTCCAGGGGCTAAGACTCCGTGATGAGGTATATAATGTATAGGATGATCATTATCCTTCACTTCTCTTGATGGGACTAGTTCAATAACTCCCTTTTCCATTTGTTGTTTCAATGTCTGATCATATGTTTGAAGAGTTTTTTGATCCAATCTCTTGAGTAATCCAATTAATCTTCCATGTGCTAATCCATAGTTTGAAGATAAATCTGGTGGATAGTTGATCCATGGCCAACTAACACAGTATCTATTGTCTCGCATTTCCATTGTTTCATTAAAATGTTTGATTGCAATTTCATCTCTGCTTATCTTCGGTGAATCTGTGATGCCAATAGACTCTAGATCCCATAACATCTTCAAGTTTCCTAAATCCAATGGTGGATCCGGTTGGCTAAGTCCTATCTTACAAGAGCATTGACAAAATGTTACCATTGACATTTATTCTATATGTCTATTAGTAATAAGACCCGAGACAATCCATCCAAATTCTGATTCAATCAAATATAAGTCTTTTGCAATACATATTTTATTCATCATTATAATTGAGTGATAATAATCATTTCCAATTAATATGTCTACTTTATCTGATAGGGAACCGTCATCAGCTAAAGTATAATTTTTACTAATTTGAAATATTCTTCTTTGAAACATGGGACGCCTTGAGATATAGTTGGAACAACATTTGCATACATTGTCTTCAAGATTTTATTATTAGTCAATACTTGAAATTTGACTAAAGGACTTTCTAATGTTCTAGGAGTTTCAATCCAAAGGTGAAAATTGTCAATTGTTGTTGTTCCTCGATGAACATTTGTAACTCTTTAGCAATCTTTTGAGTTACATAACTCCTTTGGCTTCCACAATCTAATAAAATTCTACATTTCTTTGTAATGTTATACTGACCTGTAATCTTCCTCGTTGCTGTCTGTAAGATCTACGATCTTATCTATCTATCGAAGACTTTGTGTTTACACTAAAATATTTCATTGCTGGACATATAGCTAATAGCTAAAAGCTATAAAACAATTAAAACAAGCTTTTTGTACCGTTAACATCTTTATTCTTTCTTCTATGGTTTTGTATTTGGTACAACATAGAGGTAGTGCATTTTAGCAGAATAAGTTGAAGCTTTAAACTCAAATTCACTTTATTTCAACGCAATACAATAAAACATTCACAATACATTACACTCGTTATTTTATTTTCGTTGACTTGACAGAATCAACAATTCATAGTCTTCTGTCTTGATATCCTCTAATATGTAGAGTCTCCATAGTAGGTGTATTGCGAAGTGCACAATTTCCTTCCATAGTATTTATTTCACATAATTTCTGCGCATTTAATTCTGCATTTATAATTAAAGATAGCTGTTTGATTGTTTCCATGATCTTATCTCATTCTCCTGTAATGTCCAACAAAGATAACTATCAACAAACATAACATCATAGTTATAACAAGAAAATGTCTCAATGATATTAGGGAACAGTGAAAATGTCCTAAGAATATCTTATTTTATCAAGAAACTTACAACAAACTCATGTATGTACGATGATTAAATAATCGGAAACTGCCTCTCGACTAGGCAAAAGAAATTTGCTTAAATTAATAAAATGACTTACCTTTTGTTCAAATTTTCTTATTATTTAACTATAATAAGTATTTATTTATAAATATAATTAGTAAATTAAATTCAAATTTAAAATTTTTCATTTTGAATGACAGTCAGATTTGACTTGACAAATGAAATGACATCCCATTTTTTCTTTTTTCAAACGAATATTATGACGGAATATTTATGGTTTTTTAAGGCATGTTGCAGACGATTTATTTCTTCGCATTCGATTTTTAATAATATTAGTCAATAAAAATAACTAATTATTTGTGGTCAAATGTCCCAAATTTTAAAAAAGGATTAAAAAGACGTCAAAATATTAATGTCTTTAAACGTTGTGTCAGGTGAAAACCACGAAATGCAAAACTATGAACGTAAACAGCTGTGTTACTCTTAAAATGATCAGAATTCATCAATTTCAACCCTTGAGTCGGTGTCAAGGAACCAGCATCTCCACCATGTCGGAAAGAAGCGTAACTAGTAGAAGCATAACTAGATATAATTCTTTCCCGCTGGGTTCCTTAAACCTAAGACTCACCCATAAAATAAAGAGCGAGTCTATCACAGCCGTCCACGTCCACAGCCGCCTCAGTGTGCTCCACCTGGAACAAATCAAAGGAAGTACCCGTTACTCTCCAAGGAAAGGAGAGCAGCCGGTACGCGTTTTACATGTTACAATGCACATGAATGCATACTCAGGTCGTTATAGCCCATTCATGGGTACATTGACTCCTTATACCGAAGGACATCAAATGTATCGGTGTTGCAAACACCTCGCCGCGAGCTGGATCCAAGCCTATGAATCGCGGATTATTGGCTGCTATATAACATATAATAATCAATTCCCATTTCATAAACATTTCCCACTGTAGACTGCATTCACGTCCCCCTGTGGCCGGCATGATGACACACAGGCCCGGTCAATTGCAGATCGACCTCATGACTACTAAATGTGCTGTACGAAGCACCAACAAAATAAAACATGTAAAAAGTTACCAGCCTTTTATTTTGCGTAGATTAGCTGCCAAGCAGCTCCAGTGCTTCAGATCACACGCGTTCAGTTCACACGCGTTATTGACAATTAACTTGTCTCGATAATTTGTTATTAGACCAGCGTTATACGTCCGCTCCGGTCACCCGACGTGAACTGAAAAATATCTATTTGACATTAGAAACGGACTCAGATTCAAATTCAAATACAGAACAAGTCGTGGGACAAATAGACTTACAATCTTACCAGTTATTTTGATTTCATGACTAGAGCATTAACCTTCTTTCTCCAAATCTCGCGTATCATCGTGATTGTCGCGACACATGTGACGCAAACGAAGTTGTGCAGGTCAGCTCTCATTTACATATAATAAGCGATAATATAAGCGACGATTTATATTATATATATAAGCGACGCGATGGGACTAGGCTCGACGAGAGTAAATTCGACGGAAAACATTATATTACTCAAAATATTAATACCATACCTCTCTTTTTCTAACTCTCATGTGCCGCAAACGAAGTTGCGCGGGTCAGCTAGTGGCGATATAAAATCACGCTAATGCGAATAGGAGCGGAGCAGCCATAAATAATGTTTTGAGAACGGGGAAAATTTCTTTCTTTTTTTTATTTTTTTGTTTTTTTTTTATTTTTATTTCATAACAAAATACATTGTGTTGAAATTCCTAAGCACACAGTCAAATCAAAAAAATTAACACGATAACGATAAACTAATCACAATATACAGGGTGAATTTTTGAAAAGGGCTTGGATGGCCAAATCCGAAACTATAAGGAATATCTAAAAATGCTCAAAGGAGTCACGAGGCCGATTTTGATAAAACTTAAAACCTCATCATTAGATTTTTGAAAAACCAATAATCTTAGCCGGGAATCGAACCCATTGATTTTGAAAAAAAAGACACCCTTTATTATTACACCATACGATAGTGTCGATGATAAGGATCAAATTCTGCGAAGTAATGATATACGGCAAATTTAAGAAAAGTTTGGAATTTTAATAGATTTCATATTTCATGTACCTAAATTTTGTATCATAATTTGTTTCGTTCGATATCCCAGAATAGATCGTAACTATTTCGTGTATTCAATCATGCTCAGAATGATTCTTTGGAGGATATTCTAAACGGAATCAATAATATTGAATGCAGTACGATCCTTGAGGTTTCGAATCCAGCTATGTATTGAACACATTTTGAACAATTTATCAGTTAACGTAAGAAAAATTATTGTATTTTGTTAAAGATGAGCACTTTCCTTTAGTTTGCCGTATGTCATTACTTCCCAGAATAAGATCCTTAATAACAACACTATCGTATGGTGTAATAATATAGGGTGTGTTATTTTTTTCAAAATCAATAGGTTCGATTCCCAGCTAGGATTATCGGTTTTTCAAAAATCGAATGATGAGGTTTTAAGTTTCATCAAAATCGGGCTCGTGACTCCTTGGAGCATTTTTCGTTATTCCTTATAGTTTCGGATTTGGCCATCCAATCCCTTTTGAAAAATTCACCCTGTATATGTATACATTTTAAAATAGCGATAAGTAATTAGGTACCAGATTTTGACAATCATAATAATAAGTACATTGAGCACATCACCCCAAAATCATAAATTAAAATCAATTATTAACATTAACAGACTTCTTAATATTTTTCCTTCTTTTTGGGATTACTAGCTTAATATTTAGTACTCAGTTACAATAAGGCATAATAACAAACAATATTTTTGGAACAAATTATAAAAATCACAATCAAATAATTACATGTTAAACAATATTAATGAACAGACTAAATAAAAATAAAATCAATCCAATCATGTCAAATAAAAACAAAACACAAGAACAAAATAAGTGAGAAATGTCAATCAATACATTTAAAAATAATAATAATAATGTCAAATAAATATTGAAATAGGTATGTCATTGCAGTAAAATGTCAAAGTAAAATTATATCACAATTTCAATCAATATATTATAATTATCAATGCATTTGAATCATTTCAATCTATAAATTACAGGTCATCTACAGAATATAGACATTTCTCCAAAAGATACATCCTTAACTGAGCCTTGAAAGTGTTGGTATATATAGATTTCTTTAAATCTAACGGTAATCTATTGTAAATCTTAACACTATTATAGAGTGAGCTATGCTTTACTATGTCCAAAGAAGGTGCTATCTTTGAAGCCAAGTCCATCCTTCTAGTTTCCTCGCGTCGCTTACGCTCACTTTCCGTTTCATATTCATGGATGTATTTCCTCAAATACATTAGGAGGACCATGATGTACAGACTAGGTACTGTTAGGATTTCAAGATCCTTGAAATGCGGGCGACATGACTCTTCCTGTTTAATTCGCACCATGGTTCGAATAGCCCGTTTCTGGGCAATAAATGCTGTCTGAATATTATATGCATAGCTTCCACCCCAAAATAAAATACTATACCTTAGCTTCGATTCCACTAATGCATAGTACACATTCCTAAGTTGGTCTAATCTTATTACCTCTCTTAAACTTCTCAACACGTAGCATGCAGAACTCACAGAACACTCTATGGACAATACTTCTTGTTTCCAACTTAATAAGTCGTCAACATAAACTCCAAGAAACTTAACAACATTTACGACGTTGACACTTACTCCACCCGTGGCACATTGCAACTGGTCCATATTTCTAGTATTAGTCTTCAATAACATTATATTTGTCTTGCTAGTATTAATTTGAAGCTCATTGCAAGTAAACCATTCATGGAATAAATATAACGATCTACTGACCCGCAAATTCAAGGTTTCCATATCATCTGCTGTAACAACAGAGTTTGTATCGTCCGCATATACTGTCAATTTCATATGGTCATGGGTTTCTTTTGTCATATAATCGATAAGGTCATTAATAAAAACTACGAAAAGTATAGGTCCAAGAATTGATCCTTGCGGGACACCAGTTTTGATTGTCACGCACCTTGAGCTGCAAGTATTGCGCATATTATGTATTCTACCCGCTACAGCTGTGTCAATGTTTGCATTTACTTGAACGAACATTGTTCTTCCATTAAGGTATGAAACTAACATTTTTTTAATCTTTCCTCTAATACCGTAATGGTCCAGTTTAGCAATAAGAAGGTCATGATTCACACAGTCAAATGCAGAGCTTAGGTCGAGAAATATTCCCGCAACTTTTTTCTTGTCATTGAGTGACCTTACAATGTCCTCAACCAAGGCAGCAACAGCATCCAGAGTACCAAAATTCTTGATGTATCCGAATTGACGTCGGTTAATAATTCTATTTGAATTTAAGTGTCGCAGTAGTCTATTTTTTATAATTTTTTCAAATATCTTTGCGTTAGTTGGAAGCAAAGATATAGGTCTATACATTTTTGGATCGGTTTTTGAACCTTTTTTATGTATCGGGATTATTTTTGCCATCTTGAGTTGATCCGGGAATACACCTTTCTGGATACAATTATTATACAGTTCACTTAATGGTTGAGCCAAGATATCAATGTTGTCCTTTATTACAACTATTGGTACCTCGTCATAACCAGATGACATTTTGCTCGGCATTTTCTTTACAATGTCAAACACTTCCTTTGGTGTGACCGGGTCAATCTCCATATCTTGAATCACTTTCGTCCTACTCCTACCCAGACATTCTAATGCTGCTCGGTTATCCTTCTGTCCACACTTTAGGTCAGAGTCAAACTGAGTGACAAATATTTCTGCAATTTTTATAGGGTCAGTTGTAAAGTCATCACCATCGATTAATTTCATACCCTTGTCTGCTGCTGTTGGCTTATTTCTATGCCTATTTACAATTTTCCAGATGTCTTTAGGATTGTTTCTAGAATTTGTCAGTGCAGATTGAACAGCTAACCTTTTCGCTTGATTAATTACTTTTCGATATATTCTAAGGTAGTTTTTTCTGTATCGTATGAGAGACACATCACTATTACTCAAATTACCAAAATACAAAATACGTTTCATTCTACTCGCAACCCTGATTCCTTTCGTGATCCAAGGAATACCGGTGTTATTCCGAACGCAAACCTTAACCTTTTTCTTTTTAAAACTTCTGGTAAATATGGAATTGAATTTGGTAAAAAATGTGTTAATGCCTAAGCCGCTCCAGTCCTGCATCAGAAGTTGATCTCTAAATATTTTTTTACCAGTCTGGTTAAATGTTCTTTTAAATATATAAGTTTCACTATCTCGAATACTGTTACATTTTTTATTTCCTATTGCAACATCATGTGCTGTTTTGCAAATTAATGCGGCGTGTCCATCCCCGGTGCCATTGTGGTCAACTTTAATATAAGTAATGCAGTCATCATTTAGGTTCGTCAATATATTGTCCAAACATGATCTAATGTCACCACGAATAAATGTCACATCATTTATCATATGTCTAAAATTATAACCATGCAACAAATTTAAGAAATTGGTGGTTTTCGGACTGTCAGTCAATTGAGGATCTATATTGAAATCCCCGCAGATAAGGCACTTTTTACTGAAGAAGTATGTCAGTAATTTATCAAGGTGTGTCATAAAAGTATCTAAATTGTCTTTATATGGGCTTCGGTAACAACAGCAAATGTATATTCCCGTATCCAAGTCCCTTACACCACATATTTCAAACGCATCTCTTTGGTACAATTCTTTACAGATTGAAATTTCCTCACACTCTCTCTGCTCCGATGCCAGTATTAAAGACCCTCCCCTCTTTTTATTAATACGTGTGTTGTATGATACAAGCTTGTAATTGTTAAAAGTATACAGTGGAGCTTGCCTCGGATTTAGAAAATGTTCGCTAATACAAATGTAGTCTAAAGTTGTGGAAGTATCACTAACATAAAGCTCAAGTTCGTCGGTGTTACTATTTATACCACACACATTTTGATGTAAAAAATTTAATGAAATATTATTTATCATTTTAGGTGCGAAAAAATTCAACATTATTTACTTCTTCAAGTACAGTTAAGTTTTCCAATGTCTGAGTCCCCACTGACACTTGGCGGGCGATCGACATATTGCTGTAAGATTTAAATTCCCTCATTGATATAGTTTTTGCTCGAACATAAGTATTATAATTGTCAGCATAAGATAATCTAAGTACCTCTTTCAAAATATATCGCCCAATATGCAGGGGTACAAACCTACGAGAAGGAATGAATGTGCTGTAATTCATGTCTATCAAAGTTGCATTTTTATAGTTATCGGTAATATATCGTATTTGATAATTTAACTTTCTTACATTAAGACATTTATTCCAAAATACCTCAGAGACCAAAATATTGGGATGAGAAACAGTCTCCAGAAAACACGTTAGAGCTGCCTGAAATCTGTATGGGTTTGTGTCATTCATTCCTCCTAATACAATAATAAAGTCATCTGATGTCAGTCCCGAATAAAACTTAAACGAAAATGTGTTTAACACACTTGATAGTGTAGCACCAGACTTCCAGTAGGATATAACTTCATACTCACTTGCGACTAAGCGCTGAAGTACTCTCTGCAATCCTCTACCTTGATCATCGGCTAGGATCAAAATTTTTTTCTTTTCTTTTCTTACCGAATTTCGTTCGAAAACTTCTGGCAGGTCTTGGTTATCCTTTTCATCTTTTCTATCTTTTTTACCATTATCAGATTGACAAGTCTCTTGACTGTGAGCGACACTCTCACTTTGGGACACCACCGTCTTTTCAGTATCAGTCTGAGTTTCAATGAACAGCATGTAACGTTGTGAAACAACGGGTGCAAATAGGGGTTCAACATTAGGGGTTTTAAAATGAAAACTTAGATTAATAAATGAAAGCGCCATCTACCGAGTTAGTGTCGCAACGACGGAAGCTATAGGCAGTGATACGGTCTTGACGATTGAGTAGTTTCGAGCGGTGCCACTAGAGGCGCTATTTCATTGATATATAAGGCATTGCGTCAATGCAGGAGGACCGCCAGATTAATATTTAAAATAGATCACGAACGTATCAGTGTAATTGGAAATTGTGAGAATCACATCAGTTTAAAAATAATCGTTTATATCATCGCAAATATCCTCGTAAATATTTGTCAAGGATAAGGAGCAAATAGCTATAAATAGAAGACCCCATCATTGGGTGAGTTAAATTAATTATTATGATTCTAGATTTTAAAATAGTGAAAATTAACGGCTGTTGGTCGACCCTGTTATGGGAGGGTAGATTACAGGGGTGTGAAAAAAAAAAGGTCTCTGTAAACTTAGGATAGAACCAACCATTGTAAGGCAACCGACTCCCAAATGGTTTAACAGTGGTCGGCTGTCTTAGCAATGGGCGGGAAAAAGGGTTCCAGCTAACCCGTCATATGGAACATTCCAGGGTCCACCCTACGGGTTCAAGAAGTCCACCCTTCAGGTTCCACGAAGGAACATTCACCCTACGGGTCCAAGAAACCGTCTACCCTACGGGTTGGTAAAATCCACCCTTCGAGTTCTACGAGCGAACATCCGCCCTGCGGGTTGGGAATACCGTGCCGGCCGAAATTGTGGAAGACACGGCTACCTGGCGGACTGCATCGACATCCTGGAGCCACAAGATAAGTCGAACCCTGCGAAGGCCTTCGGAAACCGTACTTGCTGCCCGAAGTTGCCACACCCACGACCCCCAAGTGCTCAATTCTAATAAACTACTAATTATTTACATTTTAAATTCAATCTTTTCATTTCTCTCTCTCTTCCTGAAAGCCTTCAGCCTTTCAGTGGCGCCCATATCGTGGTTTCGGGTAGCGAGAAAGCGATTTCCGACGGGAGTCGGGAGGTCATAATTATAAGATATTCAACTTGTGTAAAATAGTCTTAAGAGTGCCCGTTAGCGGGGTAGTTTCCCTCAAAATTATTACAACTACCCAGGAATTTGGCTCTCCTGACCTCTGCTGCCAACTTGTTCTTTCCGGCTTATTTTGTGTGTTTTTTAGTTATTTTAGACAGATTTCGGCAAACTCAAGAACAAGGCAAAATTTGAATTTTTTCTCAACATAAATTGTAATTTTTCCAAATTTTAACGGTCCCCAATTTATTTTTCACACCCTCAGATATTAATTTTATGGTGGAAAAATTTTAAGTAAATTTCAACTAAAAGTTTTTTGTTTTGTTCCAATTTTAAATATTACTTTATTAAAGTCTGAAGTAAAACTTCACATTTGAAACGCTTACATTAATATTAGTAAGTGATTTGTATTGCCTATATTCATCGTAAAAAGTAGTCACAGGATATCACCACCACAATTTTTATTTTTGTACGGCGTCAAACCGCCTCAATTTGTGTATTATTTTGTTGTATTTCCCATATGTGAATTTACAGCGAGACCAACAGCCGATAATCACACTTCTGGGTAACAATCCCTATTGAAATTTCACGCTAGTAAAACGTTAGAACAAAGATTTTACGAATTTCACTTCACGTAAATTATAAAAGATTCATAATTGATTCACTTTTCGAATTACGTCGAATTCTGATACACTGAAATACAACTGTAAGAAAAAACATTCCAAACGTAGATTACGCAGCGAAAACATTCTTGCCAAAAAACAATAGTAAACTATTAACTTTGATTCGGGTTCTAAATAAACAACGGCAGATGTTGCTTTCATAACGTTTACGAGTAAGTTGATTTACTAGCTCGATATTAGAAGAAATTTTTTTTTTCCATATAAACTGTGGGTGGAAGTGAATAAAATACACTCCGGACACCAACAGTCTGATACAGAATATTTCCAGAATCGTCCAAGTACGAATCGGTTTTCAACCAATTCGAAATATTCAAGGGTTCCGTAGTGGTAAGGAACAATCTACATAAAAAAGTTAGTTACTACGATACAGATTATTTCCAGAACCATCCAAGTGCGAATCGTTTTAACACAGTTCGAAATATTTAAGGGTTCCGTAGTAGTAAATAACTATTAAAAAAAAAAATAGTTGGTACGAGTCAATATACAAGTGCGAGAGGTCCCGGGTTCATATCCCGGACGAGCCCCCAAAAAAACTGAAAGGCTGATGGCTTTCAGGAAGAGAGAGAGAAATGAAAAGATTGAATTTAAAATGTAAATAATTAGTAGTTTATTAGAATTGAGCACTTGGGGGTCGTGGGTGTGGCAACTTCGGGCAGCAAGTACGGTTTCCGAAGGCCTTCGCAGGGTTCGACTTATCTTGTGGCTCCAGGATGTCGATGCAGTCCGCCAGGTAGCCGTGTCTTCCACAATTTCGGCCGGCACGGTATTCCCAACCCGCAGGGCGGATGTTCGCTCGTAGAACTCGAAGGGTGGATTTTACCAACCCGTAGGGTAGACGGTTTCTTGGACCCGTAGGGTGAATGTTCCTTCGTGGAACCTGAAGGGTGGACTTCTTGAACCCGTAGGGTGGACCCTGGAATGTTCCATATGACGGGTTAGCTGGAACCCTTTTTCCCGCCCATTGCTAAGACAGCCGACCACTGTTAAACCATTTGGGAGTCGGTTGCCTTACAATGGTTGGTTCTATCCTAAGTTTACAGAGACCTTTTTTTTTTCACACCCCTGTAATCTACCCTCCCATAACAGGGTCGACCAACAGCCGTTAATTTTCACTATTTTAAAATCTAGAATCATAATAATTAATTTAACTCACCCAATGATGGGGTCTTCTATTTATAGCTATTTGCTCCTTATCCTTGACAAATATTTACGAGGATATTTGCGATGATATAAACGATTATTTTTAAACTGATGTGATTCTCACAATTTCCAATTACACTGATACGTTCGTGATCTATTTTAAATATTAATCTGGCGGTCCTCCTGCATTGACGCAATGCCTTATATATCAATGAAATAGCGCCTCTAGTGGCACCGCTCGAAACTACTCAATCGTCAAGACCGTATCACTGCCTATAGCTTCCGTCGTTGCGACACTAACTCGGTAGATGGCGCTTTCATTTATTAATCTAAGTTTTCATTTTAAAACCCCTAACGTTGAACCCCTATTTGCACCCGTTGTTTCACAACGTTACAAGCATGCGACTCTCATCATATTTATTTAATTTCTTCTTCTTCTGTGAGTTCCGAACTTTCTCTTTAGCAGTAACTGGAGTGACACAGTTATCTGTACTTGCTAGAGTTTTAAATGTGTGACTTAAATTTTTGAATTTGTCTAATTCCTGCTTAATATTAGTATTTTCCATGTTCAGCGTATCAATCTCGTAGTGTGCTGTTTCCAGTTCATTTTTCAACTTCTTAATTTCTGATTTTAACTCATCTATTGTACATAAATTTTCCAGTGAATTATCTTGTAGACTTCTCATTGTGCTGTCGAATATATCCGAATCGGTTGAAATATTATTCATAGACATGGACCTCCTTGGCCGCCGTGTCGTAATATTGCATTTTGATTGATTCATCCTTTTATTTATAACTAGACCGATTCTTAATTACTATTAATTAAATAATATTTCTCAGTCAATTTGCATGAGATTATATTCTAATAATGTTTCCCGTTCAGACTTCAAAATTGATAAATAATGTTTCTAAGTCAGTCTTCGAAATGTTTAAAAATGATTCAATAATGTTTCTTAGTCAGTAATCAAAGTATATCTAGTAGTCAAAATCGAGTTTAGATCACAATTACAAATTATATTTCTAATTTGTTATTGGAACGTTATTTGCATTTATTCACGGTGTGAAAGCAGCCTAAGCATTGTTTGGCTCAAAAAACTTATACCCATAGCAAGCATTGTGTTTAGCGTTATGTCTATGGCGTACAATCAGCTGATTACCGCTTCTTTATTGGTTAACTTTTAAGCTGTCATTTTAATGCAAATACATAATTTGTACGTACTGTGCATGTGTTTGTGCACATTTAAATAAATAAACGGTATAAAATTACCTTTAAAGTGATATTTTGTGATGGAATCTTCAGATAATTGGCCCAAAATAATATCAAAACTTTTCAAAATGGTATGTGCCTTAATTTTTGTTCTACTTCTTGCAGGTTATGATATTAATCACCACTAAACTATTTTAATTGATCAGAGCTTCTATACGTAATGTTTACATATTGCACGCACACGCGCGTATTTTGAGAGCTTCCACTGCGTACGTTGCTTAAATGGTTAAAGTTACGTGAAAATTTTGAAGGTTTAGTGGGGTTAGGTTCGTTTTGATAGGTATTAAGTTAGGAAAAAGTTTAAAGTTAGGTTAGGTTAGGTAAGACTTTTGAGAAAATCGTTTTTTTGTGATTTTGCGAGTTTCGTTAGTAAAAGTACAACACTGTTTAGTCGTCCATTATGCGCGTTATAGTTACCTATCGTTTTTTTTTTTTTTTTTTGTTCTTATGTCCGTTAATATCGAGGTTTAGTGAGGTTAGGTTCGTTTTGATAGGTATTAAGTTAGGAAAAACTTTAAAGTTAGGTTATGTTACGTAAGACTTTTGAGAAAATCGTTTTTTTGTGATTTTGCAAGTTTCGTTAGTAAAAGTACAACACTTTTTAGTCGTCCATTATGCGCGTTAAAGTTACCTATCGTTTTACTTATTTTTATTTTTTTTGCTCTGATGACCATTATTATGAAGGTTTAGTGGGGTTAGGTTCGTTTTGATAGGTATTAAGTTATGAAAAAATTTAAAGTTAGGTTAGGTTAGGTAAGACTTTTGAGAAAATCGTTTTTTTTTTATTTTTCGAGTTTCGTTAGTAAAAGAACAACACTTTTTAGTCGTCCATTATGCGCGTTAAAGTTACCTATCGTTTTTTTATTTTTAGTTTTTTTTTGTTCTGATGACCATTATTATGAAGGTTTAGTGGGCTTAGGTTCGTTTTGATAGGTATTAAGTTAGGAAAAATTTTAACGTTAGGTTAGGTTAGGTAAGACTTTTGAGAAAATCGTTTTTTTTTTATTTTTCGAGTTTCGTTAGTAAAAGAACAATGACAATTCTGAATTGCCCTTAAATACTGACCCTAAACTGGATTCATCAAAAACAAGTTTTTTTCGTTTATAATTATGTAAACATACTTCATCAAAATATTAATGGACTTATCAGTAAATCAAATACGTTAGCAATACACTTGGATGAATTTTATAGTAATGGTTGTGGAATGGATGTTTTAAGTATAACGGAGCATAATATGATTGAAGGGGATTATATGAACTTACAAATTCCGAATTTTAAGCTGGCCACCTCATCTACCAGAGGTACCAGAGATGGTGGATCCTGCATAATGGTTGGTAACTGTCACAAATATAGGGTAATTGATCTACAAAAGTACCATGTTCCCAACATCATTGAGTGCTGCGGATTACAATTGATGGTACATGATCTGATAGTATTGTGTATATACAGGCCTCCAAAGACTAATAGGGTAAGTTTACAAATGTTCTTCAATAATTTAGATGACATACTGACGATGTGCAATAAAAATTACAAAAATAAAATTGTTATATGTGGTGATTTTAACATTAATACGCTTCAGGAAATAAAAATTACTCAAGAGTTTCAGCATCTGCTACTAGCATATAATTTAAAACTAAGCGTGAATCAACCGACACGGCTTGCCAGTGGTAAGTGCATTGACAACATAATACACAATATTAAAGGTAGTAAGGCTGATGTGCATGATCTTGGCTTATCTGATCACACCGCCCAAACTATAAAATGCCCTGTAAAAAAGACCTGTGCTATTGATCATTGGTTTATTCTGCGACGTGATTATTCCTCAGAAAATACAAAAAAGTTTCTTGACAGTGTTCAGGCACTCACTTTCAGTGAAATCTATGAGGATCTTAATCCAGAAAGAGCTTTTAACTCTTTTCATGATTTGTTTCAGTTATTATATGATTTGTGCTTTCCCGTAAGGAGAGTAAAGGTTCTCTTACGTCGGAAGCCCAAGTGGATAACTAAGGGCATAAGATTATGCTGTAAAAGAAAAAGAGCAATGCTATGGAAATATAGATGTTCCCCAAATAGCACTAATAAGCAACTATTAAAGCAATATACAAACCGATTGCGGAAAATTATATATCTAACTCAGCGGTCGCAGAATATGCATAGTGTAAATATGGCTAGAAACAAAATGAAGGCTACATGGAATGTTATAAATAGAAAAAAATCACAGTTTCCTAAAGTAGATGTACCTAATAGCATACGAATAAATCATATGGAAGTCCGGGATCCGCAAATGATCGCGCAATATTTTAATGACTATTTTATAGACAATATTAAATGTAATACTAAACACAAAAATTGTTCTGACTATAGAAAATATATAAACTTAAATAATAAATCGATATTCTTGAAACCGACATGCAATTCTGAAATCCTTAATACAATTTACTCATTAAGCAACACTAATAGCTGTGGTTTTGATGGTATTACAACAAAAATAATTAAATCAGTTTCAGTTCATATTGCACCCGTTTTATGCCACATCATCAATTTGTGTATTGAGTATGGACATTTCCCTGACAGATTAAAAATAGCTATAATAAAACCAGTACACAAAAAAGGTGACCAAACCATGGTTGGCAACTATAGGCCAATAGCGTTAATACCCGTATTTGCGAAAGTAATAGAGAAGATAATTCATAATAGACTATACAATTTCTTTGAAACCAACAATATTATAGCTAAGGAGCAATATGGATTTCGTAAGGGGAAATCTATTAATATGGCCATATTTGATGTAATGAGTAAGGTGCTTTCTAATGTCGATATAAAAACCCCAGTTGCTGCTATACTAATGGATATGACCAAGGCATTTGATCACGTGGACCATGGTATACTAATTGATAAATTGGAAAGATATGGAATTCGGGGAAATGCTCTAGCACTTGTGAGATCTTACTTGAATAACCGTGTCCAAATAACTTGTCTAAGTGGATTGTGTCATAAGACGAAAACCGAGATCATGCATTCATCTCAGCCTCGGAAAACTATGTATTCAGTTCCTCAGGGATCGGTTCTCGGCCCATTATTGTTTATTATATATATTAATGATATGCCTAGGTGCACTGAAAATCAGTTGGTACTATTTGCTGACGACAGTACTCTCCTTTGCACTGGTAACAACATAGACACTTACGAAAGTGACATAAATAATTCCGTGTCTAGCATAATTGATTGGTTAATCATGCACAAGTGCACAACCTTCAAATAAACTTAAGTAAAACCAATATGATAGCATTCCATCAGAAAAAAGTTCCACCTGCCGTTGATATAAAGTACGGAAATTTTAAAATTAATAAAACAGACAGTGCAAAATTTCTCGGTCTCCATATTGACAGCCAACTCACGTGGAAAATACATTTAGAACATTTGTGTAAAAAACTTAGTCAATATTCCTATGCTTTATATAATCTGTCTAAAGTAGCGAATCGTTTCACTGTCCTAACGGCCTACAACGCATACGTGGTCAGCAATATTAGATATGGGATCATTTTTTGGGGCAATTCAACAAATAAAGACGAGGCTTTTGTGGCCCAGAAACGATGTGTGAGATCCTTTTGCAAACTGAGTCGTACAGATAGCTGTAAACCTATTTTCAAACAATTGAAATTACTAACTTTACCTTCTATATATATTTTCGAGGTGGCAGTATTTGTAAGGTGCAAATTAAAAGATTACGACACTCTGCAATCTAAGCGTCATTCTGATACACTTCGCATACCAAAACATAATACTACATTGTTCAATAAGAGTATATTAGTAATGGGTCCGAAGATATATAATAAATAGTATACCAGTGTCTATAAAGAGAGAAAAGAAATTAAATACACTCGAGAGCAATGAATCCGGGTCACTTAAAGAATGTTAAAAATCTCGGAAACTAAAAATGATAGGTTAATGCAATAAATTGTATTTAATAGACAATGTAATACTCCTTAAATGAAAGTAAAAAAAATATGAGTCACCATACATTTTATTAACACAAAATTACATAAAGAAAAAACTGCTGATCTCTCCTTAAAACAAAAATAGGAAACATGAAATTTTTGAACTTTATTACGATTTTCTTGAATTTTAATACTTCGTATTGCCTCCTCGTGCTTCCATTACTGCGTTTACGCGGTTTGGCATGCTGTACACCAAGTTCCTTATACGATTTTGGGGAATATTCTCCCATTCCTCTGTGAGAGCAATTTTGAGCTCACGAAGCGTGATTGGGGGAGGGTTTCGTTGTTTTACGCATCTGCCTAGCTCGTCCCAAGCATGCTCGATCGGGTTGATATCCGGGCTGCGCGCTGGCCACTCCATACGAGTAATGTTCATCTCTTGAAGGTAGTCATTCACAATCCTACCTGTATGAGGTCGGGCATTGTCATGCATAAATATAGCATCCTCACCTAAATTGACCATAAATGGACCAACGTGATCATTGAGGATTTCTTCCACATATCTTACGCTAGTTAAAGAGCCGTTTTCTATGATCACCAGCTCTGTGCGACTTTCAGAAGAAATTCCGGCCCACACAAGTACAGACCCACCACCGTAGGCTACTTTTTCTTCGATGCATGCTTGCTTGAATCTTTCCCCTGGTCTTCGATACACTCTGTGTCTTCCATCGTGCTTGTAGAGCATAAATTTTGATTCGTCGGAGAACATAACTTTTGACCAATCTTCAATACTCCAATTTACGTGGCTCTGGGCATACCTTAGTCTCGAAATACGATGCCCACGCTCCAGTTTAGGGCCGTTTGCAGGTCTAAGGGGTTTTAAGTTAGATTCAGCAAGCCGACGTCTTACTGTCCATGCACTTGGGTTACTTCCTCCGAGGCGTCGAAACTGATTGGTGAGTTCAGTTCCTGTGAGAAAGCGATTTCGAAGCATGGTGTTCACCAAGTATCGGTCTTCTCGTGCTGTGGTACACCTGGTTCTGCCCGTTCCTGGTCTGCGTAGGTTAGAACCAGTTTCTTCGTAACGTCGGAGAACTCTTTGTACTGTTGACAGCGACACACCGACAGTCCTGGCTGTATCGCGCTGACTCCGGCCGGTTTCCAGCATTGTAAGTATTCTGGTGCATTCTTCAGGCGTAAGCGACATAATTTCAGCTTGATTAATGAATATAGAGCACTATCAACATGGTTTATGTACCCACATAAATGACAGATTACAAACAAAAGCAACACCAAATGCAGTAATTTCGTAGTTCCATCTTCGAAAGTGGCCCTTTTTCAAATTTGATTTTTTTATGATATAACTTTACAATAACTAAGAAGTTTTAATACCTTCATTTAAGGAGTATTACATTGTCTATTAAATACAATTTATTGCATTAACCTAGCATTTTTAGTTTCCGAGATTTTTGGGATTCTTTAAGTGACCCGGATTCATTGCTCTCGAGTGTATATTCAAAAAGTGCTTGTACTCATTTTTGTCTGAAAAGTGTTATTATTCAGTTAAAGAATTCTTAAATGATAAAGCGAAATAGCAATAAGTTGACATAACAAACTGTGACAAACAAACAATGGACTAATATTATCTATTATTTTAATTACTAATTACAGTTGCAATTTTGACATAAACCTGACATTCAATCATGGACATAATTATTTATATTGACATGTTTTGATTTAATATTTTGATAATCATTATTTAAAAAATTGTTAATACAATAAATTTGAAATGTCAGTGTACTTAAATAGGTAATTGTTTCATAAAGTATGGTAATATATAAAATCGTTTATTTTAAGGGTAAAGAAGATTGTAAAATATTGAATATCTGTAATTACATATTATAATTTTACACTAATCTTTAAATGATAATTGTATGCTAGGTATAACCAGCAAAACATAGTGATCCTTATTATGTGATTAACTGTAACATCTTGTGTACCTATGTTTACGATTAATAAATGAATTGAATTGAATTGAATTGAAGAACAACACTTTTTAGTCGTCCATTATGCGCGTTAAAATTACCTATCGTTTTTTTATTTTTAGTTTTTTTTGTTCTGATGACCATTATTATGAAGGTTTAGTGGGGTTAGGTTCGTTTTGATAGGTATTAAGTTAGGAAAAAATTTAAAGTTAGGTTAGGTTAGGTAAGACTTTTGAGAAAATCCTTTTTTTTTTTATTTTTCGAGTTTCGTTAGTAAAAGAACAACACTTTTTAGTCGTCCATTATGCGCGTTAAAATTACCTATCGTTTTTTTTATTTTTAGTTTTTTTTTGTTCTGATGACCATTATTATGAAGGTTTAGTGGGGTTAGGTTCGTTTTGATAGGTATTAAGTTAGGAAAAAGTTTAAAGTTAGGTTAGGTTAGGTAAGACTTTTGAGAAAATCGTTTTTTTGTGATTTTGCGAGTTTCGTTAGTAAAAGTACAACTCTTTTTAGTCGTCCATTATGCGCGTTAAAGTTACCTATCGTTTTTTTTTTCTTTTGTTCTGATGTCCGTTAATATGGAGGTTTAGTGGGGTTAGGTTCGTTTTAATAGGTATTAAGTTAGGAAAAATTTTAAAGTGAGGTTAGGTTAGGTAAGATTTTTGCGAAAATCGTTTTTTTGTGATTTTGCGAGTTTAATTAGTAAAAGAACAACACTTTTTAGTCGTCCATTATGCGCGTTAAAGTTATCTATCGTTTTTTTTATTTTATTTTTTTTTTGTTCTGATGACCATTATTATGAAGGTTTAGTGGAGTTAGGTTCGATTTGATAGGTATTAAGTTAGGGAAAATTTTAAACTTAGGTTAGGTTAGATAAGACTTTTGAGAAAATCGTTTTTTTGTGATTTTGCGAGTTTCGTTAGTAAAAGTACAACACTTTTTAGTCGTCCATTATGCGCGTTAAAGTTACCTATCGTTTTTTTTATTTTTATTTTTTTTTGCTCTGATGACCATTATTATGAAGGTTTAGTGGGGTTAGGTTCGTTTTGATAGGTATTAAGTTAGGAAAAATTTTAAAGTTATGTTAGGTTAGGTAAGACTTTTGAGAAAATCGTTTTTTTTTTTATTTTTCGAGTTTCGTTAGTAAAAGAACAACACTTTTTAGTCGTCCATTATGCGCGTTAAAGTTACCTATCGTTTTTTTATTTTTAGTTTTTTTTTGTTCTGATGACCATTATTATGAAGGTTTAGTGGGGTTAGGTTCGTTTTGATAGGTATTAAGTTAGGAGAAATTTTAAAGTTAGGTTATGTTAGGTAAGACTTTTGAGAAAATCGTTTTTTTTTTATTTTTCGAGTTTCGTTAGTAAAAGAACAACACTTTTTAGTTGTCCATTATGCGCAATAAAGTTAACTATCGTTTTTTTTAATTTTTTTTTTGTTCTTATGTCCATTAATATAGAGGTTTAGTGAGGTTAGGTTCGTTTTAATAGGTATTAAGTTAGGAGAAATTTTAAAGTTAGGTTATGTTAGGTAAGACTTTTGAGAAAATCGTTTTTTTTTTATTTTTCGAGTTTCGTTAGTAAAAGAACAACACTTTTTAGTCGTCCATTATGCGCGTTAAAATTACTTATCGTTTTTTTATTTTTAGTTTTTTTTTGTTCTGATGACCATTATTATGAAGGTTTAGTGGGGTTAGGTTCGTTTTGATAGGTATTAAGTTAGGAAAAAGTTTAAAGTTAGGTTAGGTTAGGTAAGACTTTTGAGAAAATCGTTTTTTTGTGATTTTGCGAGTTTCGTTAATAAAAGTACAACACTTTTTAGTCGTCCATTATGCGCGTTAAAGTTACCTATCGTTTTTTTATTTTTAGTTTTTTTTTTGTTCTGATGACCATTATTATGAAGTTTTAGTGGGGTTAGGTTCGTTTTGATAGGTATTAAGTTAGGAAAAATTTTAAAGTTAGGTTAGGTTAGGTAAGACTTTTAAGAAAATCGTTTTTTTGTGATTTTGCGAGTTTCGTTAGTAAAAGTACAACACTTTTTAGTTGTCCATTATGCGCAATAAAGTTAACTATCGTTTTTTTTAATTTTTTTTTTGTTCTTATGTCCATTAATATAGAGGTTTAGTGAGGTTAGGTTCGTTTTAATAGGTATTAAGTTAGGAGAAATTTTAAAGTTAGGTTATGTTAGGTAAGACTTTTGAGAAAATCGTTTTTTATTTATTTTTCGAGTTTCGTTAGTAAAAGAACAACAATTTTTAGCCGTCCATTATGCGCGTTAAAATTACCTATCGTTTTTTTATTTTTAGTTTTTTTTTGTTCTGATGACCATTATTATGAAGGTTTAGTGGGGTTAGGTTCGTTTTGATAGGTATTAAGTAAGGAAAAATTTTAAAGTTAGGTTAGGTTAGGTAAGACTTTTGAGAAAATCGTTTTTTTGTGATTTTGCGAGTTTCGTTAGTAAAAGTACAACACTTTTTAGTCGTCCATTATGCGCGTTAAAGTTACCTATCGTTTTTTTTATTTTTATTTTTTGTTCTTATGTCCATTAATATAGAGGTTTAGTGAGGTTAGGTTCGTTTTAATAGGTATAAAGTTAGGAGAAATTTTAAAGTTAGGTTATGTTAGGTAAGACTTTTGAGAAAATCGTTTTTTTTTTATTTTTCGAGTTTCGTTAGTAAAAGAACAACACTTTTTAGTCGTCCATTATGCGCGTTAAAATTACTTATCGTTTTTTTATTTTTAGTTTTTTTTTGTTCTGATGACCATTATTATGAAGGTTTAGTGGGGTTAGGTTCGTTTTGATAGGTATTAAGTTAGGAAAAAGTTTAAAGTTAGGTTAGGTTAGGTAAGACTTTTGAGAAAATCGTTTTTTTGTGATTTTGCGAGTTTCGTTAATAAAAGTACAACACTTTTTAGTCGTCCATTATGCGCGTTAAAGTTACCTATCGTTTTTTTATTTTTAGTTTTTTTTTTGTTCTGATGACCATTATTATGAAGTTTTAGTGGGGTTAGGTTCGTTTTGATAGGTATTAAGTTAGGAAAAATTTTAAAGTTAGGTTAGGTTAGGTAAGACTTTTAAGAAAATCGTTTTTTTGTGATTTTGCGAGTTTCGTTAGTAAAAGTACAACACTTTTTAGTTGTCCATTATGCGCAATAAAGTTAACTATCGTTTTTTTTAATTTTTTTTTTGTTCTTATGTCCATTAATATAGAGGTTTAGTGAGGTTAGGTTCGTTTTAATAGGTATTAAGTTAGGAGAAATTTTAAAGTTAGGTTATATTAGGTAAGACTTTTGAGAAAATCGTTTTTTATTTATTTTTCGAGTTTCGTTAGTAAAAGAACAACACTTTTTAGTCGTCCATTATGCGCGTTAAAATTACCTATCGTTTTTTTATTTTTAGTTTTTTTTTGTTCTGATGACCATTATTATGAAGGTTTAGTGGGGTTAGGTTCGTTTTGATAGGTATTAAGTTAGGAAAAATTTTAAAGTTAGGTTATGTTAGGTAAGACTTTTGAGAAAATCCTTTTTCTTTTTATTTTTCGAGTTTCGTTAGTAAAAGAACAACACTTTTTAGTCGTCCATTATGCGCGTTAAAATTACCTATCGTTTTTTTATTTTTAGTTTTTTTTTGTTCTGATGACCATTATTATGAAGGTTTAGTGGGGTTAGGTTCGTTTTGATAGGTATTAAGTTAGGAAAAAGTTTAAAGTTAGGTTAGGTTAGGTAAGACTTTTGAGAAAATCGTTTTTTTGTGATTTTGCGAGTTTCGTTAGTAAAAGTACAACTCTTTTTAGTCGCCCATTATGCGCGTTAAAGTTACCTATCGTTTTTTTTTTTCTTTTGTTCTGATGTCCGTTAATATGGAGGTTTAGTGGGTTTAGGTTCGTTTTAATAGGTATTAAGTTAGGAAAAATTTAAAGTGAGGTTAGGTTAGGTAAGACTTTTGCGAAAATCGTTTTTTTGTGATTTTGCTAGTTTAATTAGTAAAAGAACAACACTTTTTAGTCGTCCATTATACGCGTTAAAGTTATCTATCGTTTTTTTTATTTTATTTTTTTTTGTTCTGATGACCAGTAATATGAAGGTTTAGTGGGGTTAGGTTCGATTTGATAGGTATTAAGTTAGGGAAAATTTTAAAGTTAGGTTAGGTTAGATAAGACTTTTGAGAAAATCGTTTTTTTGTGATTTTGCGAGTTTCGTTAGTAAAAGTACAACACTTTTTAGTCGTCCATTATGCGCGTTAAAGTTACCTATCGTTTTTTTATTTTTATTTTTTTTTGCTCTGATGACCATTATTATGAAGGTTTAGTGGGGTTAGGTTCGTTTTGATAGGTATTAAGTTAGGAAAAATTTTAAAGTTAGGTTAGGTTAGGTAAGACTTTTAAGAAAATCGTTTTTTTGTGATTTTGCGAGTTTCGTTAGTAAAAGTACAACACTTTTTAGTTGTCCATTATGCGCAATAAAGTTAACCATCGTTTTTTTTAATTTTTTTTTTGTTCTTATGTCCATTAATATAGAGGTTTAGTGAGGTTAGGTTCTTTTTAATAGGTATTAAGTTAGGAGAAATTTTAAAGTTAGGTTATGTTAGGTAAGACTTTTGAGAAAATCGTTTTTTTGTGATTTTGCGAGTTTCGTTAGTAAAAGAACAACACTTTTTAGTCGTCCATTATGCGCGTTAAAATTACCTATCGTTTTTTTATTTTTAGTTTTTTTTTGTTCTGATGACCATTATTATGAAGGTTTAGTGGGGTTAGGTTCGTTTTGATAGGTATTAAGTTAGGAAAAATTTTAAAGTTAGGTTAGGTTAGGTAAGACTTTTGAGAAAATCCTTTTTTTTTTTATTTTTCGAGTTTCGTTAGTAAAAGAACAACACTTTTTAGTCGTCCATTATGCGCGTTAAAGTTACCTATCGTTTTTTTATTTTTAGTTTTTTTTTGTTCTGATGACCATTATTATGAAGGTTTAGTGGGGTTAGGTTCGTTTTGATAGGTATTAAGTTAGGAGAAATTTTAAAGTTAGGTTATGTTAGGTAAGACTTTTGAGAAAATCGTTTTTTTTTTATTTTTCGAGTTTCGTTAGTAAAAGAACAACACTTTTTAGTTGTCCATTATGCGCAATAAAGTTAACTATCGTTTTTTTTAATTTTTTTTTTTGTTCTTATGTCCATTAATATAGAGGTTTAGTGAGGTTAGGTTCGTTTTAATAGGTATTAAGTTAGGAGAAATTTTAAAGTTAGGTTATGTTAGGTAAGACTTTTGAGAAAATCGTTTTTTTTTTATTTTTCGAGTTTCGTTAGTAAAAGAACAACACTTTTTAGTCGTCCATTATGCGCGTTAAAATTACTTATCGTTTTTTTATTTTTAGTTTTTTTTTGTTCTGATGACCATTATTATGAAGGTTTAGTGGGGTTAGGTTCGTTTTGATAGGTATTAAGTTAGGAAAAAGTTTAAAGTTAGGTTAGGTTAGGTAAGACTTTTGAGAAAATCGTTTTTTTGTGATTTTGCGAGTTTCGTTAATAAAAGTACAACACTTTTTAGTCGTCCATTATGCGCGTTAAAGTTACCTATCGTTTTTTTATTTTTAGTTTTTTTTTGTTCTGATGACCATTATTATGAAGTTTTAGTGGGGTTAGGTTCGTTTTGATAGGTATTAAGTTAGGAAAAATTTTAAAGTTAGGTTAGGTTAGGTAAGACTTTTAAGAAAATCGTTTTTTTGTGATTTTGCGAGTTTCGTTAGTAAAAGTACAACACTTTTTAGTTGTCCATTATGCGCAATAAAGTTAACTATCGTTTTTTTTAATTTTTTTTTTGTTCTTATGTCCATTAATATAGAGGTTTAGTGAGGTTAGGTTCGTTTTAATAGGTATTAAGTTAGGAGAAATTTTAAAGTTAGGTTATGTTAGGTAAGACTTTTGAGAAAATCGTTTTTTATTTATTTTTCGAGTTTCGTTAGTAAAAGAACAACACTTTTTAGCCGTCCATTATGCGCGTTAAAATTACCTATCGTTTTTTTATTTTTAGTTTTTTTTTGTTCTGATGACCATTATTATGAAGGTTTAGTGGGGTTAGGTTCGTTTTGATAGGTATTAAGTAAGGAAAAATTTTAAAGTTAGGTTAGGTTAGGTAAGACTTTTGAGAAAATCGTTTTTTTGTGATTTTGCGAGTTTCGTTAGTAAAAGTACAACACTTTTTAGTCGTCCATTATGCGCGTTAAAGTTACCTATCGTTTTTTTTATTTTTATTTTTTGTTCTTATGTCCATTAATATAGAGGTTTAGTGAGGTTAGGTTCGTTTTAATAGGTATTAAGTTAGGAGAAATTTTAAAGTTAGGTTATGTTAGGTAAGACTTTTGAGAAAATCGTTTTTTTTTTATTTTTCGAGTTTCGTTAGTAAAAGAACAACACTTTTTAGTCGTCCATTATGCGCGTTAAAATTACTTATCGTTTTTTTATTTTTAGTTTTTTTTTGTTCTGATGACCATTATTATGAAGGTTTAGTGGGGTTAGGTTCGTTTTGATAGGTATTAAGTTAGGAAAAAGTTTAAAGTTAGGTTAGGTTAGGTAAGACTTTTGAGAAAATCGTTTTTTTGTGATTTTGCGAGTTTCGTTAATAAAAGTACAACACTTTTTAGTCGTCCATTATGCGCGTTAAAGTTACCTATCGTTTTTTTATTTTTAGTTTTTTTTTTGTTCTGATGACCATTATTATGAAGTTTTAGTGGGGTTAGGTTCGTTTTGATAGGTATTAAGTTAGGAAAAATTTTAAAGTTAGGTTAGGTTAGGTAAGACTTTTAAGAAAATCGTTTTTTTGTGATTTTGCGAGTTTCGTTAGTAAAAGTACAACACTTTTTAGTTGTCCATTATGCGCAATAAAGTTAACTATCGTTTTTTTTAATTTTTTTTTTGTTCTTATGTCCATTAATATAGAGGTTTAGTGAGGTTAGGTTCGTTTTAATAGGTATTAAGTTAGGAGAAATTTTAAAGTTAGGTTATGTTAGGTAAGACTTTTGAGAAAATCGTTTTTTATTTATTTTTCGAGTTTCGTTAGTAAAAGAACAACACTTTTTAGTCGTCCATTATGCGCGTTAAAATTACCTATCGTTTTTTTATTTTTAGTTTTTTTTTGTTCTGATGACCATTATTATGAAGGTTTAGTGGGGTTAGGTTCGTTTTGATAGGTATTAAGTTAGGAAAAATTTTAAAGTTAGGTTAGGTTAGGTAAGACTTTTGAGAAAATCCTTTTTCTTTTTATTTTTCGAGTTTCGTTAGTAAAAGAACAACACTTTTTAGTCGTCCATTATGCGCGTTAAAATTACCTATCGTTTTTTTATTTTTAGTTTTTTTTTGTTCTGATGACCATTATTATGAAGGTTTAGTGGGGTTAGGTTCGTTTTGATAGGTATTAAGTTAGGAAAAGTTTAAAGTTAGGTTAGGTTAGGTAAGACTTTTGAGAAAATCGTTTTTTTGTGATTTTGCGAGTTTCGTTAGTAAAAGTACAACTCTTTTTAGTCGCCCATTATGCGCGTTAAAGTTACCTATCGTTTTTTTTTTCTTTTGTTCTGATGTCCGTTAATATGGAGGTTTAGTGGGTTTAGGTTCGTTTTAATAGGTATTAAGTTAGGAAAAATTTAAAGTGAGGTTAGGTTAGGTAAGACTTTTGCGAAAATCGTTTTTTTGTGATTTTGCTAGTTTAATTAGTAAAAGAACAACACTTTTTAGTCGTCCATTATACGCGTTAAAGTTATCTATCGTTTTTTTTATTTTATTTTTTTTTGTTCTGATGACCAGTAATATGAAGGTTTAGTGGGGTTAGGTTCGATTTGATAGGTATTAAGTTAGGGAAAATTTTAAACTTAGGTTAGGTTAGATAAGACTTTTGAGAAAATCGTTTTTTTGTGATTTTGCGAGTTTCGTTAGTAAAAGTACAACACTTTTTAGTCGTCCATTATGCGCGTTAAAGTTACCTATCGTTTTTTTATTTTTATTTTTTTTTGCTCTGATGACCATTATTATGAAGGTTTAGTGGGGTTAGGTTCGTTTTGATAGGTATTAAGTTAGGAAAAATTTTAAAGTTAGGTTAGGTTAGGTAAGACTTTTAAGAAAATTGTTTTTTTGTGATTTTGCGAGTTTCGTTAGTAAAAGTACAACACTTTTTAGTTGTCCATTATGCGCAATAAAGTTAACCATCGTTTTTTTTAATTTTTTTTTTGTTCTTATGTCCATTAATATAGAGGTTTAGTGAGGTTAGGTTCTTTTTAATAGGTATTAAGTTAGGAGAAATTTTAAAGTTAGGTTATGTTAGGTAAGACTTTTGAGAAAATCGTTTTTTTGTGATTTTGCGAGTTTCGTTATTAAAAGAACAACACTTTTTAGTCGTCCATTATGCGCGTTAAAATTACCTATCGTTTTTTTATTTTTAGTTTTTTTTTGTTCTGATGACTATTATTATGAAGGTTTAGTGGGGTTAGGTTCGTTTTGATAGGTATTAAGTTAGGAAAAATTTTAAAGTTAGGTTAGGTTAGGTAAGACTTTTGAGAAAATCCTTTTTTTTTTTATTTTTCGAGTTTCGTTAGTAAAAGAACAACACTTTTTAGTCGTCCATTATGCGCGTTAAAATTACCTATCGTTTTTTTATTTTTTATTTTTTTTTGTTCTGATGACCATTATTATGAAGGTTTAGTGGGGTTAGGTTCGTTTTGATAGGTATTAAGTTAGGAAAAAGTTTAAAGTTAGGTTAGGTTAGGTAAGACTTTTGAGAAAATCGTTTTTTTTGTGATTTTGCGAGTTTCGTTAGTAAAAGTACAACTCTTTTTAGTCGCCCATTATGCGCGTTAAAGTTACCTATCGTTTTTTTTTTCTTTTGTTCTGATGTCCGTTAATATGGAGGTTTAGTGGGGTTAGGTTCGTTTTAATAGGTATTAAGTTAAGAAAAATTTTAAAGTGAGGTTAGGTTAGGTAAGACTTTTGCGAAAATCGTTTTTTTGTGATTTTGCGAGTTTAATTAGTAAAAGAACAACACTTTTTAGTCGTCCATTATACGCGTTAAAGTTATCTATCGTTTTTTTTATTTTTTTTTTTTTTGTTCTGATGACCAATAATATGAAGGTTTAGTGGGGTTAGGTTCGATTTGATAGGTATTAAGTTAGGGAAAATTTTAAACTTAGGTTAGGTTAGATAAGACTTTTGAGAAAATCGTTTTTTTTTTATTTTTCGAGTTTCGTTAGTAAAAGAACAACACTTTTTAGTTGTCCATTATGCGCAATAAAGTTAACTATCGTTTTTTTTAATTTTTTTTTTTGTTCTTATGTCCATTAATATAGAGGTTTAGTGAGGTTAGGTTCGTTTTAATAGGTATTAAGTTAGGAGAAATTTTAAAGTTAGGTTATGTTAGGTAAGACTTTTGAGAAAATCGTTTTTTTTTTATTTTTCGAGTTTCGTTAGTAAAAGAACAACACTTTTTAGTCGTCCATTATGCGCGTTAAAATTACTTATCGTTTTTTTATTTTTAGTTTTTTTTTGTTCTGATGACCATTATTATGAAGGTTTAGTGGGGTTAGGTTCGTTTTGATAGGTATTAAGTTAGGAAAAAGTTTAAAGTTAGGTTAGGTTAGGTAAGACTTTTGAGAAAATCGTTTTTTTGTGATTTTGCGAGTTTCGTTAATAAAAGTACAACACTTTTTAGTCGTCCATTATGCGCGTTAAAGTTACCTATCGTTTTTTTATTTTTAGTTTTTTTTTGTTCTGATGACCATTATTATGAAGTTTTAGTGGGGTTAGGTTCGTTTTGATAGGTATTAAGTTAGGAAAAATTTTAAAGTTAGGTTAGGTTAGGTAAGACTTTTAAGAAAATCGTTTTTTTGTGATTTTGCGAGTTTCGTTAGTAAAAGTACAACACTTTTTAGTTGTCCATTATGCGCAATAAAGTTAACTATCGTTTTTTTTAATTTTTTTTTTGTTCTTATGTCCATTAATATAGAGGTTTAGTGAGGTTAGGTTCGTTTTAATAGGTATTAAGTTAGGAGAAATTTTAAAGTTAGGTTATGTTAGGTAAGACTTTTGAGAAAATCGTTTTTTATTTATTTTTCGAGTTTCGTTAGTAAAAGAACAACACTTTTTAGCCGTCCATTATGCGCGTTAAAATTACCTATCGTTTTTTTATTTTTAGTTTTTTTTTGTTCTGATGACCATTATTATGAAGGTTTAGTGGGGTTAGGTTCGTTTTGATAGGTATTAAGTAAGGAAAAATTTTAAAGTTAGGTTAGGTTAGGTAAGACTTTTGAGAAAATCGTTTTTTTGTGATTTTGCGAGTTTCGTTAGTAAAAGTACAACACTTTTTAGTCGTCCATTATGCGCGTTAAAGTTACCTATCGTTTTTTTTATTTTTATTTTTTGTTCTTATGTCCATTAATATAGAGGTTTAGTGAGGTTAGGTTCGTTTTAATAGGTATTAAGTTAGGAGAAATTTTAAAGTTAGGTTATGTTAGGTAAGACTTTTGAGAAAATCGTTTTTTTTTTATTTTTCGAGTTTCGTTAGTAAAAGAACAACACTTTTTAGTCGTCCATTATGCGCGTTAAAATTACTTATCGTTTTTTTATTTTTAGTTTTTTTTTGTTCTGATGACCATTATTATGAAGGTTTAGTGGGGTTAGGTTCGTTTTGATAGGTATTAAGTTAGGAAAAAGTTTAAAGTTAGGTTAGGTTAGGTAAGACTTTTGAGAAAATCGTTTTTTTTGTGATTTTGCGAGTTTCGTTAATAAAAGTACAACACTTTTTAGTCGTCCATTATGCGCGTTAAAGTTACCTATCGTTTTTTTATTTTTAGTTTTTTTTTTGTTCTGATGACCATTATTATGAAGTTTTAGTGGGGTTAGGTTCGTTTTGATAGGTATTAAGTTAGGAAAAATTTTAAAGTTAGGTTAGGTTAGGTAAGACTTTTAAGAAAATCGTTTTTTTGTGATTTTGCGAGTTTCGTTAGTAAAAGTACAACACTTTTTAGTTGTCCATTATGCGCAATAAAGTTAACTATCGTTTTTTTTAATTTTTTTTTTTGTTCTTATGTCCATTAATATAGAGGTTTAGTGAGGTTAGGTTCGTTTTAATAGGTATTAAGTTAGGAGAAATTTTAAAGTTAGGTTATGTTAGGTAAGACTTTTGAGAAAATCGTTTTTTATTTATTTTTCGAGTTTCGTTAGTAAAAGAACAACACTTTTTAGTCGTCCATTATGCGCGTTAAAATTACCTATCGTTTTTTTATTTTTAGTTTTTTTTTGTTCTGATGACCATTATTATGAAGGTTTAGTGGGGTTAGGTTCGTTTTGATAGGTATTAAGTTAGGAAAAATTTTAAAGTTAGGTTAGGTTAGGTAAGACTTTTGAGAAAATCCTTTTTCTTTTTATTTTTCGAGTTTCGTTAGTAAAAGAACAACACTTTTTAGTCGTCCATTATGCGCGTTAAAATTACCTATCGTTTTTTTATTTTTAGTTTTTTTTTGTTCTGATGACCATTATTATGAAGGTTTAGTGGGGTTAGGTTCGTTTTGATAGGTATTAAGTTAGGAAAAGTTTAAAGTTAGGTTAGGTTAGGTAAGACTTTTGAGAAAATCGTTTTTTTGTGATTTTGCGAGTTTCGTTAGTAAAAGTACAACTCTTTTTAGTCGCCCATTATGCGCGTTAAAGTTACCTATCGTTTTTTTTTTCTTTTGTTCTGATGTCCGTTAATATGGAGGTTTAGTGGGTTTAGGTTCGTTTTAATAGGTATTAAGTTAGGAAAAATTTAAAGTGAGGTTAGGTTAGGTAAGACTTTTGCGAAAATCGTTTTTTTGTGATTTTGCTAGTTTAATTAGTAAAAGAACAACACTTTTTAGTCGTCCATTATACGCGTTAAAGTTATCTATCGTTTTTTTTATTTTATTTTTTTTTGTTCTGATGACCAGTAATATGAAGGTTTAGTGGGGTTAGGTTCGATTTGATAGGTATTAAGTTAGGGAAAATTTTAAACTTAGGTTAGGTTAGATAAGACTTTTGAGAAAATCGTTTTTTTGTGATTTTGCGAGTTTCGTTAGTAAAAGTACAACACTTTTTAGTCGTCCATTATGCGCGTTAAAGTTACCTATCGTTTTTTTATTTTTATTTTTTTTTGCTCTGATGACCATTATTATGAAGGTTTAGTGGGGTTAGGTTCGTTTTGATAGGTATTAAGTTAGGAAAAATTTTAAAGTTAGGTTAGGTTAGGTAAGACTTTTAAGAAAATTGTTTTTTTGTGATTTTGCGAGTTTCGTTAGTAAAAGTACAACACTTTTTAGTTGTCCATTATGCGCAATAAAGTTAACCATCGTTTTTTTTAATTTTTTTTTTGTTCTTATGTCCATTAATATAGAGGTTTAGTGAGGTTAGGTTCTTTTTAATAGGTATTAAGTTAGGAGAAATTTTAAAGTTAGGTTATGTTAGGTAAGACTTTTGAGAAAATCGTTTTTTTGTGATTTTGCGAGTTTCGTTATTAAAAGAACAACACTTTTTAGTCGTCCATTATGCGCGTTAAAATTACCTATCGTTTTTTTATTTTTAGTTTTTTTTTGTTCTGATGACTATTATTATGAAGGTTTAGTGGGGTTAGGTTCGTTTTGATAGGTATTAAGTTAGGAAAAATTTTAAAGTTAGGTTAGGTTAGGTAAGACTTTTGAGAAAATCCTTTTTTTTTTTATTTTTCGAGTTTCGTTAGTAAAAGAACAACACTTTTTAGTCGTCCATTATGCGCGTTAAAATTACCTATCGTTTTTTTATTTTTTATTTTTTTTTGTTCTGATGACCATTATTATGAAGGTTTAGTGGGGTTAGGTTCGTTTTGATAGGTATTAAGTTAGGAAAAAGTTTAAAGTTAGGTTAGGTTAGGTAAGACTTTTGAGAAAATCGTTTTTTTGTGATTTTGCGAGTTTCGTTAGTAAAAGTACAACTCTTTTTAGTCGCCCATTATGCGCGTTAAAGTTACCTATCGTTTTTTTTTTCTTTTGTTCTGATGTCCGTTAATATGGAGGTTTAGTGGGGTTAGGTTCGTTTTAATAGGTATTAAGTTAAGAAAAATTTTAAAGTGAGGTTAGGTTAGGTAAGACTTTTGCGAAAATCGTTTTTTTGTGATTTTGCGAGTTTAATTAGTAAAAGAACAACACTTTTTAGTCGTCCATTATACGCGTTAAAGTTATCTATCGTTTTTTTTATTTTTTTTTTTTTTGTTCTGATGACCAATAATATGAAGGTTTAGTGGGGTTAGGTTCGATTTGATAGGTATTAAGTTAGGGAAAATTTTAAACTTAGGTTAGGTTAGATAAGACTTTTGAGAAAATCGTTTTTTTGTGATTTTGCGAGTTTCGTTAGTAAAAGTACAACACTTGTTAGTCGTCCATTATGCGCGTTAAAGTTACCTATCGTTTTTTTATTTTTATTTTTTTTTGCTCTGATGACCATTATTATGAAGGTTTAGTGGGGTTAGGTTCGTTTTGATAGGTATTAAGTTAGGAAAAATTTTAAAGTTAGGTTAGGTTAGGTAAGACTTTTAAGAAAATCGTTTTTTTGTGATTTTGCGAGTTTCGTTAGTAAAAGTACAACACTTTTTAGTTGTCCATTATGCGCAATAAAGTTAACTATCGTTTTTTTTAATTTTTTTTTTGTTCTTATGTCCATTAATATAGAGGTTTAGTGAGGTTAAGTTCGTTTTAATAGGTATTAAGTTAGGAGAAATTTTAAAGTTAGGTTATGTTAGGTAAGACTTTTGAGAAAATCGTTTTTTTGTGATTTTGCGAGTTTCGTTAGTAAAAGAACAACACTTTTTAGTCGTCCATTATGCGCGTTAAAATTACATATCGTTTTTTTACTTTTAGTTTTTTTTTGTTCTGATGACCATTATTATGAAGGTTTAGTGGGGTTAGGTTCGTTTTGATAGGTATTAAGTTAGGAAAAATTTTAAAGTTAGGTTAGGTTAGGTAAGACTTTTGAGAAAATCCTTTTTTTTTTTATTTTTCGAGTTTCGTTAGTAAAAGAACAACACTTTTTAGTCGTCCATTATGCGCGTTAAAATTACCTATCGTTTTTTTATTTTTAGTTTTTTTTTGTTCTGATGACTATTATTATGAAGGTTTAGTGGGGTTAGGTTCGTTTTGATAGGTATTAAGTTAGGAAAAATTTTAAAGTTAGGTTAGGTTAGGTAAGACTTTTGAGAAAATCCTTTTTTTTTTTATTTTTCGAGTTTCGTTAGTTAAAGAACAACACTTTTTAGTCGTCCATTATGCGCGTTAAAATTACCTATCGTTTTTTTATTTTTTATTTTTTTTTGTTCTGATGACCATTATTATGAAGGTTTAGTGGGGTTAGGTTCGTTTTGATAGGTATTAAGTTAGGAAAAAGTTTAAAGTTAGGTTAGGTTAGGTAAGACTTTTGAGAAAATCGTTTTTTTGTGATTTTGCGAGTTTCGTTAGTAAAAGTACAACTCTTTTTAGTCGCCCATTATGCGCGTTAAAGTTACCTATCGTTTTTTTTTTCTTTTGTTCTGATGTCCGTTAATATGGAGGTTTAGTGGGGTTAGGTTCGTTTTAATAGGTATTAAGTTAAGAAAAATTTTAAAGTGAGGTTAGGTTAGGTAAGACTTTTGCGAAAATCGTTTTTTTGTGATTTTGCGAGTTTAATTAGTAAAAGAACAACACTTTTTAGTCGTCCATTATACGCGTTAAAGTTATCTATCGTTTTTTTTATTTTTTTTTTTTTTGTTCTGATGACCAATAATATGAAGGTTTAGTGGGGTTAGGTTCGATTTGATAGGTATTAAGTTAGGGAAAATTTTAAACTTAGGTTAGGTTAGATAAGACTTTTGAGAAAATCGTTTTTTTGTGATTTTGCGAGTTTCGTTAGTAAAAGTACAACACTTGTTAGTCGTCCATTATGCGCGTTAAAGTTACCTATCGTTTTTTTATTTTTATTTTTTTTTGCTCTGATGACCATTATTATGAAGGTTTAGTGGGGTTAGGTTCGTTTTGATAGGTATTAAGTTAGGAAAAATTTTAAAGTTAGGTTAGGTTAGGTAAGACTTTTAAGAAAATCGTTTTTTTGTGATTTTGCGAGTTTCGTTAGTAAAAGTACAACACTTTTTAGTTGTCCATTATGCGCAATAAAGTTAACTATCGTTTTTTTTAATTTTTTTTTTGTTCTTATGTCCATTAATATAGAGGTTTAGTGAGGTTAAGTTCGTTTTAATAGGTATTAAGTTAGGAGAAATTTTAAAGTTAGGTTATGTTAGGTAAGACTTTTGAGAAAATCGTTTTTTTGTGATTTTGCGAGTTTCGTTAGTAAAAGAACAACACTTTTTAGTCGTCCATTATGCGCGTTAAAATTACATATCGTTTTTTTACTTTTAGTTTTTTTTTGTTCTGATGACCATTATTATGAAGGTTTAGTGGGGTTAGGTTCGTTTTGATAGGTATTAAGTTAGGAAAAATTTTAAAGTTAGGTTAGGTTAGGTAAGACTTTTGAGAAAATCCTTTTTTTTTTTATTTTTCGAGTTTCGTTAGTAAAAGAACAACACTTTTTAGTCGTCCATTATGCGCGTTAAAATTACCTATCGTTTTTTTATTTTTAGTTTTTTTTTGTTCTGATGACCATTATTATGAAGGTTTAGTGGGGTTAGGTTCGTTGTGATAGGTATTAAGTTAGGAAAAAGTTTAAAGTTAGGTTAGGTTAGGTAAGACTTTTGAGAAAATCGTTTTTTTGTGATTTTGCGAGTTTCGTTAGTAAAAGTACAACGCTTTTTAGTCGCCCATTATGCGCGTTAAAGTTACATATCGTTTTTTTTTTTCTTTTGTTCTGATGTCCGTTAATATGGAGGTTTAGTGGGGTTAGGTTCGTTTTAATAGGTATTAAGTTAGGAAAAATTTTAAAGTGAGGTTAGGTTAGGTAAGACTTTTGCGAAAATCGTTTTTTTGTGATTTTGCGAGTTTAATTAGTAAAAGAACAACACTTTTTAGTCGTCCATTATACGCGTTAAAGTTATCTATCGTTTTTTTTTTTTTTTTTTTTTTTTGTTCTGATGACCAATAATATGAAGGTTTAGTGGGGTTAGGTTCGATTTGATAGGTATTAAGTTAGGGAAAATTTTAAACTTAGGTTAGGTTAGATAAGACTTTTGAGAAAATCGTTTTTTTGTGATTTTGCGAGTTTCGTTAGTAAAAGTACAACACTTTTTAGTCGTCCATTATGCGCGTTAAAGTTACCTATCGTTTTTTTATTTTTATTTTTTTTTGCTCTGATGACCATTATTATGAAGGTTTAGTGGGGTTAGGTTCGTTTTGATAGGTATTAAGTTAGGAAAAATTTTCAAGTTAGGTTAGGTTAGGTAAGACTTTTAAGAAAATCGTTTTTTTGTGATTTTGCGAGTTTCGTTAGTAAAAGTACAACACTTTTTAGTTGTCCATTATGCGCAATAAAGTTAACCATCGTTTTTTTTAATTTTTTTTTTGTTCTTATGTCCATTAATATAGAGGTTTAGTGAGGTTAGGTTCTTTTTAATAGGTATTAAGTTAGGAGAAATTTTAAAGTGAGGTTAGGTTAGGTAAGACTTTTGCGAAAATCGTTTTTTTGTGATTTTGCGAGTTTAATTAGTAAAAGAACAACACTTTTTAGTCGTCCATTATACGCGTTAAAGTTATCTATCGTTTTTTTTTTTTTTTTTTTTTTTTGTTCTGATGACCAATAATATGAAGGTTTAGTGGGGTTAGGTTCGATTTGATAGGTATTAAGTTAGGGAAAATTTTAAACTTAGGTTAGGTTAGATAAGACTTTTGAGAAAATCGTTTTTTTGTGATTTTGCGAGTTTCGTTAGTAAAAGTACAACACTTTTTAGTCGTCCATTATGCGCGTTAAAGTTACCTATCGTTTTTTTATTTTTATTTTTTTTTGCTCTGATGACCATTATTATGAAGGTTTAGTGGGGTTAGGTTCGTTTTGATAGGTATTAAGTTAGGAAAAATTTTCAAGTTAGGTTAGGTTAGGTAAGACTTTTAAGAAAATCGTTTTTTTGTGATTTTGCGAGTTTCGTTAGTAAAAGTACAACACTTTTTAGTTGTCCATTATGCGCAATAAAGTTAACCATCGTTTTTTTTAATTTTTTTTTTGTTCTTATGTCCATTAATATAGAGGTTTAGTGAGGTTAGGTTCTTTTTAATAGGTATTAAGTTAGGAGAAATTTTAAAGTTAGGTTATGTTAGGTAAGACTTTTGAGAAAATCGTTTTTTTGTGATTTTGCGAGTTTCGTTAGTAAAAGAACAACACTTTTTAGTCGTCCATTATGCGCGTTAAAATTACCTATCGTTTTTTTATTTTTAGTTTTTTTTTGTTCTGATGACCATTATTATGAAGGTTTAGTGGGGTTAGGTTCGTTTTGATAGGTATTAAGTTAGGAAAAATTTTAAAGTTAGGTTTTTTTTTTTTTTTTTTTTTTTTTTTTTTTTTTTTTTTTTTGTTGACGCGGGGAATGCGTTTAGGCACCGTCATCCCAGCTACGGGGGTAGCTGGGACGGTGTGTGGGACTCACCGGTCCCGGAAGAAGGGACCGTCCTACCCACTAAACCCCGCGGTGTTCCGACTCACCCTTTTGCCGGACCGAAGGTTATGTAATAGTACTCACGTCGGCCCGGCAGGGTTGCCCCGTAATATTTGAGGCTCTCCTCGGGGGAGCCAGATGCACGGCTCCCCCGGAGCTCCCTAAGGAGCTGAAGAAATCAAGCCCGCATCGCACTGCTCTCAAGTGGAGAGCAGCCGAGCGGGCGGCTCTGAAGGCACCTCCGGAACACTGGGAGGTGCCTTCCGCCAAACGATCATCGGTGGACGGGGTCCCCCGACCTCCGTCCACCGGTACGACAATTAGTCCGGGGCGCGCATAAAAGCCGCCATGCGGCGCCCTCGGACCGGACGGCGGGGCGGGAGCGTCTCACCAGCACGCTCCCGCACCCGCAACTCCTCTCTTTTGGCCGCCATCACCTCGCAAGCAAACGAGGTGACAGCGGCCCAACACTCTTGGCTGCCGGCCATGGCTCGCACCACGGCCGGCAGCGACAAATCCGTACCAATTTGGCCCGTGAGGGCGACCCGCGGCCCGTCCCACGCCGCGCACTCGGCGAGGGTGTGCTCCGCCGAGTCCACGGCGCCACTTGGGCAGTGGTGACACACGGGGTTAGACTCCACCCCTGCCACCTCCCACAGGTATTTCGCGAAGCAGCCATGACCTGTGAGGAGCTGGGTGAGGTGGTACGTCGGCGCTCCGTGCGCCCTCTCTACCCAAGGCCGAAGGACGGGCCGGACAGCCCCCACGAGCCGCACGCTCGCAGAGGGCTCCTCCAATCGAACGGCCCACTTCCGGAAGAGATCATCGCGAGCCAACTGTCTCAAGCGATCGATCTCGTCCGGAAGTGGGCGACCTCCATTCCTACGCATCAGGGCGCATTCCTCGTACACAATTTTAAGGACTCCAGCCTCGAGATCCCAGGGGGGGCTCCCGCCAATTAGGCACGCCGCCTCGTAAGAGACGGTGCAGTACGCCCGCGCCGCCCTCTGCGCAATCACTCGCTGCGGTCTCCGCAGCAATGGGATGTTTTTGGCGCAGAGGGCGTCCGACCAGATTGGCGCTCCGTAGAGCGCCTTGGAGCGTACTACACCGTCGTAAAGACGGCGACACGCACTTCCAGGCCCCCCCCGATTGGGGAGCAGCCTCGCCAGTCTTCCGGCGTAAGACATCAATTTAGGCGCTAAACGCCGGAAGTGCTCGACGAACCCCCATCGGCTGTCGAGGACCAGTCCAAGATAATTAATGGTCTCCCCGACAGCGATGGGGGTGCCGCTCACCACAATCACTGAATCTCGAGGGGCCCTCCGCCGAGGCCCGTAGAAGAAGGCGGCCTCGGACTTTTCGAGGGCCACCTGGAGTCCCAGCGCCCTGATGCGGCTGACCACCTGGGCAACGCCCGCGGTGGCCAGGACCTTCACGTCTCGAAAGTCTGGGCCCCGCGCGGTAACCAGGGTGTCGTCGGCGTAGCAGAGTACGCCGACCCCCCGAAGAGTGGCACCGCGCAAGACCCAGTCGTATGCGATGTTCCACAGGAGCGGACCAAGAACCGACCCCTGTGGGACACCGCACGACATCTCCCTGCGGACTACGGTCGACCGGGTCGGATAAGAAATGGCCCGGTCCACGAAGTAGTCCGCAAGGACGCGCCTGAGGTACCACGGAACGTTGTGGTACCTCAGCGCCTCGGCGATCGTCGGCCAGGGGATGGTGTTGAAGGCGTTCGCGATGTCCAGCGACACCGCCAACAACACCTCCCCCCGATCGACCGCCTCTCGGACGCTGTCCCTCAGTCGGGAGATGGCGTCGAGGGTAGATCGTCCGCGACGAAATCCGTATTGGCCGTCATTCAAGTTGGGCCCCGCCCCCTCCAGGTGCCCGACGAGACGAGCAGCGAGCACCCGCTCAAAGAGCTTGCTCATCTCGCCGAGCAAAACAATTGGGCGGTAGGCCGACGGCGACTCGGCGGGGCGCCCGTGCTTCTTCAACAGCACGAGCTTCCCCGTTTTCCAATTTCGCGGAACTCTACCCGACGCCAAACACTCAGACATGAGGGACAGCGTCTCCTCCTCAAACGCCGGCATGATCAGGGCGACGACCCGCCCTGGGATGCCGTCCGGGCCAGGTGCGCGGTTCCTCAATTGGAGCTTGAGGACCGCCGCCCCCAGTTCGACATCGGACACAGGCGGGATCGCCTCAGTGTCTGCCGGCGCACGGCTTGGTGCTGCCATTCGTGGTGGGACCCACTCTTCCCGCGCAGGGAAGAGGGAACTGACGATTTGCCCGAGGAAAGCGGGCTCGAGGGATTTTGTGAGTGGGGGTGCATAAGGCCGGAGTTTGTCGCTCACGACCTTATACGGGCGCCCCCACGGATCCTGATTTAGCGTCTCGAGCCACGCTTTCCACGAGTCCTCCTTTGCGGTTTTTATCGCCGAGCGAAAGGCCGCTCGGGCGTCCCGGTATGCGGCGCGCAGTTCTTCTTCGAGGACAGGGTTCCTATCTCTCCGACCGCGGTAGCGAGTGTATCGCCGCTGGGCTGCGTGACTTTCAGCACGCAGCCCCGACAGGTCGTCGTTCCACCAGTACACTCGCCGCCGCGGTGGAACTGGCCCTGCCCTCCGCATCGCCGCATCGCAGACGCGAGTCAGAGCTTCAGACAGCCGCTCCGACCTCGCGTCCACGTCCGGGCTTCCGCCAAACGCGGCCCATCGCTCGACGATGGCCGCCTCTTTCGCCAGTTCCCGGTCTAGCGTCTTGATACGCCACCGTGGGCCCTCACCGGCCAGGGGACGATCCTGGGTCCTTAGGGCGGGGGAGACGATGTCGAATCGTATATAGCGATGATCCGACATCGTCTCCACATCTGTCACCACCCTCCAGCCACGCACGTGGTTCGCCAAGCTAGGACTGGCGAAAGACAGGTCTACAATAGACCTGTTCCCGGTCTCCCCCACGTACGTGTGGACCGCCCCCTGGTTGAGCAACACCAAGCCATTAGACACCGCCCATTCCTCGACCAACTCGCCCCGCAAGTCCGTCGCCGGAGATCCCCACGCCGTAGAGTGGGCGTTAAAGTCCCCGGCGACGATGAGCGGGGTGGGGTGTGCTTCCGCCACAAGAGCCCCGAGCTCAACGAGTAACTGCTCAAATTGAGCACGGGTCTTCCTGGGCGGACAGTACACCCCAATCACTGCAGCGTCTCCCAGCAGCGCGAGGACGCACATTCGTCCTTTTGACACTTTGTCAAAGGCGCCCCGCTGGGAGACGATAGCCACCTCACCGTCGCAGTCGCCGGCCCAATCATCACGGGCACGGACTACGTACGGTTCGGCGACTACAGCCACGGTCGTCTGCCACTGTGCTACGGACTGGAGCAAGACATCCTGGGCCGCAGCACAGTGCCTGACGTTGGCCTGCAGGATCGAGAAGTTCGAGTTGGACATCTAGGTTTGAGCGGTGTCCATCTCCTCCACTACTTGTTGAGTGGGAGCGGGGTCCGCGACCGGCCCGACCCGCCTCCCACTGACACCACCTCGGCGACGACGCGAACGTTTCTTCGATGCCGCCAGACAGACCTTGACGCCCAGGCGGTGCGCAGCGGCCTCTCCCGCCGCAGCACACACGGGGCAGTTGGGCTCTGCACTGCAGCCGGCCGCTTTGTGGCCGGGCTGCCCACACCTGAAGCAGAGGGCGCTGCGGTCGATACCCGCAGCGCACTTGGCCCCCACATGCCCCACGTCTAAGCAGCGGAAGCACCGCTGCGGCCTGGCCTCCAAGAGGACCGCACGGACGCGGGTCCAGCCGATCACAAGGGCGCGGCCATCCGTTATAATTTTGGCCGCCGCGACTGGGCATTTCACCCACGCCGTGCCCTCTCTGCCTGCCTGGCGGGTGATATTTCCAACAATGACGCTGGTGGCGGCGCAGCCTCCAACGTCTGCCACCACCCGCGCCACAACCTCCTTTGTCGCCGAGTCGCCTAGACCGGAGATGCGCAGCTCCGCGCACTTCTCCGGCCTGGCGATGTGAACGTCGTCGCCAAGGGACTCCTTTAGTTTAGACGCCAAGGCGTCCGCTTTCGCGCCTCTATCGGCACCCGCCACCTCAAGTATGCGACCCCCAGTGGCCGCAGTGCGGAAGCGCAGCCCGTCAATGCCGAGGCTTTTGAGGTCGATCGACCTCTCAGCCTCTGCAAGCTTTTCGGCGTATGTAACGCCCCGCCCCTCCGCTTCCCGCTGCAGCGTTATGACTACCGCTGCTGTTCGCGGGGCGCGGAGGTTTGGGACGCTCTTTTTCGCGACGGGCTTCGCGGGTGCCTTAGCGGATGACTTGGCCGGCGTCTTTACCTTCGCCGGACCTGTCGCCTTCTTCTTTTTCGTGACCTGGCTCCACGACTCAGTTGGAGCCAGGGTCACGGGTGCTGTTTCGGCAGTTGTGGCCGGCTGGCGCTCTCTGCGCGCAGCCTCCACCTCCTGCGCCGCAGCGCTCTTCTTCTTTCTGTTCCTCTTCCCCTGGCTTGGGGCAGAAGAGGAAGGAGCCAGCGGAGTGGCCTCGACAACATCCATGTCCGTCACCTCCACCCCAGATGTGGAGGGGACGGCAGAAGATTGCGTGGCGGCAGGGGCGCCAGACGACTTTTTGCCCTTGCCTTTTTTAGGGCGTGGAGGCGCAGAGGCGCCGACGACAGGGCCCGTGGAAGGACCGACAGGAGTCTCAGCAGCCGCAGCGGCACTGCGGGCTGCGTTGCGAGCGTCCGCTGCAAGAGGTGGACGCAACCGGGGCTCAGGCAGGAGCCTGTTTTCCACCCCTCCGAAGCGCGCGTCAATGACGAACATGATTTCCTCACGTGTCATTGACGGTTGTGGAGGGGGAGCGGCGCTGGCCTGCCGCTTCGTCCACTCTAGCTCCTTTTGCACAGATTGGAGCTCGCCTTTCAAATATAAAACTTCGTCATTTACTTTGAGAGAGACTAGCTCCCTCACGTGCTCCAGGATGGAGCCAGACGCGCTCCTGAGCCCCTGGACGCTCTGTCCCTTCAGGCGGGAGGACTTGTACGCTATTTCTTGAATATACGCACAAGCCTCCTCTACCGCCTTCGATAACTGTTCGGATCTGGGTCCCCGAACAGTCATCGACGTCGGCGCCTCTTCCGGCGCAGGTTGTTCGCGGAGGAAGGAGTTTCGCCTCTCCTCCCGCCGTCTTCTCTCCTCTTCTTGCGCGAGCTCCCGCTCCGCCTGTTGCTCGAGCTCGCGCTCTTCGGCCGCGACGAGGTCGGCCTTGGCTTTCGCCAGGCCGACGTACTGCCCTGTGGTAGGCGGGCGGCCACGCCCTCGTTTACCGGGCTGGCCCCGAATGGTGTTGGAGCCAGCCGACTCGTCTCCGTCACTGTCCGACTCCCCAGGACTCTTGCTGTTGCAGCGCTTCCGCTGCCACAGCCTTGGGGTCGGAGAGTGACGGGACGAAACCGTCTTCTTCGACTTGCAGCTGCTGTCGGACTCCGACAGCATCTGCTCGTCACACCTCAAAGTGACGGCGTCGCAACGCGACAGCGCCACCTTGACTTCTTTGAGACCCGAGATTGGGGTCCCGGGTCTCACCACTCTTCCTTCTTCAGCCACTTCGCGAAGTAATCGGTTGTCCGTTTTATTGCCAGTATCCGTGTTAAAAAATAAGTTGTCATTTAAATTATCCATACAGTTCCCACGAGTATGAGACGAAAAGGTACACTCCCTGGGTGACGCTCATTCCAGGGAGCGGGCTACATACTGTAGGGTTCGCCAGGTGCCCGTACAGGTTTTAACGACTTCGCTGTCGGGTGTTAAAGACTGTCCTTGTCGCGGGCCGACCAATAAAGGCAAGCCCTCCGGTCCCTAAGGACACCACATACCGACTGGAGCCACCAGTCAGATGGTTGCGATGACCCTGGGGATTACGGAACGCGAGGAGGATGGCTGGTCCTCCCCAACACCGACGCAAGTGTAGACCTCTGCGCGAGCAGTAGGCCTACGCGTCCCCGACTCTCTCCGCTTCTACCGGCCATTACCGGGAGCGTACGACAGCAAGCTGCGTCGCGCTGCTACCACCGGTCTCCGGGAGCTGCTGCGACGCCGCAGACCTTGCAGGCCCGCCAAAACCACGACCCCCTCGTGCAATGGGGTCAACTGTGGTTGGAAAAAACCACCAACAAGCACTGCGCTTCTACCGGCCGCAGCCGGGAGCGGACGTCTCACTATGTCGCGGCGGTGAACGCCGAAACCGCAGGCCTAGCAGGCCCGCCATACCACGACCCCCTTCGACATGGGGTCGGTTGTCGGGATATTGGTTCATCGACTTACAGGGGCAGCAGATTTTAGCGCTGCGCCTATTAGCCGACTATCCAGGATGCACCGTCTTAGTCCAGTTGCCACTCCCCCCGGGCATATAGCCCGAAGGGATAGGAAACCGGTCCAAGCTCACGAGGAGGTTTCCCGACCTAGCACCCCTTTAAAGTTAGGTTAGGTTAGGTTAGGTTAGGTTTTTTTTTTTTTTTGTTGACGCGGGGAATGCATTTAGGCACCGTCATCCCAGGTACGGGGGTAGCTGGGACGGTGTGTGGGACTCACCGGTCCCGGAAGAAGGGACCGTCCTACCCACTAAACCCCGCGGTGTTCCGACTCACCCTATAGCCGAGCCGAGGGATATGAAAATGTAGATTCAACGTCGACCCGGCTAGGGATGCCCCGTAAGGTTGGGGCTCTCCTCGGGGGACCAGATGGTCGGCCCCCCAGAGCTCCCTAAGGAGCTGAAGAAAACAAGCCCGCATCGCACCACTCTCGAGCGCCCTTCTGCAAGCAGAGGGGGTAGAGAGCGGCCGAGCGGGCGGGCACTAAGGGCACCTCCGGAACACGGGGAGGTGCCTTCCGCCATATGGCCGTCAATGGGCGGGGTCCCCCGACCTTACGCCCACGGCCAACAAGTATTCAGGGGGGGCGCGCAGTGACTCCTTACCGCGGCGCCCCCGAACTGCACGGCGAAGCGGGAGTATTTTTCATTACTCCCGCTCCCCTGCGCAGTGTGCCTCCCGCCGAATCGATTGCGAATCGGCACGCCTGACTGCCGACCATGACTTGCACCACGATCGGCAGTGACAGGCCCCTACTGATGCTGTACGGAGCGGCCGCACAGGCGGAAGGGCCGCACAGTCGGAACAGCCGCACAGACGGACCAGCCGTACAGGCGGAGCAGAAGCCCACACTCAAGCAGCCGCCCAAGCTGCTGTGTGCCGAGGGGCTTAACTGCCGCACAGACAGGCTGCCGTACAGGCGGAAACAGCCGCACAGGCGGAACAGCCGCATATGCGGCCACTGCCGCACAGCACCTCGCTCAAACCGGCCGCAGCCGGGAGCATACCTCGCGTGTACACCGCAGGCCTTGAAGGCCCGCCATACTACGACCCCCTCGTGCAATGGGGTCAACTCCGTCAAATGACGGCCAGAACCGCCGCAGATGCGCGGTAACACCATGGGCCTAGCAGGCCCACCGAACTTCGACCCCCTCGTGCAATGGGGTCAGCTTGCCAAGATGTGGAAGGATGGCACACCCCTACTTCTGCTGTACGGAGCGGCCGCACAGGCGGAAGGGCCGCACAGGCGGAACGGCCGCACAGACGGACCAGTCGTACAGGCAGGCAGAAGCCCACACGCAGCATCTCAAGCTGCCGCGTGCCGAGGGGCTTAACTGCCGCACATACATACGACTGCCGTACAGGCGAAATCAGCCGCACAGGCGGAACAGCCGCATATGCGGCCGCAGCCGAACAGCAAACTGGCTCCAACCGGCCGCAGCCGGGAGCAAACCTCGCCAACAAAGTTGCGACGCTTCCACCGGGTATCCGGGAGCTGTCGCAACACCGCGGGCCTTGCAGGCCCGCCATACCACGACCCCCTCGTGCAATGGGGTCGGCTTCGGTCGGAAAGACCGACGAACAAAAGCGCTTCTACCGGCCGTAGCCGGGAGCGGACGCCATTTGTTACGGCGGTGAACGCCGCAACCGCAGGCCTAGCAGGCCCACCATACCACGACCCCCTTCGCCATGGGGTCGATTGTCGGGATATTGGTTCATCGACTTACAGGGGCAGCAGACTCCAGCGCTGCGCCTGTTAGCCGACTATCCAGGATGCACCGTCTTGGTCCAGTTGCCACTCCCCCCGGGCATATAGCCCGAAGGGATAGGAAACCGGTCCAAGCTCACGAGGAGGTTTCCCGACCTAGCACCCCAGGTTAGGTTAGGTTAGGTTAGGTTAGGTTAGGTTAGGTTAGGTTAGGTTAGGTTAGGTTGGGGCGGGGCCCCAAGTGTTACTAGAGTGCGTCCTCGTCGCCCGCCCTGGACCCCAACTTGACCACCGTAACGGAGTGGCAAGTTGGGTGACTGAATCTCAGTAACAAAACTTGAGTGGCCGAATCGGATGTCATTAAGTGCGATCTTAGTGTTCTTCCCTGTGTGTGTGTGATTTGCTGTGTGTGCTCTGCTGACCCATTCCACTTGGTGCGCGGTAACGCAGTGGCCAGTGGGTGGTGTTTTGCTTCTCTGCGTATTTGTTATAACGTCTCTTTTTCATTTGATTACCTCCTAACGACTTGGCTTTTTGTTTTCCGGATTTGTTTTTGCATTTGTTTGGTTGCTGTTGTTGTTCTGCTGCGGAATCTGTTTTCAGATTTCGTTGTCAGGACAAAATTCTATCTCCATCCGACTCAGTTGTGGGCAGTGCCCTAAACTGGTCAATGGAGTCCGAATCTGGAGAAGGTTTTGTCTCGGACGGAGGCGAACGCCTGGTGCCCTGGTTCCATCCTGAGGACACGCGTTCAGCCTCTGGTAAGAAACGGGAGCGGAGCTCCTACTTTTTCACCTCGGGCCTTACCGAAGAGAGTGAAGAGGATTCCCCGGATAAGAAGGCCTCGAGGCGGTCATCCAGGGGTAGGGGATTCATCCACCATGTGGGGAAGTCCCGAGCCCTGAGGGAACTCCGGGAAAGACCTGACTCCGAGGAATCGGACTGCACAATAGTGCATAGTCAAAGGCATTCCCCGAAAAAGGGAGTTGAAAAAGGATCCCCGACGCTGCTAGCGGTGGAGGAACTCCTCAACCAGGCGGAAGAAGACGCAGGTACCCTGCACCAGGTGGCTTCTACATCAAAGAACCTGAAGGGTACCTGTGTCAGAGAAATAAGGCAGCGCACCGCGTCGTTGCTTCAGGCCGTTCAGTCGCTGGCCGGGCGCAACGACGGCGAAGAAATGAAGCGGTTGAGGGCGGACAACAAGCGCCTTCGAGGTCAACTGTCCGCCCTCCAGGAGGAAGTTGCTGCTCTACGCCGGGAGTTCGCCGAAGGCAGGCGACGCCGCTCAAAGAGCCCCACCCCACGTAGAGAGCCAGAGAGCGCTCCAGTTGAGGTAAGCGCGGTCCAGTCAAGTGAGCGCGGGGTGACCATGGCGGATCTGGAGGTTCTCGTGAGTCGCCTCCAGCGCGAACTCATGGACCACGTTGGGGGCGTGATAAGCGCCCGTCTGGATGGGCTTGAGGTAGATGGACGCCTCCTGCCTGCCCAACCCCAGCTCCACCGACCACCATTGGAAAAAGGGAAAGGGAAGGGGAAGCGCACGGTGACCCCTGCTGCAACCGCACCCACAACTCTGGCCCCTCCGTCAAATATGCCGAAGGAGGCCAGACAGAAAAAGACGGTTCGAGCTGCAGAACAAGTTGCTGGACCGTCACACCAGGAGCAGCCAGTGCTCGAAGAAAACTGGACAACTGTGGTCAAGAAAAAGGGAAAAAAGAAACCACAGACAAAGGCTCCAGAGCCGAAGAAACCCAGGCTCCCGAAGAAGCCTAAGACACTGGCGGTGGTGGTGTCCTTGAAGCCAGAAGCGGTGGCGGGGGGCGCCACCTATAAGGATGCCATTGCAAAGGCGAAGGCGTCCGTGAGCCTGGGTGAGCTCGGCATTGGGCCAACAAAATTTAGAACCGGCATCACGGGAGCTCGCATCATAGAGCTCCCAAAGGAGACCACGGTGGCACAGGCCGACACCTTAGCGGCCAGGATTGGACAGGTCCTAGGTGATGACGCCAGGGTCACCAGGCCCACTAAATCGGCGCAGATACGCGTATCGGGCCTGGACGACGCTGTATCCCAGGAGGAGATTTGTCGGGCCCTGGCAGAAAAATCAGGTTGTCCTCCCGACCAGTTTAAGGTCGGCAGCATTGGACTGGGCTACACGGGCGTTGGTTCCGTGATCGTTACATGCCCAGTCGGAGCAGTTGCGACACTAGTGAACGTGCATCGGGTGGCAATCGGCTGGAGCTCCGCGTCCATCCGAATTCTGGAACAGCGTCCAATGAGGTGCCATCGGTGCATGGGCACGGGCCATCCACAAATACTGTGCCCCTCCAAAAAGGATCGCAGTGGATTGTGCCACCGCTGCGGTCAGGAAGGTCATACGCTCGCCTCTTGTTCGGCCCCACCGCACTGTGCCATTTGCGCGGATCGTGGCCTGCCCTCGGGACATCGAATGGCCGGACTAAATTGCAAGCCCCCTCCGGTTAAGGGCCGTCGTTTCCCACTCCCAATCTCAGGGAATTCCAATATCACGGCCGCTCCGGCCGCCCCTGCAGTCGCGCCTATGGAAACTAACAATGTCAGTTAGATCCATAGGACGTGTACTGCAGGCAAACGTGAACCACTCAGTCAGCGCACAGGACCTCTTGTGTCAGGCGGTGGCTGAGTGGGACATCGACTTGGTGATTATCTCGGAGCCGAGTTCCATTCCCTCATCCCCGCGGTGGATGAGCTCGGTGGATGGCCTCGCGGCGGTCATGGTAGCCGGAGTGACGCCCCCTCTTTCTCTATTTGAACGAGGGGAGGGATTTGTTGCGGCGCGATGGGGGGGGATTACAGTGGTATCACTGTACTTCTCTCCTAATCGCAGCCGAGCGGAGTTCGGGCGTTTCTTGGCCGTGTTGGAGGGTGTGATACACAGAGCAGCGCCCAGTCCGGTGTTGGTGGCGGGCGACTTGAACGCTCACTCCCGCATGTGGGGAGACCTATTTACGGACGCGCGAGGTGGGGATTTGGAGTCCTGGGTTCTGTCCTCAGGGCTCCATATCCTCAATACAGGAAACACGCCGACTTGCGTGCGGTGGCAGGGCACGTCCAGAGTCGACGTGACCTTTGCCTCCGCATCCCTGTCTCCCTACATGAGGGACTGGCGCGTGGAGGAGGGGGTGGAGACTCTATCTGACCACAGATACGTCAGATATGAGGTCTCCACCACCCCAACGGCGGTGAATTCTCTCCGTCTCAGGATTGCGACGGGTGTTTCTCCTTTTCCCGGGTGGGTGCTCCCAAAGCTCCGGTCGGACGTGGCGGAGGAGGCAGCGTTGGTGCGAGCGTGGGCCGAGGTGCCCGACTCTATCGCGGAAGATCCCGACGCCATGGCGGAGTTACTTGCGGACGATCTTCGCGTCGTGTGTGACTCCGCCATGCCGAAGCGAGGAGCGGGCTCTCGGAACCCGAGGCAAATGTACTGGTGGACGCCGGAACTCTCTGAGATGCGTGCCACCAGCTTGAGGGCCAGACGTGCGTACCAGCGCTGTCGCAGGCGAGCCCGACGGGAGCCCGGCGAGGAGGAGAGACTTCGTCGCGATTATCGGGAGGCTGGCGGGGCGCTGAGGGTTGCCATCTGCAGGGCAAAGTCCGACGCCTGGGACAGGTACCTGGACGTCCTCGATGGTGACCCCTGGGGTCGACCGTACAGGATGATCAGGCGGAAACTCGCGGCTTCAGTTCCGCCTACATCCTGTATGGAGCCAGCACTCCTGAACAGAGTTCTCCGAACTCTGTTTCCGGAGACGGGAGACTTTGTGCCGCCAACCATGCCGACCTCCGGTTCTGCCTCGGAGGCGTGGGCTGCTGGGCCGCCGATTTCGGATGCGGAGTTCGGCATCGTAAGGGAACGGCTCAACCTTAAGAAGAAGGCGCCCGGGCCTGATGGAGTTCCGGCCAAAGTAATGGCCATCGCTCTGGGCCCTCTTGAAGCGCGTTTCCGAGCGGTGCTGAACATCTGCATCGGAGAGCGGCGTTTTCCCGGCAGATGGAAGGTGGGACGACTGTGTCTGCTGCGCAAGGAAGGCCGCCCGGCGGACTCGCCGGCGGGCTACCGGCCGATCGTGCTGCTCGATGAGGCGGGAAAAGCTTTTGAGAAGATTCTCGCCTCCCGCATCATCGAGCACCTCGAAAGTGTGGGACCCGACTTGGCAGACTGCCAGTACGGCTTCCGGACTGGGCGGTCTACGGCAGACGCAGTCATCCGTCTGAAGGGGTGGACAGAGGCGGCAGCGGCTCGTGGGGAGGTGGTGTTGGTGGTGTCCTTGGACATTGCCAACGCTTTTAATGCCATCCCCCACGAGTGTATTGAGGAGGCGCTGCGGTTCCACAGAGTGCCCATCTACCTTCGCCACTTGGTGAAGGACTACCTAAGGAACCGTAGCGTCGTGTATGAGGACGCTCAAGGACAGATTCGGCCTTGGAGGGTGGTGGCAGGTGTACCCCAGGGTTCCGTTCTCGGTCCGTTGTTGTGGAACCTGGGGTACAACTGGGTTCTTCGCGGCTCGCTGTTACCAAGGATGGACGTCGTATGTTTTGCGGACGATACCTTGGTGACAGCGGCTGCGGGAGAGTGGGAGGACGCAGCCCACCTTGCGTCGGTCGGCGCGTCTATGGTGGTCCGTCGAATACGGCTGCTGGGGTTGGACGTGGCCCTCTCCAAAACGAGGGCCATGCCCTTTCACCCCCCACGTCGAAGGGCTCCATCGTCCCTCTTTGTCCGTGTGGAGGGTGTTCGTGTCCAGGTCACCCCCCACATGAAGTACCTCGGATTGACGCTGGACTCCCGATGGACCTTTGAAAATCACATGGAACTCCTCGCTCCGCGGCTGCGTTCTGCCGCAGCCGCGCTCGGACGCCTGCTCCCCAACGTGGGAGGTCCCGGTGCATCCTGTCGCCGACTGTACCATGGCGTCATTCGATCGATGGCCCTGTATGGTGCCCCGGTGTGGGCAGAGTGTCTCTCCCGGAGGACGCGAGCTCTCCTGCGCCAACCGCAGAGGGTGATTGCGGCCCGGGCCGTGCGGGCATATCGCACGGTCAGCCACGGAGCTGCCTGTGTCTTAGCGGGCACGCTGCCGTGGGATGTCGATGCACTTGTGCTTGCAGAGGTGTATCGGCATCGGGTCGACGCCAGAAATCGAGGTGAGCGGCCTGACCTCGAGGATATCGAGGAGGTCCGCTCACAGGCGCGGAGAGAAGCGCTTCGTCGGTGGGTTGAGACACTTTCTCACCCGACCTCTGGCCATCGAACGATCGACGCCATCCGCCCGGTATTGGAGGAGTGGGTGAGTCGAGAGTGGGGAGTTCTCACTTTCCGACTGGTGCAGGTATTGACCGGACACGGGTGTTTCGGTCACTACCTGCACCGGGTCGCCCAGCGAGAGGAGACGCCTGCGTGTCATCACTGCGGCGCTCCTGACGACACATCCGAGCACACGTTGTGGGCGTGCTCTGCATGGCGGACCCAACGTGCTCTTTTGGGTGCCGCTATTGATGGACGCGGCCTCACACTGTCGGGCATGGTACGTGCTATGCTCGACAGTGTGGAGGCCTGGGAGGAGATCGCCAACTTCGCCGAGGACGTCATGTCGGCGAAGGAGGCTGCGGAGAGGGAGCGGGAAGAGGATGCTCTAGCCGCTCCCATCCGGCGTAGGCGGAGGGGAAGGAGAAGGCGAGTGGCTCCGGTCACAGACCTTCTCTAACCCTTTGGGTGGCCAGCACACGAGAGTGGCACTTTCGTGTGCATTGCACTGGCCACCACGTCTGGTGGATTACCTGGCGCACACCGAGGTAATCCTCCCCCCGGCGCGGTAGCTCAGCAAGGCTGAGCAGCCCTGAGGTGTTTTGGTGAATAAACTGGTCCCAAAACACCTCTGATTGGGCAGATCGGTGCCAAGGAGTTTTAGTGAGTATTCCCAGTGCCACCAACATCAGGTGCTGGGCGACCCTCACACTGTCACACGCCTCGCCAGCGTGTTTCGTCTGTAAGCGGATCACTCCTTGTAAAAAAAAAAAAAAAAAAAAAAAAAAAAAAAAAAAAAAAAAAAAAAAAAAAGGTTAGGTTAGGTTAGGTTAGGTTTTTTTTTTTTTTTTTTTTTTTTTTTTTTTTTTTTTTTTTTTTTTTTTTTTTCTGCACCTCTGCCATGGGCAAAGCCTAGCGATAACAAATTTTATTTACTACCTAAATATCTTCGAAATCTAGCCCCGCAGGGCTTGAAGAACTACTTCAAGAGATGGCGGGGGGCAGGGGCGCATGTGCCGTGAGTTACACCATTATGAGAAGTGCCTCGGTGGACCGTTGTCGCGTCATACGTGACTCACAGTACCACCGGCCCAAAACTCGCCAACCGTGCTCAGCGCCCCTGGCTCCCGCCATCTCGAACCTAGCTAAACTATATCCTCTTTCACCCAAATTCTCTTTATCATTCCAGTTCTATCAAGTATGCTTCTCGCACTTCCACGCTATCCCGACCTTTCATTCTTTAATCTAAACTAGCTAATCCTTAAAACTATCGTCTTTCATTCTTATTCCTCTAGTACCATACTCGTCACGCTTTTATGCCTCTCGCACTTTCACGATGGCCTTTCATTCTGGGGATGAGGGGTTTCATACGTTGGGATGGGGTTTGTGTGTAGTCTTGGGGGCTTCTTGCCCCGTATGATTTTAATTTAATTCCAAAAGAAAAACTTCTATCTACTAATATTTTTACAAAAATTTTTTGACATTTTACATCGTTAGCTCTAATTTTTACATACAATATTTTAACTTATTTATTTTAGATCTCTTATATAATAATTATACTATAATGTGCTATCTTCTAGATATGTTGATCTTAAAGTTTAATTTTTTAATACATACTAACAATTTCTATGTTCTGCGTCTAATTTATCTACCAAATACTTATTATTAACAATACGTTATTTCTTAATTTACAAATACAGGTGGTTTCTTTCATTTTCTTACTATCTAAGTTCTTTTGTTACAGTGCAATATTGACAATAATACTGGTGAACAAAAATATCCCTACTTATTCCTTCTATTTACAATTCTTATAATTTTTTCACTGTATTCTATAAATCTTTTTCTGTGTTCTTTTACAAAAATGGGTAAATTTACGATATTCAATTTTAAGTTTGTTGCTGCTTCTAGATCCACTCTGTCAAGCGCGTGGATGGGACAATCGATGAGCAGGTGGACCACATTCTCGTCTACCCCGGGCTCACAGGCGCACGATGGGTCCCCCTTACACTTGAAGCGTGTCAAGTATTCGGAGAACCCACCATGCCCTGTCAGCAGTTGGGTTGTGGTGCCGGCGATCGTCATCTTCCGGACGACACTGTATGCCTCCACTGCGCATGGGAAGAAAAGCTTGGTGACGGAGGCCTGCTCGCCCTCACTGTACCTCTTGTTCCACTCGTCAAGCGTGTCCTGCCTGAGGGCACGCTTCACGAATGAAACAGGGCACAGTCCGTAGTCCGGTGCTCTCTTCAGCTTCAGAGCCGCCTCCTTGGCGAGCTGGTCGGCTCGCTCATTGCCCTCCAACCCCGCGTGAGCCTTGACCCAGAATAAGGAAATTTCCTTACCCTGGGCCATGCCTTTGCGAATGGCGGCTCTGGCTTCAACCGCCAGGGGGTGAAGGGCATGACGGTTTATGACCGTCAGGAGAGCGGCTCTGCTATCACTGAAGATGCCGAACGTGGACGCGCCTCGCCTGAGGGCCTCACTGGCCGCTTTGCATAACGCCAGGAGCTCGGCCTGATAGACGGTGCAATGGGGCGACAGAGCAAGTTTGAGGGCCTTAATTTCGGCCCGGCTATCCCAAAATGACAGCGCGGCACCGACACGGCCCTCAATCTTGCTCCCGTCCGTGAAGATGCGAATCTCAAAATGATTCGCATCCTCCAGCTGCCCCTCGTCTACCAGACTGGTGAACCCCAATGGCGGATGCTCCGCGGGGTGAGGAGCCTCAATCGCTGGAGACATGCGCTCGACCTCCCTGTCTCCCAGCCATGACTGGCCCACTCCTCTCTTGGCCTCGTATAACGAGGCCACCTCATGAAGTCTGAGGTCCAGAGGGAGCAGACCAGCCAGGACCAGCGCCGAGTTCAGGGAGACCGTGCGGTATGCCTTACACAGCTTTTGGGCGAAACCGCGCTGTACCACGTTCAGCTGCTTTTGGATTCCAAGCTTCTCTGCCGATGCGTACAGTATCGTTGGCTCCACGGCCGCGACGTAGATCGTCCGGATCACCTCGGGGTGAAGCCCCCAGCTGATCCGGGCCATCCGCGCCAGCTTCCGGTAGATGCCGATCGCCTTTTTGCATACGTTTGTAATGTGTGTGTTGAAAGTGAGTGCCCTGTCAATGGTCAGCCCTAGGATTTTGATCTCTTTGGACATGCCAATGTCTATCCCGCCCATGCTAAGGCGTGGGACATCGTACTTTAGCCTCCGCGTGATAACCATCGCACTGGTTTTGTGCGGTGCGAATTTCAGCTTATTTCCGATGCCCCACTCCCGCACATGTTCGAGAGAGGCATTGGCGTGTCCCTCGATTTCCAGAGCTGAATCTCCGTCGAACACGAGCACCACGTCGTCCGCAAACGCCTGCACATACACGCCCATCCGCTCAAGTCCTTTCAAAAGTGGGTCTAAAAGCAAATTCCACAGCAAGGGACCCCCGATCGACCCCTGGACGCACCCTTTGTCGGTGGAGCGACTATGCTCCTCACCGGCGTACCGAACCCTCACTCTCCTCTCGCTAAGGTAGCTGCTGATTACTCGCCTCAAGTTTGCCGGGCACTTTTCTTCCGCCAGCCGTACTTTTATAGCCGGCCACCAGGCGCTATCGAAGGCCCCCTCTATGTCCAAAGACACCATAGTGACTATCCTCTTTTCACGGAGTTTAGCCACTACGTGTCCCATTAGGTCATAGAGGGCGTCTTCGGTGCTTTTCTGGGGCATAAAGCCGTACTGGCGAGTGCTCATACGCGGCAGTAGGTGGTACTTGAGTCGAGTAATCACCATCCTCTCGTACACCTTTCCCAAAACCGGTAACAGGCCTATAGGCCTGTACGATTTGGGAACGGTGTACGAGTCCTTGCCTGGCTTCTTCAGCACCACCACCACGGCTTCCTTCCATATCTTAGGAAAATAGCCGTGATGGAGGCACTGATTCAGCAACTTCAAGAAGAGTGACGGATCGGTCTCGATGGCTCGGGAACAGATGTCGGCTGTAAAGCCGTCCACTCCCGGCGCTTTCTTCGGGTTGAATTTCTGAAGCGCATCGATCAGTTCGCCCACCGTAAAAGGTGGGTCATCGTCATAATGACCATCTATATCTTTTAGGGCGGTTTCGCGTATCTGTCGATGCGCTTCAGTGTCCTCCTCGACTCGATCCTCCGGGTAGAAGGTTCGAGCGAGGAGTTGTGCTGAGCCCCTAGCGTCCAAAAAGGTCCCCTCGTGGGTTAGCAGTCGATCTTCTTCCCTCACTGTGGCCCTCCCGATTACCCTATATATCCCCTCCCAGACGCCCTCCCTGTCCTGCTTTCCACAGAAATTCTTCCAACTTTCGACCTGTGCCTTTTTTACTTCCGATTCATAAATCTCCTTGCATTCTAGGTATTCCACAACTACTAGTTGCCGTCGATCCGGCGCTGCGTTCCTGATCCGACGCCTTTTGGTGTTGACTTCCCTTTTCAGGGTGGCGAGCCTCTCCGACCACCACGGCATAGTGATTCTTTGGCAGTTGCGCTTTTTTGGGATGGCCTCCCCGCAGGCCCCCCCTACTGAGCATGAGTACTCGACGGCTACGCTTTCCAGATCTTCTGTACTTGCGAGCCGCCGAGCAGCCAGGCCCTGCAGTGAGAGCTCCTGCGCCAGCTTCGTCTTGAAGCCATCCCAATCAGCCTTTCTGGTATTATAGAGCCTAGTGGTACGCTGTATCTGCATACCACTGGCTCGCTCTAGGTGGACATTAAACACTATGCAGTTGTGGTCGGAGTTGACTAGCCCTGTGTCAACCCTCCAGCCGTCGGTCAGGGGGAGCATGTCTCCCGTGCATGATGTTACGTCTATGTAGCTGTGGAACCTCCTTCCACCCCTATACGTGTCGAAAGTTGGAATACTTCCGCTATTCAGAACATGGAGGTCCATCTGTTCGAGGACGTCCATCAGTAACCCTCCCCTCTTGTCTTGAAACTGATGCCCCCACCAGGTACTTTTTGCGTTAGCGTCGCCTCCTAGAAGAAGGCGCCGGCCTCCAAGCTCATGCCTCACTTTCATTATTTGCTCCAGGCAGGGCTCCAGAGGCGACGTTGGCTCGACGTAGTAGGACACCAGCGTGATCTCCCAGGCACTGGTCCGGATCCCCACCACACACACATGGTCTGTGGTGAGTTGCGGGTACTGCAAGACGTCCAGCGTCGCGTCAAACACGACGATGGCCGCCTTAACAGTCCCTTCTCCTTGCCCAGTGTTCTGGAAGACCCTGACGCCCTGGTATGACCCCATACCCCTCTTCGAGCCAACGTAGGGCTCCTGCACCAGAGCAACTGCGGCTTTGAGCCTTGCGGCCTCTATAATTAGGTCTTTTGTGGCCTGCGCCTTCTTCTGGAGGTTTACTTGCAAAAACCTGTATGGGGGCCTATTTGCCGGGGTGCCCTCAGCAGTACTGGATGGACGCCCTCGCTATCTGATCCCACTTTCCTTTTACTGGGCACGAGCCATCAAAGACACTATGTCTCGTGTTGCTCAGCCTCTCCCTTCTGCAGTTGCAGCAAGACGGCTGCGCCCCGACGGCATATTCAGGGCATTGTGCCCTCAGATGAGTCCCACCGCAATGGCTGCAGGTGGGCTCTGCCATCTTGCAGTGGCGCCTGCTGTGTCCGTACCCTAGGCACAGGGAGCACTGCATTAGCGGTGATTGATCTTCAACCCTCACAGGTTGTAGATCCACATGCAGCCTCCCTGCGCCCAGGACCCGGGTCCAAACTGCAGGGGAGACCCTGAGCACCACGTGGCACGTAAGGGGGTTCCGCGCTGTCCTACGGTACAGTACGGCCATCCTAACCTGCTCTGGGATCAGGCTGTCGAAAACCTCACGGTTTCGCAACCTGATCTTTTCAAGCAGGTCTTCGTCCTTATGGACTTTTAGGACGCCGTACATAATCAGCAGCGGGTCCTTATTTGCCATTGGCTCTACGCAGAGGCCTTTCCCCCCGAGCCTCTGCTGTGCCCTCTCCCTTTCATCCTTCGTCTTGTAACCTATAATTACCCTTCTATCCTTCGCCTTTCTCACCCTTTCAACCTTCACCCATCCTTCATCTTCATTCGCAATCTTCCTCAAACGTTCTATCACTTGCTCTCCCGTATCTTTGTCATTCTCTGAGGTTACAACCACAGAGTGCAGCGCCGTCGGCTCTGGAAACTGTTGGCCCCTATGGCCTACCGCCGCTCCGGCATACGTGGTTGGTCCCCTCCTCTCTCGCTCTTTCTCTCTTTCATCCTGTTGCACTAGCTTCTCTTTCACTTCTGACATGATATTACTATTTGCTTTCATTAGACTTTCTTTCACACTCTCTCTTTCGTCTTGTTTTTCAATCTTCTCTTTCAACTCTTTCATAATCCTGTTGTTTTCATTCAAGATCCTTTCATTCTTTTCCATCTTTCTTAAGATCTCCTCATTGGAGCCTGTCGCACTTTCGCTCTTACTCTCTTTATTACTTTCATTCGCTCTTAACTCATTTTTTCCGTTACTTTTCCTTTCTTCTTCGTACTCCTTAATAATTTTCAGCAGTAGTCCAGCTCTTTCCTCTATCTCCAGCTTAACTTCCCGTTTTAAGTTTTTGGCGACGGTCACTCCCACCTGCTCCTTGATTATTCTAATGCATTCTGTCGCCTTTGCATATTTAGATAAGGGTGTTGTTGACGACAAAGACGCCCGAGTCGCCGGCGCCTCTCTTGGCCTTTGGGACAGCGACCGTGGTTTAGTCTGGGCTGCCTCGCGAGACTCCAGGGCATCGACACTACGTCTAACTGGCCCCAGGGTCCGCCTTTCTATTGGGGAGCTTTGTGTATCGGTGGGAGATCTAGACGAAGAGGACGCTGGTTTTTTCACTGGCGTTCTATGCCCAAACATTTTTCAGGCTGGTAGAGGTGCTCGTCAGACTTTAAAATAATAAAATAATAAAATTATATTTATTTGTATTTAAAAGAATATCTTTTACTTAAAGATGAGTATTATTGTTTTTATTAATTTATATATATATGTTATAACTATTATAGTATTTTATTTTAAGACTCTTCAAGTTACAGAGTTTTTTATTTAGTTTTCTTCAACTTTTCTTTCACACTTTGCGCGGTACTGAGTTCGGCGAATTTAAAGCTCTGGGTCGAGTCGTGTGTATATGTGTGTGTAAATGTGAATGTGTATCTGTTGTATTTGTGTGTTTGTGTGAGTGTCAGTGATGTGTGAGAACCTAGGTTTGGGTGTATTTGTGTGTGTGGAGTAGTGTACGTATGCAACCGCCCAACCCGATGACCAATTCAAGATGTTCCCAATCTAGTCTGTGTCCACGCTATTATAACTCCACAGTAAATTTACCACCAGTATGTCCCAATTTACTTATATGAAAGAAAGATGTAATAAGTACAGTGAAGGTAAAAATAAAAACAAAAACAAAACACAATAAATTTGCTCTACCTATGCAGAGCAGTCTTATACTAATAAGGTGTAGGAGAGCTCTACACCGTTCTCCTTTTGTAGCACAGCTACGTCAATTTCGGTGGTAGTTAGCCAATAGGGGCTTGTCTTATCTAAAGTCTTAAAATCTAACTTAACTCTATGAAAATTTGGACAAAAATCCAAATTTGTCCTATTCTAATCGTCGCTCCACCTGCCTCGGAGTCCTCCCCTGCCTAATTTTGCTGAAAATCCCCAGAAAAGCCGAAAAAGTAATAATTTTGTTCCAAAACGCTACACGCTCTATGTAGAGTCGCGTAGGTAGGCCCAGCTGATAGCCCTCGTCGAGCCCAATCCGACAATCCCAAACACGACTATCCCAGCCCAATGGGTTCCGGAGCTACGCGGTTTGTAAATTTTTTGGAAAAAATTTACAAATTTTTTACAATTTGTTACAACCTTCGTATCTCCGGAACCACTGGTCCGATCCTGCCCGTGTTTGGGTCTATCCCTATGCGCGCGACGAGATCTACCCTCTGGTAACCTTTTTTGAGCCTGAAAATTTTTGGACCCCAATCCCCCCCAAACCCCCCCAGTCAGGTGGAGTAGTGGCTGCTGAGCCCCCCAAAGAAACCCAGACCCCTCTACGACGCCCCGTTCCAATTCTACAGACGATCAAAGTTTTCCAAAATGGCGGCCGAGCTGTCAAACTCGAACTTTGATCGTCTGTAGCTCCGGTCCCAGACGTCGCAGAGCAGTCAAGATTGGGCTTACCTTGATCAGCTCAACCTCCTCTACCGACCTGAAAGATTTTCAGCACCCCAAAATTTTGACTCTCCGATTTTCCTGAAATTCAGGAAGCAGGTGGATATCGACCTCCCAAGCCCAAATCCAAAAATTCAAGTTTCTAGGGCTACGGGTCTCAGAGTTATGGACGTGTAACCGAAAACAAGATGGCCGCCGAGCTGTCAAAGTCAAACTTTGAACAGCTGTAACTCGGCAACCACTTGACCTACGGACGTCGGACTTTCTTCTGCGGCCCTGGCGCCTCCTCGGGTACCTCCTTGGAGGGGTCTGAAGCGAAACAAAAAATTTCGCTCCAATCGCCCCCAAACCTATGTGAGGTGAAAGCCCTTCACCCGAGCTGTCCAAACCTGAAAAACCCGCAACTCTAGGCCTAACAGTTCAGGAGCTATCGCAATTTGAAAAAATTTACATATTTAAAATTTTTACAAAAAATGGCCAAAAAGTTCCAATTTCTCAATTCTGATGCTAGGAGGACCTGGTTTTGGTCTCCAAACACTAATTGGGGGTGTCAAAAACCAACCCCACCCTCAAAATGAATTGTTTTTAATTAATTTCTTATTTATTGACAAAAAACACTAAAAAATCGATAGCTCCGGATCTACAAAAGCTAAAATTAAATAAAAATCGTGAAAATTAGGCTAAAGTAAGGCTCTACCTGAATAAATTATAACAAAATAAATTTTTAAATTTTTTGACTGAAAAATTTCATAAAGTACATAAATTTCAGTTTTTGGATTATGGCTCCCACAAAAAATTCTCAAAAATACTGAAACTTTGCAGACCTATTCTACAAAGAAGCGCGCAAAAGATAGCAGTTGCGCTTTTTCAAATTTTATTCTAGTTTGGCTGCTATATAGGTCCAAAGTTGGCAACTTTAATATTAAAATAATTCTAAAGTACTGGTCCAAAAAATCGGTTTTTTGTTTTAAAATGTTGGCTTCAGTACCTTCTTTCTTGCTGCAAGATGTTGTGCTGCTGAGGTGACGGGATCTCGAAACACGTGCTGACACGAGCACGTGGCGAAAAGCTTGTTTTCGTTTTCCCGGGAAAACCAGTGGTTTTCCGGAAAAACTGCTGCTGCACGCCGATGCGGGCCGCTAAGGCCTATCTGCCAACACTTTTCTCTTCTCAGATTTGTCACTTTGCACTGAGTTATTATAGGTAAACTGGAGCAAAATTTCACTTTAACCTCCTGAAAACGAGGTTTTGCACTGAAAACTTTTTTGTGTCAATCGTGCGGCTAAATTTGACACTTCCAACTTGTGCGCGGCGCCGAGACGCAACTTTTGACGTATTGCACTATACGGTAAGTAACAAAAAACCCACAACTTCGAATTTTTAAAAGTAGGAGCGTTTTAAAAATGCTGCTCACTGCTCGGGGGTCGAAATGTGACGGTTAGGTTAGGTTAGGTTAGGTTTTTTTTTTTTTTGTTGACGCGGGGAATGCATTTAGGCACCGTCATCCCAGCTACGGGGGTAGCTGGGACGGTGTGTGGGACTCACCGGTCCCGGAAGAAGGGACCGTCCTACCCACTAAACCCCGCGGTGTTCCGACTCACCCTATAGCCGGGCCGAAGGATATGAAGTTGAAGATTCTACGTCGACCCGGCTAGGGATGCCCCGTAGGGTTGGGGCTCTCCTCGGGGGGCCAGATGGTCTGCCCCCCGGAGCTCCCTAAGGAGCTGAAGAAACAAGCACATCGCACCACACCACGCATCGCACCACTCTCGAGCGCCCCTCTGTAAGCAGAGGGGGTTAGGTTAGGTTAGGTTAGGTTTTTTTTTGTTGACGCGGGGAATGCGTTTAGGCACCGTCATCCCAGCTACGGGGGTAGCTGGGACGGTGTGTGGGACTCACCGGTCCCGGAAGATGGGACCGTCCTACCCACTAAACCCCGCGGTGTTCCGACTCACCCTATAGCCGGGCCGAGGGATATGAAGATGAAGATTCAACGTCGACCCGGCTAGGGATGCCCCGTAAGGATGGGGCTCTCCTCGGGGGACCAGATGGTCGGCCCCCCGGAGCTCCCTAAGGAGCTGAAGAAGCAGCAAGCCCGCATCGCACCACTCTCGAGCGCCCCTCTGAAAGCAGAGGGGGTAGAGAGCGGCCGAGCGGGCGGGCACTAAGGCACCTCCGGAACACGGGGAGGTGCCTTCCGCCAAACGATCATCGGTGGGTGAGGTCCCCCGACCACCACCCACCGGGACAACACTAGTCGGGGGCGCGCACGAAAGCTGCCATGCGGCGCCCCCGAACCGGACGGCGAGGCGGGAGCGTTTGACCTGCACGCTCCCGCACCCGCAGCTCCTCTCTCTTTGCCGCCATCACCTCATTGGCAAAAGAGGTGACGGCGGCCCAACACTCCTGGCTACCGACCATGGCTCGCACCACAGCCGGCAGCGACAAGTCAAAACCAATTTGGCCCGTGAGGGCGACTCGCGGCCCGTCCCACGCCGCGCACTCGGCGAGTGTGTGCTCCGCCGAGTCCACGGCGCCACTTGGGCAGTGACGGCACACGGAGTCCGACTCCACACCCACCACCTCCCACAGGTACTTGGCGAAACAGCCATGTCCTGTGAGGAGCTGAGTGAGGTGGTACGTCGGCGCACCGTGCGCCCCCTCTACCCAAGGCCGAAGAACGGGCCGGACAGCCCCCACGAGCCGCGCGCTCGCAGAGGGACACGCCAACCTAATGGCCCACTTCCGGAAGAGATCGTCGCGAGCAGACTGTCTCCAGCGATCGATCTCGTCCGGGAGTGGGCGACCTCCATTATTCCGCACCAGGGCGCTTTCCTCGTAGACACGCTTGAGGACTCCAGCCTCGAGATCCCACGGGGGGCTTCTTCCAATTAGACACGCCGCCTCGTAAGAGACGGTGCAGTACGCTCGCGCCGCCCTCTGCGCAATCACCCGCTGCGGCCTCCGCAGCAGGGGGATGGTTTTGGCGCAGAGAGCGTCCGACCAAATAGGCGCTCCGTAGAGCGCCTTGGAGCGCACTACACCGTCGTAGAGACGGCGACATGCACTTTCCGGCCCCCCTTTATTGGGGAGCAGCCGCGCCAGCCTTCCGGCGTATGACACCAGTTTGGGTGCCAGGCGCCGGAAGTGCTCGACGAAACCCCATCGACTATCGAGGACCAATCCTAGGTACTTCATGGTCTCCCCGATAGCGATGGGGGTGCCGCTCACCACAATGAAGGAATCTCGAGGTGGCCCCCGCCGAGGCCCGTGGAAAAACACGGCCTCGGACTTTTCGAGAGCCACCTGGAGTCCCAGCGCCCTGATGCGGCTGACCACCTGGGCAACGCCCGCGGTGGCCAGAACTTTCGCGTCCCTGAATTCTGGGCCCCGCGCGGTGACGAGGGTGTCGTCGGCGTAGCAGATAACGCCGACCCCCCTAAGAGTTGCACCGCGCAGGACCCAGTCATAGCCGATGTTCCACAGGAGCGGACCAAGCACCGACCCCTGTGGAACACCGCACGACATCTCCTTGCGGACTATTCCCGACCGGGCCGGGTAGATGATGGCCCGGTCCACGAAGTAGTCCGCAAGGACGCGCCTGAGGTACCACGGGACCTTGTGGTACCTCAGCGCCTCGGCGATGGTCTGCCAGGGGATGGTGTTGAAGGCGTTCGCGATGTCCAGCGACACCGCCAACAACACCTCCCCCCGACCGACCGCCTCTTGGACGCTGTCCCTGAGTCGGGAGATGGCGTCCAGGGTAGACCGCCCGCGACGGAACCCGTACTGGCCGCCGTCGAGATTGGGCCCCGCCCCCTCAAGGTGCCCGACGAGACGAGCAGCGAGCACCCGCTCGAAAAGCTTGCTCATCTCGCCGAGCAGAACAATGGGGTAGGTTTTTTTTTTTTTTTTTTTTTTTTTTTTTTGACGCGGGGAACGCATTTACGCGCCTTCATCCCAGCTTCAGGGGCAGCTGGGATGGTGTGTGGGACTCCCGGCCCGGTCCGGAATGGACCGTCCTACCCACTAAACCCCGCGGTGTTCCTCCTCACCCTTTAGCCGGGCCGAGGGATATCAAAAGATTATTCACGTCGACCCGGCTAGGGGCGCCCCGTTAATTCGGAGCTCTCCTCGGGGGAGCCAGATGGGCGGCTCCCCAAAGCTCTCTAAGGAGCTGAAAAAACCACGCCTGCACCGCTCTCGAGCGCCCCTCTGTCATAGAGGAGTCAGAGAGCGGCTGGCGCAGGCGTGCGCTAATGGGCACCCCCGGAACACGGGGAAGGTGCCCACCGCCATGTGACCGTTGGAGGGCGGGGTCCCCCAACCTTACGCCCTCGGTCATGAAACAATCGGGGGACGTGCGCTAGCTCCCAGCGCAGGCGCCCCCAAACTGCATGACAGGGCGGGAGCATTTACCCAAACTCCCGCCCTTCCATGCAGTGCCTCTCATACTTCGCCACTATCGCCTCGCCAGCAAATGTGGTGGAGCGACAGCAGCAACACGATACAATCGGGGGCGCGCAGTGAACTCCTTACTGCGCCGCCCCCGAACTGCACGGCGAAGCGGGAGTATTTTCCATTACTCCCGCTCCCCCGCGCCTCCCTCTTTGCCGCCATCACCTCGTCAACTGACGAGGCAATAGCGGCCCAGCACTGCTGCTGCCGACCGTGTTGCTACTCACGGCCGGCAGCAACACACACCACCGAGCACCCCACAAGTGGGCTGCTCCCGCCTCGGCCGGAATTTGCCAGAGTAGCACCACTCCCCCACAGAGGAAGTGGAGTGGTCGCTACTCCGTTGCCCAGGATGCACCACGAGGAGGACCCGACCCATTGGGGTCCCGAAGATGTTCGCAGGACCCCGCATCCCACAATGGGGTAGGTTAGGTTAGGTTAGGTTAGGTTAGGTTAGGTTTTTTTTTTTTTTTTTTTTGTTGACGCGGGGAATGCGTTTAGGCACCGTCATCCCAGCTACGGGGGTAGCTGGGACGGTGTGTGGGACTCACCGGTCCCGAAAACTGGGACCGTCCTACCCACTAAACCCCGCGGTGTTCCGACTCACCCTATAGCCGGGCCGAGGGATATGAAGAGCAGATTCTACATCGACCCGGCTAGGGATGCCCCGTAGGGTTGGGGCTCTCCTCGGGGGACCAGATGGTCGGCCCCCGGAGCTCCCTAAGGAGCTGAAGAAACAAGCCCGCATCGCACCACTCTCGAGCGCCCCTCTGAAAGCAGAGGGGGTAGAGAGCGGCCGAGCGGGCGGGCACTAAGGCACCTCCGGAACACGGGGAGGTGCCTTCCGCCAAACGATCATCGGTGGGTGAGGTCCCCCGACCACCACCCACCGGAACAACACTAGTCGGGAGCGCGCATGAACTGAGCCATGCGACGCCCCCGAACCGGACGGCGGGGCGGGAGCGTTTGACCTGCACGCTCCCGCACCCGCAATTCCTCTCTCTTTGCCGCCATCACCTCATTGGCAAAAGAGGTGACGGCGGCCCAACACTCCTGGCTGCCGACCATGGCTCGCACCACAGCCGGCAGCGACAAATCAAAACCAATTTGGCCCGTGAGGGCGACTCGCGGCCCGTCCCACGCCGCGCACTCGGCGAGTGTGTGCTCTGCCGAGTCCACGGCGCCACTTGGGCAGTGACGGCACACGGGGTCCGACTCCACACCCACCACCTCCCACAGGTACTTGGCGAAACAGCCATGTCCTGTGAGGAGCTGAGTGAGGTGGTACGTCGGCGCACCGTGCGCCCTCTCTACCCAAGGCCGAAGAACGGGCCGGACAGCCCCCACGAGCCGCACGCTCGCAGAGGGACACTCAATCCTATTGGCCCACTTCCGGAAGAGATCGTCGCGAGCAGACTGTCTCCAGCGATCGATCTCGTCCGGGAGTGGGCGACCTCCATTATTCCGCACCAGGGCGCTTTCCTCGTAGACACGCTTGAGGACTCCAGCCTCGAGATCCCACGGGGGGCTTCCTCCGATTAGACACGCCGCCTCGTAAGAGACGGTGCAGTACGCTCTCGCCGCCCTCTGCGCAATCACCCGCTGCGGCCTCCGCAGCAGGGGGATGGTTTTGGCGCAGAGAGCGTCCGACCAAATAGGCGCTCCGTAGAGCGCCTTGGAGCGCACTACACCGTCGTAGAGACGGCGACATGCACTTTCCGGCCCCCCTTTATTGGGGAGCAGCCGCGCCAGCCTTCCGGCGTATGACACCAGTTTGGGTGCCAGGCGCCGGAAGTGCTCGCCGAAACCCCATCGACTATCGAGGACCAATCCTAGGTACTTCATGGTCTCCCCGATAGCGATGGGGGTGCCGCTCACCACAATGAAGGAATCTCGAGGTGGCCCCCGCCGAGGCCCGTGGAAAAACACGGCCTCGGACTTTTCGAGAGCCACCTGGAGTCCCAGCGCCCTGATGCGGCTGACCACCTGGGCAACGCCCGCGGTGGCCAGAACCTTCGCGTCCCTGAATTCTGGGCCCCGCGCGGTGACGAGGGTGTCGTCGGCGTAGCAGATAACGCCGACCCCCGTAAGAGTTGCACCGCGCAGGACCCAGTCATAGCCGATATTCCACAGGAGCGGACCAAGCACCGACCCCTGTGGAACACCGCACGACATCTCCTTGCGGACTATTCCCGACCGGGCCGGGTAGATGATGGCCCGGTCCACGAAGTAGTCCGCAAGGACGCGCCTGAGGTACCACGGGACCTTGTGGTACCTCAGCGCCTCGGCGATGGTCTGCCAGGGGATGGTGTTGAAGGCGTTCGCGATGTCCAGCGACACCGCCAACAACACCTCCCCCCGACCGACCGCCTCTTGGACGCTGTCCCTGAGTCGGGAGATGGCGTCCAGGGTAGACCGCCCGCGACGAAACCCGTACTGGCCGCCGTCGAGGTTGGGCCCCGCCCCCTCAAGGTGCCCGACGAGACGAGCAGCGAGCACCCGCTCGAAAAGCTTGCTCATCTCGCCGAGCAGAACAATGGGGCGGTAGGCCGACGGCGACTCGACGGGGAGCCCGTGCTTCTTAAGCAGCACGAGCTTCCCCGTCTTCCACGTTCGCGGGACTCTACCCGACGCCAAACACTCCGACATCAGGGAGAGCGTCTCTTCTTCGAACGCCGGCATGACCAGGGCGACGACCCGCCCTGGGATGCCGTCCGGACCGGGGGCGCGGTGTCTCATCTTGAGTTTGAGAACCGCTGCCCCTAACTCGGCATCGGACACGGACGGGATCGCCTCCGTGTCAGCCGGCGTTCCATCTGGTGCTGCCATACACGGCGGGACCCACTCTTCCCGCGCAGGGAAGAGGGAGCTGACAACTTCACTAGTGAAGGTGGGCTCGAGAGACCTAGTGAGCGGGGGCGCATAAGGCCGGAGTTTGTCGCTCACGACCTTATACGGGCGCCCCCACGGATCTCCATTTAAAGTCTCGAGCCACACCTTCCACGACTCGTCTTTGGCGGCCTTGATCGCCGAGCGAAGGGCCGCTCGGGCGTCCCGGTATGCGGCGCGCAACTCCTCCACGAGGACAAGGTTTCCGGCCCTACGACCGCGGTAGCGGGTGTATCTTCGTTGGGCTGCGTGACTAGCAGCACGCAGCCCTTCAAGGTTGTCGTTCCACCAATACACCCGCCGCCGCGGCTGGACAGACCCTGCCCTTCGCATCGCCGCATCGCAGACGCGAGTCAGAGCCTCAGATAACCGCTCTGACCTCGCGTCCACGCTCGGGTTTCCGCCAAACGCGGCCCATCGCTCGACGATGGCCGCCTCTTCTGCCAGCTCCCGGTTCAGCGTTTTTAAGCGCCACCGTGGGCCCTCACCGGCCAGGGGACGATCGTGGGTCCTCAGGGCGGGGGAGACGATATCAAATCGGACATACCGGTGGTCCGACATCGTCTCCACCTCCGTGACCACCCTCCAGCCACGTACGTGGTTCGCCAGGCCAGAACTGGCGAAGGACACGTCCACGATGGACGTGTTCCCGTTCTCCCCCACGTACGTGGGGACCGTCCCCTGGTTCAGCAACACCAGATCCATGGACACCGCCCAATCCTCCAACAACTCCCCCCGCAAGTCCGTCGCCGGAGATCCCCACGCCGTAGAGTGGGCGTTGAAGTCCCCGACGACGATGAGCGGGGTGGGGTGTGCTTCCGCCACAAGAGCCCCGAGCTCAACGAGTAACTGCTCAAATTGAGCACGGGTCTTCCTGGGCGGACAGTACACCCCGATCACTGCAGCGTCTCCCAGCAGCGCGAGGACGCACATTCGTCCTTTGGACACCTTATCGAAGGCGCCCCGCTGGGAGACGATAGCCACTCCACCGTCGCGGTCGCTGGCCCAATCATCACGGGCACGAACCGCGTACGGTTCGGCGACTACAGCCACGGTCGTCTGCCACTGCGCTACGGACTGGATCAAAACATCCTGGGCCGCAGCGCAGTGCCTGACGTTGGCCTGCAGGACCGAGAATGTGGACATTTAAGATTGGGTGGTGTCCATAACCTCCTCAGTTTGGGTGGGAGCGGGGTCCGCGACCGGCCCGACCCGCTTCCCACCGACTCCTCCTCGGCGACGACGCCGCTTTTTTGACGCCGCCAGGCAAGCCTTGGCGCCCAGGCAGTGCGCAGCGGTCTCTCCTGCCGCCGCACACACGGGGCAGTGCGGTTCCGCGGCGCAGCCGGCCGCCTTGTGGCCGGGCTGCCCGCAGCGGAAGCACAGGGCGCTGCGGTCAACTCCCGCAGCACACCTGGCCCCCACGTGCCCCACATCTAGGCAGCGGAAGCATCGCTGCGGCCTGGACTCCAAAAGCACCGCACGGACGCGGGTCCAACCAATCACTACGGGGCGGCCATCAGTTAAAAGTTTGGCCGCCGCGACGGGGCACTTCACCCACGCCGTGCCTTCTCTGCTTGCCTGGCGGACGATAGCCCCGACAACGACGCTGGTGATGGCGCAACCTCCAACGTCCGCCACCACCCGCGCCACAACCTCCTTCGTCGCTGAATCGCCGAGACCGGAGATGCGCAGCTCCGCGCACTTCTCCGGCCTGGCGATACGGACGTCGTCGCCGAGGGACTGCCTTAGTTTTTCCGCTAATGCGTCCGCTTTCGCGCTCCTCTCCGCACCAGCCACCTCGAGGATACGTCCCCCGGTGGCTGCAGTGCGGAAGCGCAGGCCGTCGATGCCGAGGCTTTTAAGGTCGATTGACCTCTCAGCCTCGGCAAGCTTTTCGGCGTATGTCACGCCCCGAACCTCCGCCTCCCGCTGCAGCGTAATAACCACCGCTGCGGTTCGCGGTGAGCGGAGATTCGGGGCGCTCTTCTTTGCGCCTGGCTTCGCGGGTGCCCTAGCGGGCGCATTAGCGGGTTTCTTCGGCCGCTTGACGACGTTGTTCCACGTCTCAGTTTGGGACTGAGACGTGGAAGCCGGGGCCGGTTGGGTTGAGGCCGACTGGCGCTCTCTGCGCGTCGCCTCCACTTCACGCGCCGCGGCGCTCCTCCTTGTCTTTTTGTTCTTCTTCCCCTTTGTGGGAGAAGAAGAAGAGGCCGGCGGAACGGCCACAACAGATTCCGTCACCTCCACCACAGATGTGGAGGGGACGGCAGGTAGAGGCGCGGCGGCAGAGGCGCCAGCGGCCTTGCGCTTTGAGCGTGTGGGCGCCGAGGCGCCGACGGAAGGGCCCGTTGACTGGGCGACAGGTGCACCGCCAGGTGCTGGAGCACCGGCCATGCGGGCATCGTTGCGTGCATCCGCCGCGAGCGGAGGACGCAACCGAGGCGCCGGGAGCAGCCGATCCTCAAAGCCGGCGCGGCGCGCGTCGATGAGGTACAGCACCTCATCACGCGACAGCCCCGCCGACGGTGTTGGAGCGGCGCTCAACTGGCGCCTCAATTCCTCCATCTGGCCACGCACGGCCGCGAGTTCTCCCTTCAAGCGCATGACCTCGTCGCTGCACTTGAGGGAGGCCATCTCTCGCATATGCTCCAGGATCGACCCGGCGGCACTCCGCAGGCCCTGGACGCTCTGGCCCTTCAGGCGGGAGGATTTGAAGGCGATCGTATCGATCGCCTTCACCGCCTCCTCTACCGCCTTCGACAGCTGCTCGCACCTAAGGACAGGAGCAGCTGCCGACGTCGACGCCTCCTCCAGCGTCGGGGATTTTCGGAGGAAGGAACGTCGCGTCTCCTCCTGCCTCAGACGTTCCTCCTCCTTCGCCCGGAATTCGTCCCGCGCGAGCTCTTCCTCCGCTTGGAGCTCGAGCTCGCGTTCCTGGGCCGCAATATAGTTTGCCCTGGCTTGGGCTAGGCCAACATACTGGCCGGTCGTTGGAGGGCGCCCACGCCCTCTTTTACCGGGCTGGCCCCTGATGGTGCTGGGGCCAGCCGACTCCTCACCGTCGCTGCCCGACTCCCCAGGGCTTTTACTGTTGCAGCGCTTGCGCTGCCACAACCTGGGAGTCGGGAAGGGACGGGAGGAAACCGTCATCATTGACTGGCAGCTGCTATCGGAGTCCGACAGCCGCTGCCAGTCGCATTTAATCGCGCTTTCCGAGAGCGGATTGCGGGTGTCGCAGCGCGACAACGACACCCGCAATTCCCTCCCGCCCGGGGTTGGAGTCCCGGGCCTCGACGCCTTCGCGTCACTCTCATCTTCACTCTTAGTTTTCGCATCCATGCTCAACAAAATCCTTCAAAGTTTTTATGGCCGCAAGTCCAGCTGTTCGAAATTCGGTCACCCAACTTGCCACTCCGTTACGGTGGTCAAGTTGGGGTCCAGGGCGGACGACGTGGACGTAAACGAACAACACTTGGGGCCCCGCCCCAGGTTAGGTTTTTTTTTTTTTTTTTTTTTTTTTTTTTTTTTTTTTTTTTTTTTTTTTTGTTGACGCGGGGAATGCATTTAGGCACCGTCATCCCAGCTACGGGGGTAGCTGGGACGGTGTGTGGGACTCACCGGTCCCGGAAGAAGGGACCGTCCTACCCACTAAACCCCGCGGTGTTCCGACTCACCCTATAGCCGGGCCGAAGGATATGAAGTTGAAGATTCTACGTCGACCCGGCTAGGGATGCCCCGTAGGGTTGGGGCTCTCCTCGGGGGACCAGATGGTCGGCCCCCCGGAGCTCCCTAAGGAGCTGAAGAAAACAAGCCCGCATCGCACCGCCCTCGTACGTCCCTCTGAAAGCAGAGGGGGCAGAGAGCGGCCGAGCGGGCGGGCACTAAGGCACCTCCGGAACACGGGGAGGTGCCTTCCGCCAAACGATCATCGGTGGGTGAGGTCCCCCGACCACCACCCACCGGGACAACACTAGTCGGGGGCGCGCACGAAAGCTGCCATGCGGCGCCCCCGAACCGGACGGCGAGGCGGGAGCGTCTGACCTGCACGCTCCCGCACCCGCAATTCCTCTCTCTTTGCCGCCATCACCTCATTGGCAAAAGAGGTGACGGCGGCCCAACACTCCTGGCTGCCGACCATGGCTCGCACCACAGCCGGCAGCGACAAATCAAAACCAATTTGGCCCGTGAGGGCGACTCGCGGCCCGTCCCACGCCGCGCACTCGGCGAGTGTGTGCTCTGCCGAGTCCACGGCGCCACTTGGGCAGTGACGGCACACGGGGTCCGACTCCACACCCACCACCTCCCACAGGTACTTGGCGAAACAGCCATGTCCTGTGAGGAGCTGAGTGAGGTGGTACGTCGGCGCACCGTGCGCCCTCTCTACCCAAGGCCGAAGAACGGGCCGGACAGCCCCCACGAGCCGCACGCTCGCAGAGGGACACTCAATCCTATTGGCCCACTTCCGGAAGAGATCGTCGCGAGCAGACTGTCTCCAGCGATCGATCTCGTCCGGGAGTGGGCGACCTCCATTTATCCGCACCAGGGCGCTTTCGTCATAAACGCGCTTGAGGACTCCAGCCTCGAGATCCCAAGGGGGGCTCCCGCCAATCAAACACGCCGCCTCGTAAGAGACGGTGCAGTACGCTCGCGCCGCCCTCTGCGCAATCACCCGCTGCGGTCTCCGCAGCAGGGGGATGGTTTTGGCGCAGAGAGCGTCCGACCAAATAGGCGCTCCGTAGAGCGCCTTGGAGCGCACTACACCGTCGTAGAGACGGCGAAATGCACTTTCCGGCCCCCCTTTATTGGGGAGCAGCCGCGCCAGCCTTCCGGCGTATGACACCAGTTTGGGTGCCAGGCGCCGGAAGTGCTCGACGAAACCCCATCGACTATCGAGGACCAATCCTAGGTACTTCATGGTCTCCCCGATAGCGATGGGGGTGCCGCTCACCACAATAAAGGAATCTCGAGGTGGCCCCCGCCGAGGCCCGTGGAAAAACACGGCCTCGGACTTTTCGAGAGCCACCTGGAGTCCCAGCGCCCTGATGCGGCTGACCACCTGGGCAACGCCCGCGGTGGCCAGAACCTTCGCGTCCCTGAATTCTGGGCCCCGCGCGGTGACGAGGGTGTCGTCGGCGTAACACAAAATACCGACGCCCCTGAGCGTGGCACCGCGCAGGACCCAGTCGTAGCCGATGTTCCACAGGAGCGGACCAAGCACCGACCCCTGTGGAACACCGCACGACATCTCCTTGCGGACTATTCCCGACCGGGCCGGGTAGATGATGGCCCGGTCCACGAAGTAGTCCGCAAGGACGCGCCTGAGGTACCACGGGACCTTGTGGTACCTCAGCGCCTCGGCGATGGTCTGCCAGGGGATGGTGTTGAAGGCGTTCGCGATGTCCAGCGACACCGCCAACAACACCTCCCCCCGACCGACCGCCTCTCGGACGCTGTCCCTGAGTCGGGAGATGGCGTCCAGGGTAGACCGCCCGCGACGGAACCCGTACTGGCCGCCGTCGAGATTGGGCCCCGCCCCCTCAAGGTGCCCGACGAGACGAGCAGCGAGCACCCGCTCGAAAAGCTTGCTCATCTCGCCGAGCAAAACAATGGGGCGGTAGGCCGACGGCGACTCGACGGGGCGCCCGTGCTTCCTGAGCAGCACGAGCTTCCCCGTCTTCCACATTCGCGGGACTCTACCCGACGCCAAACACTCCGACATCAAGGAGAGCGTCTCCTCTTCGAACGCCGGCATGACCAGGGCGACGACCCGCCCTGGGATGCCGTCCGGACCGGGGGCGCGGTGTCTCAACTTGAGTTTGAGAACAGCCGCCCCCAACTCGGCATCGGACACGGGCGGGATCGCCTCCGTGTCAGCCGGCGTTCCCTCTGGTGCTGCCATACTGGGTGGGACCCACTCTTCCCGCGCAGGGAAGAGGGAGCTGACGACTACATTCACGAAGGTGGGCTCGAGAGACCTGGTAAGCGGGGGCGCATAAGGCCGGAGTTTGTCGCTCACGGCCTTATACGGGCGCTCCCACGGATCTCCATTCAACGTCTCGAGCCACACCTTCCACGACTCATCTTTGGCGGCCTTGATTGCCGAGCGAAGGGCCGCTCGGGCATCCCGGTATGCGGCGCGCAACTCCTCCATGAGGACAGGGTTTCCGTTCCTTCGACCGCGGTAGCGGGTGTACCGACGCTGGGCTGCGTGGCTAGCAGCACGCAGCCCCTCCAGTTCGTCGTTCCACCAATACACCCGCCGCCGCGGGTGAACTGATCCTGCCCTCCGCATCGCCGCATCGCAGACGCGAGTCAGAGCCCCCGATAACCGCTCCGACCTCGCGTCCACGTCCGGGCTTCCGCCGAACGCGGCCCATCGCTCGACGATGGCCGCCTCTTCCGCCAGCTCCCGGTTAAGCGTCTTTAGTCGCCACCGTGGGCCCTCACCGGCCAGGGGACGATCCTGAGCCCTCAGGGCGGGGGAGACGATATCGAACCGGACATACCGGTGGTCCGACATCGTCTCCACCTCCGTTACCACCCTCCAGCCACGTACGTGGTTCGCCAGGTCAGAACTGGCGAAGGACAGGTCCACGATAGACGTGTTCCCGTTCTCCCCCACGTACGTGGGGACCGTCCCCTGATTTAGCAGCACCAGACCCATGGACAGCGCCCAATCCTCCAATAACTCACCCCGCAAGTCCGTCGTCGGAGATCCCCACGCCGTAGAGTGGGCGTTAAAGTCTCCGACGACGACGAGCGGGGTGGGGTGTGCTTCCGCCACAAGAACCCCGAGCTCAACGAGTAACTGCTCGAATTGAGCACGGGTCTTCCTGGGCGGACAGTACACCCCGATCACTGCAGCGTCTCCCAGCAGCGCGAGGACGCACATTCGTCCTTTGGACACCCGATCAAAGGCGCCCCGCTGGGAGACGATAGCCACCTCACCGTCGCGGTCACTGGCCCAATCATCGCGGGCACGAACCGCGTACGGTTCGGCGACTACAGCCACGGTCGTCTGCCACTGCGCTACGGACTGGATCAAAACATCCTGGGCCGCAGCGCAGTGCCTGACGTTGGCCTGCAGGACCGAGAATGTGGACATCTAGGATTGAGCAGTGTCCATAACCTCCACTGATTGGGTGGGAGCGGGGTCCGCGACCGGCCCGACCCGCCTCCCACCGACTCCTCCTCGGCGACGACGCCGCTTCTTTGACGCCGCCAGGCAAGCCTTGGCGCCCAGGCGGTGCGCAGCGGCCTCTCCCGCCGCCGCACACACGGGGCAGTGCGGATCCGCGGCGCAGCCGGCCGCTTTGTGGCCGGGCTGCCCGCAGCGGAAGCACAGGGCGCTGCGGTCAACTCCCGCAGCACACCTGGCCCCCACGTGCCCCTCATCCAGGCAGCGGAAGCACCGCTGCGGCCTGGGGTCCAAAAGAACCGCACGAACGCGGGTCCAGCCGATAACGAGGGCGCGGCCATCTGTGACTTGTTTGGCCGCTGCGACCGGGCACTTGACCCACGCCGTGCCCTCTCTGCTTGCCTGGCGGACGATTTGTCCAACAACGACGCTGGTGATGGCGCAGCCTCCAACGTCCGCCACCACCCGCGCCACAACCTCCTTTGTCGCCGAATCGCCAAGACCGGAGATGCGCAGCTCCGCGCACTTCTCCGGCCTGGCGATGCGAACGTCGTCGCCGAGTGTCGTCTTTAATTTGGCCGCCAATGCGTCCGCCTTGGCGCCCCTGTCCGCACCTGCCACCTCGAGGATGCGTCCTCCGGTGACCGCGGTGCGGAAACGCAAACCCTCGATGCCGAGGCTTTTGAGATCAATTGACCTCTCAGCCTCGGCAAGTTTCTCCGCGTAGGTTACGCCCCGCCCCTCCGCTTCTCGCTGCAGCGTGATGACTACCGCTGCAGTTCGCGGTGCGCGGAGGTTCGGGGCGATCCTCTTTCCGCCGGATTTTGAGGGCGCCTTAGCGGGCGCATTGGCGGGCGTCGATGTCGCCTTTTTCTTCGGGCGCTTCACGACGTTGTTCCACGTCTCAGTTTGGGGCTGAGACGTGGAAGCCGGGGCCGGTTGGGTTGAGGCCGACTGGCGCTCTCTGCGAGTCGCCTCAACCTCACGCGCCGCGGCGCTCCTCCTTGTCTTTTTGTTCTTCTTCCCCTTTGGGGGAGAAGAAGAAGAGGCCGGCGGAGCGGCCACAACAGATTCCGTCACCTCCACCACAGACGTTGAGGGGACGGGAGGCACAGGAGCGGCGGCAGAGGCGCCAGCGGTCTTTCGCTTGGAGCGCGTGGGCGCTGGAGCGCCGACGGAAGGGCCCACGGAAGGACCGACAGAAGCACCGCCGGGTGCTGAAGCAGTGGCCGTGCGGGCGGCGTTGCGCGCGTCCGCCGCAAGGGGAGGACGCAACCGAGGCGCCGGGAGCAGCCGGTCCTCGAAGCCGGTGCGGCGCGCGTCAATGAGGTACAGAACCTCATCGCGCGACAACCCCGCCGACCGTGTTGACGCGGCGCTCAGTTGGCGCCTTAATTCCTCCATCTCGGCCCGCACGGCCGTTAGCTCTCCCTTTAAACGGAGAACTTCCTCGTTGCACGTGAGGGAGGCCATCTCCCTCATGTGCTCCCTTATTGAGCCGGCGGCACTCCGCAGGCCCTGTACACTTTGGCCCTTCAGGCGGGAGGACTTGAAGGCGATCATCTCGATCGACTTCAACCCCTCCTCGACCGCCACCTTCAGCTGGTCGGACCTCAACACCGGTACAGCTGCCGACGTCGACGCCTCCTCCATCGTCGGGGATTTTCGGAGGAAGGAGCGCCGCCCCTCCTCCCGCCTCAAACGCTCCTCCTCCTTGGCCTGGAAAGCGGCCCTCGCGAGCTCTTCCTCCGCCTGGAGCTCGAGCTCGCGCTCCTTGGCCGCAATATAAGTGGCCCTGGCTTGGGCCAGGCCAACATACATCCCCGTCGTTGGCGGGCGCCCACGCCCTCTTTTAACGGACTGGCCCCTGATGTTGCTGGGGCCAGTCGACTCCTCACCGTCGCTGCCCGACTCCCCAGGGCTCTTACTGTTGCAGCGTTTACGCTGCCACAACCTGGGGGTCGAACAGGGACGGGAGGAAACCGTCTCCATTGACTGACAGCTGCTGTCAGAGTCAGACAGCTGTGGCCAGTCACATTTTGCGTCTCTACACGCACTGTGCGGGGTCGTGTCGCACCGCGACAGCGATACCCGCAACTCCTTCACGCCCGGGGTTGGAGTCCCGGGCCTCGACACTTCCGCGTCGACCTCTACGACGTCGTTTTGTTTTTGGTTTATTTTTAATTTTAGATCACTTTCCATTTTGTTCCCACGAGAAGAGACGAAGGGTTTCACTCCCTGGGTGACGCTCATTCCAGGGAGCGGGCTAAATACTGCAGGGTTCGCCAGGTGCCCTACAGGTTTTAACGACTTCGCTGTCGGGTTTTAAAGACTGTCCTTGTCGCGGGCCGGCCAATTAAGGCAAGCCCTCCGGTCCCTAAGGACACCACGTACCAACTGGAGCCACCAGTCAGATGGTTGCGATGACCTTAGGGGCTACGGAACGCGAGGAGGGTGGCTGGTCCTCCCCAACACCGACGCCTGTGTAGACCCCTGCGCGAGCAGTAGGCCTACGCGTCCACGACTCTCCCCGCTTCTACCGGCCGCAGCCGGGAGCAGACAACAACAAGCTGCGTCGCGACGCTACAACCGGGTCTCCGGGAGCTATCGCGACGCCGCAGACCTTGCAGGCCCGCCAAACAACGACCCCCTCGTGCAATGGGGTCAGCTTCAGTCGAGAAGACGACCGACAATCACCGCGCTTCTACCGGCAAAAAGCCGGGAGCGGACAACAACAAGCTGCGCCGCGACGCGCGACGCTACAACCGGATCTCCGGGAGACGTCGCGACGCCGCAGGCCTTGAAGACCCGCCAAACCACGACCCCCTCGTACAATGGGGTCAGCTTTGATCGGTGAAATAACCGACCAACGGACGACAAACAAGGCTTCTACCGTTTCCGGGAGCGAACGTCACAAAGTTGCCACGGCGAGGACACGCCGCGACACCGCAGGCCTAGCAGGCCTGCCAGACCACGACCCCCTCGTGCAATGGGGTCGGCTGTCGGGATATTGGTTCATCGACTTACAGGGGCAGCAGATTTTAGCGCTGCGCCTGTTAGCCGACTATCCAGGATGCACCGTCTTAGTCCAGTTGCCACTCCCCCCGGGCATATAGCCCGAAGGGATAGGAAACCGGTCCAAGCTCACGAGGAGGTTTCCCGACCTAGCACCCCCCCCAGGTTTTTTTTTTTTTTTTTTTTTTTTTTTTTTTTGTTGACGCGGGGAATGCGTTTAGGCACCGTCATCCCAGCTACGGGGGTAGCTGGGACGGTGTGTGGGACTCACCGGTCCCGAAAACTGGGACCGTCCTACCCACTAAACCCCGCGGTGTTCCGACTCACCCTATAGCCGGGCCGAGGGATATGAAGAGCAGATTCTACATCGACCCGGCTAGGGATGCCCCGTAGGGTTGGGGCTCTCCTCGGGGGACCAGATGGTCGGCCCCCGGAGCTCCCTAAGGAGCTGAAGAAACAAGCCCGCATCGCACCACTCTCGAGCGCCCCTCTGAAAGCAGAGGGGGTAGAGAGCGGCCGAGCGGGCGGGCACTAAGGCACCTCCGGAACACGGGGAGGTGCCTTCCGCCAAACGATCATCGGTGGGTGAGGTCCCCCGACCACCACCCACCGGAACAACACTAGTCGGGAGCGCGCATGAACTGAGCCATGCGACGCCCCCGAACCGGACGGCGGGGCGGGAGCGTTTGACCTGCACGCTCCCGCACCCGCAATTCCTCTCTCTTTGCCGCCATCACCTCATTGGCAAAAGAGGTGACGGCGGCCCAACACTCCTGGCTGCCGACCATGGCTCGCACCACAGCCGGCAGCGACAAATCAAAACCAATTTGGCCCGTGAGGGCGACTCGCGGCCCGTCCCACGCCGCGCACTCGGCGAGTGTGTGCTCTGCCGAGTCCACGGCGCCACTTGGGCAGTGACGGCACACGGGGTCCGACTCCACACCCACCACCTCCCACAGGTACTTGGCGAAACAGCCATGTCCTGTGAGGAGCTGAGTGAGGTGGTACGTCGGCGCACCGTGCGCCCTCTCTACCCAAGGCCGAAGAACGGGCCGGACAGCCCCCACGAGCCGCACGCTCGCAGAGGGACACTCAATCCTATTGGCCCACTTCCGGAAGAGATCGTCGCGAGCAGACTGTCTCCAGCGATCGATCTCGTCCGGGAGTGGGCGACCTCCATTATTCCGCACCAGGGCGCTTTCCTCGTAGACACGCTTGAGGACTCCAGCCTCGAGATCCCACGGGGGGCTTCCTCCGATTAGACACGCCGCCTCGTAAGAGACGGTGCAGTACGCTCTCGCCGCCCTCTGCGCAATCACCCGCTGCGGCCTCCGCAGCAGGGGGATGGTTTTGGCGCAGAGAGCGTCCGACCAAATAGGCGCTCCGTAGAGCGCCTTGGAGCGCACTACACCGTCGTAGAGACGGCGACATGCACTTTCCGGCCCCCCTTTATTGGGGAGCAGCCGCGCCAGCCTTCCGGCGTATGACACCAGTTTGGGTGCCAGGCGCCGGAAGTGCTCGCCGAAACCCCATCGACTATCGAGGACCAATCCTAGGTACTTCATGGTCTCCCCGATAGCGATGGGGGTGCCGCTCACCACAATGAAGGAATCTCGAGGTGGCCCCCGCCGAGGCCCGTGGAAAAACACGGCCTCGGACTTTTCGAGAGCCACCTGGAGTCCCAGCGCCCTGATGCGGCTGACCACCTGGGCAACGCCCGCGGTGGCCAGAACCTTCGCGTCCCTGAATTCTGGGCCCCGCGCGGTGACGAGGGTGTCGTCGGCGTAGCAGATAACGCCGACCCCCGTAAGAGTTGCACCGCGCAGGACCCAGTCATAGCCGATATTCCACAGGAGCGGACCAAGCACCGACCCCTGTGGAACACCGCACGACATCTCCTTGCGGACTATTCCCGACCGGGCCGGGTAGATGATGGCCCGGTCCACGAAGTAGTCCGCAAGGACGCGCCTGAGGTACCACGGGACCTTGTGGTACCTCAGCGCCTCGGCGATGGTCTGCCAGGGGATGGTGTTGAAGGCGTTCGCGATGTCCAGCGACACCGCCAACAACACCTCCCCCCGACCGACCGCCTCTTGGACGCTGTCCCTGAGTCGGGAGATGGCGTCCAGGGTAGACCGCCCGCGACGAAACCCGTACTGGCCGCCGTCGAGGTTGGGCCCCGCCCCCTCAAGGTGCCCGACGAGACGAGCAGCGAGCACCCGCTCGAAAAGCTTGCTCATCTCGCCGAGCAGAACAATGGGGCGGTAGGCCGACGGCGACTCGACGGGGAGCCCGTGCTTCTTAAGCAGCACGAGCTTCCCCGTCTTCCACGTTCGCGGGACTCTACCCGACGCCAAACACTCCGACATCAGGGAGAGCGTCTCTTCTTCGAACGCCGGCATGCCTGTTAGCCGACTATCCAGGATGCACCGTCTTAGTCCAGTTGCCACTCCCCCCGGGCATATAGCCCGAAGGGATAGGAAACCGGTCCAAGCTCACGAGGAGGTTTCCCGACCTAGCACCCCCCCCAGGTTAGGTTAGGTTAGGTTAGGTTAGGTTAGGTTTTTTTTTTTTTTGTTGACGCGGGGAACGCATTTACGCGCCTTCATCCCAACCGCGGGGGCAGCTGGGATGGTGTGTGGGACTCCCGGCCCGGTCCGGAATGGACCGTCCTACCCACTAAACCCCGCGGTGTTCCTCCTCACCCTATAGCCGGGCCGAGGGATATCAAAAGATTATTCACGTCGACCCGGCTAGGGGCGCCCCGTGAATTCGGGGCTCTCCTCGGGGGAGCCAGATGGGCGACTCCCCAAAGCTCCGTAAGGAGCTGAAAACCACGCCTGCACCGCTCTCGAGCGCCCCTCTGTAAAAGAGGAGACAGAGAGCGGCTGGTGCAGGCGTGCGCTAATGGGCACCCTCGGAACACGGGGAAGGTGCCCACCGCCATGTGACCGTTGGTGGGCGGGGTCCCCCGACCTTACGCCCACGGTCAACAAATATTCGGGGGCGTGCGCAAGCTCCTTGCGACGGCGCCCCGAACTGCACGGCGGAGTGGGACCAATTGCCGAGTTGCTCCCACTCCCCCACGCAGTGCGCCTCCCGCTTTGTTGCCATCGCGTCGACAGCAAGCGAAACGATGGCGGCTCAGCACGCCTGACTGCCGACCATGGCTTGCACCATGACCAGCAGTGACAGGCCCCTACCGGTGCTGTACGGAGCGGCCGCACGGACGGAACGGCCGCACAGGCGGAACGGCCGCGCAGACGGAACCACCGTATATGCGGCAGCCCGCACACACGCAGCAGTCTCTGGCAAACTGCCGCGGCACGAAACTGCCGCACAGGTGGACTGCCGTACAGGCGGAAACAGCCGCACAGGCGGAACAGCCGCACATGCGGCCACTGCCGCACAACAAACTTGCTCCAACCGACCGCAGCCGGGAGCAAACCACCACACTGTCGCGACCGGGCTTCCACCGAGTATCCGGGAGCTGTCGCAACACCACGGGCCTTGAAGGCCCGCCATACCACGACCCCCTCGTGCAATGGGGTCAACTCCGTCAAACGACGGCCGAAAAACGGTCCCAGTGCTTCCACCGGTCAGAAAGCCGGGAGCACTGGGGCGTCCGCCAAGGTGTGTTGCGGTGCAGAGACGCCGCAACACCGTAGGCCTAGCAGGCCCACCCAACTGCGACCCCCTCGCCATGGGGTCAGCTTGCCGGGATATTGGTACATCGACTAATGGGGGCAGCACGCCGCACCCATTAGCCGATGTTCCAGGGTGCACCGTCTTAGTCTAGTTGCCACTCCCCCGGGCATATAGCCCAAAGGGATAGAAAACCGGACCAAGCTCACTAGGAGGTTTCCCGACCTAGCACCCCAGGTTAGGTTAGGTTAGGTTAGGTTAGGTTAGGTTTTTTTTTTTTTTTTTTTTTTTTTTTTTTGTCCGTCCACCATGGGTGGCCGGGTGTGTTCCTTACTAACCCCCGATATTCATTTTTCGGAGACTTTCCTAGACTAATCCTTTCATACCAGTTCTCGCTTTTAATTGTTCACTTTCATTCCGCATACCGTGTTCATTCTTTCATTCAACCTTGCATTCTTTTTCAGGTGGGGCGCCTGCTATTCTTACTGCTAATTTTATCTTTATTTCTTGTTTCTTATATTTTAAGTCGGGTAAATAATTTTATAGCTCCCTCCTTTCATTTTCCATCTTACTCATTGTCTTTTCTTTTTAACATTTTAACATTTTAGTACAATTGTGTTACAGTTTTTATTTCTATTCTTATGTGCTAACAATTTTTGACTTATTTCTATTTTTATCGTTACTACTAACATTTACTTTCTTCTTGTTGTTTTAACATTCTTTACTCTACATTTATAATTACCATTACAGAGTTGTGGTTATCTTTACATTTACTATCTTCTTAATTCATATCTTATTCCTATTTAAAGTTTCCAATTTATTCTGCCTGTACTTTACATTCTAATATTTAATTGCTATTTGTTACAATACAGTGTAGCATAATTGTATAATTATGCTACTGTAGTTACACTTATTCTGACTTATTTCTTAGATTTACTGCTTTACATATTAAAGTGCAGTAGTTTAAAAACTTATCCCTATATTTACTTTTCATTATAATTTTCAAATTTTCCAGTGTTACAGTAATATCCATTTCCTGTTCAATGTCGTACCTCTGCCTTGCATAGATCGGGCACTCTACCAACAGGTGAGGGATGGTCTCCTCTACCTGGGGGTCACAGCCACACGATGGGTCATCCTTGCATCTGAAGCGATTCAGATACTCAGAAAACCCACCGTGCCCTGTCAGAACCTGCGTGGTGAATCTGTTTGGAGTGAATTTCCTAATAATGCTGTACGCATCCACCGCATTCGGGAAGAAGAGCCTTGTGATAGAGGCGGTGTCGCCAGACTCGTACCGCCGGCCCCACTCGCCAAGCGTATCCATTCGGATACTTCGCTTCACGAATGAGACCGGGCACAGGTCGTAATCTGGCGCCCGCCTCGACCGCAAGGCTGCCTCTTTAGCCAGTTGGTCCGCCCTCTCGTTTCCCTCCATCCCCACGTGTGCCTTTATCCAGAACAAATTGACTAATTTGTCTGCCAGAATACAATTTCTGAGGTTATTTCGGGCTTCAACAGCGAGGGGATGGAGACAATCGGGATTTGTGACCGTCTGGAGTGCCGCAGTCGAGTCGCTGAACACCCCAAAGGTTTTCGCGCTGTGCTTGCAAATCGTCCTCGTCGCCTCACATATGGCCAGCAGTTCGGCCTGGTAAACAGTGCAATATGACGGCAAGGCAAGCTTGCGGGCTCTTGTCTCGGCTCCATCTTTCCATATGGAGAGTGCAGCTCCGACTTTGCCCGCAATCTTGCTGCCGTCAGTAAAGATGTTGATTTCGAATTTACTGTTCTGGTTTAGTTGTTCCGTGTTTTCCAGGTTTATGAACTGCAGGCGCATATGCTCCGCGGGGTGAGGATTCTGTGCAAGCGAAAGCATTCGCTCGGTCTCCCTCCCGGCCAATTCTGGCAGTAATTCGCCTCTTTTAACTCTATATAATCGCGCTGCCTCCTTGACACGCAGATCAAGGGGCAGTATACCCGCTAATATAAGTGCCGAGTTGAGGGAGACCGTGCGATATGCTTTGCAGATCTTTTGCGCAAAGCTCCGCTGGATGAAATTAAGCCTCTTTTGGATGCCCCTCTTCTCGACCGCGGGTGCCCATGCGCTGGCTGCGTACATCACTATTGGTTCCACGGTTGCTGTGTAGATGGTATGTATTATTTCTGGCTGCAGTCCCCAGCTGGTTTTCGCCGCCCTAGCAAGCTGTTTATATAGGTTGGTGACCCTACTGCACACGCTCTTTACGTGTGCGTTAAATGTGAGCTTTCTGTCTATTATTAGGCCTAAAAGTTTAATTTGGTCTGATGTGCCAATGTCGACCCCGCCCATGACAAGCCGTGGTGTGTCATACTCCAATTTCCTGGTAATTACCATAGCATTCGTCTTATGCGGAGCAAACTTCAACTTGTTTCTGTCACCCCACGACTTGACATGCGCGAGAGCGGCATTGGCACGCCGTTCAATTTCCTCACCTGTGTCACCATGAAACGCTAAGACGACGTCATCTGCGAATGCCTGCACGTATTCCCCTTTTGTTTCGAGGCTTCTTAATAGTGGGTCTAAGAGCAAGTTCCAGAGGATTGGGCCGCCGATAGAGCCCTGGACGCAGCCCTTTCTCGTCCCAGTCGAATGTTCCTTGCCGGCGTATCTAACGTGGACCCACCGGTCTTCCAGATAACTATTTATCAATTGCCTTATGTTCTCCGGGCACTTCTCCTCCACAAGCCTCATCCTGATCGCCGGCCACCAAGCGCTATCGAAGGCGCCCTCTATATCTAATGACACGAGTGTTATTATTTGCTTCTGTTTTAGTTTTTCCCTGATGTGCTGGGTTAAGGTATAGAGGGCGTCCTCGCAGCTCCTCTGCGGCATGAATCCGTACTGATGGGGACTGATTCTGGAGTGGAGATGGTGACGAAGCCTCGTCATAAGCATCTTCTCCAGAATCTTCCCCATCACCGGCAGAAGGCCTATTGGTCTGTACGACTTCGGATGGGCGTAACTGTCTTTGCCGGGTTTGCGAAGTGCGACCACCGTTGCCTCCTTCCACTTGCTCGGGAAGTGTTGTAGTGTGAGGCATTTGTTGGCCAGGCAAAGGAACAATTCGGGTTTGTTTCTGATGGCGTGGCTACATATGTCCGCCGTGAATCCGTCGGCTCCCGGTGCCTTTTTAGGGTTAAAGGAGTCTACTGCTCTTTCGAGCTCGACCATGGTGAACGCGGGGTCCTGCGGTTCCCCACAGTTCCCCCCGGCCACCACCGTCGAACTCTCCCTCACTCCTTTCTGCTCCGCCGTATCATCTGATTCTAAGTCATCCGGGTAAAATGTTTCGGCTAAGGCCTTAGCAGAACCCTCTTCGTTTTGAGCCACGCCATTCACTTCCAGGAGTGCGTCCTCAGCTCTACCCGCGGTACGTCCAATCACTCGGTAAATACCCTCCCACATGCCCTCTCGATCTTGCTTGCGGCAGAAGTCTTTCCAAGACGCCACTTGTGCCCTTTTGATCTCGGTCTCGTATCGATCCTTGCACTCCAGGTACTCACCAACTACGGTCGCTCTGCGGATCGGTGCCGCACATCTGATACGGCGCCTCCTGGTGGTGACTTCCTTCTTCATCTGAGCCAGCTCTTCACTCCACCACGGGACCGATAACCTTTGGCATTTGGCCTTTTCGGGGATGGTACGACAACACGCTTCTGTAATGGCATTGGTGAGCTCGTTAATGGCTTCATCAATCTGTGGCTTCGTTGTTATGCCATTTATTTTCTCAACGGTTAGTTGGTTTTGTGCCTTGATGTTACTTAGCTCTCGGTTAAAATCTGCCCATTTAGCCTTCCGCGTGTTGTACTTCCGCGTGGTACGATTTATGTCCATACCCCTCGACCGTCTGAGTTTGATGCCAAAGGTTACTCCGTTGTGGTCCGAGCTGGTCAGGTTCTCCTCTACTCTCCAGTTCACCACCAGGTCCAGCACATTTGCCGCACAGATGGTAATGTCGACATGACTTTTAAATCTTCGACCGTCTCTATACGTGTCGAACGTTGGAGTGTTTCCTGTGTTGAGTACCTGGAGGCCCATCCGGTCAATCATCTCGAGCATCTCTTTACCTCGTGAATCTGTGGACTTGCTGCTCCACCATGTGTTCCAGGCATTCCCGTCCCCTCCCATAATCAACTTCCCCAGTCCAGGATTGGCTGCAATGGTCTTAAGTTTGCAAATGTACGGACCTATCGGTTGACTCGGCTCGAGGTAGAAAGAGGCCAGTGTGAGTTCCCACGCGCTAGTTCTTAAGCCCACCACTACGATGTTATTCGTGGTGTAGCTAGGGTATTGGATGATGTCAACATGTGGGTCAAACACGGCTATTGCCGCTTTGACCTTGTCCTCACCTGTTGGGCTATTCTGAAAAATTCTCACACCTGGGTAACTCTTCATACCTCCAGTCGTGCCAGTGTAAGGTTCCTGGATCAGGGCTACCGCAACTTTTCGGTTTGTGGCTTCTAACATTAGTTCGTCTGTTGCCGCCTTCTTCTTCATGAGGTTTGCCTGGAACACTTGGTAAACATAGTCCCCCGCCAGGCCGCCCTTAGCAATATGCTATTGTCGACCTGGCCAAGGACTCCCAACGCCTACGGACAGGGCATTCCTGACTGAACGCGTTGTGGTCCGCTCGGTCTATCTTTGCCCGCTTACAGTTTCGGCATGACGGTGCTGCGCCAACTACCCATGCATCGCATTGTGTCTTCAGATGCGGGCCTCCACAATGGCAGCAGACTTCTTCCCTCTCGGTGCAAAGTCTCCTTATGTGTCCATACCCTAAGCAGCGTGAGCACTGGACCAGCGGGGAGTAGTCCAGCGCCTTAACCCTCTGCAGGTCTACATGCAGGGTTCCAAGTGTGGTTATTTTCCCCCATAACTTTGGCGACACCGACAGGACCACATGGTTGGTGTATGGGTTCCTTGCCTTCTTTCTAAACTTGACCGTGAGGCGGTCATCCTCCTTGCCGAGGACGCTAAAAACCTCCCTATTCTGCTTCCTGATTGCCCCGAGCACCTCCTCATCCGAGTTGATACTCAGGACATCTCTCAGCACGATCATAGGGTCTTTGTTTTTAACATCCTCGACAACCAGGCTCGCTCCCTCCAGTCTAGTGCGTGCGTTGTCCCTATCCATAGTTGTCGGGCAACCGAGGATAATTTTCCGGTCTTTCCCTTTCCTTACCCTTTCCACTTTAACCCACCCTTCCTTCGCATCTACGGCTTTCCGGACTCTTTCTAAAACCTCATCCCCTGTCTCCTCCTCTTTGTTAGAGGATATCACAATAGAGTGCAGCGCCGATCTTTGTTGCTGCACTTGGGGTGAGGTGGTGACGATATTGGCATATGATTGCCTTGCATGAGCTTCTGCGCTCTCCTGTAGCGCGGTTCTAAGCTCCTTCATCTGTTCTGTATTTTTGGCGATTAGGTCCGTGTGCTCTTTTAGTTGCTCTGTAAATTTCTCCATTTCAGTGTGTTGGGTGGGTGGGTCTTTATGTGTTCGTGTCTCTTCTCCTTTATTTGCCTCCATTCCCTTTACCAGTTCGACTAATTTATCCAGCCATCGGGTGACGTCCGTTTTTATTTCGGAGCGCAAGTTTTTTGCCAGCCCCAGTGAAAATTTTGCTTTTTTGGCAAAATCCCTAGCCTCTGCCGTTTTATTCGGGTAGGTTTTTTCCGAAATTGGACTGTGTTCGATAGGCTGAGTGGTTTTTGCCTTCTTCGTTACTTCTTTTTCTCGATCACAGTCACTAGGCTTTGTTCTAGTTGGGGGACTATATTCAAGCCTTCTAGTTTGCCTTACTTGGCTATCGTCACTCCCCATCTGCTTTGAGGTGCTGGCCTTCCCTTCAAATGTCTCCAGGCTCCTTCGGACGATGGATTTCTTTGTCACCGTTTTCGACGGTGACGTGTTAGTCCGTTCAGCTTCCGCACTTTTGACAGGCGTTCGTTGGGAAATAAACATTTTTCGGGGGTGTATTTAGCTAACTGGCTTATTTGTCTGCTAGTGGGGTATGTACAGGTACCCCAGTTCGCGTGTATGCTGCTACGTGTGATTTCTGATGGGTATGTAAAGAGTACCCAGTCAGATAGTGTGGTGTGGTGTGTAGTGCGTGTTATACTAGTGCAAGGGATGTGTGTATGTCGTCTACGTCTGTTTTCTGTGTGTGTAAATGTGTGTGGTGTGTTATGTTGTACCTATACGTGTAGTGTATGCACAGGTTCTGTTTGCCTCTGGTAGCAGCCGATGTCCTCTATACTCAGCAATTCAGTCACTTGAGCCAATAAAGCTCGGTCTCAAAGGAACTAATAATATAAGTCAGAATAAAAGAAAATACAAAAATCTTTAATAAAATTATTAAAAACCGACGTCGATTTTCAACTCTATCTAGAGTTGACGTTCACCTGCTCGCTGTAGACCAGCTACGTCCCAATTTGAGTGGCCAAAAAGCCTTTGTCCTAAATTAAAACTTAAATTCTAAGGTCACTTATTTTAATTTATTATAACCAGCCAAGGAGTGCGGTTTGACACAGGAGATTGCGGTGTCTGCTCTCGGAGTATCCCCTGGCCTAATATTGGTCGAAAACCAGATCTTCCCTCGTTGAGAATTTGCCGAAAAAATACAATTTTGGTCCCCAAACTCTACACACTCTAGATAGAGCTGTGTAGAGAGGCCCAGTTGGTAGCCCTCGCCGAGCCCTTTCCGAAGACCCCAAACACGGCGCCGCTAGCCCACGGGGTTCCGGTGCTACAGGGTTACAAATTTTTCCAAGATGGCGGCCGAATTTTCTAAAAACTCCTGTAACTCCGGAACCGCTGGTCCGATTTCGCTAGTGTTTGGGTTATTCTTGGAGAGCTCGCCGAGATCCACCCTCTGGTAGCCTTTTCAGCCAACAAAAAATTTATCCCCCCTATTCCCCCCAATCCCCCCTTAATAGGTGTGGGAGAGGCCGCCGAGTCGCCCAGAAAAACCCAGACTCCTCTACGACGCCCCGTTCCGATTTTACAGGCGACCAAAGTTTTCCAAGATGGCGGCGGAGCTGTCAAAGTCCGACTTTGATCGCCTGTATCTCCGTCCCCAGACGTCGCAGAACAGCCAAGATTGGGTTTATTCTGCTCGGCTCGACCCCCTCTACCACCCTGTCTGGTTTTCAGGACCCTGAAAATTTTTGGCTCCGATGTTACTGAATTTCAGTAGGCAGACAGCTTTCAACCCCCCGATGCTAAATCTGCAATCCGCAATCTCCTAGGACGTCACACTTCGGAGTTATGAGTGTCTAAACAAAAACAAAATGGCCGCCGAGCTGTCAAAACTCAACTTAAAACCTGAATATCTCGGCAACCAGTTGTCGTAGAAGGTCCAGACTTTCTTTGGCGGCTTTGGCTCCACGCCGGGCACCCTCCTGGGGGGGTTTGGAGCAGAAATAAAAATTTCGCTCCAATCGCCTCCAAACCGGTATAGGGCGAAAGTCCTTTGCCCGGGCTGACTGACACTCAAAACCACGTCGCGCTAGGCCTTCCCGTTCAGGAGCTATTCCAAATCTAAAATCTAAAAAATAAAAACAAAATGGCGGAAATTAACGAATTTCGCGCTATTTTCTTAATTTTGACCCTAGAGGACCCCAATTTGGGGTTGGGTATGCTATTTTGGGCTATCTAAAGCTAGTCCCGACCTCAAAAAACAATTTTTATTGTTATTTTCGGATTAATCTGATAAAAACATATAAAAATAAATAGCTCCTAAACGCCTTGTGATAAAAATATGCAAAAAATCTTAAAATTAACTAAAAATAAGTCTCTATAGGTCACATTCACAAAAGTTTATTATTTCAAAGTTTTTCAGGCTGAATTTTCACGATTTTCACTTTTTTCTGTTTTTCAATTATGGCTCGTCCAAAAAATATCCAAAAAATTTAAAATTGATTTAGGTCTGCTAAACTAACGAGCGCGCAACTAATAGCAGTTGCCGATTTTCAAAACTGCTCTCCGTTAGTGAGTTATTGAGGTACAAAGTTCAAACTTTAATTGTAAATTAATAAAAAACTGTCAGACCTAAAAATCTATTTTTTCTTTTAAAAGTTCTAGAGAAGTACCTTCTTTCACTCTGCAAAAGGTGGTTCTGCTGGGTCCGTTTCTTGGCGTACCACGTGCGGCCAAGCCCACGTGCTGAATTTTGTTTTTCGGTTTTCCCGGAAAAACTACAAGCTTTTCCGGAAAACTGCTTTCACAGGCCGATGCGGGCCGCGGAGGCGCTTCTGCCGACACTTAGCACTTCACAATCACTGCACTTTTCCCGGTTTTATTGACCTTTTTGTAAGTTAAAAATGCACTTTTAACCTCGAAAAACGAGGTTTTTCCACTATAACCTTTTTCACCGGTGAGTGCGGCTGATTTTGAAACTTGCGGCGTGTGCGCGGCGCCGAGACACAACTTTTGATATATCGCACGTCAAAATCGGGTAAGAAAAACCCACTTTTTTCAATTTTTTATTGCGGAGCACTATTAAAATCGTGACGTTCTCTCCGGAGGATCGAATGTGACTGGTTAGGTTAGGTTTTTTTTTTTTTTGTTGACGCGGGGAATGCATTTAGGCACCGTCATCCCAGCTACGGGGGTAGCTGGGACGGTGTGTGGGACTCACCGGTCCCGGAAGAAGGGACCGTCCTACCCACTAAACCCCGCGGTGTTCCGTCTCACCCTATAGCCGGGCCGAGGGATATGAAAATTAGATTCTACGTCGACCCGGCTAGGGATGCCCCGTAGAGTTGGGGCTCTCCTCGGGGGACCAGATGGTCGGCCCCCCAGAGCTCCCTAAGGAGCTGAAGAAAACAAGCCCGCATCGCACCACTCTCGAGCGCCCTTCTGCAAGCAGAGGGGGTAGAGAGCGGCCGAGCGGGCGGGCACTAAAGGCACCTCCGGAACACGGGGAGATGCCTTCCGCCATATGGCCGTCAAAGGGCGCGGTCCCCCGACCTTACGCCCACGGCCAAAAACTGATGCTGTGCGGAGCGGTCGCACAGGCGGAAGGGCCGCACAGGCGGAACGGCCGCACAGACGGACCAGCCGTACAGGCAGGCAGAAGCCCACACGCAGCAGCCGCCCAAGCTGCCGCGTGCCGAGGGGCTTAACTGCCGCACATACATACGGCTGCCGTACAGGCGAAATCAGCCGCACAGGCGGAACAGCCGCACATGCGGCCGCTGCCGCACAGCAACTTGCTCCAACCGGCCGCAGCCGGGAGCATACCTCGCGTATTCACAAAACCGCGGGCCTTGAAGGCCCGCCATTCCACGACCCCCTCGTGCAATGGGGTCAACTCCGTCAAATGACGGCCAGAAACGGCGCAGGTGCGCCGTACCACACACCCCTACCAATGCTGCACGCAGCGGCCGCACAGGCGGAAGGGCCGCACAGGCGGAACGGCCGCACAGACGGACCAGCCGTACAGGCAGGCAGAAGCCCACACGCAGCAGCCGCCCAAGCTGCCGCGTGCCGAGGGGCTTAACTGCCGCACATACATACGGCTGCCGTACAGGCGAAATCAGCCGCACAGGCGGAACAGCCGCACATGCGGCCGCTGCCGCACAGCAACTTGCTCCAACCGGCCGCAGCCGGGAGCGAACTTCACAAATATGGTTGCGACGCTTCTACTGGGTATCCAGGAGCTGTCGCAACCCCGCGGACCTTGAAGGCTCGCCATACTACGACCCCCTCGTGCAATGGGGTCGGCTTCGGTCGGAAAGACCGACGAACGACAGCGCTTCTACCGGCCGTAGCCGGGAGCGGACGCCACAATTGTCGCGGCGGTGAACGCCGCAACCGCAGGCCTAGCAGGCCCGCCATACCCACGACCCCCTTCGTCATGGGGTCGGTTGTCGGGATATTGGTTCATCGACTTACAGGGGCAGCAGACTCCAGCGCTGCGCCTGTTAGTTGACTATCCAGGATGCACCGTCTTGGTCCAGTTGCCACTCCCCCCGGGCATATAGCCCGAAGGGATAGGAAACCGGTCCAAGCTCACGAGGAGGTTTCCCGACCTAGCACCCCGGTTAGGTTAGGTTAGGTTAGGTTTTTTTTTTTTTTTTTTTTTTTTTTTTTTTTTGCCCTGCCACCATGGGTGGCTGGGTGTGTACCTGGCTATACCCCCGATGTTCATTTTTCGGGGACTTTGCTATGCTTTCCTTTCATTCCAGTTCTCTCTTTTGAATGGTCATTTTCATGCTGCATACTAGTTCTTTCTTACTTACAATCCATACACTCTTTACAGGTGGGGCGCCTGCTACTCTTACTACTCTATATTTTCTTTATTTTTGTTTCTTATTTCTAATACAGGGTAAATAATAATGCCACCTTCCTCCTCTTTACATTTTTCTCCTCTTTGTCTTTCATTTTCTTATCTTAACTTACATTTAAAATTTTACAGCTTTTGGTTTTCTTACATTCTTATATCTAGACATTTTTTATTTCTATATGTTTATTACCACTGAGTGGGTTATGGTATATCCTTATATTGCTATTTCCTTATATAATCTAATAATCTTATTTCTAATAATTTTTGTTACTGTTATTTTACATTTTGCTTATTTATACTTTCCATTAAATTTTTTGCCTTTGTTACAATACGGGTAACATAATTACATAATTATGTTACTGTAGTTACACTTAATCTACTTTGTTTCTTAAGTTAGTTGCTTTACAAATTTCTGTACAAAAATTCAAAAATCTTAGTCTATGTTTGCTCTTCATTATAGTATTGAAATTCCGTTCTATTATAGTACAATCTATTTCCTGCTCTAAATCATACCTTTGCCTTGAGAAGATCGGGCACTCTACCAACAGGTGAGGGATGGTCTCCTCTACCTGGGGGTCACAGCCACACGATGGGTCTTCCTTGCACTTGAAGCGAGTCAAGTACTCGGAAAACCCACCGTGCCCTGTCAGGACCTGCGTTGTGAATTTAGTGGGTGTGAACTTCCTAATAGTGCTGTACGCATCCACCGCGCTCGGGAAGAAGAGCCTTGTGATGGAGGCGGTGTCGCCGGACTCGTACCGCCGGCCCCACTCGCCAAGCGTATCCATTCGGATACTTCGCTTCACGAATGAGACCGGACACAGGTCGTAATCCGGTGCCCGCCTCGACCGCAAGGCTGCATCTTTTGCCAGTTGGTCCGCCCTCTCATTCCCCTCCATCCCCACGTGTGCCCTTAACCAGAACAAATTCACTGATTTGTCTGCCAGAAAACATTTTCTAATATTATTACGGGTTTCCACTGCGAGGGGATGGAGACAACTGGGATTCGTGACCGTCTGGAGCGCAGCGGTTGAGTCGCTGAACAATCCAAAGGTTTTCGCGTTGTACTTACAAATCGTCCTCGTCGCCTCACATATGGCCAACAGTTCGGCCTGGTAAACAGTACAGTATGACGGCAGAGCAAGCTTGCGGGCTCGCGTCTCGGCCCCATCTTTCCATATGGAAAGTGCGGCTCCGACCTTGCCCGCAATCTTGCTGCCGTCGGTGAAGATGCTAATGTCAAACTGGCTGTTTTGCTCTAGTTGTTCGTTGTTTTCCAGGCTTATGAACTGAAGGCGCATATGATCAGCGGGATGAGGGTTGTGTGCGAACGAGAGCATTCGCTCGGTCTCCCTCCCAGCCAGTTCCGGCAGTAATTCGCCCATTTTGGCTTTGTAAAGTCGGGCTGCCTCCCTGACCCTTAGATCAAGGGGGAGTATCCCCGCTAACACTAATGCCGAGTTGAGGGAGACCGTGCGATAGGCCCTGCAAATTTTTTGTGCAAAGCTTCGTTGAACGAATCTAAGCTTCCTCTGGATGCCCTTCTTCTCAACCGCCGGTGCCCATGCGCTGGCTGCGTACAACACTATTGGTTCTATGGTCGCTGTGTATATGGTGTATATAATCTCCGGCTGTAGTCCCCAGCTTGTTTTAGCCGCCCTAGTCAGCTGTTTGTACAGGTTGGTGACTTTGGTACAAATGCTTTTGACGTGCGCATTAAAAGTTAATTTCCGGTCGATGATTAGACCTAATAATTTGATTTCATCGGATATGCCAATGTCGATCCCGCCCATGACAAGCCGTGGTGTGTCGTACCGAAGTTTGTTGGTAATTACCATGGCGCTGGTCTTCTGCGGGGCAAACCTCAGTTTGCTGCTGTCACCCCACGACTTGACATGTGCGAGTGCGGCATTGGCACGCCGTTCAATTTCTTCCCCTGTATCACCGCTGAAAACGAGGACAACATCGTCGGCGAATGCCTGCGCATAATCTCCCCTAATCTCCAGGCTTTTTAATAGTGGGTCCAGTAGCAAATTCCAGAGGATTGGGCCGCCGATAGAGCCTTGGACGCAACCCTTTCTAGTCCTGATAGAATGTTCCTTGCCGGCGTATCTTACGTGAACCCATCGGTCGTCGAGATAACTGTTTATCATCTTTCTGATGTTCTCCGGGCATTCCTCCTCCACCAATCTCATCTTTATCGCCGGCCACCAGGCGCTGTCGAAGGCGCCCTCTATATCCAAGGAGACTACTGTTATAATCTGTTTTTGCTCCAATTTTCCCCTGATGTGCTGGGTTAGGGTATAGAGGGCGTCCTCGCAGCTCCTCTGCGGCATGAACCCGTACTGCTGGGTGCTGATTCTGGAGTGGAGATGGTGACGAAGCCTCGTCATAAGCATCTTCTCCAGAATCTTCCCCAGCAGCGGGAGCAGGCCTATCGGCCTATACGATTTAGGGTGGGCATAATTGTCCTTCCCGGGTTTCCTCAAGGCGACGACCGTTGCCTCCTTCCACATCTTTGGGAAGTATTCTAGTTCCAGGCATTTGTTTGCCAGGCAAAGGAACAATTCTGGTTGATTTCTGATGGCGTGGCTACAAATATCCGCCGTGAACCCGTCAGCTCCCGGTGCCTTCTTCGGGTTGAAGGAGTTGACAGCTCTTTCGAGTTCGAAGATGGTGAACGAGGGATCCTGCAGTTCTCCACAAGTTCCCTCGGCCACCACCACCGAACTCTCTCTAACTCCTTTCTGCTCTGCCGTGTCATTCAGTTCTGAATCGTCCGGGTAAAATGTTTCCGCTAGAAGTCTGGCAGAACCTTCCTCGTTTTGAGCCACGCCATTCACCTCCAGGAGTACGTCCTCAGCTCTACCCGCGGTACGTCCAATCACTCTGTAAATGCCTTCCCACATACCCTCTCGGTCTTGTTTGTGGCAAAATTCTTTCCATGAGGCCACCTGTGCCTTCTTAATTCCAGCTTCATATCGTTCCTTGCTCTCCAGGTACTCGTTTACAACGCTTTGTCTGCGGATCGGTGCAGCACATCTGATACGGCGCCTCTTGGTGGTGACCTCCTTCTTCATCTGATCCAGCTCTTCACTCCACCACGGGACAGATAGCCTTTGGCATTTGGCCTTCTCGGGGATGGCATGGCAGCACGCTTCCGTGATGGCTTCTGTAAGGACATTTACGGCTTCGTCTATTTGCGGCTTCGTTGTTATGCCCTTAATTTTGTCTGTGGTAAGTCGCATCCTAGCTTTGATGGTGGTCAAATCTTCGCCGAATTCTGTCCATTTGGCCTTTCTGGTGTTGTACTTCCGCGTGGTTCGGCTGATGTCCATGCCCCTCGACCGTCTAAGTCTGATGCCAAAGGTCACGCCGTTGTGGTCCGAGCTGGTCAGATTTTCCTCCACTCTCCAGTTCACCACCAAGTCTAGCACGTTTGCCGAGCAGATGGTGATGTCGACGTGGCTGCTGAATCTTCGACCACCTCTGTACGTGTCGAAGGTCGGCGTGTTTCCTGTATTGAGTACCTGGAGGCCCGTCTGATCGATCATTCCTAACATTTCCCTGCCTCGGGTGTCCGTTCGCACACTGCCCCACCACCTGTTCCAAGCGTTCCCATCCCCACCCATTATCAGCTTCCCAAATCCAGGATTGGTCGCAATGCTCTGCAGCTTGCTCAAATATGGACCTATTTGTTGATCCGGCTCGAGGTAAAAGGAGACCAGTGTGAGTTCCCAGGCGTTTGTTCGCAGGCTCACCACGACGATGTTATTCGTGGTGTACCTCGGATGTTGTATAACGTCTATGTTTGGATCAAAGACGGCTATTGCCGCTTTGACCTTTTCTTCGCCGGATGGGCAGTTCTGGTATATTCTCACCCCTGGGTAGCTCCTCATACCTCCAGTCGGACCAGTGTGAGGTTCCTGGATCAGGGCCGCCGTAATCCTTCGTTTTCCCGCCTCGACCAGCAGTTCCTGCGTTGCAGCAGTCTTCTTCCTCAGGTTCGCTTGGAACAAGTGGTAGACAGCATCTTCCGCCATGCTGCCCTTAGCAATAGGCCACTGTTGACCTGGCCAATGAGTCCCACCGCCTGCGGACAGGGCATTCGTTGCTAAAAGCGTTGTGCTCTATTCTGTCCAGTTTTGCCCTAGTGCAATTCTTGCATGAGGGAGCCGCGTTCACTGCCCACGCGTCGCAATCCTTTTTGAGGTGTGGACCTCCACAGTGGCTGCACACGTCCTCCTTCTCCGTGCAGAATTTCCGCGTGTGGCCATAACCCAGACAGCGGGAGCACTGGACCAGTGGCGACTGGTCCATCACCCTAACCCGCTGCAGGTCCACACGAAGGGTCTCCAGTGTCGTCATTCTACCCCATAGTTTGGGCGACGCTGTCAGCACTATGTGGCTGGTGTGGGGATTTCTGGCTCTCTTCCTGTATTTAACAGCGAGTCTAGCGTCCTCGCCGTCGAGGCCGTCGAACACCTCCTGGTTTTGCCTCCTGAGAGCCCCGAGCACCTCCTCATCCGAGTTGACGCTCAGTACATCTCTCAGGATGACCATAGGGTCCTTGTTCTTTACGTCCTCGACGACGAGGCTCTCCCTTTCCAAGCGAGCTCTAGCTCCGTCCCTATCTGCAGCCGTCGGGCAACCGAGTATTATTTTTCTGTCTTTGCCCTTCCTGACGCGCTCGACCTTCACCCACCCCTCCTTGGCGTCTACTGCCTTTCTAATCCTCTCTAGGACTTCGTCTCCCGTTTCTTCCTCTTTACTGGAGGAGACAACTATTGAGTGCAGCGCTGGTCTTATTTGCTGCACTCGAGACGAATTTGCGGCGATACCGGCATATGTTGATTTAGCCTGGGCCTCGGTATTTGTTTGGAGAGCGGTTTTCAGCTCCTCCATTTGCTGCGCATTTTTTACTAGCAGGTCGGAATGTTGTTTAATTTGTTCCGCCAGTGTGTCCATTTCAGTCCTTTGGACGGGTGGGTGAGTCTGCACTGTTTTTTCCCCCTTCCCCTTCGTTTCTACGTCCCTCACTATTTCTACCAACCTATCTATCCACTGCAAGACATCTGTTTTAATCTCGGACTTTAGATTTTTAGCAAGCCCGAGCGAGTACTTAGCCTTCTTAGCAGCGTCTCTTGCCTCAGCTGTTTTGTCGAGGTAAGTCTTCCCGGCAGTTGGGCTGTGTTCAATTGGCTGGATGTTCTTAGCCTTTTTTGTCATCTCCGGGTTTTGAGGAGCATCCATGGTGGTCTTGGTCCTTTTAGGTGGGCTGTACTCCAATCTTTTGGTGGCCTGCATTGGATTTCCGTCCGACGTGGTTTGTTTTAATTGTGAGGGTTTTGAGGTTCCCGCTTTAGTCTCAAAAGCCTCAAGGCTTTTCCGCACAATTGATTTCTTCGTCACTGTTTTGGAAGGTGACGTGCGAGCGCCATCTTCCACTGCGTTTTTTGTGGGGGTGCGTTGCGGTACAAACATTTTTGATCGGGGGTATAACCGGTCTGTCAACTAATGTATGCTTATGGGGTATGTAGAGGTACCCCAGTCCGCGTGTGCTCTGTGCTGTGTGGTTTACTGAAGGGTGTGTATAGGGTACCCTTTCAGATGTGTAACTGTGGTGTGTAATGCGTGATTGTACAGTGATGGTTGTGTATATGTTGTCCAAGTATGAGTATGTGTGTGTATGTGAGCGTGGTGTGTTATGCTGTATCTGTTTTTGTGTTGTGTGTGCACAGGTTCTGTATTAACCACAAGCAGCGGCCGATGTCCCAAGGTCAAATACTGTGTTGAGCCAATAAAGCTCAGTATCAATATAATTTAAAATAAAGAATTTTTTAAAATATTAAAAGTCAAAAAAAAAATTTAGAACTCTACTTAGAGTTTTTGTACTTTTTTGATGTGAGCTGTAGTCCAGCTACGTCCTAAAAGTTTGCCAATAGGGCTTTTGTCTTAAACTAATTATATAATTAAATAGTGTAAAATATATGATAAAATTTTTAAAATCGCAAAAGTCTACAATTTTGTCCAATCTAGTATGCGAATTTTATCGAGAGTCAGCGGTACCTGCCCTTGGAGCCTCCCCTGGCCTAAACCTGCCGAAAACCAGATCTTCCCCGAACGATTTTCGCCGAAAAAGTATAAATTTCGCCCCCAAACTCTACACGCTCTAGCTAGAGACGCGTAGAGAGGCCCAGTTGGTAGCCCTCGCCGAGCCCTTTCAGAAGACCCCAAGCACGGCGCCGCTAGCCCAAGGGGTTCCGATGCTACAGGGTCACAAAATTTTTCAAAATGGCGGCCGAATTTCTAAAAACCCCTGTAACTCCGGAACCGCTGGGCCGATCCCACTCGTGTTGGGGTTATTCTTGGAGAGCGCGCCGAGTTCTACCCTCTGGTAGCCTTTTTGGCCAAAGAAATTTTTTACCCCCCCTATTCCCCCTTGACCCCCCCAAAAAGATGTGGGAGAGGCCGCCGAGCCGCCCAGAGAAAACCAGACCCTCCTACGACGCCCCGTTCCAAAACTACAGGCGATCAAAGTTTTTCAAAATGGCGGCCGAGCTGTCAAAGTCAAACTTTGATCGCCCGTACCTCCGGTCCCAGACGTCGCAGAATAGTCAAAGTGGGGTTTATTCTGCTCAGCTCGACCCCCTCTATCACACCAGCTGGTTTTCAGCACCCTGAAAATTTTTTGCTCCGATATCCCTGAAATTCAGGAGGCAGGTAGATATCGACCCCCTGAGGCCGAATATCAAATCCGCAACTCTCTACGACGAAGCACTGCGTAGTTACAGGCGTTCTAAGAAAAACAAAATGGCCGCCGAACTGTCAAAACCGAAATTCAAACAGCTGTAACTCGGCGACCGTTTGTCGTAGAACGTTCGGACTTTCGTTGGTGGCTTGGGCGCCTCGCCGGGTACCCTCCTGGGGGGGTTTGGAGCAGTAATAAAAATTTCTCTCCAATCGCCTCCAAACCGGTATAGGGTGAAAGTCCTTCGCCCGGGCTTCTTAACCCTGAAAACCACGCAGCGCTAAGCCTTTTCGTTTGGGAGCTATGCAGGTTTAAAAATTTTGAAAATAAAAACAAAATGGCGGAAACCGTCGGTTTTCGCGTAAATTCTTTAAATCTAGACCTAGAGGACCCCAATTTGGGTTATTATATGATGAAATATATTGTCTAAGACCGGTCCTGGTGTTAGAAAAATTAATTTATTATTATTTACTGATTAATTTGATAAAAACACATTAAATTCGATAGCTCCCGAACGAATAAACATAAAAATACACAAAAAATATTAAAAAATAGAAAAACTTAATATCTAGCTGTCACATTAAAAATATATACAATTTCAATAATTTTTCCTTATGATTTTTCCGATTTTCTCTAATTTTCAGTTTTTTAATTACTACACTTCCAAAAAATTTCCAAAAAATAATTTTAATGTCTATATCTGCTAAACTAACGAGCGCGCAACAGGCTGCAGTTGCGGAATCTTGATGCAGCTTCTCGTTCTCAAGTTATTTAGGTGCAATTTTGAATTTTCTAATTGAATTTAATTAAAAACTATTCAGCCTAAAAATCTGTTTTTTCTTGAAAAATGTACAGTTGGGTACCTCCTTTCAGACTGCAAGAGTTGGTGTTGCTGGGTCGTCTCCTTCGCGTACCACGTGCGGCCACGCCCACGTGCCGATTTCGGTTTTTCGGTTTTCCCGGAAAAACCAGGAGGTTTTCGGAAAAACCGATTTCACCTGCTGATGCGGGCAGCTGGGGCGCACCTGCTGATATATGGGGCACTGCGATCCGTTCACTATACACACTTATAAGGCACTTTTTCTGATCACTTTTTTCACAATTAACCTTAAATTTGCTGAAAATCACTTATAACTTTTTCAGCCGCGTCGTGCGGCTGGCACACGATACGCCAAACGATGCGCCGCGTCGAGACGAAACTTTTGGTGTATGACACTTGTTCGTACGTTACGAAAAACCCACAACTTCGAATTTTAATAGGTAGGAGCGTTAAAAATTCGTGGCTCTCTGCTCGGAGGTCGAAATGTGACTGGGTTAGGTTAGGTTTTTTTTTTTTTTTTTTTTTTTTTTTTTTTTTTTTTTTTGCCCAGCCACCATGGGTGTCTGGGTGTGTGCCTTACTACCCCCTGATATTCATTATTCAGGGACGTTCCTAGACTTTCCTTCCATTCAAGTTCTCGCTATTAAGTGTTCACTTTCTTACTGCATACTATGTTCTTTCTTTCATTCAGCCTTTTTTACTCTTTTTCAGGTGGGGCGCCTGCTAGTCTCAGTACTATTTTTCTTTATTTATTTTTGTTCTTATTCTTATTCTACAGGGATTAAATAATTTACTCCACCTCCTTTCCTTTTTACATTTTTTCTGTCTTCCTTCTTACAACAATACTATAATACTTTGCAACTTACTTAGTCTATTACAATACGAGTATAATATGTATATGGTTGACTTTTTATTTTTATTTGTTACCTTAGTATCTTATCCTCTAATTTCTAATCTATCTTTATTACAATAGGTTGACCTATTACTATGGCATATACGCTCTGTCGCAGCAGAGTGGGCTGTGGTATTACAACTTGCCCTGTTACTTAACTTATTTATACTATATTTATCTTACATTATTTACTTCTGCCCACTTTCTATACATTTACCTTTTTGTGTGTCTTACTATAGTTACGTTACAACTAACATAATTTGATATTACGTTACTGTAGCTACACTTTTCAGTCGCTCTTATTTCTTTCATTAACAATTTGACAAATATTAGTACAGTACTTTAGGAAATCGACTCTATATTTGCTATGCATTATTGTTTTTAAGTTATCAATAGTGACTGCTATATCAATCTGTTGCTCGGTGTTAAATCTCAGCCTTGAGAACACCGGGCACTCTACCAGCAGGTGAGGGATGGTCTCCTCTACCTGGGGATCGCAGGTACACGATGGGCTCTCCTTGCACTTGAAGCGGGTCAAGTACTCAGAGAACCCACCGTGCCCCGTCAGGACCTGTGTGGTGAATTTGTTTGGTGTGAATTTCCTAACAGTGCTGTACGCGTCCACCGCGTTCGGGAAGAAGAGCCTTGTGATCGAGGCGGTGTCGCCAGACTCGTACCTCCGATTCCATTCGCCAAGCGTACACGAGCGGATACTTCGCCTGACGAATGAGATCGGGCACAGGTCGTAGTCTGGTGCCCGCCTCGACCGCAACGCTGCCTCTTTTGCCAGTTGGTCGGCCCTCTCATTCCCCTCCATCCCCTCGTGTGCCTTGATCCAGTACAAATTCAATAATTTGCCTGCTAGAAAGACTTTTCTAATATTTTGTCGGGCTTCAACAGCGAGGGGGTGGAGGCAATTGGGATTCGCGACCGTCTGGAGTGCCGCGGTTGAGTCACTGTACACCCCGAAAGTTGTCGCTCTGTGCTCGACAATCAACCTCGTAGCCTCGCATATCGCCAGCAGTTCCGCCTGGTAGACAGTGCAAAATGACGGCAGAACAAGCTTGCGGGCAGTTGTCTCGACCCCATCTTTCCATAAGGAAAGTGCGGCCCCGACCCTGCCCTCAATCTTGCTGCCGTCGGTGTAAATTTGGACTTCAGAGTCGCTGTTTTGCTCTAGTTGTGTTCTGTTTCCCAGGCTAGTGAACTGCAGGCGCATATGCTCAGCGGGATGAGGACTGTCTGCGATAGAAAGCATCCGCTCGACCTCCCTCCCGGCCATGTCTGGCAGTGGTTCTCCTCTCCTTACACGGTATAAAAGTGCTGCCTCCTTGACCCTAAGGTCAAGGGGGAGTATGCCCGCCAGAACCAATGCCGCGTTGAGGGAGACCGTGCGGTATGCCTTGCATATTTTCTGTGCGAAACTACGCTGGATGAAGTTAAGTTTTTTCCGGATGTACAGTTTCTCAACCGCCGGCGCCCAAGCGCTAGCCGCGTACAACACTATTGGCTCCACGGTCGCTGTGTAGATAGTGTGTACTACCTCCGGATGCAGTCCCCAGCTGGTTCTTGCCGCCCTAGTCAGCTGTTTATAGAGGCCGGTGACTCTCTTACATACATTTTCGACGTGTGCGTTAAATGTCAGGTTTTCGTCGATTGTGAGTCCCAGAATTTTTATTTCATTAGATGTGACAATGTCGACCCCGCCCATGACAAGTCGTGGTGTGTCGTACTTCATTTTTCTTGTTACAACCATGGCGCTGGTTTTCTGCGGTGCAAACCTTAGTTTGTTTCTGTCACCCCACGACTTGACATGTGCGAGGGCGGCATTGGCACGCCTCTCTATTTCCTCTCCTGTGTCACCATCGAAGACTAGGACGACATCATCCGCGAAAGCCTGCGCGTACTCTCCCATCGTCTCAAGGCTTTTGAGCAGTGGGTCGAGGAGCAGATTCCAGAGGATTGGTCCGCCGATAGAGCCCTGGACGCAACCCTTTCTTGTTCTGGTGGTATATTCCTTGCCCGCGTACCTTACATGCACCCATCGATCTTCTAGGTAGCTGTTTAGAAGCCTCCTGACCCCTTCTGGGCACCTCTCCTCTACTAGTCGCATTTTAATTGCAGGCCACCAGGCGCTGTCGAAGGCGCCCTCTATATCCAAGGATACTACTGTTGTTATTTTCTTTTGATCCAATTTCGTCCGGATGTGCTGGATGAGGGTATAGAGGGCGTCCTCGCAGCTCCTTTGCGACATAAACCCGTATTGGTGGGGGCTGATTCTGGAGTGGAGATGGTGTCGAAGTCTCGACATAAGCATCTTCTCCAGAATCTTCCCCAACACCGGAAGAAGTCCTATTGGCCTGTAGGATTTGGGCTGGGCGTAATTGTCTTTTCCTGGCTTCCTTAACGCGATGACAGTCGCCTCTTTCCAGGATTTTGGGAAGTATTGCATTGTAAGGCACTTGTTTGCTAGGCTAAGGAATACCTCGGGTTCTGTACTGATGGCGTGGCTACAGATGTCTGCTGTAAAGCCATCGGCACCTGGTGCCTTCTTGGGATTGAATGAACGCACTGCGTTGTCGAGTTCGAAGAGGGTGAACGGTGGGTCCTGCAGTTCCCCGCAAGGCCCCCCGGCCACCACCTCCGAGTTTTCCCTCACACGCTTATGCTCTGCCGTGTCATTCTCCTCCAGATCTTTCGGGTAAAAAGTTTCAGCTAGCAGCCGAACTGATCCCTCCTCACTTTGAGCCACGCCATTCACCTCCAGGGGTACGTCCTCGGCTCTACCCACGGTTCGTCCAATCACCCTGTAAATGCCCTCCCACATCCCCTCTCTATCCTGCTTGCAGCAGAATTTCTTCCAAGATGACACCTGTGCCTTCTTGATTTCCAGCTCATAGCGCTCCTTGCACTCCAGGTACTCGTTCACGACACTCACTCTACGGACCGGTGCGGCACACCTGATGCGGCGCCTCTTGGTGGTGACTTCCTTCTTTAGTTGGGCCAGCTCTTCACTCCACCACGGAACGGACAACCTCTGGCATTTGGCCTTCTCGGGGATGGCGCTGCGGCACGCTTCGGAGATAGCATGGGTGAGTTTTTTAACTGCTTCATCGATCTGCGGCTTGGATGTTATGCCGTTGATTTTTTCAATGGTTAATTCCTCCCTCGTTTTTGCAGTCTTCAGTTCTTTATCAAACTCATCCCATCTTGCCTTCCGCGTATTGTAAATCCGCGTTGTTCTACAAATGTCCATTCCCCTCGACCGTTGGAGTTTGATGCCAAAGGTTATCCCGTTATGGTCCGAGCTGGTCAAATTCTCCTCTACCTTCCAGTTCACCACCAAGTCAAGCATATTTGCAGTGCAAAAGGTGATGTCTACGTGGCTTTTATACCTTTGCCCGTCTCTATATGTGTCGAATGTAGGAGTGTTCCCCGTGTTGAGCACCTGGAGGCCCATCTCATCTATCATCTGGAGCATATCTTTTCCCCGGGAGTCTGTTCGCTCGCTGCTCCACCACCTGTTCCAGGCGTTCCCGTCTCCTCCCATGATCAATTTCCCCAATCCAGGATTAGCCGCAATGCTCTTTAGCTTGCTAATATAAGGACCTATTTGAAGGCTCGGCTCGAGGTAAAAGGAGGCCAGGGTGAGTTCCCATGCTGTTGTTCTTAAGCCCACCACAACGATGTTATTTGTGGTGTAGCTTGGATATTGTATGACATCCACATGTGGGTCAAATACGGCAATTGCCGCCTTGACTTTTTCTTCACCTGATGGGTTATTTTGGTAAATCCTCACGCCTGGGTAGCTCCTCATACCTCCAGTCGGGCCGGTGTGAGGTTCCTGGATTAGGGCTGCAGTGATCTTCCTGTTTGCCGCCTCAACAAACAGTTCTTGTGTCGCTATTATCTTCTTCCTTAGGTTCGCCTGGAACATGTGGTATACAGAATCCCCCGCCATGCCGCCCTTAGCAATATGCTATGGTTGACCTGGCCAGGGATTCCCAACGTCTACGGACAGGGCATTCGTGGCTGAATGCGTTGTGCTCTGTGCGATCCATTTTGGCTTTTACGCAATTTTTACAAGAGGGGGTGGCATTCACTGCCCACACATCGCAATGCGTTTTAAGGTGTGGGCCTCCGCAGTGACTGCACACATCCTCTCTTTCCGGGCAAAATCTCCTCATGTGTCCATATGCTAGGCAGCGCGAGCACTGGACCAGCGGAGACTGGTCCATTACCCTGACCCGCTGCAGGTCCACATGGAGGGTTCCCATTTCTGTCATGATGCGCCATATTTTAGGAGATGCGGTCAATATTATATGGCATGTGTGAGGGTTCCTCGCTCTCTTTCTAAATTTGACCGCGATACGGTCGTCCTCCTTGTCGAGACCGTCAAACACCTCCCGGTTCTGCTTCCTGAGAGCCCCAAGTATCTCCTCATCAGAGTTTACACTCAGGACGTCTCTCAGGATGAGCATGGGGTCCTTGTTTTTGACGTCCTCGACAACAAGGCATTCCCTCTCTAGTCGCACTCGAGCTCCGTCCCTATCCGCAGCCGTCGGGCAACCGAGGATAATCTTTCGGTCCTTGCCCTTCCTGACCCGCTCCACTTTCACCCACCCTTCTTTGGCGTCTACCGCCTTTCTAACCCTCTCTAGTACCTGATCCCCCGTCTCTTCCTCTTTGTTCGAGGATATCACTATTGAGTGCAGCGCTGGTCTTGGTTGCTGCACTCTTGACGAGGTGGCGACAATGTTGGCATATGATGCCTTGGCCTGAGCGTCGGTATTTTCTTGTAGAGCAGTCCTTAATTCCTTCATCTGCTCAGCGTTTTTCGCTAATAGGTCAGAGTGCTCTTTTATCTTTTCAGCGAGGGTGTCGATTTCTGTCTTTTGTGTGGGTGGGTGAGCTGGTACTGTTTCCGCTTTCTTTCTCCCTGTCTCCATATCTCTCACTATTCCCACTAGCCTGTCAAGCCACTGCGACACATCAGTTTTAATCTCCGTCCTGATGTTCCTTGCGAGGCCGAGCGAATACTTCGCCTTTTTGGCGAAGTCCTTTGCTTCGGCTGTCCGATTTGGATAGTGCTTTCCAGCTATTGGACTATGCTCTATCGGTTGAGGCTGTTTTGCCTTTTTGGCGTTGTCCGTTTCTTGAGCAGTTTCTGGTGTAGTTTCTCTCCTCCTCGGTGGACTGTATTCGAGACGTCTGGTGGGTCGCAGTGGGTTGCCGTCCGTCGTTTGTTTGGCCTGTGAAGTCCCTGTCATCCCTGCCTTGATTTCAAAAGCCTCTAAGCTTTTTCGCACTATTGAAGCTTTTGTCACTGTTTTTGACAGTGATGTGCGAGCGCTATCCTCCTCAGCGCTTTTTATGGGAGTACGCTGTGACACGAACATCTTTTTAATCGGGGGTATCCGGTCAATTTACTGAGGTATGTAAAGGGTACCTCAGTTTGTGTGTACTCTGTGCGTGTAGATATCTGAAGGGTGTGTAAAGGGTACCCTTTCAGATGTGTCACTGTGGTGTGTGCTGTTTGATGTGTACGTGTTCCGTGCGTGTGTGCGTGCTGCCTGTTTGTGTGTGTGAATGTGTGTAAGGCTTGTACGTGTTTTGCGTGCGTGTGGTGCTTGCACAGGTCCTATCTCCAGTGTGGCGAGTGGCCAATGTCTCAATACTGTACGGTCAATTTGAGCCAATAGAGCTCCGGTCTAGTACAGTAGCAATAAAAGAAAATAATAAGTTAAAATACAATTAATAAAATGTGGGTCTCTTGTCCCAGTGTTAATTTAGGCAAAATTCAAATGTAGTAAAAGGTAAGAGAAAAATAAAACAAGATATAAGAGTTGAAGAATATAGAGACGTCAAAAATTTTTTGTGCTCTATGTAGAGCAGTCTTGATTTTGGTGTAGGGTAGCTCTACACCTTCTCTATGTAGCACAGCTACGTCAATCACAAAATTTTTCGGCCAAAAGGGCCTAGTCTTATCTAATAACCTTAATCTAGCTTAAAACTATAAAATTTGGACAAAAGTCCAAATTTTGTCCTATCCTAGCACTAACCTACTGTCGCTCCACCTGCCTCGGAGTCCTCCCCTGCCTAATTTTGCTGAAAACCCCCAAAAAGTCGAAAAAAGTGAAAATTTTGTCCCAGATCGCTACACGCTCTATGTAGAGTCGTGTAGGTAGGCCCAGCTGATAGCCCTCCCCGAGCCCACTCCAACAATCCCAAACACGGCTATCCTAGCCCAAGGGGTTTCGGAGCTACGAGGTTTGTAAATTTTTTAAAAAAATTTACAAAATTTTACAATTTTGTTGAAAACCTCGTATCTCCGGAACCACCGGTCCGATCCTGCTCGTGTTTGGGTCTATCTTTATGTACTCGACGAGACCTACCCTCCGGTAACCTTTTTAGAGTCGAAAAAATTTTTTGTCCCAATCCCCCCCCAACCCCCCCAGTCGGGTGGAGTAGTGGCTGCTGAGCTCCCCAAAGAAACCCAGACCGCCCTACGACGCCCCGTTCCGATTTTACAGACGATCAAAGTTTTCCAAGATGGCGGCCGAGCTGTCAAACTCGAACTTTGATCGTCCGTAACTCCGGTCCCAGATGTCGCAGAGCAGTCAAGATTGGGCTTGCCTTGACCAGCTCAACCTCCTCTACCGCCCTGTTTGGTTTTCAGCACCCCCAATTTTTTGGATCTCCGATTGTCCTGAATTTCAGGATACAGGTGGGTGTCGACCTCCCTAGGCTGCAACCAAAATTTCACGTTCCTAGGACTACGGGTTCGGAAGTTATGGACGTTTAACCGAATACAAGATGGCCGCCGAGCTGTCAAAGTCAAACTTTGAACAGCTGTAACTCGGCAACCACTTGACCTACGGACGTCGGACTTTCTTTTGCGGCCTTTGCGCCTCCTCGGGTACCTCCTTGGAGGGGTTTGAAGCGAAATAAAAAAATTCCCTCCAATCGCCCCCAAACCTATGTGAGGTGAAAGCCGTTCACCCGAGCTGTCCACACCCCAAAATCCCGCAGTTCTAGGCCTAACTGTTTAGGAGCTATTGCAGTTTGTAAGTTTCTGAAAATTTACAAAATTTTTACAATTTGGCCGAAAAAGTTCCAAATTCTTGTTTTTAATGATAGAGGGACCTGGTTTTGGCCTCAAGGTACTTGTTTGGGGTGTCTAGACACGACCCCGCCCTCAAAATTATTAATTTCTAATTATTTTCTTATTTATTAGCAAAAAATATTAAAAAATCGATAGCTCCGAAACTAAAAATGATAAAATTAAATAAAAAATATCTAAATTTGGTTAAAATGCAGCTCTTTCCTATGCAATTACTACAAAATTATTTTTCAAATAAAAAGTCAACAAATTTTTACAAAATGTGAAAATTTCAGTTTTTTAATTTTGGCTCCCTCAGTAAAATTCCAAAAAATGTTCCAACCCTGCCGATCTGCTGTCCGAAGAAGCGCGCAACTTATAGCAGTTGCGCTTTTTGCTAAATCCTCCTGGTCTTTGTGTTATTCGGGTGCAAAGTTGGGAACTTTATTTATAAAATAATTAAAAACTATAAGTCCAAAAATTCTGTTTTTTGTTGAAAAGTGGTTCTTTTGGTACCTTCTTTCCTGCTGCCAAATTCTGTGCCGCTGGTGTAACGGGTTCCGAAAACACGTGGTGAAAAGAGCACGTGGTGATTTTCGTTTTTTCAATTTCCCGGAAAAACTGCTGGTTTTCCGGGAAAGCTGCAACCGTAGGCCGATGCGGGCCGCTGGGGGCCACCTGCACACACTTTTCACTTCACAGATTTTCACTTTCTCGCGAAGTTATTAGCGATTAACTGGAGCGAAAATGCACTTTAACCCCTTAAAATCGAGGTTTTTCACTAATAACTTTTTGTGACGTTTCGTGCGGCTAAATTTGAATCTTCCGGCGTGTGCGCGGCGTCGAGACGGAACTTTTGGTATATCGCACTGCACTGTACGTTGCAAAAAACCCACGATTTGGAATTTTTTAAAGTAGGAGCGGTTTAAAAGCGTGGCTCTCTGTTCGGAGGTCAGAATGCGACGGTTAGGTTAGGTTAGGTTAGGTTAGGTTAGGTTAGGTTAGGTTTTTTTTTTTTTTTTTTTGTTGACGCGGGGAATGCATTTAGGCACCGTCATCCCAGCTACGGGGGTAGCTGGGACGGTGTGTGGGACTCACCGGTCCCGGAAGAAGGGACCGTCCTACCCACTAAACCCCGCGGTGTTCCGACTCACCCTATAGCCGGGCCGAGGGATATGAAAAGTAGATTCTACATCGACCCGGCTAGGGATGCCCCGTAGAGTTGGGGCTCTCCTCGGGGGGACCAGATGGTCGGCCCCCCGGAGCTCCCTAAGGAGCTGACGAAATACTAGCCCGCATCGCACCGCCCTCGAACGTCCCTCTGAAAGCAGAGGGGGCAGAGAGCGGCCGAGCGGGCGGGCACTAAGGCACCTCCGGAACACGGGGAGGTGCCTTCCGCCAAACGATCATCGGTGGGTGAGGTCCCCCGACCACCACCCACCGGAACAACACTAGTCGGGGGCGCGCACGAAAGCTGCCATGCGGCGCCCCCGAACCGGACGGCGAGGCGGGAGCGTTAGACCTGCACGCTCCCGCACCCGCAATTCCTCTCTCTTTACCGCCATCACCTCATTGGCAAAAGAGGTGACGGCGGCCCAGCACTCCTGGCTGCCGACCATGGCTCGCACCACAGCCGGCAGCGACAGATCAAAACCAATTTGGCCCGTGAGGGCGACTCGCGGCCCGTCCCACGCCGCGCACTCGGCGAGTGTGTGCTCTGCCGAGTCCACGGCGCCACTTGGGCAGTGACGGCACACGGGGTCTGACTCCACACCCACCACCTCCCACAGGTACTTGGCGAAACAGCCATGTCCTGTGAGGAGCTGAGTGAGGTGGTACGTCGGCGCACCGTGCGCCCTCTCTACCCAAGGCCGAAGAACGGGCCGGACAGCCCCCACGAGCCGCACGCTCGCGGAGGGACACTCCAACCTATTGGCCCACTTCCGGAAGAGATCGTCGCGAGCAGACTGTCTCCAGCGATCGATCTCGTCCGGAAGTGGGCGACCTCCATTAATCCGCACCAGGGCGCTTTCTTCGTACACGCGCTTGAGGACTCCAGCCTCGAGACCCCACGGGGGGCTTCCGCCAATTAGACACGCCGCCTCGTAAGAGACGGTGCAGTACGCTCGCGCCGCCCTCTGCGCAATCACCCGCTGCGGCCTCCGCAGCAGGGGGATGGTTTTGGCGCAGAGAGCGTCCGACCAAATAGGCGCTCCGTAGAGCGCCTTGGAGCGCACTACACCGTCGTAGAGACGGCGACATGCACTTTCCGGCCCGCCTTTATTGGGGAGCAGCCGCGCCAGCCTTCCGGCGTATGACACCAGTTTAGGTGCCAGACGCCGGAAGTGCTCGACGAAACCCCATCGACTATCGAGGACCAATCCTAGGTACTTCATGGTCTCCCCGATAGCGATGGGGGTGCCGCTCACCACAATGGCGGAATCTCGAGGTGGCCCCCGACGAGGCCCGTGGAAAAACACGGCCTCGGACTTATCGAGAGCCACCTGGAGTCCCAGCGCCCTGATGCGGCTGACCACCTGGGCAACGCCCGCGGTGGCCAGAACCTTCGCGTCCCTGAATTCTGGGCCCCGCGCGGTGACGAGGGTGTCGTCGGCGTAGCAGATAACGCCGACCCCCGTAAGAGTTGCACCGCGCAGGACCCAGTCATAGCCGATGTTCCACAGGAGCGGACCCAGAACCGACCCCTGTGGAACACCGCACGACATCTCCTTGCGGACTATTCCCGACCGGGCCGGGTAGATGATGGCCCGGTCCACGAAATAGTCCGCAAGGACGCGCCTGAGGTACCACGGGACGTTGTGGTACCTCAGCGCCTCGGCGATGGTCTGCCAGGGGATGGTGTTGAAGGCGTTCGCGATGTCCAGCGACACCGCCAACAACACCTCCCCCCGACCGACCGCCTCTTGGACGCTGTCCCTGAGTCGGGAGATGGCGTCCAGGGTAGACCGCCCGCGACGAAACCCGTACTGGCCGCCGTCGAGGTTGGGCCCCGCCCCCTCAAGGTGCCCGACGAGACGAGCAGCGAGCACCCGCTCGAAAAGCTTGCTCATCTCGCCGAGCAGAACAATGGGGCGGTAGGCCGACGGCGACTCGACGGGGCGCCCGTGCTTCTTAAGCAGCACGAGCTTCCCCGTCTTCCACGTTCGCGGGACTCTACCCGACGCCAAACACTCCGACATCAGGGAGAGCGTCTCTTCTTCGAACGCCGGCATGACCAGGGCGACGACCCGCCCTGGGATGCCGTCCGGACCGGGGGCGCGGTGTCTCATCCTGAGTTTGAGAACCGCTGCCCCTAACTCGGCATCGGACACAGGCGGGATCGCCTCCGTGTCAGCCGGCGTTCCATCTGGTGCCGCCATACACGGCGGGACCCACTCTTCCCGCGCAGGGAAGAGGGAGCTGACAACTTCACTAGTGAAGGTGGGCTCGAGAGACCTAGTGAGCGGGGGCGCATAAGGCCGGAGTTTGTCGCTCACGACCTTATACGGGCGCCCCCACGGATCTCCATTTAAAGTCTCGAGCCACACCTTCCACGACTCGTCTTTGGCGGCCTTGATCGCCGAGCGAAGGGCCGCTCGGGCGTCCCGGTATGCGGCGCGCAACTCCTCCACGAGGACAGGGTTTCCGGCCCTACGACCGCGGTAGCGGGTGTATCTTCGTTGGGCTGCGTGACTAGCAGCACGCAGCCCTTCAAGGTTGTCGTTCCACCAATACACCCGCCGCCGCGGCTGGACAGACCCTGCCCTTCGCATCGCCGCATCGCAGACGCGAGTCAGAGCCTCAGATAACCGCTCCGACCTCGCGTCCACGCTCGGGTTTCCGCCAAACGCGGCCCATCGCTCGACGATGGCCGCCTCTTCTGCCAGCTCCCGGTTCAGCGTTTTTAAGCGCCACCGTGGGCCCTCACCGGCCAGGGGACGATCGTGGGTCCTCAGGGCGGGGGAGACGATATCAAATCGGACATACCGGTGGTCCGACATCGTCTCCACCTCCGTGACCACCCTCCAGCCACGCACGTGGTTCGCCAGGCCAGAACTGGCAAAGGACAGGTCCACGATGGACCTGTTCCCAGTCTCCCCCACGTACGTGGGGACCGTCCCCTGGTTCAGCAGCACCAGATCCATGGACACCGCCCAATCCTCCAACAACTCCCCCCGCAAGTCCGTCGCCGGAGATCCCCACGCCGTAGAGTGGGCGTTGAAATCCCCGACGACGATGAGCGGGGTGGGGTGTGCTTCCGCCACAAGAGCCCCGAGCTCAACGAGTAACTGCTCAAATTGAGCACGGGTCTTCCTGGGCGGACAGTACACCCCGATCACTGCAGCGTCTCCCAGCAGCGCGAGGACGCACATTCGTCCTTTGGACACCTTATCGAAGGCGCCCCGCTGGGAGACGATAGCCACTCCACCGTCGCGGTCGCTGGCCCAATCATCACGGGCACGAACCGCGTAGGTTAGGTTAGGTTTTTTTTTTTTTTTTTTTTTTTTTTTTTGTTGACGCGGGGAATGCATTTAGGCACCGTCATCCCAGCTACGGGGGTAGCTGGGACGGTGTGTGGGACTCACCGGTCCCGGAAGAAGGGACCGTCCTACCCACTAAACCCCGCGGTGTTCCGTCTCACCCTATAGCCGGGCCGAGGGATATGAAAATTAGATTCTACGTCGACCCGGCTAGGGATGCCCCGTAGAGTTGGGGCTCTCCTCGGGGGACCAGATGGTCGGCCCCCCAGAGCTCCCTAAGGAGCTGAAGAAAACAAGCCCGCATCGCACCACTCTCGAGCGCCCTTCTGCAAGCAGAGGGGGTAGAGAGCGGCCGAGCGGGCGGGCACTAAAGGCACCTCCGGAACACGGGGAGATGCCTTCCGCCATATGGCCGTCAAAGGGCGCGGTCCCCCGACCTTACGCCCACGGCAAAAAACTGATGCTGTGCGGAGCGGTCGCACAGGCGGAAGGGCCGCACAGGCGGAACGGCCGCACAGACGGACCAGCCGTACAGACAGGCAGAAGCCCACACGCAGCAGCCGCCCAAGCTGCCGCGTGCCGAGGGGCTTAACTGCCGCACATACATACGGCTGCCGTACAGGCGAAATCAGCCGCACAGGCGGAACAGCCGCACATGCGGCCGCTGCCGCACAGCAACTTGCTCCAACCGGCCGCAGCCGGGAGCATACCTCGCGTATTCACAAAACCGCGGGCCTTGAAGGCCCGCCATTCCACGACCCCCTCGTGCAATGGGGTCAACTCCGTCAAATGACGGCCAGAAACGGCGCAGGTGCGCCGTACCACACACCCCTACCAATGCTGCACGCAGCGGCCGCACAGGCGGAAGGGCCGCACAGGCGGAACGGCCGCACAGACGGACCAGCCGTACAGGCAGGCAGAAGCCCACACGCAGCAGCCGCCCAAGCTGCCGCGTGCCGAGGGGCTTAACTGCCGCACATACATACGGCCGCCGTACAGGCGAAATCAGCCGCACAGGCGGAACAGCCGCACATGCGGCCGCTGCCGCACAGCAACTTGCTCCAACCGGCCGCAGCCGGGAGCGAACTTCACAAATATGGTTGCGACGCTTCTACTGGGTATCCAGGAGCTGTCGCAACCCCGCGGACCTTGAAGGCTCGCCATACTACGACCCCCTCGTGCAATGGGGTCGGCTTCGGTCGGAAAGACCGACGAACGACAGCGCTTCTACCGGCCGTAGCCGGGAGCGGACGCCACAATTGTCGCGGCGGTGAACGCCGCAACCGCAGGCCTAGCAGGCTCGCCATACCCACGACCCCCTTCGTCATGGGGTCGGTTGTCGGGATATTGGTTCATCGACTTACAGGGGCAGCAGACTCCAGCGCTGCGCCTGTTAGCCGACTATCCAGGATGCACCGTCTTGGTCCAGTTGCCACTCCCCCCGGGCATATAGCCCGAAGGGATAGGAAACCGGTCCAAGCTCACGAGGAGGTTTCCCGACCTAGCACCCCAGGTTAGGTTAGGTTAGGTTAGGTTAGGTTAGGTTAGGTTAGGTTAGGTTAGGTTAGGTTAGGTTAGGTTAGGTTGGGGCGGGGCCCAAAGTGTTACTAGAGTACGTCCTCGTCGTCCGCCCTGGACCCCAACTTGACCACCGTAACGGAGTGGCAAGTTGGGTGACTAAATCTCTGTGACATAACTTGTGGCCATTTCTGGTGAATATCGGTGCTTCTTTATAAATACCGTGTCTTACCTCGTTACTAGACCCATTCCACTTGGTGCGCGGTAACGCAGTGGCCAGTGGATGGTGTTCTCTCCCTTTGCTCTCTGTGTTTTTGAATTATTTTCCGTGTTGCCTTTGAATAGTGACTTGGCGTGTTTTCTGGACTCTGATTGCTTTTCGATTTGGATTTCTGATTGGTTTTGTTTTGTTTGTTTTGTCGTTGTCTTTTGTTGTTTTGCTTGCTAGTGGGATCTGTGTCAAAACAGATTCCCTGCAAGAACAACAATTCTATCTCCATCCGTTTCAGTTGTGGGCAGTGCCCTAAACTGGACGATGGAGTCGGAAGAAGGATTTGTGTCGGATGGGAACTCGGGCTTCAGGCCCCCGTTCCGTCCCGTAGAGAAGCTTTCCGCCTCCGGTAAGAAACGAGAGAGAAGTTCTTATTTCTTTACCTCGGGACTTACCGAAGACGGAAGCGACGAGGAAGATTCCCCGCAGAAGAAGGCGGTCCGGCACTCTACCAAAGGTAGGGGAACGGTCCATAACGTAGGAAAGAGCCGAGCATTGCGGGAACTCCGAGAAAGGCCCTCGGACTCCGAATCGGACTACACCACTACGCATGAGCCGACGAGGCGCTCCCCAAAAAAGGGATCTCCAACGCGCCTAACTGTGGAAGATCTCCTGACTCGAGCCGAAGAGGACGCAGGTACCCTGCACCAGGTGGCTACCGTCTCAAAAAATCTGAAGGGTACATGCGTCAGAGAGATAAAACAGCGTACGGCATCGCTACTTCAGGCCGTCCAGTCGTTGGCCGTACGCAACGATAGCGATGAGATGAGACGGCTGAGGGCAGACAACAAACGCCTTCGAGGCCAGTTGTCTGTCCTCCAGGATGAGGTGTCTGCCCTGAGGAGAGAGTTCGCCGAGGGCAGGCGACGCCGTTCCAGGAGCCCTTCCCCTGGGGAACCGGAACAAGCCCGAGAAACAGCGCCAACTGATGGGAACATATCCCTGAAGGACGTGGAAGACATGATGGGCCGTCTCCAACGTGTTCTTATGGAACACGTTGGAGCAGTAATAAGTGCTCGTCTGGAGGGCCTTGAGGTGGACGGCCGTCTCATGCCAGCGCAACCACAGCTCCACCGACCGCCGTTGGCTGCGGAAACCAAGAAGGGGAAAGGGAAGGGCAAGCAAACTACAGCTTCTGCTGCGACCGCACCCACTACACTGGCCCCCCCGGCAAATATGCCGAAAGAGGCCAGACCTCAGAAGGTGGCCAAGCGAGCCGTGGAGCAGGTTGCGGGGCCATCGAGCATGGAACAACCCGTCCTTCAGGAAGATTCCTGGACCACCGTCTTGAAGAGAAAGAAGAAGGCGGCGAAAAAAGCTCCTGAGCCCAAAAAGCCCAGGCTGCCCAAGGCACCTAAAACGCTGGCGGTGGTGGTGTCCCTTAAGCCCGAAGCGGTAGCGGAGGGCGTCACATACAGGGACGCCATCGCTAAGGCGAAGTCATCTGTCAGCCTGGGTGCGCTCGGTATTGGAGCGGCCAGGTTCCGGACTGGCATCACGGGAGCTCGTATTATAGAGCTCCCAAAGGAAACGACGCCGTTGCAGGCCGACACTCTGGCGGCCAAGATTGGGGAGGCCCTGGGTAGTGACGCCAAGGTCACCAGGCCAACCAAATCGGCACGCATTCGCCTGTCCGGTTTGGACGACGCAGTGTCCGAGGAGGAGCTCCGTCGGGCCTTGGCCGAAAAATCCGGGTGCTCTCCCGATCTTTTTAAAGTCGGGACCATCTCGCTGGGCTTCACTGGAGTGGGCTCGGCAATAGTTAATTGTCCGGTGGATGCAATCGCCACCCTAGCGAAAGCCCAGCGCTTGGAGGTGGGCTGGAGCAGCGCCTCCATCACGATTCTGGAGCAGCGCCCAATGCGGTGCTTCAGATGCATGGGAGTGGGTCACCCGCAGGTGCTGTGCCCCTCAAAGAAGGATCGTAGTGCCCTATGTTATCGCTGCGGTCAGGAGGGGCACACTCTCTCCTCATGCTCTCTGGCGCCGCATTGTGCGATCTGCGCCGATCGTGGCCTGCCCTCAGGGCACCGTATGGCAGGCTTGCACTGCAACCCTCCCCCGGTCAGAGGTCGCCTCATCCCACTATCGGGATTCGCTCGCGCCGCGGCCGCTCCGGCCGCCCCTGCAGTCGCGCCTATGGACACTAACAATGTCAGTTAGATCCATAGGACGTGTACTGCAGGCCAACGTGGACCGCTCAGCCGGCGCCCAGGACCTCTTGTGCCAGGCGGCGGCTGAGTGGGATATTGATTTGGTGGTCGTCTCGGAGCCAAACCTCGTCCCTCCATCTTCAAGGTGGGTGGGCTCGACGGATGGCCTCGCGGCGATCATGGTGTCCGGAGTGACGCCTTCCCCTCTTACTCTCGTCGAAAGAGGGGAGGGTTATGTTGCGGCTCGTTGGGGGGGAATTTTAGTGTTGTCACTTTACTTTTCCCCCAACCGCAACCGTGTGGACTTCGAGGGATTTTTGACCGTGGTGGAGGGTGTAGTGCATCGGGCAGCTCCAGCTCCGGTGTTGGTGGCGGGCGACTTGAACGCCCACTCCCGCAGGTGGGGAGACCTTTTTACTGACGCGCGTGGTGAGGATTTGGAGTCTTGGGTTCTGTCCTCGGGGCTCCAAATCCTCAATACAGGAAACACGCCAACTTGCGTGCGGTGGCAGGGCACGTCCAGAGTGGACGTGACCTTTGCCTCCGCATCCCTGTCTCCCTACATGAGGGACTGGCGCGTGGAGGAGGGGGTGGAGACTCTATCTGACCACAGATACGTCAGATATGAGGTCTCCACTACCTCAACGGAGGCGATTTCTCTCCGTCTCCGGACTGCAACGGGTGTCTCTCCTTTTCCCGGGTGGGTGCTCGCGAAGCTCCGGTCGGACGTGGCGGAGGAGGCAGCGTTGGTGCGTGCGTGGGCCGAGGTGCCCGACTCTATCGCGGAAGATCCCGACGCCATGGCGGAGTTACTTGCGGACGATCTTCGCGTCGTGTGTGACTCCGCCATGCCGAAGCGAGGAGCGGGCCCTCGTAACCCGAGGCAAATGTACTGGTGGACGCCGGAACTCTCCGAGATGCGTGCCACCAGCTTGAGAGCCAGGCGTGCGTACCAGCGCTGTCGCAGGCGAGCCCGACGAGAACCCGGCGAGGAGGAGAGACTTCGTTGCAATTATCAGGAGGCTGGCGGGGCGCTGAGGGTTGCCATCTGCAGGGCAAAGTCCGACGCCTGGGACAGATACCTGGACGTCCTCGATGGTGACCCCTGGGGTCGACCGTACAGGATGATCAGGCGGAAACTCGCGGCTCCAGTTCCGCCTACATCCTGTATGGAACCAGCACTCCTGAACAGAGTTCTCCGAACTCTGTTTCCGGGGACCGGAGATTTTGTGCCGCCAAATATGCCGACCTCAGGTTCTGCCCCTGAGGTGTGGGCTGATGGGCCACCGATTTCGGATGCGGAGTTCGGCATCGTAAAGGAACGGCTCAACTTGAAGAAGAAGGCGCCCGGGCCCGATGGAGTTCCGGCCAAAGTAATGGCCATCGCTCTGGGCCCTCTTGAAGCGCGTTTCCGAGCGGTGCTGAACATCTGCATCCGAAAACTCCGTTTTCCCCGCAGATGGAAGGTGGGACGACTGTGTCTGCTGCGCAAGGAGGGCCGCCCGGCGGACTCGCCGGCGGGCTACCGACCGATCGTGCTGCTCGATGAGGCGGGAAAAGCCTTTGAGAAGATTCTTGCCTCCCGCATCATCGAGCACCTCGAGAGTGTGGGACCCGACCTGGCGGACTGCCAGTACGGCTTCCGGACTGGGCGGTCTACGGCAGACGCAGTCAACCGTCTGAAGGGGTGGACGGAGGCGGCAGCGGCTCGTGGGGAGGTGGTGTTGGTGGTGTCCTTGGACATTGCCAACGCTTTCAACGCCATCCCCCACGAGTGTATTGAGGAGGCGCTGCGGTTTCACGGGGTGCCCATCTACCTCCGCGGGTTGGTGAGGGACTACCTGAGAAGCCGCAGCGTGGTATATGAGGATACGGAAGGACATCTTCGGCCTTGGAGGGTGGTGGCAGGTGTGCCCCAGGGTTCCGTTCTTGGTCCGCTATTATGGAACCTGGGGTACAACTGGGTTCTTCGCGGCTCGCTGTTACCAAGGATGGACGTCGTGTGTTTTGCGGACGATACCTTGGTGACAGCGGCTGCAAGAGAATGGGACGACGCAGCCCATCTTGCGTCGGTCGGCGCGTCTATGGTGGTCCGTCGAATACGGCTGCTGGGGTTGGACGTGGCCCTCACAAAAACGAGGGCCATGGCTTTCCATCCCCCACGTCGCGGGACCCCATCGTCCCTTTCAGTTAGAGTGGAGGGTGTCCATGTTCGGGTCACCCCCCACATGAAATATCTCGGTCTCACACTGGACTCCCGATGGACTTTCGGGGAGCATTTTAACATCCTAGCTCCCCGGCTGTGTTCTGCCGCAGCCGCACTCGGTCGTTTGCTCCCAAATATGGGTGGCCCCGGTCGGTCTTGTCGTCGTCTATACCACGGCGTTCTTCGTTCGATGGCCCTATATGGAGCCCCGGTGTGGGCGGGGTGTCTCTCCCGGCGGACGCGTGCTCTCCTGCGCCAACCGCAGAGGGTGATTGCGACCCGGGCCGTGCGGGCATATCGCACGGTCAGCCACGGAGCTGCCTGTGTCTTGGCAGGCACGCTGCCGTGGGATGTTGATGCACTTGTGCTTGCAGAAGTGTATCAGCATCGGGTCGACGCCAGAACTCGGGGTGAGCGGCCTGGCCTCGAGGAGATCGAGGAGGTTCGCTCACAGGCGCGGAGAGAAGCTCTGCGTCGGTGGGGCGAGACACTATCTCGCCCAGTCGCTGGCCATCGAACGATCGACGCCATCCGACCGGTGCTGGAAAAGTGGGTCCGACGCGAGTGGGGAGACCTAACCTTCCGCCTGGTGCAGGTACTGACCGGACACGGATGTTTCGGTCACTACCTGCATCGGGTGGCACGCCGTGAGGAGTCGCCCATTTGTCAGCACTGTGGCGCTCCAGATGACACCGTGGAGCACACACTCTGGGAGTGCTCCGAATGGCAGACCCAACGCCATCTTTTGGGTTCTGCAATCGACGGACGCGGTCTCACGTTGTCGGGCATGGTACGTGCCATGCTCGACAGCGTGGAGGCCTGGGAGGAAATCGCCAACTTCGCTGAGGTCGTGATGTCAGCGAAGGAGGCTGCGGAGAGGGAGCGGGAGGAGGATGCTCTAGCCGCTCCCATCCGGCGTAGGCGGAGGGGAAGGAGAGGGCGAGTGGCTCCGGTCGCAGACCCTCTCTAACCCTTTGGGTGGCCAGCACACGAGAGTGGCCCTCTCGTGTGCATTGCACTGGCCACCACGTCTGGTGGATTACCTGGCGCACACCGAGGTAATCCTCCCCCCGGCGCGGAAGCTCAGCTAGGCTGAGCAGCCCTGAGGTGTTTTGGTGAGTTTTCAGGTCCCAAAACACCTCTGTTCTTGGGCAGATCGGTGCCAAGGAGTTTTAGTGAGTATTCCCAGTGCCAACAAGATCAGGTGCTGGGCGACCCTCACACTGTCACACGCCTCGCCAGCGTGTTTCGTCTGTAAGCGGATCACTCCTTGTAAAAAAAAAAAAAAAAAAAAAAAAAAAAAGGTTAGGTTAGGTTAGGTTAGGTTAGGTTAGGTTAGGTTAGGTTAGGTTAGGTTAGGTTTTTTTTTTTTTGTTGACGCGGGGAATGCATTTAGGCACCGTCATCCCAGCTACGGGGGTAGCTGGGACGGTGTGTGGGACTCACCGGTCCCGAAAACAGGGACCGTCCTACCCACTAAACCCCGCGGTGTTCCGACTCACCCTATAGCCGGGCCGAGGGATATGAAGATGAAGATTCTACATCGACCCGGCTAGGGATGCCCCGTAGGGTTGGGGCTCTCCTCGGGGAGCCAGATGCTCGGCCCCCCGGAGCTCCCTAAGGAGCTGAAGAAAAGCAAGCCCGCATCGCACCGCCCTCGTACGTCCCTCTGGAAGCAGAGGGGGCAGAGAGCGGCCGAGCGGGCGGGCACTAAGGCACCTCCGGAACACGGGGAGGTGCCTTCCGCCAAACGATCATCGGTGGGTGAGGTCCCCCGACCACCACCCACCGGAACAACACTAGTCGGGGGCGCGCACGAACGCTGCCATGCGTCGCCCCCGAACCGGACGACGGGGCGGGAGCGTCAGTCCAGCACGCTCCCGCACCCGCAGCTCTTCTCTCTTTGCCGCCATCACCTCATTGGCAAAAGAGGTGACGGCGGCCCAACACTCCTGGCTGCCGACCATGGCTCGCACCACAGCCGGCAGCGACAAATCAACACCAACACGGCCCGTGAGGGCGACACGCGGCCCGTCCCACGCCGCGCACTCGGCAAGCGTGTGCTCTGCCGAGTCCACGGCGCCACTTGGGCAGTGACGGCACACGGGGTCCGACTCCACACCCACCACCTCCCACAGGTACTTGGCGAAACAGCCATGTCCTGTGAGGAGCTGAGTGAGGTGGTACGTCGGCGCACTGTGCGCCCTCTCTACCCAAGGCCGAAGAACGGGCCGGACAGCCCCCACGAGCCGCGCGCTCGCGGAGGGACACGCCAACCTAATGGCCCACTTCCGGAAGAGATCGTCGCGAGCAGACTGTCTCCAGCGATCGATCTCGTCCGGGAGTGGGCGACCTCCATTATTCCGCACCAGGGCGCTTTCCTCGTAGAGGTTAGGTTAGGTTAGGTTAGGTTAGGTTAGGTTAGGTTAGGTTGGGGCGGGGCCCCAAGTGTTACTCGAGTGCGTCCACGTCGCCCGCCCTGGACCCCAACTTGACCACCGTAACGGAGTGGCAAGTTGGGTGACTGAATCTCGGTAACGTAACTTGTGTGGCCAGATCGGTAGTCATTAAGTGTCATCTTAGTGTTTTTCCCTGTGTGAGCTTTGCTGTGTGTGTTTTGTTGACCCATTCCACTTGGTGCGCGGTAACGCAGTGGCCAGTGGGTGGTGTTTAGCTCCTCTACGTATCTGTATTGTTGTCTGTCCTGCATTTGATAATATTACAACGACTTGGCTTTTGTTTTCCTGGATTTGTTTTTTTGCATTTTGTTTTGGTTGCTGTTGCAGTCTTGTTGCGGAATCTGTTCTCAGATTTCGTAGTCAGGACAAAAATTCTATCTCCATCTGACTCAGTCGTGGGCAGTGCCCTCTACTGGTCAATGGATTCCGAGTCCGCTGACGGTTTTGTCTCGGACGGAGGCGAACGCTTTTCGTCCCCGTTTCATCTTGAGGACAAGCGTTCTACCCTTGGTAAGAAACGGGAGCGAACCTCCTGTTTCTTCACCTCGGGTCTTACTGAAGACGGAAGTGATGATGATGATTCCCCGGAGAGGAAGGCCCAGAGGCGATCATCTAGGGGAAGGGGATTTACTCACCATGTGGGGAAGTCCCGAGCTCTGAAGGAACTCCGGGAAAGGCCTGAAGACACTGAATCCGATTGCACAGTGGTGCATAATTCAAGGCACTCCCCGAAAGGAGGAGTCGGCAAGGGATCCTCAACGTTGCGAGCAATGGAGGAATTAATTCACCAGGCGGAAGAGGACGCAGGTACCCTGCATCAGGTGGCTTCTACATCAAAGAACCTGAAGGGTACCTGCGTTAGAGAAATAAAGCAGCGCTCAGCGTCGTTGCTGCAAACAGTGAAGTCGCTGGCTGGGCGAAACGACTGCGAGGAGATGAGGCGGTTGAGGGCGGACAACAAACGCCTTCGAGGACAGCTGTCCGCCCTCCAAGAGGAAGTGGCTGCCCTGCGCCGGGAGTTCGCCGAAGGCAGGAGACGCCGATCAGAGAGCCCCACGCCGCTCAAAGAACCTGAGCCTGCTCTAGAAGACATAAGAGCGGCCCCATCGAACGAACGTGGGATTACCATGGGGGATCTGGAGGGTATAGTAAGTCGCCTCCAGCGTGAATTGATGGACCACGTTGGGGGCGTTATAAGCGCCAGACTGGAGGGGCTTGAGGTGGATGGACGCCTCCTGCCTACCCAACCCCAGCTCCACCGACCGCCGTTGGCAGCCGAAGGTAATAAAGGGAAAGGGAAGGGGAAGCGCACTGCGACTCCTGCTGCAATCGCACCCACTACTCTGGCCCCTCCGGCAAATATGCCGAAGGAAGCCAGACAAAAAAGGATGGTCCGAGCTGAAGAGCAAATTGCTGGTCCATCACATGAGGAGCAACCAGTGGTCGAAGCAGCCTGGACGACCGTGGTAAAGAAAAAGAGCAAGAAGAAACTGCCGACCAAGGCTCAAGAGCCGAAGAAGATCAGGCTCCCGAAGCCGCCCAAGACACTGGCGGTGGTGGTGTCCCTGAAGCCAGAAGCGGTGGCGGAGGGCGCCACATACAGGGATGCCATTGCCAAGGCGAAGGCGTCAGTGAGCCTGGGTGAGCTCGGCATTGGGCCTACCAAGTTTAGAACCGGCATCACGGGAGCTCGCATCATAGAGCTCCCAAAAGAGACCACGGTCGCGCAGGCTGACACCCTAGCGGCCAGGATCGGGCAGGTCCTGGGTGACGATGCCAGGGTCACCAGGCCCACCAAATCGGCGCAGATACGCGTATCGGGCCTGGACGACGCAGTATCCCAGGAGGAGATTTGTCGGGCCCTGGCGGAGAAATCAGGGTGCCCTCCCGACCAATTTAAGGTCGGGAACATTGGACTGGGCTACACGGGCGTAGGTTCGGCAATTGTTTCATGCCCAGTGGGAGCAGTTGCCGCACTGGCGAACGCGCATCGGGTGGCTATCGGCTGGAGCGAAGCATCCATTCGGATACTCGAACAGCGTCCAATGCGGTGCCACCGGTGCATGGGTACGGGCCACCCGCAAATATTGTGCCCCTCCAAAAAGGATCGCAGTGGATTGTGCTACCGCTGCGGTCAGGAGGGACACACCCTCACCTCCTGTTCGGCCCCACCGCACTGTGCCATTTGCTCTGATCGTGGCCTACCCTCGGGACACCGGATGGCCGGAATTCACTGCAAGCCTCCTCCGGTCAAGGGCCGTCGTTTCCCACTCTCTGGGACCTCAAATACCGCGGCCACTCCGGCCGCCCCTGCAGTCGCGCCTATGGACACTACCAATGTCAGTTAGATCCATAGGTCGTGTACTGCAGGTGAACGTGGACCACTCAGTCAGCGCACAGGACCTCTTGTGTCAGGCGGTGGCTGAGTGGGACATCGATCTAGTGATTGTCTCGGAGCCGAACTCCATCCCTTCATCTCCGCGATGGGTGAGTTCGGTGGATGGCCTCGCGGCGATCATGGTGGCCGGAGTGACACCCCCTCTTACTCTCTTTCAACGAGGGGAGGGGTTCGTTGCGGCGCGATGGGGGGGAATTACAGCAGTATCTCTGTACTTCTCCCCTAATCGCAGCCGAATGGAGTTCGGACGGTTCCTGGCCGTGGTGGAGGGAGTGGTCCGCAGAGCGGCACCCAGTCCGGTGCTGGTGGCGGGCGATCTGAATGCACATTCCCAATGTTGGGGGGATAGGCATACAGACGCCCGAGGTAGGGATCTGGAGTCCTGGGTTCTGTCCCTGGGGCTTCAGATCCTTAATGTTGGAAACACCCCAACTTGCGTGCGGTGGCAGGGCACGTCAAGAGTTGATGTGACCTTTGCCACCGCATCGCTAGCTCCCTGCATACAGGGCTGGCGAGTGATGGAGGACCCGGAGACCCTATCTGACCACAGATATGTCAGATACGAGGTCTCCACTACACCAACGGGGGTCCCTCCTCTCCGCTTCCGGACGTCGACGGGCGTATCCAGATTTCCTGGATGGGTTCTGAAGCAGCTCCAGCCAGATGTAGCTGAGGAGGCGGCAATGGTGCGTGCGTGGGCTGAGGTGCCCCAAACTATGTGTGAGGACCCCAATGCCATGGCGGAGTTACTTGCTGACGACATGAAGGTCGTGTGTGACTCCGCCATGCCAAAACGACGGGCGGGCCCTCAAAACCGAGGCCAAGTGTACTGGTGGACGCAGGAAATCTCCGACCTGCGTGCTGCCAGTACAAGGGCAAGGCGTGCGTACCAGCGCTGCCGCAGGCGCGCCCGCAGAGTGCCTGGTGAAGAGGAAATGCTTCACCAGGCATACAACGATGCCCACAAAGCGCTCAGAACCGCCATCGGAAAATCCAAAGTGGACGCCTGGAACCAGTATTTGGAAGTTCTTGACCGCGACCCCTGGGGTCGACCATACAGGGCGATAAGGCGGAAGCTAACATCACCAGCCCCATCAACTTCCGACATGGAACCATCGGTACTACGGAGAGTACTGATGACTCTGTTCCCCAACCCCGGAGTTTTCGTACCCCCCAGCATGCCGCCCTCCGATTCTGCCTCGGAGGGGTGGGCTATTGGGCCGCCAGTGTCGGATGCAGAGTTCGGTGTCGTGCGGGAACGGCTCCGCCAGAAGAATAAGGCGCCAGGGCCAGATGGAGTCCCAGCCAAAGTCATGGCTGTCGCCCTGGGACCTCTGGAGGAGCGTTTCCGTGCGTTAATGGACCTCTGCATCGCAAAAGTCTGTTTCCCTGGCAGGTGGAAAATGGGGCGTCTGTGCCTGCTGAGAAAGGAGGGTCGTCCAGCGGATTCGCCGGCGGGTTATCGTCCGGTTGTGCTGCTCGATGAGGCGGGGAAGGCTTTCGAGAAAATCCTTGCCTCCCGCATCATCGGGCATCTCGAGAGTGTGGGGCCGGACTTGGCCGATAGTCAGTATGGCTTTCGAACCGGGCGGTCAACCGCCGACGCAATCAGCCGTCTCGAAAAGTGGACGAAGACAGCAACGGCACGTGGGGAGGTGGTGCTGGGGGTGTCCTTGGACATTGCCAACGCCTTCAACACCATCCCCCACGAATGCATAGAGGAAGCACTTCGCTTTCACAAAGTGCCTCCGTATCTGTGTGCTCTCATCAGCGGGTACTTGAAGGATAGATTCGTTCTGTATGAGGACCCTGACGGCCGGATTCAATCCTGGAGGATGTCGGCGGGTGTGCCCCAGGGCTCCGTGTTAGGCCCACTACTATGGAACCTGGGGTACAACTGGGTTCTCCGGGGCTCACTGCTGCCGAGAATGATCGTCGTCTGTTTTGCAGACGACACTCTGGTGGCGGCAGCAGCTAGAGACTGGGAGGATGCAGTCCATCTCGCGTCAGTCGGCACCTCCATGGTTGTCCGGCGCATTCGCTTGTTGGGGCTGGAAGTGGCCCTGGACAAAACTAGGGCCATGTATTTTCATACGCCACGTCGGAGGGTCCCCACAGGACTAAGGGTCCTTGTTGACGGCACACGTATACAGGTCGAGGCAAACATGAAATACCTCGGCCTAACCCTCGACCCGCGATGGAGCTTTTGCAAGCATTTCGAGCTCCTCGCTCCTAAATTGTGCGCTACTGCGCGATCACTTGGTCGCCTTCTCCCCAATATTGGAGGGCCGGGCTCCGCATGCCGTCGACTGTATCATGGGGTGATGCGGTCGATGGCGATGTACGGGGCCCCAGTGTGGGCAGACAGCCTAACACGCCATACGCGGGCTCTTCTGCGCCAACCACAAAGGGCGATCGCGACCCGGGCGGTGCGGGCTTACCGGACGGTCAGCCACGGAGCGGCCTGCGTTCTAGCGGGCACTCTCCCGTGGTCGATTGAGGCACCGGTACTGGCGGAAGTGCACCGACTGAGGGTCGATGCCAGAGTGAGGGGTGAGCGACCTGACCTCGAGGAAGTCGAGCAGGTTCGTTCACAGGCGCGGAGAGAGGCGATGCGGCGCTGGGAGGAGGCGCTGACGTCCCCTGATGCTGGCCACCGGACAATCGAGGCGATTCGTCCGGTGCTGGAGGAGTGGGTGAGCCGCCGAGATGGGGAACTCACCTATCGCCTGGTGCAGATATTGACCGGACACGGGTGTTTCGGTCACTATCTGCACCGGGTCGCCCGGCGAGAGGAGACGCCCGCGTGTCATCACTGCGGCGCTCCTGACGACACAGCCGAGCACACACTAGCTGTGTGCCCGGCGTGGCGAGACGAGCGCCGGGAATTGAGCGCGGAGCTCAATGGGGCTAACCTCACGCTGCAGACATTGGTGAGTGGTATGCTCAGCAGCGTGGAGGTTTGGGAGGCAGTTGCCAACTTCGCCGAAACAGTTATTTCGGCGAAGGAGGCTGCGGAGAGGGAGCGGGAAGAGGATGCTCTGGCCGCTCCCATCCGACGCAGGCGTAGGGGTAGAAGAAGGCGAGCGGCTCCGGCCGCGGACCTTCTCTAGCCCGAGGTTGGCCAGCACACAAGAGTGGCACTCTTGTGTGCATTGCACTGGTCACCACGTCTGGGGATTACCTGGCGCACACCGAGGTAATCCTCCACCGGCGCGGCAGCTCAGCAAGGCTGAGTGGCCCAGAGGTGGTTTGGTTGAGTTTACAGGTCCCAAATCACCTCCGTTAGGGCAGTTCGGTGCCAAGGAGTTTTAGTGAGTATTCCCAGTGCCAACAAGATCAGGTGCTGGGCGACCCTCACACTGTCACACGCCTCGCCAGCGTGTTTCGTCTGTAAGCGGATCACTCCTTGTAAAAAAAAAAAAAAAAAAAAAAAAAAAAAAAAAAAAAAAAAAAAAAAAAAAAAAAAAAAAAAAAAAAAAAAAAAAAAAAAAAAAAAAAAAAAAAAAAGGTTAGGTTAGGTTAGGTTTTTTTTTTTTTTTTTTTTTTTTTTTGCCCAGCCACCATGGGTAGCTGGGTGTGTACCTGATCTATCCCCCGATATTACATTTCGGAGACTTTCCTACTGCTACTATTACATTCCAGTTCTATCAATTTCTCGGTCACTGTCATTCTGCATACCTTTTCTTTCTTACATCCATCCACTTTTATTATTTCCAGGTGGGACACCTGCTAATCTCTCTTCTAAATATCTTTATTTACTTGTATTTATCTTATATCTACTGGGTAAATGATTGTACTCCACTCCTTCCAACTTCTGCTTCTTTTCTTATTTGTTTAATACAATACAATATATTTTTCTAATTTACAATTCTGTTTTTCTTAGTATCTATTTTTCTTTACACTTATTACCCAAAATGGGTTGTGGGATGGCCATATTTCTATAATTGCCTAATGTTATCCAGTTTCTTAATTTCTAAATTCTTAAATACTATGTTACAGTTTCTTTATTTAATTTCCAGTGTTGTTTCACAACCAGCATAACCTATGTTATGTTGCAGTGATGTTACTTATTAAACTACCTTATTTCTATCGTTTATAGTCTGACATATATTTACACAATATTCTAGGAATCTATTTCTATGTTTCCCAGCCATTATCTCTTTGAATTTAGCCTCAGTTATGTCAATATCAATACGCTGTTCCAGGTTATATCTTGGTCTCGAGAACACCGGGCACTCCGCCAGTAAGTGAGGGATGGTCTCCTCGGTTTCGGAGTCACAAAGACACGATGGGTCCCCTTTGCACTTGAAACGAGTCAAGTACTCCGAGAACCCACCGTGCCCTGTCAGGACCTGTGTGGTGTGTTTGGTTGGAGTGAATTTCCGTATAATCCTGTACGCGTCCACCGCATTTGGGAAGAAGAGCCTTGTGGTCGAGGCGGTTTCACCAGACTCGTATCTCCGATTCCATTCACCAAGCGTGTCCATACGGATCTGCCGCTTGACGAATGAGATCGGACACAGGTCATAGTCTGGTGCCCGCCTCGTCCCCAAGGCTGCCTCTTTAGCCAGCCGGTCGGCCCTCTCATTCCCCTCCATCCCCGCATGAGCCTTGACCCAGTGCAATACTATATGTTTGCCTGAGAATATAATAGACCTTATATTTCTCCTGGCTTCTACCGCCAGGGGATGGAGACGACTGGGATTTACGACCGTCTGGAGTGCCGCGGTTGAGTCGCTGTACACCCCGAAGCTTTTCGCGCTATGTTTTTGGATCATCCTCGTTGCCTCGCATATGGCCAGGAGTTCCGCCTGATAAACTGTGCAGTATGACGGCAGACCAAGCTTGCGGGCTCTCGTCTCGGCCCCATCTTTCCAAAAAGAAAGTGCGGCTCCGACTTTACCCGCAATCTTGCTGCCGTCCGTATAGATTTTAATGTCAAAAGGTTTGTCTAGTTCAGTACTATCAAGGCTAATGAACTCCAGGCTCATATGTTCGGCAGGATGAGGATTTTCCGCAAACGAAGACATTCGCTCGATCTCCCTCCCGGCTAGGTCTGGTATTGTTTCGCCTCTACGAATGCTGTATAATAAAGCGGCCTCCTTGACCCGAAGGTCAAGGGGCAGTATACCGGCCAATACCAAAGCCGCGTTGAGGGAGACCGTGCGATACGCCTTGCAGATCTTTTGAGCGAAACTGCGCTGTATGAAATTAAGCCTCTTCTTGATGCACAGCTTCCCAACCGCAGGTGCCCATGCGGCAGCCGCGTACAAAACTATAGGTTCCACGGTCGCTGTATATATTGTTCGTATAATTTCGGGATGCAGACCCCAACTCGCCTTTGCCGCCCTGGTCAATTGCTTATGGAGATTGGTAACTTTAGTGCAGGTGTTTTTAACGTGGGAGTTAAATGTAAGCTTGTCGTCAATGGTGAGGCCTAGAATTTTAAGCTCGTGTTTAATGCCAACGTCAACCCCGCCCATGCTAAGTCGTGGTGTGTCATACGCCATCTTCCTGGTAATCACCATCGCGTGTGTCTTCTGTGGTGCGAACTTTAACTTGTTCTTGTCACCCCACGACTTAACATGTTCGAGGGTGGCGTTGGCACGCCTCTCAATTTCGCTTCCCGTTTCCCCGCAAAAGACCAGGACGACGTCATCGGCGAAGGCCTGTACGTAATCCCCCCTCTTCTCAAGACCATGTAGCAGTGGATCCAGGAGGAGATTCCAGAGCATCGGACCGCCGATAGAGCCCTGCACGCAGCCCTTCCAAGTACTCGCAGTGTGCTCCTTGCCCGCGTACCTCACATGCACCCGACGGTCAGTCATGTAGCTGTTTAACACTCTCCTAAGTCCTTCCGGGCACTCCTCCTCGACGAGCCGCATTTTGATGGCCGGCCACCAGGCGCTGTCGAAGGCGCCCTCTATATCCAGCGACACTATGGTTACAATTAGTTTTTGGTCGAGTTTTGTCCGGATGTTCTGGATCAGGTTACAGAGGGCGTCCTCGGTGCTCCTCTGCGGCATAAACCCGTATTGGTGGGGGCTGATCCTCGAGTGAAGATGGTGTCGAAGTCTCGACATAATCATCTTCTCGAGGATCTTCCCCAACACCGGAAGGAGGCCTATCGGTCGGTAAGACTTAGGTTGCGAGTAGCTTTCTTTGCCCGGCTTACGTAACGCCACAACCGTCGCCTCTTTCCAGGCCTTCGGAAAATAGTGCAGTGTGAGGCACTTGTTTGCGAGTCCAAGGAACCATTCCGGTTCAGTGTTTATGGCGTGGCTGCAGATGTCGGCGGTGAAGCCATCAGCTCCGGGCGCCTTCTTCGGATTGAAGGACCGGACCGCTGTCTCGAGCTCGTAGGGGGTGAAAGGGGGATCGTGCGGTTCCCCGCACGGTCCCCCCGCCACCACCACGGAGCTCTCCCTTACTTGCTTCTGCTCTGCCGTGTCCTCTTCTTCTCGATCCTCCGGGTAGAAAGTCCTCGCCAATAGTTCTGCCGAACCTTTCTCGTCCAGCGCCACGCCATTTACCTCCAGAAGTGTGTCCTCGGCTCTACCAGCGGTTCGTCCGATTACTCTATAAATCCCCTCCCACATCCCCTCCCTATCCTGTTTGCAACAGAAGCTCTTCCACGAAGATATCTGGGCTTTCTTAATCTCAGTCTCGTAACTCTCCTTGCTCTCCAGGTACTCTCGCACGACGGCATCTCGACGTATCTGTGCTGCGCATCTTATGCGCCGCCTCTTTGTGGTGACGTCTTTTTTAAGTTTAGCCAATTCTTCGGACCACCATGGAATCGAAAGCCTCTGGTGTTTGGGCTTTTCTGGGATGGTTCCGCTGCATGCCCCGGTGATGACCCGGCTGTAGCCCTCGACAACGTCGTCAATATCGGCTTTTGTCATTATGGCGTTTACCCTGTCGATTTTTAGATTTTCCCTCGTCTTGAGCTCAGCCATGCTCCCCCGAAACTCATCCCAGTTGGCCTTTCGGGTATTGTAAATGCGTGTTGTTCTCGCTATGTTTGTTCCTCTCGATCTTGTGAGTTTTATTCCGAAGGTGATTCCATTGTGGTCCGATTTTGTCAAATTTTCTTCAACCTTCCAATTGACGACTTGATTCAGTACATTCTCACTACACATTGTGACGTCAACGTGGCTTGTGAACCTTGTCGTACCTCTGATTGTGTCGAAGGTTGGTATGCCGCCCGTGTTGAGCACCTGGAGGCCCATCTCGTCTATCATCTCCAACAGTTCTATGCCCCTGGTGTTGTTCTTTTTGCTACCCCACCACGTGCTCCAAGCATTGCCGTCGCCTCCCATTATCAGCTTCCCCAATCCCGGTCTGGCGGCAATCCTTTTCAGCTTCTGCAGGTATGGAGCAATTGGTTGACTAGGCTCCAGGTAAAAGGAGACCAGGGTGATCTTCCATGCGACGGTTTTGAGGCTCACCACTGTGATGTTGTTCGTGGTGAGATCGGGATGTTGGACTACGTCGATGTTGGGGTCGAAGACGGCTATTGCCGCCTTGACCCTGTCCTCCCCAGTCGCGTTATTTTGGAAGACCCTAACCCCTGGGTAGCTCCTCATCACTGGAGTCTTGCCCTCTGTCCAGGGTTCCTGGATGAGCGCCGCTGTTACTTTGCGTTTTGCTGCTTCCACTAGTAGCTCCTGCTGTGCGTCCTTCTGTTTTTGCAGGTTTGCTTGGAACACGCGATAGATAGCATTTGTTGCCTGGCTGCCCTTAGCAATACGCCACGGCCGATCGGGCTAGGGACTCCCAGCGCCTTCTGACGGGACACTCTTCGCTAAAGGCGTTGTGCTCAACCCTATCCATTTTAGCCTTGCGACAGTTCCTGCACGATGGAGGTGCATTTACCGCCCAACTGTCGCAATTCGCCTTTACATGTGGTCCCCCACAATGGCTGCAGACATCTTTCGTCTCGGTGCAGACCCTCCTTACGTGACCATACGCCAGGCAGCGCGAGCACTGCACTAGTGGTGAATGGTCTGTCACCCTCACCCGCTGCAGGTCTACGTGGAGTGTTCCCATCTCCGTCATGCGTCTCCATAGCTTTGGTGCTACATTTAGGACCACGTGGTTTGTGTGGGGGTTCCTCGTCTTTTTCCTGAACTTCACTGAGAGACGTTCGTCCTCCTTGTTGAGGCCGTCAAAAACCTCCCGGTTCTGTTTCTTAAGTGCCCGGAGCACCTCCTCATCGGAGTTGATGCTCAGGACATCTTTTAAAACCACCATTGGGTCTTTGTTTTTGACGTCCTCAACAAGGAGTCTCTCTTTCTCCAGCTTAGCTCGTGCGCTGTCCCTATCTTTCGCTGTTGGACATCCGAGAATTATCTTGCGGTCCCTTGCCTTCCTCACCCTCTCCACCCTTATCCATCCTTCCTTGGCGTCCACCGCCTTTCTCACCCTTTCCAGTACCTGGTCACCGGTTTCCTCCTCCTTGTCAGATGTAATGACTATGGAATGTAGTGCGGGCTTAATTTGCGGTGCTCTTGGGGAGACGGATGTAACATTTGCGTATGTTTGCTTCTCCTGTATTTCGATGCTGGTCTGCAGTACGGTTTTTAGTTCCTCCATCTGTATTGCATTTTTATTGAGCATCTCTGCGTGTTCGTTTAGTCTCTGGGTGAGACTTTCCAATTCTGATGATTGGGTGGGCGCGTGGGTGGGCAAGGCAACCGAGACTGTTTCTGCCCTTTCCGTCCCTGTCTCCGTTTTCCTAACCAACTCTACAAGTTTGTCAATCCACTGATGTACGTCCAACTTTATTTCTGTGCGCAGATTTTTGGCCAGGCCAAGGGAAGCCTTCGCTTTCTTGGCCATGTCCTCCGCCTGCGCTGCTCTACTGGGGTATTTCTTCCCGGTCATCGGGCTGTGTTCGATTGGCTGAGGTGTTTTTGCCTTTTTCGTTTTGTCAGCTTGAGTAGTAGCAGTATCCGATGGCACTGTGTGTTTCGGCGGGCTGTATTCTAGCCGTTTGGACGGTCTCAGTGGATTCACATCTTCCAGTCTTTCGTAGGATGTTGCTTTGGAGGTGCTCGCCTTTCCTTCAAAAGTCTCTAAGCTCCGTCTCACTATCGATTTTTTCGTCACCGTCTTGGATGGTGACGTGCGAGCATTTTCCTCCTCCGCCTTCTTGATAGGTGTGCGTTGTGACACGAACATCCTAGGGGGGTACACTACGTCGGCTAGTATTTTAATGTAGCTTATGGGGTATGTAAAGGGTACCCCAGTCCGCGTTTAAGGTAAGTTTGTGTAAGTATCTGTAGGGTATGTAAAGGGTACCCTACTAGATTGTTTATGTGTTGTGTAATGTATGTTTATGTGTGTTTGTGGGTGTGTGTTGTGATTGTCTACGGCTGTATATGTGTGTATTGGTGGATGTGTTGTGTAGTGAATGTGCTGTTTTGGGTGTGTTATGAATGCACAAGTCCTGCTCCTTACCTCTGGCCAGTGGCCGGTGTCCGACAATTTGTTACTACAAGGTAGTTCCTACCTTCCGGCTGCTGGTCAATTTTTATTTTGTCAGATGAGTCAATAAAACTCTTGTCCGGTCTTGTCCGGCAATTTATCTAATAATAATTGGTCTATAACGGTAGAGATGGAGATAATAGCGGGTCAAAGGAAATAAAATAAAATAAAAACAACAATAAAGTATTAAATAATTATGCTCTATGTAGAGCGGTCTGATGTTCTGGTGTAGGGTAACTCTACACCTTCTCTAATGTAGCGCAGCTACGTCAATACAAAAGAAAATTAGGAGTTTTTGGCCAATAGGGCCTAGTCTTATCTAAAAACCTTAATCTAGCTTAAAACTATAAAATTTGGACAAAAGTCCAAATTTTGTCCTAAACTAACCCTAAACTATTGTCGCTCCACCTGCCTCGGAGTCCTCCCCTGCCTAATTTTGCCGAAAATCCCCAAAAAGTCGAAAAAAGAGAAAATTTTGTTCCAAAACTCTACCCGCTCTATGTAGAGACGCGTAGGTAGGCCCAGCTGATAGCCCCCGTCGAGCCCACTCCAACAATCCCAAACACGGCTATCCTAGCCCAAGGGGTTTCGGAGCTACGAGGATTGTAAATTCCTTGTAAAATTTTACAAAATTTTACAATTTTGTTAAAACCCTCGTATCTCCGGAACCACTGGTCCGATCCTGCTCGTGTTTGGGTCTATCTTTATGTACGCGACGAGACCTACCCTCCGGTAACCTTTTTAGAGTCGAAAAAATTTTTAGCCCCAATCCCCCCCCAAACCCCCCAGTCGGGTGGAGTAGTGGCTGCTGAGCTCCCCAAAGAAACCCAGACTCCCCTACGACGCCCCGTTCCGATTCTACAGACGATCAAAGTTTTCCAAGATGGCGGCCGAGCTGTCAAACTCGAACTTTGATCGTCCGTAACTCCGGTCCCAGATGTCGCAGAGCAGTCAAGATTGGGCTTTCCTTGACCAGCTCAACCTCCTCTACCGCCCTGTTTGGTTTTCAGCACCCCCAATTTTTTGGATCTCCGATTGTCCTGAAATTCAGGATACAGGTGGGTGTCGACCTCCCTAAGCTGCAACCAAAATTTCACGTTCCTAGGACTACGGGTTCGGAAGTTATGGACGTTTAACCGAATCCAAGATGGCCGCCGAGCTGTCAAAGTCAAACTTTGAACAGCTGTAACTCGGCAACCACTTGACCTACGGACGTCGGACTTTTTTCTACGGCCTTGGCGCCTCCTCGGGTACCTCCTTGGAGGGGTCTGGAGCGAAAATAAAAATTTCGCTCCAATCGCCCCCAAACCTATGTGAGGTGAAAGTCCTTCACCCGAGCTGTCCACAACCCAAAATCCCGCAGCCGTAGGCCTAACTGTTCAGGAGCTATTACAATTTGAAAATTTCTGAAATTTTACAAAATTTTTACAAAATGGCCTAAAAAGTTCCAAATTTTTAGCTTTAGCGCTAGAGGGACCTGGTTTTGGCTTAAAGGTGCTAATTTGAGGTGTCTAAACACAACCCCACCCTCAGAAAGTATTATTTTTGATTATTTTCTAATATATTTACAAAAAACACTAAAAAATCAATAGCTCCTGACCTATTTATCCAAAAAATAAATAAAAAATACTAAAATTTGTTAAAAATGCAGCTCTATCCAATGCTATAATAACAAAAATATTTTTCCAAAAAAGCCTTAACAAAATTTCAAAAAATGTAAAAAATTTGGTTTTTTAATTATGGCTCCCACATATAATTTCCAAAAAAGTTGCAACTTTGCAGACCTATTGTCCAAGGAAGCGCGCAAAAGATAGCAGTTGCGCTTTTTGCTATTTTCATTTAGTTTGACTGCTATTTAGGTGCAAAGTTTGCAACTTTGAATTTAAAATAATTAAAAACTAGTAGTCGAAAAAAAAAAATTCTGTTCTTTGCTGAATAATGTTCAATTTGGTACCTTCTTTCTTCCCTCTTAAAGCTGCGCCGCTGGCATGAAGAATTCAGGAAACACGTGTTGATTCGAGCACGTGGCGAAAAGTTTGTTTTCGTTTTCCCGGAAAAACCAATGGTTTCCCGGAAAAGCTGCTACCGCCGGCAGTTGCGGGCCGTTGAGGGCTATTTGCACACACTTTTCACTTTGCAGATTTGCACTTTTTCACAAAGTTATTAGCTAAAAACTGGAGCGAAAATTCACATTAACCTCCCAAAATTGAGGTTTTTCACTTGTAACTTTTCCAGTTTTTGCGTCCGGCTAAAACGGAAACTTCCGGCGTATGCGCGGCGCCGAGACGCAACTTTTGATGTATGACACTCGCGTGTACGGTAGAAAAAACCCACTATTTCAAATTTTTAAAAGTAGGAGCGGTTTAAAATCGTGGCTCTCAGTTCAGAGGTCAGAATGCGACTGGGGTTAGGTTAGGTTAGGTTAGGTTAGGTTAGGTTAGGTTAGGTTAGGTTAGGTTAGGTTAGGTTAGGTTAGGTTAGGTTAGGTTAGGTTAGGTTAGGTTAGGTTAGGTTAGGTTAGGTTAGGTTAGGTTAGGTTAGGTTAGGTTAGGTTAGGTTAGGTTAGGTTAGGTTAGGTTAGGTTAGGTTAGGTTAGGTTAGGTTAGGTTAGGTTAGGTTAGGTTAGGTTAGGTTAGGTTAGGTTAGGTTAGGTTAGGTTGGGGCGGGGCCCCAAGTGTTACTAGAGTGCGTCCACGTCGCCCGCCCTGGACCCCAACTTGACCACCGTAACGGAGTGGCAAGTTGGGTGACTGAATCTCAGTAACAAAACTTGAGTGGCCGAATCGGATGTCATTAAGTGCTATCTTAGTGTTCTTCCCTGTGTGTGTGATTTGCTGTGTGTGCTCTGCTGACCCATTCCACTTGGTGCGCGGTAACGCAGTGGCCAGTGGGTGGTGTTTTGCTTCTCTGCGTATTTGTTGTAACGTCTCTTTTTCATTTGACTACCTCCTAACGACTTGGCTTTTTGTTTTCCGGATTTGTTTTTGCATTTGTTTGGTTGCTGTTGTTGTTCTGCTGCGGAATCTGTTTTCAGATTTCGTTGTCAGGACAAAATTCTATCTCCATCCGACTCAGTTGTGGGCAGTGCCCTAAACTGGTCAATGGAGTCCGAATCTGGAGAAGGTTTTGTCTCGGACGGAGGCGAACGCCTGGTGCCCTGGTTCCATCCTGAGGACACGCGTTCAGCCTCTGGTAAGAAACGGGAGCGGAGCTCCTACTTTTTCACCTCGGGACTTACCGAAGAGAGTGAAGAGGATTCCCCGGATAAGAAGGCCTCGAGGCGGTCATCCAGGGGTAGGGGATTCATCCACCATGTGGGGAAGTCCCGAGCCCTGAGGGAACTCCGGGAAAGACCTGACTCCGAGGAATCGGACTGCACAATAGTGCATAGTCAAAGGAACTCCCCGAAAAAGGGAGTTGGAAAAGGATCCCCGACGCTGCTAGCGGTGGAGGAACTCCTCATCCAGGCGGAAGAAGACGCAGGTACCCTGCACCAGGTGGCTTCTACATCAAAGAACCTGAAGGGTACCTGTGTCAGAGAAATAAGGCAGCGCACCGCGTCGTTGCTTCAGGCCGTGCAGTCGCTGGCCGGGCGCAACGACGGCGATGAAATGAAGCGGTTGAGGGCGGACAACAAGCGCCTTCGAGGTCAACTGTCCGCCCTCCAGGAGGAAGTGGCTGCTCTACGCCGGGAGTTCGCCGAAGGCAGGCGACGCCGCTCAAAGAGCCCCACCCCACGTAGAGAGCCAGAGAGCGCTCCAGTTGAGGTAAGCGTGGTCCAGTCAAGTGAGCGCGGGGTGACCATGGGGGATCTGGAGGTTCTCGTGAGTCGCCTCCAGCGCGAGCTGATGGACCACGTAGGTGGCGTCATTAGCGCCCGACTGGAGGGGCTTGAAGTGGATGGACGCCTCCTGCCAGCAGAACCACAGCTCCACCGACCACCGTTGGCTGCGGATAACAACAAGAAGGGGAAAGGGAAGGGCAAGCGCACCACAACTTCTGCTGCGTCTGCACCCACCACTCTGGCCCCCCCGGCAAATATGCCAAAAGAGGCCAGACCTCAGAAGGTGGCCAAGCGAGCCGTGGAACAGGTTGCGGGGCCATCAAGCGTGGAGCAGCCTGTCCTCCAGGAGGATTCGTGGACAACCGTCCAGAAGAAGGATAGGAGGAAGAAGGCGACCAAGGCCCCGGAGCCTAAGAAGCCCAGGCTGCCCAAGGCGCCTAAGACGCTGGCAGTGGTGGTGTCCCTCAAGCCTGAGGCGGTGGCGGAGGGCGTCACGTACAGGGATGCCATCGCCAAGGCAAAGGCATCAGTCAGCCTGGGTGCGCTCGGCATTGGAGCGGCCAGGTTCCGGACTGGCATCACGGGGGCTCGTATTATAGAGCTCCCAAAGCAAACCACGCCGTTGCAGGCCGACACGCTGGCGGCTAAGATCGGGGAGGCCCTGGGTGGTGACGCCAAGGTCACCAGGCCAACCAAATCGGCACGCATTCGCCTGTCCGGTTTGGACGACGCAGTGTCCGAGGAGGAGCTTCGGCGGGCCTTGGCCGAAAAATCCGGGTGCCCTCCCGATCTATTTAAAGTCGGCACTATCTCGCCGGGTTATACAGGGGTGGGCTCGGCAATAGTCACCTGCCCGATGGACGCAGTCTCCTCCCTGGCGAAATTGCAGCGCCTGGAGGTCGGTTGGAGCAGCGCCTCGATCACAGTTCTGGAGCAGCGCCCAATGCGGTGCTTTAGATGTATGGGAGTGGGTCACCCGCAGGTGTTGTGCCCCTCAAAGAAGGATCGCAGTGCCCTGTGTTATCGCTGCGGTCAGGAGGGGCACACTCTCTCCTCGTGCACTTTAGCGCCGCATTGTGCGATCTGCGCCGATCGAGGCCTGCCCTCAGGGCACCGTATGGCAGGCTTGCGCTGCAATCCCCCCCCGGTCAGAGGTCGTCTCATCCCACTTTCGGGATTCGCTCGCGCCGCGGCCGCTCCGGCCGCCCCTGCAGTCGCGCCTATGGACACTAACAATGTCAGTTAGATCCATAGGACGTGTACTGCAGGCGAACGTGGACCGCTCAGCCGGCGCCCAGGACCTCTTGTGCCAGGCGGCGGCTGAGTGGGACATTGATTTGGTGGTCGTCTCGGAGCCAAACCTCGTCCCCCCATCTTCAAGGTGGGTGGGCTCGACGGATGGCCTCGCGGCGATCATGGTGTCCGGAGTGTCGCCTTCCCCTCTTACTCTCGTTGAAAGAGGGGAGGGTTATGTTGCGGCTCGTTGGGGGGGAATCTTAGTGCTGTCACTGTACTTTTCCCCCAACCGCAACCGTGTGGAGTTTGAGCGATTCCTGACCGTGGTGGAGGGTGTCGTTCATCGGGCAGCTGCAACTCCGGTGCTGGTAGCGGGCGATGTAAACGCTCACTCCCGCATGTGGGGAGACCTATTTACGGACGCGCGAGGTGAGGATTTGGAGTCTTGGGTTCTGTCCTCAGGGCTCCAGATCCTCAATACGGGAAATACGCCGACTTGCGTGCGGTGGCAGGGCACGTCCAGAGTCGACGTGACCTTTGCCTCCGCATCCCTGTCTCCCTACATGAGGGACTGGCGCGTGGAGGAGGGGGTGGAGACTCTATCTGACCACAGATACGTCAGATATGAGGTCTCCACCACCCCAACGGCGGCGAATTCTCTCCGTCTCGGGATTGCGACGGGTGTCTCTCCTTTTCCCGGGTGGGTGCTCGCGAAGCTCCGGTCGGACGTGGCGGAGGAGGCAGCGTTGGTGCGTGCGTGGGCCGAGGTGCCCGACTCTATCGCGGAAGATCCCGACGCCATGGCGGAGTTACTTGCGGACGATCTTCGCGTCGTGTGTGACTCCGCCATGCCGAAGCGAGGAGCGGGCCCTCGGAACCCGAGGCAAATGTACTGGTGGACGCCGGAACTCTCCGAGATGCGTGCCACCAGCTTGAGGGCCAGACGTGCGTACCAGCGCTGTCGCAGGCGAGCCCGACGGGAGCCCGGCGAGGAGGGGAGACTGCGTCGCGATTATCAGGAGGCTGGCGGGGCGCTGCGGGTTGCCATCTGCAGGGCAAAGTCCGACGCCTGGGACAGGTACCTGGCCGTCCTCGATGGTGACCCCTGGGGTCGACCGTACAGGATGATCAGGCGGAAACTCGCGGCTCCAGTTCCGCCTACATCCTGTATGGAACCAGCACTCCTGAACAGAGTTCTCCGAACTCTGTTTCCGGAGACGGGAGACTTTGTGCCGCCAACCATGCCGACCTCCGGTTCTGCCTCGGAGGTGTGGGCTGCTGGGCCGCCGATTTCGGATGCGGAGTTCGGCATCGTAAGGGAACGGCTCAACCTAAAGAAGAAGGCGCCCGGGCCTGATGGAGTTCCGGCCAAAGTAATGGCCATCGCTCTGGGCCCTCTTGAAGCGCGTTTCCGAGCGGTGCTGAACACTTGCATCCGGGAACTGCGTTTTCCTAGCAGGTGGAAGGTGGGACGACTGTGTCTGCTGCGCAAGGAAGGCCGCCCGGCGGACTTGCCGGCGGGCTACCGACCGATCGTGCTGCTCGATGAGGCGGGAAAAGCTTTTGAGAAGATTCTCGCCTCCCGCATCATCGAGCACCTCGAGAGTGTGGGGCCCGACTTGGCGGACTGCCAGTACGGCTTCCGGACAGGGCGCTCTACGGCAGACGCAGTCGTCCGTCTGAAGGGGTGGACAGAGGCGGCAGCGGCTCGTGGGGAGGTGGTGTTGGTGGTGTCCTTGGACATTGCCAACGCTTTCAACGCCATCCCCCACGAGTGCATTGAGGAGGCGCTGCGGTTTCACGGGGTGCCCATCTACCTCCGCAGGTTGGTCAGGGACTACCTCAGAAGCCGCAGCGTCGTTTATGAGGATGCGGAGGGGCGAATCCGGCATTGGAGGGTGGTCGCAGGTGTACCCCAGGGTTCCGTTCTTGGTCCGTTGTTGTGGAACCTGGGGTACAACTGGGTGCTTCGCGGCTCGCTGCTGCCAAGGATGGATGTCGTGTGTTTTGCGGACGATACCTTGGTAGCAGCGGCCGCGAAAGAATGGGAGGACGCAGCACACCTTGCGTCAGTCGGTTCGTCCCTGGTGGTCCGACGAATTCGTCGGTTGGGGTTGGAGGTGGCCCTCACTAAAACGAGGGCCATGGCCTTCCACCCCCCGCGTCGCGGGACCCCGTCGTCCCTATCGGTCCGAGTGGAGGGTGTCCGTATACAGGTCACCCCCCACTTGAAATACCTGGGTCTTGTTCTGGACCCCAAGTGGACCTTCGAGGAGCACATGCGCCTCCTGGCTCCCCGGCTGCGTTCTGCCGCAGCCGCCCTAGGACGTCTGCTCCCCAACGTGGGTGGACCCGGTTCGTCATGTCGTCGGCTGTACCACGGCGTGATTCGTTCGATGGCCCTATACGGAGCCCCGGTGTGGGCGGGGTGTCTCTCCCGGCGGACGCGGGCTCTCCTGCGCCAACCGCAGAGGGTAATTGCGACCCGGGCCGTGCGGGCATATCGCACGGTCAGCCACGGAGCTGCCTGTGTCCTAGCAGGCACGCTGCCGTGGGATGTTGATGCACTTGTGCTTGCAGAAGTGTATCAACATCGGGTCGACGCCAGAACTCGGGGTGAGCGACCTGGTCTCGAGGAGATCGAGGAGGTTCGCTCACAGGCGCGGAGAGAAGCCCTTCGTCGGTGGGGCGAGGCACTCTCTCAACCGACCGCTGGCCATCGAACGATTGACGCCATTCGCCCGGTACTAGAGAGGTGGGTCCGACGTGAATGGGGAGACCTGACTTTCCGCCTGGTGCAGGTGCTGACCGGACACGGATGTTTCGGTCACTACCTGCATCGGGTGGCACGCCGTGAGGAGTCGCCCATTTGTCAGCACTGTGGCGCTCCAGATGACACCGTGGAGCACACACTCTGGGAGTGCTCCGAATGGCAGACCCAACGCCATCTTCTGGGGTCTGCAATCGACGGACGCGGTCTCACGCTGTCGGGCATGGTACGTGCCATGCTCGACAGCGTGGAGGCCTGGGAGGAAATCGCCAACTTCGCTGAGGTCGTGATGTCAGCGAAGGAGGCTGCGGAGAGGGAGCGGGAAGAGGATGCTCTAGCCGCTCCCATCCGGCGTAGGCGGAGGGGAAGGAGAAGGCGAGTGGCTCCGGTCGCAGACCCTCTCTAACCCTTTGGGTGGCCAGCACACGAGAGTGGCCCTCTCCATTGCACTGGCCACCACGTCTGGTGGATTACCTGGCGCACACCGAGGTAATCCTCCCCCCGGCGCGGTAGCTCAGCAAGGCTGGGCAGCCCTGAGGTGTTTTGGTGAATAATTTGGTCCCAAAACACCTCTGATTGGGCAGATCGGTGCCAAGGAGTTTTAGTGAGTATTCCCAGTGCCACCAACATCAGGTGCTGGGCGACCCTCACACTGTCACACGCCTCGCCAGCGTGTTTCGTCTGTAAGCGGATCACTCCTTGTAAAAAAAAAAAAAAAAAAAAAAAAGGTTAGGTTAGGTTAGGTTAGGTTAGGTTAGGTTAGGTTAGGTTAGGTTAGGTTAGGTTAGGTTAGGTTAGGTTAGGTTAGGTTAGGTTAGGTTAGGTTAGGTTAGGTTAGGTTAGGTTAGGTTAGGTTAGGTTAGGTTAGGTTAGGTTAGGTTAGGTTAGGTTAGGTTAGGTTAGGTTAGGTTAGGTTAGGTTAGGTTAGGTTAGGTTAGGTTAGGTTAGGTTAGGTTAGGTTAGGTTAGGTTAGGTTAGGTTAGGTTAGGTTAGGTTTTTTTTTTTTTTTTTTTTTTTTTTTTTTTTTTTTGCCCCCCGTCTGAAGGAGGGGCCTGTTTTGTACTGTTGCTATGAAATGCAACAACATTTATTACTGTTTTTAATAGGGTTCTTCTTAATTGGTTTTTTATTCATTGTTAATTAGACATAATAATATTGTCTATTATTATTTAATATTTGCTATTATTTATTCCTAAGGTTTATATTGCTTATAATTGTATTACGATAATATTGTTATGAACTTATGAAGGTTTCTTTATTCCATATGATTTATTTCTAAGATTTATATATATATATACATAAGTACTTACATAATATACATGATATTCGTAGTGCTAATTACGGTTCATGCAGTATTTCTAGGGGCTGGGCAGTTTTATATTAGAGCCGTTGGCCTTGACTGCTTGACCAAGCACTTTCTCCGCGAATTTCATGAATATGGCTCTCAGATTGCTGTCTTCTAGCAGGTTTTTTATGTTATCCATGCTTAGGTCTGTTTGCATGGCCCATTCGCATTCTTGGCGCGCTAGTCCGTACTTCGGGCACTGTGTTAAGACATGCCATATGTCTTCATCCGTAATGTCGTCGCAGGTGCAGGACGGGCTGCTGGCAATTTTGAATCGATGCAGGTATTGTCTCAGGCCACAGTGACCGGTGAAGAGCTGTGTCCTGAGGTTTGTGATTTGCTCTTTCTTTAGGATTCTGTAGGCCTTTGCCACGTCAGGAGGTTAGGTTAGGTTAGGTTAGGTTAGGTTAGGTTAGGTTAGGTTAGGTTAGGTTAGGTTAGGTTAGGTTAGGTTAGGTTAGGTTAGGTTAGGTTAGGTTAGGTTAGGTTAGGTTAGGTTAGGTTAGGTTAGGTTAGGTTAGGTTAGGTTAGGTTAGGTTAGGTTAGGTTAGGTTAGGTTAGGTTAGGTTTTTTTTTTTTTTTTTTTTTTTTTGTTTTTTTTGTTGACGCGGGGAATGCATTTAGGCACCGTCATCCCAGCCACGGGGGCAGCTGGGACGGTGTGTGGGACTCACCGGTCCCGGAAGAAGGGACCGTCCTACCCACTAAACCCCGCGGTGCTCCGACTCACCCTATAGCCGGGCCGAGGGATATGAAAAGTAGATTCTACATCGACCCGGCTAGGGATGCCCCGTAGGGTTGGGGCTCTCCTCGGGGGACCAGATGGTCGGCCCCCCGGAGCTCCCTAAGGAGCTGACGAAAAGACGAGCCCGCATCGCACCGCCCTCGAACGTCCCTCTGAAAGCAGAGGGGGCAGAGAGCGGCCGAGCGGGCGGGCACTAAGGCACCTCCGGAACACGGGGAGGTGCCTTCCGCCAAACGATCATCGGTGGGTGAGGTCCCCCGACCACCACCCACCGGCACAACACTAGTCGGGAGCGCGCATGAACTGAGCCATGCGACGCCCCCGAACCGGACGACGAGGCGGGAGCGTTTGACCTGCACGCTCCCGCACCCGCAGCTCCTCTCTCTTGACCGCCATCACCTCATTGGCAAAAGAGGTGACAGCGGCCCAACACTCCTGGCTACCGACCATGGCTCGCACCACGGCCGGCAGCGACAAATTATTTCCGACTTGGCCCGTGAGGGCTACACGCGGCCCGTCCCACGCCGCGCACTCGGCGAGTGTGTGCTCAGCCGAGTCCACGGCGCCACTTGAGCAGTGACGGCACACGGGGTCCGACTCCACACCCACCACCTCCCACAGGTACTTGGCGAAACAGCCATGTCCTGTGAGGAGCTGAGTGAGGTAGTACGTCGGCGCACCGTGCGCCCTCTCTACCCAAGGCCGAAGAACGGGCCGGACAGCCCCCACGAGCCGAGGTTAGGTTAGGTTAGGTTAGGTTAGGTTAGGTTAGGTTAGGTTAGGTTAGGTTAGGTTAGGTTAGGTTAGGTTAGGTTAGGTTAGGTTTTTTTTTTTTTTTTTTTTTTTTTTTTTTTTTTTTTGTCCGTCCACCATGGGTGGCCGGGTGTGTGCCTTACTAACCCCCGATATCCATTATTCGGAGACTTTCCTAGACTAACCATTCATACCAGTTCTCGCTATTAATTGTTCACTTGCATTCCGCATACCTGTTCATTCTTTCACACAACCTTTCATACTTTTACAGGTGGGGCGCCTGCTATTCTTACTGCTAATCATTTTTATTTCTTGTTTCTTATTTTCTATATAGGGTAAATAATTTTAGTCCACCTCTCTCGTCTTTTTGTTTTTGTCATTTTTGTTTTTTCTTTTCTTGATCTTTCTTACACATTTTTGATTACAATTCTTATTTCTATCAATACTAACAATTTTCTTATTTACTATTTTTATTATCTCTAATTACACTTTTTGTTTCTATTTCTAAGACATTGGTGTAGCTTCTCTTTAACAATGGCTAATATACTTTACAATAACTATACTCTCTTACTGATCTTATTTCTATTTAAATTACATGTTAAGTTTCTTATACTATACATTTCTTACATTTTTATTGCTATTGTTACAATACATGTAACATAATTCTATAATTATGTTACTGTAATTACATTTATTCTGCTTTATTTCTAGTATTGACTGCTTGACAGATTGCTGTACAATATTTAAGAAACCTATCTCTGTGTGTACCTTTTATAATTACTTTTAAGTTTTCTAAATTTACAGGTAGATCTATTTCCTGTTCGACATCAAACCTCTGCCTTGCATAGATCGGGCATTCCACCAACAGGTGAGGGATGGTCTCCTCTACCTGGGGGTCACAGCCACACGATGGGTCGTCCTTGCATCTGAAGCGATTCAGATACTCAGCAAACCCACCGTGCCCTGTCAGAACCTGAGTTGTGAGTCTGTTTGGAGTGAACTTCCTAATAGTGCGGTACGCATCCACCGCACTTGGGAAGAAGAGCCTTGTGATCGAGGCGGTGTCGCCAGACTCGTACCGCCGGCCCCACTCGCCAAGCGTATCCATTCGGATACTTCGCTTCACGAATGAGACCGGGCACAGGTCGTAATCTGGTGCCCGCCTCGACCGCAAGGCTGCCTCTTTGGCCAGTTGGTCCGCCCTCTCATTTCCCTCCATCCCCACGTGTGCCTTTATCCAGAACAAATTAACTAATTTGTCTGCCAGAATACAGTTTCTGAGATTATTTCGGGCTTCAACAGCGAGGGGATGGAGACAATTGGGATTTGTGACCGTCTGGAGTGCCGCGGTCGAGTCGCTGAACACCCCAAAGGTTTTCGCGCTGTGTTTGCAGATCGTCCTCGTCGCTTCACATATGGCCAGCAGTTCAGCCTGGTAAACAGTGCAATATGACGGCAAGGCAAGCTTGCGGGCTCTTGTCTCGGCCCCATCTTTCCATATGGAGAGTGCGGCTCCGACTTTGCCCGCAATCTTGCTGCCGTCAGTAAAGATGTTGATTTCAAATTGGCTGTTTTGATTAAATTGTTCTGTGTTTTCCAGGTTAATGAACTGCAAGCACATATGCTCCGCGGGGTGAGGATTTTGTGCAAACGAGAGCATTCGCTCGGTCTCCCTCCCAGCCAATTCTGGCAGTGATTCACCTCTTTTGATTTTATACAATCGTGCTGCCTCCTTGACTCGCAGGTCAAGGGGGAGTATACCTGCTAATATCAGTGCAGAGTTGAGGGAGACCGTGCGATATGCTTTGCAGATCTTCTGCGCGAAGCTCCGCTGTATAAATTTGAGCCTCTTTTGGATGCCCCTCTTCTCGACCGCAGGTGCCCATGCGCTGGCTGCGTACATCACTATCGGTTCCACGGTTGCTGTGTAGATGGTATGTATTATTTCTGGCTGTAGCCCCCAGCTTGTTTTTGCGGCTCTAGTTAATTGTTTGTAGATGTTGGTTACCCTACTGCACACGCTCTCTACGTGTGCGTTAAAAGTGAGTTTTTTATCAATTATTAGGCCTAGTAGTTTGATTTGGTCTGATGTGCCAATGTCGACCCCGCCCATGACAAGCCGTGGTGTGTCGTACTCCAGTTTTCTGGTAATTACCATGGCATTTGTCTTATGCGGGGCAAACTTCAACTTGTTTTTGTCACCCCACGACTTGACATGCGCGAGGGCGGCATTGGCACGCCGTTCAATTTCCTCACCCGTGTCGCCATGAAAAACTAATACTACGTCGTCGGCGAACGCCTGTACGTACTCTCCTTTTTCTTCGAGGCTTTTTAGTAGTGGGTCCAAGAGCAAGTTCCAGAGGATTGGGCCGCCGATAGAGCCCTGGACGCAGCCCTTTCTTGTCCTAGTCGAATGTTCCTTGCCGGCATACCTAACGTGGACCCGCCGATCTTCCAGGTAGCTGTTCACCATTTGTCTAATGTTCTCCGGGCACTTCTCCTCCACAAGCCTCATCCTAATCGCCGGCCACCAAGCGCTATCGAAGGCGCCCTCTATATCCAAGGACACAAGTGTTATGATTTGTTTCAGTTCTAGTCTTCCCCTGATGTGCTGGGTTAAGGTATAGAGGGCGTCTTCGCAGCTCCTTTGCGGCATGAATCCGTACTGATGGGGACTGATTCTGGAGTGGAGATGGTGACGAAGTCTCGTCATAAGCATCTTCTCCAGAATCTTCCCCATCACCGGTAGAAGGCCTATTGGCCTGTACGACTTCGGATGGGCGTAACTGTCCTTCCCGGGTTTGCGTAGTGCGACCACTGTTGCTTCCTTCCACTTCTTCGGGAAGTACTGTAATGTAAGGCATTTGTTCGCCAGGCAAAGGAACAATTCGGGTTCATTTCTGATGGCGTGGCTACAAATATCCGCCGTAAATCCGTCGGCTCCCGGTGCTTTCTTCGGATTAAAGGAGTCCACTGCTCTTTCGAGCTCGACCATGGTGAACGCGGGGTCCTGCGGTTCCCCACAGTTCCCCCCGGCCACCACCACCGAGCTCTCCCTTACTCCTTTTTGTTCTGCCGTATCATCCGCTTCTATGTCATCCGGGTAAAATGTTTCGGCTAAAACCTTGGCAGAACCCTCTTCATTTTGAGCCACGCCATTCACTTCCAGGAGTACGTCCTCAGCTCTACCCGCGGTACGTCCAATCACTCTATATATTCCCTCCCACATGCCTTCTCGATCTTGCTTGCGGCAGAAGTCTTTCCAAGACGCTATTTTTGCCCTCTTGATTTCGGTCTCGTATCGCTCCTTGCACTCCAGGTACTCACCAACCACTGTCGCTCTGCGGATCGATGCAGCACACCTGATACGGCGCCTCCTGGTGGTGACTTCCTTCTTCATCTGAGCCAGCTCTTCACTCCACCACGGGACAGATAACCTTTGGCATTTGGTCTTCTCGGGGATGGCGCGACAACACGCTTCAGTAATGGCTTTGGTAAGCTCATTAACGGCTTCGTCAATATGTGGCTTGGATGATATGCCATTTATTCCCTCTGCTGTCAATTGGTTTTGTGCTTTGATGTTTGTTAGCTCATCGTTGAAATCCGCCCATTTAGCCTTCCGCGTATTGAACTTTCGCGTGGTACGATTTATATCCATGCCCCTCGACCGTCTGAGTTTAATACCAAAGGTTACTCCGTTGTGGTCCGAGCTGGTCAGGTTCTCCTCCACTCTCCAGTTCACCACCAGGTCTAGCATACTTGCCGTACAGATGGTGATGTCAACATGGCTTTGGAATCTTCGACCGTCTCTGTACGTGTCAAAGGTTGGAGTGTTTCCTGTGTTGAGTACCTGGAGGCCCATCCGGTCAATCATTTCGAGCATCTCTTTGCCTCGTAAATCTGTGGACTTGCTGCTCCACCACGTGTTCCAGGCATTCCCGTCCCCTCCCATGATCAACTTCCCCAGTCCAGGATTGGCTGCAATGGTCTTTAGTTTGCTCAGGTACGGACCTATAGGTTGACTCGGCTCGAGGTAGAAAGAGGCCAGTGTGAGCTCCCATGCGCTGGTTCTTAGTCCCACCACTACGATGTTGTTAGTGGTGTACATAGGGTATTGGATGATGTCAACGTGTGGGTCAAATACGGCTATTGCCGCTTTGACCCTTTCCTCACCTGTTGGGCTGTTTTGAAAAATTCTCACACCTGGGTAACTCTTCATACCTCCAGTCGGGCCAGTATAAGGTTCCTGGATCAGGGCTACCATTACCTTTCGGTTTGTGGCTTCTATCATCAGTTCATCTGTTGCCGCACTCTTTTTCCTAAGGTTTGCCTGGAACACTTGGTAGACAGAGTCCTCCGCCAGGCCGCCCTTAGCAATATGCTATTGTCGACCTGGCCAAGGACTCCCAACGCCTACGGACAGGGCACTCCTGACTAAACGCGTTGTGCTCCACTCGGTCTATCTTTGCCCGCTTACAATTTCGACATGACGGTGCTGCGCCAACTGCCCATGCATCGCATTGTGTTTTCAGATGAGGGCCTCCACAATGGCAGCAAACTTCTTCCCTCTCGGTGCAAAGTCTCCTTATGTGGCCATAGCCTAGGCAACGTGAGCACTGGATCAGCGGAGAATAGTCCATTGCCTTTACTCTTTGTAGGTCCACATGTAGGGTTCCAACTGCTGTTATTCTGCCCCATAACTTTGGCGACACCGACAGGACCACATGGTTGGTGTATGGGTTCCTTGCCTTTTTTCTAAACTTTACTGCGAGACGGTCATCCTCCTTGCCGAGGACGCCAAAAACCTCCCTATTCTGCTTCCTGATCGCCCCGAGTACCTCCTCATCTGAGTTGATACTCAGGACATCTCTCAGCACGATCATAGGGTCTTTGTTTTTGACATCCTCGACAAGCAGGCTTGCCCCCTCCAGCCTAGAACGTGCGTTGTCCCTATCCACAGTAGTCGGGCAACCGAGGATGATTTTACGATCTTTCCCTTTCCTTACTCTTTCCACTTTTACCCACCCTTCTTTTGCATCTACAGCTTTTCGGACTCTTTCTAGCACCTCGTCCCCTGTCTCTTCCTCTTTGTTCGAGGATATCACAATAGAGTGCAGCGCTGGTCTTTGTTGCTGCACTTGGGGTGAGGTAGAGGCGATGTTGGCATAGGATTGTCTTGCCTGAGCTTCTGCACTCTCCTGTAGTGCAGTTCTAAGCTCCTTCATCTGCTCAGTGTTTTTAGCTATTAAGTCCGTGTGTTCTTTTAGCTTCTCCGTGAACTTCTCCATTTCTGTGTGTTGGGAGGGTGGGTCTTTAGGTGTTAGCCTCTCTTCTGCTTTCCTTGTCTCCATTCCTTTCACTATTTCTACTAACTTATCTAACCATCGGGTGACGTCCGTTTTTATTTCAGAGCGCAAGTTCTTAGCCAGCCCCAGTGAGAATTTTGCTTTCTTTGCAAAATCTGTTGCCTCTGCCGTTTTGTTCGGGTAGGTTTTCTCCGAAATTGGACTGTGTTCTATTGGCTGGGTGTTTTTTGCCTTCTTAGTTATTTCTTTTTCCCGATCACAGTCCATCGTCTTTACTCTGGTTGGGGGACTATATTCCAGTCTTCTTGTTTGCCTTACTTGGCTGTCGTCACTCCCCGTTGATTTAGAGGTACTGGCTTTCCCTTCAAAAGTTTCCAGGCTCTTCCGGACGATTGATTTCTTTGTCACCGTTTTTGACGGTGACTTATTTTCCCGTTCAGTATCCGCGCCTTTAATAGGCGTTCGTTGCGAGATGAACATTTTCGGGGGTATATTTCACTAACCGGTTTATTTGTCTGCTAGTGGGGTATGTACAGGTACCCCAGTTCGCGTGTTTACTGCTACGTGTGGTTTCTGATGGGTATGTACAGGGTACCCAATCAGATAGTGTGGTGTGGTGTGTAGTGCGTGTTTTACAAGTGCCAAGGGTGTGTGTGTGTGTCGTCTACGTCTGTTTTCTGTGTGTGTGTAAGTGTGTGTGGTGTGTTATGTTGTATCTATAACGTGTTATGTATGCACAGGTCCTGTTTGCCTCCAGTAGCAGTTGATGTCCTCTATGCTATGCAATACAGTCACTAGAGCCAATAAAGCTCGGTCTCAGAAAATAACAATAGGGTAAATAAAGCAGAGATAAAGTTTTTTAATAAAATTATTAAAAAGTCGACGTCAATTTCAACTCTATATAGAGTTGATGTTCACCTGCTCGCTGTAGTCCAGCTACGTCTTAATTGAGTGGCCAAAAAGCCTTTGTCCTATATTAAAACTTAAATTTCTAAAGTCACTTATTTTAATTTGTAAAACCTGTCAAGGAGTGCGGTTTGACACAGGAAATTGCGGTGTCTGCACTTTGGAGTATCCCCTGGCCTAATATTGGTCGAAAACCAGACCTTCCCCGTTGAGATTTCACCGAAAAAGTACAAATTTGGTCCCCAAACTCTACACGCTCTAGATAGAGCTGTGTAGAGAGGCCCAGTTGGTAGCCCTCGCCGAGCCCTTTCCAAAGATCCCAAACACGGCGTCGCTAGCCCAAGGGGTTCCGATGCTACAGGGCTTTAAATTTTTTCAAGATGGCGGCCGAATTTTCAAAAACTCCTGTAACTCCGGAACCGCTGGTCCGATCCCGCTAGTGTTTGGGTTATTCTTGGAGAGCGCGCCGAGATCTACCCTCTGGTAGCCTTTTTAGCCAACAAAAATTTTGCCCCTCCTATTCCCCCCAGTCCCCCCCTAAAAGGTGTGGGAGAGGCCGCCGAGTCGCCCAGAGAAAACCAGACTCCTCTACGACGCCCCGTTCCGATTCTACAGGCGATCAAAATTTTTCAAAATGGCGGCGGAGCTGTCAAAGTCCGACTTTGATCGCCTGTATTTTCGTCCCCAGACGTCGCAGAACAGTCAAGTGTGGGTTTATTCTGCTCGGCTCGACCCCCTCTACCACCCTATCTGGTTTTCAGGACCCTGAAAAATTTTGACTCCGATCCTGCTGAATTTCAGCAGGCAGACAGATCTTAACCCCCCGATGCTGAATCCGCAATCCGCAACTTCCTAGGCCGTCGCGACTCGGAGTTATGAACGCTTAAATAAAAACAAAATGGCCGCCGAGCTGTCAAAACTCAGTTTCAAACCTGAATAACTCGGCAACCAGTTGTCCTAGAAAGTTCAGACTTTCTTTGGCTGCTATGGCGCAACGCCGGGTACCCTCCTGGGGGGGTTTGGACCGAAAATAAAAATTTCGCTCCAATCGCCCCCAAACCGGTATAGGGCGAAAGTCCTTTACCCGGGCTATCTAACACTCGAAACCACGAATCGCTAGGCCTTTCCGTTCGGGAGCTATTCCAATTTCAAAATTTTAAAAACAAAAACAAAATGGCGGATTTTCTCAAAATTCGCGCGAATTTCTTAGTTTTAACGCTAGAGAACCCCAATTTGGGGTTAAATATACTACTTAGGACTATTTAAGGCTAGTCCCGGCCTCAAAAAACTATATTTATTATTATTTTCTAATTAAATTGATAAAAACACATAAAAATGAATAACTCCCCAACGCCTTGTGATAAAATTCTACAAAAAATCTTAAAATTAGTGTAAAATAGGTGTCTATAAGTCGCATTTACAAAACAATTTTATTTCTAATATCTTCAGGTTGAATTTTCAAAATTTCCAGTTTTTTCAGTTTTTTAATTGTGGCTCGTCCAAAAAATTTCCAAAAATTTAAAAAGTGTCTCGGATGTGTTAAACTAATGAGCGCGCAACTGATAGCAGTTGCCGAATTTCAATTTTGCTTTCCGTTTGCGAGTTATTAAGGTGCAAAGTTCAATTTTTGAATATAAATTAATTGGAAACTGCTTGACCTAAAAATCGGTTTTTTCTTTATAAAGTTTGAGAGGAGTACCTTCTTTCACTCTGCAAAGTTTGGTTCTTCTGGGTCGGCTCCTTGAGGTACCACGTGCGGCCACGCCCACGTGTTGAAATTTGTTTTTTGAGTTTTCCGGAAAATCCAAAAGCTTTTCCGGGAAGCTGCTTTCACAGGCCGGTGCGGGCCGCGGAGGCGCCTCTGCCGACACTTTGCACTTTTTGATCACTTAACTTTTCACACTTTTATAAGGCTTTTTCTGTGTTAAAAATGCACTTTTAACCTCGAAAAACGAGGTTTTTCACTTGTCACTTTTTTGCGGCGTGCGTGCGGCTGAATTAGAAACTTCCGGCGTATGCGCGGCGCCGAGACGCAACTTTTGATATATCGCGCTTGTCTGTACGTCACGAAAAACCCACTATTTCGATTTTTTAAAAGGCGGAGCGTTTAAAAATCGTGGTGCTCTGCTCAGAGGTCAAAATGCGACTGGTTAGGTTAGGTTAGGTTAGGTTAGGTTAGGTTAGGTTAGGTTAGGTTAGGTTAGGTTAGGTTAGGTTAGGTTAGGTTAGGTTAGGTTAGGTTAGGTTAGGTTAGGTTAGGTTAGGTTAGGTTAGGTTAGGTTAGGTTAGGTTAGGTTAGGTTAGGTTAGGTTTTTTTTTTTTTTTTTTTTTTTTTTTTTTTTGCCCAGCGACCATGGGTGGCTGGGTGTGTACCTAACTAACCCCCGATGTTCATTATTCGGGGACCTTCCTAGACTAATCTTTCATTCAATTTCTCGCGTTTAAATGTGCACTTTCTTTCCGCATACTAGTTTCTTTCTTTCATTCATCCCTTGTAAGCTCTTTTTCAGGTGGGGCGCCTGCTAACCTCGCGTCTACTTTCTTTATTTATTATGTCTATATAATTCTTATTCTACAGGTTGGTAAATAATTTTCTCCACCTCCTTTCCTCTTTTCTTTTTTTTTTCTTTACATTTTTGTCTTTTTATCTTACAGTATTTTATGTGTAATAGCTTGTTAAATCTAGTTTACAATATATATCTTATTTCTATTTTATGACCTATTACAATGGCTTCTTATATTTAGATTCTCTGTTGCAGCAGAGCGGGCTGTGGTATTACAGGTTAACCATAACATTTATTACTCGTGGTTTTACATTTAATTTTTTCCTCTTTTGTTCTTAGTATCTATACATTTTACCTATCATATATATATTTCTTATCTGTTATTATACATTTAACATAATATTATATTATGTTATTGTAACGGCACTTTTTACTCTGTTTTATTTCTCTCGTTGACTATTCTGCATATATTTGTACAATACTCTAAAAATTTTCCTCTCTTTTTACTCTGTAGTATTGTTCTCAGGTTGTCTATTGTGACTGTTATCTCTATCTCCTGTTCTACGTTGAACCTAAGCCTCGAGAATACCGGGCACTCTACCAGCAGGTGAGGGATGGTCTCCTCTACCTGGGGATCGCAAGTACACGATGGGCTCTCCTTGCACTTGAAGCGAGCCAAGTACTCGGAGAACCCACCGTGCCCTGTCAGGACCTGTGTGGTGAGTTTGTCTGGTGTGAATTTCCTAACAGTGCTGTACGCGTCCACCGCGTTCGGGAAGAAGAGCCTTGTGATCGAGGCGGTGTCGCCGGACTCGTACCTCCGATTCCATTCGCCAAGCGTACCCAATCGGATACACCGCCTGACGAATGACATCGGACACAGGTCGTAGTCCGGTGCCCGCCTCGACCGCAACGCTGCCTCTTTTGCCAGTTGGTCGGCCCTCTCATTTCCCTCCATCCCCACGTGTGCCTTGATCCAGAACAAATTCATAGATTTGCCTGCCAGAACAATTTTTCTGTAATTTAGTCGGGCTTCAACAGCGAGGGGATGGAGACAATTGGGATTCGCGACCGTCTGGAGTGCCGCGGTTGAGTCGCTGTACACCCCGAAAGTTTTCGCTTTGTGCTTGACGATCAGCCTCGTCGCCTCACATATGGCCAGCAGTTCCGCCTGGTAAACAGTGCAAAATGACGGCAAGCTCAATTTGCGGGCAGTTGTCTCGACCCCATCTTTCCATAAGGAAAGTGCGGCCCCGACCCTGCCCTCAATTTTGCTGCCGTCGGTGTAGATTTGAATTTCTGATTCGCAGTTTTGCTCGAGTTGGTTTCTGTTTCCCAGGCTAATGAACTGCAGGCGCATATGCTCGGCAGGGTGAGGACTGTCCGCGTATGAAAGCATTCGCTCGGCCTCCCTCCCGGCCATGTCTGGCAGTGGTTCTCCTCTCCTTACTTTATACAATGCTTCTGCCTCCTTGACCCTAAGGTCAAGGGGGAGTATGCCTGCCAGAACCAATGCCGCGTTGAGGGAGACCGTGCGATATGCCTTGCAAATTTTTTGTGCGAAACCGCGTTGGATAAAATTAAGCTTTTTCTGGATGTACCTCTTCCCAACCGCGGGTGCCCAAGCGCTAGCCGCGTACAACACTATTGGTTCCACGGTCGCTGTATAGATGGTGTGTATAACCTCCGGATGCAACCCCCAGCTCGCTTTTGCCGCCCTGGTCAACTGCTTGTAGATGTTAGTGACTCTCTTGCACACGCTTTCTACGTGTGCACTAAACGTTAAATTTTCGTCAATGACAAGCCCCAGTATTTTCATTTCGGTGGACATGGCAATGTCGACCCCGCCCATAGCAAGCCGTGGTGTGTCATATTTCAGCTTCCTCGTTATCACCATCGCATTCGTCTTCTGAGGTGCGAATTTCAATTTATTGCTGTCACCCCACGACTTGACATGCGCGAGAGCGGCATTGGCACGTCCCTCGATTTCCTGTCCAGTGTCACCGCAGAAGACCAGGACGACGTCGTCCGCGAACGCCTGTACATATTCTCCCATTTTCCCAAGGCTGTGGAGAAGTGGGTCCAAGAGCAAATTCCAGAGTATCGGACCGCCGATAGAGCCCTGGACGCACCCCTTTCTCGTTCTAATTGAGTGTTCCCTGCCTGCGTACCTTACGTGCACCCGCCGGTCTTCCAGGTAGCTATTGATCAGCCGTCTTGCTCCTTCTGGGCACTTCTCCTCCACGAGCCGCATTTTTATTGCAGGCCACCAGGCGCTGTCGAAGGCGCCCTCTATATCCAGGGACACTAGTGTGATAATCTTCTTTTGTTCCAATTTACTCCGGATGTGCTGGATTAGGGTATAGAGGGCGTCCTCGCAGCTCCTCTGCGACATAAAACCGTATTGGTGGGGGCTGATTCTGGCGTGGAGATGGTGTCGAAGCCTCGACATAAGCATCCTCTCCAGAATCTTCCCCAGCACCGGGAGAAGGCCAATTGGCCTGTAGGACTTCGGTTTGGTATAGCTCTCCTTTCCTGGTTTCCTTAGTGCTATGACTGTCGCTTCCTTCCATCTTTTAGGGAAATATTGTAACGTAAGGCACTTGTTGGCTAGGCATAGGAACAACTCGGGATCGTTGCTGATGGCGTGGCTACAGATATCTGCCGTGAACCCATCGGCCCCCGGCGCTTTTTTAGGGTTAAAAGAGCGGGCTGCGTTTTCGAGCTCGAAGAGGGTGAACGGTGGGTCGCGCTGTTCACCGCACGGCCCCCCGGCCACCGCCTCCGATTTCTCTCTCGTTCGCTTCTGTTCTGCCGTGTCGCTTGCTTCCGGATCTCCAGGGTAGAATGTCTCAGCAAGTAGCTGAGCTGATCCCTCCTCGTTCTGAGCCACGCCATTCACCTCCAGGAGTACGTCCTCAGCTCTACCCGCGGTTCGTCCGATGACCCTGTAAATTCCCTCCCACATCCCCTCCCTAGTCTGCTTGCAGCAGAAGTCCTTCCAGGACGCGACCTGTGCTTTCCTAATTGCCAGCTCATAACTTTCCTTGCTCTCCAGGTACTCAGCCACGACACTCGCCCTACGGACCGGTGCGGCACACCTGATGCGGCGCCTCTTGGTGGTGACTTCCTTCTTCTTTTGAGCGAGCTCCTCGCTCCACCATGGGACGGACGACGGTTAGGTTAGGTTAGGTTAGGTTAGGTTAGGTTAGGTTAGGTTAGGTTAGGTTAGGTTAGGTTAGGTTAGGTTAGGTTAGGTTAGGTTAGGTTAGGTTAGGTTAGGTTAGGTTAGGTTAGGTTAGGTTAGGTTAGGTTAGGTTAGGTTAGGTTAGGTTAGGTTAGGTTAGGTTAGGTTAGGTTAGGTTAGGTTAGGTTAGGTTAGGTTAGGTTAGGTTAGGTTAGGTTAGGTTAGGTTAGGTTAGGTTAGGTTAGGTTAGGTTAGGTTAGGTTAGGTTAGGTTAGGTTAGGTTAGGTTAGGTTAGGTTAGGTTAGGTTAGGTTAGGTTAGGTTAGGTTAGGTTAGGTTAGGTTAGGTTAGGTTAGGTTAGGTTAGGTTAGGTTAGGTTAGGTTAGGTTAGGTTAGGTTAGGTTAGGTTAGGTTAGGTTAGGTTAGGTTAGGTTAGGTTAGGTTAGGTTAGGTTAGGTTAGGTTAGGTTAGGTTAGGTTAGGTTAGGTTAGGTTAGGTTAGGTTAGGTTAGGTTAGGTTAGGTTAGGTTAGGTTAGGTTAGGTTAGGTTAGGTTAGGTTAGGTTAGGTTAGGTTAGGTTAGGTTAGGTTAGGTTAGGTTAGGTTAGGTTAGGTTAGGTTAGGTTAGGTTAGGTTAGGTTAGGTTAGGTTAGGTTAGGTTAGGTTAGGTTAGGTTAGGTTAGGTTAGGTTAGGTTAGGTTAGGTTAGGTTAGGTTAGGTTAGGTTAGGTTAGGTTAGGTTAGGTTAGGTTAGGTTAGGTTAGGTTAGGTTAGGTTAGGTTAGGTTAGGTTAGGTTAGGTTAGGTTAGGTTAGGTTAGGTTAGGTTAGGTTAGGTTAGGTTAGGTTAGGTTAGGTTAGGTTAGGTTAGGTTAGGTTAGGTTAGGTTAGGTTAGGTTAGGTTAGGTTAGGTTAGGTTAGGTTAGGTTAGGTTAGGTTAGGTTAGGTTAGGTTAGGTTAGGTTAGGTTAGGTTAGGTTAGGTTAGGTTAGGTTAGGTTAGGTTAGGTTAGGTTAGGTTAGGTTAGGTTAGGTTAGGTTAGGTTAGGTTAGGTTAGGTTAGGTTAGGTTAGGTTAGGTTAGGTTAGGTTAGGTTAGGTTAGGTTAGGTTAGGTTAGGTTAGGTTAGGTTAGGTTAGGTTAGGTTAGGTTAGGTTAGGTTAGGTTAGGTTAGGTTAGGTTAGGTTAGGTTAGGTTAGGTTAGGTTAGGTTAGGTTAGGTTAGGTTAGGTTAGGTTAGGTTAGGTTAGGTTAGGTTAGGTTAGGTTAGGTTAGGTTAGGTTAGGTTAGGTTAGGTTAGGTTAGGTTAGGTTAGGTTAGGTTAGGTTAGGTTAGGTTAGGTTAGGTTAGGTTAGGTTAGGTTAGGTTAGGTTAGGTTAGGTTAGGTTAGGTTAGGTTAGGTTAGGTTAGGTTAGGTTAGGTTAGGTTAGGTTAGGTTAGGTTAGGTTAGGTTAGGTTAGGTTAGGTTAGGTTAGGTTAGGTTAGGTTAGGTTAGGTTAGGTTAGGTTAGGTTAGGTTAGGTTAGGTTAGGTTAGGTTAGGTTAGGTTAGGTTAGGTTAGGTTAGGTTAGGTTAGGTTAGGTTAGGTTAGGTTAGGTTAGGTTAGGTTAGGTTAGGTTAGGTTAGGTTAGGTTAGGTTAGGTTAGGTTAGGTTAGGTTAGGTTAGGTTAGGTTAGGTTAGGTTAGGTTAGGTTAGGTTAGGTTAGGTTAGGTTAGGTTAGGTTAGGTTAGGTTAGGTTAGGTTAGGTTAGGTTAGGTTAGGTTAGGTTAGGTTAGGTTAGGTTAGGTTAGGTTAGGTTAGGTTAGGTTAGGTTAGGTTAGGTTAGGTTAGGTTAGGTTAGGTTAGGTTAGGTTAGGTTAGGTTAGGTTAGGTTAGGTTAGGTTAGGTTAGGTTAGGTTAGGTTAGGTTAGGTTAGGTTAGGTTAGGTTAGGTTAGGTTAGGTTAGGTTAGGTTAGGTTAGGTTAGGTTAGGTTAGGTTAGGTTAGGTTAGGTTAGGTTAGGTTAGGTTAGGTTAGGTTAGGTTAGGTTAGGTTAGGTTAGGTTAGGTTAGGTTAGGTTAGGTTAGGTTAGGTTAGGTTAGGTTAGGTTAGGTTAGGTTAGGTTAGGTTAGGTTAGGTTAGGTTAGGTTAGGTTAGGTTAGGTTAGGTTAGGTTAGGTTAGGTTAGGTTAGGTTAGGTTAGGTTAGGTTAGGTTAGGTTAGGTTAGGTTAGGTTAGGTTAGGTTAGGTTAGGTTAGGTTAGGTTAGGTTAGGTTAGGTTAGGTTAGGTTAGGTTAGGTTAGGTTAGGTTAGGTTAGGTTAGGTTAGGTTAGGTTAGGTTAGGTTAGGTTAGGTTAGGTTAGGTTAGGTTAGGTTAGGTTAGGTTAGGTTAGGTTAGGTTAGGTTAGGTTAGGTTAGGTTAGGTTAGGTTAGGTTAGGTTAGGTTAGGTTAGGTTAGGTTAGGTTAGGTTAGGTTAGGTTAGGTTAGGTTAGGTTAGGTTAGGTTAGGTTAGGTTAGGTTAGGTTAGGTTAGGTTAGGTTAGGTTAGGTTAGGTTAGGTTAGGTTAGGTTAGGTTAGGTTAGGTTAGGTTAGGTTAGGTTAGGTTAGGTTAGGTTAGGTTAGGTTAGGTTAGGTTAGGTTAGGTTAGGTTAGGTTAGGTTAGGTTAGGTTAGGTTAGGTTAGGTTAGGTTAGGTTAGGTTAGGTTAGGTTAGGTTAGGTTAGGTTAGGTTAGGTTAGGTTAGGTTAGGTTAGGTTAGGTTAGGTTAGGTTAGGTTAGGTTAGGTTAGGTTAGGTTAGGTTAGGTTAGGTTAGGTTAGGTTAGGTTAGGTTAGGTTAGGTTAGGTTAGGTTAGGTTAGGTTAGGTTAGGTTAGGTTAGGTTAGGTTAGGTTAGGTTAGGTTAGGTTAGGTTAGGTTAGGTTAGGTTAGGTTAGGTTAGGTTAGGTTAGGTTAGGTTAGGTTAGGTTAGGTTAGGTTAGGTTAGGTTAGGTTAGGTTAGGTTAGGTTAGGTTAGGTTAGGTTAGGTTAGGTTAGGTTAGGTTAGGTTAGGTTAGGTTAGGTTAGGTTAGGTTAGGTTAGGTTAGGTTAGGTTAGGTTAGGTTAGGTTAGGTTAGGTTAGGTTAGGTTAGGTTAGGTTAGGTTAGGTTAGGTTAGGTTAGGTTAGGTTAGGTTAGGTTAGGTTAGGTTAGGTTAGGTTAGGTTAGGTTAGGTTAGGTTAGGTTAGGTTAGGTTAGGTTAGGTTAGGTTAGGTTAGGTTAGGTTAGGTTAGGTTAGGTTAGGTTAGGTTAGGTTAGGTTAGGTTAGGTTAGGTTAGGTTAGGTTAGGTTAGGTTAGGTTAGGTTAGGTTAGGTTAGGTTAGGTTAGGTTAGGTTAGGTTAGGTTAGGTTAGGTTAGGTTAGGTTAGGTTAGGTTAGGTTAGGTTAGGTTAGGTTAGGTTAGGTTAGGTTAGGTTAGGTTAGGTTAGGTTAGGTTAGGTTAGGTTAGGTTAGGTTAGGTTAGGTTAGGTTAGGTTAGGTTAGGTTAGGTTAGGTTAGGTTAGGTTAGGTTAGGTTAGGTTAGGTTAGGTTAGGTTAGGTTAGGTTAGGTTAGGTTAGGTTAGGTTAGGTTAGGTTAGGTTAGGTTAGGTTAGGTTAGGTTAGGTTAGGTTAGGTTAGGTTAGGTTAGGTTAGGTTAGGTTAGGTTAGGTTAGGTTAGGTTAGGTTAGGTTAGGTTAGGTTAGGTTAGGTTAGGTTAGGTTAGGTTAGGTTAGGTTAGGTTAGGTTAGGTTAGGTTAGGTTAGGTTAGGTTAGGTTAGGTTAGGTTAGGTTAGGTTAGGTTAGGTTAGGTTAGGTTAGGTTAGGTTAGGTTAGGTTAGGTTAGGTTAGGTTAGGTTAGGTTAGGTTAGGTTAGGTTAGGTTAGGTTAGGTTAGGTTAGGTTAGGTTAGGTTAGGTTAGGTTAGGTTAGGTTAGGTTAGGTTAGGTTAGGTTAGGTTAGGTTAGGTTAGGTTAGGTTAGGTTAGGTTAGGTTAGGTTAGGTTAGGTTAGGTTAGGTTAGGTTAGGTTAGGTTAGGTTAGGTTAGGTTAGGTTAGGTTAGGTTAGGTTAGGTTAGGTTAGGTTAGGTTAGGTTAGGTTAGGTTAGGTTAGGTTAGGTTAGGTTAGGTTAGGTTAGGTTAGGTTAGGTTAGGTTAGGTTAGGTTAGGTTAGGTTAGGTTAGGTTAGGTTAGGTTAGGTTAGGTTAGGTTAGGTTAGGTTAGGTTAGGTTAGGTTAGGTTAGGTTAGGTTAGGTTAGGTTAGGTTAGGTTAGGTTAGGTTAGGTTAGGTTAGGTTAGGTTAGGTTAGGTTAGGTTAGGTTAGGTTAGGTTAGGTTAGGTTAGGTTAGGTTAGGTTAGGTTAGGTTAGGTTAGGTTAGGTTAGGTTAGGTTAGGTTAGGTTAGGTTAGGTTAGGTTAGGTTAGGTTAGGTTAGGTTAGGTTAGGTTAGGTTAGGTTAGGTTAGGTTAGGTTAGGTTAGGTTAGGTTAGGTTAGGTTAGGTTAGGTTAGGTTAGGTTAGGTTAGGTTAGGTTAGGTTAGGTTAGGTTAGGTTAGGTTAGGTTAGGTTAGGTTAGGTTAGGTTAGGTTAGGTTAGGTTAGGTTAGGTTAGGTTAGGTTAGGTTAGGTTAGGTTAGGTTAGGTTAGGTTAGGTTAGGTTAGGTTAGGTTAGGTTAGGTTAGGTTAGGTTAGGTTAGGTTAGGTTAGGTTAGGTTAGGTTAGGTTAGGTTAGGTTAGGTTAGGTTAGGTTAGGTTAGGTTAGGTTAGGTTAGGTTAGGTTAGGTTAGGTTAGGTTAGGTTAGGTTAGGTTAGGTTAGGTTAGGTTAGGTTAGGTTAGGTTAGGTTAGGTTAGGTTAGGTTAGGTTAGGTTAGGTTAGGTTAGGTTAGGTTAGGTTAGGTTAGGTTAGGTTAGGTTAGGTTAGGTTAGGTTAGGTTAGGTTAGGTTAGGTTAGGTTAGGTTAGGTTAGGTTAGGTTAGGTTAGGTTAGGTTAGGTTAGGTTAGGTTAGGTTAGGTTAGGTTAGGTTAGGTTAGGTTAGGTTAGGTTAGGTTAGGTTAGGTTAGGTTAGGTTAGGTTAGGTTAGGTTAGGTTAGGTTAGGTTAGGTTAGGTTAGGTTAGGTTAGGTTAGGTTAGGTTAGGTTAGGTTAGGTTAGGTTAGGTTAGGTTAGGTTAGGTTAGGTTAGGTTAGGTTAGGTTAGGTTAGGTTAGGTTAGGTTAGGTTAGGTTAGGTTAGGTTAGGTTAGGTTAGGTTAGGTTAGGTTAGGTTAGGTTAGGTTAGGTTAGGTTAGGTTAGGTTAGGTTAGGTTAGGTTAGGTTAGGTTAGGTTAGGTTAGGTTAGGTTAGGTTAGGTTAGGTTAGGTTAGGTTAGGTTAGGTTAGGTTAGGTTAGGTTAGGTTAGGTTAGGTTAGGTTAGGTTAGGTTAGGTTAGGTTAGGTTAGGTTAGGTTAGGTTAGGTTAGGTTAGGTTAGGTTAGGTTAGGTTAGGTTAGGTTAGGTTAGGTTAGGTTAGGTTAGGTTAGGTTAGGTTAGGTTAGGTTAGGTTAGGTTAGGTTAGGTTAGGTTAGGTTAGGTTAGGTTAGGTTAGGTTAGGTTAGGTTAGGTTAGGTTAGGTTAGGTTAGGTTAGGTTAGGTTAGGTTAGGTTAGGTTAGGTTAGGTTAGGTTAGGTTAGGTTAGGTTAGGTTAGGTTAGGTTAGGTTAGGTTAGGTTAGGTTAGGTTAGGTTAGGTTAGGTTAGGTTAGGTTAGGTTAGGTTAGGTTAGGTTAGGTTAGGTTAGGTTAGGTTAGGTTAGGTTAGGTTAGGTTAGGTTAGGTTAGGTTAGGTTAGGTTAGGTTAGGTTAGGTTAGGTTAGGTTAGGTTAGGTTAGGTTAGGTTAGGTTAGGTTAGGTTAGGTTAGGTTAGGTTAGGTTAGGTTAGGTTAGGTTAGGTTAGGTTAGGTTAGGTTAGGTTAGGTTAGGTTAGGTTAGGTTAGGTTAGGTTAGGTTAGGTTAGGTTAGGTTAGGTTAGGTTAGGTTAGGTTAGGTTAGGTTAGGTTAGGTTAGGTTAGGTTAGGTTAGGTTAGGTTAGGTTAGGTTAGGTTAGGTTAGGTTAGGTTAGGTTAGGTTAGGTTAGGTTAGGTTAGGTTAGGTTAGGTTAGGTTAGGTTAGGTTAGGTTAGGTTAGGTTAGGTTAGGTTAGGTTAGGTTAGGTTAGGTTAGGTTAGGTTAGGTTAGGTTAGGTTAGGTTAGGTTAGGTTAGGTTAGGTTAGGTTAGGTTAGGTTAGGTTAGGTTAGGTTAGGTTAGGTTAGGTTAGGTTAGGTTAGGTTAGGTTAGGTTAGGTTAGGTTAGGTTAGGTTAGGTTAGGTTAGGTTAGGTTAGGTTAGGTTAGGTTAGGTTAGGTTAGGTTAGGTTAGGTTAGGTTAGGTTAGGTTAGGTTAGGTTAGGTTAGGTTAGGTTAGGTTAGGTTAGGTTAGGTTAGGTTAGGTTAGGTTAGGTTAGGTTAGGTTAGGTTAGGTTAGGTTAGGTTAGGTTAGGTTAGGTTAGGTTAGGTTAGGTTAGGTTAGGTTAGGTTAGGTTAGGTTAGGTTAGGTTAGGTTAGGTTAGGTTAGGTTAGGTTAGGTTAGGTTAGGTTAGGTTAGGTTAGGTTAGGTTAGGTTAGGTTAGGTTAGGTTAGGTTAGGTTAGGTTAGGTTAGGTTAGGTTAGGTTAGGTTAGGTTAGGTTAGGTTAGGTTAGGTTAGGTTAGGTTAGGTTAGGTTAGGTTAGGTTAGGTTAGGTTAGGTTAGGTTAGGTTAGGTTAGGTTAGGTTAGGTTAGGTTAGGTTAGGTTAGGTTAGGTTAGGTTAGGTTAGGTTAGGTTAGGTTAGGTTAGGTTAGGTTAGGTTAGGTTAGGTTAGGTTAGGTTAGGTTAGGTTAGGTTAGGTTAGGTTAGGTTAGGTTAGGTTAGGTTAGGTTAGGTTAGGTTAGGTTAGGTTAGGTTAGGTTAGGTTAGGTTAGGTTAGGTTAGGTTAGGTTAGGTTAGGTTAGGTTAGGTTAGGTTAGGTTAGGTTAGGTTAGGTTAGGTTAGGTTAGGTTAGGTTAGGTTAGGTTAGGTTAGGTTAGGTTAGGTTAGGTTAGGTTAGGTTAGGTTAGGTTAGGTTAGGTTAGGTTAGGTTAGGTTAGGTTAGGTTAGGTTAGGTTAGGTTAGGTTAGGTTAGGTTAGGTTAGGTTAGGTTAGGTTAGGTTAGGTTAGGTTAGGTTAGGTTAGGTTAGGTTAGGTTAGGTTAGGTTAGGTTAGGTTAGGTTAGGTTAGGTTAGGTTAGGTTAGGTTAGGTTAGGTTAGGTTAGGTTAGGTTAGGTTAGGTTAGGTTAGGTTAGGTTAGGTTAGGTTAGGTTAGGTTAGGTTAGGTTAGGTTAGGTTAGGTTAGGTTAGGTTAGGTTAGGTTAGGTTAGGTTAGGTTAGGTTAGGTTAGGTTAGGTTAGGTTAGGTTAGGTTAGGTTAGGTTAGGTTAGGTTAGGTTAGGTTAGGTTAGGTTAGGTTAGGTTAGGTTAGGTTAGGTTAGGTTAGGTTAGGTTAGGTTAGGTTAGGTTAGGTTAGGTTAGGTTAGGTTAGGTTAGGTTAGGTTAGGTTAGGTTAGGTTAGGTTAGGTTAGGTTAGGTTAGGTTAGGTTAGGTTAGGTTAGGTTAGGTTAGGTTAGGTTAGGTTAGGTTAGGTTAGGTTAGGTTAGGTTAGGTTAGGTTAGGTTAGGTTAGGTTAGGTTAGGTTAGGTTAGGTTAGGTTAGGTTAGGTTAGGTTAGGTTAGGTTAGGTTAGGTTAGGTTAGGTTAGGTTAGGTTAGGTTAGGTTAGGTTAGGTTAGGTTAGGTTAGGTTAGGTTAGGTTAGGTTAGGTTAGGTTAGGTTAGGTTAGGTTAGGTTAGGTTAGGTTAGGTTAGGTTAGGTTAGGTTAGGTTAGGTTAGGTTAGGTTAGGTTAGGTTAGGTTAGGTTAGGTTAGGTTAGGTTAGGTTAGGTTAGGTTAGGTTAGGTTAGGTTAGGTTAGGTTAGGTTAGGTTAGGTTAGGTTAGGTTAGGTTAGGTTAGGTTAGGTTAGGTTAGGTTAGGTTAGGTTAGGTTAGGTTAGGTTAGGTTAGGTTAGGTTAGGTTAGGTTAGGTTAGGTTAGGTTAGGTTAGGTTAGGTTAGGTTAGGTTAGGTTAGGTTAGGTTAGGTTAGGTTAGGTTAGGTTAGGTTAGGTTAGGTTAGGTTAGGTTAGGTTAGGTTAGGTTAGGTTAGGTTAGGTTAGGTTAGGTTAGGTTAGGTTAGGTTAGGTTAGGTTAGGTTAGGTTAGGTTAGGTTAGGTTAGGTTAGGTTAGGTTAGGTTAGGTTAGGTTAGGTTAGGTTAGGTTAGGTTAGGTTAGGTTAGGTTAGGTTAGGTTAGGTTAGGTTAGGTTAGGTTAGGTTAGGTTAGGTTAGGTTAGGTTAGGTTCGGTTAGGTTAGGTTAGGTTAGGTTAGGTTAGGTTAGGTTAGGTTAGGTTAGGTTAGGTTAGGTTAGGTTAGGTTAGGTTAGGTTAGGTTAGGTTAGGTTAGGTTAGGTTAGGTTAGGTTAGGTTAGGTTAGGTTAGGTTAGGTTAGGTTAGGTTAGGTTAGGTTAGGTTAGGTTAGGTTAG